>JAPFRF010000001.1:174614761-177469771 GCA_029282475.1 Phrynocephalus forsythii | reverse complement strand
TTTTAAACTGTTAATGAAAATAAGCCTTCCCTTTCTCCAGCAATTATTCTTTTTGTTCTTGTTGACAAGATTTCTTTGCTTATTTTCCCCTCTTCCTGTACTAACAACAAATATATCCTCTAAGTGCTTGTTCAAAATGGATGAGAGGGGGGGTGTCATACAGAGGAACCAAGAAATTAAGGAAAAAATGCAGTGGCACAAGAGGAAGGACACCTCCCCAAAGCATGATGCTGACTAGAGATGGGCACGACCAGGAAAAATTACGTTTCGAGTTGTCATGTGTCGGAGCTGGCCCGTTTTGGCTCGTTTCCGTTTTTCGTGAAATTTTCCAAAAAAATTGTCGTTTCGTTTGTCAGTTTTTCGCCTGTCATTAGTACTGGTTTTGGGGGAGCGGGCTCCTGGAGGCACGTCTCTGGGGTGGGTGCCTCCTCTGGCCCGCTACAAAATGGCATGCATAGCCAATTGGATATGCATACCATTAAGTTGCAGTTGCAGTAGCAGGCAGAGGCACCTCTCTTTCGGGTGCCTCTGTGACTCACTGCCTACGGTGCACTTGGGCTGGGGAACGAAGTGAGAGAGGACCCCTACGGGCGCCCTGTGACTCACTAAGAAGAGAAGTGTACTTGCTGTAGTGCAATGTGAGTACACATCTGGCTTACTGGTTAGGGGTTAGCGCAAGGGCTAGGCTTAGGGTTATGGGTAAGGTTAGGGTGAGTTAGTGAGGGTGCACCTCTGGGTGCCTCTCTGACCCACTAAGAAGGACAGTGTACTGGCGTATTGGATAGGGTTCGGGTTCGGGTTCGGGCTAGGGTTAGTGGGCTTTTTATGCCCGACTGGCACATGCCAAAAGTCTCGGTAAAAACCTGGCCAAGTGGCCATGCAATTGGTGGAATGGCTCCAAAAATTTGCATGGTCCACTCCCATGGCCAGCCCATAACTGCGCAGGTGTTAAAAAGTAAAAATGAAAATAAAATAAAATAAAATAAATGGAGATGTTTTGTTGCTTTAAAAACCCACTGCTGCTACTGAAAAAAATCAGGCAGTTTTAAAATAGCTGTTTTTGCATGTTTCTGTGGTGCTTTGGTGTGTTTTTGGACCACAATTTCAAAATAAATATTGCAGTCGCCCCATTTTGGATCCCCCGCCCGCACCGCATTGGCGAGTTGGTGAGACGACCATAGCAGCCCAGGACAGGAGAGGGGGGCAGGCCGGGGACCCCCCCCCAGAAACCACCCCTCTGGTAGGTGCCCTCAGGCAGGCATATTTTCGCCCAATCGCTTGCTTTTTTGGCCGGGAATCGGGTTTTTTTTATTTTTAAAACTTTTTTCTGTGCCGCGCCGCTTGGCGAGTTGGCGAGACGATGAGGATGCGCACTTTGCACAGCCCAGGAGAGGAGGGGGGAGGCTGGGGGACCCCCCCAGAAACCACCCCTCTGGTAGGTGCCCTCAGGCAGGCATATTTTCGCCTGCTTTTTTGGCCGGGAATCGGGTTTTTTATTTTTAAAACTTTTTTCTGTGCCACTTGGCATCGCGCGATCGCTGCGATGCCGCCAGGAACGACAACAACAAATCAGACTCAATTTTTCTTTAGTTGGTTCGAGTTAAAGTTCTGGCAGAGTAATTGTCATTACCGTTTCCGTTATGTAACGGAAACGAGGAACGGAAACGGAAACGAGGATTTCGCCGAGTCGTGCCCATGTCTAATGCTGACTAGAGAAATTCAGACAGAGCACAAAATGCTGATTTATTTAAAGGGGAAAGAAAAACATGAAGGAAAAGATCTGGAAGTTGAGTCATGGCAACTGGATATCTTTTCCTGTGAGATCGAATTATTTTGCTACTCATCTGAGCAGCTTTGTCAGTCTGATGTATCTCACTTTGATTGTGCATCAGAAACCAACTACATTGTCTCATCTTCTGTTTACATTTACCACTTTCATTTTGACCGTTGTGTGTCCCATAGTCTCACTGGATGTGGTTGGGAGGGAGCGCTATAAAGATGGATTGAAGAGTTTACAAAGAGGAGCACAATTCTTGTGCTTTACTGTGAGATTCTGCCGGGAACTGTATGTCTGCTATTGGAGAAGATGGATTTAGACTAGGGGAGGCCAGCCTTATCCTGTGCAGTTGTACAGTAAATGGCTTTGTCATTATCATCTCTGCACTCTTCACTGACATTTGACCACATACCACTCAGCAACAGATGCTTTATTATTGTCTTTAATGGCCATGAAGCAGAATATTTTTGCATAATGAAGAGGCAACATCCTGACAGTTTAGGTTGCACATGAGTATGTCAGTTTTATAGTGCCATTTTCCTTCTAAAGGATGTCTTGATGAACAGGTGCAGCATTATACACATCAACAATTCACTGCCTAAGTAGAACAATAATGTGGTGCACTTTCCTAAGCTATATCTGACATAAGGAAATTAACTCACGGGAGATGCTAGATGAATTGTGAAGACGCCCCAGATTTTGAAGGCAGGTTTAGCAGACACTGTTACAAGGGTTTGGGGTTTTATTGGAATTTACCACATGTTGTTCTGATGGCTGGTTGGCTTTGATTGGCTTTGCACAAGGAAGTGCTGTTGTGCCTAATAATAAGAATTAGACTGGACCAATGTTGGGAGTTGGTGGAGCAATCAGTTTTGCCTGTACTTGGGGATGCGCTGCTCAGAATTTTGGACCTACAATCCCATAATTTTCCAGTTCCACCTGACAGCTGCCTGCAGACATCTAAATGTGGCTCACCTAGGAGAAGCGTCTAAATTTGATGACTTGGTGCATTCATAGTGCTAGCTAGGAGCTTCCTTTCTGAACAGGAAGCTTCATCAGAGCCAGACCTAGCTACACACAGGTCCTTCCAGTTTAGGACTTTCTTCCAGACGATCCACATTTAGGGGTCTGTTTTACCGATGGGCATTTCGTTTCGGAACCAGTAGGTTATGAAACGGACCATGCAAGCCCAAGTGGTCCTTGGAACCGGCTGATACACACAAATCTAATTGCTTTACCTTTCTCTGTCTTGCACAGGGTTGAAATCAGAGGAAGCATGCTGCAATGTCACCTGTGCTAGATCAGTGGTGCGGGCCAATCAGGAGCTGTGCAGGGACAGGCATCATCCCGCCTCCCTCTCTGTTTGGTTAGCAGCATGAATCAGGAAAGATGACTTCGCAGCGTGCTTCCGTGTTGGATTTTAACCCTGCGTGAGACAAAGAAAGGTAAAGCAATTGGATCTGCATGTATCAGCCGGTTCCAAGGACCACCTGGGCTCAAATGGTTCATTTCATAACCTACTGGTTCTGAAACGAAATGCCCATCCCTAGTCTGTTTGGTGGAATTTCTAGAATGGAGAATTATGGGGTTTGTCCTCCAAAAATGCCACATGGCATTCCTTTCCTTAATCTTTGCTTTATATTTGTCTTTATAAACTATTGCTGAGAAGTTTTCTTTCATTGTTTTTATCATAGCACATTTATTTTTACCTATGCATCTTGATTTCGCCTGACAAAATTAAGCATTTCTTTACCTCCTATGTCACTCACTAAGCCATGTCAGTTGCAATAAAAGGCTCATCTTTCTTCTGTTTTGCCGCTGTTTTCTATCTGATACTAGAAACATGTTTAGAAGTGGGAAATGTTTCATTATTAATTTTGTTTTTGTATTAAAATGTAATTTCTTCTGCTATCTGGTTGTCAACATGTAAAAATATCAAGTTCTTATTTTTCAATGCCATTTTATCCATTTGTTAAAATTTATCAAGATCACATACATTTTGCATTTTCTTTTGTTCTTCCTTCACTGAAGGTTTCCTCTTAGCTGCCAGCCATCATTTTATTTATGTATTTTATTTATGCATCACTTTTCTCCCAAAAGCCATCATTTTATTTATTTATTTTATTTATGCATCTATCTTCTATCTCCTATCTATCTATCTATCTATCTATCTATCTATCTATCTATCTATCATTTTACCTCTCTGTAGTTTCTTCTCCAGTTCAAAAACACACCTTACCCCTCAACCTTTCCTCACAGAATTTGGTTTCCACTGCTGTTACTGCCTTTACCACCCTCTTCCAGACAACATTCTAGCTCATCAATATCCTTCTAAGGGTGTGATTGTGTTTGGAACATTGCAACAAATGCTATGGGACAAACTGATTCATATTTTTTTCATTGATCATATTATAACATTAAATAAACCCAGTGCAAATCAACCTGGCTATTCCCCCTACCCCTGGCCTCCACCACTGGGGCTTCTAGTTTTTTAACCATCAGATTCATTTGTATCATTTCAGGAAGTCTGATTCTTTGAACAAATACAGAATGTTTGTGGTCCTTTGGTCTCTGCCTGCAGCATGATGTTGCTGTGTACCCCTTAAAGTTCCTCTGTAATGAACTGCGATGGTGGTAGTGAATCAATCAGACCTTATAACTCTGGTGACATATCACATGCCTAGTGGCTATATTTGTAAGGACAGAGGAAAAGAGCCACCCTTGTGTCTTGGCTGCAGAGCTCCATTGACAAAGCAGCAACAAGGAAGTCAGACTGTTGGAATTAATGCATTGCAAGTGCCAGAGCACCTCCCGACTATATACGGGGGGGGGGTGGCCAGGAAGAGAGCTTCAACAGCAGTGTGTATAGTGTGATTTGTGTGACTATCCTTTTCCAATCTGTTTAATGCTGTTTCTGAATATGTTTGTCACTATGTGTGTACTCTCCCTTCTTCCAACTGGCAGAATTAGCCTTCCTATCTAGAAATCAATAGGGATGCTAAAAAGGTGGAGAGCATCTATAAATCAAATAATGCAATGCACAACACCAAAAGGGAGGGAGGGAGGGAGGGAGGGAGGGAGGGAGGGAGGGAGAATGAGGTGAGACAATTGTCCATTTTGGAGTCCCCTCTTTTCCCAAGCTTTGCCCTACTAAAGGCATTGGCTCCAATGCCTCCTTCACAATTGACCTCAGAAGCCACGACATGCCATTTTAGTAACTTAATTTCTATCCACATATTCCTTTCAGAACACTAACTATGTATAGTATTCTGTCTACATCTACATATCTTAATCATTTCCATCCAGAAGTGGTTCAGGGCTGTATCAAGTCATGGATCTTTTGTTTCCATTTCACAATTGAAGTCTGAATCCTTTCTCATGATAAACACCCTGAAATGGTCCCTGTCTCATCCTTTGAGCTAAGATTTTCCTAAATAACCCATGTTACAATGCACCATTACTATTTTTATTACTTATTATTTTGTTTCATGTGTGGGAATCAATGACTTTTTAAAAAAATGTTTAACTTTATAGAAATTCATAAAATATGTTAGCATATGTACAGAACATTAAAATTGAATATAACAATTTATGATGCCTAAAACAAAAATAAATCAACCTGCTGGGGGGACAGTTTCTGCCTCATATTTTAAATAAGAATGTTGGCAGTTTTATTTAGACCAAATGCTAGAGAATAACTGTACAACATAATTAAAGTTACTAGAGTTAAAGTTTATTGAAATGCTTTAGATATCTTCTCTGTACTATCAAACTCTCCAAGTCTCTGTAGTTAGTACACTCCGGTTTTAGTAATACCATCTGTGCATCATCAGTGAGCAATGACACAGAGAAGAATGTTCTGTGCAGATGCAACCCTATAGTCTAAGAACAGCTTCTTCTCAGGAAAGGCTTTTTTGCTTGTCTTGCAGTACCATAACAATGGTGTTTCTCTTGCCGGTAAATACCTGGGCTCATTCATATAATTTCAGATTTTAGTGACATCTATGTATCACAGGCAGCCTTAAAGTATTAAGAAAATAAAGGGGAAGGGGTGCGTGCGAGTGTTGTGTTGTTACAGTCGTGGCTGAATCTTTGTAACCCCATGTCCATGGGGTTTTCTTGGCAGGAGTACTGGAGTGGTTTGCTAGTTCCTACACCAGGTGCCTACAGTGCCTGGTATTCCCTGGTGGTCTCCCATCCTGCTTAGCTTCCAAAATCAGGCGAGACCGGATGTGCTTAGGACATCTAGGCAGCAAAAAAAGGGGGAGAGGTATTGTTCTTAAAATTAATGGATACATTAACGGCAATGAGTGGAGGGTTCCATTGAGAGGTTTGAGCTGCTGCATGGTCAGGATTCTCACATAAAAACATGAGAAGAATCAAGCTTGCTAGCCTAAAGAGATGTTCTGCAGCGTTCTCTTCAGACAGTGGATCCTGGCAGCCAATGCAAAGGTCACAACCAAGAGGTGATAGCAACAGCAATTGATAACTTGTGGTCTGACAGAGTTCAACAATTTATTCTGTCAACAGATGCTAAGATTTTAGGGAGACAAAATCCACATAAAGCAGCGAGAGTTTCTTAAAATCAGCTATATTACTCATGTACAAGCATAACAGAGTTTCAACATCATAACACAGTGTACATAGAGACAGAGTATCAGCATAACATATTAGCAGACATAGAGCATGGCATCATGGGTATCTTATTACCAAAGGTCCAAAGACTACTGATTTCTGGTGCACTTTTATACTCATTGATAAAGTCAAGAATGTACTTAAAAATTGGCATTGGGTGGTTCTTTATAAATTGCCAATGCACCATTGGTGGTTCATCAAAATTGCCACACTGAGTTAGTTATATAGCAAAAGGTTTATTAAAGACAGATAGAGATACAACACAGAACACATACAGTACAGAAAATAGGTTAGTAGACATCTTAGCTTAAGGGTCCA
The DNA here is from genome assembly GCA_029282475.1 of Phrynocephalus forsythii. Taxonomy (NCBI): domain Eukaryota; kingdom Metazoa; phylum Chordata; class Lepidosauria; order Squamata; family Agamidae; genus Phrynocephalus; species Phrynocephalus forsythii. Next base: position 177,463,041 of record JAPFRF010000001.1, on the reverse strand, counting down.
AGGGCCCCTTAAGGTTCCAAGACATAGCACAGGCCAGACGGTTCGATCTGCCCTGCTGTCCTGGACCCCGGACTAAATGACTTCTGATGATGGTTATATACTCTTTTGCATGGTGTATGATCTAAGACTGACGTATTTTGTACACCCCTACACGTGCCTACATGTGCCTACATGTGCTTGTTCATCAGCTCATGTTCTTGGCTTATAGCCATTTGGCCGTCAAGGCCTAGAATGACCTGACCCTAGTTTGTTTGATTTCAAGTTGGTTCCTTATTCCTGGCTAACCGTCATGTTGTTGTTCTCAGAAAATTGACACCTCCGCACTATAAGATAGTGCCAACAGTCTTAGAGGATGGGTCACCGTGAACATAGACTTGTCTCCTACTTCCTAGCTTGGCTTCATTCTAGCTAACCACAAAATATTTGCTGTTCTTCATAGACTGGCACCCCTACAATGTGCTTATGCCAAGCCTTGGCTGTTATGCCAAGTTTTGCTGGGTCATTTTGACCCTATACCTTGTCAGCATATTTGGGTCTGTTAATATTTTAATGCTTATAATAGATTTTGATTTTTCTCATGCTTATAAATCCTTATCATCATGACAGCCAATCAGAAATCTGGTTACATTATGCTGTTGCTCCTACACTGCACCAGCTTTACCCACTATATCTATTCTTTACACCTGGGTTACAATTGGAAAACATTTACACCTGGGTTACAATGACTCAGTATTATATACTGGATGCCATTTTACAAATCAATTAAATATATATATGAAACACCTGTAGACAAACCTATTCTGCCTAATACAACATATTTTTTCTTTGACAATCATCTAACACCATCCCCTTCTACTGACATACAAAATTATACCACCTCTGGTACTAGAGGGAAATTTTGTTTTGTTTTGTTTTGTTTATGTCCCATCTATATCTCCATATAGACAGTGCCCCAACTCCAATTTCAGAGTGAGGAGTCAGGAGGATGCTGTGGTTGATAGTGTCAAAAGCAGATGAGAGGTCTAGTACAACCAAACGGCAAACAGATCCCCTATCCATTTCCCTGCATAGGTCATCCACCAAGGCAACCAGTGCCACATCTCAGTTCCATAACCAGGCCTGAAGCCAGATTGAGCTGGATCCAGATAATTATCTCATTCAGAAACCTTGAGCTGTGAAGCCACAAACTGCTCTGGGACTTTACCTAAGAATGGGATGTTAGATACGGGGCAGTAGTTGCTCAGTATTCTTGGATCTTAAGAAGGCTTTTTTTAATTAGCGGTTTTACTATTGCCTTCTTCAAGCATGCAGGGATCCTACCCTGTTGTAATGAGGCATTCACTACCTGGCCTAACCAGTCAGCCAGACTCTCTCTAGCAGCTTTTATGAGCCAGGAAGGGCAAGGGTCCAGCAGACATGTGGTGGCCCTCATCTCCCCAACGGTTCTGACCACATCCTCAGGCTGTAGGAGCTGAAACTCATCCATTAATACAGGGCCAGCAAGGGATACAGTTTTATTAATACGCTCTAGATCAATCGCAACATCCAGGTCAGCCTAGATCTGTACAATTTTGGCTGTAACCATCCTTTTCACAGCTTTACAGCTTTATAGACCCTGGCTTCATGTTCCCACCATGTCTACTAATCAACTCTCCCTCCTCTTCTCCCCCCTCTTCCTCTCCACCCCCAACTCTATATACTACAGCCAATGAATATCTAGTATGAAATGTATATCACATCACATATTAAATTGCACACCTCATTCTACTGCTATATGTCTGAAGAAGTGGACGTGCCCACGAAATGTTACATTAAAATATGAAAGTTAGTCTTTAAGGTGCCACATGTTTTGTTTTGTTTTGTTTTGTTTTGTTTGATTTTTGCCTGAAATTCTTGAAAAACTAACACAGCTACCCACTCTGAATATTCAAGTAAATGTGTATATTCATGAAAACCTAAGCAAGTTCCATGGTTAGCCTTAGGACTGACCTATCAATAGGCAGACATAAGTGGTACAGCAAAGTCCTTGTGAGATTTTCTTGTGCAGAAATTTTTATGTGGAGAGTAATTTCCCTGGCTTTGTACCTTGAACTATGCACTTTGATTTAAGTACTTGGCTAAAATCATTTGCTATTCCATCACAGGATGCATAGTATTTTGGGGCCGACACATGTATCAATTGACTCAAAATTCCATAGGCACCTCTAAAAATAAATATTAGGCTTGGTAGTTGAGAGTGTTATCTCCTATAGCCATTGTAAGTTTTTTTAATGTATTAGCAGGATACATAGGCCCATTGGGAGAATGGCATTTGACCATTTAAAGTAAAACATCATTTTTGTAAGACTTTGACTTGAGTAACATAGTGAGCCTCTAGGGAACTATTAAGGATCTCTTTTGTCATTTCATGATCTTCATTGGCTTTTACGGAGTATTTGTCCCTAGAAATCAATGCAAACAGAGCCCATTCATCTCCCTGAAGCTTACAGAAGCTAATCTAGGAAAGTGCATTTCACTTACAAAAGCCCAAATGACATTTCCTTACATATCAAGGTACCCAGCACAATAATGCTTTGCCCGCGCATCCTGGAGTAATGAGGCAGGACACAGTATATGGTAGGAAAAAAATGGGCCACACTTTATTAATAGCAAGAATTTCACAAGAATTTTTAAAGGGGGGGGGGCAACGGTAGTACAGAAGGCAGGTCTGCTTGGAGCCGCCCCAGCCCCAAACAGACCACTGGAGTAAATGGAATAAAATCTGGGCTTTCCCTTGAGATAACAACCACCTGAGGCTCCCAGCTATGGGTGATTGCCATCTAGGGGACCCAGCCTCCCCCTCCTCGCCTCGCCGAGTCCTCTGGAACTCCAATACTGCGAGGTGGGCTGGCTTTCACCCTTCTCAGGTGTCCATCCACACCTTACCTCTGCCTGCCTTCCACCACTACCCACCAGTGTGACTAGTAGCAAGCTACATTACCACCCTTAAATTTAACCATTAAGAAAGAGATGGGTGAAAACACACCTGCTCCAAGCAGCCAATCAGGGGCAGGTCAAAAGTTCCCATCCGCCCCAAAGCGACCAGTAAAAGCTGGTTCTTAATTCAGGGTGGGAGGGTGTGATGAAGATCCCAATGAAGAGGCTGCTGCTTCATTGGGAGCCCCTGTTATAAGGTAGGCTCCCACATGACCCTAAAGGGCCACCATAGCCTCTTTGTCCTTGCCTCCCCCATTTGCGGTGCTGGGAGACCAGTAACTGCACAACAGAAGTTACAGCCTACTTTGGGGAATAAAAGAGGGGGAAATGGGAGAAAGGCTCTGTCACAGCTTGCCAAACATGTCTGAGGTTATTTTTCAGATTGGTGAAAGCTCAATCTGTATTACTGACTCATTATCAAGTAGTGGATTGTATTGCACTATTCAATTTCCCTTAATGTTTAGAACTAGAGATGGGCATGAAACGAACAATTTTTCATTTCCATTTTCATTTTTTCATTTCGTTATGCAACAAAATGACAAACGAATTTTGTCTCTAAAATGAAACGAAACGAACAGAAACACCGGAAATTTTGTCGTGCGTTTTGTTTTCATTACAGCAATACAGTGAACTGCTTTAAATGCTTTAAAAATCACAAAAATTGAAATAAATGGTAACAAAACGGTAACAAAACAAACAAAAATGAAAACAATTTTTTTGCAAAAATTCACGAAAAACGGAAACAAAACAAAACGGACCCTCCAAACGACAAACGACAAACGAAACACCATTTTTTTGATTCGTGCCCATCTCTATTTCAGACAGGTTTAAGACTATGTGAGAATAAATGCTGACACAACTTGACAACCGTGGAACACATCCTCTTTGTCACAGGAGATGCTGCCTGTTACTAATCCAGGAATGGTGTGCTGGAAAAAGTAGCATCTTTTGGTGAAAGAACTCTACTAGCAGGCCACTGAAGAGGATTGATCTTATCCTGCCTTACCCCACCATTTTCTTGGTATAATAACAACCTTGCATGCAATTAACACAAGATTCAATGGGAGGGAGCTTTCACAAGTTAAAGTGACTACCTGTTCTTGATAGCAGAAATCTTTCCCCTTCTTTTGGCATTTGAGGTAAGCCTCCATATTACTGCCCCCTCTTCCTGATTGTCCTGTTTACTTTTTCTCCCTTCCCCCCTCAAGCCTCTTAGTTTCTCCCTCCTGTAACATTCCCTTTATTCTTCTGTTTGTAACTACTGATGACAACTGTAAATAAAGATCCATTTACTTTTTTCTACTCAAAATGCTTCCAGAGTGATTTTAAACATACAACATGCTAGATACTTTGCAGCAGCCGATAAGGCCCTTTCATGTGTTCCCATGAGACATACCTGTGAGGGTACATCTTGTGGGGCAATGTTCTTATTCTGAAATTCCCTGATATCACTCTGTAATAATGGAACACGATGCAATATTTCCTACATGCAGGGCTGCATAACTGAAGTCATGAGCCAAGATTGAATATTGCTACCTTTGTATAACACAGGGATGGGTAGCTGTGGCTTAACATTCCTTACTGCAGCTGCCTTCCCCTTTTCCTTGCATATCTAATTTGCATCCTAGCACCCATCTTAGGCTCTGGTTGTCACATCATTCCAAGAAATTCTGAGCTGTGGCTTTAGAAATAATGCAGAGTTCCTTTAAAACATGTTGTACATGTGATGCTGATGTTAATGAGAACCAACCGAGACAGATTAAGTTCATAAACTAGCCAGGGAAAGAAGACATAGCTCCCAAGAGAGCTCCATGAAGTACTGTATGTAGAGATGGGCATGACTCAAAAAAATGGTGTTTCGTTTGTCGTTTGGTCGTTTAGGGGTCCGTTTCGGTTCGTTTTAGTTTTCGTGACTTTTTTGCAAAAAATTTCATTTTCATTTTGTTAGGTAAGGAAACAAAAAACGAAAATGAAAATGAAAAATTGCTGTTTCGTTAGCATTCTTTTTAGTTCAATGCATCTGCTGCAACGAAAACGAAAAACATGGCAAATTTGGTCGTTTCGTTTTCGTTTTCATTTTTTTAATTCGTTTCATTTTTGTTGCATAACGAAATGAAAAAACAAAAACAAAAACAAAAAATCGCTCGTTTCGTGCCCATCTCTAGCTGTATGTTACTGTATCTCTACAAATTAATAGCTATTTTTTTACCTTAACATTTGTTTTAAGAAATCAGATCTGTTGCTTCTTCACAGAGCAAACAGCAGTGACAGTCTGAGAAGTGCCAGCTATCACTTTTTAAAACAAAACATCTGAGAGATTCTGGGGAAATACAAATATTTAAAATTAATGCCCCTCAAAATATCGGAAATGCAGTATTGACCAGCTCTCAAAAATGTTCAGTGTAATTAGACTGCTTCTGCACTTTAGATTTGAAACACCTTTTTCCTAAAGACAAATCACCTTAAAAATCACTGTCTGCTTTTCAAATAGCTTTTTCTGAAAAGCCCCCTTGGCCATGACCATTTTTGACCGCTGTGTCAGTTTTTTCTTGGGATGACCACAGGGGGTGGTGGTTTTTTAAATTGGCTCCTGCACCCCCTTTTAAAGCAATTTGGTTGTATTTGTGGACATACTACACCACCTTTTTTTGGTTTTCCCCATTTCTGCCATTTCCCCATCGTAGTTTAAAGTGGTTCAGCCAAGTGCAAATGGGGAAGCTGATTGCTAAGCAACCGCCGAAGTGCGGATTGCCAAACCGCTGTAGCGACCAAGTGACCACAGGAGGAGATAAGGCAATGCAAAATAAAAAGCGGTTGCTCAAGGAAGTGCAGTAGCGGCCTGGGTAGTGATGAGAAGATTCTTTTATTTAGTGGGCAGTGTTTCTCTCTCAGAACTTGACAAATTGTGGAAACATCTGGCATGCCAGCAGATGACAGATATGAAAGTGACGTGCTTTTATACATGTAGTGGATTCTTCATTTCTTCTTCTTGACTTCAAACACTGACTTGTCTCAGAAGTTCTTAACTGTACTAGAAAGTTCCAGATAAGAATGGAGTAAGAGAGAAAGAATCTGAGTTTAAAAAAGCATCTTTTGCCAGAAGGCATGGCAATTGGTGTTTCTTTGAAATTATTTCAGGAAAGTGCATCACTTGCTTTCTTTGCAAAGTTTATTTATTTCCCCCGTGTGCCCCGAAGCACAAGTTCTGTAGCATTCCCAGGGTATTACTGTCTTTCAAATCTTCTTTCATCTTTTTCTGATCTAGATGAATGCTGTATTGTTTTAACTGACTAATACATATACTATTCTCTGACATCTTGTTGTCAGCATTCTTAAAAACAATTCTGCATGCCACAAATGTTCATGGCATTACTTATGTGAGTAATATATAGCATATTTGGGGCTCTTTTTTGTAATCTCTATAATATATGGTATAGTATCCCCTCAACTCTATTTAACATGGCAAATGTCCATTAAAAACAAAAGCAAGCATCTGAAAGTAAGATTTTAGTCACTTGCTCTCTCTCTCTTTCTCTCTCTCTGCTTTTTGTTGTTATTTTTGGCAATCTGTGCAGCCCCCGGGGCAAACAATTGGTCCCTGGGTGCACTGGAATTGTGCATGTTTTAGTAAAAGGGCCAAACAAGTTGGTTTTTCCCCTCTCATTTCCCTGAATGTTTATATGTTTTAATTTTCTTAAATGTTTTGTTCCCTTTAATAGCTGCACCTCTCAAAGTGTACGGACTAAAAAAATTCCCCACCTGCCCCAGAAACATGGGGCTGATGCTGAGAGATCATGATCCTGGAAAACTACCCTTGAATATATGCCTTAAGAACAAAGTTCAGCATAGTTTTTAAGTTCTGAGTTCTTTAAACGAACTGGCACAATTGGACTTGTCAGATGTATAACAGAACTGGAATGCACTTACATGCTGCAATTAGCCATTTTACAGAATTTTGTGGTCTGGTTTCTTGCTCAAAAATATACACAGGAGTGCGTGTACTGAAGGAAAAATGAACATAGTGATGTGCATATGAACAGAAAGGGCAGATGAATCCACATTTAGGTGGAACACTTGCAGAGATGTATACACTTGGCAATGTGAATAAAACCGAGTACAACATGAAAGCACACAAAATATACACACTTTCCAATGCATTTTCCTCCTTCTCCTTCTTCCTCATCCCAGAGTCTGTCACATTCCTGATGTGAATGAGGACTAAAATTCAGTGAAACCAAATTTTTGGAGCATATCACATCCGTTACCAAAACTGTGCAACTAATTTCTGTTTTAATCATTATTGAAATCTTCTGCCACCTCCCTAGTTCTGACCCCTTCACTGCTGTAGCCATGTGAAAGGATTCCTGTGAACGAAATCTGGATCATTTCTGGAAAATCTAAAATGTTGAGCACATTTTAGGCAAAGGCATGGCAATTATTTGGAAAATGGACAAAAGCACCTCTGTGGATCATAACAACTCGAACCTCCCAGTCACTGCAAGTGTGGTCTACTTTTTGTCGCTGTGAGTTAGCCCACATTAGCAGCCCAAGCTTACACGAAGCATAAGGAGATATTATTGTACCTACTCAGATACATGATATTGTTTGGTGGCATTAAGGTACCAGCAGGAGAACAGAAAAGATTTTCCACTCACAATAAACATTGTTCATGGCTTGACCGCTCAAACAACCATTACTCTTTTGCTCTCAGGCCAATAAGAGCATTCTCATAAGGTCAAATCCACTGTAAATGGAAATCTTTATCCTGGAGCACAGAGACAAGGTGTTTCATTTCTTTGTTATTTTCTGTCTCTTCTCATTTATTTTCCCCCACAGCCTTCAATGCTCTTTATTAGGGGGACCTCACACTGTTGGCATTATTTTCTTTGCTGAAGACCAGAAGGTCGCTACAGGCTCCTCTTTTTTTGCCGCCTCCTCTGTGAGGTGGCTTAGTCATGAATACAGGTTGTAGCTGCCCTTTCTCTCAGCAAGCTGATTTTTGAGGGGAGACAAGTGTTAACCTCTGTGCCTTCAGAAACTGTGGGACAGAAAGCAGTTTTGTATCTTTGCCTTAAGGCTGAAACTTAAAGAAAAGCCATACCTATTATTCCCATTCTTCCATTCTTTCTGACTTCTGCTTCAAACCAGGCATGCTCTGAGGCAAGATAAAACAAACAGACCAAATAAAACAGACTGCAACACAGATTTTAGAAGTTACAAGGCAATACTTTAGAACAGGAGTATCCAAACTTCAGACCTCCAGATGTTCTGGACCACAACCTCCCAGGATTCCAAGCCTAGATTGCCAATGACAAAGGACTGTGAGAGTTGTGGTCCAAAATATCTGGAGGGTCAAAGTTTGGACACCACTGCTTTCGACAATAGGAAAGGAAGGAATGTTAGCAACAGTAATGATGGTGCCGATGTCCTGAAGTTCTGAACAACTGGTTTGTATACCATGGGTGGAACATGAAAGTCACAGAGGTGGGTTTCAGAGTTTCCATCACAATTCCTAAGATTTTGCCATCTTTTGATGTTCATCTCCCCCCCCCCCCAATCCTGAACTCAGTTTATCTTTGTCTGGGAGATGCAGTGCACTCTCTGCTACAAATCCTGCTTGCCAAGCCAATTCTGACTTATGGATGCCCTTCTGAGGGTTTTCTGGGTAGAGAATACTAAGAGGTGGTTCACAATTCCCTTCTTTTGGGGGCATCCTGGGACTGTGCAGCATGCATAGTACAGAACTGAACTACCAATCTTTCTCTCTGCAGCCAGATATTGAAACCACTGAGCTGACCAGCCAGCCATATTCCCTCTGAAATCTGCCATCATCTATGATCTTGCCATAGATTTTTCATCTGCAACCTTTTTGGCCACAGATAGAAGCAGCCTTTGGGATATTTGTTGTAACTGTGGACACTGTCTTTTTCTTTGGACATTCTCTGTCCATTGCGCTTGTGTTTAAATGTTCCAGTTACAGAATAATGTACCTGGATTTGTACTTATATTCTGTAATCAATGATCAATCAACTTATGGGCTGTATCTTTGAATATTTTGGAGCTGCAGAGTGCGCACAGAGCAGTAGTAACACAGGGAGTTTGGTAACTTCCATAACATCTGTAGAAGCTTACCCACAGAGGCCTAACAGCAAGCAGCTTCCTGTAGGAGAACAACCTGAAAAAGGAAGTGTTTGCAGATGGTCTTGTTAGTAACTAGGACTCTGAATATAGTGTCAAACTGGGATATGAAAGGACCAGAGATGACTGGGTTTGACTGGGTTTGGTCTGTCCCAACGAAAAGGAGAACCATCTGAAGAAGATTCTAGACTCTGGGAAGAAGGTATATAAACAAGTGTTCAGCTCCATTTGCAGGTCCTAACTCTTGGGATCACCATTGATGATCTCAAGACCCAGGTCCCTAGACATGTCTAGCTTTTAATTATCTGTTTAATCAAGTGTATTCCTACCTTTGCATTCTCTCTGATTTTTATTTGTATTTTGCAACAAAGCTGTACTTGCCCCGGACAGCAAGGTATGGAAGTATTTTTTAAACCAAATTTGAACTTATCAACCTTGAACCATAGTTTTACTTTTTTTCAATAATTAACAGAGTTGTTATTTTAACTTATGTTCACTCCCTACAAAAATGTGCATGCATTTTAAACTGAAGAGACAGTGACTCTGGAAAGGGAGCCTAATTTTACATTCCTCCAACTGGGGTCTCCTACCTTGAAACAAGGAACTAAGACATTTCCTACAAAATTGATTCACCAGCATCACCTACATCAGTGGCTCTCAAACTTGGGCACAGGCATTCTTGGATGACAATTTGCAGAAGTCCTACACAGTCAAATTGGTGGTTGCAATTTATATTCCAAGACTCCTGGAAATCGGAATCACGAACCTACTTTATACCAATAGTTCTCAAGTTTTTGTCTTACTGTCCCACCAATCATTCTGTCAAAATCCTGACCCACTACAAATAAAAAGCTCACTGCAATCTCAAGAAGGTATACATATTTATTTATTTATTTATTTATTTATTTATTTATTTATTCTAAACTGGCATTTTATTAAAACAACAACTGAAATAAACAATAAAACAAAACGGCTGCAGCAATAATAATAATAATGATGTGCCATCAAGTCAGTTCTGACTTATAGTGACTCTTTCCAGGGCTTTCTTTCTATTAAGTAGTCAGAAGTGGTTTAGCATGTAATTATTCTGGAAGTGTCCTCAGACTGTGCAGCTTGCCCAAGGGTACATAGGCTGGCTTTTCTCCTGGAATACACAGCGAGGAACTGAACTCCCAACCAGGTACCTAACTAATTGAGCTATTTAGCCAGTTCTCAATACAGAAAGTCACAGTGATTAGTTTGCATGTTCTGAACAGGGCTGTTAATGAATGGACCTTTGGGAGGTCATTAATTTATAGGCTCACCATTAGTTGAAAGTGCCTTGATGGCACATAGGCAGTCTTTTACTATATTTTTTTCATTTATAGTAAGTTGATTGGCAGGGTACCAGAAGACTGGGAGAAACAATGAATGGAATGGCATGGAAAAGGACACAGATGTACAATCCGTTTGGAGGACCAGGCAAAGAACTTCCTCTTCAGGCAAGCTTTCCCTGAATGAGGGACTACCTACTATGTGACTTTTATATGGATTACCATGCATGATTACATTGACTGATTTCATAAGAACACCATTGTTTTCCACCCCTCAATGGATTCTTTTCTTTTTGTGTGCTCTTTGTAGCTTTAATGTTACCATTTAATCTCTCTCTCTCTCTCTCTCTCTCTCTCTCTCTCTCTCTCTCTCTCTCTCTCTCTCTCTCTCTCTCTCTCTCTCTCTCTCTCCCACCCCCACTAGTGCTGGCAGGACTAAGGGAAATTGAATTCAGGATTGGGAGAAAGTGGGGAACAAAAGATCAATGTATTCTTAGCAATTATCGGGTATGCCTTGCTTTGCACCTGGGTTGTTTTGCTGACCCACCAGTGATGGAAGCCTGTTTTAGGCTGAGGTGAAAGAAAGGTTAACCAGCATCATGTAGTTTTGCAGGCTTTCAGGAGTTGCCACAATCTTGCAGGTTGTATTCCTCACTCTCAGTGACAGACATAAAGCAGATCATCTACTTTAGTAAAAAGGAAGGGGTGGCCCTCTTCAGTAAAATGGATGGACGTGGAATGGTTATGTGTTGCATTGTTAGCATAGGATCATAATGTTGCCAAATGTTGGTCCACTGAGATATGAGGTTGCTGCCTGCAATTGAGCATTGAATTATCTTGTAAACCATGCAGAGTTTCTGCTTGCAAGATTGTCACGGTATCTAAACCAAATAAACAAATTGAATTTGGGATGGGATGGGGCAGTTACCTAATGTAATCTTTCTGTGGTATGAGCTTGCTGGAGGGTAGTATGGGTTGAAATGAAATGATCAATTGGCAACAGATTGGGATGGGAGTGCCTTTCTGATGTTTTCCTCTTGCATATCATAACCAAAATATATTGGCTGAAATCCTCTTGTGTAGCTCTGCAGGCACAATGGCGGTAGCACTGTCACTTTCCTGGTCAAATAATTGCTGATAAAAGGCGAAACTGCAGATTAAAGGCAATTTCAGGGCAAATGCAACTTGTACATAATGCACAATTATGTATGTCTACCCTGAAGTCCTCAAAGATAGCCTTTCATCAGCAGCAATTTGACATTTTGAAGACATCACCTTAATTATGCACATGGAGCAGTGCAACAGGATTCCAAGATCTGGACTTGTTCATATGCTCATTTCAGAATTGTACAGCTCAGCAATTTTCCCCACCACACACCCCCTCCAATTCGAATGGTTTATTTATGGAGGATTGAAAATGGTAGCATCTCCATGTGAAACAGAACATTGTATGATTTTACTGTGATAAAAGGGGCATTGTGACATATGAATAAAAATAAGGATCTCCACATGAATAATGCCTGTAATTATGAAAATTGGGACAGTTGTTTTCAAGGATGTACAGGGCACTGGGCTTCTAGTCTGAACCAGTTTCGCATGCACTCATTCTGAAGCCTATTTTGTAACTTCTCTTTTTAGGGGAAGACAACTTGCTTTGGGATGATAAGCATTTTGGGTAGGTGGCTGCAGAACCAGAGGTTGGGAATTCAATTTCTCACTGTGCCTCTGAGAAAAAGAGCCAACCTGAATAGCCTTAGGCAAGCTGCACTGTCCCAGGACACCCCAGAAGCACATAGTCAACCACTTCAAAGCACTTTGTACCTCCTAGACCAGTGTTGGTAAACCTATGGCATGGGTGCCAAAGGTGGCACCCGGAGCCCTTTCTGTGGGCACCCAACATCACCTCTTCACAGCCACCTGTATTCAGGTTAAATGGGTATACTGGCACTTTGCAAAAAAATTAGTGGGTTTTGAATTGCAGTTTGGGCACTTGGTCTCTAAAAGGTTCACCATCACTGTCCTAGACAATCCAGGAATGGAATGCTGCAAACTGAGGCCAACATCACTGCATGCAATTACGATTATTGTAGGTTTCTTCCTGTAAAATATGCATATCCCACTAAGCCATGTATTTGCATCTTTCCCCACCCCACCCCACAAAAAATTTGAAACATATTTTTCAATCTAGGCATCCTGTATCACAATATTTAGAGAAATGCACTGTCTGGAGAATAATGTATTCCAATCCAAATATTGTTATGGGTAGTCTAAATGAACTGAGTTCACTTAAAACATGCATGGAATGAAATGTGGCAAGCTCCTTAGTTTCTCTGTATAGGAGATTCAACAGTGTGAAATAAGAATGTTTGCTTAGATGTAGCGGCGAGATCAGCTAACACAATGCAAGAGTTGTCATCATTTTCTGGGCTTTTCTGTTCACAGAATCCTGGAAAAATGAAATTTGATGTGGAACCCCTACCATCCAATTGTAATTAATGTGTATCTATGGATGTGTGTGAGGGAGGTGGGAACAGGATAAAACTGCTTGCAGTTTCTTTGTTCTTGTCCCCCCCTTCAGATTTATACCAGATCATCATCTTCTACAGCAACCTGCTGAACTACCTTATTATTAATTGTTTGGATCCAGACAACAATTAAATATAATTAACAGGCTGATTATCATTTGCCAGTAGGTTGTGCTAAGTATGCATGTGATGCTTTGGGGAGTTGCTTTCTATTTCCTGCACCACTGATCTGGTGCTGTTTAGAGAGAGCTCCCCCCCTCTATTTGCTGCTCCAGTGATCTGGGGCAGGAAGAAAGTAAGTGTATGAAAATGTGCGTGCAGCAGCCTGTGAATAACTCTATCACCGGGAGTGAAAGGCTGAAGCTTCAGATGGGCTTTGTTGCCAAGCAAAGATGCACAAACAGCAAAGAGCTCATTAGGGGATACATGAAAGGAAGGCCTCACATTGAAATGAAAAGGGTGGGGGGTGGGGGAACAGATGCAAACATTGTCTTTGCTAAGGCAATGCCTGCAGATATGATGCCGAGAGATGTTAGGAAACAGCCTGTTTTGTTCTTTGGTTTGTTTTGCTAGACATTTCTGTGCATCTAGAGTCAAAACAGCCATGATGATCATCCCAGGTTTGGTGGGAGGAAAATAAGAAGAAAGCAATGTCACAAGCCAATATGATGATTCATATACTGAGAGACACCCAAATGCCCTATGCTGCTCTATTGAGGGATATTTATCTTCTCATAAACTAACATAGCAGGTTCTTCTCAAGCAATTGGGTGGTCCTACTTGACAATCTTTTTCTCAAAGGGCTGTCAGAGAGCTATTTGAAGAGATGTCTAGTTAGGGCCTAGTTCAAAGATAGGCCACGGTCCTACCAGCATTTCCTGCGTAGTTTCCTGATGGTGAACTGCACAGAAAAAGATTGTGTGCTAACTATGAAGAGAAGTAAATTCAGGTCCTGGCCAACCACGCCCCTGGAACAGCAGTTTCAGTGAAGTTTCCTAAACCACCACCAGGGTCTGGATTTAGAAACTTCGCTCAGAAATGCTTACTTATTTGTTTCTGTAAACATGACAGGACCCTGAAATTATGCAGTAAAATCTATTGTTCCCCTTTTTCAGCAGCTTCCCGAGGTTAAGCACCATGGAGGCTTGGAAAGTAGAGCCGGAAAGAAGGGGAAAATGTGAAGTAGACAGGTAGAGATGGAACCAGAATAGGAAAATGCGGTGCAGAAGAGAGGACACTGACTGCACATTAAAAACCACGTGACTGCCCGAAAAAATGCATGAAATTTATATACGCAGAAAACTATGGTAAGACCGCGGCCATAATAAGTCATCATCACCATCACCACTACCATCATTTTAGAACTGCCTTGTTGGAAAGGATCTTCTAATCCTAACTCTGTCAAGAAAGAACAGTGAAGAACTGAATTCCTAACTATTGGGCTCTCAACCGCTGGCATCTCACCACTAGATTCAGCCTGTGAACAGTTGTCACCTGGAATGCAGGTGGAGCAGTTTAGCACGCGGGTCACAAAGTCAAAGGCTGTCTTGCTGACCTAGTGAGAGGCATTGTATTTCTAAAGGGAAAAATATGGTTACTAAATACATAAATTAGCCTTTGAAGATGTCATGCAACTGTGCCCGTATGGGCCAGTGAGGAATAGTGCTTGGGCAGATGCCTAGTGGCAGGAAATCCTTGATGGCTTCATTACACCTAGACATGTTTGCCCACAAACATGACACCTAAGAGCATTGCCCACAAACATGTAGACACTAACTATTCCTTAATTTTGTCGTTTGTTGAGATTCAGCCTTAAAAGCAAAAAAGTGTTTTGTCTGACTAGACAGCTGAGCCAGAGGTTTGGATTTCAGTTCCTCACTGGGTCTCCTGTGAGGACAGCCAGCCTCTGTGGCCTTGGGCAAGCTGCACAGTTTCAGAATGCACCCAGAAGAAGGAAGTAGTAAGTAAAGGTAAAAGGTAAAGTTTCCTCCTGCACATGCATGCTAGTCGTGTCCAACTCTAGGGGTGGTGCTCATCTCTGTATTCAAGCCGAAGAGCCAGTGTTGTTCAAGTCCATGGCCATGTTGCCGGCATGGCTGCAAGGAAACACTATTTTACCTTTTCGCTTTTTATGGCGGTACCTATTTATCTATTTGCATTTACATGTTTTCGAACTGCTAGGTTGGCAGGAGCTGGGATTATCAGTGGGAGCTCACTCCACAGCATGGCACCCAGGATTCGAACCCCGAGCTGCTGACTTTGCAGTCAACAGTTTTGGAGCCTTAGTCTGCTGAGCCACCATGCCCCTCTAAGAAAGTAGTAAACTACTATTTATATTCTTTGCCTTGAAAACCTGGAAAGGATCACCAAGTCAGAATTGACTTGTGCCACATGATTATTAGTATATGGAGTATAATTATATAGTATGCTTCTGCAATGTATACCTACTGTAGGTACAGGCAGGAAGAGAGGAAGATTTGATAGAATAATAAATATCAAAGAAATGTGAAATGCCACATATGCATAATGCACCCCTTTTTAAAAATATAGGAATGTGGTGTTGAGCAGAAAGAGATTAAAATGATTCCAGTAAACAAAGTGGAAGATTTTGTGTGTGTGTGTGTGTGTGTGTGTGTGTGTGTGTGTGTGTGTGTGTGTGTGTGTGTGTGTGTGTGTGTGTGTGTGTGTGTGAGAGAGAGAGAGAGAGAGAGAGAGAGAGAGAGAGAGAGAGAAAGTACATGTAATGCAAGCAAAACCTGACTTCAGAAACTGTATAAAGCAAAAAGCAAAAGCAAAAGTGTTCTGCTTATATACCACCCCATACCACTTTAAGTAGTCTCTGGGCGGTTTACAATTTTAATTACAGTGTGCAGGCTACACATTGCCCCCCCCAGCAAGCTGGGTACTCATTTTACCAACCTCAGAAGGATGGAAGGTTGAGTGCACCTTGAGCCTGCTACCTGGGATTGAACCCCAGGTCGTGAGCACAGTTTCACCTGCAGTACAGGCATTTAACCACTGCACCATGAGGCTCTTACTATAGGTGCATTGTCCATGCATGGATTATAGGATATGATTTTACTTTTTTTTTTTTTTAGAAAAATAACTGTAGAATAGCAACGTGGTCAAAGGTGCTGAATGGATCCATATATTACACATACACATCAGCTGACTGGAAAATGGATCTAACATCTAAGAATACAGGGATTCACTCTAGCTAGATAGCCATTCAAAATGCTTCATCTGTGGATGGTTCCTGGAGAGTATCATGGCTGGGCCATCTCCCATGCCTAGGAACACCAAACCCCTGGAAGGTGGCTACACCATGGGCATAAGAATTTCTAAACCTAAGTGGAATTTCTGATGGAACTTGCTCTGAGAGTTGTGAGGAAACTTTTGGAAGGAGCAAGGCTGAGGGTGTAGAGCAGGGAAGATCTAGAAAGGAAAAGAGAAGGTCCATGGGTATAAAAGGGAAGGGACAAAGGAGTAAGGGGGTATTGATGGGAGTGTACAATGGAAGAGGGAAAGGACAGCAAACAGAAGTGCTGGAGTGACTCTGGCATGAATCGCCTATAAAAGTGCTGCCAGCCTTGGAGATTCGGTTGGCCTAGGTATGTCAAAGAGCAGAGGAGGCACTGGCAACCACCAGCTGATCCCACTCTCATGGCTCATACAGTTGTGACAGTTGCACAGGGAAAGACAGTTAAATTGCCTCTGACAACTTGAAGCTGAGGTGTAGGCCCCTCAGTGGACGACATCTTCCTCCCATAGCTAAGGGCAGAGAAGGGGACAGTTTAATGCCTGGACAGATGGGTGAGGAAAATGGGAAGTCTTGGTATTGTAGCGTGGGGAAAATGTCTGTGAGTGCTGTCTCACTCAGCTTTGCTGGGGCGAGCAGTGCCTTGGCCAACATGAAGGTCTCCCGCCCACAGCAACTCAGGAACGTGGCCCTTTTTTTGCTGGCATCTGTGATTCCTTGAGCCACCGCAAAGAACTAGAAACGCTCAACATAGTCCTCCCAAGTGTGAGGCTCGGACGGCTGGAAGGGCTCCAAGACCCGTGGACTTTCCATTCTCCAGGCAGGCAGGGTCATCTTCTAGCCAGCAGGTGAGTCTTGTGTCTGCTGCAATCTGGACTCTGAGTCAGCGTGATGAGCCTCTGCTACTCAGCATTCCGGATCCCATCCTCGTCGCCAGTATTGTAGCGTGGAGTTAGTGATTCAGCAGTGATTTTATCTCTGAGACAAAAAGGCTGGAAACAGCTTCTAGTGAACAGCTCTTTAATCAAGGAGAGACAAGACTGGGGACTGGGGAGAGGAGGTTACATTTATAGGGGCCAGGACTTTGGAGGGAACAATTACAACCAATAACAAGGCTGCCTTTTGGCGGGAACCAATAGGATTAAAGATCCAAATGCAGCAACTATAATCAACCAATAGGCCTGTTCCCTTTTGAACAGGGAGGCAGTTACTTCAACCAGCAATTACAGATCAATACACAACACTTGGGATCTGTACTCCACTCTATTTTCAGAGAGGCAAAGGGAGGGGGAAGATAATTTTACCATATTTCTGAAGGGGGTGGAGAAATCACCACCAGAAGATTACTATCAGAGGTCAATATAGTGGAGTTTTGTTCTTTTTCCTTCTTGAAAGTTTTATTTTTTTGCCAAGTGGCAAAACAATAGCAGTTCTGTGGAGAGGCTGGCCACCATTTTATTTTCCCCTCCAGTTGTTCTACATCGGACTATTCTAGGGCAATCTATGCGGAAGAAGCCATGCCCCTGAAATGGTGGAGATATTTTAAAAAATAATAAGGCAGAATGGACTTCTGTTTGTAGATGAAATGTGTGTGTGTGTGTGTGTGTGTGTGTGTGTGTGTGTGTGTGTGGCAATGTTTTTCAAAGAAAGAAAGAAAGTCTTCCAAGAAAATTTGCCTCAGTGGTTGTGATTTTTCTTATTCAGCTTCTTTCCCTATCCTTCCACCCAGTACATTTTGAATGGGTCATTGTAGATAGATTTTAGTCCTCTTATTATTCAGCAGGAGGATACATCTCTTTTTAAAATAATAATGACAAAATGACAAAATATGTACAAAATATAGGGATAGAGGTATAATTCATACATCTTAACCTGTGAGCAGAAGAAGCTGACTAGCTCTGTCCCTCGACCCCCATTCTTCAATGCAAAGAGGGAAAAAACACCTTCTATTTGGTTCAAGATACTGATCCTGGAAAGTAACTTTTAAAAAAATCTGTTAGTCTTTATTATGTTTGAGAAGCTGCCTGTTGTCACTACTTTTCACAGTATTGCAACCGCAGCTTGTTTACTTAACTGGTTGTACAGATCATTACTTTCCTGTTACTTACAAAGCACACACACTGACGACTGATGTCCTATTGAATAGTGCCATAAGTGTGAGAAAATGGCAGCACGGAAGTGCCACATGAAAGACCGAATGAGAAGAATGGAGAAAAGCAAAGTCATGGTGCTTATATTTCTTGGCGATTCCACCGGGCACTTAAATGAGAGAAAACAGCCAGTCCTGTTTCATGTCTAAAGGCATGTTGTGCCACAGTGCAGCAGCATCTCATTCTTGTGACAGGTGGTGCCGCTTTTCAGCAATTCAGATGCTCACATGGGTTGGTTAGAGCTTGTTGATCTGACACACCGTGGAACATCATTATTTATACAGCTCCCACTGTGCTGCTTAATGTGCTGCGATTCACCTCCAGCAGCTGGGCCAGGGTTAAAGAGGATGTTTTAATAGGACACATCGCTCGGTGTTCATGCCGAAGGGTGATTTCAGGAGAAAAAACATAACCTTTTCCAACTACTCAGCTGCTGCATACAATATCATTCATTCCTTATTTTCCTCCTGGTACCAGCTCCCCTCTTTCAATATTTGCCATGGGACATGCGTTCATAACTTGTGATTCAGAAAGCCTTTTCGGTATAAGGATGTGAGAGGGCCAGCTCATTCTTAGTCCACCAGGGAATTAATTAAATGGGAGATCAGCCATCAGAACTGAAGATGTCCATTATAGAGATATGTAAGATTTCCCAGTGGCAACCAGAATTTCTTTTTAATGGGATGCTCACACAAGCTGTTTTGCACTCAAACCTGTTTATTGCTATGATGGAACAGCTGAAGACTAGCCCACTGTTAACTTTTTACCAGATCCATTTATAAATACTCAACATTTCCATGTTACATTAGGGCATTGAGTAACCAACAATATTGATGAAATCCATGTCATAAAGTAGATTAAAATATTCCTTTTTTATAGATAAAGAGCTGCAAACCACTTTAATAATCTCTTACAGGGGAGATTCTTTTAGTTATGTTATAAAGAAAATACTTTTCCAATTTCTAAGATTAATGCATAGAATAAAACTGCCATCCTTAAAAAATGTGAGGTCATGTCTAGAGATGGACATGAACTGAAAAAAATGGTGATTTGTTTTGGTTCGTTTCGTTTTAGGGTTTGGTTTGGTTTGGTTCATTTTTAACAATTTTTTTTGAAAAATTCATTTTGTTGGTTCGTTGACTTGTTATTCGTTTTTTCCCTGTTTTGCGCCATTTAATCCATTTGACAGCACCAGTGGGAAAAAACATTCAATTTTTTTTTAAAAAAAACACAGACCTTAACTGCACAAACTGGACTGGCAGCATCCTCATCCTTATCATCCACATCTACATCATCATCAATCATTCTTATGGTGGCGGCGGCAGCAGCGGGGCGATCCTGGCCCCTTTGGCAGGGGCTTTTTGCATCTGTTCCAAAACCTGGCCTGAGACCTAATTGAAATGGATCCAGAAAATCCATTTCATCCAGTAATGCCTGGAGTTGCCTGGCCACCACCTGCTCCAACACATTGCCCAAAGAAGGAAGGTTCACTTCTGTTCGATAGTTAACCACCAGCCTTGGTTCTAGATAAGGTTTTTTTAAGGAGTGGTCTAATTACTGCCTCTTTCAAGGCAGCAGGGACCAATCCCTCTCTCAAGAAGGCATTCATGGTATTCTTGACACGGGTGCAATCCCCCCTAGCCGATCTTTTAATTAGCCAAAAAGGGCAAGGGTCGAGAGGCATGGTGGTAGGACGGACAGATCCAAGCACACTGTCCACATCCTCAGGTCTGAATAATTGAAACTCATTCAGTAACACTGGACTTAAGCACGGCACACTGAGTGTTTATAGTGCATCAACAAATAAGGGATTTTATATTACCCAATATCTTCCTGAACTGTCTATACTTCTGAAGCTTGCATTTTTATGCACTGTTGCTGCACATATTTGAACTTGTGGCATAAATAAAATATTTATAACAAATCTAGATGCCTTATTTCTTCACAAGTATAATTAAATATTTATATACTTAGTCATGGGTGAGAATTTTACTTGTCAGTATTGAAGAACAGATGCCTTATGGTCAAACTGTACACTGTAGCTAATGTGTTATTAGAAGAGGTAATAATATTCTAGCTAGCAGATATTGGATTGCCATAGTGTGTGTTTTCAAAGCTCCTTTAGTTTCCAAAATGAGCTTCTTTTCTTTTTTGACTGGTCACTGGAAGGTTATCACAGACTCTAGCTGTAAATAGGCTCAGCATGAATCATGCCCTTTGAACTGGGATTTAGAGAGGGGATGCTACACCACTGATTATTCTTAGGGTTATGGTCTAGTTAGTGAGCAGGGTTTAACTACTAGGCCACGAGCCTCCCTTGGTTAAATGCCTGCACTACAGCTATAACTGTGCTCACGGTTTCAATCCCAGGTAGCCGGCTCATGATTGACTCAGTCTTCCATCCTTCCAAGGTCGGTAAAATGAGTACCCAGCTTTCTGGGTGGTCAATGTGTAGCCTGCATAATTAAATTGTAAACCACCCAGAGAGTGCTTTAAGTGCTAGGGGGCAGTATATAAGCAGAACACATGTGAACCAAAACATGTGTGTAAGCCCCTGGGACTAAAAGCTTCCATATATTTGTAATTTGTGTTTTAATGTATTGCCAACTGTAAATTAATATTGGGTTCTGTGTGCGCTTATAAACCACCCAGAATAGTACAATGATAATAAAATTATCTTATCTTATTCTTATCTTATCTGGCAGGATTCCTGTAGGATGTTGATGCTCCTCATGCACTGATGACTCAGCTGAATGGACAAAATGCTATGCATTTATATAGTCTGGACTCCATGTAGTTACATTGAATCTCAGTAAGGAAGATAAGGTATACACTAGACCTGCTTAAAATGATATTACAAGCCTGGGAAAGGTGCAGGGAAAAAAGCAACCAAAATGAAGAAACTGAGCAACTCTCTTTAATGTTTGATGATGTTTAGCTGAGGAGAGAAAAGCCAAGTTAACGGAACAGAAATATAAAATCATGCGTGATGTGGAAAAAGTAGGGAAACCTTGTCTCTTTGCACAGTACATGTTTCACTTTCGGAGTATGCAAACAAACTAACATTTTGGATATACCCCATATTTCTGATAAAACTTTGAATAAGCCAGCATTGAGATCTGCAACACAATTAAATTGATATAATCCAAGACACTTATGTAGTACACTGCCCCCAGACATGTTAAATGAAAAATGCTCAGTGGACCATCCATGTAGGTCATGTATTTTAAAACTAAATAAAATTAGCAACAAAAAAGCAACATGGATGGTCCAGAGACTATATCCATTCCAAGGGAAAGGATTGTTCCAGGTGCATAATAGAAGGTGTAGATAAATCCACGAAATGGCATGCTTTGTGGTGCAGTGGTTAAGTGCCTGTACTGCAGGTAAAACTGTGCTCACGACCTGGGGTTCAATCCCCAGTAGCTGGCTCATGGTTGACTCAGGCTTCCATCATTCTGAGGTCAGCTTGCTGGGGAGGGGGCAAGTTGTAGCCTGCATAATTACACTGTAAACTGCCCAGAAACTACTTGAAGTGGTATGGGGTGGTGTATAAGTAGAACACTTTGCTTTTTGCTTTCTTTATAATGTTTAAGTGAATAAGGGTGAAGCTATTGCCTAATCAGAAACTTCATGTGCACATAGATGCTTCAGAAAAAGGATGGGACCATTGATTTTTTCTGAAAATGAGCCATTTTGAAGTATATTCTTTTAAATTAGATCATGGATGGAGGTGTCTTGGGATTGATGATCAATATATGATAAGCATATAATGACATCTCTTTTGATAATAGCCATATAAAGTATATTTTAAAGTGCAATAACCATATTGGGATTTCATTGGTATGCAGACAGCCACGGGAAACATCTGAAAATGCATCTTAGAGAAGATTATCATTGAATAAATTTTACAAAAGTCATAAAAAATCTTTAGGATGAATTATTTGTCTCAGAGTAACACACACCAAGATTGTAGGAGTGGTATTTGCCCATTAATTGTGTGAAGCTATAAACTGTACAAAAATCAGTATTTCTGCATATTTATTAGTCATATGAAATCATTATTGGCAGTCATAAACTTGTTAGAAATATGAAATGGTATTTTTGTTTTTAAAATCGTTAGTTGCAGAGTATAATATTATATTGCTAATAGGCATCTTCATCATTTTCAGCCAAAAACATGAGTCAGCTATGCAAAATTTGTTGATAACTTTTTAAGCAGCTTTATTGTCCAACACTTTGGCTGTTCATGATTCAGTTTTAATAGCATTTAATATAGCTTAGAAATTTATTAGTTAGAAAATAAACAGGCAAACATTTCTCTTGCATGAAAATGAACATGACACGCTTAGTTCTTCTTAAAAGTAGTTTTCAGAATTCAGAATTCAAATCATAGTGGATATTCTAGTTTCCTTGTCGCCCTTTTGCCACTGCTTAATATCTTATATGTTCCAGGGGTAGACAAATTGGATAGTTTCATTTTCTTTTAGATACTTATTAAATTTCAAAATGTTTCCATTTACCAAATAAATAAATAAATAAATAAATAAATAAATAAATAAATAAATAAATAAATAAATAAAATCATGACAGTTTGGTCCATCAACAAAACTCCTACCTATCTAGTTTTACCACCATCCTATACCTGCTGTGTTTTACCAGCCTGCATAGTAGCTGTTAAAAGTTAAGAAATCCATCAGCAGGAAGGAAAGGTACCCATCTCTTTTGCTACCCATCTCTTTGAATGGACAAAGCTTCAAATACTGTACAGACTGTTAAGAACTAAGTATTTAGAACCTTCTGGCTCATGTCCTGTCCAGCTTCTGTTGTCTTTCCTGGATGCCGATCAGCTGTAGTGCGGGCCTGGTCGGCTTTTTTTTTTGGCTGGAAGCCCCCTCAGTCAGGTAGGAGACTGTCGACTGGGTCCAGGAACAAAATACGAACCGGAATGAAACAGAAATTTCAGTTTCATTTCATTTTTCTTTGAGGGGGCAGTTTGTTATTCATTTTGTTACCTAGCAAAATGAATAACGAATAACAAAATGAATTTTTTATTCGTTTCGTGCCCATCTCTAGTGCTGATAATGCATGTTCATGAAGAAAACTCACCCTCCAATTTCTGCAACAGCCTTGCACACGCTGATGGTGGGATCCTCCTTGACTGAACTGGTGGGACTTTCCACTCATTAAAAGCTCAGTAAAATACTGGCTACTTCTTGTGCTGGATAAAGGATACACCTACTATTGCATGAGCCAAGGGTGATGCCCCCTTCACAAAACTGAGTTTTTACTATGCACAGAAGTGAAAGCTTGACAGTGAAGAAAGATGGCAGGGAAAACTTGATTCATTCATTTGAAATGTGGCATTGTAGGAGAGCTTTACAAATGCTACTGACTGACAGAAAGACAAAAGAGTATACTTGAGAACAAATCAAGCCTGAAGTCTCCCTAGAAGCAAAAGGATGACAATGTTGCATTTTAAGCACACCAAGCACTCTGTTTAAAAAAGAGACATTGCCGTGAACAACCTTGTCCCAATATGTCCATGGAACTATTTGGATATGAGTCTAACTTCACACCATACATATATACAAGCATTGTTTTCTTTGCAAATCCTGACATATCTACCTGAACAGGTGATGCAGCTCTCCTCTTGGGGCAGTGTGTAAGGAAGAGGCTGAGCTTTTCTCACAGCAGACAATAGATGCCTTGCTTTAGTTAGTAAAGAGAGTTGTGTTTGCCTAGATGATTATGAAGAAAACCAAAGCCATATCTTCCATAGAGATGTGCATTGGAGAACACAACAACTCATTTCAAGTGACCGAGTGGGACATGTTTATCCTTAAGATGTCTGAAGGGTTTTTGTATGGGTATCCTCACCCTTCCTAAGATGGAAAGCGGCAGCACCAAAGGGGGAAAAATTGTACAATGTAATCTCCAAGTACAGACCCTGAGCCTTTAAAAATACTGCAGCATGTTAGCAGAAAATAATGTGTCAATGTTTGTGGAAGGAGCAGTCTGGTGAGGCGATTTTTACCTCTATTAGTTCAGAAGCTGGTCTCACTGAGTTCAATAGGACTGACTTCCTCAAGATAGCAGGTTTAAGGTTATAGTCTCAGCTTATTTTTGAATGAACACACAACAGAGAGGAATCATGAAAGGAATCGGCTCTGGGAGATAACCCCACCACACACACACAAAGCTCTTCCTGGTCTACATTTCTTGGACTGCCTGCTTGAGAACTGGACTCAGGAATATCCCTGTTGCTGTAATATAAAATATTCTTTTTCCAGATGCACCTCCCACTGCTGCCTGTGGCATAAAAATATACAAGCTTATGGTGGGCCTGAGGGCTAGTCATCATATTCAGTGAAACTGTAACCCGTTGCCACCTCTCTATCTTCCTGCTTGCCACATTGCTGGCCAGCTTTCCAACTTGAAAACCAGACAGCTTGTTGGCTAGTGTGGGGTGGGACTGTCCTCTTTACAGTATAATATCACCCTCCTTGCCCTGGCTCTTGGGAGGAATTGAGTCCCTCTCAATTTCTAAAATGTTAATATTGGCAAATCATCCCAACTCCAAATTATCTGTGTGTTTACGAGGAAGGGAATAGCCATAAAATGTAGAGGGAAATACAATGGAGAGAGCATAAAGGAGGGGATGGGGAGAAATGGTTGGTTTCCCTAAAACACTTCTTTAAATCTGGATAGATGCACTATGGTTCCCCTAAATTAAAGTTAGAATACCAGGCTAGTGAAATGTAAAATAGTAGTAATCCAGGACCTGATCCTGGGTGAACATGCTGACCTGCTGGATGAAGCAGATGCAGTTCTTTCTGGGTTCTGCTCACTACTAGGTCACTCTATGCTCCATCAGGCAAAACTAGAGATCCGTAGTGATTTACTATGATTGCATGCTCTTTGCCAAGTCCAACACTTATGTATCGAGTATTTGAAACTGGGAGCTTTGGACAGAATAAGGAGTGCACCACCCATTCTGCAGCTTAGCAATCTCCCTGCACTGGTCTAGGGGCCGTGGCTGGGCTCTTCTCTGCTCCTTAGCTTTCCCTGTTTTAGTGATTTTAAAAAATAACTATTTGATCAATTTATTGCATCATTTACAGAAGTACCAGCTATCTAGCTCCTCTTTCTTTCTTTCTTTCTTTCTTTCTTTCTTTCTTTCTTTCTTTCTTTCTTTCTTTCTTTCTTTCTTTTTCTTTCTTTCTTTCTTTCTTTCTTTCTTTCTTTCTTTCTTTCCAAACATAGTTGCTTGGTATTTATCAGAATGTGTCTTTTTGTAGCTATAAACACAAAGCATTAAGACAACAGTTATGATCCATCTGAAAGCAACAATGAGACCATTGTACTACACCAAAAATGTTTCAAATAAACCTGCTAAATTGTGTTTAGCTTCTTGGGGACATGACAGTTGTATAATAGATGGGTTTTTCCCCATCCTGCAAGATTTATTGTTTGTTTAGGAGATTCACAGAATAGCAGGAGTAGTAGAAAAATAAAAAATCTCTTCCCAATTTCAGTTGCATTCCATTTAATTGTTTGTTATTTCTGGACCATTGAGCCACTCAAACAGAATGGGGATAAAAGGGGAAAGGATTCCTTAGATGCCAAAGATTTGGAAAAGGTGAAAATAGGAATACCTTACTTATTTGTTCATTATTTTAAAATTTCTTTTGGCAGACATCATTTCAAAAGCCATATTCCCCCTCTGCTGCAGCAATTATGCCTCTGTCCCTTTCAGAATTTGTTTAGTGCCATAATAATGACTAACTCCTTCTGTCTCACAGTAGCACTTACAAACAGCGGGGATTCTGCTACAGAGGGTTCCTTCCAATAACCTGTTTCATCCACAAGGGTATTTTCATTGGAGGCCAGTCCACATGGAGCAAAATAAAACCCCATGTCCATCTTTTAAGTAGAGGGGTGCCTTGACCTCTTCATTTAAAGGTGGGACACCCCATGCTGTAATCACAAACTGTCTATGGCAAGATGATGATCTTCACATGGGATGTAGAAATATTTCACCAAGAGTCTCATTTCTAGTCAAAAACAGGTGACCATTCTATGAGATGGCCTGTGGAGGATTCTCAAGCCCCTGTAAGAATCTTTGTGTCAGAATCAGATGCCAAGTGCTTCTTTCCTCTGTTACAGTCAGTAGTATCTTCTCTTTGTAAAGCTAAGTACGAGTCTATGCAGTACAGATAGCTACAAAACACCAAACCAATAGTTTGTGCTGATTCATTTTTTCAGCTGAACAGGTGTTTGGTGGTTCCTAGCCTCATCTCCTCTAGGGGGTACCCAAAGGAGGTTGGGCAGGGAAGATGGGGTGCTGCCTCTAAGTGGGTACCTGGCAGAGGAAGTGGGCCAGGCTCTTCTCCCAAGAGTCATAGTGGGGAATCAAACTCCTGACCACTGGTTTTGTAACTAGGTCTTTTCTCACTCATCTTTTGGATTACTTTGAGCATGTTAACAAAGATCCAAAAAGATAGGCATTATTACATTGGTTTCTTACAAAGTTCCTCACCAAAAATTCTTGGCTTCTTATTGGCTAAGAAGAAACATCATTTCATAAGCTAGTAAACTTTTTGGGAACAGAAAACATATAGTAGTAATATATGGTCCATTCTCACAATGGAGAAACATAAGCAATAGTTTTTTCTAAGGATCTGTACTGGGACTAGTAATTTGGAATGAATTCATATATCATTTAAAGCTAGGACTCAGTTTTAGATGGCTACATTTGCTAATGCTAGTAAATTATTTAGGATGATTAAAATTGATTGGGACTTGTCCCGAACAGTTATCTCCAACCTGGGGAATGGGCATTAAAGCACCGAATGTGATCATGGGTAAGGTCAGGCATGGAGGTGGGGCAAAGATTCCAACTTGACAGGCATACCAAATTACCAATATGACACTATAGATCTCTATTCAGAAATAGTTCCAATTGATTCCACTCCTAGGTAAAAGGGTAGAAGATTTCAGGCTGAATATTATTTATTCCAAGATAAGATTCTATTCCTCTGAAACAGTTTGTTTAAGTCTCATAGCTGGAGTGTTAATTCCTTGCCTGTTGTGCTATTATGCCAAGAAAGAGGTTTTCTTTCTTTGTTTTCTTCTTGATTTAGCTCTCTAATAAGCTTTTCCTTTGCTCATGTTGGCTCCAGTTATCACAAATAGAATCTATTTCCCCTCCCAATTTTTCCTAACAATGAATATTTAAATGCAATGAATTTTTATATGTTGGTGAGATTGGATCTCAGCTTGTCATAAACGTGTAGACGATTCTGAAATTTACTGACTAAATATAATCACTGTGGCATGACATTAAGAAACCCATGGAAATGTAGTGCAATAAATGAATCCTAAAGACAAGTTATAAAATAGAGCTTGGTTAATTAAAATGGCTTGTTTGCTCTTCATTGACTGAAAATATTTGTAAGCCCTGAAGCTTTAGTGGATGCCAAGGCCCTTTCTCCTGTAAAGAATTAGCACTCATGTAAGAAGAAATACATAAAATGAATAAGATATGTACAACTGAGACTGGACTTGACTTCTTTTTGGAACAAGGGAACAAGGGTACTCTGTACCCTCCATGATTCCAGTGTTGAAGGGATGCAGATATTAGCAACATGAAAAACAAAGTGTGCTGCTTACAGTTTTCACCACCCATAGCATTAAAAAGCATTATCAAGGTGATTGACAATTTGCAGTAATTATGCAGGGTACACATTGCCAACCCCAGCGAGCTAGGTATTCATTTTACTACCAGCCTTGGAAAGATGGAAGGCTGAATCAACGTTTATAGAGATGTCCCCCCCCCCTTGGGGCAGAGACAGTACCCCGGCTGGCAGCATGGGTAAGGCCCTTTGGGAATCATTACCCCTCCCCATCTGAGTGGGGAGGCCCCGGATGGAAGGAAATGAATTCCATGGGCCCATATGCTCAGGCAAGCCAGCTTGGGTCTTATCTCTTCCCACAGATCAGCCAGGAAGCTCATGAGTCATCTAATATTGAAAGTATTATTAAGAAAGCACAACAAAGAATGTTTTTTCTGCATCGACTGCCAAAAGAACTGTTGATTCAATTCTATAGAGGTGCTATTGAATCTATTATCTCTTCCTCTATAACTGTCTGGTTTAGTTTTGCGACTAAGCATGACAGATATAGACTTCAAAGGATAATTGGAACTGCAGAAAAAATTATTGCTACTAATCTGCCATCTATTGTGGAATTGTATACCACATGAGCTAAAAAGAGGGTGATGAAAATATACACAGATTCCACACATCCTGGACATAACCTGTTTCTATTGTTACCCTCAGGGCGGTGTTTTAGGACATTGCATACTAGGACAACTAGATATAAAGATAGTTTCTTTCCAAGTGCTATCAAACTGTTGAAAAATTAATCTTTTTGTATCTTCTTCCTTTTAAATAATAGGTTATATTGTATTGTTGTACTGTGTTTTTATGTTTGACTATCTGATTTTTATATTTCCTTTTATATTGAGAACATATTTTACCAAAACAAATTCTGGGTGTGTCCAACCACACTTGGCCAATAAAAATATTCTGATTCTGATTCTGATTCTGATTCTGATTCTGATGAGATGGTATGTAGGAAAAAACAAGCTGGCTGAGGTCATTCAGCAAAAACCTGCCACATTATAGATAAGCCTTCCCAGGAATTCCCCAGCTCACTAGACCCCTGGCACGTAAGCCCTGCCTCCACCCCTTTGATTCTCTGTCTTTGTAATCAATAAAGCCTGGCGCTCAGGCTAGCAGTCAGGAGAAGCTGCTGCATGAGGCCTGGCCTGGCTGAACCCAATAATGTCTCCATGTGTAAGCATTCCTACAAATGTTGAGCTGAATACTGGGATTAAATCTTTGTTGCAAGCAGAATTTTGGCTACAGCACAGCAGTTTAACCACTGTGCCATGAGGCTCCTCAGAAACTATAATTCTCCACACGTAGGTCATAAATCCTGACACCAACAGTGTTAGGTCACTTCTAGCAAGAGGATATACAGAGAGCAATTTCAGTGCCAAAACAACTAAGACTGGATCTTGAGCTGATGTCCACGTCCCTTCACCACAAGGGACCCTAGAGAATGCATGATATGGACCAGAGTTTGGATAAGTGAACAACCTATCAGCAGTATAATTTTAGGCAATAGTTCCAGTGATTCCTCAACCAGCAGCATGGCTAGGGGGCATGTTGGCTGAAGGATCTAGGGACTATAGATCCAACCCCCTAATGTTTCCCAATCCATCAGGAGGGGACAGTGAAAAATTATCCTGAAGACAACCCTTAGTGCCCACAAGAGCATGCCAAGGTGGGACTTGAATTTACACAAATAACTTTCTAGTTTTCACGTTGTGTTGTGTTCTTAGTGTAACCTGTAACTGCCTGAGTTTGGAGTATATTAATAAATAGAAGGAAAGGCTCTGAACTTACTTGAGCTCCAGCCAAGCTCTAGCCGGGTCCCAGCCGGGTGGGGCCTGATCAAGCTCCCAAGCATAGGCAATGGGAGACAGGTGTGGGATGAGGGAGCTGGAGGCTGGAGAATAACTGAATGGGCAGGATTCTGGCTTGTCCAATCGGGGGCCAGCAGGCTGTTTGAACCATCCAGCGGCCTGCCACGGGTATGTATATAAACTGGCCCTTGGGGCCTTTTTAGCAGTGCTTTTTATCCATTTGCAATGTGTGCTTATACTATGAATAAAGAGCTGAAATTCACTTGGGCATCACCTGGTTCCATCTGACCCACTATATAACAAGTTGTTACAGTCCGGAGAAGCCACTTAGGTAGGTATATGACTACAGCTGTTGTTTTATTAAGTTTATCATTATGAAAGTGTTCGTGGGTTGCAAGTGCAAAAATGTGTATGTGCAAAGCGTAAAGACCCTATTCACAGCCTTATAGCACAGGGGTTAGACTGCAGTACTGCAGTGAGAACTCTGCTTACACCTTGAGTTTGGTCCTAACAGGTTCTGGAAGGCACCTCTAGGTTGACCCTGCCTACCATCCTCATGAAGTCAGTAAAATGAGTGTGTAGCTTGTGGAGGAACAATGTTTATCCTGAATAATTAAATTATAAACTGCTTAGAGAGTGCTTTAAAGGGAAAAAAAGCAAATTGTGCTGCTTAAATGCTGCACCATAGTAATTTAATTATGCAGGCTACATATTGACCCACCACAAGCTGGGCATTCAGTTTCTTGAGCTCA
Source organism: Phrynocephalus forsythii (assembly GCA_029282475.1). Lineage (NCBI taxonomy): Eukaryota > Metazoa > Chordata > Lepidosauria > Squamata > Agamidae > Phrynocephalus > Phrynocephalus forsythii. Next base: position 177,432,431 of record JAPFRF010000001.1, on the reverse strand, counting down.
GATGGATGGAAGATTGAATCAGTCTTGAGCCAATTACCTGATCCTGGGATCAAACTCAGCTTATGAAGAGAGTCTTCACTGTCGTTCTGCAGTTTAGCTCCTGTGACATGAGCCTCCAAGAACTATGGGGCATATATAGGCAGCATACTTTGCTTTACATTACTTTTCCATAGTAGAACAGCATGACTGAAGAGATGATGTACTGTCACCCACTGGAGACATTTAAGTAGGGGTTGGTTGTTCATCATTCAAGCATGGTTACAAACCATGATGGCGATCTGTAATCTCCAGGCTTAAAAATGTGGTACCTCAAGGACCAGATGCAGGGGAGTGCTATCAGGAGACAGAGTTGTGCAGTCCCGGATGCATTTGGTGGGGCCACTGTGAGATACAGGAAGCTGGACTAGATGGGCCTTCAGCCTGATCCAACATGGCTCTTCTTATGTTGTTATGTTCTTATGATGAACTGTGATCTGCATTTGGAAATTTGGCATTTCAAAAGGGAGGTTGGAGTAGGTTAGCTCCACAATCCCTTTGAAAAGCAGCAAGTCAAATGATAGGGTCTTCAGCTGTTGATTTTGACATACCTTTAGGTTCTTATGGGATGGGGACAACACCAAGTACTTGTAGGAATTACCATAACATGGAATTAGACCACCAATTCCCAATATTCAGGACTAGATGTTCCAGTACATGTCCCCCCAAAAATCCTACATAGCACAATCAAGAATCAGGGATTTTGCAAGTTTATAGTTCAAGTTTGGGCAGCACTGCTTCAGAGAATGGTAGCTCCACGGGTGGACCCTCCGCCCGCGGGGCATGTTTGCCCGCCCGCACGGGGGGCGGGACAGGCAGGACGCCAATAGGCGTCCCGAGGGGAGGGGGGAGGAGCGCCCTTTAAAAGGGGCTGCTCCAACCCCTCCCGTCAGCAGTCTTTCGGAGCGTTCGGCAGGGAAGGACCTGCCGCCGCTCCTGGCTCGGCCACCATTTTGGGTGCCCGTCCGCCGGCAAGCGCCGCGTGGAGGGCGCCATTTTGCAGCCGCGTTTCCGCGGCTTCGCTGCGCTCCCGGTTTGCTGCTGCTGCGCTGCTGCGCTCAGCAGCTGACTGTCCGGGAAGCGCAGCAGCACTTCTGCGGCTCGGCTTAGGCTGAGCCGCAGCCCCGCGCGGCTGCTGCTGCTGCTGCTGCAGCAGCTGACTGTCGGGAAGCGCGGCTCAGCAGCTGACTGGCTGCTGCTGAAGCTGACGCGCAGCAGCACTTCTGCGGCTCGGCTTAGGCTGAGCCGCAGCCCCGGCGTCGGCTGCTGCTGCGCTGCTGCGCTGAGCGGCTGGCGGTCGGGGGAGCGCAGCAGCACTTCTGCGGCTCAGCTTAGGCTGGGCCGCAGCCCCGGCGTCGGCTGCTGCTGCGCTGCTGCGGTCGGCTGCTGCTGCGCTGCTGCGCTGGGGCCAGTGAGGGAGAAGAGCCCGGCTTTGCTGCTCCGTTTTGGCCGCGCCTCGGCCCGTGGGAGCCCGGTGGCGGCGAAGACTGGCTGGCGGCCTGCCAGGAGGCCCCGCGGCCCAGACAATCAGCGGTTGGGGGAGCGGCACCGGCCCTCCCCCCGTGTGAGCGGGGCATTCGGGGGTGGGCCCAGGGGAGGCTTTGGGATTCTGGCCCCCTCGATCAGCCACAGCGGGCACACCTGGGTGGCTTCCATAGGGCCCTGGGCGTAGGGCAGGGGGCTTCTGGGACATCACCCCACCTGGTGGGGGGGGACCCTAGCCATCCCGCTTTCCTTGCCACCCCAGGGAGACGGGGATCCTTGGGAGGGGGGCCACAGGGCAGGGCCCAGTGCACTCCCAGTTCACATACCCGGGCCCATCCTTTGGAGTGTGGGTGCCCAGGGTGGCATTGGATCTTCGGGCTTGGGGGAGATCGAGGCTGGCCTGCGCATTGGGGTGTGACTAGGCAGGTGGGTACTTAGAGATGGCTCCCAAGAAGGGCCGCGGAGGCAGCAAAGGCAAGCAGCCTGCTAAGAGGCCACCACCCGCACCCCAGCTGTCTAATTCCTCATCAGACGAGGAGGACTGGCCCATATGGCTGGAGCTGGAGTCACGCCTGGTGGCGCTTGAGACAGCGAAGGGCGTGCCCGTTGGGGAGGACACCCGAGGGAACCAGCTCAGGACGGGGTCAAGGCCATCCAAGGCGAGGAAGCGGGCCCAGCTGAAGGAGATGGCTCAGAATTTTTCTGCCCGTTTTGCAGTGCTGGAGCAGATGGAGGCCATGCCCACAGCACAAGTGGTGTCAGGCCGCACCCCGGCATCGACCCGGCGCTCACGGCCATCGGCGCGTGGACCATTGGCAGCCACAGCCAGCCCGGAGGTGGTGAGTGGCAACGACGACAACGGCGGGGAGCTGGCCGTCGCGGAGACCCCTTCTACAAGTGAGTTGGCTTGCGCACCCGACCCAGCGCACACTTTAACATGGCCTTGGCCCGCATGCACACCAACATCGGGGGCCTCCGCCATGGCCCCTTGGCAAGCACGGGTGGCCCCTCCCCTGCCCGCTACACCGGCCACCGGCCTGACTTGGAGCAACCTGCCGCCCCCCCTGCCGGGGGCTGTGCCAGGAGCGGGGGGGCCTGCACAGGGCCAACCGCCTCTGGTAGTTGGGACGGGTGGCCCGCAGCCGCCGCAGCCCGCCCCCGCTCCGCCCTGCTGGCCCCAGGGGCAGCTGCCCGCCTGGCCTGCGCCCGGACAGCTGCCCGCGGGTGTCCCAGCATGGCCTTATATGAGCATGGCCCCGAGCTATGCGGGAGTTCCGGCGGGGGCGCTCCCTTATGGAGATTATGTGTCCCCGTTCGGGCACCACTTAACCCAGGCTACGAAAGAGAAAATTTGGAGGGGGGAATATATAGACATCTTTAGCCTGCTTAATAGAGACCTTGATACAAAGGAATTGGAGAAGGAGGACCCGCAGGACAGGGAGCGGAGGTTGCGGAAGAAGCCGGAGCGTTCTTGGGCGACCTGGCTGCCTGCGTATTGGATTTATATGTCCCTCTCCTTACAGGCCCACCCATGGAGGGCGCAGTCCATGTTGAAGTACATGGACCTCATGTATCGCGCCTTCGTTGATTTCCCCGGCCACACCTGGCTGCAATACGACGAAGAATTTCGTCGTAGAGCAGCTCTGGAGCCCTATCTCAGGTGGGACGAGCCCCTGCCACCGGTATGGCTCCAATTTATGACGCCAGTGCGCCCAACCCTGGGGGAGCGCTATGACAGCGGACACCTTATTCGCAAGGGTGGGCCCAATACGAATGCCCGCGCCTCAGCGGGCCAGTCGGTTCAAGTCCGGCTGGTCTGTTGGGATTACAACGGGCAGGGCACGTGTAACAGGAAGCCATGCCGGTTTAAGCATGAGTGCTCCGTCTGCGGGGCCCAGCACCCAGCCATTAGCTGCGGTAGAGCTCGCCCACAGCAGGGGAGGGGGAGAGATGCCGCGGGTTACAGGAAGCCGGGGTCTGGGGACGGGGCTCCTGCAAAAGGGCCCCAGTCCAATCAAGCTTGAGGTGCTGAGGCAGTGGGCCGCCGAGTACCCGGACCGGGCAGCGGCCGAGTTTTTGGTTACTGGTTTTGAGTTGGGTTTCCGTATCCCGTTTGAGGGTCCCAGGATCCCGGTCGCCGCGCGGAACCTCAAGTCGCTGACGGGGCCGAGGAAGTGGCAGCAGAAAAAATCTGGAAGGAAGTTAAGGAGGGCAGGGTTCTGGGACCCTTCCCGGTGCCACCCGTCCCAAACCTGCGAGTGTCCCCACTGGGTTTAGTCCCCAAGAAAGCCCCGGGGGAATTCAGGCTTATTCATCACCTTTCCCACCCCAGCGGAGGTTCGGTGAACGACGGCATCCCAGCCGAGCTCTGCACGGTCCGATACACGTCATTCGATGCGGCAGTGCGCATGGTGCGCTCCTGCGGAACGGCCGCGGAGATGGCGAAGTGCGACATCAAGTCCGCATTTCGCCTCCTCCCGGTCCACCCAGCTGATTTTGAGCTCCTGGGTTTCCAATTTCGGCAGCAGTTTTTTATGGACCGTGCATTGCCGTTTGGATGCTCCGTTTCCTGTGCCGTATTCGAGCGGTTCAGCTCATTCGTGGAGTGGCGTTTGCGCCAGGTCACGGGGATAGTAAGTACGGCCCACTATTTGGACGACTACTTGTTCTGTGGGCCAGCTGGGTCTGGTAGGTGTCAGCTATTGCTTGACACCTTCAGGACGATAGCGGGGCAGCTTGGGCTGCCTTTGGCGGAGGAAAAAACGGAAGGCCCCCTGACGGTGCTCACCTTCCTGGGCATTGAGATCGACACTCGCGCACAAACATGTCGCCTGCCCATGGACAAAATCTTGGCCCTACGGGCCAGGGTCCGCGAGGTCCAGACCCGCAGCAAAATCTCCCTGCGGGAGCTCCAGGAGCTGGTTGGCCACCTTAACTTTGCATGTAAGGTGGTCGCACCGGGGCGGGCTTTCCTTCGCCGCCTTTGCTCCGCTATGGTGGGCCTGCGCAAGCCTGCGCACAGGACCAGAGTCACAGCAGCCATGAGGGACGACCTCGCCGTATGGCGATGCTTCCTCGATGGCTTCAATGGGGTGTCATTCTGGAGGGACGAGCTTTGCCTTGGGGCGCACTTTCAAGTGCAGACCGATGCGGCAGGGGGCACGGGGTTTGGCATTTTCTGGCGAGGGCAATGGTGCAGCGGCACCTGGCCGGTGGCCTGGCGGGAGGAGGGCACTACCCGCGACTTGACATTCCTGGAGCTGTTCCCCATATGGGCCGCCCTGTACATCTGGTCCGAGGCCTGGGCCAACTCGGTTGTCCGCTTTTGGTGCGACAACCTGGCCGTGGTCCACATCATCAACACCCTGACATCCCGCTCGCCTAGGGTCATGTGCCTGGTTAGGGCGTTTACACTCAGGGCCCTTCAGTACAACATCGTGGCCCATGCTCGTCATGTGCCGGGGGTGGAGAATGCCATCGCTGACGCTTTGTCCCGCCGACAGGCCGAGCGTTTCCGAGCTCTTGCCCCAGGAGCGGCCGCGGCCAGTGGAGATCCCGCAGGAGGTATGGCAGGTTGGCGAGATGAGGCTGACAGGGCACTGCGCCTCTCGGTTGCCCCCAGGACCCAGAGGGGATATGCAGCAGTGATGGAGGAGTTTACCTCCTTCCGAGCACTGCAAGGGCTGGGCCAAGAGTGGCCCTTGCCCGTGGACCACTTGCGGATTTTCCTGGTGCACCTCCACAGGAAGGGTTTGGCCCCGAGCTCCATGCTGGGAAAGCTGGCGGCCCTAGCGTTTTACTCAAAGCTGCGGGGCTATGGGGACCCCACAGGGGATTTTAGGATCCGGGGTATGGTCGCAGGGTGGAGTAGGGAGAGGGGAAGGACACCCGACTCCCGCTTCCCAATCACGCCCCAGGTGCTGGCGGCCATGGGCGCACAGTGGCCCACCGTGTGCCGCGACCCATTCGAGGCAGCCCTGTTCAAGGCTGCATCGCTCCTGGCCTTTTTTTGGAGCCCTGCGGGTCGGCGAGTTGGTCGCGGCGGGTCGGCAGGATAGATCCTTTGGGGCCCTCCTCGCCTCTGACGTTACCCTTGAGCCCGGCCGCCTCGCCGTCCGCATCAGAAGGTCCAAGACCGACCAGCGGGGCAGGGGAATGCTTATCCACCTGGGCACTTGCTCACAGGAAGCCATCTGTCCAGTGTCTGCCCTCCGGGCATACATGGCAATGCGGGGAACTAAGGAGGGTTACCTCTTCCAGCACAAGGATGGTAGACCACTGACGAAGTTTCAGTTCGGCCGGCTTTCCAGCAGGGTGCTCCGGGATCTGGGTTTGGGTGCCTTGCGGTTTGGCACACATTCCTTTAGGATTGGGGCGGCGTCTACCGCCGCGGCGCTGGGGTACGGGCACGGAGATATCAGACGCCTGGGCAGGTGGTCATCCCAATGTTACCAGCGGTATGTGCGCCCGCTGCCGGCACTCTAACCTCTCCTTTATGTCTTCCCAGGCCTGCTTCCCCGGGAGTCCCGTGCCAGAGTGGTCTTCCTCGGCCACAGTTATGTATACTGGGCCGAACGGTATGCCCGCAGGTCCGGTTGGGGACCCAACCTGGGGCTGGGGGATCGGGCTACTATTGAATGGTGGGGGAAGCGAGGGATGAGATGGAGGGAGTTTTTGGGGACGGCGTCAGCTGCGGCCATGGGCAAACCCCCGGATATCTTGGTCGTCCACCTAGGGGGCAACGATTTGACCGAGCAAACCGGTAAATCGCTGGTGCTGGAGATTTTACGCGACTTCAGCACCTGGAAGTCCATGCACCCAGTCTCCAGGGTGGTTTGGTCCAATATGATTCCTCGCCGGTGCTGGAAGGCGGACTGCGACCCTAGCAAGCTTAACCGTTCTAGGCGGGGGGTAAATAAGGAAGTGTGCCGGGCAGTCCGCCGGGATTTTGGGTCGGTGGTGGGCCACTCTGAATTCAACGTGGGCCGGGTTGACCTCTACAGGCCGGATGGTGTGCACCTGTCTGACGCGGGTACGGAGTTGTTCTTGCAAGACTTGCGGGGGGGGCCTGGCCGCTGAGTTGGCCGGGTTGGGGAGACCGGGGCCATAGCAAGGCTAGGCCCTCGGTCGTGGCGGCTAAAGCGGATGGAGGGCAGCGGTGAGACGTTTAAACATCTGTCCCCAGGTACTCTTTAGCCCAGGCACTGCCGATCGGGAGGTCACAGGGCCTGGGTTGGGGTACAAGGAGACGCCTCCCTGCGCTGGGGATAACCCAGCTTTATTATAAGGAGATGCAGGGATGGTAAGTAGCGGACCGGCCCGGGTGGTGTCGTCGGCTGACCGCGCCACTCGGGGGTCAAACTCGCCCAATGCTGCCCGGTTGGAGGGGTCAGGTATGACCCCGGGGGTCCAACCACGATCGCCGAAGCCAGGCGCCTCCTTGTTAATGTTGTTGTTGATTAAAGTTGTGTGAATAAAGTGTGGCCCAGTTTTACCCCATCTTACTGCCTGGTCTCGTCATTCCGTGTGGGTGGGCAATGGTAGCTCCGCGGGTGGACCCTCCGCCCGCGGGGCATGTTTGCCCGCCCGCACGGGGGGCGGGACAGGCAGGACGCCAATAGGCGTCCCGAGGGGAGGGGGGAGGAGCGCCCTTTAAAAGGGGCTGCTCCAACCCCTCCCGTCAGCAGTCTTTCGGAGCGTTCCCCACCCGCCCACCCTTTAAGGACTAGTGTGAGCGTTGCTGGTCGCCTTCGGGGGCCGGATAGGAATTTTTGACCCGCACTCTAGATTGGCCGAAGAGAGCGGGGATTTTTCGCCTATCCCACACTGGTACCTGGGCATTAGGTAAAGCCACAGCGGAATTTTGGTCACACTGGCGGCTAAAGCGGATGGAGGGCAGCGGTGAGACGTTTAAACATCTGTCCCCAGGTACTCTTTAGCCCAGGCACTGCCGATCGGGAGGTCACAGGGCCTGGGTTGGGGTACAAGGAGACGCCTCCCTGCGCTGGGGATAACCCAGCTTTATTATAAGGAGATGCAGGGATGGTAAGTAGCGGACCGGCCCGGGTGGTGTCGTCGGCTGACCGCGCCACTCGGGGGTCAAACTCGCCCAATGCTGCCCGGTTGGAGGGGTCAGGTATGACCCCGGGGGTCCAACCACGATCGCCGAAGCCAGGCCCCTCCTTGTTAATGTTGTTGTTGATTAAAGTTGTGTGAATAAAGTGTGGCCCAGTTTTACCCCATCTTACTGCCTGGTCTCGTCATTCCGTGTGGGTGGGCAATAAATTATGGTAAGACATGATGAGTAAGAAGGAAGCAAATGAGAGGCACATCAGCAATAGCCATAGTTAAGCTACAGCTGTTTCTTTGAAATTTGCCTAGCTGCAGCTGAGGACTGCATTTCAAGTGAAATTATCTCAAGTGGTACCTATTAAGGATGAATTATTTTTTTCAGGGACAAAAGCCACTTCACAACAGGAAAATAAACAAGGCCCTTCGTACATCACTTAGCATTATTATTTTTCATGTTCCAGTTCCGAAGGTACCACTTGTCTTACGAAGATGTTTACAGCACTCATTTCACTCCTCAATTATGAATCACATCATCTTTCACCCCCAGGGAATTTTGTTTAGCCTTGTGATGGTTTAGAGGTGTCCTTAAAGGCAAAGTGATTTTGAAAGACCTTGGGGCCAAGGAAGGAGGAAACCATCCAAATAGATTTCATAAATATTTCAACCCCTCCACACATGCGCTGCTGCCAATTATGGCTATATCTTGTTTTTTACACTCAAACACAATCAAGAGAGATGTTTACTAAAGCTCTCAGCTGTTTTAAAAATATCTGATTAAACAATTTGAGCTGTAACCAATTGCTCAATTTATTACATTTGCATTCCTTTTGATTAATACATCCATAGTTCTTTTTCAAAGCAAGCTTTGGGCACACAAAAAGAACTTCCTGGGTGGTTTGCAATTTAATTATGCAGGCTACATATTGACCCCCCCCCCCACAAGCTGAGCACTCAGTTTCTTGAGAACAGAAGGATGGAAGATTGAATCAGTCTTGAGGCAGTTACCTGACCCTGGGATCAAACTCAGCTCAAGAAGAGAGTCTTCATGGCAGTTCTGCAGTTTAGCTACTGTGCCACGAGGCTCCATCCTGGATATCATGGCAATCCATGCAAATCAAAATGGCTGAATTATGCCCTTGTCCTCAGGACAACAGAAGAGAGAGGAAGCAGGGTATTTTTTAAAAGGTAGTATGGATGGTGGGTTGCAAGATTTGGCCTGGATTATAATCCAAATGGTACAAGTCTGGGGTGCCTCACGTAATTCCTCAAACAGGGTTTCAGCACTTTGGATAGCTCATTAAAAACCCATGATAATAAGCTGAGTTAACTCACTGCCAACTTAACAGTCATGTTGTTAGACTCCCCTGCCTACAGTGTCAATGTCTCTCCCATGGCTGATTCAAATAATATCCTTCTCTAGGGCTAAAACTCTCTTTGGCACAATACAGCAGTTGCTGAAATAAGTGGATTGCCCTCCTCTTCTACAGATCAGGCTCACCTGATGAACAGAGAAAGAAGTTGAGTTTTGGGGGTTTTTTGCGCAGAGGGGGGGGGGTCATTTGTCCAGAATCACTAATGTGCTGTATTATATGTAGTGCATGAATAAAAAGTTAGAAATCCTCAATACTGTAAAAAGAAGAAAATTGCAATATTTTGGACACATAACATGCAATAAAAAATACCATCTGCTGCAAGTTATCATTCAAGGACCAATAGATGGAAAGCATGGCCTGGCACATAGAAGAACATTCCAGCTTAAGAAAACCAATGGTCCACAGTGAGCACAGCTGCTCTGTTTAGAATGGCCTTAGACAAAAACTAGTTCAGGCTACTGATCGTCGGTGTTCTATGAGGACATGGCACTTGGAGAAGATTTGTTGAAGTTGAAGAAGAGTGCAGTGGATATCCCAGGAATCTGCAAATAATGGCTTTATCCACTTAAAACCCCAACTTGCACTGGCTGAAACTCTATTGCACAATTTATATTCTTTGAGACTGACATCATCCCCCCTCCTGCAGGGATTTATCAGAATTTGAAGACTTCCCCACCTGTTCTGGGGCCTCTAATAACAAAAAAAGCATCCCGGGGAGACACAGCATCTTGGGGTAAGAGAGGGATTTGGACATTTTTAAGTTCCAAAAACTTTGCCATAGTTGATGGCCACAGTTGATAGCCTTATGCAGTGTGATTTTGAGGAAACGGGATTTCACCAGCCAATGTGACAGACTTCTCTTTAGAATGATTGACTACTTACTCTTGCCTTATGCAAATGCTCTTTAATGAGAGCAGCATGACCAGAACTGCAGATTTGCAATCTCAGTTATGCCTGATGATTGCCTACTGTGGGTCGATGTCAGCAGAATACAATAAACATCACGACTTTAGTCTGTGTTTTCTATTACACAACTGATTTGTTGACACACACCAGTCATGTGTGCATCTGGGCACTCATAATCAAGTATTTGATGAGCCTTCCTGCCACCCTAACTTCATTTATGCCAGAAGACATGCTTCTGACCTGCTTTGCTTGGGTTTAACTTGATGAATGTCACTTCATATTGGATTTCTAGACTTTAAATTAAACACTTCACCCTTCTTTTAGGATACAGTTGATGCTTCTCTTCACCATCTGTACATTCATTAATCAACATTTCAACTAAGAACACATCACTTTGACAGTCCTCTGTCATAGTCTCCTAGCAACAGAATCTCTTCAGACAACTTAATGAGAAGGGCCATCACACACATGTGTGATGTTTACACCAGGTACATCTCCTGTGAACTGTTTCCTGTTGAAGAACTTCTAGAAGCACTATTCAAGATAAGCATCAATAGGTCTGATCTCCTATATGCGGCATTTGTGGAGTTTTAGCAAAAGGGTCAGAAAGTTGAATTTGGACTAGGAGATTTGCTGTATCTCCCCAGAGGAATAGGAAATTCATTGGTTGCCACTCTCTCTCTTACCACATACAGCTTGATTTACCATTTTTGGAGAGGGTAACCGTTTTAGTCCTTTCATGAAGTGCAGGCAAAAATCAAAGAAAATCAAAACAAAACAGAAGACACAACACATGTGGCACCTTAAAGACTATCTTTCATATTTTAATGTAACATTTCGTGGACACAACCACTTCTTCAGACATATAGCAGTGTCCATGAAAAGTTACATTAAAATATGAAAGTTAGTCCTTAAGGTGCCACATGTTTTGTGTCTTTTGTTTAGCTTGATTTACCTTACTGGATAATATAAACAAATCTAACAAATGTAACTAAAATATTTCTTGTTATTTATTTTTATTGTATATAAAATAATCATGATTTGGCTCACTGTATGGATTTTTCCAGCTTCTAATATATCAATGGATTTTTAATTAAGCATCATTCTCTCCATAAGTTCTTTTATGTCTCAGATGATAACATTATATTCTGCACATGTGTAGCTTATGTTCAATGTAACCAAAATGTTTAGTAAGTCCATCGGGCAAGTTTAACCTACAGAAAAGAAGTCTGAAGGTGATATGCTAGCACTTTTCAAATATTTGAAGGGTTGTCATACAGAGGAGGAGCAGGAACTGCTCTCGATCATCCTAGAGTGTAGGAGATGTAAAAATGGGCTCAAGTTAACAGCTTTTGGGTGAATATCAGGAAAAACTTCCTAACTGTTAGAGCAGTACAGCCATTGAACTAATTAACTCAAGAGGTGTGAGGCTCCAGCACTGGAGGCATTCAAGAGAAATTTGGACAGCCACCTGTCAGGTATCCTTTGAGTTTTATTCCTGGATGGAGAAGGGAGTTAGGCTTGATGACCCTGTAGGCCTCTTCCAACTTCACTATTCTATGATTCCATGATTCTTAGATATCCTTTAATGTTAATCCATTTATTCTCAATGACACTTTTAATAGGTTTCTGTGGATCTCATGATGAGATCAGGCTACTGAGCAAAGCAGACTATTTTGTCAGTTTCTGACTGAGTCTTATCTGCTAAGTTAAGGTTAGATGGAATTGTGCAAAGGCCCCAAAAGCCTGCTTTAAAGATGATGGGGAGGGGAAGATGTATACAGTCACAGCTGGAGATCAGGGAAGCTTTTAGGTAGAGGTAGAGAAAGAGAGGAAGATGGATTATTATTCACTCTATCCTGCTGCCCTATCTTTAGGATAGTGCAGTGGTGGTGAACCTTTGGCACTCCAGATGTTTTGGACCACAACTCCCACAATCCTTTGTCATTGGAAATGCAGGCTCGGAATTCTGGGAGTTGTGGTCCAAAACATCTGGAGTGCCAAAGGTTCACCACCACTGCACTATCCTAAAGATAGGGCAGCAGGATAGAGTGAATAATAATCCATCTTCCTCTCTTTCCTTTTAAGCTTCTCAGACACCCCAGCCATGTAAGGAATGACCAGGTTCTTCTGGGTCTCAGGCTGATCCCTTGCTCTTCTGGGTTGGTCCACTGCTTTGTTGAAGGCCCACTTTGGATATTCACAGGACTTAAGTGCTGTCTTCAGGTGCCTGTCTTCCTTCTTCTTTGCTTCTGTGAAGGTGGGGATGCTCTCTGCTCTGTGATTTAGGGTCCTGATGACTCCTAATTTGTGTTGTATTGGATGGTGGAAGTAGTACAGATCTAAAATGGCATTTTCCAGTCTTGGGGGTCTGGACCCCCAAGAGAATTGTGAAGTGTTTTCTGGGATGTTGCAGGTCTCCTTATAAGTGTTTTATCCCTTTGTTACAGAGTGTTTTCCTTAACCTTTCAAAGCCTGATAGTAAAGTTGCCATGTATAATAATAATAATAATAATAATAATAATAATAATAATAATAATAATAATAATAATAATAATAAATAATAATAATAATAAATAAATAAATAAATAAATAAATAAATAAATAAATAAATAAATAAATAAAAGTTGTCATGTATGTGTATGTATGAGAAACAGGCCTTTGGGGGAATAAAGAAGTGTCTACTTTCTGAGAAGGAGTGACTTTACACAATGGTAAACATGGAGGGGGTGGTTGCAGGTTACTTGTCTATTATAAAAGGGATTAGGCTCAAAAAGGCCGGGAACTACTGTAGAACATTCCTACTCATTTCTAGTTGCCTTATTGCAAGCTTCTTGAAACTCATCCTACTGCTAGAGATTTGTTTCTGCTGTTGTCTATGATTCCCCTCCCCACTCACTAAGCCTTTTTTACTTAAAGACAGGTAAATCTGTGTAGTAGGCAAAGCACTAAACTTGGGTGTGATGATGTACCAAGCTGTACCATGGTTCTAGTATATAAAAAGACGTTGCTTGGCCCAAGAGTCCTTATTGAGTTCCACTGCCCTGACTCACTGAGGACTTGAACCTGGATTTCCTAAGGTGCTTGTGTCCTACTTAAAAATGAAAGGAAAACTATCATTTTAAATCAACTTGGAGACACAACCAGCGAAGGGAACATGTTACCTCCTGAGGTGCAGGAAGAAAGAAAAATAAATAAATCATTTTAAAAATAAACCTCCTGGTTCAAGAGGCTAGGACGAATCATTTCATTTCTGAAAGAAAAAATGGTATTTAGTTTCATTTCTCAATGATCTGGTGTTTGCTGTTTCGTTTCATTTCGTAAGTTTGCGTAAGCTTACAAAATGATAAAACAGTGTCATTTTTGTAAGGTGCCCACCTCTAGATTATAATCAAGCTATATAAATTGGAAGTCGCAAGATAACCTAGATGTAATGATAACTTAAACCAGTGAGCCAAGCTATAGGTCAGGTAACCTACATGAGACGCACCCACCTGTTTTAGGGATCAAACATGAAATCAAATCTGTGATTTTAGTAGTCAGCCGGCAATTCCAGGCAAGGATAATTTAGAAATCTGAATGAATTATGTGTTGAAGCCACTAGCTTTTGCTGGTCTTCAGATAAACTAACAATGTTCTTTATTCTTTACAAGTAAATGTAGGTCTTGTCCATGCAAAGTGTGTTGCTGTTGTCTTGCAGATGCATAAAACCACTGTTTTAAAACAACAACATATGGGCTATCTCCATGTTGGTATACAAATTAGAGAGAGGTTCACCTTCAGTGTTTGTAAAATGCATGCTGCTTCCCATTGAAGAAACTCATTTTTTTCTTGAAAAAAAGTGTTCTAAGCATTTTCTCTCACCTCTAACTTTGCTATGATACCGCTGCCCAATTCTACTGTTCTGTTCACTGTACAGGTATAGGAGAAATCAGCGAGGTCCCAAAGTTTGGATGACGTTGGGGGTTGTGAGACTAAATTGAGGATTAAAATCAGAACACAGGGAAAATGGAATCATGAACAAGTGGAAAAAGGAGGAATCGTGGGGAAAAGTATTTCCTGCTCTGTGTCCATGTCAGGTGAGACTTATGAATCAGGAATAAGACCAATTTTTTTTTTGGGGGGGTGTGCTTTCCAGGTGGCTTTTCATTTTGCAAGGGGTTTAGGGATATAAATAAAAAAGAAAGAGTTAAGAAAGTTCATATTTAATTAAGGCTACATATAATTAAGTGTGGCAATATGGCGATAAAACCTTTAAGTAATGACTCATAAAGAGATAAAAATGGAGCATGTGTTTAATCAGTCTGCAGCTCTTCAGACTAGCTGGCACAGCTCAGGTGGTAATGAGACATCTGTTGCTTTGGTCACTAGAGAAAACACAGGATTCAGCAGAGGGAGGGAAATGCTGGTAAATGAGACAAAACAGATGCAGTTGACAAGGTATGCAGCCTTGATTTTTAGCTTCTATCATTTGGGAGTTGCCACTAACACCACTGATTTTCTTGGTGGGGACACTTGAATCAGAAGTGCCCCATCCTATTTCTGAGCAAAAAGACTGGATGAACCATTTCCATGATTTTTTTTTAACCCCAAGGAGAGGACCAAAAGTTGCTTTTTGGAACATGTACACCAGGCATGTTCCAAACTTCAGCCCTCCAGATGTTTTGGACTGCAACTCCCACAGTTCTTTGTCATTGGCAATCTAAGCTTAGAATTCTGGGAGTTGTGGTCCAAAACATCAGGAGGGATGAAGTTTGGACATGCCTGATGTACACCAAGAATCTGATGAGTAACATGGTCATTTGGCTGATTTGTCTCTGAATAATCTTCACTAGTTGAGGAATATAAAGATGACAAAGTGAAAGAGAACACTGCACATGCATTCTAGAGCAAATGTTTTACAACATTTGCAAAAAAAAATGTGCATCAGATCCTCATTTGAAGTCCATTTTGCTGTGATCACAAACAAATGTGGTCCAAAATGGGCTTATAATCAAGGTAGCAAGATACTGAGTGAAACCAAAATGTGTGGGTTTATCAGTCTCTCAGAGCTCATTTAGAACTGAAAATCCCTTCAGTTCATTTAGAACTGAAAATCCCTTTTCATTTTCTTCGTTATTGAATGTTTGTTTATTTGTGTCATGCTGCTGCATTAGCTGGAAGGACTGCATTAAGAAATAAATAAATAATATTCAGTTATAAGATGTTTTAAAAACCATTAAAAACATGAATGAGCCTACACATAAAATACAAAAATATATGATTAATTACAGTGGACCCTTGTATAACAAACAGTTTGTATAACATAAAATCTGTACAACATAAAAATTCCGGAGATAGGGGAAATTTGCTTAACATAATCACCTATGGGGAGAATCCGTACAACATAAAAATTGGATTACTCTGTTTCAATGCATTTTATGGTAATTTGTATAAAGGAAAATTTGCTTTACATAATTTCATTTGCAATGAATTAATTCCTTTATACAAGGTACCACTGTATATATTAAAATGTGTGTGGGAAGATGAAGGTGATGATGACTGATTGACTTCATTTTCAAATTTTTTTCTCCATTACTTCAAACAAGGGTACCTCCGGAGCCAGGGTTCTTTGCCGGAGCCGGGGTCCAGGAGCGGGGGTTCTTTGCCTTTACGATCAAAGATGTGCGGAATGGCAGTGCTGGGAGGCCATGTTGGTGAGGGCTGGGGCAGTCTATTTAAGCACCTGCCCCACTGGGTTCTGGCCTCTACCCATTTGAAGTTGAATAACATGGCTGCCTGAACCCCAAATTTCTCCAAATTTGGAAGGCGTAAAGGAGAGAGTCCAGGAAAGGTACCCACCAAATTTGGTGCCTTTAGGACACATGGGACCAGTTTTATAGAGTACTGTTACATTTCATACAATTTTTTCTTAAAAAATCCATCACTAACAAAACAAAATGAATAATGGGGGAACAAAATGAAATGAAATGAAACACAATTTTTCCATTTTGTGCCTATCCCTCCTCTCAACTGCTATTAGTCACGGTAAGCCACAGTTCCTGAAATGACATGCCTTTATGGGTGGGGGCCACTGTGGAGAGCCTGAGTACCATAAACCCAATTTTCCCATTTCCTTGGAACTTTATAAACTACAAGAACCCTTCTAGTAAAAAGATAACTTCTTTGTTAAAAATTGTGTATATACTATACTTGCAACACTAAAAGGTTTCTATTGAGCTATCATTATACAGAAGATTTGCACTCCCTGGAGACTTCAGGAACGTTGTTGTTACACACCAGCAAGTTACCTCCAATGTATAATGATCAGATCAATGAATGACCTCCCAAATGTCCTGCTGTCCAGGAAGCTGCATTGTCCATTTTGATATCAAGTATTTGGGGGCATCCATTGGGGGTAGGTGTGGGTGGGATGCTCTGTGGCCTGCATGGAACCTACTGACTTCACACCTTGCAGACTTATTACTCATTCCTTGAAATTTATAGGGAAGTTGGCTGGTGATTTCATGCCCTTCTGTTGAACTTACTGGACTTGTTTGCTTGGCCACTATGAGGAACTGGGTTAAATGGACCCCATATTTCCAAGCAGACAAGGGAAAGGACAGAGACAAAATGTTGGATCCTTTAGACAAATACTGCCCAGGCTGTTTAGTCACAGATCCGGCAGCATCCATCTGTGCAGGTAGAATTAAACACACACATACAGTTTTTGTAAGGCTGGGGCCATAAAATTAATTAAGATTTTCCATTTGGGTGTGATTAAGAAGTCATTGTCACAATAGGACAGGTTGGTGCCTTATAATATATTTGCCTTTTGCAGCTTTTAATTATGCCTTCGAATTATAACAGCTCCCCTTTCTTAATCTTCCCCGCATTCATGTCAAACATCCTCTTCTTGTTCCATTTTATTTTATTTTTTAATTAATGGGCTGCAAATGAAAAGCAATGTTAAGCAGTGTAGCAATGATACGATTAAGCTTCCCTTCTTCCAGACACTTGTTTCAGAAACCCTTAAGTGCTCAAATCAACTAATGTTTTGACTATGCTAGGCTGCAGCCTAAGGATGAAGATTTGATTCATAATTGAAATTGACATTTGAATGGGTATCCTTCCTCTGAAGTGTGAAAGACAATCATCTGTCTTAATGATCGTTATGCTAAAGAATGGCTAATTCTCTATCCTTCCACATCTCCCTGGCAAATTTATTAGACTCATTTCCATCTCCTTTTTAAACTATTCCAATCTGACAGTTATATATTTATACAAAATGGTAGTATTGCATTTAGCTCTTTTCTCTAATGAAAGTTCTTGCCTTAAGGAATTAACTTTGGCCTTTTATTTCCAAGGTCGGAATAATTTGCACAAAGCTGCTGTGAGATCAATTTTTTGCCTGTTGTTACTGATAGAAAAATGTTGTGGTAGTTACAACAACTTGAGGGAACACAACCTTTCATGCCAGCCTGCCTGAATGAAAAATAGTGCTGTACTGAAAAAAAATTCTCTCATCAATATTTGAACAATTATCAGATGTTTTGACAGAAAATAAGTTCCTTTCCAAAAGAATTTCAAATGAGGAAAAATCCGGGATTAATTTTCAAGAATGAATACAAGACTAGACTAGGTGATATCTTTAGGCTACTAGTAAAATAACAAAAAAAACCATTGTTAATTAGAGATGGGCACGAAATGAGCAATTTTTCATTTTTGTTTTTGTTTTTTCATTTCATTATGTAATGAAATGAAAAATGAATTTTGTCTCCAAAATGAAACGAAACGAAATGAAACAACAGAAATTTTGCCGTGCGTTTCGTTTTCGTTGCGGCAAATACATTGAACTGTAATGAATGCTAACGAAACAGCAATTTTTTGTTTTTGTTTTCATTTTTTTGTTTCATTACATAACGAAATGAAAACAATTTTTTTGCAAAAAATTCACAAAAAATGAAAACGAACTGAAACAGACCCCCTAAACGACAAACGACAAACGAAACACCATTTTTGGAGTCGTGCCCATCTCTATTGTTAATATTTCAAGAGCAATACCCTCTTTTTCAAAGCTGTACCAAAAGTTCAAGCATGGCAAAATATGGGTTTGGCAGGAGTTGGATCGTAGATGTATAGTTCTTGGCAAGGTGATAATAATTGCCAGGCCATATTCTTAGCTGAGACAGGAAGCAGGGATCAGCATGGATGTTGTGCATCTGAAGTTAGTAGTTGGGTTTCAGGCCCAAACAGGCCCAAGTATTTCAAACAAAGGGACATAGGTCACACACACACATTCACACCTCCTCTCCCTTGGGTGCTGTTTTCAAGAATGAGGTTCTCTCTCTCTCTCTCTCTCTCTCTCTCTCTCTCTCTCTCTCATGTGGGCACGTGCACTGCTTCTCTCTTTCTTGATCTCTCTGTCTCTTACTTTCATAAATAGGTATGAAAAGGCAGTGGGAAAATGGCAAAAAGCTGACACAAGAGGATCAATGTGTTCCTCCTTTCTCCTTTCCAGCCAGCATCGGGGAGGAGGTGGCAGAAGGTGCAGGCTGTGGTGCAGGCAGAGTGAGATGGAGAAGGAGAGGGTGGTGAGGGTGGTGAGCAGGCAGTAGGTTGAGCGAGGAGGAGAAGGGGAGGGGAGGAGAAGCGGCAGCAACCAGCTGCAAAAGCACAGCCCTGCTCATCCCCATGGTGTGAGACAGGATCCAAAGGGCACCTCTCTGAGGAGGAGCACCCCTAAAAATCTGCCTGGTGTGAAGGTACCCTTTGCCCCCAGGCTACATCATGGCATCGAAAACGCTCATGAATCTGATCCTTCCTGTACAAAAAGGAAACTGCCATGCTGTTTTCTAGGGGGTCTAGTACTTTATGGGAGGTGTAGTTCTTTGAGAGTTGCCCTCATAGACCCTAAAGGGCAGTGAGACAACCCTTCCAAGAGAACACTAGGGCTCTTGAAAAACACAAGAACAATTTCCTTTTTGTACAGGAAGTAGGCTAAAACAGCCTGGGAGATAGATCCTGTCTTAAGCAAGTGAGACAGGGACGTGTGGGCCTGTGTCTGTTTGCCAGAACTCTCAGAAATCTGATTTGAATTAAAAAAAACCTGCAGTCTCAGGATGTAAAAAAATTTAATCCTTTATTTCAATTTAAAATTCTGCCTGGGGAAATTCTTGGAGAATTGTAGATGGAGTTAGGAAAAAAACAAGAGAGAGAGAGAGAGAGAGAGAGAGAGACAGACAGACAGACAGACAGACAGACAGACACACACACACAGAGAGAGAGAGAGAGAGAGAGAGAGAGAGAGAGAGAGAGAGAGAGAGAGAGAGAGAGAGAGAGAGAGAGAGAGAGAGAGAGAGAATACCCGTAAACACAATTGTGTTTTCATTATCAATGGGCTTGAAAAACAAAGGGAGATTCTGCCTGGTTCTTCCTAGTGGCCAACTCTGAGGTATTGCAAATAGAAAATTCATGAAGCAATTTGGCCCAGTTTATCAAACTTCATAAGTGCAGCACCACAAGTGCCACATGTTCCTCTTGCCACTTGGGTGCCCCAGTCACTAGCTGGCATACACTGGTGGAGTCCTCCTCCTCGGGTGGCTGACCAATCCATGTGCCACCAGGGACTTCTCAGCCCTGTCCATTCATCTGGTTATTGCAATTCTACTGTATCCCTGTTCTTTAGCCATGTAGGCTAGGAATTTTGGAAGTTATGGCCTAAAACGACTGTAAAGGCTGAAGTTGCAGTGATTGGCAGCATCTCTCCAACATTTTAGACACAGAAGCTTTTTCCAAGCCTACTTGGAGATAACCTTATAGGGACTGAAACATCAGCCATTTTGCATGCCAAGAAGTCTCTCTGCTACTGCCATCATTTTGAGCTAGAAGCAAACTCTCTAGACAACTAAGAGTTAACTAAGTGAGTAAACAATGAGTCAGCCCTGGTCACCCATCCATGATCAGGAGTAGAAATCACTACACTTTCATCTGTCTTCACCCTAACATGAGGTAATATTGCTTATGAATCACTTTGAAGAACAGAAAAGCCACTATACGAAAGCAGATCAAAAGCCTGTCTATGTGCATTCTGTTTCTCACAGCAGCTACTTTTAGATGCTCTGGAAAGTTATCCACTTCTATAGTCCCTTCTCCGACTGCTTTTTTCTAATGATCTAGTACAAGTGTTGCAGCACGAAGAGCAGGAATCTCTTTGCAATTACTGGATGTAAAGGAGATGATTCTATTAAGAAGGGTTGGGGTTTGAGGACCTTTGCAAGCAATGTCATATACTGTACTTGAGAGGTGTGGAGCTTTTTTAAACAAATCCAGATTCTAAAAGGACATCAGTGGGTGTGGCTAGGATGGACCTTTCTTGGCTGTAATGTCTCAATCTATCTGGAGTAATTCTTTCTGCCTGCTTCTGAATAAAAAAAAAATTACTTCTTCAGTCTGTTAGACAGTTAGTGAGTCTGTAGAAGCCTGCTGCTGAGAGCAGTCGTGTTTCTTAGTTTTGCTGTAGATATGTTAAAGTTTCACTCATTTCTTTATAAAGTTTAACATGTTTCTTTACTTACAGTTTAACAGTTAAACTGTAAGTAAAGAAACATGTTTTATTCTTTCACTGACCCTTTAATACAGTTCTTCATGTTGTGGTGACCCCTTGCCCTGCTTGGAAGAGGCCACAAGTCCCCTTGGACAGGACACTGCCACAGTGCCATAGAGAACTTCCCTCTGCAGGCACAGCCTCTGGTGCCATTGACTGACATTCCTTCCAATCTATCACTCTTTCCCCCTTCCTCCCCCCTCCTCCAGACCCAAGCACTTTGTGCCTTTTTCTTCACTGGCTCATGGTGACCCCTGTGAAATGGTTGTTTGACCCCCAAAGGGGTCCCAACCCCCAAGTTGGGAAATCACTGGACTAACGCTTCATAGCGAGTTATTGTAAATGCCAGATTAAAAAGGAAGTGGGCTTGAAGCTATTCTGCTCTGTAACTCCCTGTATGTCTGCAGTGCAGCTAGAAGGTTTTAAAATATATTCAAAGCTCTGCAACAGTTATTGGGATGAAAATGTTAGGTGAGAATTCCTGCTGAGAGGGAAAAAACTGAATGATTGTTTTAAATTGCTTAAGAAGTAGAGATATGTGAGGAATCCAGTGGCTGGTTGTCCTTGTGTTGCCCCCCCCCACTTTGTTAGTCTGCACTCCCTTGAATGAGTAGGAAAAATGTACTTTGGAACTGACAGGTTGATTGATAGAAAAATATGCACATTTGACAACTGCATAGGAAAAAACCACACATTTCAGCTAAATTTAAAACACTAATTAAACACAAAATGTTCAATGAGGCAGATGCATACAAGGAACAAGTCTGGTAAAAAGCATTCACACAAACATGTGCCCTTTTAAAAACAAACAAAAAAACAAAAAAACAAAAAGGGCTGGTAGAGAATTGTAGGATAACAGACTTTGTAGAGATTAACATCCATTAAGAATGGAGGACAAGTAAGAAACAGGAGGGACGTTTTTATCATAGGTAGTGGACTTGTAGCAAGGTTAAAAGTTATTGGGAAATGGTACATGAACAAAAGTACTCTCTGCTGTCATACCTTTTAAACTAGAAGTGTTTTTTGTTGAATATTATGCCTGAATTGACAGATGTAAAGAAGAAATATGTACTTATTACATATAGTAGCTAATGTAGCAAGGATACGATATGCAAGAGACTGGAAGAAGGAAGATGTCCCAAAGAAAGAAGAGTTGCTGGAAGAGATTTTGGAAGTGGCAAAAAGGCACATTTTAACATAGATTTTAAAAGAACAAACAGTGCAAAAACCAAAGGGGGGAAAAAAACCTTGGGAACTGGTATATAAAGATAAGCTTGGAAATTCACCTTGATATATAAAATATGTAAAAGATGTTAAGTGGATGTGGAAAGCAACAATTACTATTCTTAGGGTGGAAGACATAACAATGTTCAAGGGATTATTATTATAGGGATGTGTTTTGTGTCAACCCTCTCCCCCTTCCCTTCCCCTTTCCAAAATATAAAAGAATTGATTATACAATGGACAAAAGAAGAAAAACATAACTGACAGATGGGCATCCCACACCCATATGCCAACTGTTCACATATCTGACATTTGCGAGACACAGCCTTATATATAGGTGACAGATGGGGTCTTTCCAAAACCTTCCTGATAATGTTTAGCATTTTTTGCATTCCAAAAATGTACTCTACTTCTCAGCTATGGCCAAGTGAGTGTAGCAAGTAGAGATGGGCACGAAACGGAAAAATGTTGTTTCATTTCGTTCCGTTTCATCCCCCCTGCATTTTGTTTTCTGTTTTGTACGAATTTTTGCATAAAAATTCATACGAATTGAAACAATAATGAAATGTTTAATTCCACCAGCCAATGACAGGTCGGCAGGAGATGACTGAAAATGTTCGGGACACCAGTGGGAGAAATCCAAAATGGAGTCCCGACCATTTTCAGAGGGAACCTGCCGACTTTTCATCAGCTGAACCCTTTTAAAAATAGCCAGTCAGCACCACCCCAGTGCACTGGGCCATTTTTAAAGGGGTCCAGCTGATGACAGGTGGGTGCAGGAAAGCAGGCTTTTAAAATTCCTCCCCCTGATGAAGCCCGTTCTCCAGCTGATCAGTGGTGGCTTGGTAGGAAAAAAATCCTGCTCTTTCCTGGCGATGGGGTGCATTGGGGGGGGGGAATCCGCCAGACCGCCAGCTTTTCCCCATAGGAATGCATTGCTTCAATGCATTCCTATGGGAAAATGAAAAACAAAGTGAACAAAACAGAAATTTCCGTTTCGTTTCATTTTGTTTTTCTTTGATGGGTCCCTTCATTATTTGTTTCGTTCACTAACAAAATGAATAATGAAAGGAATAAAAAATTCACTTCGTGCCCATCTCTAGTGGCAGGCAGAGTTTCTATTTTCTTGTGTGGTTGTCGTTATCATTTTCACGGTGTCTGTTTTTAGATAATATCAAGCATTCTGTTGCAAATTGTTGTGCCCACAACTAAGGTTGTTGTGCCCACAACAAAAGTTGCACTCTTTGATGAGACGTGTGTGGCACAACTGGTTGTGGAACTTGTAGCACAGCCAGCCATTTAGCAGACAATTCACCAAATAGTACAACTTTCTGTGCAACATCTGTTGCCTATGTAGAAACCTCCAAGAGGACACTGGTCAGTGCTTTCCATCTGTTCTGTAAAACTAGTGTTGTCTATCTTGATGATGCATGGACAATCGAATGAACAGAACTGGCAGAGCCCAAGTTGACCCATTTCACCTCATTCACCTTCTTACAAATAATTTGTGAAGGTCAGAGAATGCTTAGGTTGTGCCTTTTATTGTGTTCTATATAACATGGTTTTGAAAAAACAAGCCATTTAGTCATCTCTATAGAACCATGACCAGATTTTTTTTAAAAAAACCCAGCCATTTTCACCTGTTTTTGATACCTTGAAGGACACATAGCAAGGCAGACAAATATATCTATTCTCGCATCACCTCTGTAATCCAGGCTGATTGACTATCAGATTCAGGTAGTGTCACGTGGTAGCCAGGATTAATTTTACCTCATTAATGAGGTATTACTTTGCACCTCATTTATGAGATGTTGACTTCAACCACTTTAATGAGGTGTTAATTTGTATCTCATTAATGAGGTGCAAATTGCAAGGGATGTGGCATCAATTATCCCACATGAACCACATTTAACTGCAAATAGGTGGCAAACCTGCTGCTCATATGGGAGTTCTAAGTGTGATTTAGCATTCCGTTCAATCTTTTAATTGAGAAAACAATAGTGTTGTGTGTCTGTTTCACCAATGGTTGTGGACCTGGTCAGACCGCCTATATATGGGGCATTTATTGTGATTATTGGTTGGTCAACAGAAAGCACACAAATAACTCAATATCTAAAACTACCAAAGGACAAATCTAGAAATTTTAGCTTAAAACAGTTAAGGAAGAAAAGGACTAGTCTGTGCAGAGTTTATGTCCTGGTTACAGTGAAGATCTTTAAATTTGCTGGAGTAATGGAAAGAATTGTATCAGAGGAACAATATGATCTGCTCAAGTTGAAATTGTGCTCAGTAAACTTAAAAAAAAACAGATAAGATAATGTTTGGTCTCATATATTGTCCCTTGTTCAGCCAATTGAGAGTCTTCTTCAGGAATGAATGTGGTGCAGTGGTTAAACTGCAGTACTACAGCAAACCCTCTGCTCATGACCTGGGTCCAGTCTCAGGTTAGCCAGCTCATGGATATCTTAGCCTTCCATCCTTCTGAGGTCAGTAAACAGAGTATCCAGCATGTGTGTGTGTGTGGGGGGGGAGCAATACATAGCCTGAATAATTAAATGACTAATAACCAAAAGTGTGCTTTAAACAGTATGGGGCATTTTATAAGTAGCACAATTTTGCCTTTTAAAGTAGCAGTACCCAATCTTGGGTAACCCAGGTGTTCTTGGATTTAAGCTCCCAGAACCCTCAACCAGCACAGCTGGTGGTGAAGGCTTCTGGGAACTGTAGTCCAAGAACACCTGGATTATACAAGGACATAAGAACATAAGAAGAGCCATGCTGGATCAGGCCAAAGGCCCATCTAGTCCAGCTTCCTGTATCTCACAGTGGCCCCACTAAATGCCTCTGGGAGTGCACAAGACGAGATATCTGTCTCCTGATACCACTCCCCTGCATCTGGCCCTTGAAGTACCCAAGTTTTAAGACTGGAGATTACACATCTCCATCATGGTTTGTAACCTGTGATGGACTTTCCTCCAGGAATCTGTCCAATCCCCTTTTGAAGGCATTCAGGCCAGATGCCATCACCACATCCTGTGGCAGGGAGTTCCACAGACTAACAACATGCTCCCTCAGTGTGTTGCTCCCTCAGCTGCTCCCTCAGACAAGGTTGGAATGCACCACTGTACAGGTCTGTGAACATTTCCAGCACTGGCCTCACCCCTTCTAAAATCACACTCTCTTCTATGGTGTAGCAGTGGGATGAATCCCCACAGTTATGACTGACCCCTGATTGGAAATAAGTGGCATTCCTACCACTTTTCACATTTCCAGGGGAACGGGGATGGAGCCACGCAGCACCTGGGGTGCTACGCAGCTTGCTTTGTAGAAAGTGTTTCATGGGCATGGTGCTCATCTCTTGCAATAATATTTACTGGCCCTGTTGCTTAGTGAATGTTTAATGAATAGCTACCAGAATAGGTCCATTAAATCAGCTGGGATTTGATGAGTCAACTGCTCCATAATTCCTAGTTATTCAAATGAGCCTACTATAATTGTAACTTACTATGCCAGGCAACAGAATTTCAGGAGCTGTGTTTGCAGCCTGATTATTATTTCCTCCATCTAGCATATTCCTGTCTCTATGGAAAGGGAGAGAAATGGAGAAAAATGAGAGGGAGGAGAGAGAAGAAAAGAAAAGAAGAAGAAGAAGAAAAGAACGGTACTTAGAGGAAAATCTACAAAATGACCTCCCTGCTCTGCCTTGCCTCTGGAGAGTTGTGGGAGAAGGGAGGAATGATATAAAGCAAACAATTTTCTGGAAAGAATATTCAACTTAGCTTTACTTTATTTCTATTTTTTTTTACCAATGTACTCTAAGCAGCCAGTTATATTTGTTTGCTTGGCTGGTTTTCTCCACAAGGATCAATCTTCAAAGTACATAATATAGGAAGTGAACTATAAAGAATGATTTGCATGTATCCAGTTTTTGTTGGAAGGTACTAGATTTAACAAAGTGTGTATGCAGTCTCTGTGTTTTGAGTAATTGCCTCCTGTGCTTTCTCCCACTCACATTTTACTCTAATTGAAAACAGCATTACTCGCTTTTCCTTTATTTTGTACAATAATACAACAGTGTGAATTGATATGCTGCGCTGCTGGCATCAATTCCCAGGTGGTAGTCACAAATGGCTCTTGCTTCCTGCTTTATAGGGATCATCTGCGGGACCATGATATGTTGAATGAGTCATGGTGTTGCAGGTGACTAGGGCAAGGTGACTAATGGGGGCCATTTCAGGATAGTAAGGGCTTTTCCTTTGTGATTTACTGTACTTTGCATGGTGCACAAATGGTAAATATAGCAGCTGATTTTTGGCAAAGGGTTTATAAGCTTCCACTGGCTACTAGGGCCTGTTTGAATGGCAATTTCAGGTGGAAGGGTAGATCGGGCCATAAAGGGTCTGGTCTGGTGAGGTTGAGAATCTGGATGCACCATTTGGTATACTCTTCCCATTTGAATTGTCAATGACTCACTTGTAGCCTGATCAGTTATCAAAGCAGAATCAGGAAACAAAGAGGTGGGAAAAGGAAAGAAAAAATGGAAGAATGGGGAAGAGTGGAGATGAACAAGAGACTATGACAGAACCGGCTTAGGAAAAAGATGCTGCACTTAGTGCACAAAGCTTAGGGCGCTTTTACATGACCTCTAAAATTCGCTGGCAACTTAAATTCGGACCAGAGATCATGGGGGTTTGTTCTGCTTCCTGTGTTCCCACCCTTCCACACTCCATTGCTCCTGTCTGTGGTGAGGGGAGGGAGGAAAAAAGGGAGAAAAGAATGCAGGCTCACTTCCGCTTACCTCCATCTGCTCTTGGAGCAGCCCCATAAGGATTCCAGACTGTTAAAGTGGCGGCAGGGACAAAAAAATCAAACAAGGTTGAGGAGAGCCTGGCATCCACAGCTTTATAATCTGCATCAGAATTTTTTTCCCTCCGGAGACCAGGTACTTGTAAAATGCGCTGGGGCATGCTTAGGTGGGCGTGGTCGTACTTAATTTTTTTTAAAGTCTGCAGCTGGTGGGAAAACATTTTTAAGCTCCGCATCTGGGAGGCCTTTGCCTCAGATTTTAGAGGGCCGTGTAAACAGTGTATTAGTGTGCAAAGCTGGACAATACAGAGACTTGATATCTTCATCCTCTTTGTCTCCGAGACAAATAGCTCTTCGCTTGAGTACATTGCTTCAGTACATTGGCTTAACACAACTTTCTGAAAATTACAGCAATTGGATGTTTAAGCTGTACACAGCCCTAAATTACAGGAAGGATGAATTTAATACCTTGCTTTTCTTTCTCAGTATCTGGGTGGGAACATACATTAAAAGGGGTGCTGTAAAACATGAAACATGTTTTCCCCATTAGATCTTATTATGAAGGCTTCTACAAGGAATATATTTTGTGTCAGGGTGTCGATGAGAGTTTAACCACCCAAAGTTGGGAGAGAAATGAACATGCTTGTTCAGGCATTTCCTATTTGCATCCCCCATACTGCAAAACAAACAAACAAACAAACAAACAAAAACTACCTGTGAAACCACTGGTTCCAAGTCTGGAGCAGAAATAGGAGGATAAAAGTAAATAATATTTTCCAGGTCACCTGAGACTGACCACCTCCACTGCGCATGATACAACCACTAATTATTATTTTTTAAAAATAAGTTCCTATCTCTGTCTATAATCTCCTATCAATCTTCACTGGGCAGGATCCAATGGTGGACTTCCATGGTCAGAAGAAGAGAGTCTGAAGGAACTGGGAGTGGGGGACAACCGCCAAGTCCAATTGCTTCCAAATCCCATGGTGAAAGTCTGTGAAACCTTCTGCAGCTGGTTTTCAAGAAGGAGGGTAGAAGGGAAGCAATGTCCCATTGTAACTGCTTGTGCAGAGATAGCTTTGGCCCATTTATTGATTTTGGAGATCTTACCTGTCTCTCTACATCTACATTTACACAACTTGCCTCTTGATGGCACTGCTGTTCTTTCATGTTCCCACTTCCTGCTGCATCTGAACATCTGGAAGCTCTGATTTCATCTTGTTATATCACTATATGGCTGCTATCCCACAGCCAGAAAAACCAGCTCAAAAGAAAAGCCGACTTCCCCCCGGTAATGGTCAGAGGTGGTTCCTGTGTTCCTACACAAATGCTCTCCTCTCCGCTTGAAAGGCAGGCAGAACGGGGATGAAAAGGTGTTGATGCGCACATGGACAAAGTACTGGTTAAAAATCTGCATCAGAACTGAGACAATCTTTTTTACTACCTTGCAAGCAGGTACAGTGGACCCTTGTATAACAAATGGTTTGTATAACATAAATCTGTACAACACAAAACATTTTGGAGATGGGGAAATTTGCTTAACAGAATCGCCTATGGGGCGAATCCGTACAACATAAAAATGGTTCTGATTAGGGATTACTCTGTCTTCAATGCATTCCTATGGGAAATTTGTATAAATGAAAATTTGCTTAACACAATCTCATTTGGAATGAATTAATTCCTTTATACAAGGCACCACTGTACTTGTAAAACTCACTGGGTCATGCTTAAGTGGGTGTGGTCACATTTTTTTTAAAGTCCACTAGCCGTGGAGACACAATTTTATTAACTGCATCTTCAAGCCGTTTGAAGCTATTTTTAGTGGTTATGGGATAGCACCCTATGCTAGTGCTTATGATCCCTGAAATAAGTGGGTGTCAGCTGCCAATCAATAAGAAGCACTGTATTTGTTGTGACCAGTCATACAAACACAAAAGGCAACTTAAAAGGTCTGAGCTTCTGAGAATATTGCTCAGCTTCCTTCTCCCTTGGGGGGAAAAAAACTTTCAAAGCTTTGAATTTATAAAATTAGAGCCAGAGTCCAATTGATGTTTTCATAAGTTTTTGTGTAACTTAACATGACCAATTGCAGCTAATAGGTGAGATGACAGAGCATGTATATGTCAAGTGACTGAAAAGCACAATATTGTTGGGAAAAGTGGTGTGGAGGTGGCAGTGGGAAAAGAGAAAGATTTAACATAAGATGGGTTGATTCAAGAAAGGAATCAGCCAATGTTAGTTTGCAATAACTGAATTTAACTTACTTGAAAAGACAATATTACTAGAAAGAAGAATCACAGGAAGAGAGAACAATCTAACATAAAATGTTGCAGATTTAAGCATTTGGGCAGAGCTGCTACTGATAGGATATTTGGGAAATCATCAACTTGTATAGAGTTACCACCCATCAGAAGTGACTTGATGGCACAGGGCCTAATATTCACACATTAACAACAAGTCGGCATAGTTCTGAAATATATACAGACTAGAGTGCATCCTTCCAGGCAAGGCAAGGCAAGGCAGGGCAGCAACTGAACATAACATCTACAGAGAGAGAGGTTCTACCATTAGCTGCTGAGCTCAGTTCTTTCAAATAAAGAACATGTCCAGATGGGTATATAGCACACAACAGTATTTGAATAGTTGTTGATGCCATTTCGTTTGAATCAAAATGCAGCATCCAAATGTACTGTAATTTGATTGAGTGATCTAACCTACCCCTTTGGGCACAGCACTCGGGGCTTTGGGGTATGTGTGTGTGATTTGGTTTGTTCCTAATGATCCCATTCTGTGGCTCATGTGGATGGTTGATTTGCATAAAACAGAGCTGTGGGTGGTGTTTTCTGATGATCCTGTGACTTTTTGGTGATTTGTGGTCTTGAAAGGGATGACAGGGAACCCCCTTCTCTATTTTCACCTACTCTATTGTTTTAAAATGGTATTGTCTATTTTTCTATTGATGCAACAATATTCTAGATAAATGAGATAAAATGAGGCATGATTACCATGTTACTTACTTACTTACTTACTTACTTACTTACTTACTTACTTACTTACTTACTTACTTACTTACTTACTTACTTACTGTCTCATTAGTGCAGGGGTGGCGAACACGAGGCTCTCGAGCCACATGCGGCTCCCGGCCAAAATGAATGCGGCTCTTTGCCTCTTATCATTATTTTGTATACTGTGGCTCTTTGCCAAGTTTGGATTTTGTTATGCTGCTTCTGAGGAGGGACCTCTGAGGAGAGATCTCCGAGTGCGTAGTCCCGCCCCCAGGCTGCGTCATCACGTCTCCCATCCCCCGGAAACAACTGCACGGGCCAGAAAGCAGGGGGACCCGCGTGTCACATGTTGTGTCACATCTTGCCGTTAGTTCTTAGTGTGGAGGACACAGCACACCCTCACCATCACTGCAGGATTTTTACCCTCACTCAAAATGGCAAAATGCAAAGCTAAACGAAAATATGAAGATGAACACAGGACATTTTTGGAAGAATGGGAAGATGCTTTCTTCTTTATTGAACGGAATGGGAAAGCGCTGTGTTTAATATGCAATACTATGATATCACATTTCAAGGCTTCAAATCTTCAGCGTCATTTTAGAACTCTCCATGCTAATATTGACAAGGAATTACCCAAAGGTACTGAACTACGCAAGCAAAAATTGAGCACCTTGAAAAGCCAGGTAAAAAGACAGTCTCAAATGTTTCAGCAATTAACCAAGCATGGAGAAACTGTGACCCTTGCATCCTATAAAGTGGCATGGAACATTGCCCGTGCTAAAAAACCATACAATGAGGGGGAGTTTCTAAAACAGTGTTTTGCGGCTGTAATTGAAACCTTAGCTCCAGACAATAAAAAACTCAAAGATTCCATCAATGATCTCCAGCTGTCACAGCACACAGTTGAAACCAGAATAGCAGACATAAATAATGTGATTGAGTCAGATCTACATGCAGACTTGAACGCATGTGCTTATTTTAGTGTTGCATTAGACGAGTCATGCGACATACAAGACAAGCCACAGTTGGCAATATTTGCGCGAATGGTTTCTGAGGACTGCGTGATTAAAGAAGAGCTTCTCGACATTGTCGCATTAAAAGACAGAACTCGCGGTACTGACATAAAAGAGGCAATGACTGCCGTTTTTAAAAAAGCGAATATGTCTTTTGAAAAACTCACCGCAATAGTAACGGATGGAGCACCGTCGATGATTGGCTCAGTAAATGGACTTGTGGGTCTTTGTAAAGGTGATGATGCCTTTCCTGAATTTTGGAACTTCCACTGCATCATCAATCGTGAGCAACTTGTGTCCAAAACACTGAATTTAGACCACGTTAGGAAACCTGTGATGGAGATTGTGAACTACATCCATATGCAGGCCCTTAATCACCGGCAATTCAAGAACCTCATTGTAGAACTTGACGCAGACTTGCCCGGTGACCTGCCACTGCACAGCGCAGTGAGATGGCTCTCAAGAGGCAAAGTAGTTTCGTGCTTTTTTGAGCCTTTGGAAACAGTAAAATTGTTTATGGCAGAGAAGAACAAAACGTATCCTCTGCTTTCAGACCCCGAGTGGCTTATGGATTTGGCATTTTGAGTGGACATGCTTTCACACTTCGATAAACTAAACATGGACCTGCAGGGGAAATTAAAAACTCTTCCTGAGCTGACACAAAGTGTATTCTCCTTTGTAAACAAGTTGAAGCGTTTTTAAAGCACACATTCAAAACAGCAATCTATCCCATTTTCCTTCTTTGCACAGCACCCTGCAGAAGACCGGTGTTAAAACAGATATAGCTGGATACGTGAAACAACTTACACAACTGCAAGAGAAGTTTACTTTCCGGTTTGAGGACCAAAAAAGACCACAGATCACTTTTCTCATCGACTCGTTTAATGCTGACACCGACTGCCTGAAAACCCCACTTGTTACTGATGAGGCAGCGAGTGAACTAGAAATGATTGAGCTACACGAGGACAATAGACTGAAATCTCTTTTGAAGGAAGGCCATGTTACGTTTTGGAGAGCTGTGCCAACTGAAAAATACCCGTGTGTAAAAAGAGCCGCTCTCAAGCTGCTGTCTATGTTCTCGTCAACATACATCTGTGAGAAGCTGTTTTCTAATTTGAAACACGTGAAATCAAAGCACCGGTCCATTCTGACTGACACTCATGTAAAGGAACTGCTCCGAGTGGCTACAACTGAATACAAACCTGATTTGCAGAAGATTACTGAAAACAAAAGATGCCAGAAATCCCACTGAGATTATCATCCCATCACTCCAACAAGGTAACAAAAAACACCTGACTGAGCATGTTATATTATGTGTTTAATATATTATTGTTAAAATTATATGCTTTTGTGTGAGTGTTTGTCTGTTTTGGCAGGTCACTGCGTGGTGTGGCTCTCTGACTATCACAGTTTAAAATTTTTGCTCTTTTTGTCGAACTTGTTCGCTACCCCTGCATTAGTGCCTTTCCACCCCAAGCCCATGACTTTAAGGCAGCTGTGACACACACTAGACATAGAGAAGCTCACCTGCAGACAGGCCCATAAATCCCACAGTCCAAGGAGACCCACTATGGAGCTACTGTGGAGCCATGAGCTAACAGTGCCCCATTGAATTAAGCCCTACCAACCCTCCAACCTGCATTCCTATAGAACTTTTGTTCACCTATTTAATTTGACCCCTCCCCTATCTGTCCATGAGTGACAGGTGTAGGAGAGGGAAACCTGACCAGTTTTGTTGAATATACCTATCAGATAAACAAAATTAAAAAATTCTATCTGGCATCAAAGTAACCAGAATTACTTATCCTGAACTCACAAGGCATTGGAATTTTATTTATAACTTCACATGATATATGTAGTTTATGTAGTTTGGGTGATTAAGAGGGACTTTTCTGTGCTGGGATAATTATCTATCTAGCAGTTGCCAATCATTCAATCTAGCTTTGGAATTCAAGGAAAGCCCCATCTTTCTGCAGAATGCTTCTTATTAGAGATGGGCACGAAACGAGCGATTTTTCGTTTCCATTTTCATTTTTTCATTTCGTTACGCAACGAAAACGAAATGATTTTTTTAAAACAAAATGAAAATGAAAACAAAATGACCAAATTTGCCGTGTTTTTCGTTTTCGTTGCAGCAGATGCATTGAACTAAAAAGAATGCTAACGAAACAGCAATTTTTCATTTTCATTTTTTTGTTTCATTACCTAACGATTTTTTTTGCAAAAAATGTCACAAAAATGAAAACGAACCGAAACAGACCCCTAAACGACCAAACAACAAACGAAACACCATTTTTTTGAGTCGTGCCCATCTCTACTTCTTATTTATTTACTTATTGTTGGTCTGTTCACTGGGTTGCTATGTTTGTGTGCAGTAAACAAAGCAACACACAACATTGTTTGCAATTTCAAACAATGGTCAGTGAAGAAATGTCTTTGATTTTTTCCCTTATACATGTCTCTGAGATTTTAAGTGTCAGTTAATGAGGAAGAGGTGGATCCTGGAGAACCCGTAGCTGTTCTCTTTTATGGATCTATGTATAGTACTTCTATTGTGTAGCAAAAGGAGAATTTTATCAGAATTTCAAAGCTAATAACCAAAAGTGTGGACTGAGCAGAGCTTTGTGGTAGGAAAGACCTTACGCACCTTTCCTATGCAGCCTTAAACTGTTCATGTGACAATACACATACAGTCACCATGTGACAGCCATGCCTCTTTCTTGAAGACGGCAAAGAGCCCTTCCCCTCAAGCCACTCTTGGGCAGGTCACATTCCTGTCAGTTTGGAATTATTGTTTATATTTTTTCAAACATTACTTATATTATTTCAATGGTTTTTGTCTAAGAATTTCCCCATCTATAGACATTTCAATATACTTCCTTATATGTACAGTTTGTGTGCTCATCATTCTTTAATATGCACTTTTTATATGAGACATCTCATACACACATTTTGGCCTAATATTTCTTGATATTCACATTTTGGGGTGCAGTCTTTGAAATGTGTTCAGTCACAGCTCAAGGGTCACTCTTTTCCACTCTGCGCATTAGCTGAGAAACAAAAAAAAAAATGAGGTAGGTTCAGGAAATATATACACAGAACTGGAAGAAGGAGCTGTATCCCATTGATGGCTACAGGAAATTGCTTTCTTTAATTTAAGTATGGGTAGCTCTCCAGTTTGAAAGGTGAGTTGTCTGCTTTGCTCAGACTTATCTCTAGCAGGGTAAGGTGATGCTGTCCTCTGGGTTTGTTTGTGTTTGGGTCTGTATTAGAAACTTTCATTTAATTCTCTCCACACAGGTGTATATCAGTTTTAAGGAAGAGAGATGGAGTCTGCTTTAGCTTACACGGAAAGAAATCAAATCAAAGGCACACTTTGTCAAAGAAAATGGAATGGCAACCTAGCTCAGACACGGGGGCAACCACTAGTAATCAGGCAGGAAAAGGACACATTTCAGTCAACACCACCACAGAAGTGAAAAGAGGACAAGGAAAAAAGAAAAAGAGAGAGGAGGGGAGAAAGGGGATGAGAAAGGGAAGAACTTGATAAATCTATGAGAGCAAACACAAATGAGACAGGCATTCAGCATCACTTGACTGAAAGGAGAGGCAGTACTGAAGGGAATCAACATGTACCTTTTAAAAATACATGTTTAGGTTTTTGAAGCATGATATTGTGGATTTTTCCACCATGCCTATTGGGGAACATGTGTCTCAGTTTCTAGCTTCCAGGCCACATCCAGTCATTGCTAAGTGTTTTCATGTTGGTGTTCAAAAGAACAACCCTGCTGCATTCCCCTTCCTTGTAGTGCAAGTATGCCCCCTGTTGGATACTTGTTTCGTGAGTATGAGAAGGGATCCAACACATATCTTGACTGCCATAAATAATCAGCTCCTTAGTATGACTAAGCTTCTGATTGTTTCCTCTCCTCCTCTTCATCAGAAGAGCAGCATGGAGGTACATAATTTGGATACTTTTTATTTATTTATTTATTTATTTATTTTATTTATTTATTTATTTATTTATTTATTTATTTATTTATTTATACATTATTATATTATACCTTTGAACATATTATATTATATTATATTATATTATATTATATTATATTATATTATATTATATTATATTATACCGTTGAACATAGAGGAGTGCAACCATCAACATATTATTTTAAGAATAATAAATTTACTATTGTTTTAATCATGTTAAGGTTCATGTCTCTTCCCTGGACCCACTGTTTCAATATAATGGAAATACATTAGGACTCCAGTATCCACTGGGGATTTGTTCCAGGCCTTCCCGTGCATAATGAGAACAGTGCATAACTTTTCCTCTGCCAGCTGTGGATAACTGAATCAGGGGTTAATGAAGCAGTGGATATAGTGGTCCTATTGTATATTTTATGGCCAAAAGCAGTAATGAGGATGTGATGTGTCTTTCTTTCTTTCTTTCTTTATTCAATTTTTATACCACACCATCTGACCAAATGTATTGTCATGGAGGAGACAGAAACTGCTGCAGGTAAAGCTCTAAAGGTCTCCCTGCTCAATGATAAATAAGACTCCTGATTTCTTAAAAGTCGACCTCAGCCTCAACTGTCTTTCCTGTGATTATTTTTTATTTTGTAATTGTATTTATACAAAAAATTCATTATCCAAAAATGTGGTTTCTCATTGAAATGAATGAGAAAGTGATTAATCCATTCTGGAGGTCCCAAAAAGGCAAAAAAGCTGGGGTTTTTCCAGACCTCTTTATAAAGTGCACTTTAAAGGCATGCAGTGGTGGAACACCAACCCCAGAACAATGAAAAATTGTAATGCAATGCAAACATGGAGAAAAGAAAGCAGGAAGACTATCCCAGCCTGTTCCTGCCCAAAGTGCAATGGGAAAAAATGCAAACATGCACAAACACAAACAGCAAAAGAACCCCAGCCTGTTCTTGTCTGTAGAGTAATGGAAAACATCGCAAACATGGAGAAAAGAAAGCAGCAAGACTACCCCAGCCTGTTCCCGCCAAAAATGCAATGGGGGAAAAATGCAAACAGACAAAAGTTAGCAGCAAGAGAAATCCAGCCTATTCTTGCCTGCAGAGCAATGGAAAAGATTGCAAACATGAACAGAAGAACGCAGCAAGACTACCCCAAGCTGTTCCCACAAAAAATGCAAAGAAAAGCAGTGCAAAGATTAATAAAAGCCAGCTCTCTACCTTTCCAAGTTCAAAAGGTCAATATCCCTCAGAAGAAAATGTCCAGAATGGCTCCAAAACACCATAAAATGCTCTAACTCCTCCCACTCCTCCACAAACTACAGGGGGTGCAATGCATCCTGGGTACACTTTTTTGCAAGGCATTATGAAAAAATTATTATCTGAGGCAGCCCAAAGGCAACATTCATTATCCAAGGCAGCTCTATACCAAGAAATTTCCATTCGCTATCTGAATTATTCTTTATCAGAGGTATTACTGTATATAAATTTTGCATGCCTTATTTGGCACATACAGATAAAAGCTTTAAAATATTTATACAGATTTAATTAAAAATACACCACATCACTTTGTAGTGGATGAATCTCTGACCAGGTGTGGGTCTTCTCGGTTTTCTATGCAAGTGCTAAATTTTCCTGAGGATCTTCAAAGCCCTTGGTATGCCATGTATGCATTACCTGGACAGTCTTAAAAAGAGGTAATTCTGTCGCAAACAATACTGCTCTCAATTTCCCTTTCTGACAGAGGACTGTTCTGTGTCACTTGGAGAAAGACACTGAAAGGGAGGGAAGCATTGTAATTTTTCATTGCAGTTTTACAAGAGAAGTTCAAAACCTCAAGTCTGAAATTAAGCTTCAGAGACATTAAGAGCAAAAGTGTGATTCTCTGGGTTTGCAAATGAACTGCACAACTACAGACAGTAGAGATGGGCACGGCCAGAAAAAAAGACGTTTCGATTTTTCGTTTGTCGGAACGGGTCCGTTTAGTTCCATTTCCGTTTGTCACGAAATTTTTTGAAAATTTGTCATTTTGATGTTTCGTTCGTTGTTTGTCGTTTCTACCGCGATTTAGCACGATTTGACTTCTCAGAGCATGGGGGCATCCCGCAATGACACAGAGCAGGCGGAAAACACTTTAAACTAGGTGATGAATAATATATTTAATAAATATATCATAGCATAAGACTGCATCCCATGCAATAAAGCAAACAAAGTGGGCAGAATGCAATATTCTTTTTTTCTCTTGGTCAACGCTGACTGAACTGGCCACCCTACTTGGTCTGGCTGCCTGTTATACTTTTTTTGTTTTGTTTTGTTTTGAAGCCTTTATCCATCCCATTTCCCCTCCACCTCTCAGAGGCAGCAGGAGACACAGTATTCCATTCTTCCCCAAATCTGGATGAGGGTCTACTCCTCTCAATGTCCCCTCCCCATGACACTCCTTGTAAAGCCAAGCAAATGCCACCCTGGTCAACTAGCGATCAGAGATTCAGTCTGGTAGAGGCATGAGAGATGCTTCCCCCCCCCCACTCATCTTGTTGAGTGCCCCTCAACCTCTTGGCGAATCAACGCCAGCTGGAGTATTCCAAGGAGCTGACTGGCAGAATCCCCAAGGATCAAATTCAGGACAGAGCAGAGGGAGCACCTGGTGGGAACACCCTGGAAACGCCATACCAGCGCGGCCCAGCCGAGCCTCCTGCCCAGCCTTTGCCTGGGCAGGTTTGTCCTTTGCCTCAGATTCTTGGCCCCAGCGCAACGACCGAGGAGCCCGGCTCGCTCATGGAGCAGACCTTATCCCTCCTTGACCAGATGGCGCAGTTCCAGGCCCATCTCCAGGGCAGAGACCCTCTGCTGCCCTCCACCCCGTCCGGCTTCCCTGCCATGTCGCCGGAAGTGGCCTCGGTGTTATCTCAGGTGGCCGCGGGCGGAGGCTTCCCTCCCGCTCAGCATGATCTGGACATGTGGGCCCACCTTCAGCTGCTCTTGTCTGCTTTCAGCGGACCACCCCAGCACCCCTCTGCCCTGTAACTGTTTTCATTGGGGGTTGACTTGCAAGAAGGGCCACCTGGGAAGAAAAGGACCCCCCGGGACTGCCAGCAAAAGGGACCACTGGTTTTTCAAGAACAGAATGGCAAAGGCAGCCATTCAAAGAGCAGGAAGGACGGGTGGTGGAGTTGGACCTGCTGCCTTGAACGGTTGGGGTGCAGGCAGCTGAGCCTGATTCGTGACAGTCCACGCAGCAAAGCCACGAAGCCAGAGCGCCAGGGAATTTTTCTTGGTTGGGGAGGGATTGTTTCAGCGGCCTCCTTTGGAGGCCACAAGGCCAGAGTTCTGCCAACCCAGTGGAGACACAGTTCACTCAGCAAAGCCACGAAGCCAGAGCGCCAGGGAACTTGAGGGAGGGATTGTTTCAGCTGCCTACTTTGGAGGCCGACAGGCCAGAGTTTTGCCTACCCAGTGGAGACAGAGTCCATGCACGCAGCAAAGACACGAAGCCAGAGTGCCAGGGAACTTGAGGGAAGGATTCCTTCAGCTGCCTACTTTGGAGGCCAGGGTTTTGCCTACCCTGGAGACCCAGTTCCACCAACCCAGTGGAGACACAGTCCATGTATGCAGCAAAGCCACGAAGCCAGAGCGCCAGGGGCAGGGAAGTTCTCTTTACCATGGTTTGTCAACCACCAACATTTTAGTCCTACACACACAGTACCAGTGCTGTGAGAATAGATGTCCTCTACTTCTTGCTGAACAGAAATGTTAAGGTGGTTCACGCTGGAGACTGAGTTTTTCCATACCAGAGGAGAAACAGTCCATGCAGGGAAGCCAGAGGGTCAGGAAATTAAAATCCTATCCTCCTCATAGAGGATAGGGTACTTGTTGAAATAGAAATAGAAATGGAAATAGAAATACAAATAGAAAGATAAATAGAAATAGGGTGCTAGAAAGAGAAATAGCAATTTGGAGGATACTAGGGTACTATAGGATAGATAGGGCACTAGAGGATAGGGTACTACTTGAGGCTGCTGAATCCGGCAGGGGCAAGCTGCTGCAGCAGATGCCATGGGGTGCCAATGCCAACCTGTGTGAATGGCATGATGCCCCCTTTTGCAGGCCAGAGTTTAGCCTTCCCAGGAGACCGTGTTCCGCCCAGAGAAGCCACAAAGCCAGACTGCCAGGGAAGGGATTGTTTCAGCCATCTACTTTGGAGGCCAGAGTTCAGCCTACCCTGGAGAACGAGTTCCACCAACCCAGGAGAAAGAGTCCATGCCGGGAAGACACGAAGCCAGAGTGCAAGGAAAGTTTTCTAGGGAGGGATTGTTTCTGCC
This sequence comes from Phrynocephalus forsythii, assembly GCA_029282475.1. Classification (NCBI taxonomy): domain Eukaryota; kingdom Metazoa; phylum Chordata; class Lepidosauria; order Squamata; family Agamidae; genus Phrynocephalus; species Phrynocephalus forsythii. The sequence continues at coordinate 177,393,615 of JAPFRF010000001.1, read as the reverse complement.
GCGTTTGGAAGCCGGAGTGCTAGCAAGAAGGAATCTCCCCTCCTTCTACAAAGGATTTCCAAACCTGGACTGTAACCGGCGGGAGTGACTTTTCCCCACCCCCACCCCTGTCAAAGGACAGAGTCCCCCAATTCCAAATAGTTGGTGTCCCTATTACAGTTGGTCTCCTGAAGTGAATTGCTGCCTCTTACCGCCCTGAGGCACTGGAGGTGGGGGCAGCCAAGGTTGCTGCCTCGGCAAGTCAAGGAGACTAGCCGACAGGACGCCTATCGGCTTGGAGGCTTAACTTTAACCACTGAGCCACTGATAGGCTGAAGGAGAAGCACCTGGAAGGCCTCCTCCAAGGCGTCATGTCCCGGGAGCCTGACAGGCAGGCAGGTAGGCAGAGGGGCGGGCAGGCAGCCAGGCAGGCAGGGAAGCAGGAAGTCTTACTTGCAGGTAGGAAGGCAGGCTTGCAGGGTACCCACCCAGGCAAGGGAAGGCACAAAGCCAAAGTGCCAGAAGGGAGGATTGTTTCTGCCTTGGGAGGGAGAGTTTCTCCACCCAAGGAGACCGAGTTTCATCAACCCAGGACACAGAGTGGATGCAGGAGAACACAGGACACAGAGTGGATGCAGGAGAACAGGGCTATTTCTTTAAGGGAGGGATTGTTTCAGCCGCCTACTTTGGAGGCCACAGTTTTGCCTATCCAGGAGACCAGGTTGCCTTCCCTGTGAGCGGTTTTATAATAATAATAATGTTGGTTGCGTTGTTGGTGGCAGCCAGACACAACCTTGAAAGAAAAGAAAGATTTCTGTGAATCCCTGGTTAGTTCCAGGTAGTCGATGTTCCTGATGAAGTTTGCCTCCCTTGGCCATTCATTCCATCAGCCCGGAGTGGAGACAGAGTGGATGCATGCAGGGAGGGTGGAGTGCAAGGAAGGATTCTCCCCTCCTTGTCCTAGGGATTTTCGGCCTGTTAGAGCAGGAGTGAGTTTACACCCCAGGAGACCAAGTTTCATCAACCCAGGAGACAGGGTGGATGCTGGAGAACAGGGCTATTTCTTTAATGCTGTAACGAGAGCTAGGCCCCTGCTAATCAGACTTTGAGGTAAGTTGTTGTAAAGTGCATCTCGACCACTTTGTAAGCAGAGTGGCTCCAAAACCCCAGGGAAGGGAGGAACGCATCGAGGAACGCAGGTATTAGGCTGTACTACACTCAGACCAGCCATGGCCAACAGGGAAATATTGGGCCTACACTGACCCTAGAAAAAAATATTCCTGGGCTGCTATGAAGACCAGGGAAGCCCAATAAAAACTGGGCTAAGTATGTAGCCCTTATTAGATCCATACATGCAGCAGAATTACAGGCAGTCAGGCAGACAAAGGTGGAAGGCAGGCAGGCAGGTGAAGCATTCAGGCATTCAGGCAGGCAGTCATACAGACAGAGCAGACAGCCAGGCATAACTGCATTGTGCTGGTGCGGAATGTTAGTATGGGAGGCATACAGGCATTGGTTCGATGGGGTTCGGGAGGGTTAGGGGAAGTTGCACGGCTGCAACCCCAACACAAACAGTGTTATCTGGGTCAAAATTATAAACATTTATTGGTCCTCCCTGGTTTGGAGCCAGGCAAGGGCTAGAGAAATTGGGCCTACAGAGACCCTTCAAAGTTACACATTGAGTGGTCCTCCCTGGTTTTGAGGCAGAAAAGGGCTAGGAAAATTGGGCGTACCGAACCCATAACAGATTCTTTTCAGCTGACACATAGAGTGGTCCTCCCTGGTTTTGAGGCAGGAAAGGGCTAGGAAAATTGGGCATACCAAACCCGTAACAGATTCTTTTCAGCTGACACATTGAGTGGTCCTCCCTGGTTTTGAGGCAGGAAAGGGCTAGGAAAATTGGGCATGCATGGTGGCGATGGGTATCGCATGCAGTCATCCATGCTTCCCTCAGTGACAGAAGATGGTCCGGTGGTGCTGGTTGTGCAGCTGCTGCTTGGAGAGGGAGTGGCAGCAATATCACTATCTGCACTACTTCCGGTGCCTTCCTTCAGAAATGTGCCCCTATTTATTTTAGTGGGTGTCCCCCTGCCCTTTCCTCTGGTTCTGCCAACCCTCCTCATTATTTTATTTCACAAAGTTATAGAAATATATTTTTTTATTATATTTGTGTTAAGTAAACAAACTATTCTAATAAACTTATCCTTTTGACCCACAAGCTTACTCTCACACTGTGTTCTTTTGTACAAGCTTTCAATGTTGCCCTGATGGCCCTTGTTATAAATTTCTAAATTCTGAATTAAACTTGATCCACTGAAATGGAAGAAAACTTAGAAAACAAATGGTAGTATTTGAAATGAAACTAAATCCAGAAGAAAATTGGTATAAATAAAATATAGTTTAGTAGTATATCAAGGCAACAACTATGAATGGTGTAGTGCAGCTAAATGAATGAATGAATGAAATGAATTATAAAGGTGTCTCTTCTTGCTCTCAGGTTGTAAAACTTAGGAAACAAAATAGAAATGAAACTAAATCCAGACCAGAGGTCCAGAAGAAAACTGCTCTTCCCTTCTTCAGCACTCAGCCAGCAAAACTACAGTGCATGCAGGTCAGGAACAGTCAGAGAATGAAATAAAAATAGCTTTCTAAATTCTTAATTCAACTTGATCCACTGAAATGTAATGTGTCTCTGTGTGTGTGCACACACACAACACAACACAACAAGTGTATGTATGTAAACAAACAAACAATGAGCTGGAGTAATAAATGAGTAAATAATATTGTAAAAGATTTATATTTTCTCCTTAGGGTCGGTGGAGGTTCTGTTTCTTGCACCCCCAATTGTGGGTGTGTGCAAGCAAATTAGGCTCTCCCTGCCTGTAATTGAACTGGTGGTGTGTGACTGGAATTTGTACAGTGAGGTAGGGAAGTGTTGTATTCCCCCCCAAATAACAATAAAGCAGCAGCAGCAGCAAATGAAATAGGTTGCCTTATTATTTAATCAGCCCCCCAATAAATGATCTTGATTTGGTAGGGGTAGGGTGAATGCCCCCCCCCCCACAGATTAGGCTGATATAAATGTAAGCAGCAGCAGCGGCAGCAGCACTGTTCTGGATGGGTGGCTTCAGCCGCACCCCCAAAATAAGCCTGTAGTGAAAAGAGAGTAGGGGTACTCTGAGATGCCTCCCCAAAAATATAGTGGTGTGTAAATAAAATATAGTTTCGTAGTATATCAAGACAACCACTAAGAATGGTGTAGTGCGGCTAAATGAATGAATGAATGAAATGAATTATAAAAGTGTCTCTTCTTGCTCTCAGGTAGTAAAACTTAGGAACAAATGGTAGTATTTGAAAATAAATAAAACTATTAAGTCCAGACCAGAAGTCCAGAAGAAAACTGCTCTTCCCTTCTTCAGCACTCAGTTAGCAAAATTGCAGTTCATGCAGGCACAGTCAGAGAATAAAATAAAAATAGTTTTCTAAATTCTAACTCAATTTGATCCACTGAAATGGAATGTGTCTGTGTGTTCAGTCAGTGCACACACAACACAAGTTTAAACAAACAATGAAGTAAGTAATTAGTAAACTAATAATGTTGTAAATATTCTCCACTTAGGATAGAGGTTCTGTTCTTGCACCCCAAATTGTGGGTGTGTGCAAGCAAATTGAAGCTGGAAAAAATAGAAAATAAATGGTATATTTTAAAATAAATCCACACCTCCCACTACCAGTTGAACCTCCCCCTTTATCCAATATCAGAAAAAAAGTCCTCACAAACTGCCAGAGAACAAAGAAAGAATAAACTGCTATTCCCTTCAGCAGACAAAGCTGCAGGGAATCAAAGAAATTATTTTCTAAATTCAATTCCCTCCCTGCCTGCCTATAAAGCCTAAAGCCTCCCAGGCCTCCCTCCTCAAATAATATCGGATCGCACCAGCACCAGCAGCCAGCCCTCCTCCCTCAACCACATCCACACACTGACTGCGATTTCTGGAAGGTGCCTCGGGCTTTTATACCCTCTGAGACATGCAGAAGTGTCAGTCAAAACCTGGCCATGCCATTGGTGGAATTGATCAAAAAAATTGCATGGTCCCATCCCATGCTCAGCCCAAATGGGCAGGTCTAAAAAAATAAAAAAATAAAATAAAAATAAAATCAATGCGACATTTTATTGCAATAAAAACCCACTGCTGCTACTATTAAAGTACAGGCATTTAGAATAAATAAATTTCACATGTTTTTGTTGTGCTTTGGTGTCTTTTTGGACCACGATTTTGAAATAAAAATTGCAGTTGCCATTTTGGATCCCCCCCACCGCATGGCATGGCGAGATGACGAGGATGATCCCCCCCAGCCTGGTGCCAGCAGCCCAGGACAGGAGAGGAGGGGGGAAGGCTGGGGACACCCCAAAAACCACCCCTCTGGTAGGTGGCAAAGCCTCAGGCAGGCATATTTTCGCCTGCTTTTTCGGCTGGCCGGGAATCGGGTTTTTAAAAACTTTTTTTAAAAAACTTTTTTTCTAGGCTTTGCAATCGCGCGATGCTACTAACGGAAACGAAAAACCCAACCAAATTTTTCTTTTTTCGGTTTGGGTTCGAGCAGGGCAGGCTTAATTACCGTTACTGCTTCCGTTACATAACGGAACCGAAAAAACGGTAACGGAAACGGAAATTTCGCCGTTCTGTGCCCATGTCTAACAGACAGTATTGTTTGTGATCTCTCTATAGCTAAGAGATCTGGAATGGTCTGACAATTAGATTTAGTAACCACGCTTGAGTATTTGGCAGACAATTTAATAAATGTATGTATGAAGAACAAGCACATTTAAATATTTAGTCACAGATCTCAGAATCAAATATACCCATTTGCACAGGGATGGCAAAATGATTTAGTAGGCCCGACACTTGCTTTCTCCACCTCCCTGGACCCACCATGGCAATAAATGAATTTCATTGCCAAAAGTTATCATTGAGGATCTGGTGTGCATTGCCATTATGGGCAATTCAACCTGCACTTTAATGCATGATCACCAGAGAGGAGGAAATGCTTGTAAGACTAACACACGGGGTAGCTTGCATGGCCTCCTTGCTCTCCTTACTAATTAGCCAGGACTCTTCATTTGGTGGGCAATTGTATCACTGTATCTTAAATTGTATTATTGCCTTTATTTAGTGAGATAATCTTTTGGGACACCAAAGAGGAAGGATGCTGTTTTGAGTTTCTTTAGTTCTCATGCCCACCATTTTTCTCCCAGACATGCAGCCTGAGAGAATCCACCTTCTGGTTTTACTATTTTAACCTTTTTCTTCATTCCTTCAATTAATCTTCCAAGCTCTGTAACTTTAATGAAACCTTCAGTAACCAAGTGCAAGCCTGCCACTTGCAGCCTCAGTGGGTAGCTTCCTTGGGCTGTTTTCTTTAAGCCCTCCAAATATGGAGAGGTTTGGTGTTCAGGAGGCTAAGGGCATTTATACACGACCCCTAAGCTCCGCCGCAAATGGCTGCAAGGTCCGGACCTTAAAAATGTTTACCCACCAGCTCCGGACTTTGCAGACAATTAAGTGTGACCCTGCCCACTTTAGCGTGACCCAGAGCAGTTTTCTTGTACCTGCTTTTTGGATGTGACAAATATTTGATCCGGTGTAAGGATAGTGAGTGTGGGGCTCTCCGGAATTCTGTTTGTTCTTTTTTGTGCCCCGCCCCTTTAAGAGATCTGAATGCTGCCCGGAACAAAACGGAGGTAAACCGGCATGCTTTTCTTTCTCTTTTTCTCCCTCCCTCATGCAGCCAGCAACCAGGAAGTGCGGAGGGGGGTGGGGACAGAGGAAGAGCGAGGAACCCCTAAGATCTCTGGTCCGAATTTAAGTGGCCAGCGGATCTTAGGGGTCGTGTAAAAAGGCCCTAAGTTATTAAAATCCAATTTGGGTCCCCCATGGAAAAAGAGGAAGAGGAAAAATGTGCCATTTTAAACTCAAGTCTCATTCCCCTCTGTGCTGTGGAATGTGAAGGAGGGGGTAGAGGCGAGTGCTGATATAGCAATAAAAAACTCCTAAACCCCAAAACTCTCCAAATTTGGAGGGCTTACAGGAAAAGTCCAAGGAAGATACCCACCAAATTTGGTGCCTGTAGGACCCAGGGGAGTCATTTTATAGCATAATGAATCATTTCATTTCATTCTGAAAATTATTTTTAAAATTCATTAATAACAAATCAAAACAAAAAGCAAAGCAAAATGAAATGAAACACTATATTTTTGTTTCGTGCCCATCTCTAATGACATCTTCAAAGTCTAACTCAACCTCATGGGACCTGAGTTAGTGCCCAGACCTTGACAGGCTTGGATTGATACTTACACTTTTCTCTGTCTATTTCCAAGAATTTCTGCTTGTCCCCAGAACCCTTGATGCTAGCATTGCTGTTCCCTAAGTACATTCCAATTATCCTTCACTTACCTTCACCAAATGATGTAGCAAGGCCAATAAAAGTAGGCCCACAAAGATAGGCAAGGAAAATTTTGACTCCCCAGCCCCGTCTGACTAGAGATGGACATGAACCACCATTTCAGTGGTTTCTGCTGATTCATTAATCAGGTGAACAGGTGTTTGGGGCTGAAAAGTCCCTTTGCCTCCTCTGGGCACATCTTTGAAGTGCCAGACACCTGTTCGTCCTACTGCCGAACTAGCAGTTCATGCCATTTCTAACCATGACACAATGTACTGAAACAGCCATCTCAGGGGACAATGGGACCTCTAATGTCCCTTGGTCCTCCGGCTTTTGCACTCTAGCACACTCTTAACCTGATTTTAGAGAGGTGGCAGATTACCCTTTAATAGTATTGACTCTGTCATTAGGTAAATTGAGAAAGCCTTCTGATGTGGCTGAGTGCTCAAGATGAAAAGGCTGCCACTTCTACAAAATGCCCTTTACTTGCTTTGTTTTGTGTTGCCCCTAGATACCCACACACTTTCCTGGTGAGTGAACGTTCTCAGACATGAAACATGGCCTTAGTCATGCCTAGACATGGGCACGATTTGGCGAAATTGTCGTTTCCGTTTTCGGAAACGGTAATGACAATTAAGCTGTCAGAACTTGAACTCGAACCGAAAAAAGAAAAATTGGGTCTGATTTGTCATTGTCGTTCTTGGCATCGCGCGGCGATCGCGTGATGCCAAGCAGCACAGAAAAAAAGTTTTAAAAATAAAAAAACCCAGATTCCCGGCCAAAAAAGCAGGCAAAATTATGCCTGCCTGAGGGCACCTACCAGAGGGGTGGTTTCTGGGGTGGGGGTCCCCAGCTTCCCCCCTCCTGTCCTGGGCTGCTGGTACCGGGCTGGGAGGGGGCATCCTCGGCGTCTCCATTTGCCATGCGGTGCGGGGGGATCCAAAATGGCGTCCGCAATATTTTTTTTGAAATCGTGGTCCAAAAAACCACCAAAGCACCACAGAAACATGCGAAAATTAGGTATTTTAAATGCTTGAATTTTTACAGTAGCAGCAGTGGGTTTTTTATAGCAGTAAAAGGTCACACTGATTTTATTTTATTTTATTTTATTTTATTTTATTTTATTTTATTTATTTTTTTATACCTGCGCAATGATGGGCTGGCCATGGGATGGGACCATGCAAATTTTTGGACCCATTCTACCAATCGCATGGCCAGGTTTTGACTGACACTTCTGGATGTGCAAGAGGGCATAAAAAGCTGAGGCACTCCCAGAAGAGTCGCAGTCCGGGCTTGGATGTGGGTGGGAGAGGGCTGTGTGTAGCTGGCTGCTGTGCTAGACTAGTTTCGATTTCGCGGAGCCTTTAGATTTCAGTTAGGCAGGCAGGGAGGGAATTGATTCAATTGAATTTTTAGGAAATAATAATAACTCCTTTCATTCTCTGTCTGCTGTGGGGAATAGCAACACAGTTTATTCTTTTTTATTCTCCTGCAGTTTGTTAGGATTTCTTTTCTGATAGTGCTTCAAAGGGGGGGGAGGTTTGAGTGGGAGGGGAGGTGTGGATTTATTTTAAAAATTTCATTTGCTTGGTGGCAAGCCAAGGTCCTTTCATACCCTGCCTGCAGCTCTGCTGTGGGTGCACTGCCCACTTTGTTTGCAAAAATTGCAATTGCTTTATTCGATGCAGTCTTGTGCAGCAAGTCAGTTTAAAGTGTTTTCCGCCTGCTCTGGGTCATTGCGGGACCCACGCCCGCTGCCCGCACGCCCGCCCCTCCCCCCTGCTGCTGCCGCCGCCTGCCCATACCCCCCCGCCACCCCGCCCGCCGCCTAGGGTGCAAAAATACCTAGCGCCGGCGGGACGCCACTTGCTGGGACATCAAATCGCGCGAAATTGCGGCGGCGGTAACAACAAACGACAAACGACACGACAAAATGACAAATTTTTAAAAAATTTCATGAAAAATGGAAACGACCCGAAATGGACCCATTCCGAAAAATGACAACTCGAAAAAAAAATTCTGGTCGTGCCCATCTTTAGTCATGCCTATTATACAAAATCATGATTGCTGGTTTCAAGGACAAATTACACTATTTGTTCCTTAATTTGTCTGATATGCATGGATATTTAGGGTTTGTAAGGAAGTAAAAAATATTCCTAAATGATCTTTTCCTCAGTGAAGAGTGTTGTGATACATTGAGGCATACTATGGGGAAAAAAAGATTGTCAACTAATGGGAATTTTTCATTTATTTGTTTGTTTGTTTATTGCTCTTTTAGCCTTTTGTTTCTGTCCATGGGATGTTCTTGGCAGGGATACTGGGGTGGCTTGCCAGTTCCTACCCCAGGAAGGAACTGGCTCTTGCACAAGAATACTATTACTCTTGTAAAAGAGCACTATTTCTGGGTTGCTCCACAGCATTTGAGCTTTAAATGTTTTTGTTAAGTTTATTTTATTTGCAAAATGTGTTGGGGTAATGCAGCATTTGTCTTTGGCTAAAGGGTTCTTTCTAGACTTGAGTATATGTCAATCAATCCAGCAGCAACCAATTGTTCTCTCTCTGCCTCATATTTTGAAGAGAGTCACAAATAAAGACTAAAGTTTCTTTTTACTGTTCTTTTTATTCAGACATCTGTGGTCAGTTTGACTCACTACAAAAATGTAGTGAGTCAGTCATTAAACTATTCATTTTTTTTCCAGAATGATGTGAGTAAAAGGAACATTTTATTATTTCTCGTACAAAGCAAAAGTGTTCTGCTAATATACCGCCCCATACCACTTCAAATAGTGTCTGGGTGGTTTACAGATTAATTACAGTATGCAGGCTACACATTGCCCTTCCCAGCAAGCTGGATACTCATTTTACCAACCTCTGAAGGATGGAAGGCTGAGTCATCCATGAGCCTGCTATCTGGGAATGAACACCAGGTCGTGAGCACAGTTTTACATGCAGTACAGGCATTTAACCCACTATGCCACAAGACTCCTTAGTTTATCTAAGGCTGCTTTCAAATGACCTCTAAGATCCACTGGTAGCTTAAATTCGGATCCCCCCAGTCAGATATGTGGGTTTTGTTTCTCTTCCTGTGTTCTCACCCTTCCGTACTCTTTTGTTTTTTTCTGCGGTGAGGGGAGGGAGAAAAAAAAGGAGAGAGAAAAATGCAGGCTCACCTCCACTCACCTCCGTCTACCGTCGGAGCAGCCCCATAGGGATTCCTGTCTGTTAAAGGGGCAGCGGGGACAACAAAAACAAACAGAAGGTGAGGAAAGCCCGGCACCCACAGCTTTACAATCCACATCGGAATTTTTTTTACCACCGGAGACCAGATACTTGTAAAGTGCGCTGGGGCATGCTTAAGTGGGCATGAGCGTACTTTATTTGTTTAAAAGTCCGCTGCTGGTGGGAAAACAATTTTATGCTCCGGATTTTAGGGGTCGTGTAAAAGGGCTCTTAGTTAGTTATTAAGAAAATAAGTGGCAGTTGATGAGAACCAATAAAGGGTTGTCTACTTTGGTGAGACTTATAGTTAATTCTGCTTTGTGGCTCACTGAACTTTTTCATTGTGTGGTTAGAGGAAGCCAAATGTTTGTATTCTGCCAAGAAAGTGTCCATTTAAAAAAAAAAAAACACTGCCCAATACCTGCTTTTGAATGCATCAGCTAACATATCTGAGATGGATATTTATTATACTGTCCTGTTAGGATTTTTTGGGGTGCCTGTAGAAATTTTTCATGGTCACTAGGAAGAATGAAATAAATGAGGATATGCCTCCCTATGGACAAGACCTGGTGACTCAAATTTCTTATATTGCTTTAAAAGGGGGCTAAGAGCTTTAGATCTGTATGAAGGCATTCATCAGTTTCTCAACAGGAAGTCAGATGAAGGAGAGTGTCTGAGACACTTCCAACTGTTACACCAGTTTGACCTCTTGACAGCCATTTGGTCCAACAAGACGTGTCAATGGAGAGGTATTCACTTGAAATCCTAAATTCAGGAATCAAATTATAAACCCAGGTTTATGTCTCTGTGCAACATTTTCCCTGTGGCGTGCAATGTTACCATCTAACTGCTTATATTTGAAGGTGTTACTCCTACTAGGCATCAGATCTTTCTCACATTCTTTCAACAACAGAACATCCTGTACTGTTTAATGAAACAGATATTTCCCATGTTTTTACAGATGTTCTAGGATTGGACGGATGTCGTAGAACCTAGCAAAATAGTTCCATGCTTTTGATACCTATTTATTGGAGTGAATTGGCTGCCAAAAGCACAAGAACTCAAACCACCAGAAGTACAAAAGAAAATAAGATGTCTTACTGGTTTGGGATGCCCATAAAATAAATTCCTCGCTGAAGGAGGTATTGTGCTTGATTAAGAGCCTCTTGTATTTGTAACACTTGACCTATGAAGAAATTAGTGAATAAATAGCCATTTTCCCCAACTCCTTTAAAGATTTACTCTGTTGTTGCTCTTTAGATCTTACCTTTCTTGAAGGCAGTAACAGGGACAGGAAATAGCCTTTATGTAGGCTACTGTCCTGTCCCTTCTTGTCTAGCAGTAAGCTACTGTATATTAGATTAAAAGGGATTTCTCTGTGGGTATATACAGAATTGCGCTCAGAAATAAAAGAAAAATTAATGGAAACACTGCTGTTGTTTTAAACTCAGATAAAACTAACCTGGGATTGGGTCAAGAATCTCTAAACATCACTAAGGAAGCTGGCTATCATATTCAGTCTGAGCTACACTGCAGGGTTGTCATAGGCCTATCTCTCTTAGCCATATCCCTATCCACTATTACATATGACAACATGGAAGACCAATTCATTTGAAGGTCTTCAAGGTTGGGAAAGGGTAAAGGGATCTAAGGAGGATATGATATGACATATGTTAGATGGTTATCTAATTTTCTATTGAATGGCTCTGGTGCTAATGTACTGACCACCTTTCATAGAATCATAGAATCACAGAAGCATAGAGTTGGAAGAGACCTCAAGGGCCATCCAGTCCAACCCCCTGCCATGCAGGAAACCCCATCACAATATTTCTGACAGATGGCCATCCAGCCTCTGCTTAAAAACCTCCAAAGAAGGAGATTCCACCACCCTCCCTGGCAGCTTATTCCACTGCTGAACAGCTCTAACTGTCATGAAGTTCTTTCTAATGTTCAAATGGAATCTCTTTTCCTGTAGTTTGAAACCATTACCCCGAGTCCTAGTCTCTGTGACCTGTTTCATAGCCTTCATCTGAAGCCATGGAAAACAAAGCTGTTCCCTCTTCAATATGACATCCTTTCAAATATTTAAACAAAGCTATTATATCCCCTCTCAGCCTTCATTTTGGAAGGCTAAACATCCCCAGCTCCCTAAGCTGCTCCTTGTAAGACATTTCTTCCAGACCTTCAACCATTCTGGTCACCCTCCTCTGCACCAACTCGAGGTTGTCAACATCCTTTTTAAATTGAGATGTACAGAACTGGACACAGTACTCCAGGTGGGGTCTGACCAGAGCAGAATAGAGTGGTACTATCACTTCCCATGATCTAGACACTATGGTTCTGTTTATGCAAGCAAGAATTGCCTTGGCTTTTCCGGGCTGCCATGTCACGCTGCTGACTCATGTTCAGTTTGTGGTCCACCAAGACTCCCAGATCCCTTTCACAGGTACTATTTTCCAGCCCGGTACCTTTAATAGTAAGGAAGTTATCCCCCCCCTGATATTCAGTTCAAATCGGGCTTCGTGTAAGTTGAGCCCATTTTTGAATGCCCTGTACTCTGGGATGATGCAGAACAGATCCTACCCCTCCTCTGCATGATGACCTTGTATTTGAAATGTGCTACCATGCCTCTTCTACGTCTTCTTCTCTACAGGCGAATCATGCTTATTTCTTTCAGTCTTCCCTTGCAGGATTTAGTTTCCAGACACCCAATCATCCATGTTGTTCACCACTGAACTTATTCCAGTTTGTCTGTGCCAATGAGAATCTCAAGGATGCCTACCACAATAATGTGGTAGTGACAGCCTGGTATGTATCAGAAGTGCAAGTGTTCTTGTCCCCAGTCCAACCAATATCTGCTTCCTAAGGCATCTGGTTCATAAATAATCAATGACAGAGCTGTGAACAAGCAGATGGAGTGGAATGGATGAGTTCCCCCTGGGCAGGCAATAACACAGTTAGCAGTTATGTATAACAAGGATCACAGAGAATCAGCCTCCTATGTGTACCTGGTCCTACTGCTGTAAAGAAAGCAAATCATACTGAGCAGAATATGAGTAAAGCTGGAGAGCAGAAAGATAGACCCAGGACAAAATCCCAAGCCACACAATTGATGCCATTGCAGGCAAATTGGAGAAATTGTATTACCTTAAGGTTAGTAGTGTAGAAACATATACAACAGGCTTTTATTGTGCACCAACAGAAGCATCATGTCTAGATGAAGGGAAGTGATAGTACCACTCTATTCAGCTCTGGTAGGACCCCATCTGGAGGACTGTGTCCAGTTCTGTGCATCTCAGTTTAAAAAGGATGTTGACAATCTTGAACAGGTCCAGAGGAGGACGACCAGGATGATTGAGGGTCTGGAAGAAATGTCTTATGAAGAGTGGCTTAGGGAGCTGGGGATGTTTAGTCTTTCAAAAAGAAGGCTGAGAGGTGTAGGAGTCTGATTCATGGGATGAGGCCTAGAGAGCATTTCATGAAAATGGAAGACCCTCCTGGTACATTCTAGCTGAATACACAGGTTTGCAGACCTTGTGATTTCCCCAAACCAGCTTGGGTAAACTTTGATCACCTATTACGTACTATTTAGCTGAAGCATTAGTTACTTTTCATTGATTCAGCTTGTGTACTCACTCTGACTCTGCACTTCTCATCTCTCAGTTATTCACTCTTGGTTACTGGGCTAATTCTGCTTACTTTTCATTTACCTCAGCTATTCTTGTCTCTTTGTCTCCTTCTCATTAAACAGCAAGGACATGGGTTATGGTAATCAATAACTGGGCAAGGCATGCTCTGTTCACAAGGCGACCCCCTATATAGCAGCCAACCAGCATATGCCAACCTTTCCCTTGTGACCAATCACTGGTGCTGTGCATACTCTGGGATGTAACCTTTCTCTTGTAACTAATCACTGATGCAGTGATATCTGGGATGTAATTGATATGTAATAAAACGTGCCAGATGGCAAGGGGCAGGATCGCTCTGCTGGTCGGACAACGGGACTTGAGTCTTCTTTCTTCATCAGGATCCTCCCACAGAGAGGGGATATGTTACCTATGTTTAAATATTTGAAAGGATGTCACATTGGCTTCAGAGACTATGAAAAGGGGCAATGGTCTTAAACTACAGGAAAAGAGATTCAATTTAAACATTAAGAAGAATTTCATGACAGAGCTGTTCGACAATGGAATATGCTGCCATGGAGGGTGGCGGAGTCTCCTTCTTTGGAGGTTTTTAAGCAAAGGCTGGATGGCCATCTGTTGGGCGTCCTGTGATGGCGGTTCCTGCATGGCAGGGGTTTGGACTAGATGGGCCTTGAGGTGTCTTCCAACTCTCTGATTCTAAGAATCTATGCTATTATGCTTCCAGAGGGCCAAAAGCTATAGTGCTGGGCTTGTGACTATTAAATGAGAAATCATTACTTTGAAGCGTAGGGAGAAGGCAAAAGGATATGGGAACTCAATGCATGGATAGTGTAGGAGGTAGTGTACAAATGCTTAGAGGTGGCTTCCTTGTGTCCAAGTTTGCTTCTATCTGACGGTGATTCCCAACAGTGTGTTCCCAGATTATCTTGAACTACAACTTCCAGAAATCCTGGCATGACTAATTGTGGAGGCTTCTGGGGTATTTCAGTTTTAGTCCAAGAACACCTGGGATCTAAGATTGAGAACCAATATTTAAGATGAAGGAGGGAGAAAAAACAGGAAGTGATAGAAAAGGAGGAGGAGGAGGAGGAGGAGGAGGAGGAGGAGGAGGAGGAGGAGGAGGAGGAGGAAGGAAGGAAATGCATGAGAGCACCCATCTACATAAAGATTCTGAAAAAGTGAGAGGGAAAACACACCCAGCTATCTAAGTCCTTTTTACCCCTTTCACCACTTGGAATCTTTGCAACATGCATTGATGCTCCATTCCAATACCAGCTTAAGTATCCACCCAGCCTGTCAGAATAGTTGATCAGTGTGATCCAATGTTAACAGGCCTCACCCACCTTTCCAGAGCCAATGTGCTGAATGGGGAAATGTTCCTAACAATTTTGAACATCAGCAGTTTTGAAATGTTAGGTCTTGGCTCAAAAATAAGAATGAAAATGCCAACATGTGTTTTGAAAGAATTATTTCAGGATACAGCAATCTTAGCAATGCACAGATTTAAATAAAATATTTATACATGATGCATATATTGTGAGAAATAAGTGTTGCAAAATATTTGATTTGGCATGCATGCACACCTTTCCATGCTTTTTAAAAAAGTACACATTAATATGTAAACAAGACAGGAAGAATACATGCATGTGAAATTAACACAGACTGTCAGTAAAGTGATGGATCCAGCCATATTGCTTTGCAACATCTTTGCCTCAGACTATGCTCTGAGCTAGATGGAACACCTGCCTCACATGCCTCCCACCCACCTTCTGACTAACCTGTCTTCAGTGGCAACAAGCTTATCTACCTCCCTAGCTCCTAAATTCATTGAATACCTCTACTGCAGAATCCAAAGCATGAGGGACCTCAAATCTGGGCCTCCCTGGGTCTTCTATATGCAGTCCTAGGAAAACTATCTTGTTCTATGCAAAACCAGTGTTCTTTCCTTCACATAAGGAATATAATAATACACCACCCAAATAGAATCTTGAGTAGAGATGGGCACGAAACAGAAAAATAATGTTTCATTTCATGTTGTTCCCACCTCCATTTCATTTTGTTTTGCTTCTTATGAATTATTTTTTTAAAAAATATGCAAAATGAAACGAAATGAAATGGCTCCCCTGGATCCTAGAGGCACCAGATTCCCTGGTGATGACTGGACCATTTTTAAAGGGGTACAGCCGATTACAGCTCTTCTGGATCCCTCTGAAAATGGCTCCCCAGCACCAAATCTGGTGCCTCTAGGACCCAGGGGAGTCACCCCCACCTGCCTCCCAGCTGAGAGGACGCTGGAAGCTGGGGCTGAGAGAAGGAGGCAGGGAGCGCTATAACGGCTGCAGAAGCCCACCTCCTCTTCCCTCTCCTGGGCTCCAGCAGTGGTGGTGGCGGTGGCTCATTGGGAGCCCAGCAGGTAAGGGACCCCTTTTACAGATGAAACAAAACCGGTCATTTCAACTGCAAAAACAACTGTTTCATTTCATCTGTAACAAAATGCTGCTTCCTCGTTTTGTTTCATTTTGTTACCTAACAAAATGACAAAATAGCATTTCATTTTTCATTTCAAGCCCATCTCTAATCTTGAGGCAACCAGGTACAGTCAACCATGCCTGCATGAGAAATGGACCTAAAGAATGAGAGGGCCCCACGACTTGTCAGTGGCACTTCTGAATGGTTGTGACCTTCAGTAAATGTCTAGTAGTGGCTTTTTAGGAGTGGTGGTTTTGAAAGGAAAACAAGAAGTCCAGGCCACACACAACAGCTCTATTGTTGCTAGAGAACAAACACTCTTCTCAGGCCTATTCAGATTAGAGTCAGTTTATGGTAGCACTTGAGGAATGACATTCTCATTCATTTCATGCTATTGTTGGGACAAGAAGGTGCTGTTCAGAAGCGTCTCATGCCTGTGACATACTCATCCCAAAACAATGAATTTAACAATAGCTGGGATGTGTTAAAAATAAAAAAATAAATGCAAAGACAAAGACAAAATAAGGAGATGAGGATGACAAAAAGGTCCATAAAAAACCATCCCAAAGCATTTTCTGTGTTGGTTAGTAATTAATCTGTCTGTTATCTTGTATGCTGTTAGTTATGCTACCTGGGAGATAATGCAGCAATAAGGGCAATCTCAGTGTTTTCGGCAGATAGCTTAAATACTACCTGACATGTCCCTGTTATACTAAAAAATCAATGCTGAGTGCTGCTGTCACCCCGTTCATTTTCAAATTATCAGATTGCCAACACTCCCCCTGCATTTTCTAATTAAATTGTGCAAAGTTTACCAACAACAGAAGCCCTACTTGATCCTCTGTTGATTCTTGCATTGTTAGCACAAGCCATAACTATACATTAACTGGTGTTTTCCCTCCCCCACCGGCATCGCCTGTAGCAATATTTGATTTGTCTCCCCATACATTTTCAATCAGAAAGGCAAATCTGTGCTCCTAAGGCTGGTGGGTTACTCCTACATCACCTTCAGAAAGGAAAGAGGGCAGCTTTGTGGCCTGAATACAAGAGGCATTGTGGTATATTTTAGTATCTGTTAATTAGATATCACAAGCTCATCACATGGCGGATTGCTTGAAAGAAAACCCACGGAGAAGAAGAAACACAACTTTCTCTTCTTTGCACAGACCATTGCTTTCACCTAGCCTATTAAAATGCTGTCCTTTAATAGATTGAATTAATCCACTCTATAAAAAATGGAAATTAGACTGTTGGTTTAATCACTAGCACTTTCATCTTGGTTTCTCCTCTGCAATACAAGGATAGCTTATGACCCATTTCATTAAGGAATTACATACCATTTGCATGGATTCCACACAGGAAATGTACCATTCAAGAAGTGAGGAGGAAGCCATTTGCCAGATACCTCTGGTTGCTTCTGGTTAATCGCCATCCTCATTATCAAAAATTAGAACAGTTATAGGGGAGGCCTTGTTTTGGAAACCCTGGACACTTTCCAAACAGTATGTTTCACAGCCTGGGTCTAGGAAAATGTGTTTCTGAATGTACTGCTCATAGTTTGTACACTGCACAACCTGCCTCACTGTGATTTTTTCTACTAAACATTTATTTTGAAGGGTGGCAGTGTCAGTCTGGGTGTGATCTCATGAGAGATATACCAAACACAACTATATTTTGAGCTCTTGGTGCAATATTAATTAAGAATGTTAAAACTGGAAGTACTAAAAATAGAAAAATTGTTACTGTGTTCCATTTTTTTTAAAGTATAGCTTTTAATCTCCCAGAAGTCTTAGAAAATGCCAGTTAGAGGAATTAATCAAAGAGAAGTGCTTAATTAAATTAATTATTTTAATGTATTTTAACTTTATGCTCCTTGATAGCTTGTGAACTGCAGAATGGCCAGCGGTCAGGTGGGCGGTATATAAATCCACCAGACAAATAAATACATTGCAAATCTAGGCAATCATGTGATCTATGGGAAACTGCACTCCTACCCAACCCTAATCTGTGCACAAGCTCAATCATTTTGAGGCTGGGTGGGAGCGATTCTCTACCAGGTGGAAAGGTAACTTTAAGGGATATTGTCCCCATTCAAGTGATCCTTTCCAGTGTAATAAGCTATGTGCCTTTGCAGCAATTTCACTGAATTCTCAGTTTCATTGTTCCCATCTTTGTGTGTGTGTGTGTGTGTGTAAAACCCTGTGTTCTTTCATTCATGAATATGAAGACATGTATACATCTTTGACCACTCCTGACCCTGCGTAAGTAGTATGGATATTCATGAACCTCCCAACCCTGCCTGTGCCAATATAAGAGCACATGGATTGATCCAAGGGGCACCTTCTGCTCTCTTGAAGGCATTTCAACCAAGGCCTTGCTTGGGTCCATGCTGGAATTTATCTGTTGCTGCATTTCTGCAGAGACTTGTGGATGAGATAGTTTATACAGCACTATCATAATTACTTCTGGCATAATTATTTTTACACTGCTAGCCTAGAGAACATGAGAAACACAGCATCTAACCCATAACAGCTTCAGGTGATGTTGTTTCTTACATAAACTGTTGAGAAAGAAAGATCAGTTAATGTGAGAAGCAGCAGAACATCTACATGAGCCAGGTTTGTATCAGCATCTCCAAGTTGTCATATTGGAGAGGGAACAGGTTTGTTTTCCATGGCTTCAGAGACTAGGACTCGGGGCAATGGTTTCAAACTACAGGAAAAGAGATTTCATTTGAACATTAGGAAGAACTTCATGACAATTAGAGCTGTTCGGCAGTGGAATATGCTGCTATGGAGGGTGGTGGATTCTCCTTCTGTGGAGGTTTTTAAGCAGAAGCTGGATGGCCACCTCTCGGAAATACTTTGATGGGGTTCCTGCATGGCAGGGGGTTGGACTGGATGGCCCTTGAGGTCTCTTCCAACTATATGATTCTAAGTTATTCTTCTTTTTTTCTTTCTTTTAATGGCTGTATATTTTCTGTTATTGTTTTTTTTTAAAAACACCCTTTGTTCTCATCAGTATTTATTTATTTATTTATTTATTTATTTAGCTGCCCCACTACCAGATGGTCTCTTGATGCTGAATCTAATTGTGCTTACTGCCATTTAGCTTATATAATCAAAGAACAAGACTGCGCCAAGGTCCAGGCTCTGTCCTTGAAAAAGCAGTCACTGTCATCCATAGACATGCTTAATGGCTGACTTTAAATGCTAGGAGTTTGTTAAAGGTGCTGTTGGCAGAGAGAGTAATAGATTTATGAGATAGCTACCGAGTGTCTTGGAGAGAAGGATTCCACTGCCAACACAGAATAGGTCAGCCAAACTGTTATAGATGCTTTCATTATGAATTATCCCACGATGAAACAGCTGTGGCATTGTCCATATGGAACAAAAGGCAGTAATCAACCAAAGAGCTTTGGAGTGAAAAATAGCCATGGGTGCTGCGATGGATTTACGGTGCACCAAGAGATCAAGGCTTGCAACTTCTGCATGGAATACAATGACAAAGACAAGTGATCTGTCCCGCATTGCCTGAAATCCAATTGAAAAGTTCTGCAGTTTATCTGGAATTTTTTTTCTAACAACAACAAGAACAACAACAACAACAAAAAACAACATGTGAAGAGAGTTCAGCAGACAACAGTGAATGCAGCTCTGCCCCTTCAAAGCTGATGTTTTGTTCCAGCAGGTTGGAACCGACACTGCAACCTTAATAGAACTTTTGAGGTAAATGAGATATACAAGGGGGTGGCTTTCTCAGCCCCCTGGACTATCCATGGATGAGGGAAGATGCAAACTCGTGTTTCCTGAATCCTAATCCATCACTCTCTCCATTAGGTAAAAAAATGATGGGGGTGTACTCTATTAGGGTGCCAATCGCAATGGAACAGACATCTGCAAAGGAACAGAGTGCAACACCCAACGGTCTCCATGACTTTTCTCACTATGTGGTAAAGTGGCAACGGGAGAGGTTCCTCTTTGTGGTAGGGAGCTTCTGTGTGAGCATGAGCTGTTGCTTTCCAAGCATTCTTGGTTACACAGAGAACTGTACATGGACAGGAACATCTCTTTACGCTAGTTGCTTTCCATGCGAAGAAAGCTATGAGTGTGAGTTAACTGAGGACTTCACTCCATGTATGTTGGCTGCAATGTAACAACTAATGCTTGAGCAGACTTTGGTTGAAGATTCAATTGATAGGTGGAAAGTAGTGCTTTAAATGATCATTTTATTTGTAATGCTCAGATGTTATTGTAGAATTTTATGATCTATTGTAGGGATGAAAATGCTCATTATTTCATGTGGTAAATAGAAACCCAGATTTTCCCGTTGGGGAAAAAAGGGCTGTGGGGTGGCAATATTTTTGTTTTTAAAATCCGCACTGAATAACATGTGCACATTTTCCTAAGTTCTGTAAAGTAAGATGGGCACAGTGACTGTTGTCTTCTTGCATGCAGTGGAAGAAGTGATTTGCTTGTGTCTTTGTGATTGATCAGCCTGCCCTGCTGTGCATACTATGTGTTACAGCTTAGCTTTGTTAAGGGAAAATAGACAAAAAAGGAGTTTAGTGCATATTATATGTTGTGCCCATTATGAACACTGCAATAGGAAAAAATAGCATGTTGGATTTCATGGGAATTAAGATCCCTTGAGGAGTTGAATGATCCCAGAGATATCCCAAGAGAACTAGGGTGAAGACAGACATTCTTAATTAGGATCCTAGCAATGATGAGATGTCTTCATATCCATAACATATGACAAGCAATCACAAAACATTTACATAGTTTCTAACTCAAAACAAGTCTCATGGAGCATAAAAAGAAGAGGGCTGTGACTTAAGTGGTACCAGCAATGTCTGAATTGCATCTTCCTTTCTTATTTTTGTGCTTATGAGGCAAACAGTCAACAAGAAAGTAACACAGCATGTTAGAAAACCAGCCACATTGATTTTTAATTTCAATTTTATTTTATTTTTTTGTCCAAAGATAATTGTTTTGTGTGATATGAGCAATTGATTTTCTTCTCACTTCATTAAATAATCAGTAAGTTCATGAAAAATAGCCGTCGTTTAGTACCATATGCATTCTGTGTGGACATTTTGCTTCAGATTAAATAGCCCTTCTTCTTCCCAAAACCCCACTTTGATTTGTGAGGAGCACAACTGCATAATGTGTTCTGTTAACTTTAAATCACAGATAGCAGTCAAATAAAATTCTAATTCAAGTGAATGTTTCACACATTTTTAAAAATGCACAGAAGCTATTATCATCCTTCTATTCTTTTAAATGGCATAAATAAGCTTTTGATTTATTTCTCATTCCATCCATGGAGGTGGAATTAGATCACCATCATTTATGTACCTCAGACCAGTTAATTTTAACCATCCCAGAGAGGCATTCACAGTTTGTAATTAATCTTTTTATTCAATGGAACCATTGACACCCCCATACAGATTACCACCAGACAGTCTATGCCAGTGAAGAACAGCAGAGGGCAGGCCTCTTGATGTTCTTGTCATCTCACTAGCCAAGCATTTTCACAGACAATGTTGGATTAGTTTGGGCTACTGTTGATTTGACAGCAAGGGACAGAAACAAAGAAAGAACTTTGACTAGAAGGGGGAATGCATAGCTGCATTCATGACTGGTTGCGAGTAGAGATGGGCACGAAACGAGCGATTTTTCATTTTCGTTTTCATTTTTTCATTTTGTTACGCAACAAAAATGAAACAAAAATTTTTAAAAAACAAAACAAAAATGAAAATGAAACGACCAAATTTGCCGTGTTTTTTGTTTTCGTTGCAGTAGATGCATTGAACTAAAAAGAATGCTAACGAAACAGCAATTTTTCATTTTCGTTTTCATTTTTTCATTTCGTTACCTAATGAACGAAAACAATTTTTTTTGCAAAAAAGTCATGAAAATGAAAACAAACCGAAACGGACCCCTAAACGACCAAACGACAAACGAAACACCATTTTTTTGAGTTGTGCCCATCTCTAGTTGCGAGGGAATGCCTTTGCCTTCTTTCACATCACGGCTGGACAGCTTTGTGGAGTCCAGAGGCCATTTCCTTTCCCCTTTATCATAGACAGATACTTCATGTCCATCTCATCAAATAAATAACAAATAAATTGCTGTTCACGGTCCCTGGTGACCAGTACGAAGAAATCTAAGCACACGTCCATTGCGGGATGAAGGGAGTTCATCCCGACCACACCCCCTGAACTGTGATCTAAGCGGGATGAGAGATTCCCCTCCCTGGCCTCGGGAATCTCCTGATCTCGCTTCTCATTCCAATATGAGTGCCCATCTAATGGCAGGAGTGTGAAGTGTCATTTGCCTGTACATTCCCTATGGAGTCAGCAATGTAGTGCAGAGATTAAAAGACAAATGCCTCAAACTTAGCTCCGTAACACATTGAAAGCAAGGCTTCAGAGAATCGAAACACCAAAAAAAAGAAGGTTGGTTCAAAAAAAAAATCCCAACAACAACGGAGAACAAAGGCATGGAATTTCACATCTCATCACGGAACGAGGCTGTGCGGAAACAGTCATGCCAGTATTATCAACCATGCCCGTGTGTTCACAGGAACAGGGACAGAACTGCCAGAAGACCACGACCCACATCAACATGCAACAAACTTCCTCCCGGGATGAGGAAGTAAAGTAAAGTGAAGTAACCATCATAAACAGTTTGCCTCCCCATGCCTCATTTTAATCCAAAGGCAGTCCTTTGTGGGGTGGTTGGGAGGGGCATTTAGTGGGTAAATCATGCCCCTTAGATCATTCAGCCAGCACAGAGAGAAGAGGAATAGTGCTCTCTGCTACTGCCTTACTGTTGTGCCACCAAGTTAAAGCAAGAAAAGAAACAATCACCTTGTCCCATCAAATATGGTGGCATTTCTGACTGGAACACTCAGCTCTGACTCCTTGTAAATGGTGTCAGACAGATAAATAGAACCTAAGCCCCTAAAACCTATCAGCATGGGTATGAAGAAGATGCTCTGGCCATCACTGGTAAGCCATCAACCCTTTCCCTGTACTCCCTGGTGTACCTGGGAGAGATCCCAGTGACAGGGCAGAAAGGGTGTAGAAAGGAAGAGTGAGGTCCTAGATTGGAGGAAGGAAGTAGAAGCAGATAAGCTGCACCTGGGAGAGGAAGTGGAGGCCAGGCCAAGTTGGTGGGACCCTGGCTTGGAGGTGGAAGAGAATGACTGTTCAACCTTGACAGAGACAGGTTTGGAGAAGTGGGCAAAGACTGCAGAAGAAGTAAATCCCATATTGTGTGCTCTCAGGGGGACTGCTGACTGATGATCAGCACCTCTGGATGAGGGAATGGATCATGTTCTGCCTGCGAAGGGACAAGGACATGATGAGGCACACTGCTATTCTGCCTTCCACCACCATGACCACCTAGGGGCTCAGGAGATCTTCTGGAGTCACTGGTAGAGGGCCCAACAGAGGCGCTGGTAGAGGAAGCTTCAAAAAGAGTGCCTTCAGCAGAGCCACTAGAGATAATAAGGACTTGTGAGGCACTCAAGCCTGGCTAAGTATTAAAAGGGTGTTAGTTTGCTGGGACTGGTGTGAAAACGTAGACCGCAGTCATGGATTTTGGGTTCTGTTGGACAATTGACCAGAACTTGGGCTTGAAAAAGAACTGGACACAGTGGAGTTAACTCTGCCTCCCATCAGACTATCAGGATGAAACACTGTAGGAACCCAACTGAGCCTTATACCCTGACCATCACTGTGTGAAGAGCAACAATAGGCTTGTCTTTATGGAAGCCATGGCCAAAGATGCCCTTTCTGCCACCCTTATCCTGGGCAGGGTTTGTGGTGGTCACAATGGGAATAATCTGCATTAACGTTCTACTCAATCATAACATATCCAGACAGACACTAAGAGAAAGAAGAATAGCTGAGTTAATGAGACAATATGTTCAGTATGTGGAAATCATCTAGTCCCACAGGAATATGGCATTGTTAAGCAAAGGATAGATGACAATATGTTTGCCAAAGCAAAAGAGCATTATATACCGCTCCATAGTGCTCAAAGCTTGAACTTTCAACCTCAAGCTCCACAGCCAGAGACTAAACCACTGAGCTATCCAGCATCCGATACCACAGAATAAGTGCTTGGCGAAATGGCCAAGCTGTAAGAGCTGAATATGTTTCTAACTAATCAAGCATTTATTAGAAACTTTGGAGACATCATTATACTGGAGAGGACATTCTGGATTCACTTCCTTTGTAAAGTTGTGCTGATAAAGCACAATGCACAGAGCTCATATCCGATTGCCTTGGGATCAAAGCTATTAGAGAGTTTCAATTCAAGTGACTCTGTTGGAACAGTCATGAAGAAAGCTGCCCCAAAGAAACTGGTAAAACCTAGACCCTAGTACACATTAGAGGAGTTGACACATGGGAAAAAGAGAACAAGGTACCACTGTCTGCTTCATTTACAAATCTGAGTAGAGAAACATGAATTGGACATGGCATGAGCATATTATTTATGAATAGAGATGGGCACGAATCAAAAAAATGGTGTTTTGTTTGTCGTTTGTCAGTTAGGGGGTCTGTTTCATTTCGTTTCCGTTTTTGTAATTTTTGCAAATATTCATTTTCATTTTTGTTTGTTTGTTACCATTTTGTTACCATTTATTTCAATTTTTTGTGATTTTTTTTTAGCATTTAAAGCAGTTCAATGTATTGCCGTAATGAAAACAAAACGGACGACAAAATTTCTGGTGTTTCTGTTCGTTTCGTTTCATTTTAGAGACAAAATTCATTTGTCATTTCATTGTGTAATGAAATGAAAAAATGATAACAGAAACAAAAAAATTGTTTGTTTCGTGACCATCTCTATTTATGAAAGATTACAGCCTGTCCAGGGAAGTTTGGTCCTTTCATATTTCACTTTGTAACTAAACACTTTCCTCATTATAATCATAGGGAGCTTTTCAGTGGTACTGCATTACTTTGGACAGTGTCATTCTGTCCAGGCTTAAGGAGAGAAGAAGAAGATGAAAACTCAATCTGGAACATTTTTCTTAGTCTTGTTGCCATTGTTCTTTGAAAATAAGGATAGACCCATGTTTCCCAACCTTTTTTGAGTCATGTCCCCCTTTATTAAAAGTAACCAGTGTGCTCCTGTCCATATTTGCATAAAAGGCATTTTAATTAAGAAAAGAAAAACACACATATTAAAATATTTTAGAATATAATTCTACTTTAAATTACTAATATACTAATATATATTGTTATATATTCATGTAACAATATACATATTCTTATTTCCTTATAAGAGCCCCATGGCACAGTGGTTAAATGCCTGTACTGCAGCTAAAACTGTACTCATGACCTGGGGTTCAATCCCAGAAAGAAGGCTCATGGTTGACTCAGCCTTCCATCCTTCCAAGGTCAGTAAAATGAGTACCCAGCTTGCTGGGGGTGGGGGCAATGTGTAGCCTGCATATTGTTATTAAAACCTGTAAACCACCCAGAGACTACTTGAAGTAGTATGGGGTGGTATATAAGCAGAACACTTTCTGCACCTATTATCAAGATCTACGCAAGGAATTTATCTCCCAATTATAGGCAAATATCCTGGCAGGTCAATAGAATTCTATGTACAGTTGCTCCTTTCTGATAACACTTACCAGGTAACTAGGCAAGTTGCCAAATTCTGTGCTGCTGCAATAAGGGTTTGTAAACAAATTTTAAATAGAGATAAAGAAACATAGTATTTGTAGTAACTGATGACTGTTTTTATCATAGCGAATGACTACTTTTATTTCGGACCAGAGTAAATTTTAAACTGTATTTTAAATTGTATTTAAAATTGTATTTATGATATATCATGTAATAAGGCTTGATTCATATGTTGTCTATTAGAATGCATATTTGATCGTTCTTATTTGTATGATTTTAGTATTTGGTTTTTGGTTGTTGACCATAAATAAAATTTCATTCATTCAAGCAGAACACTTTAATAAAAGGGGGGAAAGTCAATACATTTTAAGTTTAGTTTACTTTTTAAAAAAATGAAAAAATGACCCTTCATATCTCCTCCCCACTAAAAACACCCCCTCAGTGAAGATCCGCTACCCCTCAAGTCGAAATAAGCACTTCCACCATGGGCCCCACCCTCTAGGGGTTTCCTCCCTCAGCCTTTTCCCCTCTTGACTTCCTCCTCCATCACTCAGCCACTGCCCAGGTCCCCTCTTCCTTCACTCTGCCACTAGCGCTGTAAGAACCAGAAACTCAGGTGAAGAGAAATGCAGCACTGCCATTGTAGCTACAGCTTTTCAATCCTGCCCCCATCTTGGGTGTCAGCTTTCCCAGCAGGAGTCATGCATTCACCTCATTCAGTCCTCTTTGAGCCAGGCTAATGTCTAAAGGGCTGATGTCAGTCCTCCAAAGGTGGATATGGAGGAACAGAGAGAAATGAGCCAGAGACACTCTTTTGGAGAGCGTAAGAGTGACATGCATGCATAAAAGAAAAATCTACCCACGGGATACAGAAATAACGAAGAACTCTAGGTTGCTTGCAATTCCAATTAAAATTAAAATTATCTCTCTGTCTTCCAAGAAGGTTGCAATAAAATACCATTGTGTATACCATATTTAGTATAACAAATATAAAAACAATTGGATCTGAAAATATCCATGAGGATACTCGCACACCCATCCCAATTTGCAACCCCCAGGTTGGACCCCAGTGCCATAGACAAAATAGCAAAAATGCTAAGGAGATTTCTCAAGAGTCTAATTAGCAGGTTGGGGTGGAGGGACCCCTAAGTCTGCAGTGGAGCTGAATGTTGTTAAGCAAGCCATATTGCTTAAATAGGGGGATCTCAACCCCACACCTATTCATTTCCTGCCTTCCCTGCAAAAATCATGGGCTTTTACCATTTGTTTTCTACTACAATCAGTGACATAAAGCTGCTGCTCTTCCAATGACCTTGACCTGAATTAGTTTTGTTTGCCCTCATTAGCATCATTATGTAATGCCCTCTGATTGGAGATCTGGCAAACAGTATCAGGAAGGAGAATGTACATTTTGTGTTGTGAAACAGCTTTGTTTCCTCTTCAACAACTCCAAACAATCACTAAAATGATAATCATTTTTATGAGACATCTTTTGGAGTAAACCTCTTCCCAAGTGTCATACAATAGAACTTAAAAACACAAATGTAACAAAACAGTATGAAGACCAAATCTGGGCAGTGTAGTTGAAGAAGGATAACAAGAAGGCAGAAGGTGCATAGAGGATGGTGATGCAAGACAGTCAGGGGTCTAGAAACTAGTCTTATGAATAATCATTGAGGGAGCTGGGTTTATTCAGGAGAAGCTTTGAGGTGATGTTTACCACCATTAATTATTTGAAGGGCTGTTGTGAAGAAGGTGGAGCCAGCTTATTTTCTGTGGAATCAGTCAAAGCAGCAGTCAAATGGCAACAAAAACAAAGCAAAGTGTGCTGTTTAAGTACAAAACAATTTTTTTCATTTTGTTTTTCATTTTTATTTCATTTCAGAACAAATTGAAAAATGAACTGATTTTTAAAGAAAAATGAAATGAAATGAACTGGAAATTTTCAGTTCATTCTGATTCATTTTTCATTAATAGTGGCATTGCTGTGTGATGTAAAATAAAAGGATTAAAAACAATTTAAATCAACTTTACATCAAATAAAAATGACTAAATGTTTAATAAATATGGCCGATAATCCCTACAAAGTTGATGTCCATTGTTTAAAACATGCAATTCTGTGATTACTCTGATCAATTTTTAAAATATCTTTTATCATTGTGCAAGGGAGAAAAAAATTTAAAATGGCAGAAAAGGCAAATATATTCAGTTCCCTCTCTATTTTTTATTTTTTAGACTTGATTTGTGTGTGAGACAAGATTGTTTGGAGGCAGTGTTTTAAGAAAAAACAAAAATGAAAAAAAATCAACAAAATGAATTTTTTTCTTAAAATTTTGTTTAAAATGAAACAAAACAAAACAAAACAAAACACCATTTTTCTGTTTCATGCCCATCTCTACTACCCATATCAGTTAAAGCACTCTCTGGACATTTTGCAAAAGCACCCCAAAGCTGCTTTATCTCCTTACTGACTTCAGAAGGATGGAAGGCTGAGTGAACCTTGAGCCATTATCTGGGATTGAACCCTGGCTCATGAACTGAGTTTTGGCTGCAGTACAACAGTTGACCCACTTGACCACAAGGTTCTTCACAAAGGAGACTTCAACTGAACATTAACTGTAATTTCCTGAAGTTAAAAGAGCTGTTCTATTTTGCAATATATTATATTTAAGGAAATGCATTCCTTGCTGCTGGGACTTTAATGAGAGGTTGGATCACCAATGCTCTAGCTGGGAATTTCCTCCATCTGCCCTGACTAGAAGGCCCCAACAACTCTTCTAATCCTAAAGCCTCATGATTATGTGATGTTAAAATGGCCTTAGAGCAATGGCCCTAGCAGAGACCTCACTCCAAAGGAGGCTACAGTAAACAAGAGAATCTTCAGGGACTGCTTCAAGGCCTGCAATGAAAGAGCATGATGAACAGTGTTTGGCATGGAGTTCCACAAGCAGGAGATCTTAGGGATTGGACAAGGGGTGCCTTTCACTCAAGTTTAGTTGAATATCAAGTATCCACTTATATGGGAAGAAAGAGAAAACAGGGCATTCACTACAGAAAGAGAAATATTACTTCTGCTCTGGTCCCAGATGATAGGCAGTGAACTCAATACTGAGAAACAAGTCTGCCCTGAGATCTATTCAGGTGCGTATTGGGGGGGGGGAGATCAGACAAGGGCTTCTGCCGCAGGGTGCAGAGATCTAAAGGCAACATGAAAATCCTTCCCATATGAGTGTGGAGGAGCCAGCAGGGTTGAGAGCACCCTGAGCTCCCCACACACCGTTCCCTCGCCAAACATCATCACAATCTCAGGAACGGCAGGCAAGAACTCTCTCTTTCCTCCCTTCATAGAATCATAAAATCATACAGTAGAGTTGGAAGAGACCTCAAGGGCCATCTAGTCCAACCCCTTGCCATGCAGGAACCCCCATCACAATATTTCCAACAGATGGCCATCCAGCCTCTGCTTAAAAACCTCCAAAGAAGGAGACTCCACTACTCTCCTTGGCAGCATATTCCACTGCCAAACAGCTCTAACCATCATGAAGTTCTTCCTAATGTTTAAATTGAATCTCTTTTCCTGTCGTTCAAGACCATTGACTCATGTCCTAGTCTCTGAAGCCATGGAAAACAAACCAGTCACTCCCCCCCTTTGTCGGGTTGCTTGGGTCTGCCTGGCATTCTGGCACCAACATTCCAAATCTAGGCACCGTCTGTGCACCTTGTGCTTTTTTCGCCACTCGCTCTCCTGCACCAGTGCAGACCCACCTTGGTCCTGGCTTCAGTGGCCTCCCTTTTCTGGAAACATTTTTCTGTTTCTTCAGCAACCTTCCACATAACTTAAAAAAACTTTGAAACTCATTCTTAAAGAGGAGGGGGAAGAAATAAAGCAAACTTTCTTCCCCTTTCAAACTAGGTGCTTTTAGAAAGACAGGAGCTAAAGTGGTCAATTACTTCAGTGGTGCATTGCAGACATTTTAAAAGTAACTCATTTCTTTAGAGATGCCCCTTAGGTGTTGTCACCAGGAGTCGATACGAGACACATGTTGAAGAGAGCATAAGTGAAAGGAAGCCGTGTACTGTGTAGCTTTGGAGAGCTTCCAAGGGAATTCATGAAGGGTTTGTTTTCTTCATTTCAGTTCTTGGCTGTCAGATAAATATTTGATTTACCTCTGTGCTGAGTATCAGTTAACAGCTTGTTAGGATGAAAATACATATTAAAGGAGCCATACTTGTGTTCAAGTGGGACAATAGAGATTTGCATTTGGTGTTATTTTTTTTTGTCAAAAGTTTTTCCCCAAACTTCACACTGATTTAAGATCAATCACCAAATTTGATGAGCACTCTAAAGGTTTCTGAAATTTCAGCATATGTTGGTGATAGTGCTTACTTTTTGAAGCCAGGTTTTAACCAACTCCAAGGATTCTGGATTTCCTTTATTTTTGAGAAACAGATGGAAACTGGAGTGCAACTGAAACCATAGTCTCTCTCCCTCTCTCTCATTCTCTCTCTCTCTCTCTCTCTCTCTCTCTCTCTCTCACACACACACACACACACACACACACACACACACACACACACACACACACACACACACACACACACACACACACACACACACACCCATAGTGTGTATTCCTCTGATGCATCCCAATTTTTCTGTCTTATTGCCAATAAAGGTGTGCCTTCAAGTCAATTTTGACTGAACGAAACCATTTTTCAGGATGAAAATTCTCAGAAGTTGCTTACCATTCCCTTTTTGGGGGGGGCATCCTGGGATTCTGCAGCTTACTCAAAATCACACAAACGGTCTCTTCTGTGATACACAGTGGGATATTCAACTCCTAACCTCAGCTAGATTCCTAACTCACTGAGTTTCTGTGAAGAATCTCAGTCATCCACGTGAGCTTCTCAGGAAATCGAGTCATGCCCAAGCAGCTTCCTACTGGGATGAGAAGTAAAATGTTTTGATCTCACAAGAAACCCAGTTGCCATGACTCAACTTCCAGCTAACTCACTCAACTATCTAGCCAATTTAATAATCTTAGAATTGTGGGGCTGAAAGGGACCCTATGAATCCCTTAGTCCAGCCCCTGGAAACAGGGGGCAATCAGGCTTCCAGCCTCTGGCTCTGCAACCAGATATCACAGCAGTTTACATTATCTTAATCCATCCACAGCGAATGAATGAAATGTCAGATTACATTTCTTATCCTTCCTCACAATTGTTAATGCTGGCTAGGATGGATGACTAAGATGGGACTTGTAGTCCAACAAAATTTGGACTGCCACCACATTCAGGATCCTTGTAGCGCAGTGGTTAAATGCCTGCACTGCAGGTAAAACTGTGCTCACAACCTGGGTTTGAATCCCAGGTAGCAGGTTCATGGTTGACTCAGCCTTTTATCCTTCTTAGGTCGGTAAAATGAGTACCCAGCTTGCTGGGAGGGCAATGTGTAGTCTGCATTACTTTAATTAAAAACTGTAAACTGGCCAGAGACTACTTGAAGTGGTACGGGGCGGTATATAAGCAGAACACTTTTGCTTTACTTCATACTTGTCCTCTGGCATCTTCCACATCTTGTTGCTGCTCTTTGAATGGCTGTAACAGGGTGATGGTTCCAGTGGTAGAGTCATGCATGAGCATAAAGGCTCCACTGGAAATAGGCACAAAATGACATGCTGTGTTGATGTTTTGTTACATAATTAATTGTTTCATTACAAAACAAAATGAAAGAAACTGTGTCGGCCCCAAACAAAATGAACTGCTTTTTTTTCCGTTTGGAAACTGAACCAGGAGAGCTTCCTTGGAGTCTTCTCTGGAAGCTCCACAAGTAGAGATGGGCACGACCAGGAAAAATGACGTTTCAAGTTGTCGTGTGTCGGAGCCGGCCCGTTTCGGCTCGTTTCCGTTTGTCGCGAAATTTCTCAAAAATTTGTCATTTCGTTTGTTGTTTTTTCATCTGTCATTAGTACTGGTTTGGGGGAGGTAGTGGGCTCCTGGAGGCACCTCTCTGGGGTGGGTGCCTCCTATGGCCCGCTATGAAGGGAAAGCGGGCTCCTGGAGTCACCTCTCTGGGGTGGGTGCCTCCTATGGCCCGCTATGAAGGGAAAGCGGGCTCCTGGAGGCACCTCTCTGGGGTGGGTGCCTCCTCTGGCCCGCTATGAAGGGAAAGCGGGCTCCTGGAGGCACCTCTCTGGGGTGGGTGCCTCCTCTGGCCCGCTATGAAGGGAAAGCGGGCTCCTGGAGGCACCTCTCTGGGGTGGGTGCCTCCTCTGGCCCGCTACAAAAGGGTACGCATAGCCAATTGGATATGCATACCAAGTTGCAGTGGCAGGCAGAGGCACCTCTCTTTCGGGTGCCTCTACTGTGACTCACTGGCATACGGTGCACTTGGGCTGGGGATGGGGAGGAACAAAGTGAGAGAGGACCCCTATGGGCGCCCTCTGGCTCACTAAGAAGGGAAGTGTACTTGCTGTAGTGCAATGCGAGTACACAGATCTGGCTTAGGGTTAGGGTTAGCGCAAGGGCTAGGCTTAGGGTTACAGGTAAGGTTACGGTGAGTTAGTGGGGTGCACCTCTGGGTGCCTCTCTGACCCATTAAGAAGGACAGTGTACTGGCGTATGGGTTAGGGTTCGGGTTCGGGTTCAGGTTCGGGCTAGGGTTAGTGGGCTTTTTATGCCCGACTGGCACATCCCAGAAGTCTCGGTCAAAACCTGGCCAAGTGGCCATGCAATTGGTGGAATGGCTCCAAAAATTTGCATGGTCCACTCTCATGGCAAGCCCATCATTGCGCAGGTGTAAAAAAAATAAAAATAAAAATAAAATAAAATAAAATCAATGGAGACATTTTGTTGCAAAAAGAACCCACTGCTGCTACTGTAAAAATTCAGGCAGTTTTAAAATAGCTACTTTCGCATGTTTCTGTGGTGCTTTGGTGTGTTTTTGGACCACGATTTCAAAATAAATATTGCAGTTGCCCCATTTTGGATCCCCCGCCCGCACCGCATGGCATGGCAAGTTGGCGAGACGACGAGGATGCCCCCCACCAGAGCAGCCCAGGACAGGAGAGGGGGAGGGCCGGGGACCCCCCCCCAGAAACCATGCCTCTGGTAGGTGCCCTCAGGCAGGCATATTTTCGCCTGCTTTTTTGGCCGGGAATCGGGGTTTTTTATTTTTAAAACTTTTTTCTGTGCCACTTGGCATCGCGCGATCGCTGTGATTCCAGGAACGACAACGACAAATCAGACCCAATTTTTCTTTTATCGGTTCGAGTTCGAGTTCTGGCGGAGTAATTGTCGTTACCGTTTCCGTTGCGTAACGGAAACGAGGAATGGAAATGGAAACGAGAATTTCGCCAAGTCGTGCCCATGTCTATCCACAAGTTTGGAGTGTTTTGGGGTTCAGTGTTTCAGACTGTAAGGAGAAAGGTGGCGGGCTGCAGCGAGATTGCCACCACCACCCAGCTGGTTTTGATAGCTCGGACTGTGAGGAGGGTGTGTGTGGCTTTATTCCAGCAACAGATCTCATTGCAGCCCATTGCCTGAAGTGAGATTTCTCACCTGTAGTAAAGCTGCACCCCATCCCCACAGTCTGAGCTGTCAAAACCAGCTGAGTGGCATTTGTGATCTCACTGCAGCCTGCCACCTTTCTCCTTACCATCCAAAACATAAACCGCTCCAAATTTGGGAATCTTCCAGGGAAGAGTTCAGGAGAGATCCTCTTCATAGACTTCTGAATCATTTTGTTTCCTTTCCTTTCCTTTCAAAAAAAAATTGTACTAACAAAATGAAACAAACTACTAAAAAAAGGAAACAAAATGAAATGAAATGCTATATTTTCATTTTGTGCTCATCTCTAGGCTCCACCACTGAAGTCAGTAGCATCTACAAATGGTTACTACTGGCCAGATGGTGACCATGTATTTAATGAGATAGAGCCCTGTCATGACAAGTCTACAATTCATGGTGTCTTTCACCAAACTAATAATTAGATTAAAATTACATTACCAAAGTCCATCTTCACCTATTAATATCTGGAATTTAATCCCCTCTTTGCTTGAAATCCATCAGTTCCAGAACACAGCTCTTCTATACCTTTGTGACAGTAAAATTAAAGACATGGAAAATTGCTGCAACTTTACTTCTTGCTAGTGGAAAGGCTGCTATAATTCACCAAAGGGACAGCTTTGCAATCCATTTACAGCAAGCTACATTGCTAATGGCTTATTGTTTCAAAAAGGAGTGATGGATAGGAAAAATACAACTCTCTTCTCTCAGCTTTATGTGTCAAGAGAGACCTGGAGGAAATTTATTCTCAAGCAACCAAATTTATTTTATTTTGGTATCCATACATAACCACTTATGGTTTAAAATTTGAATCTTAGTACAATGTGAAACAAAATAACATCATTTAACCGGCGAAGAGTTTTAAGGCTCTTCATTGCACTACAGGGATGTTTCATTGGGCTTCTAGTGACTACTTGAAAAAAGACATTAGCTATTTTATCAATCATCATTCTGGATGTCTAAACCTCTAGCCTTGTTTAAAACAATTACAGCTGGTTACATGACTGTTTCAGTAATTATGTTTACCTTGGTCTTGTGCAGAATAACCCAAGCTATAGATGATGAAGCCAGACTGCTGACCAGAAATGGTTATAGGGAGCTGCCCTATTACAGCAACCCCACTGGCTGCCAGAGTGTTCCCAGACTCAATTCAAAGTGCTGATTATGACCTTAGAAGCTTTGATTCAAGTTATCTGATGAAGGGTATCCTGCATCAATCTCCTTGGCTTTTGGGATCATATGAGGAGGCCATTCCTTTAGTTCCACCATCCTCATGAACATGTTTGGTGAGAATGTGGGTAGGGATGGCATTTTCTTGATTACAACTATCATAATTCTCCATTCTGAGTACTCCCCCTACCTTACAGGCCCTTACAAACATCTCGATGTGATGCATCTGAAGCTAAGGCCTAAATTACCAAAAGCTTAAAATGTTGTCTCTCCTGATCCTGCTTGCATTGTAGGTGTATTTTAGCTCTGTTTCTTGAATTTCCTTTACTATATATGCTGCATTCTGCTGTCCACTATTTCCCCAGTACATGCTGATATAAATAATGGCATTGGCAATGCATGCATTAGTTTCTAAATCCTATATGCAGTGGGATTTAGCTCTGGACAGGCAATTTAATGGAAACTAAAAGATACATCAGCTGTAGTAGCTTTGCATACCTGTCAAGTCTTCCCCTGTGTCACCTGGGATGGGAGGAGGGAGGTATAATGTGTGTGTGTGTGTGTGTGTGTGTGTGTGTGTGTGTGTGTGTGTGTGTGTGTGTGTGTGTGCATGCGTGCATGCGTGCATGCGTGTGCGCACGTGTGCAAACACACACAAAAAAGGAATGAACGCACACGAAGAGGGACACAGCACCACAAGCTGCAGGGAGATGTAGGTGTTCCCCACGTAAAAAGGAGAAGAGGAAGTCGGCTGGAGGTGTAAGGGGGTAAGCAAGGGGAGGAGTTGATTGACAGTTGCCATAGCAACCACAGGGACTGGCCAGCAACCATGGGAGTTGGCCAGTCTGTGTGCACATGCTCAGGCCCAGCAGTTGCCTTGTGCCATTAGGAATATATAGCAGGCAAGAGGTGCTTTGGTGGAGGAGTCATGTTAGGAGAAAGGGGGGGGAATGGGGAAAGAAAAGAAGAGGAGGGCAGGAATGGGAGCTGTGATCCGTTCACACTACTTTTGCAAAGAACCAGCCATCTGAACCTCCCCTTTAAGGCTGGGGCACTTGCACTGGGGAGGGGGGGAGCTCTCCTCCTCTTTCTCTTCCCACTCCACACCCAGAGCTCTGCCAGAGAGAAGAGCCACATGGTGGCTACGTGGGCGGAGGGGCTGCCAGGGCTGGTCACTGTCTCTCACTGCTTGCCTTTTCCCCACCTCCAAAACGTGCATGCCTCAGCACAGATCAGGCCTTCATATTCTGGCCGGGGCTGCTGGCCTGCTGCTCCACCACCACAATGCATGCTGCTGCTGCTGAGGTGATAGGGTGGGGACTGCCTTTCTCAGGACAGCAGAATCTGAAGGCTCACCACTGGCCATAGTTAAAAAAAAAAAGTGACATTTCCAGGAAGAAAGATCACCTCAGTTGGAAAAGAGTGGTAAAAATTGAAAATGCTGCCCAATATGGGACACTTGATAGATCTGAGATTTGAAATGGACACAACTCCTTCCCCTTGTGCTGGTTATCTTCAGACCTGCAGCATTGTAGGCTCTGCTAGAATAACTGCTCTGCTGGTTGATCTCGACCAGGAGAAGAGAAGGAGATGAGGAGGAAATGAGTCATGCAGGAAGCAAACCCCTCTCAGTCTGAACTGCCGGCACTCACTTCATATTTTTAGTATGCAGCATGTATATATATATATATATATATATATATATATATATATATATATATATATATATATATATATATATATATATATATATATATATATATATATATATATATATATATATATATATGTTTTTCGAGATTTTCACATAGGTATGCATGTTAGGTGGATTCGGGTTTCTTCCCGTGTAGAAATCTGGTTGTTCTGGCACGTTTCACGAGGTCTCACTCGGGCTGGTGTTCTGGCTTCTTTCTTCTTGAAGCAAAGCGTGGTCTCAGTTGAAGTCCTTCTATAAATACTGCTGGGGGTGTGTGGTTTGCTTGCTTTGTTGCTGATTGCAGGTTCCTTTGTTCCTTTGTTCTTTTGTGATCTGCTGTGTGGCTGAGGCGATCGTTAAGGGATTAACTGCTGATGGCTGTTTAGATGGCTGTTTACATGCTGGTGGGTTAGATGGCTGGTGGGTTCTGGCAGTATCCTGGGCTTTGGTGGAGTGGGGTCCTGTGTCTTGTGAATTCATTTTGGTCTGGCTACGTGTCTGTGGTCTCCCAATGTTTTTTTGGGGTGTGTGAGTGTGCTCCATGTGGTGACTGGAGTGGGGTGCCGCAGTAGATGGTGCAGTCATGGTTTTGTTATTGGATGGTGGTTTCGTTTCATCTGTGGGTAGGGTCTGGGTTTGTGTTTGGTGTGGATGGAAGGTGGTGGCATCTTGTGTCCTTTTGGACCTGGTGTCAGTCTTTGTGACAGAGGCTCGTCTGTTGACCAGGGCTAGTTTCCAGATGTCAGGCAAGCGGGAGGTGTCATCACGTTTATTCATGTTGTTTGGGTGTTTCTCTATTTCAATGGCTTCCATGATTATTCGACTGTTGAAGTGTTCAGTTTTGGAGATGAGTTTGGTTCTTTCAAAGTCAATTTCATGACCTGTTGTTTTTATGTGCTGGAAGAGAGAGGAAGATTTTTCTTCTTTTTGACTGCGTTCTTGTGTTCTGCGAAATTCTCCTGTTTGTTTGTCCGATGTATGTGGCTGGACAGACTTTGCATGGTATTTCGTAGACTCCTTGGTTTTCTAGCTCAATCTTGTCTTTGGGGTTTCTTAAGATGTTGGCTATTTTTTGGTCGGTGCAAAAGGCTGTCTTGATATTGTGTTTGTGGAGAATTTTGCTGATTTTGTCTGTGGTGCCTTTGATGTAAGGGAGGAGGGCGGTGCCGTTGTTCTCTTCTGTTTCTTGGTTCTTGGGGGGTGTTTCCTTTTGGATTAGTTTGGTGATGGTGTTTTTTTGTTACACCCCAAAATACAATTCACTATGGAAATAGAAGCCAACAACCAACTTCCCTTCCTGGACGTCCTAATCTACAAAAAACCCGACGGCTCCTTAGGACATACCATCTACCAGAAAAAAACACATACAAACCGCTACTTAAATGCACAATCACACCACCACCCTGCACAGATCAACTCCGTAGCAAAAACCCTCATCTCCAGAACCAAACGCCTCGCTGACAAAGACCACCTAAAAACTGAATTACACACTCTCTCGAATGTTTTAATTGCGAACGGATTCCAAAAAAACACCATCACCAAAATGAATTCACAAGACACAGGACCCCACTCCACCAAAGCCCAGGATACTGCCAGAACCCACCAGCCATCTAACCCACCAGCATGTAAACAGCCATCTAAACAGCCATCAGCAGTTAATCCCTTAACGATCGCCTCAGCCACACAGCAGATCACAAAAGAACAAAGGAACAAGAAGAAAGAAGCCAGAACACCAGCCTGAAGATGACGAGTGAGACCTCGTCGAAACGTCGCCACAACAACCAGATTTCTACACGGGAAGAAACCCGAATCCACCCTAACACACACACACACACACACACACACACACACACACACACACACACACACACACACACACACACACACACACACACATATATATAGATAGATAGATAGATAGATAGATAGATAGATAGATAGATAGATAGATAGATAGATAGATAGATAGATAGATATAGATAGATATAGATATATATAGATATATATACAGTGCACATCCCATCAGGTCAACAGTTAAGGGTATCTACTCATGCTGTACATGACTGTAAGTAGATGATACAATAATATATCTGATGGAGATCACAAATGATGGACAGGCACAGTACCTTGAAAGGCGGTTTCAGACATCCTAACCACATGTTAGGGCTGAAGCCTTGTTGGTTCTGCTGTTGCCAAGGAGACCTGTGAATACCCCATGGGTGGGTGTGATTCTAATTGGCATGAATTGATTAGGATTTTGGGTGCAAATTGAATCAGATGAATCTTAAATACTGTATCTTCAGTTCAAAGCAGGTTCTATCCTGAAGCACTGAACTGGCTTTTCAATCCAGACAGGAGAACCATCCACCCTCTTAATGAAAAACTCCTGTTCAAAGTGCCTAATGTCTTCTAAATGCCTAAGGTTCACTTTTCAATATATTCTTAAGCTAGAAATAATGAAGGACTTGTTTCATAGACCTACCCTAGTTTCCAAATTATCGCTGATTATTGACTGTCTTCTCGTATCCTATTAAAGAGCTCTGTCTTTATGGAGTTACACAGGAAATATTTTAAGCTTGTCTCATATTTCAGCCATCCATCTAATTCATGAGGGAAAATGGAAGGGTGGGAAGGAAGTATATGTTGCCATGGGAACCAATTGTCTCAGGTGTTCGGTTCCCATACAACTATTAACCCTCTAGTTCATATTTATTATTCACTGGAAATAATTGACTGGAGGAGGGAGAAAAGAATTAATTCTAAGCAGGTATGAGCTGAATTTTACAGATTTGTATGCAGTGAAAAGAAAAGGAAAATGATGGCTCACAGGAATGCCTCAGCCGATTTGCATTTGGGTTGCTGCTATTTTCTGTCTGTCATTAACATTAAAATATATGTTGACTTGAAGGCTTTATAAAGGCGGCTCAGATGATATTCATCTGTCTCTAAAAGAGTAATGTTGTATTGAGGACAGAGGGAGGGAAGAGTAACACCAAGGGTATATTTTTAGGGCTGTGGAGATCCATTTTGCTTTGGGCATCAAGAAATGTGAAGCTTCAAGTGAAATGGAGAGGGCCACTTGGCTCTCTTTAGCGCCTCAAAAAATCAACAAATCAAAGCGGTGGTCCTGCCAAGCTCATCTGTATGGTTGGAGGCTATTAGGACACAAGAAAACTCCATACCAAAAGCCTACCTACCCCATCATGTTGTTTCAAATAGTGACCAGCCAGTTGCCTCTGGGAAGCTTGCAAG
The DNA here is from genome assembly GCA_029282475.1 of Phrynocephalus forsythii. Classification (NCBI taxonomy): domain Eukaryota; kingdom Metazoa; phylum Chordata; class Lepidosauria; order Squamata; family Agamidae; genus Phrynocephalus; species Phrynocephalus forsythii. The sequence goes on along the minus strand of JAPFRF010000001.1, from coordinate 177,354,521 downwards.
CAGGATAAGAACCCTCTCTCATAGACAGTTACTTCACATCCACTCTTCTCCCAGGAGGAAGTTTGTTGTGTGTTGATGTCGGTCGTGGTCACGTGGTCTTCTTGCAGTTCTGTCCCTGTTCCCGTGTACGCACAGGCGTGATTGATGATATTGGCATGACTGTTTCCTCACATTCTCATTCCGTGATGAGATGTGCAATTCCATGCCTTTGTTCTCCGTTGTTTTTTTCGGCCCGACCTTCCGTTTTTTGATGTTTCGATTCTCCGAAGCCTTGCCTTCAATGCGTTACGGAGCTAAGTTTGAGGCACTTGTCTTTTTATCTCTCTGCACTGCATTGCTGACTCCATAGGGAAAGTACTGGCGAATGGCACTTCGCACTCCTGCCATTAGATGGAGAATAGCATGTTGCATGATGAGCCTTACCTCACGGGCACTTGTATCAGAATGAGAAGCGAGATGAGGCGATTCCCGAGGCCAGGGAGGGGAATCTATCATCCCGCTTAGATTGCAGCTCAGGGGGTGTGGTTGGGACAAACTCCCCTCGTCCTGCAATGGACGTGCAGTTAGATTTCTTCGTACCGGTCCCCAGTGGGACCGCAAACAGTGATGAGATGGACGTGAAGTATCAGCCATAGTTATTTCCTTTCAAAGAGGCAACTCTACACACTGACTTTGTCACTGGAGGGAGAGTACAGCTGTCATGATTTGTGGCTGTAGCTTGACCATGCACTTGTCTCAATTCTGCATAAGACAATTGCACCACTTTTGAGTACAGTAAACATTTTATTCCTGTGCTGTTACCCCCCCCCCTTGAAATTCCTCAGGGTAGGTGGCAGTGATATGTAACCCTTTCTCTTTTTAAATATCCAAGTTCTGGGGACTAATGGCCAAGTAGATGAAAACAACTTCTTACAAATTGCTTGCAAGCAGATTTATATGGAGCAATTACAGGCAAGTATTGGCTTGCACTTTCTAAGATTTCAGAATCACCAGTAAAACATTACACCTATCCAGGATAAGTAGCCTTGTGATACTGTAATAGCAAAACAGTGGATTGAGTTCTCTTCCTCAATCATCTATTTGGTCCAAGGAAACCCCCATGAAGCTCACCATATGAAGGGAGAGAGAGAATTTATTTTCATTTCGGGATTTTCCAAATTTCTACACATTTTTTTGTATTCTGAAGATTTAAAAGATGAGAATGTGGGAGAATAATCTGAAACTAAGCCAGGTTTTGAGTGTTCAATCGTAAAAGGATGATTTCAACCAAGTTAGTGGTAAATAGGTTTGTTTGCAGTGAAGATGGGGGGCAATTTTGTTTTTGAGGAATTTATCAAAAACTGGGAGTCACTTATTTGGAATGGAAAAAACATGTTAAAAACAAGCATCTATGGTAATTTGGAATATTTCACCCTTGGCTTCTGGTACTATTCAGACATTCTAAACTCCATTAAGTAAGTACACCAAAAGCATGGACTGGTATGGCATTTTGACCCTGTATTCTTTTCACAGGGAAGATGTGTATCTGATATGTAGTGAGGCTTTCCATGTGGTTCTGACTCTTGATGTACAATATGTAGACTCACATGGAGAGCCTTCACACCTAGGCGAAACTTAGTTTGGGGGCAAAATGCATGTACTAGTCCCAAACAGAGGAGACCCATTGATTCTATAGGATCTAAATAATGTGGTACCTCGACTTACGAATGCTTTGATAACCGAAAAATTTGACTCATGAAGGCTCTCCACAGCCATGCCACACAGCTGATCTTGACAAGTCAGACATGTCAAACTCAGCTGTCTGGCATGACTGCAGAGAGCCTTCCCATGGGAACACCAATTAATCTGAACACCAATTAAACTGTTTCCTTTTTTTAAACTTTTTTTCCCAACTGCCAGAATGGATTAAATGATTTTCAATGGGAAACCATGCTTTGACACAAAAAATTGACTTCTGAAAATGCATTAGGAACAGATTAATTTTTTAAGTCAAGGTACCACTGTAATTGGTGTCTCATTATGTGAGTATTTTTAATGCATTTGGATATATACCTTACTCTCTGTTTAAGGAGAGTGGCAATGGAGAGGGAGCAGAGCAGCATTCTTCAGATGAGAATGTTGGAGTGTTTGCAATCTTGTATGCTGTATTTTGTAGGTGTGGCTAGGAGAGGTCATTCTGGGCTGGGGGGGACTGCCAATTAGAGATGGGCACGAAATGAACTTTTTTTGTTTCCGTTATTCATTATTCGTTTTGTTAAGTAATGAAATGAATAATGAACATTGTGATGAAATTGGAATGAACCGAACAGAACCACAACAATTAGGTTCGTTATGTTTTGTTTTTTGTTAATGGCGACACACAATGAAATGAGCTGTTTTAAATGTTAAAAAACGCCCTGGACATCCATAAAAATGCAGCAATAATTATTTATACTGTCTGATAATACCTATCGGGGGGTTCTTAAAATGTTTGTTTTTTTTAATTCTCCCATCGCAATGTATTTTTCTTTTCCCTTTAAGGATGACAAAATGGATGTCGCCAGCCACAAAATGGAGGCAAGCCATGTGATGGGATCATGTAAATTCTTGGACAACTTCAACCAATAGCATGCCCAGGTTGCAGACTGGGCAGGTCTGGCAGCCACAGAAGGCATAATAAGCTCTGGCAGCCCCCGTCCTCCTTGCAGTCTCCAGTGGGGGTTAGGGTGGGATTGCTGTCTCTGTGACTCGTTATTTTCACTTTAGTGTAGCCAGGCAGGTGTGTGTGTCTGTGTTCCTGCCAGCTGCAGCCTGGCTCTTATGGGAGATAAAGAAGAGATTTCTCTCTAGCTTCAGTCTTGCAGCCTCCTGTGTGCGTTCATACTGCGTACCTCTCGGTGAGTACCCTCCCCTGCCCCGCAGTGCAGTCACTCTGCAGCTGCCTTGCACCCTGGGCAATGCCCGCCACTGTCTTTGCAGCCTCCCTGCAACCTGAGCATGCTAGTCCAGGTTGCAGGGAGGCATACCTAGTCTATACTGTGTCTCTGCCAGCATCAATTTTTTTTAGTGTTTTCCCTCTGGTCTGGGGTGTTGGGGGACACCCCGCACAGAAATGCTTTAAAAATCGTGCAAAAAGCGGGTAAAAACAAAAAACAAAAATGAATAAACAAAAATGATTTTTTCCAAAAATTCACAAAAAATGAAAACGAACCGAAACAGACCCCCCAATGAAAACCAAAAAACCGAAATGTCATTTTTTCAATTCGTGCCCATCTCTACTGCCAATCTATCCAGCACTGAGCAATCATTCCTTCCCTGCTTCTGAGTACATAGAGAGCCCTACTTCTCTTCTCAGTGCTTTTTCCTCTCAATAATCTTTTGGAAGCAGTCACTCTATTGAGGTCTTTGCTGAAAGTTGGTCAGCCATGTTTGACAGATTGCTGTTTGATCTGTTCAAGTGTAAGAAATGCAACGTTTATTCTCTCTCCTGCTAATGTCTCAGAATGTGTTACTGAGCTTGTAGGGGCCAGTTAATGAGCAAACAAGGTAAAGGGGTTTGGGGCTATTATGCTCTATGAATCCCTTCACTTCTGCAGCACAGCCAGAGAAATTTATCCAGAAATTCAAAACTCTGCAACAGAGAACATGTAAATAAGGCTAGTATCCTTCAGCATTTTACTTGACAAAAATATGCCTCTGGGGCGGACAACATGTGGCTCATCAGATGCTGTTGGACTGCAACTCTCATAAACCTTGTAGGCTGTTTGCAAGTTGTTGCATGAAACTGACCTGTGCATTTTTCAGACTATTCCAGTGAACTGAGCTCTGTGCTTTGCAGACACTGTAGGCTTGATGAGAAAATGTTCACATCAGCAGAAATCACAACTGGCTATGCCCATTTTTCTCTGCCCTTGTTCATGTCTCTCTGCTCATTCCCTTTTGGGGAATTAATTAGCCTCTAAAGGAAATTGGTGTCCTGTTTCAGAATATGAAAATATATGTTTGATTTAACCTTCCCCTCTCTTCCACAAATACATAAGTACAGACTGAAAACTGTGTCCTATTGTCAACTCCTGAACCCAATCTGACCCTCATCAGTGCCTTATTCTTAGAACCTAATACAACTTGGCAAGTTCAGAATATATCATATAGCGTAAATATCTGAAACAGGGTCTGTCATCTTGGCACATTTCAATAATGTCAGCTCTTTAAACAGAAGCATATTAATTTCTCAAAAAAAAAAAAAAACCACTGCTGTCATGTGCCAGCTTGAAAATTCATTTTAAACAAAAACACAACAAAACAAATCAAAATCCATTGTTACTCAAATGCCAGCCATATTGAACGAAGGAACAGGAATTGTTTCCAGTGAGCACAAAATACTGTCACTGCTTTGTGTGGGGGAATTAACATGATCTGAATATGTGCCACCTGAAATTCTTTCCTTTAATTTCCCCGCAACAAATCACCTATCACCCTCCATGAACTACCCTTGCAGAGAAGAACACACGTCTATAGGTGGCAGCAGACCTACACTGCAAAGCCAAGTTGGGCTTTTCAATTACCTTCAATTACTTGTTCATAATAGCTTTGCTTGGGTAAAGAAAAGAGTGTGCACAGATTATCAGCCTGTGGAGGAGAAGGGAAATGGTGGGACAAATATATTGTCATAGGGAACCATAATTCTAACTGCTGAGCCGAGGATGGAAAGGTGAAACAGAGGAGAAAGCTAAAAAAGCAAAAACAGCTGGGGGAATACTTATGGCTTCCTACCCCAAATTCAAACCATTTACAATTTCCTTGCTGTAAATCTACCACTTGGGAGTTAAGCAGCATGCCAGAGCTATGCAGTCTTCAAATTGCGAAGGGAGACTCTTTCAAGAATTCTTCTTCTGGGGTGCTGCTGTTTGTTTTCTTGGATTTGAATGCAACCATCGTGTTCCGTTCTGCCTCTTGCATACGCCTATAATCAAGAGATATTTATGGCAAGATGTTCTAATCATGCACCAGAGATTAGGTGGTGATGCTTCAAGAGACCAATTAGCCACTGCATTAGGTTTCAATGGCTGAAAGTGATTGTGAAATGTTCTGTTGCCATGGTCCCATTATCTTCTGGCTCTTTTCAAGAAGCATTGCAGTAAGAGGTGTTTTTTAAAAAAGTAATTACATTCAATTTATTGAAAGATAGGCCATTAAACCCTTGATGTGCATTGCATTCCGCACATCTGATTTCATAGTGGAACCTGATTTTGTAAGGAGATAATAGAAATTAATGAAGGTAGATGCTATTAGAGAGAACCAGGGTTCAGTGCTCATCGGAACCATCAATATTTGCATATTAGGCCCCAAGGACTTCTTCACAGGACATCTGGTTTATTAACAAGACTACATGAGGCAGAAAGAATTTTGCATAGGATTATTCAGAACTGTGGAAAGATGTGTGTGAGGGGGAAACAGGTGCATATTTCTCCCATGATATTTTAACACCTTGCAAACCAACCAGAGAGAGAGAGAGAGAGAGAGAGAGAGAGAGAGAATGAGAATGAGAATGAGAATTTGTGGAATGAGATTTCACTTGGGGCTCAATAAGGTATCTGTATTGCCTAATACAAAACATTTGTAATTTCAGAAGCAAACATGAAATTACTGTATATACTTGAATATAAGCCTAGATTTTCAGCCCTAATTTTGGGCTGAAAAGGGGGGCCCTCGGCTTATATTCGGGTCAATATTTTTAACCACTGAGGCAAGTGCTTGGGTCAGTGGCTAAAAGTCATTTTAAACATTGTGTGCCACTTCTCCTGACCCCCCCCCATGTTGCAAGGGAGTAGCGTACAATGTTTTAAATGACTTTTAGCCACCAACCCAAGCACTTGCCTCGGTGGCTAAAAGTCATTTTAAGCATTACACACACACCCCAGCTCACAAAGGAGGAGTTGCCAGGCCCTGCTGCATTTCCCACCCTAGGCTTATACTTGGATCAATACATTTTCCCAGTTTTTTTGGGTTTAAATTAGGGCCCCCAACTTATACTCGGGTCGACTTATACAGTAACCCCCCCGCCGATCATGGGGGTTAGGGACCCCACCCCACCCCATGAAAATCCGTGATATGCAGAAGCGGGGGGGGCTGCGGGCAGGTGGGGCGATCGCGCACTGGTCGCAAAAACCTTGGAGGAGTGGGGGGTGGTGCGGAGCGACCCGATCGCCCCCTGCCGCCCCCCCACATGGCTGCGAGGCCCTTCGTAGGCACCCAGGGCGGCTGCGGGGAGGGACACCGTCCCTCCCTGCAGCCATCCCGTGTGGCTGCGAGGCCCTCCGTAGGTGCCTGGAGCGGCTGTGGAGAGTGACGCCGTCCGTCCCCGCAGCCATCCCGCGCAGCTGCCAGGCCCTCCATAGGCGCCCGGGGAGGCTGCAGAGAGGGACACCGTCCCTTCCCGCCGCTCCCCCCGTGTGGCTCTGAGGCCTTTCGGGCTTCTTGGAGGTGCGGGGGGCACACGGAGCGACCAGAGGGCCCCCTCCCCCTCCAGCGGTGCAGGTACTGCAATCCTGCGATGTAGCGGGACTGCGGGACCTGAACTGCGAAATGGTGGGGGGTTACTGTACTTGAGTATATACGGTATTTAGTGGATCAAAGAAGCACAGAACAATGACAGTGTGCCATGGGTAAAAGTAAAGGTAAAGTCCTTCCCCCGCACATGCGTGCTAGTCGTGTCTGACTCTAGGGTTGGTGCTAATCTCTGTATTGGAGCCAAAGAGCCAGTGTTGTGCAGGTCTGTGGCCATGTGGCCAGTATGGCTGCAAGGAAACACTGTTACCAGAGGTACCCATGTCTTTTTTGTGAGGTGCTACAGCACATTATCTGGGTGGATAGAAAAACTAGGAAGGCCAGGTTTCTTATTATTCTAAGAAATCATTCTCAAACTTGGGTCCCCAGATGCTTTTGGAGTAAAGCTCTCAGAAACCCTGACCAACAGAGCCTCATGGTGCAGCGGCTAAACTGCAGTACTGCAACCAAAACTCTGCTCACAATTCCTGGGTCAACTTAGCCCTCCAATCCTTCTGAGGTTGGCCATTTTATGTCCAGCCTGCTGTGTTTTCTTTGGAGACATTCCAGCCTGATCTTTCTGCAGATTCATGATCGTAGGGATTCTGGATAGTGGTAATCTGCAAAGCTGAGTACTCTGTTTTATATTTTCTTCTATTTTCTTCTTCTTCTTCTTCTTCTTCTTCTTCTTCTTCTTCTTCTTCTTCTTCTTCTTCTTCTTCTTCTTCTTCTTCTTCTTCTTCTTCTTCTCCTCCTCCTCCTCCTCCTCCTCCTCCTCCTCCTCCTCCTCCTCCTCCTTGGAGAAAGTCCTAATAGGCTTCCTAAGGTATCCACTGGGGAAAAGAGTAAGTGATAGACTTAGTCTTACAGAAGTAAGAGCTGTGAATACGATCCTTTTAAAAACACCTTCTTAGAAAAGTAAAGCAGGGAGCCTGCTCATTGCTGCATACCCCATGCTTTCTTCCCACCCCCTTGCTCATCGTCTTCTCTGGAACTGAATGCAGTGGTGGTGGAGCCATAATATAATCCTCGCTGACTGAATATTTCCATCTGTGATGGGGGCTCCTGCATGGCAGGGGGTTGGACTAGATGGCCCTTGAGGTCTCTTCCAACTCTATGATTCTATGATTCTATGAATTGATTGTTTTTACAATAAAAGAGCTCTCCTAAAATTAAGAGCATACTCTCCTTCCCCATTGCTATCATCTTCTCTGGATTTTCTTTGGTGCTCTTTGCTCCAACCTGCAATCCACCTTGGAAAGGCACAAATGCCCCAAATTCAGTCTGTACTGATGCATTTATCCAAAGATAAATCCTTACATAGATGACACCTTCTGAGACATGTTACAAGGGGAAACCCACCTCTCACTCAGAATTTGTGTGTCTGCTTTAAAATGAGGGAACGGAGTTGACTTTGTGCGCAAATAAGTAATTATCCCAAGAAACCGAATAAGAATTAGCACACCACCTTGAAAGAGCATGCTGTGTTTCCACTTGAAAACAACCCTGATATTGTGCAATGTTTTGGAGATCATCTGTCTTGAATGGCGTTAGTCAATGAAAGCTCTTGCTGGCAAGAGTCAATGGAAGCTTCTGCTGTAATAAATGTGCTAGCCTTCGGGGTGTTGTTTTTGCTGCATTGGACTAAGGCGGCCACATTTTTGAAGTGGAGAGTGACAGGCTGCATCCAGGTTCCAGCAAAAAGCAAAACGGCACATGGAACTAAAATGAGGAAGGCTTTGTAAATGCTTCTGTATAATTAATCCAATGGTGTTCATTCAATGATATAAATTTTCTGGTTTTATTTTTCCCATACTATTTTTAGTCTAAATATAAGTGCTTCCTTAATTTGCTACCCTGCAGATGCTTTGCATTGAAAATTCATTTTCCTCTTTACAATGGGTTTTACTTCTACTAAAGGATAGTCTGCTTAAACCAATTCAAACAATTCCTATCGCAGAGGTGTGCTAGCCACTTCGCCTTCTTTGTGCCTGAATAAACATACCTGCTGGCCTCCCTGCCACTGCTCTTTTGATGACACTCTGACCCACCCTTGTCTAAGAGCCTCATGATGCAGTGGTTCAACTGCTGTACTGCTGCACCTATAACTGTGCTCAGGACCTAGGGTTCAATTCCAGGTAGCAGGGTCAAGGTTCACTCAGCCTTCCATCCTTCTGTGGTCAGTAAAATGAGTGCCCACTGGGCTGGGGGAGTGTAGCTTGCATAATTACTTGCAAACCACCCAGAGAGTACTTTAGGTGACATGGGGCAGTATATAAGCAGCACACTTTGAATTTTTTTTTGCCTGAGTTTATGGTAGTATTGATGCCTTTCTTGTTTTCCAAGAGAAATGGGAACACCAAAGTGCGTATGGCTTGAGTTTCCCACACCACACCATCAATTACAGGAGCATGGTAGACCTCAAGCACTGAGAGAGAGAGAGAGAGAGAGAGAGAGATCTGCTTCTGAGCCTCAAGTAATATTTTCATCTGGAAGTGACAGGGAGGCCAACAGGCAAGTAATATTTGCACACTCAGACCAACAAGTAAAACAGGAAAATAGGTGGTGGGAAGAAAGACAGGTATCCCCCTGCTCCTCCACGAAATGCTTGGCCAATGGGATAGGTGGCTCCCAGTAACCTCTATCTGAGCTTTAGTGGTTGCTCAGGTTTGTCTAGGAGAGTCTTGGTTTTGTTGAGGGTCAATCTATTCCTTCCTCAGTGTCCATTCAATCTTCCTAGATACAATGTATTCATTTTGCTTTCCCCTTTCTTATTTGGAATCATGGCCAGTCCTTTGTGTTTTTTTTTAAATGTATAAACACAAAGGATACTGGAGGAAGGGAGTCACTTCACGCTATGTGCAGCAAGCAGTGATTTGCTGTGCCCCATGGCTGCCCCCAAATCAACCACAAATATGTATCTTGTTTGTATTATTTGTAGGCTGGATATTTTCTTGGTGAGGGGACCCCAGTGTGACTCACAGTGTTACAGAAAGTAGTATTAAAAAAACAAATTAGGGATTAAAAACAACTCAACACAATGATTAAAAATCCATTGACTACTTTAAAAGTATTGTCAACTTTGAAAACAGACTTATAATACTAACCATGCACTGTCAAGTCAGTTCTGATTTATGGGGACCCCTTTTATGGGTCCTTTTTATATAGTGTCTATACTCATTCCCTAGACCAAATGGGACCCTCCAGATACTATTGCACTGCCATTACCTTCACCATCAGTCCTTTCCTCTGTTTTTGCCAATGATAGGAGCAAAATCTGTTGACAATCATGTCTTCATTTCCGAAGTATTTATGTCTCGAGTTTGCTACTTGTTTTTTGAGCTTACTGTGAAAACTTTCATTGTAGGGAGAATCAATGCAAAAATATGAGCTATGTGGTGTAGAGTAAAATCTCAAATCTCTTACGTTACCATCTTCATGTCTCTAAATATCAATAATGTTATTTTTAAGCCACTTTGTTTGTAATTGGTGAAGTTTTCATGATGACCCCAAATTTAGACCTCTTGTATCCATTACCCCATTCAGATCTCATCTTATAATCAATGTTAAAATAATCTATTTCTATAATTATTTTCCAAAAAGAAAGCTTTCAAAGTTCCATTTGGCACATGAGCTGATGTTAAGGTATATTTCTCTCCTACACAATAGCTTGTGGCCAATGTGTATCTATCTTATGTGTCCTATCTTGTTTCAAAACTGTAAAATTTAAGCTCTCCTTTTCCCCAATCAATGTACTTTTCCTTTATTGTGCAATTATTCCTACATACATATTGCCTTAAAATTGCATCCATTAAACTGATGTCTCCTGTTCCAGTATGTGTCTCTTGAAAATTATGTCAGATTTTGTTTTCATAGATGGTAGGCTATTTTCTTCCCTTTTTATTGAACTTCAGATTCATTAAAATTAAGATATTGTTTTCATAGATGGTAGGCTATTTTCTTCCCTTTTTATTGAACTTCAGATTCATTAAAATTAAGATATTGGGCTTAAATCCAACACCAGACTAATGCATTTCCTCTAGCATCATGGCACTGTTGTCTCTGATTGTTTATCCTGAAAACCAGAAACAGATGATTCTGCTTTCCAGAGCTATTTTGGAGGTGCATGGGAAGCTAGCTGTGGGAGAGAGGATGACCATGCCTGGTTCAGTGATAGAAGCCATTCAATTGGGAGGGATAGCTGTTTTGGATTCTGGAGTGGAGATCTAGGCCTCCTTCTTATAGTTGATATTTTCACTGTGAAATGTACAGTACATGTGAGGTTATAGGTAGGATGAAGATTCTCTACTCCATAGGTGCATTGTTCAGCTGAGGAGAGCAGTTCCATCAGCAGAATCCTGTTGGATCTAGATGTTCATGCTATAAATATTTTAAGAGCCAAGTGACCATCAACATGAACAATTAAATTAATCAATATAGACTGAACTCAGTTGCTTAGTGTAGTACAGCGGTGGCCAAACTTCGGCCCTCCAGATGTTTTGGACCACAACTCCCAGAATTCCAAGCCTGTATTGTCAATGACAAAGGATTGTGGGAGTTGTGGTCCAAAACATCTGGAGGGCCAAAGTTTGGCCACCACTGGTGTCGTACATCATTCTTGAGTAGTCCCATCACATCACTGGGGAGTTGGTACATCCAAACTAGAGATGGGGGTCAATTAAAGAAATGGTGGTTGGTCATGATTTGTGATTCATCTCCCCTTGAAAATGCTATAATCCTTGCCCCAGCATCTAGAAGCCCCAAATTTTCAGGGATGCTTCCTCTGCCTCTCCTCTGCAATCTTTACCAGTTTGGTTAATATTGGGGTTCAGAAGTATAAGCTACATACTCACAAAAAAGGCCTTCTCGGGAAATGGCCAGCCAGGCACCTAGACATACCAAACTTGTAGAGTGGCTTCTCCCAACTACCCTCCACAATCACTTTAAGTTGGGGTTTTAGACATCTGAGTTATCCACCCATAAAGTGGTGTCCCCTAGGAAAGTATCCTTTAGAACAGGCATGTCCAAACTTCAGCCCTCCTGATATTTTGGGCCACAACTCCCAGAATTCCAAGCCTGTATTTCCAATGGCAAAGGACTGTGGGAGTTGTGGTGCAAAACATCTGGACGGCCAAAGTTTGGTCATGCCTGCTTTAGAAAATTGGTTGGAGAAACCCAATAATCACCAAACATGGAGAAGCTGTAGAGTAGATTCAGAGGAAGCTTCTTAGCAATTGCATCCATTAGACTCTTTAGGACTCTCCTGGGGTCTGGGGAGAACTTTTCTGGGGGCACTACTTGGGGGCGCATAGATCAGACATCAAAAAGCCAGTCTCCACCAAACATGGAGGAATTGTAGAGGAGAGTCAGGGGATGTCTCCCTCCAGATTTTGGCATTTCTAGCTGTTTTGGGAGGCATTTTATAGCCTGATGAATTGACAAATCAAAAACCAGTCAAAAATCATCCATTCACATTTGTCGGGGCACCCGATTTATGGTGAATATAAATTGACAGTCAGTCAGATTTGTCAGAAAATGTGATTCATTTTCCAGTTTGTCTCCATCTCTACTCCAAAGTCTCACAATAATTTGGCATGGTAAGTTGCAGTTAGAGTAGACCTACTTGATGTAACAGAGCTTATTGAAGAGTTGATTCCTCAATGATTCAGTGGGTTAACTCTAGCCTGAATAAATAACAAACCACTAAGATTCAAAATATATGGGCAAGGATATTGCACAATATGGATGCTGGATTAATCAGAACTCAAAATATTCTAGTTCCCATAGAACTCATTGTGTTACTTATTATTTTCCACAGCCAGGTTGCTATTACTGTTACTGTTCGTCGAATCATGTATGCTCCTCTGTTAAATTAGATTAACTATTCCTGTGTACTCTTGGCATTATCTGCCTTTGAAGGGCTTACTTGCGGGTTCAGGCCAAGTTGTGGGACTGAGACAGCCCTGGTTGTGCTGCAAGATGACCTTCTTAGGGAGGCTGATTTGTTGGTCTTTCTGGATCTGTCAGCGACCTTCGATACTGTCAACCACGGTATCCTGCTGAGTCAGCTTTCTGGGGTGGGGATTGGAGGCAAAGCTTATAGGTTGCTCCGGTCCTTCGCTGGTGACTGTTCCCAGCATTTTCAGCTGGGGGAAGAGTTGTCAGCTCCTTGGACGTTGCCTTCTGGGGTGCCCCGGGGTCAGCAATCTACACCATACTGTTCAACATCTATATGAGGCCTCTGGCTGAGGTCGTTAGAGGATTTAGAGTCTGCTTTGCCTTTACCACCTCTGGTATCTTTCCTTTACCACCTCTGCAGAGGAGGTGGTGCAGACCGTTCACTCCTGCCTGAATGCGGTCATGAAATAGACCAGGACTAACATGCTCAGACTCATCCCAGAGAAGACCGAGGTTCTGTTCTTCGGGGCATCCTTTGGTAGAGTGGGCCTCTCCCCAGTCTGGAGGGTATTACCCTTCAGCTGGTGGATAGAGTAAGGAATCTGGGTGTGGTCTTGGATCCGTCCCTTCCCCTGGAAGCCCAAGTGGTGGCCATCCCCAAGTCCACCTTTTTCCATCTTTGGCAGATTGCCCAGATCTGCCCTTACCTAGACTTGGCCATGAAGTGATCATAGAATCATAGAATCATAGAGTTGGAAGAGACCTCAAGGGCCATCTAGTCCAACACCCTGCCATGCAGGAACCCACATCACAGTACTCCTGACATATGGCCATCCAGCTTCTGCTTAAAAACCTCCAAAGAAGAAGTATCCACCACCCTCTTCGGCAGCATAATCCACTGCCGAACACCTCTAACTGTCATGAAGTTCTTCCTAATTTTTTTAAATTGAATCTTTTTTTCCTGTAGTTTTAGACCATTGCCCCACATCCTAGTCTCTGAAGCCATGAAAAATAAACCAATTCCCTCCTCAATGTGACATCCTTTAAAATATTTAAACATAGCTATCATATATTCCCTCTCAGCCTTCTTTTTGTAAGGCTAAACATTCCCAGCTTCCTAAGCTACTCCTCATAAGACATTTCTTCCAGACCTTCAATCATTTTGATTTCCCTCCTCTTGACCCATTCAAGATTGTCAAAATAGTTGTGCAGGTGCTTGTGATCTTGAGGTTAGATTATTGCAACACTGTCTGTGTGGGGTTGCCCTTGACCCTCATTCGAAGACGACAGCGGATACAAAATGTAGTGGCCAGACTGGTGGTGAGTGTGGGCAGATGACTGCATCACCCCAGTTCTGGCTCGTTTGCATTGTCTGCCCATTGTGTCCTGAATAAGGTTCAAGGTACTGGTTTTGACGTACAATACCTTCCATGCAGGGCTGGCACTAGGCTTTTTGGGTCCTAGGTGAGGTGCGGGGGGTGGGGTGTGTGGCGGCGGGGTGGGCGGTGGGCGGCAGGCAGCAGGCGGCAGTGGGCGGCGGCGGGTGGCAGGGGGATGGACGGCAGTGGCCAGCGGCGGTGGGGGGCAGGGCGGCGGGTGGACGGCGATGGCCATGGGGGGTGGGCGGTGATGGGGGCGGGGGCGGCGGGCAGACGCCGACTGGCAGCGGGCGGATGGACGGTGGTGGCCAGCGGTGGGGGGGCGGCGGGGTCAGCAGGCTGGCCAGCACCTTCTCTCCATTTTGGCACCCTAGGCAACTGCCTAGTTCGCCTTAATGGATGCGCCGGCCCTGCCTCCATGGCTTAGGACCTGAGTACCTGACAGAGCGAATCTTCCAGAGGTCAACTGAGGCCCGACCGACCAGAATGTCTGAGGCAATCTCACTTTGGGTGGCCATGACGAGGGAGGCCGAAAAATCAATCACTTGAAGCCCAGTCTTCTCTGTGTCAACCCCTTCACTTTGGAACAAACAGCCAAGTGAGATTTCCATAGCACAGTCCCTGCTGGCCTTGCTTTTCAGAGAGGCGTTTGGCGACCAATCGGGTTTTTTGGGGGGTTGTTGTTCTGTTCCACCATCTTGCCAAGTATTATTATTTGTTCATTTGTTGTCATTTTTATTGACGTGTTTGATGTTTGTTTTTAATTTTTATATACAGTTGTACACCAACCGGAGTTCCTTCGGGAATGAAGGAAGGAAGGAAGGAAGGAAGGAAGGAATTTAAATAAATAAATAAATAAATAAATAAATAAATAAATAAATAAATAAATAAATACTGGGGTGATCTGTGTATGGAAGATGATGTATCCCCTGTGAGAGTGCTAAAGAACATTTAGATGCCTTAAAACTAGCAGTCTACTTTATCAGACTCATGGAGCATAATTTAGAGCTGACATTTATACACATTTTTAGGTGACTGGTCTTTGTAGAAGAATGAAAATGAATGCACAACATGTCAAATGACATCTGTGGGATCCTGAGATTGTCCTTGGAACATTCCTCCCAGTCTTCCAACCCTCACTGGGAGAAGGCAGTGCTTCCTTCCCTATACTTGTTGGCTGTTCTGGGACTATGCAGCCCTTCTGAGGGAGGCTAGAAGCAACTCTATCCTCTTTTCTAACCAACAAGCAAAAACATTCTTTCTATTGAGACAGCCTTTTGGCCACTAACCAGCTGCTGAGGAAGGGTCTTCCAAAGGGTTTGAGTGGTATAGATGTCCACCCTTGCCATGCATTTAAATTATTTAAGTCTTCAAAAGCAGTACTGTCAATTAATGGGGTGTACCTGAAAATCCATGTGGGGACCTCCTACCTATCTGTTAAACTGTTAAACTGTTGTTTAAATCAATTTTGTTGTACTATGTACAATGACAATAAAGTATCTATCTATCTATCTATCTATCTATCTATCTATCTATCTATCTATCTATCTATCTATCTATCTATCTATCTATCTATCTATCTATCTATCTATCTATCCTTGATTTAAAGGTAAACCTAGCTCAAAATATTATAAGATAGAGTTTAATTTCAAACCTCTGGCTGAATGGGTTGCGTAGCTGGCTGTGGAACCAGAGGTTAGGAGTTAGAATTCATCACTGTGCTTTCTTGATCCTGGACAATCGACTTGATAGCATATTATTATCACATGCCAGGTGGTATAATAATAATAATAATAATAATAATAATAATAATAATAATAATAATAATAATAATAATAATAATAATAATAATAATAATAATAAATTGGAGAAGAAAAAAGTGTGGATCATTGATTTTGCTATAGCAGGTGACAGAGTCAACAAGAAACAACTTGAAATTTTTTTACCCGATATCAGGATCTGAAAATTGAACTTCAGAGACTCTGGCATAAACCGGCACAGGTGGTCCCAGTAGTAATCAGCATGCTGGGTGTGGTGCCTAAAGAGATAAGCAAGTATTTAGAAGAAATTGGAGTTGACAAAGTCACCATCAGTCAGATGCAGAAAGCCATCTTGCTGGGATCTGCTCACATAATTCGCTGATACATCACATAGTCCTAAACGCTTGGGAAGCGTTCGACTAGTGATTTGTAATACAAAATCCAGCGTAGTTATCTTGTCTGCTCTGTGATGATGATGATGATGATGATGATGATGATGATGATGATGATGATGATGATGATGATGATGATGATGATGTATGTCAGTGGGGGGAAGTAATCCAAACTGAGTGCATTGTGATGTCCATCAAGTGCAGTTACACGACAGCAGCACATGGCTGGTGTTTTCACTCCCTTGGAGGCACAGACCAGTTTCCAGCAAAGTCAAAAGAAATAGAGGTGATCTCTCTATTAACTGGAGCATCAGCAACCTCTTCTAACTGAAGTGGCCTCATAGCAATGAAACACTTTGATAACTGGAGCTGAACTCCCTTCTGCTTCACAAATGTATAGCTATTTCCTCTCTTAGATGCTATGTTAAAAAAAAACTACTAATGTATAAACATCCAATTAACTCCATTGGCAGTATCTCACAAAACAACTTGTTGCCTCAGTACCAGATGTTATCTTTCCCTGTGTTACTATTCCATATACTTGTCAAAATCAGCTACAGGTGACTGAGTGCAATTTTTAACCCTGCAAAAGGTTGGAGTGACTGATTTTTTAGAAACATTCACTGGAATATGAAACTTTGCTTAAGGAAGTGAAATAAAAGATACAAGAGAGTTGCTTTTGCCCAATAAGTGTGTGAAGTAGAGATGGGCACAGAACGAACATTTTTTCATTTCCGTTACTGTTTGTCGTTTCCGTTATGTAACAAAATGACAAACAAAAATTGTGATGAAAATGTAACGAAACGAACAGAACCATGAAAATTGTGGTCGTTACGTTTTGTTTCCGTTAACAGCAACGCGCAATGAAATGAGCTGTTTTAAATGTTTAAAAACACCCTGGACATCCGTAAAAACACAGCGATAATTATTTATATTGTCTGATAATACCTATCAGGGGGGTTGGGGTCCTTAAAACGTTTGTTTTTGTTTTCTCCCATCGCAATGTATTTTTCTTTTCCCTTTAAAATGGATGTCACCACCAGCCACAAAATGGAGGCAAGCCATGTGATGGGATCATGTTCAACCAATAGCATGGCCAGGTTGCAGACTGGGTGGGCAGGTCTGGCAGCCACACAGGGCATAAAAAGCTCTGGCAGCCCCCATCCTCCTTCCAGTCTCTGGTGGGAATTAGGGTGGGATTGCTGTCTCTGTGACTCTAGCTTCAGTCCTGCAGCCTCCCTGTTTGCGTGCGTGCTGCGTACCTCTTGGTGAGTACCCTCCCTTGCCCCGCAGTGCAGTCACTCTGCAGCTGCCTTGCACCCTGGGCAACGCCCACCACTGCCTTTGCAGCCTCCCTGCGTACCTAGTCTATACTGTGTCTCTGCCAGCATCATTTTTTTAGTGTTTTCCCTCTGGTCTGGGGTGTTGGAGGATGCCTGCGCACGGAAATGCTTTAAAAATTGTGCACAAAGCGGGTAGAAATGACAAACAAAAAAAAAAAAAACGGTAATGAAATTTTTCAAAAAATTCCCAACAAACAGAAACGAACTGAAACAGACCTCTCAACGACAAACGAAAAACCAAAACGCCATTTTTCTGTTTCGTGCCCATCTCTAGTGTGAAGCTAATTATGTGCATTTTCCCAGACACCAGATCCTCTTTAAAAGTAGACCACAAGCTGTTTGAGTCCTTTGTATCTGGGACTGGTGTCCTTGGTATATGATTCCTTCAACCAGTGATATGCCCACAGTGTCATTTTCTATAGCATTAGAGATGGGCATGAAATGGAAATATAGTGTTTCACTTTGCTTCATTTTGTTTCAGTCTTCATTTCACTTTGGTTCATTAATAAAAGATTTTTAAAAATAATTTTCGTCATGAAACAAAATGCTTAATAAGACTATAAATAATGGGGTGCTTTCTTTTTGTTATTAACAGGGAGCCCACTGCCCTAAATCAAAGACCCTCAAACCTTCCAATCAATTTGCTTTCAAGCAAAGAACCCTCTGTGATCAAGCTAGAAACCTAATAGCTAGCGGCTGCAGGGAGAGAGCGAGGAGATAAACTCAAGAGCTGATCAACCTGGTGGGGGAAGAAAAGAAAATATTTTAAAAAATCCTCCACAGTGCAACTTAAAAAGGGCAGATAAACAATCAGTTTAAATCAACTTGCAGACATAGCCAGTGAAGGGAACAGCTCAGCTGTCAGCTCCTATGCTAGCTAGCTTCAGGCAGATCAACATCGGAGATAAGCTATCTCACCAACTGAGGCAGGGGAAGAAAGGAAAACAAAACAATCAGTTTTTAAAAAATAAACCTCCTGTTCTCAAGATGGCTGGATCAAGAGGCTAGGACAAATCATTTCATTTCTGAAACAAAACACACTGCTGTTTTGTTTCATTTTGTAAGGTTTTGTAAGCTTACAAAACAACTAAACAGCATGCCATTTTTGTAAGGCACCCACCCCTATACAGCAGTTTACTACTGTGTACAGTCAAGCTCTATGGGAACCTTTGAGTTTGCAAAGGCAAATGAAGATAAACGAATGAAGGGAGCAGCTGAAAAGAAACTGGAAAAACAGAACCTCTAGAATGTTGGCTACCTTGCAAAATATTAAGGGTAAGACTGGACCCTAAGTGGGGATACATTCTGTAGGAGCTCATGCTGCATTAGTGCACAACAATGAGCTCAAGTTATGAGAACCTAGCTTTTGGGTGAATATCAGGAAAAACTTCCTAACTGTTACAGCAGTACAGCCATGGAATCAATTGTCTCCTCCGCACCGGGGATCCGGCTGTGGAGCTTCTTTGCCCTCCCCACTCGAATTAACACGAGATGGGGAGGCAATCAGAGGTGTGGGCGGGGCTACCCTATAAAGGGCGAGCCCTGCAAGGCCCAAGCCTCTCTCTTTGGCCGGCATTCCCCACCCACCCACCACGTTTACAGCATTAGTGTGAGTCTGACTGGTCGCTTATTGGGCTGGATAGGAATTTTTTCCCACCATCTTTGAGATTGGTCGTGAGGAGAGGGGGGCTTTTTCGCCTATCCCACACTGGTACTCGGGGGTGTGGTCTAACGTCCTACACCCCCCTCTTGTTTATGAGTTGTTGAGTTGTATTGGTCACGCTGGCGGTGGTGCAAATAAGTAAGAGCTGATAAGTCAAATTCTAAAGCCCTTACAGGTGCATCCAACCTACGACGCTGCAGATCCGAGAGAGATCACGGTGCCGGGGGAAGGATGCACTTGGACTCCAGCCCTGTCTGGGGAGTTGGGACCCAAATAAAGGGATCTGGCAACCTGGACAGGGGGGAGGGAATTTACTGGCCCCAGTGGCCCTGGGACAAGAACGGGACCACCAGGGGGTTGTGACTCACCCAAAGCTTTCCGGTCAGTAGGGTCCCGGGAGACCCTATGGTACTGACCTTTGTGCTGCACAGGTGCAGGCCCCCGCATGGCATTATGTTGTTTCCGTTGTGTTTAATAAAGTGTGACCCTGTTTTCACCCAACAGTCAAATCTCGCCTGCTTATTTCAGGCTGGGAGGGCAATGCCTGAAGAGATCGTGAGTGCTCCAACACTGGAGGCATTCAAGAAAAAAATTGGATTCCCACCTGGCAGATGTCCTCTGATTTGTATTCTTGCATGGACCAGGCGATTTGTCTTGATGTCCTTGTAAGCACCTCTCAACTTCCAGCTTCCCTATTCTATGATTCTATGAAATGTTTGGGTGTCATATCCACTCCCAGTTTCCTGCTGGCATTACAGCAGACTGGTTCAATATAAAGATAGCTACATGTTTCTTTTGGAATAGCAGAAAATGGTTAATTTGTTTGTCATGCTCTCTTAAGTGTACAAGTGCACAAACTGTGCTCACAACCAAGTGTCCATCTCTAGTATGTGGGCATGTATGCACACATAAGAGAGCATGATGAAGAAAGTCACCATATTCTGCTACCCCTCCAAAAAAGGCATGACTTCAGGTATGAAGGCCCATTAAAACAAAAGAGAATTAATGGCTTGAAAAATAATGGAAATGTCATTTTTGTTAATCCTAGAAAAGTAAAAGAATCTATTTTGGAGGAAGATTTGGGAAAACAGAATTATCCCAACCAAGTGTGCTTTCCCTGTTTTATTTCCCACTGAGCCTTCATATCTTCAGCTGAGAAAGCTACTATGTACTTGCAAACACATTATCAGTAAAAGGCAATCAGGTTGAAGGAATCTGCATGGGAGAAATAAAGAGACAATTTCCTACTCACCCAGCTAGCATAAATCATTTAGCTAGCTGGATATCTCAGTGAGTTGAGTATAGAGCCAGAGGATTTTTGTTTGCTAACTGTGCGGACGGAACCCAAAGTGGGTGAAGAGATAAAGTGGGAGGAGCCAAATTGCAAGACATTAAGACAGGTGCACAGTCCCGCAATGCTCCTAGAAAAAAAGGAATGGTAAACCATTTCTGGGTATTTTAGAAACCCTAGAAAAAGTCACCATAACTAAGGATCAACTTGACAGCACATCATCATCATTGTTGTGATTGCTTAGCATGGGATATTGCCATACTGGGAGATGTAACCCAAAAAAGTAACTCTCCAAGCTCTTTAAATGGATGATAGTGCATCCCATTGATATCAGGTCATGACCTCATGGCACAGTGGTTAAACTGCAGTGCTGCAGTCAAATTTCTGCTCACGGTTGTTCAATCCCAGGTAGCCAACTCTTCCAGCCTTCCAAGATCAGCAAAGTGAATATATATTTTGCCTGGGGGCAGAGCAAAGTATAGCCTGAATGATTAAATTGTGAACCACCCAGAAGGTGCTTTAATTGCTATAGAGTGGAATATATTTATTATTTGTTTAGAATATTTTTACTCCATTCTTCTTAGAAAAACAAACGAAGGTGGCTTACAGTAATGCGGGACAATATACAATGTCCAGAAGATTTAAGACGTATTCAAGTTAAGAACAGGGAATTAGAAGAGGCATCTTAGAACATTAAAAGGTAACATTAGAGATACAAAGAGCACGCAAGAAGAAAAGAAAAATCCATTATGAAGGGTGAAAAGCATAATGGAAAACACTAGTGTTTTTATGGGATCAGTCAATTCATTCATGCATACTAATCCATATAAAGTCACCAAGTAGGTAGTCCCTCATTCAATATAAGCAGCATGCATTTGCATTTTTTTTTGCTTTTGCTTTTTTTTTTTTGCTTTTTTCTTTTTCTTTTTTCTTTGCCTCTCTCTTCATAATCATGCAGGCTGGACCCAAAGTAGGTGGAGTTAATTACGTCCCAGTTGCTCAATATTAAAATCTAATATTTTAACCATGTTGTCCTCCGTGACTAACATAAACTGATGAAAAGAAATACAATCTCGGTGCATAAAAGAGGCAGCAAAGTAATATGTCATGACTTGAGCTAATTTTTCTAAAGGTGGGACATAATGAAGCAAACAAAACAGAAAATAGATGTATTAAACTTTTCCTGTTCCTAGGAAGCCTTGTCCGGAGATATAGGAAAAGAGAGACACATGTCCTTAACTTTTATTTGATGAACAGCTTCACCGAATTCATTGGTCCAAATTGAATTTCATATATATGTGTGAACATGTAGGAGTGGTTTACCAAAGTGAAGCGTGCAATTTTATTTCATATAGACACTGATAAACACTAAGAAAATATTTTAGCTATAAGAGAAATTTAGATCATCGCATAATAATCATATCTTAGGCCATTTATTGAACCACTTCCTTTCAGTGTTAACAATTATGCTTTATTCTTTCAATCGTTTGTTTGAAGCTGTTGCTTAATCTTGGAAAACACATTCAGGAAAGGAATTCATCTAGATGTACAATTGATAAAATGAATTCAAAATATAAAGCAAACCATCCAGAACTACTGAATAGATGTTACAGCCTCAGTGTGCGTATTATGTTTGGAATCCCGGCTTTGAAATGCTTTCAAAAATCTTTGAATTGTCATAAATCTTTCAAAAAATGGACATATGTTTTTAATGGAAAATATTTTGAAGTGCCTACTAAAAAAAGGAAAAGAATTTCAAATACCTCCAAATATGTTTTAGAACAAAATGTTCTTTCATTTTATTATCCCCTTCCTCTCCAGATAAATTTATACAAAAGAATGGGTTGGGAAAGATCTCAAAAATGCAGCAGAATGAGTAAAGAATTTTTTAAAAAAGAGAATGAAGCCATGAATTACCAAATGTTCCCTCACTGTTCGCTCCGGTGAACGTCCCAAATACTGCTTGGTGTTTCATCTTTTTACCTCCTGAACTGCTGAACTTAAAGGGGAAGCGAGGAACATGATGAAGTTAACCAAGGAGAAGCTGGAATATGGAAGAGGTAAATGCAGAAATGTTGCAGAAATGGCAAGATCTGTGGCAGTAATATTCCCCTCCCCAGGGGAAAGTTGCAGTAAGGCCCCATCCTCACCATATGACCTATGGATGATGACAGCAGAAAGGATGACAAGATGGGGTTGCCACAAAGGCTGGCCTCTGTGTACTCAAAGTAGCAACAGTAAGGAAAGGCAAAAGCACAGATGAGGACTTCAGTCATAGGACTTGCTGTCAAGTCAGACTTAAGTCACACTGGTGACTCAGCTCAGATATTTTGCCACATTGACTCAGACTTGATTTATGACTTGGATGTTAGCCACCTTTCCCTTTTTTTCTGGGGCA
This sequence comes from Phrynocephalus forsythii, assembly GCA_029282475.1. Classification (NCBI taxonomy): domain Eukaryota; kingdom Metazoa; phylum Chordata; class Lepidosauria; order Squamata; family Agamidae; genus Phrynocephalus; species Phrynocephalus forsythii. Next base: position 177,331,872 of record JAPFRF010000001.1, on the reverse strand, counting down.
AAGGCTTGGGATTGGGGCTTTGGACCAAAGACTTAGACTTGGATTTAGGAATTGAGACCAAAGATTTGGACTCATGACTCAGACCCAAAGACTTGCCATCTTCTCTGGGCAAAAGCAAAAACATCACCTAATCATCCTTCCTTTTTTAGTTGGTAGGAAAATGCTCTGTGCTTTAAAAAATCCCCATTTTGAAGCCAGGGAATGTATTGAGAGGGTTCTTTAAGGGAGAAAATATGGTAGGACTGTGAAGGGAAGCAGCAGAAAAACCCAGATTATGCAAATGGAATCAGAACATGGAGGAAAGCCAGGAAAAAATCCTACAAAGAAGATCAGCAAAATAACATATATTTCTAGTATGAACAACATTTGAGGAGTCTAGAAGTTGAGTCATGGCAACTGGACTTCTTTTTTGAGAGATTGAAACCTTTTGCTGCTCTGGGTCTCAGGGTGATCCATTTTTCTTCTGGGTCTGGACACTGCTTTGTTGAAGGCCCACTCTGGATAGCCCCACCTCCACAGAAGCAAAGAAGAAGGAAGACAGGCACCTAAAGATAGCATTTAAGGCCTGTGGATATCCCTAGAGCCTCGTGGCGCAGTGGTTACATGCCTGTACTGCAGGTAAAACTGTGCTCACTACCCAGGGTTCAATCCCCGGTAGCCGGCTCATTGTTGACTCAGCCTTCCATCCTTCTGAGGTTGGTAAATTGAGTACCCAGCTTGCTTGGGGGGGGGGATGTGTAGCCTGCATAATTAAACTGTAAACCGCCCAGAGACTACTTGAAGTGGTATGGGGCGGTATATACGCAGAACACTTTGTCTTGCTATTTTTGCTTTTTCTTCAGTGGCTCAGTATTGCTAGTGAATTGTTCTGTAAGTTCCAGGGAGGGAGGGGTTGTCCCAAAGGAAGTCTGGCCCACCACAGTCTAGGAGACAGAAAGGCTCCCATCTAGGATTGGCTTATCTCAAGTATTTGAGAAGCTTGAGCTGGAAGCTGTAGGAGACAAGTAGGAAGTATTTTGTAATTTTCTCTTCCTTGTCCTGGTTTGAATTATTTCTGGGTAGCAGTAAACAGTAATCTTGATTGGGTTTCTTTCTTTCTTTTCTTTTTTCACTTCAGCAGAGGGGTATTGTACAGAAAAGCCTGATTTAAATACTCAAGTTGTGACGTTCTGTCTAATGAGTCTGAACAGATGTGGTTTATTCATAGGGCCAATTTCCGCCCCAGAAAACCCATGTGTATGGATGGATTTCCATTTTTCTCTATATGAAGGAAAGCATTGTGTGGGAATGGTGCATCCGGCAATCAACAAATTTTGAGTATATGCAAATATTTGCTGAGAAACAGATGATGCAAATCAACAGACAAGAGAGTGTATGCAATACCCAATCAATGGATCCACATGAATTGAATGATTTTGCTCTTTCCCCCATTCTCTATTTATAATAACAAGTGTTCTCATTGAAGAAAAGTCATGTGAAATATTTTTCATATGGAAATGTACTTTCAACATATCTAGTGCCCCTATAAAAATTAAACACAGTGTTAAATATGTTATCATAAATAGTTCAGAATGAGTTCTGAAGGCAAACTACCAGTTTGTGCAATTTATTTTACAGCGATTATGGGGCTATTCATATATTTTAAAAATAGCAGCAAAAACATAGTGCAGGGATTTATAATTATGTTACAATCATTGTAAGTAATATAGAAAGATTTACATATAGATTGGGTGAAGAAAATGGTGGCTGCTATATGAATGGATGGGGGAATTGCCATCTATGCTTTTGTTATGTTTGATTATTTTAAGAATGCAGAGGCATATTTTTAGTAGCTGCCATTAGATGTAATTTGACTGTGAGAGTGTGCATTGTGGAAAAGACAAAGAATAGCATTAAGGTTGCAAAACTTTAAAAAGAAAGATGAAGTCTGTGCAGTCCTTGCTTCCAAAGGGAATTAGGTTATTACGGTCATTTGATGGAGAAATGAGGTCATAACCAGCTAAGCAAAGCAACTGTGCTTTACTTATTAGTAAGAACCGAACTCAACCTCCTGAAGCATACATTTTCATGAATTTGCAAAAGTCGAAATGAAGAAATTTTTGCTACACTGAATATAAATATGAACTGGCCATTAAAGTAACTGGGGCAGAGAATTTAATCAAGAAATCCCTTATTAACACAGGTTTGATGTCAAAATAAAGCACATTCGTTGACAGATGTTTGATTCTGCAATTCTTTTTGGCTTCTTCCACTCCTGCTCCTCATTATGAGCCAGCTTCTGCTCATACCAGTGGGAGTTTTCTTCTTTACTAGTAACCATCTGCAAGGCTGCCTGAAATTGTCATACAATGGTATGGCCAATGGGGAATCATTTCAAATATCTTGATATCTGTATGGGCAGAAAGGGAGACCCTCAGGCCATAACAGAACCATGTAACATCTGTGCCTCATTTTGTTCACATATATACATTTCACTGAAACCCTGTTCAGGCATAATAGATCCTGGAGGTTTGGCCATTCTTAGAGGGAAAGGTCTAGCCCTTCCATATGTGTCTTTGCTTTCTACACCTACTCATTGCCTGAAAAAGAGACATGTATGGTTGCACCCAGACTCATCATGGCAACAAGATACCTTCTCGAGAAATGGATGTCCCAGATGTACCTCCCAGGTTCATGATGAACCAAAGCATAAGGATTCTGGAAGAGGAAAGAGAGGATAACCAATTTGGAATTATAGTCAAGCTACTTTTAGGGTTCTGATGCAATTCATTTTTTAAAAAGTACTGTATAGGGAAGAATCACCCAATGAGCAATGAGCCATGTTAGGATTTATATAAAAAATGAGCAATGAGCCATGTTAGAATTTGTATAAAAATTAGTAATCTTGCACTTTCAGTAGTACTGGAACATAATACCAATTTTAATATCCCCACAAATATATATTTTCCATCTTCTTTTTAAAACATTTTTAAAATTTATTTTCTACACTAAGTTACATAAAACAAATATATTGCTTGTCTTCTGTCATGTTACCACTTGAATCACAGTTTTTCCCAACGTTTGAACCCAATATAATTCATATCTCCCTTCCCATCTTAAATGAACATACCTTCATGTTTAGTTTCCTTGCTATCTCATCCCTCTTCTATCTATCTTTACTTAAATCTATTTTCAGTACAAAGAATATAGCCTATCTAAGATCAACAATCTATCCAAACTTGCTGTTTAGCTCTTCAGTACTAGGTAATTTAAGATAGATTTGACTAACTATATATATTCTATATATCATCCACAGTATATTTACCCATTCTTCCAAAGAATGCCTAATTTCAGCAATCATCACTAATTCAAATTAATACTTTATGGGCTATTATAAGAGAGCTGCCTCCTGGTCTATATGTTTCACTTTATGCATAGACATATGTCTGTGAAGATTCTCAGTCATCCAGGTGAGTTTATCTGGAAGTTGAGTCATGGCTACTGGACTTCTTCTTCTTCTTCTTCTTCTTCTTTGGGGTATAGACGTTCTTGTCTATACCTAACTGCCTCTATTCTTTTAAAAATCTAACAGATTAGCATTTATTTATTTAGCAAGTTTGTCTTCACATTTCCATTTTCCATTTCCCATATCATACCAATTAAGTAGTGGCCTTAGCCAATCAGAATACAGAAAACATTTTATGTAATAAAATCACTAAAATAAAATACTCTAAAATAAAATAAAATAAATGAGCCAGAAATTCTTTTTTTTTTCAGTTTTCCTTTTGCCTGCCAAGTCCCTTATCTTCACAGGTTGTTTTCCCCTTGTGAAATTCCTTATCTTCATGAGTTTCTTCATGATTTCAGTAGATGCGTTTATCATATTTTGTGAATTTGTCATATCCAAAGTTTTCTCCTGCATCAATCTTGGTGCATTTGTCTGTATATTAAAATCAGTTGTTTGTTTTAGCTCAATCTCGTGATCAGAACTACTGTATATACTCAAATATAAGTCTAGTTTTTCAGCCCTAATTTTGGGTTGAAAAAAGGGGCCCTTGGCTTATATTCGCGTCAATACTTTTAACCACTGAGGCAGTTCTACAGTAGGAGCCTCATACTGTAAACTGCAGTACTGCAGGTAAAACTGCAGGTAGCTGGTTTGGGGTTCACTCAGCCTTCCATCCTTCTGATGATGATAAAGTGAGTACCCAGTTTGTGGGAAGCAATGCGTAGCCAACATAATTAAACTGTAAACCACCCAGAGAGTGCTTTGGGGTGCTATATAAGAAGAATATTTTGCTTTGCTTTGCTGTTGAAAATCTTAATTAGCAAAACAAGATAAGGGGGAAAATGAAATAGTTATAAATATGTGGAGGCAGAGCATGGCATCAGGGCATTCATTTCTAAACAAGATGGCTTCATGTTATGCTAAACATGATGAATATCATCAATAGACAGAGCAGCAGCATCCCTAGAAAATCAGCCATGGAGTTTCTTACTCAGACTTTTAACTGGCCAGATTGGGTGAGTACTATTTTTGTGTGTGTTCTAGAAATGCTTTTTATTTTATGTATTCTTATTTTAAGAAAGACAATATTATTCTTTGTTTCCACAAGAAGGCTTCTAAAAGTTTTTAAATAATGCTTTCTAGAGATGTATTCTCTCTTGGTAGGCTATAAAACTCCTGTGTTTTTAGAATGTCACTTAAAGCATTCCTTTATTATATTTCTGACTTTATTTTGCTCTTTTATTTCTGACATGTATTTGCATCTACAACTTTGTCCATAGCTGTAAGGATGGTTTTTAAAGAAATGTGCCTGTGACTTCTGAAAGACTTATGTGTTTTCAATAATTCTTGAACTTTGGAACACAGAAGCAATGTAGGAGCAAAACTTGTAAAGATAGGCAAACTGATGCCTATCTGACCTTTAATTATTACAATAATCTAGAATTGAGTTTTAAAAATAGATGTAATTGACAATATACCAGTGGTATAGTTATTAAAGGGAGCTTTTTAGTTATCAAAGCTGATCTTTGGAATTTTTCCAGGTGTGAGGAGGGGAGGGGTGCTACAAGGCTCCATCCTGGGTCCTGTGCACTTCATCATTTTTATTTTTAATAATGACATGAATACAGGGATACATGGGATCCCTATCACATTTGCAGAGGAGACAAAACATTGGGTGAATAGCTAATACTTTTGGAACACTGAAACAAAATTGAAAAAGTTCTTGATAATCTTGAGCAATGGCCTGAAAACAACATAATGAAACTCAACAGGAATAAGTGTGAAATTCTCAGTGTAGGAACAAACAAATGCATGGTTACAAGATGAGGACACCTGGCTCAGTAATACTACATGTGAGAAAGATCAATTGCTGTAGAGTGTAGATCACAAGCTGAATAGGAGTCAGTAGTGTGATGCGGCGGTGGCGGGGGGAGCCATATGCTATTGCATGCTGCATCAGAAAAAGAAAAAGCCGTCCAGAGACCTTTGGGTAGTGGGCGGTATATATGTTGTATAAATAAATAAATAAATAAATAAATAAATAAATAAATAAATAAATAAATAAATAAATAAATAAATAAATAAATACTCTCCCAATCCCATGAAGAACCATTTCCTTTCCATTTAGCACTTGTTAGGCCTCATCCCAAGTACTGTGTCCATGTTTGAACACTGGAGTTTAAGAATGTTGTTGACAAACTGGAACAAGTTCAGAGGAGGGGATGACTGAGATCTAGAAACAAAGCCCTGTGAGAAAGGACTGAAAAAAACTGGGCATGTTTATTTTTTTAGAAAAGAAGATAGAGGGGAGATATGGTAGCAATCTAAAAAAAGTCATAAAAAGGAGGGGCAGGACCCGTTCTTGATCATCTCAGAGTGCAGGAAATGTAATAATGTTCTCAAGCTACAGGAAGCCAGATTTAGGCAGAACATCAGGGAAAAGGTCCTAACTAGAGATGGGCAAGAATAAAAAAATGGTGTTTCGTTTGTCGTTTGTCGTTGAGAGGTCTGTTTCGTTTCGTTTCCATTTTTCGTGATTTTTTGGGAAAAATTGTTTTTGTTTTTTGTTTTTTAATTTTTCGTTTCTACCTGCTTTTTGCACGATTTTTAAAGCATTTCCTTGCATGGGCGTCCCCCAACACCCCAGACCAGAGGGAAAACACTAAAAAAATGATGCTGGCAGAGACACAGTATAGACTAGGTACGCAGGGAGGCTGCAAAGGCAGCGGTGGGCGTTGTCCAGGGTGCAAGGCAGCCGCAGAGTGACTGCACTGTGGGGCAGGGGAGAGTACTCACTGAGAGGTACGCACACATGCACACAGGGAGGCTGCAGGACTGAAGCTAGAGTCGCAGAGACAGCAATCCCACCCTAACTCCCACCGGAGACTGCAAGGAGGATGAGGGCTGCCAGAGCTTTTTATGCCCTCTGTGGCTGCCAGACCTGCCCAGTCTGCCACCTGGGCATGCTATTGGTTGAAGTTGTCCAAGAATTTACATGATCCCATCGCATGGCTTGCCTCCATCTTGTGGCTGGAGTGGCGACATCCATTTTGTCATACTTAAAGGGAAAAGAAAAATACATCGCGAAGGGAGAAGACAAAAACAGACATTTTAAGGACCCAAACCCCTGGTAGGTAATAATTTCAAATAATTATCGCATTATCACTGCATTTTTATGGATGTCCAGGGCATTTTAATACCCAATAAATCAATATTAGGCATCTGGGAGCCATTTTGGGTTGATGTCCCCTAACTCCCCTTAAAGGAAAAAAATACAGCGATCTGAGAAAGGACATAAATGCACATTTTAAGGACCCCAACCCCCCTCCCAGGTAGGTATTATCAGACAGTATAAATAATTATCGCTGCATTTTTATGGATGTCCAGGGCGTTTTTTTAACATTTAAAACAGCTCATTTCATTGCACGCTGCCAGTAACGAAAACAAAACGTAATGAACACAATTTTCGTGGTTCTGTTCATTTCGTTTCATTTTCATCACAATTTTGTTAGTTGTTTCATTATGGAACGGAACGAATAATGAATAACGGAAACAAAAAAAGTTTGTTTCGTGCCCGTCTCTTGTCCTAACTGTTAGAGCAGTATGACGAAGGAATCAATTACCTCAGAAGGTGGAGGGTGCTCCAACACTGGAGGCATTCAGGAGAAATCTGGACATCCACCTATCAGATCTTATTTGGAGTCCTACATTGAGGGGGTGGGTTGTACTTAATGGCCTTATAGCAGGGGTGTCCAAACTTCAGCCCTCCAGCTGTTTTGGACCACAACTCCCACAGTCCTTTGTCATTGGCAATACAGGCTTGGAATTCTGGGAGTTGTGGTCCAAAACATCTGGAGGGCCGAAGTTTGGACACCCCTGCCTTATAGTTTCATTCTAGCTCCATGATTCTATGCTTGTATACTATGGTTTTATGAAAGTCCCCACACCTTTCCTACAGCATCAAGGTATATGTTCAGTATATATTCTGCTTGATTGTTGGTTGATGTAAACCATCCCTCCCTCACCAGAGTAACTGGCCTGACCTGAAGAAAAACAGGAAACCTAATTCTTTTCTACATTGCTTTCATATACATGTCCAAGTTAAGCCACTCCTAAAGATGCTTTTAACTTGCCTTCCATATTGAAATGTTCTATGTCATTAATTACATACTTACCTTGTCAAGTGAAGTAGGCAGCTCGTCTGGTTTAAGGAACGCGTATCGCTGTTCGGTACTTTTGTCCCTGGGAAGCGCAGTCAAGCGTCTCATCTTCCCTGTCATTTTTAAAATCTATTTTGAAGGTACATCTGGATAGGCTGCATCAACTTCACTGCTCAAAATATTTAAAAAAATATGCAACCAGGCACTAGGGAATATTTGAGAATATTACTACTGTATTCATGAGCTCAAGACAATGACTGCTGACTGAATGCTGATGGTAATGACAGTGTACCCAATGGACCTGAAATTTCTCGCTGGGATTTTCAATGAAAGCCCTTAATATACTGTCAGGGCATAATGAGTCACTACCTGATGGCCGCTGAGTGGAACTAGTGTTCCTTTAAAAAAAAAGAAAGGAAAGGAAAGGAAAGAATGAAAAAACAGGGTAAAAGCCTTTTCAGGACTTCCATTGAAGGGGAAAGTATCTCCTACTTGTTTTCTCACATGGTAGTTTATATCTTACATACTAAAGAAGCCTGCTGAAGGCTCTTTTTAGAGCATTTTAAAGGGCCGTTAAATTGATTCATTAATTTGTTGATTTTGCACCAGAAATTCATCAATTTTTCAGCCCGGATGAATCATAAATTATGACAAATCACCATTTTTAATTTGTCCTCATCTCTAATCCCTATTATATTCAGTGAGCTTTGCTTCCAAATAAAAATACATTTGTAAATGTAGGTCAGACTAGCTATTAAAGGGAATGTGTATTTCTAACAATTTATTTATTTCCATGACTATAGTGAGATTTTATTAGATACATGCTTGCTCTCTCTCTCTCTCTCTGCTTTTTTAAAAATAAAAAGATCTGCAAATTAAGCTGTGTTAGTAGATCACAAGTAGTTATTGTGAACTGCAAACTAAGTTAATCTTATAAATGCAAAACATCTAGGGGAAGAAAAGGAGGCTGCATAACAAACATTTGCTCATCCCTTTAAATGAGCACCTCCGCATCAAACATGATAAATGCATCATCTTGTGTGGCCTTTAGTCTTTTGTTACTAGGACAGTGATGGTGAACCTTTTAGAGACTGAGGCTGATACTTCACGTCCATCTCATCGCTGTTCGCGGTTCCGCTGGGGACCAATATGAAGAAATCTAACCGCACGCCCATTGCGGGATGAAGGGAGTTTGTCCCGACCGCGCCCCCTGAACTGCGATCTAAGCGGGATAAGAGATTCCCCTCCCTGGCCGTGAGAATCTCCTCATCTTGCTTTTCGCCCGTGGGGTCAGTCTCCTCCTGCAACATGCCATTCTCCATCTAGTGGCAGGAGTGTGAACTGCCATTTGCAGTACATTCCCTATGGAGTCAGAAATGCAGTGCAGAGAGATTAAAAGACAAATGCCTCAAACTTAGCTCTGTAACGCATTGAAGGCAAGGCTTCAGAGAATGGAAGCATTGAAAAACGGGGGGTCGGGCTGGAAAAAAACGGAGAACAAAGGCATGGAATTTCACATCTCATCACTGAATGAGGACGTGCGGTAACAGTCATGCCGGTATCATCCCTCACACCCGTGCGTACATGGGAACAGGGACAGAACCGCAAGAAGACCATGTGACTGCAACTGACATCAACACACAACGAACTTCCTCCCGGAACGAGAGTGGATGTGAAGTAAAAGTCTGAGTGCCCAAAAAGCGATTCAAGACTCACTTGGTTTTTTTTTTTTTTTTTTTGCAAAGTGCCAAAATGGCAATTTAACCTGAATTCAGTAGTATCCTGGGTTGCAAATGCTTTCGGTGCTACCCTTTGGGAAAGCGAGGATCGCAGAGCAGGGTTTTGAATTTCCCATGGACACAGCACCCTCAAAATGGCTCCATGCAGAGCGCTGAGTGAAGAGGAGGCAGTGGTTTGTGGGCTCATTCATAGCCCCAGTTTACTCTCCAGCCACACTGCTTTTGGGATGCCCAGAATGCCATGACTGTAGAGTAAACTGGGACTAAGAACGAGTCCACAAGCCGCTGCCTCCCCTTCGCCCGGCTTTCTGCACGAAGCATAGTGGTGTGCTCCGAGTGGAGGGGGAAGAGCCGTGGCTGTGAGGGGGCAATGTTGCGTGCCCACAGAAAGGACTCCATGTGCCACCTTTGGCACTCGTGCCATAGATTTGCCAATACTGTACTAGGACCTTTTAAGAATGAAAATAGAACATGTTAACAGGATGCTGGAATTAAGGTAGGACTTCTGAAATATCTTTCCAGCTCTGGTACTCACTAGTTGTGCAGTCATTTCTTTTCTGCCTAGTCTTATATATAATTAATGTGGGCATAAAATAGAGTTGGGAAATAATCTCACATCATTTCCCTAAGACAGGAAATACACTCTACATGTGGAAGGGTGCTTCAGGGTTCAACCAGTGTTCTTTGTATGACATGTTTAATAGGGTATGGATGAAGAAGTTATGATATCCATATTTTATAGAATCACAAAAATATGGATATCATGACCTCTTCACCCACACTCATATATTTGGTCCAATCGTTTTATGAAATTCCAAGAATTTCATGCCATTTTCGAGCAATGAACAACCAAGCGTTAAATCCAGTAGCAGGATGGGGGACTATTTCTCTAGCCTTCTGCATTTACTGAAAAAACTACTTGGGAGCAACCTTTGAGGGTACATATATAGCCTGAAAGGAGATAAAAGTGCGGCTTCCCTATAAGTCTCATGGCAAACACTCCACTGATGGAATGATGCAGTTGGATGTATCCTATTCCTGCTATCAACTTGTTTGATTAAGGCAGGCATGTCCAAAGTCAGGCCTGGGGGCCAAATGCAGCCCATTTTCAAACTTTGAGTGGCCCGCAGCCTCTCCTCCCCACTGGCTCAGCTTGTCATGCATCCCTGCCAGCTGGCCTCTCCCCATAGTGGATGGAGACATCACCTTATAGTTTTATGGTTTGCCTGCCCTTCCTGCCTCCGTCCGTCCCCCAGCCACCTGCCCAGCCTACCCACCCCCAGCTCCATTGCTGCAGCATCCTCCCTGCCTCCTTACATGTCCTAGAGGCTTGCCCAAAGTCAGCCCGGGGCCCAAATGCGGATGAATGGTCAGCCTGCACACATTTTCACCTCACCAGATCTGCCCCTTCTTGCAAAAAGTTTGGACACCCCTGGGTTAAGGAGACCTGGAAAGACAGAGTGCCACCCAAATCTGAAGACATTAAGCTATGCCTAGTGCAAGAGGCAATGGAGATTCTAGTGCTGCTATAATCACGCTACATCTTTCTCTCTCTATGACACTGTATCAAGTCCCTATCTTCAGAAAGAAGGAACCAAGAAACTACAGATAGATCAGCTTAACATCAACCCCAGGGAAATTTTTAGAACAGATTACAAAGCAGTTTCCTTGCAAGCAGCTTGAAGACAATGCAGTACTAACTCGAAGCCAACATGGACAGCACTGGTTAGGCCCCATCTTGAGAACTGTGTCCAGCTCTGGACGCTACATGTCAAGGAGGATGCCAACAAAATTGGAATGAGTTCAGAGGAGGGCAACCAATATGATCTGGAGACTGGAAACCAATCCCTATGAGAAAATACTGAAGGAGCAGGGCATATTAGCCTTGAAAGGGGGCGGAATCTGAGAGGAGATATGATAGCACTTTTCAAATATTTGAAAGGTAGAGAGGAGGGGCAGGATCTGTTCTTGATCATCCCAGACACATAATCGGCGGAAGCTACAGGAAATCAGATTTAGGCTGAATATCAGGGCTGGGGAGGCTTCTCAGCTGCCAAGAGAAGTATGACAATTGAACCAGTTGCCTTGGGAGGTGGCGAGGGCTGAGACACTGCAGGCATTCAAGAGAAAACTGAGCAACCATTTGTCAGGTCTGTTTTGATTTGGATTCCTGCACTGAGCAGGGTGTTAGACACAAGGGGCTTATGGACATCTCCAACTCAGTTATTCTGTGATTCTATGAACCGTGGCAATGCCAATAGCAACATCACAAAGGCAGTAGTTACAAATCACAGATATTTTATGCATGAACTTTCATAAGAACATAAGAAGAGCCATGCTGGATCAGGCCAAAGGCCCATCTAGTCCAGCTTCTTGTATCTCACAGTGGCCCCACCAGATGCGTCTGGGAGTGCACAAGACTAGATATCTGTTTCCTGATACCACTCCCTTGCATCCGGCCCTTGAAGTATCCTGGTTTTAAGCCTGGAGATTACACATCTCTATCATGGTTTGTGTAACCTGTGATGGACTTTTCCTCCAGGGAATCTGTCTAATTCCATTTTGAAGGCATCTAGACCAGATGCCATTTCCTGCTCTGCTTTTCAGCACAAGGATGGGGAACAGTTACTTCTTTAAAAAACTGTACCTCCCACAGCACACTAGCCATTATGGTCCTTGACTATGCTACCAGGAATATTTGGGGAGCTGTTGTTGAAAAAAGGAACAATTCTCATCTCTGCATGACTCACTAAATAATGAGCGTTGTTTCTTTTAAACCAGAAATCTTTGAGATGAAATTAGCACTAACTGAAACTTCAGGTGAGTAAAAGATTGGGCAATAAAGTGTTGCCTTTATTACTGACAGACAAAAAAACAAACTCAGATTTTTTTCTTTTGCCTTAACGTCAATAGTTTCAGTCAGGACACATATGAAAATGAATACCCTTGGGAATCTGTTAGGAAATCACTAAACTTTTTATCTTCTCCTCTACTTTAATGATTTATATCTATGTAAACCAATCTCATTCTGGTTGTAAAATTCCAGAGGAGATTCATATTTTATTGGAGAAGTATCTAGCATCAACATTTTTAAAGGAACTTGATCTCTTGAATGTCCCACAATTTCATTTAATTCTTTCCATCTTAGTGCCTGTTTTCCAAGTGCCACAAAACACAACACCATACTTTTCCTCTTCTGAACATGCACAATGACAGCAGCTCCTTTGAAGATGCAGAAGAGGGGAAAAAATCTGGCCATGAATCATCATAAACATGGATCTTTCTCTTTCCATTTGTAAACCTGGCATACATTAAGAGACACACACACCCCAGCAGGGAATAATGAGGTGAGACACAGATGGTGGTTTTAAGTAGAGCAGCTAGAGCCATAAATGTATTTAACATTTAACAGTAACTATGCTCTGGAACCTGAGTTAAGAGCCAGGGGTCCCACTCTTGCCCTCCCATGAGCAAATCTCAAGCATCAATTCCATGCTGTCCTCTAGATATCCCACCTCTGGCTGGTGGACACTGGGTGACCTTCCCAGACTGGTGCATGCTGGATGGGCTTCTCATGATGCTGCTGGCCAAGTCCTCATGACCTTAGGCAGGCAGTGGTTACAGATGGCCTTCTGTACACCCTCCATCCCAGCAGTAAAATCTTGCAATCTGTGGTCTTGGATGAACAAACACCCACTCAAGTGTTCCTTGGGAACTTACTGAAACATACCGCACAACCTCACTGCCTGCCAAAGCATTGGAGCAATCTCTCATAGAATCATAGAGTTGGAAAAGACCTCAAGGACCATCCATTCCAACCCCCTGCCATGCAGGAACCGCCATCCAGCCTGTGCTTAAAAACCTCCAAAGAAGGAGAATCCACCACCTTTGTGGCAGCATATTCCAATACTGAACAGCTCTAACCATCATGAAGTTCTTCTTAATGTTTAAATTGAATCTCTTTTCCTGTAGTTTGAAATCATTGCCCGAAGTCCTAGTCTCTGAAGCCATGGGAAACAAACTTGTTCTGTCTTCAATATGGCATCCTTTCAAATATTTAAACATAGGTGTCATAGCCCCTCTGAGCCTTCTTTTTGTAAGGCTAAACATTCCCAGCTCCCTAAGCCACTCCTCATAAGACATTTCTTCCCTTACCCTTCCTGGTCACCATCCTCTGGACCCATTTGAGGTTGTCAACATTCTTTTTCAACTGAGGTGCACAAAACTGTACATAGAATTCCAGGTGGGGTCTGACCAGAGCAGAATAGAGTAATACTATCACTTCCCTTGATCTATACACTATGCTTCTGTTGATGCAACCAAGAATCACATTGGCTTTCTTGGCCGCTGCATCACACTGCTGACTCATTTTCAGTTTGTGGCCCACCCAGACTCCCAGATCCCTTTCACATGTACAGTTCTCCATATCTATATCTATTCAATATCTATGCAATTCATTTTTTCCTATATCTATGCAATTCATTTTTTCTGCCCAGATGCAGGATTAGAGATGGGCATGACTCAGCAAAATTTTCGTTTTTGTTTTCATTTTTTCATTTCGTTTTGCAACGAAAACAAAAATTTTTTCAGAAGCAAAACGACAACGGAAACAAAATGAAAAATTTTGCCGTGTTTTTCGTTTTTGTTATGGCAGACACATTGCATTGAAAAGAATGCTAACGAAACGAAAATTTTTCGTTTTTGTTTTTGTTTTTTGTTTCGTTTCGTAACGAAAATGAAAACAAAATATGTGCAAAAACCCCCGAAAAATGAAAACAAACCAAAATGGACCCCCTAAATGAAAAACAAAAAATGAAAAATTATTTTTTGAGTCGTGCCCATCTCTCTGCAGGACTCTATATTTCTCTCTGTTGAAACTCATTCCGTTAGCTTTGGCCCAGCACTCTAATCTGTCAAGGTTGTTTTGGATTTTCTTCCTATCCTCAGTTTAGGGAATTAGCTGCCTCTTCCAATTTGGCATCATCTGCAAATTTAATCAGCTGACTCTCTATTCCTTCTATTCTTTCATCTAAGTCATCATGCTCCTTGCCCCCCAACCCCGCTGAGCACCTGATCTTGAAGGACACATTGCAGGCCCTGCAAAAAATATGACCAGTCTTCCTCCAATAGCTGAACCCCCATCACCTCTATACTATCCTAAGTGATCCACTGTATTCATCTCTGTATTCAAGCTGAAGAGCCAGTGTTGTGCAAGTCCATGGTGATGTGGCCAGCATGGCTGCAAGGAAACACTGTTTTACCTTTCCGCTTTTTAAAACAGTACCTATTTACTTGCATTTACATGCTTTCGAACTGCTAGGTTGGCAGGAGCTGGGGTTAACAGTGGGAGCTCACTCCCCTGCCTGGCACCCAGGATTTGAAACTGCTGAGCTGCCAACTTTGTAGCTGACAGTTTTCAGTGCTCTAGCCCACTGAGCTACCACACCAATAGCATTACTGGCTGCCAATCCATTCCTTTGCTCATTTTTAACCTGGGCTCTATGATCCTATATGGCTCGGGTCTAGCTGTGTGAACGATCGTATCACCCTATATCAATGTTGGCGAACCTATGGCATGGGTCCCAAAGGTGGCACTCAGAGCCCTTTATGTTGGCATCCAACACCACCCCTTCACAGCCACCTGTATTCAGGTTAAATTGATGTGTTGGCAATTTGCGAAAAATTAGTGGGTTTTGAATCACAGTTTGGGCACTCAGTCTCTAAAAGATTTGCCATCACTGCCCTATATGAATGATCCCACTTGACCTTTAAGATTTTCTGGGGAGGCCCATCTCTTTGTTCCTCCAGCTTCCCAAATGTGATTGGTGAGGATGTGGGACAGGCTTCAGTGGTCACTCCCAGGCTTTGCTCTGCCCTGAGAAGCCAGTTGACCTCCTTCCCTCTTGTCCTTCCTGTGTGTGTGTGTTGTGTCATTACAGTCGTGATTGACTCTTTGTGACCCCATGTCCATGGAGTTTTCTTGGCAGGAATACTGGAGTGGCTTGCCAGTTCCTACTCCAGGCGCCTACAGCACCTGGTATTCCCTGGTGGTCTCTCATCCAAGTACTAACCAGAGCCGACCCTGCTTAGCTTCTGAAATCAGGTGAAATCAGATGTGCTTAGACAGCTATATCTTGTCCTTCCTATATCATTCAAATACCTTCCTTTTCAGAGAGCCCTTTAAGCAATAAATTGGGGTCCCAAGAATGCTGTATGTACAATGTTTATGTTTTTAAAATTGTTCTTAATTTTGATCAATGTTTGATTGTTTTTAATGTCATTTTCTGTAGTAGTTTAACTTACTATTGTTGTAACATTTTTAACTGTTGTGAACCATCTTGTGTCCTCTATGGAGAGAAAGGCAGCCTATTAAACAAACAAACAAACAAACAAACAAACAAACAAACAAATGAGTATCCTTTCTTTACTGTTCACAAGCACATTTTTCTGTTCCATTTCCACAAATTTCTGCATTTATTTTCAAGCCTGCATTTATTTCACTTGCATTTTCAAGTACAAACCCAGGTGCACAATATGCACTTACATACACTTTCTGCACCATTTTACACCTTTTCTGTCTGTACAGACACAGGTTTCAATTTGTCTACTGCTTTTCAACATTTAAAGAAGCCAAACTGTAAGGAAAAGTTCAGGGAAAGAGGTGAGGGTGCATTGTCACCGTATTGGTTTGGGAAGTGTGAAATAAATTTGTTCATGTTACCACACAAAATGGACAAATTGCAGCCACACATAAATTTCAGCAAAAAAAATATTTAGGAATATGAAAACCAAAATCAAAGTGATTTTGTGTTTATATTGGGTGAATATTCTAAAATAGATCACTCTGAAAAATGCTGAGAAACAACAAATACTTGTTGTGATAGGAAGTTTTTGCTTAAGCAGCAAAAACACAAAATAATAGTAATATGTAACAGAAAAGAGAAGATTTGTTCCACAAGTGCCTCCCTGCAGAATTGTGCAGACTTGACTGATGTCCATGTATTGCCTCTAATCCTGACTGAAGCCCAGGTAAGTTTACCTGCTGTTTATTTTAACAGCACTGTTGCTTAATATGATGCTTATTGAATCACATACTATTTAATGAAGGAATGAATGCTACAATAATGGATTTTAAAGAAACTAACTAGAATGAATTGAACAAATTGAGCTTTTGGGGCCTTCTCCTCTGTCTTCCCAGGATCAACCACAGAACAAATATGCTGTGAAATGTGTGTTTAAGTAGGTCGTAATTCTTTTATGCTTAAAGTGGTTTGAAATTAGCAGAACAAAATATGGAATTTGGCAAGTGCTGTCTGGAGTAGAAGATACATAACACGTTCTCTGCCCACATGTTTGAGGTTTGGAAATCACTCCATCTCCATGGGTGGTCCCCATCTAGCTCATCTTTTGCACTCTAGTTCATCTGGGTTATCACAGCTTTCTTTCAGAATCTTGTATTACAAATAATTTACATTTAATTTCAAACCACCACCACCACCACCACCACCACCACCTCCTCCTCCTCCTCCTCCTCCTCCTCCTCCTCCTCCTCCTCCTCCTTGAAGGTTCTTAGGACTGAATGTCTGATGGTGCTGTCCTTTGATATCCAATTCTATTGTCAGCTTGCTCATTAGTGAAATGATCTGCTATCTTTTTGTCGATCAGTTAAATGGAAATATCTGAGGTGGGGGAGGGGGCAGTACTCAAGACATGCTGAATAAGCAGGTGCACCTACTGGAACTGTATATAAAACATTGGGGTGTCTTGCTTCAATGAACCTCAGGGTAGACTTAAACCGCAGGAGGGCCTGCACACGGATTGATACCACAGCTTACATGCCATGGTTCTTTAGGCGTAGAGATGGGCACAAAATGTCATTTTGTTTCATTTTTTGTTTCTCCCCCACATGTTTTGTTTCATTTCTTGCAAAATATTTTTAAAGGAAATTCATTTTGTATTTCATTTTGTTTCATTTGTTTTGTTTTGTTTACACCAGCTGACCATCCCAGCATGGCAGGCTGGTCGGCTTTTTTGTTTGTTTGTTTTTTACAAGGGCCCAGCAGGGGCCCCGTGCTACAGCTGATGAGACTTTTGTGCCCCAATCAGCTGTAGCTTGGCCCCCTGCTCGGTAATTTTTTATTTTTATTTTTATTTTTATTTTTATTTTTATTTTTATTTTTATTTTTACTTGCAAGTGCCCAGCACGAGGCCCACTGATCAGGATTTTTTTTTTAAAAGCCCCAATCCGCTGTAGCACATGCTCCCTGCTAGGCATTTTTTGTTGTTGCTGGGGGAGCCCTCCCAGTGCCCCCTGCAGCTGGTGCCGGCAATGGGCCTCTGGAAGGGAGCTCTGGTGGCAAAAAAAAAAAGTTTAAACTTCCCACCTTTTCCCACACACAGGAAAGGTTTTATACTTTTTTTGCCACCCCAGCCTGCACGCCAGCTGATTGTCGCTGCAGGAGGCCATACCCCACAGTTTTCCGCGTCCCATCAGGTGTGTTGTGGGGGGAACCATGGGGTTTTCCCCATAGGAATGAATTGCTAATGCATTCCTATGGGGAAACGAAATGAAACAGAACAAAACAGAAATTTCTGTTTTGTTTCATTTTGTTTCACTTCCAGAGTGGGGTTTGTTATTTGTTTCATTAGGGAAACAAAATGAATAACGAATAATGCAATGAATTAAAAATTCATTTTGTGCCCATCTTTCTTAGGAGCTCCTGGCAAGCTGAAGGAGTATGATATTTTTCTCAACTTTACTAATTTATTGCTTATGCTTTCTGCTTCAGAGTCTCTTTTTAAAAAATTGTACCTGACCACCTTTGGTATGTTCATTGTCTCTGAATGTAGAAGAAGTTCTTGTCAGCCTTGACAAGAAATCCCTGGAGTTACCTGTCTCAACTTTGGCTTTTTAAAAAATAAATGCAGGCAATTGTTGAAATCAGGAAGATAAAAAAGTGCTTGAAGAACACTCATCTTTATGGCCCCTCATTTCAAAATGTCATATACATCATTGCAAAACACTTATTAGACACATTTTTGTTTTTCAATGTAAATCAGTAAGAGCTACGCTTTGGCTTAGACTAAGGGAACAAACAGAATCACATTTTGTATACATCTGCAACAAAGGGCACCAAATGTCTAGTCTTCATTAGAACTGAAAGAGAAAAACAAGACCTATTCATGTGATGCTAAAATTTCACTTTGACAAATAAACCTATTATATCTACATAACACTCTTGCCTCAACTGTATACTAGTTAATCTGTTCATGTAAATTTATGGACTTTGTGAAACATTGCAATTCTGTCTCTTACTGTGCAAACATGGGAAGTACTAATCAAGAAGATCAAGAGGTGGCAACCTTGGTTCATAATGTCTACCTGAATGACACATTATTTTCAAAAAAGTGTCAACTGTGGGGAGTTGCAATTCATACACATATGAAATGATTATAGTTCTGATTAGACACAGATAGACAAGTATAGAGCAAAGACAGGATTTACAATCTGTAGAAAGGAATGCATAACCATCTTCTTTATAAGGGTCCAAATGAAATTTAGTGTTTGCATCTTACTCCTTCTTCAAATGACATGCCGAGGGAATTGAATTTAGAATGGTTCTCCTTAAGCTCATCTTCTTCATATCACTAGGCCTTATGAACCAGTGTGAATCCTCAAAATCTTGCCCCATCTGCTCTCTATTTAAGCAATCCTGAAATCTATGAGTAATTTGAGGCAAAAAGATTGTACTCCAAGTGCTTCCTTCCTATAAGACCCAGATTCTATTCCACATCAACTCTTTTGGGAAATATGTCGCTGGTTCAAAATTAATTGATTGAGCTGGAGAGTTCATTCTCATTTGTGTGTGTGTGTGTGTGTGTGTGTGTGTGTGTGTGTGTGTGTGTTTTATGGTAATTGTCTCAGCAGTAAATTCTACTTCTGGTTCGATAACAAGAAAAACATCCTTTCATTTTGCAAAGAGCCCTTCTATTTTATTGAGTTTTGAGGGCAGGGAGAGAGAAGTTCAATGTTTTTCTTTCCCTGCATGCAAAAGTCATTAATTTGTACAACATGCAGATTTCTGCCAAACTGCCAGGTGTTTGTTGTTTTAAAGATTATTCATGGATCCAATGCACAATGATTCGATATTTTAAATTAAAGACAAGCTATTGTACAACATGGTGATCCCACTGTTGAAGGAGCAAAATTACCACTGACCTCATCATGGTGGAAATAGGAACTTATTCACAACTTCTCGGCATGTTGTTGGTTCTGCACATATGTGCCAAAGGAAGGGAGCAAGCTCTGTTTGTCCATCAGATAATGGAGGCAGAATGGAATATGCTGGCCTAGGGATTCTTGGCATTGTGCCACCCAAATGTATAATTTTTCAAAATTCTCAGGCAGAGATAGGTGGATCAGATATTGTTCCTGTTTATCTGTGGTAAACGGTGTTTCTTTTGTTACGCTACAGCCATCTTATTGTGACCCTAACAAGGCTTTCAAGATAAGTGAGACATCTATGGAGATATTTTACCAGTGCTATATCTCCTCCCCATGAGCTTCCATTCACAAATAGTTTTGAATTTAAAATCTAAATTCAAAGTGTGATGTGTACATACCACCAAAGCACTCAAACCACTCTCTGCACAATTTACAAGTAACAATGCAGGCTACACATTGGCCTCCCAACAAGCTGGGTACCCATTTAACGTACTTCAGAAGGATGGAAGGCTGAGTGAACCTTGAGCCACTGCCTGGAATGGAACCCCAGGTCGTGAGCACAGTTACAGCTGTACAGCTGCAGTACAGGATTTTAATCACTGTGCCATGAGGCTCTTACTTAGTATAAAAAGAAAATGAGATTTTTAAAAATATGAACATGGAAGACTTTAAAATGAACAGATCCTTCCATACAGGCCCAGGGGTTTATGTACTGTATTTACCTCTTTAAAAAAACTGGATTTGAATCCTGCTGGAAACAGCCCTGCTCCACTCAGAGAGGGTGCCCTAGCTTCCCTGTCCCCATCACATCCAGTGGGCACAGTGGGCACTCTGAGTGGGCACTTGGCTCAGAATGCATGGCTGAGGAGCACTGACCATTTGTTCAGATGATGAACAAATTGGCACAAACTTCCGAATCGGCGGTTTGTGTCCTTCTCTACATGATAGCATTGCTGAGCCTGGCGTCATTTGCTCCAGCATCTGACACAACATAACAGTTCCCAGTTTTAAGGCATTCTGTGCCTCTGGGAAAGGTGTTGTCTCTGTTTAAATAACAAATTACATATGTGTCAAAAGTCTTTTTGAAAATCTTTATCCAAGACTGGGTGTGGTTTCCATTCACTCAAATAGATCCCCACATGTTTTACCACCCAAGTGTATCAATAATGTGTTTTAATAAAATAAATGCATTTTCTTTCTTAGTAAACTTCTTCTGCACACTGGAAATAAAAGAGCTAGTTTTAAAGTCTTCATTATATTTTTATCAGTTTCTTCCTCTACCTTTACAATTTAGGTTTTTTTTTTTTTTTAAAAATGGCTAATTAATATTTCAGCAGGAGTATGAAGAGAGCTTCATTAGCTTACAAACATGCTAGGAGACAAAGAAACAAATGCGTGGGCGGGAGTCTGAAAACATCTAAATGCAAACTCTTACATCAAAGCATAGATGCTGTCTTTGCTCTCCTGTTTAGGATAAACTGGCTTGCTGCTAGAAAGGAGGTCTGGGGGTTAGATCGGCATATCAAGAAGATTAGAGGATAGTCGTGTTGGGATAGGAATGATGAAACAAAGATCATTCCTAAAATGTCTGGTGTTCAAAGAAAGTTGAAAACCAAGGGCCTCCAAGCTTCTCAGTGCCAGCGTGGCTCAGCTCAGATATAATGTATTTGATTCAATCAACTATGACTGAATAGCTCAGTGAGTTAGGCATTTGGCTTTTGATTTCCCCCATGGTGCCTCCAGGGGGATGAGCCAGCCGGTGATTAACAGTCCCAGGATACCTCCATAAGAAGGGAGTTGGGAAACCAGTTCCAAGTACTCTCTAACTAGAAAACTCTAAAAAAGGCCACCAGGCAGCAGAATTGATGTGACAGCAGATACTATTATTATTATTAGAGATGGGCACAAAATGAATTTCTTTTTAATTTTGCTTTTCATTTTTTTTTCAGAACAAAATGAAATATGAACTGATTTTTAAAAGAAAAATGATACAAAATGAACTGGAAATTTTCCATTCGTTCTGTTCCATTTTTCGTTAATGACAAGATTTCCCATAGGAATGCAATGAAAAGCAATGCATTCCTAAGGGAAGCTGCTTTAAATAACCCATGCCTTCCCCACAATCGGGTGCATTGGGGAGAAAGGTGCAGGTTGTTTAAAATGTCTTTGAGCCACTGAAGCTGCCTCGGTGGCTCAAAGACATTTAAAAAATCCCATGCCTCCCACCCCCAATTGGGCACGTGGGGGGGAGGCACGGGTCCTTTAAAATATCTTTGAGCCACCGAGGCAGCCTCGGTGGCTCAAAGATATTTTAAAGGACCCGCACCTTTCCCCCCAATGTGCCCATTTGGGGTGGTGGTGTGGGTACTCCCCCAATTAGGCACACCGGGGGGAGAAGTGTGGGTCCTTTAAAATGTCTCAAGCCACAGAGGCAAGCACTTACATTGGTAGCCAAAGAAATTTTAAAGGACCCACTCTCCTCCCCCAATATGCCCAATTTAGGTGGGGGGGGGAATGGCACAGAGTTTTAAAACATTTTTTAGCCACTGAAGCAATCGGCAACGGTGGCTGCAGCCATTGCCACTTCCTTCCAAGCCTGAAAAAGAGTTTTAAAACCTTGCACTATGAGGGGGGGGGAGTGTGGGGTTTTAAAACTTTTTTTTAGCCACCGGAACCAGTGGTTTATGTGGCCATTGCCGCTTGTTTCCATGTCTAAAAAAATGTTTTAAAGTCCTGAACCACCCCCCCATGTGCCTGATGGGGGGAAGCACTTTAAAAAAAATTAGCCACCTAAGCAAGCAATGGGTGGTGCCTGGTTTATTTTCTGGCCGTTTTTGGCCAGTATTTTTATCATGTTTTGTATTTTTACGATGTTTGCATTTACTATATTGGGATTATAGTTGGGTAGTCACTTGGTGACATGCTGTACATCACCCAGAGTTCCCTATGTGAAATCGGGCGGTCAATAAGTACAAAAATAAAAAAATAAATAAGTGTCGGCCACGGCCATCACCACTTGCTTCCATGCCTAAGGAAAAAAAAACTAAAAATGCCGCACATTGGGGGGGGGGTTTCAGGGTTTTTAAAACACATCACAGCAGTAAAGGAAAAATGAAACTAAATGAAAAAATGAAAAGATTTTTTTCAAAAAATTCATTTCCAATGAAATGAAACAAAAGGAAGAGAACGAAATCCAAAAATGAAATGAAACACCATTTTAGCATTTTGTACCCATCTCTAATTATTTTTAGTACTTAAGTGAACATTTACTGACACAAAAACGAGTCACTCCCACTCTTCCCCCTTTCTTTTTTAATTTTTTAATTTTTGTAGTAAATACTAGAATACAAAACATAAAAAACAAAAACAAGTGACATTTATACAAAAGGGAAATAAATTAACCATAACAAAACAAGGCCCATGCAACCTACCTCCCACTCTGAACTTAGACCATGCTTACAATCCCTAACATATCAACCTACCCATTTCTCTCCAGAAATACATTGAGTCTCATCCCAGTGTGTACCTTTTACCTTTTTGAAATACATATGCCAACAATTTGTCCCATTTTCATTACATAATTAGATTTTTTCCAGTCCTTTTCTAATTTTGATTTCACATGTCAATTTATCATTAATAGCTATATTCCATATTTTCTTCCTTTTTTTCATAACCTTTAGTCTGTGAAGATTCTCAGCCATTCAGGTAAGGTTATCCGGAAGTTGAGTCATGGCTGGCAACTGGAGTGAATGAACTGACAAAACTACTTGGAGGAGTAGTGAAACATTGTATACAGGTGGCTATGCAGGGGCAATGTCGGGTGCCCACAGAAAGGGCTCCAAGTGCCACCTTTGGCACCCGTGCCATAGGTTCACCATCACTGCTTTAGGGCAATGATCCATAGACTGATAAGCAGACATGTCCCCACTTCACATTCAAATGTCCATTAGAAAATGGGAAAGTTCTCTGATGGGGAGCGTGTTCCAGGCCTCCATCGTACATAAACTGATCAGCCAAGAAAGCACTGCAAATTTAGTCTGAACTGAGTGAAAATTATAAACTGATTGCTATAAGGGTTTGTGGTAAAACCTGACAGGTACCTCATAAATATTCAAATGATGTCAACTGGGTAACCAATGGAATAGCCTGTGGGTGGGGCTAAAGCATATAAAACATGTGCTTGTTGGAATAACAGATAGGCACTGGATAGGGACTGACTAGGGTCTGGAAAGGTTTCTGATGACTGTTAGGGACTGGTTAAGGTTTAGTTAGGGTCTGAAGAATGAAACTAGAGTTTTGTAGAAATGGAATAAGAACTGTGAGCATAGATAACTAAGAAAGTTTAAGATATAAATATATTTATAATGTTGTTCGAAGTTAATTTACAAGAATGTGTTCTCAATGTTTATTTAACTGCCTGTGTGAAATCAATAAACATATCCACTTGTTTGAACTTTAAACACTTTGTATCAGACCACATTTTTAATTGATGGAAATTTGAAGTAATTTTATTGATGACAGTATTTTAATACTCAGGTCCGTGACAGGGTTAGTGAGGTAATGTAAGGGAATAATTTGCATACTCAGGAAAGCTAGCCAAATTCTGTGGAAGGCAAACAACATAACCCACAGTGGTTCTTGCTGGCAATGAAAGAGTCTCTGTTTGGATTTTGGGGTGTGCAGCCATTTAGTCAGTTGGCACACAACTCAAAAATGCAATTGAGGATGACTCAGAGGCCAGTCAGAAGGGAATAATCGTGAGTTACACTCTTGGCCTTTCACAGGAGTATGCAATAGGTTTTCAACCACTGTTAAAACTTTATTATTCATGGTAGCTAAATATACTTTCAATAGTAGCAGAATCAATAAAGGCAGAATTCAGAAAACCCATTCCACAAAGTCACTTAGGTTTTTTCCAAGAAAATGGCTAAACAAAGAAATAAGGAAAACATGAGTCTAAAAACTCTGATGGCCATTCTATTCATATCTCCTCAATGTCCCATTGAAGCCCATGGGGATTACTTTGGGGTAAAGTGAATATAGGACAGATTCCTCCTGAAAGACAATGCTGTTTTAAAAGACGACCTTTGTTATTCTAACCTCATTCACCTGGTCACCTTCTTTGACTGTTTGACTATGATCTTGGCACTACTCTTCCACCCCACTTGCCACATGTGTGCTGAATGCTGGTACATGTATGCATACATATGAACACATGGACACCATACCCACCTCACTCATGAATGTTTTCTGAAATGGTTGTGAGCTGGTTCTCTATGTAGAACTGCAAACTTGTTTTAAAGAGCAAAAAGAAAGAAAAAGAAAAGAATATTTCAAAATAGCAGCAATAGCTGAGCACATTGAGCCTTTTAGACCTAAATAACAGGAACATTACCTTAGCATATGGGAAGAGGGCTAATCAGTCTCATTTAATCCTTTAATAGTCACATAGCTCTACCCTGGGTACATAGACCTTACCCGTACAGGATTTGGTCCAGAGGATGCCTAAGCTTCAGGATGTAGCCCAGACAAGATGATTCTTCAGGAGCAGAAGGGTGACCATGTTTGGAGACACCTCACCCCTTCTTTGCTGACAAATACAAGAGAGTAGAGACATGCTACCGACCTGAGGAAATTCTGAAGCCCAGATACTGGGAGATGGGAAGGAGAAAACTGAAGAGCCAGCAAAGAAGAAGGGGGCAAAGCAGAAGCATTTTGGATTAACATAAGAGCAAACTGAGTTTATGACTAGCAGATGTGGGTGTTCGCACCCCATAATCAGGACCCACCATTGTTTGCTGTGTCCTCATGGAAAACAGGGATTTAAGTTCCGTTTTCTGTTCAGAAAGCTGATCATTAACAACATGGAGCTACTCATATCACTTTCCTCATATTTCTACCTTCATATGAAGGTTTCCTGACCATGTTGTGGAATAAGACATTTGAGCTATTTGTGCTAATTCTTTTTAGGAAAGTGAGGCAGAAACCAAACTAGAGGAGACTGCAGATTTAGAGAAAGCAAAGTGTTCTGCTTATATACCACCCCATACCGCTTCAAGTAGTCTCTGGGTAGTTTACAGTTTAATTACAGTATGCGGGCTACACATTGCTCTCCCCCAGCAAGCTGGGTACTCATTTTACCAACCTTGGAAGGATGGAAGGCTGAGTCATCCATGAGCCTGCTACCTGGGATTGAATCCCAGGTCGTGAGCACAGTTTTAGCTGACGTACAGGCATTTAATCACTGCGCCACGAGGAATAATAGCTGCAGTAGACACATCATCATATAAACAGTCTGCCAATTTGGAGGCAGGCATGTCATCCTAACTGAGGGCACTAATAATCAAGGGCATCCTTTATTGTGATGGGGAAGGCTACAGAATGTGAGTTAATAAAATAGACATTCTGTGAGCACATGAATTTCTGTTTTTAAAAAATTCTTGATGACTTCCCCAGATGTATTTTAGATGTAAAAAAGCTACTCTTGAGTGCATTAATCAGCTCTCCCTATGTAATTTCATCTTAATTGTAGCTTTTTACTACCTAACTAATCATTTTATATATAGACAAAGTGTGTCACCAATATTTTCAAAAATAAATAAGGTGAACTCACTCTGCTGCTCTTCACATAATCACACTGTTCTTGAATTGTGATGGCCTTTTATTGTACTAGAAAATCTCTGCATAATCGAGGACAATTCACAAACATAAGCATGATTAAATTCAAGGTTATGCTCATCACATCACTGCAGAAAGGTTATATTGCTTACAAAGTTGTGGAAATAAATGTGTTTTCCTCTTCCATTTCTTTTGTTTGTTTGTTTGTTTGTTTGTGTTTGTGTGTGTGTCTCTTTGTGTGTGTGTGTGTGTGTGTGTGTGTGTGTGTGTGTGTGTGTGTGTGTGTGCGTGCATGAGCATACACATGTGTGTTTTACTTTATTATTTTGTAAGGAAACTGCTTAGAAATCAAATCAGTTTCAGGTAACTACTGTAAATTCTGACTCTGAACACATCAATGTTCCCATATATGGTGGTTCATAGAGGATTGGGAGATTTGGCCAATTGACTCAGAGGGTTATTGGTAACACTCATGCTGACCAGGGGATTCTGGTAGTCATAGATATATGAAGGATCTTAATGTTTCCTGATTGGAACACAGAAGGAAGTGGCTGGGCTGCAACTGCAGTGCAATGGAGTCAAAGAAAAGGTGTAAATTCACGCTGCATCCCCATTACAGTAATGCCTTGGTTTACCAGTACCTTGGTTTAAGAGTATTTTGCAAGACCAGCAACAATTTTGATACATTTTGCCTTTATCATCTAGCAGTGTCTTGCAATACAAGCACTTGAGCAGGTCACATGATCACGAGTGAGCCAATTGTGTCTCCCCCCATTGTGGGGTATTGTCTGGAATAAGTATGGGCGCAAAACAGAAAAACAGTGAAAAAATCATATGAAATGAATCAGTAATAAAATGATTCATTACTGTACTTACCTCATCCTTCTGGGCTCCGGCAGTGGCAATGGCTCCAGCAGCAGCAGCCCTGGTGGTGGGCCTAGGTCAGCCTGCCAGGCCCGCTCGCTGGCTGGCTGGCAGAGCTCCAATGGCAGCGGTGGCTCCAGCAGTAGGCGTAGGCTGGCTGGCGGGGCTCCAGCGGAGGTGGAGGAGAGGGAGGGGCACAACCAAGTAGGTAAGAAAGCCATTTCACAGACAACCAAATGGTTCATTTTAACTAAAAATACACTGTTTCATTTCATCTATAACAAAATGCTGCTTCTTTGTTTCATTTCATTTTGTTTCATTTTGTTTCATTTCATTTTGTTACATAATGAACCGATGAATCAGCATTTCATTTTTCATTTTGTGCCCATCCCTAGTCTAGAACATTCCATCTCAGGCAAGACTCCAAAGAAGGGTGAGGAGAGAGGAACAAAGGTCTCCCATGCACCAGCTAGTAACATTTTTAATGGCGAATGCAGGTTAGAGTTTTCTTTTTCTTTATATTTGTATTTTATTTAATTTGTTTCCAAAACACTTTCTTATTTTTCAAACCAATTCTAGTTATGGGACAGCTAGTCAAGTGTCTATAGAGCTATAAATTGCATTTTATTATTGCCAGATTAAAAACATAGAATAATATCCAGTTGTTAGTCCCAAGCAGAGCAGATTCCACAGCAAGGTACCTAAGCCATGGTGTAGACATGGACTTCTAGTCAACTTCTTTTGTGAGTTTTAGCACATATTGTGTGCACATTATGTGGTCTATGGGCCCCCAGAACAAATAACCTGAGTTCCCATTATTTCCTATGGGGAAATTTGCTCTTATATACCAGTGCTTTGGTTTATAAGCATGTTTCTGGAACGGATTATGCTTGTAAACCAAGGTATTACTGTATTACATCCCATAATTCCCACATAATGTGTAGTATGTAAAGTGCAACTTCTCAGTTCCTGCACTCTGCTCTGCATTCCAGTGTAACTCCTTTGAAGTCAATATTTTGCTGCTGGCATGGCCTTCATGGAATAAGTTTCAGTCAGATATTTTATTCCTGGCTTTTGTAATTTTTAGACAACAATTTTGCATGTATGTCTTTGAATTCGTTGCCTTGTTCCCTGCCACCACCCCACAAGTTCTTAGAGCTGAACTTGGATTTCATTGTCTCCAATATATCTTTACAAATCTCCTTCAGATCACTTTGAAGCTCCTTTCTCATCCCGTCAGAGAATATATATATAGCTATTTTAGTCCCCCTTTTATAATACAAATCTTTGAAGCCTGATATCATTTTGATCGCAGTAGGATGTACAGAATCAAAAGAAATTATGCTGTTTCCACGGCATGTGACCTAGTATTGGTAAAGTACTGCAGGCAAGGACTAACCAGTCACTTAGGGACAATATGGGTGCTTTGCCTGATTTCCATTGTGCTTTCCTCTTAAGGAACTGTAGTTTTACTTGTTACAGCCCTCTCTTACAATCCTTTCTTAAACTGTGGTTGCAAATCGTGGGCAGAAAAGTCAACTGAAGCAGACATGCTCAAACAGATGGCAACAACATTGAAGGTGATTATCATCTCAAAGGCAACAAAGCATACCCTGGATGGATGCTGCTCTTGTTTTCTATTTTCATGATCAAATTTATATCACACTTTTCAACTAGATCACCCAAAGTTGACAATGATACTGAACAATTACCAACCAGTACTGGATATCCCATTTTTAGGGAAAGCCCTAGAGCAGGTTGTGGCCTTGCAGCTCCAGAGGTTTTTGGATGAGATAAACTACTTGGGTCCATTTCAGTCTGGCGTCAGGCCTGGCTATGGGACTGAGATGGCACTGGCTGAGTTGGTAGATGACTTATTCAAAGAAATGGATAGGGGATCTGTGTCCCTTTTGGTTTTACTAGCCCTCTCAGCTGCTTTTGACACTATAGACCAGTAATAGCAAACCTTTTAGAGACCGAGTGCCCAAACTGTGATTCAAAACCCAGTATTTTTTTTGTTTGCAAAGTGCCAATACAGCAATTTAACCTGAATACAGGTGGCTGTGAAGGGGCAATATTAGGTGCCGAGTGCCACCTTTGGTACCCATGCCATAGGTTCACCAATAATGGCCTAGGGCAGTGATGGCAAACCTTTTAGAGATCGATTGCCCAAACTGCGATTCAAGACCCACTATTTTTTTGCAAAGTGTCAATGCACCAATTTAACCTGCATACAGGTAGCTGTGAGGGGGCATGTCAGGTGCCCACAAAAAGGGCTCTGAGTGCCACGGTTGGCACCCATGCCATAGATTCGCCAACACTGCTATAGATCATGGCATCCTCCTGACTTTTCTCTCTGAAATGGGAATTGGGGGTACTGCATTAAAGTGGCTCCAGTCCTTCCTGCAGGAAAGAATGCTCAAAAATGAGATGAGCACCACCGCTAGAGTCAGACACGACTAGCACGCATGTGCAGGGGGAACATTTACCTTTACCTGTTCTGTCTCCTATGTTATTTAACATTTATATGAAACCACTGGGGGAGATTATCAGGTCGTTTGGGGTTAAGTGTCACCAGTCTGCCAATGATACCCAGCTCTACCTCTCATCACCTCCGGATTCTAAGGGAGCTGCTATCTCAACTTTACATTTGTGTTTAGCTGCAGGAATGAACTGGATGAAGATGAACAAGATGAAACTAAACCCGACAAGAGAGAGCTGCTCCTGGTCAGTCAAAAGGGAGAACAAGGCATAGGAATGTAACCTGTACTGAATGGGATCACCCTTCAATTGAAAAAAAAAAGGTATACTGCTTGGGGGTGCTTTTGGACTCATTTTTGAGCTTGGATGCCCAGGTCACAGCTGTGGCCAGGAGCACATTTGCACAATCAAGGCTAGTACACCAGTAACACCCGTTTCTTGAGAAACCAGCTCTGGTCAGGGTGATATATGTCGTAGTTACATCCCAGCTAGACTGCTGTAATGCGCTCTATGTGGGGCTACCGATGAAAAGCCTCAGGAAACTTCAATGGGTCCAAAATGCAGCAGCCAGACTTCTGACTGGGGCGGTGTACAGAGATCATATTACACCCCTATTAAAAACAGCTTCACTGGCTGCCAGTCAGCTATTGGGCACAATTCAAGGTGCTGACCTTAATCTGTACGACCTGGGTCCTAGCTACCTCAAAGATCAAATCTCACAGTATGAACCGACTCAGATATTAGGGTCATTAGGAGAGGCCCTTCTCTTCATCCCACTACCCTCATGGATGCATCTCGTGGGAACCCATGAAAGGGCCTTCTCAGCTGCTGCGCCCAGACTCTGGAACTCCCTCCCACTAGAGGCCAGAACTGCCTCATCTCTGTTGTCTTTCCGTAAACAGACAAATGCCTATCGCCAAGTACAGCAACATCAATGATCTACACTTTTTTTCTTTTCCACAATCACAATATGCTTCAAAATCCTGTCTGTCTGTATTTGGAAGCCCCAAAGTAATTTTGCATGCTCATTTTCAGTTACTTTTTCAGGCTTATGATCCCACCAGTTCTTTGCTATGGGCAGATGATAGTTCTGACACAAATTCCAGTGCACCATTTTAGCAACTACATTATGACACTGTAATCAGTCTGAGCAATTTTCTTGCAACAACTCAATATATGGTCATAGTTTCATCTGCCTGTTTACAGAATCTACATATGGGATTTGAGATGGGCACGCCCAGAAAAAATGACGTTTCAATTTTTCATTTGTCGGAAATGGTCCGTTTCGTTCCATTTCCGTTTGTTGCGAATTTTTTTGAAAATTTGTCGTTTTGACATTTCCTTCGTCGTTTGTTGTTT
This sequence comes from Phrynocephalus forsythii, assembly GCA_029282475.1. Lineage (NCBI taxonomy): Eukaryota > Metazoa > Chordata > Lepidosauria > Squamata > Agamidae > Phrynocephalus > Phrynocephalus forsythii. The sequence continues at coordinate 177,300,939 of JAPFRF010000001.1, read as the reverse complement.
CTACCGCGATTTAGCGCGATTTGACTTCCGAGAGCATGGGGGCGTCCCGCAATGACCCAGAGCAGGCGGAAAACACTTTAAACTGGGTGATGAATAATATATTTAATAAATATCATAGCATAAGACTGCATCCTATGCAATAATGCAAACAAAGTGGGCAGAATGCAATATTCTTTTTTTTTCTCTTGGTCAACGCTGACTGAACCAGCCACCCTACTTGGTCTGGCTTCCTGTTATACTTTTTTTTGAAGCCTTTATCCATCCCATTTCCCCTCCACCTCTCAGAGGCAGCAGGAGACACAGTATTCCGTTCCTCCCCAAATCTGGATGAGGGTCTACTCCTCTCAATGTCCCCTCCCCATGACACTCCTTGTAAAGCCAAGCAAATGCCACCCGGGTCAACTAGCGGTCAGAGATTCAGAGGCTCCCCCACACACTCATCCGGATGAGTGCCCCTCAACCTCTTGGGGAATCATCGCCAGCTGGAGCATCCCAAGGAGCTCACTGGCAGAATCTCCAAGGATCAAATTCAGGACAGAGCAGAGGGAGCGCCCGGTGGGAACACCCTGGAAACGTCATACCAGCGTGGCCCATCCAAGCTGCCTGCTCAGCCATTGCCTGGGCAGGTTTGTCCTTTGCCTCAGAATCAGATTCTTCGCCCCAGCGTGACGACCGAGGAGCCCGGTTCACTCATAGAGTGAGCAGACCTTCTCTCTCCTTGACCAGGTTGTGCATTTCCAGGCCCATCTCCAGGGCAGAGACCCTCCGCTGCCCTCCACCCCATCCGGCTTCCCTGCCGTGTCGCCGGAAGTGGCCTAACCCTAACCCTAACCCTAACCCTAACCCTAACCCTAACCCTAACCCTAACCCTAACCCTGTAACTGTTTTCAATGGGGGCCGACTTGCAAGAAGGAACGCCTGGGAAGAAAAGGACCGCCCCGGGACTGCCAGCCAAAGGGACCACTGGTTTTTCAAGAACTGATTGGCAACAGCAGCCATTCAGACAGCAGGAATGACAGGTGGTGGGGTTGGACCTGCTGCCTTGAATGGTTGGGGTGCAGGCAGCTGAGCCTGATTCATGAGTTGTGACAGTCCACGCAGCAAAGCCACAAAGCCAGAGTGCCATGGAATTTTTCTTGGTTGGGGAGGGATTGTTTCAGTGGCCTCCTTAGGAGCCCACAAGGCCAGAGTTCTGCCTACCCAGTGGAGACAGAGTCCACACACGCAGCAAAGCCATGAAGCCAGAACAGCGGGGAAGTTCGGAGAGGGATTCTTTCAGCCGCCTACTTTGGAGGCCACCAAGCCAGAGTTTTGACTGCCCAGTGCATACACAGTCTACGCACGCACGCGGCAAAGCCACGAAGCCAGAACGGCAGGGAAGTTTGGGGAGGGATTCTTTCAGCCGCCTACTTTGGAGGCCAGTTTTCCAAAACCAGGACACCAGTTCCACCAACCCAGTGGAGACAGAGTCCATGCACTCGGCAAAGCCATGAAGCCAGAACAGTGGGGGAGTTCAGGGAGGGATTCTTTCAGCTGCCTACTTTGGAGGCCAGTTTTCCAAAAACAGGAGACCAGTTCCACCAACCCAGTGGAGACAGAGTCCATGCATGCAGCAAAGCCACGAAGCCAGAATGGTGGGGAAGTTCGGGGAGGGATTCTTTCAGCCGCCTATTTTGGAGCCCAGTTTTTCAAAACCAGGAGACCAGTTCCACCAACTGAGTGGAGACAGAGTCCATGCATGCGGTAAAGCCATGAAGCCAGAATGGTGGGGAAGTTCAGGGAGGGATTCTTTCAGCCGCCTACTTTGGAGGCCAGTTTTCCAAAAACAGGAGACCAGTTCCACCAACCCAGTGGAGACAGAGTCCACGCATGCGGCAAAGCCACAAAGCCAGAACGGCGGGGAAGTTCGGGAAGGGATTCTTTCAGCCGCCTACTTTGGAGGCCAGTTTTCCAAAAACAGGAGACAGAGTCCATGCACGCGGCAAAGCCACGAAGCCAGAATGGCGGGGAAGTTCGGGGAGGGATTCTTTCAGCCACCTACTTTGGAGCCCAGTTTTTCAAAACCAGGAGACCAGTTCCACCAACCGAGTGGAGACAGAGTCCACGCACGCGGCAAAGCCACGAAGCCAGAATGGCAGGGAAGTTCGGGGAGGGATTCTTTCAGCCGCCTACTTTGGAGGCCACCAAGCCAGAGTTTTGACTGCCCAGTGCATACACAGTCCACCCAGGAAAGCCACGAAGCCAGAGCGTCAGGGAACTTGAGGGAGGGATTGTTTCCAGCCTGGTACTTTTCTCTCTCAATGAAGGTTTCAGGGAGGAGACCAGTTCCACCAACCCAGTGGAGACAGAGTCCACGCACGCAGCAAAGCCACAAAGTCAGAATGGCTTTCTTTCAGCCACCTACTTTGGAGCCCAGTTTTCCAAAAACAGGAGACCAGTTCCACCAACCCAGTGGAGACAGAGTCCACGCACGCGGCAAAGCCACGAAGCCAGAACGGTGGGGAAGTTCCGGGAGGGATTGTTTCCGGTCTGGTAATTTTATCTCTCAACGAAGCTTTCAGGAACGAAGCCAGAGTTTTGGAGGCTATAAAGCCAGAGTTTTGGAGGACACTAGGCCAGAGTTTTGCCTGCCCAGTGGAGACATAGTCCACCCAGGAAATCCACGAAGCCAGAGTGCAAATGTTAGGGAGGGATTGTTTCTTCCGCCTTTGGAAGCCGGAATGCTAATTGGAAGGAATCTCCCCTCCTTCTGCAAAGGGATTTCCCAACCTGGACTGTAACCAGTGGGAGTGAACCCCCCCATGTTGGAGGACAGAGTACCCCAATTCTAAAAACAAATAGTTGATTATGTCTGTGCCTGTTAAAGTTGGTCTCCTCAAGTGATTTTCTGCCTAGAGGCGGGGACAGCCTGGGTTGCTTCCTGGGGAAGTCGAGGAGAGTGGCTGACAGGGCGTATGTCAGCTCGGAGGCTGAACTTGAAGCACTGAACCGCTGATAGGCTGAAGGAGAAGCACCTGGAAGGCCTCCTCCAAGCCGGGAGTTCCAGGAGCCTGACAGGCAGGCAGGTAGGCAGAGGGGTGGGCAGGCAGCCAGGCAGGCAGGGAAGCAGGAAGTCTGGCTTACAGGTAGGAAGGCAGGCTTGCAGGGTACCCACCCAGGCTAGGGAAGGCACAAAGCCAAAGTTCCAGAAGGGAGGATTGTTTCTGCCTTTGGAGGCAGAGTTTCTCCACCCTAGGAGACCGAGTTTCATCAACCCAGGAGACAGAGTGGATGCAGGAGAACAGGGCTATTTCTTTAAGGCTGTAAGGAGAGCTAGGCCCCTGCTAATCAGTCTTTGAGGGAGGTTGTTGTAAAGTGCATCCTGACCACTTTGTAAGCAGAGTGGCTCAAAAACCTCAGAGAAGGGAGGAATGCATCGAGGAAGGCAGGTATTAGGGTGTACTACACTCAGACCAGCCATGGCCAACAGGGAAATATGGGGCCTACACTGACCCTAGAAAAAAATATTCCTGGGCTGCTATAAAGACCAGGGAAGCCCTATAAAAACAGGGCTAATTATGTAGCCCTTATTAGATTCATACATGCAGCAGAATTACAGGCATTCAGGCAGACAAAGGTGGAAGGCAGGCAGGCAGGCAGGCGAAGCATTCAGGCAGGCAGTCATATAGACAGAGCAGACAGCAAGGCATAACTGTGTTGTGCTGGTGGAATGTTAGGATGGGAGGCATACAGGCATTGGTTAGATTGGGTTAGGGTTAGGGTTAGGGGAAGTTGCATGGCTGCAACCCCAACAGTCTTTTGCGGTTCAAACTTATAAACATTGAGTGGCCCTCCCAGGTTCGGAGCCAGGCAAGGGCTAGACAAATTGGGCTTACATATATACAGTATGATTTCCTTCAAATGACACATTGAGTGGTCCTCCCTGGTTTAGAGCCAGGCAAGGGCTAGAAAAATTGGGCCCACAGATACAGTATGATTCCCTTCAAATGACACATTGAGTGGTCCTCCCTGGTTTGGAGCCAGGCAAGGGCTAGAAAAATTGGGCCTACAGATACAGTATGATTCCCTTCAAATGACACATTGAGTGGTCCTCCCTGGTTTTGAGCCAGGCAAGGGCTAGAAAAATTGGGCCTACAGATACAGTAAGATTCCCTTCAAATGACACATTGAGTGGTCCTCCCTGGTTTTGAGCCAGGCAAGGGCTAGAAAACTTGGGCCTACAGATAGAGTTTGATTCCCTTCAAATGACACATTGAGTGGTCCTCCCTGGTTTTGAGCCAGACAAGGCCTAGAAAAATTGGGCAATAATCAAACCCTTCAAATTGAGTGGGAATGCAGGAAGGCAGACAGACAGGAAGGCAGGCAGGCATGCAAGCAATCAGTTAGACAGGTAGGCACAGAGCCAGCCAGGCAGGTAGGCTAGTAGGCAGGCAGGCAGGATGGCAGGAAGTTGGGCTTGCAGAGAGGAAGCCAAGCTGGGAGGCAGGCATAAATGCAGGCAGGCAGGCATGTGTTGCTCTGGTAGTGCATGTTAGTACAAGGGAGGCCTGTTTGGAAGGAACCGGTGGAAGAACGACTGTGGACCTAGGTCTTGGAGTGTTGGGGTGATCCCAACATGGAAAGGTTGAAGCGGATGAAAGTCAAACTTTCCATGGTCTCCGGGTCCAGACGAGAGCGGCACGGCCTCAGGACATCTCCCATGTGGGAGAAGACATGCTCACTCTGGACACTGGTGGGTGGGATGGACAAGAGGTCCAATGCCAGGACCCTGCCTGTCATGGAACCCAAATGTGAAGGGTTAAATGCTGGAGAGCAGCAGGAGGAGCCTTGTAGTTCAACTCAGCAGGCAGCTGAGTCTGAGGATGCAGCTGAGGGCACATCTCCTCCTCTTATAAAGGCTAGGAGCAGGATTCTGCAAAGGAGAACTAACAGGAGACCTAGGGAAAGGATCTTTAATGATAGGCGTAGAATTAGATCTGAAAGCCCTGAGTTCTAGCAGGAGCCTTGCCAGAGATATGGGTGTGCTCCCTGTTTTAGGATAAAGCTAGCAAGTTTACCCTGAACCCTCTGTGGGAGCAACACGTCACTTACCTTGCCACCACGTTCCTGTGTGTTATCCTGACTTTGTTTCCTGACCTTGGACCGGCTTTCTGACTACGGCGTTCTCTGTTTCCTGACCTTGGACCGGCTTCCTGACTACGACGTTTCTCTGTTTCCCTTGAATTTGGCATTTGGCTCTGTAAGTTATTCTGGATTGACTTGGACTGTACTTTGTACTTTATCTGGATTACAACTAAAGTTCCTGGCAAAGAACTGAACTTGGCTTGCTGTGTGTTCGGTGTGCAGGGCTTGACATCCAACACCAGAGTCTAAAGAGCAGGCCAGAGGTCTGCCTTTCTGGCCCAGTAGTGGAGTGGGTCCAAGGTGAGGGGTTGGAGGGGCTCGGCCATGTACTCCCTCACCATGATCAGAGCGGGGTCCGGTTCTTCTTCCTCCCTTGCCTCCACTGAGGAGGAGACTGCCATGGCTAGGGCAGAGGCCAGGTAGTTGGCTGCTGGTACAGAACCTGGTCTCTGGGTGTACACTCCTGCAGTAGAGGAGGAAGAGGATCCTTGTGAGGATTCCTCTTCTGGATCACTGTGGCTTCTGTGTGCCCTTCGGAACACCTGGCCCTGATTTGAGACAGCCCTGCGGACTTGATGGCATAGCTCCGTCTTCCAGGAGTTCAGGTCGACAGGGCTCCCTGCCAAGGAACCCTTGATGCGAGGATCACACAGGCATGCGATCTGGTACACCTTTTCTCTCATCAGTGGGCTAAGGCGGGTATCTACGCTGGTCAACAGCCTGTCTGCCAAGGCCCTACTCTTTGGGAGAAGATCGGCTTCTTCCCAGATACTGGCCTCTAGGCATTGGCGAAGGGCATGTATCACGGGGAGTACATGGCCCAGGCTGGCGTTGTAGTTGCTGAGGATGTGGGTGGTCTCCTCAAAAGGCTGCAGGATACCCACCATCTGGGAGAGGGCGAGCCACTCGGTAGCACCAATGTCCAACACCCTTCCCTCAGGCAGGACGGGGTGGTTGACATGACGTATTCCACCACTTGCCTCTGCTTCACCAGGCGCTTGACCATTTTGTAGGTGGACTTCCACCGGGTGGTCACGTCCTGGGTCAGGACGTGCTCTGGTCGGCCCATCTCCACCTGCTTCTCACACATCATCCTGGATGCCTTGACACTGCATGAGAAGTGCCCGACTATTTTCCTGCACTTGTCCAGCAAGGCCTTGGTCTCCAGGGTCTTCTCACACCAGGAGTCCTTCGGTGCACCCAGCCCAATGGCATCGCCCACCACTAGGTGCAATTTGTGTGCTGCACACACAATCTCCTGGAACCCTGCCCTTTCAACCACATTGATCATGTTACGTCCTGCGTCAGTGACCATGAATCCGTGATTGACCTGCCCCTCAGTTGCCAATCCCCACTCTCGCAGTAGTGTCTTGAGGACCTCGGAAATGTGGATGCCTTTGTCACTGTCCTCCATGCTTTGTGCCTGTAGAAGCACCACCCTGTACCCTCTTGGGGTGCTCCCTTGTGGCTCCCCCTGAAGCTGTTCTTGGGATGCCCTACTGTCAAGGACCTCCTTGGGTTGCCACCAATCAGCCATCAGAGAGAGGTATCTGTGGTGCCCACTGGTCCAGAGGTCGGAAATGAAGTGGATCTTCCTTCCTCTGGCCGCCTGCAGCAGGGCCCGGACCATGTCCCTGACGGACTCATAAAGGGAGGGAATCACCCGCCTGCTGAAGGTACACTGGGATGGAGGCTCGTACCATGGAGCCACATGTTTCATCAGGTGCCTGAAGCCCGATGACTCCACAAAGGAGAGGGGCAACCCGTTCATGGCCATGATTTCACCAACCACGCAAGTGGTGGTCTCCTGTGCCTTGGCCCTATTACGTTGGCTGACAAAACTCCCACACAGCGGCACCACTTCCTGCAGAGTGGCCTGCCTCTTCCGACTCTCAGTGGAGCTGTCTCTGGATGAGTCCTCCGTCCCTATTCCTGCTTCTCCCCTCTTTCTCCTTGAGGAACCAGGGCCTGACACTGTCCCAGGCAGAGTCCCAGGGTGCCTTCGCATGAGGTGGCTACGCAAGGCACTTGAGGAGAGGTGTTTGGGGTCATTACCCCTGCGCACAACCAACCCACATTTCTTGCACACCGCAAGCCTCGAGTCTTCCGGGCTGTTCTCAAAATGCTCCCAGAGACCCGCGCAAGGCTTATGGAAAGTACTTCCCCCTCTGGTACTGCCTGCCTCTGCTGTGCTGGTGGTGGTGTGGCTTGTACCCTGCTGGGACAATTGACTGCTGCTGTCACTGCTGGTACTCTGGTCCTGGGTGGAAAGAGGGCTGCTCATTCCATCACTGCCTGAAGCCTGCCTTTCATCTGTTCCTGCCAACAGGTCCTCAGAATCTGGCATATGTAGATGCAAAGAGCCCATTTCTGATTCCGAGTACTCGTCTTCCTCCTGATAAACGGGGTGTGTGTCCATGTCAAAGCCTGGTGGCGATGGGTATCACATGCAGTCATCCATGCTTCCCTCAGTGACAGAAGATGGTCCGGTCGTGCTGGTTGTGCAGCTGCTGCTTGGGGAGGGAGTGGCAGCAATATCACTATCTGCACTACTTCCTGTGCCTTCCTTCAGAAATGTGCCCCTATTTATTTTAGTGGGGGTCCCCCTGCCCTTCCCTCTGGCTCTGCCACCCCTCCTCATTTTTTTTATTTCTCAAAAGTATTAGAAATATATTTTCTTATTATATTTGTGTTAACTTAAATAACAAACTAGTGTAATAAACTTATCCTTTTGACCCACAAGCTTACTCTCACACTGTGTTCTTTAGTACAAGCTTTCAATGTTGCCCTTCTGGCCCTTGGTATAATTTCCTAAATTCGGAATTCAACTTGATCCACTGAAATGGAATGTTCCTGCCTGTATTTTCAAGTGCACTATGCCTCCCAAGAAAGATATTGGGGTGTAAATAAATACAATATAGTTTAGTAGTTGTAGTCAGGGAATAAAATGAAAATAATTTTCTAAATTCTTCTGATCCACTTAAATGGAATGTGTCTGTGTGTTCAAGTGCACACACAACACAACAAGTGTATGTATGTATGTAAACAAACAAACAATGAGCTGGAGTAATGACTAAATATAATATTGTAAGGCTGATATCAGCAGCAGCTGGACAGGTGGCTTCAGCCACACCCCAAAAATAAGCCTGAAGTGAAAAGAGAGTAGTGGTACTATGCCTCCCAACAGAAAGATATTGGGGTATAAATAAATACAATATAGTTTAGTACCTGTAGTCAGAGAATAAAATGAAAATAATTTTCTAAATTCTTCTGATCCACTTAGATACATTCTAAGTGCACACACAACACAACAAGTTTAAAAACAAACAATGAAGTAAGTAATTAGTAAACTAAGTAATATTGTAAAATATTCTCCACTTAGGATAGAGGTTCTGTTTTTGGCTTGCACCCCAAATGTGTGTGTGTGTGTGTGTGTGTGTGTGTGTGTGTGTGTGTGTGTGTGTGTGTGTGTGTGCAAGCAAATTGAAGTTGGGAAAAATAGAAAATAAATGGTAGTATATAATATATTTTAAAATAAATCCACACCTCCCACTCCCAGTCAACCCTCCCCCTTTATCCAATATCAGAAGAATCCTCTCCCCACAAACAGCCAGAGAAGAGAACAAGCTCTAATTGCTTCCCTTCGCCAGACAAAGCTGCAGGGAATCAAATAAATTATTTTCTAATAAAATCAATTCCCTCCCTGCCTGCCTAACTTAAAAGCCTAAAGCCTCCCTCCACCCAGGCCTCCCTCCTTAATCTCGATCGGATAGCCAGCAGCAGCCACAGTCCTCCCTCAAACACATCCAAGACCCGACTGAGATTTCTGGAAGGTGCCTCGGCTTTTTATGCCCTCCAAGACATCCAGAAGTGTCAGTCAAAACCTGACTATGCCATTGGTGGAATTGTTAAAAAAAATTGCATGATCCCATCCCATGCCCAGCCCAAATGGGCAGGTCTAAATAAAATAAAATAAAATAAAATAAAATAAAATAAAATAAAATAAAATCAATACAATGTTTTATTGCTATAAAAACCCACTGCTGCTACTATTAAAATTCAGGCATTTAAATTAAATAAATTTCACATGTTTCTGTGGTGATTTGGTGTGTTTTTTGACCACAATTTCAAAAGAAATATTGTGGTCGCCATTTTGGAACCACCCACTGCATGGCATGGCGAGATGATGAGGATGACCCCCCCCCAGCCTGGTGCAAGCAGCCCAGGACAGGAGAGGAGGGGGCAAAAGACCGGGGACCCCCACGAAACCACCCCTCTGGTAGGTTGCAAAGCCTCAGGCAGGCATATTTTCGCCTGCTTTTTCGGCTGGGAGTCGGGTTTTTTTTTTTAACTTTTAAAACCTTTTTCTGTGCTTCGCATTGCGTGATCGCTATGATGCCACAAACTGAAATGAAAAACCCGACCAATTTTTTCTTTTTTCTGTTCGAGTTCGAGTTGTAACGGCTTAATTACCGTTACCGTTTCCATTTCTTCCGGAAATGAAAAACCGAAAACGGAAATGAGGATTTCGCCGCTCCATACCCATGTCTATATGGGATACTCAGATGATTTTTCTATTCTCGCCTTAACTGTGTTTGGTCTGGTAGCTTGTTCTTGAGCTGCAAAATCAGTGCTTCTGTCTCTTTTTTCAGTGTTCCATTGGTGAGCCATAACCAGATCTTTTCCTCATCTAATTTTTCTTTGATTGTTTACGAGGAACTACCCATATTATTATTGTTATTATTACTGGACTGGCAGGGGATGCTGAAGTTGTAGTTGAAAAAATAACATTTAGAAGCTCTGGTTCTGAAAGTCCCAGGAGCCCATCTTGAGGTGGGAGGAACTTGCCAGAGAAGGAGGAGACCCAAAAGAACAATTTCAAGGAAGATGCTTTGGGTTGTTGATATTAGACATCATGTAGTGGTCCCTGAGTACATCCGATCTCACGTGATATTGGAAGCGAAGCAGGGTTGGGCCTGGGCAGTACTTAGATGGGCGCTGTAGGTGCCTGGAGTAGGAACTGGCAAACCACTATTCCTGCCAACAAAACTCCATGGACATGGGGTCATGAAGAGTCAGTCATGATTGTAATGACACATCAACAACAAAATGGTCCATCATTGCTCCAGTTGCTGGCAAGATCAGAGAAGCCAGCTTTTTAAAGCATTTAAATGTGTGGACTGTGGGTTCTTTCTTTCTTTCTTTCTTTCTTTCTTTCTTTCTTTCTTTCTTTCTTTCTTTCTTTCTTTCTTTCTTTCTTTCTTTCTTTCTTTCTTTCTTTCATGTATTTACTTATTTAATTAATTTATATACTACTCCATTTGTGCAAAACATTCTGAGCTGTTAGCAGCATAATAAAATTGAATGAATCATAAACAAAAACTACAATGAAATAGTAAAATAAAACAAATCAACCAGAAGACATTTTACATGTTTAATCATTGTAAAATATCAGTGTGTGTGTGTGTGTGTGTGTGTGTGTGTGTGTGTGTGTGTGTGTGTGTGTGTGTGTGTGTGTGTGTGTGTGTGTGTGTGTGTGTGTGTGTGTGTGTGTGTGTGTGCTGCCTTGGGTCCTCTCATCAGAAGAAAGCCAACACAGAAGTAAAACGAACAAATGTTATGGGGTGGTGGTGAGAGAAAACCTATGCTTGTTTTCATTCTGATATTTCCATGGCTACCAAGTGAAAAAAGTGTGTTCTTATATTTCCCACATGAGGTTAGAATATCTATTTGGCAGCTACAATGTCAGCAACATTGCTGAAATGGATAGAAAGCTAGAAATGCCTGTTGGTTATTAGCACGGGGATGGGGTGAGCAGACTGCAGCAAAATTTTAGAGACAAACATGAAATGAGTTGGCTTCAACAACCTCCTTGTGTGGTTTTGTTGCTAAACTGAGTATGCTAAGTTTTACACCAAGATTCAGAATACATTCACTTGGAAGTCAAAAATTGGGTCGAGGCATTCATTTAATTTTATATACTCTTGTTCTTGACACACAAAGCCCCACTTACTGTTCAGGGGATTTGAGCAGGTTATCTGTACAGAGGATGAATTCCCAGAAGAACCCAGGCCTTTGTGAAATCAACTGGCTCACATCATTGCTTCGGATATTGTTGCAGTGTTTAAAATCTTTATTACACATTTCCAACGCACAAGTGCTTTGATCCTGCTTCCGAGACTCTCAAAACTATTCATGGCCTTAAAGCATCAAGTGCAGGTTCTAGATCCCAAAACAGCTCTTGTTAAGTTGGACAACAGACAATCTGGAGGAATTGGATGTTAAAGAGGAGACCTTAGAGATTAACAATGTACTGAAATGTACAGCCAAAGAAGGTTGTGTTTCTTAAAAAAAAATGGTGATGGGTTATCATGTAATCTGGAGAGGACCGCCGCTTGAGGAATAGTTTCTATCCAAGAGAGGTTTTGGCTTTGAATGCAGCTTCTGTAATTAGTTTTTAGAGTTTTTAGAGGTTTTCTAAAGAGTTTTTAGAGTTTTTAAGTGTGTAAGTGGGTTAAATGTGTGTATGTGGGGTGGGGGATAGATATTTATGTATGGGTATGGTTGTACTCTTAGGTCCTGTAAAAGCTGATGCAGATTCTTTCAATCTCCTTGTTCTGCACAGGACAATGACAATAAAGATTTATCTATCTATCTATCTATCTAATCTACTTTCATATCTCGTGGCCTTGACAGAATTAGCGCTCCAGCTCAGAAGGCAAGACTGTTAGCTTTGTTCCTTTCTAAACCCTCCACTGATCCTTCTTGGGTTTGTTGTAGCCATGCTGTATTTCTTTCAGGATAACATAACTCTAGGAAAGTAAAGGATCGATCTCAGAAGCTGATATTAGAGCTCCTACCTGGGAAAAGCAAATGCTGTGACATGAAGGCTTTGCGACTCTTTTACACTGCCTGATGTACAAAACATCCTTCAAGCTGGGAATATTGCCGCTGGCCTCAACAAGTCATATTGGTTTCCTTTCTGGTCATGTTTGTTATTAGAACAACCAGCTTGGCCTGCCCCAATAACTGACATAGAGGGTCGCCATTCTTCAAGGCACCAGCTGCTCCAGATGCTGCCAGCACCCCATTTTGTGCAGAGATATTATTTCCTGGCAACACTGTACATACTGAAGAGCCTGGTACTGATTAAGGCTCTCTGCATTTGAATGCATTAACCTAGGACAAAAATGAAACAGTTTTGGATAGCATTTCCTTACAATATATGAATTTTGCACCTCTTGCTTCTGACACAAGGACAAACTACATTTGGACTGAATAATCTGCACATTTTTGTGGCTGTGAACTATTACAGCAAGGAGAGACATGTACATGAATGAGCATGTTTTTTAAAAAATGAATGGCAAAAACGCATATATTGTATTTGATACAGGCAGGAAAGCATGCTTTAGTAAGTTGTAGGAAGTGCTTAAACCAAGACATGCATAAGTTCAAAATGTCTTCAAACAGGATACATCTTGGGAAAACAGCATGACTTTCTATATGGGGAAATGAAAAAGCCATTCAATACCATACTAGAAACTGTTGGTGCTCATTGCCGACCCAGCATGAAATGAGACAAGGCACATGTTTTGGGTTTAAATTTGGGCCACAATTTATTTATAATCAATTTAACTCTAACTATCAACTGTTGGACAGCAAGAGTGTGCAAGGGTCGTCCAAAACCAATTGGTCTGAATAACTGTCCCTGAATGGCTTCAACAAATTTCTAAATGGAGGGCAAGGGTGCCGCCCACAGGTTAGGCACCCTTTACCATCCCAATCTCTCAGAAGCTGAAAGCAGCCCTCATTTCCTTCCTACCCTTAATTTACTCTAACTCTATTCTATGCTTGTCTAATGTTTGTTACTTTGTGTTAATAGGAGGGCTGCCTAGCACCCAATAGGTTGGGTGCCTAGCACCCAATGCCCTATGAGTTGGGCATACATAATTCCGAGACCTCTTGCACTACCCGCCAATTGTGATGGTCTGACTGCTGACACCCAGCCACACATTGAAGAAAACACACTGTTGCTCCAGAGCCAATATGAGTAACAGCCAAAAATTCCCATCTGGGCCCGAAGCGATCAGCTAATCTCACCATCTTCAAGTTAGGGTGGGTGGGTGGGTGGGTGGGGGAAAAGAATGTTGGAGCAAGAAGCTAGGGAGGAGCAGAGGCAGCTTTAAATCAACTTGCTCGCCTCTGTCCCCAGTCTTCTTAAGGGTGTGAAATCTTGGCACCTCTTCATGCCAGGTGGCCAAGAAGCCCTGCCCAGGCAGCACAGCACCTAATGGAGCCTCCATTGGGGTTGCTGAGGCAGCAGTTACTGGTGAGCAGAGGCAATGACTAAAGTATACTTTTGTATATTGTCTGTGAATACTGTATACTTGTTTCCACACAAGTATATTCACACACGGACTTGCAATGGCAAGCATTCATACACAGATATACACAGAGAGGCTGGCAGGCATTCAGTCACCACTAGAGACAGTCACAAATCATTGGTTAATCAGTTTGTGCTAGTTTGTCCAGTGGCCTTATAGATATTCTGTAGTTTAGCACCTGCCCCCTCTGGCGGGTGCCTACATGGAGGCAACATATTGGCTTCCCTACCTTGCCTTTAATGGGTGCTCCCTCTTAATTGGGGAGGTGCTGAACCACAGAACACTTTTAGAGCTGCCAGCCAAACTGGCAGAATCTGCTGAACCAGCAGTTTGTGCTGACTCTAATCATCACTGTTCCATTCCCCACCCCATTTATTCCCTCTAAAACTGAGCTGAACAGCAAGAAATGTACTTAGCTCTCAAAGAGAAATGCTCCTACTGTTCTATCCCCATCTTTCCTCCCTCTCTCCTTCTCTGGCTGAAATCCTGTTGCTCATCATATTAAGCCTCACTACACCAGGCCCATTGAATTGGTGGGGGTTTGTGAAGTCAAGTTCTATGGATAAAAAAGGGTCTACTCGAGATGTGGCTTACTATGCCTAGATGCCTAAGCACATCCAATCTCACCTGATTTGGGAAGCTAAACAGGGTCGGCCCTGGTTAGCACTTGGATGGGTGACCACCAGGGAATACGAGGTGCTGTAGGCGTCTGGAGTAGGAACTGGCAAACCACTCCAGTACTCCTGCCAAGAAAACTCCATGGGGTCACAAAGAGTCAGTCATGACTGTAATGACACAACACAACACACACACACACACACACACACACACACACACACACACACACACACACACACACACACACACACAAGTAAGTCACCATCAAAAAAAATGCCTTTTAATGATGTAAGAGGCCCTTACTGTTCTTAGCTTTAATGATGTTTGTGGGGCAGCAGTCTTAATGGGCACAAATTGGAAAAAATGACGTTTTGTTTCATTTTGTTGAGGGGCTTGGTTCGTTTCATTTTCATTTTTTGTAAATTGTTGGTACGTTAATTCATTAATTCATTTTTACCCACTTTGCACGATTTTTAAAGCATTTCTGCGTGTGGGCATCCCCCAACGCCTCAGACCAGAGGGAAAACACTAAAAAAAATTGATGATGGCAGAGACACAGCATAGACTAGGTACGTAGGGAGCCTGCAAGGCAGCGGCGGGCATTGCCCAAGGCGCAAGGCAGCTGCAGAGTGACTGCGGGGCAGGGGAGGGTACTCACCGAGAGGTACGCAGTACACACGCACACAGGGAGGCTGCAAGACTGAACCTAGAGAGAAATCTCTTCTTTCTCTCCCCTAAGAGCCAGGCTGCAGCCAGCAGGAACACAGAGACACACGCCTGCCTGCCTGGCTTAAAGTGAAAATAACGATTTGCAGAGACAGTAATCCCACCCCAACCTAACTCCCAACACAGACTGCAAGGAGGACCGGGGGCTGCCAGAGCTTTGTATGCCCTCTGTGGCTGCCAGACCTGCCCAGACTGCAACCTGGGCATGCTATTGGTTGAAGTTGTCCATTTACATAATCCCACCACATGGCTTGCATCCATTTTGTGTCTGGCATCCATTTTGTGTCATCCTTAAAGGGAAAAGAAAAATACACTGTGATGGGAGAAAGACAAAAATGAACGTTTTAAGGACCCCAACCCCCCGGTAGGTATTATCAGGCAGAATAAATAATTATCGCTGGGTTTTTATGGATATTCAGGACGTTTTTTAACATTTAAAACAGCTCTTTTCACCGTGCATCGCCATTAATGAAAACAAAACATAACAAACCTATTTTTCTTGGTTTGGTTTGGTTCGTTCCAATTTCCCCGCCAGGTTCTTTATTCGTTTCATTATGTAATGAAATGAATAATGAATAATGGAACAAAAAAATTCATTTCATGCCTATCTCTAGTCTTAATGGTGTGTGGGGCAGCAGTGTCAGCACGAGCATCTTTGACATCCCCCTTCTGCTGCCACATGCTTCCTGGGTGCTGGTGCTGCTTCCACGCAGCTGCCCACTGTGAGCCCTAAAGAGAAGTAGGGGTTCTCTTTCTCTGGCTGACTGCAGAGAAACCCCTACTCCTGTCACTCAGATAGAAAGCCAGTGTGCTTTCAGGTGGCAGCTAGTTGATGTTGCATTTACATGTCCTCTGCTTAAATGTGAGGAAACAAATTAAAACAGAAGAATTGTGCTTCAAACAGCTCCACATCATTTGCTTGTAATCAGCAATAAAAACCTTTGCAGTGGATTATTAGAAACACTTATAAGACCCAAGAATAAGACAGTGAGGACTTTCCATTGCATGGGGTTGTCATAAGGCAGGAATAGCAACAATGCTCTCAGGTGCACCCTGTTTTGGGTTCTACCCCTCATAACGCATAACACATTATGTTGCCTCCTCTCCTGGGTCACCTTTTCTTCTGCTGATCTGAATTGGAAATTGAATGTGAAGAACAGCAATCAAAGCTCCAGGATTGGCCGTCTTTCAGCTTGCATTTGAGACACATAGAGTGTATATTTAGCAAACCCAATAACACTTAACTATGCATGCTCTGGACACTTAAAATGTATAAATGTGTGAAGGTAAAACCCCTTGGAGAGCATTACATCTCCTGTGCAGCGGTGTCACTTGCTGTAGCAAGCAGCGTGGCCTCACTTTTTGCCGATCAATTTGTCTAATGAAACCCAATCAATAAGTCAGTGACTAAAACTGCCCGAGTGTTAAATGCTGAAAATCCCAGGATCATTGCCATCCAGTTTTCCCTGAGCTTTTGTCTCTGGGTCGTGGAGAGTATATCCTTTCCCTTTTCTGTGTCATGTACTCTCTTTAGAAACTTTGGAGAAGACCATCTTGCAACATTGTGGCCTAATTCTGAAGAGCATTCAGGAGTGGTTGGATGCTTGGATTTCAGAACAGATTTGGAGTTCTCTTATGGACCGTTTCCAACACCCATCTTTTTCATTTCTTGCATGATTTTATCAGTAAATCCATTTTGTTTCCAGATTGATTAATCTGCAGTTCCTTAGCAGTTATCTCCAAAACAGTATTCTAAACATTCCTCCTAATTTTAAATGTCTCTCTGCTCTCAAAAGAGATATTGAAATAATAGAATCTTAGAATAACTGAATTGGAAGGGGCCTATTAAGGCTCTTGAATCCAACTACCTGTTCAATCCAGAAATCCAAATCAAAGCAGATATGACAGGTAGAGATGGGCACGACTAGGGAAAATGACATTTTTGAGTTGTCGTCTGTCGGAGGCAGTCCATTTCAGCTCGTTTCCGTTTTTCGTGAAATTTCACAAAAATTAGTCATTTTTTTTCGTTTTTTCGTTGTCATTAGTACTGGTTTGGGGGGGTAGCGGGCTCCTGGAGGGAGCTGCAGGAGTCAGCCAGAGCCACAAGTGACGGACTGGCAGACTCTTTGCACCCGCTGTGTCTCACATACTTGCATGTAGTGCAATGCAAGTAGATCTGGCTTAGGGTTAAGACGGGTTAGCGCAAGGGCTAGGGTTAGGCTAGTTACGGGTGAGGTTAGGGTGAGTATTGGGGTGCACCTCTGGGTGCCTCTCTGACCCACTTAGAAGGACAGTGTACTGGCGTATGGGTTAGGCTTAGGCTTAGGGTTCGGGTTTGGGCTACGATTAGTGGGCTGTTTATGCCCGATTGGCACATCCCAGAAGTCTCTGTGGTCAACCTGGCCAAGTGGCCATGCGATTGGTGGAAAATTTGCATGGTCCACTCCCATGGGCGAGCCCATCATTGCAAATGTGCAGGTGTAAAAAAATAAAATAAAATAAAATAAAATAAAATAAAATAAAATAAAATCAACGGAGACTTTTTTTTGCAAGAAAAACCCACTGCTGCTACTGTAAAAATTCAAGCATTTAAAATAGCTAATTTTCGCATGTTTCTGTGGTGCTTTGGTGGGGTTTTGGGCAACGATTTCAAAAAAAATATTGCGGTCGCCATTTTGGATCCCCCGCACTGCATGGCAAATGGATGTGCCCTCCCAGCCTGGTACCAGCAGCGCAGCAGTAGCAATAGCCAAGGAGAGGGGGGCGGGGAAACCCCCCAAATAAAACACCCTTCTGGCCTGGTAGGTGCCCTCAGACAGTTTTCGCCTACTTTTAGGGCCGGGAATCGGGTTTTTTTTAAACTTTTAAAAACTTTTTTTCTGTGCCGCTTGGCATTGCGCGATCGCCGCGATGCAAGTAACGAGCACGACAAATCAGACCAAATTGTTTATTCATCGGTTCGAGCTCGAATTGTGGTGGAGTAATTCCCATTACCGTTTCCGTAGAGTAACGGATACGAGTAACGGAAATGGAAACGGGAATACCGCTAAGTCGTGCCCATCTCTAATGACAGGTGGGCATTCAGTTTTCTTTTGAATGCCTCCAGCTTTTGAGCACACACCGCTTCCTGAGGTAACTGGTTCCATTGTTTTTGTTTCTCTACTACTCTAACACTTATGTTTTTCCTGATATTCAGATGAAATCTGGCTTCCTGTACCTGGAACCCATTACATTTTTCTCTTCAAATACATAGTCAGATGAATTTTGTTTCCTTAGAATTCATATTTAAATGCTTATTTTGGAATACTTCTTCAGTCAAGTACAGTGTTGCAACATTTGGTGACATGTCAACTCTAGTGGATAGCCAATGAATGAAATCAGCAAGCTTCTCTGTGTACATACTTTTAAAAAAAAATCCTCAAATGGACAAGTAAAAGTTTTACTTTCACTCTCCCCCCACCCCAAGCAGGGATGTTTCAATTAAAATAGTTACTAGTTAACATCAGTGATCAAAATATCTGCTGCTATGTGTGCCCTTTGGACAAAGACTGGGTATAGAGAAAATAAACATATAAAATAAATGTTAAATATGCTAGCGTTATACATGAGATTCATGAGGAGAGGTCAGGATGTGGATGGATGCACTTGATGATGGAAAAACTCCCTCACCAAATCATAGTTTCTGTGTTCCTTTAAACATCTGCCCCAGAGGAGCAGTAATTGCCCGTGAACCAAAGCTCTGGTAGAATTTCTCTACCAGCAGAGATGCTCATCTGGATCTTCACCTATTGCTCATGAATTTCATGTGTATTTCCAGCATTTGCCACAGAATATGCTTAACTTAAATATTTTCTCCACCAGGCCTCTGAAAGTTATTATTCAATTCACAATTCTTAAATATAAAATTCATTTATTTCAGGATTAAGCCAAGAAAGCACCTGGATATGTTTAGAAATATAAATCCTTGCCTGTCATATTGCTGCACAAAAGAATAAGACACTGCAAAAAAATATTTCTCCTCTTTTGGTGAGACATTGAATTATTTTCTGTCAGTCTCGATGAGAATTTCCACATCTGAGAAAATGATTTTTGTGCAAATTTTGGTTTGATCAGCTGAAGTAGGATAGCTGCTCCTTTGTTACACATTGATAAGAATTATGTGCTGTCAAGGTGATTCTGACTTAACAGAGGTTGTCTAGGTGTTAAAAAATGTTTCAGGATAGTTTTCCATGCCCTCTTTCTGGTGAAACTGTGTAACTTGCCCCAAAGTGGCACAAACGGCAAGGCAGATAACCCCATTGTCCAAGTTCAAAAGCCAGAAGCACCCAGTGGTTTTTTTTGACCAATTAGCACCTCGTCTGCACATGATTTGCCTGTGGATTTGTTCACAGAGAGAAAAAAACCCACTGTTTTTCTTAGACTTAATTTTAGAAACTGCACCAATGATAACAAAACCACTCATTGACTTGTTCTGTATTAGAGGTGTTGCATGGGTTATTGAAGTCTCCATAATGTTTTTCAATGTATGAAGTAAACCTATCTTTTCAGGGATTGGTTCATATCCCTGCATGTATTGCATCTGTTCTAATCCTTAAGAGGCCAACGTAAATTGTCCCAAATTACTAGATGTCTTTCACTCCAATTTGTTTCACAAAATATAGAGGAATCTAATACTAGGCTGCTTTTCACACAGTATAAATCACAAACTGGACGTTTCCCACCTCGCCATAAAAAGACTTGTTTGTGTTCTGCTTTCACATTCATTTCACACAGGTAGGTCTGTTTGCTTCTCATCCCTGCAGACATCTTGGTAATTTCTGGTTGTGCAAATGCCTGCACATTAATGGGCTGATATCTGGGTTGGGACAGCTCCCTTAGGTGGAAAGGCTACAGCATTTGGAGCTCTTTAGTCTAGAAAAAAGGCACCTGAGGGGGGGACATGATTGAGATGTACAAATTATGCAGGGGATGGATAAAGTGGATAGAGGGAAGCTCTTTTTCTTCTCATGCAATACCTGAACTTGGGGTCATCCACTATAATTGATGGTTGGGAGAGTGAAAACAGACAAAAGAAAATATTTCTTTACCCTATGTGTTGTTAGTCTGTGGAAATCCTTGTTGCAGGATGTGGTGATGGCATCTGGCCTAGATGCCTTTAAAAGGAATTGGACATATTTCTGGTTGCAAGCCATGATGGGGATATGTGTTATCACCAGGCCTGACAGGAAGCACAGTACTTCAAAATGTCAGATGCAGGAGAAAGGTATCAGGAGACAGGAATCTAATCTCATTGGGACACTGTGAGACACAGAAAGCTGGACTAGATTGGCACTTGTCTCTGTGTGTTCTTTTGTGTTCTTATGTTCTTAATACCTCACCAAAATATTGTCAGCCACATTATGGAGTGATTTAAGGCTGTCACCATTAGGGATGGGCATGAAATGGAATAATTGCATTGCATTTCATTCCATTTCTCATCCTTGCATTTCCTTTCATTTTATTTCATACATTTTTTTCAAAAAATCATACAAAAGTTGGCAGTTTGGTGGTTTGAATCCCAGGTACTACACAGCAGAGTGAGCTCCTGCTGTTAACCCCAGCTCCTGGCAACCTAGCAGTTTGAAAGGATGTTAATGCAAGTAGATAAATTGGTACCACCGTAAAAAGCAGGAAGGTAAACATTGTTTTCTTGCAGCCATGCCAGCCACGTGGCCATGGACTTGCACAACACTGGCTCTTCAGCTTGAATACAGAGATGAGCACTGCCCCTAGAGTCAGACATGACTAGCACGCATGAATGGGGTGAACCTTTACCTTTTATCATTGTCTTGGATTTTTACTGCGGATACTTTCCATAACCGTTATGTTTTGTCCAATGTGTGCAAAATGTTTCTCTGGCCTTTTTTCTTTTGTCCAGACCAAAAAATGGAGGACATTTCATTGCTGACAAAATGCCAACAACCCACACAGTGCTCATACTTTTTAATAGTTGTGCAAAGAGGAAGAAGTTCGATTTTGCACATCTTGAGAAAAGGGCAAAAAAAATCACCTTTGGTTTTGTATCATTTTTCTCTAGAAACGTCATAAAAAACAATACAATCTCTTATTTCAGAATAGGAGGAAAATTGTTCTGTGTCCTCATTTCGTGCACATGAATGAGATGTTAAGGCTTTTCCTCTCAAATTATGGACCAGTCTATAATGTAATAATGTTTGCATATTTTTCATGGTCTGTATTTGAAGTCTTGCTTGTGTTGAATTACTAACATTCAGAAGACTGCATTCAAATAGAATTTAAATTTAAACAGGAATAACAGCCAAAAAAAAAGAAAAGAAAAGGAAAGGAAAAAGAGAAAGAAAAGTAAAGAAAGTAAATCTGACACATTGATCCATGTCGGACTCAAGGCTATGACTGCATTGGCTCTTAAATTCTCTGTTTGCATTCTTTTCATATACTCAATGTTTTAGTGCTACAGGGTAGTAAAATATACAGGGTAGTAAAAACTGAGAGAGATTGTGAAGTGTTCCAGGGACATCTCTTGATGTTGGGGGAGTGGGCAAACCAGTGGCAAATGAGTTTCAATATTAGTAAGTGCATAGTGGTGCACATTGGAACAAAAAAGCCCTAATTGCATTTATAAACTGATGGGTTCAGAACTCTCTGCAACAAACCAGGAAAGGGACCATGGTGTCCTGGTGGACAGCTCAATGAAGTTGTCAACAGTGTGCCACAGCAGTGAAAAACGCAAACTCGATGCTAAGGATCATTAAGAAGGGTGTAGAAAATAAATCAGCAAGTGTCATTTTGCCTCTTTATAAATCTATGGTGAGGCCTTATCTGGAGTATTGTGTACAGTTCTGGTCTCCATAACCTTCAGAAGGATATTATGGAAATGGAAAAAGAGCAGAGAAGGGCAATGAGGATGATTAGGGGACTGGAACACCTTCCTTACCATCTGAGGCTGCAACGGTTGGGCTTCTTGACTCTTGAACAATGGTGCCTAAGAGGTGACCTGATTGAAGTTTATAAAATCATTCACGGTGTAGACAAAGTAGATAAGGAAAAACTGTTTTCCTTTCGCACAACACTAGAACTTGGTGGCACTCCATGAAACTTTTGGGTGCTAGATCTCAAACAAATAAGAGAAAATACTTTTTCACCCAGAGGATCACTGTTCTCTGGATCTCCCTGCCAGAAGAAGTGGTGACAGCTGTCAGCCTTGACAGCTTTAAGAAATGATTAGACAAGTTAATGGAAACCAAGGGTAGCATTGGCTATCATTATGGATGCCAAACGACAACCTCCAGGTTGGAGAGATAAGCAGGCCATCTCTCAATGTCATTTTCAGGGAATCGTAAGCAGGTGAAGACATCTGCTTGGGAATACCCTGAAGCAACTGGTGAGCCGCTGTGTGGACTGGATGGACTGTGGCCTGTTCCAGCAAGGCTGTCCTTATGTTTTTATTAGGCTTGCCACTTCTCTTTTTCTGTTAAGTTCTTCTTATTATGAGTTAGAAAGCTGGCAGCTAGACCATGGTTTGTTCCATGCTCTGAATTATTTTGCCTACTCAATTTGATTGGTGTGGATCAGCAAGAATTTCATTTCATTTATATTAAGAATTTACCCAAATCTACAAGTGCCTTCACATTTGTGTGTGGGGGGGTAGTAGTTGAAAAGAACTTGTGATTCTAAACATTTGAATACAATGGAATCATGCAACTGACTGATGCTTTCATCCCTAGGGGTTTAGTTAGAATGGGAACCTTTGGTATGAGCATATCCATCAGAAGTTACAATTTAACCTGGTTTTTCCAATGCATACCATTTTATGCACGTACAAGAAAATAAGCACCAGTAGATGGCTCCCACAGTCTTGAATTGCTCAGGCTGCAGTTCAGTAAAGCTGCTATAGCATTGCTTTTTGGTGAATGGGTTTAATTTGATTGCACCAATGACAGAAATAAACTTTATGCAGACATGCTGAAATGGGACACTTTAATTCATTGTGCCACTCTCAGTGGGGGCTGTCTGTCTCTCATACTGACCTTGATGGCTTCTCGATAAATGTACAAAAGAAGCCATCATGCCCCCCTCCACCTCCCACTCTAATATGGATAAGCCTTGAGGGCTCTTACTTGCTGCAGATGTCTCTAGCCGTGGAGTCCATGAAAACAGCAGCTTCCTTCACTGGCTGCATATGAGGAAGTAATATGTTGTGGGGTGTGAAGTGAATCATGAAGCTCCAAAAGCAGCTAGAAATGTTCAAAAAGTTATGTGGTGTCCTGGGAAATGTGAAAATATCTAAACTTGGAAGTGGGTCATGGAACATATGCTTGCACTGAAATTAACAAACAAAACACCATACAGGCAGTGTTGTTTTCTAAATTCGGATATGAACATCTCTCTCTCTCTCTCTCTCTCTCTCTCTCTCTCTCTCTCTCTCTCTCTCTCTGTGTGTGTGTGTGTGTGTGTGTGTGTGTGTGTGTGTGTGTGTGTGTGTGTGTGTGTGTGTGAGAGAGCAGCAACTTAGTGTACTGAAGACCAAATGCTCATTTCAGTGGAGCACAGGGAATTGTTCAGTAATGTTGCTAATCAAGTTTCAATTATATTACCTCTTAGACTGTATTCTGTATTGTAACTCCAGGATAAATGCTTCTCGGATGGGGAAGAATAAGGCAGGCAAATACAAAAGTGCAACAATATTAAGACTCAGAATGAGCTCTGAATAGCTCCAAGTAACTGGAATGGGAGACCCATTAGAAAAAAATAAATCCACTCACAACTCCAGTTCCTTTCACCTGTAAATGCTTCCCCAAAGATGCTGGTGAACTGTGAGTATCCCCAAAACCTCACTCCTAGTAACCAGCTTGTATACCACCATAAAAGGTTAGCTTTTAGGGAAAAAACAAAACCAATACAACCCCCTCGACTGTGCTTCTGTATCCCTGATTCAAAACATTGAGAAATGGCCCTACAAAGGAGCCTCGTGGTGTAGTGATTAAATGCCTGTACTGCAGGTAAAACTGTGCTCATGTCCTGGGGTTCAATCCCAGGTAGCAGGCTCAGGGTTCACTCAGCCTTCCATCCTTCCGAGGTTGGTAAAATGAGTACCCAGCTTGCTGGTGGGGAGGAGGGCAATGTGTATCCTGCATACTGCAATTAAAACTATAAACCGCCCAAAGACTACTTGAAGTGGTATGGGGCGGTATATAAGCAGAACAATTTGCTTTATATTACTGCACAAAATCATATCCATGTTGCCAGCAGGAAAAAGGGCACCAGGCTTTACATAGCAAAGGGCAGCCTGCATGATGACAACACCAATGGCAGTAGTCAAGATGGGCCACAGGATACCCGATACAGAGCTCTGCCTAATCTGTATATCAATTTATATAATGTCCCTACAGTACTGAAAGCCTATCAAATTCTCTGAGAGACAGGCAGCCCTCTTAGTTGGCAAATGTCGAGTAGTGGCAAGAATGTGACAGAGTTGTACCTTCCACACAGCCTGCTCTTTACAATCTAAGATAGCCTGCTGCTTTTAGGCACATTGGAGGAGGCTGATGATTTTCTCACATGCTGAAATATGATTCATGTCCAGGTCCAATGTAGGATTAACTACACATGGACACATTTGGTGGCTTGAAGTAGGCCGAGTCCTGTGCAGCAGCTCCTTCTGCTAGCTTGGGCTCAAGGCTTTATTTGTTACAATGATCAAGCATCACAAGGGGTGGAGACAGGCATACGTGCAGGGGTCAGGTAAGCTGGTGAATTCCTGGGAAGCCTTATCTAGAGTAGCAGCTGTGTCCTGCAAACCCCTCTCACAGGCTTTCTGGCTGATCTGGTGGGAGAGATACAGACCAAGCTGGCTTCCTGAGTATATGGGCTATGGAATTCATTTCCCTCCATCCGGGGCCTCCCCGCTCAGATAGAGAGGTTTAATGATTCCCAAATGCCTTACCCATGCAGGCAACTGGGTACTGTCATCCTCCCCAAGGGGACATCTCTATAGTCCAATATTTATTTATTTATTTGTTTGACATAAAAGCCACTCTGGGCAGTTGACAGAATTTTAAGGCAAATAATGAAACATTATAACAAACATAAAACAAAAATAATAGAACATAATTAAAATCAACATCAACATCAGAATCAGTAAGTTCTTACCAACTGCACAAAACTACCCCTGACACAAAATCCTTCTCCATTTCTAGTGATGACTGAAAACATCAGTGAAAAAATCCTGGTTCAGTCTGAAAAAGACAATTTTTGCACATAATCTGAGATTTGTATTCCACCATGGCTCTTTGACTAGACTCCTGATACTGTAGTCTAAGGCAGTGGTTCTTGACTTTGGGACCCCAGATGTTGTTGTGGTTTTGACCTATATACTGCCCCAAAGTTCTACAGCACTCTTTGGCTGGCTTACAACAGCATTAAGCAAACAACTTGCCCACAGTGAGCTTGATATTCATTTTACTGACCTTACAAGGATGGAAGACTGAGACAACCTTGAGCCACCTATCAGAATCCATCAGTCATGAGCAAGTCCTTGACTACAGTACAGTACTATAGTTTAAGCACCACATCATGGTACTCTTGGACTATATATGTGCTGGACTGCAGTACCTATTAATAGGATGATGTGATTTGGTTTTCTAACTTGGAACCCAATGGTTGAGAACTAGGACAGTCTGTTTTAAATGGTTCTAAAATAAGTCCTTTACATATCTCTGATCTTCGGAACATGGCAGTGATGGAATCCACGGAGTCATTACAAAAAGGTAAAATGAAGAGGGATGGTGTCCAAAGATAAACACAGAATTATACACTCATAGAGGTGTAAAGTTTTAAGGAAGTCCATGAGTTATCTGTTCCACATTTCTGCAAGTACCTGGCTAGATGACCCATCTAACCTTTTTGCTTGAAAAACACAACAAAGGAGAGTTTACTGTTTTCTTAGGCAGTCAATTCAACTGTCAAATAGCTCTTATCTTCAAGCAGGCATCTGGTGCCATCAAATGTTCAACTGAAATCATCTTCTCCATAACTGAGTTGATTGGTTTGGTTCCTAACCCCTGGAGCAGCAGAAAACAAATTTGCTTTAGCTACTACCTGACAGTCCTTCAAATAACAGAAGATTGAAACTGTACTACTTCTCAACATTTTCATCCACAGGCTAAAACAGTATCCTACTCCCTCAATTGTTCCCCACAGAGTTTGGTTTCCATTGCCTTTACTGACCCCTTCCAGATATGTTTTCAATGTCCTTCTTAAACTCTAGTGGCAGAAGTGGAGATAGTTGTCCAAATGAATTTGAACCAAAACAGAATAGAGAGGTCCAGCTGCTTCCTTTAAAGTGGACCTTATATATCTGTTGACACAGCCTAGAACTGAGACAGTATTAACATCAAACATCTGGTTGTTGTTGTTGTTGTTGTTGTTGTTGTTGTTGTTGTTGTTGTTGTTGTTGTTGTTGTTGTTGTTGTTGTACTATTGATGCATGTTTAACTCATGTCTGCACTTTAAACTAGAAGCTGCATCTAGGTATCAAATACTAGGCTTAACAGGCAGGGCATCCTACCTAAATCCAACCAAGATCTCAACTATTGTTCCTTATAGTCAATGTTTATTTCCAGAACTAAGAGAGGAATCGGCCCAACCCTAGTCAAATCATGCCAAAATGTTTGTTTCTGGGATGCTGTGATGCATCACAGTCATAGGGATGTGTGTAGCAGGCCATGAGTGACTGCATTAACACAGTGTGCATTAACACAGGTCTTGAAGTTTCTTTGGAAAAACTAGGAAACTTATACTATGTAATGGATATCCAGTACAATGTGTAGAGAAGGAAAGGCAGAGTAGGAAAGGTTGCTTTTTTGGACTATGTATCCCAGAATCCATCAGCATTGGACATGCTACCTGGAGGCTACTGAGAGTTGCCTTCCAAAAATTTTCTGAGTTCTGATGAAAGAATACAATGTATTATGAATCAGAGCTTCTCCAACTGGATAAAGTTGTAGCTGTTGAGCCAGAGATTTGGGAGTTCAGTTCTCCACAGTGCCTTCTTGACAGGGGCTGGACTCGATGAAAAATAGGGTCCCTTCCAGCCCTGAAGTTCTAAGATCACAATGAAATAACATGTCTAGGGAAGTATTCGTGGGTCCAAAACAACTAGGGATGTTTTTTTTTTTTAGAATTAAAGAGCTTCTCCTTCCAATTATGGCAGGAGAAAGCTCTCAAACTGCTAGGAGGGAGAGCAACCCCTTATGCAGTCCCTGGGTTAGGTCATTTAGCAAGGCTGCCAAAGCAGTCTCTGCCCCATAAAGCAAACACAAAGCAAAGTAAAGCAAAGCATGCAGCTTATATACTGCCCCATAGTGCTTAAAGCATTCTCTGGGAGGTTTATAATTTAATTATGCAGGCTTCACCCTCCCACTGCTCCAGCGAGCTGGATACTCATTTTATTGATCTTGGAAGGCTGGAAGGCTAAGCCAACCATGAGCCTGCTACCTGGGATTGAATCCTTGGTTGTGAGCACAGTTTTGTCTATAGTACAGGAATTTAACCACTGCACCACAAGACTCCATGACCCAGTCAAAAGTGTGATTGAAATAAGTCCAGACAACCAGTGTCATCTAGCAGTAGAGATGGGCACAAAATGAATTTTTTATTTTTTTTTTTTTTTTTCATATCATTTCCCAATGAAATGAAAAATGAAGTGCCTTAAAAATGAAACAAAACAAAATGGAAATTCAAAATGGAAATTTTCATTTTGTTCCATTTCATTTTTCATTTTTTAAAATGTTTATTAATTATTTTGACAAGCACTGATTTCAGCGCTTGTCAAAAGAAATAATAAAAATAAGCACCAATCAGTTGGCAGGGCCCTTAGTGGCCGACAGCGCCCCAATTAGTTGTCAAATAAATAAATAAATAAATAAATAAATAAATAAATAAATAAATAAAAATGAAACAAAAATGATTTTTTTAAAAAAATTCAAATGAAATGAAACAAAATGCTATTTTTGCATTTTGTGCTCATCTCTATCCAGCAGCGCCTGGAGTTGCAGGACACCAGTTTCTCAATCGTCTTATCCAAGAATGATAACTACAAGACTGGCCTGTAAAAGCAAAAAGCAAAGTGTTCTGCTTATATACAACCCCATAGTGCTTAAAGCACTCTCTGGGCGGTTTACAATTTGCTTATGCAGGCTACACATTGTCCGCCCCAGCAAGCTGGGTACTCATTTTACCGACCTCGGAAGGACGGAAGGCTTGAGCCTGCTACCTGGGATTGAACCCCAGGTCTTGAGCACAGTTTTAGCTGCAGTACATGCATTTAACCACTGCACAATTTAATGACAGACTCTTCCTTTAGGGAAGCATTTATCACCTTCCTAATCCACAGAATCCATCCCACCTTAGCACACTGGGTTATCCAAGATGGGCAAGGGCCAGTAGAGTAGGTTGTGGCCCTCACTTTGTCCACATTCTCAAGATCTACTTATAAAATAGATCCTCAAGATCTATTTGTAAAAAACCAATACAAGTAAAAGTATAAAAAAATGAAACCCATCATACAAGTAAGTGGAAAAATTGTATTTCTAGCATGAGAAGGATTTATGTCTCTATCACAAAACCAACAGAAATCAGACCTTATTTGCAACAAAAGTTGGGTGCTCTATGTGTACACCCTAGTGGTGGTCTTTTTCCAATATGAGCGTCACTTCTAGTTGTCAAATTGATCCCGCTAATGCAGAGGACTGTGATACATGAGAACAACACACTGTAAATCAATAATTTCCACAGAAATGAAAACATCAACCTTTCAAAGCCTTCTTTTAATGATTCCCTTGGTAAGAGAATAAACTCGCAGGCAATGCATTATGTGTTTGCCACATTGCCTTCTACATGTGCTCTCAAAGACAAGGTCATTGGAATGGAAGTGATCAAAGGAATTGTTAGCTCCAAACCTGTGTGTCATGTTGCAATTTCAAATCTCTATCACCTCTTTATATATACAAGGAAAGCTGCAACATCTTCCCGAATAGACAGTTTATTGTGGGGATTATTGAGGAGCTGAATTGGCTCACAGCTGTTTCTTTGCCTTTCTGTTGTACCTTTGTGAGACATGGCTGCAGTCAGGATGAAACCCATTGATACTGTTCCTTTTGCAGCTGGCCTACTTGCTTACTCTGAAATGGAATCTGCTTCAGAGCTTGGAAATGTTACTTTTCATAAGAGCATCAGAAACCTACTGCGTGAAGAATCCTGGGTCTTTAAAGGTGCCTTTTCAGGTCTGGTCTGTTTCACTTCAGTGGGACACACCACCATGCAAAGGCATCTAGGATGGGAACCTCAGGATCCTTGGGCTGCTTTTACACGACACCTAAAATCTGAGGCAAAGGGCTTCCGGATGCGGAGCTTAAAATTGTTTTCCCACCAGCTGCGGACTTAAAAAAAAATTAAGTATGACCATGCCCACCTACATGCGCCCCAGCGTAGTTTACAAGTACCTGGTCTCCGGAGGTAAAAAAAAATACCAATGTGGATTATAAAGCTGTGGATGCTGGCTCTCCTCGCCTTCTATTTGTTTTGTTTTTGTCCCCACCGCCCCTTTAACAGCCTGGAATCCCTACGGGGCTGCTCCGACCGGCAGACGGAGGTGAGCGGAGGTGAGCCTGCATTCTTGTCTCCCTTTTTTTTCTCCCTCCCCTCATGCAGATAGGAGCAATGGAGTGCGGAAGGGTGGGAACACAGAAAGCAGAACAAACCCCCATGATCTCTGGTCCGAATTTAAGTTGCCAGTGGATTTTAGAGGTTGTGTAAAAGTGCCCTTGGATTCATTGAAGACACTTGGATGCATTTTCATCTTCAAGTATTCTGCAAAGAAAACTATCATCTTGCACCCAGCTCCTTTTTTGTGTGTGTGGGGGGGGACTATCCCAACAACTATGGATTAATAATCCAAAGAGGCCTGCATATTTCAGTGTTAGTTCAGGAAGTTCAAAGAATATCATTTATGTAGATTCTAAAGCAAGCTGAACTGATCCCCATCTTCTGGACTAAAATATGGATTAAAAGATAATTATCCCTAAGATCTGACATGCTTTCAAATTTGGAGACAGAATTGTTGCATCAGATACATCCTAAAATGCATCTGAAGTTTAAGTAACTTAAAATGTCCACATTTGATAAAACACCTTTACAAATATCCGTTTTTGTGAAAAATGTGTTCAGAATATGTGTGGAAATAAATATGCATGTGCAATGTTTTTTGAAGACTGTGATGCCAAAATAACAGAAGACTTTTATGAATTGGCACAGATGAATCCTACACTGTCCCCAATAGATACTTGGTCTTTCCATACCTAGTTTCTGCTCATTGGAAAAAATTCAAAATGAGGCAGTTTGGGTCTGTTGAATGATACAGAATCTACTTTTAATCTTTATTATGGTTTCCTTTCCATCTTTTAAAAAAAGATTGGTAGTTGTACTTTTGATTATTGTGTTATTGTTTTATGTCATTCTTAATCCATCCTTGTGCACATACTTGGAATACTGTGATACAGCATGTTAAATATTCTTGTTAACATAATTATTTTGCATCCATTTTCTCTTTTTGTAGGAGCTGCAGAAATATTGGTATCAGTCTCATTCTGCATAAGCTATCAATCTCTGATGATGACGAGCTCAGATCTTTTGCTTGGCAACACAGGAAAATAGAATGAGGCAGTAAAATGAAAACCAATCAGGTCTTAATTCTTGAGACCACACAAACCCTATTCAGATGTGATTCATTTCAGTTTAAGTAAACATGTTGGTCTGATTTTGCTCTCCATATATGTTGAGGACATCTCTATAATGGCATGAAACTGTCCATGTGATGATAACCCCTTGAAAAACACATGGGAAAAAATTGGCAAGGATATGTGATTCTTATGCATTCATAAAGGCCGATTAACTGTTGGGATAGCTCCTTGAGTACCTGACAATGGGAGAAAAGTCTGTCTCAGGCATGCTACAGTCCCATAATACCCACAGAAGAAAGGAATGGTAAACCACTTCTGAGTATTGTATACCTAGAAAACCTTGAACAGGATTTCTGCAAGTGAGAACTGATTTGAGGGCACATGAAATGGGGTTAAATGTGAAGCAATATCATGGGATTAATATGTGATGTAATCATAAAACAACCCCAGACATTCAGCAAATGTTCTTACTAGGAAGGAGAGGGAAGGAACAAGTGAATTAAGAAACATTAAAGGTGTTGGCTTTTTTTCCAGGAACATGAGGGGAAGTGACAACTTCTGAAATCACTCATGGACAAGCTTCAAATAGCAGCAGTGAGAGAATCTGCAGCACAGGTGCTTCCTTTCCCTTACGTTAAAAGGAAAACTTGTTTAGAAGCGAAAGTAAAATCTAATGCAAAAATATATATATATCAAAAGATTTAATCCTGAAAGCTCACAACCAAGTGAAAATGTCAAAGTCCTGGGGGTGGGGGTGGTGTATACAATGGATTAGAAATCCTTTTGAGATTATGCAATTCCTCAAAGGCTGTTGCATATATCACTGGCCAAATGCTAATCAGGATGTCCATCATATAGCGGAATGTGTATGGAAATGGAGAAAAAGAGATATTGTAGCTGAGAGGAATGAAGAGATATCAGTGGTACCCTCCAGCTGGATAGTCCTCATCTTTATTATGTGATTATCACAGAATAACTAGTGGTGGTATTGATCTCATGCTTGGGGTCAGTTCGTCCCAGGACTCATACACAAAGGACCTCTGTTTACATGTTTCCTGATTGCGCTCACCCATGCAGATCTGTCTCTAGGATAAGATTGTAACTTAGGGGACCAAATTTGGAGGGAACAAAAATACTTTGGAAGGGCATGAAGCTATTTTACCCTGACTATATATGGAGGCCTAGTACCTTTAGGTGCGCTTTTCAAGGCAGAAGGAAAGACAAAATGGCCAGTGCCACCAGATGCTCAGGTTGAGGCATTCTTCCTCATCCTCCTTCCATTCGCTGTGTACACCAGACATCAGGCTTAAAAATGACAGGCTTAAAAAAATTGAGCAGCAAATGTCCTAACTCCAGAATTGATAATTATAGCTATCTACCCAATAATATTTCATGCAATGGGGTCTCCATATAGGGACGGCCTCTGTGGGCTGATCAATACTTCAGTTTTTTTCCTTTTTGTTTCCTTTTAAGAATCCTTCAGAATATCTTTTCCAGCAATTTAGAAGCATAGGTTGCAGCGCTGTGTTTGGGATCAGGCCAGCTGAACCTAATAGGGTTTAGGTCTGGCTAGACAGATATAGGATTGCACCATTACTGTCAAACTCAATTTAAAACCCAGTGGAAGTTTCTAAATTTTATTTTCTAAATTATCCAAGTCCATTACGAGAGAGTTTGCAGGAAGGAAAAAAGCCACTGATGTAATGTCATAAGCATCTCTCTTTAAAAAAAAAAACTGATTGAGCAGCAAGGCAGAAGGGAAGCTGAGGATTCTGCCCTCTCACCTATTTCGCCTGGCTGGAAATACATACTGAGAAACCGGGAGGTGTAATGTGGTGCCTATACACGGTCTTCACACCAGAGATTTCTACAAGGAAATGTGGCAGTCTTAAAAGCTTGAGATCGATGCTCTTTAAATGGCACCTTTATGTTTCAGCAGCTGTCGGGGCATCAATCCCAAGGGAGGTATATTCTCTATAATGTACTTCCACATATATTCTCTATAATGTACTTCCACAAGTTTTCTCTGGTTCCTATCTTTACTCGGTTCCCCCCTCCCCATGTTTCCATCCTTTCAGAGTTAGTGAAATTATGTAAATTGTAATCCCCAAAAATACTGCTTATGTGTTCTTCCCCCATCCTGCCTTATCTGTAGCAGCCACTGCAATTTGCTAGATTATTTTTAGTGGTCCTATAAAAGGTATCACTCACTCTTTCATTTGTGTCATTTTTCAGTCCACAAGGTTTTTTTCTTTGTTCTTTGTGCCTTTAAATAATGCATTTATTGAATATGATGAATCCTTTGGAAAATCTATTGACAGGCACCACATTTAGAAAAGCATATTTAAAATAAACTAATGAGGAAAGAAAGATGCTAAAAGTAACAACAACTAAAGAGATAGTAAATTAAAACTGGAAAACATTTCATGATTTGAGAATAAAACTAGATCTTTTCTTTAAAATCACCCTGTACCTCACCAGCTGTCTACAATCCATGTTGGTGTTGACGTTGTTTTAAACAAGTGCTACTATGAATTAGAGAAAAATCTATTCAGTAAGATATGGTTTGCCAGCTGTTTTTCTCTTGCACTAGGAAAAAAACCAGTAACAGCCCAATATCCTCAATTGTTATGCTAGAGTAGATACGTTGCATGCAAAATGTCCAAGGTCCAACCCTCATCACCAACGTTTTCTCTCCAAACTGGGGAAAGCCCTTAAAATATCAGATGAAATTTAGTGTGATAAATAGTAAAACAGAAGCAATGGAGACAAATGTTACAAAAAGTTACAAAAAGAAGACTGAGAGGGGATATGATAGCTATGTTTTAATATTTGAAAGGATGTCACATTGAAGAACGGACTGGCTTGTTTTCCATGGCTTCAGAGACTAGGATGCGTGGCAATGGTCTCAAACTACAGGAAAAGAGATTCCAGTTGAACATTAGGAAGAACTTCATGACGGTTAGAGCTGTTCGGCAATGGAATATGCTGCCACGGAGGGTGGTGGAGTCTCCTTCTTTGGAGGTTTTTAAGCATTGGCTGGATGGCCATCTATTGGGAGTCCTGTGATAGGGGTTCCTGCATGGCAGGGGGTTGGACTAGATGGCCCTTCAGGTCT
The DNA here is from genome assembly GCA_029282475.1 of Phrynocephalus forsythii. Classification (NCBI taxonomy): domain Eukaryota; kingdom Metazoa; phylum Chordata; class Lepidosauria; order Squamata; family Agamidae; genus Phrynocephalus; species Phrynocephalus forsythii. Next base: position 177,267,214 of record JAPFRF010000001.1, on the reverse strand, counting down.
CTTCCAACTCTATGATTCTATGATTCTGTAAACTCCCAAACCAAAAGAAATCCCCACACCTCTTAATTTTATATGTATACTGACAGGACCTCAGCTGGCAATGACTGGCCAAGAATAGGGTTGTAGTAGATACATCCATGAGGCAAACAAGAGAAAATAAAATTTCCAGTGGAATACTATGAACTGGCTGGAATGTGGATTTTGGAGACTAACCCAAACCTCGCACAAGATTGCCAAAAATAATCCTCAGTTGCCTTGCTTAGTTGTTTGATTCATTAATTGCCCATGTTAAAACGTAGATATTTAATAGTATTTTAAATTGAGGGCTCTCCTGCGAAAAGATCATAAGCTCCAGTGGCATTACTGCAAGCAAAGCACCCCCCCAACTTTTTCTCCAAGCAGTGTATTTCTGAAATATTTGCATATTGCAGATACTGTTCCCATATAATTTAGTTGGTAATTCTTCTCCATATATTGGGATGACTTCTTAGGACACTGTAATATCTGGTTCAATCCGTTGGGCCTTCCTCTAATTAATTAATTAATTAATTAATTAATTAATTAGTGGAAGGTTTTAAAAGCCTGTAATTTTCCCCACCCAATCAGCCACATTGGAGGGGAAAACCATGGGCTTTTCCCCATAGGAATGCATTGCTTCAATTTATTTCTAATGGGAAACGAAAAATAAAACAGAACAAAATGAACATTTCCATTTCATTTCATTTCATTTTTCTTTGATGGGTCATTTTGTTTTTGTTTTTTGTTTCATTAGGGAACAAAACGAAAAATGAAAAATGAAATAAAAAATTCATTTTGTGCCCATCTCTATTTACCAAAGCAACCTGTTATGTGTCACTATATTTCCCTTGTAGGATAGAAAGAACTCTTGTCTAATCCTCAGCCAAATGCTGCAAAGCAGGAGTATTGCAAACTGCAAATTTCAGTGAAATTGCAAATTGTGTATGCACGCAAAACATGAATGAAAATACTTTCATTGTCTCCAGCAAGAGGAAAATATTACTATTTAATTGAAGCTTGTCATTTTACTGCTATCTCATTGCCTCACTTGGTTGAACAAAGTCAGGACGCATGTTCCCTTTCATATCACATGTATAGTTACTGGACGTGGATGCAATAAATTAATATCTGGGTAGCAGTACAACTTTCTACAAGGTGCACTTCTATTCTTGATTTGGAAGTTCTAAATGTGATGGCTTGACATTCCAAACTCTGACACATAGATCCACTGCATTTAATGGCACTCCATGGTGCTCATACTGCTTTTCACCTCATCATGTCTGTCTTCTTCATTTATGTAGGGGCCACAGGTCTTCTACTGCCACTCTTCACAAGTATGGCTCACTTACCTCAGTCGAAGTGGAGGCAGACAGTTCACCATTGTGAATGCAGGGAGAGGATGCAGTTTTATTTCCAGAGAGTCTTCTAGAATTCCAATTGACACCCACTGGGAAAGTTTATGCCACATGTAACCAAACTCAGAACTGCAACAATTAAAAAGTAAAAGGCCCTTGGGGGGGAAAGTGTGTGTGTGGGGGGAGATAAGAAAATTTCACACATAAAGTTCCTTTCAACAAAACTCAACAGCGTAAGTATTGAAAAATATTATTACAATTTCAACCAGTTACTTTCAAGTATATCTGTCACTCTGTGCCACAGCGATGGGCTCTATTGAAATAAATCCTAATGTACCATTTATCTCCCTTGATAATTGTTGACAGCAACATTGGGTGAGAACTCAGCCTTTTCCTATAAAAACACTGTTCATATTTGCTTTCAACAAACAGTTCTATTGGGATTATTATTGTGAGCTTTTTTCCCTTTGGGAAAAGATTGTTCCCTTTGTGGAATAGACCAAACCACAGAATCCGCAAAGAGCTGGGAGGAATGAGTGGCTAATGACAATATACTACTTTTTATGGGCCAAAAGGAATTATATAAATCTACTTAAGCCCCACTGACAGGCAAAACTGATTGATTTTAGGAAGCAGAGAGGGCTGAATGACACAAATAAATACATGGTATTAACTAGCAACTGATTTGAAATGCATAGGCTTAGAACCCACTCTCTTCTCAACCAAGGGATGCCATGGGAATTGAAAGACTCAGAAGGCCACACCTAAACGGCACTGACAATCCAACTGTTTTCATGCTTTGTGTTTTAAAAGCAACAACGCTTCATGAATAGCTAACATTTCAATTTGGCAGAAACAGTTAGTATTTCAGCAATGGGTCCTGCTTCCCTTAAAGATATAGATACAGATCAAGAGGGAAAAAAGCAATTTACATTTTCCACACAGTACTTGGTAGATGTCTAAGGGAGAAAGAGGAAAGCAACCCCTGTCACAGAATAATAATTAATATAAGTAATAATGTGACATCAAGTCAATTTCGACTTGGGGTAAAGTTTCCAGATTTTTCTGGGGAGAGAGGACTTAGAAATGATGTGCTATTTCCTTCTGCGGATACTCAGGAACTGTGTACTTGACTTCTAGCTACACAAGGTAGTTTCTCTCCTGGCAGGCACAATAGGGAACTGAACACCTGATTGTAGTGTCAGAGTGTGGCCTCCTGACTTCTGGCTGCAAGGTCTGCTAGAAATTTGATTATGCAGCTCAGTGTAAGGATGTAATGAACACTTCCAAAGTTTCTAGTCCTTGACAATGAGACACCCTATTGAACAAATGTCAGATGCTGTAAGATTTCTTCTCAAGCAGGGAAAATAGATAGATAGATAGATAGATAGATAGATAGATAGATAGATAGATAGATAGATAGATAGATAGATAGATAGATAGATAGATAGATAGATAGATAGATAGAGTTTCTTTTCTCCTCTCCCCCCTGCATCCCAGTTTTCAAAATACATGATTTTATGTAAGGTACATTTTTTTTTTGGTACAAAAACCTTTTAGGCACAATTTTCACAGAAAACCCCCATAAAGATGAAAACAGAACTCTTCTTATCTTGCTTTTTAACATTTTCATTCTCATCTGAAAGGAAAATAAAGTAAGTGAATATCTGCATGAATATCTGCAACCCTAGCTTATTCTGCCAATGGGATGCCACTTATTGTGTAGCATAATCTTATGAACGCTACATGCAAATGATATTTTACAGTAAAGCTATAATAAACAATCGGAACTTGTATTATGGTACTATTGTGCCCCAAGCAGCTGAACAATTTGCCTACACTGCTGTAGTTTTGAAATTCTGTGTAATGGAGAGTAGATATCAAATTACAGACTTACCCTAAGCTCTGGGGTATATTACCATTTAGATATCAAAGCCATCAAAATCTACACATGGTTCATTACCCACATTGTTCAAGAGTGTTCAAACGATGTTGGAACACCATCTTTAAATACATTTTTGAGCTACTGAAATACATCTGGACATTATTCAATTCTTCCAATAATGTTTAACAATATTTCCCCTTGACCAATAATAAAATCTGGAGGAACACTTTAAGAATGAATAACTGCAATGGATTCCAGGACTTCTGTTAAAATTGTATCAGACAATACTGCAAAGTGTTACACGATATAGAGCCAAGGTGGTCAAACATTAGATCTCTAGGTGGTTTGCAGATCAACAAGGTTCTTCAAGCTCTTTATTATTTGACAGTAGCAATAATGAAGGGACTGGATTGAAAAGTTTTAAATTATATTTACTAGACAAAGCAAGCTTGGAGCAATCATAAGTGGGTTGTGAAGGTCTGTGAGTTCCTTGTAAATCTGCTATTCAACATTAATCCCTGGTTTCAGAATCAGAACACTTTCCTTCTGCACTGTCCTGCTATATTATGCACCATCATGCAAGAACTGTCCTAGTACAGATTTCAAGGCAATTAGTTAAGGAGAGAGTTATTAGTCTCACTTTGCCCCACATGAGTTTTCATGGACAGACAGGGATTTGAACCTAGGTCTCTGGAGTCCTAGTCCATCACTGTATGCACAACACTACACTAAGCATCAACATCCCCTACAGTAGACTGCCAACTGGATCTTGGAGATCCAGATTTTTGTTGTGAGGTTTTTGTTTTGTTTGGAAGTGTTCTGGAAGTTATTCTTCCTGATGTTTCACCAGACTCTGTGGCCAGCATCTTCAGAGGGCAAGAAGAACAGGGAACTAGGAGTTCTGTCTGTGTTCTGGGGTATAAAGTGAGTGAGAGTGTGGGGTTTTAAAGTTGTGGGAAAGAGGAAACTTGTCCTATGCAGAAGAATAGGTGTTAGTCATTGCATTGGGATGGAGGGATAAAGATGTTTCACTGCAATCAGGGGTGGCAGCAATCCTTCTCTGTAGTTGATGGGACCACAAAGCACAGCATCCAGACCAGAATCAAAGAACATGAAAGACGCTGCAGACTAAAACAACTAGAAAAATCAACAGTACATGAACATACCCTGAAACAAACTGGACATGAAATATTCTTCCAGGACACAGAAGTACTGAACAACACTACCAATCACTATGTCAGACTGCACAGGGAAGCCATTGAAATCCACAAACATAAGCACAGTTTCAACAACAACAAAAAAGTCTAAAAATCAACAAAGCCTGGCCCCAGTACTGAAAACTACAGCCTGCAAAAGGTCAAAGTTCAATTATTCCCACCCAGCCACAAGCACCTGTGATCAGTTCACACAATAGAACAGCTAATGACACCCATCAACACACTCACACTCACTCTACCCCAGAGCACAGAGAGAACTCCTAGTTCTCTGAGCTCCTTGCCCTCTGAAGATGTCAACCACAAGGTCTGGCAAAATGTCAGGAAGAAAAACTTCCAGAACACTTCCAAATAGCAAAAAAACAAAAAAAAAAAAAAAAAACTCACAACTGCTATCAGATCCCAGTTGTGAAAGCCTTTGAAAATACATCTAGATTTTTGTTTGTTTGTTTAAATTTGAGTTGATCCCATGGTTTGAAATCTGCACATCTCAAGTGTAGGGGATCAGAATGTGTGATGCAGAAAAAGATCAGGCTTAGAAGATGCTGCTCTTAGCTATTGGGGGTTGAGAAGACTCTTTCCTATGACCCTGGGTAGATGACACAGTACTAGGTCAATAGTGCTCAGTATTTTTATCACTGAGACCAAAAATATTTCAAATAAATAAATAATCAATTCTTTGCAAATACCACACATTTTTCAAAGTAGCTGCTTGGTTGCATGAACGTAAAGATTAAAGGATGGGTAGAGATGTTGTCTGGATCTTTTAAAATAAACAATCAGGTATTTAGTTTTAAAACAGATAGTTTTTTATTATTATTAAAGCAACCAAATTGTGTGTCCTTTATTTTTTATTTAAAGACCAAGTGTATCAGTTTTGTACTGAAGGAATTCACACTGATTATAGAGACTGTGCTCCTGGTTTTTATGTCTGCCGGATCCAAAAAATCTTGTGTGGCTTGAATATTCATCATCTAAGTATTTAATGCTCAGAAAGCCTTGAAGAACTTATATCCATCTGCTACAGCAATGTGGGTGTGCAAAGATTCTTAAAGGCCTTTGGGGGTAAGAAACAGTAGACCAATAGATTTTTAAACATCAACTCACTAGGTAGGTTTATATAACCCACTTTCATTAAAATGGGTGAAAAAAACAAGATCAGAGTGTTCACTTGTGTCTATTCTTCTAACAAATAATGGAGAACACTTGTGGATACAAGAGATGTTTGTGCACATCAAAAGTCTGTCTGCTAATCAATGTTTGGATCCGCTGGTTCAAAGTGCTGGTTCTAAATAAAGTAGAAAGACCTAAACAGCTTGGGTCCAAGCAATCTCCAGGATAGTGTCTCCCATTATGAACTTGTCTGGGTGTTAAGATAATCACTGGAGGCGTTTCTCTCAGTCCCACCATCTTTGCAGGTGCATTTGGTGAAGACATGGAAGAAGGTCTTCTTTCTTGCAACTCCCAGATCTTGAAACTCCCAATCACAGAAGGTGAAGCCGGCTCCATCTCAACTGTCCTTAAAGAAGCAGGAAAATTCCTTCTTCTTCAGGCCAGCTTTCCCTCAGTGACTGACTGACTGTGTCAAGCCCCGCACACAGAACACACAGCAAGCCAAGTTCAGTTCTTTGCCAGGAACTTTAGTTGTAATCCAGATAAAGTACAAAGTACAGTCCCAGTCAATCCAGAATAATTTACAGAGCCAAATGCCAAGTTCAAGGGAAACAGAGAAACGTCGTAGTCAGGAAGCCGGACCAAGGTCAGGAAAAGAGAACGCCGTAGTCAGAAAGCCGGTCCAAGGTCAGGAAACAAAGTCAGGATAACACACAGGAACGTGGTAGTAAGGTAAGTGACACGTTGCTCCCACAGAGGGTTCAGGGTAAACTTGCTAGCTTTATCCTAAAACAGGGAACACACCCATATCTCTGGCAAGGCTCCTCCTAGAACTCAGGGCTTTCAGATCTAATTCTACGCCTATCATTAAAGATCCTTTCCCTAGCTCTCCTGTTAGTTCTCCTTTGCAGGATCCTGCTCCTAGCCTTTATAGGAGGAGGAGATCTGCCCTCAGCTGTGTCCTCAGACTGCCCCAGATTCCTCTTGTTTTGGGACTTTCCTGGTTGCGAGCTCATAATCCACTGGTGGATTGGGTGCAAGGGGAATTATATTTCAAGGTTCCTTGTTCAAAGCAACATTCCTCTACTGTACTGGCATCTGCCCATGATACATCTGACCCTGTCTTGCCTCAGGCATACCAAGACTTTGCAGATGTATTTGAGGAAAAGGGGGCTGACAAGCTACCTCCACATCGACCCTATGACTGTGCCATTGATTTGATTCCTGGGGCACCTCTTCCTGTGGTGCAAGTTTAATCCATGTCCGAACCAGAATTAGAAGCATTGAGGGCTTTTCTAGATAAAAATCTTCGACGTGGGTTCATACGGCCTTCCAAATCACCATTGTCTGCCCCAGTGATATTTGTCAAGAAGAAGGGAGGGGAGCTTCGTCCTTGTAATGATTATAGAGCACTAAACAAGATCACTATTAGGGACCGGTACCCTTTACCCTTAATCTCTGAACTTTTGGACCGGTTGAAAGGGGCTAAGTGTTATACTAAGCTGGACCTTTGAGGGGCGTATAATTTGGTACGCATCCGTAAGGTAGATGAGTGGAAAACTGCATTCTGGACCCGGTACGGTCAATATGAACATTTAGTAATGCCTTTTGGTCTGACCAATGCACCCAGTGTGTTTCAGAGGATGATGAATGACATTTTCCAGGATCTCCTAGATCATTGTGTGATTGTGTATTTAGATGACATTCTGATTTACTCCGCTGATCCAGCTCAACATGTTCAAGATGTCCGTCAGGTCTTACAGCGTCTTCGGGAGAACGGACTCTATGCTAAGCTGGAAAAATGTGAGTTTAACATTGAAGAAGTTGAATTCCTGGGGCATATCATTTCTCCCCAGGGAATCCGCATGGACCCCAAGAAAGTAGAGGCTGTGTTGTCATGGCAGCAACCACAAAATCGTAAGGACTTGCAATGGTTCCTTGGCTTTGCTAACTACTACCGTCAGTTTATTCCTGCTTACGCCGATATTGCTGCACCTTTAAACCATCTCCTTCGTCCCAAAGAGCCTTTCCGGTGGACTCCAGAAGCAGAGAAGGCTTTCTCTACCTTGAAAACCCGCTTTACCTCAGAGCCTTTACTTCGCCACCCTGATCCACAACTGCCATTCATAGTGGAGGCTGACGCATCTAGTGTTGCCCTGGGAGCAGTATTATCTCAACAAGAGGATCCCTCCCAAACCCCGCATCCCTGTGCCTATTATTCTCGGCAATTAAAACCCGCAGAGAAGAATTATATGATTTGGGAGCGTGAACTGTTGGCCATCAAAACAGCTTTTGATGTATGGAGGCATTACCTTGAGGGAGCTCGACACCCTGTGCAAGTGTTAACTGATCACAGAAACCTGGAACATTTACAAACAGCTGGGTGATTGTCTCAGCGACAAATCCGGTGGTCTTTATTCTTTTCCCGGTTCGATTTTCATATCAAGTATATTCCTGAGGCTCAGAATAAGAGAGCTGGTGCATTATCTAGAAAACCTGGATATGCGGCACCAGTGAAAGAGACCTTAGTGGCACTCATCTTGCCTCCTTCAGTGTTCGCAGCCACAAATCCGTGTCCCAGCTTGGCAGAAGAAATCCGGGAATCTCAAGCTCGAGATCCATGGACTCAGCAACGTCTTCAAGAACTTCAGAATGGGGAGCATGGAGAGTTTTCTGCACAACAAGGGTTATTACTACATCGAGGGAGGTTATATGTTCCTGCTGCTCCCCTTCGTAACCAGGTATTGCATCTATCTCATGATTCTTTACCTGCTGGACACTTTAGACTTTACAAAACCCTGCATCTGCTCACAAGAGAGTTCTGGTGGCCACAGGTCCGTGCTGATGTTGCCCGATATGTGGGTTCCTGTGAAGTTTGTCAGCGAGCAAAGGATTTGATGGCTAAACCCTCAGGTCTGTTGCATCCTTTGCCAACACCCTCTGGTCCCTGGAATGCTGTCTCCCTAGATTTTATCACAGATCTTCCCCGCTCAAAAGGGGTTACCTGCATCCTGGTCTTCGTAGATTTATTCACCAAAATGGCCCACTTCGTTCCTTGTCCTAAATCTCCTACCGCAGCAGAAACAGCTCATCATTATTTACAACACCTCTTCAGGCTTCGTGGTTTACCTGAATACCTTATTTCGGATCGTGGACCCCAATTCACCTCTCGTTTCTGGCAAGCAATGCACAAGGCACTAGGAACCCAAGTTCACTTGTCATCCGCTTATCACCCACAGTCAGATGGTCAGACTGAGCGCACCAATACCACTTTAGAACAATATTTACATTGTTATACATGTTATCAACAGGACAATTGGGCGGATTTGTTGCCTTTAGCTGAGTTTGCATACAACAATGCTGTACATTCATCCACTCGTCAAACCCCATTCATGGCCAACTATGGGTATCATCGTCAGTACTTTCCAACCACCCTTCCTTCCACCTCTGTGCCAGCTACCGATGCTTATATCCAAGAACTTCATGGCATTCAAGAATTATTGAAAGAACAACTCAATCATGCCAAGGAAGGATATAAAAAAGCAGCAGATCAGAAAAGACAAGAAGGTCAACAGTTGAATCCAGGCATGAAAGTTTGGCTCTCTACCCGATATTTGAGACATCCTGGGTGATCCCGGAAACTAGATCCTCGATTCATCGGCCCTTACCCCATCATAGAAAAAATCAACCCAGTGGCGTTCCGTCTACAATTACCTGCATCCCTCCATATTCATCCCGTGTTCCATTTTTCCCTCTTGGTCCCAGCCAAAGATCCTGACTCCAACCGACCACCAAATCCTGAACCTCCTCCACCGATCTTAGTAGAAGGAGAAGAGGAGTATGAGGTCCGCCAAATTTTGGATTCCTGGATACATCGGGGGGGGTTGCAATACTTAGTGGACTGGGAAGGGTATGGACCAGAAGATCGATCTTGGGAACCGGTGTCTAACTTACATGCGCCGGAGTTGATTCAGCAATTTCATGATAATTATCCAGATAAACCTGGCCCATTGGAAGAGGGGGACCATGGGGAGGGGGATAGTGCCAGGACCCTGCCTGTCATGGAACCCGAATGTGAAGGGTTAAATGCTGGAGAGCAGCAGGAGGAGCCTTGTAGTTCAACTCAGCAGGCAACTAAGGGCTAGGAGCAGGATCCTGCAAAGGAGAACTAACAGGAGAGCTAGGGAGAGGATCTTTAATGATAGGCATAGAATTAGATCTGAAAGCCCTGAGTTCTAGCAGGAGCCTTGCCAGAGATATGGGTGTGCTCCCTGTTTTAGGATAAAGCTAGGAAGTTTACCCTGAACCTTCTGTGGGAGCAACGTGTCACTTACCTTGCCACCACGTTCCTGTGTGTTATTCTGACTTTGTTTCCTGACCTTGGACCGGCTTTCTGACTACGGCGTTCTCTTTTTCCTGACCTTGGACCGGCTTCCTGACTACGACGTTTCTCTGTTTCCCTTGAACTTGGCATTTGGCTCTGTAAGTTATTCTGGATTGACTTGGACTGTACTTTGTACTTTATCTGGATTACAACTAAAGTTCCTGGCAAATAACTGAACTTGACTTGCTCTGTGTTCTGTGTGCTGGGCTTGACAATTCTCAGACACAGGGTAATGAGTTCCTGCAATGTGTTTGGTTGTTCTACCCTGCAGAGTTCATCCAGCACTTCATCTGCCAAACCTTCCATATACTGAGAAATCAGTGCCGGCTCGTTCCACTGCAAATCCTGAGCTATCAAACGAAATGCAGTGGTATAATCAAACACTGAGTATTTGCCCTGTTTCAAAGCTCTGAGTCTCCTGTTGGCGGTAGCAGCCTGCACGGGATTCTGAAAGGCTGAAGAAATATTGTTCAGGAAAGCCTGATAATTATCCAGCAAAGGTGAAGCACTGAGGAGTAAAGGAGTCGCCCATTTAGCTGCCTGTCCCTTCAATAAACTGATGATAAAACAGACCTTAGACCTCTCAGTAGGAAATTCTTGAGCCAGTACCTCAATGAACAGCTTGCATTGAGCCAAGAATGCAGGGAATTCCTCTAATTTGCCTTCAAACCGGTCAGGAGGCAGCAAAGGGCAACGAGGCTGTAATGATGCTGGAGCTTGCTGCAATTGAACAATTGCCTGTGACAAAAATAGTTCTTGGTTTTGCAAAGCTTCCAGTGGATTCATTCCAACAGCCCCCTCCTTCTCCAGTCTGCTTGAATAAGTTTGGTGGGTGGGGGCAAACTGTCAAGCCCCGCACACAGAACACACAGCAAGCCAAGTTCAGTTCTTTGCCAGGAACTTTAGTTGTAATCCAGATAAATTACAAAGTACAGTCCGAGTCAATCCAGAATAATTTACAGAGCCAAATGTCAAGTTCAAGGGAAACAGAGAAACATCATAGTCAGGAAACAGAGAACGCCGTAGTCAGAAAGCCAGTACAAGGTCAGGAAACAAAGTCAGGATAACACACAGGAACATGGTGGCAAGGTAAGTGACGCTTTGCTCCCACAGAGGGTTCAGGGTGAACTTGCTAGCTTTATCCTAAAACAGGGAACACACCCATATCTCTGGCAAGGCTCCTGCTAGAACTCAGGGCTTTCAGATCTAATTCTACGCCTATCATTAAAGATCCTTTCCCTAGCTCTCCTGTTAGTTCTCCTTTGCAGGATCCTGCTCCTAGCCCTTATAGGAGGAGGAGATGTGCCCTCAGCTATGTCCTCAGACTCAGCTGCCTGCTGAGTTGAACTACAAGGCTCCTCCTCCTGCCCTCCAGCATTTAACCCTTCACATTCAGGTTCCATGACAGGCAGGGTCCTGGCAGACTGAGTGGGATTTTTCAGTGGATTGTTGTGCCTTACTGTTTTGAGCGTGTTTACAGTATTGCTTTTGCTTACCATTTTTAAGAGAGTCTTGAGAATCTTCAAAAACCCTTTTCAGGATTTGCCTGGGATTGGTCAGTGGCAATATGTAAATATTCTCTTGGAGAAGAATACGTAAATATTCTCTTGCAATTATTAGCGCTAGTATTAAATTCAATATCAAAACACTCTTGGCCAGCACAAGAGGACAATTTCCCTGGAATCAATAATTAGATCAATGTGTTTTTGGCCTTCTTCTTAACATTTTGAAAACAATTCATGTCATGGCATCTTACATACAATCAAAATATTTAGAATGTTTTTATGTGTATGATAAATTACATATTACAGACCACGATTCTGGTTTTAGATCAGAGCAACTGATGGAGTTCATAGCATAGAGAGTGTAGCAGGACCTGCATTTTTGTAGTCTGAAGTTATATGAATGCAATTTGTTTTGCTCTTACATTTTGTGCATCCTGGTGGGTGGGAACAAAGTAAAAGAATACAGTCTAATATCTCATGCCCTGGAAATGTTAAGCATATATATTGTTTTCACTGACTTTTTTTTATCTATTCTATATGCTATCTCCATGAGTTGGGCTCAGGGCCACTTGCAGTGGACAAGAGCACGTCCAATTAAGCATTAAAACATCAGAAATATAAAAATCAAACACTGTATTAAAAACACATCAATGAAATTAAAACAGAGCAGCCACCAAGTTAACATCTGTTTTGCCGTACTGAAGAAAAAGACTGCCCTGCTAAGATAAAGACAACATGTGATTGCTGAGTTGATGCACATACACACATGTCCTGTGAATCACAGCAGGGACATTTTGTTTGCTAGGGAGAAACAGACCAAAAGTTATGATTTGGCTTCCGCTAAGCAACAGAATTACAGCCATTATCTCCATGGTGCAGATCAAGAGCTTAGGTTGAAAAACAATCACTTAGCTGTGGCCACCTAATGACTTTCCATCCATATTCCTTATTTATTTATGCAGTAATGTCTTTTTAGCCTGCTTTTAAATTCAGGATTCTTAAGCTAAGGACTAACGTTCTGCACGGCATATGCAGACGAAGCGCCTCGACCCAAAATTCAAAGTGGGATGCTGACTTATGTTGGACCACAGGTACTTACAGCTGAAAATCAAACTAAAAATGAAAGGATATTTTCGTAGGGTAACAGAAATTGAATGCTATTCAGTAAAATGACAAGTAGCATCTAAGGACAGATCAAATTCTCTGAAGGATTGTTCTTAGGTGCCATCAAGTCATATCAGAATCATGGCAACCTCATGAATAAATGACTTCGAAAACATCCTGTCCTAAACTGCCCCACTCAGCTTGTAGACTCAAGGCTGTGGCCTTGAATTGTAAATTGGCAATGGGACTATAATTGCCAATTTGGTCTGCTGCTAGCTGAGGCTTCTTCAGAATGGGCCTAATGAGTATCTCCTTGAGGGCAGGTGGTTGATGTCACCCCCCCAAAAAACTAAGCAAAAACAACAACAACAACAACAACAACAACAACAACAACAACAACAACAACAACAACAACAACACACATCTAAAAATCAAAATTCTGGATAAAAATCCAAATTCTGGATAAAAAGCTTTAAACAGTAATTTCTGAATAAAAAAAGACATCTTGATTTTAAGTCATAGAGGGCTCAAGTGGGAGAAATTCAACAAATCACACAAAAAAGAATGGAATGACATTTTAGTATTCATATACCATAGATTTTGGCCTGGAATAGGTAACACCTTACCTGCTACTTATTTCAGTGTTATGTATGGTTCATTTTGGCTATTCATAAGCTGCATTTCCAGGATGCTACAAAGAAATCAGATTTTCTTGCCATGAAAATGAATCAGAATGTGGTTTCTGTTAACAATTTGTAATTAGTTACACTTTATTTGATAGTTTTGCCCCATATGAAAGTTGTCCTGTATGACAAGTCAAAGAGAATGGAATTTCCCATTTGGAAGTAATTGTTGCAAGTTGTTCCAGGTTCTTTAGCAGAACATTGATTTTCTCTCCACAATGGATACTATAATGTGGTTCCTGGGAATATTTTGTGACATGCTGCATCTGTCTCATCTAGTTAAGAATTTTGTGTCAAGAATTTTGTTGTTTTATCCTACTGGGAAGTCATTATTCTGTTCTGTTCTGGCTGTTTTGGGAGCACTAAAGAGTCAATGAAAGATTGATATTTGCTGGGTTTCATTTCTAAAATACTGTCCCAATGTGTGCCTATCATATCCTGCTAGTTTTGGTATCATTTTCTGTTAACAAGTCCCCATCCCAGTCCATTCCCTTCTGTTTCTTTCTGGCTTTTACCTCATCCCAGATAAACATAACAATCATCCTTTAACTGAGATGATAGGCAAAAAATATCCTGGCAGAATGCTACCCAACGTAGAAGACCTGAAGAAAAAAAACCTGCTGACTATCCTGCTCCTGAAAGGCAATACAATCATTTAAAAGAATGAATGCTGGGTGGTTGGAGCTTCTAGGCAATCCTCTCCGTGTTTCAAAAGTGGTTTACTGTGTTTCATGGAGAACCTCTCCTTGAGAAGCACCAGTTCAAAGATCTCTAGAATATGCTGAGCTAATTGAGTATTCTTTGAAATGTGACATAGGAAGAGTACAACTTCTGGATGTCAAGATCCAGACTGGTGAAAAGACTATGTGGTATAATTAATCTCACTGGATGGAAAATGTCATTCTGAGAATTCCAACATTGTATTGGCTGGTTGGGTGGTTCATTGGTTTAATTCCTACCCCACATTTTGGCCTGTAGAGGGATGATGTATAATATTCTGGATGTCACACCAAAACTGGAACATTAAGGTGCATTTAAGGCTGCATTAACAGAAGTATAATTTCCAAATTGCATGAGGTGCTCCCCCCAAAAAATTGGCACTGGTTAGGCCTCAACTTGAATATTGTGTTCTGTTCTTGACACCTCACTTCAAGAAAGATTCTGACAAACTGGAACAAGTTCAGAAGAGGGTAATAAGGATGGTCAGGGGGCTGGAAACCAAGACCTATGAGGAAAAACGGAAAGAACTGGGAATGTTAAGTCTAAAGAAAAGAAGGGGTGAGCTGTGGAGGCTTCCCGTGTGCCCACATTTCCATCTCGCCAGACTGTGGCAGGCCTTTGAGGGGGTGCTGCTGGCAGTTCCTGGGCTGCCGCCCTGTGGACCTCCTCTGTATTCCCCGTGGAGCTTTTCCTGAAGGTGGCAGCCACGCCTGGAGGTGGCAGCATTGAAGACTTCCAGTGCACCCGTGTTCCATCTCGTACTGCTTTGGTTGGCGGTCCGGTTTGGACATGGCTGTGACCATTCACGGGGGGGGGGTCGCTGGTCATGCTTTGGGCAGACCCCCCTTCAGACCTCTCTTGGACCTCTAGCCGACATCCTGTTGTTTCCCCTGAGGCGGCGGCTCGGCTCGGTAGCAGCGGCTGCGGAGGCTTTCCGGGTAGTCGCGTCCTCTCGCTGTTCTGTTGTTCTGCTGGGGGGTGCCGCTGGCTGTCCATGGCGCTCCCCCTCCCCCGGACTCATCGTTGGGACTCTGTTAGACTCTGTTGTCCCTGTTGGGGTGGTGGCGATTTGGGCGGTGGCCCCGGCACTTCCCGGGCGCTTATGCTGGGCCAGGAGAGCCCGCCTGGAGGTAGAGACAATGCTCCATCTGCGGCTAAGAGGTGGACTCTACAGCCCTCTGTGGAAGTTTTGCTGGCACCTCTTTGGTCTATCTGGGCCTGGAGGCAGTAGCCTCAGCCCGAAGACAGCCCAAAGACAGCGGTTCGGACCTGTGTTTTGCCTTTGGGACTGGCTCTGCCTTGCAAACCCTGGTCGGCTGATGCGGGTCTGTTCCCAGGCATGGCTGCCTAGTGGGGATGACTGTTAGACTGCAGGACTGAGCTGCAACCTCTGAACTGGTACTTTACCATCTACCTGACTTGAAGAACCGATGGCTGCTCATTACGACTCTCCTGCTTTGGGTTTTTTTTTTTTTCCCCCATCTCCTCTTGGAGAACTTTCCCCCTCCCTCCCCCTTTCACCCCTCCCTGTTTTCTAGCTTTGGCTACTGGATTGCCTCAGCCCATATCATGTTATAGTTTATTTCATCTTATTTTCTGTATTTTTATTGTTATTATACTGTTTTGTTATACTGTTTATCCATTTTGTATTACTTCCTTTATTGTTACTTTGTCCCATTTGTTGTTGGTTTTGTTCTTCCCCCCCCCCCCGGGTCACCATGCTGGCAGGGACCTGTATTCCTGTGTTGTCTGGCCATTGGAGGTACGCTTGGAGCGGGGGGATAAGTCGGGTGAGAAGAACTCGGGTCTGGCAACTGCTGCCTGTCCCCTGTTCTGATCCCCCCTGCCCACCGCTACATATCAGGGTTCCACGCCACCAGCACCTCTGACCTGTCCTGCCTCCTGGTTAACACCAGGTTGGTTCATAACCAGATTCCCATTCTTTATGATGTCATCATGGATGAGTGAACTGACCTGGCATGCCTTACCGAGTCCTGGGTGGGTGAGGAGGGAGGGGCCTCCCTCTCCCTGCTGTGCCGCCCCGGGTTTCAGGTCCAGTGGGCGGGCAGGTCAGAGGATCGGGGTGGGGTGTTTAGAGGGAAAGCAAAGTGTTCTGCTTATATACTGCCCCATACCACTACGAGTAGTCTCTGGGGGTTTACAATTTTTAATTACAGTGTGCAGGCTACACATTGCCCCCCCCCCAGCAAGCTGGGTATTCATTTTACCAACCTCGGAAGAATCGAAGGCTGAGTGAACCTTGAGCCGGCTACCAGGGATTGAACCCAGGTCGTGAGCACAGTTTTACCTGCAGTACAGGCATTTAACCACTGCGCCACGAGGTTCAGGAATCCCTTTTCATTAGCAGATCCGCAGCACTGGTGTGTCCAGGGTTAGAATGCCTTCATCTATTGGTGGGTCAGCAAGATAGGTTTGGTATTCTGCTGGTGTACCGTGCTCCCCGCAACCCAGCCCAATCCTTTCCAGAGATCTCTGAGTTCGTCTCGGCTGCCCTGTTGAGGTCCCCCCCCCCGCCTTTTGATGGTTGGGGACTTCAACATGCATGCCGAGGCAGAACTTTCTGGAGTTGCTCTGGAATTCATGGAGTCCATGACCTCCATGAACCTATCTCAGCTTGTTGTTTGTCCCACCCATAGTGCAGGCCATACCCTTGACCTGGTGTTTTTCCTCCATGTCATCTAATTTTCCTCTGAGGGTTGGGGGCTTAGTATCCCATCCCGTGTCATGGTCAGATCACCATCTGCTAAGTTTTTTCTTGTCAATCGCTGTTCTGCCCCACGGGGAGTGATGGCCCCTTGTCTGGGCCTGCTCCCAAAGGCTCCTGGACCCTGCCTGGTTCATGGAAGCCTTCAGGGAGCTCACTGGTGGACTGGTTGACAATCCAGTTCAAGCCATGGTGGACAGGTGATATGTGGGTGCCTCTGGGGATGTCGACCGGATCACCCCCAAGCACTTCCTCCGATGTGGACCCCACTCCTCTCCGTGGTTCATGGCTGAGTTGCAGGCGATGAAACAAGAACGGCGGAATCTTGAGTGCAGCTGGAGAACAGATTGGATGACAGTGAATAAGGCTGCACTTAAGAAGCTGACCAGCCATTATGTTCTTGCGATCAGGGACACTAGAACAGCTCATGCCTCCCTGAGAATTGGTGAGATCTCGAACCACCAGGCGGAGCTGTTCCAGGTGGTTCGAGACCTCTCCAATCCTGGTCAGCCCCGGCCTCCTCCTAGTGAGTTCACTAGTGAGCAATTCACAGCCTATTTTAGATCTAAAATTGAAGCCATCCATTCCGATCTCGACTGCGGTTGCTCTAATCCCTCCTCCCTCATCACAGGGGCTTCAACTCCTCAGTCTCCTCACCTGGTTGAGTTTGGGCCTGTGTTACCTGTGGAGGCCTCCAGGGTTATGGCTTATTGCCGGCTGGCAGCCTCCCCTTTTGACCCTTGCCCAGCCTGGCTTATTAAATCTGCCGGAGGGAACATGCCAGAGTGGGCTTCTTCTATTGCCACCGCTTCCTTCAGGGAGGGGATTTTCCTTTCCCGATTGAAGGAGACGGTGGTGAAGCCTATGTTAAAGAAGCCCAGCTTGGCTCTGGATGATTTAGCCAACTATCACCCAATTGCCATTGTTCACTTCCTGGGCAAGGTTGTTGAGAGGGTGGCTGCTGTCCAGCTTCAGTCGTACCTGGAGGAAAATCATATCCTGGACCCCTTCCAGTCTGGATTCAGGCTGCTTTGGGGGACCGAGATTTCCCTGGTCACTCTGCAGGATGACCTCCTCAGGGAGGCTGACAGGGGGGTGTTCTTCCCTGTTCGTCCTCCTTGATCTGTCAGCGGCCTTTGATACCATCGACCACGGTAGCCTGCTGGACCGGCTCGCCGAGGCAGGAATTGGGGGCTCAGCACTTTGCTTGCTCTGATCCTTCCTCAGCAGCCAGTCTCAGCGGGTTCAGCTGGGGGATGAGTTGTTGGCTCCTTGGATGCTCCCTTGTGGGGTGCCCCAGGGTCAGCAATCTCCCCAAGCTGTTCAATGTTTATATGAGGCCGCTGGCAGATTCCATCAGGAGATTTAGAGTTCGCTGTCATCAGTACACTGATGACACACAGTTGTATCTCTCCTTTTCTATGTCTGCAGTGGAGGCAGTACGCTCCCTTGATCTGTGCCTGGAGGCAGTTCTGGAATGGACCAGGGTTAACAGGCTCAAACTCAACCCGGAAAATACTGAGGTACTGTTTTTCAGGGTGCCCTCGTCTGGGTACAATGGCCCCCTCCCTAGTCTGGGGGGAGTTTCCCTCCAGCCTACGGACAGGGCCAGGAATCTGGGCGTGGTCCTGGATTCAGCCCTCTCCCTGGAAGCCCAGGCAATGGCCGTCTCCAGGGCCGCTTTCTTCCATCTCTGCAGGATCGCCCAGATCTGACCGTATCTTGATGAGTCCTCCCTGAGGACTGTTGTGCAGGCCCTCGTGATCTTGAGGATTGACTACTGCAATGCACTCTATGTGGGGTTGCCCTTGACCCTTGTTTGGAAACTCCAACGGGTGCAAAATGCAGCGGCCAGACTGGTGGTGGGAGCTTGGAGATACGAGCACATCACCCCAGTCCTGGCACACCTGCATTGGCTGCCCATGGCTCTCTGGATAAGGTTCAAGGTCCTGGTTTTGGTTTACAAAACCCTCCATGGCCTGGGCCCTGAATACCTGTCAGAGCATATCTTCCGGAGGTCAGCTGAGGCCAGGCCCACTTGAATGTCGCAGGCGCGCTCACTCAGGGTGCCCACTCCTAGGGAGGCATGGAGGTTGTCTATGCGCAACCACGCCTTCTCTGTTCTGGGCCCCTCATTATGGAACCAACTCCCAAGTGAGCTGCACCTTGCACAGTCCCTTCCCGCCTTCCGAAAGGCTCTGAAAACCTTGCTTTTCAGGGAGGTGATAAGAATAAAATTTAATCTAAAAATTGGTATTGGTGGTTTTCTTTGTAAGTTGCCAATGCACCATTATAAATTGTCAATGCACCATTGGTGGTTCATCAAAATTGCCATGCTGAGTTAGTTATATAGCAAAATAAGTATTTAAATTTAAATAAATAAATAAATAATAGACAGATAGAAATATACAGCACAGGACATTTAGACATTACAGAGAGTGGGTTAGCTTAGGATCCGAGCACAGCATGGCCAGGTGGCCTTGCTGCTCTGGACCCAGGAGTGGTGGTTTCCGTGGTCTTTTATACTCTTTTGCATGATGTGGTGACGTATTTTAGTACGCATACAAGTGTTTGTTTATGTTGGCCTATGCCCATCTGGCTACAAACACCAGAATGACTTCATCCTATTTTGTTTGATTTCAAGTTGGTTCCTTATAACTGGCTAACTGCCATATGTTATTCTTATCTAACTGACGCTTCTGGTGCCATGAGATAATGTCAACAATCCTAGACAATGGGCTATCTTGTCTCCTGTACTCCATACTGTAAGAGACTGACGCCCACGGGTGTGAGATGTTGTGCCAAGTTCCCAGCTGTGATGCCAAGTTTGCTGGGTCAATTTGACCTTATACCCTGTGAGCTCATTTGGGTCTACTTATAATATATTTTGATTTTGAGGCATGTTAACCTGTTCCTATCAGAGGCATTTGGCAACATTTAATTTTATTAATTAATTTATTTTTTTCTTTTTCTCTTCTTTTCTGCCCACTGATCCATCTTGGTTGGGCTTCCCTTTTTTTTCCTGTATTGTATGCTTTCTAACTGTAAACTGCCCAGAGTTCCATATTGGAAGATGGGCGGTATAGAAGTAAAACAAACAAACAAACAAATAAATAATGTATAATATTCTGGATGTCACACCCAGACTGGAACATTAAGGTGCATTTAAGGCTGCATTAACAGAAGGATAATTTCCAAATCCCATGAGGTGCCTGTCCCCCTCCATTCGGCACTGGTTAGGCCTCAACTTAAATATTGTGTTCTGTTCTTCTGCTTCTATACAACCCCATACCACTTCAAGTAGTCTCTGGGCGGTTAACAGTTTTTAAACCTCACTTCAAGAAAAATTCTGACAAACTGGAACAAGTTTAGAAGAGGGTGACAAGGAGCCTTTTTACACGACCCCTAAAATCTGCTGCAAAACACTTGCAGATCCAGAGCATAAAATTGTTTTCCCACCAGCAGTGGACTTAAAAAAAAGTATGCCCATGCCCACTTAAGCGGCCCCAGCACACTTTAGAAGTACCTGGTTTCCAGAGGTAAAGAAATTTCCAATATGGATTGTAAAGCTGTGGATGCTGGGCTCTCCTCGTCTTCTGTTTGTTTTTGTTGTCCCTGCCACCCCTTTAACATACAGGAATCACTACGGGGCTGCCCTGATGGCAGGCGGAGGTATGCCTGCATTTTTCCTCCCTTTTTTTCTCCCTCCCCACACAGCAGACAAAAGCAACAGAGTGCAGAAGGGTGGAAACACAGGAAGAGGAACAAACCCACATGATCTCTGGCTGGGGGGGGGATTCAAATTTAAGCTACCAGCGGATTTTAGGGGTCATGTAAAAGGGCTCAAGGATGATCAGGGGGATGGAAACCCAGCCCTATGAGGAAAGAGTGAAAGAACTGGGGTTGTTAAGCCTAAATAAAAGAAGGGTTGATATAGCAGTTTTCAAATATTTGAAGGGATGTCATACAGAGGAGGGGAAGGGCCTGTTCTCAATTGTCCCAGAGTGCAGGATGTGCAACAATGGGCTCAACTTAAGAGAACCCAGCATTTGACTGAATATCAGGAAGAACGTCCTGTTAGAACAGTATGACAATGGAACCAATTACCTCAAGAGGCGGTGAGTTTTCTAACACTGGAGTCATTTAAGAGAAAATTAGACAACCATCTGTCAGATATACTTTGATCTGGATTCCTACACGGAGCAGGGGACTGGATTTGATGGCCTTGTAGGCCCCTTCCAACTTCACGATTCTATGATTCTATGATTTATGCAGAGGAGGCTCTATGTAGAGCACAGTTAACATGATACAACCCCAAATCTCCTGACCATAATATTAGGTATTTCATTCCTACTGAATAAATACAAGTTCAGAATTCCACACACACTTTTTACCAATCACTCCAAAGGAAAAAGGGGGAAAAGGGGAGGGAGAAACCTGCAGCTGTCATAGCAACTGCCAATAACTCTTTTGGGAAGTAGGCCTCACACTTCAAAATTTATGGAATCAGTAAATGATGTTAACACTTCCCTTTAGCGTCTAAAATTACACTTTCAAAATGTAGGTGCGACGCTTTGTTGAAGGTTGATATCTGGGCCTTTTCCCAGGCACAACTATAGAAACTGCAATTTATGAGGCTCCTTTTGCTGAGATGTCCAAATAACATCTGCTTAATAGCTAAATACCAGTTCTTCTCCTAGCTTTCCTCTTCCTTTTCCTTGTTTCTGCTCATTAGTTCTCCTTATATAACACATCAGCTTTCCTCACACCAGTTCCCATTCAAGACCAACCCTATTGACATTCAGTGTGTATTTCCACTAAGACGTACACTGCGTGTCACTCATGTGCAATAGATTATATTCTGGGACAGATTTATAAACACTGAAATACTTTTATGTGATTGCCACCAAAGGGAAATGAATTGTATCATTTTAACTGCAAAAGAGAATAATATTGAAGGAGTCTGCAACATCACTTCTAAAAAAACAAAGTATGTGATTATCTAAAGCTTTATATAATTAGTTTAAGTATGTACACTTTTGAAAATACCAATACTGGCATTTATAATGCTGCTGTGTGTTTTTTTTCCAGTTGGCTTGATTTCTGCTTTACATCTTGCCTCAGTGGCATAATTAACTTTAGCAGCTATATGAGCGAAGCCTCATGGTTTACAAAGCAAATATCTTCTTGAAACATCATTGCAGCCAAATAAACCCAGGAAAATATTGTTTGTCTTACTTATATGCTTGTAACTTTTGTATATTTTACAGTTCTTTGTGGCTGTGCACATATGGGGTTTTGAAATAAAAACCAGATGAAAGCAAGCAACAATTTAGCAATCAAAAGCTCAAGGTAAAAAGAAAGAAAGAAAGAAAGAAAGAAAGAAAGAAAGAAAGAAAGAAAGAAAGAAAGAAAGAGAAAAGCAAGATCACAGGATCACAGTGAGCCAATTGTGGCTCTCTTTCTTTCTCTCCCTCCTGGATTGTGGGGGATTTTTCTGGAATGTTCCATCTCAGGCAAATCTCAAAAGCAGAGGGAGGAGAGAGGAATGGAGGTTTCCCTTGGAGCAGCCACAAATGTTTTCCAAGGGAACTGCAGGTTAGGGTTTAATTTTTCTGTATATTTATATTTTTATCTAATTTGTTTCCAACATCCTTTCTTATGTTTCAAACCATTTATAGTCAAATTGCATTTTATTATTGTCACATTAAAAACACAGAGTAAAATCCAACTGTTATTCCCAAGCAGAGCAGATTCCACAGCCAGATACCTAAACCACGGGGTGGACATGGGCTCATCCAATTTCATTTGTGAGTTTTGGCATTTTGTGTGTACAGTATGTGGTCTATGGGTCCCCAGAATGAATCATCTGAGTTTCCATTATTTCTTATGGAGAAATTTGCTTTGAGAAATGAGTGCTTTGGTTTACAAGCATGTTTCCAGAACGGTTTATGCTCATAAACCAAGGTATTACTGTACTTTTAAATTATTTTATTTATTTGAGACATTTGTAAAATTTAGAAGTCAAGGGGCTCATCATGACAGATTACACAGCAGCTCCTATCCCAGGTAAGTTCTCTTGATCTTCCCTAAAGACAGGGTGAGAAGCAGACCTGGCAGATCTATTTCCTCACAGGGTCTCCGGACAATTCCATGTTTTGCACCACCCTTCTGGATGGATAAGCAATCTCCAAATTTCCAAAATTCCAGTTTGTGGTAGGGTTGATAATTCTTGTTGGGAGAAAGCAGAGTGTAGGGAGAAGAATCTCCCCCTGTCTGGCAGCAGAGCTCTGGATGAGCATAGGTGGAGGCCAGAAAAAGTAGTAAAAAGGAAAGAGTGGTGTAGGAGAACTAGTAAAAGGACAGAGAAAGAATGGAGACATTGTTTTCTGCCATAAAAACACAGAACTACAAAATGTTGTACAGAAATGAGACTATAAATCTCAGTACTGTCCAGCAAATGACTATAAGCAGGTTTTAGGAGAGAAGAAAATGTTGATTCTTCTTTTAGAATAGTATTGATATTAAATCCATCTTATTGCACAGTAAATGAATTTGTTGTGGTGCTGAAATTTTTGTTTCTATATAGGCCCCGGTCCCACGTCCCTTTAAAAGCACTTTAAATTACCAGATAAACTGTGTCTAAAAATGCTGTCCCCATGGCCACCGGGCTTTTTGAAAAAGAAAAGAAAAAAAAAGAAAACCCGGTAATGCTCCCTTAAGCGAGGTTTCTATGACTTACCCAGGAGGTAGGGAGTTTTTTGCCTCACTTTGAAAATCCATATTTTAAGAAGGCAGACGCTGTGGGACCACACAGATGATCCGGGTTTCTTTTTCTTTCTTTTTTCATTGCACCGACCAGCTGTTCCTGGGGCCGATCAGCACAGTTTTTTTTTTAAATTTCCCTGCACATTGGAGCAACAAGAAGTTCAATCAGGTCTTCTAAGCATTAATTTCCTCCAGCCAAGTGGTCCTTTTTTTAAAATGCTAGCGCCACCTGCTGGCCAAGGGGGGCTGAACTGCACTTTAAAATAAAAACAGCTTTGGATGTGGGAACTCTTGTCCCACATATTAAATCATGTGATGGGACGAAGAGGAAAAGCCAGACCTTCAGAAGATCAGGATCGAAACCCAGGTGTGACCACGGCCTTAGTTTGGTTTGTGTCTTAGTTGGTTCAGTGGGAATATGAAAAATGAGACTAAAGCAAATTTGAATCAGTGACATCATCTGGTGGCCCATGATTTTTGGCAACTAAAGACTTCCTTTTTGTACTTTGTGGGTTCCATGGCTTTCATGTGACAAAAGGGGTGACACAGGGGTCAGGAAAGTGACAAGGTAGAGGTGGATATTTTTAAGTGCTGAAAGTTACATCCTCTCAATAATATAATCATCTTTCTAGGTATAAGTTATGCAATGTGATTCCAAACAGTTATTATTCAAATGTTACTATCATGCTGTATAAATTTAGCTCTAATTTGTAGCCTGCCGTGTATAATTTGTATCACTATAAGCATACCATATAAACCTATTTCTTAAATCCTTTGTGGGATTAACATCACAGATTTCTCTGCTGGGCTCTGCAAAGGAAAGAGACCACATATAAAAGAAATAGAATCAGTGTCACTAACTTGTCTTTTTCTTCTCAAATACATTAAAATATAATGTGAGTTGTGTCTTACAACTAATATTTTTTATCCCTTGCCTGCTTGTAATTCATGCCTGAAATATTATTATACAAGGGGAAACATTTTTGTATATCCCCTTAAAGGAAATGGTTATTTGAAAAATGACCAGTGATTCTCATTAAATTGAATTGTTTGGTGGAAGAAAGTATACTCTTGCTATCCATAACATGAACCAAAGAAGAGGGAAAAGATCCCTCCCATTATACTTAGTTGATTTCCTTTCAATAATAAACCAAAGGAGAGACTCCCCCCCCCCTGTAAATCCTACATTTTCTGTATTTATCCCTTTATTACCATAAAGGGTGATGCCTATTGTTTGGAATGATCATTTTATTAATCATTTTAATTTTCTTCTTCCTTCATGATACCTTGCAATGTGTATGTTTTCCCATCTGAATCTTGACGCTTTCTGTTTTTCACATTTGAAGCCCACAGAGCCTCCTCATATTTCTAACTTGCCGACAACAATACCATTAAACTTTGGAAGCCTATGCATTCCTTGGCAGAATCAAGTCTATCAGGCAGGTGGGTTTTCCATTACAAACAAATTGTCTTTTTCTGTTGTTCACTTGTCTTCTGTCTTAGAATTTCCATGGAGACACTGAGAATCAGCAGTCTTGTGGAGTTAAGATGATCCTCAGAAGGCATTTATCACACACAGGGAGAGGCAATATTCTGGTAAGTTCATGGGAACCTATTGGTTATTTGTAGGGTTGGGCATGAAACAGAAAAATTGTGTTTTGTTTCATTTCGTTTTGTCCTCCCATGATTCATTTTGGTTCATTAATTTTTTTAATGAAACAAAACAGTAACAAACTGATTCCTTACTCTATAAAACGGATCCCCTGGGTCCTAGAGGCTCCGGTGCTAGAGGGTCCTAGAGGCTCCGGTGCCTCTGGGACCCAGGGGAGCCATTTTACAGCAAAACAAATCAGTTCATTTTAAAAGAAAAAAACTGCCATTTCATTTTGTTACTAACAAAACTCTGCTTCCCTGTTTTGTTTTGTTTTGTTAGCTAATGAAACAGTGTTTCATTTTTGTTTGATGCCCATCCCTAGTTATTTGCTTGTTTGCTGTAGTTACTTATATCTAGCAATATAATAGATATATTATGTAGTTATTTGTAGCTACAGTTAGTAGTTATTTATTACTTACACTCCTATTTATCCATGGAATAGTTTATATTTTCCTCTTGTATATTTACCACTAAGAAAGGGCAAATGGCTCAAGAGTAAGTAGTGCTACTACCTCAAATTTGCCTGAGTGTTTAGCTGCAGTAATGACCTGGATGAGGATGAACAAAATGAAAATAAACCCAGACAAGAGAGAGGTACTCCTGGTCAGCTGAAAGGGAGAACAAGGGATAGGGATGCAACGTGTACTGGAAAGGGTCACCCTCCTATTGTTAAAAAAAAAAAGAGGTACCCACCTTGGGGGTGCTCTTGGACTCATTCTTGAGCTTGGATGCTGAGGTCAAGGCTGTGGCCAGGAGCTCATTTGCACAATTGAGGCTACACCGATTTCTTGAGAAACCAGCTTTGGCCATGGTGACACATGCCTTAGTGACGTCCTGGCTAGACTACTGTAATGTGCTCTATGTGGGGCTACCAATGAAAAGTCTCCGGAAACTTCAACGGGTCCAAAATGCAGCAGCCAGATTGCTAACTGGGGCAGGATACAGAGATCACATTATACCCCTGTTAAAGAAGCTACAGTGGCTGCCAATCAACTATCGGGCACAATTCAAGGTGCTGTCCTTGAACTACAAAGCACTGTATGACCTGCGCCCAAGCTACCTCAAAGATTGAATCTCACAGTATGAACTGACTTGGGTGTTAAGATCATCAGGAGAGGCCCTTCTCTCCATCCTGCCACCCTCACAGGTACGTCTCATAGGAACCCATGAAAGGGCCTTCTTGGCTATGGCGCCCAGACTTTGGAACTCCCTCCCACTAGAGGCCAGGATTGCCCCATCTCTGATGCCTTTCCAGAAACAGGCAATGACCTTTCTCTTCAGCCAGCTTTGTCTTTCATATGAATCTATAGGATCACATAGACTTTGTGTTTATAACCACTTATAGCCTTGTGTGATTACACTGGCACAAGTTTTCAATGTTAGTTTCATCACTCATAACTTTACATGGAATTTACTCTCCTTTTAACTGCTCATATTCTCTAGCAGCTTAAATGTAATGTTGTCTTTTGATGCTGTATGATGTCCCCCAGTTCCCTGTTCTCAATACTTGAATGTCTTAATTGTACTGGACTGTATATTATCCATCATTACTGTAAGCCGCCTTGGGTCCTTTTCAAGGAGAAAGGTGGGGCAAAAACACCCTAAAATATATAAATGAAACACATTTTCAAAGCACTGCTCTCCTTGTAAATAAGTACATATTTGAGGCATGGCCCAATGAGGAGAAAGGGACATGATTCAGCATTATACTATATGCTTTGTATATAACGGCCCCAAGTTTAATTCTTGGAAGTAGAAAAGATAAGTAAGATAAGTGGGAAATGGGATGACTGTGAAGGACTACTGGGCACACATTTCATAGTTGCCAACTCACCATACCTCCTACACCTCTTTTCCCTTCTCCAATGTTGGCATTCCATACATGAGAAGCAGGCACGGTATCCCCACAGGGTGGGAATCTTTCTGTATGAGCCACTCTCTTAACCTTCTTAAAGGGTGAGAAATTAGATGGTCTTATTGTGCCACCTCCCCATTCATGTGCCACGGCTGTTGCCACCACTGCCTTGGTGAGAAAACTGATACATATCAGCATCAATTGACAGGAAAAGCTGAAGGCAACAGGAAAAGAGGAAGACCAAAAATGTGATGGGTTGACTCAGTCACGGAATCAGCAGGCTTGGGTTTATAACAGATGAGCAGAGCTGTGAAGAACAGAAGATTCCAGAGAGCACTTATTCATAGGGTGGTCATACATTGGAAATGATCTGGTGGCATGTTAGCAAAAACATATTTTGACAAGTTGTGAGAAAAAGGAAGACAAACTGAAGTTCCATCTGGAATAGCTATGGCTGTATTCCTATGGACCAGCATTGGTAAACCTATGGCATGGGTGCCAAAGGTGGCACTCGAGCCCTTTCTGTGGGCACCCAACATCGCCCCTTCAACAGCCACCTGTTTTCAGGTTAAATTGCTGTATTGGCACTTTGCAAATAATTAGTGGGTTTTGAATCTCAGTTTGGGCACTGACTCTGTAATAGGTTCACCATCACTGCTCTAGGCACTTGGAGATAAGCCCACTGAACTCTCTACTAAACCTTATAGGAGTCTGCTGTAGCTATATTTGTCACAAAGAAGTAGATTAATATGGAAAGACTCTGTGTGTAGAAAAAGGGTAGCAAAAAACCCAAAAATGTTATTGGAAAATGATCTAACTCATTCCAGTGCAAATCTCAGACAGTGGAATCTGGTCCATTGCAGATGAAGTTCTCTGTCTAATTTATAATTGATCTCCCCTACAAAACATTTCAAGTTCCTCAAATCTCATTTTCATACATTTCAGGAATAAATAGATTCTGAAAGCAGTAGAGTCTAACCCACAAGTATATGGGGAAATGCTTAAGGGCCTTAAAATGAGCATAAATTTTAAAAAAATGAACATGAGATGGAAGCTGCTTCAGTTGCCATCATTGCATTGGACTCCGTTGTACAAAAACCCTATGTATCAACAGTACACCACCAGACATGGGGGAGTGTCTGTGTCTGGAGAACTTACAACAAAGTGAATTCTTTCATTCTCCCTCAATTACAGAAACACCTGTGTTAAATAATGCCACATTGATTCAATATATTAAATCATGGAACTTAAAAAATATCCTCCCAATATGTGGCAGCATCTGCTGTGAAATAGTGTTTTGATAAAGCATCAGCTGAGAGTTTAAACTTCCTCAAGAATCAGAGGGCTGGATAGGAAATTTGAACAACGAAGACATGTGCCAAAGAAGGCAGCTGTACTAAGCTGGTGCCCAATGATGTTTAAGATATGTTTCCTTACTAAGAAATATTTACTAGATCCTAAAATACAGGAAAGGCTCTTGGTGATGACGAAGGGAAACTTGAGAAACAAATGGATTTCCCTTAATAAAGAGACCTAAAGAGAATAAACAGTTTAAGAGAAACATCTTAGAAACAGTCATTGGAATGATTCTATAAACCTATTTGCTTTGCACCAACTTGTAGTTGTTGATTTGTAGCCACTCCAGTTTGATGTACAGAATATCCAAATTGGGAGAAATAAGGATGCCATTTTAGGATGGGGTTTGAAAGTCACTGCCAATAGCTGTTGTTCAGCTGTCAATGTCATTCCTTCGTCTCCCCCAAGTGTGAGCTGCATGATACTGTGACCAACCCTACTCAAATCTTTCACAATATTCAAATTTTGCATGTGTCCATCATTGAGCTGAGATCTGCAGCTGCCTAGAAAGAAAAAAGAATATATTAAAGCATATCCAACCTACCCCCTCAAATTTACAAAGATGTGAATTTACTTACAAAAGTGCCTACTGATATAGGATCAGGAAAACTCCTTCCCTGGGTTTCTATGGTTAGAGTTTCCAGAAGAGCTTGGTCTTTTATTTAATGTTCATGTGTCCCCATTAGAGATGGGCACGGAACAGACATTTTTTCGTTTCCATTTTTCATTATTTGTTCCATTACGTAACAAAATGACAAACGAAAATTGTGATGAAAATGCAACGAAACGAACAGAACCACGAAAATTGTGGTCGGTATGTTTCGTTTCCATTAATGGTGATGCACAATGAAATGAGCTGTTTTAAATGTTAAAAAACGCCCTGGACATCCATAAAAACGCAGTGATAATTATTTATATTGTCTGATAATACCTACCAGGGGGGTTGGTGTCCTTAAAAGGTGCATTTATGTCTTTTCTCAGATCGCTGTATTTTTTCCCTTTAAGGGGAGTTAGGGGACATCGACCCAAAATGGCTCCCAGATGCCTAATATTGATTGATTTCTTGGGTATTAAAACACCCTGGACATCTGTAAAAATGCAGCAATAATGCGATAATTATTTGAAATTATTACCTACCAGGGAGTTGGGGTCCTTAAAACATTTGTTTTTGTCTTCTCCCATCGCAATGTATTTTTCTTTTCCCTTTAAAATGGATGTCGCCACCAGCCACAAAATGGAGGCAAGCCATGTGATAGGATCATGTTCAACCAATAGCATGCCCAGGTTGCAGACTGGGCAGGTCTGGCAGCCACAGAGGGCATAAAAAGCTCTGGCAGCCCCCGTCCTCCTTGCAGTCTCCGGTGGGAGTTAGGGTGGGATTGCTGTCTCTGCGACTCTAGCTTAAGTCCTGCAGCCTCCCTGTGTGCGTGCATGCATACCTCTCAGTGAGTACCTTCCCTTGCCCCGCAGTGCAGTCACTCTGCGGCTGCCTTGCACCCTGGGCAACGCCTGCCGCTGCCTTTGCAGCCTCCCTGCGTACCTAGTCTATACTGTGTCTCTGCCAGCATCCATTTTTTTTTAGTGTTTTCCCTCTGGTCTGGGGCGTTGGGGGACGCCCACGCACGGAAAGGCTTTAAAAATCGTGCAAAAAGCAGGTAGAAACGACAAATGAAAAAACGAAAAACAGAAACAATTTTTTTTCAAAAATTTGAGACAAACGGAAATGAACTGAAACAGACCTCTCAACAACAAACGAAAAAACAAACACCTTTTTTTTGATTGCCGTCATTCAAAAAAAAAGTCCCCATCCATGAGGGAACAGCAAGAAGCTTTCAATTAAAAAAATCCATTGCCCTACTGAGCAACAAAATCAGCAGTTGTTTGTTGTTGTCCAGTCGTTCACTCATGTCCAACTCTTTGTGACCCCATGGACCAGAGCTCGCCAGGCCTTCCTATCTTCCACTGCCTCCCGGAGTTTGGTCAAATCCATATTGGTTGCATCGATTGCACCATCCAACCATGTCATTCTCTGCCGTCCTCTTTTCCTTTTGCCTTCAATCTTTCCCAACATCAGGGACTTTTCCAAGGACGCCTCTCTCCTCATGAGGTGGCCAAAGTACTGGAGCCTCAGTACTTGAAAATCTGTCCTTCAGCAGTGGTTTACAAGAGCTTTAAAAAAAAAAACCCCAAACTTTGTATCCTCCCCTTCTGTTTTGCTGGAAGAGGAAGAGAAGCTTTCACTTTTTGAGCATCAGCAGCAATCACACATGCCAGAACTAAACCAAAATGGAGGGATCTTTTTGTGACCAAAAAATCCAGTAGCCACTGACAGGGACTCAAAAAGTCACAGGTAAGAAGCGGGCTGGTTTGCAATTAGCTCTATTTCATGATTGCTGGGAAAAAGAAGCAAACCCATCTTCTAACACCCTACTACCTTTTCTCTTGGTGAAGCTAAGCCCAGACACACAGCTGGCTTTCTGCAAAGACACAAAGAGCCCATCTGAAACTGATACCTTTGCTAATAAATGCAACAAAGCAAATGTTGTACATTTCTCAGTTTTACACATTTTACTGCTGATGTCCTGAAGCTGAGTCATGGCAACTGGACTTCTTTTCTTGTGAGACTGAAAAATTTCACTACTCATCAGTCTTTGTCAATCTGAGGAAAGTGATCTGAGCCCTCCAAATTATGGTTCATCTTGCTTCATGAATATGTTTGTTAGGTGGGCAATGCCCTGATTAAGCTTGTTAGATGTACAGTGGGGTGTGTGGAAGTCCCACCTGTGCCCTCCCCAACATCCATTATGTATGGGTGGCCTCCCTTGTGGAGGTATGAAATGCTTCTGGATTGTGAGAATGATAAGCATGTCTACCGTATATCATGCTGCCCTTTCATCGAACCTCACCTGGATGACTACGAATCTTCACAGACATTTTACTGCTGATGCAAAAGCTCTCTCAAAAATGCAGAAAATCTCCATCAGATGAAGGAGAAAATTATTTTCTGTCATGCCGGGATAATATTTTTGATGCTTGTTCTTTCTTGTCCTAGGCACTGCAAAGGACATACCAAACCAGGATTTAGATGTCAAAACAAATTGTAGTTTTCTCCAGGGCATGTTTCATGTTAGCAGTCTGTGTTTCCAGTGGGGGGGGCACTGAAATGAAGGTTCAGGAACTTCCTGAACCCCAAAATAAATTCATAGGCCCAAGAGTGTATAAAGTGAGATAAGGTGTCTTGTTGGAAAAGGCCATAGCAATTTTTATACTCTGCAGTGTACACATACTTTTTATTTGTTTATTTTTTGAGAAAGAGAGATGATAATAAGAATCTATAAAATTAAAATTTAATAAATAAACTTACCATAATGCAGAGGCTCTTGGTTTTTGGACCTTAGCTCTACCTACCTGACAGAACATAGTTTAAGTGAATTAGTTTAATTCACAGAGAATAGAAAAATGAACTTTAGAATCATATGGTGATAAAATGTTATCCCATATTTGTCAAATCTACGTTCAAATTATTCATGTGCTTATCTCATAGTGAAAAACTAAGGTCCCAAATTTCTAATTGTGAAATTTTATTGGATTTTTAGAAGTTCATAAAATTCATCACGGAAGGGCAAATCCTGGAAGAATCTCCCTGAATCACCGATGAATCACCGATGAAAATGGCAGTCAAAACTGAACTGATTGTAACACATCCAAAATAAATGTGAAACTTGGATATTAGAGGAAGCAAAGGTTAAAAGCTCCCTTTAGGCAGATTGGGGGGAAAGAGTAAGTAGAGTATAATAATGCAAATATTCTAGCTCACTTTACCAGGCTCTGCTTCCAGACCAGAAAAACAGTCTGGAAAAACAAACATGGCTGTTGTATTCTCAGCTATATCAAAGAGTTAACAAAATAAAAAAGGTCTCAAATAAAATTTGTTGAGCTCCTTTCTTCTGTCTCAGGAGACAGGCTGAAACATAGGAGCTGACTGCCCCCCAACACCTCTAAAATGCTCATTTATGGATGAATGTGTCTCAGGCCCTTAAATGATTATTCTATCCTTGGCAGCTTTAGATTGCAGCACCAGTTACGTTAATGATTTCTGAGGTGATGCTGATGACTTGGAGGTGCCTGGCAGAATTGCTAGTATAAAACTAATGAGTATCCCAGCTTGACCACGTACTGATAGAGGATGGAAAAGTTGAGAGGGGGGATAAATTAAAGGCCTATCCCTGTGGAAATGCATCTATACAGACACTTCATGAAGTTCAGAATACAAAATTAATCACCCATAATTATTAGGGCTTGTGCAAATGTTTAATTCCATATATAAATATTTTCTACCCAATGAGAAGTGGATGTATGGAGAGTTGATGTAAACCTGATAAACCTGATATGAGGCAGAGGTGTTTTAGAGGTAAAGGAGGTGGTGGTGGAAGACTGACTATTCCATGTTTGTCCACCACAGTGGCTGCTCTGTTTGTTCCACTCCAATCTGGCTTCGCTAAATCCATGACTAACCGTGTTTAGAGGTAATTTCAGGTGTTACAGTGCTTAGAGGCTAATGTTCATAACATTAAGGTACTTACTAGAGGTGGGCATGAAGCAGAAATATACTTTTTGTTTCATTACTTTAGTAGTTTTGTTTCATTTGTAACAATTTTTAAAGTACTTCTGTTATGAAATGAAACAAAATGAAACAAAATGCTATGCTCCCCTGGGTCCTAGAGGCACCAAAATGGCAGGGGAGCTTCCTCAAGCTCTTCATTGTAAGCCCTGAAAATTTGGAAAGGTTTTGGGGTCAGGAGGCTAAATTATTAAAGCTCCAAAGGGGGTGCCCTAGGAAAATAATAATTATAATTGAATTAGGAAGCTGTAATAGCCCCCACCCCCCATGGGTGAGTGATTAGTGCCACTGTGGCTTGGCCTCAGAATCCCAATTCAATCAATTAGATTAAAGATATTTTCCTAGGGGTACCCCCTTTGATGCTTAATAACTCACCCCCTGACCCCCAAATCTTTCCAAATTTTGAGGGCTTATAAGGAAGAGCTTGAGCTCCCGTGCTATTGATTCCTCTAGGATGAATCATTTTGTTTCTAGAGGGGGAGAAATGGCATTTCATTTCATTTTGTGACAAAACATGTCCTACCATTTTGTTACATAACCAAGTAATTTGCTACATAACGAAACGACAAAACAGCATTCCATTTTTCATTTTGTGCCCATCCCTAGTACTTGCTGTTGAACCATGCAAGAAATAATCCAATGTAAGATACCAAGAAATTGTTAAATGTAATTAAGTTTACCTGAAACTATGCATAACTAGATGCCCAATGTAGTATAATGGATGACAAAGGGCCTTTTCACACGACCCCTAAAATCCACAGAAAATGGCTCCCAGATCCGGAGCTTGAAATTGTTTCCCCACCAGCTCCGGAGTTTACAAAAAATTAAGTGCGACCATGCCCACCTAAGCGTGTCCCAGTGCACTTTTCAAGTACCTGCTCTCCGGGGGTGAAAAGTTCCTGATGCGGATGTAACATGGTGAATACCGGGCTCTCCTCGCTTCTGTTTGTTGTTGTTTTTTGCCCCCCACCCCTTTAAGACTGGAATGCTGCCGGAAGCAAAGCGAGACGGCAGAACGGAGGTGAGCCGGCATTCTTTTCTTTCTTTTTTTCTCCCTCCCCTCACGCAGACAGCAGCCAGGAGTGCAGGGGGACACACAGGAACAGCGACAAACCCCCAAGATCTCTGGTCCGAATTTAAGTGGCCAGCAGATCTTAGGTGTCGTGTGAAAAGGCTCAAAGATGAGAACTCAGGAGGTCTGGGTTCAAATCCCTGCTCTGCCATGGAAACTCACCAGAAGTATGGAATTGGCAAAACCTTAAATATATCATTTACCTTGAAAAGCCTTCTTGGTTCACTTTAAGTTTGTTCCAACTTGGAAGCACATAACAATAACAATAAATGCATGATTAACGTACCAGGATGATATAGAACTAATTAAGATGTAGTGCTTATAATACTCCAGTCTCCCAAATTATGTGGGAAGTGCCATCTTTTTTCAAAAGCAAAGCACACATTCCATAGTTATACATATATAGTCATTGTGGTGAAAGTCATAAGTATGTGAAGCTACAGATAATAGACACTTTGAAATCAGTATGCCTTCAGCTGCCTTCTGGATGCATTCAACCCTCCCACTGCCAAAAAGGTGCCTGTTTCATGCAGGGAGAAAATGTTCATAAAACATGCACATACTGTTTTGGCTCATCCCTGCTCTTCCCTGATCAATATCAGTACCAATGAAAAATTTGTGGGGGAGTTAAGTCATCAAAGGGAAATTATTATTATTAATTTTTTTTTTGCATCCTCTGAACCTCTCTAGGGTTTCAAATTGTCTCCCTGAGATGAAACACTTCTCATTCCTCTGCAGTCCTTTCCTTTGAGCTCTCCTCACCTCACCTTTGAAGGTGGAAGGAGTATCTCTGCTCATGTCTCATGTGGGTCAGATCACTATTGACCTCATGGCCAAGCTTGAAAGAAACCATATTTAAAGTTCAGGGCAGGCTATCATGAAAGAGAGAGATTATTTGAGATGCCATGTTGGATTCTACAGCATTATAACAGTAGCAGTTTTAAGACATGGAGATTTTTTGGGGTGGGTTACTTGATTCGGTTATGTGGAAATTCTTATTGCTAGGAATAGCAGATTAACTAAATTCACCATAGTCAAAGCGATGTATTAAAAGTGAATGGGATTGTATTTTACTCTGTTTTCTGGAAATAATTCCCACTAAATTCAGTTGTAGTTACTGTAAAGGAGATTGCATGCATACATACATACATACATCATACATACATACATACATACATACATACATACATACATACATACATACATACATACATACATACATAATAGAGATGGGCACAAAATGAAAAAAAATTCCATTCCGTTATCCGTTATTCATTTCATTACGTAATGAAACAAATAACGAAAATGGCGATGAAATTGGAACGAACTGAACAGAACCATGGAAATTAGGTTCGTTATGCTTCATTTTCATTAATGGCAACACGCAATGAAATGAGCTGTTTTAAATGTTAAAAAACGTCCTGAATATCCATAAAAACCCAGCAATAATTATTTATTCTGCCTGATAATACCTACCAGCGGGGTTGGGGTCATTAAAATGTGCATTTATGTCTTTTCTCAGATCGCTGTTTTTTTTTTCCTTTAAGGGGAGTTAGGGGACATCGATCCAAAATGGCTGTCAGATGCCTAATATTGATTTCTTGGGTATTAGAATGCCCTGGACATCCGTAAAAACGAAGCAATAATTATTTGAAATTATTACCTACCAGGGGGTTGGGGTCCTTAAAACGTTTGTTTTTGTCTTTCTCCCATCATGATATATTTTTCTTTTCCCTTTAAGCATGACACAAAATGGATTCCAGACACAAAATGTATGCAAGCCATGTGATGGTATCATGTAAATTCTTGGAAAATTTCAACCAATAGCATGCCCAGGTTGCAGTCTGGGTAGGTGGGGCAGCCACAGAGTGCATAAAAAGCTCTGACAGCCCCTGTCCTCCTTGCAGTATGCTGTGGGAGTTAGGGTGGGATTGATATCTCTGCAACTCGTTACTTTAGGCCAGCCAGGCAGATGTGTGTCCCTGTGTTCCTGCTGGCTGCACCCTGGCTCTTAGGGGAGAGAAAGAAGAGATTTCTCTTGCAGCCTCCCTGTGTACGTGCGTACCTCTTGGCGAGTACCCTCCCCTGCCCTACAGTGCAGTCACTCTGTGGCTGCCTCATGCCCGGGGCAACGCCCGCTGCTGCCTTTGCAGCCTCCCTGCATACCTAGTCTATACTGTGTCTCTGCCAGCATCATTTTTAATGTGTTTTCCCTCTGGTCTGGGGCGTTGGGGGACGCCCGCATGCGGAAATGCTTTAAATCACGCAAAAAGCGGGTAAAAATGAAAAATGAAAAAACGAATCAATGAAATGATTTTTTTCCAAAAAATTCACGAAAAATGAAAATGAACCAAAACGGGACCCACAACGAAAAATAAAAAACCAAAAGGTCATTTTTTATTCATGCCCATCTCTAATACATACATACATACATACATACATACATACATACATACATACATACATACATACATACATACATACATACATACATACATACATACATACATACATACTGTTATGTTGTATGCTCCTTGGATTTGAATCTTTAATTTTTTTTCTTCAATTTTCAACATGTATTTTTACTTCTTTTGGCACTGAGTCAAAAATTATCAGACTTCATGTGACAAAACCTTTTGAAACTGAAATGGACCACCTGGGCATAATTATGGAAGACTTAATTTCTCTGCTAGTCCAAGCATCATGTTTTCAATAAAGGACAAGCAAAAGCTTCTGAAATGATTATGTAGCATTAGAGATGGGTACGAATTGCTGAGGCCAGTGGAGGAGGGACAGGCAAGCCAGGGTACTGACTCTGAGTGGGTGTCTGCTGCACATGGCAGGCTGGGAAGCACCAAACACTGTTTGGGCTGAAGGAGAAACCAGCATGAACCATCAAATTGTCTGTTTCTTACGTTACATGAATATGCCTGTTTGTGAAGCTTCTCAGTTATCCAGGTGAAGTTATCTGGAACATGAGTCATGGCAACTGGATTTCTTTTCTTGTGAGATCGAAACATTTCACTAATCATCCAAGCAGCTTTGTCAGTCTTGGAGGTAACAAAAATAGCATTTGTTACATCCTTGAACAAGAAATCTGTGGTTCTATGAGTTGAACACTTTATAATTCTCTCTCTTTCAAACTAGGCTTTTAGTCAGTTCCTGTTGTCTTCACCTTTGGACGTCACACAAGCACAGAAGGTACAACAGCAGCGCACATGCACGATAGAGGGAATCTCCTTGAACGATAAAATGTGCACATGAAAACAAGGCTGCATTTCAGAGAGCACTGCAAACTGCTTAGACTATTAAGCATGCTTTTGAAATGACTTCTCTCAGCAGAAGTCAACTGAAAGGGCACAAGCACAGTAGGGACTCCATTCAGACAACACACTTTCACTTGTTGATTAAAGTTTTTGCATCCAGCATGAATCTCTAACTGTGCTGTCAACTCTCTGCATAAATGATCATGTATCACTATGTAAGAAAGAACGGCATTAACTGAAATCCCAAGTACCCTTTGTTTATTAAGCACATGGCTGGGCTTATTTTTCTAGGATTCAGTGAGGCAGCAGTGCCTTGCAGCACTTACTGCTTGATTCTGCTAAGACTTCATTTCTGTAACGTAATGTTAGAGATGCCTGCATTGGGCTGTGACAAGATTGGGTATGAAGAATTGCATGTTCAAGTTAACAGCAGTCTGCATAATATGGACAATAATTCTGAAGAAATGCATCAGTAGTTCCTTAGTTGGCATTTTATTTCAACTGGTCCAAGCTACCTCAAAATCGAATATTGCAGTATGAACTGCCTTGGGTGCTAAGGTCATCAGGAGAGGCCTTTCTCTTCATCCTGCCGTCTTCACAGGTACGTCTCGTAAGAACACATGAAAGGGTCTTCACTGTTGCTACTCCCAGACTACCCCCTCCCACTGGAGACCAGGATTGCCCCATATCTGCTGTCTTTCTGGACACAGTCAAAGAACTTCCTCTTCAGGCAAGCTTTCCCTGAATGAGGGACTATGTGACTTTATATGAATTACCATACATGATTGGATTGATTGATTTCATAAGAAAACTAGTGTTTTCCATGTTGCTTGTCACCCCTCATAATGGATTTTTCTTTTCTTCTTGTGTGCTCTTTGTAGCTGCAATATTACCTTTTAATGTTTTAATTTGAATATGCCTTAAATGTTCTGGACTGTATATTGTCCCTCTTTATTGTAAGCCACCTTGGATCCTTTTCCAAGGGGAAAGGTGGGGTATAAATATTCAAAAATAAATAAATAAAACTAAATAAGACTGGCTGAAAAGAGACACGAAATGCTCTGGCGCTGCACAAAAAGCAAGGTTGGCGCAAATGGTCTATGAACCACCACTTGTGTATCTCCATAGTAAATACTGAACACAACCCTGATTCCTATCTACACAGCAGTTTTGAAAGGGAATTAATCTGAGTGGGGATTTCCTTGGGAATGATTGTTGGACTCCACATGATTTGCATAATAACGAGTAATTTGCAGAATATGGACATACGACGGCTTAGTTTTGGTTGACTAGCATGTGCCAATCATACATATTATTTATTTATTTATTTATTTATTTATTTATTTATTTATTTATTTATTTATTTATTATTTTAGAGTATTTTTACCATGCCTTTCTCCTTGGAAAAGGACCCAAGGTGGCTTACAGCAATGCGGGATAATGCAGAGTCCAGTACAATCAAGACATGTGCAAGTATTTGAGAAAAAGGAAATTGAAAGACATCTTGCTGCATTAATAGACAACATTACATTAAAGCAGCATGGTTATATGAGGTCTTTGAAACTAGTTCTAAAGGAAATACATTTCTGTTCTGAATTCAAGATCTATGAATAGCATTTAAAATCCTACGATGCCTTGGATGTGAAGCTCCTTATAGCTATCTGCCCAAGCACTGATAATTTGGGGGTGGACCCTGTCTGCATTCCATGACTAGCAGCAGTGTATTATGCACAGGCTTGAGAATGGAAATGTTAAGAAAGTTCTTTATTTTAATGTCTAACTTGCTTAATGATATTTTGATATGTAGTATATGTAGGATGTAAATAAGCTTGATGGAGCTAGATAATTAGCAGAGATTCATTGAAATTCTGGAGGAACAGCTCAATTTATTTCTAATCCAATCTAAATAATGCTGCAGGTGAGCTCACCCATTGTGTAGAAGCACCACTGTTGCCGTGATATGATTTCATGAGAATTGCCAATATCATGCCTGTAGAGGGCTTCAAACACTTTAAATGTGCTGTATAAATGCAGTGTGTTTTTTCTAGGCTGTTCTTGGCCACGTTGGGCAGCACTTTTTATTGTGATAACTGAATTTTTGCTATGTTCAGTAATGTGTTAAGTGTCTGTGATTTAGCAAGAGAATTTCCAACAAGTTCAGGGCCCTGTCTGTAGGTTTAGGAAACACATGTTGCTTTAGTGGGAGCAGAAATTTGAACTGCAATATGCGTGCTGTTGAATCCCTTCGCTGCACAATGTCAGCGTTGCTGCACCAAATCTGAGGGCAAATGCTGTTGCACATATGTATGCTCCTCTATAAAACTATTGATATATATCCTGATGTTGCTAGATTGTTCCGTTTTTACATTCATGCCCAGAGCTGTTACAGTTCCTGCTGGGCTAGGCAGTAATTTTCATGGCCTGTTTACTAAGGGAATAGCTTTCAGTTTATAGAATATTTCTTTTTCATCATGGATGGTATCATAAATTTTTAGGAAGGAGTCTATTTAC
Organism: Phrynocephalus forsythii; assembly: GCA_029282475.1. Lineage (NCBI taxonomy): Eukaryota > Metazoa > Chordata > Lepidosauria > Squamata > Agamidae > Phrynocephalus > Phrynocephalus forsythii. The sequence goes on along the minus strand of JAPFRF010000001.1, from coordinate 177,227,405 downwards.
TTTTATTGACATAGTCCTGCCACTGACAGTGTTGTTTTTAGGAGGAAATAATTGAACTGATGTTAATGGCTATATGTATATGAATTGATGCTATGCTCATCATGGCTGTATGTATATGAATTGATGCTATGCTTTGGGACTCTTTAGTCTGGAAAAAGGTGCCTGAGGGGGGATATGATTGAGACGTACAAAATTATGCAGGACATGAGTAAAGTGGATAGAGGGACTCTCTTCTCCCTCTCACAAAATACCAGAACTAGGGGACATCCATTCAAACTGACGGCTGGGAGAGTGAGAGCAGACAAACGATTTTTTTTTACCCAGTGTGTTATTAGTCTGTGGAACTCCCTGCCACAAGATATGGTGATGGCATCTAGCCTGGATGCCTTCAAAGGGGGATTGGACAGATTCCTGAAGGAAAAGTCCATCACAGGTTATAAACCATTATGGAGATGTGTAATCTCCAGGCTTAAAACCGGGGTAATTCAAGGGCAAGATGCAGGAGAGTGGTATGAAGAGACAGATATTTAGTCTCGTGCGCTCCCAGATGCATTTAGTGGGGCCACTGTGAGATAAGGAAGATGGACTAGATGGGCCTTTGGCCTGATCCAGCATGGCTCTTCTTATGTTCTTATGTTTTTATGTTCAGATGGGTATGTGAAAATGTAAGAGATGTTGGGGACCATTCACTCTTGATCAGAAAAGACTGAGCTATTTTTTCTCATCTAGCTTTAGATCATTGCTAGCACCCACAACTCTTTTCCTTCTATACTTCTTGAAATATGTTTATCTTTGAAATACGTTTATCTGAAATTTATATATGAAATACGTTTATCTTTGCTGTCTTTATATTGACAAAATTATATGCCAACCTCTAATCGATAAAGAACGTAGCAGAATGGATTCTTCTTGGGGAAAAATACTTGCATGTGGTTCTTATGAAAACAAGTTCATCTCTCATTCTAGTCAACAGACTTAAAAGACTTAAAATATACAGGATGATCGAGAACTGACCCTGCTCTTCTTCTGTCTTTCAACTATCTCCTTTCAGCCTTCTTTTCTCAAGGCTAAACATGCCCAGTTTTTTTCACTCTTTCCTCATAAGACTTAGTTTACAGTCCTCCAATCATTCTTGTTGTCCTCCTTTGAATTTATTTCAGATTATCAACATCCTTCTTGATGTGCGGTGTCCGGAACTGGACACAGAAGTCAAGATGAGGCCTAACCTGTGTCAAATAGAGGGGAACTGGTGCCTCACAGGATTTGGAGACTATACTTTGTTAATCCAACCTAATTATAATTTGTTTCTGTTTGGAACTTTATTTCAAGAAAATGGTCTGCATGAACCAAACCACAAACTGTACCACGAACCACACACCACTTTGGCCATGGTCACACCAGAGTGACAACAGACAAAAGATTTATATATGCATCTCTGCGTATATAAATTTCATGCGTATTTTTTTTTTGCGATCACGTGTTTTTTAATGTGCAGTTAGTGTCCTCTCTTCTGTGTCGTATTTTCCTATTCTGGTTCTGTCTCTACCTGTCTACTTCACATTTTCCCACAGGAAGCTGTCAAAAAGGGGAACAACTGATTTTACTATGTATTTTCTGTGTCCTGTTGTGGTTACAGAACCAAATAAGTAAGCATTTTTGAGTAAAGTTTCTAAATCCAGTCCCTGGCAGTGGTTATTGAAACTTTGCTGAAACTGCTGTTCAAGGGGTGTGGTTGGCCGGGACCAGAATTTACTTCTCTTCACAGTTAGGATGTGCTCTTTTTATGCGCAGTAGACATGGGCACGACTTGGCGAAATTGTCGTTTCCGTTTTCAGATATCGTTTCCGTTACGTAACGGAAACAGTAACGACAATTAAGCTGTCAGAACTCGAACTCGAACCGAAAAAAGAAAAATTGGGTCTGATTTGTCGTTGTCGTTCCTGGCATCGCGCGGCGATCGCGTGATGCCAAGTGGCACAGAAAAAAAGTTTTAAAAATAAAAAAACCTGATTCCCGGCTAAAAAAGCAGGCGAACATATGCCTGCCTGAGGGCACCTACCAGAGGGGTGGTTTCTGGGGGGGTGGTCCCCAGCCTCCCCCCTCCTGTCCTGGGCTGCTGGTACCGGGCTGGGAGGGGCATCCTCGGCGTCTCCATTTGCCATGCGGTGCGGGGGGATCCAAAATGGCGTCCGCAATATTTTTTTTGAAATCGTGGTCCAAAAAACCACCAAAGCACCACAGCGAAATTTAGCTATTTTAAATGCTTGAATTTTTACAGTAGCAGTAGTGGGTTTTTTATAGCAGTAAAAGGTTGTTGTTGTTGTAACTACCTATATACATATATTTTTTTCCTTTTCCTTTTCCTTTTCTTTTTTTTTTCCTTTCCCGGTGATGGGCCGTGGGCGGTTTTGTAGCCGTAGGGTTTGTCAGGTAAGAAGAACTCGGGTCAGACAACTCGTGTCTGTCCCTCGTTCTGACCCCTCGGCTCTCTGTCACGTGCCCGGGAGTCACTCCACCAGCGCCCCCAACCTTACCTGTATCCTGATGAATGCCAGGTCGGTTCATAACAAGATCCCTCTCATCTATGATACCATTGCGGATGGGAAGCCCGACCTGGCATTCATCACCGAGACCTGGGTGGGCACGGAGGGGGCTTCTCTCTCTCTCCTTTGCCCGCCCGGGTATCTGGTAGAGGGAGTGGGAAGGTTGGGGGTCAAAAGGGGGAGGGGCCGCAATCGTCTACAGGGATTCTTTACACGTCAGCAGGGCCTCGACATTGGTTAGCCAGGGGTTGGAGGTACTTCATCTGTTGGTGGGACAGCGGGACAGATTTGGCATTGTGCTGGGCTACCGAGCTCCCGCAACCCTGCACAATCCCTTCCAGAGCTCACAGAGTTCATCTCCGCTGCATTGTTGAGATCCCCGCGCCTATTGGTTGCGGGAGACCTCAACGTGCATGCGGATGGTGGGCTTGTTGGTGTAGCTCTGGAGTTCATGGAATCCATGGCTTCCATGGGTCTGTCCCAGCATGTTTTATGCCCCACCCACAGATCTGGTCACACCCTGGATCTGGTGTTTACCTCCATGTCGGGGGATTCACGTCTGGAGGTGGGGGACCTTGTCTCCCTTCCTGTGTCATGGACAGACCATCACCTGCTTTCATTTTCCCTGGCGATTTCGGCTCCTCCCCGCGGGGACCACCGGCCCACTATCTTGGCCCGCCCCCGGAGGCTCCAGGACCCTCAGCGGTTCGGTGAGCTCTTTGGGGGACTACCTGGTGGTTTGGCTGACGTTCCGGCCGAGGGAGTGGCGAATCTTTGGCATGAAACAGCTGTCCACACCATTGACCGGATCGCCCCCCAAGCGCCTCCTCCGCTGCCGAGCCCGGCCCTCCCCATGGTTCACGGGGGAGCTTAGGGCAATGAAGCAGGTTAGGAGGAGGCTGGAACGCAGCTGGAGGAAAGCCCGCACGGCGTTGAGTAAGGCTGCCGTTGATGCCCAGTCTAGTCGCTATATCATCGCGATAAGGGAGGCTAGAACATCTTTCACCTCCCTGAGAATTGCTGAGGCCTCGAACCGCCAGGCGGAGCTCTTCCGGGTGGTTCGGGACCTCAGCAATCCTAGTCTGGCCAGGCCTCCTCCTACTGAGTTCAGTAGTGAGCAATTCGCAGCCTTTTTCCAAACTAAGATTGAGGCCATCCGTGCTGGTTTTGACTCCGGTTGCAGTGGTCCTGCCCCGCCATCTCCAGTTGCTGGTCCGCCTTCGTCGCCTCGGTTGGATGCGCTTGGGCCTGTTTCTGCTGTCGAGATCTCCAAGGCTATGGTGCATTGCCGGCCTGCCTCCACTCCTTTCGACCCTTGCCCTGCCTGGCTAATTAGAGCTGCCAGAGGGACTATGGCCGAATGGGCTTCTGCCATCGCCACCGCCTCGTTCAGCGAGGGGGTTTTTCCCTCTCGTCTGAAGGAGACGGTGGTAAAGCCCATCTTGAAAAAACCTGGCCTGGCGGTGGATGATCTGACAAACTATCGTCCTATCGCCAATGTCCCGTTTATGGGCAAGGTGATCGAGAGGGTGGCGGCGGTCCGGCTGCAGTCATACTTGGAGGATCGGCAGTGCCTCGATCCTTGCCAGTCCGGGTTCAGGCCCCGCCGGGGTACCGAAACAGCTTTGGTCGCCCTGCAAGATGACCTTCTCAGGGGGCGGCCGACAGGGGTTTCTGTCAGCGGCCTTTGATACCGTCGACCACGGTATCCTGTTGGACCGGCTCTCTGAGGTCGGAATCGGAGGCACTGCTTGCAGTTGGCTCCGTTCCTTCCTGGAGGGCCGGCCACAGTACGTGCAGCATGGGGGGGAGTTATCGGCCCCTTGGATCCTCCCGTGTGGGGTTCCACAGGGGTCGTCTCTGTCCCCCATGCTGTTTAACATCTACGTAAGGCCGTTGGCGGGGGTCATCAGGAGTTTTGGAGTCTGCTGTCATCAGTACGCTGATGACACGCAGCTCTATCTCTCCTTTAACACCTCTGCTGTGGAAGCTGTGGAAGTTCTCGACGGGTGCCTGGAGGCCGTACTGGCTTGGACCGGGCGAACAGGCTTAAGCTCAACCCCGAGAAGACGGAGGTTATGTTCTTCGGGAGCTCACCGTCGGGGTACGGTGGCCCTCTTCCCTGTCTGGGGGGAGTCTCCCTCCAGCTCGCGGAGAGGGTGCGGAATCTGGGTGTGTTCCTGGACCCGGCGCTTGCCATGGAGCACCAGGTGGCGTCGGTGACCAGGTCCGCCTATTTCCATCTCCGTCGGATCGCCCAGATCCGCCCATACCTCGACGCGAGCTCCTTGAGAGCAGTGGTCCAAGCTCTGGTGATCTCGAGGCTGGACTACTGTAACGCGCTCTACATGGGGTTGCCCTTGAATCTTCTCCGGCGCTTGCAGCGGGTCCAGAACGCGGCGGCCAGGCTGGTGGTTGGTGTGCGTCGTTATGACCACATCACCCCAGTCCTGGCCCGCTTGCACTGGTTGCCCGTTGCGGCCCGGATCAGATTCAAGGTCCTGGTTTTAGTTTATAAAACCCTCCATGGCTTGGGACCGGACTACCTGGCAGAGCGTATCGCTCAGCGGTCAACTTCGGCCCGTCCCGTTCGGCAGGCGCGAGCGCACTTGCTTCGGGTCGCCACTCTCGGGAAGCCCGGAGGACGAGCACTCGGACCCGGGCTTTCTCTGTGGCGGCCCCCAGCCTCTGGAATTCCATCTCCAGTGAAGTGCGCTCTGCAGAGTCCCTGCTGGCCTTCCGAAAGGCGCTGAAAACCTACCTTTTTCGTGAGGCCTTTGGCGACAGTTGATTTTTTTTTTTTTTTTTTTTTTTTTTTTTCTTTTTTCTTTTTCTTTTTCTTTCCCGCCATCGTAACTTGCATTTTAGTCGAGGTGTCATGTGGTTTTAACAGTGTTTAGGGAGTTTATAGGTTTGTCTGTGATTATTTATTGTATTTTATTGGCTTTGTAGCCTTTTTTGTTGTAAGCCGCTTAGAGTACCCTGTAGATAAGCGGGATATAAATATAATAAATAAATAAATAAATAAATTATTTTATTTTATTTTACTTTTATTTTTATTTTTTTACACCTGCGCAATGATGGGCTGGCCATGGGATGGGACCATGCAAATTTTTGGACCTATTCTACCAATCGCATGGCCAGGTTTTGACTGACACTTCTGGATGTGCAAGAGGGCATAAAAAGCCGAGGCACTCCCAGAAGAGTCACAGTCCGGGCTTGGATGTGGGTGGGAGAGGGCTGTGTGTAGCTGGCTGCTGTGCTAGACTAGTTTCGATTTCACGGAGCCTTTAGATTTCAGTTAGGCAGGCAGGGAGGGAATTGATTCAATTGAATTTTTAGGAAATAATTATAATTCCTTTCATTCTCTGTCTGCTGTGGGGAATAGCAACACAGTTTATCCTTTTTTATTTTCCTGCAGTTTGTTAGGATTTCTTTTCTGATAGTGCTTCAAAGGGGGGGAGGTTTGAGTGGGAGGGGAGGTGTGGATTTATTTTAAAAAATTCATTTGCTTGGTGGCAAGCCAAGGTCCTTTCATACCCTGCCTGCAGCTCTGCTGTGGGTGCACTGCCCACTTTGTTTGCAAAAATTGCAATTGCTTTATTCGATGCAGTCTTGTGCAGCAAGTCAGTTTAAAGTGTTTTCTGCCTGTTCTGGGTCATTGCGGGACCTGCGCCCACCACCCGCGCGCCTGCACCTCCCCCTGCCGCTGCTGCCGCCCGCCCATGCCCCCCGCCACCCCGCCTGCCGCCTAGGGCGCAAAAACACCTAGCGCCGGTGGGACGCCACTTGCTGGGACATCAAATCGCGCAAAATCGCGGCAGCGGTAACGACAAACGACAAACGACATGACGAAATGACAATTTTTAATTTTTTTGTGAAAAACGGAAACGACCCGAAACGGACCCGTCCCGAAAAATGACAACTCGAAAAAAATTTTTTTCTGGTCGTGCCCATCTCTAATGCACAGTTAGCTGAAGGGAAACTATGGAGAAAATGCAAGTATGACTGCGGCCTATGTGGGATCCCCCCCAGTTCCTTGTTTGCTTGGTGCTATTTGTAATTTAATTATCTATGAATCTACTAACCACAGATCCTATTCCTGAGAAGAAAAACTGAAAATGAGATGTTGAAAATGAAACTGCAAGTGAAAGGTCTAGAAAAGGAAACAGAGAAAACTGCTGCAGCACAAGATTGCACAAGAGCATAAGGAGGTTTACGAGCAGCTGTTTCCACCTTTCAGTTGGAAAGAACCAATATGAAAGACCCTTCTGATGTCTGTGCCTGTTTTTAGATATCACCAGGGGCATACAGGTATCATTTAGAGGTTTTGCTCTCATCCCAGCCACTCTCCTTTGGGAAACCCATGGCAACCCCAGTCAGGAAAACCTGAGTTTTCTGCCCCACCCCCACCCCACTGCCCTGCATGCCAGTTTCTTTAAGTTTCATTTCTCCAAAATCCCTCCAGGATTCCCGAGAAACCGGCTTCAGTTTCACTTCTGCCTCTAGGAAGCAGAAACCTAGCCTTGTTGCTTTCTAATCCCTAGGAGCAAATTGGTTAGGAATTTACATGACAGATATTTAGAACGATCAAATTTGGGTTCAGAATTAATCTAAAGTGACCAAATATGCCATGATTTGACAAACTGCAAATATGTCCCGTTCCCAATGTACATCCCTATGTACGTTGGTTTCCTGCTAGGGCCGCAGTTCCTTCAGAGCTTTGGACTTGTTAAGAAGCCCATGTTTACATCCACATTACCTCCACATCACAAAACAAGCTAATTTGCAACTTGCAGACTAATGCAGGTTCCTTGTGGGATATGCAGAATGTGGATGTGCAGTACAGGGGTACCTCTTAAGACAAATGCCTCATAAAACAAAAACTTGTAGGAAGAAAAAATTTCTGGGAATAGGCATGCTTCCCATGGCAAAAAATTCCCCTATGGGATGCTTCACAAGACAAAAAATATTCTGCATGTACCCGGGGGGTGGGGGTGGTTATTTTTGTGTTTATTCTAGCTTTTGGAACAGATTAATCCATTACCAATGGATTCTTATGGGAAACTGCATTTTGTAAGATGAATTTTTCATAAAATGAAGCGACACACAGCCTCCAGAATGCATCAATCCATTTTCAATCCATTCCTATGGGAAACCACATTTTGTAAGACAAAATTCGCTTAAAACAAAGCAACCCATAGCCTCTGGAACAGATTAATCCATTTGCAATGCATTTCTATGGAAAACAGTGTTTCATAAGAAAACATTTTCTTTAAACATATTGACCTGTAAAACAAATTAAATTTGTTTAAAGTGGTACCACTGTATGCCCCATTCTCAGCTACTGGTATTCTCAGAACCTGCCCAGATTTTGCTACATTAAGACATTTCACTGAGATTTCCTCCTGCATCTGCAAGATTCCATGGCATTACATGAAAATGAGATCCAAGCTTTGGTTTTGTCATTTATTTGTCCCCTGCACAAGAAGCTGCCAAATTATGTGTAGTCTGATGCCCTTTCCAGGGAATCTCATGGAAGAAAATTGCCATTCTATTTTGTACAGGAATTACAATAATCCCATTCAGGTTGGCACATCTTCCAGAAAAAAAGAAAAGACCTTTGAACATCTAGGATATCCCATAAGAATTCCTAAAATAAAAGAAAACAAATCCTCCTGAGAGGAGAAAGGAGGGCTTTTTAAAATCGTTTATGAGTGAAAAGCTGTCAGATTACATTTCTTTTTAATTGTTGCCATTTCATCAATAAACAGAGGTCTTTTATGTCTTAAGACAGCTCTGCTTTTCAATGTGTGCCAGCTGTATTATCTAGTTTTGCTGCCAAGGTCCTGATTAGCCGAGCAGCAACCTTTTTACACTCCTTTCACACGTTCTGCCAGTGTATAGGGATGAATGCCTGTGCCTTGTTCTGGCAAGACTGAGTCGAGGCTGTGTGTGTGTGTGTGTGTGTGTGTGTGTGTGTGTGTGTGTGTGTGTGTGTGAGAGAGAGAGAGAGAGAGAGAGAGAGAGAGAGAGAGAGAGAGAGAGAGAGAGAGAGAGAGAGAAATCAAAGGTGAGAGTGAGAAAGTGAGAAAACAAGAAAGCAAGGGAGATCTTCCAGGCTGTGGGTTGGTTTGGCTGAGAGGTGCACAGTGAGACATGGCTTGATGAATGGATAGACTTATTACCTCAAGCCCCCAGTGCAGAGGAAGTGACTGTGAGTAAATATGGCTTTTTAAAGTTTGCCTTTTCAAGACTTTTGCTTGGCCACCATCCAATCCTCTTAAAACAAAGGGGCATGAGTCCCAACGGACTGGCAGGAGACATGTGTTGCTGTGTCCCCCTCCTTCAATCCTCTCTAAATATATCCTGTAGACAGTTTGCTAGGAAATGAAATTTGGCACTTTCAAAGATTTGGAGATCTGATTTCCTACTCCCTTGGGTAACATGCATATGTCTGTCTGATTATGCAGATTTAATAGAAAGGGGAGAGACTGGCTGTGCTCTTTTATCTGCCTGAAAAGTAAACAAAACTTTATTGTCTTCTTGTCTCTTTCCTGCTCTTTTAAAGCTCCTCTGAAGATTTAACATTCTGTTTGCATGAATTATAGAATAATTTGACATGGAAGTAGCAAGCCAAGTACATACGACTCAGTGCTGCTTCTTAATAGATGCCAAAATACTTCAGTGGCATCTTTCTGGTCAAGGCTGAGTGGTTCTTTTCTGAAGACGCAATAGGGGTATATTAATTATTATTGGGTGACTGGATGCACTTTCCTCCATCTCACTTGAGAAACTGCAGTTAATGAAATTAATTCAGTTGCCATCGTAGGTTGATCAAATGTTGCTTAATTATTATGAAGAAAACAAAGCTAAGAAAAGGGATGAAAATGCAGAAAAAAAGAACGGATGAATTACCGCTGAACTTTCCATGAGTTCATCTCTTGAAAGGCATGATGAAGAAAGGCTAGTAGGCAAAGATTTGAAGAAATAAGCATCTAGAAACAACATTACATTGAATAAATCAGTTGTGATGCATGTTGGCCATGCAATTTTATTTTACATTACTTTATTGCTAATGTCTAGGAAGCGACTGAGGGTGGATCCAGTGCTTGTGTACAAGGCAACCAAGGATGTGATTACGTTGTAAGGGACGGTTCCCAATGCCTATTCCTCACCTTTCCTCTCAGGCATAAAGAAGTACAGTCAAATACACACATCATTGGACTTAATATGAACCAAGATTTTTTAGGGTACGGTCCAAATATAAACACTACAGATATTATACCATACAGAATCTCACAGATATCCTCCCCTGCTGAACAGATCAGGGGTTGATAGCAGTGTTGCTGATGTGGTAATGAGTTCATTCTGATTAAAGCAAGGCACATAAAAATCTGTGCACCATTTCATTGTGAATTTGATTGCAGAAGAAGAAGGCAGCTCCTAGAAATGAGAGTTCCTGGGGCCATGTCAAGAATAATTGCCTTCTCATTATAGCAGAGTTCTCTTTGGAAGCTGCAAATGCAAACATATAAGAACTGCAGTATATCATAACATCACACCATAACACGGGGATGCTTTGTGAAATAGAGATCCAGGAAGGACATTTAGACAAATGTCAATGCTACTGTCTTCATCACCATGACCTAGATCTAAAATTACAATTTGAATTTCAGTTCCTTTTCCCAGTTATGTCCAGCATGGAATTTGCCTTCAGCAAGTGAAAATTAGAGTGACATTTTCTTTGAACGAACCATAGCAACACCAAAGTCCCTTCCTTTGTACTGTAACTTGTAGATCACTTTGGAACAGGTACAAGTTGGTGATATGGAAACATCACATGAGCTTATCGATATGCATGTTCATGAACAAGCACCAAAGTTTACACATGGGCAGGCCCCAAACCTCCATATTGCTCCGATTATAAATCTCTAGGTTGAAACATATGTTTATCCCAGGTATAAGCAGGATATTAAGCTTGAAGGACATGTTCAATTTTCTTCCAAAGGCCATGGTCATTTCCTTCCTGCCCACCATTGAGTTGTTGTAATACATTTTGGGTTACATGACACACCCAGCAAGCATCCTTACTCTGGATCATTTATCATGGAGACCACTTCCAGCGCCAGGCCCACCACAATGCCCAGAGGCCCAGTGCAGGCACACCACAAAGCCCAGAAGCCACTTTTGGTCAGCACCGGGCCCACAACAATGCCTGGAGGCCCAGTGTGGGCCCAGCATGTGGCCAAGAAGAAGATGGTGGTGGTGACAGTGAGGTGGAGGAACAGTCAGGCTGTGATTGCTCGCAAACTGAAATTTATTTAAAAAAATTGCTCATTTTGTGAAATACTCATAAAGCAAGGTACTCATAAACTGAGGCATCACTGCACTTTTGTGTGTGTGGGGGAAATGTGCTTCTGCATGTGTGAATGAACTTATCACAACCTTTTTTAATTATTTACCATCCATGTCATTATTGTTTTTTTAAAGTTCCACTATGTTGGTGTCCATTAACTTCTTTCAAATAGTCTCAGCATGAAGCTCTGTGCTTACTGAATTGGATCTTCGGGAAGGGGGATCCATTGACTGTAAGGCATGGCTTCCTAAGATACCAGAGCCACCAAAGAAATGGAAACTATCACACAATGGTTTCTGATGTATCAATGCATTGTTCAACAACAACAACAACAACAACAACAACAACAACAACAACAACAACAACATGTTCCCAAGATTAATTACAAGTTGTATAATCACAGGGGAACATTTTCCTGGTGTGACCACAGCCAAAACTGTCTAAAGAAGATTCAGCTTTGATCTGGTTTAAATCTTTTGGTGGTTATAACTGTGAATAGATCCGGGGTGTCACACAGAAATACAACCAGCTTTATAACTTTTTTGGAATTCATTCAAGTGGTTAAAACTATTTTAACAAATCTGGTAGAGGCACTTAGTGAGAATTTGGACAACAACAAAAACATTTCTTCTATTACTTTTGCCAAAAAAAATTCCAGTGGGACCAAATCTATTGATTCTGATATGTTACGACGGAGCTATTTTTATTTAACAGTTCATAACACTGTATGTTTGTGACTAGCAATGTTATTTGTAACCATAAATATTCAGAGAAATTGGCATCATTAGTGCAGTTTGTCTACCACCATTCAATTATACAAGTGCCAGACATACATCAAATTTATTGTATTCTGTAAATCTTGATTAAAACCTCATAAAGGTTTTATACTTTCTTAACAATATGCAAATTGATGCATTTACTTCAGCTTTACAGCATAAATCAAGCTAAGAAACAACAAGTTCAGAAAACAATAGGAAGCCAGACAACATGAAACAAAAAATAATCCAACAATTTCTTTCCAGGTTTGAAAAATGAAAGTACTGTACAAGAAACACAGCAAAACTATGTCAATCAATGTAGATTTATTTGGTTTCAGAAGTGTGCCAGGTACAGTATTTTGCACTGTTCATCTGATATTTGCAGTTCAGTGGAGATCATTCACATCCAACTATTGACCATTTATTTTCTATAGTCATAGAGCAGGGATGGCGAACCTTTTTGAAACTGATTGCCCAAACTGTGACTGAAAACCCACTTATTAGTGCCAATATGGCAATTTAGCCAGAATACAATCATACCCCCCAGCTTAAAAATATTTTGGGTAAAAATGCACTGGGGGAGAAGCCGTGGCAAAGTGCCCCCTTCTCACCCTCCCCGAACAGAGGATCATCATCCCGGTGGCGCGGCAGGGGGAGAAGTGGCAGCAAAGTCCCCCCTTCTCCCCCTCCCTGGTTAGAGGATCATCGCCCCAGCAGGATGTGGAGGGGGAGGGAGAGAAGTGACAGCAGAGACCCCCGTTCCTCCTTCCCAGCCAGAGGATAATCACTGCGGTGCATTGGGTGGAGAAGAGGCAATGGAGTCACCCATTCCCCCTTCCCCGGCCACAGGATCATTGTCCTGGGGGCACTGGGTGGAGAAAGAAGTGTCGCCAAATTCAAAAGGGCCAAGCAGCCTTCCTCCACCTCCCCTTCGCTCAGGTGAGGGGGAAGGCTACTTGATCCTTTTGAAATTGCACTGCTTCTCCACCCAGCACCCCTGGGGCAATGATCCTCTGGCTGGGGAGGGGATGAACAGGGGACTTCGCTGCTGCTTCTCTCCCTGGCACACTGTGGAGGCTGAAAAAGCCATGTGCCAGTGAAGAAATGGCAGGGAGGGCCACGGTGAAGCCCCCCCCATTCTCCCCCTTCCCGGCCAGAGGATCATGGCCCCGATGGTGCATGGGGGGTGGAAGCAGCAGCAGCAGCAATGGAGTCCCCCATTCCCCCTCCCCAGCCAGAGGATCATCACCCTGGGGGCGCTGGGTGGAGAAGTGGCATCAAATTCAAAGAAACCAAGCAGCCTTTCTCCTCCTCCCCTTCACCTGAGAGAAGGGTAGGAGGAGGAAGGCTGCTTGGTCTTTTTGAATTTGACACCATGCAAGCATCCTTGGTGGTGCCACACCAACTTCAAAAGGATCAAACAGCCATCCTCCTCCCCTTTGCTCAGGAAAGGGAAGGAGGAGGAAGGCTGTTTGACCTTTTTGAATTTGGTGCGGTGTGACCACCACTTGTTTCAGTGGCTCAAAGTCCATTTGAAACTCCTCCTCCTCTTTACGCACCTGATTGGGGGGACTCCCTTTCAAACTCCCTCCTCCCCCTCCACTTCCCTCCTCTTCCCCACCTTACTCCTGGTCCCCTGCCTTGTCCACTTCCCCTCCCTGCTTCTTCCCTACTTCTGTTCTTCCTCAAATTCCTCATGGCTGGAGGGGGAAGTAGGGGGGCAGGGGGCATGTCGTGTGCCAGGCAAAAGCTCTCAGTGTGCTACCTTTGGCGCACATGCCATAGGTTCGCCATCCCTGTCATAGAAGGATGCAATGAATGTTGACTAAATTCCTTGATTTTGTTGATTCAAACTGTCTTGACATGATGAGAAATTGCAATAGATAATATCCCTGCAACCTCTTCACGTACAAGTGAGAGGAAGACAAATACCCCCACATACATCTGTAAAACTTTATGTAAAATGTTTCTTGTCTTCTAGTCTTATTTCCCCTTAAGCATATATTTTCTCACAGTGAGAACAGCATTTCTTGTGTTTTCACATTTGTATGTCTACACACCCTATTTTAATATCATTATAGCCATATTCAGGCATTGTCACCTAAAGCAGAGAGAGAATGAATGAATAACTCACTTGGGGGTCAATCATACTTTCACATATTTAGTGTGAATTGGCATCTGTAAGCACTTTTGACTGAATGTAGTAACAGTGCTTCCAGGATCAGCAATTCAGTTCTAAGAGCACTCCCAGTCATGGGATATGGGACACTAAAATGTTTTCAACCACACATATAAGCTCCTCTTCATCTTTTTATGTTGAATGGTTGTGAAGCTTGTTGGTGTACAATTGGAAGCTCTGAACAGCCATAGTGCTGGGTCATGTTTGTGCAGCCTAGGGGCTGCCCAGCAGGGGCCAGAATCTTCATAAGGCCTCAGCATATGGTGAGAGGCCTCTTTTGTGATCCAGCCATCTTCAAGAAGGCATTCGGCCTGATAGGATTGATATTCTGTAATCAATAATCAATATGTTTGGACATGCATAACGGATAGGTATTTGCAAAGTTTAAAGCTGCATTTACTGAGAGCTCACAGAGCTGGCAACATAAGGAGTTAGGTAACTTCCGTAACATCTGTAGAAGCCTAACCACAAAGGCCAACCACAAGCAGCTCCCTGTAGAAAGGGGAACAATTGAGTACATTAAAAGAATAAGTGCTTTGATAAAGATTGATTAGCTACTCAGAAGCAAGCACAGAGATTCTGATTTCATAAAGAGGGTTCTTCAGTGAAGAGTACAAGAACATTGGTTACTTTGCAGAGATTTCAGAAATGTATAAAAGTATATCAAAGTTGAGGTCATCTGGGGTACGGAAAAAGGGAACTTCATGGCGAAGAACAAAGCAGTTTGAGCTAGTTCCCATAAAAGCGGAACTGCTGTGGAAGATTCTGGACTATGGGTGTTATAATATTCTGTATGTCATGGTTACCCTATGGGAAACACCATGCAGCACAAATGCTTATTAAAGACAGTACTGAAAATTCTGCAGCATTGACGTGTAAATCACGGAAGACCAGTAAATTGAAATATCGAAAAAAATTATTTACAATATTAAAAAGGGGGTTAAGAAAGCAAGATAAATTCAGAATTTGTCACGGAACAAGACCATGAAGTAACAGTTGTCATGAGACAAGTGATCACGACTGTGAGAAAACAGAAACAGGGACTAAACAGGGACAAAATCACGTGATCGCAACCAATGCTGTCACGTTACAAAACTAGTTGTTGAACAAGGAAGGACGTGAAGTAACTGCGTGAATACTGTTATCAGTCTTCGCAAGGCTAATCAGGTCCAGTTCTTTCCGTCTTTCCTCATAGGGTTTGATTTCCAGTCTCCCTGATAATCCTTGTTGCTCTCCTCTGAACTTGTTCCAGTTAGGCTGATACTTCATGTCCATCTCATTGCTGTTCTTAGTCCTGCTGGGAACCAGTACGAAGAAATCTAACCGCACATCCATTGAGGGACGAGGGGAATTCATCCCAACCACGTCCCCTGAACTGCGATCTAAGCGGGATGAGAGATTCCCCTCCCTGGCCTTGGGAATCTCCTCATCTCGCTTCTCGTTCCGATACGAGTGCCCGTGAGGTAAGTCTTGTCACGCAACGTGCCATTCTCCATCTAGTGGCAGGAGTGTGAAGTGCCATTCGCCAGTACATTCCCCATGGAGTCAGCAATGCAGTGCAGAGAGATTTAAAGACAAATGCCACAAACTTAGCTCCATAATGCATTGAAGGCAAGGCTTTGGAGAATTGAAACATCAAAAAACGGAAGGTCAGGCCGGGGGGAAAAACGGAGAACAAAGGCATGGAATTTCACATCTCATCACGGAACGAGGACGTGCAGAAACAGACATGCCAGTATCATCAATCACGCCTGTGCGTACATGGGAGCAGGGACAGAACCGCAAGAAGACCACGTGACCACCACCGACATCAACACGCAACAAACTTCCTCCCGGGACAAGAGTGGACATGAAGTAACCGTCTTAGTCTGCATCCTTCTTAAGTGTGGTTTCTAGAATTGGACATAGTACTCAAGACGTAACCTGTTTTGAATATAGGAGAACAAGGACTTCAAATGATATGGCAACTATACAGTGGTACCTTGTATAAAGGAATTAATTCGTCCCAAATGAAATTATGTTAAGCAAATTTTCCTTTATACAAATTCCCATAGGAATGCATTGAAAATGGAGTAATCCCATTTTTATGTTGTACGGATTCTCCCCATAGGCGATTATGTTAAGCAAATTTCCCCCATGTCTGGAATTTTTTATGTTGTACAAATTTTATGTTATACAAGCTGTTTGTTATACAAGGGTCCACTGTACTTCCATCAATACAACATACAATAGCATATGCCTTTTTCTTTGCACCACTGGCTCATACTCAGCTTGCAATCTACAATTTCAAGATCCTTCTCACTTGTATTGTTACTAAAGCCAAATATCCCCTATCCTGTAATTGTGCATTTGGCACTTTTTTTCTTAGATGTAGAATTTGCTCTTACGCAGTTACATTTCATTCCACTGTTTTCAGCCCAGTGCTTGAACCTGTCAAGATGTTTTTGAATTTTGTTTCTTTTTCCCAGTCTATTCTCTATTTCCACTTGTGTGTCATCTACAAATCTGATAAACACTGTGTGCACCCTGAGAAGTTATAATAGCGTGCACAATAAGAAAAATGTTTTTATTTTCCTATTTTTGTCTGATACAACAAAAAATCTAGAGAGATATTTGTTCAGATAATTAGCATGCAGTCATTACATATTCAAAAGATATTCTACAAAGCAGATTAAAGCCAAGGCTTTAAAAAAGGCTTGCTATTAATAGCACGATAATCTTCTATTAATTACATATCCTTCCTTTTCTTAATGGATCCAGAAAATATAGCCCCATAATATTATTTACAGCATGTGGTAATGGTTTCATCCATCACTATTCACTTCATTACTGCTGGTGGTGCATTTATGGAGTTCAGCCAAACGCAGCTATGTTTTGCTTTAGGGTAAAAATCATCCTAGTAATTCATATCCTATTTGGTTTTATGGGGGCTGGGGAAAGGAGGACAACGGGAGAAAGAGATGCAATGCATTCCAACAGTTCACTGCTTTCCATGCTCAAAGAAATTAAGCACACACAGAAGACCTAACAGGCAGCAACAAGATGATCCTAGTTTTGCAAGTACATAGTGAGAAATATGAAGTGCAAATAGCAGAACATGCATCACTATCTAATATAGGGGCTGAATTCCTATTTGCATCTCTCTATGTGAAAGTCTGATTATGTCATCAGCCATGGCATTTCATGGCTAATTAAGGATTTTTCTTTTTCTCTTCTTTTTTTGCAATTTATTTATAGTTTTCAAACAAAAAGTCAATCAAAAAAGAAAAAAAGAAACAAATGGAACGATTCTAATCTTCTCAAACAAAATTTGCATCTCATCATAATATATGATCCTTAACTATTTCAATTACTCATAAATTAAACAGGAAACTTAATTGACATTATAATATTGATCTAAAAATTTGTAGAAATCATGCCATCTTTCTTCGAAGTCTTCATAGTATCCATCTGGTTTCATTAATGCTGAGATCTTGTCCATTTCTGTGCAGTTTAACACCGGAGCACTGTGGTGCAGTGGTTAAATGCCTGTACTGCAGGTAAAGCTGTGCTCACGACCTGGGTTCAATCCCTGGTAGCAGGCTCAAGGTTCACTCAGCCTTCCATCCTTCCGAGGTTGGTAAAATGAGTACCCAGCTTGCAGGGGGGACAATGTGTAGCCTGCACACTGTAATTAAAAATTGTAAAACCGCCCAGAGACTACTTGTAGTGGTATGGGGTGATATATAAGCAGAACACTTTGCTTTGCTTTTCATAATTAACTGGTTTTTGTCCGGAATCTTGTTTGTCTTCCATAATTGTGCATACAACATTCTAGCTGCTGTGATAATATGGATTATTACAAATTTTTTGCTATCACCAATATTTTGTTGTAGCACAGATAGTAAGCTAATTAAAGATTTCAATTCCTTACCAAGGTTCTGAAGTTCCCAATGAATCCCTTTCATCCTGGGGAAGCCTTGGTCCCAGTCTCAACCCTGGTGGTGGCAATTTTTGGTTTGTAAAGACTCTTTCTCCCTCCCCCCCATCAATTGGGCCCTCCCTTAGCTTTCCCATTATGAGAGGGATATCTAGGATATTTCTGAATGGTGTGACACAACCAGAGATAAATTAGGGACAAAAGGCTGCAGCTTGTGATGTACTTCATCTTGCATATTCAGAGCTGTGCTGGGTGGCTCAGTGATTTAGGTATCTGGCTGCAGAGCTAGAGTTTGGGAGTTGGAGTGTCCAATGTCCCTTCTTGATAGGGACAGGGATTCATGATCCAATGGTCCCTTCCAGCTCCACAGTTCTAAGGTGATTCTAAGATGATTCTAAGATGAACAAGAATTCAGTCAAGATCTCTATTTGTAACCTACAGCTGACCACATATGTTTCATCTCAAATGGTCTTGGTAGGGTTGTACACAGATTCTATCAAGGAGATCTATAGACCAGTTTAGAGTTTCTGTACATATTCAGATTAGGTCCAGGGAAATTTATGACTGAGTAGATTTGAATGAACTATTTTCTTTCTACTCTGATTCACATGAAGCTGCGAAGCATCATAGACCTTGAAATAGGGGGAGGGAGTTGACTTGCCAAATATCAGACAACTGGTTTTAGGGGGTTGTCTACACATATAACACTTGTTTTTGTTTTTACTGAAGTGGGCCTGAAGTGATTTGTGCCCTGTACAATGTATGTTTCAAGCCCAGATCTGGTTTTAAATTATTGTGATTTGCTCTAGAGCAGTGCTCCCCAACCTTTTTGTTTCCAGGGACCGGTATTTATTTTATTATTTTCCCGTGGCCCGGGGTGGGGGGTGGGAGGGGGAGATGGGGTGTGGGGGGCAGGGGAGGGTGTGGGGGGTGGGGGAGGGGGAGGGAGGAGGGGGGGGGAGGTGCGGGGGCTTGGGGTGTGTACCTTGGGGGCCACGGGAGCGGCGGCGGCGCGGCGCGGAGCAGCGGCAGCGGTGGCGGCAGCGGCGCTTGCCGGCTGGGGCGTCGGGCGTGCGCTCCCCGTGCGCACGGGCGGGGGAAGCCCGGGGCTCCTGGGCGGGCGGGCCCCGCCTCCTCCTCCAGTCGGCGGCCGGAGGCAAGCGGGGCGCAGAGGTGCCCCAACCGAGGCGGGCGGCGGCGGCGGCGGTGGCGGCGGTGGCGCTTGCCGGCTGGGGCGTCGGGCGTGCGCTCCCCGTGCGCACGGGCGGGGGAAGCCCGGGGCTCCTGGGCGGGTGGGCCCCCACCTCCTCCTCCAGTTGGCGGCCGGAGGCAAGCGGCGGCGCAGAGGTGCCCCAACCGAGGTGGGCGGCGGCGGCCGTGGCGCGGCAGCCGCCCGGTTTGGCTGTGGCTCCGCGGCCGGCGGCGGGGCGCCCGCCTCGGTGGGGCACCTCTGCGCCGCCGCTTGCCTCCGGCTGCGGCCTTCGGGCGGGCGGCGGGAGGGGGAGGGGAGGGAGGCCGGTGGGGGTGGTGTCTCTGGCCCGAGGGCGCCACCGGGACCGCCGAGCCGGCCACAGCGGCGGCGGGCGCGCCCGCCACCGGCCGCGGAGTCGCGGCCGAACCCCGGGCGGCTGCCGTGGCCGCCGCGGCCGCCGACAGGAGGAGTAGGCAGGGCCCACCCGCCCAGGAGCCCCGGGCTCCCCCACCCCGCCTGTGCGCCGTGCCCGGCGGGCGGCGACTCCTCCTCCGGCTGCCCGCGGGACAGAAGAGGAGGAGGAGGAGGGCGGCGGAGGAAAAGGGGAGGAGCCTCCCGGCCTCCCAGGCGGCCCGGTGCCAACCGGTCCACGGACCGGCACCGGTCCACGGCCCGGGGGTTGGGGACCACTGCTCTAGAGCACTGTTGGCAAACCTATGGCACAGGTACCAAAGGTGGCACTCGGAGCCCTTTCTGTGGGCACCCGACATCACACCTTCACAGCCACCTGTATTCAAGTTAAATTAAAGTATTGGCACTTTTGAAAAAAAGTAGTGGATTATATATATATATATATATATATATATATATATATATATATATATATATATATATATATATATATATATATATATATATATATATATATATATATATATATATATATATATATATATATATATATATATATATATATATATATATATATGTTAGGGTGGATTCGGGTTTCTTCCCGTGTAGAAATCTGGTTGTTTTGGCGACGTTTCGACGAGGTCTCACTCGTCATCTTCAGGCTGGTGTTCTGGCTTCTTTCTTCTTGAAGCAAAGCGTGGTCTCAGTTGAAGTCCTTCTATAAATACTGCTGGGGGTGTGTGGTTTGCTTGCTCTGTTGCTGATTGTAGGTTCCTTTGTTCCTTTGTTCTTTTGTGATCTGCTGTGTGGCTGAGGCGATCGTTAAGGGATTAACTGCTGATGGCTGTTTTGATGGCTGTTTACATGCTGGTGGGTTAGATGGCTGGTAGGTTCTGGCAGTATCCTGGGCTTTGGTGGAGTGGGGTCCTGTGTCTTGTGAGTTCATTTTGGTCTGGCTACGTGTCTGTGGTCTCCCAATGTTTTTTGGGGGTGTGTGAGTGTGCTCCATGTGGTGACTGGAGTGGGGTGCCGCAGTAGATGGTGCAGTCGTGGTTTTGTTATTGGATGGTGGTTTCGTATAACAAAACCACGACTGCACCATCTACTGCGGCACCCCACTCCAGTCACCACATGGAGCACACTCACACACCCCAAAAAAACATTGGGAGACCACAGACACGTAGCCAGACCAAAATGAATTCACAAGACACAGGACCCCACTCCACCAAAGCCCAGGATACTGCCAGAACCTACCAGCCATCTAACCCACCAGCATGTAAACAGCCATCTAAACAGCCATCAGCAGTTAATCCCTTAACGATCGCCTCAGCCACACAGCAGATCACAAAAGAACAAAGGAACAAAGGAACCTACAATCAGCAACAGAGCAAGCAAACCACACACCCCCCAGCAGTATTTATAGAAGGACTTCAACTGAGACCACGCTTTGCTTCAAGAAGAAAGAAGCCAGAACACCAGCCTGAAGATGACGAGTGAGACCTCGTCGAAACGTCGCCAAAACAACCAGATTTCTAGAAACCCGAATCCACCCTAACATGCATACCTATACCCGTGAAAATCTACGAAAACATATATATATATATATATATATATATATATATATATATATATATATATATATATATATATATATATATATATATATATATATATATATATATATATATATATATATATATATATATATATATATATGCATGTTAGGTGGATTCGGGTTTCTTCCCGTGTAGAAATCTGGTTGTTTTGGCGACGTTTCGACGAGGTCTCACTCGTCATCTTCAGGCTGGTGTTCTGGCTTCTTTCTTCTTGAAGCAAAGTGTGGTCTCAGTTGAAGTCCTTCTATAAATACTGCTGGGGGTGTGTGGTTTGCTTGCTCTGTTGCTGATTGTAGGTTCCTTTGTTCCTTTGTTCTTTTGTGATCTGCTGTGTGGCTGAGGCGATCGTTAAGGGATTAACTGCTGATGGCTGTTTTGATGGCTGTTTACATGCTGGTGGGTTAGATGGCTGGTAGGTTCTGGCAGTATCCTGGGCTTTGGTGGAGTGGGGTCCTGTGTCTTGTGAGTTCATTTTGGTCTGGCTACGTGTCTGTGGTCTCCCAATGTTTTTTTGGGGTGTGTGAGTGTGCTCCATGTGGTGACTGGAGTGGGGTGCCGCAGTAGATGGTGCAGTCGTGGTTTTGTTATTGGATGGTGGTTTCGTTTCATCTGTGGGAAGGGTCTGGGTTTGTGTTTGGTGTGGATGGAAGGTGGTGGCATCTTGTGTCCTTTTGGACCTGGTGTCAGTCTTTGTGACAGAGGCTCGTCTGTTGACCAGGGCTAGTTTCCAGATGTCAGGCAAGCGGGAGGTGTCATCACGTTTATTCATGTTGTTTGGGTGTTTCTCTATTTCAATGGCTTCCATGATTATTCGACTGTTGAAGTGTTCAGTTTTGGAGATGAGTTTGGTTCTTTCAAAGTCAATTTCATGACCTGTTGTTTTTATGTGCTGGAAGAGAGAGGAAGATTTTTCTTCTTTTTGACTGCGTTCTTGTGTTCTGCGATGCGTGCGCTTATTCTCCTGTTTGTTTGTCCGATGTATGTGGCTGGACAGACTTTGCATGGTATTTCGTAGACTCCTTGGTTTTCTAGCTCAATCTTGTCTTTGGGGTTTCTTAAGATGTTGGCTATTTTTTGGTCGGTGCAAAAGGCTGTCTTGATATTGTGTTTGTGGAGAATTTTGCTGATTTTGTCTGTGGTGCCTTTGATGTAAGGGAGGAGGGCGGTGCCGTTGTTCTCTTCTGTTTCTTGGTTCTTGGGGGGTGTTTCCTTTTGGATTAGTTTGGTGATGGTGTTTTTTTGGAATCCGTTCGCAATTAAAACATTCGAGAGAGTGTGTAATTCAGTTTTTAGGTGGTCTTTGTCAGCGAGGCGTTTGGTTCTGGAGATGAGGGTTTTTGCTACGGAGTTGATCTGTGCAGGGTGGTGGTGTGATTGTGCATTTAAGTAGCGGTTTGTATGTGTTTTTTTCTGGTAGATGGTATGTCTCCACAAACACAATATCAAGACAGCCTTTTGCACCGACCAAAAAATAGCCAACATCTTAAGAAACCCCAAAGACAAGATTGAGCTAGAAAACCAAGGAGTCTACGAAATACCATGCAAAGTCTGTCCAGCCACATACATCGGACAAACAAACAGGAGAATAAGCGCACGCATCGCAGAACACAAGAACGCAGTCAAAAAAGAAGAAAAATCTTCCTCTCTCTTCCAGCACATAAAAACAACAGGTCATGAAATTGACTTTGAAAGAACCAAACTCATCTCCAAAACTGAACACTTCAACAGTCGAATAATCATGGAAGCCATTGAAATAGAGAAACACCCAAACAACATGAATAAACGTGATGACACCTCCCGCTTGCCTGACATCTGAAACTAGCCCTGGTCAACAGACGAGCCTCTGTCACAAAGACTGACACCAGGTCCAAAAGGACACAAGATGCCACCACCTTCCATCCACACCAAACACAAACCCAGACCCTTCCCACAGATGAAACGAAACCACCATCCAATAACAAAACCACGACTGCACCATCTACTGCGGCACCCCACTCCAGTCACCACATGGAGCACACTCACACACCCCAAAAAACATTGGGAGACCACAGACACGTAGCCAGACCAAAATGAACTCACAAGACACAGGACCCCACTCCACCAAAGCCCAGGATACTGCCAGAACCTACCAGCCATCTAACCCACCAGCATGTAAACAGCCATCAAAACAGCCATCAGCAGTTAATCCCTTAACGATCGCCTCAGCCACACAGCAGATCACAAAAGAACAAAGGAACAAAGGAACCTACAATCAGCAACAGAGCAAGCAAACCACACCCCCAGCAGTATTTATAGAAGGACTTCAACTGAGACCACACTTTGCTTCAAGAAGAAAGAAGCCAGAACACCAGCCTGAAGATGACGAGTGAGACCTCGTCGAAACGTCACAAAACAACCAGATTTCTACACGGAAGAAACCCGAATCCACCCTAACATGCATACCTATACCCGTGAAAATCTACGAAAACAAATATATATATATATATATATATATATATATATATATATATATATATATATATATATATATATATATATATATATATATATATATATATATATATATATATATATATATATATATATATATATATATATATATATATATATATATATAGGAATGTGACTCTAAATTCTTCAACACAATTTAAAGGCACTTCTCCCACATGATTTGTGAAGTAGCATTCAGAGTTTATAAGGAGGAGGTTCAGGTAAGCTGCATTTGTGTTGGAAGCACCACAGTCTAATTAATGAATAGATTTGGTAATTTCTGCCCAGTAATGTACAACATCAAGAGCATTTTGGGCTGCTATCAACAAATTTTCCATGGCACATGTTGAGCAGCATAGAGTACACTGACATAGGAGATGAGCCGGCCTGTGTGACCTTGGGAAAAACTGCACAGATTGGGGGGGGGAGGGGAGAGAAGAATTTTTTTGTACATTGGATTTTTAATATATTATTTAATCTCTATTATCTATTTATTTTCTTTCTCACTTTACACTTTTTGTGCACTTGCATTTCTTGCTTGTTCTTTATATTGGGAGCTGTGTAGCAAGTAAATTTCCCCAATGTGGGTCCCTCCGGGGAGAAAGGCGGCATAAAATTAAAGTTATTATTAAAGTTATTATTATTAATAAAGATTTATCTATCTGTCTATCAAGAAGGGGATGGTAAACCATATCTGTGTGTTTTTTTTTATCTAGACAATGCTAGGAGGGATTGCCATAAATCAGAATCGACTTGACGACACACTGCCATTATTATTAGTTTTGGATATGCCTGGAACCCAGGTTATATTCATGATGCTTAACTTGTGCAGTTGTGATGGAACTGCTGGACTGCAAGGAAGTATGTAAATTCAGGTTTTTTTATTTAAATCAAATTTTTCTTTTGGAAGGTGACCCTCTGAAGGCACCTAGATCCTAATGCTTTAAGCCATTGACTGGGCATCCTAATAGATCTCGGAGAATGTTTTATGTTTTCATGTAACAGCCTTCCAGCTTCCCTCCTCCCTTTAGCCCCAGAAAGCTGTTCATTGCATTTCCCCTCCCGCCACAGAAAAATCTGTGATTTAAGACCTAATCTTTGCCTCATTGAAATAATGCACATTATGCCATTGAGAGTACATGCAGATCCATAAATAGGATTTATTTATTACACAAAGTAAAGGGCAAGAACAGGGAAGTTCATACTACAGATAATTTGTAACAAGAAGAAAAAAAATTAAGATCTCTGAGGCTTGAAAAATAAAATGCCTTTTACTCTGGAGCTTAATCCATCTGTTTTTCACAGCCTCCGGCTGCCTTCTTTTTATGTCCAACCTGGGACATCATCACTCAGTTATGCAATGCATAAAGACGGCTAGAAGGATTTTGGCTATTTGTCATCAAAAATTCTTTAATAGCTGAGTCATAGGTTTGTAGGGGCTTTAAGGGTTTAATTAAACTCAGAGATTCTGAAATGTATGCTGTAGATCTCTTTGATCTGCACATAAGACAAAGAAACGAGAATGTAAGCAGTCAACAGAGACCATCTTCAGAGCTGATGTTAGCAGCTGCAATGAGTAAACCCTAGAGTCTAGGAAATTAAGCAGCAGAGATGAATCCTGGGCAGATATTTAGCATTTGCAGACTTAACTTACTGAACAAAACTGGCTATTTGAAATGATTAATCCTCCTCTTCCTCTTCCTCCTCATTCTTTGTGATGCTTTTTAGTTACAATAGCTGCAACCAGATACCGAAATCACCAGATCCACTGGGTTCTGATTCCTTTCTGGGCACAATTCAAAGTGCTGGTTCTAACCTGAATGTTCTAAAAAATCCTGGGTCCAAGCTCTCTCAAGGACTGTGTCTCCCTTGATGAGCTTGCCCAGATGTGAAGATCATGTGGAGAGTACTTCTTCTTGGGCCTTTCACCATGACAGGTGTATTTGGAGGGTGGCAAGCAAAAGAGCCTTCTCTGTTGCTTCTAGGCTTTGGAATTTCCCCCTCAGCAGGCCAGACTGGCCCCATATTTGTTTTTCTTCAAAAAGCGGTGGAGGCCTGTTATGTTTTTAATAGATTACTGGTCTGAATGTGTTTTAATGTTGCTTTGTCTGCCATCTTTTAGAGTATTATTTGTTTAATCTTTTAAAGCATGTTTATACTGTTTTGAGCTTTAAATATCGTCTTTTAATGGCATAATCTTCTTGGATCATTTTTAAGGACTGACATAATTATGCCAACAGGAATTTGGTCCAATGGCTGAAAACTTGTCTTTTAGCAGCAGAGCATGACATCTCTTGGATATAACTAGCCTCAGGACAACTCATGGAACAAGCCTCCTAAATTTCAGGGGGAGGAGCTCCTCAAGTAAGTAACCAGCAATTGGTACTAGATATGGGCATGACCAGGGAAAATGACGTTTTCAAGTTGTCGTGTGTCGGAGCCGGCCCGTTTCGGCTCGTTTCCGTTTGTCGTGAAATTTTCCAAAAATTTGTCATTTCGTTTGTCGTTTTTTCGTCTGTCGTTAGTACTGGTTTTGGGGGGGGGGAGCGGGCTCCTGGAGGCACCTCTCTGGGGTGGGTGCCTCCTCTGGCCCGCCATGAAGGGAAAGCGGGCTCCTGGAGGCACCTCTCTGGGGTGGGTGCCTCCTCTTGCCCGCTACAAAATGGCATGCATAGCCAATTGGATATGCATACCAAGTTGCAGTAGCAGGCAGAGGCACCTCTCTTTCGGGTGCCTCTGTGACTCACTGCCTGCCAGCATACGGTGCACTTGGGCTGGGGAACAAAGTGAGAGAGGACCCCTACGGGCGCCCTGTGACTCACTAAGGGAAGTGTACTTGCTGTAGTGCAATGCGAGTACACATCTGGCTTATTGGTTGGGGTTAGCGCAAGGGCTAGGCTTAGGGTTACGGGTAAGGTTAGGGTGAGTTACTGGGGTGCACCTCTGGGTGCCTCTCTGACCCACTAAGAAGGACAGTGTACTGGCGTATGGGTTAGGGTTAGGGTTTGGGTTTGGGTTTGGGCTAGGGTTAGTGGGCTTTTTATGCCCGACTGGCACATCCCAGAAGTCTCGGTCAAAACCTGGCCAAGTGGCCATGCAATTGGTGGAATGGCTCCAAAAATTTGCATGGTCCACTCCCATGGCCAGCCCATCATTGCGCAGGTGTAAAAAAATAAAAATAAAAATAAAATAAAATAAAATCAATGGAGACGTTTTGTTGCAAGAAAAACCCATTGCTGCTACTGAAAAAATTCAGGCAGTTTTAAAATAGCTATTTTCGCATGTTTCTGTGGTGCTTTGGTGTGTTTTTGGACCACGATTTCAAAATAAATATTGCGGTCGCCCCATTTTGGATCCCCCGCCCGCACCGCATGGCATGGCGAGTTGGCGAGATGACGAGGATGCCCCCCACCAGAGCAGCCCAGGACAGGAGGGGGGGAGGCCAGGGACGCCCCCCAGAAACCATGCCTCTGGTAGGTGCCCTCAGGCAGGCATATTTTCGCCTGCTTTTTTGGCCGGGAATCTGGGTTTTTTTAAAAAAAACCTTTATTTCTGTGCCGCGCCGCTTGGCGAGTTGGCGAGACGACGAGGATGCACACTTTGCGCAGTCCAGGAGAGGGGGGGAGGCCGGGGATCCCCCCAGAAACCACCCCTCTGGTAGGTGCCCTCAGGCAGGCATATTTTCGCCTGCTTTTTTGGCCGGGAATCGGGTTTTTTTAATTTTTAAGACTTTTTTCCTGTGCCGCTTGGCATCGCGCGATCGCTGCAATGCCGCCAGGAACGACCACGACAAATCAGACCCAATTTTTCTTTAGTTGGTTCGAGTTTGAGTTCTGGCGGAGTAATTGTCGTTACTGTTTCCATTACGTAACAGAAACGAGGAACGGAAACGGAAACGAGGATTTTGCCAAGTCGTGTCCATGTCTAATTGGTACCTATTCTTGAGTGACAGTATTGGCCTTTATATCGGGGTAGGCCAAACCTCACCTTTTGGCCCTTTGTTTCAGACTCTATAGAGACGTGCATGTCTGCAACTCTCTCAATACATTTATTTCTTTAGTTACAGCAATTGTTGCCATTTCTGCAGCGAGGAGAAAATTAATATTTCATTTTCTTATTTACTAGGCAATGACAAAGCCAGCCAAGATTTATAACCCTGGTTTCTCCCACATTAGATTACGGTAGTTCCTTTCTCAAAGAAAAAACTGTTTTCCATCTCAAATATATAGGAATATGGATATCTTTGAAAATTCTTATTTCAAGGGAAAAAAAACAGAATAGAAATGGCAATCTCAACCATGATCCCACAGAAGTGTTCAGCTGTACCAATTATCTGCAATCCTGTCAGAAGGATGGCTGTCTTTAGATGCAGGGTTTTCATGTCTGATTTTTAGGTGTCCTTCCTTGTTCATTCCCAGTATACAGAGCATCCTTTCATATAAGCTTTTTAGCTCCAGTTGTCTATTCATAAGCACATAAAAATGTGAATTAGCAATCCTTTTGCCTGCAGAAATTGAGTGGAAAATGGTCATAAAATGGGTGCCGATTATAACCAGTTTAACTTCCCTATTGGGGAAGAGGAATGCTTATTTTGTTGACTGAGGAGAGGAGCATGACCATTAATCATGAAATTTACTTATAATACTTAGCTGTTATCACATTATCCAGGGGAGCAATAAGAAACTATTGAGCTCTGCATAATTCTGGGATTAAATTGAGAGAGGGCGAAATTGCGTGGCAATTTGATTTATTGCTAGTTGCACACAACAGGTTTGGAACCTACCTACCAAATCTCTCTCCCCAGTATGCCAGTAAAATAAATATACACAGATACTTTATTTTAAGCTAAGGATCATCCTATCACTGTCTTGGGGGAGCAAAAGGAGAGCCAGGAAAAAAGGATTCATTCATCCACCCTGTAGCAAGATGGCCATGATCCACCATGTGCGTTTTCCTCCAATAGTCAGTTTATGAACCCTTGGGAATATATATACTGTATATCTGATTATATATTATATATCCAATTATTAATTTAAACAGGAACAGGCCACTGAATCATTGGTAGTTGCTAAACAAGCAATTAGATAATTCCCACTTGATCACCTGGTTTAGGGCTTGCAATTTGATTTAGCTCAGGGCCATGCATATCAGGAGTGATAAACAGGTAACAACTGAGTTAGACTGTAGACTTTATTTAAGCTGCAAAAAGGATTGGAAGAGCTGAGAGTATAGAAAAATTATAGCTGCATGAGAGTGCAATGTTGATTTTTTGCAGCAGAGTAAATCAACATGGTAATCCTAAAATTAAAGGCAGACCATACAAAATGTTACAATTTTTATACTAGACTTCAGATCAGCACTAAGTTTGGCACTGTTGGGGCAGACCATCTGGCCTTCCTCTGTTCCAAATTTGGGGAAATTTGGACAAAGAGTTTTCAAGATATGATTGTTTTTACAAAATGTTTTCCCACATTCAAAAATAGTCAACCCCCTGCTAAGCAGATTCAAAACAATTCAAATAAATTGAAAAGAAAAATATTGATTGTCTTGAAACAGAATTGTTGGCACCACCACTTTTCCTTATTTGGAAAGAATCCAGCGCTGAAATACTGGTTCTCAAAAATGGTATTTTAAATGTGATTGCCTATACCTGTAATACTCAGCACTTTTTAAAAAATATCCCTGATAATTGCTTCACGTTTGGGTAAGAAGTGGTTGACTGATTTAAAAAAGGAGTCATTTCTGTCATTACCCCCTGCTTAGAATATCTTTATGAATGACAGTGAGCAGAAGAGGGTATCCTATAGACCAGGGGTGTCCAAACTTCAGCCGTCCAGATGTTTTGGACCACAACTCCCAGAATTCCAAGCCTCTATTGCCAATGACAAAGGACTGTGGGAGTTGTGGTCCAAAATATCTGGACGGGCAAAGTTTGGACACCACTGCTGTAGACAGTGGCTCCCCACCCCAGGTTAACTCAGATGTTCTTGACTGCAATTCCCAGAAATTGCTGCACTGGCTAGAGTTTCTTGGTTATTCTTGATTATTCTTTGTCATCCTTTATTCTGCTGGCAACATGTTGCTTTCCTGGTTTTTTGGACTGTGGATAGGGAAATGGAACATCTCAAATTAATACACTAGACTAGAGTCCTGTTTTTGGTTTTTGTAGTGGTTGTTTTAAAATAACTGAATGAAATACTGCTTCATCTAATGGTCCTATTACAAAGTAATTGGTCTGATTATGTCAGACCACCCACTGATTTCATTGTAGATGACATTTTAATCCTGAGAATACATGATCTGCATATTGGGTGGGTGGAGCTTAGTGGGAAGAGAAAAAGGATATTTCCATCTATTACTGTGAAGCACATCCACTCATTTCAAGGATAATAGTTTCCTATTATGAACATTATCTTTGCCATTTTTTCTTTATTTTTAACACACCATCTTATTTGTGACCTTTGTGCCAAATGGGCAGTATATAAATAAATAAATAACTGTGTAGATAGATAAATAGACAGACACAGACACACAAAGAAAGACATACAGACAGAAACACACACACACACACACACACACACACACACACACACACACACACACACACACACACACACACACACACACACACACACACACACGTACAGAGTATTTAGAAGGAACAGAATACATCCCTAATGGTGCTTTCAAAGACAATCACATAGCAGCTCTCTACTGAGGACTCTCTTTGGATCTGATTAAATAGTCCTGAAGCAGCAAGGATAATCATATTGATTTGGAAAGATTGTCTGGTTAATTTTTCACAAGGCGTAGATTCCTCCAGAATCAATAACTTTCTGCTGGTATCTTTATTCTTCAGAATAAACTGTGTCTGTCTCAGAAACTTGATTCCTAAGCTCAATTGCATTCATAAAACATTCACAGACATAACCTAGCACAAACGAAAGGCAAGCTTACCCAGGCAGCAGCAAGCATTTAACCCCCGCCATAGAACAAAGAGATTTATTTTCCCTTGATATATTGTTGTCCTTGGATGGATAGGATTTTTCTTCACTTTATTGTTGTTGTTGTTGTTGTTGTTGTTGTTGTTGTTGCTCTGAAGCAATGCACAGACACCTATTCAGGATTTCTTTTAAAGGAAAAGATTCTTGCTGAGCCTCCCCTTGCCCCTCCCTGTGTACACCCAAGACAAGAAACCAGATCTGAACTATTTCTACAAACAGTGCAGGAAGGGAGTGAATGGGAGTATACATTCATGATCCAGGAAGAGAGCTCCAAAGGGGCTCCAAAGGGGCTTGCATTTGCCTAAGCTGAATGTCCAGTATTTCAGGTAATCCTGGTCAGATCATGACCAATCATTTGAGGGAGTGGGGTGACAGAAGAGGGGCTGATTCAGCATGGCATGTCCTGTTTTCATTTAAAAGGAATGGCTCAGAAACATGGGCACCCAATGTCTGGCACATCCAGTGGTTTGGGAATTCACGAGTCCAAATGCACTATCCAGTTATGGTAGCTTGATAACATTTTAGCTCTCACAGTTCCATCCTACAGAATCTTGATATCTGTAGTCTGGCACTTAGGATCTTTTTCACTAGACAATTCTTGCACTCATTCTGAAATGCAACAAAAATTTCTAAGTACCTCACCAGACATCCCAAGACATGAGATGAACTCCAGCAAGTGTTCCTTTGCTTGTGTAAGGCGTTGATCAAGAAGGGATATATTTCGCATCAAGGATGTCAGCAATCTGATGACAGAGAGAGATGACCCACCAGAGCGCCTAATGTGGAGGTCATTGGGGACAACCAGGGAAGCATGAGCCAAAGGGGAAAAATTCTCTCTCACTCTTGTAGAAGCTTTACTACAATAAAGGGACATTAAATGGCATTTGGCCACTGGAGGAGGGTCTTCATGCACTAAAACAATTATACCCATTGCATATATACTGTATTTCTCTGTGTCTGCTCCTTTCTGATAAATGTTACCAAATAACCAAGCAGGTTGCCAAATTCTGTGCTGTAGCACTAAGGGTTCGAAATCAGATTATAAATGGAGATAAAGAAATATAATACTCATGTCTTAATGGTTGCTAAATTTTAACCCGTACTTTTTATCTACCAATTTTATCTACCAATTTTATCTACCAATTTTATGTACTAATTGAAATACTATCATGTGATGCTATGTATTTTGTTGCTATATCTGTCTAGTTTGGCCATTGGCTGTAAATAAATAAATAAATAAATAAATAAATAAATAAATAAATAAATAAATACTGTATTTCTCTATCTATAAAATGCCCTCATGTATAAGACCACCCCCACTTTTACAACCCAAAATTACAGTCTTGAAACCACATGGTTCTCCCCTTGAGTTACTTCCATGGATAAGATGACCCTCAAATTTTAGTCTAAAAAGTTTAGACAAAATATAGTCTTATACATAGAAAAATACTGTACTTTGCACATTAATATAAACAACAGTACTGAAAAGAATTTCATTTCTATTTCCCCCACTGAATTAAGTTCATTGTCAAATGCATCTCTTTCTCTCTCTCTCTCTCTCTCTCTCTCTCTCTCTCTCTCTCTCTCTCTCTTTCTCACATAGAAAAATACTGTACTTTGCACATTAATATAAGCAACAGTCCCTAAACGAATTTCATTTCTTTTTTCCCACTGAATTAAGTTCATTGTCAAATACATCTCTCTCTCTCTCTCTCTCTCTCTCTCTCTCTCTCTCTGTCTCACTATGACTAACATGAGGTCTCTTTGACCACCTGTCAGACTGATGTAGCTTTTTAAAAAAGCTTGCGTAGGTGGGTTAAGATATTGTCAGAGTGTCCTCAACCCTCTATTGTCAGCACAATTTCATGCCAACAAACGGTTGCATTAAAGAGCTGATCAGAAGGGTTAGCATGGAATGCCATTTGAAATAAAATGCTCTTCCCCCTTTTAAGCAAAATGACTCTTAAGAACATCTGGTAAATTTTTTAAAATTGTTTTTAAGTCCTGGCAGTTTTTCAGAGATGTTCTGCCGATTTGCTTTCACAAAATGTTGCCTTCACTTTCTTAAGTGAGAGGAGCAAGCATGAAACGCTGTGTCCCCCGTGTGACTAAAATTGTACCTGTTTGTCAGGACACGGGTTATGCATGCCTACAAACCTAACGTGAGCTGTTCTTTAAAATGTCAAACTTTTTAATCTGCAGGCCTGGGCCTCTAGAATAGAATAGAATAGAATAGAATACTTTTATTGGCCAAGTGTGGTTAGACACACCCAGAATTTGTTTTGGTAAAAATGCTCTCTCTATATAAAAGGAAATATAAGAATCATATAGTCAACAATAAAAACACAGTTTACTACAATATAACCTATTATTTAAAAAGGAAGAAGAAATGTAAAATTAATTATTCAACAGTTTGATAGCACTTGGAAAGAAACTATCTCTATATCTAGTTGTCCTAGTATGCAATGCCCCAAAACCCAGGGTAACTTTAAACAGATTATGTCCAGGATGCGAATCTGTATATATTTTCATCGAGCTCATGGCAATTGGATTTTAGTAGCAATAATTTTTTCTGCAGTTCCAATTATCTTTTGAAGTCTATATCTGTCATGCTTAGTCCAAATAAACCAGACAGTTATAGAGGAACAGATAATAGATTCAATAACAAATAGAATTGAATCAACAGTTCTTTTGGCAGTCTAAACTTCCTAAGTTGACCTTAAAAAACATTCTTTGTTGTGCTTTCTTAATAATACTTTCAATATTAGATGACCATTTTAAATCTTGAGATATAATAGTACCTAAAAATTTAAAGGACTCCACTATTGACACTAAGTTATTTGATATCATAAGAGGTGGCTGTATAGAACGAGTCCTCCTAAAATCCACCACCATTTCAACAGTTTTGCATGTATTTAATTCAAGATTATTTTGAGTACACCATAAAACTAGTTGTTCAATCTCTTGCCTATGGCAGATTCATCATTGTCTTGAATGAGACCAATCACCGTAGTGTCATCTGCAAACTTCACTATTTTAACAGAGGAATCCTTTGAGGTACAATCATTAGTATATAAGGAAAACAGAAATGGAGAAAGCACACAGCCCTGAGGGGCTCCTATGCTAACCTTGCTAATATCTGATATAATTTTACCTAACTTCACCTGCTGCTTTCTGTCTGTTAGGAAGCTTACAATCCATTTACAAATGTGATCAGGTACAGCCAGCTAAGACTCAAAGGAACATCAGCTCAAGGAAAGAGAGGGAGGGAGAGAGGGAGAGAGAGACTGAAACCAAGTTTGAGGCCAAGAACAAGACTGTGTATTAATTCTGGCTCTAAAGGAAAGACCCAAATGCAGCTGCCCCATCAAACCCACTTTAATCCCGGGAGATCTGGGAGTTGAGTCATGGCAACTGGATTTTTTTCTTCTGGGATCAAAACTTTTCACTACTCACCCAAATAACTTCTTCAGAATGATCCCACAACAAAAGAAGTCCAGTTCCCATGACCCAACTCCCAGATAACCTTACCTGGATGACTGATGCATCTCTGCAGACAAACCCTAGGAGAAGTAAAATTTGGGTAGATTTGGTCTGTGGTGTGAGTTGATCAAGAGAAGTCTTCGATTCACAAGATCCATCCGTGCCATGCTTGAACATGTCTGTAGCAATGAGAAATTTACAGAGGATACGTTTTGGATTTGGAATTTATCCAGAAAATGGAGAAAAGCAGAGACATGTATCTATTTCTTAGCCATTTTGAAGCACAGTGAAGTGAAGAATCCCAGAGTGATGCTCTAACTGAGTGAAGGAATTCAATATGACGTGCTGAATTTTGCTTTGATGCTTAGGACTTTGCTAAACCAGAGCAGCAGCTCTTGTTTCAGAGGAGTCAGGGGTGTCTGACAGCTGGACTACAGTGCACAGGTAGTGCAGGATGAAGCCACAAAAGGGCAGGAGCTGGGCAAAGAGTAAAATCCATGGCTCCTGGCAATGGAAGGTAAGAAACTAGTGGGAACTAAGCCTAAAAAGTCAATGTTGTGTGTGTGTGTGTGTGTGTGTGTGTGTGTGCGCGCGCGTGTGTGTGCGCGTGTGTGTGCATGTGTGTGCGTGTGTTTATTGTGTCATTACAGTCGTGACTGACTCTTTGTGACTCCATGTCCATGGAGTTTTCTTGGCAGGAACACTGGACTAGTTTGGCAGTTCCTATTCTAGGCGCCTACAGCTCCTAGTATTCCCTGGTGGTCACCCATCCAAGTACTAACCAGGGCCAACCCTGCTTACTTTTCAAAATCAGGCAAGATCGGATGTGCTTAGGGCATCAAGTAGTTGATGGCAATTGATATTCACTCCCATCATCCAATGGCACAGCTGTTTTGTTTTTCTCATTTTCATGTTTTCCATCCACTATTTGGACCAAAACAGATATACTTTAAAATACTCAGATGCACGCTAAAGCAAATTGGGTACAAATTGGCTCAGAGTGAATTTGTTTTGATTTGTACAACAAATAAATCAGACTGATTAGAATACGGTGGTGTTGATACACACTTTGTGAAGAGTTTCCTTCCCATTACTCAGACTGGGAGGGAAAAGTTTTTTTTAAGTGCAAAGGGAGGCATCTTTCTTGTCATTAGTGCTTTGTGTATCTTGGAGTTTTTGCTCTTAAAACATGCTAACTTCAAAGGTAGGCTTGCCTTGTTTTGAAAGCCTTATCTTAATCATCAACTGTTTTCCTAATATGGAACATATTAATGCTGGTCTCCTGTCAAACCATTTCCTTTAGAAAAAGGACCCAACTTGTTTAGCACATATTTCAAATGTCTTAGTCTGCTGGCAAGTAGAACTCCTTTGTCTTCCTTGGGCGAAAGAGTGCAAGATTCATGTTCATGTCCCATGTGACCCAGGAAGGGGGGAGGAGGAGTGTGGTATAAGGGAACACTTCTCCCCAGTCTCCATCTCTTTCAAGACATCTTATATACATAAGGAGAGGTTCAAGTAGGCCAAACGGGGGTTGGGGGGATTGTTTTAGGAGGTCCCCATCCAAGTAGGGGCAGAGGGAGGGGCAGCATTGCCTAGGGGCCAATGGTCAATGCATTCATCATCCTCCCTGGGATGAGAGCTGCCAAATAGTGGAGTTTGGTGGTCTGGGAAGAGGTCCAGTCAATTTCCGGCCACAACTGCACTGTATTTAGGAATACACAACAGTGGAGCAGTGGATTTGAGGTCCTGGGAAACCTCTGTGTCCCAACTGTATTTCTGCACTACAGCAGGTCCTTCTTAAACCCATCACCTGCCTCCCACCTCTTATTTTGCACAGTGAGGGCAAAGGCCATAAGGTGAAAAAGAAAATCAAAAGGTGTCCAGTCTTTCATCATTTTTTGCCCCCTTTCTCAGTCAAGGAGACAGTGAAAGATAAGATACACCCATCTATATTCTCTTTAAATGGCCGCCATTCAAAGCATAGAAGTTAGAATGGATCAGGTTGTCTAGCTCCAGAAACCATGCATGAGAACTGTAGATTAATACCAAAATCATTCATAAATTCCATAAATTCCCTTGGTGTCTCATGCTGCTGTCTATACAGTTGGGAAGCTGCCATTTCTCCGCTGGCAGCCTAAATCGTTGTGCTTGCCACTTAAACCTTTCTCTTTTGTCCTTCCCTTAGGACACAACAGCATGATTCTCACCTCCCTTTTCTGAAGGTTGCTGTCATAGCTTTCACTAATCTTCCTTTTCTTCAGGCTACACCTGCCCAGTTCCTTCTGCCTTTTCTCAAACTGATTGCATTCCAGCTCATTTGTCATCTGTAGAGTTCTCTTCTAAGACTGGTGTAAATTGTCGACACCTGCCCTCACAGCATCACAGTAAATCCAATATCAGAGACAAGGAAGTAAAAAGAAGAAGAAAAGGTGGACATGAAACAAAAATGAAACAGTGTTTTCTTGTTTTGTTTAGTAATGAATTACTTTTTTAAGATGCATTTTGGTTCGTAACGAAACACCATTTCCCCCCTCTAGAACAAAATGATTCATCCTAGAGGAAATGGCAGGGGAGCTTTCTCAAACTCTTCCCTTTAAGCCCCTGAAATTTGGAAAGGTTTGGGGGTCGGGGCCTGAGATATTCAGCTCCAAAGGGGGTGCCTGTAATGGTCATGGTGTGGGCAGCAACAAGGCTAACAGCAGAAAGCCAGGACCAAGGTATATTCAGGAGCATAGCCAAACCTTTTGAGCTCAAGAGACACAGAGCAGGTCATCAGCCAGTCCAATTTCAAAACACCAAAACAACAAAACACCAAAACAACAACAACAACAACAACAACCCACAGTCAAATAAAGGAGGTAGAGATCCAAACAGGCAGAATTATAGAAAGGAAGGGTTCAAAGCCAGAGCTTCCAGAGTTTGAGGTCTCATGTTGCTGAGGCAAAGAGCAGGGACAGGGAGTGCTGGCTTCAAGTTTTATGCTAGTAGCAATCCCCAACAGCAGCACTCCCTGACTGCCTCAGCCTAAGAGGACCCTGATTTTGTGAAGAATCAGAGTCAAATGACCCCAATCCTGACACTGCTCCTAGGAAGGAAAAAAATCTTTCCAACTGGATCTGAAACTTCAGAAGCCAAGCTGTGGGTGAGGGATTAGCACAGCCACGGATTGGCTTCCAATTCCAATTAGAAAGATTTTTTCCTAGGGGTGCTCCCTTTGGAGCTTCATAATTCAGCCCCCTGAACCCCAAACCTCTCCAAATTTCATAGGCTTACATGGAATCACTTGAGGAAGCTAACCCTGCCATTTGCATTCCAAAACAAGGCTGTGAACTGTATTTTCAAGCACAGATTGCAGCCATGTTTCAGCATGGAAATGGTAGGGTTAGCTTCCTCAAGCGAAACAAAGCAAAACAAAACAAAATGCTATTTTTCTGTTTCATGTCCATCTCTAATTAGGAACACATATACACACCTGGCAGGTTCAATTTCATTGTCACACTTTATTTGTCCCACTAGGCTCTTTTGGCAGACTTTTTTCTGCATATGCCCCCAAATTAGTAGGCAAGGATTTTATTATGCGCTCGACATTCCTTTCAGAGTTTTAAAAAAGTTCCTTTTGTGGACAAAAATGCCCAAAAGTCTTCAACAAGCTTGACCACAGGCAAGATTCTCATTAGATATACATATTTCTTTATAGGGGTTGGGACAGTTGGTTTTCTGAAATCCAGCTCCCAGGAAAGCTACTGGGAGCCATAGTACAAAATGTGGGGTTTTGAAGGTTTTTATATCTTCTTTTGTTATGTGTATCAGAGTGTTGCACAATTCAGAATCATGGGCACTTCTGAAATATAGGCAAAATCAAAAACCAATTAAAATGTCAAGAGAATCATGCTATTTTTGACCCAAAACAAGTTTGAGTTGTGTACAGAAATGTTTCTTTGAGTTCAGCTGTCATCAGGGGCTTGCTACCCATGAAGTGGGTGGGTTTGGTGCTGTTCTAGTGCAACGCTGTAGCAGTATAGTGCTAGAGATTTTAAAATAATTTTCTAGCAGTTTTTTTAGCTAATATACATCAAAGCCTTTACCAGGCTTTTTTTGTTTCCGCTGTGGAGTCGAAGTTCTAAGTCAGGTGATGATTCAGAATTCTACATGTAGTGTAGGTTTTCATCTATTGACAGTCTTCTCTGCTCCTGGATCGTGGTATAGGGATGACAAGATGATAGAGAGATGAAGGCCAGCAAACTGGGCCCACTTTTCTCCTTGATGTAGGAGAATGCCTGAACAAAAGCTGGTATGATAACACAAGACCTTCGTTAGCAGCAATGTGGGCATAATAGAGAAATAATCAGAAGGAATTACTTGGGGCAGTTGAGTTATCTGTACAAGTAACCTGGGATGGACATCCAAACAGATAGTATAATTTCAGCTGATAAGGTGGGTGTTAAACTAAATTATACTAGGAGAAATTAATAGGGCTTCCAGGTTGGATTCCAATTTGTAAAAAGAAAGGCATCATACATAACATAAAAGAAAGGCTGGCCCAACACTTTGGAATCATTGTCCAAGTGAGATAAGGCTTGCAGAATCTTATTTTATTTATTTATTTATTTATTTAGCTTGTATGCCGCCCACTACCCAAAGGTCTTCAGGATTTAAAAAAAATCTTAAAACTTGGCTATTTAAAGCCTCCTTTGGCTACTGCTTGTTTCTCTTGCCGGTCCTTGTTTGTATTATCTTCCTGGTTGTTTACCACCCAGAGTGCATTTGGCAAAGTCGGGTGGTATTTAAATGGAAATAAATAAATAAATAAATAAATAAATAAATAAATAAATGCTAGTTTTTTTCCATCAAATACTTTTGTGGCAGGAAATAGATATCCAAAATGTAAATCCAATTTTCCCCATCCTTATTTGCCTGCCATTTGCATTTACTTCCCAAAAATAGCTACCCATCCAATACAATCCTCACAATTCTTGATCTTAAGAATTGTAACACTTGAGGAGACCAAAAAAGCCAATACTAGGAACTGAGTATTGTCAATTCATGGCCCTTTCCCTCTGCAACAAGCATCGCACAGAGGTTCACCAGGCACCATCCCTCTCTGTTTTTGGCAAGTTAATTAAGACACACTAGTAGAGATGGACACGAATAAAAAAATGGCGTTTCGTTTGTCGTTTGTCATTGAGAGGTCTCTGTCGGTTTGTTTCTATTTTTCATGATTTTTTGGGAAAAAATTTGTTTTCGTTTTTTGTTTTTCATTTGTCATTTCTACCCGCTTTTTGTGCTATTTTTAAAAAGCATTTCTGTGCATGGGCGTCCCCCAACACCCCAGACCAGAGGGAAAACACTAAAAAAAATTGATGCTGGCAGAGACACAGTATAGACTAGGTTCACAGGGAGGCTGCAAAGGCAGCGGCGGGCATTGCACAGAGTGCAAGGCAGCTGCAGAGTGACTGCACTGTGGGGCAGGGGAGGGTACTCACTGAGAGGTACACACACACACTCACAGGGAGGCTGCAGGACTGAAGCTAGAGTTGCCGAGACAGCAATCCCACCCTAACTCCCACTGGAGACTGCAAGGAGAACAGGGGCTGCCAGAGCTTTTTATGCCCTCTGTGGCTGCCAGATCTGCCCAGTCTGCCACCTGGGGATGCTATTGGTTGAAGTTGTCCAAGAATTTACATGATCCCATCACATGGCTTGCCTCCATGTTGTGGCTGGAGTGGCGACATCCATTTTGTCATCCTTAAAGGGAAAAGAAAAATACATCGCGATGGGAGAAGACAAAAACAAACGTTTTAAGGACCCCAACCCCCTGGTAGGTAATAATTTCAAATAGCTATCGCATTATTACTGCATTTTTATGGATGTCCAGGGCGTTTTAATACCCAAGAAATCAATATTAGGCATCTGGGAGCCATTTTGTTTCTATGTCCCCTAACTCCCCTTAAAGGAAAAAAATACAGCGATCTGAGAAAAGACATAAATGCACATTTTAAGGACCCCCCCGGTAGGTATTATCAGACAGTATAAATAATTATCGCTGCGTTTTTATGGATGTCCAGGGCATTTTTTAACATTTAAAACAGCTCATTTCATTGCACGCCGCCAGTAACGGAAAAGAAATGTAACGAACACAATTTTCGTGGGTCTGTTTGTTTCATTTCATTTTCATCACAATTTTCATTTGTCATTTCATTGCGTAATGAAATGACAAACGAATAATGGAAATGAAAAATTGTTCGTTTCATGCCCATCTCTACACACTAGTGTGAATTTGTCCTGATGTGTTCAAAAGGGTTTAAATCTGTTTATTTGTCCTTATAATCATTAGTGATAGGGTATAAATGCATTTTATTGTATTTTTCTATAAATTTTTATTATTGTTATGCTTTTATGACATATAGTAAACTGCCCAGAGAACAGTATTAGGGTGGTATCAAAATTAAAGATGGGCATGAACATTAAAGATGGGAATGGGTTTCAACAGAGGGAAATGTAGGGTGATGCATCTGGGGAAAAAGAATAAATTGCACAGATATAGGATGGGAGACACCTGGCTGGAAAATATTACCTGTGAAAGGGATCTTGGAGTCTTGGTGGACCACAAATTGAACATGAGTCAGCAGTGTGATGCAGCAGCCAAGAAAGCCAACACGATTCTTGGTTGCATCAACAGAAGCGTAGTGTCTAGATCAAGGGATGTGATAGTACCACTCTATTCTGCTCTGGTCAGACCCCATCTGGAGTACTGTGTCCATTTCTGTGCACCTCAATTTTAAAAGGATGTTGACAATAGGGATGTGCATAAAATGAAAAAAATAATGTTTCATTTCGTTTCATGCTCATCCCCGTTTTGTTTTGTTTCATTTCCTACAACATTTTTTTAAAATGTTCATACGAAATTAAATAAAACGAAATGAAATGGCTCCCCTGGGTCCTAGAGGCACAAGATTTGGTGCCTGGGATCCCAGGAGCCATTTTAAAGGGCTCCTGCTGAGCTGTTATCAGCTGGACCCCTTTAAACCTGGCCCAGTCAGCACCATGGGGACCCCCAGGTACCAACTGGGCCAGGTTTAAAGGGCTCCAGCCATTGATAGAGTGACAGGGGCCCTCAGAAAATGGTGGGGACTCAGGGCAGTTCTAGTAGAAGCCCATTCAAAATGGCTCCCAGGGTCCCAAGCACCAAATCTGGTGCCTCTAGGACCCAGGGGAGCCATTTCATTTTGTATGAAAAAATTTTTAAAACACATGCAAAAATGTGCACTTAAAAATGAGTGCAAAAGCTGAGCTTTTTTGGGTTGAGGAGCACAGATATATGTCCAAATGAAGGAAGAACAAGACTGACAGAATGTCACATCCTTACCCTAACTTAGCAGACTGTCACATTCCTACCACCTTTTCACTGTCATTCTGCAAAGGCATAGCCTGTTTCAAGGCATAAACACTGAATGCATAAGTAATATTCTAGTGACGAAAAGACTAAGGCAATTCTTTACCTTTGGAACAAAATGCTGCAGTCCTTGAATTTTAACAGGCAAATGCTCAGTTTGTGACCTGATTGCAAAGAACTGATTTATTTTAACAACCAGTTCTGCCTTTATCAAGGGTTCAGTGTGAGAGTTCCAGAAGATTGTGTTGTAAAGGAGAAAATGAAAGTCAAAGACTTATGTAGTACGTGGCTTTCAGGATGCCATCCTATAGTCCCCTTCAGGAAATGTACAGTTTCTACATCTTATCTTTACCAAGCTTGCCCACTCCCACAGGCTGCAGATTCTAACCAGGAGAGAATCCTCAGATCATTTAAAAATATATTAGTTTTTTTTAAAGTACTGCAGCGATCACACAGAAAGATAAATAGGGAATTGTATCATATAAATCATTTTTTGCTTTTACCTCAGAGGTGCAATTTTAAACTCGAGGAGAAGATGTTGCCCCAGACAAGCCAATGTATCATGGTCATAAGGATTATGTGGAAACCTGAGGAGAAAAGCACCTCCCTTTTTCTGTGACATTTAAAGCATACTTGCATGAGCAGTAGAACATTCATCCAGGGCCAGGATACACAGTTGCTCCATGTCTCACTCAGCAGAAGTTGAGCCCATCATGGATTAATAGAAGAGTCTTATAAGATCAACGAGTCCACTTCCCTGCTGAAGGCAGGAATCCAAATCAAACCCAATCTGATAGATGACTGTCCAGTTTTCTGTTGAATGCACCCAGCACTGGGGTTCTCATGCCCTGCCTTTGAACTGCAGATGTGGAAGGGACCCTACGGATTGTCAACTCCAGTCCCTGTCAAGGAGGAAAAGTGGGGAATTGAACTCCCAACCTCTGGCTCCAGAGAGCTAAACCACTGAGCTATCAGACGTTATACAGGATGTCTTTCTCGATATTCAACTGACATCTGGCTCCCTGTAATGTGAGCTCATTGATGCATGTTCGGCACTCTGGGCTGATCAAGAACAGATCCTGTCCCTCCTCTGTATGACAGCTTTTCAAGTATTTGAAAAGTGTTATCATATATCCTCTCAGTCTTCTTTTCTCAAGGATAAACACAAACAAATCTTTCAATCTTAGAGGAGAACTAGTACCTCACAGGATTTGGAGACTATATATGTGAACATATCCTAAAATTGCATATAACTTTTTTTGCGGACATACCACACTGTTGCCTCATATTCAGCATTTGATCTGCAATAATTCCAAGAGCCTTCTCACTCAAAGTATTACTGAGCCAAGTATCCTCATCTTGTAACTGTGCACTGGGTGTTTTTCCTCCTAGGCATAGAACTTTGCATCTTTCCCTGCTGAATTTCATTATGTCCAGTGCTCAAGCCTAGCAAAATCTTTTGAATTTTGATCTTGTCTTCCATGGTATTACTATGCCACCCAAATTTATGTCAACTGCAAATCTGATCATTTTTCCATGCACTCTCTCATCCAAAAGATTAATAACAATGTTGAAGAGCACTGGGCTCAGGACTCGTCCTTGCTGTACCCCATTTGTTACATTCACACAGACTGATGAAGGGCCATTGATAAGCACTCTCT
Source organism: Phrynocephalus forsythii (assembly GCA_029282475.1). Taxonomy (NCBI): domain Eukaryota; kingdom Metazoa; phylum Chordata; class Lepidosauria; order Squamata; family Agamidae; genus Phrynocephalus; species Phrynocephalus forsythii. The sequence continues at coordinate 177,184,397 of JAPFRF010000001.1, read as the reverse complement.
GAGTACAATTCTGTAATGAGCCATTTAGCCACTGACAGTTCTTCTATCCAGCCTAAAGTGTTCTGCTTATATACCGCCCCATAGTTCTTCAAGTACTCTCTGGGCAGTTTACAGTTTAATTATGTAGACTACACATTCCCCCCCCTCCCGCAAGCTGGGTACTCATTTTACCAACCTCGGAAGGATGGAAGGCTGAGTCAACCATGAGCCTGCCACCTGGATTGATCCCAGGTCATGAGCACAGTTTTAGCTGCATTACAGGCATTTAACCAATGCGCCACGAGGCTCCTTCTAAACCTAATTAGTTTGCTAATCTAAATATCATGGGACACTTTGTCAAGGGTTTTGCTGAAGTCAAGATATGTTAAATCAAAAGCCTTCCCATCATTTACCAGAGAAATTACCTGATAAAAAATAGATGAGATTGTACTGTTATACATAGAACACTTGGGAGGGGGGGGTCCACCAGAATGCTAAGCCTGAAAATTCCTTGTGCAGAAGTTCTTAAGGGCAGCAACCATGAATAAGCGAATTTTTTCCTCTGTGCAGAACATCCCTCCCTAGAAGACATGGGTAAAATCTGTCATTTTTGTTTATTTAACTGATATTTTATATTCACTTCCTCTCATCCCATGTATGAATCGTTACGTGTTTGTGAGGGAGGGCTGCACATTTTTCAGGGGTGTGCATTAGAGATGGGCACAAAATGAACAATTTTTCGTTTCCATTACCATTTGTCATTTCGTTACGTAACAAAACGACAAACAAAAATTGTGATAAAAATGAAACGAAACGAACAGAACCACAAAAATTGTATCCGTTACGTTTCGTTTCCGTTACTGGTGACACACAATGAAATGAGCTGTTTTAAATGTTAAAAAACACCCTGGACATCCATAAAAATGCAGCGATAATTATTTATACTGTCTGATAATACCTACCGGGGGGTTGGGGTCCTTAAAACGTGCATTTATGTCTTTTCTCAGACCGCTGTATTTTTTCCCTTTAAGGGGAGTTAGGGGACATCGACCCAAAATGGCTCCCATATGCCTATTATTGATTTCTTGGGTATTAAAACACCCTGGACATCCATAAAAATGCAGCGATAATGCAATCATTATTTGACATTATTACCTACCAGGGGGTTGGGGTCCTTAAAACATTTGTTTTTGTCTTCTCCCATCGCGATGTATTTTTCTTTTCCCTTTAAGGATGACAAAATGGATGTCGCCATACTCCAGTGCCATACAACTTCAACCAATAGCATGCCCAGGTGGCAGACTGGGCAGGTCTGGCAGCCACAGAGGGCATAAAAAGCTCTGGCAGCCCCCATCCTCCTTGCAGTCTCCAGTGGGAGTTAGGGAAATGCTTTAAAAATTGTGCAAAAGCGGGTAGAAACGACAAACGGAAAACGAAAAATGGAAATGAAATTTTTACAAAAATTCACGACAAACGACAAATGAAACAAAACAGACCTCTCAACGACAAATGACAAACGAAACACATTTTTTATTCATGCCCATCTCTAGTGTGCATGTTTTTGAAAGCACTTTTTCTTTCTTTTGCATCCCCAGAAATACATGCATTTCCAGCGCACCTTGTGCCTGTTTCTGGGTTAATCCATTCAGTGGATTTAAATCATCACTAAACTACATGCCACTAAGTATGTTGGAACTTGTCAGTCCCTGTTTGCTTTCAGTGAACAACCATGAGTAGCACTGGGTTTCATGAATCTGTCTGAATTGTTTCAAAGTCACCATTGATAATGTTTGCAGCTCATCCTGAAGCAGTCTGGTACTTGCTTATGTTCTCATTTTGAATGTCCTATATATTCTGTTTTTCCGAATGCCACCTTCTAATTTTGATTGCACTATATTCCTCTTTGCTTTTCATTGTCTCCATCTCCGAAGCAGTCCCTATGTTACTGATTTGTCGATACAATCCACAACGAGAGAGGAACTGTGCCTACTAGATAATTATGCTGAAGTATTTGATGCCTCTCTTCATCTGTCAGTTCTTGAATTAGGTGACTCTTTGGAGCACAAACTGTATTGATATTAAATGGACTGCATCTACAAGGGGGAATGCAGCAATTGTCTGGAGTATAAAGCCTGCAGGGAAGGACACGATGCTTACTAGCTTCCCATTGATTTTCTAAATTGAATTATAATCAAGAACTAATTTCAAGCCAAGTTCAATTCTGCTAAGATTGAATCAAGCATCCTATCCATTTGGGCACCCTGCATCAAACAGACAAAGATAACATTCAAAGGGTCTATAATTTGTTCAAAGCAATTCCATGTTCACTATGGTACTCTGGTAGCAGATGGATAAGATTTACTGATAGCCTTCTCAGTGAAGCTTAATGTCTGGAGCAAGACTTGAAAATGAGCACCTTTGTAGTTAGCTGTAAGAGGGGGAAACTTCCACTTTTCTCCCACCTACTTTGTGTTTTTTTAAAAAACATTGCTGAGTCATTCGAAATAGCACAGCATACTTGACAGCAGAAAGTAAACTGTTAGTAAGAGTAGCAGTGTTCTTTTTGAGTTCATTTGTAAACTACAGTGGTACCTTGTATAAAGGAATTAATTCATTCCAAATGAAATTATGTTAAACAAATTTTCCTTTATACAAATTTCCCATAGGAATGCATTGAAAACAGAGTGATTTCATTTTTATGTTGTACAGATTCGCCCCATAGGCGATTATCTTAAGCAAATTTCCCCTATCTCTGAAATTTTTTATGTTGTACAGATTTTATGTTATACAAACCGTTTGTTATACAAGGGTCTGCTGTACTTAGATTTATAACTTGCCTTCCTACCTGGAAAGCTCAATTGTTTAAGTACAGTGGACCCTCATATAACAAATGGTTTGTATAACATAAAAGCTGTACAACATAAAAAAATCCAGAGATAGGGGAAATTTGCGGAGATAGGGGAATGGCCTGTGGGGCGAATCTGTACAACATCAAAATGGTCGCGATTAGGGATTACTCCATTTTCAATGCATTCCTATGGGAAATTTGTATAAAGGAAAATTTGCTTAACCAACTATCATTTGGAACAAATTAATTCCTTTATACAAGGTACCACTGTATTTGGTTGCGGAGCCGGATGGTGAATGTTTGATTCCACACTGTGCCTTCTGAGAGTAGATCCAGCTTGTGTAGCCTTGGGCAAGCTGCACAGTCCCAAAATGTCCTCGGAAGAAGGGAAGAGTGAACCACTTCTGAGTGTTCTCTACCTGGAAAACCCTAGAAGAGGCCACCAAAAGTCAGAATGGACTTGATGGTACACAATTATGTTATCATATCCTGCTTATCCTCAAAGGAGCTCAAGGTGGCTCACAAAGTTCTCCTCTCTCTACTCCAGTTTCACATCAAATTTGTGAAACGTGTTGGGAGAGAGGCTGGCTGAGTCACCCAATAAATTTTCTGAGTCACGAGCCATTTGAAAACAGCTCAACCCAGTCCAGAATTTAAACTGCTTAACCACACTGGCTATCCAAGCATAATGCAAACCAAGAGATGAGGAGGAGGAGGAGGAGGAGGAGGAGGAGGAGGAGGAGGAGGAGGAGGAGGAGGAGGAGGAGAATCTGGTCACCAACAATGTTGCATGTACTATAAATGCAGACTATTGTAAAGTGCCGCCCAAGGAAGGATAACTTGCCCCCCTACCAGGTGTCTATCTACAAGAATGGAACAACATCTTTGTCTATACAGGGCTTCGGCCACCGATTATATGCTGTGTTTTGAAAAGAGTCTGAGTTGTGTTAATTCTGTGTCATTTTAAAACCATGTTTTATGTACTAGTATTTTAATGTGGCAACTTACTGAGCATGATAACTGATTTTTCTTATTTAAGAATTTGACTCCTACATGGGAGGAAAACAGGTATAAATTAAATAAAATGAAATAAATAGCTGATAGCCATGTTTCTTCAGCAATAAACAAGGTTCAAAGGTTCAGCTAAAGGAATGGGTATTATAGAATGCAATGGCAGCACTGATAAATACAACCAATGAATTGGTGTGACTTGTACCCCTAGTTCAAAACAGCCCTGTTGACTACTACATTATGAGATGATGGAAACCTTCAATTTGTCTTAATAAATTTCCTAGGCAATCTATGACCCTGTCATCATTAATCTTTGATTCCCCCCCAAAAAAAAACAAGTTGAATGTGCTTCAAACTCAGCATTGCCTGTTTTATTTTGCTGTGTGTTGTTACGAGAAAGCAACAGAACTCCAGAGTGGAAAAAGGAGTCCCAGCTTCATGGTTTTGTTGTATGACTAGATGAATACAGCTATGATCATTTGATAATGTAAAGGGTGCTTTGTTGTGTTTCTGCTTGCACTGGGAAGAGAATTGGTGGAATGAAAAATTGATTAGGTGGTTGGGGGTAGCATGTAAGTGAAAAGCAAGAAAGGTGGAAGTCATCCCATTGGATTGAGGATAGAATTTCTCTCCGCCATCCCAGGAGATACTGCACAATCCATTTTGTTTTAACATTTTGCCATCAAGCCATTGTGAAGGCTTGAAAGGGCACAATTGCCCTGTCAACAAAGATCAGAGCTGACATAAAATATAGCATGTGGTTACAGTAAAAAAACCTCCATAATAGCTCAAACCTACATGATCTCTGCACAAGAATGTCCAAGAGGAAACCCACAATTTCTCCTCCATAATTGAATTACAAAAGACATGCTATGCATTACATCCAACCCCCCTTTATGGAATTTATGTCTACAGTGAAAAAAAAAGAGTTCAATTTTCTGGTATGTGGGCAGCAACAGATTTTTTAAATTATCTGTGCTAATTAGTAATTACCATTACACACTTCATTGCTTTGCTATTTAGGTCACACATCTCAATTCAGATTGGGGTGGATCCACAGAAGAATCTGTGACTTTACCTCCTGAGCTCCATTTCTGGGTATCGAGTCAACCAACATGCACAGCAGAATCACATGGTACAAGTCTTGTCAAGGTCACGTCCTGCTGTGGGTGACTGAAACTCATCTCAGAGTACATAACAAAACCTTTCTTGAGAAGCGGCTGATTCAGAATGAGTACACAGGATATCTTTGTGACTCAGACTGTCCCCCCCCATGTGAACTTGTCTGGGTGTTAGGATGTGCAAAGGGGGATCCTGCTCTCAGTCTTGAAACCATTGGAATCCCATTTGTTTGGAATGTGACAGAATACCTTCTCAGTGGCCATTTTCAGGCTCTGGATCTCCTTGCTATGGCAGGCTTAGGAGAACATCCTTTCTGATATCCTTCTAGCAGACAAATATGTTTTTTTTCCCCAGGCAGGCTTTTGACATGTGAACTGCTGTGTTGAAGGAGGGTTCAGCTGACTGAGTGGTAACCTTTACCCCAATGTTTTAACATTTTATTTTATTTGTTTTCATCACTATTTGATTTTAAATGCATCCTTATTTATTTATTTATTTATTTATTTATTTATTTATTTATTTGTTTATTTATTGATTGATCTATTTCTATACCACAATGCAATAGCATTCACAACATTTTATTGATGGACTGCTTTGGTTTCTTGTTCCGTAAATCCCAAACTTATTTTGCATACGGATATGATAATATAAAAGCAGGACTCGTCTTTATTATCATTTGTAATATCTGTGTTCCTTGTAAATTATACAAGACAGATTATACACACAATGATAAAACCTCCGACAAAGGCAGAATATTAAAGGACATAAGCGTAAATGCATTCATTTATTTGGAAACCAATCCCCTCCCCATTTCTAAATGTATATTTGTCATCACAAATGCTGCTCGCCTGCAACATTTTTGAAACTAATAAACTATTACTTTGTCAAAGTTGTTGAGATAAAAGCTGGCAGAATCTGAATCCTTGGGGTTCACTTAAAAAGGGGCCAAAGGTGATTTATGGCATATCCAAAACTAAATGATTTCAGCTTTTGTCAATTCTTCATTGCTAATCACGGGAAGACGAAATTGCCCTTTCTTTAATTTCCATCAACATAGGTTATAATGCCTAACAAAACATCTCAATAGTAAAAACAAAAACAAAACAACTCATTTTTAAAATAATTTATGCATATTTACATGACAAACATCCACCAAATATGCTCCTTTCTGCATTCAATGTGCATTCTTGAATATATGATAAATTCTAATATGACATGTCTTAATAAAGTCTTGGAACAATTGCTAGCTTGCAAAATGTTTAGCTACTCTTGGAAAAGCAGATTGTGGCCTATAGTTAAGTCCAGGCATGTCCAAACTTTGGCCCTCCTGATGTTTTGGACCACAGCTCCCAGAAATCTAAGCTTAGATTGCCAATGGCAAATGACTGTGGGAGTTGTGGTCCAAAACATCTGTACGGCTGAAATTTGGACATGCCTGGCTAAGCCTTTTCCTTATCAATACAAAACCACGCAAACACATTGCTTTGGAGAAATGTGAAGGTTACAACTTTACTAACATTGATTACACAGCACAGGACTCTGGCCAGTCATTGGGTCAGATCCAGCCCATCGGGAGGCCCACCTGTCCCCGGATGACCACCATATCTTCACCAGCTTGAGGCACTCCCATGTTGATAGCTTCCATAAACCCCATGGGTGCAGACTCCGAGGTTTTTCCCAAGCTGTGTTGAGTTGCTGTCTACTGTCCCTCCCGTGTCCCCTCTCTGGGTCCATTTATGCCTCACATGCTTCCCAAGCTCAGCTGGCTCCTTCCTGCTACCACGTCCACTTGGATCCATTCCCAATGTCTCCAAACCGCCAAAGGTGTGAAGTAAATAGAGAAAATTAATAGACATATCAGAAAAACAAACCAACAAACAACAGGTGCAAGTGGGTGGGGAAAATTTCTGCTGTTGCTGCAGTAACTGAGGGCTGCACCTGGTGCCACCTCCTTATATACATTTTCAGGCTATTACTCCTGAGCCTGTGTGGGCAGGCGATACCAGGATGTACACCCCCAACATGTGGCAATGGGTTCCATCTGCCATTGGAACAGCTCTGCCACATGACCCAGGCTTCCCAGAAGGCTTCCTGGCCACCATGTGGCTGGCACCATTTTAGGAACACAGGATATCTTTCAGGATAGATGATGGCCACTCTGGCCACATTGCTGAACCCCGACAAGTCAGGGTCCATTAAATAATGTAAATCCATTCAAAACTGGTATCTGGCCTGATATCACATCCCTATCCTCCTTCATACCTGCTACATGGTTTACAAGGAAAGAGCTGCATTGTATATACATTCTAAAACAGTGGCAAATAGAGATGGGCACGACCAGGAAAAATTATATTTCGAGTTGTCGTGTGTCGGAGCCGGCCCGTTTCGGCTCGTTTCCATTTTTCGCAAAATTTTCCAAAAATTTGTCATTTCGTTTGTCGGTTTTTTGTCTGTCGTTAGTACTGGTTTTGGGGGTGGGCTCCTGGAGGCACCTCTCTGGGGTGGGTGCCTCCTCTGGCCCGCCATGAAGGGAAAGCGGGCTCCTGGAGGCACCTCTCTGGGGTGGGTGCCTCCTCTGGCCCGCTACAAAATGGCATGCATAGCCAATTGCATATGCATACCATTAAGTTGCAGTTGCAGCAGGCAGAGGCACCTCTCTTTCGGGTGCCTCTGTGACTCACTGCCTGCGGTGCACTTGGGCTGGGGAACGAAGTGAGAGAGGATCCCTACGGGCGCCCGCTGTGACTCACTAAGAAGGGAAGTGTACTTGCTGTAGTGCAATGCGAGTACACAGATCTGGCTTGGGGTTAGGGATTAGCGCAAGGACTAGGCTTAGGGTTACTGGTAAGATTAGGGTGAGTTACCTCTGGGTGCCTCTCTGACCCACTAAGAAGGACAGTGTACTGGCGTATGGGTTAGGGTTCGGGTTCGGGTTCGGGCTAGGGTTAGTGGCTTTTTATGCCCGACTGGCACATCCCAGAAGTCTTGGTCAAAATCTGGCCAAGTGGCCATGCAATTCGTGGAATGGCTCCAAAAATTTGCATGGTCCACTCCCATGGCCAGCCCATCATTGCGCAGGTGTAAAAATATAAAAATAAAAATAAAATAAAATAAAATCAATTGGAGACGTTTGGTTGCAAGAAAAACCCACTGCTGCTACTGAAAAAATTCAGGCAGTTTTAAAATAGCTATTTTCACATGTTTCTGTGGTGCTTTGGTGTGTTTTTGGAACACGTGATTTCAAAATAAATATTGCGGTCGCCCCATTTTGGATTCCCCTGCCCGCACCGCATGGCATGGCAAGTTGGTTAGACGATGAGGATGCGCAGCCCAGGAGAGGAGGGGGGGGAGGCCGGGGACCCCCCCCCCAGAAACCACCCTTCTGATAGGTGCCCTCACTCAGGCAGGCATATTTTTGCCTGCATTTTTGGCTGGGAATCGGGTTTTTTTAAATTTAAAACTCTTTTTCTCTGCCGCGCCACTTGGCGAGTTGGCGACTCGACGAGGATGCGCACTTTGCGCAGCCCAGGAGAGGAGGGGTGGAGGCCGGGACCCCCCCAGAAACCCACCCCTCTGGTAGGTGCCCTCAGGCAGGCATATTTTCGCCTGCTTTTTTGGCCGGGAATCAGGTTTTTATTATTATTTTTAAAACTTTTTTCCTGTGCCGTTTGGCATCGTGCGATTGCTGTGATGCCAGGAACGACAACGACAAATCAGACCCAATTTTTCTTTAGTCGGTTCGAGTTCGAGTTCTGGCAGAGTAACTGTCATTCTTTGTTCCGTTACGTAACGGAAACGAGAAACGGAAACGGAATTTCGCCAAGTTGTGCCCATGTCTAGTGGCAAAGTCTATCTACAACTCCCAATTTGCAGCATTTACTTTGAAATCCACTTTGTAGAAATTGCTCCAGAATTTTTTCACCTGGGTTGCTAAAACTGTGCTCACGAACTGAGGTTCAATCCCAGGTAGCTGGCTTATGGTTGATTCAGCCTTCTATCCTTCCAAAGTCAGTAAAATGAGTACCCAGCCGGCAATGTGTAGCCTGCATAATTAAATTGTAAACCACCCAGAGAGTGCTTGAAGTGCTATGGGGTAGTATATAAGCAGAACACTTCACTTTGAAATTTATTAACTTGGTATGATTATCCGTTTATGAGGTTTTGGCTGGGCTGCAGTGACTGTCAAACTATTATTCCTTCTCTGCTTCAGATTTTGAAGAAAGATCTGCCTCTCTGCTTGAGTCCCCTCCCCCGTTCTGTTCATGCAACCAGTCCTTATTTATCTACAATATTCTGCTTTTTATCAATACAGAACTCAAAGTAAATGGAACTTTAATACTTTTTCTTACCAGTAACTTTATTGAGACAGTAAGTTCCAGTTAATGGGATTAAACACTAAGAAGTGGTCTCACTTGAGGAGGAGACTTGAAGTTAATTCTGCTCTGTATGTCCCTGATTTTTTTCCTGCTGCATAGTTAGAGGCTTTTAAGCCAATATATTTCCACACCTGCCAATATTTGTTGCCTATGTATCATCACTAGAATGTCCCATAATGGCAATGCCAGATGGAACTGTGGAAGAATCACAATGGGTACCAGACAGCCAATAAAAATAAAAAACAAAATCTTGAGGGGGAACAAAATCAGAGCTATGCTGGAATTGCTGCTAAAGGCAAGCCATTCCTCTATGAAACCACTGGTGATTTTCTCCTCACCTGGACAAAATTCACTTAATTGCCCACACAGTTTCTCTGCACCCAGATATCCTGGACAAATTCCAAAGGCCATTTGTGTAAAGATATTACCTACATCTCTCAGTTTCTCATTACTGGCACAAAACCACAAGTAACAGATTCTCTCCCACTCCCCCTGTTCAGTTATGCATAAATAAATGTGCACAATCCCAAATGTGTGATTTAAAAACATGTGTTAAAAAGTACATACAATAGCAAATACGTACCACCATACACTTTAATTTCCACTGAGTAGTAGTAGCAGCAGCAACAAGAATGACAACGAATAGGTCTGGCAACCTAGAAAATGGAAAAATGGAAAGAAAAAAATGGACAAGACAAAAATGGAAAGAAAAGAGGAATTTGGGAATATGCAACAAAATCAGGACTGACATATTTCACTTCTCTAGGGAAATGCCAGGAACCATATGATTGGAGGCAGATTTATCATCTACTAAAGGTGATCATACATTAGCTTTTAAAATAGCATCAGATGTTACATTTTAAATGCCAGATATCAGGAATGTGTCAGTTGCTCTGAGGTTGTTTATAAAACATTGGCATGTCTAATGCTTCTGTGGAGCAACAAATGATTTCTGAATATTCAGGGATTATTTTCCTTTGATACAAGGTGGCAATTGGGATTAGAAATTCTCCTCAGTCAAGTATATAAATGTAAGGCTTAGAAGATTTGGCTCCATAAAAAAGGTACAAGATCATATTAATTCATTTTTCTTTTTTAAACGGTGCTTTCTGTATTTTATATATCTTACTTTTTAACATTTCTTATTTTTGGACTTCATTCTTCTAGTACTTGTGCTGTTGTTGCTGTACCTGCCCTGGGAAACCCTTATGCGTGCGAAGACAGCAAAATAATTAAATAGAAATCAATAAAATAGGTTTGGCTTATGCTTGTCAAAATGCCATGACTTTATATCCAGAATTCCAATCCCACATTGTGGATTTTGGTCAAATTTCAAATGCTGAATTCTAAGCTGATATGACATGAGCCATGGTTGCTTTGATTGTGGCAGCCACTCAACCTCAGGATCCTGCCCTTATATGCAATCTGCTGCTGCTAAATGCAGAGATAAATAATTTTCATGGTAGAAGCACAACATAACAACAAAAGTCTGTTCTGTTCTCCCCCTTCCCACCCAGCCCAAGACATCTCACTTAGATGGTAAGAAAATGAGCCAAAACAGAATTCACAGAGAGTCAAAGCCAACAGAGATTGAATGGATACTGATTTTGGCACATTTTAAGGATAACTATGGTATGTATTGTGTTTTAGTATTTGTGTGAGTCTGTTCTACTAAACTCATTAATGCGTATCTGAGCTCTTGATAAAATTGGTACCATCCTTTCTGGAGTGAATAGAAACCCAGTTCATACCATCAGTAGGAACTGAACCATATGAGGCAGCCATGTAGAGAATCAGTTCACCAACCTATGGGGGGAAATTATCTACTTCAGGAATGGGAAATGTTTGGGCTTCTGGATGTTCCGAACTACAGCCCACACCAGATCTTAACTGGCACAGCCAACGATGCAAGATGCTGCAAGGCACAATGAACCACATGTTTCTCACCTGAGGTCTCCTCTATTGAAGAGTAAGTCTTGAAATTATCACCCAGTTCTCACCTCCTGAGATCATGCAGCCTATGGGAAATCTGCAACCCACTGAGGTTCTTCTCTATGTGGGATTGCCCTTAACCCTTGTTTGGAGACTACAGTGGGTACAAAATGCAGCAGCCAGACTCTTGGTTGGTGCATCCATATAGGACCGCATCACCTCAATTGGTTGTCCGTTGTGTCCCTATCCCTAATAAGGTTCAAGGTACTGGTTTTGACTTACAAAGCCCTCCATGGCTTGAGACCTGAGTACCTGACAGAGCAGATCTTCCAGAGGTCAAAAGAGGCCCAACCCACCAGAATGTCACAGGCATTCTCACTTTGGGTGGCCAGTCCCAGGGAGGCCCAGAAATTTATCACTTAAAACCGGGCCTTTTCTGTGGCCGCCCCTTCACTTTGGAACAAACTGCTGAGTGAGATTTGCCTTGCACAGTCCCTGCCTGCCTTTAGAAAAGTGCTCAAGACCCTGCTTTTCAGAGAGGCATTTGGTGACCATTCGGGTTTTTGTTTGGTTTGGTTTGGTTTTGCTCTATTCCACCATCTTGCTGAGCCTTTTTTCAATTGGTTGAAGTGTTTTTTTTAATTGTTATATGTGATTGTTGTACACCGCTTGGAGTTCCTTCAGGAAGATGGGTTGTATAAAAATATATAAATAAATATAAATAAATATTGCTGCTAAAGGCAAGCCATTCCTCTATGAAACCACTGGTGATTTTCGCCTCACCTGGACAAAATTCACTTAATTGCCCACACAGTTTCTCTGCACCCAGATATCCTGGACAAATTCCAAAGGCCATTTGTGTAAAGATATTACCTACATTTCTCAGTTACTCATTACTGGCACAAAATCACAAGTAACAGATTCTCTCCCACTCCCCCTGTTCAGTTATGCATAAATAAATGTGCACAATCCCAAATGTGTGATTTAAAAACATGTGTTAAAAAGTGCATACAATAGCAAATGGGTACCACCTATTTTGCTCTATTCTGCCATCTTGCTGAGCCTTTTTTCAATTGGTTGAAGTGTTTTTTTATTGTTATATGTGATTGTTGTACACCACTTGGAGTTCCTTCAGGAAGATGGGTTGTATAAAAATATATAAATAAATATAAATAAATATTATCGACTCATTGGAGTGAAATAAAAGCATACATGAATTGAAAGCATGCAAGGAAAAATCATACCCATCCTGAAAATTGTCCTCTGAATCAAGGGGTTCTCCTTACACATATAATGGCAAAACCCTGATACTGATTTACATTGACATATTAGAAATTCTGTAAGCCTTGGCAGCAAATTCTTTCTTGTCAATGTTTTTAGTTGCACTAATTAACATGTGACTGAACATGTGATTGGACATGTCTGGGATTATAAACAGCACCTTGTTTAGAAGCAAGGGCAATTTGATGCCAAGACGTTTGTGATCTCCTTTATGTAAGCATAAACCAGAGATAGGAAGCCACTCATTTAACATAATCTGTAGTTTTAAAACATAATTTTAATATTTGTCTCACATGGAAAGGCTGGTGTGCTTATAGAAAAAAAAAGATCCCTACATACCTACCCTTGCTTTACCAGGCCTTGACATACATTGACCTTACAGTCGTCCACATGGTAGATTAGTTCTCTTATGTCTATTATTAAATTGTGTCCCAAAGAATTAGCCTTTTTATTACATAGCAAGCAGTTTTTCCCCTTAAAAACCATTTCAGCTTTCCTGTTATACTCAATGATTCAGCAAGACATACTTGACCAGAAAACAGGCGAACAATTTAAAAACAACACCCAACAACCTTTTGGCTCCACATGCTCCTTAGCCATCTGGAACTGCTTTCGCCATCTCGTCCATTATGCAAATGAGATGTAGTATTAGTTATGTTTCATCTACTGATACCGGTACATGAATATGGATGCTACAGCTGGAGCCTTAGGAAGGAATTTGTTTCCTGCCAGTAATGGGCTGGAAACTACACTTCCCTGCCTCCATTATATCTCATGGTTCTGAAGGCACTAAGGGGTCACTTAGTTCACATGGGGATATGCTAATAAAGTTATGCTTTTTAAAAAAATTCTAATGAATTACAGTTTCTGTAATTAGAAAAAATTCTAATGAATTACAGAATGCACATTCTGTTTGTTCTACCTATGTTTTCCCTCTTTTTTTAAACTTCACTTTCTTTGCAGCATTTGTGCACATGATTGGCATTTGTGTACACACCAGTTTAAACCAGTTTAAAGAGATAGAAAAGGGAAAAGTTATATTTTGTGACTACAGCTCCCCAAATACCTAAAGCAGCATGGTCTCTGGCCATGAGTACAGGCCATATTCTGGGAGCTGAAATCCAAAAAGATAGCTTTTCCCATCTCTGTTACTGAAGTAATAGAAGGCACAGGTAAGGGGAGAGATATGGAAGAGAGCCTGGTACATGTCTCCCCCTTTCACACAGTCATAGGATCCTTATTATAGATTCCATGAGCCCCTGAGTCAGCTGAATCTGTTATATGACTGGCCCTTTAGGCTTGTTCATGCTAATGACTGTGTGCCATCAAGTCATTTCTGAGTTATATAGACCCCTTCTGAGATTTCTAGGCAGAGTGTCCTCAGAAGTGGTTTACCATCCCCTTGGGACATTCCCAAAACTGTGCAACAGGCTGGCTCTACTTGTAGGAGACATAGTGGGGGATTGAACTTCCAACTTCTGCCTCCACAATCAGTTACCTAAACCACTGAACTATCCTGCCAGCATTTCAACCAGTTACTCATGAAAAGCCAGCTGCAGCAATCAGCATTGTTGTAGATTTTTCATTATTATCACAGAAACTTAGGGTGCTTTTACACGACCCCTAAAATCTGAGGCAAAGGGCTCCCAGATGCGGATCTTAAAATTGTTTTCCCACCAGCTGTAGACTTTAAACAAAATAAAGTACGACCACGACCACCTAAGCGCGCCCGAGCGCACTTTAGAAGTACCTGGTCTCTGTAGGTAAAAAAATTTCCGATGTGGATTGTAAAACTGTGGATGCTGGACTTCCCTCACCTTCTGTTTGTTTTTTTGTCCCTGCCGCCCCTTTAAGAGACAGGAATCCATCCATACGAGGCTGCTCTGGACAGCAGACGGAGGTGAGCGGAGGTGAGTCTGTATTCTTTTCTCCCTTTTTTTCTCTCTCCCCTCACCGCAGACAGGAGCGATGGAGTGCAGAAGAGTGGGAACATAGGAAGAGGAACAAACCCCATGAATTTAAGTTGTCAGTGGATTTTAGAGGTCGTGTAAAAGCGCCCATTGCTTCTTCCTTCATTCATCCATAAATAAATTTTCTAGAGCCTCTATTGTTGTCTTAGGTGAATAAAATGAAATTTAGAATTCTGCTGGTTTTCTTAAAGGGAAAAAAGAAGCAAAAAGAATCAAGTTTTCTTCTTCCTTTTTATAAAATTACAGTACAGCAGGTACAACCTTATTATGTGGCCTAAGAGTTGCTGTAGTGGAGGCAAGGTTTGCAGAGACTTTTTGATTAGCAGCAACTTTGACATCAGCTGCCACCAGCACCACCCCCAGCTTCCCTGTCCCCTCTGAATTCAGCTGATTGCCCCCAGTTCTGTTTACCGTTGCAAACAATCCCTGTTGCAATACTTTATCTGAATCCCAAGAGTAGGTTGCAACTAGAGTTGTATCAGTAGGAATTAGGGAGAACTATTATTATTATTATTTATTGGATTTCTATACCGCACTATTTGGCAGCATTGCCACTCTGGTTCACAGTGATTCTATTGGCCTAATCTACTGGTTAGTTACTCCTGGATTTCAGCCAGTGTATTTTAAAGATAGCATGGTTGTAAATGTGCAGTTAAGGGCAATTAGCATTACAGAATTTCTGATGCTCTTTTGTTGATATAGGGCAAGCCAGCTGCTTGCATTTTTTTGAATGCTCCTGGGAGGTGATAACAGTCACGATGAGCACCTTAATTTCTAAATTCAATACATGAGTTAAATAAATTAATAAGCAAAATAAAAAGCCATTTAAAATGGCAGCTTGCCATTTTACAAGCACAATACACACATTCCTACAGAAACTTCTTTTATGGAGAATATCCAGTGCTACAAAACATCAAGAGATGGGCACATGATCTGTATGATGATTGTTAGAGAAAACAGAAGCCTGAACAGGTGAGGTGTAGCTGCAGTCACTCTGTGCCAAAAGCGGGAAATGCAAAAGCTTCCAGCCCTCCACTGCTCTCCTTCTGAGCCAGGTGAGTGTCAGGTGGTCACCCAATGCTTGCCTGGCTCAGAGAACCAGGAACAAGCTGTGGTAATTTTTTAAATTTACCGCTGCTTGCTCTGTTCTCCAGTGCCATTCCCTCCTCCACAGTAGGTTTTTTTTGGGGGGACAGGGAGGGCTGTGGGCAGTGGGGGCTGCCGCCACTGCCTACTGCCCTCCCTTTCCAGACCCCCCCTGGAGGAGAGGGGAGCAAAGCAAAGCAAAGCAGTCTGCTTATATGCCACCCCATACCACTTCAAGTAGTCTCTGAGTGATTTACAGTTTTAATTACAGTATGCACCACAAGGCTCTTAACCATAAGGCATAAGAAAAGGAAAGAGGCAGCAGTGAATTCAAGTTCTGTTCATACAAAACCAGAGCACCAAACCCAAGATCAACCAAATAATTTTGCCACGAGAGGCAGACAATTAGAAAACCATCTATTCCTATCCTTCTGGTATGGAAGGTGCAATAGCAATACATTGATGACTTGAAAGCTTTTTGTGATACCCTATCTTGGAGGGAACTGGTAAGATCTTTGCTTCCCTTCCCTTTTCTCCTCAGTCAGGAAGGCAAGGGGGGGAAAGCACAGCCGTAGGCCCAGAACACCATCAAGTGAAATAACTTTTCAGTACAATGTCAGAGCTTTCTTTTCTTGGAGCCAAGATTGTTTTTATCCAAAGGGGGAACAGATGTGTACACACTTGGGGGAATCCCATCAAGTGCCCTTCACACAACCACTGAAACAAGGCAATTTCCCATGAAGTGCTTCCTTGAAGCCCTGTGGGCATTTCTCTCCCTTGTGTGACTCTTGCCTTCTGCTGAGGGAACACTCACTGCTATGTTTGGGAAGAAGGGAGGAAAACACAGGGTGGACCTTCCACCCTGCAAACAGCCCAAAAGAAACAAATCTTAGCAGCACACAGACGGGATTACAAGCTGTTGGCTGGGAGACATTGAATGTACAAAGCTCAGCGCCTCGACGCCAGCAGCAATCTGAAGCAACCTTTGTAGGGCTCCCGCCTCCTCCAATAACTACAGATTGGGAGGCTCGCCCGAAAATGTTTGTCTCCTCAAGGTTATTGAACGAACACACAGTCCTCTTGCTTGCTAACTGCAGACACTTGCACTTCTTGGATAATTAGCTGCTGTTGTCGTTTTCGGAAGGTCATGGGGTTGAAATATAATTCTCCCATTTTCAAATTTTGTTCTTTGAGATGGGTAGGACTAGGAAGTCAGCTCCGTACAATTTGTTAGCATCAGACATAGCTCCCTCAGGCAATGCTGCTCTTTGTTACAAGCTGTTTATGCTCTGCATCTCACGGATGACTATGGCTTTCAGAGGAGGCTGAGACCCAAACATCTGTAGCTACCCTGAAGCCAGTAACTCAATCTATAATGCTGCTTAACTCCACAGAGCTCTTCTAACCAAAGCAAGGCCTCCATTTCCCTGTTCCATTTCCGAGAGCAATTAATTGTCTCCACAGTAGAAAACATACCTGCTTCCCCCCACTGCAAATCAGAAGCCTTGTATATTCTAGCTTGGCAGCTGCTAATGCTTGAAAACATCCTAAGTACTTTTAAAAATAAGCTGTGATTGTTTTTCAAATCCATTTCTGTTCTTTCTTTTTCAGAATGTAAGTTCCAAGGATCTAACAACTGATTCATCAAAAAAATACGCTGCATGGAATTTTGAGGCAAAACTTTGATGACATCTGTTTTTTATTTTCAGGCTCTTAAAAGTTTTTTCCCCTTTTAAATCCCTGTTGCTACTAAGCCCTAATTCACAAGCAGTAAATCTTTGTCTGGCTGTACCCCTGCAAGCTGCAGGTGGGGACCTGCAATCTTGCCTTTGTTTTCACTTGTTCAGGCTATGATTAGTGTTGTTTGGGAATCCAAAACAATAATCCCAAGGGATTGTCACCTGTACGTGCTTGCTTGCTTGCTTGTGTTTGTTTGTTTGTTTGTTTGTTTGTTTGTTTGTTTGTTTGTTTGTTTGTTTGTTTATTTGTTTATTTATTTATTTATTTATTTATTTATTTATTTATTTAGACAAAAAGGATGCTTCCAGATCCCACACCACACTGACAACAGGCAAACCATACCCATAATTAATGCATGTACCATGGTGGGTGGTGGTAGGGGAAAAAAACACTTGGTGATGCCCAAACTTCAACAAAAGAACCATAAATGGGAAGATCAGAGGGAGGGACCCCAAAACAGGCTAATGAAGGCTGAGGCTACTCAGTGATCAAAGTATCCTACCTGTTCACAGAAGGCAAAAAAAACATGGTGGAAGAAAGTGATTGGAATCAGGTGGGTGGCATTCTCAACAAGGGAAACTTCACAGTGCAACAATTTGTTGTTGGTCCAGTTTGTATGCTACTACTATATACAAACTTTTATTGTGTCTCATCACAGTCAATGAGATTGAGCCATTACTTAAAAGCGAACAACAAATTTGGCCCCCAGCAGGTTGGATACTCATTTATCGTGGAAAGCTGAGTCAACTGTGAATCAGCTACCTGAATCCATCAGGATCCAACTCAGGTCATGAACAGAGGCTTGACTGTAGTATTGAAGTTTAACCACTGTCCCACAGGAACTTTTTTTAAAAAAAAATATTGAGGTAAAGGTAAAATTGATCAGAAATGGTTGCTCATCTTGCAAATCCCTTGTAAACCAAGGCACTTGCAAACCAAGGTATTACTGTACATGGAAGTAAGCAAGCATGGTTGTGCAATTGTAATTTTGTGTTGGAAAAGTG
Organism: Phrynocephalus forsythii; assembly: GCA_029282475.1. Taxonomy (NCBI): domain Eukaryota; kingdom Metazoa; phylum Chordata; class Lepidosauria; order Squamata; family Agamidae; genus Phrynocephalus; species Phrynocephalus forsythii. The sequence goes on along the minus strand of JAPFRF010000001.1, from coordinate 177,166,048 downwards.
GGGGTTGTCTTACACATAAAGGCTTCTTATAGATGGGAAAATATGGTAATTATTAATCAGTGTAAAACATTCTTTGCTGTTACCGAAAACATATAGAACATGAGTAGTTCGTGTGACTAAGCTTTATCACAGACACAGGAAAGCTTTTTAAAAAACCTTCATAGGATTGTTGGCTAGGGCTGTGAACAATCACTACATGAGTTTTGGAAAGAACTAATCTTCCTTCCTTCCTTCCTTCCTTCCTTCCTTTCTTCCTTCCTATCGCCCTCATGTCCCTTTCTCTCTCTCCTGCCCCATGGGTTTCATCAGTCAAGACCTGTTTATTTTGGTAATCATTTCACTGCCTAGATGTTGGCCCATTGCTCACCAGATAATTGTCTGGGAAAGCACAGGAAGAGAAGCGAAGCAAAAGAATGCTTTCTTGGAACGTTGATGAGGAAGGAGTCCAGAGCCGTTGAAGTCTTCTGTGAAAATCATGATAACTTTAGTGCCATGAGTCAAGGTAGAAGCTGTTGTTTGTGTTGCCTGTGCCAGGATGCAGCTGCAAAAAGCATCACCCAAAGGAGACCAAGCAGCCTGCACAAGCAAGAGGGATGGATGCAAACAGCTTTTTTACCCCATGCTCACTGCCCAGATATTGGGAACTAACAGGAATTGTTCTAGAGATGAATGGCTGGGGATATACTTGAACCCACATCAGTTATATTGTGAGATTGATTTGGTGAATGAGCACCTGGCTCAAGAAGATTTCCTGTTCTAAGTAGGAATGCAAAGAGCACTCATTTTGGGTTTTTTTTTAAGGTTATCCATTCAGGCCATCTAAAATTTGCCAGACTTCTAGATTCCTCATGTCTGAGTACAACCGAGAAAAGAAGTATACTTGTTTCTTGTCAAGTCTCTGTAATTTGTACAAAACTCTGCACAAAACTAGTGGGTAGACATGGGCACGACTTGGCGAAATTCTCGTTTCCGTTTCCGTTCCTCGTTTCCGTTACGTAACAGAAACGGTAACGACAATTACTCCGCCAGAACTCGAACTCGAACCGATAAAAGAAAAATTGGGTCTGATTTGTCGTCGTTCCTGGCATCGCAGCGATCACGCGATGCCAAGCGGCACAGAAAAAAAGTTTTAAAAATAAATAAAAACCCCGATTACTGGCAAAAAGAGCAGGCAAAAATATGCCTGCCTGAATGAGGGCACCTATCAGAGGGGTGGTTTCTGGGGGGGGGGGTCCCCGGCCTCTCCCCTCTCCTGTCCTGGGCTGCTCTGGTGGGGGGCATCCTCGTTGTCTCGCCGACTCGCCATGCCATGCGGTGCGGGCGGGGGATCCAAAATGGGGCGACCGCAATATTTATTTTGAAATCGTGGTCCAAAAACACACCAAAGCACCACAGAAACATGCGAAAATAGCTATTTTAAAACTGCCTGAATTTTTACAGTAGCAGCAGTGGGTTTTTCTTGCAACAAAACGTCTCCATAGATTTTATTTTATTTTATTTTATTTTATTTTATTACACCTGCGCAATGATGGGCTGGCCATGGGAGTGGACCATGCAAATTTTTGGAGCCATTCCACCAATTGCATGGCCACTTGGCCAGATTTTGACCGAGACTTCTGGGATGTGCCAGTCGGGCATAAAAAGCCCACTAACTCTAGCCCGAAACCGAACCCTAACCCTAACCCTAACCCATAGGCCAGTACACTGTCCTTCTTAGTGGGTCAGAGAGGCACCCAGAGGTGCACCCCACTAACTCACCCTAACCTTACCCGTAACCCTAAGCCTAGCCCTTGCGCTAACCCTAACCCTAAACCAGATCTGTGTACTCGCATTGCACTACACGCAAGTACACTTCCCTTCTTAGTGAGCCAGAGGGCGCCCATAGGGGTCCTCTCTCACTTTGTTCCCCAATCCCCAGCCCAAGTGCACCATACAGCAGTATGCTAGTATGCTGTCCTTCTTAGTGAGTCACAGTAGAGGCACCCAAAAGAAAGACAGGTGCCTCTGCCTGCCACTGCAACTTGGTATGCATATCCAATTGGCTATGAGTACCCTTTTGTAGCAGGCCAGAGGAGGCACCCACCCCAGAGAGGTGCCTCTGCCTGCCACTGCAACTTGGTATGCATATCCAATTGGCTATGTGTACCCTTTTGTAGCAGGCCAGAGGAGGCACCCACCCCAGAGAGGTGCCTCCAGGAGCCCGCTTTCCCTTCATAGCAGGCCAGAGGAGGCACCGACCCCAGTGAGGTGCCTCCAGGAGCCCACTTTCCCTTCATAGCGGGCCAGAGGAGGCACCCACCCCAGGTGCCTCCAGGAGCCCGCTTTCCCTTTGTAGCGGGCCAGAGGAGGAACCCACCCCAGAGAGGTGCCTCCAGGAGCCTGCTACCCCCCCCCAAACCAGTACTAATGACAGACAAAAAAATGACAAACGAAACGACAAATTTTTGAAAAATTTCGCAACAAACGGAAACGAGCCGAAACGGGCCAGCTCCGACACACGAGAACTCGAAACGTCATTTTTGCTGGTCGTCCCCATCTCTACTAGTGGGTGGTTTTTTTGGAACTAGTGTTTTTACTTCAAAGCTAAACTTGTTAAACTTTTTGTAGATCTTTTCAGTCTGTTGACTGATATTGGTCTACCTCTGTTTGAAATTTAGCATGCTCCAAGAAAGTAAGACAGTTTTTATCTAGTTTTTTTTTTTTTTTAATTTGGGAAAAGCAGGCATGGAAGCACAGCAAGCATAAAACAACTGGTGATTGCTTTAAATGATGACCCCCCCAACTCTCTCTCTCTCTCTCTCTCTCTCTCTCTCTCTCTCTCTCTCTCTCTCTCTCTAATATTTCCAAATTTAAATGCCAACACAAGTGGCACCATGGTTATTTCATACAGTTTGTTATCTGCATTTTTTTTTTTTTTTTAGCAATTCTACCCAATTTGACTGAATAAATTGTTTCTTTTTTTTAAAATGTTTTTTATTAAATTTTAAACTACATACAACGACATAAAAATGAAAGTAAAAAAAAACTACAACAAACAATATAAGTGCACCCCCATCCCACGGGGCCATCCATACATTCTTATTCGTTGCTCCATCTTCTATTCTTCTAGTAGTCTTCTTAAAGTTCTCTTCTCCAGAATTGTTGTGAGATATTCGTGGACTCTTTCCCTTTTCCTTCGACTAGTACATAATCTAAAAATTTACCCCAGATATCGTAGAAAATGTCTTTTTTCATTTCTCCTCGTTTAACCTTTAAACTGCAGGACAGTTTATCGTTTATAGCTATATCCCAAAGTTCATTATACCAGTCTTCCATCTTGAATTCTAGTTTTGACTTCAATTTTTGCTATAATTAATCTAGCAGCTGTCATAAAATTTGCTATTAGTTCCTTTGTTGTAACAACATAATCTTTACTTGTTAACAATGATAATAATGCTATCTCTGGATTACAATCTATATCCATCTTAATCATATTACTTAGCTCTAAAAACACTTTTTCCAGAACCTTTGGACTATTTCACATTCCCACCAAAGATGCAAGTAAGTACCAAGCTCTTTTTCACATTTCCAACATATCTTAGAGTAAGCAGGATTCATTCTATTTAGTCTTACTGGGGTTAAATACCATCTGGAAACCAATTTGAAGTAGTTTTCTTTTATCCTGACTGACAATGATCTCAAAATTCTCATATTCCAAATTTTTTTCCAGTCTTCTTTCTCTATCTGTACATTAAGGTCTTGGTTCCAAACTTCTCTCAAGGTGTTTAACTCCTTCATTTCTGATAATTCCCTAGTATTTTATATATTTTACGTGTTATTCCTTTCTCTGAATTTTCCTGTTCAGACTCAAGCGATAGTAGGAAATGTTCAAATTTTGTGCATTCTCTGATTTGATTATTTCTCTTTCCCCAGTCCTTTATCCATTTTCCTAGTTGAATATAATTTAACCATGTTAAATCACTGGGTTGCAAAATATTTTTATATCCTGAATTGTTTTAATCTTGAGCATCCAATCCTTTAGTCTAGCTATTTTCTTAATTTTAAATAACTCCAAATAATGCTTCAAGTTGTCTGGAAAGCTTTCCAAGTCAGTAACTAAAGCCAGTGGGGATCCCTTCGGAGACAAGATTTTCCTATATGTTCTCCATGTAGCAATTAAACTATTCAATAGGGGGTTGTCAATCTTTACTTTGTTTTTAACTTCCGTGAATAAAAATGTGTTTATTTCCCCCCCCACTCTTGCTCCCACCATATTAACTTCTGTGGTTTAAAAAGAATTTCCCCCAAAGAACTAAGTTGATTGGCTATATAATAATTTTTTATATTGGGTATACCTATTCCTCCTTCTTTCTGAGATCTATACCATAGACTTTTATTTATTCTTGATTTTTTCCCTGCATTACAATACCTATTTATCATGTCTTGGAGAGTTTTAATTTCCTTTTCTAAAAACTGAACCGGTAACATTTTAAAAATAAAGTTAATTTTTGGAAGTATTTTCATTTTTATCAATGCAATTCTGCCAAACCCCGATAATTTTAGTTTAGAGTAGGATAATAATTTGTTTTTCATCTCCTCTTCTAATTTCGGTTTTAGTAAATTCTTTATGGAGTTCTAATCCTAGATATTTAATGCTTTTTCCCGGTTTAAGTCCAGATTTTTCAATCATCTTTAAGTCATGTTTTCCATAATTGAAGAATAAACTCTCTGATTTTTGCCAGTTTACACATAATCCTGTTATTTCTCCAAATTCTTCTAAATGAGTTTTTACTCTTTGAATATTCTCTATTGGGTTTACAATAGTCAAAAGAGCATCATCCGCGAATAAACTAATTTTAGTTGCCCCATCTTTCCCTATACCTTTAATAAATTTGTCGTCCCTTATGGCATTTGCCAGGAGCTCTATAACAATACAAAAAGGACTGGAGAAAGAGGACATCCTTGTCTAGTTCCTCGGCCTAGGGTGATTTGTTCAGTCAATCCATCATTAACTATTATTGAGGAAGTGCCCGTTGAATATAGTTGATTTATTACTCCCAAAAAGGATTTCCCAAATCCCATTTTTTTAACAATATTTTTAATGTGGGCCATTGAACACAATCAAAAGCTTTATAAAGATCTAGAGATAACATCCCAGCTTTAGTAGTACTCTTACTCATTTCATAAAGAACATTCAAATTCCTTCTAATAATATTTGCCATTTGTCTACCTTTGATAAAACCACATTGATCCTCTTTAATATATTTAGCTATAAATTTATTCATTCTTTTAGCCAAAATTGCTGTGAAAATCTTAGCATCTTGATTTAATAAGGATATTGGTCTGTATGACCCAATATCCATTAAATTTTTATTAGGTTTTGGAATTAAAATAGTTAAAGAATGGGTCCAAGATCTCGGAATTTGTTCTCCATCCAAAATTTCATTATATAGCTTCTTTAATTTAGGTATTAATACTGCTTTAAAAAATTTGTAAAATTCAGGTCCCAGAGCGTCCACTCCGGGCGTTTTATTATTCTTTAATTGGTCTATTACCTCGCTTATCTCTTGATCTGTAATAGGCTTTTCCATTTCCAGCATATCTTCCTGTTCCAAGACCCTCTTTAAATTCTTAGTGATATACCTTTCTATATCCTCCTTAGGTTTATTTTTTGTAGTATATAACAACTGATAAAACTCTTGTATAGCTGACAACTTTTCCTTCATTTGTGTGCATGTCTTACCTGAGGAGTCTTTTATAATCCCTATTGTATTCTTGTCTTGTCTTTTCTGTGCTAATCTGGCTAAAAGTTTTGAGTTCTTGTTGCTGTATTCAAAAAAATTTCTTTTTAGGTACAGAAGATTCCTTTGTGTTTGTTGTAAATCTAGATCTTCTAACTCTTTTTTCCTTGCTTCAATCAACCTCAATATCTTATTATCCTTAGTAAGAAAAAATTGGGATTCTAAATCTGCTATTAGTTTTTCTAATTTTCTTTTATTGAGTTCTTCCTGTTTTTTAGTTTTAATATTTTCTTTTATAATAAGGCCTCTAGCTACCGCTTTCAGGGTGTCCCATATGATTGGCGTTTGGCTACCTGCCTTTTCTATCCCAAGTTTCCAGCCAATCTTTTTGACCTTTTCCAGCACTTCTGGATATTGAAATATTTTTAAATTCATTCTCCACCTTTTAGCTTCTCTATAATTTTTATTTGTTGCTAAATCAATCGACATTAAAGCATGATCAGATGTTTTTATGATCTCAATTTATTATTTATCTTGGGTATTAGGCTTTTTTTCTATCCTAGAATAGTTTGTGCACTGGTGAGTAGAAGGTGTATTTTATTTCATCTCCTTTCAGTTCTCTCCAGACATCCTTCAATCCTGTTGTATTTATAAACTTTGCTAGAGTTGTATGTCTTGTCCTCCACTCTTCCTTTTTACATACCGATTTATCTTTAATTTTATCTAAGACCATATTGAAATCCCCTGCCATTATTAAATACCCCTTTTTAACCAATTCAATCTGATCCCAAAGGAGATTGTAAAAGCGGCCTTGGTTAACGTTTGGTGCATACAGATTAACCAAAGTATAATGATCTTTCCCCATTAGAACTTGCAATATTATATATCTACCTTCTGAATCTTTTACCACATTTTCAACAACACATTCACAATTCCTTGAGATTATAATGGCAACCCCTCTTGCTTTAGATGTGCCAAAGCTTTTTCATAAATATCAACATTTGGAATTTTTAATTCATTAATACCATCTCTTATTTGATGAGTCTCTTGCAAAAAGGCAATATCTATTTTGTGCCTTTTGATCATCGCTTCGATTCTATTTCTCTTCGAAAATGACCCCAGACCTTTTACATTCAACGTTGCTAATTTTATAAACTTTCCCATAACCTATTTCTTTTGGTTTCAATATTCTGGAATGGTCCCGTTGTGCATACAAAAGTAAAAACACCATCAATTAATAAAAAAAAAACTAAAATAAATCTAATCCTCCACCCTAAAAAACTATTCTTTTCTCCCACCCCACCAGCTATCATACTGTTTAGAATAAATTGTTTCTACAAAATGCCTTGCACTTTTGCAGGCAAATTGAATTAATGCTGCAGTTCCTTGTCCTTGTTTCTAAAGATATGACACATAAGGACATAGATTCCTTATTTTTAGTGGACTCCAGGGCCTTCTGATTCAACATGATCTACACCCCAAAATGGTAACTGGCAGCTGAAATTCCTTTCAGCTCTCTGGACACTGTGAGCTCACTCACACCCCTGGGACTGTGCCTCAATAAACTGCCTCCCCTTCTGCTCTGCATGGCTGGATAGGTGGGGGAGGGGATGCAAGATATTTTGAGAATAGATGGGTAGGCAAGGAAAATACATCTATAATGGTACAATACCACAGACCCTGTGGATTAGCTTTCATCCACCATGGTCCATGACTGACTATTCCTGTGGATCACCAGCTTTAGATAATCTCCATGTAGAATAACTGGTACTGGTTCTCCAGGACCTCAGATGGGAGTCAATTCCGGGTCTGCCTAGACCTGCCAATGACTGAACCTGAAAACTTGCAAAACAAGATCTGCTTTCATTTTCCTGCCACTGATTGGTTTAAGAAGGGACTGCCCTCCATAACAAGGTGAGATGTTCAGGCTCTCGTCATACATTGTCATACTGCATATTTTTTTAAAGTCATAGAAGGCAGGCCTTCCTACCTACTATAGCCCCAATATATGTTGCAGATGGAACTTGTGGTACCCCCCCCCACATATGCAAAGACCTATTGAACATTCAGTTTATATAATGTATCTATTATTATAGTACTTTTATTAGAAAAATAACTTGGATTTGCAAGGATTTTACTACAAAGGCTGGGCCGCTCTCTAACAATCTTTCATCACTCAAAATATCTGTCAAAATGTGCTGTCTTCAAGTTGTTTTCCAGCTTTACAATCACAAATGAAAAAAAAATCTTTTACTTGTTTTCTTCCCCTTTCTTTCAGAAACAAACAAAACCTAACAAGTGTCTGCAATCTACGTGCATGCACCAGGAGTGTGAGGTTTTCCGGTATTTGATGAGGCCAGGACATGAAAGCTGTCTTTCTTCATATCAAATCAATTTTTACCCAAAGACCTTTTTACATTTTGAGATATAAAAACAAATGGAAGTTTGTTTTTTTGGTTCCTTCCAATCTCTCTTCTTGCCTGTCTCTTCTTTCCATTTGGCAAAGTGCATAGAATAATATTGTAATCCCTCCTGGCAACAGAACAGAAACATGTTTTCCATTAGAGTTTATTACATTTTTTTCCTGTTTCTTTTTTATTATTATTACTTATTTATTGTTTTTATCAATATATTCAAATGCCTTGGGGACCCAGCCCTGTGATAAACCTGTAGACAAACTGTAACAAGGCTCTGTTTTAGTGTGTATCACATTACTTGGTGTTTTTGGCCCATGAACTAGCTTCTCTGTGTGCACAGTTAATTTTTATAAGTTATTTTTTATAAAATATTCATTATATATTTCAAATTCATATTGATTTGTCTGACCTCTGAGAGATATTTAAAAAGCTGCTTTGGTGATAAGGATTTTTGTTCTTCATTAGATAAATGGTGATTTAGCAGCATCCAGTGTTATTTAATGGATCACATATAAGGTTGGGTTCAGGAGGCCTGGATCCAAATCATCACTTTGCAATGGGAACTCACTGGGATGGCAATAGTGAACATGTCTTGAACATTTCTTGTATCTTGATAACACTTTTAGGATCAGCATGAAGTTGGAAGTGACTTCATAGCATGTAACTCACACAACGGTAAACAGTAAATTGGTTGTGATTTGTGATACAGTGGTCCCCCACCCATTCGCGGTTCATATACTGTGGTCCCACTATATTGTGGGACCTCAGTATATGATAAAAGGCCCCCTGGGGAAGGGGGGAGCCTGTTTCAGGCTTCTCTTACTTACTGGTGCTGCCCCAAATGGGCCTGCAAGGGCCTTCCCGAGACTTCTGCAGGCCTCCAAAGGCCCGGGAAGGCCCTTCCAGGCTCGTTTGGGGCAGCACCAGGCTGGAGGCAAATACAAAAGCCCCCAGCTAGGCACCTCAGGCCTGTCCCAACCTGCATCCATATATCGTGGATTTTCAATTATTGCGGGTCGGGTCGGGTCCCTAACCCCCGCAATAGGCGGGGGATCACTGCACTCATCATTCAGATAGAATCAAAGCATATGGTATCTGCACTCCGTATTCTTCTTCTTCTTCTTCTTCTTCTTCTTCTTCTTCTTCTTCTACTACTACTACTACTACTACTACTACTACTACTACTACTACTACTACTACTACTACTACTATGCGCCATCAAGTTGTCTCCAACCCATGGCAACCCTCTGAATGAGCAATTGCCAAAATATCCTGCCCTCGATTAATTACTTGAACTTATTTTTTTTTCCTTACCAAGTGTTTGTTGATTCAGTAGATGTTCTCTAGTTGGAAATAATAAGTGGATTAAGCCCCCAAAGTTTACCCTCTGGGTGTTCTTATATTCATATACAGTGGTACCTCTTGAAACAAATTTAATTAGTTGTACAGTTCAATTTGTTTTAACAACATTTTGTCTTACGAAACACAGTTTCCCATAGGAGTGCATTGGGAATGGATTGATCCATTCCGGAGGCTAGAATAAAGACAAAAATAACCTAGGTTTTTTTTTCTGGGTACAGGCAGAATGGTTTTTCTTCTTGCAAAGCATCCCATAGGGAATTTGTTGTCATACGGAGCATGCCTATTCCCGGAAATTCTTATTTTCCTACAAGTTTTTTTTTTGTCTTATGAGGCATTTGTAGCTGTTGTAGTTGTTGTAGCAACCATGAAATTTCGTTGTCCCTGCAAGGGGGCAATGACTATAAAGATTCCTATTCCTATTCCATTTGTCTTAAGAGGTACCACTGTACTTGATCATTGTAGGATGGGTTGCAGTGCTAAATGCCATTTCATCTGGTTTAGCCAAGTTCTTCTTCTTAGATTCTTATGTTGCTCATGCTTTGTTACTTTTATGTGCTGTTGAGTTACATCCAACCTCAGTGGACATTAATAACAGTTCCAGGATATTGAGACATTCGAGGAGTGGTTTACCATGGCAATCTCCCCAGTGAGTTTCTATAGCCAAAATGGCATTTGAACCTATATCTTCTGAGTTCTCATCCAACACTGCATCCACGCCCTAAACAGCTTCTCATATTGCCTGCTTGAGCCAGGTGCTAATAGGAACAGAAATATGGAGTTGCTAAGATGTTAAACTGAGCTGTCAAGGCAACATCTGTGCCTCTACAAATCATGGTGAAATGGATTTAACTTTTAAAGCTAACTCTTGACATACCTCTTATTCAAATAAAAAGTTTATCTCAGCTGTTAAAGGCATATGGAGGAGTTTGAAGGCATTGTTATTTTTTAGTTTACGTGATATTAGGGTGGATATCCCAGACAACTATTCCCCCCCACCAAAATTTAGGTGCTGGCCCTGAATGTCACTGCATTGTAGGAGTAACTTTGAGGATAATAAAAAACCATACAAAATTATCTAGGGGAGTTCAACAGCACAGCCCAAGATACAGTATGTGTCTGTCTAAGGCAAAGGGCAAGAAGGTACAATTTGGACTCCAAAAAGGACCGGGAATTGAACTTTTCTTCAGCAAGGGTGATGCAACTATTAAAACAATCAGATGGGTATATTGCTTGTTATTTAGTTTGCTTCTGGTGCAGCTCGGTTTGCTGAGTTTTCGAGCATCCAAAGTGATTTCAATAAGCATGTAAGCTGTCCTGTTCATTCCTGGCACAGTGCTAGGACTATCGTTTATTTGGAGTGAGGGGGTTGCTCCTGATTGTCCCATTTGGTGACCTGTGCAATTGCTTAATTCATATAAACACAGAGCTATTGGCAGTATTATCTCAAGTGACACCCCTGTGGTGTATACAGTGGGTTATTGCATTAAAAGCAGGGGAAAGAGGATCTCTGTCTCCTCCACCATCATCTTTCACACAAATCATTTTTTCCCTGTCAGCTTTCTTCACTGTTCTGCTTTCACACCTATACATATCTCTTGGGAATACAAGAGTCCAGATGATCTTGGGTTTCGTCCAGAGTGACAAGTCCTTACAGTTAAGGATCTGTTCTAGTTTTTTCGAAGGCTTTCATGGCCAGGATCTAATAGCTGTTGTGAGGTTTTGGGGCTGTTTGGCCGTGTACTGGAAGTTTTTCTTCCTGACGTTTCGCCAGTCTCTGTGACTGGCATCTTCAGAGGGCAAGGAGCTCAGGGAACTAGGAGTTCTCCATCTGTACTCCCAGTTCCCTAAGCTCCTTGCCCCCTGAAGATGGTAGCCACAGAGTCTGGTGAAATGTCAGGAAGAAAAACTTCCAGAACACGGCCAAACAACCCAAAAAAATCACAACTGATATCTTTCCAAGTTCTTTGTTTGAGAGCCTTCCAAGTCTTAGTCTTCTGATTTCTTGTCTGCAGCCTCCACTTGAGCCAACACATTCAAAATCTCTTAACTATTTCAGTTTCTTCATTGTCAATGTTAAAGTTGTATAGTTCTTCTGTATTCATTGTTTTTGTCTCAACGTTCAACTGTAGTCCTGCTTTGACACTTCCTTCTTTTATTTCCATCAGAAGCTGCTTCAAGCCATTTTTGGTTTCTGCAAGCAAGATCATCCATCCACTCATTCAAAGGATTGCCATAACTCAAAAGTGACTTGACAGCACATAGCAACAACATGGTTTTGCTACATGTGAAGTTAGCTTCCCAGAGAAAGTGAAAATGCTCACTTTGCTTTGGTTCCATTGTGCTGAGCATAAATGACATCCAAGAATGACATTTTCAGAGCCTCTACTTTCTTGCCTTTGTTATTTAAATACATAATGCCCAGAGCTTGAAACCTTTGCCAGAAGCTTAAAGCTGCTTGTGGAAACTCACATAATACCTTTGGATACAGAACAATATCTACTAAGCCTGAAAGAGGTATGGGAAAAATGTCCTTTGATTCGGAGTTCTCCACAAAAGTAGCCTGCTTTCACCCCTCAGCACCCTTTGTGAGGAACACACACACACACACACACACACACACACACACACACACACACACACACACACACACACACACACACACACACACACACACACACACACACACACACACACCATTGACTGAAATCCTGTGCTGATCTCTCTCTGTGTGTAACTCCAAGTTCTGTAAGTGGTAGCTGTAACCACATAAAGGCAGAAATGATATTCATAAAGCAGTTGTACAGATGAATTGCACAAATGTTGAGTGATGGAGTGCAGAAAGCAAATTGCAGGATATGGATTGGCTACACATCAAGCTCTGTGTGGTTCCACAGGCATAACTGTACATTAGGCCAGATCAAACAGGATTTCAGGCACAGTCTCAAGAATTCATCCATTTATGGGACTTCTGAAATTTAACCACAGGCTGTACAATGGCTGGACTCCTACTGGTGTCCGCATACATTTTGCCAGGGATAATTGTGATGAGCTGACAAGATGCAGAGGCGTAGTCTGTTGTGCAATTGAGCATGTAACCAGGATATCCAGGAATTGAGTCATGGCAACTGGACTTCTTTTGTTGTGGTATCAAAACATTTTGCTACTCATCCAAGTAGCTTCTTCAGTCTGAGAAAGGTTGGTGGTAGGCTTTCAATTCATACTTTACCTTGGTTTCACCCCAACTTGGTCTATATATCACCACAGGTGAACTAAACATTAGAAGCCTCCCACCAACCTTTCTCAGGCTGAAGAATCTACTTAGATGAGTAGAAAACGTTTTGATCCCACAACAAAAGAAGTCCAGTTGCCATGAGTCAACTCGTGGATAACCTCACCCAGGTAACCAAGATGTTCCCTGGGGCCTTATCAAGTAGCAACCATTAGCTCCATTGAGTTACTCAGTCCTTATACAAACATCAGTGAGATTCCAGCCCAAATATATTTTAAGGCACGAGTAGCTAATATATCCACAATTTTTCAGATAATAATGAAATTCACTTTAATCATCACAGGTAGAGATGGGCACGACCAGAAAAAAATGACGTTTTGAGTTGTTGTTTGTCGGGGTGGGTCCGTTTCGGGTCATTTCCGTTTGTCGCGATAATTTTCAAAAATTTGTCATTTCCGTTTGTCGTTTGTCTTTTGGGTTGGGGTTGGGGTTGGGGTAAGTGGGCTCTGGAAGGCACCTCTCTGGGTGCCTCTGACGTCTGACCCACTAAGAAGGGAAGGGAAGCGTAACGCGAAGCCGCCGCATACCATACATTACATTATGTTAGGGTGGTGGTGGTGGGTAAGTGGCAGAGACACCTCTCTCTCTGGGTGCCTCTGACTCACTAAGAAGGGGAGCATACTAGTGTACTGACGTACAGGTTAGGGAATGGGATAGGGGTAGGGGATAGTGGGTTGTGGGAGGCACCTCTCTAGGTGCCTGTGACCCACTAAGAAGGAAAGTGTACTTGCGTACGGATCTGGGTTAGGGTTGGGGTTAGGGTAAGGGCTAGGCTTAGGGTTATGGTTAAGGTTAGGGTGGGTTAGTGGGCTGCACCTCTGGGTGCCTCTGACCCACTAAGAAGGACAGTGTACTGGCATATGGGTTAGGGTTAGGGTTAGGGTTAGTGGGCTTTTTATGCCCTCTGGCACATCCAGAAGTCTCAGTCAAAACCTGGCCATGCGATTGGTGGAATGGGTCCAAAAATTTGCATGGTCCCATCCCATGGCCAGCCTATCATTGCACAGGTGTAAAAAATAAAAATAAAATAAAATAAAATAAAATCAATGAAGACGTTATTGCAAGAAAAACCCACTGCTGCTACTATAAAAAAATCAAGCATTTAAAATACCTAATTTTCAAATGTTTCTGTGGTGCTTTGGTGGGTTTTTGGACTACAATTTAAAAATAAATATTGTGGTCGCCATTTTGGATCCCCCCCACCGCATGGCAAATGGAGATGACGAGTATGCCCCCCCAGCCTGGTACCAGCAGCCCAGGACAGGAGAGGGGAGAAGGCCGGGGACCCCCCCCCCAGAAACCACCCCTCTCTGGTAGGTGCCCTCACTGAGGCAGGCAAATTTTTGCCTGCTTTTTTGGCTGGGAATTGGGGTTTTTTAAAACTTTTTTCTGTGCTGCTTGGCATCGTGCGATGCCATGAACGACAACAAAAATCAGACCCAATTTTTCTTTTTCGGTTTGGGTTCGAGCTGGAGCGGAGTAATTCTCTTTACCGTTACCCGTTACGTAACGATAATGAGAACCGAAAACGGAAACGAGAATTTCGCCACTCTGTGCCCATGTCTAATCACAGGAATTGTGCATGTCAACTAAAATTCATAAGTAAGTGTGAAAATTGTTTAAGTACCTACCCGTTGCACAAATGCTGCAAACAGTGCTAGATCTTCTCTTAGTTCTGCCAGCATGAGAATGTTATAGCAGTGGTTCTCAACCTCTGTTCCCCATTTGTTCCTGGACTGCAACTCCCAGAAGCCTCCACCACTCACTGTGCTGGAAGGGATTTCTGGGAGTTGCAGTCCAGGAACATCTGGGGACCCACAGGTTGAGAAGTACTGTTCTAGATGGACGCGGTGTCTGTTGTGTCTCTGAATTCTACAAGCTTTTCAAAAATGTTAAGTGAAGAGAGAAGATATGAAAGAACATTTACTCAGTGCAGTTTTATTCATGGTTACTTGGAATTGTTACTGAGCTCAGTGAGACTTACTCCCACATAAGGGTACATAGGATTTTAGCCTTGCACAGGTATATTTTTCTGATCTCTGATCCACATGCTGAATGCTCATTAATTCTCTCTCTCATAGCTCTTCTATCTAAAGTCAGGCATGAAATGGAAAAAAATCTATTTCATTTGTTTCATTTCTCATTTGGGGAGGGGGGTCATTTAGTACAAAATTAATTTTTAAAAAAATCATTTTGTTTTTCATTTTTTGTTTTTCATTTAGTGTAGTCCAACTTTTTTTTGCCATCCCAAGAGCTGATCAGCTGGTGCACAGGGCTTGGGGCGGCCCAAAAATGTTTAAAAATGCTGCACTTTCCCCCACCCCGTCTGGGGGAAACTGCGGGCCTTTTAATTTTTTTTAAATGGTCGGGTGGGCAGTTTGGGGCTCTTGTGCTGCCCACCTGACCATTTTCAGAGGGCTCCTGCCGAGCTGTCATTGGCTGGGCCCCTTTAAAAATAGCTCAGTCAGCATCATTCCCCTGGAGCTGAATGGACCATTTTTAAAGGGGACTATCCAATGACAGCTTGGCAAGAGCCCTCTGAAAATGGTTGGGTGGGCAGTTGTGGGCTCTCATGCTGCCGATCAGCTGGCATGCGGGGCTTTGGGTGGGAAAAAAAGTTTTAAAAGCTGTGGTTTCCCCCCAATCAGGTGCACCTGATTTCTAAACTTTTATTTTTCCACCGAAGCCCTGTGCACCAGTTGATCGGTGCTTGTTTTGGGGTGGGAATCATCTGGCATGGGGGGGTGGGTAGGTGGGAATCATCGGCTTTTTAAAGCGGTTTCCTATAGGAATGCATTGCTTCAATGCATTCCTATGGGAAAACAAAAAAACGGAACAGAATGAAAATTTCTGTTTTCTTTTGTTTCGTTTTTCTTCAAGGGGGCAGTTCATTTTTCATTTAATCAGGGAACAAAATGAAAAGTGAGAAACAAAACAAAAAAATTTATTTCGTGCCCATCTCTACTTCTGCCCTTTTCTTTAACCCTCTTTAGACATTCATTTGTTTCTGTCTGTTTCCATTTCCCTTCCACCTCAGAGATTTAACATGTCCTGTGAAATGGTGCAGCACCACAGCAAGGGTAGGGGAATTGTAAAACTAAATTATTAATGATGAGACATATTCTTGCCCCCTCAGTTCTGCTCAATGCACTCGTTTCAATGATGAAATAATTTCTTTGTTTGCTTTGGGGTTTCTTTTTTTTAACAACATGAAGAAGAGCTGTGTAGGAATTTGGAGGCCTTTCTCTTTTACATCCCCCCCAACGCTCCAGAAAGTAATGCTATCCTTTCAGGAGTAGGGGAATATAATGAGCAATTCATTATAATTCTCATTGTGACTACAGTAGCATTGCTAAGCAGGCATCCCATCCATCCCATTCGGGAAGACAGGTATGAATAGGCATTTTTTTCCAATTGTGTGCAGGCATTCAAATTTTCTTTGTATCTCAAAGAAGAAAATGAATGCCGTGACCAGCCCTACCCCTCACAGAAAATTGTATCGGTCTATTTAAAATCCACCAAGGTCAGTTGGTGTCAGCTTTGGCTCATACATTGTAGAATGTAAAGGTTTTTGCTTTCTTCTTTTCTTTCTGCAAAACAATGCATCTGAAACAAATTAACTCTGTATATTTACCTGCCATTGCTTAAGAGCCAGGGACAGGCAACTAAATATTTAAATTACTCCTGGAAAAGCAGCACGCTTCACTGCCAAGAATGGAACAGCTATGCAATTACCAGGAGGATGTTACAATTCAACCACAAGGCTTGACTTCCTTAGGATGGCTCAGCCTCCTTTTTTTCTGAAAAGCTACTGGAAGGATCCCATTAATCTTTCAATACCAAATTCCACTCAGAAAGGGCCCAGTTTTACCTTGCTGCTCTGTTCATAGATGGAGTGAACATGTGATTTCTCAAAGGGGAAAAGTATTTCTGTGCAATGTGGGAAGTCTTTCTACTTGGGATCATGGCTGGTATAGTTGCTAGATCACATGCCCCCAGCTGAGCTATCAGGGAATAATACTTTTCTAGATCTCCAGGTGGTGAGACAAATGTCAGGACAAGCATCACTGAAGAAAGACAACATCTAATTTTCATTCATGAAGTCTGTCTCAACCCTGGAGAACCATTTCCACTTATTTCCCATTGGTGTCAGGATACACTGGCTTAGTCTGTGGTTCTTTCCTTCCCAAGTTTTTCCTGCCCCACTGCTGTGACATTACAACACCATAGAACCTGGAAAGAACCCCAAGAATCATCAAGCCCAGTCCATCATGAAACATGGACTCCACAGTTACATCACCTCTGTCACATGGCAATCCAACCTCTGTTTAAAAACCTTTTAAAATCTCCCTGGAGGTCATGGTCCTTAGTTTCACAAATGACAATAATTTCTATTGATATCAAGGGCATCTCTTCATCTAAAGAGAAACTCCTAGCTTCACTTTGCCATGAACAGAAATGTGACGTCCTTTATGTCCACGAAACTTGCAGATGAACTGGATTGTTTTTTATATTGTTTTTTAACTTGATGTTTTTATCCTGTAAACTGCCTAGAGTTCCAATAGGAAGATGGTGCGGTATAAAAATGAAACAAACAAACAAACAAATAAATAAATAAATAACAAACAAAAATTCCCGAGATGTGTCTAGATGGTGAAGGACTCCCACAAACAATATGGAATTGCTGTTTTTGTAAGACCTGGCATTACTGTCCACTCAACATGGAAACCTTTAACTGCCTGTATATATCTTAACAGCAATATAAAACCTACCTAATATACCATTCTACTTTAATAAGATGTCTAACAGGAAAACTCAAACTCAGTTTCTAGTTGGATATTTCAGTGGCTATAGCAACATTTGGGGTAATGAACACAATGACAAAATGGCAAAGTCATTACAAACTGGGCAATATATTTTTGAAGATTCTCAGTCATCCAGGTGCAGTTATCTGAAGATAAACTGGGAAGATTCACATTCAAATACACTTATGCATAATCCTAAACTACTCTGTTCATTGAACTATGGCAGGCGGAAGAGAGGCTACATTCCAGACCTAATTTCAACCCTTGGCACTGACTAGAAGGCACAGTTAATAGTGGCAGACCACCAAAATACTGGGAAAGGTTGGTGGGCAATTGCCTCTGGTCAAACATCAGAGCCGGCAGCAAACTATATAGGCAGCTGTGTGTGTGATGGTCAAAACTTGGACTCTTACAGACACATTACGCAGGAAGCTGGAAGCATTTGAACTGTGGATGTATGGACAAATTCTGAAGATACTTTGGACATCCAAAGTCACTGATGTGACCATGTTACAGCATATGAATAAAGAGCTACCAATTCTCAATACTGTAAAGAGAAGAAAATTGCACTATTTCAGTCATATAATGCATAATAACACATACCATCTACTGCAGGATATCCTTCAAGGAACCTGGAAGTTGAGTCATGGGAACTGGTTTTCTTTTCTTAAGATATTGAATCATTCCACTGCTCATCTAAGCAGCTTTGTCAGTCTAAGGAAAATTTCAGTGAAACGTTTCAATCCCACAAGAAAAGAAGTCCCGTTGCCATGACTCAACTTTATGATAACCTCACTTGGATGACTGAGAATCTTCACACACATCCTTCAGGGAAAATAGATTTGCAGTGTGCCTGAGGTGTAGAAGGACATTCTGGCTGAAGATTTTAAGCCAATGGTTCACAGTGAGCCCAGCTTCTCTATTTAGAATAGCTTTGCCAAAGTTCTGCGACGTGATGGCACTTGAAGAAGTCAGTGCCAATTTGACCCTGCTGATTTTGTTTAAATAACATAAAACCCTGATTATGGGTTTTATGAGAAAAGAACAACCCTGATGAAACTACTACTCCATTATATGTGGGTGTAATGATTTGCTTGACTGCTATGTTAACACCTATTAAGTCTAATTTAAAAACTAAGGACAACGAGATTATTTTTGAAAAAACAAAATAAATTTATTTTGACATAGCATGTAGGGAAGGGGAAATAAAAGGTAAACAGAAGCAAATGTACACACTCACCATTCTGTACAGACTACTCTCTACTACCCAAAATCCCAACTGCCTCTAAAACCAATAGGTCTGTGAAGATTCTCAGTCATCCAGGTGAGTTTATCTGGAAGCTACTGGACTTCTTTTTTTTGAGAGATAGAAATGTTTCACTGCTCATCCAAACAGCTCACACTAGCTGCATTCAGACTGAGGAAGCTTTTTGGATGAACAGTGAAACATTTCTATCTCTTAAGAAAAAGAAGTCCAGTAGCCATCACTCAACTTCCAGACTCTCAAACCAATAACTACCACCTCCCGGATATCTCTAGCCCTTTCTTTCCTACCAGCCAATCACATTTGGCACCACTGTGCAGCCATCTGTCCATCTTTCCCACACTCTTCTCATGCATACAATCTTAACTAGAGGTGGGCACGAAATGAACATTTTTCCATTTCTGTTATTCATTATTCGTTTCGTTACATAACGAAATGAATAATGAACATTGTGGTGAAATTGGAATGAACCGAACAGAACCACAAAAATTAGGTTCATTACGTTTTGTTTTTCGTTAATGGCGACGCACAATGAAATGAGCTGTTTTAAATGTTAAAAAATGCCCTGGACATCCATAAAATGCAGCGATAATTATATATACTGTCTGATAATACCAACTGGAGGGGGTTTCCTTAAAATGTTTGTTTTTGTCTTCTCCCATCGTGATGTATTTTTCTTTTCCATTTAAGGATGACAAAATGGATGTCGCCACTCCAGCCACAACATGGAGGCAAGCCATGTGATGGGATCATGTAAATTCTTGGACAACTTCAACCAATAGCATGCCCAGGTTGCAGAATGGGCAGGTCTGGCAGCCACAGAGGGCATAAAAAGCTCTGGCAGCCCCCATCCTCCTTGCAGTCTCCAGTGGGAGTTAGGGTGGAATTGCTGTATCTGCAACTCGTTATTTTCACTTTAGGCCAGCTAGGCAGGTGTGTGTCTCTGTGTTCCTGCGGGCTGCAGCCTGGCTCTTACGGGAGAGAAAGAAGAGATTTCTCTCTAGCTTCAGTCCTGCAGCCTCCCTGTGTGTGTGTGTGTGTACCTCTTGGTGAGTACCCTCCCCTGCCCCGCAGTGCAGTCACTCTGTGGCTGCTTTGCACCCTGGGCAACGCCCGCTGCTGCCTTTGCAGCCTCCCTGCGTACCTAGTCTATACTGTCTCTCTGCCAGCATCATTTTTAGTGTGTTCCCTCTGGTCTAGGGTGTTGGGGGACACCCGTGCACGGAAGTGCTTTAAAAGTCGCACAAAAAACGGGTAAAAATGAAAAATGAAAAACGAAAATGATTTTTTTCAAAAATTCACAAAAAATGAAAATGAACCAAAACGGACCCCCTCAATGAAAAATGAAAAACCGAATTGCCATTTTTTTATTCATGTCCATCTCTAATCTTAACCTGTACACTTCCATAGAAGTAGCAACATGCAATATTACTATGACACAACATGCAAATGACACACATGCACAATACCTACATATAGAGCAGCTCCTCTACTGACTCATGTTTGAAGTTTAATTTCCCTCTGTGGGGACTGAGCTGTGGAGGTGCCTTGTTCTTGCAACCCCAAATGCAGACATAATTGTTAGAGCTCTGGGACACAACATGGGAACGTTACTTTTTAGGACCATGGCTCCAGAATCCTGCAAGAATCCTGCAGCCTGTATGGCTGCTTAGAGTTTCAGTAAAAAGTATCTTGTACATAACTTGGCCAAGTTCTGCTCTGCTTTCCTTTCCTCTAAGAAAAGTGTTGCCCATTTGCCCCAATTGTTTGTTGTATTTATTGTTTGTGCTGAGTGTTGATTTTTTGTGTTCCCATACTTGTTGCCTCTGGAGTAATAGAACTCTATTGTTGTGTGTGTGTTTGAGTGAAATGTTTCAAGTGATTCTTGCTTGAATAGGATGTATTTTACCTCTGGCCATATACTGTAATCAACTGCAGAATTAGAGTCTTATAATCCACTATAGCTGTACACTGAGGGAACTGGAAGGCATTCAAATGATCCCAAAAGGAATATTTCAACTCAATCTTCTTTCCTGCACCCACAGCTACCATTTCTTGGGCAGGCAAAGGGCACTTTTACACGACCCCTAAAATCTGAGGCAAAGGGCTCCCAGATCCGGAGCTTAAAAATGTTTTCCCACCAGCTCCGGACTTTAACAAAAATTAAGTAAGACCACGCTCACCTAAGCGCGCCCCAGTGCACTTTTCAAGTACCTGGCCTCCAGGAGGTAAAAATTCTTCTGATACACATTGTAAAGCTGTGGATGCCAGGCTCCCTCGCCTTCTGTTTGTTTTTTTTGTCCCCGCCGCCCCTTTAAGAGACAGGAATCATGGCGACGGGGCTGCTGGGGCTGCTTCCACCGGCAGACGGAGGTGAGCCTGCATTTTTTTCTCCCTTTCCCCCCCTCTCCTCACACAGACAGGAACAATGGAGGGTTGAGGGGTGGGAACACAGGAAGAGCGACAAACCCCCACAATCTCTGGTCTGAATTTAAGTTGCCAGCAGATCTTAGGGGTCTTGTAAAAGCGCCCAAAGTCAATCAAATTATTCTCACTTTCTGCCATCCCATCTCATAAGAACATAAGAAGAGCTCAGAAAGTTGTTTCATATCAAAGCCTTGCAAAGTTCAAAAGTTTGTTCATACAGATGGACAGAAGAAGTCCAGTAGGAAAAGCATGAGGTCACTTCCTGTTTGGCAACCCTCTGTTTCATGACCTTCAACAATGGATCCCAAGGGGCACTCTGCTTCTTATGGTGGAAAAAGAGACATAGCCATCCTATTATGGCGATGTTTTTCACTGTTTCTGCTACCAAGTGACTGAGCTGGGAGTTGTGGTCCAAAAGAGTCAACTTTCCCAAGCACTGAACTAGCACCCAGTATGTAAACAAGAAACATCTGATGTGAAAAATTGCACTCACTGGTGTAAAGGCACTTTGGGAAACTAAGATTTACTGCATACCAAAAGCAGGGGAAAGAGATTTTTTTAAAAAAAAACCCTTGCAAAAACTTTTGTGTGGTCCCTAGTATTTTAAAAAAAAATCAAACAAAATCTGGAGCACATTATTTTTGAGCTAAACAGTAGGTCTTGAGGTTTGCCTGACATCATCTACCAAATTATAAATTAATACATGGAATGGGCAAATCTGTCAGAGAGCAGAAGGAAGAATGGAAAATGAGTGAAGTAAAAATAGATCTGTGTCTAATGTGAAACTTGAGTTCTCTAAGCTATTTTGAACAGTCCTCTTGTCCTCCAGGTTCTAAAGTCTGGGAATGAATCTATGCCAGTTGCCTGTCTTTGCTACACTGCTTTCTTTTCATATTGACTCTGCAAAGGTCTCTTTAAAATTAGCTGCCTCCTTCAGGGATGTGGCTGCAATGTGCTTGTCTTTGTAATTTGATATGATAATTGTCCCCTTTCCTCTCACTTCCCACTCCCTGCCTAATATTTTGAAGGATTAAAATGTGAACAAAATCAAATGTATAAGAAAAACAATTTTAATTGCCAAATTCAGCTTTTTTAAGTACAGCTTTTCTTACACAGCTCTTATTTTAGGTAAACTGAAGTCTGGCCCAGTGCCCATGTTCTCCATCCAATTCTTTTTTGTCTTCTTTTTCTTAGTATCTCTCTTACTTGGTGGTGGGGTCCACTATTCTGTTTTTTGTCCTTCCCTTTGCAAGGCCAGGGGCTTGGTCTGGGTGTGGGAACTCTTCTGTGGAAACTTTCTCAAAGTAATCCCATTAATGCTTTTTTTACCTTGACACCATGAAATCTCACAATATATCTCAACATACTCAGCCCTTTTGTGGTGGGCTTTCACTAGCATGTTTGCCTTTGCATGCGTCAAGGTTTCTATACAGTTCCTCAAAGTGCACAGATTTTATTGTAGCTAATTCTAGCTTTGCATTGTTTCAAGCATCATAATACTTCTGCCAGTTGTTAGCTGTCTTTTTGGCTAGGAAAACATGATAGACCTGCTTTTTCTCATGGACTACCACTTTGACTTCATCTCTTCCAAAGCCATGTTTGTTTAAGACCAGGCTTTGTCATGCCAAGTTCAGCCCAAGCAGTTGTTTTAATTACCCATTTTGCTTAGGCCCATGTATTCCCCATTGTCATAATAGGAGCCAGCTGTATTACCGAGATGGTTCTTGCCTCTTTTTGTCATAGTTTCTACCACTTGCTTCTTGTTGGACTATTACATTCTGCTCTGCTTTCCCTGGGTGGGTCCATGCAGAGGTCACAGATAACCCGCCAGTGTTGGGGAACATTTGTTTCAAATGGGATGACTTTGGCGTCAAGTACTGTTTTAAGGTCTCATCTCTGGATGAGTATGAAATCAAGTTGTGAGAAAGTGTTGCTACTGTAGTAGGTTGAAAGGTGTGATGGGTACTTGTGAAACCATGTGTTGGAAAGGATGAGGTTTTGAGTGTCAGTGAAGTCAAGAATTCCTTTGCCATCTTCACTACGAGTATTGAAACCATGCCCGCTATGATAGCTGGAGCCATCTGCTGTTGCTCCAATATGGACATTTAAATATGCCATGATGATAAGGTAATCCTTGGATAGGACAGTGATAGATTTCTCCTTGAGAAGGTTCCAGATGGATTCTTTGTCTCTCTCAAGGCAGCCGGTCTGAGGTCTGTATGTGCTGAAGCAGTGGATATGCCACTTCATTGATACAATGAAAATTTTCACAAGTTGGTCATCAAATTGTTCAACTTCCACCATGAAACCACTTTGATACAGTGGTACCAATGTCACTTTGTGTCTCAGGTCCAATGAAATAGATGACCTTGTACTCATAGGAGATGTCACACAATTTCCTTCCTTTCCATCATGTGTCCTGAAGTGTGCAGATGTCAACTTGCCACTGTTTGACTACAAGCTCAGTTGCTTGCAAGCTCAGTTGCTTTTCTCCACCCAATTAATACAAGGGAGGGGATTTTTTTGTAAACAGTGGTCAAGAACTGTGGGTTCTTTCTTTCTTTCTTTCTTTCTTTCTTTCTTTCTTTCTTTCTTTCTTTCTTTCTTTCTTTCTTTCTTTCTTTCTTTCTTTCTTTCTTTCTTTCTTTCTTTCTTTCTTTCTTTCTTTCTTTCTTTCATTTCTGTACCACCATTCTGGCAGCAGAGGCCACTCCCATTGTAGCAGCTGTATTGCTTTTGACATGATGTGCTAAGTTCATGTAATGAGACCAAACAGGAGAGTCAATAATTGGAATGTACACATTTTGAAAGCCTGGACATGTGGTCACCATCTACTTCTGCCTCCATGTTTAGACCATGCTTAGTTTTAAAATCAACCATGGTGTCCTTCTGGATAGGCTAGCCAGGATGGGAATTGGGGGCACTGCTTTGTGGTAGTTCTTCTCCTTCCTGGCTGACCGTTTCCATAAGGTGGTGCTGGATGATAGCTGCTACTGCCAGGGTGTTTATGTCATGGGGTTCTGGCACTGACATTGATGACATTTCGGTGCCAGGTAAAAACTTTCCTTTTCTCAAAGTTTTTAAAGTGACATAACATAGATTTTGGGTCCTGGTGGCAATTTTGATGTATTGTATTTATATGTTTGTATTGTTTTAATTGTTTATTGACATTTTAATCTTTTAATTGTCTATTTTAATTGTAAGCAACCCAGAGACCTTTGGACGACATATAAACTGTAAAAATGAATGAATGAATGAATGAATAAAGTGATGGGCAAGAGACTTGTGTGTTTTGCACGGTTGTTATACTATATCTGCATCTTAGTTGTGAGTAATTCTTGGATTCTACATGGGATGTGAAACAGTGATATGTTCACTTGAACATTCAGTTATGATCTGCTTGTGATAAATCTGAGATTCATTAAAAGAAAATGAAGATAATTCTTATGACATTCTCCTCCAGAGGCTGCAGGTTGGTCATCAATGGTTGTAAAAGGGATTTAGAAAGGGTAGATATAGTTCACAATGACTACTGTCATACATGAATGTGTTGTTATTGTTGTTGTTGATGATATGTGACCTTTTTCAGGGCTTTCTGGGTACAGAAGACTCAGAAGTGGTTTGCCATTTCATTCTTTTGGGAGGGTCCTGAGACTGTGCAGCTTGCCCAAAATTACACAGACTGGTTCTTTTCACAGGAGGCATAATGGGGGATCAAACTTACCTTATGCTCTAGTCCAGTGGTGGCAAGCCTTCAGCACTCCAGATGTTTTGGACCACAACTCCCAAAAATTCCAAGTCTGTGTTGTCAATGACAAAGGACTGTGGGAGTTGTGGTCCATAATATCTGGAGTGCCGAAGATTCACCACCACTGTTATAGTCCTTCCTGCCACTGACTCTTCTACTAATTGTTTATTTGCATTGTATTATTGATTTATGTTTTATTTTTACTGTTGTAAACTGCCCAGATTGGCCTTCCACCTATACAGTAAGTAAGTAAAGAAGTAAGCAATTAAACAAACAAACAAACTCCCACTCTCTGGCTGAATCAATGAACTATGTAGCCAACTTCTTATACATCACAATAATCATAACTATGTCCTTTGTGTGGAAGGCACTATGCTTCAAAGCATTAGTTTAGGGGGACACATGAATTTGGAGGGTGTTATTGAATTCATGTCCTGCACATGGGCTGCCCATAGACGTCTGGTTGGCCTCTGTGGCAGCCCACTGTTGGGACAGACAAAGAAGCCCTTAATCTGATCCACTGTGGTTGTTCTTATGTTCTTGATAAGCAAAAGCTGTAATTTGCAATCTTCCTGTGATCCACAAAAGATTAGGGCATAAATTGGTCAGCTCATGTTTTGAACTAGGAAAAAAACATACATATTTTTCAAGTTTGTAAATTAAAAGGATATGGGAAACACAGTGATTAAAAAAATCCCATAGAAGGAAACTCAAGACTTTCATAAATGAATCCAGTTGGAGATGAAAATAAGCTGCATGCTTGTGCCAAATAGAAATAAGATATTGAAACTGGAAGCCAGTGTGTGAAATGAAAATTAAAAATAAACAGAAACAGAACTAATTGTCAAGGAGGCTGATCTAAAAATGTGTGATTCATACCATTAAGAAAGAACTGATAAAAGGAAGAATGGGCTTTGATAAGAATTAATAGAATTAATAAATATGAGAATAAAGCTGAAAACTATTATAAAGTGTTAAACCCAACTGTGAGTATTAGGTCATGTTGGCATAAACACAAAAGAAGATGCCAGCCTGTAGAGTGTAACAAATACTTGTGGTTAACTGAGATAAGAGCCAACGGGGAAGCGAAAACAACACAGACATGTGGGCACCATCTTATGGCACCAAAAAGCGCCATTTTGTTGGCAGCAGGCAATGGGAACTAAAGCCATTTCTAAGAATTATGATAATTTACCAGGTATGATTATGCACGAAATACGTAAGCTGCGACTACAGAAAAGTATAAAAGACCACGGAAACCATCACTCGGAGTCCAGGACAGCAAGGCCTCTGGCCTGTATGCTGTGCCTAGGATCCTTAGACTAACCTATTTTCTGTACTGTAGGGTGTCCAGAGAGCAGCAAGGCTGTCAGGCCATGCTGCGCTCGGATCCTAATCTAACCCACTCTCTGTAATGCCTAAATGTCCTATGCTGTATATTTCTATCTGTCTTTAATAAACCTTTTGCTATAACTAACTAAGCGTGGCAATTTTGATGAACCACCAATGGTGCATTGACAATTTATCAAGGTGCATTGGCTACTTACAAAGAAAACCACCAATACCAATTTTTTAGATTAATTTTATTCTTATCAGCTTCATGTCTAGAGGGAGGTCACATATACCAGGTAATAATCAACATTTTCTTGGGAAGATAATCAGCGTCTCCCAAGATGGGCCTGAAATAAATTGTAGTTACTAACCCAGTACAAAGAATAATGACTTAGGCATAGTGTGCTGGGATAGCAAAATAGCAATGCTCTAGAATCTCTGCCTAGAAAATATAAAGGAGAATGATGGACAATAAAAAGGCAATTATGGGCCATTTGAGCATCCTTTCAATAATCATTGCTGTGCCTCAGAACTATGGAATGGCAAAGTCAAGAATGATGAATGGAGTAATTGACTGCTTCGTGAACTAAGGTGTCAGATACTCTCTGAAGAGTGACCATTCTCTCCATCTCTCAGGGACCAGATTGATCGGCACAAATTAGAAATAGATAAACCATTGAGGTCTCCTTCAATGACAACACAGAAGACCAATGTGACACACTTGGGGTGGGGCGCTGAATAAAAATGAAGGAAATGTCTGGTCCTAAACATGTAAAGGAGATTTTAATTTTGTTTTTAAATTGGCTATCCTAGTTGTTCCTAATGAAGTTCCTCCTAATGTTTAAATTGAATCTCTTTTCCTGTACTTTGAGACCATTGCCCCATGTCCTAGTCTCTGAAGCCATGGAAAACAAACCAGTCCCTTCTTCAATGTGACATCTTTTCAAATATTTAAACATAGCTATCAAATCCCCTCTCAGCCTTCTTTTTGTAAGGCTAAATATTCCCAGCTCCCTAAGCCACTCCTCCTAAGACATTTCTTCCAGGCCCTTAATCATCTTGGTCACCCTCCTCTGGACCTGTTCAAGATTGTCAAAATCCTTTTTAAATTGAGGTGCACAGAACTGGACACAGTACTCCAGATGGGGTCTGACCAAAGCAAAATAGAGTGGTACTATCACTTCCCTTGATCTAGATACTATGCTTCTGTTGAGGTAACCAAGAATTGCATTGTCTTTCCTGGCCGCTGCATCACACTGCTAGCTCTTGTTCAACCTGTGGTCCACCAAGACTCCCGGATCCCTTTCACAGGTACTATTTTCCAGCCAGATGTCTCCCATCCTATATCTGTGCAATTCATTCTTTTTACCTAGATGCAGCACCCTACATTTCCCTCTGCTGAAACCCATTCTGTTAGCTTTGGCCCAAGATTCTAATTTGTCATGGTCCTTTTGGATTTTCATCCTATCCTCTAGGAAGTCAGCAACCCCACCCAATTTGGTATCAGGCATACTTCCCTGAAAAGGTATACATCCCTGAAAAGAACCCCAAATGCTGATATTTTATGTGGACATAAGATACTTGTCATCCTTTGAAGAAGCCATTCTGAACTATTTTTTTGTCCATGAACATAAATACAATATAAAAGAGATATAAACCAAGTCAGAATTGTACACAACAAACCTTATAAAGTGGTGTCCAAAGGATTGATTCCTGACTGTGGCCACTTCCAAACCTGACAGAACTCAGATTCATCTTCCACTATTTTTTTCCTTAGGGCCTTTTCACACGACCTCTAAAATCCGCGGCAAATGGCTCCCAGATCCGGAGCTTAAAATTGTTTCCCCACCAGTTCCGGAGTTTACAAAAAATTAAGTGTGACCACGCCCAGCTAAGCGCGTCCCAGCGCACTTTTCAAGTACCTGATCTCCGGAGCTGAAAACTTTCTGTTGCGGATGTAAAGTAGTGAGTGCCGGGCTCTCCTTGCCTTGTGTTTTTTTTTTTTGTCCCCGCCGCCCCTTTAAGAGATAGGAATCATGACGACGGGGCTTGGGGCGGCTTCCACCAGCAGGCGGAGGTGACCCTGCATTTTTTCTCCCTTTTTTTCTCCCTCCCCTCAGGCAGACAGGAGCAAGGAAGTGTGTAGGGGGTGGGAACACAGGAAGAGCGACGAACCCCCAAGATCTCTGGTATGAATTTAAGTGGCCAGCGGATCTTAGGGGTCATGTAAAAGCACCCTTAGTGTTTGTTCCACTTGGTGGTGGGGTCCGCTATTGTTGTTTTGGCTCTCCACTTGGTGCGGTCATGGGCTAGGTCCGGGTGAACCTAAGGCAACTTCATGGCATTCTCAAGGGTGTAAGAGTCATCTTCCACCTTAAAAAAATCTTCCTTAAGATTGTTTGTTACAGGTTCAAATTTCTAAGACTGCTTCTCAAACCAGATTATTCATGGGGGACTGGAAGCCATTGGTTTTCACTTGTGTGACTGTTCCATGTGATGCTGGGTATGATAGGAAGTGATTGCTGCGACCTGAAATATCTATGATGGGGAGATGATGAATTCTTTTAAGAGTTTTTCAGCCAGTTCCTTCAATACTTTTGGGTGCACTTCATCTGGCCTTGGTGATTTGAACTCGTTCAAGATAATAAGGTATCACTTGACTATGTATCAATCTACAGCTGCAATCCTGTCCCCTCTGCCTGCTCTTCACTTTTCTCTGATGGGTCATAGTTTGTCTTTTGGTAAAAGACTGAGCTAAAATAGGAATTGAGCACTTCTACCTTTTCTTTGTTGTCTGTTATCATTTTTTATCATCATATGACAAACTACTGGATACCTCAATGTTTTAGGCATCTGGCTGCAGAAACAGAGAATGGGAGTTTGATTTCGCACTGCGTCTCCTTGACAGGTACTGGACTAATGGACACCCTTCCACTTTGCAATTCTAAAATGATAATGAAGATGGGATTATTATTATTATTATTATTATTATTATTATTATTATTATTATTATTATTATTATTATTATTATTATTATTATTATTATTATTATTATTATTATTATTATTATTATTATTATTATTATTATTATTATTATTAACCACACAGCTATCTACACTCAATTTTGTATTACCAATCACTAGTCGAACACTTATTATTATTATTATTATTATTATTATTATTATTATTATTATTATTATTATTATTATTATTATTATTATTATTACTACTACTACTACTACTACTACTACTACTACTACTACTACTACTACTACTACTACTAACACCAGAGCCAGTGCTAGAATTTTTTGGACCCTAGGCGAGGGGCGGGGGCAGGGGGCAGGGGCCGGCAGTGGGGGGTGGGGTGGGGTGGCAGATGGTGGGGGATGGCGACAGGCACGGGGGAGGTGGGCAGCGATGGGCAGGGGGACGGGGGCAGGGCGGGGGCAGATGGCAGGGGATGGCAATGGGGCGGCAGGCGGACGGGCAGCCTTGGTGGTGGCAGGCTGGCCAGTGCCCTCTCTCCATTTTGGTGCCCTAGGCAACTGCCTAGTTCACTTTAATGGACATGCCGGCCCTGACTACTACTACTACTACTACTACTACTACTACTACTACTACTACTACTACTACTACTACTACTACTACTACTACTGATTTTCTGAGAGTCATCTTCTGGCACTTTATAATGAGTTGCACAGTGTATTACTTTTTATGGGTAACTTCCGAAGGTGTCAGCAGCAGCTTCAGTTTTTTTTATTAATATCTGAAAAATAATCTCTGCTGATACTTCTGTATGAAAACAAGTGAATACTCTTTCAGTTTGCCATCCATAAGTAAAGCACAGGAACTGTCAGGGAGGTTCCTACTAAACAGCTAACCCCTGGAGTAGTCTACAAATCCAACTTCATTTTCATCAAAACAAGAACTAGTTTGGCAAACGTGTGCCTTAATACCCAAAGGCAAGAAATAACTTGGAGCTCTCATTAATTTTGACATTTAATTACAATTCAATTTATTCTATTTATTTTCATTCAGGAATGATTTATAATTTCACTTTGCATTTTAGAACTAGAATTTGTCTATCGTTCTCACAAAAAAATGTCAATTTTCTATCGGTATTTAATTATGCTCTCATATTCAGACAGAATGGATAATTGTTTAACTGGGAAAAATATACTGATGTCTCACAAAAAGGGAGGGGGAGGGCAGAAGGATTTATATTTACAAATATATTTACAGTCGTCCCTGCCATTTTGCGTTTCATATACCGCGGTCGCGGTATATTGCAGGACCGCAGTATATGAAGCAAAGGGCTCCTGGGGCAAGTTTCATGGGCCCATTTGAGGCCTCCTACACTTACCCAAGGCCTGGAACTGCCCTGAATGGAGCTCAGAAGTGCTTCCTGGGCCTGTTGGAGATCCCAGAAGTGGTTTTCAGCCAATCGGGCCTCCGACAGGCCCAGGAAGCCCGTCATAGGCCCATCTGGGGCAGTGCCGGGCCTCGGGTACAGTAAGTACAGGAGGCCCCAGATAGCCCCCATAGTCCTGACCTGACCCAGCATCCACATATCACAGATTTTCCAGGTCGGGTCCCTAAAACCCCAAATAGGCAGCGGGGGGAGGTTACTGTATATATATTCCTCCAAATGACCTGGTTGGCTCGTAGTACCAAACACAAATGCTCAATAAGACAACATGCAAGAAGTTACAAAAGTAAGCATGGAAGAGAGTCATGAGATGGTGTTAGCCTGACCTAAAGACCATGTAATCTCCCTATGTGGTGAGATGTAAAAGAAGAGGAAGGCTCTGCTTTACAGATGTTCATGGGGTGCTTCTTCACTGATGCTGCAGATTAATTTCACCCAGTTTGGGATTATTAAGAATTGAAAAGGTGAACCAATTTCATCCTCTATTTCTGAAAATACAAAAGCCCATAGTAAAGTTGGAGCAGTTTCCCTTGTGTCTGGTCTCATAGGCTCCTTCATTGGTGGCTTGGTTTGTCTTTCTTTTGTTTTTCTGTGCCAGCACACATGCTATCTTTGGACACACTGCTGTCCTTTCCCTAGTGAATTTTATTTAACCAAGCCTTCAGTAATTTTTCTTCTTCAAATTACTATTTTAATAAAGAGTTTTTAACTATTCTGATTTTTAACTGTATTGTATTTTAATATTTCAATTAATTTAATTCTGTTATCAGATTTGTAATTTATTGTATTTCAACTGCTACGGTTTCTGCTACTTTGTAAACCAGTGAATACCAGTTTTATAAGGGGAAGGCACCTTATTAGTTATCTACTATCTATCTACCTACAGACCTAATTTCATATTTGTTTAGTTTGGGTGCAATTATTAGATGGTGGATTTAAGAGCCTCTGTTCACCACCAAAGCAGAACAATACTCCAGTTGATCCTTCCTATTACATTTGGGACTCTGAGGCTCATAAGCTGTCCCATGCATGATTTGAATTGAGGGAAATAGTAGTAATACACTGAAATCCTGCTCTTAAAAAAAGCAGTGCACTTCTTATTTTTGTATCTTAAAAATAGTAATTTATTTTCTATTCTTAAGATACAAAAATAACAATCAAAAAGTATCAAAATATCAAAACCTTAACAAATCTCAATCACAGTTACAGGATATTATGATTTTTAAATAATAAAATTTAAATCATCCTGACTAACTGATTACATTCAATATTTCTTCTAAGCTAACTTTTGCTTTTCTACCTAACTGCATTGAGCTCTGTTACTCAAAGTGATCCTAAGATCATAGCATAATAATCAGTATAATAATGTCTTATCTTTTTCTCACAGCTTCTAGATGTCACATGAAATAATTGACCAATGGTAGCTAACCATTTTCCATGCTGCTAGTTTATTCCTCTACATTCTGTCTATTCCTCTACATTCTTCAGATAACATCTAATACAACTGAAATGTACACTTATTATTCAGCTTAAGAATTCACACTATGTCCCATCATGCTTATTTCTGTACAAGCAGCAGAGAAGTAGCTGAGAAGCTTAATCCCCCAATGAAAGCTAAGAGCTTCCCTGGATACTCCAACCATGGTGGCTCCAGGAGAGCTCAGATGAAATCACCATGTACTATATATTTTTCCTACAGCTATTGCACCAGTTATTTTGCATCACTCTTTGTTTTGTTTTGGGTTTTGTTTGGTTATTATACTTAAGACAGTTATTATAATATTAGGACTGAGTGTCTGAGTGACTGTGGAAAAGTGATTTTTGTATGGACTTTGATTTGATACATCACAAAATAAAGATGTAGGGGTTCATGTATTTCCTCTTCCTTCCTTTTTAAAAATTTCTTTCTTTCTTTCTTTCTTTCTTTCTTTCTTTCTTTCTTTCTTTCTTTCTTTCTTTCTTTCTTTCTTTCTTTCTTTCTTTCTTTCTTTCTTTCTTTGTAGTGGTCCAATACCAACCCCTGTCCATCTTTTATTTAAGTTATGTATGGGGATGAAAGGGAGAAATGAACAGGTGGAGCAATGATGAACACTGAACAGGCCGAGGGTCCCCGGGGGGGGGATCGACAGGGAAAAAGAAAGCAGGTGATGGTCTGACCATGACACAGGTAGAGAGACAATGTCCCCGACCTCCAGACTGTAATCCCCTGACATGGAGGTAAATACCAAGTCAAGGGTATGCCCAGACCTGTGGGTAGGACATAACACATGCTGGGATAGACTCATGGAGGCCATGGATTCCATGAAATCCAGAGCTGCACCAGAAAGCTCACCGCCAGCCTGCACATTGATTGAAGTCCCCCACAATGAGAAGGTGAGGGGACTTCAAAAGTGCAGCAGCAATGAACTCCGAGAGCTCTGGTAGGGATTGTGCTGGGTTGCGGGGAGCGCGGTAGCCGAGCACAATGCCAAATCTGTCCTTCCATCCTACTAACAGGTGAAGGCATTCTAACCCTTGACTAACCAATGTCGAGGGCCTGCTAACATGAAGAGAGTCCCTGTAAACGATGGCAGCTCCCCCTTCTGTCCCTCCAACCTTCCCACTCCCTGACCTAAGAATCCAGGAGGGCACAGCTGGGAGAGCGAACCCCCCCTCTGTGCCCACCCAGGTCTTGGTTATACAAACCAGGTCAGCCCTCTCATCAATGATGGAGTCATAAATGATGGGGATCTTATTATGGACTGACCTGGCATTCATGAGGAGACAGGAAAGGTTGGAGGCACTGGTGGGATGACTCCTGGACATGTGGCAGTGAGCCACGGGGTCAGAACAAGGGACAGGCACAAGATGCCTGACCCAAGTTCTTCTGATCTGACTAACCCCACGACTACAAGTGTATCATCCACGGTCTGACACAGTCGGAATATGAGTCCCTGCAAACATGGTAGTGGGGGGGGGTGGAGAAGGAAAAAGAAAAAGGGAAAAAAAAAGAGAAAAAGACAACAATAGCAACTTAGAATAGATAAAAACAATATACAATTCACCTGAGAGACATAAAAGTACAATATGAGTAAATACAAATAAAATAGAGTAAGGATAAAGAATATAAAATGTAACATGGGCACAAAACCACAGGGCTGCATAAGGATGGACCATCCGCGCCCAGCCCTCCCGGCATGCAGACACTGGCGGCTGACCTGCCGCCCGGGATCCAAGGGCCATGGGGGGCAAAGGGCTGTGGGAGGGTGGAACGTCCGCATCCAGCCCCCCCGGCATGCTGTCGCCGGCGGCTGACCTGCCGCCCGGGATCCAAGGGCTACAGGGGGGCAAAGGGCTGCAGGAGGGTGGAATGTCTGAAAAGCCAGAGCATCTCCACCTAGGCCCCCGGCGTGTTGTCGCCGGTGGCTGACCTGCCGCCTGAGATCCAAGGGCCATGGGGGGGGGCAGAGGGTTGCGGGAGGGTGGAACATCCATGCCCACCCCCTGGCATATAGTCACCAATGGCCGGTCTGCTGCCTGGAATCTAGGACTCACAGGGGGGCAACGCGGTGCAAAAGATTGGAGTATCCGTGCCCACCCACCCCCAGCACGCAGTCACCAGCGGCTAGTCTGCCGCCAGGAATCCAAGGCTCGCGGGGGCAGCGAGGTGCGGAAGGTTGAAGTATCCGCTCCCAGCCTCCCCGGCATGCGGACTGGTTTGTCGGGTTGATATGCCCCCCCCCGAAAGGGGGAGCATTGTCAGCAGACCTCCGGCTGCGCCAGGAGAGCAAAATCAGCTGTCCTCCTCCCTACTTCAAGACAGGCCCGTAGGGAGGTGGAATGGCAGTGTCAAGATGGTGAGAAAAGTACGTTCAGGGGGGGGTGTCCCACCAAGGTGGGAGCCCATGAACTGCCCAAGGAGGTCTTCCCAGAAGACAAAGGTAGGGACGATGGATTTGGTGGGAGGGTGAAGGGGGAAGGGACGCTCAGAGAACAATACCGTGTCTCGGCGCCTGAAGGTATTCGGCATCTGGCAGAGACCAAGCAAGTCCTCAAGTCTCGGCGTGATGATTGCTTCCAGAGCTACTGTGGCTCGGTGAGCCCCTTTTTTACCCCCTCTCAAAGCCCCCTATGATGTCCGTGGTGGGCCCATAAAAACTAAAACTAAAACAAAAAGCAAGGCAGCGCTAAAAAGAAAAATATAAAAGCGCTAGGGTGCAGCAAGTCGTGGAAGCAGCTGCCGCCCACCATCTTCGCCCCTCCCTTCTGGTATTTATCCGGCTCTGCCCCCCCCCCAGGTGCTTCTCTCACCAACACCCAGGAGCAGGAGCAGGAAAAGGAGCAAGAGTAGAGCAGGGTGGCTCCTCTGGGCCCAATCCAGCAACAGCAGCAGCAGCAGCAGCAAAAGTGTCTGCTAGATGTTGTTTGTCTGCCGAGGAAGCTGAAGGTCAGTGGGAAGCCTTGGATAGAAGTCCAAGGCTGCCATTTCTTGGCAGGAATACTGGAGTGGCTTGCCAGTTCCTACTCCAGGCGCCTACAGCACCTGATATTCCCTGGTGGTTGCCCATCCAAATGCTAGCCAGGCCTGACCCTGCTTATCTTCCGAGATCAGGTGAGGTTGGATGTGCTCAGGGCATGGGGTCATTTAAATACCAATATATCAACCCAGTACTGGCCATCATACACTGGTTACCAGTTCATTTCCATAGCAAGTTCAAAATGTTGGCTTTGGCTCTTAATCATTTTCTTCAGTGCAATTAGAGGGGACAATAAGTGTCTCCAATTTCAGACAGCAATAAGGAAAATATGTAGTTGAATCAGCACAGATAGCATATACACAACTAACCCAATGAAATAATGAAAAGATCTAAATGTTATGCAGGTGAGCTTTTTGACCCTATGGACTGGTTCAATATGCCTGGGATAAAATGAAATACAATGGACTGCAAAGTGATGCATTTGAGGGAAGTATTTGTTATCTTAGTAAGCAACATGGAACAGGAAATGATAGTGGAGGAAAGATCTCAGGATATCAGTTAATCACAACAAAACCATGTGCCATCAATATAATGCAGCTGCAAAAAGTAGTCTTTAAAAGCAGAGGAGGAAGAGTCGTCGGAATTTATATCACATGTAGAGAACTCTGAAGAGTCTCATCTAACAAGGATATAGGAAAGGTACAAAGGCCATCCAGTCACATAAATATATATGTTTCTTCCCATCAACATTTTTTTAATTAGCCAGGATCTGGATCATTTAAAAATCTTTGCATTCCAAATTGTTAATTTAAAAAAATTAAAGGTGAAAAGGCAACATAGCTTTGCTAAGTGAGTTTGCCATGAATACTTGTAGATATTCTCACTTCTTATATACCATGCTGCTTCGTGCCTTCCAAGAAGAATGTCCGGCGTCCATCTTGCCAAGTAAACTTTTAAGAACTTCCTCCTGGCAAAATACATCCCTTGCCACGCTTGGACCTTCAAACCTGCTTTGAAAAAGAGGGCTTGCCTTTGAAAGCTCAGCAACATTTTTGTTATTTTTCTTGCAGCCTATGGAGGTGTCCCCCATAGTCTAGTCTTGCTTTTGATACGTTGAGGCACTCTGTCAAAAAAAGTTAGCAAGCATTTTTCTCTAACATAAAAGCAGAAAGACCAGGCGCTTATTTCCTCCCCCTTCTTTTTCGGGTTAACAGCACTATTAGTATTTAATGTATTTTCCTTAAAAAAAAATTACTAGGTTTTCTGTATTTCTGGAAAGAATTCAAGGTATGCGGTATAATAAACATTTTCCCACACCCCAGCAGAAGGTATTTTTGCAAAATTGGTTTCCCTAAATTATTTTACAAGTATAGTCTCAGAATGAAGAACATCACAAAAACTTCCTGCTTTCACTCAACATGAGTAAAACTCAAACTACGTGTTTCTCATCTGCAAAAAGTGCAGAAGCAATACTTTACAACAACCCTACGACTAAGCCTTTGGACATACATTTTGAACTGTAAGCAGGAATACAACAACTACCTTCATGTATAATTACACACACTTCTTGCAAGTTTAGAAACATTACTTTTTTGGTCTGTGACCCCTGGAAAAAATCTGAAAATATAGTCCAAAAAAGTAACTTTTGAAGGTTCTGACCCTGTGAGGATTTTCACTGAAGGAATATCTTTAGTTCTAGATGAGGATGTCAGTTTCATTATACTAATTCTGATAAATGGCCTTCTCTGAGATTGACCCTTGTATTAATTATGCTGACTGACATAAAATGTGTGGCTGGAGCTAGCAGACATTGAGAATATTCTGTTCATGCTAAAATATGAATGAAAGGTGGCTTTCTCTGAATTACAAGTGTTGTTGTTTTGTTTTGTTTTGTTTGTTTTTTTGCTTCTGATCACTTAATATATTTTAATTGAATGTGCCTGGTATTAAAAAATCAATTAATACCAACCAACCAACCAACCAGTGAAAATAATAGATGCTAGGTTTGTGTTCATTAATTTTTATGGGGTTTACAACCAAATTGAATCAGCAAGTACTGTATAGTGAATCTAGCTTCCAGTCGTGACTTACAGAAAACGAGGCACACAAAGGTCAAACAGATCATGGGAATGGAAATTAGATTCATTTTTATCTGAAATGTAGTCATGTCATACGATGAAGCAATAGTGTGGGAATTGTAGTGGGCACACCAACACCAGGAGCCATGAGTTAGAGATGGTTGGAATTCTTAAGGAATATTTGCAGAATCTGAATTGGACTGACCATTTTTTTCATGCAATTTAGTTCTGCTGCAGTGTTCACTCTTCTCTGAATTTGGCATGTGTAGTTGCCAGTTGGGGTGGGGGAATCCCAAAATGAACCTTTAAAAAGTATCAAAATGCATGTAAAAAGGCATATTTTATAGAAAATGCATTCAAAAACATGTTTGAATAAGTAGAAAAGCTATGAGAAAAATGGTGACAAAGAAGCAAAGCTACATCTTTTACACCAAAATCTGAGCTGAAACTTTCCCTTTCCAAATACTGACTCTGATCTACTTCTGACTTTTTGACCTAGATTCACTTTTCCCCCATTTTAGTGAAGGGCCAATTCACAGGTTGCATTCTGAAACAGGCATACCTCAGGGACTGTTCTTGCCACTTCATTTTCACATGAATTATGAATAAATGTTTGTATAAAATATATATAAATAAAACAGCTTCTAACACATATAAAACAGATTCTAACATTTCAGAAAAGTTGAATACTTGTGGTTTTGATGTAAGTGTATGATTCACCCATATTCTTCTGCCATGACAATGCAGAAACAAAACCAACAGGTCTATTGATGCTATATTTCCAGATCCTGCAGAGTTTTCCCCTATAGTTCCAGCATAACTGAATCTTTCAGTTTTATATCCTGTCCCAAATACAAGTTACTAAATGGATAACAAATCTAAACATGAATCAGCTTCATAATGTAGGCCAAAATTATGTTGCTTAGTGTAGTAGATCACACTTAGAGTATGCCCATTGAGTCGGTAGAGGTTTGGTGAGTCAACGCCTTCATAATTTCCACTGATTAAAACGTCTTTATTCTAGTTGTTTCTATTTTAATACAATAAGCAGAAGTTAAAGTTGCATTCATGGAACTTGTAGATGAGTAGACTCACTAAATTCTGATTGATTCAATGGGCTTATGCTAGTGCAATTGACTAAATAAACAGGATTTGGGTCATAAACTCAAATCCTAAATTTCCAAGGAGACAACTAAAGCGCAACACCCAAACCTTGCTATGCTACAGATCAAGTTTAAATATCAAAGAACTGTACAACCAAAGTAGCTCAATCCAAATATTAGTCCTAGAGATGGGCACAAAACGCAAAAATTGTGCTTTGTTTTGTTTTGTTTCCCATTTAATTTTGTTTAATTTTGTTTTTCATTTTGGTTCATTTTGTTTGTGTGTTTGTGTTTCTTTTAACTTTTTTACTGTTTTGGCAGTAGGGGTGCGTGTTTGGTGCTTGTGCAACATTTGTGTGATTTTATGGGGGGAATGTTTTGCTGGAGGGAGTGGTGGTGGTCTGAAGTTTGGGATCTGAAAAGAAGGTTGCTATTTAGGCATGCTTGATCCGGAGTTCCGGAGGTGGTGGTGGCAGGCGGCAAAAATTATCTTCTTGTTCTTTTAAAAACAAAGGAGGTTTAAAAATAAGCCAGGGAGTTTCCCTCCCCCAATGTGCCTGATCTGCGCTGGGAAAGTGCGGGCTTTTAAAACTTTTTTTTGCCAAGTCCCAAGCCCGCACTTTAGCTGATCAGTGCTTGGGGCTCTGCCAAAAATAAAAAAATAAAAATAAAAAAATAAAGCTGTGGTTTCCCGCACCTGCTTTTTCCCATAGTAATGCATTGCTTTGATGCATTCCTATGGGAAAATGAAAAATGAAGCAAATGAAATGGAAATTTCCATTTCCATTTCCATTTCTTTTCATTTTTCTTTGATGAGTAGGTTCATTATTCGTTTCATTATGTAATGAAATGAATAACAAATAACAAAACAAATTAAAAATTCATTTCGTGCCAATCTCTAATTAGTCCCAGTTAGAACTGGTATAGAA
Organism: Phrynocephalus forsythii; assembly: GCA_029282475.1. Classification (NCBI taxonomy): domain Eukaryota; kingdom Metazoa; phylum Chordata; class Lepidosauria; order Squamata; family Agamidae; genus Phrynocephalus; species Phrynocephalus forsythii. The sequence continues at coordinate 177,126,688 of JAPFRF010000001.1, read as the reverse complement.
AAATAGACAACTGTCTTATATTGAATGAGACCATTTGCCCACTAGGGCAATATTGTTAATTCTGACCTGGTAGCAGAATTCTTCCCCCCATATCTTTGGAATTCAATGGTGATCTCCCATCAACATGCTCACTAGACCCAGCCTTGCTCAATTTCCCACATCAGCTGAGACTGCTTATTGTGCTGTACTGGTTTCATAAATGATCAATTCCTTAGAAATCATGACCTTTCATATAAATATATATAACGCAATATATGGAGCTTACTTAATGTTGATTGATCCATGTAGTTCATTCAGTGATACTACTCTTGCTAGACTGGATTTAGTCCCAATTGCTGGGAATGGATTTAGACCCAAATGTTTGTCATCGTACAAAATGACAACATAATAAGTGATGAAATTCTTAGAAGAATTCCATTTGGAAACAATGTAAATGCAAATAAAAATGCATGTGTGAAGTGTCAAAACAGACTACATATAAATGTTGCATATTTTAAATGCCATATTATAAATGTTATAGAGATAATACATATTAATCATATATTAATAATTAATATTAATATTTAATAATATATAATACATATAATGCATATTATATTTCCATTAGGACAAATTCTGTTAACACTATACTGACCATGATGTGTACACACACACACACACACACACACACACAGAGAGAGAGAGAGACAGAGAGAGAGAGAGAGAGAGAGAGAGAGAGAGAGAGAGAGAGAGAGAGAGAGAGAGCAAGATTTAATAATTTTTTTGCAACAGCAGCAAACAATATTGTTATAAACCTTTTGACCTAGTAACAACCTGGAGTATGTCTTTGCTCTGTTTTCGTAATGCTTAAAAGCCTTTAGTGCTTTGTTGCCAGCTAGAAACTAGTCCACATTATTGTTGACTGATGGACTCCCTTTCGTTGTGAAAGTACCTGCAGCATGATGAATCAGGTAATAAAGAAATCACTCACTACAGGGTCCTATTTAACTCTAGCGGATTATTCTTCAGAAATGATTCAATAAAGTTGCAAAGGAGGGGAGATAAATCAAACCCTTCCCATTTCCATATGCTATCAAGGTCATAAGGTACAATCATTTCTTTTGGAACCATAGATTTCAATAGCTATCTCTAGTGTACCCACTTTGTAATTCTCCTTACAGAATAATTTATCTATGGCCTGCATGCTCAATACTTCTTTCCATTGTTCAGGAGGCATCTATTCTCATCTCAATACTGGATGCAAAGCTTCGAAACAATCTAGGAACTGAACAAGGGTTAGTATATTAAAGAACTTCTCCAGGTATCTCTCTCTCTCTCTCTCTCTCTCTCTCACACACACACACACACACACACGAGAGAGAGAGGGGGGAGAGAGGATGATTAAAAGCAAGCAACCAATTCTCCAAAGCTTCCACCTCTATGATTTGTCTTAAAATGTATACACAATCAACACAGCAGTTTCAAGACATTATTTCTGTAGTGCTGGAGTGAACCTGGGATTATGAAATGTTAAAATGGGACTTCAAGGGAGCTTGAAATGGCAGCTGAGAGCATGTGGGTGGGTGACAATCCCATCAGCTGGCTGTTGGAAGCATGGGCTTCCAAGGATGGGTGGCACCTCTCCACACAGTTTGGGGATGAAGCACTTGCTTTACCCAAAAGCTTGCAGACACTGGAAAGAGTGCAGTGTTGAGATTATTTAGATGGGTGAGAATGAGTTTTGCAGAGTTTTAGAGCAGTTTGTTTTTTGGAGCAGTTCCTTCCATGCTATCTGAGGGATGCTAGGAGTTTCATCCAGAGATATGGTTGTCACAGCAGGAGCCTTTCATATCACACATAACTGGCCAATTGACTGCCTTACCTTGCTATATGATGCATTTTCTGGAGCTAAATATTCATCAAGGATGGCTCCTCAGTGACCACGTTCACCTATCAACACATCTCTGGAACGCTCTGGACTAGACATGGGCACGAAACAGAAAAATTGTGTTTTGTTTTTTCATTTGTCGTTGAGAGGTCTGTTTCAGTTCGTTTCCGTTTGTCAGGAATGTTTTGAAAAATTTTGTTACTGTTTTTCGTTTTTTTGTTTGTAGTTTCTACCCGCTTTTTGCGCAATTTTTAAAGCATTTCCGTGCGCAGGCATCCCCCAACGCCCCAGACCAGAGGGAAAACACAAAAAAAATGGATGCTGGCAGAGACACAGTATAGACTAGGTATGCAGGGAGGCTGCAAAGGCAGCGGCGGGCGTTGCCCAGGGTGCAAGGCAGCCGCAGAATGACTGCACTGCGGGGCAGGGGAGGGTACTCACCGAGAGGTACGTAGCACGCACGCACACAGGGAGGCTGCAGGACTGAAGCTAGAGTCGCAGAGACAGCAATCCCACCCTAACTCCCACCAGAGACTGCAAGGAGGACGGGGGCGGCCAGAGCTTTTTATGCCCTCTGTGGCTGCCAGACCTGCCCTCCAGTCTGCAACGTGGGCATGCTATTGGTTGAACATGATCCCATCACATGGCTTGCCTCCATTTTGTGGCTGGTGGCGACATCCATTTTAAAGGGAAAAGAAAAATGCATTGCGATGGGAGAAGACTAAAACAAATGTTTTAAGGACCCCAACCCCCCTGGTAGGTATTATCAGACAATATAAATAATTATTGCTGCATTTTTATGGATGTCCAGGGCGTTTTTTAACATTTAAAACAGCTCATTTCATTGTGCATCGCCATTAACGGAAACGAAACAATTTTCATGGTTCTGTTCATTTTGTTTCATTTTCATCACAATTTTCGTTTGTCGTTTCGTTACGTAATGGAAACGACAAACGGTAGCGGAAACGAAAAAATGTTTGTTCCGTGCCCATCTCTACTCTGGACCTTTTCTGCTTCCACGGATGGGACATATCACTCAAAAACCTCCCCCACCCCGACTTTGTCGTGAGGGAAAAGACGAGCTATTGAATGCCAGGGTTTGTATTTTCAGCGTTGAGAAGCAAAACCCCTTGACAGAAATAAACACACCTGAACAGAGAAATGCGAGGAAACAAATTTCTAAAAAGTGCAAGTGATACATTAAAAGTGTCTGCATTTGGAGGGACTGAATCAGCAGGTTATGTGGGTCTGAAAGAATGTGCTTTTCACATGCCCTTCATGCTGTTCCTCTCCTAAAAACTCAAATATGTTGCCAAGAATCCATGCTCAATAAGGGAGACTCCAGACAGAATCTCATACATCAAAGTCAAGCTCTGAAAGTTTCAGACCAAGACTTGCCGCCCATCCCTCAGCACAGTGAAAATGTGTAACCCTCAGCAACACTTAAAGAAATCATTTCTCATTCAAAATTCATTATATTGTCGCTGCAGTTTTATTAGGAAACTGGTCGTTTCTATCGATTAATGCAAGGATGTTGTAGAAACCCGAGACAAATGGAAAGTGCTCTCAAGAGCAAACTGTGACTTCTGGACACAGTATATAAACACCAGCGGGAAGAATGACATCGCCTGCCTATCAGCTTGTGCATTCTGCCTGGACCCAAAACAAAATGGCTTTCAGTGCCATCAGCCTGCGTACTTCAGTCTCCCAGCAGTCACCTAAGTAGCAGTGAAATGGAGCCACCACTGAAAGATTCCTCTGAATCCTATCCCCAAACTTAAGCAGGAGGATGAAAAAATACCTGTACAAGATCATCTTCTTTGCTATTTTTTTAAACTTCAAAATTATTTATTCTGGATGAGAGCAGCCATATTATTACTATTTTCCTGGTATGGGGAAGCTGCACACTGCTATGTTTGCAAAAGTTGCATCATAACATTCAGTTCTACAAAATGGTGGGAGAAATCCTGTTGCATAAATTTACACTGGTGTAAATGGATGATGTTAGCAGCTGCCGCCAGTTTTTCAAGCAGTTACTGCATCCTGCCAGAATATCTTAATTTCTTCCACCAATTTTCCCCGCTCCTTCATCTGAATCTAGATGGCTCTTCATAATCATGTGAAGCTATACCCAGATCTAACAGAAAAGCAGGTAAAATGCACCTTTGTCTGATACTTTTGCCTACAGGAAACCATTCTGTCTCTCAATCTTCTATCCTAGCAGTAGCTTTTTATTTGCAATCCAGGTATGCATCAGCAGACTTGCATGCAGAAACATATCAATTTCTTTCTAAACAACCCATTGTTTCTCATGATCCACACAGAGTGTAAAGCATAAGCTGGTCTTCTGAAATGCTTTACTGTGCCAAAACATGACAGAAATGATATAATATGAAGATATGGAAGCCACTATTTGAGGTCTTCTGCTGTCCAAAGCTTAGACTGTTCAGTATTTTTGTGTCATATTCAGGCAAGATCTACGCCTTTAGTTTTCCTGAACTTGCTCTGTTAGCTTGAATGCTTGTAGCACTGAATTCCCATGATAACTGACACATCAGAATAAAATTGGTTTAAATATTCAGAGCACCATGATATTGTATTCCACGTTTCGACAACACCTCACTCTCACATTCTCATCCTTTTAGAAAAGAATATTTTTAAAATCCACACTGCAGTTTGAGAGTTTCCCTGAATACAAATGAGAACACAGTTTACCTGCTTTACAAGATCTGCTTTCAGGATCCAATTAAGTTTTGATTAGAATCCTGAAATCGACCAAGGAAGGCCGGAAGCAGGTGGTGACTCAATGAGGGAGAACAATATGCTTTCAGAATTAAAGAACGGGATACCCCTAAGGACCTGTTGGGTCAGGAATGTGCTTTTAGCTCAGGTTCACACACCTGTTACATAGAAATGTTCCCCAGACCCTTTCTACACTCAGCTTTCTTCCTTTTCAGTAGTTCACTTTAGGAGAGATGTATGGATTGGCAGAAAAGTTTCTTTTTAATACTTCAACTCTCTGCATGGCAGAAACTAGTCTTGCTAGGTCAGCACCTTCTCATTTGTTGAGGTTTCAGGGGCAAAATGTAAGACCAGGGGTAAGCCATTGTATAACAATTGCAAAGTAATAGGGGTGTGTGTGTGTGTGTGTGTGTGTGAGAGAGAGAGAGAGAGGGGGGGAGGGAGGGAGGGAGGGAGGGAGTCAGACAGGGATTTCTAATATGTGCTTTACATCGTAAGCACATATAATGTACAACACATAGATGGTTTAGTAGTAATAATAATATTATTAAAAATAGTCCACTTGCCTTAACATAGAATCATAGAGTTGGAAGAGACCTCAAGGTTTTTAATTAGTTTTTCACTTTACTTGTATTCAATATGAATCCATAATTTTAAATTGTATTCTGCTATGAATAAAGTAAAATTATTACTTATTGCACAGTAATAAGTAAAATTATTACTTATTGTGCAGTAACATTTTAACTAGCTTTTCACTTTACTTGTATTCCATATAAATCCATAATTTCAAATTGTACTCTGCTATGAATAAGGTAAAATCATTACTTATTGTGCAGTGATTTTAGTGTGTTTGAGTTGTACATCAAATATACAATTGTTTCCTAGATGCAGTCACCTGAAAAAGTTAGGTATGTTTTAAATCAATTTGCCCTGTTTAAACAGAACCATCAGCTATGGCGGTACCCACAATTCCTGCTAAGTCTTGGAGCCTTTTCACACGACCCCTAAGATCCACTGGCCACTTAAATTTGGACCAGAGATCTTGGGGGTTCGTTGCTCTTCCTGTGTTCCCACCCCCTCCGCACTCCTAGCTGCTGTCTGCGTGAGGAGAGGGAGAAAAAAAGGGAGAAAAGAATGCAGGCTCACCTCCATCTGCCGGTCGAAGCCGCCCCGAGCCCCGCCGTCATCCTGATTCCTGTCTCTTAAAGGAGCGGGGGGCAAAATAACAACAAACAGAAGTGAGGAGAGCCCGGCACTCACTAGATTACATCCGCATCAGGGATTTTCACCCCTGGAGAGCAGGTACCTGAAAAGTGCACTGGGATGCGCTTAGGTGGGCGTGGTCACACTTAATTTTCTGTAAACTCTGGAGCTGGTGGGGAAACAATTTTAAGCTCCAGAGCTGGGAGCCATTTGCCGCAGAGTTTAGGGGTCATGTGAAAAGGCCCTTGAATCCCACACAACCTTTTCTGACAGTTGTATAAAGTATATAAGAAAGGGGGCACCATATTGCTACAGGGGTATCCCCACTGCATCTCTGCCTCTCATCTCATTGGCCATGCCTCATCTTCCCTGACAGGAGCAATAGCAACATCCCTCTCCGCCACTACTTTACCAATAGAGTGACTGGACAGGTATGTTGTTGGTCAGTGGCTCTCCAGCTGCCCCAAAATGAAGCAAGTTGCCCATGAGGGAAAGGAAGAAGGTAAGGCCACAACATTAGGCTCCCTGTTGGCAGTGGGTGAAGGTGAACATTACCATGCTTGTGCATCATACCATCTGAGCTGATTACCTCTTGGTACAGGAGGAAGACTTTGGCAAAGGCAAAAGAGAGATGGCTCCTGCAGCTTTAATAGCTGTGCAGAATTGAGAGATTTGACCGGTTAAGCATCCAGTTCAAAGCTTTCTCAGTTTAATGCATTTGTGGATGATGGGAGGGGGAACTGACCAAGCAGTTCCCTATAAAAATGAACAGTAGAAAACATATTAACTGTTTTCTTCTCAAATTCTACTCAAGTGTAAGTCCCAATGAGTTCAAGGGGATGTATTATTAGGTGAATGAAAATAGGATTGCTCTGGATAGCACATTTTAGTGCCTTCTGCAAAATGTACAGAGAAAAACAAAAATGCTTTATTCAAGGTCAGAGAAAAAAAGCAAAGTGTTCCGCAGATTTACTTGCAACATGTTTTTGCATTTACTTAACAGCATTTTTAAAAGAAAAAAGAATCAGGCATTAAAAGGAAAGAATTTTAGTTATATATGCCCTTTGTTATCTAAGGTAAGAACATGATTTACATTTGTGGCCAGGACTTGTATTATTTAACAAGCTTCGCCCCTCTTGCCAAGCATGCATCAGTAATTTCATGCCTTTAGAATGTCAACAAGGGTAATAAAATAGCAATTTAAAGCTGCATTAGAAGCTAAAGTAAATGGCACAATTCTTCTGAAGCTATTAAAACAAAGAGCACAGCAAAACACTCCTGTCATTACACAGCTCTACACTTTAAACTAGGTATGTTGCTCCTGGATGCTTCTTCACATTTTCCAGTTTTGAGGTGGGATTGTGACACTTGTCTAAATAAACAGAAAGTATTGTGTGTGTGTATGTGTGTATTTTTTAACTCCACACCTGTGGAACTCCTGTGTTTCCTATCACCATCTCCAGTCTGCACCACTTTAGGGCCACTTTTGAAAAGTGGCCTGAAATCCATCCATGTTTTGACTCATGTTTTTTAAATAAGTGCACGTTGTGTCATGAATTGCTTGCATTCATTCTTCCTATCAACTCAAACATGGCGAGTTGGGTTCTCACATCCATTTGCCAAGGATATCCATTTTCAAAATCTGTGCATGTTAGTGGTCTGCCACACCACAGACGCATTGCAATGTGTGCATTTTGGAATTCCAAACTGCAAATTTCAAGAGTAAGGAACTGTAATTTTTTCTCCTCAGGTTTAAGATAGAGGTGCCTATCTTGACCATCGTTTTTGCATTTTTTGGAAATGGTATTGCACAAATAATACAAATGGCACAATTTTAGTAATTAGAAGCAACAAATGGGAGGTTTTCACCTTTTGGATCAGTCACTCTTTGTGCTTTTCAGCTTCACAAAGTGATTTTGTGATGGGACATTTTGTGCAAAATGCAGAAAGCTCCTCATGCTGAAAGCAAACAGTCTTGCAGGGCTTAACAATTCCTTGATATCACTGTGTTGAGATAGCCAAAAGCAAGTACAATGAGGAATGTAGTAAATGTTCTTATCAGTAGTTTAGAAAGTGTATATTAAATGCAAATTATTTGAGTTTTAAAAGAAAGTGGCATGAGAGGGATGCAGAGTGCTTGGTAGCCCTATTCAAAGAGTTGGGTGACAAATGCCAAACTGCTGCATGAGCAGTTTGGAAAAACCCCTCCCACACCCCACAGCCTTTGCACATTGCGCTTATATCCATCTCAAGAAACTAAACTGGCCTCAAGAATGGCCATGAATCTTGGGTCTCTAATAAAAGCATATAATTTTTCTGAACTACACACAAGAACTTAGAGGATAGCCTGAGGAAGATGAATTGTCAACCAAAGTTTTTGCTGTATGCTTTTTGCTTGAATTTTTTTTTAGTGGTGTAATAAAAATATCACCTGTTCCCCAATCCGTGTTGTTCTTTATTAGAACTTTGTAAACTGCAGACTACAGACTACTATAAAAGAATACTGGATGTGAGGAGAAACTGTTTCTATACTTTTTAATATATCAGGGCATGTGAGACGTACCTACTCCCTTCCTCTGCCCTTACCTATTTCTCTGTTCTAAAATGGTGACCAACATATTTATTAACTGTAGAACACTAGAAATTCAACAACCGTTGCTTCTCTCAGCAAAGTCAGCTTAATTAAAGAGTGTAAAGGGGAAAAAATAATAGGAGCCCCTGAGGTGTATTTAGAGATATAAAAAACGTGCTCACCAAATTCTTCACTATTTGCTGTGTGGGTGGTATTGACTTGATCTTCTTTCTTTATCCATATTAGGATATTACACAATTTAAAATTATGGATGTCTAAGAAATGGACATGTTTTTGTTCTCCCTAGGTTAAGCTTAGCCTCTTTTGGTCTAATATTAGAGAGGAAATTCCTCCATAAGGAATTTTAAACCCTTTGCTTCAGATAATTGTCATCAAGACAAAGCAATGCTACCTTTTCTCATCAGGTTCTCATTGTTTTGAGTAAACCTAAGACTACTGGCCTTTCTCTTTAAGAAGTATACAATATAAATGCAGCATGCAAAGTTCAATTTTTTCAAAGGGAAAGAAAAATGCTCCTCCTGTTTCTAACATGTTGAAGCCCATGCAGCTGATCAACTGTTATCATGATGCAAAGTGCTTTATTAAATTTATATTATTTTTGTTACATCATTATTTCCTCAGTGTGTTTTCTGTATGAATTTTCACACATTCATGAATTTTCACACAAATTCCTCTTCTCATTCCCTTTCCAGTCAAGAGTACCACAAAATATCTTCCCTTTCTTGAAACCCAGAGAATAATTGTATGATATTTCCTTCTGATGTAATGCAAGAGAAGCCTGACATTAACTTCATTATGGCATGAGAACCATCTCCTCAGGTTTCAAAAACTCAAAGTGGTGCCCAGACCAGAAAATAAGGACCTGGGTATTCAACTCCAATACTATGACATATCTGCTTCTTTCACTTTCTCCCACAATTCCACATTTTGAATTTTGTTAAACTCCCGCTGAAGGAAAACAGAGTATCAAAATGAAATTCTGAATTATACACATGAGATTGTCAGATCTCGACCTGTCAACTACAGCAATTGTTATACAGAGGGAACTGATAATAATGTGATGTCAATTTGAACCGGACTTATTGTGAGACTCCTAGGATTTCTTAGATATCAGATATTCAGAAGTGGTTTTGTCAGTCCCTCCGTGGGGCAGTCTAGACTTTGATACAAGAAGGGTCTTGGGTAGGTATGGGCACCATACGAAAAACAACACACCATTTCATTGTTTCATTAGCTAACAAAATGAAATGAAATGAATTGGGGAAGCAGCGTTTTGTTACACCATTTCCCCCTCTAGAATGAAATGATTCATTCTAGATCAAATGGCAGGGGAGCTTCCTCAAGTTGTCCCCTGAAATTTGGAAAGATTTGGGGGTCAGGGAGCTGAGTTATGAAGCTCCAAATGGAAAAGGCCTTCTAATTAGAATTGGAAGCTGATCAGGCCAGTGATAGTTCTGCCACCATATCCTATGTAATTAAAATTAGAAGTTTTTTCCTAGGGGCACCCCCTTTGGATCTTCATAACTCAGCCCCCTTACCCCCAATTTTTCCAAATTTCAAGGTATTCTCCAAAATTGCTTTCTGAAGTTATCCCTGCTACTTTTGTGCCCCAAGGTAAGTAATTTTTCAGTGCATCTTTTTTAAAAAAACATGCACTTGAAATTATTTTTTAAAAATATGCAATCAAAATTTACTTACCTTGGAACTCCAAAGTAGGAGGGGTAGTTTTCCAAATCAATTTTAAGGAACCCCCTGAAATCTGAAAAAAAATTGGGGTTAAGGGGACTTTGTTGTGAAGCTCTAAACGGGCTTGGAGTAGTTAATTGGCAAAGTGTGCTGGGAGCATGGAGGCAATCAGGGAGTTAACTCTATGGTATTAACTCCCTAATTGCCTCCATACTCCCAGGACAGGAGAAGCAAGGGGAAAAACTTCTCCTTTTTGCGTTCCTCTCCTCCTCCACCTCCCACCTGGGGCTCTTTGACAGGTCATGGTTTAGAGAGGGGACACCTTTCCTGCCCGCACACCCCAACCTATCAAAAAGCCCTAGCTGTTATGTGGGGAGGGGCAAAAGGCAGAAAGGAGCAGGGTTTTTTCCTCACTGCTCCTTTCTGCACTTCACCCCTCCCCCAACTTCACAGTTGGGGCTTTTTGACAGGTTGGGGTGTGTGTAAGGGAGGGGTGCCCCCTCTCCAAACCCTGACCTGTGAAAAAGCCCCATCTGGGAGGCCGGCGGAGGGGCTAAAGTCAAAACAGAGCATTGAGGATGAAACCTGCTCTGTTCAGGCTGTTGCCCCTCCCCTGCCTCCTAGCTGGGATTTTGGCAGGTTGGAGTGTGTGGCAGGGAGGAGTATCCCCCTCTTCAAAACCCAACCTGTCAAAAAGCCCCAGCTGAGAGGCAGGGGAAAGGACAAAAGGCAAAACAGATCATCGAGGGGGAAACAATCTGCTCTGTTCAGCCTTTCACCCCTCCCCCTGCCTCCCAGCTGGGCCTGGGAGGTGGGGGAGGGGAGAAACACAGAAAGGAACAGTTTTTTCCCTTGCTGCTCCTGTGCTGGGAGTATGGAGGCAATTAGGAATAAGGAAGAAAGCAGCAGTAAATTGAAGCTCTGATTGAATTTACCTCTGCCTCCTTCCTTCTTGCATTCTCCCTCTCTTTCCAGGGAGGTTTTATGGATATGGAGGGCTGTGAGCAGTAGGGGCGGCCCCACTGCCCACAGGACTCCCTGTACAAAACACCTCCCTGGGTGGAGGGGGTGGCAGGGGATAAAGGAGCAGTCAGGCAGGGAATTTGCTTTTGCCTGGCTGCTCCTTTCCTCCTACCCCCACCTTTCAGCTGAGATTAAGCTGTCAAAATCAGCTGGAAGACAGTGGGGAAGAGGCTTTTGAATCCCCAACCGCACCAGCTAGAGCGCTGGTACCAAGGGGGATTCATTTTGTTTTGTTTCATTTCATAACAATATGAAATGAAACACAGGGGGATGAAATGGAACAAAACGAAACAAATTTTTCCCATTTTGTGCCCATCGCTAGTCTTGGGTAAATTTACAGAAAGGTGGGGCAGCTGTTTTGTTACAGATGATATATAAGTTCCATAACTTCCATTATGGGCTTTTTTCTTTTCAGAAAAGAACACTGAGCCTTATGGTGCAGTGGTTTATATGTGTACTGCAGCTAAAATTGTGCTCATGAACTGGGGTTCAATCCCAGATAGCTGGCATGTGGTTGACTCAGCCTTCTATCCTTCCAAGGTTGGTAAAATGATTACCCAGCTTGCTGGGTGGGGGGCAATGTGTAGCCTGCATATTTAAATTGTAAACTGCCCAGAGAGTGCTTGAAGCGCTGTGGGATGGTATATAAACAGAACACTTTTTTGTGTTGCTTTCTGTTGGCACAAATTATGCCCTATTCATGTAGACTACCTTTAATAAAATGCTTGGCGAGCCCCCTCTTCCACTGGTGTTAGGTTTTCCTGGAGGTAAGCAGGAGTAGCAGTATATTCCAAGCTTTGTCTCTCTGTTGGGTGACATTTTCATTTTAAATTTCACAATGCTCACCATTCCATGAATCTGAAATGTGGACAAGATCCAGTTCAAAACCTTTAGAAAGCTGAATTGGTTTTGTTCTGGGCAATGCCTAGATAGGAGGCTGTGTGTGAATGCCATACATTGTCCCTTTGCTTCCATAGTATTGCCATGGGTAGCTATGCTGGGTAGTGCCGATGGTTAATCGGAGATCAACAACACATGGAAGGATGCAATTTGCCTATCCCAGCATTAGATAAAGGAAACATAGGATATTAATCTGCTTTTAGTTTGGCATCCATTTGTTTAACACCTCTCTGGCTGCTTTTAATTTCTGTGCTGCTTTACTGTTGCTCTCTGTTTCCTTATCATTAGAATGGCTTTTACAATTTATATTAATGTTCCTCTTGTATTGCCATTCCAGAGGCATTTCTTAAGTAGAACAGCAATAAATAAAAACAAACAAACAATAAAAGCTGTAACACTTTAGATTCTCGCCGATTTTGTGTAAACTGCTGGAGTATGATGAAGTACATTTTACTTTTTAAAAAAGTAGTAATCTGAATGGTTTTCAGATGCACAAACCTGCAACACTTGGCAGCTACTGAAATGAATTATCCTTCAGAAAAACAAACAGTGTGAAACTTGTGTAGCTCAGTTATTTGCTTTACTAATAATATACAAATATATGTGTGCATTTACATCACAGAAGGATGGACATTTTTATTTAAACATGTTCTCTTAATAAGTTAGACCAGAAAAGTCCCAAGAGAAGCATTTTGTGATGTTTTATTAATTATAATATTTAAAGAGTTCAAAAGGAAATAATTTATTCCCTGCTGGTCATATAAGTTTTTGAAAGTTGAAGGGGGGTAGGGGTAGGAGATGACATGTTCTTCTGTTAAAAAAACTTAATCAAATTTGAAATGATTTTTTTTTGGGGGGGCATAACAAAGGCTTCATTTTTGAACCAGTTTTACAAGATAGTTTGTCACTAGAGAAATCAGAATTTAAATTGCATTAATGTTTCTGTTCAATTATTGCTTCACTTTAGCTTCTCATTCTATCCTTGTTTCAAAATGTCTTTTTTTTTACAATGAAAGATAATATGACACAGTAAGTCAATTAATCTTTATCTATGCTTCTCTATTAGCTCAAAACCTCAACAGAAATTAGACGAGAGGGTCTCGAGAGTTATATTCTGTTCTTGTTAAAAGGATCCCAACTCAGAATGTGGCCACACAGTAGAAAACATGCTAATGAGTCTGCTGTGAGGTCACATCCAGGAAGTCAGATTTTCCTGGGTTAATTCACTTTGGCCAACCCCACAGGAGTCAGCAATGAGAGGGGAGGAAATCAGCCTTGTTTGCAGCTTGCAAATCATTTAAATCCCTTCCTCACCACACCTGATGTCTGGGCCTGTTTCCTTCTGTTCTTCCGTTCCCCTGCCCATTTCTTTCTTTTCTTCTTTTAAAGGCTTGCTATGCCTGTGCTAGGGCAGCTAAGTGACCAAAGACTGATGAGTCATCAGAGAGAGGAGTTATGAATAGAGATGGTCACCTTACGAAAAATGACACAGTTTCATCACTTCGTAAGCTCTCAAAATGTTACAAAATGAAACAAAATGGGAAACAGTGTTTCACCATGAAACAAAATGAAACACTTCTTTTTCCCTTTGAAAATCAAACGTTTCATTACTCTGTTAAATGGCTCCCTTGTAAAAAGCTACCCGCCAAATGTGGTGCCCTAGGACCCAGGGGAGCCAGTTTATAGAGTAACTAATTATTTTGTTATTGTTTCATTTTATTACAAGTTTTTTTACAAATATTCATTTAAAAAACAAAAAAACCCACTAGTAGAAACGAAACAAGACAAAACTCTATTTTTCTGTTTTGTACCAATCCCTAGTTATGAACATTTAAGGCAGTTCAGCTACCTCGTTGGGGAAACTGATGTGTGCTCTCTATATGCCATGTATAATTTGGGCAAATGAATGGTTTGTACATCCTCCATCAACAGATTAGTTTATCTCCTATGACTGTTGGAAGGTTGTGCTGGGTTGAGTTGATAAGTATGATGTTTTATATAAATAAGTAGCTGGTAACTATTCACGAAGCAGTCTAGCCTCAAGACTTCCTTTTTCCTTCCTGTCATCCCATTATAATTATCCTTTGAAATGGGTTGGAGTCTCAGCTGATCTCTGTTGCACCCAATCAAGAGTAATTACACCCAAGCTAATATGTGATTGCCAATTGGGCATTGGCATGGGCTCTAGCATGAAGGGTTTTCCTATTGTGTCACGCAGTCCTTCATATTTCTATCACAGTCACTCTGTAAAGAGAAGCTTGTATCCTCTTTGCGGCTTTCAAAGTAGCTGCAATTTTTGGTGGGAGGCGTTCAGCACATTTTTGGCAATATTTCTTAAATCTTATTTCCTGCTCATTATGCTGCACCACTTTCCTATTTAGCTGCTGCTCGTTTTATTCGATCCTCCCACACTCATTATTTTCATTTTATCTTTGTTGAGCTGCATTTGGCAACTATTAACCTATGCCTTTCAAAGCACCGATATAAACAAAATCAAGGCTGTGTCTGAACAACAGGGCAGGATGGTGAGTGGGTGGAAAGACTGCTCATGTAGCCCATTTTTGCAAAACAACAACAAAAGTTTAGCTTATAAGATATAGTATGTGACATACTCCGAGGTAATAAAGCTCCTTATAAATTAGGCTTCTACCTCCAGGCTGTAGCATCATCTTATGTATGGAAAATATAACACTGAATGTCACTGAAATTTAACAGTGCCAAACTTTTCCCTTGTTGCAGATGACTGCGCATTATTGGCCCAAAATGGCCTACATAGTCAATAATGCAGAACAGAACATGGACACTCAAAGTGATGGCAGACGTCTAAAGTACAAAAATATATTTTCTATATGCACAGTCTCTTGTCTCTCCTGCAATTATAGCAGCCTCTGGTAAGTAATAAAATTACCACATTCCGTTTGAGTGTGGAGAGCAAAGGTACAATGGTTGCTTTTAAAAAGTAATTAATAATAATAATACCTTTATTGTCAATGTACATGTGCACAATGAAATTAGCTGAGTCTCCCTTGCCCACCCCCACCACCATCCTACCCCCACCCCACTGGCAACCACTCAGTCTTATTGCACCCTGTGTACTTGACACAGAATGCGCCAACCCGCAGGTCAGTTCTTCTATACTTGTCCTGGGATTATTTCTCATTCAGCAGTCTGACAGCCCATGGATAAAAACTGTTCTTCAGTCTGTTGGTACGGCAGGCTATACTGCGATATCTTCTGCCTGATGGTAACAAGGTAAAGAGGTGCTGACCGGGGTGTGAGTCATCCTTAAGAATTTTTCCAACCCTCCTGAGGCAACGATCCCTAGCGATGTCGTCCAGTGCACTCAGGGGACAGCCCGTGATATACTGAGCTGTGCTTACCACCCTCTGTAGTGTCTTCCTGTCAGCAGCTGTCAATCCAGCATACCAAACGGTAATGCAATATGTGAGGATGCTTTCAATTGTGGACCGGTAAAAGGAGATAATCAGTTGTTGCTTCACTTTGTTCTTATGCAAGACCCTGAGGAAATGCAGTCTCTGCTGGGCCTTCCTGACTACTTTGGTTGTATTAATTCCCCAGGAGAGGTCTTCACTGAGGTAAACTCCCAGAAATTTAAAGGAAGAAACTCTCTCCACACAACCCCCCTGGATGTACAATGGGGCTGGTTCCTCTCTCTTCCTCCGGAAGTCCAGCACCATCTCCTTTGTCTTGGTAATATTTAGATGCAAGTTGTTTTCTAGGCACCATGTGGATAATTTTTGGACCTCATTCCTGTATGCTGATTCATCTCCCCCTGTAATAAGACCCATTATGGTGGTATTGTCTGCGAACTTAATAATCACAGTAGATTGGTCAGATGATACACAGTCATATGTGTACAGTGAATACAGGAAGAGACTAAGCACACAGCCCTGTGGGGAGCCGGTGCTAAGCTTCAGGGAAGTAGATGTAAAAGGCCCAACCCTCACTGTTTGTGAGCGGTCCCTTAGAAAGTCCTTGATCCAATCACAGATGGTAGAAGAAAGGTCCAAATCAGCCAGTTTTTTTTAATAAGAATGCTTGGTAGGATGGTGTTAAAAGCTGAACTGTCTTCAATGAAAAGCATCCTAACATAATTTCCAGGTTTATTTATTTATTTATTTATTTATTTATTTATTTATTTATTTATTTATACAGCTTATATACCGCCCGTCTTCCTAAGGGAACTCCGGGCAGTTCACAACGACTATGCAACACAGCATAGGTTTCTCCAGATGACTCACTGCAAGGTGTAAGGCAGTAGCTATGGCATCATCTGTTGATCTATTTCTCCTATAGGCAAACTGATGTTTATCAAAGTCTGGTGGAAAACATGTTTTAAGGTATTGGAGAACCAATCTTTCAAAGCATTTCATCACTACAGACGTTAATGCAATAGGTCTGTAGTCATTTAGGCAATTAACTGCTGTTTTCTTTGGGACTGGGACAATGGTAGCTGCTTTCAAACATGATGGAACACAAGCCGTTGGCAGGGAGATGTTAAAAATTCTTGTCAGGACCCCTGCTAACTGATCAGCACAATTTTTTTACCACTATCCCTAGGACCCCGTCTGGGCCTTCAGCTTTACTGGGATTCACAGCCCTCAATTATTTCTCAGTTGGATTACTGTAAAAATAACAATGGCAAATAGTTGTCATAAAGTCCAAAACCAGGAGAAAGAGCTTCCATTCAAAATGAAAAACCATTACATTTTTCATTTTTCAAATGTTAACTCTTGCTTCTTAGAAGTGATGCAAAGTTGTTTTTATTATTTAATTAATTTTTAATTTATTTAAATGATATCCAACCTGTTTTTCTCCTTTAAAAAGGACTCAAGGCAGCTTACTACCTTGAGTCCTTTTAAAATACATCAGTATTTATGCTAATAACAGTGAGTATACAATAATAAAAGTATCAATGCATACAATACCAAATGACATACATAAGCAATACTGAAACACATTCAATGCAGCAGAAAGAAGGACCAAATGTTAAGATCCACTAAAGAACAATAATGATTTTAAGTATCCAAAACCAGGGTGAGTAACCTCTTTTTGTAATGCCAAAGGCCACGGTCTCTCCTCTGTGGCTACCTCTTAAGGATTTTCACACCAGCATGCCTAGGGAGAGCCAAAACTAAATCCTGAATGCCAACCCCATAAGTTTCCTTTCTCTCGTTGCTATCCCTAGCCCCATAGAGTAGGGCTCTAAGAAGGCATAAACAGCTACAGTCACCCCCCACCATTTCATGGTTCAGGTACTGCGGTCCCACTATATCGTGGGATCGCAGTACATGGGGGTGGGGTGGGGAGCAATCCGATCGCTCCCCACTGCCCCCGCCCCTTCCAGGAAGCCCCCCGCCCCTTCTGGGAGGCCTTGGAGCTGCACGGGGTGTGTGATCCAATTGCTCCCCGCCACCCCCGCCCCCGCCAACCCGCTTCTGCATATCGCAGATTTTCATGTATTGCGGGTCAGGTGGGTCCCTAACCCCCGTGATAGGCGGGGGGGATTACTGTATCACAAAGACTTGATCACCTCATTTGAAAAGGCCTTTCAAAATCATACCAAGGTTGCATGAGAACAGATCAACCCTCCCAAATATTAGCCATGCTTCTGCTTGAAATGTCAAGTGCACTCTACATGTGGCTGCCTATGAGGTTAGTGTGGAAGCTTCAGCTGGTGCAGAATACAGTGGCCAGGTTATTAACAGGAACTAAAATATTCCAGCATATTTCTCCTGGTTTGGCCATTCTCTTCTGGCTGCCGATATGCTTCCACATTGACTTCAGGGTTTTAATGTTAATATACAAAGCCCAAAATGGTTTGGGACCTTGTTATCTGTCAGAGCAGCTTCTTCCAAACAGAAAGCCTGGACCACTTGCTCCTCCCGAGCTGGGCATCTGAGGGTGCCTAAACAGAAGGAGGCCAGTAAAAAAATAAACCAGAAGTCAGGCTTTCTTGGTGATAGCCTGTCAATTGTGGAATAAACTGCCAGCGGAAATAAGTTTGGCTCCCACACTTAGTAGTTTTATTTAGGCTATTAAAAACATTATATATTTGTATACCATCCATCTTCCAGTTGGAACCCTGGGCAGCTTACAGCAATTACATATATCAATAAAACAAATTATCAATTATCAATTTTCTTGACTGGTGTAATTTAACTGTTAATTTTGTTTCTTTTTATTATAATCACATTGATTATGGTTATTTTTGTTATTTGATATTTTGCATTTGGTTTGCATATATTTACTGTATCTGTTTTATAATTTGTACTTTTCACTTTGTAAACTGGCCAGAGTAGCCTTTGGGCTAGATGGCTGGGGTATATAAATCTAACAAACAAACAAAATCCTTATAATGGATAAATAATGGGACATCTTAAGACACAGTATTTAAACAACAGTGTTCCTACATACTTAAATAGCAAGCATCTTCTTAAAATGTTCCTTAAGAAGGAAAGTCCAAAGTCTTGCAAAAATATCAGCATACAGCAGATATCTTTGAAAACTCCTGAATTTGTAATCTGCCCTGGCATGGGCTACAAGCGCTTCACCTTCTCTCTGGTAAGTCTTATATGAACTTTGAATATTTTATATAGTTAGAACAGAATAAAACAGAACAGAACAGAATAGAATAGAGTGATACAAAATAAAACTCGGTGTTTTCAGATAGAAATTATGGGCAGTAGTAATTATAAGAAAATTGAATTCAGTTAAAAGCAAGTATATGAGAAGTACAGCTTGAAAGTAGCCAGTTATAAGCAACATACGAGTTGTTATCTAAACTGTTTATTTTAGATACTGAATAATGCCATTATTAATTCAAAAGTTTCATTTTGGGAACCATGCAGGTTTTTTGTTTGCCATTCTCTTATCATTGCTAAGTGGCAAGTAAAGTATTCTTTGTTTGTTTATTATTTCATTTAAAATATTTTCAACCCACTTTTCTCCTTAATAAAGGCCTAAGGCAGCTTAAAACCATTAAAAGACAATATTTAAAATTAGTAACAATAAATGTACCGAAAAAGCAACACCAAAGCACACCCAATGTAGTAAGATACAGCAATCGTTTTTTTAAAAAACCCACTTGGGAGGCCTTTCTGCAGAGAATGGCTGTTTTAACTCAGGCAAGGTTCATGGGTGGGGCTTCTTTGCCCACTCAGATGGATCCTTGGCACCATAGAGTTCATGCCAAAACATGATCTGGAGGGAGGGGCTGGGAGGCTATTTAGCACAGCTCCTCCACTGTTCTTCCTTCTTCTTGATTGTGAGCTCAGCCCCCCCCACACCCTATAGTAAGGAGAGAATGAGATTATCTGGTCGCTTCTGCGCCGGATGGGAATTTTTGGTTGTCCCTCAAACTGGCATGGAGTGGTGGCGAGTTTTCGCCCAACCCATTCTCCCTTCGGTGTGGAGCAGAGTGTTCAGTTACATCACTGGTCACAATTCTGGCGGGTAATGCAAGAGGTACGGGAATTGACGAACTCCCTAGGCAAGCTGCCCTTAACGTTCTTGTACCCATCCCTAGTTATGAACTTTTAAGGTAGCTCAGATAGTTCTTGACAGCCCTCAGATGAATTAAATGCCATCCCTAGGGTATTAGGATTAAACAAAGTTAAGATTTCAATGGTAGGTGAAACTGTGGGTTGTCCTGGGATAGTAGATTCCACGGGGGGGGGGATGCTGAACAGGCTGACTCAGGAAATCTCCCTGAACCCATTTCAAAGAAGAGAATAATGTAGTACAGTGCCTTCTTGCATTATGTTCCAGGTCCCCTCGACAGAATAAACACGGTGGCGGGTGGCCATGGGCAGGCGGTGACAGTGGCAGGGGGAGGCGCGGGCGGGTGGGCGGCGGCTCCGGGTGGGTGAGTGGGCAGGGCAGCGGCGTGAGCCGCAGGCGGGTGGCGGCGCAGGCAGATGGGCGAGTGGGCAGTTAGGATATCACTTAGGATAGAGGTTCTGTTCTTGGCTTGCACCCCAAATGTGTGTGTGTGTAAGCAAATTGAAGTTGGGAAAATAGAAAATAAATGGTAGTATATAATATATTTTTAAAATAACTCCACACCTCCCACTCCCAGTCGAACCTCCCCCTTTATCCAATATCAGAAAAAAATCCTCACAAACTGCCAGAGAAGAAATAAAGAATAAACTGCTATTCCCTTCAGCAGACAAAGCTGCAGGGTATCAAAAAAATTATTTTCTAAATTCAATTCCCTCCCTGCCTGCCTAACTTAAATCCTAAAGCCTCCAACCTCCCTCCTCAATCTCGATCGGATCACACCAGCACCAGCAGGCAGCCCTCCTCCCTCAACCACATCCATACACCCGACTGCGATTTCTGGAAGGTGCCTCGGCTTTTTATGCCCTCCGAGACATCCAGAAGTGTCAGTCAAAAACCTGGCGATGCCATTGGTGGAATGGTTCAAAAAAATTGCATGGTCCCATCCCATGCCCAGCCCAAATGGGCAGGTCTAAAAAAATAATAATAAAATAAAATAAAATAAAATAAAATCAATACGATGTTTTATTGCTATAAAAACCCCACTGCTGCTACTATTAAAAATCAGGCATTTAAAATAAATAAATTTCACATGTTTCTGTGGTGATTTCGTGTGTTTTTTGGCCATAATTTCAAAAGAAAAATTGTGGTCGCCATTTTGGATCCCCCCCACTGCATGGCATGCAGCGAGTCAGATGACGAGGATGACCCCCCCCAGCCTGGTGCAAGCAGCCCAGGACAGGAGGGGGGAAGGCCGCCCCCCAGAAACCACCCCTCTGGTAGGTGTCCTCAGGCAGGGATATTTTAGCCTGCTTTTCTGGCCGGGAGTCAGGGGTTTTTTGTTTTTGTTTTTTTACTTTTTAAAACTTTTTTTCTGTGCTGCTTGGCATCACACGATCGCCGTGATGCTATTAACGACAATGAAAAACCCGACCCAATTTTTCTTTTTTCAGGTCGGGTTCGAGCTGGAGAGGCGTAATTATCGTTACCGTTTCCGTTACGTAACGGAAACGATAACTGAAAACAGAAACGACAATTTTGCTGCTCCGTGCCCATGTCTAATCATTACCATTCTAAGAGCTCGACTCTTTGCCTTTCTCTGTCACTGTGAAAGCTATCAGTCTCATTTACATGAAAGATCAATATAGTATCATTTAATGTGATTAAAGTCAGAGAAACACACTTTACTTTGTTCTTGGTGACATTTTGTGCCATTTTCTTCTTTCTCCCACTCTTTTTAGAGATTTCTGTGCTACATTCCTGGGAGTTTGGAAGAAATATCATTGCTACTAAAATAATGAAAAGGTCAAGAGAGAATGTAATAAATTATGAAAGTCATGGCAAATTTTCAATAATTCTCCTGCATCCATTTAAATTAGTTCTTTTTTAAAATTAAATTCCATGACATGCACATTTTGATTAAGTATGATGATATGGCTAAACTACCCTCAACTGAACCAGCTAGTACAGCAAAACTGGACTAAATAAGCAAAAGACACACCGATCCATTTGCCATGAAACAGTGGCCAAAATCCTATTGGTTAGCACTGTAGATGGTACTAGAATAGGCTCATTGAATAAATGGGGATTCAGTAAGCCAACTTGTCTGTAAATTCCATTGATTGAAATGCACCACCTATACACTGACTGTTAAAGGAGGTCACAGATAGAGAAGTCCAATCAATGTAGGAGTTGACTCACTAAATTGTCACCTATTCAATGGATCTACTCTAGCATAATTTATGATGCTCAGAAATATTATTCCCCTTTGCCTTGTAAGAAGAAGACAAAAAAGTATCAGACAAACAGGGAAAGTTATCTGGCATTCCACTCATATCAAATATTTCTCCAAAATAAACATGAAGCTGAATTATATATACATGATGAAACAGGATCAATTATGACTTTTTATATAGTATGCCTTAGTGGAAGCTAAGAGTATTACCTTAATTAGAGACACCAGAATTACCATTAAGTCACTAAAGTCAGCAAAGCTGGAGTGCCATATCTTTAAAATTAATATCCAGGAAATGAAGAGGGTTCTTTCTCTATCTTGGTTTTCCACTTCTAGGCTGGAATTCCATGCTGGTCATAAATTCCTTATTTCACTTTTTTGCTTGTAAGTAGAGAGGGACATGAAATTAAGTAACAAATTACTTTGTTAGGTAATGAGTGGTAGGACATGTTTCATTTTGTAACAAAACACCATTTTCCCCTCTAGGATGAAATTATGTTTCCTAGAGGAAATGGCAGGGGAGCTTCCTCAGGCTCTTCACTGTAAGCCCCCCAAATTTGGAAAGGTTTGGGAGTCAGGGACCTGGGTTATTAAGCTCCAAAGGGCATGACCCTAGGGAAAAATATTTCTAATATAAATTAGAATTTTGGAAGCCAAGCCAGTGCTATTTTTTCCTAAGGGCATGCCCTTGGAACTCAGCCCCCTGAAACCCAAACCTTTCCAGATTTTGGGAGCTTACCTAAAATCACTTTAGGAAGGCAACCCTGCCACTTTGGTGCTGAAAAATATCTTGGAGCAGTATTTTTGAGTGCATTTTTTAAAATATGCACACCAACAATATAATTGCTGCTTAAATTAACTGCTATATTGCTTGCATGCACTGTACACACTTGCAATTAGCTATGGAGCAATTAGCTTTGGAGCTTAATAACTTGGCCCCCTGATCCCCAAATCTCCCCAAATTTGGGGGGCTTACAGGGAAGAGTCCAATGAGGCTATGCTGTGTTTTGGTGCCAATACATGGCTGTGATACCTATTTTTGAGTACATAAACATAACGAGATATTATGTACTTGGAAATAGGTATCACAGCCATGTATCAGCACCAAAATGGCAGGTTAGCTTCACTGGACTTTTCCCTGTAAGCCCTCCCAAATTGAAGATGTTTGGGGGTCAGGGGGATGAGTTCTTAAACTCAAAGGGGGTCCCCCTAGGGAAAAATCATTTTAATTGAGTCAGGAACCGGCTAATCGCTTGCCCGTGTGTGGGGCTACTATCAGCTTCCAACTCAATTAGAAATGAATTTTCCCTAGAGTGAACCCCCTTTAGAGTTTAATAACTCAGCCCCCTGGCCCCCAAACCTCTCCAAATTCCAGGGGCTTCCAGGGAAGCACCCAAAAAGATCCCCTGCTATCTTGATTCCTCTAGGATGAATCATTTCATTCCTAGAGAAAAAAATGTTGTTTCATTTTGTTTCATAACAAAAGCATCCTACTGTTTTATTACATAACAAAGTAATTCATTCTGTAACAAAACGTCAAAACAGCCTTTCATTTTTCATTTTGTGCCCATCTCTATTTTCAATGTAATTCTTCGTCGAAACTAGGGGACACGTTGGTTTTTGCTCTTACTTCTCCCAGATGGTCAGCTCATCCAGCCTAGGAGCTAAAACTTATTAATATACATAATGTACATGACATCTGGAGCTTGTCTGAATTTTGGAACTAACTAACTAATTATTTAAGCTTGTAACTTTCCTCATGCATCAGCCACTAATGTGCAGTTTAGCTTAACTTACATTTCTACAGATTATCAGTGAGTGAGCTGCATGGAGAAAACGTTCAGGTTTCATTCATTTTGTGTTCCTTGGTGGAGGTGCCTATCTTATTTTCTGGCCTTTCAGATAGTGGTCCATTTGTTAAACAGAATATAACTCAGCTCTTCAAGTTCTTTCTTCTTATGGTGAAATGATTGAACTGCTCTACTGCATGACCTAGGGTTCAGTTCCAGGTAGCAGGCTCAAGGTTCACTCTGACTTCTAACAGTAAAATGTTAGAAGTTGCTGTGGGAGGTGGGGTGGGGGTGGCATGTGTAGACTGCATAATTACTTGCAAACATAGAGAGAGTACAGTGGTACCTTGTATAAAGGAATTAATTCATTCCAAATGAAATTAAGCAAATTTTCCTTTATACAAATTCCCATAGGAATGCATTGAAAATGGAGTAATCCCATTTTTATGTTGTACGGATTCTCCCCATAGGTGATTATGTTAAGCAAATTTCCCCATCTCTGGAATTTTTTATGTTGTACAGATTTTATGTTATACAAACTACAGATGGGGAAGGAACGAACTTTTTTCGTTTCCATTATTTGTTATTTGTTCCATTACATAACGAAACAAACGAAAATTGTGATGAAAATGGCACGAAACGAACAGAACCATGAAAATTGGGTTCGTTAAGTTTTGTTTTCATTAATGGCGACCCACAATGAAATGAGCTGTTTTAAATGTTAAAAAATGTCCAAAATGGCTCCCAGATGACTAATATTGATTTCTTGGGTATTAAAACGCCCTGGACATCCGTAAAAATGCAGCAATAATGCAATAATTATTTGAAATTGTTACCTACCAGGGGTTGGGATCCTTAAAATGTTTGTTTTTGTCTTCTCCCATCGCGATGTATTTTTCTTTTCCCTTTATGGATGACAAAATGGATGTCGCCACTCTAGCCACAAAATGGAGGCAAGCCATGTGATGGGATTATGTTCAACCAATAGCATGCCAAGGTTGCAGACTGGGCAGGTCTGGCAGCCACAGAGGGCATAAAAAGCTCTGGCAGCGCCTGTCCTCCTTGCAGTATCTGGTGGGAGTTAGGGTGGGATTGCTGTCTCTGCGACTCTAGATTCAGTCCTGCAGCCTCCCTGTGTGTGTGCGTGCATACCTCTCGGTGAGTACCCTCCCCTGCCCCACAGTGCAGTCACTCTGTGGCTGCCTTGCACCCTGGGCAAGGCCCGCCGCTGCCTTTGCAGCCTCCCTGCGTACCTAATCTATACTGTGTCTCTGCCAGCATCATTTTTTTTAGTGTTTTCCCTCTGGTCTGGGGTGTTGGGGAACGCCCGCACACGGAAATGCTTTAAAAATCGCGAAAAAGCAGGTAGAAATGAAAACCAAAAACCAAAAACCGAAAACAAATTTTTTTCCAAAAATTCATGAAAAATGGAAATGAATCGAAACAGACCTCTCAACGAAAAACAAAAAACCAAAACACCATTTTTTTATTCGTGCCCATCTCTAATACAAACTCTTTGTTATACAAGGGTCCACTCTATTTTAAGCACTATTGGATGGTATATAAGCAGCAACCTTTGCTTTGCTTTTCCTCATTAAAGTTCTGCCTGACATTTATCCGAAAACTCTATAGTACCCTTCTTAAGCTAATTTTAGAAAACAGGGGCAGTGCAACAAAGAGGGAATCAATTTAAATGGCCTAAAACCCCTTAAGAAACCATTTCAAAAAAACATGGGCAAAGGCAAGCAATATACAGTGAATAAACAACACTATTTTTTTTTAAAAAATAGTCTAACAAGGAAAACACACCCCTCCATCCCACACAGAATAGAATCAATTCAAAATGAAATAGATAAATTCATGCTGCTCTCTTTCCCCAAAAACCTCACATTGCACAGAGGAGCCACTGTAGTTCCTCTTGCCAAAATCTGATAGGACTCTGGCCATGAGGCACCTGTGGCTACTTGCCTGCCCTCCATGATTAGCAACTACTCTCAGAGTTCAAGTGCTTCCTTCATTCAGTACTCTGAATATTTCAACAGATGCATGAAATAACAATGCCCACCCAGCAGGCTGGAGCAGCAACAGAAGCAGTACAGCCAGAGAGAACTTAGCTACCAAGTATTAGCAGGTGCCTGGTGATGTCTTTCAAAATAAAGCTGAACCTAGATAAGTCATGCCTCCCAGAAAACCTCTTACCCATTGGAGTCAATACCTGATTTTGTTTGTTTTGAAAAAAAGTGTCTCTCTAAATGTGATTTGTCCCCCTGGAAAAATTTCACAGGAAATCTCATGGGATTTCTCCAAAGTTTTGTGGCCATTTTTGTCCAGGAAGAAATGCTAGGATTATTACAATTCCTGTGGAGCATGACATCTTTCCACCACTTGGAAAGGGCATTTAGAATTCAGCAGTTTCCTCTGTAAAACAACAGACAACCACCCAAAAAGGTGTGTGTGTACCCAAGGTCTCATTTTCACAGAAGGCTGGGGTAGCAAGTCTCAGTAAGGACTCTCAATGCGGGAAAACTTGAGAAAGCAAACATTTGTGAGTATTCAACACATTCTTCATTTCAGGAGCATTCAAATTTCCTTAAACTCCATTACCAGATCCAAAGAAGTGCAAAACTGAAGAACTAGCTATGTTCCCATCCTAAGAGAAGGTTTCTCCAAAGTTGTGTCTAGAGATGAGGAAGATTTAAAAAACCAATTATGATATTCAATGAACATTGCTGATATCTTTAATATTCACCCCTTCTTATTCGTTGGGTTCGGAGACCCCAATAGACACAAAGGGATAAATGTTTTCTTTTTATTTAATCCTCTGTAAAAGGATAAGCCACTCTTGCCGTCTCTGCAAAAGATGGCTTTGTTTTCTTTAGGAATAAAGGGAAACCAGGTATCCATAATTACAAAGATGGCAGCAGTAACGGAGACCCAAGTACCAGTGATGGTGGCAAAAAAGGTAGGGAGGTTATTGTGAGGGGGAGCCTTTGGAGAGGGCACTGGGGCTCTTTTGTTTTTTTTTTAATGGCAGCCATGGGGTGTCTTACAAAACCAAACAAACCACAAACCAACAAAATGATTAACTGGTTTTAATGGAAGTTGAGTCATGACAACTGGACTTCTTTTCTTGAGAGATTGAGATGTTTCACTGCTCATCCAAACAGCTTCATCAGTCTGAGGAAAGCTAGTTGTGAGTCCTCCATTTAATAGTTCACTTTGACCTCATGTCACCCTCGTTTGAAATAAACTTATAAGATGAACAACAGCCTGAATAGGCTCGTTAGGTAGACAATAGGCCTAAGGTGAGTAAAAGTCCCACCTTTAACCTTCCCAACTCCCATTGAGTATGGGTCATTAGCTATGGCCTTCGTGGAGGGATTGTTGAAATCATTGCCTGATAAGTGGCAGATAGACTGTGCCTGAGCCCCCCATTTCTGTTGAGAGGAGGGGTTTTCGATACTCACAGGAATGGCTTCCCTGACCCCTCTCTCAAATTGATTCACTGGTTTGTTGTTTCTCAGGTGTGAACCACAGTGAGCTGCCATTTTGCCAGTTCATCCCCATCTGTAGTTGTGACTGAATTCTTCCAGTCTCTTTCAGTCCCAAGAGTGAATAACCATTTTAGAAGAGAGAAAAATATTGTACTGCAATATGTGGTTTTCATATATCAGCATCTGTTGATATAACTACATGAACATGCAGTTATGTAGAGGCACTATTAAAAATTAGTTTCAATGGAAGCAATTGGTCTTTTGAAACTCAACTGGTTCATTACCATACAGCGTCCAATATAGAAGTTCTACCTTATTCTCTGGTGTCTTGTGCTTGCATTCATTGCCACACAGACAACAGAATAGTTCAGGGGTGGCGAACACGCGGCTCGTGAGCCGCATGCGACTCCCGGCCAAAATAAATGCGGCTCTTTGTGTTTCCCAACAAGCGGGGGGAGGAGTAGATCGAGCCCTGGCTGAGACCACCCCCACCCCCTGCACCTGAGGGTCCTGCGGCGGGGGGCGCTGGCCTTGCTGCGCTCTGGCCTGTCTCTTTTTGACAGGCCGCCTACCAGCTGGCCTCTGTGATCGGAGCCCTGATAAGGGCTTGGGCAGGGGGAGCGGCTTCAGCGGGGGAGCGGCCTGGGAGGCGGCGGGCGGCGGCTTCTTTCTGGAGGCCCCGCCTTCCTCCCCAGCCGAGGATCGGGGCCTTGCCCAGCAAGGCCAGCAGCGGCGGCGGTGGCGGACCGCTCGTGACCAGAAGCAGCAGCGGCGAGGCTTGCGCCTTGCCGCGCTCTGGCCGGTCTCTTTTTGACAGGCTGCCTACCAGCTGGCCTCTGTGATCAGAGCAAAGGAGGAGGAGGAGGGCTGAGGAGGAGCATAGGCGAGGTGTGTATGTCTCTCTCTCTCTCTCTCTCTCTCTCTCTCTCTCTCTCTCTCTCTCTCTCTCTCTCTCTCTCTCTCGGGGTGGTGGTGGTGGTGGTGGTTGCAGCGGGGGCAGCGGGAAAGGTGGCTTCTTGGCGGGGGGGCGGATGGTGCCGGCTGCGCATGTGGCGTGCAGAGTGATCCCGCCACAAGTTTGTGCAAAGGAGGAGGAGGAGGGCTGAGGAGGAGCATAGGCGAGGTCTCTCTCTCTCTCTCTCTCTCTCTCTTAAAATCTCTCTCCCTTTTTATTTTTAAAAGCCCCTTTGGCTGCTTCCCTCCCTCCTAAGGACAGAAGGAGCTGAAGTTTGGCGCATGCAGCGGGTTCGGGGTGGTGGTGGTGGTGGTGGTGGTTGCAGCGGCGGCGGCGGGAAAGGTGGCTTCTTACTGAAAACAAAAGATGCCAGAAATCCCACTGAGATTATCATCCCATCACTCCAACAAGGTAACAAAAAACACCTGACTGAGCATGTTATATTATGTGTTTAATATATTATTGTTAAAATTATATGTTTTTGTGTGTTTGTCTGTTTTGGCAGGTCACTGCGTGGTGTGGCTCTCTGACTCTCACAGTTTAAAATTTTGGCTCTTTTGGTCGAACTTGTTCGCCACCCCTGGAATAGTTGGTATGCAGAGGTAGGGAAGCAAAAAACAATGTACTCAAGTGAAATGAGATACATGACCTACAGAATGAGGAGATGGGAAGCAAAAGGTGAGAAATGGGACTAGTCAAGTGAGAGATTCAAAGGGACTGCAAGATCAAGGCTGGAATGAATAGCCCTGGCTTTGCGTTGGAGGAAGCCTTAGAGACTTTGATGAAGAAGAATAAACTCTAGCATACAGAGGAATGGCCACAGTGACATGAATGCTAAGTTCCCCCCAATGGCGAACACTCAAGCCACCACCTCCAGTGATGCTGAAGCAACAGCCACTTGCACAGCTGCCTAATGAAATGTCCTTTATTTTCTCCTGAATCTGTACATCTTGATTTTGTATCTCATGTACATCGCAAGCAAACATAATAACCAGAACTCCGTATTTATGAGGTTGACATCAAAGTAAAGAATGCAGGCTCTGATGGTTCACAGTTCATGAGTGGGGAGACATCTCTCTTTGGACTATGGGGGCACCCTTGGACTCCTTACAACTTCTGGTAATTTACTTGTGCAAGGTTTTATACAATTCCATAGTAGGGCTCAACCTATTAGTACATGCCTGCAGCAGGGTTTTCCTGGGCAAGGAGAAGAAAGAAAAATATGGACACTAGATTAAGCTTAAGGGACAGTGTGTAGTCAATTCCCAATGTGTATCAAAAGCTGCTTTCACACGACCCCTAAAATCCACTGCAAAGTGCTCGCAGATGCAGAGCATAAAATTGTTTCCCCACCAGCAGCGGACATTAAAAAAAATAAAGTACGACCACGCCCACAAATGCACAACCCCGTGTATTTTACAAGTACCTGGTCTCGAGGAGGTAAAATTGTTCCGATGCAGATTTTAAAGCAGTGCATGCCTGTCCGGCTCCTCCGCCTTCTGTTTGTTTTTGTTGTCCCCCCCCTTTTAACAGACAGGAATCCCTAACAGGCTTCCTGTCCTACTACAATTAGCTGCTGCCGACTGGGGGAAGCGTGTTGGGCAAGTGGAGGTGAGTCTGCATTTTTTCTCCCTCCCCTCAATCCACAGCAGACAGAAGCAATAGAATCAGAGTGCAGGAGTGTGGAAACACATGAACCAGGACAACAAGCACATGATCTCTGTTTGGGGGATCTGCATTTAAGTTGCCAGCAGATTTTAGTGGTCGTGTGAAAGCGGTCAAAGTCAGTGAAAATGTAGAGCAGAAGTCATTTTTCCAATTTAAGGAAAAATTAGTTTGTGAGCAACACCTTTCAGAAACCATATCATTCAGGATTGCTGCTGAATGGGTGGTTCAAACCATACATTTTACAAAGGGCTTCCTTAGTGCAACTGAAATTATTTAGAATAAGTGTATTAGTGGTAGAGCCTATAAACATTTTGAGCATATAGAGCTCCCACCCCCAGCTCTGAATATGGTGGGAAATATTCCTGGTTCCCCTCATCACTCTACCTCCTGACCAAATTTACCCAGCCCCGCTTAAACAGTTCCCTTGTTCCCTTTAGGAGGCATAGTGAACCATTATTGCATGTTTGAGGGAAACACAGCACCTTTGGTTGCTCCACAACTCCATTTCCACCCTCCATTTGTGTGGAGAAAGCAACGAGGGAAAGGTTGGGCTAGCTGGTGTCCTTCAATCAAGCTGAAAATGCTGGATAAGGCTATCGTCATCGTCATCGTCATCGTTATCGTCATCATCGTCATCGTCATTGTCGTCATTGTCGTCGTCGTCATCATCATCATCATCATCATCATCATCCAAACTGTTAGCCACTGTGAAGATAACACACCAGCCATGGAAGTAATAGAATAATTGACATTTCAGTTCCAGGGGATGCCCGAGTTGAAGATAAAGAATTGGAAAAACAAACAAAATGCTAGCTCCGCGGGCGGCTAGTCCCCCCGCGGAGCCGATTTGCCCCTCCCAAGGAGGACGGAGGGGCGAGGCAGGGAGGACGTGCCCTGGCAGGGCGGGGGAGGAGCGCGCAATAAAGGGCGGCTCCTCCCCCAACTCCAGACAGTTGAGACCGGCGTTCCCCCACCCACCCACCGCGTTAGGGCCAGTGTGAGTTTACCTGGTCGCCTTTTTGGGGCCGGATAGGAATTTTTGACCCGCACTCTAGATTGGGCCTGTGAGAGCATTTTTCATCATGGTTCATCAATTGTTCTTTGGTCAAACAGCTTGAGGGAGGGCAGCAGGCAGCCATGATTGACAGATACCACAGCACCAGCCAGGAGGTCTCGGGGCTGGGGTGGGGAAGTAATGCGCTGGGAATTACCCAGGTTGGAAATAATAACCAAATGACATTTCAGTTGCACCACCTGGGGGTTGCGGCTGCCTGAGGCTGCCCGGTTGAAGATAAAGGAATGGATGCCTGGCCCCTCCTGTTGTTAATATTGTTATTGGTTAATAAAGTGTGGCAACCCCCAACACCTGTCTCGCCTGGTCATTCTTGCAGATCTTGCAGATCTCAGATATAATACCATCAGAGCTACAAAGACAGCGTTAATTAGCAACAGCATAGTTACTATGCCAATATTTGGTAAAAACTTGTATCTGTTTTACAGTACCAGTCAATGATTCTAGCTTATGGCAACTGTTTCCAGGGCTTTATCAATATAGAAGTTATTTACTGTTCCAATTTCAATACATTGTGCAGCTTGCCCAAGGCAACAAAGGCTGGCTGTTCTGAGAAACACAATGGATGGTCAAACTCCCAAACTCTGACTGTGTATTCAGCTCAGTGAGCTAACCAGCCAGTTGAACAGGACTCTCCAGCTAGGAAAACATGTCTTCTCTCTTCATAAGACTTTGTATCAGACCTCACCACCCTTCTCCAATCCTATTTTATACTTGCATTAGTTGATTCTATCTATTCAACTCATTTTACACAACCTTCTCCAGTGCTTCCTTTCCAAAAATTCTCAGGTTACAATGCCTTCAGGCTATCTCTTTTGTCCACATAGCACTGTCCTCCACATGTGGATTATTATAAGATACTTCCCTGCCCCACATGACAATCTTTTGCCTGTCAACAGATGTTTCCCTTGTAAAGTTTTGTTTTAACACAAAACAACGTTGAGAAAACAGTTAAGTGGTATTCAGAAGTCTCACCCA
The DNA here is from genome assembly GCA_029282475.1 of Phrynocephalus forsythii. Lineage (NCBI taxonomy): Eukaryota > Metazoa > Chordata > Lepidosauria > Squamata > Agamidae > Phrynocephalus > Phrynocephalus forsythii. Next base: position 177,094,960 of record JAPFRF010000001.1, on the reverse strand, counting down.
GGAATGTTACTGAATTGTGTTGATAGTGTGATATAATTTTTTCTTTTGGCTAGGGCTTTCCAGAGCAAAGAACAACATGCTATGCGTTCTACACCCTGATCTAACAAGAGACAAGGAAAGTAATTTTATTTCAAGTAAATTTAAGAGATATGCTGCATCTCACCTTATTCATTCAAAGGCATTTTAACAGCCCCACATTCAAGTTGTAAGTTGGGAAAAGTTGCTCTCTTTTGGCCCACTCCAAGGTGAGGCTAGAAGCTATACTTACTTTTCCAAGCACTTAGTTGGGAAATATGAAAAAACAACAGATAAGCCCAAATCTAAAATATAGATTCTCCACTGCAGAATATGCATGGTGAAGCAACTTGCAGGGGAGAACCAGCAAATTTGGGTCTACTTAACTCTTCCTTTACTTGGTCTTCCCTTCCTTCCAGTAACTTTCCCCTCACAATCTCTTGATGCAGAAGACACACACGTGTGTGTGTGTGTGTGTGTGTGTGTGTGTGTGTGTGTGTGTGTGTGTGTGTGAGAGAGAGAGAGAGAGAGAGAGAGAGAGAGAGAGAATGTGTGTGTGTTGGGTGTGTATGAGAGTACAGCAGCTGACAAAAGATAGGAGGGCAAAGCAGAAAAAAGGCCTTCTTATTCAATCTGTTCCAACCATTCCCTACAGTTCTTTACAATGAAACATTTGTTTTCATTCTCTTCCACATTGCTTTCAGGAAATATCATTATCCTTTTAAACAAATATCATAATATTATTTTCTCAAACCAGTTCACATTTGCCTTAGAGTGAGCTGGACACTTCTCCATAGTTTCCATATACTTCTAGTACTACGACACAAGTATCCTCTTATTTTCTTCAAGAGATGGTATCATACACCTCTACCTCTCACCTGCCCTCCTCTCTCAGAATGGTTTATTTATTAGATTTATAAGCAAGCAGGCACTGTCAGAAAACCTTGTGGTGCAGTTTTGGCTGCTGTAACTGCAGCCAAAACTATGCTCAAGAGCTGGGGTTCAATCCCAGATTGCTTTCTTTCTTTCTTTCTTTCTTTCTTTCTTTCTTTCTTTCTTTCTTTCTTTCTTTCTTTCTTTCTTTCTTTCTTTCTTTCTTTCTTCCCTGGGAACAGAGCTGCATAGACTTTGGGCTTAAGTATGTCTGCACCTGCCCTGGGGATCTGCATAACTGCACAACCCTCTGTAGTCTGTGGGATGTTAACAGCTAGTGAGTGAATAAAGTGGGGTCCTAGTTAAACCCACCACCTTTGTCTTGTCTCCTTATTTCTACGTAGGGTGGACAAAGCAGAACTGTGGTGTGGTCCATAGGTCTGAGGTTCCATAACCCACACAAATTTAGGATAAGGAGAAGATCAGTAACTTTTCCGAGCTCATCCAGTAATGGTTTTGTTGGTCCTGAATATTTGTTCTTGAACTTGAGCTACAGTCTTAATGTTACCCTCACAGAGGCAAATCCTATAACATTCTTCACAGGTCTGTGCTTTCATTGACCGTTTGCTGCTATTGTTTACTGGTGGATTCATTCATCATTGCTCGGTTGCATTTTGGGGAGAGGAGGCTGTCTCGAAGTCCGTATTATTACATTGGCTTTATTGCAGCCACAAATAGCTGTGGCAACTCATTGATCTCCCCTTTCTCACTCCTCTCAATTCAAAGATCTGACCTAGATTACACAAGATAAAACTGAAATATGCTGATGTCCATTATTCCCACAGGAAGCATTTACATCTTGCACTGCCAGTTAATAGCAACAGACTCGTTACAAGTTCTTGCATGCATAAAACAAAAGCTTTTATAATTCTGAGGAGGCATCTTGCTGTGATAATATATTTAACTCACTTGCGGTGCTGTAAAACTGATAAACTTTAAATACAATGTATTATGCCAAAAGATTAGGACCGACTTTGCTTGAGTTCACTATGAGTTCAAAATCAATGTTAACAGTGACACCCTCCTCCTCCACTTTTGGTTAAGAATACAAACCACTTCCCAATCCATCACACTCTCTTTCAGCTTGCTTCAGCCACAGATGAAAAGGTTTAGAAGGGAGCAAAATCACACACATGTCATTAGAAAAAGCACTGGTAACTAAGTTTGGTGGTGTGTGCACGCTAGATAGGGAAGCACAATCACAGTGGTAAATGGAGTCGGCTTAAAATGAATCATGATGATCACAGCAATTTGACCACTTAGCTTGAGTAAGAAGGCACTGATGATATACTGGTCAATTTTCCAAAAAGGTGGTTATGCTGTTATCTGCCACCAAGTTGCTTCTAATTTGTTGTGATCCTAAAAAAGAATTTCTGATGTACTTATGATTTTTAAAGAGTAATTCACCAATGTCAGTCTCCAGTACATTTTCATACCAATTTGAACCAAGGTTTCCTGAATTCTAGCGAGAACATTTATCTACTATACAACACATTCTATATTGTCTAGTCAAATGTGACTTAAAGTCTGTCCAGACAGGTATTTGTCCCCATTGTTTGGTGTGCTGATAAGCTGGAGTGGTCTACTCTTTTTTCCAATATCCACATATGGACATCACTTGAGATGAACAATTTGCCCCATAGAATCTTCATAGAATCATAGAGTTGGAAGAGGCCTTGAAGGCTATCCAGTCCAACCCCCTACCATGCAGGAACCCCCATCATAGGACTCCTGACAGACGGCCATCCAGCCTATGCTTAAAAACCTCCAAAGAAGGAGACTCCACCACCCTCCGTGGCAGCATATTCCACTGCCAGACAGCTCTAATGATCAGGAAGTTCTTCCTAATAATAATACCTTTATTGTCAATGTACAACTTGTGCACAATATAATTGGCTGAGTCTCCCTTTCCCATCCCCAGCACCATCCCAACACCATCCCACTAAGAACCACTCAGTGTTATTGCACATTCTATACTTGTCATGGAATTATTTCTCATTCAGCAGTCTGACAGCCCATGGATAAAAACTGTTCTATAGTCTGATGGTGAGGCAGGCTATACTACGATATCTTCTGCCTGATGGTAACAGGGTAAAGGGGTGCTGACCAGGGTGTGAATAATCCTTAAGAATTTTTTCAACTCTCCTGAGGCAACGATCCCTAGCGATGTTGTCCAGTGTACTTAGGGGACAGCCTGTGATATTTTGACCACCCTCTGTAGTGTCTTCCTGTGAGCAGTGTCAATCCAGCATACCAAATGGTAATGCAATATGTGAGGATGCTTTCAGTTGTGGATCGGTAAAAGGAGATCATCAGTTGTTGTTTCACTTTTTTCTTACGCAAGACCCTGAGGAAATGCAGTCTCTGCTGGGCCTTCCTGGCCACTTTGGTTGTATTGATTCCCCAGGAGAGGTCTTCACTGAAGTAAACTCCCAGGAATTTAGAGGAAGAAATTATCTCCACACAGCTCCCCTGGATGTACAATGGAGCTGGTTCCTCTCTCTTCCTCCGGAAGTCCAGCACCATCTCCTTTGTCTTGGTAATATTTAGATGCAAGTTGTTTTTTAGGCACCATGTCGATAATTTTTGGATCTCATTCCTGTAAGCTGATTCATCTCCCCCTGTAATAAGACCCATTATGTTGGTATCGTCTGCGAACTTAATAATCACAATAGATGGATCAGTCATGTGTGTACAATGAATACAGGAAGGGACTAAGCACACAGCCCTGTGGGGAGCCAGTCCTAATAGTTAAATTCAATTTCCTCTCCTGTAGTTTTAAACCATTGTTCTGCGTTCTAGCCTCTGAAACCATGGAAAACAAGCTAGCCCTTCTTCAATATAACATCCTTTCAAATATTTAAGCATGGCTATCACATTCTCTCTCACCCTTCTTTTTGTAAGGCTAATAATTCCCAGCTCCCTAAGCCGTTTCTCATAAGAAATATGTTCCAGATCTTTAACCATACTGGTCGCCCTTCTCTGGACCTGTTCAAGGTTGTCAACATCCTTTTTTAAATTGAGGTGCACAGAACTGGACACAGTACTCCAGGTGGAATCTGACCAGAGCAGAATAGAGTGGTAAAATCACTTCCCTGGATCTAGGCATTATGGTTCTGTTGATGCAACCAAGAATCGTGTTGGCTTTGTTGGCTGCCGCATCACACTGCTGACTCATGTTCAATTTGTAGTCCACCCAGACTCCCAGATCCCTTTCACAGGTACTATTCTCCATCCAGGTATCTCCCATCATATATCTATATAAATCTTTTTTTTTCCAACCTAGATGCAGCACCCTAAAATTCTCTCCATTAAAACCCATTCTGTTAGCTTTAGCCCAGCAGTTTAGTCTGTCAAGGTCATTTTGGATTTTCATCTTATCCTCTAGGGAATTAGCACCACCATCCAATTTGGCATCATCTGCACATTTAATCAGCATACCCTTGATTCCTTCATCCAAGTCATTAATAAAGATATTGAATAGCGCCAGACCCAGAACAGAACCCTGGAGCACCCCCTTGGTCACATGTTTCCAAACTGAAGAGAAGCTATTTATGATAACCCTTTGGGTGCAATCAGTCAACCAATTACAAATCCACCTAACAGTAGCAGTATCTTGATACCACATTCTACTAACTTCTTTGCAGGTATACCATGGGGAACCTTATCGAAGGCCTTACTGAAATCTAGATAAGCAATATCCACATCATTCCCCTCATCTACCAGTCCTGTAACTCTATCAAAGAAAGAGATCAAATTAGTCTGGCATGACTTGTTTTTAAGAAACCTGTGTTGACTTCTGGTAATGAGAGCATTGCTTGCTAAATAATTACATACTTTCTTCTTAATAATCTGGTTTAGGATCTTTCAAGGAATTCAAATGAAGCTGACAGGGCAGTAATTATTTGGATCCTCCCCCCCCCTTATTTTTGAAGATGGGGACATCATTCACCCTCCTCCAATCTACGGGGACTTCCCCTGTTCTCCAAATTGTGCCTATGTTGCTTGTGCCTTCATACAATGACATGTTTTAGGATGTCCCATGTTACTTAAGCCTTGAAGTTCTCTAAAATGGAAGTCACATCCTTAGTATAGATTTATAGACAATATCAGGGGTGGATCATTCAACAAATGGAGAGGCATCTCTCCAAATAGTGTTTTTAATGGGAATACCTCACCTCAACCACTCAGGTCATGAGCTGTTTGTGGGCAATAAAGATATAGCAAGGTATATTTTATTGTGGTTACTTCCCAATTAACTTTGCAGGTGTGTGGTTGTCAGTGGCAGAGGAGGGGATGTACAACATATGTTTGTCCACAGGAATAGACACATGGAATACATGTGACTGGAACTATCATTCTATGTTACAGGTATCCAGGAGGCAACCAATATAGAAGTATTGGTAGGGACTTGACATAGGGGAAAGTACCTTAGTATCTTTAGTATATCATATTTTACATTCAGCATAAATTTTGAACTCATTAGCGTGGTAGGTTGTCTTAATTCAAAATATATTGGTCTTCAAGAGCTCAATATATGGGAAGGTTTGATATGAAAAGCTGGTATTCCAGGAATGCCTAAAATTTCAGTTATTTTTCTCCTTATGCACTTGGAATAAATGACAACTGCTTAACTATGAGTGAACCAAAGGCATCATTTTCCCTTCACTCAATTGTGTCTCTAGGGACAACTTTTTCCTATGTCCTCTATCAACCCAATATGACTTTGCCTAGAATAAACCCACAGTTGTGCCATGTTCAGCCAGTTCCCCAAGGATTTGATTGCACAGTGGATTTCTAATTTGCAGAATAAAATAAAATAAGGTGGTCAAGTATTAGTTTAGTCTGCTAAGACCAGTCTAAACTAAATGGTCCAAGCATAATGGAATTTGGCTGGTGATACTCTATGTTAAAAGAGAAAGGAAAGACATGGTTCTCTTTGCACTGAAATAAGAGATAGTTAAGGTGTTAGAATCATTTGTCCCCAAAGTCATTGAAAGACAGACCTGCTGATTTAGAGACCTGCTTCTTGTCTAGTAGTGTCTTTGTGGTGGAGTTCTGTCAGCAAAATGTATCTTCAGAGCCATTTCATCTACAGTAGTCATTACTAGACATGGGCACGACTCGGCGAAATCCTCGTTTCCGTTTCCGTTCCTCGTTTCCGTTACGTAACGAAACAAAGAACGACAATTACTCCGCCAGAACTCGAACTCGAATCGACTAAAGAAAAATTGGATCTGATTTGTCGTGGTTCCAGAACTCTCCAACGCCAGAACTAACAGGAAAAAAGTTTTAAAAATAAAAACCCGATTCCGCCAAAAAAGCAAAAATTGCCTGCCTGAGGGCACCTCTGAGAGGGTTTGTCGGGGTGTCCCCGCCCTCCCCCTCCTCTCCTGGGCTGCGATCCTCGTCGTCGCCGCCATGCCAAGCGGCGCGGCAGGAAAAAAGTTTTAAAAATAAAAAAACCCCGATTCCCAGCCAAAAAAGCAGGCGAAAATATGCCTGCCTGAGGGCACCTACCAGAGGGGTGATTTCTGGGGGGGTTCCCGGCCTCCCCCCCCTCCTGGGCTGCACATCCTCGTTGTCTCATCGCCAACTTGCCAAGCGGCGCGGCACAGAAAAAAAGTTTTAAAAATTAAAAAAACCCGATTCCCGGGCCCAGCCAAAAAAGCAGGCAAAATATGCCTGCCTGAGTGAGGGCACCTACCAGAGGGGTGGTTTCTGGGGGGTCCCGGCCTCCCCCTCTCCTGGGCTGCGCATCCTCATCATCTCGTCGCCAACTCACCAAGCGGCACGGCACAGAATTTTTTTAAAAAAAAATAAAAAAAAAAATTCCCTGGCCCGGCCAAAAAAGCAGGCGGAAATATGCCTGCCTGAGTGAGGGCACCTACCAGAGGGGTGGTTTCTGGGGGGTCCCCGGCCTCCCCCCTCCTCTCCTGGGCTGCGCATCCTCGTCGTCTCATCGCCAACTCGCCAAGCGGCGCGGCACAGAAAAAAAGTTTTAAAAATTAAAAATACCCGATTCCTGGGCCCGGCCAAAAAAGCAGGCGAAAATATGCCTGCCTGAGTGAGGGCACCTACCAGAGGGGTGGTTTCTGGGGGGGTGTCCCTGGCCTCCCCCCTCTCCTCTTCTGGGCTGCGCAATGCGCATCCATTCCTCATCATCTCGCCAACTCGCCATGGCATGCGGTGCTGGCAGGGGATCCAAAATGGGGCAACCGCAATTTATTTATTTTGAAATCGTGGTGGTCCAAAAACACACCAAAGCACCACAGAAACATGTGAAAATAGCTATTTTAAAAATGCCTGTATTTTTACAGTAGCAGCAGTGGGTTTTTCTTGCAACAAAACGTCTCCATTGATTTTATTTTATTTTATTTTTATTTTTATTTTTTTACACATTTAATGGGCTGGCCATGGGAGTAGACCATGCAAATCTTTGGAGCCATTCCACCAATTGCATGGCCACTTGACCAAGTTTTGACGGAGACTTCTGGGATGTGCCTGTCGGGCATAAAAAGCCCACTAACCGTAGCCCTAACCCTAACCCTAACCCTAACCCATATGCCAGTACACTGTCCTTCTTAGTGGGTCAGAGAGGCACCCAGAGGTGCACCCCACGAACTCACCCTAACCTTACCTGTAACAACCCTAAGCCTAGCCCTTGCACTAACCTCCCTAAGTTAACACTATGCCAAATCTGTACTCGCATTGCACACACACAAGTACAGTTCCCTTATTGGTGAACCACAGAGCGCCGAGACTGAGGAGGTGGAGGAGCCTTCCCCCAGTGTGCGCACTGTGACACTGCAGTTAGCAGTGGGCCTGTGGTCAACAGAGAGGCACCCAAAAAAGAGGTGCCTCAAGTCTGAACTTGGTATGCATATCCAATTGGCTATGCATGCCATTTTGTAGTGGGCCAGAGGAGGCACCCACCCCAGAGAGGTGCCTCCAGGAGCCCGCTTTCCCTTCATGGCATGGAGGCACCCACCCCAGAGAGGTGCCAGAGCCCGAGGAGGGCACCCCACCCCAGAGAGGTGCCTCCAGGAGCCCGCTCCCCCCCAAAACCAGTACTAACGACAGACGAAAAACCGACAAACGAAATGACAACTTTTTGGAAAATTTCACGAAAAACGGAAACGAGCTGAAATGGGCCGGCTCCGACACACGACAACTCGAAAACGTCATTTTCCCTGGTCGTGCCCATCTCTAGTCATTACTGAGCTAAGATCACCCAGTTAATAAATATATTCTCATTTTTACAACTATTTTTCTTCCCTAGAATCTTGTACTTGGAGGGCAAGGGTAGAAAGGAAAGCAAATTGTTGTTGGGTGGTGGTGGTGGTGGTGGGGAAGAGTCAAGTCAGCTAATGAGGAAAGCAGAATGAGTTATTCTTTAGACATTTGAGATCTCCATTTGTTTCCATGTGGGCTGCTTCTGATAGCTTCCAATTCAATCATAGCATTTCCCTCTGTGTCGCTGAGAAAACTGTTTGACTACTATGACTTTTAAATGCCAAGCATTCATCCTGATTGAAGAATTCTGCATTGGGAGTCTGGTTGTTGAGTCTATATATTGAATTTCTACATGTCAGCACCTCTAATATAATCCTGGCAATGGCTAAGGGAACGAAAATATTGAAGCATACCCTAATAAGACCACCTCTTCAACATGAATTGATTCATATAACATTTTGCAATCAGTGGACTGCTAGAAGCAGCCCATGAATGAAACAGATCTGCCCATATAATAATATTATGGATCATTTTCTACAAGATAGGATTATAACTTTACTACCTTTAAAATAGCAGTCAACAAACACATTGCAGTACAGGGTCATTGAATTAGTGGGGATTTGGTAAGTTAACTTCTCTGTAAGTTCAAATGATTCAAATGGATGTACTCATAGAATGATAAATGGTTTCAATCTTTTATTATTATTATTATTATTATTATTATTATTATTATTATTATTATTATTATTATTATTATTATTATTATTATTATTATTATTATTTAACCACACAGCTATCTACACTGGATTTTATGTTACCAATCACTAGTCGAACGCTTCCCAAGCGTTTAGGACTCAGTGATGTATCGGCAAATTATGCGAGCAGATCCCAGTAAGGTGGCTTTCTGCACATTATTATTATTATTATTATTATTATTATTATTATTATTATTATTATTATTATTATTATTATTATTATTAAGATTGAAATCATTCATTTGATCTGTATAATGTATTCTAGACAAATAGAATATTCCTACAAAACTGTTTTCAGTATAAAGCATTAATCCTGAATCAAACTATGTACCAGTATCTTTTCTCCATGTTATTTTGAATGCCAGTCAACATAATCAGAACAAAAGCTGTGGAGCCTGCCTGTCTAAAGGGTTTAGGGTTATGTGCAATAAAAATATATATTACATCCCCTTTGGATTAGAAGGTTTTGCTGCTGACATGGGGATTAGGGTGGTACCAGTCACCACACAAGAATTTGTGAGAGGAGAAAGTTTTGCATGTTTCAAAAATGACCACTTTAAAAATGTGTAAAGGTCTCCTGGAGCTTTCCGACAGGTTTATGAACTTCAGGATGAACAAAATGTGGTCATAGCAATCACACTTCATGATGACACTGCCACAGAGACAGAATCTGGGGAGAATTTCAACCTTCTTGTCAAACAAAAGGTAGAAAGATGGTAAACATACTGAGGGAAGGTTTCTTTTCAAAACAGGGAGGAATGTAACAGGGGAAAATAAATTCAAAGAATATTTGTCATCTCTGATTCTGACTGACCTTTGCCAGCATAGATGAGAAGGATTGTATTCTGGACAATTCCTCTCAAGGCACAAAACATTACTGTTGCCTGTGAGTAAGTTACAGGTTTTATTTGGAGGAAAGTCAGTGTAATTTGGCAAAAAGGAAATCTAGCCAAACCATACAATCTTCTGGAGGTGGGTATTAATTTCAATCTCTCTTTAAATTTATCTTGTGTCGATGTTCTTTTCATTCTCTCTTTAAATTTATCCTGTTTCCATGTTCTTTTCTGAGACATCTTTGAGCTGGGTACCATTTCGCCAGAAGGGTGGTACAGGAAAGAAAGAAAGAAAGAAAGAAAGAAAGAAAGAAAGAAAGAAAGAAAGAAAGAAAGAAAGAAAGAAAGAAAGAAAGAAAGAAAGAAAGAAAACTCCAAATTGTTTACAGATTGAGAAACTGGTGGGTGGGGTAATTTACCAAATATTCTCAGGAGATGGAAATTCCTTTAGCAGTGCAACAAAGGTGCATGGATTCACAGAGTACAATAGCTTCAAGTTCCATTGATTATTCCAACCTTGAACTCATCAACTGGCACTTATAGTCCTGATAACTCATTTTGAGATATTACCTGGAGAAAGATTGAAAAACATTTTCTTCATTTATAGTTTTGATTCTGAATAGATCAAACAGAAAACTAACAAAACATGGCTTCCTGCAGTAACAAGTCTCAAAGCAAAAAGCAAAATGTTCTGCTTTATATACCACACCATAGTGCTTAAATAATTCTATGGGAAGTTTACAATTTAATCGTGGAGTTTACACATTAGGGGATTTAGAGTTTGCTGTCATCAGTATGCTGATGACACACAGCTCTACCTCTCCTTTACCACCTTTGCAGTGGATGCGGTGCAGACCCTCAACTCTTGCATGAATGCAGTCATGGAACGGACCAGGAAAAACAGCCTCAGACTCAACTTGGAGAAGACTGAGCTTCTGTTCTTTGGGGCGCCCTCTGCTGCATACAGTGGCCTTTTCCCCAGTTTGGATGGTATTACCCTTCAGTTGGCGGACACAGTGAGGAATCTGGGTGTGGTCTTGGATATGGTTTTATCCTTGGAAGCGCAGGTGTTAGCCGTTTCCAAGTCTGCCTTTTCCCATCTTCAGCAGATCGCCCAGATTCGCCTGTACCTGGACAAGGCTTCCCTGAGAACGGTTGTGCAGGCGCTCATGATCTCAAGGACAGATTGTTGCAACACTCCCTATGTGGGGTTGCCCTTGACCCTTATTCGTATATTTCAGCAGGTACAAAATGCAGCAGCCAGACTGGTTGTGGGTGCGGGCAGATATGACTGCAACACCCCAGTCTTGGCTTGGCATGCATTGGTTGCCTGTTGTGTCAAGAATAAGGTTCAAGGTTTTGACTTATAAAACCCTCCAGAGCTTGGGACTTGAGTAGCTGTCAGAGTGGATCTTCCAAAGATCAACTGAGGCCCGACCCACTACTAGAACATTGCAGGCATTCTCACTTTGGGTGGCCATACCTAAGGAGGCCTGGAAATCAATTACTCAAAACTAGGCCTTCTCTCTGGCCGCACTTACACTTTGGAATAAGTTGCCAAGTGAGATTCGCCTAGCACAGTCCCTGCCAGCCTTCAAAAAAGCTCTTACCATGCTTTTTAGAGAGCCATTTGGTGAGCATTAGTTTCTGTGGGATTTTGCCACCACTAGATTGATTATTGCTAGTTGTTTGCTGTGTTTGTTTGTTTTCCTTTGGTGTTTACTTTTTATTTTTATTGGATGATGTGTGTGTTTTTATATAGGGTTATTGCACACTGCCTGGAGTTCCTCTGGAAGATGGGTGGTAAATAAATAAATAAATAAATAAATAAATAAATAAATAAATAAATAAATAAATAAAACACCCTCACTGATGTCAACCAGACTCTAGGGAGGGGGAAAAAACCTCTTGTCAAAGAGGCATAATTCTTTTTGAAAGCAGAGCCAATTGATTAATGCTGGTTAATTGACAACCATTCCACCCTAGAATACTCCCTCCTAGCCATACCCACTAGAAGCAGCAAGAGAGGTTGCAAAATTCCAGAATCAAGTGGATCTTCTTTGCTGACAGTCTGACAAGTGACCACCATTTTTTCATTAACCACAATGCTCAAAATCTGATATTTTGTCTGAGTAGTTGGCAGCTGGGCGGGAAGAGAGAAAAGAATGGTGCAGGTGTATTCATATCTAGAGATGGGCACAAACCTGGAAATTGTGGTTTGTGATGTTTCATCATTCATAATTAGCCATCAACCAGAAAAACAAAGTTTGTGTGTAGTTTGCCTTTCAGTTCATCCTGGGGACACATGGTTAGGGTTAGGGCTATCTGTTCTTGCTGTATCACAGCTGCCACCATCACAATGCTGCCACAGCCACTATCAACCCAATGGGGCATTGGGGATAAGGCAGGCAAGCATCCATTTTGCAGAACCAAAGCAAAGTGTCGACGGGCTGGGGGGGAGTTTGGTGCTTTATTTTGCTTTGGCAAAACAGGATCACGAAACTGGGTTACAAATTGAAACATGAGCCAGCCCAGTTCATCAATTTTTCTGTTTTTTAGTTCAGTTTGTGCCTATCTTTGGGAAGATAGGCAGTAAATAAATGAATGAATAAATGAATAAATAAATAAATAAATAAATAAATAAATAAATAAATAAATAAATATCTCTATTCATAACATTTCTTCTTGAAGGGGGGACATAAGAAACAGAAAACATCAGAAAAATGCTTTCAATGAATTTGGTTCTCAGCTACATTAACACTGTTGTTACAAATGCTGACCTGTTCTAGTCTAGTTCTGTAATCCTTTTCAACATTGGGAACATGTCCATATTTTCCTAGACTTTGATCATGTTATTTATTTTTTTACTATATTTCACAGACTCCCCCATTCATCTTGGTCACTAGACAAAAAACTGGAACTACAGTAACACCCCCCCCCATTTATCACAGGGTTAGGGACCTGACCCGACCCATGATAAAAAGAAATCCACATGATGTGGATGCTGGGTCAGATTGCGACTGGGAGGCTTGTTTGGGGCCTCTTGTACTTATCCCCGGCCTGGCACTGCCCCGAGAGGGCCTCCAACAAGCTTCCTGGGTCTGTTGGGGGCTCCAGAAGTGGTTTCTAGTGACCTGGAAGTCATTCCCAGTTTTTCGGAAGCCACTTCTGGTTTGTTGGAAACCACTTCTGGGGCCTCAAACAGGCCCAGGAAGACTGTTTGAGGCCTGCTCAGGGCGGTGCCAGGCCAGGGGTAAGTGCAGGAGGCTCCAAACAGTCCCATGCAGCTTGCCACAGGAGCCCTTGCCTTCGTATACTGTGGTCCCACAATATACTGGGACCACAGTATATGAACCACAATACTGTATAGCAGTGGATGACTGTATTTCAAGCTCAGTCTTTCCCATGGGCGCTCTATATGTACAGAAGCCTAATTCCATGCATTTGGATCACAATCCAGTGGCAGAGCATGTGGTCTGCTGAAAGAAATTTCTAGATTCAGTCTCTCTCTCTCTCTCTCTCTCTCTCTCTCTCTCTCTCTCTCTCTCTCTCTCTCTCTCTGTGAGTGTATTGTTGCTTGTTTTTTTTTTGTCTTGTGTAAGACTCCAAGCTAGATATATATTTACTTTTTGGAAAATAGATTAAAAGTTATTTGGCTTTTCTATTACATGTTTTATTAGTTTAATATCAGTTAATTCTCATCAGGGGATTTTCTCACACACCATATAAATCTCAGCTGAATGAAGTAATGTCTTGTGGAACGGGAGATGCCAGCCCCATAGGATAATGTGAAACCCATGGGCTTCCCTCCCATTCTCTCCAAAACATCTATGGTAGTGGGTTGGTAATAGACAAGCTCATTCTAACTGCACTTACCAGGTGAAAAATGCCAGGATGCAGCAAAGAAAGAAAGAAAGAAAGAAAGAAAGAAAGAAAGAAAGAAAGAAAGAAAGAAAGAAAGAAAGAAAGAAAGAAAGAAAATGTGGAAAGGGGACATAAACACAAAGGAATGAGACCGTCAAATATCACTTATAGGAACATTTTATGATTAATCATATCTTAATTATATGATGCACAATTTTATTTTGTTTTCTGTCAACAACTACCACACTTATAGTACAACTCATTTCTATGGGGATCAAACATGCATTTCAAAAAAGTGTCAGAATATTATACACTTGCCATCTGCCCGTACATGCTTCTTTTTTGAGTAATGACCTCCCTGTGTATGTGTTGTGTCATTATAGTCGTGACCAACTCTTTGTGACTTCGTGTCCATGGAGTTTTCTTGGCAGGAATCCTGGAGTGGTTTGCCAGTTTCTACTCCAGGCACCTACAGCACCTGGTATTCCCTGGTGGCCGCCCATCCAAGTACTAACCAGGGTGGAACCTGCTTAGCTTCCGAAATCAGGTGAGATCGGATGTGCTTAGGGCATCTGGGCAGCAACGACCTACCTAACCTCCCATTATTCCTAAAGAAAGCAGACCAGATAGAGGAGTAATCAAACAACTACAATTGACCATTCAATGAATCTATGAGGAGATAATTTCACCTTAACTGCTAGGCAGACCTCTCCTGCCTGTGTACAGTATGTTGAATGGCCACAATTTACACCATGTACACGTACAGATGGGTATGAACCACAGTTTGTTGGCTGTTCTGCCCCAGCAGTGAAAATAGGGAATTTTCCTTTAAGCTCAAGAATTATGGGAATCGTAGTTTTAGATTGCATGCCTAGGAAATAGCTTTGTTTTGTCAGGACGTCTATTGCATGTGGGTCCTAGCACGTATTTGCATGCTTTATTAGCCTTATTTGCCTGCGGCAACACACACGTGGAACACCAGGGAAGACACCACCTAGTTTTTACAGACAGAAAGAGAAATGTAGACCAAGGAGGCCTGATGTATTTCATGAAGAATCTGTTACAACCTGTAAGTTGGAATGCCATGGAATAAACAATTCCTTTTAACTCTCATTCTCCAATGTTTGTTGAGCTGAAAGCCATCCTGCCCTCAGTGGTGGGAAGTGGAGCAGTAAAAACAAGTGGTTAAAGTACAGCAACTCCTGGCTCTGCTTCCAAGATAGCCTCTGTCTCAGCCCGCTAATGTTAGCTGCAAGCGTTTAGTCACCTCAATTTGCATGTGAAAGCATGCTTTCCCAGTTTGCTTTGCCCAGTTTGTTGTGGCACCTGCACAGGTGTTCCACAGGGGCCACATGCTTCCCTCCCCTGCCTCCTCTAGGTGATTGCCCACTCACTGGCAGCAGCGTGATTCCCTAAGCCTCCTCTGGTGATGGGTGGATTCATGCTGCTGCTAGTGAGTGGGCAGGTGCCTTGCTGAACTGGGATGAAACACTGGACCATAGTTCATGCCTAACTCTTTACAATTTGGGGCATATATGAAATTTTGGTAAAATTAAAAATGAAATAAAATGGCAAGTAAACTATTTTTGGCTAGTCTACTTCAATAGCATTATCTTGGGCATTTGTTAGATTTTCTTTTGTACACATAGTGGAGCATACATTGGATGCAAATGAGCACCACATTGACTGCATTTCTCCACAGTCATAGAATATTTATCCTCTATAAAAGCAGTCCCATTTTACTTGATTTTTCTTTGATCTTCTTACTTTGCTTTGAAACATATTAAGTGCTTTGCCTTTGAATATTATCCATTTTAATCACTACAACCAAGGCACCAATTTAAAAAAAAAAACTAAAATCAGAACACTAATAACTGGAATATTGTTAAATAAATTTGTTTGTGTTGCAACATCTAGTGTTACCAGTTCTAGCCATGTGAAGAGCCACAAAGTTTTGACACACTTTAACTGCAACATGTTTATATCTATACACTTCTTAAACTAAGAGTTACAAATTCATAATAATGTTAGGAATGGTTTCTATTTATTATAAATTGAGTGAATTTTTGCATATGGAAATATAGAAATTAATAACAAAACAATGAACAACCTTGAGTTGGTTTGGAATATGTTATCTACTTGATTCCTGGAACCGATCATTGAAGGCACATTGAGTCTATCTTGAAATACCTGTCCTATAGGTGTGATGTCTCCTAATTACTTACAGCCAAAAAGAAAAAAAGCCCTGGTGGACTGAAAGGCAATGGCCACACACATTATTTAAATAAATATCTCCCCAAAATGTCACTACTAAAGGCCAGAGATCTCAACTACACCTGAGTAAACTTAGTGAACAAATGAAACCCTCTTGAGCAGCCATTCCCAATGAGGGCGATATGGCCTGTAGAGGGTTCTGGTTCATTTGACAGGGGCCACAGACTGAAAACAGTTCTTTATACACCAAAATTGTTTCTTCTTTTCCCCCTTGGAGTGAGATTTCTCTGCAAAAGGTTTTACTGGGAAATCTAGCAAGAAATTTCAAAGGATTTTTCAGATGTTATTTTCCTGAAAGAAGCACCCATCTGGATAGAATTGTTGTAACTCCTGTGAAATTGAATTTTTCCATGCATACTATTTCTTGGGAAGGTATTGGGCTGTGCTGAATGTGTCCATTTGGGGATTTAGACACTGACTAACTAACTAACTAACTAACTAACTAACTAACTAACTAACTAACTAACTAACTAACTAACTAACCAACCAACCAACCAACCAACCAAGCAACCAACCAACCAACCAACCAGTTGGAGTCTGGAAAATCTCTCTGCCAAGGGAATCTCAGAATTGTGAGATTCTGAGAATCAGAAAACATTTTTGAGTGCTTTCTATGTCCTTATTGTAGACAGTAAAGGCTAGGAGGTGTTTCAGCTCCATACCTTCTTGCTTGATCCCTTCTGTTCCCTTCTTGGATGTTAATGCATCAAAACCAGCAGGAATTCCACCAAAAGCCAATGCCAAGCTACCTGCCATCTCTGTTATCTAAAATAGTCACACTCTCCAGTCCATGAGTATCTTAATTATTGTCATCCAGCTTGGCATGTCTTTTCAGAAGGCTAGTACAGTAATACCTCGTATAACAGAGGGTTTGTTCAATGGAAAATTCTTACAATGGAAAAAAAATCCACCCCCTACCCCCCGCGGCCACCTCCGCCCACCAGCTGCGGCCGCCCGGGAAGAGGACGCTCTCCCGCGGGGGAAAGGAAGAGGTCCGGGAGGAGGGAGGGGGAAGGCCTACTTGCAGCCCCCTCCCCCACTTAGTTTGGCACCATGCCGGCGGCCGGGCTGTCACTCACGGGTGGCCGGGGCGTCACAATGGGCGCGCACGGACCTCCCCTCCCCTCTGCTTCCATGTCCCACTCCCACCCCCCCAGTGGGCACCAGCCTCGCTGCAGGCAGCAAGCGCCTTCCTCCTCCTCCTCCTCCTCCTCCTCCTCCTCCCCCCTTACCCGGCAGCCCGCCCGCCCGCCTCGTTGCCTGTGTCGGCCGGTTGCTTTGCATTGCCCTTTGCGTTGCATGGAGGGGACGCGTCCCGGGTCCAGCGCAGTGAGGAGGAGGAGGAGGAGGAGGAGGAGGAGGACGAGGTGGTGGTGGGGCCAGCTGGAGCACCAGCTCCTGCTCTCTCGGCTCTGCTGGTGACCCGGGGCATCCTCCTCCTCCTCCTCCTCCTCCTCCTCCTCCTCCTCGGGAGCAAGAGACAGGGGAGCGGCGGGGGGGCTCTTCTCAGGTGAGCACCTGGAATGGAGCTGGAGCCACTTGTTCCTCTGTTCCCCGCTCGCTCGCTCGCTCGGGACCGGCCAGGCGCTGGAGTCCCCGTCCGCCCCCCGCCCCCGGGCAGCGCCTCGTGAGCCTCCCCAGAAGCAACCTCAGTCCACATTTTTAAAGAAGAATCTGCCCCCTCCCCACAGCCACCTCCGCCCACCACCTGTGGCCGCCCGGGAAGAGGACGGGGGCGGTTGGGGAAAGAGGGGAGGGGAGGGAGGGAAGGGAAGGGAAGGGGCGGCAAGCACAGAGGGGAGCGAGCCGGGGAGGGGTGTCCTTACCTGGCACCTGCGCGGGGGTCCTCTGCTTGCTGCCGCCATGGATGCTGGGGTTTCTCCTGGCAGTGCAGGCCGCCAGTGCACCCTCCTGCCTGCTGGCCACCTCCGGGGCTCCAGCAAGAGGTGAGGGGGAAATTCCCAGTGCGGTCCCGCCCAAGCCCCCCACCCCAGGCCAAGCAGCACACCCCACTCCCTCCCCCCACCCCCGTGGCCACCTTCACCTGACCACCTGTGGCCGCTCAGGGAAAGAGGGAAGGAGGGAGGGGAGAGGAGGGGCGGCAGACACGGAGGAGCGGGGTTAGCCGGGAGGAGCACCCTTACCTGGCACCTGCACGGGGGTCCACCGCCCGCCCGCCCCCCCTCACCCAAAAAAACCTAGCACCACATTGGAACGGATTAAATCCAGTTTCAATGCATTCCTATGGGAAATTACAGTTTGTACAATGGAAAACTTGTATAACGTAATTTGATTTGGAATGAATTAATTACATTATACAAGGTACCACTGTATACCATTTCTGTGTTCTCTTACTTGTCATCTCTACACTGGCAACCATTCCAGAGAGAAGTAGGTATTTGCACAGATGTAAGACAGGGAGAATGGCGGCCTTGCATATGATCAAGAAAGGAGGGTCACTTTGCAATATCTCTTGCACAGCTGCAGAACACCTGGCTGGGGTCAGGAGAGCTCATTAAAATACTTCTGGGGAGCATGCTGCATGCCCTGACAGTTGCACACAGAGGATATTGTATGCATAGATCAAAAGATTCATGTCTTCAGCTGGAAAAGCATGTGCTAGAGATGCCTGTGGAATTTAATTTGTACAAATCCTGACATACGAATGAATAGATTAGAGCATACTTATCCATCAGATTTGCTCCTCTCCAAACAGTGTGTGCCAGTTTAGGCCTTGTGAAAATAAATACTGTAAATGTCGTGGAAAAATATTACCTTATGTATTAAAATATGAATTAAATATACAGTCAGAGAAGAAGATTAATGTGGACCAGCAGCATTCCATAGCAAACTGGTAGAGATGGGGACCACCACAGGCATTTCATGGTAAAACAAAAACAATGACAAAAGTGTGTTGCTTATATACTGTCCCATCATGCTTAAAGCAGGCTGGACAGCTTAGAATTTAATTTTGCAGGCTACACCTTGAATTGGCTACTAGAGCTCATTGGGATCCAACCCAGGTTGTGAGCAGAGTCTTGCATGCACGTTAAACACTATACTCCTTTAACAATCCTCCATCATCTTAACTAAAGAGATGTGTGTCCAGATGTACATAATCTCCTTATGCAATACCTAGATACCACTGCTTAGAAGCTAACACCCCAGTACCCCTTATGTGGTCAATTGTGCCCCCAGAGAGAGTAAAGTAGGTTTGGGACCTTGTTATTTGTCCTAGCGGCTCCTCTAGCAAAGTACTGCCCATCATATCTTATCATCTCAGGCGGGGCATCTGAGGGTGCAATCACTGAAAGAGGCTCGCAAATCACGAATGAGGAACTGAGCTTTCTTTAGCAAACCACAGTGGTTTACTAAAGAACTTTCAACTCAGCTATAAAGAAAAACAACTACAAGGAATGGAAAAATGGGAAATGCACCAAAGAGGAATATAAACAAACAGCTAATATATGCAGGGGGATGGTAAAAAAAGCTAAAGCGCAAAACGAAATTAGACTGGCCAGGAAGATTAAAGATAGTAAAAAGGGTTTCTTTAGTTATGTCCGCAGCAAAAGGAATAATAAGGAAATGATAGGCTCCCTGCGTGGCAATGATAACAAGTTACTAACAGGAGACAAGGAAGAGTCACAAATACTCAACACCTTTTTTGCCTCTGTTTTCTCCAAAAGGGAAGAAAGAGATCTGCTGGGACAAAGAGTAGATGAGGTAGGATGGGAATTGCAAAATAGAATAGGTAGGGAGGTAGTACAGGAATATCTGGAAACATTAAATGAATTTAAGTCTCCTGGGCCAGATGAATTACACCCAAGGATATTAAAAGAACTGGCAGAAGTAATTTCAGAACCATTGGCAATAATCTTTGAGAAGTCCTGGAAGACAGGAGAAGTCCCCATCGATTGGAGGAGGGCTAATATTGTCCCCATCTTCAAAAAGGGGAAAAAAGAGGACCCAAATAATTACCGCCCAGTCAGCTTGACTTCAGTTCCCGGAAAGATCCTAGAGCAGATTATTAAGCAGTCAGTCTGCAGTTATCTAACAAACAATAATGTCATTACAAGAAGTCAACACGGGTTTCTTAAAAACAAGTCATGCCAGACTAATTTGATCTCTTTCTTTGATAAAATTACAGGCCTGGTGGATGAGGGGAATGCTGTGGATATTGCTTATGCGGGCTTCAGTAAGGCCTTTGATAAGGTTCTTCATAGTACTCTTGCTAAGAAGTTAGTAGAAAGTGGGATAGATAGAGCTACTGTTAGGTGGATTTGTAATTGGTTTACTCATAGCACCCAAAGGGTGATCATAAATGGCCTCTCATCAGCTTGGAGAGACGTGACCAGGGTTCTGTTCTGGGTCCAGTGCTGTTCAATATCTTTATTAATGACTTGGAGGAAGGAATAGAGAGTATGCTAATTAAATTTGCAGATGATACCAAATTGGGAGGGGTTGCTAATTCCCTAGAGGATCGGATGAAAATCCAAAAGGACCTTGACAGATTAGAATGCTGGGCCAAAGCTAATGGAATGGATTTCAACAGAGGGAAATGTAGAGTGCTACATCTAGGTTAAAAAGAATGAATTGCACAGATATAGGATGGGGGACACTTGGCTAGAGAATAGTACCTGTGAAAGGGATTTGGGGGTCTTGGTGGACCACAAATTGAACATGAGTGAGCAGTGTGATGCAGCGGCCAGGAAAGCCAATGCGATTCTTGGTTGCATCAACAGAACCATAGTGTCTAGATCAAGGGAAGTGATAGTGCCACTCTATTCTGCTCTGGTCAGACCCCACCTGGAGTACTGTGTCCAGTTCTGTGCGCCTCAGTTTTAAAAGGATGTTGACAACCTCAAGCGGGTGCAGAGGAGGGTGACCACGTTGGTTGAGGATCTGGAGGAAATGTCTTATGAGGAACGGCTTAGGGAACTGGGAATGTTTAGCCTTTCAAAAAGAAGACTGAGAGGGGATATGATAGTTATGTTTAAATATTTGAAAGGATGTCATATTGAAGAGGGAACAGGCTTGTTTTCCATGGCTTCAGAGACTAGGACTCGGGGCAATGGTTTCAAACTACAAGGAAAGAGATTCCATTTGAACATTAGGAAGAACTTCATGACAGTTAGAGCTGTTCAGCAGTGGAATATCTGCCACGGAGGGTGGTGGAGTCTCCTTCTTTGGTGGTTTTTAAGCAGAGGCTGGATGGCCATCTGTCGGAAATATTGTGAAGGGGTTCCTGCATGGCAGGGGGTTGGACTAGATGGCCCATGAGGTCTCTTCCAACTCTATGATTCTCTGATTCTCTGATTCTATGAGTGGTGGCCCCTTGACTTTGGAACCAACTCCCTCCCTATATTTGTCATGAAACTCCAAAGGAGGTGCCCCGGGAGAAAATTATTTGTAATTAAGGGAAACACTAAAGCAGTCCCCCCACCACAGGGAGTGATTAAGCACTTCCCTTAATACTTTTTTGGGGGACTCCCTTTGGAGGTTAATAACCCAAATCTCTCCAAATTTAGGGGGCTTAAAGGAAAGAGTCCAAAGAAGCTACCCTGCAATTTCCATGTTGATAGATACCTGCAATCCCAATTTTTGAGCACCCTACATAACAAAACATTGGAAGTGTCCAAAGAATGCTACTTCCCAAATTTGGAACCTCTAGGATCAAGGGGAGCCATTATATACTGTAACAAATTGTTTTGCTTCATTCTGAAAATTCATTTAAAATTTGTTAACAACAAAATGAAACAAAATGAAAGGAGAAAGAAAACAAAGCAAAATGCTATATTTTCGTTTCATCCCCATCTCTATTAGGGATATTTGTTTCTGCAGTGACCACAGGCAAAATTTACCATCTATGCATCCACCTGATATGTCTGTGGAGATTCTTGGTCATCCAGGTGAGGTTATCTGGAAGTTGAGTCATGGCCACACCTAGTTAGTTAATCAGCATATCACGGGGCACTTGGTCAAAAGCTTTGCTTAAGTAAAGATACATCACATTTACAATATTCCCACCATCTACCAGGCAAGTTACCTGACCAAAACATGAGATAAGATTAGTCTAGCAAGACTTGTTTTTGATAAAGCCATGCTTGTTTCTGATTCTCACTGCATTGTATTCAAGGTGGTTTCAGAGTGACTACTTTATAATCTGCTGCAGAATTTCACCTTGGATTAATGTTGACCTTTGTTCTCTGTTTCCATCTATTTGCCCTTTTCGAAGGTCGAGACAGTGTTAGCACTTCCTCATCTTCTAGAATTTCTTTCATCTACAATTACTAATTTCAGATCCAGGAGACAGGAAGGGAGAGAACAAAAAGAATTAAGCAAATGTGAAGTAGTGTCAACTCCCAGCATAGCCCTTTTAAGAATGAAGATTAAAAGCAACAACAATAATAGCAACAATA
Source organism: Phrynocephalus forsythii (assembly GCA_029282475.1). NCBI lineage: Eukaryota > Metazoa > Chordata > Lepidosauria > Squamata > Agamidae > Phrynocephalus > Phrynocephalus forsythii. Next base: position 177,072,631 of record JAPFRF010000001.1, on the reverse strand, counting down.
GTAGCAGCAGTAGCTACACCAACAAATATTTATTTATTTATTTATTTATTTATTTATTTATTTATTTATTTATTTATTTATTTATTTATTGCATTTCTATACCACCCGATTTCCCAAATAGGGATTCCCAAACTTTTTCCACCGCCCTTTTAAAGTCCCTTAGGAAGTCCCTGGGGGCTTTCTTCAGGTACCTGTGGAAAAAGACAAAAAAATAAAACTTTAAAAAAGCACCGTTCGGCAGACTTTTACTGGTGCCCTTCTGTCCTGCTTGCATCATTCAATTTATCACCTGTCCTTGCTGCTCCCATTTCTGCATTAACAGGAATGCACTCTTTATGGAGAACAAGAAGGCCAAAATGCATCATTGTTCCATTAGGGTGGGTTGGCCCTGATCTTTGTGAACTTCATTCAGGCTTATATAGGGATTTGTTTATTTGCTTGGGGTTTTTTTTGGGGGGGTGGCTTCTGTATACTCCTAATGTAAAACAAAAAATGTATTGCTCAAAGAATGAAAATGATATGATGAATTAAATATGTTTGACAATATGTCATGTAACTCTAAAAATCACAGAAGCTGATCTTGTGTTTCTAATCTGCCAAGACCTAAAGATTAGAGATGGGCATGACCAGAAAAAATGACGTTTCGAGTTGTCATTTGTCAGGGCGGGTCCGTTTCGGGTTGTTTCCGTTTGTTGTGATAATTTTCAAAAATTTGTCATTTCCGTTTGTCGTTTGTCATTTGGGTTGGGGTTGGGGTTGGGGTAAGTGGGCTCTGGGAGGCACCTCTCTGGGTGCCTCTGACGTCTGACCCACTAAGAAGGGAAGGGAAGCGTAACGCGAAGCCGCCGCGTACCATACATTACATTATGTTAAGGTGGGGGGTAAGTATCAGGCAGCTTATTTTTAAGCAGCAGGTTAACACAGCAGAAAAACGTGGAATAAATTGTAGTTAAATTGATATAAGCATATAGCAGAGCTTAGAAATAACACAGAGAATGACAAATCATGGATTAGAGTAAAACTCTTATATTCCATATATACATCAAAATATACAAACAGCAAAAATACCAAGCAATATATACAAGCAACAGAGTGTGGGGTACTGTCTCTCACCATAGACAGACCCAGTCTGACATGATACAAGCTAGTGCTTATATACAGTTACAGACCCCATCAGATATGACTCATCACTCATTACAATCTGATGCAATCCGATGCAACCATGATGTTATAAACTATTCCATCTGTGCTTAATCACATAACATGCAGGTGATTACTAATCCCTTGCACTTGTGGATAACATCATGAGACTGGAGATTTAACTGCCTCCATTTTACAATTCTCTTTTCCTATCTGTTAAATATACATAACATATATTTTATCAACTTTTACATATCTTGACACCCCTCCTATATTTAACAGATTACAATACCCAGCCTTTTCTTAAAACATACATGCTTTTCTTTACATAAAGGCTTTGTAAATATATCAGCACAATTGTAAATACTAGTGCAATATTCCAACATAATCAACTGTTGTTCTATGCAGTCCTTGATGTTCTTGTAACGGATCCCAATGTGCTTGCTTCTGGATCCGACCTTCTGATTCTGTGTCAATTGGATACACGAAAAAGAATCATACACTTTGACTGGTAGTTTAACATTTACATTTACATCCTTTAACAACTACACCACCCAGGTTAACTCACAACACAAATCACTCACAGCCCCATACTCTGCGTCAGTAGTAGAACATGAAATGTACCTTTGTCTTCGGGCCTTCCATACAATTAATGAGTTACCTAAGAAAATGGCATATCCAGATATTAACCTCCTTTCTGGACTTGAACCCCAGTCAGCATCTGCATAGCTAATCAGATCAAGGTTATCACATATGGATATTTTCAATTTTTATTGCATTGTTCCCTTAAGGTATCTTAAAACACGTTTTATACTTTTCCAGTGCTTCATCAATGGCTTTGCAGTATATTGGCTTAATATGTTGATAGTTGCTGCAATATCAGGCCTAGACCAGGAACATAAATACATCAATGAGCCTAATACAGATTGATATAGTTCAACATTGCCAAACTCCCCATCATCAGGGTCTCTGTTGAACCCCACCTCCATAGGTGTTGAGACTATGTTGCAGTCTCCTATCTTACATTTCTGTATTAGCTGTTCTATCTTGTCACTTTGACACAGATAGAAATTACCTTCAGGATCAGTTGTGACATCAATCCCTAAATAATGTTGTATCTCACCCAGATGCTTCATTTTCACTTCTTTGCCTAATGAGGACATAAACCACTTTACATGTGAGATATCAGGCACCATTAAACATATATCATCAACAAACACAATCAATATCAAAGAACTCTTTGTGTACAAGCATGGATCTGCCCTACTTTGAGAAAAACCTATTTTTGTTAATTTCTCATGCAAATGTCTATTCCATGCCAGTCTTGATTGTCGGAGACCTTACAAGGCTTTGTTCAATTTCAGAACAAGTTGTGGATTTTCAAACTTGAATCCAGGGACTTGTTTCATATAGACCTCTTCCTTTAGACTTGCATTCAAATATGCTGTCTCCACATCAAAATGATGCTCTTGACATTTTCTTGATGCAGCTATTGCCAAAACCATTCTGAATGTTTCAGCCTTCACTGTAGGTGCATAAACATCTGTGAAATTCACATATTTTTCTTGTGAAAAACCTTGTGCCACAAGCCTTGCCTTGCAGGTTATATTATTGTCACTTGACTTCTTAATTTTATATATCCACCTGCATCCTACAGTCTTTTGTCCCTCTGGTAACATCACTGGTGTAAATACCTGATGTTCCTTCAGAGATTCATACTCCTTCTCCATGGCCATAATCCATTGTTTTTTCTCCTCTTCTGGCATCTGCAGCACATCTTCATAACACTGTGGCTCATGGGATACAAAATTTATACTGAACCTTTCTGGTGGCACTCCAAAATTGGATCTGGTAGACTTCCTGAGCATCTCTGGCTCTTCATCCATTTTTTCATCTTGCAATGATGTAGACTCCCCTCCATCACTGGCAACCTCTTCATCAGGCTTAGTGTGGGTACACATGCTTGGCAAAAACACTTCATTGTTTGTATATCTTCCCAGTTTCTCTGCTCGCAAAACCTTGCAGACCTGCTAATATAAACTTTTCCATGATTGTCACAAAATCTCCAGGACTTAGCAGCATGTTGTATACCAATAAATATCAGTTTCCTTGATTTTTGGGCTATTCTTTTGCCTATATTCCTTTGGTACTTGAACCCAGGCTTCAGAGCCAAATAAACAAAGATATTTGAATGTAGGTCTCTTACCATGCAACAGAGTATAAGGAACTTCATTAATTGCTGAACTGCATATTCTGTTAGAGACATAATTGGCATACTTCATTGCCTCAGCCCAATATCCTCTGGGAAGCTTAGCATCAGTTAACATTGCATTCATTAGGTTCTGAAGAATCCCATTCTTCCTTTCAGCTAGACCATGTTCGGAAGAAGAAGCAGGGTTAGTTAATCTGTGTTTCACACCTTTTCTTTCTAAATAATCAACAAACTGTTTAGATAAGAATTCACTGCCCCTGTCACTTTGAACAGCTACTATCTTATGTTTGTACTGACGTTCTGCCATTTCAAACCATTTCCTAAACACTGCACACACCCCACTCTTGTGCTTAATTATGTACACCCATGAATAATGAGAAAAATCATCTGTTATTACTAGGCAGAATCTGGCACCACCAATTGAATTTGCCATTGGTCCTATGACATCAGCATGAACCAGCTGTAGAGGATGTTGTGATTTTCTTAAACTCTTCCTTTCTATGGGAGCAGCCTTTGTCTTTGTGCTTTTGCAAACATGGCAATCTAGATATTTGTTGCAGTTCTGAACAGTCCCATCATCCACATGCTGAAGAGTCTTCTTTATATTTTCAAATCCTAGATGCCCTAATCTTCTATGGATTAGATGAATGCATCTATCATGCATAGGTTTATTATTAATCATGTTCAAAAAACTCTCAGCTGTGCTAATTACAAACACATTGTCGTGCAGCCGTCCAGTGCTCATTGTGTTTCTATCCTTGAGAATTGTGCATCTGCCCTCACTGAACTGCACCTCAAAACCATTTTTCACAAGCATGGGAACACTTAATAAATTGTTCTTCAGAGACGGAACGTATAAGACCTTATCAAACATACATTTGAGAGGTATAAAAAATATTTTACCTTCTCCACATATTTTTGTGCATATTCCGTCTGCCAACGTCACCGTTCTGGAATCATACAAGGTTAATTTTTCAAACAAATATTTCTTGTTTACACAATGAATATTGGCTCCAGAGTCTACCACAAATAACTCTTGCCTTGAGCACTCTTGTTCATTGTTTTCATTGATTACAGACACCTGGTGTCCTTTACTCTCCCGGCGTTTAACAGCAACATTTCTCTGTTTCTGTTTCTTGTTTACTTTGTCACAGAAACGTTTAACATGTTTATCACTCCCACAATTGTAACATTTTCTTACCACCTGGACAGTCTCTCCAGAAGTTTTCTCAGGCTTTTTATTATTAACTTTAGAGTCTGCTCTTCTCAGCTCCTCTTGCAGCAGCCTTGATTGGACATAAGAAACAGATAAATCTTCACTTTTCAAAGCTTCCATCCCCATTACTATATTGTCATACGATTCATCCAGGCTTGACAATATCACAAGGCATTTATACTCTTCATCATGTTGAATGCCTACTTCAGATAACTGGTGAAAAATATTATTTATTTTTCTTACATGATCTGAAATATTTTCTCCTGGGTTCATCCTTGTCCGGAATAATTGCTTCATCAAGGATATCTTGGTCCCAGCTGTTTCTTTGATATGGGCAGCTCTCAAGGCCATCCAAGCTTCGTAGGCAGTTTTGGCTTCCTTAACATAAACAAACTGTGAATTTTCCAAAGACAACATGATTATTGGCATAGCCCGTGCATCCTGCTTTTGACTCTGCTCATCAGAATCTTCTTCCAACTGATTTTCCACATATTCATACAGATCATGGAATATCAGGAAATGCTTCATACGCATGGCCCAATTCAGAAAATTGTTATCAGAAAGCTTGACCAGAGGCATTGAAGATAGATTAATACTTGCCATCTTTGCTGATAGTGCCGGCTCCTTATCTGCCGTTCCTGCAACACTTCCTTCAGCGTCTTCAGCCTCCTCTGCTTTCATTCAAACACTCTGCTTTGCTTGGCTTATCTTATCAGCTGTTTTCTCCTGTTCGCTTCCAAGCCTCAGAGAGAAAGAACTTTGCAGCTTGCCTTTGTCTTCTCATAACTCCAAACTGTTCTGCAAAACATAACTTATACAACACACACTTTATCCACTCTGGGACAACAAAACCTATCAGGCAGCTGACCCAGCTGGGCCCATAACCCTATCAGGCAGCTTATTTTTTAAGCAGCAGGTTAACACAGCAGAAAAATGTGGAATAAAGTGTAGTTAAATTGATATAAGCATATAGCAGAGCTTAGAAATAACACAGAATGACAAATCATGGATTAGAGTAAAACTCTTATATTCCATATATACATCAAAATATACAAACAGCAAAAATACCAAGCACTATATACAAGCAACAGAGTGTGGGGTACTGTCTCTCACCATAGACAGACCCAGTCTGACATGATACAAGCTAGTGCTTATATACAGTTACAGACCCCATCAGATATGACTCATCACTCATTACAATCTGATGCAACCATGAACCATGATGTTATAAACTATTCCATCTGTGCTTAATCACATAACATGCAGGTGATTACTAATCCCTTGCACTTGTGGATAACATCATGAGACTGGAGATTTAACTGCCTCCATTTTACAATTCTCTTTTCCTATCTGTTAAATATACATAACATATATTAATGTTGTATCTCACCCAGATGCTTCATTTTCACTTCTTTGCCTAATGAGGACATAAACCACTTTACATGTGAGATATCAGGCACCATTAAACATATATCATCAACAAACACAATCAATATCAAAGAACTCTTTGTGTACAAGCATGGATCTGCCCTACTTTGAGAAAAACCTATTTTTGTTAATTTCTCATGCAAATGTCTATTCCATGCCAGTCTTGATTGTCGGAGACCTTACAAGGCTTTGTTCAATTTCAGAACAAGTTGTGGATTTTCAAACTTGAATCCAGGGACTTGTTTCATATAGACCTCTTCCTTTAGACTTGCATTCAAATATGCTGTCTCCACATCAAAATGATGCTCTTGACATTTTCTTGATGCAGCTATTGCCAAAACCATTCTGAATGTTTCAGCCTTCACTGTAGGTGCATAAACATCTGTGAAATTCACATATTTTTCTTGTGAAAAACCTTGTGCCACAAGCCTTGCCTTGCAGGTTATATTATTGTCACTTGACTTCTTAATTTTATATATCCACCTGCATCCTACAGTCTTTTGTCCCTCTGGTAACATCACTGGTATAAATATCTGATGTTCCTTCAGAGATTCATACTCCTTCTCCATGGCCATAATCCATTGTTTTTTCTCCTCTTCTGGCATCTGCAGCACATCTTCATAACACTGTGGCTCATGGGATACAAAATTTATACTGAACCTTTCTGGTGGCACTCCAAAATTGGATCTGGTAGACTTCCTGAGCATCACTGGCTCTTCATCCATTTTTTCATCTTGCAATGATGTAGACTCCCCTCCATCACTGGCAACCTCTTCATCAGGCTTAGTGTGGGGACACATGCTTGGCAAAAACACTTCATTGTTTTCATGTATATCTTCCCAGTTTCTCTGCTCGCAAAACGTTGCAGACCTGCTAATATAAACTTTTCCATGGTTGTCACAAAATCTCCAGGACTTAGCAGCATGTTGTATACCAATAAAATATCAGTTTCCTTGATTTTGGGGCTATTCTTTTGCCTATATTTCTTTGGTACTTGAACCCAGGCTTCAGAGCCAAATAAACAAAGATATTTGATTGTAGGTCTCTTACCATGCAACAGAGTATAAGGAACTTCATTAATTGCTGAACTCCATATTCTGTTAGAGACATAATTGGCATACTTCATTGCCTCAGCCCAATATCCTCTGGGAAGCTTAGCATCAGTTAACATTGCATTCATTAGGTTCTGAAGAATCCCATTCTTCCTTTCAGCTAGACCATGTTCGGCAGAAGCAGCAGGGTTAGTTAATCTGTGTTCTTTCTAAATAATCAACAAACTGTTTAGATAAGAATTCACTGCCCCTGTCACTTTGAACAGCTACTATCTTATGTTTGTACTGACGTTCTGCCATTTCAAACCATTTCCTAAACACTGCACACACCCCACTCTTGTGCTTAATTATGTACACCCATGAATAACGAGAAAAATCATCTGTTATTACTAGGCAGAATCTGGCACCACCAATTGAATTTGCCATTGGTCCTATGACATCAGCATGAACCAGCTGTAGAGGATGTTGTGATTTTCTTAAACTGTTCCTTGCTATGGGAGCAGCCTTTGTCTTTGTGCTTTTGCAAACATGGCAATCTAGATATTTGTTGCAGTTCTGAACAGTCCCATCATCCACATGCTGAAGAGTCTTCTTTATATTTTCAAATCCTAGATGCCCTAGTCTTCTATGGATTAGATGAATGCATCTATCATGCATAGGTTTATTATTAATCATGTTCAAACAACTCTCAGCTGTGCTAATTACAAACACATTGTCATGCAGCCGTCCAGTGCTCATTGTGTTTCTATCCTTGAGACTTGTGCATCTGCCCTCACTGAACTGCACCTCAAAACCATTTTTCACAAGCATGGGAACACTTAATAAATTGTTCTTCAGAGACGGAATGTATAAGACCTTATCAAACATACACTTGAGAGGTTTAAAAAACATTTTACCTTCTCCATATATTTTTGTGCGTATTCCGTCTGCCAACGTCACCATTCTGGAATCATACAAGGTTAATTTTTCAAACAAATATTTCTTGTTTACACAATGAATATTGGCTCCAGAGTCTACCACAAATAACTCTTGCCTTGAGCACTCTTGTTCATTGTTTTCATTGATTACAGACACCTGGTGTCCTTTACTCTCCCGTTGTTTAACAGCAACATTTCTCTGTTTCTGTTTCTTGTTTACTTTGTCACAGAAACGTTTAACATGTTTATCACTCCCACAATTGTAACATTTTCTTACCACCTGGACAGTCTCTCCAGAAGTTTTCTCAGGCTTTTTATTATTTACTTTAGAGTCTGCTCTTCTCAGCTCCTCTTGCAGCATAAGAGACAGATAAATCTTCACTTTTCAAAGCTTCCATCCCCATTACTATATTGTCATACGATTCATCCAGGCTTGACAATATCACAAGGCATTTATACTCTTCATCATGTTGAATGCCTACTTCAGATAACTGGTCAAAAATATAATTTATTTTTCTTACATGATCTGAAATATTTTCTCCTGGGTTCATCCTTGTCCGGAATAATTGCTTCATCAAGGATATCTTGGTCCCAGCTGTTTCTTTGATATGGGCAGCTCTCAAGGGCATCCAAGCTTCGTAGGCAGTTTTGGCTTCCTTAACATAAACAAACTGTGAATCTTCCAAAGACAACATGATTATTGACATAGCCCATGCATCCTGCTTTTGACTCTGCTCATCAGAATCTTCTTCCAACTGATTTTCCACATATTCATACAGATCATGGAATATCAGGAAATGCTTCATACGCATGGCCCAATTCAGAAAATTGTTATCAGAAAGCTTGACCAGAGGCATTGAAGATAGATTAATACTTGCCATCTTTGCTGATAGTGCTGGCTCCTTATCTGCCGTTCCTGCAACACTTCCTTCAGCATCTTCAGCCTCCTCTGCTTTCATTCAAACACTCTGCTTTGCTTGGCTTATCTTATGAGCTGTTTTCTCCTGTTCACTTCCAAGCCTCAGAGAGAAAGAACTTTGCAGCTTGCCTTTGTCTTCTCGTAACTCCAAACTGTTCTGCAAAACATAACTTATACAACACACACTTTATCCATTCTGGGACAACAAAACCTATCAGGCAGCTGACCCAGCTGGGCCCATAACCCTATCAGGCAGCTTATTTTTTAAGCAACAGGTTAACACAGCAGAAAAATGTGGAATAAAGTGTAGTTAAATTGATATAAGCATATAGCAGAGCTTAGAAATAACAGAGAATGACAAATCATGGATTAGAGTAAAACTCTTATATTCCATATATACATCAAAATATACAAACAGCAAAAATACCAAGCAATATATACAAGCAACAGAGTGTGGGGTACTGTCTCTCACCATAGACAGACCCAGTCTGACATGATACAAGCTAGTGCTTATATACAGTTACAGACCCCATCAGATATGACTTATCACTCATTACAATCTGATGCAACCATGATGTTATAAACTATTCCATCTGTGCTTAATCACATAATATGCAGGTGATTACTAATCCCTTGCACTTGTGGATAACATCATGAGACTGGAGATTTAACTGCCTCCATTTTACAATTCTCTTTTCCTATCTGTTAAATATACATAACATATATTTTATCAACTTTTACATATCTTGACAGTAAGTGGCAGAGACACCTCTCTCTCTGGGTGCCTCTGAATCACTAAGAAGGGGAGCGTACTAGCATACTGACGTACAGGTTAGGGAATGGGATAGGGGTAGGGGATAGTGGGCTGTGGGAGGCACCTCTCTGGGTGCCTGGGACCCACTAAGAAGGAAAGTGTACTTGCGTACAGATCTGGGTTAGGGTTGGGGTTAGGGTAAGGGCTAGGCTTAGGGTTATGGTTAAGGTTAGGGTGGGTTAGTGAGCTGCACCTCAGGGTACCTCTGACCCACTAAGAAGGACAGTGTACTGGCGTACAGGTTAGGGTTAGGGTTAGGGTTAATGTTAGGGTTAGGGTTAGGGTTAGTGGGCTTTTTATGCCCTCTGGCACATCCAGAAGTCTCAGTCAAAACCTGGCCGTGTGATTGGTGGAATGGGTTAAAAAAATTGCATGGTCCCATCCCATGGCCAGCCTATCATTGCGCAGGTGTAAAAAAATAAAAATAAAAATAAAATGAAATGAAATCAATGGAGACGTTTTATTGCAAGAAAAACCCACTGCTGCTACTATAAAAAATCAGGCATTTAAAATACCTAATTTTCAAATGTGTCTGTGGTGCTTTGGTGGGTTTTGGGACCACGATTTAAAAATAAATATTGTGGTCGCCATTTTGGATCCCCCCACCGCATGGTAAATGGGGCCGACGAGGATGCCCCCCCAAGCCTGGTACCAGCAGCCCAGGACAGGAGAGGGGGGAAGGCCGGGGACCCCCCCCAGAAACCACCCCTCTCTGGTAGGTGCCCTCACTCAGGCAGGCATATATTCGGCTGCTTTTTTGGCCAGGAATCGGGGTTTTTTAAAAACTTTTTTTCTGTGCTGCTTGGCATTGTGCGATCGCCACAATGCCATGAACGACAACGAAAAATCAGACCCAATTTTTCTTTTTCGGTTCGGGTTCGAGCTGGAGCGGAGTAATTCTCGTTACCGTTACCCATTACGTAACGATAACGATAACCGAAAACGAAAATGAGAATTTTGCCGCTCCGTGCCCATGTCTACTAAAGATAAATCTGGGAAGGTAGGAATAAAGAAACTGCAGTGCAGAAACACCTTTTCACAAACTTCAGTTGCACTGAACAGTTTAGGCCTGGTGAGGAATTAGGGAAATGTTAAAAATCCTATTGTCTCCAAAGGAGACCTTCAAATACCTAATTAATTCTAATTTGTTTTTTAGCTCTGGCAGATGTTGCCTTTTCACAGGTTAGCTCATTTCCAAGGTGAATGCTTAAAAAGAAGTGTTCTACTGCATTCTAAAAATCTAGAATTTGACCGCAGAACTTTGAAAATGTTTCAGATGATTCAACCTGAAACAAGATGTTATGTACGCTCCAGTCATGGATAATGTTCTATCTATCTATCTATCTATCTATCTATCTATCTATCTATCTATCTATCTATCTATCTATCTATCTATCTATCTATCTATTTATCTATCTATCTATCTATCTATCTATCTATCTATCTATCTATCTATCTATCTATCTATCTATCTATACCGCACCAATTTCCCAGAAGGGAACTCTGGGCGGTTCACATGAAAATACAAAAAAGTCCACAAAATAGTAATAGTAAATAAAATGGCGATAATAATAAAATAAAGGGGAAAATACCCCACAACAATAGATGATAGGCAAGAGGCGGAGGGCAACTGATGACGGGTACAAACCACAAGACAAGGAAAAATGATACAAACCCTAGCAATTGCTGAAGGCATCCCTAAACAGCCAGGTTTTAACAGCTTTTTTAAAGGATGCCAAGGAAGGAGCCTGGCATATCTCGCTCGGTAGTTTATTCCAGAGAGCCGGGCCGGCCGCCGAGAAGGCCCGTTTACACGTACCTACCCTACGGGCCTCCCTGGGAGTGGCCACCTGGAGCGAGAGAGCCATAGAGGATCGGGTGGGTCAGGGCAGTTCTGATCTTAGGGAGATACGCTCTGCCAGATATTCAGGACCAAGGCCATGGAGGGTTTTGTAAACCAAAACCAACACCTTGAATCTTATTCGGGAGGCAACCATGGCCACCGCATTCTGCACCCGCTGCAGTCGCCGAACAAGGGTCAAGGGGAGCCCCATGTAGAGGGCGTTGCAATAATCTATCCTCAGCATGACCAGCGCCTGCACAACCAACCTCGGAGAGTTCCTATCAAGGTACGGGCAAATCTGGGCAATTATCATCTCCAAAAGGTCCTATACGTAGAAGCCCTGTTCAAGACTTCCTATAACCAGTCTTCCTCTTTTACTGCTCCCTTCAACTTTTCTCAACATTATTTTCTTTTTCAGAAGGTCTTGCCTTCCCATGATGTATCTAAAGTGTGAGAACCTCTCTTTTTGGGGTGGGTGATCATTTTGCTTCTAAAGAGTACTCAGACTCGCTGGTGCCGTGGTTAAATGCCTGAACTGCAGCTAACTGTGCTCACGACCTGGGATTCAACCCCACGTAGCCGGCTCATGGTTGACTCAGCCTGTCATCCTTCCTAGGTCAGTAAAATGAGTACCCAGTTTGCTGGGAGGGCAATGTGTAGCCTGAATAATTAAATTTTAAGCTGCTCAGAGAGTGCATTAAACATCACTGTTTTTCCTTTTAGAAAATCATCTGGATGTAAATCATACCTCCATGGAATAATTATAAGGGGCAGTACTCACCCCTCTGTTTAAACAAAGTAGATTTTTATTCATGAACCTCATACTGAAATAAATATGTTAGTCTTTCAAAGTGCTACATTTTTTTCCTTTTTCCTTTTCCCTCTTTTTACGCTTGCCAATGCTAAGATAGCTGTTGCACTGGAAATGTCTTCTCATGGCATGCCTGAAGTATGATGCCTTCGGTACAATCATTTTTGTTTCCAAAGAGATGTTTTCCTGGCATTTTATAGTATCAAGAAAGCTTTTCTCCTCTATCCCACTTAGAGTAATCTCAGGCTTGTTTAATGTAAGCTTTGTTCATTATTCAGCTTTTATATACAAACAAAGCCAAGTGCTTACAAGTTGGAACCAACATATAACCAACATAACAGAGCTTTATTAAAGGAGCTGTTTTAATATTTCCACACATCCCTGTGAATTTTCATGGTTGACCAGGGATTCAAACCTAGGTCTCCTGAGTCTCAGGAGTCTGTTATTCTGTTCACCACTTTTCAGATCTTGAAACACTACTTTGCCTAATCATTCACACCTTCAGGCTGCTTCAGGGAGCCTCGTGGCGCAGTGGTCAAATGCCTATACTGCAGGTAAAACTGTGCTCATGACCTGGGGTTCAATCCCCAGTAGCCGTCCTTCCGTCCTTCCGAGGTTGGTAAAATGAGTACCCAGCTTTCTGGGGGCAATGTGTAGCCTTCATACTGTAATTAAAACTGTAAACTGCCTAGAGACTACTTGAAGTGGTATGGGGTGGTATATAAGCAGAACACTTTTTGGTTTTTTGTCAGTCTACTGCAATCTCTGTTTTTATCACCCGCATGGCCATGGCCACTAATTATGAGGTGGCAAGCAGCTTTGGCTGTGGTGGAAGGTGCCACTCTGACTACATGCCCATACCAGCAAAGCCAACTTTCTCTCTTCTGCTCTGCAACTGATATCACACCTAGTTGGCATTGGGAAGTCCCATTTGTGATTTGGTCAAGTGGGAAAATACCCAATATCCAATGGAGCACACACATCTCCATATTATGTATTTATTTATTTATTTATTTATTTATTTATTTATTTATTTATTTATTTATTTATTGGGTTTTTATACAGCCCATCAGGCAGTGAGGCCACTCTAGGCGGTTAACAACAATTAGTGAATACAATGCAGTGCAAAATATACACAAATAATTCATACAATAAAATAAAAGTATGGCTCTCTGTAACTGTTGTTGCTGCCCAGCACTCTGTGCGTACAATGCAACATATGCTTGGGAATAGCTGTGCACCTTGAATCTGGTAGATGGGCAGTGTTTCAGTTCAGTTCATTTTGGAAGAATTTGTCACATTTTGCAAATTTGGTTGTCTACTTTTGTGATCGATATTGCTGATTATCACTACCATTTAAAAAGCTGACCCAGGCAGCCAGTCAATCTTTGCCATGTGTTTACAGAAAGATAGCACAGATGGGGCCACCATGGTAATAATGGCATCAAAGCAAAGCAAAGTGTTCCGCTTATATACTGCCCCATACCACTTCAAGTAGTCTCTGGGCGGTTTACAGATTAATTACAGTGTGCAGCTACACATTGCCCCCACCCCCACAGAAAGCTGGGTACTCATTTTACCGAGCTCGGAAGAATGGAAGGCTGAGTCCACCATGAGTCTGCTACCTGGGATTGAACCCCAGGTTGTGAGCACACTTTTACCTGCAGTACAGGCATTTAACCACTGAAATATATTTCTCTAACATATGCTGTAGATGTACCATGATCTTGGGCACCCTCTAATGCCCTGGTCTAGTAACATCATCTTTAAAAATATGTATCTCTTGGATTTTCTTTTAATATTTTTAATATGTTTCAGACTTTGGATACTGATCTCATGGATATCCTGCTGTATCAGATGACCTTCCTTTATTGATGACCTTGTAATATATTTTTTTAAAATCTGTTCTGGTGTTGTAAAAATAAGGTCATGCTGCAATGTTGGCAAAACAAAATAAATTTATCTCTCTGTTTGTCACAACCTGCTGAGTTTTGACATGCTTTCTGTTGTGTGTGATTCTCATGGAAAGAATGCCAAATAAGGGACAATATGAACAAAATCCATACAATGTATTAGAAATTTACGTTCCTTACAGCTCCAATCAGTGAAACCATCCTGTTCCCATCCCATGATAATGTATTGGATTTTGACCCACCAATACATCATAGCACAGAGCTGGGTACAAAAATAATGGCAGCTGGAGGACTTCTAATGCTTTGCTCCCATTTAGGACAAAAGATAGGTGAGGTAGCTTGGGACTCCAAATTCTGAGGATATGTATGGATAAGCAGAACTTTGGAAAGATCCTTGCATAAGACAAGGAACAGTTCTGCCATGGCATAATAGAATCATAGAATCATAGAGTTGGAAGAGACCTCAAGGGCCACCTAGTCCAACCCCCTTCCATGCAGGAACCCCATCACAGGACTCCCGACAGATGACCATCCAGCCTTGGCTTAAAAAAATCTTAAAACAAGAAGACGACTCCACCAACCTCCATGGCAGCATATTCCACTGGCAGACAGCTCTAACTGCCATGAAATTCTTCCTAATGTTTAAATTCAATCTCTTTTCCTGTAGTTTGAGACCATTGCCCCACAGTCTCTGAAGCCATGGAAAATAAACCAGTCCTTTCTTCAATGTGACATCCTTTCAAATATTTAAACAAAGCTATCATATCCCTTCTCAGTCTTTTTTTTTTGTAATACAATGAGTATTAATGAGTATTAATAATACTATTAAAAAGACATGGTCTAGTCAACAATGAGTATTAATTAATACTCATTGTTGACTATACCATTCTCATTTTTTTAAATAAAAGCAAGGTATTTCTGGAAGCATGCTCCAAATCCATCTTACATTCATCATCATCATCATCTTAGAACTGCAGAGATGGACCATCAAGTCCGGCCTCTGGCAAGGTGGCACAGTGAGGCATCGAACTCCCCACATTTGGCTCGGCAGCCAGATAGTTAAACCACTGAGCTATTTGGCATTTCCTTGCAAAACAGGCCTGCCATGCATGAGTGGCAGTTGTTCTTGTCCAACTCAATTATTGTTCCAATCTAGTCATGCTGATAGAATGTATGGAACAGCTTCTCTATTTTCCTACATTTTAAAATGCTCTAAGCACATCTGATCGCATCTGATTTCAGAAGCTAAGCAGGGTCAATCCTGATTAGTAATTGGATGGGAGACCACCAGGGAATACCAGGTGCTGTAGGCACCTGGAGTAGGAAGTGGCAGAACCATTCCAGTATTCATGCCAAGAAAACTCTATGGACATGGAGTCACGAAGAGTTGGTCACGACTGGAACGACACAACACACACACACACACACACACACACACACACACACACACACACACACACACACACACACACACACACACACACACACACACACACACACACACACACTTCATTGTGAATTCATTCCAGCTGGGCAGATAATAGTGAATGGGAGGAGGAACAAACAGTGGAGCTGACCTGGACTGGAAGAGGAGAAATAAAAGCAGACATAGAGATAAAGAGTAACATACTCTTTCCCTTTCTTCCAGACAATCTGGGAAAGTAAAAGAAAAAATAAACGGAACCCTCGGAGAACACAGGTGGTAGTTATAGGTGTGGAGTTAAATAGGAATTGACACATACAATAAATATACCAGTGTTTGGCTCCATAAACATGAGAAGAGATAAATGCATCAGACACATTGGTCTTCAGTTTTTGGTTTCAGATAAATCCCTAAAATATCACAAAGGCAACAACATTGTACAACTGCAAGTAAAGGAAGAAGATATAATAATTGGAGGCAAATGCTTGCTTGCTTCCTCCATCAACTTCCTTTTCTGGTTTTGAAGACTTGGCCTGTTCTTCATGGGCCCAGCCTCTCAGCAGCCTTGCAAAAATAATCTAAAGACCGCAGGTCAACTGGCAGATGTTTCATATCAGGGATAAAGGGAGAATCCCATCCCACATGTGACTGGTTATGATACATTTGGCTGAGTTGCTGACTGAGTCTACACCCAATAATAAGTAATGAAATGGACTAACACAGTAGACATGCAGGCTAAAAATGTCCATAGCTTTCAATTTTAAAAATACCTATTTTATCTCTGTGAATAATGTTGTAGATGCTATTGTAAGTAAGACATTTTGAATAGCAATTATGATGTCCTAGGCAGGGATCCCCTCAATCCACATGAATGTTCTATATAGGATTATCCCAAATCACACAATGGCCTCCCCACAAGGCCAGGTCCGAGTGGGGAGGCTTTGTCCCTGCCGGACTCCGTAGTCGGACCGAGGAGAGGCGCGGGGGATATCTCGCGAGAGCTGTCGCGAGGTGCCCTTATAAGGGCGCCACGCGGTGTCCCCGGCCTCTCTTCGATCCGACTGGCACCGGGAGAGGACTCGCCGTTCCGGTTTGGAGGAAGGACTTTGGGCCCGTGCCGTCAGCCGGGCCCTAGGTGATCGTCGGTTGGGACCTACTGCAGCCTAACTGCGGGTCCCAACCCTGCGGAGCCGCGGGCGCGCCGCCGCAGCCGCTGCAGCGGGCTCCTTTTCATTGTTTAAAAAAACAAACAAACAAACAAAAAACAACGTGCCCCATTCGCCGGCTAAGTTCCGGCAGGGGCCTTGAGGCTGTTGGTCGGGAGCCGGCGCCAGCGCGCGCGGCTCCCGATCGGAGAGCGGGAAACCCGCTCACTGTTTAAACACACACACGCACACAGACACACACGCACACACACACACAAAACAAAGCGTGTGCCAGGCCCTGGGGGGGTTGCGTTGCCCCCCCCAAAGTCCTCCCCCACCCCGCTCGTCCCGGCTCTCCGCTCACCAGCTGTTCGTCGGGAGCGGCGCGGGACGAGCAGCCCTCGGGAGAGCGGAGAAGCCGCTCTTGAAAGCAAAAAAAAAAAAAAAAAATAAAAATAAAATAAAATAAAATGAAATAAAATAAAATAAAATAAAAATAAATAAAAGCACCCGTCCCCCCCCCGTCCCTTGTCCCGAACCTAGGCAGGGGGCTCGGCGAGGCCAGCTCCCCTGCTCCATCCCGGGGCCCGTGGGGAAGCCTACCCCTCCCAGACTTACCTGGTTGACCGGCTCCGTGCTTCCTCTGTGCTTCTCGGCGTCTTTCTTTCTTCTGGCTTTCTTCTCAGCAGCAGGCCTTGCGCAACAGCGCCACCTGCTGGCCGGCTGGGCAGCTGCATTTGTCTGTGATAATAAAATAAAATAGGAAAAAATAAAATAAAATAAAATAAAATAAAATAAAATAAAATAAAATACAGTAAAATAAGAAGAATTAAACTACGGTAACCAAAATAAAAATTAGACAAGCTAACAGCTGTTACTTAGAGGGCAGCAGCTTCGGTTAGGGACACATACTGTGAAGTGATATAATAATTCCATGGCTCCCAAACGCCCTCCAAGCAGGAAGGGCAAGCAGCCTGCAAAGCGCCGCACTGCTGCCAAGCCCGCACCTGTCTTATCATCATCGGACGATGATGACCCGACCAATTTCAGGTCAACATTCGACAAGCTCAGTGCCACTGAGCAGAGGAGGGTCCTGCAGCGGGGCATGGCAGGGTGCTTCGGGGCACAGGGACCAGCAAGCGAATCTCAGAAGTTAGCTGAACTTAACCGCACAGTTGAGGTACTCATGTCTCGAATTGCTGTCCTTGAAGGTGAGCGAGCCGGCACGTCCAGCCGTGCACAGTTAACCCCAGAGTTGCAGCAGGAGCGAGTGTTTGTGGCCCAGGACGCACAGCGGGCCGAGACGTTGGCAGCTGTTGAACCCCCAGCAGCACTGCAAGCGGTGGAGCCAGCGACGGTTGAAGTGCAGGCCCTGGACCTATCCACGCCCACTCGAACAGCCGAGACACTAGGACGGGCCCAGCACCTGGGTGAGTCACAAGCGCCGTGTAGGACGGTTAACCCACCAGGGAGTTGGCCGTGGCCAGGCACATTTACGGAGAGGCGGCCATTGTGGCCCTACACAGTCACGGGCAGTCCTATGCAGCCTCCTGCATCAGAGTCACCGCTCCCGGCTGCACAGAGTACGGTAAGTCCATCACCGCAGGCACCCAGTCCAGACATTACCAAAACGCCTCATGGCAATGTGGAGCCCTCCTCCTTGCCGGCGGTCCCGGGCACCTTCGGACCAGCCACGGGGGGGGGGGAGACAGGGAGATCCCACCGCAGTTCTACCCCGACTCAGACCAATCCACGCCCCTGGGTGACCACCTCTTGCCGGCAACGGTTGAGAGGATCCTCAAGGGGGAATATGTGGACATATTCGATCTTATGAATCGGGAAGTAGATGAAAAGAAATTGAAGCATATGGAGGCCCAAGATAAGGAGCGGATTCGAAAAAAGCGTCCGGACCACTGCTGGGCTAATTGGCTCCCGGCCTTCCTTATTTATATGGCCACTATAGTCAAGGCCCGCCCCGAGCGCGCCTTCGACTTGGTTCAATATTTGGACCTGATCTACAGGGCACACTCAGAGTTCCCGGGAACTGGGTGGATGCTTTATGACGAGGGATTCCGGATGAGGGCGGCCTTGCGGCCGCACCTGCGCTGGGACGTTCCACTAGACCCATTGTGGAGGCGACTTATGGTGCCCCAGCGCCCAATAACTGGTGACCGGACCGATAGCGGGCATTTGATTTTCCGAATTGGACAGACCAGCCCTGCCCGCGTGACTGCGGGCCAGTCGGTTCAGCCACGACTGGTGTGCTGGGAGTACAATGCAAAAGGATTCTGCACCCGCAGACCCTGTAAATTTAAGCACCTGTGTGGCAACTGCAATGGGCCCCATGCGTCCTACGCTTGCCCCAAGGGTCGCCAAGGCGGACAGGGAGGACGGGACCAGCCTACTAAAAAGCAGCCCGCCCCGGGCGGGGGCCAGCTTCCAAAAAAGCACATAGTCCCATTAACTTACCTGCTATGATGGAGTGGCTCCACGGCTACCCAGACATGGCAGCAGCAGCCTACTTAAGGGACGGTTTCGAATTTGGATTTAGGATTCCGGCACAGGGTCCCCGGGTCCCCTATCGGGCAAATAATTTAAAATCTATAAGGGGCATGGAAGATATTGTCCGTGCTAAGATTCAGAAGGAGATACAGGAAGGCAGGGTCCTGGGTCCGTTCACTGATCCCCCATCTGAGCGCTTCCAGGTATCTCCGTTAGGGATCGTACCCAAGAAGGCCCCTGGGGAATACCGGCTCATCCATCATTTATCGTACCCTGATGGGGAGTCAGTGAACGACATGATCCCACCGGAGCTCTGCACTGTGAGGTATACTTCCTTTGACGCTGCAGTACGCATGGTCCGGCGTGAAGGCACGGGTGCACTGTTAGGAAAATGCGACATAAAGTCTGCTTTCCGATTATTACCTGTTCACCCGGAAGACATTGAGCTCTTGGGCTTCGCCTTTGAGGGTTTTTACTATATGGATAGGGCCATGCCCTTTGGATGTTCGATATCATGTGCGGCATTCGAATGTTTCAGCACATTCCTTGAATGGGCACTCAGGGTTAGGACACACACCACAGCTGTGGTGCACTATTTGGATGACTTCCTTTTCTGTGGCCCGGCTGGGTCACCACAATGCCAGTTTTTAATGGACCAATTCCGAGCACTAGCATGTGACTTTGGTATCCCTTTAGCGGAGGAAAAACTGAGGGCCCAGCGCCCAGCCTAACATTCCTGGGCATTGAGTTAGATACGCGGGCGCAGGCTAGTCGCCTCCCACTGGAAAAAATACTTGATTTACGGACAAGATTACAGCAGGTTCTAGCACGGCGAAAAGTCACACTTAGAGAACTGCAAGTACTGTGGGTCATTTGAACTTTGCTTGCAAAGTGGTGGCCCCGGGGCGTGCTTTTCTGCGACAATTTTGTCATGCCATGACAGGCCTTACTAGGCCTCACCATAGACGAAAGGTATCTAGGGAAATGCGGGAAGACTTGAGGGTGTGGCAGATCTTTCTCCAGGAATTTAATGGTGTGTCGTTCTGGAGGAGTGAGCTTCTTCTAGGTTCAGAACTCCAAGTCCACACGGATGCATCTGGAGCACACGGTTTTGGCATCTTCTTCCAGGGCCGTTGGGCAAAGGGCACATGGCCAGGCGACTGGGGCTCCCGGGAATAACTAGGGACCTTACTTTCCTAGAACTCTTCCCAATTGTGGGAGCCCTATGGCTCTGGGCACCGTTATGGGCAAATTCGGCGGTCACTTTCTGGTGTGACAACCAGGCAGTGGTCTCCATTGTCAACACCCTGTCCTCTAAATCAATCAGGGTGATGCGGTTAGTCAGGGCGCTTACATTGCGCTGCCTCCGTTATAACATAGTTTTTCATGCACGCCACGTCGCTGGGGTCAACAACGAGATCGCTGACGCTTTGTCCCGTCAACAGATGGAGCGTTTTCGACTGTTGGCCCCGGGGGCGAGGGCGGAGCAGGAGGTGTTGCCGCAGGAGGTTTGGAATCTTGGAGAGCCGAGGCCATTAGAGCCGTGGGCTTGGCACTAGCGCCAAGTACTAGGCGTGCCTATGCGGCAGCCTGCAGGGACTACCAGCGTTTTTGTGCACAACTGAACCTGCAGCCATGGCCGCCCACGCCGATCAATTGATCCAATACGCGGTTCGGCTGTATCGGAATGGGTTGGCCCCACGTTCAATTCAAGGTAAGCTGTCCGCGTTGGCTTATTTCGCAAAGGCTCAAAGGTTCCCTCACCCCAATAACGATTTTGTTCTGCAGAAGATGTTAGAGGGGTGGTCCAAAGAGAGGGGTGGCACCAGTGACACGCGCAGGCCCATCACACCCGGGATTTTGTTAAAGTTGTATGATATTTGGCGCACTACGTGTAGCGACGAGTTTGAAGCGTTGCTATTCCGGGTGACTGTGTCAGTAGCCTTCTTTGGAGCTTTTAGGATTAGCGAGTTACTGGCGGCTTCTAAGCAGGATAACGCTAAGGCCTGCCTTCAACGTACAGATGTGTCAATGACCGAGGATGGGGTGGTGTTGCAATTGCGTAAGTCCAAAACGGATCAGTGGAGCCGGGGTACCCGGGTGACGTTGGGGCGCTGCGCACAGCCACAACTATGCCCCTTGATTTTACTACAGGCCTATCTAGCTAGACGGGGCACCAGTACCGGTCCCCTGTTTGTTCACGCAGATAACACCCCTTTGACCCGTTATCAATTCTGGACGGTCACGTGCCGTGCTTTGGAGGCGGCTGGATTACCTAGCCGACAATTTGGCACGCACTCATTCCGCATTGGGGCAGCCTCCACTGCGGCGGCTATGGGATACGGAGTGGCAGATATACGAGCACTGGGCCGCTGGTCTTCAGATCGTTATAGGACATATGTCCGCCCAATCCCAAAATGTTAGGCTGCATGCGCGTTTTGCTAACTGTTTTGTGTTACAGGTTCCTTTCCACGTGACAGATTGCGAGTGGTTATTTGCGGCCACAGTTTTATTTTCTGGGCAGCGAAATACGCCCGGCGTTCCGCCGTTGGTCAGCACCTTGGACTCAGTGACTTCATCAGCATTGAGTGGAAAGGATCCCGTGGTATGAGCTGGGACAGCTTCTATACGGTCGCGTCCCGTTGCGCCCAAGAGGCGCCAATTGCCATCCTGCTCGTTCATCTGGGCGGGAACGATCTGACCAGGGCTAAGGGGAAGAGCCTAAGCTTACGGATCTGTCGTGATCTCGAGGCCTTTAAGGCCCAATCCCCTTGTACCAGATTGGTCTGGTCAGAGATGTTGCCACGGCGGGTGTGGCTTGGGGCCCGGGACCCGCCTGGGGTCGAAAGGGCCAGGAAATGCTTGAACCGGGCCATCTTCAAGGCCATGCAGCGGGGTGTGGGAACAGTCGTCCCACACCCGGATATCAAATATGCTTGCCCGGAGTTGTTCAGACCTGATGGTGTACACCTGTCTGACAAGGGCATAGAAATTTTTCTCAGGGACCTGCGGATGGGCCTCCAGGCCGAGCTGGCCTGTTGTTTGGCGGGCGAGGAGCATGCCTAGCAGCTCCTTCGCCGTGGCAGGTCGTGCAAGAATTAGGCTGAACAAAAAGGGCCTCACCAGGCCATCGAATAGAGTACGACCAAATGGCAGGACAGGCACGGCCGCTGTGAGATACAGGTCCAAATATACCAACGGGGAGTGCCATGCTGTACAAAGGGCACTCCCATAGGCTAGCACATGACGTCACAAAATCAGACCCAAATTAATTGTAAATAGCAGTAAAAACCTAACTTGCACTACGGGAGGCCCATCCGAATTAATAGCTCCTGCTACAGTTAAATAAAGTTATGATTAAGTTATTAATAAAGTTGTGGCCCAGTTTAAAAACCCAAATTATTGGTGTGTCGCCTCTTTATTTCGGGGAATGGGGGGACAATGATGGGTCCTAGGCATGGATCCCCATAATGTTTATATGGGTGATCATCCCAAATCACAAAAATATGGGTCTCAGGGTTGGATTGGTAGTCCGTAGGTAGAGATGGAATCTATGATCTGATTGTGGTTTCATGAGGCTTCTATGAAGATGAAATTCATATGAAATTCTCAAAGGGCTGGAAATGGAAAGAGGGGGTCAAAAGGGGAGAAGCAGCAAGGGAAAGAGTGATGGCAGGTGAATGAGGGGAATAGAAAACACGAAGGATCTGGAGTTCCTTGAGGCAAATTGGGAAGAGGGGGAAGAAGGGAGGGTACTAAAAGGGGAGGGAAGAGGCTTGTTTGACTGATGGCTGTCAAAAAAAGAAAACAACTCCTCAAAGAAAGGTGGAGCAGAGCGGCTCACACACGCAGGACTGAATTATTGACATTTGCCTCAAAATAAATGGACCTTTGGCAAAGGAGCAAGAAAATTGCTCACCTGGCAGTGTAGTATTTGTGTGCATGTGGCTTGTGTGTATGCTTAATTTTGTGTAGTGTTTGTTTTCAGCAAAACATTGATTTTTTCATTAGTTCAAACTCCTCCCCCCCCCCCCGGATGGTGGTACTGTATTTTCCTGTTAAGCAATTAAAAGGGGGGGGGATGATGATGGGGAATTCAGGCCTAGTGAACTGCACCAGAAATTAAAAAAAGGCTGGTATCTTTCTACACAGTGTATTTTCAGCAACAAAATTGGTCTCTTAGGCAACTATTTTTGCTTCCTCTAGCTAGCATCTACAAACTGGGGACATCTCTGAAATGGTTGCCCTGACACCAGAACTCATCATCTAGTACAATATTGGTTTTTGTTAGATGTTCAGGTGATAATGTTTTTCACTTCTTACCCTCCCTTATTTTTGTACTGGTTCATCCATTGTTTCCCTTACAAATTCTGTGAGGAAGATTTCTAATCAATAGAATGATTAACTGAAAATGCTTCTAGGTCACCATTACAATATTTTATTCAAAAGCCAAGTACCATAATACCTCAGAAGAAACATTGCAAGCAAAAGACTCTCTCCTTGG
The DNA here is from genome assembly GCA_029282475.1 of Phrynocephalus forsythii. Taxonomy (NCBI): domain Eukaryota; kingdom Metazoa; phylum Chordata; class Lepidosauria; order Squamata; family Agamidae; genus Phrynocephalus; species Phrynocephalus forsythii. The sequence goes on along the minus strand of JAPFRF010000001.1, from coordinate 177,048,792 downwards.
TGCCTTATTTTAGTTTCTGTACAGATGTTGCCCTGATCCAATATTTCAACCACATAACCAATTAGAAGTGCTCCTGGAAACATCATATGGAATGCACACAGAATACTCCAACTGACTGGCCTGATTTTTCATATGGAGGACAATCAGTTTCCTAAAGTGTCAATGAGAGGGAGCCCCCCCCCTCCTGTGCCAAATGACAGCGAGGACACCTGTCATGATCTGGGCCACATGAGCTCCAGGATCAGGGCCAGGAAGTACTTGCAGACTCAGGCCCTGCCTGTGTAGCAGCTATGGGGCCATTCAGGAATTCTACCTGGGAAGCCTGATGGAAGGCTGTGATGAAAAGGGTTGTTTATGAATATGTATTGATATTTATAAATGTTTATGTGTGTGTTTAGGACCGGTGGGTGTGGCTAAAGGCTATAAAAGTATAGAACCCTGTGGTAATGGGTGAGACAACACCAGAAGTTGTAACGTAGTTAACATCTAAGAGAGTCACTTAATAGTCCAGTGTAAGGTCCTGAGATTGGTTAGGGTCTGGTATATAAATAAACATAAGTATAGTTGCTGATACAAAGAAATAACTGTGTGAATAACTAACAAATTCTTGGGAACTATGCCTGTGAAGATTCTCAGTCATCCAGGTGAATTTATCTGGAAGTTGAATCATGGCAACTGGAGTTCTTTTCTTGAGAGATTGAAACATTTCGCTGTTCATCCAAACAGCATTGTCTGACTGAGGAATGTTAGTTCCTCAGACTGATGAAGCTGTTTAGATGAACAGCGAAATGTTTCATTCTCTCAAGAAAAGAAGTCCAGTTGTCATGACTCAACTTCCAGATATTGGGAACTGTGTTTTATTAAGGATATAAGTTAATCAGTCATTGCTATACCAATAACATTGAAGTTCCATCTGTAAATCAATACATGTTTCATGTTTTATTTTGAAAATATACAATTTGGCGTCAGACTCTCTTATTAAAATAAGTAAGGTGATCTAGGAAATTGTTGGTGGCAACAGGAATATTATTAGTGTGGGTGGTGTATGTCACAAAGGCCCAATTAGTTTCAGACTCATCTCTCTTTATGTTATTTTTATATTACAGTTCCAAATATGAAGAAACTCTCTAACTTTGCGAAATTCTTGTAAAAGCACTGGATTTCTCTCCTCTTCCCAAAACGTTGGTAATTCTGTCATTTTTTTTTTGCTTTTTCTCACAAGTGTTTTTTTAAATATATAGGTTCTTTTCATTGTGTTTATGAAAAAATGTGCATTTTCCAAGATTCCTATTTTATAAAAGAGAACCACGTTTTTGCCCATTCCAAGAAACCAACAGCCAGTCGAAGAATACAAAGCTTCTTCCTTGCCTTACCTGCTTGTCATACAACTCCTGTATAAATGTACCTTTGATCTTTGCTGATAATTTTCCCCTTCGAGCATCATGCGTGCAAAGGATTTCCATTTAGCTTCTGTGCTATATCCATTTCTGTCCTGTCTCACATTTGATTTCCATTCTTTCTCAGTTTCTTGGAGCATCCAACTGTTATGTATATTTTCAAAATAATTATTTCTGGTCATGCAGAATTGTGAACATTATCCATGGTTGACATGTGCATAACATGATCCCAGAACAGCTCTCCACAGGATTTTCAGTGACAATGTACAGAACCATTCTTTGAAATCTTGTGGACAGTTTCTTTCACTTCTTTAGCAAATTTTGCAGAAAATCATGTTCTGCATAAAAATATCTTTAGGATAGATAGATAGATAGGGCACTTTTACACGAACTCTAAAATCCATTGGCAACTTAAATTCAGACCAGAGATTGTGGGGGTTTGTTCTGCTTCCTGTGTTCCCACCCTTCGCACTCCATTGCTCCTGTCTGCCGTGAGGGGAGGGAGAAAAGAATGCAGGCTCACTTCCGCTCACCTCCTCCTGCTGTTGCAGCAGCCCCGTAGGGATTCCAGGCTGTTAAAGGGGCAGCGGGACAAAAAATCAAATAGAAGGTGAGGAGAGCCCGGCATCCACAGCTTTATAATACGCATCAGATTTTTTTTACCTCCGGAGACCAGGTACTTGTAAAATGCGCTGGGGCGTGCTTAGGTGGGCATGGTCGTACTTAATTTATTTTAAAGTCCGCAGCTGGTGGGAAAACAATTTTAAGCTCTGTATCTGGGAGCCCTTTGCCTCGGATTTTAGGGGTCGTGTAAAAGCAGCTATAGATGATAGATAGATAGATAGATAGATAGATAGATAGATAGATAGATAGATAGATAGATAGATAGATAGATAGATAATAAAGCTATTCTGAGTCCATGTTATGCTCACGATCCATGGATAATGTTTATTTATTTATTTATTTATTTATTTATTTATTTATTTATTTATTTATTTATTTATTTATTATTAAACTTGTATCCCACCCATCTTCCCGGAGGAACTCTGGGCGGCTTCCAATGAACAGACCAAGCAATGGTCTTCAACACAAAATACAATATAACAATTACAATAAACAATGAATACAATAACAGACAACAGCAGATAAAAACACTTCTGGCACCCTTAGCATACCAACTGAGAGGCTCATTAGCCATACATTTTTCTTCCGAGGAAGCGGTAATGGCAAGTGGCGGGGAAGGAAAAAAACCTAGATAATTAAATTAAACTTGGTCGCCAAAGGCCTCTCAAAAGAACAAGGTTTTGAGAGCTCTTTGAAAGGCCAGCAGGGACTCTGCAGAGCGCACATCACTCAGAAGGGTGTTCCACAGTGACGGGGCCGCCACCGAGAAGGCCCGGTTACGAGTGATGGTTTTCTGGGCCTCTCTTGGGGTGGCAACCCGGAGAGAGTGCCCTCCCAACTTCCGGACTGGTCGGGCCGAGGTTGATCTCTGGGCGATCTGCTCCACCAGGTAGTCTGGGCCCAAGCCATGGAGGGTTTTATAAACTAAAACCAGCACCTTGAATCTGATCCGGTGCGCAACGGGCAATCAATGCAAGCAAGCCAGGACTGGGGTGATGTGGTCATAGTGACGCACCCCAGCCACCAGCCTGGCTGCTGCATTTTGTACCCACTGCAAGCGCCGGAGGAGAGTCAAGGGCAAAACCCATGTAGAGAGCATTACAGTAGTCCAAACTCGAGATCACCAGTGCCTGCACTACTGTCCTCAGGGAGTCCCCATCCAGGTATGGGCGGATCTGGGCTATTTGACGCAGATGGAAAAAAGCGGATCTTGTCATGGAAGCCACCTGGGCATCCAAGGATAGCGCCGGATCCAGAACCACGCCCAGATTCCTGACCCTATCCGCCAGTTGGAGGGAAACACCCTCCAAGCAGGGGAGAGGGCCTCCATAACCGTACGGGGAACTCCCGAAGAACATAAGCTCAGTCTTCTCGGGGTTGATTTTGAGCCTGTTTGCCCTGGCCCATGCCATGACCACCCCCAGACACTGGTTAAGGGTTGTGACAGTTTCCACTGCAGAGGTGGAAAAGGAGAGATAGAGGTACGTGTCATCAGTGTACTGATGACAGCAGACTCCAAAACTCCGGATGACCCCCGCCAGCGTTCTTACATAGATGTTGAACAGCATGGGGGAGAGACGAGCCATGCGGCACACCACAAGGGAGTGTTCACGGGGCCGACAACTCTCCGCCATGCTGCACATACTGCGGACGAGCCTCCAGGAAGGACCGGAGCCAACTGCGAACAGTGCCTCCGATACCCACCTCGGAAAGCCGATCCAGTAGGATACCGTGGTCGACAGTATTGAAGGTCGCTGACAGATCCAGGAGAACCAACAGGGTAGAGCTACCCCTGTTGGCCGCCTGGATTAGGTCATCTTGCAGCGCGACCAGAGCTGTCTCGGTCCCCCAGCCAGGCCTGAAGCTGGACTGGCATGGGTCAAGGCAATGCTGTTCCTCCAGATGTGATTGTATCCAGATCGCGGCCACCCTCTCGATGACCTTGCCCAGAAGGGGGACATTGGCAATCGGATGGTAGCTTGCCAATTGGTCCGATGCCAGGGCTGGTTTTTTAAGAATGGGCTTTATTACCATCTCCTTCAAACGGGAGGGAAAGACCCCCTTGCTGAAGGATGCGGTGGCAATGGTGGCGGTCCATTCAGGCATGGTCCCCCCAGCCACTTTTATAAGCCAAGCAGGGCAGGGATCGAAGGGGGTGGATGCGGGCCGGCAATGGGCAATTGCCCTGGAGGCTTCCGAGATAGAAACAGGCCCAAACTCAACCAATCGAGGAGAGCGAGGGGGTGCCACAACTGGGGGTGGCGGGGGAGGACTAGTGCAACCGGAATCGAAGCGGGTACAGATGGACTCTAGTTTTGATCTAAAGAAGACTGCAAAATGCTCACTACTGAACTCAGTAGGAGGAGGCCCAGTCAGACTAGGATTGGTGAGGTCCCAAACCACCCGGAAGAGTTCTGCCTGGCAGTTCGAGGCCTCACCAATTCTCAGGGAGTAATAAGATGTTTTAGCCTCCCTGATCGCCCGAGAGTAGTGCCTAGTCTGGATGACAACCGCAGTCTTATTATGTGCCATCCGGCTCGTTCTCCAGCTGCTCTCCAGCCTCCTCCATTCTTGCTTCATCGCTCTTAACTCCGCCGTGAACCACGGCGAAGGTCGAGCTCTGAGGTGGAGTAGATGCTTGGGGGCGATCCGGTCGATAACATGGGAAGTTGTTTCCAAAGCATTGGTCAACCGCAGTTTCGGCCGGATCGTCAGCCAGCCCACCAGGAAGCTCCCCGAAGGCCTCACGGAACCATGTAGGGTCCATCAGCCTCTGGGGGTGAACCGAAACAAGGGGCTGGTGGTCCCCGTGGGGAGGGGCTGCGATTGACAGGGAAAAGGACAGCAGGTGATGGTCTGACCCTGACACAGGCTGGGAGACAAGGTCCCCCACCTCCAGAATAGAATCCCCCAACATGGAGGTAAATACCAGGTCAAGGGTATGCCCAGACCTGTGGGTGGGGCATGAAACATGCTGGGACAGACTCATGGAGGTCATAGACTCCATGAATTCCAATGTTCTATCTATCTATCTATCTATCTATCTATCTATCTATCTATCTATCTATCTATCTATCTATCTATCTATCTATCTATCTATCTATCTATCTATCTGCCTAAAATCTAGGCAAAATTTAGTGGATTTTAAAAATGGTAGGCAACATATTTTTTTTTAAATTGTTTTAAATTGTTGTTGTTGTTTACATGCCTGTATTTGACTCTTCGTTGTTTTCCTCCGATCTGTTGTGAACCGCCCGGAGTTCGTTCAGGAACTCCGCCCGGAGTTCGTTCAGGAACTTATGGCTTATTTTATAAGCCATAAAATAAATAAAATAAATAAATAAACATAGTTACTTAGAAGATGTAACATGGAGAACTTCATTTTCTCCTTTATTCAACATTTCCTCTAAATGGAGCAAATGCAAAGTATGAGTTAAAATACTAAAATTTCTGACTTTTATGTGTGTGTTCTATCTCTTTATCTAGGAAATTGGAAACTGTTTATGTTCTCTGTACAACTTTTTAAAAATAATTATCCTGTTCTGATTAGTGTCCACACATACACAGTTTCTCTTTTCCCCTCAGATACAATGGGTTAAAAAGTGGGAATAAAGTTTATGTGCTTATTATTTTTGGCACCTCTGACAACATTTTTTCTAATGTGCATTGCTAAGAATTAACAAGTTGACAGCACAGCCATAACATCACATCACTACAAGAGAAATTGTGTGAGCAGCTGCTCATTTCCCAAGTAATATCCAATACATTTTGCATGTAGTTGCACAATGTCAGTTGTGTAAGAGGTTGGACAGAACAACCCTGAAGCCCCTGAGAATGGTGACATCGAAAGAGGGAGTATGGCACTGTGGAGCTTGGAAGAATTTCTCTGATGTAGGAAAGTATTTGGGAGCTGAAACCTCCTTCAGAAACCCTGTGAGCTGTTGGAACTGGGATTTGGGAGGGACCAACATTATGGTTCTCAACTTTGGATCCCCAGATGTTCTTGGACCAAAGCTCCCAGAAGCCTTACCATTAGCCGTGCTGCCCAGGAGCTGTAATTGAAGAACATCTGGAGGAACCTATGATTTGAAAACTCTGGCCCATACTCTCCTTCTCTCTCCTACCACAGATGATGAGATGTGAAACGAGCCTATGGCCTTATATATCCTGCTGCCATGAGGCAGTTACAATAGAAGCCACACCCACACCAACAAAATAAAAATTACAATGGATTTGTATGGGCACCCAGTTTGGAATGAACAACTTTGCCCCTTATAGTCCAAAGTTCTCCAGATTTGGGGTCCTTCAAGGGGAGAGTTTAAAGATGCTCCACAGCAATGTCCATGCAGCTAGGTGCCTGGGATCAGTATTTTCAAGTACATTAAAATTACACAAGCTTTTTTTTTACAGGGGACACCCTATTTGGAGATGAATAACTTGGCTCCCCATATCCCAAACCTCTCCAAATTTGGGATTCTTAAATGAGAGACCTTGAGGAAGGTCCACAGCAATTTTCATTCTTCTAGCTACCTAGAACCGTATTGCAAGCACAGAAAACGGCACTTAGAAATGTTTTTTCAAGGGGCACCCAGTTTGAAGTTTAATAACTCGACCCCCTGAACCCAAAATTGCTCCAAATTTGGAGGGGTTAAAGGGGAGCATCCAAGAAAGATACCCATCACATTTTGTGTCTCTAGGATGCCGGGGGTTGTGTTATAGAGAAACAAACTGGTTCATTTCAACATAAAAAGTTCCAATTTGTTTCGTTAGTAATGAAACGGCATGTCCCCATTTCGTTTCATTTCATTTCGATTAATTAGCTAATGAAATGATGAAACACCATGATAATTTTCATTTGGTGCCCATCCCTGTTTGATAATTTGATGATGATGGGCAGTATTGCTATCACACAGTCCTCTTCTTGGCTTATTTCAGTGTATATGATGACCCTCAATTTTTATGTTAGACAAAAATATCATCTTATACATGGAAAAATTCAGTATCTCAGGTTCCATCACCGTTTAATAAACAAAAACAAAAACTAAAGCCTCCTCCAATGGTGTGATTGAGGGACAGGATACTAAGGAGGATGCCGGCTTGCCAGAACATGACAATATGACAACTGGACAATGGCACCAGATTTGTCATCTATTACCACATGATCAATGTAGTTAACCATCACAAATCTCCTGTGATGTTAAGTCCATTGGGCAAAGTAGGGTACAGCTGAATCTGATTCTAACCTAGGCATATGAAAATACCCCCTAAGTATCACAGCCCAGTCACAAAGCTAGATGACAAAAGATGAATGCTCCTTATTCCCCTCACTTTTATATGCATTTAATATATATATGAATTATTTGACATCTGCACTGTATCTGTGCATTTTTTAAAATCAATGATGACCTCATCCTTTGGTCTTCCAGCCTTTTAACATCATGGAGTTTTAATAAACCTGCACACGCTGAGTAATCACATCTGGATTGCTTCATGTCAAGAGCTATGCTTTGGGTGGGGTGCTAGAGGGAGAAGGAAGGGATCAGACAGTGGTTCTACAAATCAAATGTTATGGCACATGAAGTAGTTTCTAGGTGGAAGAAGTCTATATGTTCCAGATGTTATGTAAATAACAACACCTACTGAGAATTCTAAAAAGAATCAGGCCTCAAACATTACTGGCACTGCAATAAAAAACAACAACACCAAGGACAGGAAAGAATCTAAGGTTCTCCATAAAACAAGACGGGCCATTTATCACCTTCCAGATGTCGCTGGATTGCCATTCCTTGCAAAATGAATAGTCAAAAATCAACACTGAAAGTTGATGGAATTGTAGTAATTAACATCTAGAAAAATCATACCTTGTCTATCTCTACCATGTGTGTGTTGTGTCGTTACAGTCGTGACCGACTCTTCGTGACTCCATGTCCATGGAGTTTTCTTGGCAGGAATACTGGAGTGGTTTGCCAGTTCCTATTCCAGGCACCTACAGCACCTGGTATTCCCTGGTGGTCTCCCATCCAAGTACTAACCCGGGCTGACCCTGCTTAGCTTCCGAAATCAGGAGAGATCGGATGTGCTTAGGGCATCAAGGCAGCTATCTCTACCATAGGCAACACCAAAGCATTTAATACAAGCATGTTTCTCTTGATTGGCTTCATCCTTGCATACTACATACATTTTCCATGTATAAGACTATATTTTTGTCTAAAATTGTTAGACTAGAATTGAGGGTCCTCCTGTACATGGAAGTAAGCTGTGGAGAGAACCACATGGTTGCAAAACTATAAAACTGGATTGAAAATGTAGCAGTGGTTTTATACATGGGGGACATCTTATAGTTGGAAAAATATGGTACATATTCCTGGAGATATCCGATCTGGTCATGGTGACACATGCCATAGTTATAGCACAGATGTGACATGCCTCTGGATAGTGTCCGTAAACTTCACTGAGTCCAAAACGTGGTAGCCAGATTGCTGACTGGGATTGGTTACAGAGAACACATAACCCTACTGTTACAGCAGTTCCACTGGCTGCTGAAATCTGTTCAGGCACAATTCAAATGGTTTTTTTTAAACCTACAAAGCCCTAAATAGCTTGAGTCCATGATATCTTAAGGAACATGCCTGCTTTTGTGTGCCTCCCTGGGAGTTAAAATAATCAGAGGAGCCTTTCTCTCAGTCACATCACCCTCACTGCCTTTGGTAAGGACATGGCAGAGGGACTTCTCTGGTGATGATCCCAGGTTTTGGAACTCCCACCCACAGGAGGTCCGTCTGGCCCCATCTCTACTGTGCTATCACAATCAGGCAAAGCTTTCCCTCAGTGGGTAGCAGGCTGAGTGTTTTTTTAAACAATGGATTGTTGTGCCTTACTTCTTTGAAGCTGTTTCAGGTATTGGTTCTTAGTGTGGTATTTATTTTATCCTTTTCAGTATTTGTGTACTTCCTTTTTTAGGTTTAAACATTACTTTTTAATGATCTAAGACGCTTTGGGTCCCTTTTAAGGAGAAAGGCAGGTTTTAAACCAGGGAAATAATAAAATATCTTTTTACTGATTTTAAACCAGGTAAATAATAAAATACCTTTTTACTGTGACATAACAAGGTTCCTGTGTTTGTTTCAGAAATAATATGCACATTGGTGAGACCAAATTAGCATGTTCAACATGCTCAAACTCAACCCTGAGAAGACGGAGGTACTGTTCCTTGGGGGAGGGGGAACCAAACAGATACTGTGGCCCTCTTCCCAGCTTGGATGGGATCTCCCTCCAGCTGGATGATAAAGTGAAGTACCTGGGCATGACCCTGGATTCAGTGCTATCCTTGGAGTCCCAGGTGGCTGCCATCTCCAGGGCTGCCTTCTCCCAACTTAGGGTTCTCGCCCAGATTCACCCATATCTTGATGGTGACCTCCTAAGGACAGTCGTGCAAGCGCTGGTTATCTCAAGGATAGATTACTGTAACACGCTCTGCATGGGACTTCCCTTGACCCTTATCTGGTGATTGCAGCAGGTGCAGAATGCGGCAGCCAGATTGGTGGTTGGTGCGGGAAGATATAACTGCATCACCCACATTCTGGCCCTCCTGCATTGGCTACCTATTGCCTCCTGGATAAGGTTCAAGGTACTGGTTTTGATTTACAAAACCCTCCATGGCTTGGGACCAGCTTATATGACAGAGTGTATCATCTCAAGATCTTCTTTGGCCTGGCTCAGTAGATCATCCCAGGTCCTCATGCTTAGAGTTGTTACCCTGTGGGAAGCTCATAAGACCTCTACCCGGAACCGTGCCTTTTCTGTGGTGGTTCCCATTTGGTGAAACCAGCTTCCCAGCAATATTAGGATTGCGGAGCCCCTCTCAGCCTTTAGGAAGCAATTAAAAACTTGGCTCTTTCAGGCTGCTTTTGGTGACTAATGGTGGTTTATCTTGTTCTTTTTTTCCTTCTTTTTTTCCACCATCATATATCCCATTTTTTAAATTGATTTTAATGTTTTGATCGATTGGGTTTGTTTTACATTTGTTTGTACGGATGAATTTTATGGATTTTCTTGTTGTGAACTGCCTAGAGTTCTTTCAGAAAGTTGGGTGTTATATAAACATAAATAAATAAATAAATAAATAATTCCATAAACACGCACAATATGAAACTCCAGTTTGCTGCTTTGCTGCATAGATCATTGAAAGTACAATCGTAGGATTCTGGCACCCCACTAGTGAAGTATAAAGATGAAATATAAATTTAAAGAAAACATAGAGAGAACCAAATAAATCATATAGCCTGAATGGCACTCCAAATATCACTGAGACCAACCTTGGTTCCATCCATCTTTACCCCCAAATAAGTCTTAAAAGGGAACTTTGACTACTGCGTCAATCTGCATAGGGTCACAGCCATGCAATGCAATCCTGTGGATCTTTAAATCAAAATAAGTCTCATAGAGTTCAGTGCCCTTGATCCATCCCAGTTGGATAAACAAAGTAAAACCAATCATACTTGTATTTCTTTGAAATCGATTCCTGACCTTCTGTCTAATTGCTATCAGCTTCATAAAGAAAATCATATGGTTATATTGATTAACGGTGTCTGCATTTTCCAATTATTTCTTTAATGAGTTAAGTAGCAGTGACCCAGAAAATGGACAAAGGCCTTAAACTAATGTTAATGTCATTTAAATAGCTATTTTCTTCCCTCCCCGCAAATAATGAGAGTAGAACTCTACTGTTAATTAATCAAAACTTCTCAAAATAAGAGTTCACCAGGTGGAAATAATTAGCCGTTAATTGTCTTTTGTTTATTACTCTTCAGAGAGCTAAACAAGAAAGGCTGGCTTTGTTTGACAGTTGTTACTAAACAGCAGACTAATGAATAAATCAAAGATATCTGTGTTGATATTATGGCATGAATATTTGTTCTTTTGCATTTGTTCCCTGCGTCAGTTTGACAGGAGAAGAATTGGTAATTCCCCCTTTGAATTAAAATATCAGATCAGCAGGTGGGAACATTTGCCTTTTCTTTCATCTTCGTTTGTGTTGATTGTTATGAAATTGCTTAACTGACTAACAGAAAGATAGGATTCATGTTGTCAGATAGAATAACTTCCAGTGATGAAATCCACAGGCAATGGAGACATTTCTGTTGCACCTGCATTTTGATTGGAAGAAAGAGGCTTCAAATGGGGAAGAAGAGGAAAACTAATTTTCAAAAGTGCCTTCAAGGCAGCTCTTTCTGGTGCCCCATTTGCATCAGTGGAACCCTTTGGCTCACTGTCCACATGAAGCAGGCGGAGACCAGGTATGGTGGCCACAAGGAGGCAGTGCTCAGATAACCTTTTAAATGACTACTCACACTGTGCTCATCAGGGCAGGGTGGCTCAGTGGGCTAGAGCACTGAAAACTGTCAGCTACAAAGTCGGCATCTCAGCACTTCAAATCCCTGGTGCCATGTAGCGGAGCGAGTTCCCACTGTTAACCCCAGCTCCTACCAACCTAGCTGTTCAAAAGCATGTAAATGCAAGTAGATAAATTGTCACCGCTGTAAAAAGCGGGAAGGTAAAAGAGTGTTTCCTTGCACCCATGCTGGCCACATGGCCACAGACTTGCACAACACTGGCTCTTTGGTTTGAATATGGAGATGAGCACCGCCCCTCGAGTCAGACACAACTAGCAAGCCTGTGCAGGGGAAACCTTTACCTTTACCTTACACTCAGCCTTCTGCCAAGCTAGAATGACAGAGGAGCGGATGATGATGCATAAGCTCATTAGACAGTTTTATTTTTGTCTATAGCCTGCACAGCACGTGGAGAATTGAGGGATGAGGTGGAGCCACACCCCATGGTTTGGGGGATAAATAGAGCAGCAGAGGAAATTGCAAGAGTGTATTAACCCCTATATTGCTGGTGTGTGCCGTACACTCTCCTGCAATTAGCTATGGGGACCCTCTTTGCAGTTGAATAACTCGGCCCCCTGAACTCCAAACCTCTCCAAATTTGGGGGGCTTACAGGGAAGAGCTTGAGGAAGCTTTTCTGTGATTTGGGGGCCAATACATGCCTGCCAAGTAGCATAATGTTTTGTTATGTTTATCAGGTTGGAGAATTAATTGCTTCCCCTGTGCTATTGCTTCCACTGTGTCATACTTTCCAGGTTGAACTTCAACCCAAAATGTATATTAAGCACTAAGTTACCACTACACAGGATGAAGCAATTAATACTCTGGTTCAAGTAGGGTGGGAGACTAATTGCTTCCTCTGACCACCACCTTCCCCCTTACTATCCAAATGAAAAACCTCTATTTTAAAGAAAAAAAAACACTTTTAAAATTACCTAGGGTAACCATTTTTGGAGCTTAATAACTTGGCCCCCTGAACCCCAAACTGCTCCAAATTTGGGGAGCTTCCAGGGAGGAGTCCAAGGAAGCTTTCCTGGTTCAGTTTTCAAACTGAAAAAAGTGGTTGTGTTCATTTTGGATCAAAATGTTTTTTCTTATTTTGTAATGAAACAATTTCTTACATAATGAAATGATGAAACAGTGCTTCATTTTTCATTTTTGCCCATCTCTAACTCTAGTTCAATTTTTTTGTAAGCATTGAAGGAATGGCTGAGAGAATACCCAGATACAGAAATTACCAGTTATTTGTTAGTTCACTTTAGATTTTTTTTTTGTATCTGTGTCCTATCTTCTTATTCCAGGCTAGTTGGTCAAAGTATTTCTTCTTTTGATTGTTCACCAGTTTTGATGTTACTGCCTGCCTTACATGCATAGTCCAAATAGCAGTTGTATTTGTGAGGGGTTCCTACTGGCCTCCTGGGTGAGCCATGTGAGACCCTAAATCCTCTGCCCCTAGTAGGTAAGGTGTGGATGACAGGGGCAAGAATGGGAACTGGATGATGTGGGGTAGCTGTGAGAGGGGAGGTCCAGATAAAAGAGGAATAACAAGAAAACACAAGGGCTTCTTTCAGGGGAAAAGGAAGAGACTATTACATTATTTCATTTAGTATTTGTTAACACCTCTCAACATATTTCTGGAAGGACAATATGAGTCGAATAAGGTAATAGTTTTCAATGGGAGTAGGTGTTGGACAGCCAGTTATACAGTAATCCCCTGTTTATCGCGGGGGTTGGGGACCCAACTCAACCCGTGATAAACTAAAATCCGTGCTATGCAGATGCTAGGTCAGGTTGTGACTGGGGGGGAGCTGTCTGGGGCCTCCTGCACTTACCTTGGCCTGGCACTGCCCTGAACAGGCCTCCAATGTGCTTCCCAGGCTTGTCAAAGGCTCCAGAAGTGGTTTCAGGCAATCCAGAAAGCACCTCCTGTTTTTTTGGAAGTCACTTCGGTTTGCTGGAAACCACTTCGGGGGCCTCCAATGGGTCTAGGAAGCCTGCTGGAAGCCCACTCAGGGCAACCCCAGGCCTGGGGTAAGTGGAGGAGGCATCAAACAGGCTCACACAGTTTGCTACAGGGACCCTTGCCTTCATATACTGTGGCCCGTGATATACAGGGACTGTAGTATATGAACCGTGAAATAGCAGGGGACCACTGTAATTTTTCATGTTTCATTAGGTGCTATATTGACTTGTTTGGCATGTGCCGATTTATATCACCTAGCACTAGCATATTCTGCTGTGAAGTAGCCCAGGGACAAAGTCTGTGAAAACTATCAGTCACCCAGGTGAGTTTATCTGGAAGTTGAGTCATGGCAACTGGACTTCTTTTCTTGAGAGATTGAAATGTTTCACTGCTCATCCAAACAGCTTCAACAGTTTGAGGAAAGCTAGTTGTGAATCCTCCATTTTATAGTCCACTTTGGTCTCATGTCACTCTGGTCTGCAATAGTACTTACTGTTTGACTCTTACCAACCAATACAGCACATATTAGGAGTCATCAGGAGCTTAAACCACAGAGCAAAGAGCTTCCCCACCTCCATGGAAGCCAAGAAGAAAGAAGACAGGCACCAGAAGACAGCACCTGAGGGCTGTGGATATCCAAAGTGGGCCTTCAACAAAGCAGTGTCCCGACCCAGAAGAACAGTGAATCAGCCAGAGACCCAGAGCCGATGGAAGAACCTGGTCATTCCTTACATGTTTGGAGTGTCTGAAAATCTTAAAAGGATTTTAGGCAAACACCACATCCTGGTTTACTTTAAACCCACAAACAAACTAAGGCAAAGACTCATCCACGCCAGAGAGCGAACACCAAAATACAAAAGGACCAATATAGTATTTGGGTTCTAATGCAGTGAAAGTGTGCAGACCTCTACACTGGAGAAACTAAACAGACATTAAACAGGATGGCCCAACATAGGAGGGGCAACAGCTCATGACCAGAATCAGCAGTATACATCCACTTGAAGGAGAAAGGGCACTCATTCAAAGATGAGGATGTGCACTTATTAGGTGGTTTGAGACAGGGGTCAGGGAAGCCATTCATGTGAGTGTTAAAAACACTTATATCAACAGAGTTCGGGGGGGATCTCAGGCACAGTCTTTCTGCTACTTATCAGGCAGTGATTTCAACAATCCCCAGACAAATCAAAAATACTTCACGCCTTCACCACCAAGACCATAGCTAACAACCCATACTTTATAGATGTTGTGAAGGTTGTAAAGGTGGGACTTACACACACCTTAGGCCATTGTCCACTTAATGAGCCTATTGAGTCTACTGTCCACCTAACGAGCCTATTCAGGCCATTGTAAATTAGAGATGGGCACGAAACGAACATTTTTTCGTTTCCGTTATTTGTTATTCATTTTGTTACGTAACGAAACAACAAACAAAAATTGAGATGAAAATGGAATGAAACGAACAGAACCACAAAAAAGTGTTTGTTACGTTTCATTTTCGTTAATGGTGGTGTGCAATGAAATGAGCTGTTTTAAATGTTAAAAAATGCCCTGGACATCCATAAAAATGCAGCGATAATTATTTATACTGTCTGATAATACCTACCAGAGGGGGTGGGGTCCTCAAAACGTGCATTTATGTCTTTTCTCAGATCGCTGTATTTTTTTCCTTTAAGGGGAGTTAGGGGAAATTGACCCAAAATGGCTCCCAGATGCCTAATATTGATTTCTTGGGTATTAAAACACCCTGGACATCCATAAAAATGCAGCGATAATGCAATAATTATTTGAAATTATTACCCAAGAGGGGGTTGGGGTCCTTAAAAAGTTTGTTTTTGTCTTCTCCCATCGCGATGTATTTTTCTTTTCACTTTAAGGGTGACAAAATGGATGTCACCACTCCAGCCACAACATGGAGGCAAGCCATGTGATGGGATCATGTAAATTCCTGGACAACTTCAACCAACAGCATGCCCAGGTTGCAGACTGGGCAGGTCTGGCAGCCACAGAGGGCATAAAAAGCTCTGGCAGCCCCCGTCCTCCTTGCAGTCTCCAGTGGGAGTTAGGGTGGGATTGCTGTCTCTGGGACTCTAGCTTCAGTCCTGCAGCCTCCCTGTGTGTGTGTGTGCGTACCTTTTGGTGAGTACCCTCCCCTGCCCTGCAGTGCAGTCACTCTGCGGCTGCCTTGCACCCTGGGCAATGCCCACCCCTGCCTTTGCAGCCTCCCTGCGTACCTAGTCTATACTGTGCTGTGCCAGCATCAATTTTTTAGTGTTTTCCCTTTGGTCTGGGGCATTGGGGGATGCCCCCACACAGAAATGCTTTAAATATCGCGGAAAAAGCGGGTAGAAATGAAAAACAAAAAAACAAAAAACAAAAACAATTTTTTTCCAAAAATTCACGAAAAATGGAAACGAAACGAAACGGACCTCTCAACGACAAATAAAAAACTGAAACACCATTTTTTTTATTCGTGCCCATCTCTATTGTAAATCTTATCAGCCTATTTCAGATCAGGGTGACATGAGGTCAAAATGAACTCTAAAATGGAGGAGTCGCCACTAGCTTTCCTAAGACTGATGAAGGTGTTTGGATGAGCTGTGAAACATTTTAATCTCTCAAGAAAAGAAGTCCAGTTGCCATGACTCAACTTTGAGACAGGGACAAAGGTGTTATTCTTATTTTCCATGGGTGTATGTACACCCAGTATGACTCAGGCAGTTTCTTACACATGATATTTCTGGTGACAACTTTCTCTTGGCATTTATATGTATATATTTCAAAGGCTTCCAACTATTACATTCCTTTTGCACACACACACCCCAGTTTTGTTAAGCGAGCTTCTCTCATTGGGACAACCAACCTCATTCTACTGTATTTCTGTGAAGGAATATACATTTTTGTCATATAATGAGACTCTACTTCCCTTTCTATTCCTTCAGAACAATTTAAATCTTTAATTTGTTGTATTCCAATCATGGAATTCATTGTTTTAGTTATCCCAAACAAGTCTTATTTAGCTTCCTGAATTAAGATTTCCACTTTTTCTGGTTGTTTTCCATAGAATGGCATTTGTATATAGACACCATATGCTGACACACACACACACAGCAGCATGTGTGTGTGTGTGTGTGTGTGTGTGTGTGTGTGTGTGTGTGTGTGTGTGTGTGTGTGTGTGTGTGTGTGTGTGTGTGTGTGTGTGTGTTATGCACCAAATTCTTATCTTAAAACACATAGAAGAACAAACCTTGCTGAGAGAAAATCAGTATGGCTTCTGCAAGGGTATGTCTTGTCTGACAAACCTTTTAGAATTTTTTGAAAAGATCAACAGGCATGTAGATTTGGGTGAACCAGTGGATATATTCTATCTGGATTTTCAAAAGGCTTTTGACACAGTCCCTCACCAGAGGCTGCTGAGAAAATTGCACAGTCAGGGGATAAGAGGGCAGGTCCTCTTATGGATTGAGAACTGGTTGAGATCCAGGAAAGAAAGAGTAAGTGTCAATGGGAAATTTTCACAATGGAGAGAGGTGAAAATCGGTGTGCCCCAGGGATCTGTCCTGGGGCCGGTGCTTTTCAATCTGTTCATAAATGACCTGGAGACAGGGATAAGCAGTGAGGTGGCCAAGTTTGCAGATGACACAAAACTTTTCCGTGTCGTAAAATCCAGAGAAGATTGTGAAGAGCTCCAGAATGATCTCTCCAAACTGGGGGAATGGGCTACGAAATGGCAAATGTGTTTTAATGTAGCCAAATGTAAAGTCATGCATATTGTGGCAAAAAATCAAAACTTTATCTATCAACTCATGGGCTCTGAGTTATCCATGACAGATCAGGAAAGAGATCTTGGTGTGCTGGTGGACGGCTCCATGAAGGTGTCTCCCCAATATGTGGCAGCGGTGAAGAAGGCCAATTCCATGCTAGGGATTATCAAAAAGGGGATTGAAAATAAAACAGCCAACATTATAATGCCATTATACAAAACAATAGTAAGGCTACACCTGGAGTATTGTGTACAATTCTGGTCACCGCATCTCAAGAAAGACATAGTGGAACTGGAAAAGGTGCAGAAGAGAGCGACTAAAATGATTACTGGGCTGGGGCACCTCCCTTATGAGGAAAGGCTAAAACATTTGGGGCTCTTTAGTCTGGAAAAAAGGCGCCTGAGGGGGGATATGGTTGAGACGTACAAAATAATGCAGGGCATGACTAAAGTGGATAGAGGGAAGCTCTTCTCCCTCTCACAAAACACCAGAACTAGGGGACAACCACTCAAACTGAGGGCTGGGAGAGTAAGAACAGACAAAAGAAAATATTTTTTTCATCCAGCGCGTTCTTAGTCTGTGGAACTCCCTGCCACAGGATGTGGCCATGGCATCTGGCTTGGATGCCTTCAAAAGGGGATTGGACAGATTCCTGGAGGAAAAGTCCATCACAGGTTATAAACCATGATGGAGATGTGTAATCTCCAGGCTTAAAACCAGGGTACTTTAAGGGCCAGATGCAGGGGAGTGGTATCAGGAGACAGATATCTAGTCTCATGCGCTCCCAAACGCATCTGGTGGGGCCACTGTGAGATACAGGAAGCTGGACTAGATGGGCCTTTGGCCTGATCCAGCATGGCTCTTCTTATGTTCTTATGTAAATTAGAGCACCTAAAACTGGAACGGATTCTGTATTTTCCTATCATAATATTTTTATGAGTGAAATTGGAAGAACAGCCACTCCATGGGAGGGAAGTATGAAATGGAGCCTCACTGCTTACAAAGAAATATTTATGAGGGGCTCCTATTATACTTGGAGTGCAAGAATAAAAAACTTTAAAATATGTTATACAAGGATCTTGCTGTAATGCAAATAACACCTTTAGTCCAGACTTAGAATTAGTTTATTTCTACCAAGAATGAGTTGATCTAGTGTTAATTTTTGTCTCTGACATACTTGTAACTGTATACCTCACTATTATATTGCCTGGGCAAGAGATGCCTGTGTACATTGTTAGGTTCTTTTGGAAATGGTTTTTGCAGTACTGGGGGATAAAAACACCAGAGTGTTAAACATGCATTCAGAAACAGTCACCCTGTTATCTAGAACTGAAAGGAGAGGGTTGAAGTATATTTATTATTTCATTCACGTATTAACTCTTTGAATTCATATTCACTAACAACCTCCCATCAGTGCTATCATCTCCCTCCTATAGGTGTAACTTATCAGGATTTTTGATGATGTTTCTCATTTCTGTAATTTGGCTTTAGAAAAAAAATTACTAGATAGAGATGTGCAGATGATACATAAATGCTAATTTGTTCTTTTTTTAAAAAAAAAAAAAAGCAAAATAAACTACAATTGTAATAGAGGTAGCACTTTTCAAAAATTAAATCAGCTCTCATAAACACAGAAAAACATGTCCTTTATAACAAGCTTGCCTCATTGAGTGTTTTAAGGTGGTGTTGGTGGAGGAGGCATATGTGTTACACAGAAAGACTGTTATAAGTTTAGGTGCCAATCAGCATGAGGAAATAAACTAGTTAAATCCAGGGCCAGCCAACTCTTTGGCACAGGGTATTTCTGTCCCCAAAATAGAGATGGAAGAAAATGCTGGAAGAGAGTGTTATGCAGCAGTTAACTTGCACCTTTCCATTCAACCAGCCGCTATGCTTGTTCAGCGGAAGTGCTGTTATCAGGGTTGCAGAAAGTTTCACCTGCCACTCCAATCTGCCTTTGTGTAAGGAATAGGCAGGGACCACCATCTTCTACTTCACCCTGAAGCAGGAAATTATCCTGGGATGGAACAGGTTTCAGCCTCAAAGATGATTGCTCTCCAAAGGGGCTCATTAAGTTTGATGTAAGTAGACAGGAAAAACTGTGAAAGTGAGTAGAAGAATTTGAAGCACTGGTGCTGAGAGCTTTCACATGTCATGATTTTCAACGCAGTGCTCCATCCGCACATCCTTCATCTATGAAGGTGTGCTTATAGCATATTTCACATGGCAAATACTTGACATTCCCCCTAATATGACTCATTTGATTCCATTATGACTCATTTGTCTCCACAAAGTGTCAACCCCTTTATGACACAGACTGAAGTAGCTGCCCATGAGAGACAAGGTAAAAGTCAACAAGACCTGTGTCACAAGATGAAAGACCTCATAGAAACCAATGTTTTTCTTGCCCTTTGATGCGGATGAATATTACAAAGAAAGAGACTTGGTCCCTACTTCATTACTGAGGTGATGGGGAAGCTGAGTAAGTGAGACATTCAATGTTTGCTTGTGTTGGCACCGAGGTGACTTGAGGACTAAGCAAGAGCATTGTAGATTGAGGCATCCTCCCCGGCCCAACTCATAAGCCACCTACGTTGCCAGTATATTAAATCTTAGATTCAAGACAGATTGTGTGTAGGAGGATGTGTAATGTTGCCATCCAAGTTGCAAAAGAGTTAATCTACCAAACAGTTTCAGGTTAATTCAGAACAAACAAACTTGGACTTATGAAAGGCCCATAAAATGTACATAGTCCTTATAAAATGAAAGGGGGGGGCTCAGTGAGTAATCAAACCCTTTACATGTGTACTATACTGGACATGAAACCTCCCTCAATTCCAAAGCAACCATCCATGATATGCTGTTCTTTTCAGACTCTTGTACCAGCTCTTAAATGTTCTTTCTGACAATATGGAACAAACTTAGTAAGCCTTCAGCTTGGTATTGTTATAATAATTTTATTTATTTATTTATTTACAAAAATAGTTGCCCCACTGCCATGTGATATTATAATGCAAATCACTGTGTTGTAAAATGTAACATATTCAAGGAACATGTTTCTCTAGGCTAAAATCTTTGAGAGAAGAAATTGGGAGCTCCACAGTACAAGATAGACCCTACCTGTTAGTAAAACCATTTTAAAAATACTGTTTTAGTAGGCCACTGGGTATGAGGGGCCCATTGTTGGATAAATTTTAACTACATGTTGACAGGTCACACAGATTTTCACATAGTAATTTACCACTTCATTTAAAAAGGGCTATCTTGAAAGACCGACTGTATATACCGCTTCTTAGTTCCCAAGAAAGCCAAAAACTGATAATTATGTGGCTTTTCAAATGCTTGTTTACCCCCATTAAATATCAATGCATCTACCGCAGGACCCTTCATATCAAGTTGCATATAGAATGCTCCTCTTACAACACAAAATAGGAAGGAAAGCAAAGCAAAACAGAAGCTGCCCCTTTTGACCTACATTCAGCATGCAGACTCTCTGGAGAAAACACTTCTCTTTGTCTTAGAGACCTGAGTGATGTGGATAGGGTCATCTAATCATGCTTGATATCTGTCTCTATCTGATGCCTTTTAAATTCAGGAATTCCAAAGTGGTCTGACACATCAAGGCAAGAGCCAGTGTGACTTCATTGTGGATTACCGAAATTTTCCACTTCACAAATACACCAATATACAGATGAGTGGGAGAGAATTGTACTATCTTTCTAAAGTTCATTCCAAATAGTACTTGCTCGTTATTGAGACTAGAGATGGGCACGAAACGAGCAATTTTTTGTTTTTGTTTTTTTGTTTCATTATGTAATGAAATAAAAAATGAATTTTGTCTCCAAAATGAAACGAAACAAACCGAAACAACAGAAATTTTGTCGTGTGTTTCATTTTCATTGCGGCAAATACATTGAACTGTAATGAATGCTAATGAAACAGCATTTTTTCATTTTCGTTTTTGTTTTTTATTTCATTACGTAAAGAAATGAAAACAATTTTTTTGCAAAAAATTCATGAAAAACGAAAACGAACCAAAACAGACCCCCTAAACGACAAACGACAAACGAAACACCATTTTTTGAGTCATGCCCATCTCTAATTGAGGCCCCCACAAGGTACTTTGTTGAAACAGAGGGGACAGCGAAGAAATCGTGAACATCTCAAATCTTCTCCTGCTCTCTTCAGTCCTGCTTGCTGGAACTACAAAAGGAAAACTCATGGGTCACATGCCAAAGTCCTTAATACTTTGCTTTTAAAAATCTGGATTTTAAGTAAACAAGTTTGTGATAATGTACTAGGATTGTCATCTATTGCCCCACTGACAACCCCATTGTAGTGGCAGGAAGAATCATCCAGAACATGGCCCTTTTTACATCTCTCCCCCAAAAGAGGAAAAGACATTTGAAAGGCATTCCAGAACTAAGAGTAGGCTGTATTTATTTATATTTATTTATTTATAGTATTTTTAACCCTCTCCTTGGAAAAGGACCAAAGGTGGCTTATAGTAATGAGGGACAATATACAGTCCAGTACAATTAAGATATATTCAAATTTGAGAACAGGGAATTGAGGGATATTCCTTTCTTTGGCTGTCTCCCACTGTTCTATTGGCTCTCCTAAAGAATTCAAGATTGGCCACTTCCACTATCCTCATGTCAGACTTTTCTAATTCTCAAATTGTTAACATTTCTTCAGAGTAAATTAAACTTTATTGTGAGTGACTGGAATCATTCCTCTCTTCCCTATGTGCTCAGGTTTTGAGATCTGGTCTTCCAAACTACTTAGGATATTATTTCTATCATTACCCCACCCACCCACCCAATCTAACTAGGAAGCATATTTTTTGCTGCATGAAAGTATAGCAACGAGTATCTTGCTAACTGGCATTCCATAACGCTACTCAAAAATTGGCTGCCCCAAACAAAAAATGTATACTTTTGAAACTTGACCTCAGATCAGCACCAAATAGGGCAGAGAAGTAGCAGATAGTCTGCTCTTGTTGTATGCCACATTTGGACATGTTCAGGCAAATTGATTGGGGGTTATTATTTTATAAAAGAAATGGTATTTCCCCTCATGTAGACAACAGTGACCTTTTCTGATGGCAGATTTAAAACGACCAAAAGTATTGAAAAACCAAACTTGCTTATCTTGAAAGAGAATAGTTTGTCTCCATCTTTCTTTTTTTTAAATCTGGAATAAACCCAAGCTTTGCAGAACTGAATCTGAGAAATTTCAAAGGGATAAAAACTCTGACTTTCTGATAAATTGGTTATCTGCACAAAATGTCTAAATGTAAACATGGCTTCATTTGACAGTGGGAAGGGTCATCTGATCTTTTAACCCTACCATTGGACCAAATTAAATTATTTTCAGGAGGAGGAGGAGGAGGAGGATAACTTTTTAAGTTTATCCTGGCCAAACAGACATTTAAAGGATTATCTGTTTCTAGTGCAAAATATTTTAAAAGATATTTTAGAAAATAAGAATCAATATTCAGAATCTCATTCATTTAGGCTGTGAAATTAATGCTGTTTGCTTTATGGTCAGTGATGATCTTACAGAGCTTTGGTGCCTCTTATCCCCATTTTGTCACTACACCATTGTCTGGTAATTAAGGGGGGGGGACTCCAGAAATCTTATCTGCCTTATGTTCTGATATAGATTTTCCTCTAAGATATAACAAGCACATACATACATTTCAAGATTTGCACAAAACAGAAAAAGAGTGTTTTGTTTTGTTTCTTAAGTAGTTTAATTTTGTTTTGTCACTAATGGATTTTAAGTAGTTTTGCAATGCAATGAAATGAAATGAAATGAAATGCTCCCCTGGATCCTAGAGGCAGCAAAATGGCAGGGGAGCTTCCTCAAGCTCTTCAATGTAATCCCCCCAAATTTGGAAAGGTTTGGTGTTTGGTGTTTGAGTTATTAATCTTCAAAGTGGGTACACCTAGGGGAAAAATATTTCTGATTTAGCAACAACCCGCCAATTGTTTGCACAGGCAAGTGATTATCAGATTCTCTCTTGCTCAATTAGAAATGATTTTTCCTAGGGGCGCCCCATTTGAAATTTAATAACGCAGCCCCCTGAACCCAAACCTTTCCAAATTTGGGGGGCTTTCAGAGAAAAGCCCAAACTTGCTCCTCAGTGATTTTGGTATTGATATATGGCTGCTGCGATACCAATTTTGAGTACATTGTGTGTACTCCAATATATGTATTGTATGCATGTTTTGGCACCAAAATTGCTGGGGATCAGGTTTGGACTCTTCCCTTAAACCCTCCGGATTTGGAGAGTTTTTGGGGGTCAGAGGTCTGAGTTATTAAGCTCCGAAGGGGTCTGGGTAGTTAATTGCCAGAGTGTGTGTGCGCCATGTGCCAGAAATATAGGGGTTAATATAACCACCAGCTTAACTCCTATAAATCCCTAAATTGCTGGCACATGGCATACACACTCTAGCAATTACCTGGACCCCCTTTGGAGTTTAGTTACTCAGGCCCCTGATCCCCAAACCTCTCCAAAATTTGCAGCCATGTACATCCAAGCTGTTCCTCTGCCTTTTCTCAATAACCATTGCACAGATAATGTGCTCATCTTCTGGAAACCTCTAGCACTGTGTTATTCTACAAAGAATCTTTCTGCTGGAATTTGTGTATATTTTGAAACTCCTGTTTTTAAAAAGCCAAGCTATCCAATTTTTAAGGGGGGGAACCCTCTGGCTTTTTGAATGTGGGATATTGTGCTTCTGCACCCATGATTCAAAATGCCAGAAAATAGCCTACAATTGCTGCACAACATTGCGCTTGCATTGCCAACAGCCAAAATGATGCCACATTTTGCACAGCAAAAGGCAGCGTGCGTGTTGACACCACCAATGATAGCAGTCAAGTTGGTCTACAGGATATCCTCTTCTGCTCATACTGGTTGGAAAACAGCCCTAACAGTTGCTTTGGGTCTGGGTAATTAACCATGTTCTGGGATTTTCCCTTGCACAGTGTCACTTTGTGAATGGTAATTGTGAAAATCTTGAAATCTATTGATTACTTGGACTGTCTGGGTTGGGTGTGTGGTGAAGGTAATCCTCACCCCTCCCCACTGCTGTCAATGGACTTGATGGACAAATACTATTTTCCCTATAGCTAACATAGTGCAGAGACCTGTGTGGTGTAAAATGGTGGCAATAGTTTGTAATCATTGTTTGTTAACTGTTAGTATTGCTTGTGGTTCCCATCCTCAGAAGAGGTCTAGCCTTCACTGCGCTATGACTTTGTACAGAAGGATTAGGGGTCTGTTCTGCATTTCCAATGGAAACAGAGAGGCTGAGGTACTATATCCTTTGTAGCTCATGTTAGTAGCAGCTAATACTTAGCACCTGGCACTGTGGCAGTAATACATTTTAGAGGCATCTTAGTTTACAGATACTAAATCTACACTGCAGTTCCTTTTCTTTTAAAAATGTAGCTACAGCAAATTCCATTTATTTTGTCTGCTGTTTCATTCAATGGAGAATGCATGCAAAGCAAGTCTCTGTGTTAGTTTATTTTATTTTACATTTGGCTGTATATTATAGTCAAAGTAAAAAATGCCAAAAAGAGGGGGGGTTAGAGAAAAAAGAGTCAGGGAAAAAACCATCAGGATGTGGAGTATGTATCCAATTATGTACCACCACATTCTTTCCAGGCACTTTGGGATGGTATGAACTCCATCCCGCTCAATTTGCCATCATAATTGTCAGCTTAGAAATCTTCAAACTCAGCACCTCAGGTTTAGCACCTCTGGAAATGATATTCAGACATTCACGTTGCCTCCGTGTGCTAAACCTGAAGCAAATGTTCCCACTGTGTATGCAGAATCAGCTCCCTCTCTCCCTTGTGAAGGAGCCCTATGAAAATATGTTTATTCATTTATTCCATTTTATGCTTGTGTTGCCTCTCTCCTAGTGAAGAGAACCAGGGTGTCTCACCAAATTTTATTAAAGAAATCAATTTAAAAGAACATAATAAACTATTACATTTTTTAAAAAATTACACTACCAATTTAAAAATAGTTAAAACACTTTAAATCATAATAATGGTGTACTGTCAAGTTAATACTGACTTATGGGGACCCTTTTGGGAGAGTACTTAGAAATACTTTAGCATTTCCTTCTTCTGGGGGCGCCCTGGGGACTGGGCAGGTTGCCCAAGGCCACACAAGCTGGCTGTTCTTGGATGTTCACTGGGGGGGGGCAAACTCCCCACTTGGGCTCAATAGCTAGAGATCTAACACACTGAACTCTCCAAGCAGCTGGAGGTGTCTGCAACATGCATAATTTTATGTGCTGTTTTAGAAAGGAGTGTTTAATTCATTTAGGCAGCTTGGCATCAAGATTGGGCAATAACTTGAAGGGAGCTGTTATTTCTGTGTATCGATATGTGTTTTTATAAGTCACATTTTTAAACTGTTTGTTTTTACTGTATTGAGGTTCATCTGAATTTTACTGTGGTTAGCTGCCCTGAGTTCATATTGGAGTAGAAAGATTGCCATAAACCAGAATTGACTTGATGGCTTGCACATGCACGCAGGTACCTGCAAAACCCCACCCACACCATATTTATAGCAACCCCTTCTCCTCTCTTCATAATACAGTGAAGACAGCTGGCAGGAGGATTGGAACAAATGGAGCTGCCTTGTTACACAATGCTATTTGTGCAATGCCACTTGGAGAAAATGAGCCGATTTGGGAAGAACAAGGTACAATACTTTTGTAGGTTTCCTGGGTTCTGTATCTGTTCGGCCACCTGAGAAACAGGATGCTAGACTAGTTGAAGACCTTGGTTCAGCAAGGCTCATAGACTCCATTTTCTTCTGAATCTGAGAACTGAACAATGGGCTCACGCAGGCAATGCACAGCTAGAGCATCCTTGGCAGTTGGCCATCCAACCTCTTTGCAAAAGCATCTATTTACTTATTTTATTTTAAATTTTTTTCTCCTTGGAAAGGACCCAAGGCTTACAACACTGAAGGCCAAAATACAATGTTGAAGACAATGAATTTACAACAGTTGCCAAGAAATGTTCAAGACAATATTCAAAGCGAAGAACGATGAATGTGAAGAGGCATCTTACATCCTTAAAAAGGTAATGTTAAGACTAAAAACAATAAGTGAAATAGAACGGGAAAAAATGCTACTCTGAAAGATGGAAAATGGAGAATGAGAAAAAAAACTCAAGTAGTCCTAAAAATTCAGTCCAAGCATTTCAACTTTATTTATAGACCACCCCTATATCAACCAGGATAAAAGGCAACTTAAAAGCATTTTAATGAAATAAAACCAAATCCCACTTTTTTCACAAACCTATCCACCCCTGTGCTGAAGGTATTTTCTAGCAGTAGGTGTCTGAATCTACATGAGTAATTCTTTTCAGGCACAGTGCTCTATGTTTTCTAGACAGGAGTCCATTTCTATGCCAGTTAGGAAATGTTTAATTAACTACTTCTAAGCTTTGAAAGAGAAGAAAATTGCAATATATCAGTCACATAATGCACAATAACAAATACCATCCTTCAAGGTTAAAATAGATGGGAAGCATGGCTGGGGGCATAGAAGAACATTCTGGCTTAAGAATTTAAGCCATTGGTATGCAGTGAGCACAGCTTCTCTACTTAGAATACCTTTTGATAAAAACTAGATTGTGCTACTGATTGCCAACATTCCACAAGGACATGACATTTGAAGAAGAAGAAGAAGAAGAAGAAGAAGAAGAAGAAGAAGAAGAAGAAGAAGAAGAAGAAGAAGAAGAAGAAGAAGAAGCTTTAAGAATCAGGCGCAAAGCTACAGCAAGGAAGGAATTTAGAAGCCCTAGGCCAGTGTTGGTGAACCTATGGCACGGGTGCCAAAGGTGGCACTCGGAGCACTTTCTGTGGGCATCCGGCATTGGTCCTTCACAGCCACCTGTATTCAGGTTAAATTGCTGTATCAACACTTTGCGAAACATTAGTGGTCTTTGAATCGCAGTTTGGGCACTTGGTTTCTAAAAGGTTCACCAACACTGCCCTAGGACCTTTGAGGACAGGCCTCAGTGAAGCCACACTCAGCTGTTCATTGCCCTTATATATAAATAATGTAAGGTGCATTTATGAAACCATGGATGAAATCCAGTAGTAAGTCACAACTAGAGAAGATGCCTTGAATCACTGGAACTTACAAAGCAGGCGAATCACCACATCCCTGCTGATTTGGTCAGCCTACCTGAGTTGCAACTTACTACTAAACTTCAGCCCATACCTTATATCCAGTGAATACTTTCTCTTCATATATTTCAGAGAGGACATGCATTTATTATTAATGCAATCCTCCTTGAATAATTCCTTCTCTTAATCCAACTTCTTTAATAATTTTTTTTCTCTTAGCCCAATTAATTTGGTTAGTTTTATCAGGTTGCAATGTGCCCTATCTTAATTGCCCTTGCTTTCAGACATGGTACATCCTGACATTATCTCTTTCTTGCTTGTATTCCTCCTATGGTTAGCAAATTCCATGGTAACACATAATGAACATCTCTCCTCACATAACCTTTAGGTTAAATTCAGTAGGGACAGTTATTCCCAGCATGGAGAGAATGATGTTGGCTCTGCTTGCCAGACAAGCAATGAAGGCAGGAAGCTTTGGAGGAAGAAAGAGTTGGCAGTCTAAAATCAGCACTAACAGGGCTGAATGTACTGAGATTCAGAACCAGGCTGAAAGCCTTGTCTCACATACCCACAATAGCCTCTTGAGTTCCTGAGGTTTGCAAGAGGGCAACTGATGAAGATCTCAAATGCTAGGTGGGTACATACAAGAACAATAGCGTAATGGAGCCAGGGCTCATATGATTGAAAGCCTTGGGAGTTTCTGATTAACAGGGACCTTGATGTCATCTGAAACACATCTCAGGCTACCCTACTGTTTCTAAATTTAGCTTCCATCTTCACAATAATGGAAAAGATAGCAGTTTTCCCAGGAACATTATACTGGTGTAATAGAAAATCTTAGCGTAAAATAAGAACATAAGAAGAGCCCTGCTGGATCGGGCCAAGGGCCCATCTAGTCCAGCTTCCTGTATCTTACAGTGGCTTTAGCAGATGCCTCTGGGGGAAAATGAGACAACTAACATAAGAACATAAGAGCAGCCCTGTTGGAACAGGCCACAGCCCATCCAGTCCAGCATTCTGTCTCACAGAGTGGCTCATCATTTGCTTCACGGTATTCCCTAGCAGAGTTCTTCATCTTCTTATGATTCCCTGCAGATGGCTAGATATTAGAGATGGGCACGACCAGGAAAAATTACATTTCGAGTTGTCATGTGTCGGAGCTGGCCCGTTTCGGCTCGTTTCCGTTTTTCGCGAAATTGTTCAAAAATTTGTCGTTTCGTTTGTCGTTTTTTCATCTGTCATTAGTACTGGTTTGGGGGGGCTCCTGGAGGCACCTCTCTGGGGTGGGTGCCTCCTCTGGCCCGCTACAAAATGGCATGCATAGCCATTTGGATATGCATACCATTAAGTTGCAGTTGCAGTAGCAGGCAGAGGCACCTCTCTTTCGGGTTCCTCTGTGACTCACTGCCTGTGGTGCACTTGGGCTGGGGAACGAAGTGAGAGAGGACCCCTACGGGCACCCTGTGACTCACTAAGAAGGGAAGTGTACTTGCTGTAGTGCAATGCGAGTACACATCTGGCTTACTGGTTAGGGGTTAGCGCAAGGGCTAGGGTTAGGGTTACGGGTAAGGTTAGGGTGAGTTACTGGGGTGCACCTCTGGGTGCCTCTCTGACCCACTAAGAAGGACAGTGTACTGGCGTATGGGTTAGGGTTAGGGTTCGGGTTCGGGTTCGGGCTAGGGTTAGTGGCTTTTTATGCCCGACTGGCACATCCCAGAAGTCTCGGTCAAAACCTGGCCAACTGGCCATGCAATTGGTGGAATGGCTCCAAAAATTTGCATGGTCCACTCCCATGGCCAGCCCATCATTGCACAGGTGTAAAAAAATAAAAATAAAATAAAATAAAATCAATGGAGACGTTTTGTTGCAAGAAAAACCCACTGCTGCTACTGAAAAAATTCAGGCAGTTTTAAAATAGCTATTTTCGCATGTTTCTGTGGTGCTTTGGTATGTTTTTGGACCATGCGATTTCAAAATAAATATTTTGGTCGCCCCATTTTGGATCCCCTGCCCACACCGCATGGCATGGCGAGTTGGCGAGATGACAAGGATGTGCAGCCCAGGAGAGGAGAGGGGGGAGACCGGGGACCCCCCCAGAAACCACCCCTCTGGTAGGTGCCCTCACTTAGGCAGGCATATTTTCGCCTGCTTTTTTGCCGGGAATCGGTTTTTTTTAATTTTTAAAATTTTTTTCCTGTGCCACGCCGCTTGGGGAGTTGGCGTGGCGACTCGACGAGGATGTGCACTTTGCGCAGCCCAGGAGAGGAGGGGGGGAGGCCGGGGACCCCCCCCCCAGAAACCACCCCTCTGGTAGGTGCCCTCAGGCAGGCATATTTTCGCCTGCTTTTTTGGCCGGGAATCGGGGTTTTTTTATTTTTAAAACTTTTTTCTGTGCCGCTTGGCATCGCGCGATCGCTGCGATGCCAGGAATGACAACGACAAATCAGACCCAATTTTTCTTTTATCGTTTCAAGTTCGAGTTCTGGCAGAGTAATTGTCGTTCTTTGTTCCGTTACGTAACAGAAACAAGAAACGGAAACGGAAACGAGAATTTCGCCAAGTCGTGCCCATGTCTACTAGATATGTGTCTCTTGATACCTCTTCCCTGAATCTGACATTTGAGGTACACTTCTTTAAAGTCTGGAGATAACACATGTCCCCATCATGGCTTGTAAACTGCAATGGACTTGTCCTCCAGAAATCTGTCCAATCCCCTTTTAAAGGCATCTAGGCCAGATGCTATCACCCCATCCTTCAATAAGGAGTTCCTTGGACCAACAACATGCTTGGTAAAGAAATAATTTATTTTGTCTGTTCTCACTCTCCCAACTCTCAATTTGAGTATATGATCACTGTTTCTGGTATTGCGGGAGAGGGAAAAGAGTTTCCCCTATATCTATCCCCTGCATAATTTTGTATGTCTCAGTTGTGTCTCCCGTAGGCACCTTTTCCAGACTAAAGAGCCCCAAGTCATCTAGCCTTTCTTCATAAGGGATACGTCTCAGCCCAGTAAACATTTTAGTTGTTCTCTTCTGCAACTTTTCCAATTCCACTAAATCTTTTTTTGAGTTGTGATGACTAGAACTGGACACAATACTCCAAGTGCAGCCTTACCATCATTTTGTGCAGTAGCATTATAATATTGGCTCTTTATTTTCAATCTCCTTTTTAATGAGCCCTAGCATGGAATTAGCCTTCTTCCTCACCACCACACATTGGGTTGACATTTTTGAGCTGTCCATCAGCACACCAATATCTTTTTTCCTGATCCATCCTGGACAGCTCAAAATCCATTAGCTTATAAGTAAAGCTTTGATTCCCCCCCCCAAATGTGTATTTACTTTACATTTTCTTACACTGAAACACATTTTTCATTTTGCCGCCCATTCTCTGAGTTTGGGGCTCTTCACAATCCCTTCCGGTATTCACCACCCAGAAGAGTTTTGTGCCATATACAAACTTGGCCACCTCAGTACTTATGATGGTCTCCAGGTCGTTCAGGTTGAAAAGCACCAGTCTCATGATGGGTCCTTGAAGCACACCAGCTTTCACCATTCCTCATTGTGAAAACTCTCTATTGACACCTATTGTATACTTTTTCCTGGTTCTCAACCAATATCCCTCCATAGGAGGATCTGCCCTCATCCCCTGACTGTGAAGTTTTCCCAGCAGCCTTTGGTGAGGGTCTGTGTCAAATGCCTTCTAAAAATCCAGATAGACAATATCCACTGGTTCCCGCACATTCAAAGACCTGTTGACCTTTTCAAAGAATTCTAAATGGATTGTGAGGTGAAGCCTAATCCATACAGAAGCCATGCTGATTTTCCCTCAGCAAGGCTTGTTCTCCTATGAGTTTTAAGATCTTGGAATGTGGCTTGTTCTTGAATAGGTCATTAAGCAAAAATATCTGTACAAAAGAACTGGAAGAACCTGGGAGATGTTCCAGGAAAAGTATATTAGAGGATTTGACTTCTATAGAGACGTGTTCAGGATTCATGGTGCAAATATATAAAATGGCAACTGTTTATTCATCTTACAATGGATATTAATAGCCGCAGTATTTGGAAGCTTTGAGGTCTTCCAGGGGAGGGGGGGATGTGTTGTCTGCCCATTAGCAATATTTTCGAAACCCTGATTGTTCATCCTTTCAGTACTAGCATTTATTCAGCTGTAACAGGTGGATGCCACTATGTAAAGATATGCCAGGTGTGACGTTTCCTTACAGCACAAGAAAAAAATGTTGAAAACATCAGAAATGTGTTGTTTGGTTTTGCTCATACCAGTATCAATATGAAACATTTCCTTATTGTTCATCTGTGCTCTCAGAATGCCCCAGAATTCAAATTAAATGTGAACTAAATTCCTATCCCAATTGTTGTTGTTGTTGTTGTTGTTGTTGTTGTTGTTGTTGTTGTTGTTGTTGTTGTTGTTGTTGTTTATTCCTGCTGCTACTGCTGTTGCTATTCTTATTCTTTCCTTGCTATATATGATTTTGTTCGATAATTAGTTTCACCATGAGAGAACACTTCAAAAATGCATGTAGTGAATCAATTGTGTGGCTGTAGATCACTCTTCCCTAAACATATAGGTAAATTCATTAAAGGAAATTAAGACAAAATTTATTATATTTATTTATTTATATTTGTACTGGGCAGTGCAACTGTTTAGAGGGCAAGTATATGCACCCACCCACAGAGAGAGAGAGAGAGAGAGAGAGAGAGAGAGAGAGAGAGAGAGAGAGACAAAGCCTACTCTGTCTAATTGTGAGCAGATTTTATGGAACTCAACAACATGCTAACAAATAAATGCAGGCTTATTGCAATCCCTTCCAGGCTTTTCTGGGTTGAGAGTACTCAGAGGAAGAGATGGGCACAACTAGGGAAAATGATGTTTTCGAGTTGTCGTGTGTTGGAGGCAGTCCGTTTCGGCTCGTTTCTGTTTTTCGCGAAATTTTGCAAAAATTAGTTGGTTCGTTTTTTTGTTTTTTTGGTGTCATTAGTACTGGTTTGGGGGGGTAGCGGGCTCCTGGAGGGAGCTGCAGGAGTCAGCCAGAGCCACAAGTGACGGACTGGCAGACTCTTTGCACCCGCTGTGTCTCACGTACTTGCATGTAGTGCAATGCAAGTAGATCTGGCTTAGGGTTAAGACGGGTTAGCGCAAGGGCTAGGGTTAGGCTAGTTACGGGTGAGGTTAGGGTGAGTATTGGAGTGCACCTCTGGGTGCCTCTCTGACCCACTTAGAAGGACAGTGTACTGGCGTATGGGTTAGGCTTAGGCTTAGGGTTCGGGTTTGGGCTACGATTATTGGGCTGTTTATGCCCGATTGGCACATCCCAGAAGTCTCTGTGGTCAACCTGGCCAAGTGGCCATGCGATTGGTGGAAATTTTTCATGGTCCACTCCCATGGGCGAGCCCATCATTGCAAATGTGCAGGTGTAAAAAAATAAAATAAAATAAAATAAAATAAAATAAATTCAACAGAGACTTTTTTTTGCAAGAAAAACCCACTGCTGCTACTGTAAAAATTCAAGCATTTAAAATAGCTAATTTTCGCATGTTTCTGTGGTGCTTTGGTGGGATTTTGGGCAACGATTTCAAAACAAATATTGCGGTCGCCATTTTGGATCCCCCACACTGCATGGCAAATGGATGCGCCCTCCCAGCCTGGCACAGTCAGCAAAACCTGGCCATGCGATTGGTGGAATGGCTCCAAAACTTTGCATGGTCCACTCCCATGGGCGAGCCCATCATTGCGAATGCGCAGGTGTAAAAAAATAAAATAAAATAAAATAAAATCAACTGAGACTTTTTTGCAAAGAAAACCCACTGCTGCTACTGTAAAAATTCCAGCATTTAAAATAGCTAATTTTCACATGTTTCTGTGGTGCTTTCGTGGGGTTTTGGGTAACGATTTCAAAAAAAATATTGTGGTCGCCATTTTGGATCCCCCGCACTGCATGGCAAATGGATGCGCCCTCCCAGCCTGGTACCAGCAGCGCAGCAGTAGCAATAGCCAAGGAGAGGGGGGCGGGGAACCCCCCCTCCATGTAAAACACCCTTCTGGCCTGGTAGGTGCCCTCAGACAATTTTCGCCTACTTTTAGGGCCGGGAATCGGGGTTTTTTTTAACTTTTAAAAACTTTTTTTCTGTGCTGCTTGGCATTGCGCGATCACCGTGATGCAAGTAACGAGCACGACAAATCAGACCAAATTGTTCGTTCGTCGGTTTGAGCTCGAATTCTG
Source organism: Phrynocephalus forsythii (assembly GCA_029282475.1). Lineage (NCBI taxonomy): Eukaryota > Metazoa > Chordata > Lepidosauria > Squamata > Agamidae > Phrynocephalus > Phrynocephalus forsythii. Next base: position 177,015,239 of record JAPFRF010000001.1, on the reverse strand, counting down.
GCGGAGTAATTCCCATTTCCGTTTCTGTAGAGTAACAGATACGAGTAATGGAAACGGAAACGGGAATACCGCTAAGTCGTGCCCATCTCTACTCAGAAGTGGTTTACCTATCTCTTCTTCTGTGGGAATCCCAGGATTGTGGAGCTTACCCCAAGGCCACACAGGCTGGCTTTACTCCTAGGAGGTGCAGTGGGAAAATTGAACTCCCCACCTCTACCTCACAGCCAGATGGCTAAGCCAGACTCTAATACAATATCTTCCTAAATCTTTCTAAGAATTGGCTGTGTTCAACTGTTCAGTCTCATTGAATGCCTCTGCATGCCACAAGGACATTGTTGTTCAAAGTGAACACACGCATCCTCTATCTCACTGGCTCCAGAGAGTTCTTGAAGTGCCGTCTCAATTTCTGGAGGGAATCCCAGGCTGCGGATATCATACATCAGCTTTAAAACAAATGGAGCTTTTTCTCAAAGCTCTCTTCAGCATGCTATTACAAACCGTTATGGATTGTTTTACTAGAAATAAGCCAAGCCATCTAAGTGGCAGTAATTTGGGGCAATTACAAGCAGAGATATGAAACCCAGGTTTAGCATCTGTTTAGTTTCATCTTGTCTGCTTGATGATGAGAAACCAAGTCTCTCTCGACTGCTGCGCCTTGGTGTTGCCAGGAAAGTAGCAAATCCATCCACAATTTTTTTGGAATTCAATAGCTGGCGGCAAATAGTGATTTAAAACCTCTTTTCTCACTTGGAAGAGAATGGCTACTTTCGGACAATCAAATTTCAGCTTAATAAGCAGAGTTCTTCGATAGCAAAGTCTAATAAACTGCTTTTAAATTACTGTATTGCTAGCAGTATACTGTATACCACACTGCTGTGTTTTATTTTTTGCATCTCATGTTTTGCTGATGGCACATGTCTTCTCAAATTTGTCATCCTCAGACTTCAGGAGAAAAGAAGTCTCTTCCTGCCTAAAAAAGAGGGAGAAATGCTTCCGCCTGCAAAATGGTAATTTTGGAGGAGTCTGAATGCTGCTTATCACGTACCATAAGTAAGAAAGTGATGATGTTGCACCATATCCTGTTGGTGGGTTTTCCATGAGCACCTTCTGAGCGAATATGGATTCTCTTGCTGGTCCATCACAATATTTTTTATGGTCAATTCTGAACACAGTTTTCCTCTATGGCATACATGGTTCCTCAATTAGTTTTATAGGTCCTAGGGGTTGAGCCCCTTTCTGAGAAGTGGAACAAGAAGAAGACCTGCTTTTCCTGTTGACAATTGACACTGTAAGAGCTCCAGCATTTAGGCGCATGGACCATGTGGGTACGTGTCCCTAAAGAAGTCACTTTCAACATCCTTACTTCATGCTTCCAGCGGCTACTGGGAAGGACATGAAGATTTGCAGTGGAAAAGCACCTCTCCACATCAGGGACTTCTAAGCAACAACTTCAGAGCCAGAAAACATCAGAGTCCCCTTCTCATCTTCAAAAATTATACATTTGCTTTTCACTTTACCCACATAGTCTTGGGCGAGCAGGGAAGATAGGAAATGATGTAAAGGGGGTGGAGGGGCAAATTCAGCATCCATTTTTTCCCATACTGATCCCCTGCTCAGGGGTCGTACTAACAAAGAACCATAGCTGATGGGAGAAGTTTTTGTGCCATTGCTGGGCACTGCAGCTTTGCCCCGTGTCTGGAAGAGTATGAGACTCCCCAAGAGTTTTGCACCTGGGGGAGGAGATGAGTGGGCTATATAGGTCTGCTCCTCCCCATGTAAGTCCTGTTTCTGGTGCACGGACAGTGTTGGAAAGATTGCCGCTGAGCCGCGCCATGTAGTGCTTTCGATTTTGGCCATGTGGCCAGTGTCCTGGAGAGAAGTGTGTGGCGAATCCGCACTACAGTTGGGGGTTGAATCTTGCCGAATGGCTGCCCCAGCATAGGATAATTTGTCCCCAAGCGGGGGAATGGATTCGGTAGGCTTGGGCATGGGAGGTGATCTGTGGGCTGTGCTTGGGACCTGAGTGGGTGGCAGTGGTTGTCCCGCCCTGGGTGGGCTCTGCCCCTGGGGGTGGGGTGGGGTGAGAGAACAGTCTGTGTTTAGCTTCCCCTTCCTCAGGAGGAGGAACAGTGAGTGAGCTTCCCCATCAGGCTGGTGGGGTTTGGGGAATTGGCCTGGCCCCACAGGCATGTGATCAGATAAAGGAATCTGAACAGCATAGGAATAAAACCAATTAAGAAAATACAGGATAGTAAATAATAGTAATATTAGAGATGGGCACAAAACAAACAATTTTTCATTTCCATTTTCATTTTTTCGTTTTGTTACACAATGAAACAATAAACGAATGTTGTCTCCAAAATGAAATGAAACGAACAGAAACGCCAGAAATTTTGTTGTGTGTTTTGTTTCTGTTACTGCAATACAGTGAACTGCTTTAAATGCTAAAAAAAATCACAAAAATTGAAATAAATGGTAACGAAACGGTAATGAAACAAATGAAAACGAAAATGATTTTTTTGCAAAAATTCGTGAAAAACGGAAATGAACCTAAACGGACCCTCCAAATGACAAACGAAATGTCATTTTTTTTATTCATGCCCATCTCTAGTAATAATAATTACAGAAGACAATGTAGATGAAGGATGGATAGAGGAAACGTGGATGGGGGATAGGATTATATGTGTTGGGGGCAAGTGGGCGTGAGCTTACAAGGTAGGAAGGAGAGAAAGGGAAAAGGTTGATTAAAAACTGAAAAAAGAAATTAAATAAATAAATAAATAAATAAATAAATAAATAAATAAATAAATAAACAAACTGTTCGGATGAGCAGTGAAACATTTTAATCTCTCAAGAAAAGAAGTCCAGTTAACATGACTCAGCTTCCAGTTATATGCATAATGTTAGTTTCTAAACCCGGGATCAGGTATTCTCGGTGGCCACCCCGACATGCTGGAATAAACTGCCAGGGGAGATCAGGCTGTTGGAGTCGCTGCCGGCATTTAGAAGGGCATTGAAGACCTTGCTCTTTAGGGAATGTTTTGGGTAGCCTTTGAGCAACCAGTGGCTTGTTATGAGCTTGTATGTCTGCTGGCTCCTGATCTGCCTTGCCGGAGTTTTGATTGTGTAGTTTGGCTGTTGATGCATTATGCATATTGTTATTTTTATTTGTTCTTTTCTATGTTATTATCACAACCATTATGTTTTTATTCTTGTATTTGATCCACTATGTATAGTGTTAGCATGTTTGAGCAAGTTGTCTTTGCAACATGTTGTACACCGCCCAGAGCTCCTTTGGGAAAATTGGGTGGTTAACAAATACAAAAATAAATAAATAAATAAATTCAGATGGTTTTTAGATTTTAGATTTTTAGATTTTTTTTAAAGATCCATTGTTTTATTATGTTTTATATTGTAAATCGTCCCATAAATCTCCCCTCAGGGGAGATGGATGATGACCAATCTAAATAAATAAATAAATGTTCTTTATTATTTGTAATTTGATTTGGTATGTCTGGGATTTGTTTTGTTTGGGCAAGTTTTTTTTATTTTGCAACATGTTGTACACAGCCCAGAATTCCTGTCGGAAAATCGGGCAGTCAACAAGTATATCAATCAATCAATCAATCAATCAATCAATCAATCAAGGTAAGATAATGAGAAGGTGTAGTTCCCTGGGCTACATTTTCATTCTACTCCATTATTTTGTGTAGGGAACATCTCATCAATCATATATATTCTCTTGTTCAGAATGAAAGCCTCCTACTCAAACCTATCATCACTGACTCAGTGAATTTCTAGCTGTTTCAACAGAACATACTTCACTTTGCCTAGAAACCCCAGCTATTTAGAGGATTATTATAGCCAGCAAAGCATCAAGGTGTATCTTTGCCTCCGTTCAAGCTGATGTATTAATCGTGAGTGTTTTCTTGGTATTAATTAAAGGAATATTAACCCCTGACCCACAGTTGTGTGGGCTTTCTCATCAGCCATCACATCTTTTCTACAAGGTTTTGCATCATCACTGGGAGATCAATAACAAGCTCAGGTTGAATTATAGTGGATGTCCAAATAAAGAAAGGATTAACATCAGGGATAATATTTTTCTCTGTCTGTTTTCCTCCCTTTCATGGTAGAGCAGCTAACAGATTCCCTTCAAACTGCAGCCTCCTCAGACTTGACGATGATATCTAATGAAGGAGGGGTTCTTTGAAGAACAGTAGGAAAAGAAGTGGTTTTGAATACCAATGGGGTAGAAGAAACATACAACTCAAACGTTCATTGTACTCCTTCCTCCCTTTGCAATTCTTATTCTTCTCCCTGTATACCTGCAAGTGGAATACGTGCTTAGATTGATGCTATGATGTTTTCAGACCATATCACATCCCCTTTTGAATCTCAAAGCTGATCGAGGGACACTCATTGACACAATTGTGCAGCTCCCCAGATCTGTGTGTGAGATCATGCATGGATATGCATAGATATGAACCCAGACATGACAATGCCACTGTGGCTTCCCTCTGAGAATTGCCTACTTACTTGGTGCTTTAGTCATTTTAAAAGCAACATCAAACATAGATAGTTGCTTGACATAATCATAAACTGGCCAAAGAGTGGTCTAATGGTAGGGGCCAGTATATAAATCGAAACAATCGCATTCCCCCAACCCTCTGGTCAATTGAAATGTTTTCAGTCCCAAGTCCTCTATTTCTTTTTATGAAGAAATATTATATAGATGGTATATGAAGCCAACTATCTTAGCTAAAACAAATACCCATGTATTGAATGCCTGTTGGAAATGTAAACAAAAAGAAGACTCACTTTATCATCTGTGGTGGTTATGTTAAAAAGCACATACGTTTTGGAGGAGGATCAGGCAGATGTTGGAAGAAATTCTTAAGAATCCAATATAACGTAAACCTGATATCTTTTCATTAAACATATGCTGCATACAATGGATTAACAAAAAGTATATTTAGTAATCCATATTATAACAGCAGCAAGAACTGTCTTTGCAAAACATTGGAAATAGTCAGAAATACCAAAAGAACAGGAATTGATAACTAAAATCCTGGAAACCGCAGAAATGGATAAATTGTCAGAATGGTTAGTGGTATCATGGAAAGTTGAAACACCAGGAATGTTGGGGAAAGTTTTATATGTGGTTTCAAAAAGGCAAAATAATTGAGTGTAAAATAGGATGACAGACAGAAACTGTTTTGCTATTCACATATCCATGTAAGAATAGAATTGTATATATTTGAATCATGACTTTGATACTGTTAAGTGTTCTGCCAAATCTGCATCCCCTTATCCTCCTGTATCTCAATTTACCCTTTCCTATCTGTCCCTTACCTGTACTATAAAGAAAGTATTCAAAATAACGGCAGGGGCAGCAGCAGGAGGAGCAGCAACAACCACCCCCACTCGCACCCAGAGTGTTCATTGGTCAGATGGGCAGGATATTAAATAAATAAATAAATAAATAAATAAATAAATAAATAAATAAATAAATAAATAAATAAATAAATAAATAAGGTTGTTTTCAGGCCATTTTGGAAACTACCACAACAACAACAACAACAGCTGTACCAAGAGAAAGCATTGTTGTTATCTGTGAAGACCATCCAGATCTTACTGCCTTTTTGCTTTGTACTGAGCCCTGTTGTGTGCCGGTTCCCCAAATACTAGTCTTTCCCCCTGCTCCATATGGCAACGTCATAAGAAGCTCAAAAAAGTTTTGAAGGGCAGATAATGCCCCAGGGTGGTCAAGTTGCCTACACAGCTGATGCTGTGGCCATTTGCATCAACAGCAGAATAAAGACTCAGCAGAAGAAGGGAGGGAAACCCTGTGTTATTGATGCCAACAATGAGTATTTTCCTCTTTCCCTGACTTTCATTGAGATTCTTGTCTCCCAGGACTCCTCACCAAAAGGGTGGAAAATTTCAGGAGATTTTTCTTTTTCTTTTTCTTTGCCCTTCCATTGAAAATAGTTCTCTCTGCTTTTACATAGGGATTGCATGTGTGTTTCCTGTTAGTGGAAACCGATCATGCCTCCAGAAGTGCATTGTAACTGCAGCATTTTGTGCCACCGCTAAGGGTTGCATTAAAATACTTATGGTATTGATGCACACTTTTTATGCCTCAAACGAGGTGTGACCCCAGAAAATTTGCACCAATTATATTCGTCTCCCTTTTTCTGCCACTTCCTGTAGTTCTGCCTTGGTAATCGTTTATGCTGCTGAATTGGTGGCATACTGGCATGCCGGCACAATTTTTACTGGCTTTCTGCCTGCAATTACAACCAATTTTAAGAAGAAAAACTGCTACCTGACTGCAACGCAGGTATCCACCAAAAGGGAAAAGATGCAGAGTAAGCAAGTCGGGACAGACTCAGAAAAGTAAAATACTCCCCTGTCGTTGGGGCACTAACTGTGCATCAAACATCATGTGACTAGAGATGGGCACGACTTAGCTGTATTCCCGTTTCTGTTTCCGTTACTCGTATCCGTTACTCTACGGAAACGGAAACGGGAATTACTCCGCCAGAATTCGAGCTCGAACCGACGAACGAACAATTTGGTCTGATTTGTCGTGGTCGTTACTTCCACGCGGCGATCGCGCAATGCCAAGCGGCACAGAAAAAAAAATTTAAAAGTTAAAAAAAAAAACCGATTCCCGGTCCAAAATGGCGACTGCAATATTTTTTTTGAAATCCTTGCCCAAAACCCCACCAAAGCACCACAGAAACATGCGAAAGTTACCTATTTTAAATGCTTGATTTTTTACAGTAGCAGCAGTGGGTTTGTCTTGCCAAAATACGTCTCCGTTGATTTTATTTTATTTTTTTCTTAATTTATTTTTTTACACCTGCGCAACGATGGGCTGGCCATGGGACGGGACCATGCAAATTTTGGAGCCATTCCACCAATCGCATGGACAGGTTTTGACTGACAGTTCTGGATGTGCCATGGCAGTTTCCTCCTCAGTGGAGGCAAGGGAGGAAGAAGTAGCAGACCCCGCTCAGACCATGGTGAAGGAGTACATGGCTCCTCCAACCCCTCAGCTCGGACCCACTGCACTACTGGGCCAGAAAGGCAGACCTCTGGCCCGCTCTTTCAACTCTGGCGTTGGATCTCTTGTCTATCCCACCCACCAGTGTCCAGAGTGAGTGTGTCTTCTCCCACATGGGAGATGTCCTGAGGCCGCGCCGCTGTCGCCTGGACCCGGAGACGGTGGAAAGGTTGACTTTCATCCGCTTCAACCTTTCCACCTTGGGATTACCCCAACACTCCAAGAACTAAGTTGCTGCCTGTAACCTAACCTCCTGCCTGCAATCCTCCATGCCCGCCTGCAAGCCTGCCTGCCTCCCCTTGGCCCTACGAGCCTGCCTTCCTGCCTGCCTGCCTGCCTGGCCCTGTGACTACCTGCCGACTCCAGTGCCTAATGCCTGCAAAACTGCCTGCTTGGCTGCCTGCCTGCCTGCCTGCCTACCTGTATTCTCTCTCACACACAATTGAAGGGTACTATTAGTGGCCCAATTTTTCTAGCCCTGGCCTGTCTCCAAACCAGGCAGGGCCACTCAAAGTGTCATTGGAAAGGGTCTGTCTGTATTGGCCCACTTTTTCTAGCCCTGGCCTGTCTCCAAATCCAGGCAGGGCCACTCAAAGTGTCATTGGAAAGGATCTGTCTGTATTGGCCCACTTTTTCTAGCCCTGGCCTGTCTCCAAACCAGGCAAGGCCACTCAAAGTGTCATTGGAAAGGGTCTGTCTGTATTGGCCCAATTTTTCTAGCCCTGGCCTGTCTCCAAACCAGGCAGGGCCACTCAAAGTGTCTTTGGAAAGGGTCAGTATTGGCCCAATGTTTCCCCGTTGGCCATGGCTGGTCTGAGAGAGACCCTAATACCTGCCTTCCTTGGTGCTTCACACCGTTCCCTGGGGTTTAGGCGCCAATCTGCTAACAAAGTGGTGAGGAAGCACTTTACAACAACCTACCTCAAAGACTGAGTATCAGGGGGCAAGCTCCCCTCCTTACAGCCTTAAAGAAATAGACCCACCCAGTTCTCCTGCTTCCACTCTGTCTCCTTGGTTCCCAAAACCCGGTCTCCTGGGGTGGCAATAGAAAGTCTGCCTGCCAAGGCGGAAGCAATCCTCCCTACTGGCACTTTGGCTTAGTGCCTTCCCAATCCCTAGCCTTGGAGGATGGTATCCTCTAAGCATGCGCCTAGGCTACACACACATACCTGTAAGCCAGACTAGATGCTTCCCTGCCTGCCCGGCCCTCTGCCAACCTGTCTGCCTGTCAGACTCCACCAGTCCCGGCTTTGAGCATGCCTTCAAGTTGCTTATCATTCAGCCTCCTCCAGTTTGCCCTTCTGGCCTCCCAGTCCCATACTTTGTCGTCTGGGCTGGTCTGTGAACCACTAAGAAGGGCTGTGGAAAGGGAAAGACAGGAGCTCCGCTTCTAGTGGGAAGAGGCAGGCCTCTCTGCAGGAAGTGTTGCCGCTGTGTGGGAGTTTTGTCCGCCTCCGCTACCACTAATTTTCACTCTGAGCTGCAATGCGCTTTGAAGAGAGGGGCAAGGAAGCCTCCAGGCTTGGTGCTTGGTGGATACTCTGACACACACTGACTGTGTGAGTCTGTAATTCACACAGACCTAGCTCTGTCTCCTCTGCCACTCTTTCCACTGGGCTGCCAGCTGTGGCTCACAAAGAAGGGAAACGTCCTTGTTGTGTGTGCGTACTCCTGTCCGAAAGTCCCCTGTGTGGATCTTGGTGATGTGCTGTGTGACTCATTGTGCGCACACTCGGTGCTTAAACATTTTATAATCATTTCTGCCCTAATCTCGGAACAAAGGCTGCCGGACAAGAAAAGTTACTGGTTGCAAATCTAGGTTGTGATTGATGATGATGATGATTGAGTTATGGGAACACTCTTCAGGAACAGCTGGTGGTGGGCTTATGGTTAGGGTTAGGGTTAGGGGGGATGTTTAGGCCTCCGCTACTCTGTCCTCTGGGCTGCACCACACTGTGTCTCACTAAGAAGGGCTGGAGTGGAATGTACTTGCGTGTACCACAGTTCTGCACAATAATCGTTTGTTTCTTAGAAATAGAAGAGCCTTTCAGGAGGAAGTTCCAGGCTTGGCTCTTGGAGTTGTGGAACTGCTGTGATTCACAACCAAGGGCATGGAGATGGAATGCCGGCACGGCAGTTAGGAGCAGTCTACCAGCACACAGCTGGGAAAGAAAGTCAGAAAGCTTGGCTTGCTGTCCTTTTGGAAGCCTGTGTGGTCAAAGACTCAGACTCACTCTAGCTCTGTGTCTTCTTCCTGCCTGCCTGTCAGGCTTCCCCCACTTCCAGCTTAGAGGAGGCCTTCCAGCCGCTTCTCCTTCACCCTAACAACATGGTCCAGTTAGTGCTTCAAGTTCAGCCCTGTCACCACTGCCCTCAACTTGCCCATGCAGCAACCACGGCTGCGCCCGCCTCTTGGCGGAAAACAGCTTGAACACCAACTGTAATAGTGCATTCACTCATCAACTATTTTCTTTAGAAGAACTGGTGGACTCTGTCATCCCACATTGGGGGGGGGGGTTCTTCACGCAGTCTAGGTTGGGAAATCCCTTGGCTGAGGGAGGGGCGATTCGGTGGTTCTCCTTCAACCCCCTCTAGTCTGGCCTTCTGGCCTCCCCTACCCTTCACTCTGGGTTGCGCACACTGTGCCTCACAGAGAAGGGCATTGTGCATGTGTGCTAAAAAACAGCCGTGGGGTGGGCCCATGATTAGGCAGAACTCATGCGAAAGCACCCTTGGACTCTGCCTGGGACAGTGACAGGACTCTGCAAGAAGGAGTGCCGCAGTGTGGGAGTGTTGTCAGCCTCCGGACCGCCAATTAGTCTTCAGTGGGCTGCCATTGCCATACACTGTGGCTCACAAAGAGGGACAACTGACTGCCGTGCTGGTGGCCCTCTGTCACCGTTACAAATAGGACAGTTTATCAGAAAGTTCAAGGCTTGGCTCTTAGAGTTGTGGGGAATGTGATTCACTACGAAGGGCATGCCACTGGGATGCAATGCACTGACTGTGGCTCTCAGTGAAGGGAGGGAGCAAGGAAGCCTCCAGGCTTGGTGCTTGGTGGGTACTCTGACTCACACAGACAGTGAGCCTGTGGTTCTCAGGCCTACTGTCTTCTGTGGACTGCAAAGCTATGCCTCACTGAGAAGGGAACATGGCTGTGCTGGCCTGCTAGGAGTTTACCGGAAAAGCAGCACACAGCTGTGTAGGAAGACCCTCTGGCTTGCAGTCCTTTTGTCAGAGTGGTCTCAGGCCTCAGAGTCAGACACCATGTGGACTCTACTTTTCCACTGGGCTGCCAACTGTGGCTCACGAAGAAGGGCATTTTCCTAGCGTCCTCCTCAGGCCATTCAGCCACGCTGGGGAGCTGGAGCTTCCTGGCAATGATCCTCCCCTATGGAGGCCCTGTGGCCTCAGACTCAGGCTATGTGGCCTCCTCCAGCCACTCTTTCCTCTTGGATGCAAAACACTGTGGCTCGCTAAGAAGGAAAGAGAAGTTGTGTGCAGCACGCACTCCAGTAGTTTCTCTGACAGTTCCAGGCTTGGTTCTTGGAGTGGTGTTGGAGCTGGGATTCACTACGAAGGGCATGGTAGTAGTTTGCAGGGAGTTTGTAATTCACACAGATCTAGCTCTGTCTCCTCCACCACTCTTTCCACTGGGCTGCCAGCTGTGGCTAATAATGAAGGGAAAAAATGTACCAGTTGCGTGGTGGTGGCACCACCATTTATAAATAGAACAGTTTTCCGAAAGTTCAAGGCTTGGCTGTTGGAGTTGTAGGAGCTGGGATTCACAACGAAGGCCATGGCCATGGATTGCTGGCCCAGCATTCAATTACTCCAGCTTGTGGCCTCTGCCACTCTTTCCTCTGGGATGCAAGACACTGTGGCTCACTAAGAAGGGAAGAGTAGTTGGGTTCCAGCACTCCAGTAGTTTCTCTGACAGTTCCAGGCTTGGCTTTTGGAGTTGTAGGAGCTGGGATTGCAAGACACTGTGCCTCACAAGGAAGGGAAGAGGAGTTGGGTGCCAGCACTCCATTAGTTTATTGCAAAGTTGCAGGCTTGGCTCTTGGAGTTGTGTGGGAACCAACTGTGATTCACAAAGAAGGGCATGGTAGTAGACTGTCGGGCCGGCAGTTAGCAAGTCTACCAGCACACAGCTGGGGACTTGGGGAGGAAGAGTCAGACTCAGAATGTGGCTTGCTGTCCTTTTTGCAGCCTGTGTGGTGCCAGACCAAACTCAAGGTGATTGGCCTCCTCCTCCAGTCTTTCCTCTGGGCTGCAAGACGCCGTGTTTCACACAGAAGGGGGGTACTGATTTGAACAGCGTTCGTACTACGTACAGCACCACCCAAGAGTTTGTCAGAAAGTGCCATGTGGTGCATCATAAGAACATAAGAACATAAGAAGAGCCATGCTGGATCAGGCCAAAGGCCCATCTAGTCCAGCTTCCTGTATCTCACAGCGGCCCCACCAGATGCGTTTGGGAGCGCATGAGACTAGATATCTGTCTCCTGATACCACTCCCCTGCATCTGGCCCTTGAAGTACCCTGGTTTAAAGCCTAGAGATTACACATCTCCATCATGGTTTGTAACCCGTGATGGACTTTTTCTCTAGGAATCTGTCCAATCCCCTTTTGAAGGCATCCAGGCCAGATGCCATCACCACATCCTGTGGCAGGGAGTTCCATAGACTTACAACGCGCTGGGTGAAAAAATATTTTCTTTTGTCAGTTCTTACTCTCCCAGCACTCAATTTGAGTGTATGTCCCCTAGTTCTGGTATTTTGAGAGAGGGAGAAGAGCTTCCCTCTATCCACTTTACTCATACCCTGCATTATTTTGTATGTCTCAATCATATCCCCCCTCAAGCGCCTTTTTTCCAGACTAAAGAGCCCCAATTGTTTTAGCCTTTCTTCATAAGGGAGGTGCCCCAGCCCAGTAATCATTTTAGTCGCTCTCTTCTGCACCTTTTCCAGTTCCACTATGTCTTTCTTGAGATGCGGTGACCAGAATTGTACACAATACTCCAGGTGGGGCCTTACTATTGTTTTGTATAACGGCATTATAATGTTGGCTGTTTTATTTTCAATCCCCTTTTTGATAATCCCTAGCATGGAATTGGCCTTCTTCACTGCTGCCACACATTGGGGAGACACCTTCATGGAGCTGTCCACCAACACACCAAGATCTCTTTCCTGATCCGTCACGGATAACTCAGAGCCCATGAGTTGATAGATGAAGTTTGGATTTTTTGCCCCAATATGCATTACTTTACATTTGGTTACATTAAAACGCATTTGCCATTTCTCAGCCCACTCCCCCAGTTTGGAGAGATCCTTCTGGAGCTCTTCACAATCCTCTCTGGTTTTTACCACATGGAAAAGTTTTGTGTCATCTGCAAACTTGGCCACCACACTGTTTATCCCTGTCTCCAGGTCATTTATGAACAGATTGAAAAGCACCGGTCCCAGGACCGAGCCCTGGGGCACACCGCTTTTCACTTCTCTCCATTGTGAAAATTTCCCATTGACACCTACTCTTTGTTTCCGGGATCTCAACCAGTTCTCAATCCATAAGAGGACCTGCCCTCTTATCCCCTGACTATGCAATTTTCTCAGCAGCCTTTGGTGAGGGACTGTGTCAAAAGCCTTTTGAAAATCCAGATAGACTATATCCACCGGTTCACCCAAATCCACGTGCCTGTTGACCTTTTCAAAAATTCTAAAAGGTTTGTAAGACAAGATTTACCCTTACAGAAGCCATGCTGATTTTCTCTCAGCAAGGTTTGTTCTTTTATGTGTTTTAAGATTTTCTCTTGGATGAGGCCTTCCACCATCTTCCCTGGGACAGATGTAAGGCTAACCGGCCTGTAGTTTCCTGGGTCCCCCCTCCTTCCTTTTTTAAAAATTGGTGTGACATCCGCTATCCTCCAGTCCTCCGGCACTGTGGCCGTTTGAAGAGACAAGTTGCATATTACCGTTAAGAGATCTGCAATTTCATTTCTCAGTTCCCTAATAACCCTTGGGTGGATGCCATCTGGGCCCGGTGACTTGTTAATTCTCAATTTATCAATTAGTCCTAAAACCTCCTCTCTTTTAACCTGTATTTGATTTAATTCTTTAGTCAAGAGGGGCGGCTCAGGCAGCGGAATCCGCTCAAGGTCCTCTGTCGTGAAGACAGACGCAAAGAACTCGTTCAATTTCTCTGCAATGTCCAAGTCCTCCTTAACCTCCTCTTTTCCTCTCTCACCATCCAGAGGCCCAATTGGTTCTCTGGCAGGTTTTCTACTTCTAACATATTTAAAGAAGCTTTTATTATTACCCTTTATATTGCTAGCCATGCGTTCCTCAAAGTCCTTCTTTGCCTCCCTTATCATCTTTTTACATTTCTTTTGCCAGAGTTTGTGTTCCTTTTTATTTTCCTCATTTGGGGAGGATTTCCATTTACATCGCAGGCAGTGTGGTGCCAGACCAGACTCAAGGTGATTGGCCTCCTCCACAACTCAGTCCTCTGGGCTGCAAGACCCTGTGACCCAAGGCCAGTGGCATTTAAATTCCTGTCATGCCATTCAGCTCCATCCTTTTTATACTGGAGCTGGCAATGAGCCTGCCGCACTCTGGCTCTGTGCTGTGGTGCTCTCATACTCTGCCTTGTGGCCTGGCCGGAGTGGCCGCCCTTACTCTGGCCTTATGGACGCGTCGACCAGAGATAGTCCTCCTCCTTGGATAGCCTAGTATTTATTTATTATTTATTTATTATTGAATTTATATCCCGCCCATCTTCCCAACGGGAACTCTGGGCGGCGAACATGGCAAAACAAATCATAGTATGCATAATTAATACAATAAACACAATAAGAGACATAATCAACAAATCAACATGAATCAATAGGAAGCAAATAAAAGAACTGCAGCAGGGGCGCACCCTTTAATTCAAACCTCACCGCTGCTATATCAGATTTGTCCTGATTATCGATGGCGAAAAAAAAAAAGAGGGTTAAGCTAGGTCACCAAAGGCCTCGCGGAATAGAATGGTCTTCACCGCTTTACGAAAGGCCAGCAGGGACTCTGCAGAGCGAACTTCGCTAGGGAGGCTGTTCCATATAGATGGAGCAGCCACCGAGAAAGCCCGGTTCCGGGTGCGGGACCGCCTGGCTTCTCGGAGGGATTGAACCTGAAGCGAGTGCGCCCGCGACTGCCGAACCGGTCGGGCCGATGTTGACCGCTGGGCGATCCGCTCCGCCAGGTAGTCCGGGCCCAGGCCATGGAGGGTTTTATAAACTAAAACCAGGACCTTGAATCTGATCCGGGAGGCAACGGGTAGCCAATGCAGCCGGGCCAGAACCGGGGTGATGCGGTCGTAACGACGCGCACCCGCCACCAGTCTGGCTGCTGCATTTTGCACCCGCTGCAATCGCCGGAGGAGAGTCAAGGGCAACCCCATGTAGAGAGCATTACAGTAGTCCAGCCTCGAGATCACCAGCGCCTGGACCACTGTCCTCAGGGAGTCCCCGTCTAGGTAGGGGCGAATCTGGGCGATCTGGCGAAGATGAAAAAATGCGGTCCTGGCCACAGCCGCCACCTGGGCATCCAGGGACAAGGCCGGGTCCAGGATCACGCCCAGATTCCGGACCCTCTCCGCCAATTGGAGAGAAACACCCTCCAAGCTGGGGAGGGGGCCCCCATACCCAGACGGGGAGCTCCCGAAGAACATCACCTCGGTCTTCCCAGGGTTGAGTTTGAGCCTGTTGGCCCTGGTCCAAGCCATGACCGCCTCCAGACACTGGTCGAGGGACCGGACAGCTTCCACTGCAGAGGTGGAAAAACAGAGATAGAGCTGCGTGTCATCAGCGTACTGATGACAACGCAGCCCAAATCTCCTGATGACCCCAGCCAGCGGCCTTACATAGATGTTAAACAGCATGGGGGAGAGAGACGAGCCCTGCGGAACCTCACATGGGAGTGTCCACGGGGCCAACAACTCTCCACCATTCTGCACATACTGGGGCCGACCCTGAAGGAAGGACCGGAGCCAACTGAGAACAGTGCCCCCGATCCCTACCTCCAGGAGCCGGTCCAGTAAGATACCGTGGTCGACGGTATCGAAGGCCGCTGACAAATCCAGGAGAACCAACAGGGTAGAACAACCCCTGTCGGCCGCCCGGATTAGGTCATCTTGCAGCGCGACCAGAGCTGTCTCGGTACCCCGGCCAGGCCTGAAACCGGACTGGCAAGGATCAAGGCACCGCTGTTCCTCCAAGAATGATTGAATCCGCACCACGGCCACCCTCTCGATCACCTTGCCCATGAAGGGTACATTGGCAATCGGGCGATAATTTGCCAATTGGTCCGACGCCAATCCCGGTTTTTTCAAAGTGGGCTTAAGCACCGTCTCCTTAAAACGCGAGGGAAAAACCCCCTCGCGGAAGGAGGCCGCGGCGATGGTAGCGGCCCACTCGGGCATGCTCCCTCCAGCAGATTTGATGAGCCAAGATGGGCAAGGGTCGAAGGGGGTGGTCGCGGGACGGCAATGGGCAATAGGCCTCCAAAGGAGAAACAGGCCCAAACTCAACCAGTTGAGGAGAGCGGGGGGGGGTGAAGGAGCTGGGGGTGGCGAGGGAGGGCTAGTGCTACTGGATTCAAAGTCGGCACGGATGGCCTCTATTTTGGATCTAAAAAAGACTGCGAAATTCTCACTACTGAAATCAGTAGGAGGAGGCCTAGCCAGACTAGGATTGGTGAGGTCCCGAACCACCCGGAAGAGTTCTGCCTGACGGTTCGAGGCCTCACCAATTCTCAGGGAGTAATAAGATCTTCTAGCCTCCCTGATCGCTCGCGAGTAGCGCCTAGTCTGGATCACAACGGCAGTCTTATTATTCTCCGTCCGGCTCTGTCTCCAGATGCTCTCCAGTCTCCTCCGTTCCTGCTTCATCGCTCTTAGCTCCGCCGTGAACCACGGCGAAGTTCGAGCTCTGCCATGGAGGAGACGCTTGGGGGCGATTCGGTCGACGGCATCGGCAGCTGACTCAAACCAATGGTTGGCCAAGGCCTCGGCCGAATCGTCAGCCGGACCACCAGAGAGCTTCCCGAAGGCTTCCCGGAACCGAGCCGGATCGAGAAGCCTTCGGGGGCGGGCCCACACAAGGGGCCGTTGGTCCCCGCGAGGAGGGGCCACCATTGTCAGGGAAAAAGACAACAGGTAATGATCTGACCATGACACAGGTGTGGGAACAATGTCCCGCATAGGCTGGGCTATGGGCTGTAAAACTTAAGTCAGAGCAACCCAGAGCCCTATCCCATTCCCATCCCTACCAAAACTATTCCTGGCTGTAGCTACCAGCTTGGTACGTAGCTTAACCACCTCAGGCTCTAACTGCTAATGTTTTTGTTGACCATGACCAAAAGCAGGGTTGCATTGGCTTTGGCTTTATTGCTTGTCCTTTAAGTGTGTGTGACTTTGACTGTGAATGTGAAGTGAAGGCAGAAGGACCTTGGTGATGGGTGGCCAATTTGAGAGGAGTAGAGTAGTAGACCCCTCATCCAGATTTGGGGAGGAACGGAATGTCTGTTTCTCCTGCTGCCTCTGAGAGAGGTGGAGGGGAGATGGGATGGATTCAAAACCAAACAACAAAAAAGTACAACAAACAGGCACGTCAGCCAGACCAAGGTGGCTGGCTGGTTCAGCATCAGCAGATGCAGCACAGCAGACCAAGAGAAAAAAAAGAAATGCAAATTTGTTTCTGCCCCACTTTGTTTGCTTAGGATGCACTAGCCTTGTTGTGCAGCAGCAAGTCCATCACCCAGGCAGGTTTAAACTGTATTTTGCCTGCTCATTTGTGGGACCCGCGCCCACCCGCCCACCCGCCCCCGCGCTAGCCACTCCCCCTGCCGCTGCCGCCACCCACGCATGTACCCCCGCGCCACCGCCGCCCACGCTGCACCCGCAAGCCGCAAGTCTCGGTTGGACGTCAAAATGCACGAAATCGCGGCAGAAACGGAAACAAAAAAACGAAAAAATGAACCGACTAATTTTTGCGAATTTTCGCGAAAAACGGAGACGACCCGAAATGGAACCGGCCCGACTAACGACAACTCAAAATTTTTTTTTCCAAGTCGTGCCCATCTCTACATGTGACTACCCGAAAAAATAGTATGCATCAAATTAAGATGTGCAGATAATGGTAGTGAGACCGGGGCCATAAACAGATAAATAAATGGTATATTTAGTGGCTATTTCTCACCCAGATTCAAATAGTGAATTTTGAGATGAATGTTTTGAAGCACATCCATTTCAGCTACAGCTGAAGGAGGTCATGTGCCCATGCTGTCTGTATAAGAGCTACAGATGTGTCTATGTTAACATAAGTGCCAACTAGTCTTCCTTCTGAGTAACAAAATGCAGCTTATTATGAGGTAACCAGAGATAATGGTGTCTCGATTTAGCCTCCGATATGCAAGTATTCAAGTGCCCATTTATATGGGAGCATTCTTTACTGACAAACTAGGGAGAAACAACATTGACATATGCTGCCCAGACCTGTCCTACCAGTCAGGCAGAAGATGCTGTTGGATAGAAGCCACTGACAGAAATGAGGTCCCCATGACAGCCTTGTCCTTCTAAGTAGTTTGCTAGATGAATTCCCAATGAGTAGTAGAGTGGAAAAAGAAGATGCCTTTGTAGTTTAAAATCCTTTCTGCTCCGTTAATCCAACTCAGAGACTCAAGATATCTGTTCAGTTTGCCTTTTCCCCTTGGAAAATGAAGGCTGTGGATAACGAGAGAGGTGGTGGGGCAAAAACACATTAGTGCTAAACATCCTGCAGGCCTGAAATTAGCATACCAAAATGGAGTTCATAATAGCAGTTACCACAGGACAGATCTCTCAGGTAAGAGGCAGTTGAATTCCTATTTCAGGAAAACCTTCAGCAGTAAATATTTGTCTGGTTCAGCCCCCAAAGAGTTGAGTTCAATTACTTTGCCAGATTAGTATTTCAGAGGAAACCTGTAGTAAACCTTTGAGGGTCAGATAATTTTTCTTTGTCCTTTCCTTTATGTCTGAAAGTTGGACAATAAAGAAAATTGGTTTGTTTGAAATATAGTGCTGGAGGAAGGCTTTGCAGATACCCTGGACTGCCAGAAAGACAAAAAAAAAGTAGGCCCTAGAGAAAATACAGATGAACTCTCTCTGGAGGGGAAAATGATTAATCTGAGGCTATTTGGGCATCTCATGAGAACACAAGATTCTCTGTAAAAAAAAAAACAATAATACTGGGGAATTTTGTGTCAGAGGCCCATTCGGGGCAGTGCCAGGCCTAAGGTAAGTAAGTGTAGAAGCCCCAGATGGAAACCCCCAAGTCCAGACCCAACACAGCATCCACATCTTGTGGATTTTCCCTTATCAAGGGGCAGGTTGGGTCCCTAACCCCTGCGATTACTGCATTGGGGGGATTACTGTATCAGAGATTTCCTATGTGTATAGGGCAGCAGGTGTGCAATCTGCCTAAACTGACAAAGGCAGACCTGGCCACAGTTGAGTTGCTTCTTCATAGTAAGGGTCTGATCCAGAAACACATCCAGATTATGGACCTGTTTTTTTTTTTTTTTTTTTTTAGCAGGGGAGCGTTGTCCCATTCAGATCAGGCAGAAGGTCCCCTAACCAGTTAGGATTTCCACTTAACAATAAGATCTCCCTCTTGTCAGGGTTCAACCTCGGCCTGTTAGACCTCATTCAGGACTGAGGCCAGGCAGCCAACCAGAATTTGCACAGCTGAAGATGGAGAGGAAAGGCAGAGTTATGTGTTGTTGACATATTGATAACAATTCACTTCAGGTAACTGGGTGACCCTCCCCCCACTGGCCTTGTATAGATGCTGAAGAGCATAGAGATGATCAGCTGCTGTGGGATTTGACACTGTAGAACTCACAGGTTCACAACAGCATCCCTGAGTTGTAACCTTGGAGATGGCCTTTGAGAGAGAACTGGGGCCAGTATAATGCTACAGCCCCAATCCTCAAACTTGAGAGATGGTCCAGAGTAGAGATGGGCATGAACCGAAAAAGTGGTGATTTGTTTTGGTTTGGCTCATTTTAGGGTTTGGTTCAGTTTGTTTCATTATTAATGATTTTTTTTTTTGAAAAAATTCATTGTGTTGATTCATTGATTCATTATTCGTTTCCCCCCGCTTTGCACGATTTAATCAATTTGACAGCGCGCAGGTGGGAAAAAACACTCAAAAATAAAATAAAATAACCACAGATGTTGCAACTGCAAAAATTGGACTGGCAGAATCCTCCTCCTCCTCCTCCTCCTCCTCCTCCTCATCATCATCATCACCATCATCTTATTGTGTGGTGGCGGCTGCGGCAGTGGTGACAGGGCAATCCTTTTGTTTTTATTTTATTTTATTTTATTTTATTTTATTTTATTTTATTTTATTTTATTTAAGTGCTGACTGTGTGGCCCCCGGGGTCTGGTTGGCACTGGTTTTATTTTTTATATTTTTTCTTTATTTTAGGGTGCTGGCTCGGCCACCCCTGGGGCCAGGTTGGCACTCCTTTATTTTATTTTATTTTATTTTATTTTTAATTTTTTTACTTCCGACCACGTGGCCTGCACTACAGCTGTAGTGCAGCCATTCAGCTTTTCCCTGCAGCCAGGAAGACCAAAGACCAGCACCAGGTAGGAGACATTACCGCCATTAACGAACCAAACTGAACCAAACCAATTTTTTTTCTGTTTGTTTTGTTTTGTTCTATATTCACTCTGGGGTTCATTATTCGTTTCGTTAGGTAATGAAATGAATAATGAATAACGAAACAAAGTAAAAGTTCATTTCATGCCCAACTCTAATCCAGAGGAATACTGTGGTCAATGGTATCAAAGGCCACTGAGATATCCAGGAAGACCAATAGGGTTGTGCTCCCCCAGGCAGCCTCCCTTAACATATCATTGAGCAGGGTGTACAGAACTGTCTCAGTCAAACAGTGAGGCCTAAACCCTGATTGAGTTGGATCAAGACTATTAATGTCCTCCAAAATGTTTGCAGCTCATCAGCCACAACTCTCTTGGTAAGGTTACCCATGAATTGTACATTGGCAACAGGATGAAAATTGTTTAAATTATCTGTTGCCAAACTGGACTTTTAAAGAATGGGCCAGATCATTCTCTCTTTCAAACAGGTGGGCATGTGTCTGTCTTATAAGAAGGAGTTTGATTGGATCAGCCCATTGAATAATTACCTCCTTCACTGCTTTCATCCACTAGGAGGGGCATGGGTACAACTGAGATGTGGTGGCCTTACAGCATGGGAGGCTAGCACCTCTCAGCATCCTCAGGCAACACATGCTGAAGCTGATCCACAATAACAGGACAAGATGGCACATTGGACATCTTAAGAAGATCTGTTGAACTAAGAGTGTCAGGGTCCCTTTGGATGGCCTCAGTCTTGGAATGAAACATGCTGCATACTGGTCAGATAAGTCCCTATATGGAGTGCAGCACCAGTGAGATTGTGGCCTGATGATTAGCAGCCTCTGTAATAAATGTGATGTAAATTTTCTTCAACAATTGAACTGAATTCATGTACTGTATCCACTGGACATATTTTTAATGCAGCCAAGTTCATGTCTGAGAGAATTCAGATGCTCACTAGCCTTACAAATTTGTTTTTTTATGGCCTACAGGGTGATGGGGGAGCCCTGAAATGGATAAGGCACCTCTGGGGCAGCTGGATTACCAGTAAAGAAGACCATCATCCCTATATTAGATCCCTTTATGTTTATCTTTGTTCTTCTGTGTGAGTCTTGTTGAAAACACCATTTCTCGCCCTGCACAATAAGTTCAGAGTTAAATTCATTTATTTGGGTACCATCTGGATCTAAGACAAAAATGAGAAATGTGTGCCCATTTAAGTGTTATTAAACTTTAACTGCCATAATTCTTCACCATTACCTTTGCTAGACTCAGACAGATGGGCACTGCCAACCAGCAACATCCTGGAATGTCATGCAGTCCCCACCCATGATATACAGTACCAGTAAAAACATTTCAAAGAAACTTTTCTGTTGGCAAGTGTGGCCACTATTCTCTTCTAATTCCTATGTACAGTATACTGATTGCATGGGATCCAAACTTTTCAGCTCATAAATGGAAAGGCTCTTTCTGTCCTTTGTATCTGTCTTTTTGTTCTGCCTTTTCTTCTCATGCCTGCTCCACACTGGACCAAAAGGCCTGCGAAAGGGAGTTCAACAGGATGTGAGATTCAGTAACAACTGCCTTCCATGTCACTGGCACCAGGATCTCCTCCATGGAATTCCTATCCAGAAATGTTTTTCCTGACAGGACTAAAGTCTGGGTCTAACCCATCATCTTGTTGTTTGTAGACTGCAAACTCTTGCCCTCATTCCAAAGTGGAACCAATGCATGAAGTATCTTCCACTGTTCCAACATTTCTAGGTTTTGAAATACTTTTGTGCACACAACTTGCCATCAGTACAAGTCCTTCCATTCATTTTGATGTACATGATGTGACAGGACATGCCATCTCTTGTCATTATGACAAGAATTGTCATGTGATTGACTATAATCCTGTTTACTTTTAAGCCTGAAAGGCTGTAGTGCTGAAAACATGGTGGTGATATAGGCTGCTATCTCACCTGAGGAAGATCCTGATCTTCTGAAGGTCCGGCTTTTCCTCTTTCTCCCATCACGTGACTGAAGATGTGGGATAGTAGTTCCCACATACAAAGGTGGTTTTTTTTTTAAAGTGCAGTTCAGCCCCATGGTCTGATTAAAAAAAAAAAAAAACAGCTGGCTGGCGGTAGAGCTTGGGGAAGTTAAAAAAAAAGCATCCGATCCAGCTTCCTGGTGTTCGGAGGGTGGGGTGAAATTAAAAAAATAAAACAAAATAGCGCCGATCGGCCCAGGAACAGCCAGTCACGCTATGGGGGGGAGAAAAAAACCAGATAATCTACGTGGTCCCATGACATCTTCCTCTTTAAAAGGTGGATTTTTTAAGTGAGGAGAAAAATTCCCTACCTCTCCGGTAAGTTTTGGAAACCTCACTTAAGAGGGTTTTCTTTTCTTTTCTTTTTTAAAAAGCCCGGTGGCCATGGGGATGGCATTTTTGAACATGGTTTATCTACAAATTTAATCTGCATTTAACGGGACATGGTGTAGGGGCCTAGATCCAAGAAAGCTTTAAATGTCCTACATAAGCACGTGGACAGGAAGGCCTTCATACCTGCTTGGAGTTCAACTGAAGGCACATACAATGTTTGTGTGACTGGGACCCCCAGATAAAGAAAGGGACATCAAGGAATGAACTGATGGAGATGTTATATATGTGCTCGGCTTATATATCCCTCACAGAATGCAACATTCCTCACTGAAAATGAAAGGTTTGCATTGCTTCCAACTGGGGCAAATATGGATAGCCAGTTTGGTGTGGATAACCTATAGTGATGTAGGAGTCCTGGATTTGAATCCCTACTCAGACTTGGAAGCTCACTGGGGTTTGGATCACTCCTTAAATATCTTTCTCACATTGGAAACCCCATTGAGATCACTATAAGTTGGCTCCAGATGACAGTACAAAGACATGATGATCCCGGGCTTATATTTACACTCTTATGTATTCAAATATCTTACGAGGAGTGGCTCTAGGAAGATGGGAATGCTTAGAAGGTTGAGACTGAGAGGGGACATGACAGCCATGTTTAAATATTTGAAAGGGTTTGAAAGAGGGGGGCAGGTTTGTTTTCCATGGCTTCAGAGACTAGGACTTCGAACAATGAGTTCAATTCAAACTATAGGAAAAGAGATTCCATCTGAACATTAGGAAGAACTTCCTGACCACTAGAGCTGATCAGTAGTGGAATATGCTGCCATGGAGGGTGGTGGAATCTCCCTCTTTGGATGGTCTTTGAGGTTTCTTCCAGCTCTATGATTCTATGATTCTATGATTCTATGATTTGTATCTCTACCATCCTTTCAGCCCTATGTGGCTTCAGACTTAAATCCTGAATAGTGCATCTACAACCATGTAAGTGTTCTTGTGCAGCATGACATTCAAGAGAAAATTAGACAACCATCTGTCAGATCGCCTTTGATTGGAATTCCTGCATGGAGCAGGGGGCTGGACTTGATGACGTTATAGGCCCTTCCAACTCAAGTCTTCTATGATTCTATGACAATAAGGGAGGGAAACATGTGGGTGCATCATTTTTTAAAAATGGCTCTGGAATAATTGTGATGGAATCATACGTATGACACCATTAAGAATATTTTTAGATAGTGTCTGCATCAAAATGAGAAGAATGGAACGAAAGGTAAACAAACTGAAGGAAACAGCAGGCAGTGCAGATTGTACAAGTGCAAATTTCAAAAAATATTTAGAAATTGTCCTCGTTAAAACACAATTCAGAGGGGGAAAGGATTTTATTCAGTCCACTCTATGAGACAGCTTGTTTCATATTTCCTTGATTAGTGTCTGCACTGCAGCAAAGTAATAAACACAAATGAAACTCTGAGAATAAAGGAGCAGAAAGAATTAAAAACCTACTGGCCCTTTACATCTTTGAAGTATATTGGAATCAATCAGGTTAGCAAAAAAAAAAAAAAAAAAAAAAAAAAAAAAAAAGTAGCCTTTATACGTATCTCACCATAGCAACCAGAGAACCAGTATAAAGTTGCTCCAGAAATTAAGATGAGAAAGACAGATGGTTTCACTTCTGGGAATGCTGATAATCCTTTCCTGAATGTAGAATGACGATTCAAAGTCCTTTGAGTTTATAGAGGAGAAAAAGAATGAAAATGACTGGCTTGAACCTTTCATCCCGAGTGTAATCTAGAAACTAATCCCTTCCATTAAGTAGCAATGCAACATTCATTCCCTAACCATACACGTCTTCTTTTTCTTCTTCTTTTTGAGGACATGGAATTAATTGGTTTCCTTGAATATTTTGGAATGGAATGGTAGTCAAAAGAGTGATTGGTGGAGACTCATATGGTATGTTGTACTGAAATTCTGGTAGTCAGCTTTATAAAAATTATGGAATGACACTGTAGATGGTTGGACTACTAGCATGAGTTGGCAGATTATGGTCCCAGCTGTGTATTTGGATTACTGCATTGGATTGTTGCAATTACTATACAACATAGCATCTCTCCGTGCAGGATACATCAAAGGGGGCTTTAAGTTGCCTAGAATTTGCCAATTACTTCCATGATGCACAAAAGAACAAAGGAAGTGGAGAGAATGAGACTAGGGTCTCAATTTTATGGGAAGGCAAAAAACCTTGCTAGAGCAGTGGGACATTTTGGTGGTGGTGGATGTCTCAGAGTGATAGGAATGAGAACATTTCAGAGGACAGGACATTTTTCAAGTACTCACCATATCCCTAGTGAAGAAGCACTAAATTATCAGGAGTTGAGAATTTAGAGAGTATTCATGTCACATGGAATTGGGAACAGAGCCCACAAAATTCCATGCAAGTCTCTTCCATGTGTTTAGGTTGAGCTATACCAATGTCAAAGTGCAATTCTATAGAAAAGAACAAGTCCATGGCCAGAAAGAGCGTTGAGCTTGCATTGGGGAAATGCAGCCTTGAGTCCTGTGATGGAAGCATATTTATCCTTTTTGCTTCTGAGGTGTGTAGAGATAGAATATCTGGCACTCGGGATTCCCAAAGCCTTTCCATTGCCCCACACTAGCCAACATGGGGCAAACCACAGACCTGACACTCCTCTAGATAATCTTCCCCCTAGCATGAACAATCAGAAGGCAATAGTTCAGTCAAGGGAGAACACCCACTCCACCCCCACCCCCACCCCCAAAAACCAACACAATTCATTTTCTTCTCTTCTTCCTTCCCATTCACCCAACCCGAACCTACTCCTGATGTTTTTCTTCTGGACTGTCAGCATGCTGGCAGGATAATTCCAAACAACGCAGGTCTTGGGGAGTTGGGATGCTGCACTACCAGTTACCTTGGCAACACACAGAGCTTGAAAATGTTGGAAAACACCAACCAGAAAATAATCTAACTAAACTTAATGGGTACCAATTGTTAAGCCCACATTCCTCATTGCTATTAGAGAACTTTAATTCACTTCCTATTAATGCGAGCTTAAGAGTGTTTTTGAGGTATGTGAGCTATTGTAGGAATTATTTACAATTGCCACCTCCTAGCCCGAGGATTTCCATAGCCAAGTGGGGATTTGAACCTTGGTCTCCTAAATTCTAATGTGACACACTATTTAAAGTTTATTGATTAAACTCTGTTTGCTACATCACACTGGTGGACTTTGATCTATATCCATTACATTGCTAGAACCTAGCACGGTATCACATTGGTCACACTCTGAAAAATTCAACTGATAAATTGTATTGCATTGTAAAAATTAAGTAGTTTATGGAATAAATATACCGTCAGACAAGAGTCAATGGGTGACTGTTTACAATGACTGGTGTTTTCACCACATTGTGATCCCTTCATGGAATTTAAGAGAATAAAACAGGCTCCCTGGGCATTGAGACTTGAACTTGATATTCAGAAAATCGAAGTGTGCCTGCCTGCTAAGAACAACATCAGTTCTCTATCCCTTCTCTTTCTCTACAGTAACCCCTTTTGAGGTATACCCTGTGACCTCTGTGTGCATCTGTTATAATCTAAAATCCTAATAGATGGAAATTTAAACACACTGTTTCTTGTTTGTTTTATGTAGTGCAATGATCTTTTGATTGAGTAATAATCAGATTGATTGATTGTTTGATATGAATAGTATTATTCATTCATTCATTCATTCATTCATTCATTCAACTTATATGCCGCCCACTACCCAAAGGTCTCTTGGCAGCTTACAATCAAAATAATTAAAACAGTTTAAAATAGTTAAAAATAGAATATCCATAAATAATCAAAGCAATAATAAAAACCTTACACTAAAATCATTACACTAAAATTGTTATCAGAGGACCCACCGTCTATATTGTATTAATTAAAAAACTTCTGGGACAGGAAGGTTTTTTCCTGGCGTCAAAATGTAATGAATGTTGGCGCCTGGCGGATCTCAATCGGGACCTCAACAAAAATGTCACTAATAAATGCCTATCTTCATCTGAGGATGCAATGATGAAATGAATATCTACCTGAACATCTACTTATGTGGTTGGCCAGCTATTTGGAATGCATCAGGGAAATTAAGCTTTATCCCTCCTCCAATCATCTGGCACTGCACTGGTGCTCAAGAAAACAATAGACAATAGTGATGGTTGGTAGCAGCTCTCCAAGGTTTAATAATTCTGGAAAATCCCATAAAGGGATGCTACAGGATTCAATATAAACAGTGTTAAGATGGTTGGGACAATGGTCTGGATATGCATGACAGTGTAAATGGAGATCTCTTCCAAGCCATACCTGGAGGTGAGAACCAGGGTGGTGTAACAGAGAGAGTGTTAGACGAGGAGCGGTATTGCATGTCCACTAAAATACGCTTCTAAATTCAGGATGAACCGGCTCCTAAAATCCTGTTCCCATGAAGAGCCACTTTGTTTTTTTTTTGGGGGGGGGGAGCTGCCCACACTTCCTAAAGCACATTTTTTTGGAACCAAGTCTGGGGGTAGTACCTTTTTTGCCTCTGTTCAGAAGCGGCTCGTCTCCTTTGCCAAGCAGATCAAGAAATAGCCATTTTGTGCACTGTGAGGATATGAAATGGATAAGGAGGGAGGGAGGAGTGTGGTGTGTGAGTGTGAGAGAGGAGTACCTCAGGCAGCCCAGCTGGAGCCACAGAGGCTGCTGCAGCAGCAGCAGCGATTGTTTCTCCAGTGATGCTAGCATCCCACCTTTTTCTTCTTACCCTCTTCCTTCCTCCCTTTCCCTCCCTCACACTCTTTGCCCCACCCCCTTTAGAGACTCTTGGCACCTCTCTAGCCCCCCAAAACTGGGCCACATTCATAGAAAAGAGCACCAGCATATAGCAGATGTGAGGACTTCTACAATGCTGTTTAGGTCACGTGATCGCATCAAGGGGAAACTTGCCTTTTTTTTTTTTAAGTTCATCTTCTGGCTCATGGGATAGAGCTAGGATTCTGGAAACCAGGGGTGAACTCCACTCTCAGCCATGGAAGTTCACTTGGAGAACAAAGGAGCAAACCATCCCTTGAACATTTCACAAAACTTGAAATCCTTCTTAGGGTCACTATATGTTGGAAGCAACTTGACAGCATGTAATAAAAATAGCTGGAGGTACTAAGGACTGAAATTATACGCTCACACAGCAAGTCCTGATAACTGGTTAATAGTTCAAACAGACTTTTTTCTATGACAGTTCAGTCCTTAAAAGTCTTTGCAATCAAGGACAGCCATTGTAATTTTGCTTCCTTTATATTGTCTGCCTCCAAGTGTTGTACTTTTATTATTGTTATTTGCAGAATTCTGTTTAATTTTTACACACACACCCATTCATGTTCTGCTTTGCTTCCCTGGTTGAAGGCGCCACAAAACCCCTCAGCCTCTTGTGGAATGAGGAGAATAATTGAGTGGTTCTTCAAGAAATGGTGTACTTCCCTAACAAAAGGCAGAACTTTCCAATGCGGCGGAATTCCTCTGCACCAAGAGTAAATTTGGTTCCCTCATTGATTGATATTTGAAGTGGGCTGTTCATTTACATTGGCTTTTTAATTGTTGGCACTGACTTATGTTCTTGTGTCATCAGTTGAACCGCTTCTCCTATTTAGCTGTTATATAACGTACTTCAATTGTACCACCTCACAGAAATGTCATGCCCTATCTCAAAACTTTTTGAATGTATGCTCTTATCAACATGTAAAGAGATTGTCCAGCTCTTTCTGATGTTGCCTGTAGATTTCTGTCCAGCCACTGGTATTTTGTTTTTCTCACCACCCTTGATGAGGTGACGATCAGACAGGCAAGTGGCATATTTATTTATTTATTTATTTGTTTGTTTGTATACTGCACCAGTTTCCCAGAGGGTACATACACAGTGACTCACCACCAGAATCCAAGATGTGATTCTGATCCATGCCACTGAGTTTGTGTCAATCTGTATGTATTGACAGGGAAACATAGGTTTTTATATGAGAGAGGTGGATACATTATTTTGAACTATGACACCCAGAATCCCATAGCTAGCATGAAATCCCAAATGCATGCATGCACACATGCACACACACACACACACACACACACACACACACACACACACACACACACACACACACACACATTCTGATTTTATTTTTGGAATGTGCAAGGCAAAAGATTGCAGAAGACGATGCCTTTTAATGCAGCTTGCTTCCCTGCCCTCTGGCATTAGTTTCCCCAAATGAATTTCCTTTCCCTCTGAAGAGTAATGCTTTCTCACTTCCTGCTATTAAAGTGCATTTAGTGTTTCTTTACATCAAAGCCCATTACCAGCATTAAGCTACCTTCTTGCTGTTTATTATCTTCAAATATTTATAGAGACTTTCCTGAGCGCTAATTGCAAAATGTTAGTTATGCTTCGTGCTGTGTGCTGACTATTTGCATAACATTTATACAACCCGCGCCAGAACAATGCTACACGTACCTAGAGATTTCCTTGATAATCCCTTGCCTTCCTCTGAAAGTAAATAACTTGTCATTACCAATTCCTAATGCTCTGATCCAGGAGATCCTCGTGTGCAAGGAGGTCTCACACAGGAGAGGAAAAAAGTATACAACCCCAAACACACACACACACACACACACACACACACACACACACACACACACACACACACACACACACACACACACACAGAGGGAGAGAGGGGGGAAGGCTTTTTTCCTAGTGTATAAATCTTTCCACATGGAAGGAGATTTAAATTAGGGAGATTGCCAAATTCCACCCCAGCCAGTGTCTGGGCCAGCATGCTGGTTGTTGGTTGGCATGGAATGATTTCCAGAATGAGGCCAAGACCTGCCATGTTGTAAGACTGGCTTATATTTAGTAACCAGATATTGAAATTAATTCCTTGAGCTGCAGATCCATGAAGCAATTTTCCAGCAAGTGGATAAATCTCCTCCAGTGTGTACTGATTTGACTAGCAGAGAGGACAGAGAGTGTTGAGTTACAAGATGGCTGCCTCTAGCCTAGGAAATTACTATGGGGACACTCATCTCAAGATCACTCTCCTTTACTGCTCCATATAAATCACTCTCCCTGTTCTGCACTGAGATGAGATTCGGGAGTGCTTTTTCAGTTTTTCATTCTCAAATGTTAGGCTCCTCTGTATCTAGGAAGAAAACAGAGATGGAACAGAATTTCATTTAAATCTGGTTTTAGTAAGAATTAATAAAACATTGACACATCATCATATTAAAGACTGAATAAAATCTTTAGGTTTTAAAGTGAGCTGCTGCTTATTTAGCACCCTGTAGCAGTTAAAGCACTCTGATGGCAGTTTACAATATGTAGTCTGTATAATTATAATTATACCGGCTAGTAGAGATGGGCACGACCAGAAAAAAATTTTTTTCGAGTTGTCGTTTTTCGGGACGGGTCCGTTTAGGGTCGTTTCCGTTTTTCATGAAATTTTTTAAAACATTGTCATTTCGTTGTGTCGTTTGTCGTTTGTTGTTACCGCCACCGTGATTTCGCGTGATTTGACATTCCAGCGAGTGGCGTCCCACTGGCGCTAGGTGTTTTTGCGCCCTAGGTGGCGGGCGGGGTGGCGGAGGGGCCATGGGCGAGCGGCGGCAGCGTCAGGGGGGAGGGGCGGGCGCGCGGGCAGCAGGCGCGGGTCCCGCAATGACCCAGAGCAGGCGGAAAACACTTTAAACTGACTTGCTGCACAAGACTGCATCGAATAAAGCAATTGCAATTTTTATTGCAAACAAAGTGGGCAGTGCACCCATAGCAGAGCTGCAGGCAGGTTATGAAAGGACCTTGGCTTGCCACCAAGCAAATGAAATTTTTAAAAGAAATCCACACCTCCCCTCCCACTCAAACCTCCCCCCCTTTGAAGCACTATCAGAAAAGAAATCCTAACAAACTGCAGGAGAATAAAAAAGAATAAACTGCGTTGCTATTCCCCACAGCAGACAGAGAATGAAAGGAATTATTATTTCCTAAAAATTCAATTGAATCAATTCCCTCCCTGCCTGCCTAACTGAAATCTAAAGGCTCCGCGAAATTGAAACTAGTCTAGCACAGCAGCCAGCTACACACAGCCCTCTCCCACCCATATCCAAGCCCGGACTGCGACTCTTCTGGGAGTGCCTCGGCTTTTTATGCCCTCTTGCACATCCAGAAGTGTCAGTCAAAACCTGGCCATGCGATTGGTAGAATGGGTCCAAAAATTTGCATGGTCCCATCCCATGGCCAGCCCATCATTGCGCAGGTTAAAAAAATAAAAATAAAAATAAAATAAAATAAAATCAGTGCGACCTTTTACTGCTATAAAAACCCACTGCTGCTACTGTAAAAATTCAATCATTTAAAATAGCTAATTTTCGCATGTTTCTGTGGTGCTTTGGTGGTTTTTTGGACCACGATTTCAAAAAAAAAAATATTGCAGACGCCATTTTGGATCCCCCCGCACCGCATGGCAAATGGAGACACCGAGGATGCCCCCTCCCAGCCTGGTACCAGCAGCCCAGGACAGGAGGGGGGGAAGGCTGGGGAGCCCCCCGCCAGAAACCACCCCTCTGGTAGGTGCCCTCAGGCAGGCATATTTTCACCTGCTTTTTTGGCCGGGAATCGGGTTTTTTTATTTTTAAAACTTTTTTTCTGTGCCGCTTGGCATCACGCGATCGCCACGCGATGCCAGGAATGACAACGACAAATCAGACCCAATTTTTCTTTTTTTGGTTCGAGTTCGAGTTCTGACAGCTTAATTGTCGTTACTGTTTCCGTTATGTAATGGAAACGATATCCAAAAATGGAAATGACAATTTCTCCAAGTCATGCCCATGTCTACTGGCTACACATTGCAACCCCTTTCCCAGGAAAGCTGAGTACTCAGTTTACTGACCTTGGAAGGATGAAAGGATCAATAGACCTCAAGATGACCACCAGAACCTGTCAGAATCAAACTCAGGCTATAAGAAGAGACTTGACTGCAGTTTATTCAGTGGGGCACTTCCACTACATGTAATGCACTGTGGTAGAAATCAGAACTGGACAGACTCATTCATTTGGCACCAAGTTCTTTGAACACTTGACTCTTCTTCATAGGAACTTTTGATCTCTGTGAGTATGAGACCCAACATGGTTGTCTACATGCTGAGAACAACTGTACATATTGATATTTGGCCAGGCTGAACAGGGAAAATTTTACCTCAGCGTCATTATGCAACCTGATGAAAATATTCCACAGTTCCAAACCCTGCTTCTTTTTGTATTACTTCAGGCAAGACCTGGGCTATGAGTCTAAAATACTATTTATTTATTTATTTATTTATTTATTTATTTATTTATTTATTTATTTATTTATTTATATACCACCCATCTTCCCAGGGAACTCCAGGCAGTTAACAATACGAGTTGAAGCAACCAATTAAAATACAATACGACAATCATCAAAGAATCAAGGAAGAATTGAAAAGCGGGGGAAAAGAAAGAAAGAAAGAAAAAAGAATAGACAATGGGTAAAAAACAATTTATCTTGGATTAAATTAAATTACTGCACACATGCATGCATGTACATGCAGATTTTGATTTCATTATGCATAGCAGCAGCTGGTGTAACATTTTGAAGTTCTCTGGGGCTATTTGTTTACTTAGATATC
Source organism: Phrynocephalus forsythii (assembly GCA_029282475.1). NCBI lineage: Eukaryota > Metazoa > Chordata > Lepidosauria > Squamata > Agamidae > Phrynocephalus > Phrynocephalus forsythii. The sequence continues at coordinate 176,983,394 of JAPFRF010000001.1, read as the reverse complement.
TATTAATGATCCTTGCAAACACAAATTCACTAAATGTGTTTCTTCTTATTCACAGTTACACAACAGGCAACATGAGCAATTATAACAATAAAATGCTACAGTTTGTGCACCCAAGTCCGCGGTGGCAGCACCAGTACAGAAATTGCTTGTTGAATTGTAAAGTTCAAATGTCCATTTTAATTTCAAATCCAGGCAAAATGCCAAAATATCTTAGGTACCCATAACATTGAAGAATCAGTCTCCAAAACTCTAGAGTAAAAAACAAACAAACCATCAATTTAAGCACATATACATCAATTCAATATGTGGATTCACCTCACCAACAAACATCTGTAGGAATTATACCTAGACTAGGGATGGGCATGAAATGGAAAACATTGAGATTTGTTTGATTTTGTTCCCCCGTGATTCATTTTATTTCATTAGAAACTATTTTTTCAAAATGTACAAAATGAACCAGTAATGAACCAATATTTTTAAAAATATTCAATGGAAAATTACTGATCTCAGACATGCAAATGGAAGGCTTCTCTTCCCCAAGCGATTCTAGCAGATCCATTGAAATATGGAAAAATTAGGGTTTCTGGGGGCAGAGATATTAAGCTCCAAAGGAGGTGGGAGGTGCTTAATGGAAGGAGTAAGTGACTTCGACATGCTTTACCATTATAGGGTTAATTGACAGCTTCCCCTCAGTGTGTCAATCCACACTCTTTCAATTAAGTTTCCCCACAGCCCCTTTGGAGTTTAATAACTCAATTAGTTGCACTCTAAACCTCTTCAAATTGGGAGTGCTTCAGGGGGAGAGCTTGAGGAAGCTCCACTTTAATTCCCAAGCTGCTAGCTGTGTGGGATCACTATTTTCCAGCAAATAAAATTGCAATTAGAAATGTTTTTTTCTGGGGGCACCCCCTTTGAAGTTGAATAACTCAGGCCCCTGAACCTCAAATCTCTCCAAATTTGGAGGACTTAAAGGGAAGAGGCCGAGGAAGATTCATACCACAGTTGGTGCCTCTAGGACCAAGGGGAGCTGTTTTACAGAGAAATAAATTGGTTCATTTTAAACTAAAAACAGCCAGTTCATTACTTACAAAACACTGCTTCCCTGGTTCATTTCATTTTGTTTTGTTGCATAACAAACAGATGAATCAGTCTTTATTTATTTATTTATTTATTTATTTATTTATTTATTTGGTACCCAATCCTAACCTAGACCAAGTTGACCAGGGCCTTAGCACTCTAAACGGCAACAGCAGGTCCAGTCTCATCACCTCTTTTGCTCTTCCTGATTCAGATCTCTCACTCACCAACCCACTCTTTCTTCGACTCACCCCTTTGGCCTGAACCAATATTTTACACTGCCATGTCTGTACTCTGCCCAGATTCATGGGCATCTCAGAACCAGAGTGAGTCACCAACCCCAACAAAAGATTAGATGAGGAAGCCATGGCACTGTCTGGGCTGGCAACACAGAAGAGAGAAGTTGCCTGGTGAGAGCAGAAGCAGGGTGGGTGGCAAAGCACCACTGTGTTAATTGTGCAACAGTATTGCCATCTCTATCAGGCACACGGAGAGCCAAAGGTTCGCCACCACTGGACTAAGCTAAACCCCAAGAAAAAGTGAAAATGAGTAGAAGTTAGACTTGTTATATTTCCTCCCATCTGACCAAAGGTCACTCTGGGTGGTTTACAAAGGTTTAAACATAGACAATACTATAAATAATATGTTATACAATATATATATATATATATATATATATATATATATATATATATATATATATATATATATATATATATATATATATATATATATATATATATATATATATATATATATATATATATATATATATATATATATATATATTATGTTAGTGGATTCGGTTTCTTCCCGTGTAGAAATCTGGTTGTTCTGGCGACGTTTCGACGAGGTCTCACTCGTCATCTTCAGGCTGGTGTTCTGGCTTCTTCTTGAAGCAAAGTGTGGTCTCAGTTGAAGTCCTTCTATAAATACTGCTGGGGGTGGTTTGCTTGCTCTGTTGCTGATTGTAGGTTCCTTTGTTCCTTTGTTCTTTTGTGATCTGCTGTGTGGCTGAGGCGATCGTTAAGGGATTAACTGCTGGTGGCTGTTTAGATGGCTGTTTAGATGCTGGTGGGTTAGATGGCTGGTAGGTTCTGGCAGTATCCTGGGCTTTGGTGGAGTGGGGTCCTGTGTCTTGTGAATTCATTTTGGTCTGGCTACGTGTCCGTGGTCTCCCAATGTTTTTTTGGGGTGTGTGAGTGTGCTCCATGTGGTGACTGGAGTGGGGTGCCGCAGTAGATGGTGCAGTCGTGGTTTTGTTATTGGATGGTGGTTTCGTTTCATCTGTGGGAAGGGTCTGGGTTTGTGTTTGGTGTGGATGGAAGGTGGTGGCATCTTGTGTCCTTTTGGACCTGGTGTCAGTCTTTGTGACAGAGGCTCGTCTGTTGACCAGGGCTAGTTTCCAGATGTCAGGCAAGCGGGAGGTGTCATCACGTTTATTCATGTTGTTTGGGTGTTTCTCTATTTCAATGGCTTCCATGATTATTCGACTGTTGAAGTGTTCAGTTTTGGAGATGAGTTTGGTTCTTTCAAAGTCAATTTCATGACCTGTTGTTTTTATGTGCTGGAAGAGAGAGGAAGATTTTTCTTCTTTTTGACTGCGTTCTTGTGTTCTGCGATGCGTGCGCTTATTCTCCTGTTTGTTTGTCCGATGTATGTGGCTGGACAGACTTTGCATGGTATTTCGTAGACTCCTTGGTTTTCTAGCTCAATCTTGTCTTTGGGGTTTCTTAAGATGTTGGCTATTTTTTGGTCGGTGCAAAAGGCTGTCTTGATATTGTGTTTGTGGAGAATTTTGCTGATTTTGTCTGTGGTGCCTTTGATGTAAGGGAGGAGGGCGGTGCCGTTGTTCTCTTCTGTTTCTTGGTTCTTGGGGGGGTGTTTCCTTTTGGATTAGTTTGGTGATGGTGTTTTTTTGGAATCCGTTCGCAATTAAAACATTCGAGAGAGTGTGTAATTCAGTTTTTAGGTGGTCTTTGTCAGCGAGGCGTTTGGTTCTGGAGATGAGGGTTTTTGCTACGGAGTTGATCTGTGCAGGGTGGTGGTGTGATTGTGCATTTAAGTAGCGGTTTGTATGTGTTTTTTTCCTGGTAGATGGTATGTCCTAAGGAGCCGTCGGGTTTTTTGTAGATTAGGACGTCCAGGAAGGGAAGTTGGTTGTTGGCTTCTATTTCCATAGTGAATTGTATTTTGGGGTGTAGGCTGTTGAGATGTGTGAGGAAGTTGTTCAGTTTATCTTTCCCGTGTGGCCAGATAACAAAGGTGTCGTCAACATATCTGAGCCAGAGTTTGGGTTTATGTTCGGACTTCTGTAACGCGTTGGTTTCAAAGTGTTCCATATATAGGTTTGCGATGACCGGTGAGAGGGGTGATCCCATGGGTGCTCCTTCTATCTGTTTGTATCTTTGTCCATTGTGGATGAAGTATGTGTTGGTTAGGCAGTGGTTGGTCAGATCTAGGATGTGTTTGGGGGGGGGTTGTATTTGTTGTGGATAGCTGTCAAGGCTTCTTGAATGGGCACTTGTGTGAAGAGCGAAACAACATCGAAGCTCACGAGTAGGTCATTGGGTTGTAGGTCTTGTTTCTTTATAATTTCTATGAAGTGGAACGAGTTTTGTACGTATGAAGTGATGGATTCTGCATAGGGCTGGAGTTGTTTGGCAAGATATTTGGCGAGGTTTTGTAGAGGTGAGCCTATGGAGCTGACTATGGGTCTGAGAGGTGTTCCTTCTTTGTGAATCTTGGGGAGGCCGTAGAGCTTGGGGCATCTGGATGATTTCTCTCTGGGGATGATGCTTGGCTTGATTTCTTCACTTAAGGGAGAGGCTTTTATTTTGGCTTTGGTGGTTTTTTCCAGGTAGGTGGTGGGGTCTGTGTTCAAAGGTATGTAAGCAGGGTCTTGTAGTAGGTTGGGTAATTTGGCTTGGTAGTCGGATGTGTTCATCACCACTGTGGCATTGCCTTTGTCTGCTGGGAGAATGATTATGTTGTTGTCTTTCCTCAGGTTGGAGAGGGCTTTTTGTTCTTCTTTGTGTAAATTGCTTCTGGGTGGTTTGCTGGAGCAGAGGACATTGGTGACTTCGAGTCTGATTTTGTTGGCTTCATCTGGGTTGATTTTGGTTAGGCTGGCTTCCACTCCGCATATGATGTTTTCGGTGGGGATGTGTCTGGGGGCGATTGCAAAGTTGAATCCTTTGGAAAGGACTTTGGTCTCTGCGATGGTGAGTGTCCTGTCTGATATGTTGTGAACTGTTTGTTTCATGGGCTGTTGTGTGGGGGTTGGGCTTCTGGCGTTTTCCAGTTTGTGGAGTTTGTTGGTGTGTGTGTCTGTCTTGTGGGAGGTCTCTCTTTCAGCTCTCCAGGCGGCCAGTTGCTTGGATTTGTTCCAGAGTGTTGGGTGGATTTTGTTGCTGAGTTTGAGGTGGAGAGTGAGTAGGTCTCTGTTGGTTTGATCTAGTAGGTATCTTTTCCTGTGTAGTTCGCTTCTGATTAGGGCTAGTTCTGTTCTTTTCAGGATCCTTTCGCTGGATGGGGTTTTTGAGTGGAATTTCAGTTGGAAGCTTGTGGGGATCACATTTTTGTCTCGGCAGTTGCGTAGGAATGCAATGTCACATAAGATGGTGGCTCTTCGGACTTCTAGTTTCGTAGGTTCTGGTCAGCTGGAAGGTTTCCTCCCGTAGAGGTCGGATATTTGTTTTCGTAGATTTTCACGGGTATAGGTATGCATGTTAGGGTGGATTCGGGTTTCTTCCCGTGTAGAAATCTGGTTGTTTTGGCGACGTTTCGACGAGGTCTCACTCGTCATCTTCAGGCTGGTGTTCTGGCTTCTTTCTTCTTGAAGCAAAGTGTGGTCTCAGTTGAAGTCCTTCTATAAATACTGCTGGGGGTGTGTGGTTTGCTTGCTCTGTTGCTGATTGTAGGTTCCTTTGTTCCTTTGTTCTTTTGTGATCTGCTGTGTGGCTGAGGCGATCGTTAAGGGATTAACTGCTGATGGCTGTTTAGATGGCTGTTTACATGCTGGTGGGTTAGATGGCTGGTAGGTTCTGGCAGTATCCTGGGCTTTGGTGGAGTGGGGTCCTGTGTCTTGTGAATTCATTTTGGTCTGGCTACGTGTCTGTGGTCTCCCAATGTTTTTTTGGGGTGTGTGTGTGCTCCATGTGGTGACTGGAGTGGGGTGCCGCAGTAGATGGTGCAGTCGTGGTTTTGTTATTGGATGGTGGTTTCGTTTCATCTGTGGGAAGGGTCTGGGTTTGTGTTTGGTGTGGATGGAAGGTGGTGGCATCTTGTGTCCTTTGGACCTGGTGTCAGTCTTTGTGACAGAGGCTCGTCTGTTGACCAGGGCTAGTTTCCAGATGTCAGGCAAGCGGGAGGTGTCATCTCGTTTATTCATGTTGTTTGGGTGTTTCTCTATTTCAATGGCTTCCATGATTATTCGACTGTTGAAGTGTTCAGTTTTGGAGATGAGTTTGGTTCTTTCAAAGTCAATTTCATGACCTGTTGTTTTTATGTGCTGGAAGAGAGAGGAAGATTTTTCTTCTTTTTTGACTGCGTTCTTGTGTTCTGCGATGCGTGCGCTTATTCTCCTGTTTGTTTGTCCGATGTATGTGGCTGGACAGACTTTGCATGGTATTTCGTAGACTCCTTGGTTTTCTAGCTCAATCTTGTCTTTGGGGTTTCTTAAGATGTTGGCTATTTTTTGGTCGGTGCAAAAGGCTGTCTTGATATTGTGTTTGTGGAGAATTTTGCTGATTTTGTCTGTGGTGCCTTTGATGTAAGGGAGGAGGGCGGTGCCGTTGTTCTCTTCTGTTTCTTGGTTCTTGGGGGGTGTTTCCTTTTGGATTAGTTTGGTGATGGTGTTTTTTTGGAATCCGTTCGCAATTAAAAGATGCCACCACCTTCCATCCACACCAAACACAAACCCAGACCCTTCCCACAGATGAAACGAAACCACCATCCAATAACAAAACCACGACTGCACCATCTACTGCGGCACCCCACTCCAGTCACCACATGGAGCACACTCACACACCCCAAAAAAACATTGGGAGACCACAGACACGTAGCCAGACCAAAATGAATTCACAAGACACAGGACCCCACTCCACCAAAGCCCAGGATACTGCCAGAACCTACCAGCCATCTAACCCACCAGCATGTAAACAGCCATCTAAACAGCCATCAGCAGTTAATCCCTTTAACGATCGCCTCAGCCACACAGCAGATCACAAAAGAACAAAGGAACAAAGGAACCTACAATCAGCAACAGAGCAAGCAAACCACACCCCCAGCAGTATTTATAGAAGGACTTCAACTGAGACCACACTTTGCTTCAAGAAGAAAGAAGCCAGAACACCAGCCTGAAGATGACGAGTGAGACCTCGTGGAAGCGTCGCCAAAACAACCAGATTTCTACACGGAAGAAACCGAATCCACCCTAACATGCATATATATATATATATATATATATATATATATATATATATATATATATATATATATATATGCATGTTAGGTGGATTCGGTTTCTTCCCCGTAGAAATCTGGTTGTTTTGGCGACGTTGTTTTGGCGACTGAACACTTCAACAGCCGAATAATCATGGAAGCCATTGAAATAGAGAAACACCCAAACAACATGAATAAACGTGATGACACCTCCCGCTTGCCTGACATCTGGAAACTAGCCCTGGTCAACAGACGAGCCTCTGTCACAAAGACTGACACCAGGTCCAAAGGACACAAGATGCCACCACCTTCCATCCACACCAAACACAAACCCAGACCCTTCCCACAGATGAAACGAAACCACCATCCAATAACAAAACCACGACTGCACCATCTACTGCGGCACCCCACTCCAGTCACCACATGGAGCACACTCACACACGCCAAAAAAAATTGGGAGACCACAGACACGTAGCCAGACCAAAATGAATTCACAAGACACAGGACCCCACTCCACCAAAGCCCAGGATGCTGCCAGAACCCACCAGCCATCTAACCCACCAGCATCTAAACAGCCATCTAAACAGCCATCTAACCCACCAGCAGTTAATCCCTTAACGATCGCCTCAGCCACACAGCAGATCACAAAAGAACAAAGGAACCTACAATCAGCAACAGAGCAAGCAAACCACACACCCCCAGCAGTATTTATAGAAGGACTTCAACTGAGATCACGCTTTGCTTCAAGAAGAAAGAAGCCAGAACACCAGCCTGAAGATGACGAGTGAGACCTCGTCGAAACGTCGCCAAAACAACCAGATTTCTACACGGAAGAAACCGAATCTCACCCTAACATGCATACCTATACCTGTGAAAATCTACGAAAACATATATATATATATATGTTTTCGTAGATTTTCACGGGTATAGGTATGCATGTTAGGGTGGATTCGGGTTTCTTCCCGTGTAGAAATCTGGTTGTTCTGGCGACGTTTCGACGAGGACAAAATCAGCAAAATTCTCCACAAACACAATATCAAGACAGCCTTTTGCACCGACCAAAAAATAGCCAACATCTTAAGAAACCCCAAAGACAAGATTGAGCTAGAAAACCAAGGAGTCTACGAAATACCATGCAAAGTCTGTCCAGCCACATACATCGGACAAACAAACAGGAGAATAAGCGCACGCATCGCAGAACACAAGAACGCAGTCAAAAAAGAAGAAAAATCTTCCTCTCTCTTCCAGCACATAAAAACAACAGGTCATGAAATTGACTTTGAAAGAACCAAACTCATCTCCAAAACTGAACACTTCAACAGTCGAATAATCATGGAAGCCATTGAAATAGAGAAACACCCAAACAACATGAATAAACGTGATGACACCTCCCGCTTGCCTGACATCTGGAAACTAGCCCTGGTCAACAGACGAGCCTCTGTCACAAAGACTGAAACCAGGTCCAAAGGACACAAGATGCCACCACCTTCCATCCACACCAAACACAAACCCAGACCCTTCCCACAGATGAAACGAAACCACCATCCAATAACAAAACCACGACTGCACCATCTACTGCGGCACCCCACTCCAGTCACCACATGGAGCACACTCACACACCCCAAAAAAACATTGGGAGACCACAGACACGTAGCCAGACCAAAATGAATTCACAAGACACAGGACCCCACTCCACCAAAGCCCAGGATACTGCCAGAACCTACCAGCCATCTAACCCACCAGCATGTAAACAGCCATCTAAACAGCCATCAGCAGTTAATCCCTTAACGATCGCCTCAGCCACACAGCAGATCACAAAAGAACAAAGGAACAAAGGAACCTACAATCAGCAACAGAGCAAGCAAACCACACCCCCAGCAGTATTTATAGAAGGACTTCAACTGAGACCACGCTTTGCTTCAAGAAGAAAGAAGCCAGAACACCAGCCTGAAGATGACGAGTGAGACCTCGTCGAAACGTCGCCAAAACAACCAGATTTCTACACGGGAAGAAACCCGAATCCACCCTAACATGCATACATATACCCGTGAAAATCTACGAAAACAAATATCCGACCTCTACGGGGAGGAAACCTTCCAGCTGACCAGAACCTACGAGAAACTAGAAGTCCGAAGAGCCACCATCTTATGTGACATTGCATTCCTACGCAACTGCCGAGACAAAAATGTGATCCCCACAAGCTTCCAACTGAAATTCCACTCAAAACCCCATCCAGCGAAAGGATCCTGAAAAGAACAGAACTAACCCTAATCAGAAGCGAACTACACAGGAAAAGATACCTACTAGATCAAACCAACAGAGATCTACTCACTCTCCACCTCAAACTCAGCAACAAAATCCACCCAACACTCTGGAACAAATCCAAGCAACTTGCCGCCTGGAGAGCTGAAACAGAGACCTCCCACAAGACAGACACACACACCAACAAACTCCACAAACTGGAAAACGCCAGAAGCCCAACCCCCACACAACAGCCCATGAAACAAACAGTTCACAACATATCAGACAGGACACTCACCATCGCAGAGACCAAAGTCCTTTCCAAAGGATTCAACTTTGCAGTCGCCCCCAGACACATCCCCACCGAAAACATCATATGCGGAGTGGAAGCCAGCCTAACCAAAATCAACCCAGATGAAGCCAACAAAATCAGACTCGAAGTCACCAATGTCCTCTGCTCCAGCAAACCACCCAGAAGCAATTTACACAAAGAAGAACAAAAAGCCCTCACCAACCTGAGGAAAGACAACAACATAATCATTCTCCCAGCAGACAAAGGCAATGCCACAGTGGTGATGAACACATCCGACTACCAAGCCAAATTATCCAACCTACTACAAGACCCTGCTTACATACCTTTGAACACAGACCCCACCACCTACCTGGAAAAAACCACCAAAACCAAAATAAAAGCCTCTCCCTTAAGTGAAGAAATCAAGCCAAGCATCATCCCCAGAGAGAAATCATCCAGATGCCCCAAGCTCTACGGCCTCCCCAAGATTCACAAAGAAGGAACACCTCTCAGACCCATAGTCAGCTCCATAGGCTCACCTCTACAAAACCTCGCCAAATTTCTTGCCAAACAACTCCAGCCCTATGCAGAATCCATCACTTCATACGTACAAAACTCGTTCCACTTCATAGAAATTATAAAGAAACAAGACCTACAACCCAATGACCTACTCGTGAGCTTCGATGTTGTTTCGCTCTTCACACAAGTGCCCATTCAAGAAGCCTTGACAGCTATCCACAACAAATACAACCCCCCCAAGCACATCCTAGATCTGACCAACCACTGCCTAACCAACACATACTTCATCCACAATGGACAAAGATACAAACAGATAGAAGGAGCACCCATGGGATCACCCCTCTCACCGGTCATCGCAAACCTATATATGGAACACTTTGAAACCAACGCGTTACAGAAGTCCGAACATAAACCCAAACTCTGGCTCAGATATGTTGATTTACACCTTTGTTATCTGGCCACACGGGAAAGATAAACTGAACAACTTCCTCACACATCTCAACAGCCTACACCCCAAAATACAATTCACTATGGAAATAGAAGCCAACAACCAACTTCCCTTCCTGGACGTCCTAATCTACAAAAACCCGACGGCTCCTTAGGACATACCATCTACCAGAAAAAAACACATACTAACCGCTACTTAAATGCACAATCACACCACCACCCTGCACAGATCAACTCCGTAGCAAAACCCTCATCTCCAGAACCAAACGCCTCGCTGACAAAGACCACCTAAAAACTGAATTACACACTCTCTCGAATGTTTTAATTGCGAACGGATTCCAAAAAAACACCATCACCAAACTAATCCAAAAGGAAACACCACCCAAGAACCAAGAAACAGAAGAGAACAACGGCACCGCCCTCCTCCCTTACATCAAAGGCACCACAGACAAAATCAGCAAAATTCTCCACAAACACAATATCAAGACAGCCTTTTGCACCGACCAAAAAATAGCCAACATTTTAAGAAACCCCAAAGACAAGATTGAGCTAGAAAACCAAGGAGTCTACGAAATACCATGCAAAGTCTGTCCAGCCACATACATCGGACAGACAAACAGGATAATAAGCGCACGCATCGCAGAACACAAGAACGCAGTCAATAAAGAAGAAAAATCTTCCTCTCTCTTCCAGCATATAAAAACAACAGGTCATGAAATTGACTTTGAAAGAACCAAACTCATCTCCAAAACTGAACACTTCAACAGTCGAATGATCATGGAAGCCATTGAAATAGAGAAACACCCAAACAACATGAATAAACGTGATGACACCTCCCGCTTGCCTGACATCTGGAAACTAGCCCTGGTCAACAGACGAGCCTCTGTCACAAAGACTGACACCAGGTCCAAAAGGACACAAGATGCCACCACCTTCCATCCACACCAAACACAAACCCAGACCCTTCCCACAGATGAAACGAAACCACCATCCAATAACAAAACCACGACTGCACCATCTACTGCGGCACCCCACTCCAGTCACCACATAGAGCACACTCACACACCCCAAAAACATTGGGAGACCACAGACACGTAGCCAGACCAAAATGAATTCACAAGACACAGGACCCCACTCCACCAAAGCCCAGGATACTGCCAGAACCTACCAGCCATCTAACCCACCAGCATGTAAACAGCCATCTAAACAGCCATCAGCAGTTAATCCCTTTAACGATCGCCTCAGCCACACAGCAGATCACAAAAGAACAAAGGAACAAAGGAACCTACAATCAGCAACAGAGCAAGCAAACCACACCCCCAGCAGTATTTATAGAAGGACTTCAACTGAGACCACACTTTGCTTCAAGAAGAAAGAAGCCAGAACACCAGCCTGAAGATGACGAGTGAGACCTCGTCGAAACGTCGCCAAAACAACCAGATTTCTACACGGGAAGAAACCCGAATCCACCCTAACATGCATACCTATACCCGTGAAAATCTACGAAAAACATATATATATATATATATATATATATATATATATATATATATATATATATATATATATATATATATATATATATATATATATATATATATATATATATATATATATATATATATATATATATATATATATATATATAATTAAAAAAAACAGAACAACAATAATGAATCTAATATAACATACAAGAAAAGGCAGACAGATGCTGATTAAAACATAAGAACCAGATTAGCGGGAAGATGAATAATAACCAGGTAAAGCAAGTCTATGCAGCCTAGTCTTGAGTAGGGATGAGCACCAAACAAAAAACTAAATGCTGTTTCATCAGTTTGCTATGAAACAAAACAAAATGAAACAAACCAGGGAAGCAGTGTTTTGTTAGTAACAAAGCAACCAATTCATTTTGCTGTAAAACAGCTCCCCTGGGTCCTAGAGGCGCAGGGGAACTGTTTTATAGAGTAATGAAGTGGTTAATTACTGGATTGTTTCATATGTTTTTAATAGATTTCTAACTAAACAAAATGAATCACGGTGGAACAAAACGAAACAAAATGAAACACAGCTTTTCCATTTTGTGCCCATCCCTAGTCTTGAGCTGTTTTTTAAGGTCTTGAAGAGTGGAGGCCAGACAAATCTCAGAGGGCATTTGATTCCATGAGTGTGGTGTGACCACCAATAAAGCCTGATTCCTGGTGGTAGTCTTGGAGACATCTGGCAAAATATGACCTTCTGAGTTAGGAAAGATGTTAGAAAAAAATAACAGTTTGATTTACAATTAGTGAGCCCAGTAGCTGCATCAAGAGAAACATGCTAACATTTAAGTAACTGTTAATCTTTTCTGCTAAGTTTCCCATCTCTTCCTACATAGGAATCCATAGATTGAATTATCAAGACTCCTTTCACCATCATATTCTAGGCTGCTCCTATGCATGCTTATATGATGTAAGCTTTCTGGGAGTTGTAGTCCAAACCATCTAGAGGGCCAAAGTCTGGCTACTACTGGTTTAAATCAATGGGAGAGGCATAGCCCTCCACTGCTTATCGGTATATGTACTGTTTGCAGCTGTAAGTAACTTGTCTGGGGGGGGAAGTGGAAAGTCCCAGAAAACTTTACATACACAACCTGAGTTCTTATTTAATGAATGTGGGCAGGGCCGGCACATCCATTAAGGCGAACTACGCAGTTGCCTAGGGCGCCAAAATGGAGAGGGGGCGCTGGCCAGCCTGCTGCCCCCTGCCGCCCCCCGCCGCTGGCCACTGCCGTCCATCCTCCCACCGCCCGTCGCTGTCCACCCGCTGCCCATCGCCACCCACCCCCCGTGCCCCTCGCTGTCCCCCCATCATCCGCCGCCCCCTGCTGCCCAGCCCCCTGCCACCACCCTGCCCCCCGCTGCTGCCCCACCGCCTGCCCGCTGCCCACCCGCCCCTTGCCTAGGGCAAAAAACAACCTAGCACTGGCCCTAAATGTGTGACAGATGCAAATAGCCCATACAGCAGTCATCATTGCCCTAATCCCACATACATCCTAATAGTGTAATATTACAGAAAACCCTAGTAAACTAAGCTGAGTTAAAGAACAAAGAGAAAAAAGAATACTCCAGAGGAGGAAAATACTGCACGGTTATATGGGTCTTGCTGTTTTATTGAATTGGTTCAAAGGAATAGGTTTACTACACAGTGATCTAAGTCTAAGCCTTCCAAGGAATGCTAGCCATTAGGCAAGACCGTGGACCTTGCTGGTGAGTAGGTCAGCTCTCATTTTCTCATTTGATGCCAGCAAGTTAGTGCATTGCATTACTTTCAGTTTTGCTTGCTTCAATACAAATCTCACAGCATCTTTTTAACTGTAGGAATTCTGGATGAGGCGCATGAGACTCTGCTGTGATGTTGCTCAATCGCAGGCAGACTGAATTAAGTCACAGCTATATTGTAAGGCAGTTATACTTCCAAGATTGGGAAAAGGAACTAATCACAAGTAACTGTTTTTCTGAACTAACTCTTCCAGATTCTGGAATTAGTCTCAGTGAGAAATACATGCCTAATTCACCTGTATGATGACATATTGTTTTGTGTGATGCAGCTGGCATTCTTACACAGATTTCTTCCCATAATTTGGACGTTCCATATTTAGCATGCTTTGTTTCTGAAGTGCAGCTGATGAACTGGGAATCATCCATTGTTCCATTCTTTTTATTGCATGTTTCGTCTCCCACAGCGCAATAGCTTGCAATCCATGTCTCCCTTTCTCCTTCATTTTTCGATTTCTGATATAGGTTTGTGCATTGATCAAGACACTTCAAAAGACAACCAGTCTTAATGTAATAGTTTCTGTGATTGCATCAAGGTTCATTTTAATGCAGTCTTGTACACAGGATCCTGCTGGAGTAGCAGAGCATCTTTTGAGGACATTCTCTGGGTTCCATCTGGAGACAAGTAGCATCTGGACAAAGGGCTCTCTCTGGAAAGCTGCCCTCGGGGAATGCTGCCTGTTACACATCTGATTTTCAATGTCAATATTTTTATATATGTGGTTGGAAGTCACCATTGACACTGAGGAATGCTGTCTATGCAATTGGTCATTGTATTATTTGGGCTAAAATCCTGTTGATATTTTAAACTGGTATAATGAAACAGGTGCAACTTCCAGAGATCAATTGCTGCAAATTTAGAGAAATAACTCTTGTTGAGAATTAAATCTCAATAAATCTCCAACAAACCACTTCACAGTTCGTTTTTCTACTTCATGCCAAGGGAGGCCTATTGGCTTCTGGCCTCCACCTCTTCTGCTGCCTGTCCACCTTCTCCCTGCCCCCTGCTCTCATTACCTCCCTACCTGCTCCTTCTGCGCCCTCTGCTGTTGGTGCCACCACTACCACCAGAGGTTGTAGGCTCAACTTCCCTGCCAGGACCTGGGCCATCTGCCACTAAGCCTATGCCCACTTCAGCCACAAGGGAGCACATGTACAGAAGCAAGGAAGCAGGGCCTGGAGTTGTGGAGGTGGCAGAGGCAGAGGTGGAGACAGTGGAGGAGGCAGTGAAGGAGGAGACAGCAGTGGCATGAGCAGGTAGGGAGGCAATGGGGACACTGTGAAGGAGGCAACAGCTATCCTTTTTTGCCAAAGCAAAACAATGCACTGAAGGATAAAAAGTTTGGTGCTTCATTTTGCCTCTGTAAAATGGGATCCCCACTTCATGAATCAAACCACAAACCAACCATGTTTGTCAGTTTTTCTGGTTTGCTCTTCGGTTCATCACCATCTCTAGTGGGGAACCATTCCTATGAATGGAGAAGTGATTTGAGATGGAGGGGATTATAAACTGATGCCATAATTATTTCTAGCAGAATGGTCTGCCAGCCTCCAGTTCAGAGGACATGGAAACAAGAAAAGAAGGGGACAGCTGTTACAAATTCTGTAATGGTATACCATCAGGAAAGGAGAAAAAGTGGGAAGAAAAACATATGCTATCCTCGTGGAGCAAATAACTCAATAACCATACTGAAATACAGAAATTTATCTGCACATAACCTCTGAGTAATGTAACTAACTAAATTATTTTTAAATTGTATGTTAAAAGGGAGGGAGAGAGAGAATGCAAAGCAAAAGCAATATACAAAGTTGCATTTCTTTGCATTGCAGCTAAACGTACACATAGCTGCATTGCAGACATATCTACAGTATTTCTTTCTTTCTTTCTTTCTTTCTTTCTTTCTTTCTTTCTTTCTTTCTTTCTTTCTTTAGCAGTTGGTGCAGCCTAGTGGCATTACCTAAAGATTCTCCATGATAGAGATGTACAGGAGAGGTCTGGGGCTTGATGTCATTGCTACTTGATTGGTTTGGCACAAGCTCAATGCTTTCCTAATGAGGTGTTGATCTTTTTGAGTCCCTTTCCCCAACTTTTGTATTTTTATTTTTAACTCCGTAATACTGAAATAGGAGCTCTGTGGCACAGTGGTTAAATTGCAGCAGCTCAGTCAATGACTGCTTACAACCTGAGTTTGATCCCAGGTTCCAGTGGTGGGCTCAAGGTTGATTCAGTCTTCCAGCCTTCTGAGTCAACAAACTAACTCACCAGACCACTGGGGAAACAATATGTAGCCTCCACAATTAAATTGTAAACTGCCAAGAGAGAACTTTTAAGCATTGTGGGGTGGTACATGCATATACACTCTGAGTACTTTAATTATCTAAATTCTTTAAAAGAAGAAACCAAAAAAGGGGAATGCAAAGCAAACACAATATGCAACATCAGTGACTTTGCTTTTTGTTGTTTCGTACACTTTGAATGCTCCTGGGCGCTTTCCTCTGTTCCATTGGTTACTTCTCATTACCACACGGTTACTTCATGTCCATTCTCATCCCGGGAGGAGGTTCATTGCATGTTGATGTTTGTCATGGTCACGTGGTCTTCTTCCGATTCTGTTCCTGTTCCCGTGTATGCACGGGCGTGATAGATGATACCGGCATGACTGTTACTGCACGTCCTCGTTCTGTGATGACATGTGAAATTCCATGCCTTTGTTCTCCATTCCCCCAGCCCTGACCTTCTGTTACGGAGCTAAATTTGAGACATTTGTCTTTTAATCTCTCTGCACTGCATTGCTGACTCCATAGGGAATGTATTGGCGAATGGCACTTCACACTCCTGCCACTAGATGGAGAATGGCATGTTGCGTGATGAGCCTTACCTCACGGCCACTCATCTTGGAATAAGAAGCGTGACGAGCAGATTCCCGAGGCCAGGGAGAACTCTCTCATCCCGCTTAAATCACAGTTCAGGGCATGTGATCGGGAAGAACTCCCTCGTCCCGCAATGGATGTGCAGTTAGATTACTTCATTCCGGTCCCAAGCGGGACTGCAAATAGCGATGAGATGGACGTGAAGTATCAGCCTTAGAAATCCAAAAATGTGATTTCGTTCACATTTACACATTTCATCAAAAACAGTACATCTTCCTAATTTATAACCCAGCTTTCTGCCCTTCTCAAGTTGTACCAGCACACACAAGTTCATTGGTTATAAAAAGAGGAGGTGCTCATACAAACTGAAGGAAGTAAAAGCTGTGGAAAATGATTCATGCTCAAATTCCAGAATTAATATAAGGTTTTTAAATAGTGAATCCAGAATTATGTCAGGGTGAGTGCAATGAGAGTAAACCCAATGAACAAGAACAGAATGGTGGAAATCAATGTGCCCTTAAATATCCTAGTGCGTATAATAACCAAATCTCTTCTAGCTCTTCAAAGAGTTTACGAAGAGTTTGTAGGAAAAGGTGAGTTTGCCATCTGTGACTCACATTGGTAAAGGAGTTTCTTAATAAAAGTACTGAGTATTTTATGGCTTCCACAAAGTTTAATAGGGTTCTATGGAAGTAGCTTTATGAAGTGCAGCATTTGAAATGCATTGGATGAAATGTGGAGCATTATATTTTCCATGGATTGTTTAAACCAAATTCAGCAGTTGAGGAATAATTTCATTCTCAATTGTAAGGGATCGTTTAAAACCTTTCTATAAAGTCATATCACTATCTTTTGAACACCATCAAAGGTGAAACAGGCAACATTAAAATATATGCATATAACAAGGGAGGGCCATTTAGGATTACAGGTTAGACGAAGACCTGCCATTTAGGCTAATTTTAAACAGGTGTGTGGGTTGTTTGATGGCATATATAATAATCAGAAACAAACCACAGTATCGCACAATCACCTGCAACAGCATGAAGGCATGTCAGAGATTAATGCATGGACCATGCTTTCCAAGGTGCATGCCTGCTGTCTACCAATATCAGGTCTGACATGTTGATGGATACAGGTCAGGTAGCTATTGCCAGCCAGTAATTTCATTATCCATAGGTGGTTTCTTTTCCATGTCTAATTTATCACTAGCGCATCTGTCTCGATGCTGCTTTTCTCAGCTTGCAGGTACCACACTTATGTATCTTGGGGGACATTATAAATATAAGGGCTGCCAAACATTACAGCAACATCACTGTCCATTCCAGTGTTGTGAAGATACAATTCATAGAGCAAAACAAAGCAAAACAAATGTTCACAGAGCATTAGAAGTACCATAAAGATGAGACAAGCTTGTAGGGATGGCCAAGAATTCCATCTGCCCCTTCATGCTCTGGTATCAGGGTTGGTTCAAGAACTAAAGGATGGTATGTCTACTGGTTTATCTGAGGGTAGCAGGAGCACAGTTCTAAGGGATGGATCTGGTAAACAATTTAATGTCCCACAAGACCAAACGAAGCACCTTTTAAAGTGCTTTCCAATAGAGATAGGCACAAAATGAAAAACGAAATGCTGTTTAGGTGTTTGGTTATGTAACAAATTACTTTGTTACGTAATGAGATGGTAGGACACATTTAATCAAAAAACTAAATGAAATGCCATTTTCCCTCCAGAAATAAATAGCAAGGGAGATCAAGTTCTTCCTTATAAGCCCCTAAAGTTTGGAAAGGCTTGGGGGTCAGGGGCTGAGTTATTAAGCTCTAAAGGGGGTGTCCCTAGGAAAAAAATCATTCTAATTGAATCTGGAAACCACAATACCCCCCACCCCCATAGGATAGCGATAAATGTTGCCACGGCTTGGCTTCCAAATCCTGATTTAATGAATTAGAAATATTTTTTCCTAGGGGCACTCCCTTTGGGGTTTAATAACTTAACCCCCTGAACCTCAAAACCTTTCCAAATTCTGGGGGCTTACAGGGAAGAGCTTGAGGAAGCTCTCCAGAAGTCTGGTGCCAAAACATGGCTGCAATCTGTATTTTTGGGTACATAATGTTTTGTTATGTTTATATACTCAAAAATACAGATCATAGCCATGTTTCGGTACCAAAAGCACTCGGGAGCTTCCTCAAGCTCTTCCCCGTAAGCTCCCAAAATTTGGAAATGTTTGAGGATCAGGGGGTTGAGTTATGAAGCTCCAAAGATGGTGCCCCTTTTTAATTGATTGAATCAGGATTCAGAAGCCAAGCCACAGCAGTGTTAATTGCTTGAACACAAGGGGGGTATTGCAGTTTACTGATTCAATCAGAATGATTTTTTTCCTAGAAGTACCCTATTGGGAGCTTAATACCTCAGCCCCCTGACCCCCCACACCTTTCCAAATTTTTAGGGCTTACAGGGAAGAGCTTAAGGAGGCTCCCTGCCATTTTGGTCCTAGGACCCAGGGAAGCAGAGCATTTCATCCTAGGACCCATGGAAGCATAACATTTCATTTCATTTCATTTTGTTTAATAATGAAACTATTTTAAAAATTCATTACAAATGAAACAAAATGAAACTACTAATGGAATGAAATGAAATGTTGTATTTCCATTTTGTGCCCATCTCTACTTTCCAACATTAAGCTGTCAAGAAGATTTTTGTTCCCAGTTGCCTGACAGGACAAAATGTCAAGAGGCAGACATGGTGGGTGCCCCTGGCAGGCCTTGGTGGCAGATGTTCTGAGTCTTAATGAAATGCAGTAGACAGTGGTTCTTTGCCGTATCGTATGGGCCATATCTTGAGCAGCCATTTCCTCCTCCAATGCTTTGAAAAGGAAGATTATAACATAAACTTTTAAACACCCTTCCATGCCGTCAATCCATGGGCCTTTTCCACTTCTTCTTTAGCCATGCATTCCAGACGCCTTGTTGGAATTGCCATGAATGGTGATATATAATCAATGGGCATGAAAAGCCGAGTGCAGTGATGCAAGTGTGCATGAGAACGGTCCCTCAGGACTGACCACATACATGGGGCTTTTCAGGAGGAGAGGAGAGAGAAGCCATGCTTAGTCCTACTTTAAGAACTAGAGAGCCTCATATATATTAATTCTTCACCATCATTGCTCTCAACATGGTGGCATGATTCTCTGGATATGTGAACCTGCATAGTGTTTTCTCCATTTAAATTTTGCCTTCCATGGAAAAAGCTACCTGAGAACAATACCCTCTTCTTTTTCCATAAAGTCACATTTCTGAGTTAATATTGACCATGAAAGGAAGTGAGTTGTGGCTTTCCATTCATGAAAGGTAAGACCTACACATTTTAACTTATGATTCAATAGGGTGTTTGTGTGAGGAAAAAAAAGAGAGAGAGAGAGAGAGAGAGAGAGAGAGAGAGAGAGAGAGAGTTATTTGCTCACTTAGTATAATTAATATAGTAAACATGCATCAGTGTTGACTGCTAATTTTATCAGTTTTTACCTCTTCTGAATATGTAAAGCCTTGTAAAATTAAAGAAGAGGGAACAGCTCTTCTCCCCCCTGTAAAAACAAGCAAGCAAACAAAAAACCCTAAACAAACAAACAAAACACAGTTGTTAGTTGTTTTACTTCCTAATTTCTCTTTTCCCCTTTACTGCTGAATTGCCAATAAAAGGATAGAAATATATGGCATGGTATTCATTTTAAAGTCTTTATTTTGATATTCAGGTTTTTTTGTTTCTTTCACCATGCTTACCTAGTGTTGCTGTCACATTAATCTGCATTTCTTTTTTGTTTATTTGTTAGAAAATGCCAAAAGAGAACGATCTTTCCATTTCTATAGTGCTGCTAGGAATAACTCTCTGCAATTTCTAACTCCCGTGCTTTTGGTAATGTTGGATGATGGGAATCCATGCAGAATTTCAGAGTCCTTGCTGAAGTCAGCTTGAAAGGGAACCTCCTCCACAGCACAGTGTAATCCAAAGATATAAAGCTTGTACATTCTCCCACTTATAGAGGGGTGGGTGGGTGAAGGAGCCCTGATTTTCTCATGCTAAGACATTTCTGTGCAAGATTCCACCTCCCCCCCCCACACACACCGCCACCGCTGTCCAAGACATCTTGCTAGGAATCTTATAGGATTTCCAAGAAATTGTGTCATCATAGTTTAAATTGTTATTGTTATTTGGGATGGGGTTGATCTGCAAAGGTTATTACATTTGCTGAACATAATCTATTTTATATATGTATTTTATAATGTATTATTGTATTTTATATGAATCTATGGGTTCACATAGACAGTTTGCTGTATGACTACTTATAACTAGAGATGGGCACGACTTCGCGAAATTCTCGTTTCCGTTTCCGTTCCCCATTTCCGTTACGCAACGGAAACGGAAACGACAATTACTCCGCCAGAACTTGAACTCGAACCGAAAAAAGAAAAATTGGGTCTGATTTGTTGTTGTCGTTCCTGGCATCGCAGTGATTGCACGATGCCAAGCGGCACAGAAAAAAAGTTTTAAAAATAAAAAAACGATTCCCGGCCAAAAAAGCAGGTGAAAATATGCCTGCCTCAGTGAGGGCACCTACCAGAGGGGTGGTTTCTGGGGGGGGGGTCCCCAGCCTCCCCCCCTCTCCTGTCCTGGGCTGCTCTGGTGGGGGGAATCCTCATCATCTTGCCAACTCGCCATGCCATGCGGTGCGGGCGGGGGATCCAAAATGGGGCGACCGCAATATTTATTTTGAAATCGTGGTCCAAAAACAGACCAAAGCACCACAGAAACATGCGAAAATAGCTATTTTAAAACTGCCTGAATTTTTACAGTAGCAGCAGTGGGTTTTTCTTGCAACAAAACGTCTCAATTGATTTTATTTTATTTTATTTTTATTTTTATTTTTTTACACCTGCGCAATGATGGGCTGGCCATGGGAGTGGACCATGCAAATTTTTGGAGCCATTCCACCAATTGCATGGCCACTTCGCCAGGTTTTGACCGAGACTTCTGGGATGTGCCAGTCGGGCATAAAAAAGCCCACTAACCCTAGCCCCAACCCGAACCCGAACCCGAACCCGAACCCATACGCCAGTACACTGTCCTTCTTAGTGGGTCGTAGAGGCACCCAGAGGTGCACCCCACTAACTCACCCTAACCTTACCCGTAACCCTAAGCCTAGCCCTTGCGCTAACCCTAACCCTAAGCCAGATCTGTGTACTCACATTGCACTACAGCAAGCACACTTCCCTTCTTAGTGAGTCAGAGGGCGCCCATAGGGGTCCTCTCTCACTTTGTTCCTCCTCCCCATCCCCAGCCCAAGTGCACCGTATGCCGCAGTGAGTCACAGTAGAGGCACCCGAAAGAGAGGTGCCTCTGCCTGCCACTGCAACTTGGTATGCATATCCAATTGCCTATGCGTACCCTTTTGTAGCGGGCCAGAGGAGGCACCCACCCCAGAGAGGTGCCTCCAGGAGCCTGCTACCCCCCCCCCGACAGATGAAAAAACGACAAACGAAATGACAAATTTTTGAAAAATTTTCGCGACAAACGGAAACGAGCCGAAACGGGCCGGCTCCGACACACGACAACTCGAAACGTCATTTTTCCTGGTCGTGCCCATCTCTACTTATAACCATGTTGCTTTAATGTAATGTTGTCTATAAGATGTACCTCAATTCCTTGTTCTCAAATACTTGAACATGTCTTAATTGTACTGGACTATATATTATCACTCATTACTGTAAGCCACCCTGGGCCTTTGCCAAGGAGAAAAGCAGGGTAAAAATACTCTAAAGTAAAATAAATAATAATCATAACCTTTCCTATACAGGATTAATCAGGAAGGTGCACAAATTAAGGTGTCTTGTTCTTATACCAAAGGAAAGCCCATTAAATAAATGAAAAGGAAAATGAGATCTGGTCTCATTTTTTCCCCAGGTAGCTGGGAAAACTTGTTGATTCATAGTGGGGGACGTGTTGGGGAGACTTAGGAATTCATAGAGACCCTGAGATTTTCTAAGTACTCATAGTAACACTTAGATAAGCCCTATTGAATTTCAGGTCTCTCTTCTTTTGGAAGGCCCATATTCAACATGTACTTGTGATAAATGTAACCTCAACATTTCACCAAGTTTTAGCAATAAAATCTCTGGCAAAACTGATGTATAGATTGGGTCAACAATAACATTGCCTTTGGGGCAGAAAGGCATGGACCAGAGATCGGCATGAATCAAAAAAACAAATTGCAAAATCTGTTGAAAAATCACTAATTCATCAATTTGTACTTGTATGAATTGATATCCCCAAGAAATATGAATTGATGATTTTGTTTAGCAATTTTGATTCATTGATTTGTCAGGCTATAAAATGCAGTACACAGCACCTAAATATCCCAAATGTTCAGAGTAGCTTCCCCTGACTGCTCTCTCCAACCGTTCTAAGTTTGAGGATGAGTTATGGCTTCTAAGATATGCACCTCCAAATAAGCCTCCCCAAGAATGCTCTACCGCACTGCAAATGTGGTGCAGGAGCCATTTTTCCCACCCAGCCGGGGGGGGGCAAGAAGCAAAGAGGTAGGATTGTGGCCCATCCGGGCCAAAATCGGAGCCTACCTTAAAAGGAAGCTCCCAATGGTCAGCCTGGCTCTTTGCCAGTTGTTGTCATTGGAGCAGGAGCTTGCCTCAGGATCACTGGCAGTTTCGTTTTTGAAGCCACCACGTGACTCACCATGGCGCAAGGAGTGTTGGTGGTGAAGAGAAGTGATAGGGGGTGCAGCCAGCCTTACCCCCAAGGTCTTTGGGCCTGTGGGGCCAGTCTGAGGGTGTTTATACACGACCCCTAAGCTGCGCTGCAAATGGCTCCCAGCTCCGGAGCTTAGAAATGTTTCCCCACCAGCTCCAGAGTTTGCAGACAATTAAGTGCGACCCCGCCCACTTTAGCGCGACCCAGCGCACTTTTCTTGTACCTTCTCTCTGGAGGTGAAAAATATTTGATGCGGATAAGAGTGCCGGGCTCTCCTCGCTTGTCTGTTGTTTTTTTTGCCTCCCACCCCTTTAAGAGCCCCTTGAGAAGGAACCAGGAAGTAACGGGGCTCGTGGCAACTTCGACGGGCACCGGCAGGTTAGTAAAGGCTTCTTTTGTCCTTTTTTTCCCTCCCCCCTCACACCGACAGGAGCAGGAAGTGCTGAGGGGTGGGGACGCAGGAACAGAAACGAACTCCCAAGATCTCTGGTCCGAATTTAAGGGACCAGTGGATCTTAGAGGTCGTGTGAAAAGGCCCTGAGTCCCTGAAAAGGGGGCTCAGAGTATAGTATTAAAAAAAGCAGCGAGAAGGAGATGCGGGCGCAGCAGGCTTAGTGGCTGGGAGGAGGTAGTGAGTGGGTGGGTGGGGGTTTTGGGGGTTCTTTGCAGCATACAGCTAGTTTGGGCTCACACACACCCCGTGATCAGCCCGCATTACCATCCCTCGCCCCCTCCCCATCGTTCTTCATGCCCTTACCCCTCCCTCACACCCCACTCAACTATTGGCAAAGTTATGGGGTTCAGGGATGGCTGTGCCTTTCTAGCTACCCCACACACACTTAATTGCGATGTGGTTAGTAGGGTAAGTCTTTGACCCCCACCCCACCCCAACCCGTTGTGCAGCTACATAGCCCAGTTGGGATTTATTTCTGCTGTTGGCTGGGGTTTGTTTTTAAAAAAATAAAAATGAAATAAAATACTGTCATTGGGCATAACAAGGCCCCAAAAGAATCAGGAAGGTGAGGAGAAGAAGCAGCCTGCTAAGGGAAAAGCTGCTGCCCCACCTTGTATTTCTAATTCTTCTTCAGCAGAGGAGGATTGGTCTGACTTTGGGCCCATTTTGGCCAGATTGGACACCTTGGAGTGGGAGAGGGCAGCTGCCAAGGAGGCACCACCCACTGGGGTTAGACGTTCAAAAATGGAGTTGGAGGCTCGTAAATTGGCTGAATTAAAACTGCTAGCTAACAAAATGATGTCTCGCCTTGATAGGCCAAGTGCTGTGTCAGGCATGGCAGAAGTGGTGATGGAAGAGCAGGACCTTGTGACACCCGAGGATGAAGGGCAACCTATCCCTGGGTTGGCCGAGGCAGCTGGAGTGGTGCAAGGCCCCGCTGTGATGGAACCTGACAAGGGGGGTGCACGCTGCAAAGTTCCTGCGGAATCCCATCATTAATATGAGTCCCCTTCTGGATAGGACAGTTGGCGAATTAAATGATATTCACCAACTGCCTTCTTTGGCATTATCGCTAATGGTGACACCCTAAAAGCTGTCACTGGTGGGTCCTTAAATGGACTGTACTGTGAAAGATCTGGTGATAGATGTCCCTCCCCCTTTATGGAGTTTGTTCTGTAGTGTAATCAGTTACACATCTGATTTCACAAACAGTATGAGATCAGTCTCAATATGACAAAGAAGGGAATCTCTTTGTTCAAAATTATATACCAAATGCAGCTGTGGTGTCAGTATTTTTAATGTCATAAATTTGATAAACTTCTTTCCTTTCTCCCGTCCACCCCCATGATAAATAATACTCAAGCATATTCACATTCAGGTGAGAATTATTACTTCCATATGTGTAAGGAAATAATGCAAGAAGTAGATGAGGGCCATTTAACTTATTATCTTTGATGTTTTCACCTCCCAGATCCCTGCAGAAGGCATAATCAAAAGAAATCTACATGATCTGCTTCTTGTCCAGGAAACAATTAACAAGAGGAACTGGAATACATAGGATACAGGATATAATAGGGCCGTTTTTGCCTGAAAATGTCCAACAGTATTCGTTTTAAACTGCAAAAAAGTGTGAAGAAAATCCATCTGTTCACCATGAAGAAGTGAATGTCTTATATATTAGGAATATGAGAAAGAAATGTTTTAATAAAGAGGACTACCTGCATGGTGGAAGAATGTTTGACTTGTGTTGGGTGGGGAGGATTGCTTTAATGATACCATGGACTGTTAAACAACAAGAACTTCTAGATCAAGTCAGTCCTGAACACATGCTAGAAGTTGAGATGACTAAATTGAGACTATCATATTTTGCACATGAAAAGGCTAAGACTCACTGAACAGAGAACAATGCTAAGAATGTGGAAACGTGGGGAAAAAACCTCAAACATGAGATGGATTGACCCAATAAAGTGTTTCTCTTTGTCTGCAAGACCTGGACAGGGATGTCAATGACAGAGCTTCTGTAGGTCATTAATTCAGAGTTCCAAAGTCAGGAGTGACTTGACAGCATATTGCACACACATGCATATTACAGCAAATGACTCTCTATATCATCAGTGCAATGTCTGCATTTAAAACACTCCTCATCATCAATAATGACAATGAAATAGGGCAGAAGATGCAAAATAGTAAGTGATTGTAACATATTAACGGCAGTAAGGATGAATTAATGTGCCACCCCTCTCATAAGAACTCTATACTCCTCCGCATTTACCCTATCTCTTTTCCTTATTATGCAATAAAAAGATAAATAATAATGACAATGAAACATGCAGTCATATCACAATTTCTCAGAATTTTTAAGCAGGTATTTAATAAAAAGTGAAACATTTCTGCATAAAATGCTAGGTTCCTCCACATGCAATAGAAGCTTTTGATTTAGATGAAAATGTTTATCACCATGTAGACTTGGGTCAAAATCCTTTTGCTTAAGCAGTTCTTAAGGGAACTCATGCAGGCAATTGAAGGATTTTTCCAGCTGCCATGTGCCTGGTCATGCCCTGGTTGTGCTATCAGTTACATAACTGACAACTGGGAAGGCAAGGAGCATGTCACCTAAGAAGGGAGGCCTAATTTCAAATGTTCTCCAAAGTCACAATCAAATCACAAGCTCAAGCACATATCTGTGAGTCTAAATATTAAACCAGAAGAGGTTAGGCTAAACCTATGGAGAACAAAAAGAACACACTTTGTGAAATGGAAGAATGTTGAAGGGTGTCCCCCACCAGGACAAGACTCTGGCTAGACCATCTGGAAGTCACTTAATAGACTTCAAAGCAAAGTGGGAAGATCAAAGAATGATCCAAAACAAAGGGGCTACCTGGATACAGGACACAATCCTGTAATTATAGAGAAATTAAATCAAGGTTGTCAAGCAGCTTGGGCATCCAAAAAGGCTCTTTACCAGTGGGGCGAGTGTCACACCCTTTCCTTGTGTCCTGCTGAACTGCCAGAGATTAAAGGAGACAGCTTTGTGATGACTTTACTGCCAGCAATTCAACAAAAGATTAGAATGACTATAAGAATCCAGGATGTGCCCTGTGGAATGGAAGTAGACACAGGTTCTGCATTGTCTATCATTGCAGAAAGACACTTCAACAGATTTGTCACAAAGGGTGGAGGAACAAATTGGAGCCATGTAATGTGTTCCTTAAGGATTTTCAGGGCAGGCAGGTGCTGCTGGGTATGGGGATGGGGATGGGTGCCCTTCAAGTAGCCTATTAGAACTTCAGGAGACCATTGCGGTGGTAGTGGCAAAAAGGCAATTACCAAGCCCACTGGGAATGGTTTGAACAAATGGGCATTTATATTTCTGGTATTCAACAAATAAAGAACATGGATGTTACAGCTGTGTATAAGGAGTCTAGAGCTGTCAGATATTAGTGAAACTATGTATTAGAAAGTAGAGATGGGCACGACTAGGGAAAATGACGTTTTTGAGTTGTCGTGTGTCGGAGGCAGTCCATTTCGGCTCGTTTCCGTTTTTCGCGAAATTTCGCAAAAATTAGTCAGTTCATTTTTTTGTTTTTTCGTTGTCGTTAGTACTGGTTTGGGGGGGTAGCGGGCTCCTGGAGGGAGTTGCAGGAGTCAGCCAGAGCCACAAGTGACGGACTGGCAGACTCTTTGCACCCGCTGTGTCTCACGTACTTGCATGTAGTGCAGTGCAAGTAGATCTGGCTTAGGGTTAAGACGGGTTAGCGCAAGGGCTAGGGTTAGGCTAGTTACGGGTGAGGTTAGGGTGAGTATTGGGGTGCACCTCTGGGTGCCTCTCTGACCCACTTAGAAGGACAGTGTACTGGCGTATGGGTTAGGCTTAGGCTTAGGGTTCGGGTTTGGGCTACGATTAGTGGGCTGTTTATGCCCGATTGGCACATCCCAGAAGTCTCTGTGGTCAACCTGGCCAAGTGGCCATGTGATTGGTGGAAAATTTGCATGGTCCACTCCCATGGGCGAGCCCATCATTGCAAATGTGCAGGTGTAAAAAAATAAAATAATAAAATAAAATAAAATAAAATAAAATAAAATAAAATAAAATCAACGGAGACTTTTTTTTTTGCAAGAAAAACCCACTGCTGCTACTGTAAAAATTCAAGCATTTAAAATAGCTAATTTTCGCATGTTTCTGTGGTGCTTTGGTGGGGTTTTGGGCAACGATTTTTAAAAAAAATTGCGGTCGCCATTTTGGATCCCCGCACTGCATGGCAAATGGATGCGCCCTCCCAGCCTGGTACCAGCAGCGCAGCAGTAGCAATAGCCAAGGAGAGTGGGGCGGGGAACCCCCCCCCCCAAATAAAACACCCTTCTGGCCTGGTAGGTGCCCTCAGACAGTTTTTGCCTGCTTTTTGGCCGGGAATTGGTTTTTTTAACTTTTAAAACTTTTTTCTGTGCCGCTTGGCATTGCGCGATCACCGCGATGCAAGTAACTAGCACGACAAATCAGACCAAATTGTTCATTCGTCGGTTCGAGCTCGAATTCTGGCGGAGTAATTCCCGTTACCGTTTCCGTAGAGTAACGGATATGAGTAACGGAAACAGAAACGGGAATACCGCTAAGTCGTGCCCATCTCTATTAGAAAGGTGTTTAAATAAACTGAAACTATGTATTAGACAGGTCTGTATGTGTTTAATTGATTTCTAAGATGGAGTCTGCAAACGTGCAAAGTCACAGTGATTTAGTCTAAATGTTTTTTCTATTAGACTGCAGGTAAAAACAATGGGCTTAAATAGGTTTGGCTGATGCAAGGTGCTGCAATAGCCATGATGTTACCTGATAAGACAGACAAATGTATATACTGTAAGCCATTTCAAGGTCCCCCTCAAGTTTTTGATCTGGTGGATGATAGAATACCCCAACTATCACATCACTCCTTGGGCCTGGTAGTTTAACCCACAGTGATTCTATGGTGGAGTCAGACCCTCTGTCCATCTCCATTCTGCTGGATTTTACCCCTTCTTTGACATAGATGGCCACTCCCCCTCCAACCCGCCCCTCTCTATCCCTTCTATAGAGTTTATAGCCTGGGACTGCTGTATCCCACTGGTTCTCCACATTCCACCAGGTTTCTGTTATGGCTATTATATCTATGTTATCCCTAGCTGCCAAATGTTCAAGTTCTCCCATCTTTGCTCGGAGGCTTCGGGCATTGGTGTAGAAGCACCTGTACAATGGGTCCTGCAACAACAGCTGCTGCTTTGTTTTTTAAAAAATTACCTATATTTCATATATGTCCACAATTTTAAATGATCCAATGCTTTGATCAAAAAAGGAAAGAAAGGATTCAGATTGGAATGCTGACAGTCAATCACAAAATGTTGGACACTCTTAATTACTGCTGTGCTAGAACATGTCATAGCAATTCTAAGATTGGTAGGATTCAAATCATATTAAGAAGGATGTCTCTATATCAGCTGCAATTTAGAATCAAGATTGATAATATTCTTAAAACTGACCCTGTCATAATTTTACCCCAGCAGGATAGACAAAGTAAGCAAATGGCTCAAAACAAATTAATAGGCATTCCTCAAGAGGCTAAAAACAAACTTCAATGGGGGGGGGACCCTGGGATTTTGGTTACATCAAAATAAACTATTTAGTTCTGCTCTGGTGAAAAAGGAATACAAGATGAACACACATATATAGTATTCTGTTGACTAGACACAGAATAATGCATGGCAGTTTTATCTTGCCACTTTCCTTTCTCAAAATGAATATGAAGTATCTACAGATTTTCTCAGCAGTGTGCAGTGTCCAGAATAATGGCATACAAATCATAGGAGAAAATGGGAAAAGATCTTTTCAATGGGATTTGTGAGAAGAATGCAATTCAGAAGCATTGATTGTATACAGCTTCCCAAGTATCTATACAAACAACCCCTCACTGGACCCTTGCTGTGCACTCCCACATTTTTAAATCAAAAGCTTTTTGCTTTCACTGTCCTGTTTTGCGTTTTAGTCTGGCCATGTGTTAGTGAGGATACAGCAATTTATATCAGCAGCCTATCTCCAGATGAAGGAAGACAAAGAAATGTCCCTCCTTCATAGTTAAAGCAAGCGTCTGTTCCCTCCATCAAAGCTCTTGTTGTGAACCTGTGGGCCTGCATCAGTAAGAATTTTGCCAAACCTGTGCTTCTTGGTCAAAGGTTCTATCTTGGACTTTCCAAGGACACTTTTAAGATAAGCCACACCAAACTGTGGCAATCCTGCAAGATTCTGAGGTTGCTGATATATTTTAGAGAAATGAAACTGATGCAAAACTCTGTGTACATCTGTAAAATGTGTACATTTGACAAATAGGGGCAAATATACCTTACCGATTGGGAAAAATATTTACTGAAAGGTGTACATTAGGAAGAAGGCACATCAAAAACCTTCTGTTAGGAAAAATACCCATGGAAAGTACCTATGGAAAGGAGGTGGGAACACCCTAAGTTCCTGATATGATGGGATGGGATGTGAAAGCAGATGTGATTTGGAAAAATAATTGAAAATATTTTCACATACCCATGAGACATTGGCCAGGACACTGGACCAATTGTGGGAAATGTGGAGTAACTTTTTATAAGGATCTCTTCCTATGTTTCTGCTTCTTCATCAAAAAAACTCATCAATCTCAGTAGGACAGGATGAAATAAACCAGTTGTTCTTTGCAGGGGTTGCCATGGTCCAACTGGAAGCTACTTCCAGTAACAGTGAGTTGTTCCACACCAACCAGAATATGGGGAAGAACCAACTGACCCTGCAAACATTGGAGGTTGAACCTCGAAAGAGGCAAATCTACTCCAGACTTAGAAGAAGCCAGAGACCTTTCCCATTCCATGCCCAGGTATCTAATGCCTAAAGCCAAATTCTGGATGGGACCCCAGCAGTTCAGTAATACAAGATTATCCTCTGAACTCCAAATCTGACTCCTGTGTTCCTTGTACCCTTGGTGTGATTTTCCTACAAGGTATGATCTTGGACTGTCTTGACTACACTTCCTGGAATCTCATTGCCTATTTCCCCTTCTTGGATGTACACCATAACATAGTGAAGAGGCTTAAGTGAAGCTGAGCAGAATGCGGTCAGGAGTCCAGACTGCAGTATGAGCCTGGAATTATAGGCAAGTTACCCAAGGTAAAATGGTCAGAGATGAAGCATCAGACTAAGATCCCTTAACAGGAGTAAGAGTAACAGCCACACCAGCAGAAGGGACTGGAGGTTTTCAGTGAAGCTGGAGTAGCAGTTACTGGGCAGCAGATGTAGATGAAAAGTTCACAGATGGCGAAGGCAAGAGTCATGAGACTTAAGCTAACTTTTGTTACTACTGTGAAAGAAGGCGAGAGTGGTAAACCACTGCTGAACTTTTCTTACTTTAAAAACCCTATGGTAAGATAATCCAAAATGAGACAAGAGATGGGACTGGTGGATAGCTTGGTGGTTTGTGTATCTGGCTGAGAAGCCAAAGGTTGGGAGTTTGATTCCCCATTATGCCTCCTTGACAAGGACTGGACTCAATGATCCACAGAGTCCCTTTAAACTCTGCAGTTCTAACATGATGATGTGAGAAATGTCTGATATTCAAGCTTCATTTTAAAAACAAATGAAGATAATACTGGAAATATTCACTACCTGCTGCAGTGGGCAAATAATTTCCAAAGACGATCACTCTATGTTTTATCAGCTACAACACAGCTTCTGACTGTGTGGATCACAAGAAACTATGGGTTGTATTGAAAGAAAGGAGTGTGCCTCAGGATTAGACTGTCGTAATGCATAACCTGTACTGTGGACAAAAAACTATGACCATGTCAGAATATAGAAAGACAAAATGGTTTCCTGTTGTCGAAGGTGTGAGACAAGGATGCATTATGTCCTCTTACCAGTCTGTATGCAGAATATACTGTATCATGTGGAAAGCCAGACTAGATTCAGATAAAGGAGGAGGAAAATTGGTGGAAGTTAACATCAATTCAAAATATGCAGATGACACTGTGGCTTGAAATGACTTCTGATGAAAGTGAAATAAGAAAGTGTCAAAGCAGGACTGAAGTTGCTTTTTTTGTTGGCAATGAAGAATGTAATGGTTATAGATTTTGTATACCTTGCTTCAGTCATCAAGCCGACTGGAAACTGCATCCAAGAAATCAGAAGAAGTCTGAGATTTGGAAAGATAGCACTGAGGGAATTAGAAAAGAACAGCAAGGGTAAGGATAGGCCACTGGAGAACAAGATCAAGATCACCCACATTAATGTATTATTGATCACTTTATCAACAGATGTGAACGGGACAGTTAAAAAAAGCTGACTGGAAGGGGAAGCAATTCATTCTCAACATGGTGCTAGAGAACAGCTTTCCAGATCCCCGGGACTGCTAAAAAATGAGCATGTAGGTCCTAGATTAGGTCAAGCCTGAGCTATCAATAGAGGCAAAAAGTGATGAAATTGAGACTTTTGTACTTTGGAAGCATCACTAGAAGGAAAGATTCTCTGGGAAAGGTAGAAGGCAACAACAAAAGAGGAAGACAAATTATAGTCTTCCAAAGACTCTAAAAGAAATTTACAGACTTGAGTTTTTACAAGAACTGACCAGGGCTGTTGAGGACAGGACATATTTGTTGTTGTTCAGTCGTTCAGTCATGTCCAACTCTTCGTGACCCCTTGGACCAGAGCTCGCCAGGCCTTCCTATCTTCCACTGCCTCCCGGAGTTTTGTCAAATCCATATTGGTTGCATCCATGACGCCGTCCAACCATCTCATTCTCTGCCATCCCCTTTTCCTTTTGCCTTCAATCTTTCCTAACATCAGGGACTTTTCCAAGGAGTCCTCTTTCCTCATGAGGTGGCCAAAGTACTGGAGCCTCAGCTTCACAATCTGTCCTTCCAGTGAACATTCAGGGTTGATTTCTTTCAGGATGGATAGGTTTGATCTCCTTGCAGTTCAGGGGACTTTCAAGACTCTCCTCCAGCACCACAGCTCAAAAGCATCAATTCTGCGGTGATCAGCCTTCTTTATAGTCCAGCTCTCACTTCCATACATCACTACTGGAAAAACCATAGCTTTGACTATCCTGACCTTAGTTGGCAAAGTGATGTCTCTGCTCTTTAGGATGCTATCTAGGTTTGCCATTGCTTTCCTCCCAAGAAGCAGGCGTCTTTTAATTTCGTTGCTGCAGTCGCCATCTGCAGTGATGAAAGAGCCAAGAAAATAAACTCTGCCATTGCTTCCATTTCTTCCCTTTCTATTTGCCAGGAGGTGATGGGACCGGTGGCCATGATCTTAGTTTTTTACTGGATATCACTTATTCATAGGGTCATCCATCCACAGGTCCCCTTTCCTCACTTATAATCCCACAAGCTAAACTCTCTTTACTCCCCACTGTGGTGCTCCTTGGTGCCTTTGGTACCTGACTACATGCTTTCCTTCTCTGATGGCAGTGGCCCTTCCTTAGCTCTGTTGGCTGGCAGGCTAGCTGGCTAGTTACTGGCTAGGGGAGGTCACCAGGATGGGTAAGAATGGGAGGTGAGGCCCAGTCCCAGCCCTTGCAAGCCAGGCTGGGAACCCATGGTCTAACCAGTTGCAAATTTGTAAGAAAGGTAAGAGAGGTAAGAAAGCACCTGCTGGCCAGAGGGGAAGAAGACAATTTGTGGAGGAGAAGGAAAAGACCACTGTGGATGCTGGAGTGATTTTTGTCCACTCATCTCCGCCATGCATCACTGCCTCCATCTTAGGAAACATGGCTGAAGAAGTGATAGCAGCGAGAGCCACTCCTTGAAGGGCAGATGAAAAGAATGGTGGCTCCTTTCCTATATTTGCTATATTTAAGGTCTAGCTTCTTGCTATAGGGGCTTTGTCCATGTAAGAAGTAGCATTGCAATGGGGATGATACCACTTTATAGAATCCTTGGTTTATAATTTGGTTGAAGTGTATAGGAATCTCTGGAAGAGAGCTTTGTTTCTGGAGTTCAGGGTTCTCTATACAGATCTCTAAGTACAAATAGCAAATGGAATTATCAGTATTCTGCCGGGTAGAACCATGATAGTTAAAGCAGAATAAAATGTATACAACTTTACAGTGTTTGAACATTCCATGTGAGATAGATTAAAGTAAGGACTACCTTCAGGGAGGATTTTAAATGTTAGCAAATAGTCACTGAAATCACTGAAATCCACAACTGATAAAAAGAAAAAAGAATGACCCTGTCCAGCATCATGGACATTGGGCCTTTTTTTAAAAAAATGTTCTTTTCTAGTGTAGTGATTAATCTGTCCCATGCACAATCAACAGATTGGGAAGAAAGACGAGCCCATGGAAATAGTGTTACCTATTTCTTCTGAATGCCTTCTTTAAGCAGTGCTTAGAGGCAAGCACTAATAGAGCTTATCAGTGGCATAGAATCTCATGTATAATCTAGATATCATTCATCCACTGGATTTACTCTGTGTATTTATTGCTAGATCCAGATCAAGCAGGCAATAGTCTAATCTGCGAATGTGTTTTGTTTTGTTTTGTTTTTCAAAGAAGCAAGGAAATGATTGCCCTTTCCTCTTTTTTCCTGGAGGTTGGTGAGTTACTCTTCAGAGCTCTTAAAAACCTGCAACAACTATCAGAAATACAGTTTAAAAGGTCTTGTGATCAGCTTTCCCTGTCCATGTGAAAGAGACATCTTTGCATATGGCAAGATTTTCCCTAACATGTCTTTGCTGGATGAATTTCTATCTGCAGAATAAGTGCATTTCATTGGGTGATATTACCCATTTGCACCACTGAACACTTTATGCCAATCAAAAATTGACCAAGCAGAGGACAGGGAGGGCAGTAATTAATTACATCAATAAAGGAAAGCTGATTAAGTCTATCATAGAGATTGCTGCAAGGCATTTTGTTAAAGGACTCTTATGTTGCTCGACTCACATGGGATGAATGAGACCCCAGGCTACAAAGAGGTGGTTTGGGTTTTGTTATTTCCTCTTTCTTGCAATTTATATTGATAAATATATGGAGGAATGAGATGGTTTAGGTATTGGATCCCTTTCTCCTGATTCATCATTATAGTAGGATCATCATCACAATCATCTTAGAACTGCAGAGCTGGAATGGACCCTAGGGACCATAAAGTCTAGGCCAGTCAAGAAAGCACAGAGGAGGAACTGAACTAGACCTATCAAGCTTCCCAGAATAGCCAGGAAACTGCAATTCTTCCTCCTTTTCCCCACCGGCTTCCCAGGGCCTTGATTTTCTTGAAAGTATACTAAATTCTCCCCACCCCCTCCACTCTGAGAGTGAGCATGGGTGTACAGGCGGGCATTTGTATGTGTGTGTGCATGCATATGGGTGGGCGGGCATTTGTAAGCATGTGTCCTCTGGCCTGGGGAGGAAGGGGCCCATTAACATGAAAACAGTCTGCAGTCCTTGAAGAAAGGACACCTGAGAAATGAAGCTGGTGTTGCAGCGCTGGGATCCCATGCCTCCGTGGTCCCTCCCCCTCCCTCTTTCTCTTCTCCCACTTCCTCCTCCTCCTCCTCCTCTCTCCCTGCACCCTGCTTGCCAGCTGGTGGAAGTATCCGGCGTGGGGAAGCACGGGTTTCCATTGGGGTGTTTGTGTGCGCTTGTGTGCATGCACTTTATTCTCTCCTCCCATCCTGGGCAGCGCTGGGGAAAACTTGACAGGTATGAACTGAACTCCTAACCTCTGGCCTGGTAGCCTGAGAAATAAACCACTGAGCTATCCAGAGCTGAGGGAATAATGAGTGATGATGGGTGCCTCCAATTCTATTGTTAGCCACAGGACACCATGAGGAGAAAGTGCTAAAGTGTAGTAAACCTTTGAAAATATTTGACACCTTTGTGTCCTTGTCTGGTCTGTTTTCCTATGCAGATGTTGTCAGCTTTTTCCTGGTGGCAAAAGAGACACTATTTAATTTCCCTGTGTAAGGGAGAGAGAAATCCATTAGTGTTTGTAGCCTGTCAGTGGAGATTGTGTTATTCTCCGGTGTAAACTACAAATTTGTCAGATGGCTCAGCAGGTCTGGAGACAGTGAGCAGACAGCAGGTAGAGAGGGAGGCTGGGCGAGCACATCAAAGCCCTCATCGCATACAGGTCAAGTGTTTCCATTTCTCTAGGAAAAAACAAAACCTGATACTACGCCAAGGTAATAATCATCATAAAGTGTTATATGGGGGCAGGGGGACAGGGAAGTGTGGAAATATTGCCATAGTACAGCTTTGAGATCTAGCATTCCAGTCTTGCATTTGATTCCTACCCTTTCAGGCCAAATGTAACACTGTGAAATCCCATAATTTCCTTTTGCGTGTGCCATTTTCCACCTCTAAAAACAGTACTAAAGGATTGAAGTCAGGCACTATGATCCAAATGCATATTGATCCAGATCCAGCTGTAGTGGTTTTGGAATGGGCAGAGGCTTCTTGTGCTGACACAACCCCAAGGTCATCATAGAATCATAGAATAACAGAGTTGGATGGGGCCGATAAGCAAATCAAATCCAGCCTCCTGATCAATGAATGGATCCAATTCAAAGCAAATCTGATAGATGGTTGTCTAATTTTCTGTTGAATGCCTCTTGTGTTCGGGGCTCATGAACTTTCTGAGGTAATTTGTTCCATTGTTGTACTTCTCTAACAGTTAATATTAGGGAAGCGCACGAAACAAAAAGCGAAATGCTGTTTTGTCATTTTGTTATGTAACAAAACGAAATGAAATGAAATGATGAAGCAGCATTTTGTTACAGACGAAACGAAACAGTGTTTTTTTCCGTTCAAACAAACTGTTTTGTTCCATCTGTAGAATGGCTGCTTACCCACAGGTGTTCCGCCACCACCGCTGCCACCAAGACCACCCAATGAGGCCGGAGAGGGTGAGTGGCTGGAAGGCCAGCCTAGGCCCACTGCCAGAGCCTCCACTTCTGCCACCGGAGCCGCCGCCACCACAGCAGGAGAGGATGAGTGGCCAGCAGGCTGGCCTAGGCCCTCCACCACTGCTGCTGGAGTTGCTGCGGCTGCCACTGGAGCACTGCCAGCCAGCTGGGCAGGCCGGCCTAGGGCCCCCTACTCCTGCCACTGGAAATGCCATGGCCACCGGCGGAGTCACAGCCAACCAGCTGGGCAGGCCGGCCTGGCCCCCCCCCCGCCGCCAGAGCCTTTGGACTCGGAGCCGCTGCTGGAGCCTTCAGAGAGCTGCCACATGTTTTTTGTTGTAAGAATTTGTATGAGATGAAACAAAATGAAATGTGGGAGCCCCCAAAACAGTACAAAACAAAACACCATTTTTCTGTTTCATGCCCATCCCTAGTTAAGATGTTTCTCCTGATATTCAACTGAAATCATGGTTTTAGCTTGAGCCAAATTATTACATGTCTTGCACTCTGAGATGATCATGAACTTGTCCCTCCTCTGTAGACTACCTTTCAAGTGTGATCATATCTTCCCTTCAGTCTTCTTTTCTGAAGGCTAAACACAGCCATCTCTTTTAGTAATTCCTCATAGGGCAACTTTGTCTTGGTTGGTCTCAGATCTGCCAGCACAACTGATGTCCTGGCTGTAATCAGCCAACAGAAGAGTCAAAAAGGAACAGAGAAGGGGATTAGGCAACCAGAGTGAGCTACATCAGATTCCTCCCAGCCCAGGGATACAGCCAGCATGCTGACACAGAGGTAAGTCAGAGTCAAGTCATTTCCAGTATCCCTAGGCTGGGAGGGGCTTGGAATCAGCACAGCCCCAGGAGGCTAATGGTATGATCAGAGAGCTGTAAAGGCATGTGCCTGATCACACCAGAAAGGGCTGCTTTGGCGGGGGTGACCTCTTTTAAAATGACCCTTCTCTTTCCCAGGGAACTACTTCAACCTATCTACCACCCAAGCATTAGCCCTACCCCTGTACCAAAGGTCCACTTGGGGCATTTCACCACATATCACATGACTGCTGGGAAACAGATTGCACTGGATGGGTTCCACAAGCTGCCCAAATTGCTATTTATTTTCCCCATGTGTTCATAGTCTTAGTGTCAGTTCAGCCATCTTGGCAAGTCTGGGCTATACTCCAAATCTTCAGGTCTGTCATCAGGGTGCATGGTGGCACTTTACTCCCTTCTATTCACCAAGGAAGGCCACACACACTACAGTTAGGAGCTCATTCATCACCCTCTGCTATGAACTTTGAAGCAGGAACTAATAATATTGTGCTAGTTAATTTTTCCAGTCTAGAAAAAAGTTTCTTCGGACTCTTGAAATGTTTCCTGAAAGTCACTACCATTTATTTGAGTTTGTGAACAGATGCTCTGGAAAACTGCTTTGGCTCCTTTCATTGACTCATTTGTTCATTCATTCCATTTTTATATGACTCCCATTAGTGTTATCACTCTCCGGGCAGTTCACAATATACCATAAAGTCATATACCAAAACCCTCACATAATAAATATAAAAATTACAAGAAAATGCAAAAACACTGTTGCTATCTAAAACCAACTTTAAATAAATATATACAGATTAAAACCTCTTTGATAGTCTCAAGCCAATATTCACACTAGGAGAAGACAGCTTTTACATAGTTCAGTTTTAATTGGGTTCAGAAAAAAATGGAGAGGGACAATGCCTGGTGAACCTCTGTAGGAAACTTATTCCAGAGGGCAGTAGACACAATCAAGAAAGCTTGGTTCCCAGTGATGACTTTTTTTGGTCTCTCTCTGTCTTGCAATTATTAGCATCAAGGACTGAAAGGAATTATGGAATGGGCAGCTATTTTGCAAAAGAGATGTTTCACCACATGTTAGCATTCTAAACAATTATGGGTTTTATAGGCTATGACCAGTACCTTAAATTAAGCCCAGAAACTAACCAGGAGCCCTAATGTGTGCCAAGACTGGGAATTTGTGCCCATATCTGCTGATACCTATAATCAGTATGACCACTACCTCTTGGATCTGCTGAATTTTCAAGAGCAGAGTATCACAGAGTTCTATTTTAGACCAACACACATAGAGGTACAGCTGGACGATCATCCAAAACTGATACAAAGCCACATAAAATATTTGCCACATAATATCTTATGGCCATATAAGATATTTGCATATCCACAGGGAGAGGTTCTCTGGATTTAAGAATACCCCAGACCAGTGGTTCCCAGGCTGGAGGTCGGGACCCCCTTGGGGGTCAAACGACCATTTCACAGGGGTCGCCATGTGCCAATGAAGAAAAAGGCACAAACAGCTTGGGTCTGGAAGAGGATGGGGAGGAATGGGGGAAAGAGTGAGTTACAGCTTAATAGGTTGAAGGAGATGTCAGTCAATGGCACCGGAGGCTGCGATTGGCTGAGGGTGTCTGTAGAGGGAAGTTCTCTATGGCACCTGCGGCAGTGGCCTGCCAAAACAGGCTTGTGGCCTCTTCCAAGCAGGGCAAGGGGTCACTACAATATGAGGAACTGTATTGAAGGGTTGTGGCATTAGGAAGGTTGGGAACCACTGCCCCAGAGTGAGAAAACCCAATCCTTCAGGGGGAGTGTAACCCCATCAAGGCTGGGTAACCATTTCAATATTCCTCCCAACAATAGGATCTCCATCTTATCTGGATTCAGTTCCAGTTTATTAGCCTTTATCTGCTATTTTATGGAATACCATTGAGAGTCATTTCAGGGAACATATTGTGAATTCGTTTTCATCATAGAGCCAAACAAGAATTGGCATTGAGGTTTCCCTGAGGACACTGTTTCTGAAAGTGATGTCTTTGAGGTTTAAATGACAAAGAAAAGGAAATTATAAATTATTTGTGACTTTTCCACATTTCTCTAAATATGTAACATTTAAAATAATATTATAGCACTTGTATGTGGACAATAAAAAAGTAGTAGCATTGAATAGCCTATTTATACCTTTGTGATAAAGTAGCCTTTTTTGTGCTCGCTGTGTATATGGGAGAAGATACTAATGATCCTTTTTTGTGGATAACATGGACAAATGAAAAATCTATTTTCATAAACTTTCTAAGTGCCTTAGTATTGTGCTGCAGCTCCACATGCTGTGGTGGTGTGTGCATGCCACAAAGTCACAAAAATATTATTTTTAATTCTCTAATAACACAAGTCTTATTGGGGCTGTGTTTGGTGATGCCATAACAAATTAGCAAATTAGTATTTGGCTACTCATAACTCCCCAGCCCTCAAGGATTTTGGCAACAATCTGATCAGCCCTCCACCTCATTCCTCCCCCCCCCCCGGATAAAAATATCCAACACTTTGTATTCCTCTTTACTGTTCACAGAAACATTAAAAATGAGACCTCAGGGGAAAGGCTGGAAGCAATGTTCCTAACATTTACTTTTTACTATTGTATGCTTTATTTCTAGGAGAGTAGGGGAAATATTCTGTTATATGAATTCTCACAAATAACTGGAAGCAATGTTGAGTTTAAAGCTTAAGGGAGAAGAAATAGGTTTGTGTGCCTTCACATGTTCCGGTTCATCAGTTTCTCCAAATATGAAAAACTGAAATTTGTCTATATATAGTAGTTCTCTGGGGTCTTATGACATAGACTAAGTAGATTTAGAATTGAAAGAATTCATTGGAATCGAATCTGCATTCCTTTTAACTGAAGGTATCTCCACATGATGACACATCCAGCTGAGGAATTTTCAAGTCTCAGGAGGTTCCTTGCTTCTAGCTGGACTGCAAGACAAGGAATGTCTCTCTCCTCATCAAGGATTTATTTATACAAAAGGCCCCTGAGGCAGTTTATACAATGTCTGTGTCATTTCCAAAGCACACATGCGAACACACACACACACACACACACACACACACACACACACACACACACACACACACACACACACACACACACACACACACACACAGGGAGGGAGAGAGAGAGAGAGAGAGAGAGAGAGAGAGAGAGAGAGAGAGAGAGAGAGAGAGAGAGAACACAGGATTACATTATAGTGGACCCTCATATAACAAATGGTTTGTATAACATAAAATCTGTACAACATAAAAAATTCCGGAAAGAAGGGTAAATTTGCTTAACAGAATCGCCCATGGGGCAAATCCATACAACATAAAAATGGACATGATTAGGTATTACTCCATTTTCAATGCATTCCTATGGGAAATTTTAGAAAGGAAAATTTGCTGAACAGAATTTCATTTGGAACGAATTAATTCCTTTATACAAGTTACCACTGTATTGGGTTTATATGTACATACATTTGAAACAACTTGCACCAGGGTCCTACTAATCCAGGGCCATGCCCTAAGGCTGTCAGAGTGACAGCACTTCAACCTTTCACTGCATTTAAAGATGACAGCCTGACTGTGTCATCTGATGAACCCCTAGTTCCTGCAGGACCCCCAGGATTTCACCTTGACAACCTTATGAATACTACAGCCTAGACTTACTCAGGCTGTGAAAAAGTACTGTGTCAACCATAACAGAAAATGTTCTGCCCTTTTACAGGGGGGACTACCATCCCTTCTACTTAACTGTGAGGAAAAGTCAAACAAGGATTTACATCCCTATTTGCATATTTATGAACAAACATAATTAAAGACAAGGAAAGTTAGCCATGCTGGATATGGGGGTGGGA
Organism: Phrynocephalus forsythii; assembly: GCA_029282475.1. Taxonomy (NCBI): domain Eukaryota; kingdom Metazoa; phylum Chordata; class Lepidosauria; order Squamata; family Agamidae; genus Phrynocephalus; species Phrynocephalus forsythii. The sequence continues at coordinate 176,942,354 of JAPFRF010000001.1, read as the reverse complement.
TGATGGGTGAGAATAATAATAAAAAACCCATCTTGATGTATACCTGTATTAGGTTGAGAGAAAAAGGACAAAACTGTGTACAATGTGTAGCCTGCATACTGTAATTAAACTGTAAACCACCCGAGGCTATTTGAAGTAGTATGGGGAGGTGTATAAGCAGAACACTTTGCTTTGCTTTGCTTTTCAAACTAGTGAAGAATTTTAGAGCACTTCAGTGGTGAATAGACATGGGCACGACTTGGCGAAATTCTCGTTTCCATTTCCATTTCTCGTTTCCGTTACGGAACGGAAACGGTAACGACAATTACTCTGCCAGAACTTGAACTCGAACCGACTAAAGAAAAATTGGGTCTGATTTTTCGTGTTGTCTTTCCTGGGCATCGCAGCGATCGCGCGATGCCAAGCGGCACAGGAAAAAAGTTAAAAAAAATAAAACCCGATTCCCGGCAAAAAAGCAGGCAAAATATGCCTGCCTCAGTGAGGGCACCTACCAGAAGGGTGGTTTCTGGGGGGGTCCCCCCCTCTCCTCTCCTGGGCTGCACATCCTCATCGTCTCGGCAACTCGCCAACTCGCCATGCCATGCAGTGCGGGCGGGGGATCCAAAATGGGGTGACCACAATATTTATTTTGAAATCATGTGGTCCAAAAACACACCAAAGCACCACAGAAACATGCAAAAATAGCTATTTTAAACTGCCTGAATTTTTTCAGTAGCAGCAGTGGGTTTTTCTTGCAACAAAACATCTCTCTCCATTGATTTTATTTTATTTTATTTTTATTTTTATTTTTTTACACCTGCGCACTCGCAATGATGGGCTGTCCATGGGAGTGGACCATGCAAATTTTTGGAGCCATTCCACCAATTGCATGGCCACTTGGCCAGGTTTTGACTGAGACTTCTGGGATGTGCCAGTCGGGCATAAAAAGCCACTAACCCTAGCCTGAACCCTAACCCGAACCCGAACCCATACGCCAGTACACTGTCCTTCTTAGTGGGTCAGAGAGGCACCCAGAGGTGCACCCCAGTAACTCACCCTAACCTTCCAGTAACCCTAATCCTAGCCCTTGCGCTAACCCCTAACCCCAAGCCAGATCTGTGTACTCGCATTGAACTACAGCAAGTACACTTCCCTTCTTAGTGAGTCACAGCGGGCGCCCTTAGGGGTCCAGGGGTCCCAGTGACTCACTCCAGTCCTCTGTCACTTCAGCTGCTCCAGCAGGCAGTGAGGCACCAACTCGAAAGAGGTGCCTCTGCCTGCTACTGCTGCTGCAACTTAATGGTATGCATATCCAATTGGCTATGCATGCCATTTTGTAGGGAGTGGCTAGCGGGTGAGGCAGAGGAGGCACCTAGTACAGAGGTGCCTCCAGGAGCCCCAGAGGCCTTTCCCTTCATGGCGGGCCAGAGGAGGCACCCACCCAGAGGTGCCTCCAGATGAGCCCTTCGCCCCCTCTTAAACCAGTACTAACGACAGATCGAAAATCCGACAAACGAAACAACAAATTTTTGGAAAATTTCGCAAAAAAACAGAAAAGAGCCGAAACGGGCCGGCTCCGACACATGACAACTCGAAAACGTCATTTTCCCTGGTCGTGCCCGTCTCTAGTGGTGAACTTGGAAGGTTGGATAAGCTCTTTTACCCCCACCAAGCCTGAAATAAAGAAGTGAGACAACTGCTTTTGGGTTTTAAAAGGGCCACAACTTTATTAAAATCTCATTGAAGGGAGCCTACGTAGTGCAATAGGTTGGGATCTTTAACTCACTAGGGCGGCCATGGCGCATTTGAAATTATGTGGAGATAAGGGGCATGGTTCTCGATTCGCTCCCGCCCCTGTTTCTCAGCCTTTACGTAGTGCAATGCCACTTGGGATCTTTAACTCACTAAGAGATCCTAATCCCAGATGACCCTCACTGAGATCCCTGTTAAAGGTCTAAATACATCAGGGCTGCCCTCGGCCAATTACTAAGCCTAATTTTATATCCTTCTTTAGCCTGTGTTACAATAAAATCCTATTTACAGCCAGAGAGCTACGAAGCACCCATTGGATGCCAAACTGGGATCTCAACTGACTCTATTAACCTATGCATTACCCGCTGTTGCAACCAAGAACTAAATGACAACCTAAGCCTTTTAAAGTTGATAATGGGGTGGGCGAAAACACACTGCCATCCAACGACCAATCAGAATGGCAGTCAAAAATTCCCATCTGGCCCCGAAGTGACCACCTAATCTCATTATCAACCTGTGGGCTGGAGGGAGGGGTCTCCGCGGCATTGGGGCAAAGACTTGGTGCAGGTTGCGACAATCCCTTATATAGACTGCCCCACACAAAATGGCTGCTGGTGCCACCGTGATGTGAGCCTTTTCAAGCGGGGGAGGGGCAAAGATCCCCCCGCACTGGACTAAGCCAGGCTCGAAGGTACCGTTGTTTCCAATTTGGAAACTTTAATTGTGGAACAATTAATGATAATCTACAGTTGTGCTGACACTTTCCTCCCCAGCAAAATAAATATTTATTGCACTTTGGTATCCAATGAAATAATTCATTGGTATCCAATGAAATAATTATATCAATTTATATGTATTTTTATTTGATTTACTGAACTGGAAATTTGAATTATGCTCAGAAATAGATCAGCAGCCAGTGACACTGTTGTGAAGCCAGTGAAACAGAGCTTACTCCTCTGTCTCCACCCAGCCTCTCAGGTAACAGCCAATCACATCACAGCATATTTCCATATTCATCAGTCTCCTTTCCCCTTACTCCACCCAAAGTTCTCATGAGAGAATGTCCTTAGTTAGCTCCATTGGCATGCCGATGTTTAGTTTTCCTTTGGCTGCTTCTCTGGTTTCAGGCGATAAGCAGCACCCATGTAAGATTAGGCGAGAGCTTTGGAAAGTACTACACAACCCATTTACTCAATTTCTTGACAATGGAATGTGCATGTGTGATCCTTGTCATCTGCCCTAGTTAAGAGACAGGCTGCAATGTTGTGGGCCAGCTGAAGTTTCCAAAAGCTTTCCAAATGTATCCTTTTGTAGCAGATGCTACAGTAATCCATCTGGGATATAACTAAGGTGTGTCTTTGTGGCCAGATCAAACCTCTCCAGGAATGGAGCTAGCACACTCATTGCAACTGTCCAAATGTTCTCCTGGCCACTGCCAAAACATGGGCATCCAAGCTTAGAGACAAATCAAGAAGCACCCCACAAGTGGTACACTTCATTTTCTGAGGGAATGTAACTCCATTCAGTATAGGTAGCATCCCAGATTGTTTTTTTAAATCTACCTTCAAACCAACCAGGAGAACCTCTATCTTGTCTGGGTTAGGGTGCAGTTTATTCACCGTCATCCAGTCCACTACTGACAACAAGCACTGATGTAGAGCTGAAACAGCTTCCTTGGATTTAGAAAGGAAATGTCTCATATTACTTCAGCCCACAATCAACCGAGCTAAGCACTAAGAACTCTTTCATTCTCACTGCTACTAAGGCCACTAAAGCTGGTGAAAGAATTATGGAGCGCTGCATGAGATAATCAAACATGCAACATCAGTGAACTCAAACATTTGTTCCCCCTAAGCACTGTGGTTGGAGCCCAGTGGTGACTCCCTGCCCCCCCACGCTTGCATTCCAGTGAGCAAAGCCAGTTCCCATCCGGATCCCACCATGTCACTGGAGACACATGGTCAGTGGCATCTCTCTCCATTTCACACATCCAATCATTTTGACTGAGGCAATAAAAAAACATCTTCACTCTGGAACTGAATTTTATCATCTCCCTTTGATATGGACCTTGAACAAATAGGTCCCTAATCAGGGTAAGTTGGTTTATCATACGGTATTTGGCTGAGGCTGATGCACAATCCTATTATTATGGTAGCTCAGTTTCTTATGCATTTAAGCAGTCCTTATTTAATGTTGTGTGCTTTCTGATTTATTGTGTTCTAAAACTGTATGGATTCCAAGTATGGCGTTGTGGAAAGAGTGATGGACTAGAGGTGTGGAGAACAAGGATGAACTCCACATTTGGCCATGGTAAAACCACTATTGATTGACTGACTGACTGACTGACTGACTGACTTATTGATTAACTGGATTTTTAGACTGCCTGTCTGATAATATAAAAACACCATAAAAACATAATAAAGCTAAAATGTGTTGAATATGGCAGATGTAATCTTGATCAGAAAGTGGATTATTTAGTGATAGAATAATTTTAAAAGTCTGCCGAAACAATAAAGTGTTTAAAGATTTTTTTTTAAAAAGTCTCCAGTGAAGGAGCCAGGTGAATCTCAGGCAACAGTCTGTTCCACAGCCACTGACCTGGTTCCTTCTTTTTTCTTCTAGGTCTCCCTTGGGGTAAACATCCTTTAAACCCCTGCCCTAAGAAGCATGGGTAGGGTGGGCAGCTAATCTTTGAAGGAGGCATTCTGCCATGTATTGAGCTCCTGAAGCCTTAGAGCATAATAGGTCAAAAACAGCACCTTGAACCTGATATGGAAAAAGACAGGTACCCCGTGTAAGGCAACCAGGATTGGGAAGATGGTATTCATTCACTACCTTGGCTAATCTGGCCAACATGTTCTGGAACTGTTGAAGTTTCTAAGTCAGTCTCCCTGGCAGCTCCGTGTAAAGCACATTACACTAGTCCAGGCTTGTCAAAACTTCGGCCCTCCAGATGTTTTGGACCACAGCTCCCACAGTCCTTTGCCATTGGAAATACAGGCTTGGAATTCTGGGAGTTGTGGTCCAAAATATTTGGAGGGCCGAAGTTTGGACATGCCTGCGACTAGTCAATATCTGAGACTACTCAAGTGTGTGGACAAACATGGTTAAGGACCTGCTGCCAAGGTAGGGACACAGCTGTGTGATCTGCTGAGATGGAGATAAGCCAACTGGACCACAGATGCTACCTGGGCATCCATTGGCAGCCCCAAGTCCAAAATAATGCACTCATGCTTAAACATCTCACTTACCTGGAAAGCTCTATTAGGGTCACTGTAAGTGGATTCTGACTTGACAGCACAGAGCACACAAAACTGTACAATTTGTAAATTTCTATGCCAAAATTCAATTGCTAATCCTAACAAGAGCAGAGCAAGAAAATCAACCACTGATTATTGAGTCAACATCTATGCAGCTCCCAGACTTCAGGCCATTAAATGCTCTAAAATATTGTTTAAGGGAAGAATACACTTATAAATAAGCTGGTCAGAAAGTTTCAGCCACCATAAATTGCATCAGTGCAACACACAGTTTTAGAGTTGGCCAAGGAGTTATAAAATATTGACAAAAGTCTTTGAAGTGGAGCCGCAGTAACATTTTAAGTTATACAGACAAACAGAACAGTACCATAGAAAACATTAATTATTTTTAGCACCAATCACCAAAAACTGAGAACATAATTAATCTACACTCTCATCTTATCTGCTTGCATGAAATGGCCGCTCCGTCCTGCAGCGTGTGGAGGCAGGGCGTCTTTGCCAGCCGGCGGAATCAGGCGCCGCTTGGCTGTGCAAGCTGCACAGGATAGGCAGGGGGAGCGCACCTATTTAAGGTTACGGTGCGCTCCTCCTCGACCTGCCTGCGCAGTCTTGCCTTTCTGCCTTTCCTGCTGCGAGGGCTGTACCTTGTTCAAGTGCTGCAGCAGGATTCCAGGAAGCCTCCGTTCTCTGCTCGTCATCTGGAGATTGGAGAGATAGCACCCGACACTCAGCTGCTCCTGCTGAGTGTTCCGGCTGAGTCTTCTCTTTTTACTTTGCGCTTTAGCTCGGGGAGAGGGGAGAGACCAGGAGGGGGGTGGATGGCTGAGCCGGGCTCCAGTGAGCCCGCTCGGCTTTCTGGGAGGGCAGGGAGGAATAGGGGTTTGGGTAGCTGGGGGAGCGGGAGCGGGGTGGGCAGCGGCACCTGGTTGAGCGGCGCTGCTGCTGTAACTGCCCTACACGAGTCCAGGGCTTAATTTACCGGATTGGTGGGGCGGTAGGAGCCTTAGCTCCCGGGGAGCCGGGCATAGAAGGGTGGGGAACGATTGGTGCCTAGACTCTGGTGGGGCCCGGGGGTCACGGGAATCAGTGTGAGTGCCCCCCATTATATCTACTGCCCCATATCCCTCTTGTGCATTGGCCTTTGGGACTCCCTGGCCACAGACTCACCCCATGCAGGCCAGCCGGCCATCTTGGTGGCATTCCCATTCTAGCCCCACGTGGGCCATCCATCCACACTCATCCTCCGTCGGGGCCCATATTTGGGGGTAATTAGGGGATACGAGGAGGCAGTGTGGGGGTGCCACAGGGGGAGGGGGTTGTATTTCTGGTGTAGAGTGGGTTTTTCATGCCCCAGCCACCTGGGGATAACATTAATCGCACGTGGGGCTGGGCGGCCATCTTGGTGGGCAAGCGGCCATTTTGTCTCACAGTTTGCAGTGGATCCTTTGGCTTAGCTTTGGTATCCACACCCATCTTACCCTAGGGGGCCTTTGCTGACCTAGTACCTGGGGTAATCTGGGAATATACCACCCCATCCTTACTTGTGTTCTAGTATTCGAGCCTGGTGTGCCCGTTCGTCCCACCAGGCCCCTCCACAGAGGAGGCAAGCACCCCAGCCAGCCCCCAAACTTTCATCCTCATCTGATGAGGAGTGGCCTCAATTTGCGGCTGCCTGGAGCAAACTGTCCCGTTTGGAAAAGGAGCATGCCAAACAAAAGGGGATGGAGACCTCGTATGGGGGGCAGCCTTCTAGGGACACCAAAGCGCATTGCAGAGCAGGACTTAGAGTATTGGGTGATCTCATGATGTCCCGTATTTCTGTTTTGGAGACCGCTTTGGCTGGATCCTCTGGCCAGGCTTCAACAGGTCAGCACCCAGGATCTCAGGAAGCGCATGCATCTGGTGCCGGACTACCTCCTTCAGCTGCACCTTCCAGGGGACCTGCACCTTTGCCTGGCACCCAGGCCATTGTGGACCAGCCGCAGGACCAGGCCATTGATTTGTCAACCACTGTCACCCTTCGAGAGTCGCAACCACGGGCACCTATCTGCAACCCTGCTCCGGGTGAGTCGGCCATGTCCATGCACACACCAAGGCGGGTACTCTGGCCCTGGCCTGGTTGCAACACAGTAGTCCAGGAACAGGTTGAGGCTGACTTCCCGGGACATAGGCCCCCTCCTCCACCTCCACAGTCCCCAGGTGCTCGGGGCCCGGTGACGTCAGAGACGGCTGCCCAGTCCGACCACGGTGCAGGGGGGTGCTGGCATTGAGATGCCGGCTCCTTTAGCGCAGTCTACCACCAAACTGGCAGCATTGCAGGAATCTGAGGTGGCTGCAACTAGTGCTTTAGAATTGTCAGAGGGGGATGAGTCATTGCCATTAGGGGACCACCTTTCTGACACATCCCCCTCTGGCAATTCTAAAGCACTAGTCGCAGTCGCCTCAGATTCCTGCGATGTTGCCAGCTTGGTGTCACCTGTTTATTTCTGCCTGGTCTGGCAAATGAGTACACTAAGTAACAGTGCCAGTGATTATCTGGGCTTCATTATATTTCCTAATTCATATATTTTCATCTTTATTCCCTAATGTGGAATTTAAATTTAAACCAAGATATTTAATTCCATTTACCCAATTTTCACAGAGGAAGTCAAATATTTTAACCTCCTATAGAATCAGTGATGTAAATGTTGAGAAAAGCTTTGCATTTTACAGAGACCGAACTCCTGAGAATTAAAAGAAATGGAAATCAGCAACAGAAACTGCTAATAAAGAAGTGTAAAATCCACAGCAGAGTCAGCAAACTGATGAAGCTGCTTGGATGAGTAATGAAACATTTTGATCTCTCAAGAAAAGAAGTTTATTTGCCATAACTCAACTTCCAGATAACATCACCTAGATGACTGAGAACCTTCACAGACACCCACAGCAGAGATAAGAGACAGATCACTGGAACAAACAGAAGCCACGGCTTTATCAAATTCATGTGGAAGATATGTTGCCTACTTCAAGATTTATTTATTTATTTTACTCTGCTTTTCTGATTTAAAAGGACCCAAATCAACTGACTTCATTAAAAGACAGCCTTTAAAGCTAATAGGGAGTATACAAATACTTTTTAAAAAATCAAACAAATACCATACTAAAATACAGCAAATACAGCCAAAAACAAAACAAAACCCAAATGTGCAGATCATATGCTACCTCATAATGCTTAAAGCATTATCTGGCTGGTTTATAATTTAATTACATAGGCTACAAATTGCCCCCATCCATGGGTGCTCATTTTACCAACCTCAGAAGAATGGAAGGTTGAGACTAACACATGGTGGGTGACCTGGGATTGAACTGTGGATCCTGAGCACAGTGTTGGCTGCAGTACATCACTTTAACTACTATGCCAAGAAGGTCCTCCACACAGAAGCAACACCAAACAATATTCAAAGATGTGTGGTACAACCATCCATTAAACACACACACACACACACACACACACACACACACACACACACACACACACACACACACACACACACACACACACACACACACACACACAAAATTCAGGCAGCCAGTCACTCCAGGAAAATTTGCTTGAAGATAAATATCTCACCTACTTCTGGAAGAACATTCAAGACCTGACATCCTGTGGTAGGAGTGCTACAGACTGCTCCCACTCAACGGTGTCTCCTGCGTACCCACCAAACACACCTTAGAAGATGGTGGAACTGAGAGAAAGCCTTTCTTGGTTATTTTAACCTCATAAAAGGACGTCATAATGTGGTCCTTGATATAGCTTTCCCTCAAGATGTTTAGGGCTTTAGAAGTTAGAACTAGAGATGGACACAAAATGAAAAAATAGTGTTTCGTATTGTTTCTGTAGTAGTTTCATTCTAGAGGGGAAATAGCATTTTGTTTGGTTTCATAACAAATTGCAATCTGCCATTTCATTTTGTTATGAAATGAAAAGTATTACCTATATCTTTGTCTGTTTTTTTTTTTTTTACTGCTTCGGCTACACTGCTCACCACTTGTTTTATTCCTAGTAGTAAAATAACCAAACAGGGGCTGCCCTACTTTGGTCATATCAAGGGAAGGTCATCTGGAAAAGATAATAAGGCTAGGAGAAGTGGAAGGCAGCAGGAAAAGAGGGAGATTTATTTATTTATTTATTATTGCATTTATGTCCCACCCATCTGGCTAAAAGGTCACCAAAGATAAATGTGATATTGAGTATCTCAATAAAGTTCTGCCCTTAAATTGCAAGTCCTAATCAGGAATGTTAATGAAAGAGCACTTCTGAACCCATTAATTTATATGGTTGCCATAGGTCAAGACAGACTTGATGGTTCATAACAAAAAGAAAACTGATTTCACAAAGCCATGCACATATTCTATGGGGGTGATTTTCTCTGTGCTAAAAGGCTGTGAATGCACTTATAATATGCACCTCAGGTTTTGGAAATATGCTTTCATTGAGTAGAACCCAAAGAGCAACTAAGAGTGCTTTCACACGACCCCTAAAATCCGCTGGCAACTTAAATTCGGATCCCCCAACCAGAGATCATGTGGTTTTTGTTCTGCTTCCTGTGTTCCCACCCTCCCGCACTCTGATTCTATTGCTTCTGTCTGCTGTAAGGGGAGGGAGAAAAAAATGCAGGCTCACCTCCGCCTGCCATCACCAGCAGCTAATTGTACCCCCCTTTTAAACAGACCCCCACAGACAACAAAAAACAAACAGAAGGAGGAGGAGAGCCAGGAATTCACAACTTTAAAATCCGGCTCGTAAAAATTTTTACCTCCTCGAGACCAGGTACTTGTAAAATGAGCTGGGACGCGCTTAAGTCGGCGTGGTCGTACTTTTTTTTTAAAGTCTGCTGCTGGCGAGTAAACAATTTTATGCTCTACATCTGTGAGCATTTTGCAGCAGATTTTAGGGGTTGTGTGAAAGCAGCCTAAGAGTCCAGTAAAGGCCGGAATTGCCCAGGCCAAGTACAAGCCTCACAGAGCTATTCTTGTTTAAGAAAGATAATGTCCAGCTTTCGGAGGGACGTGTACCAGCATCTAGGAAAGCTTTACTGCTCAGAGAAAAGTTTTAGTCTGAAATCCTGGTGGCTCAATTTATTGAGGCTGTTGTTTCACCAAGAAGCTGTTCCATTTTCTAGCTCAGTTATTCATTGTTCAGTGGCATTATTTAATTTTTTGCAGATGGTGGTGCAGGGGTTATTCATGGCTGCTAGAAAGAACAGTTTCTCACCAGCATAACATGCTGTACAAGAAATGAACTGCTGGAGAGCTTAGTGGTTTAGATATCCACATGTTGGTAGTTTGATTCCCTGCTGTGCCTCTTTGACAGAGGCTGATACTTCATGTCCCTCTTGCTGCAGTTTGTGGCCCCGCTGGAGACCGGTTCAAAGGAACGCAACCTCACATCCTTGTGGGGTCAATCCGGGTTCGAAGGAACGTAACCTCACATCCTTGTGGGGTCAATCCGAGTTCAAAGGAATGGAACCTCACCTCCTGGTGGGGTTAATTTGAGTTCACCCCAACCATGCCCCCTGAACTGCACTCCAAGCGGGGTGAGAGATTCCCATCCTGGAGCTCGGGAATCTTTTCAATCCACTTCTCGATCCATGTTGAAAACCAATTTCAACACGGAGGCAAGTTCACCTCGGCTCGATGAAGGACGTGAAGTAACCACCAAAGACTGGCTGGGATGATCCACAGGTTCCCATCCAGCTCTGCAGGTCTAAGATTATTGAACTGCTGGGTAGCTCAGTAGTTTAGGTTTGGGAAAAGTCATCTGTAAATCAGCTTGTTCACAAAATAAAATAAAATGTCATGTCTGTCTGTCTGTCTTTGTCTGTCTGTCTATCTATCCATCCATTCATTTAATCAATTTATTCAATTTGCATGCCACTCACACTACCCATAGGTCTCTGGGTGGCATACAATATTATAAACATTCAACAAAATACAATTAAAACAATACCCCAAAAGCTGCCATCAGGACCCACAATGTATTATTTCAATTTTTTAAAAATCTGGAACCGGAAATGGTCCCTGTCCAGAATCCAAAGGTAAGAGGAGATGATGCTAATGTTTATGAGTACTTTTAAGAGTTTCTTGTCTTCTTAGCTGTCTTAATGCACATTAATAGTCTCTTTTCTGGAGAAGAAAAGAGAAGCTGCAGCCAAACAGCTTGAACTTGAAATGCATGTTTCCTTTGTCTCAGCTGAATGGTTATGATACCTGGGGATGTTCAGCCATTTATAAATCTGTTACCAGGAGAAAAAAACTGAAAACGACAAATGAGATAACATATTTAAGGACATTTATGCAACGATTTCCTTGAATATATGGAGTGCTGAGATCTTTTGTGAGGTCTCCTGGAGTCAGAATGAAATAGTGCTTGCTTCTAGGGATCAATCAGCACTCTAACACAGCTGTTGCTGGCCCAGTTTTTGCTTTAAACCAGTGAAAGGAATGTATGTATGTATGTATGTATGTATGTATGTATGTATGTATGTATGTATGTATGTATGTATGTATGCTTTTGGATTTCAGTTCAGAGAACTGGCTGTGTACAAGGAAAATTAAAACAATAAAATTAAAATAACATTTTACATATAATAAATAAATAAACAATAAACATATAGATTAAACAAATCATAATAGGGAGTCAGATAGGTGGTGATTAACATGCAGTATTGACAAAAGTCTCATGGTAGAGCTAGGTTTTTAAAGAACTCTTAAATATTGCCAGCGATGGAGCTAAACGGATGGCAACTGGCAATTTGTCCCAAAGAGCAGGGTTGACCACTGAGAAAGCAGTTTTTCCTGTTTCTCTCAGGGTGGCCACTCTAATGGAATTTTTGGCTCAAAATCGTGTGCTGTCTGAGTTCATTTTCACCTCCTTCGCTTCTGCTTTATTTTCAATCCCCTTTTTGATCCTGGGAGTCATGTCAACCCCAGTGTTTTGGATGGGAAAGAGGGTGAGTGTTTTTATTCTGTAAAACTAAGCTATTGTTGACTGCTTTTATGGTGGAGAGACATTGGGTGTGTGGAAATCCTTGTCCACCTCTTTCCCTAGAGATTGAGGCAGAAACAAGAAACAAGAATAAAAACAAATATATTTGCTTGCACACCTAGGCAATGCTTGTGAAACTTATTAAACATGAAAGCTATTAAAACCTCTCTGACCGCACTCCAGACCTCTGTAGACAGCATTCACACCTGAACTGAAAATACCGAGGGCAGAATTTCTCACTTGTAAATCATGCTATGATTATCCACAATGCAAATAATATCTTTGTGAAACATTAATGAGGCACTCCAGGCCTAGATACCCAATTTAGACACAAAAACCTGGTTGTTTTGTGGATTTTAGGAAAAGATAATCCCTTTATATTTTTTCACATTTTTTTGTTAGAGTTAGTTAATATTCCTGATTAGAGATGGGTACGAAATGAACTTTTTTTGTTTCCGTTATTCGTTATTCATTCTGTTACGTAACGAAATGACTAACAAAAATTGTGATGAAAATGGAACAAAATGAACAGAACCACAAAAATTGGGTTGATAATACCTACCGGGGAGTTGGGGTCCTTAAAACATGCATTTATGTCTTTTCTCAGATTAATGGTGATGCACAATGAAATGAGCTGTTTTAAATGTTAAAAAACGCCCTGGGCATCCTTAAAAATGCAGCGATAATGCGATAATTATTTGAAATTATTACCTACCAGGGGCTTGGGGTCCTTAAAACGTTTGTTTTTGTCTTCTCCCATCATGATGTATTTTTCCCAAAAATTCACGAAAAATGGAAACAAACTGAAATGGACCTCTCAACGAAAAACAAAACCAAAATGCCATTTTTTTATTCGTGTCCATCTCTATTCCTGATAATATTCATGTGCCTAATGGAACAGTAGTTAAACTTCTGTACTGTGGCCAAAAACTGTGTTCACAACCTGGGGTTCTTCCCAGGTAACTGGCTCAAGGTTCACTCTGCCTTTCAGCTTTCTGAGGTCACTAAAGTGAGTACTCAGTAGGGATTGGGCACCTTCCAAAAAAGGCACACTGTTTTGTCATTTCATAATCTTAGGAAATGTTACAAAATGAAACAGCAAATAGTGTGTAGTCGGAAAGGAAATGATTCATCCTAGTGGTGAGAAGCCTCTTGATCCAGCCATCTTGAGAACAGGTGGTTTATTTTTAAACTGATATATTTGTTTTGAGGAATTTACCTTAAACCACACTTAACATTTCTACAGACCCTGGCCACAGAGCCATTAGCAGTACTTAACATATCTACGACCCCTAGCCAAATCTTCCTTCCCACTATTTGTACAATTAATCATATCTCTCTCATCAAGAAACCCATGAACAACACTTAACATATCTAGGACCTCTGGCCAAATCCTCCCACCACTTCTACAACTAATCATCTCTCCCTCCTCTTCCCCCTCCCCTATACAACAATGAACATCTGGTATGAAATGCATATCTCATCATTATATACCTCATTCTGCTGCTATATGTCTGAAGAAGTGGACGTGCCCATGAAATGTTACATTAAAATATGAAAGTTAGTCTTTAAGGTGCCACATGTTTTGTGTCTTTTGTTTTGTTTTGTTTTTCTTTGATTTTTGCTTGCAATTCCTTTCCTTCCGCACCTCAGCTTTTGAGCTAGCTTATCTCTCATCTTAATCTGCCTGCAGCTAGCCAGGAGTTGAGCTCTTCCCTTCCTTTCCTTGCTGGCTGTGAAAGTTGATTTAAAGCTTAAACTGATTGTTTTCATTTTCTGATTAAGTAGGACTGTGGAAGTTTTTAAAATATATTTTCCTCTCTCCCTGTGCTGTTGAGCTTATCTCTTCTTGATCTGAGGTGCAGCAGATAGACATTAGGTTTCCTGCTTGATTACAGAGGTTCTTTGTTTGAAAGCAAATAGATTTGAAGGTTTAAGGAGGGTCTTTGATTTATACCAGTTAAATAAAAAAGGAAAGTTCCCCATTATTTATAGTCTTACAAATAGTTTCATTACATAATGAAAATTCTTTTTAAAAATTAACAAAATGAAATGAAATGAAGACTGAAACGAAATAAAACAAAACACTATATTTCTGTTTCATGCCCATCTTTAGTATGCAGTTCACTGTGGGGGAGCTATGTGTAGCCTGTATAATTAACTTGTAAACTGCCTACATACTGTTGCTTATATACTGCCTAAGTGCTATCAGGCAGTATATAAGCAACATGGATTGCTTTTGATAGATAGATAGATAGATAGATAGATAGATAGATAGATAGATAGATAGATAGATAGATAGATAGATAGATAGATAGATAGATAGATAGATGATAGATAGATAGATAGATAGAGCTGGTATATTTTCCACAGCTGAAGGAAGGCACCCCTGGCCACCAAGTCCAATGTTCTTATGTTCATTGTGATAGCCTAGGGTATACAGTATTTTTCAAATTTGTCTTAAACTGAATAAATAAATAAATAAATCATATTTAATATTAGAGATGGGCACGAAATGAATTTTTTTTGTTTTGCTATTCATTATTTGGTTTGTTACATAACAAAACAAATAACAACCCTAGGGGCAAATTTAACATGAAATGAACTGAACTGAGAAAAATTGGTTCAGTTAGGTTAGTTTCGTTAATGGGGGGGCAGAGATGTCTCCTACCTGGTGCTGGTCTGGAGGTCCTTTCGCATTGAGCTGCATGGAGGGAGAAAGCACTTCACTGGTGCCATTGAGGGAAGCGGCAGGCTTGAGCCTCAGCCCAGCCCCGGGAGGCAAGATAAGAAGCAGGCTGTGTTTAGGCGGCCAGAGCAGTGTGGCTTTGAAGCTGCTCCCCTTGTGCCTCCCTCCCGCAGCCCGTTATCACAGGGCCGATCGGGGGGGATGATAAGAAGGAGGCCACGCTTTGGCGGCCAGAGCAGTGTGGCTCCGATGCTGCCCCCCTCTTTATTCCTCCCACACCCATTCGTAGGCACCCTGCAGCTCCAACAGGGCCCCAGGGCCGCGCAGTGGGCGCTGGGAAAAAAGCGGGTAAAAATGAATAACGAAACAATGAAACAATGAAATAATTTTTTCACAAAAATTCGCAAAAAATGAAATAAACAAAATAAACTGCTTAACGAAACAAAATGAAACAAAATGCCTTTTTCAATTCGTGCCCATCTCTATTAAAGATATTTATAGAATAGGGCTTCACATGCCCTTTTCTCTCAAGACAACACAGTCATGAATTTGGAAGGTGGCTTTAATTCATCACATTCAAGGTTATATCAGAAGGTGTGCCTTTTGGAGAAGCTAATAAGAAAAATCAAAGTGTGCTTCTTATATACATCCTCATGGCCCTCAAAGCACTCTCTGGGTATCTTATAATTTAATTATCTAGAATACACATTGTTCCCCACCAGCAAGTGACTAGTTACCAACCATGTAAGGATGGAACTTTGAGTAAACCTTGAGCCAGCTACCTGAGCCTGTTGGGATCAAACTCATGCCATGAGCAAAGCCTTAGCTACAGTTCTGCTGTGTAATGACTGCATCCCAAGGCTTCTAATTCTGGCTGTAATGACCCTTGCTGCAGTTTACTGTGTTTCAAAGGAACTGGAGTAAGTGCCTGCCTGTTCTCATTACCGGTAGTAATGAAGCTGATGGAGTAGAAGAAGAGGAGGAAGAAATATCATACGGGTGTTTCATTTTGTACTGATTTTCTTTGTAGAGATGATGTTGTTGGGAAGTAGGGGAGAACAGTGGGAAGAGAGAAGGCCATCAGTCAGTCAGTCCGTCAGTCAGTCAGTCAGTCAGTCAATCAATCAATCAATCAATCAATATGCATGTACACATGCATTTCACTTTCTCTTTTCTCCATTTATCTGTTCTTGGCTAGATTACGAGCTCTTTCATCCCCACCCCTACCCACAACTCAAATTTTTACCCTGATTCATATTATCTTCCTTGCATCAGGACAATTTCATTTAATAATAATAATACCTTTATTGTCAATGTACAACATGTGCACAATGAAATTGGCTGAGTCTCCTTGCCCACCCCCACCCCATCCAACCCCCATCCCACTAGCAACCACTCAGTCTTATTGCACCCTGTGTACTTGACACAGAATGCGCCAGCCCACAGGTCAGTTCTTGTGAGCCCAATGTTTAACAGCACTCTGTGTGAGTAGGCAAATTCTGCTCCTTGCACCACATTGTGTACACACAGCCACACACACATTATTCCAAACAAAACACACCAATCTTGGGAGCTCAGAGCTGCAGCATGTGAATGCGCCGCCATCTTGAAATAGAATAGATTTCTCCCTCATCTCCTCAACTGCTTGTTCTGTACTTTTTGGTAGGGGAGGGGGGCATGTGTATAGCAAACAGAGAGCATGAACAAGGGATAGGAGGAGGCACAAAGCACACACATGCTGCCCAATGGGATCTATCTATTAGAAAATTGATAAGACCAGATGAGGAATGTTTACTGTTTCAACTGCTGGATGGCTCAGTCCTTTAGGCATTCGGCTGTGGAGCCAGAGATTGGGAGTTTGATTCTCAACTGTGAGTCCTTGTGAGGGGCTGGACTTGATGGTCAATAGGGTCTCTTCCAGCTCGGCAGTTGAAAGATTATTATTACTAAGATTATGACCTCCCTTGTGGAGTAATATGGCAATATTTATAACTACAACAAATCTTGTAACAAACTGCAGCACATCCATCAGCCACGAGTGTGTCAGCAGCTCCTGCTGCACTGGTCGTATAAGTTACACCTCAAGAGAAATTGAAACCAACAACTGTAGTTTATGAAGGTCTGTGTGAATGCATTAAGTTTGATGCTAGTGAAATAAGAATGGAGTGGAACAAGGAATTTGAGCTTTGCACAAGTTAAGCAATGGAAATTTGTCTGAGCCTCCATACCTGAAGTCACTTTAAATCTGACACGATGCCCAGTTCAGCAAAAACTGATGCTTCAGAAATATTGGATACTATCAAATTTATTTAGAAAGAAATTGGCCACCTTAGCTGAGCACTGCTGATGCAATATACTATGACCCAATCCAAACCCACATCTGTGCTGGTATTTATGCATGTTTTTGGTTCTCTGGGAGGAAAAATGCCCACAACTAGGAAAAAAAAATCAAATAGCTTTGACTTGCAATGGGGAGTTATGTAGCACCATCAGATATATTTCTGGCAGAAGATTTATTTATTTATTTATTTATTTATTTATTTATTTATTTATTTATTTATTTATTTATACAACTTATATGCTTCCCACTACCCAAAAGTCACCAGACAGCTCATAGTCAAAGCAATTAAAACAATTAAAACAAAGCAATTAAAACAATTATTTGCCTAGCTCCAGTCAGCAGACACAAGAAAAAGAAGAGCAGGAAATGAAATGAAAGTCAGGGCAAGGGAGAAATAAAAATCTTTGTACCCTAAATCCATACTTGTTAGGCCTCCTCTACAGTAGTGTGTCCAGTTCTGAATACTGCCCTTTAAGAAGGATACCAGCAAACAGGAGAAAGGTCAGAGGAGGGAAGAAAGGATCATCAGGAGAGTGGAGACCAAGCCCTATGAGGAAAGACTGAAAGAACTGGGCACATTTAGCCTTGAGAAAGAAGAACTGGGGAAAGATATGAACTTTTCAAATACTTGAAAGGTTGTCGTACAGTGGAGAGGCAGGATCTGTTTCCAATCATCCCAGAGTGCAGGCAGGGCCGGCGCTAGGATTTTTTGTGCCCTAGGCAAGGTGCGGGGGTGGGGGTGGGGGTGGGGGTGGGGCAGGCGGTGGCAGGGCAGTGGGGCGGTGGGGCGGCAGCAGGGGTGGGGCAGCAGCAGGGGGTGGCAGATGGCAGGGGCGGTGACGGGCGCGGGGTAGACGGCGACGGGCACAGGGGGCGGTGATGGGCGTGGGTGGTGGCGGGCGGATGGTGATGAGCGGCAGGGGGACAGATGGTAGCGGCCAGCAGCGGGGGGGTGGGGGGGCAGCAGGGTGGCCAGCACCCTCTCTCCAGTTTGGCGCCCTAGGAAACTGCCTAGTTCACCTTAATGGATGTGCTGGCCCTGAGTGCAGGACACAGTGGAAGCAATTGCCTCAGAAGGCAGTGAGTGCTCCAATACTGAAGGCGTACAAGGGAAAAAATGGACAAGAAATTGATTTGCTTTGGATTCCTAACTTGAGCAGGGTATTGGACTTGATGGATCATTCTTGTACTGCATTAATAATTTAAATTCTCTTGCTCCCATTTTTCATCATGTAGGTTGAAATCCAATCTAGGGATGAGCACAAAATGGAAAAAAATTGAGATTTGTTTTGTTTCATTTTGTTACCCCTATGATTCATTTCGTTTTGTTAGAATCAATTTTTAAATTTTTGAATGAAATGAACCAGTAACAAAGCAACATTTTAAATATATTTTAAAGATTCAATGGAAAATTACCGATCTCAGGCATGCAAATGGCAGGCATAGCCTCCCCAAGTGATTTTAGGGGATCCCTTAAAATTTGGAAAAGTTAAGTTTTCTGGGGGCAGAGATTTTAAGCTCCAAATGAGTTTATGTATATAATTCTTGTTTTTATTGACAATCCACTTAAGATAATACATACCATCCAAGCTTGTTATATAAACAATACTGAATAACACAACAAATTAAATATTATTAAACTGCAGTCAAATCCATACTCTGATATATCCAATGTAGTTTTTTGTATAACATCTGAAGTTAATAGAGGTTGCTGTATCTTCAGAAATTTATTGTGTTTTATCTCTCCCCTGTATACTTTCAACCTACTAGTCAATTTTTCCATAAATGCAGCTTCCCATATTCAGTTTACGAATTTTGTGAGTGAGAGATCCTGGGCATATTTCCAATCGTGAGTAATTTCCATTCTAGCCACACCTATGAGAATTGCTATTAATTCTTTATTAGCTAGTTTCTTATTTTCCCCAGTAAATAATAATATTAAGCTCCAAACGAGGTGGGGGGGTGCTTAATGGAAGGAGTATCTTCGGCATGCTTTACCAATTATAGGGTTAATTGACATCTTCCCCTCAGCCATATTCCTTCAATTAAGTTCCCCTGCAGCCCCTTTGGAGCTCATTAACTCCATTCCCTGTATCCAAAACCTCTCTAAATTGGGTGCTTCAAGGGGAATGCTCGAGGAAGCTCCACTGTAATTTCCACACTGCTAGTTGCCTGGGATCACTATTTTCAAGTACATAGCTTTGCAATTCTAAATGTTTTTTTCTGGTGGCACTTCTTTTGAAGTTGAATAACTCAGCCCACTGAACCCCAAATATCTCCAAATTTGGAGGGCTTAAAGGGAAGCATCCAAGGAAGGTTCACACCAAATCTGGTGCCTCAAGGACCAGGAGAGACATATTACAGAGAAACAAATTGGTTTGTTTTAAACTAAAAATCGGCAGTTCGTTTTGTTACGAAAGAAATGCTGCTTCCCTCATTTATTTATTATTTATTTATTTTTATATTTGTATACCATGCCGATTTCCCAGAGGGAACTCTGGGCGCTTCACATAAAAACACAGGAACAGAAGTAAAATACCCAAGAATGATTTTAAAAAGGAAATAATACTATTAATAACTATAATTGGCAAGAGGCATAATACAACCATAATGACACACACACACACACACACACACACACACACACACACACACACACCCTAGCAACCGCTGAAGGCATCCCTAAAGAGCCAGGTTTTAACAGCTTTTTAAAAGGATGCAAAGGAAGGAGCCTGGTGTATCTCGCTTGGAAGCTTATTCCAAAGAGCCAGGCCAGCCACCAAGAAAGCCCGTTTACAAGTTGCTACCCTGCGGACCTCCCTGGGGGTGGCCACCTGGAGTGAGAAAGCCGTGGAGAATCGGGTGGGTCGGGCCAGCTTTGATAGTAGGGAGATACGCTCTGCCAGATAATCAGGACCCAGGCCATGGAGGGTTTTGTAAACCCAAACCAACACCTTGAACCTTATTCGGGAGGCAACTGGCAACCAATACAGGGGAGCCAGAATGGGGGTGATGCAGTCAATCCTGCCTGCGCCAACCACCAACCTGGCTGCCGCATTCTGCACTCGTTGCAATCACCGAACAAGGGTCAAGGGGAGCCCCATGTAGAGGGCATTGCAGTAATCTATCCTCGACATGACCAGCGCCTGCACCACCATCCTCAGAGAGTTCCCATCAAGGTACGGGCGAATCTGGGTGATTAGCCTAAGATGGTAGAAGACCGACCTGGTCACAGCTGCCACCTGGGATTCCGGAGACAGATCCGGATCCAGGACGACACCCAGACTCCTCACTCATTCTGCTTTTTTTAAAAAAAATATTTATTTTCTGGGTAAGGGACATTACAAGGAACAAATTAGGAATTAGGTATGTTGGAAAAGGGGTTAAAAAGGAAGGGTGTGGGTAAGGGAAAATAGGGGGGTGCAGGTTTGGCAAGGCACATTACACTTCTTCAGTTTCATATTTCATAGTTATACATATCAATTAGGACTTATATACAATAGCCAATATCTACAAACAAAAGTTTCTGGCTGTTGACATGTTTCAAATACCAACTTAATTATCTTTTTTTCTTTAACCACAAATAAAACTTGATGTTTCTGTTTCCGTGGTGCTCCTAACCATTCCGACAGTTTGTCCATTTTTGCTGTTTCGAGGATTTTTGCTATCAACACTTGTTCGTCTGGGATTACTGGTTCTTTCCAGTGTTTTGTGTAAATAACTCTTGCTGCTGTTACAATGTGTGTGGCTAAATACACTTTCTGTTGGTCCAGTTTACCTGGCATTATATTTAACAGGAAAAAATCTGGTTTTAATTCCATAGAATTTCCAAAAACTTCTTCCAAAATCTGCCTTATTTTACTCCCAAATATTTTGTGCTTTTTTACATAACCACCACATATGATAGAATGAGCCTTCTTTTTGTTTGCACTTCCAACATAGAGTTGATATATGGGCATTCATTTTAGCTAGCTTTGTCGGCGTCATATACCACCTATAAAACATTTTATATATATTCTCTTTAAATACAACTGATTTAGTGAGCTTTATATTAGTTTCCCATATTTTTCCCATTGTTCCAATTCTATATTATAACCTAAATTTTGTGCCCATTTAACCATACATTCTTTCACTATTTCTGGTTGTGTATCAAAGTCTAGTAGAAAATTATATAATCGCTTAATATGTTTCTCTCTTGTCTCCAACAGAATTCTATCAAAGGGTGTGCTTTCTAGGTAGAACCCTCGCTGTTTATCTTTAGTGTGCCTAGAGTGAATCTGAGAACAGGCCCACCAATCTAGTTCAATTCCTTCCTCAGCCATTTCTTGTTGGCTTTTTAGATTTCCATCTGGATTCAAAATGTCGTTGTAGCGCACAATTTTTTTATTTTCTCTCAAAATTGGCATAGCGAATGCTTCTGTTGGAGTCACCCAATGTGGAATCTTTATGTACATTTGCTTTTTATTTTCTTCCATACCCAAAGTAGTGCTCTTCTTAGTATATGATTATTGAATTGTTTAAAATCTTCTATTCTGTCATACCATACAAAGGCATGCCATCCCCATTTCAGATCGTGTCCTTCCAGCCTCAAGAGTCTTGTATTGCTCAATTCTATCCATTCCTTGATCCATACTAAAGAGGAGGCTCTGTAGTAGAGAAGCCAATTTAGGAGCCCCATTCCTCCTCTTGATTTAACATCTTGCAGAGATTTTATTTTTATTCTTGCTTTCCCCCCCTGCCAAACGAATTTAGAAATGCATTTCTCCAGTTCTTTAAATATTGTTTGTTTTAAAACAATTGGGATAGTTTGAAATAAAAATAATATTTTTGGGAGGATATTCATTTTAATCGTGGCAATTCTCCCTAGTAATGATAATTGTAAATTTTCCCATTTAATTAAGTCCTTTTTAATCTCATCAATCAGTTTCAAATAATTGTCTTTCAAAAGGGTGCTTGTCTTATTTGAGAAAGTTATTTCAAGATATTTTATCTTCCTTCCTTCCTGAAAATTTGTAAGCTCTAAAAGTTTCCTGATTTCTTGTTGTTGCATATTTTGGTTAGAATTTTTGTTTTCTTATGATTTACTTTTAGACCTGCCATTTCTCCAAATTCTTTTAGCTCCTTCAACAGAGGCTCTATTGACTCTTGTGGCTCCTCCAAGACTATGAGTAAGTAATCTGCAAAGGCCTGTATTTTGTATGATTCCCCTCTCAATTTAAGACCCTTAATTTTCTCAGAGCTTCTTATTTGCTGCATTAATATTTCAATCACTATCAAGAAGAGCAATGGTGACAATGGGCACCCTTGTCTTGTGCCTTTTAATATCTGAATTTCTTGAGTGTAGTCTCCGTTTACTCTGATTTTAGCCTTTTGCTGGGAATAGATTGCCTTGATAGTCTCAACAAAGCTCCATCCTGTTTCCTTCATTTCTAGCTGTGTTATCATGAAATTCCAATTTACATTATCGAACGCTTTCTCCGCATCGATAAAAAACATTGCCATTTGCTTTTCGGGATGGGCCTCATAGTATTCTAGAAAGTTAATAACATTTCTCACGTTTGATCTTAAGTATCTCTTGGGAAGGAATCCTGCCTGGTCTTCATGGATGATATCAACCAATATTTTCTTTAATCTCGTAGCCAAAATTACTGCAAATATTTTATAGTCTACATTTAAAAGAGATATTGGTCTGTAATTTTCGATTTTTTCTGGATCTGTGTCTTCTTTATGTATAATTGTAATCACTGTTTCCCTCCATGTTTTGGGTATTTTCCCCTCTTGCTGAATTTCATTGATCATTTTCTGAAACGGCACTGCCAAAACATCTTGAAATTGCCTGTAGTATTCAGCAGAAATCCCATCATTCTCTGGCGATTTCATCATTTTCTGTTTTGCAAATGCATCTAGAACTTCTTGCATAGAATATGGCTGATTTAAAATTTCCTGTTGTTGTTTAGTCAGCTTGATATGGTTCTTCCTTTGGATATATTCTTTCTGTTCCTCTTTGGATTCATCTTTTTCACTGTAAAGTTGTTTGTAGAAATTCTCTACTATTCTTTTAATCTCTTCTGGTTTCACAACAGTTTCTCCATTGTGATTTTTCAGTCTTAATATAAAGTTTTTGGTTTTCTCCCTCTTTAGTTTCTGGGCCAACCATCTTCCAACTTTATTGGCCTTTTCAAAATATGTTTGCCTAACAAATTTCAGTTTAGTAGCAATATCTTCTGTTAATAAGATATTCAATGTATGCTGCACCATTTGGATCCTCTGTTTTAATTGTACAGCTGTTGGGTTTTCTTTCAATATCATCTCTGCTTTCTTTAGGTCTGATTCGAGTTCAATATATTTTTTGTTTCTTTCTTTCCTTGCTGCTCCTGTAGTTCTCATTGCTATGTCACGGAACACTGTTTTACCAGCTTCCCAAATTATTTGTGCCGACATGCCTTGTGTTGAGTTTCTTTGAAAATAGTCTCTCATTTCATCTCTTTTTATCTTGACTGTGTCTTCATTTCTAAAAATATTTGTGTTTAATCTCCATTGTATTGGTAGTTTATATGTTTGCAATTTCAGTGTTACCATACAATGATCTGATATTGTTCTAGGAAGGATTTGTGTCTCTTTTACGTTTTTCATCCATGTTCTGGGGATCCAACACGCATCGATTCTTGACCAGGATTGGTGCCTATCTGAAAAGAAGGTATAATCTCTAAGTTTCGGGTAGCTTGTTCGCCATGCATCTACTAGGGTTAATTCCTCAGCCAACATGAAAAATGCTTTAGGTACTGAGGAACAATTTTCTTTTTTTT
Source organism: Phrynocephalus forsythii (assembly GCA_029282475.1). Taxonomy (NCBI): domain Eukaryota; kingdom Metazoa; phylum Chordata; class Lepidosauria; order Squamata; family Agamidae; genus Phrynocephalus; species Phrynocephalus forsythii. The sequence continues at coordinate 176,918,500 of JAPFRF010000001.1, read as the reverse complement.
TTGTTAATTTAGTAGAATCTATATCTCTATCAAAAACTGCATTGAAATCACCTACTATACAACATTCCTCATATTCTCTTAGGTTCACATTTCTGTACAGCTTTTCAAAAATACCTTCTGATTAGAATTTGGTGCATAAATGTTAATAATTAAAACTCTTTCTTTACCTTTGGTGACTTCTACCATTACAACTCGACCATCTCCTGATGCATATATCAATTTTGGATGCAATACTTCTTTAACATAAATACCTACACCATTCTTCTTTTTCCCTTCCTGTACTGCTAAGAATACTATTCCTAGTTTTTTATTTTCCATCAATTTTGAATCCTGTTTTTTCAGGTGGGTCTCCTGGAGACAAATGATATCCATATTTAATTTCGGTAGGTAATAAAATACATTTTTCTGTTTTTGTGGTGAATTTAAACCGTTCAAATTTAATGAGCACAAATTCCAATTTCCTTTAGTCATTTTTGGATCTTTTATTATCTTTATATTTCTCTTGTTCCTTGGTTTTTGCTCTGGTTCTTCTCTTTGGTTTTGGTGCTGCTCCTCCTCTCTCATCTTCTGAAACTGAATCCTCATCTTGCGATCCCTCTTTTCCTTCTTCTCCTCCTTCTTGGGGTTCCTGGATCCCTAATGCCTCCTCTGACTGTAGGTTTATCAGGATCTGTTCTGCCTTCATTGTTGAGTTGACATAGAATCTCTGCATTGAATATTGAAATGTCAAGCCTTCAGGTAGTAGCCATCTGTAAGGAATCGACTTAGATCTGAGAAAGGTAGTTAACTTAACATATGATTTTCGTTTCTCTCTAACATTCCAAGGAGTATGTTTCAGTACTTTCACTGATCTTCCATCACGTATGAGCTGTTTATCACCAGTTGCTCTCAAGAGTTTGTCTCTATATGAGCTTCTAATAAACTTAACCTGTATTTCTCCCGGTAAATGATTTTTCCTTGTATAAGCTGAGGAAATTCTCTGAACCATATCTATATTTCCTTCAATTTCGTTTCCACTGCAAGATGACCTACTCCGGGCGGCTGACAGGGGTTGCTCTACCCTGTTGGTTCTCCTGGATCTGTCAGCGGCCTTTGATACCGTCAACCACGGTATCTTACTGGATCGGCTCTCTGAGGTCGGAATCGGGGGAACTGCTCGCAGTTGGCTCCGTTCCTTCCTGGAGGACCGTCCCCAGTATGTTCAGCATGGGGGGGGGAGTTGTCGGCCCCATGGGTTCTCCCTTGTGGAGTCCCGCAGGGGTCGTCGCTGTCCCCTTTGCTGTTTAACATCTACGTAAGGCCGTTGGCTGGGGTCATTAGGAGTTTTGGAGTCTGCTGTCATCAGTACGCTGATGACACACAGCTCTATCTCTCCTTTTCCACCTCTGCAGTGGAAGCTGTGAGGATCCTTGATGGGTGCCTGGATGCCATGCTGACTTGGACTGGGGCGAACAGGCTTCAGCTCAACCCCGAGAAGACGGAGGTTATGTACTTTGGGAACTCGCCATCTGGGTACGGAGGCCCTCTTCCGTGTCTGGGGGGAATTTCCCTTCAGCTCGCGGAGAGGGTGCAGAATCTGGGTGTGGTCCTGGACCCGGCGCTCACCATGGAGGCCCAGGTGGCGTCGGTGACCAAGTCTGCCTATTTCCATCTTCGCCAAATCGCCCAGATCCGTCCGTACCTGGACAGTGACTCTCTGAGAACAGTGGTCCAAGCGCTGGTGATCTCGAGGCTGGACTACTGCAACGCGCTCTACATGGGGCTACCCTTGACTCTCTTCTCTGGCGTCTGCAGCGGGTACAGAATGCAGCGGCCAGGCTGGTGGCTGGTGTGTGTCATTATGACCACATCACCCCAGTCCTGGCCCGCTTGCACTGGTTGCCCGTTGCAGCCTGGATTAGATTCAAGGTCCTGGTTTTAATTTATAAAACCCTCCATGGCTTGGGACCAGACTACCTGTCGGAGCGTATCGCCCAGCGATCCACCTCAGCCAGACCTCTCCAGCAGTTGCGAGCGCACTCGCTTCCGGTTGCCACACCCCGAGAGGCCCGTAAAACGCTCACGCGAAATCGGGCCTTCTCTGTGGTAGCCCCCACTTTGTGGAATTCCATCCCTAGCGAGGTGCACTCTGCAGAGTCCCTGCTGGCCTTTCGGAAGGCTTTAAAAACTTTTCTCTTCCTAGAGGCCTTTGGCGAGACCTAGTTTTTTGTTTTGTTTTGTTTTTTATCCGCCATTAATAGATAGGCTGTCTAAGATTTTATCTATCAGGCTCATCGCCTTTGGTGTTGTTGGGTGTGCCTGTATTAATTGCTTATATTGTGTTGTTATTGATTTGTTATTTTATTGTATTGACTTTGGCTGTTAGCCGCCTAGAGTTCGTTCTCTAAGATAGGCGGGATATAAATGCAATAATAAATAAATAAATAAATAAACCAGACAATTCTGACAAAGTATCTATCGTGACCTCTGATATCTCCTCCTCTTTAAGATCTGGTACATTTTGCAATCTCAAGACATGTGATGCATGATCCATTTGGATCTGCATTATTGCAATCTCATCTTGTAATCTTCCTTGTTCAGTTTTTCTCAGACCTTCTTCATTTTGTTCTGCAGTTTCCTGTGTTTTTTTGGCAATTACAGTTAGATCCTGTGTGGCTTGTTTCTGAGTTGAGATCTCCTTTGACATTTCTGCTATTTGTGAATTAAAGTTTTGAATATTTATTTGCATTGCTTGCATTGTATCACTCATCACCTGTATAATTGAGTTCATATCCTGATTTTGTTGTTCTTGGCATGCAAAGAAGGAGGCTTGTTGCGCTTGAAGATTCATCATAGTAGCCATAATTTTATCAAACATCTCTTTTGTGGTCATTTGAGGTTCCTGGGTGATCAACTTGGTCAAGGTGGGTTCCACTGCAGGTGATGATCGTCCACTTCCTCCCCTCCCTTTTGCAGCCATCTTCCAAACTATATCCCCTATAAAAACAGCTATAGACACAGCTGCCAACCCCAAATAAGTGTCCAATACTTCACTCAGGCCACTTCCCCCTATTCCCCTCCAATTACAAAGTCTTCAAATACTCAAATCAATAGGCATCAATATACAATATAATATTCAATGCTCAATATTCAATTATCAGGTCCAGACGAAGTGGAGGCACTGGTTCCTGAACCTTATTCGGGAGGCAACGGGCAACCAATGCAGGGGAGCCAGAATGGGGGTGATGCAGTCAATCCTGCCTGCACCAACCACCAACCTGGCTGCCGCATTCTGCACTCGTTGCAATCACGGAACAAGGGTCAAGGGGAGCCCCATGTAGAGGGCATTGCAGTAATCTATCCTCGACATGACCAGCGCCTGCACCACCATCCTCAGAGAGTTCCCATCAAGGTACTGGTGAATCTGGGTGATTAGCCTAAGATGGTAGAAGACCGACCTGGTCACAGCTGCCACCTGGGATTCCAGAGACAGATCTGGATCCAGGACGACACCCAGACTCCTCACTCATTCTGCAAGCTGGAGGGCGGACCCATTCAGACTGGGAAGAGGGCCACTGTACCTATCCAGGTTACCTCTGAAGAACAGAACCTCAGTCTTCCCGGGATTGAGTTTGAGCCTGTTGGTCTTGGTCCACTCCAGTACTGCAGCCAGACAACAATCAAGGGTCTGAATGGCCTCCACTGCAGAGATGGAAAGGGAGAGATAGAGCTGCATGTCATCAGCGTACTGATGACAGCAAGCTCCAAAACTCCAGATGACCTCAGCCAGTGGCCTCATATAGATGTTGAAGAGCATGGGGGAGAGAGCCAACCCCTGAGGCACCCCACAAGAGAGTGTCCAGGGAGGTGACAGATCACCCCCCAAGCTCACTCGCTGAGCATGGCCCACCAGGAAGGAATGGAGCCAGCCAGAGGCTAGACCCCCCAATCCCCACCTCAGAGAGCCGGCCCAGGAGGATACCATGGTTGATGATATCAAAGGCCGCTGACAGGTCGAGAAGGACCAGCAGGGTAGAGCAACCCTGTCGGCCCTCCTCAACAGGTCATCCTGCAGTGCTACCAGGGCAATCTCAGTCCCATGCCGCAGCCTAAACACAGACTGGAAAGGATCCAAGATGAGGTTCTCCTCCAGGAACGACTGGAGCTGCAGGGCGGCAACTCGCTCGATCACCTTGGCCATGAAGGGAACATTGGCTATAGAGCGATAGTTAGACATATTGTTTATAGCCAAGCCTGGTCTTTTAAGGATGGGCTTCACCGTCTTCTTCAGCCGATGGGGGGAAATCGCATCCCTGAAGGATGCAGTGGCAATTAGAGAAGCCCATTCAGGCATGCTCCCTCCGGCAGTCTTATTCAGCCAAGAAGGGCAAGGGCCAAACAGAGAAGCTGCCGGCCTGCAGTGCACCAGTGCCCTGGAGGCGTCAGTTGGAGTAACCAGCCCAAACTCAACAAAACGGGGAGACCAAGGGGGTGCGGCACCGGCCACACCTGAGGGCGGATCAGTGCAACCGGAGTCAAGATCAGAACGGATGGCCTCTATTTTGGATTTTAAAAAGACTGTGAATGACTCACTAGTGAAATCACTAGGAGGAGGCCCCGGCAGAACAATTCAGCCTGGTGATTTGAAGCCCCATCAGTTCTCAGGGAGGCAAAGGATCTTCTTGCATCCCTGATTGCTCAAACGTAGTGCCTGGTCAACGCGCAGCCCGCAGCCTGATTCAAAGCCGTCTGATCTTTCCTCCATCTGCTCTCTAGCCCCGTCTGCTCTTGCTTCATCGCCCGCAACTCCGCCGTGAACCACGGGAAGGAGCGAGCTCGGCATTGGATGAGGCACTTGGGGGCGATCTGGTCAACAACCCCGGTGACATCTTCATACCACCTATCCACCAGAAAGATGACCAGATCATCAACCAGACCATCTGGTAAACCCCCAAAGGACTCCGAAAACTGCACAGGGTCCAGGAGCCTGCAGGGGGTGGGCCCAGATGGAAAGGCCAGGCTCCCCGCAGGGTGGAGCGGGGTGGCAATTGATAGGGGAAAAGTCAGCAGATAGTTATTTGACCATGACACAGGCCGGGACCGCAAGTTCCCGACCCCCAGATCAAAGCCCACAGAGGTGGAGGCAAAAACGAGGTCCAGGGTATGTCCACCCCTGTGGGTGGGACCGATGACAAACTGGGACAGGTTCATGGAGGCCATACACTCCATGAACTCCAAAGTCACTCCCAACAGCCTATGCCCGGCATGCACATTGAAGTCCCCAACCACCAAAAGGCGGAGGGACCTCAAAAGTGCTGCCGAGATGAACTCAGAGAGCTCTGGGGGGAATATGCAGGGTCGCGGGGAGCATGGTACACAAGCACAATCCCAAACCTGTCCCTCTAGCCCACCACAAGGTGTAGACACTCCAACACTGGGCACACCAACATCGTGGCTCTGCTGACATGAAGGGATTCCCTATGAACAATGGCCACCCCCCCGACCCTCCGACCTGCCCAGATGCTGAACACAGAACCCTTGGGGGCAAAGCTGAGAGAAGGAAGCTCCCCCACCTTTGCCCACCCAGGTCTCTGTCAGGAAAGCCAGGTCGGCCCACTTGTCCACGATCAGATCGTGGATGACAGGGGTCTTATAGTGAACTGACCTGGCATTGATCAGCAAGCAGGACAGATAGAAGGCATGGATGAAATGATTCCTGAAATGTCACAGTGGGCCGGTGGACCAGAACGGGGGACAGGCAACAAATACCTGACCCCCTATTCTGATTACCCGATTGAAAGGCCCGTCCAAAGCATACCTTCCACGGCCCGACAACACCGAGATGGTACCTCCAGAAAACTCCGGCAGTCGCATGGGAGGACCACAAAAGGAGTGGCGGATGGACATAATACAGCACAAAGCAATACAAAAACCAAAAATAAAAGAGGACATCCCAAGCAATTAACAATACTGAAATAAAATGAACAACAAAAATAATAATGACCAACAACAACAATAATGACAAAGAAAATAATATTTTAAAAATGAGATAAAGAATAATAGACTGCCAACTCCAATAGCCATCTAGCCTCCTTAAAATAGTAAAAGACAATGACACACAAAGATGGTGTAAAAGATGGTAAACATGGCAAAAAGCAAAGGGGAGGGGAAAGGGCCTCCTCCCAAGCTAAATGTCCAACCCAAGCTTGCCTTCAAATGGCTATCAGCAAGTCCGAGGGCGAAAATGTCACAGCTCGGCCCCATGGCCCTTCTGGGGGCCAAGGGCGCCTCCGTGGCTTTGAGGTGACACTTCCATGGCTTCCATGTTTGTATCCAGACTCATCAGCCATGGGACCGGGTCCAGTCCAAGAGCTGCCCCATCTGCCCCAGCATTCCAGCTACACGCTCTCCCCCAACAGTTCCACTCGAACAACGGAGCCGCAAGGCAGCACAGCCAGTAGCTAGAATGTAGGAAAAGGCACAACCAGCCAAGCAGAGGGTAAGGGGTTAGAGCCGTAGGGAATCAAGGAGGCCGGAGCAGCAAGCGGTAGAATAATCAAAGCAGCAGGGCAGCAGATCAGGAACCAGTGCCAAGACCCACATCAGCCATTTGCCACGGGTGGAAGAAGATGCTACCAGCTGATAGAGAGGTGGAGAAGCGGAGCAGCAGCGGCGGCAAAGTGGCAAGCTGGAAGCCAGCGCCAAAGCCCCACAGCAACCATGGCCAGGCGCCATAGATGTCAATAGGTGCGACCAGCTATACAGCAAGTCGGGGAGCGGCGCGGCCGATGTGGCAGAGTGGCGGACAAGCGCAGCCAGGCAGGGCACCATAAATGGAAGCTGGCACAGCTGGCAAGTCAGCAAACAAGTGGCCACTGCCATGGAACAGGCGATCGAAGCCAAAAGCCAATGAAAGGAGGGGGAGCCACAGCCAAGCAGGGCGCCATAGACAAGACCAGGCACAGCCGGCAAGATGGAGGCAGCGGAGCAGCAGACGACTGGGGACCATCCTGGTTCCAGATGTTGAAGGATCCACCACAGGAGGCGTGCCCGATGCCAAATGCCGGCGCCATCACTGCCACTGCCATGACGGACCAACCACTGGATCTGCCCAGCTCCGGGACTAAAGCTGTCTGAGGACACCACAGTCGCCATTCCTCCGCACCCCCGCACACAAGCCAGAGACTGGAACTGCACCACCAGGTCCAAAACAAAGTCCAGTAGGTCTTGCTCCACACTGTGCAGGAAGGGATCGAGGGTGGTGAAAGGAAACCAGAAAGGAGGCAAGAGAACGCTCACCACACTCACCAAACTCTCTCCGGCAGCAAACAAACCCCCTTGCGACACCGAAACTGAGGCCGAGGCATAGGGTAGGCAAGGGGCATATTAGAAACTGATGGAAGCATCAAACACACAAAACAAAATAAACAAAACTAATGGAAAGAAAAAACAGAAACGCGGCAGCGGCAATGATGTACGCCCGCTGCCACCTGCCATCATTTGTTTCGTTTTGTTTCATTATGTAGCAAACCGACAAATCAGCGTTTCATTTTTCATTTGGTGCCCATCCCTAATCCAATCCATTTCTCATCATACTGGTCAAAGTCACCATGAAAGTAGGCCCACTACATGAGGAAGAATTTGCTGAGACAGCTGCTCCTTAAATTCTCACAGCATATGGAGGGCCCAACAATTCAGGCAGCTGGGTTAATGCACATCCACAAATGACAATGACAGGTGTTCTCTAAAGTCCCGTGAAGACTAAGCCACCTTCTCTATTAAATCAATAACTTGGAAAAATATAGTGTTCCTAGGACACTCCTAATTCTTGCTCAGATACTCTGAGGATTTTCAGCAGAGCAGAAGTGGGTGCCAAATGATGCCATAGCTCCTGCTACTCAGATAGTCCTGGATCTTCACCCTTGTGAGCCATGGCTCCACTACATTGCTTGAAGTAGTGCAGGTTCAAGGGTTGGTCTGTGGCTATCTCCGGTAATACTCTGTGGTTGAGAGTCATGCCATGGGTTGGGCAAAGCCAATACCATTTCTAGAATGCCATGTTATGTTCCCATTGGGTAACAAATGAGAATGAAGGTTGCCCTTACCTGCCCTCTAGTGTGCAAGGGAGTGGCATTGTTCCTTGAACAGTTGCTTTTCAGATTTTTTCATAAACTTAGACTCTGAAAACGTGGTCCTAAAAATGCTTAGCACTTCCAGGGTGTCTCTTCCAAAGGACGGATGACAATCACCTTGTATTTTGTTTTCCAACATAAATCCTCTAGAAGATCTGTAAAGCTCCAAGAGCTTCATTTATCCTAGGAGTTGGCACAAACACATAGCTCATGCACTGACTCTTCATCTCACACACCTGCATGGAATGAAAAAGAAAGCTTTGAACTGTCATCCCTCTCTCTGGCTTTTCAGCTATTTGTCACCATTTTTGTCTTTGTCATGCATATATATGTGAGTTTAATTACCCTTGTGTATTAACCTGGATCATTAAGCTCTATGGGAAGATGTATGGAAAAACACATGAAACACAATGCATCATTTAAGCCTCTGCACACGCGCACACATTAAACCTCGTTTGTACTGATAAGCAAAGATTTTTAGTACCAAATGGTAGGGAAAAGAGAAAGTCATTAGCAGAGCACACCTTTCCATAGCTCTTTAGATGCAAATGCCACTGGAAGGAATAAGTCTTACTTTCAGGTAGAAACATATATAAAAGCTAGCCAAAAAGCTTAATGGATTAGGTATTAGGTTGCAGAGCCAAAAGTTCAATTCTGCGCTGTATGTACCAGGAAAAGAGCCATCCTAGGTAGCCTTGTAGAGCTGCCTAGATCCCCTGAGCATACCTGTTCTCACCAGATCTTGGAAGCTAAGCAGGATCAGGCCTGGCTAGTACTTGGATGGGTCACTCCCAGGAAATACCAAGTGCTGTAGGGGCCTGGAATAGCAAATGACAAGCCACTGCAGTATTCCTGCCAAGAAAACTCCATGAACAGGGGGTCACGAAGAGTCGGTCACAACTGTAACAACAAAACAACAACATCATGTAGCCTTGTGTAAGGCACACAGCTCCAGAACACCCACAGAAGGAGGAAAGCGAAAGCTAATCCTGATTACATTACATATAGAAAATTATGAAGAGAGTTATCATAAGTCAGAAATGACTTGACAGCACATAAGTGCCACTGCATGAAAGTGCAGCGATGCTATTATATAGAAAAGCAAATAGTCTACTAGGGGATTCTAAAAATGGAGCTAGGCAAAACAAGAAACTGAAACTGGGCTTCAGATCAACACCAAATTTAGCACATATGTAACAAACAGTCTGCTCTTCCTCTGTGTCAAATTTAGAAATGCTTTGGAAAAGTGTTTTCAAGTTTTTTAAATAATAAAACTATTTGGGTAGAAACAAGCAACTCAAAAAGTCTCCAGATTTAAAACAATCAAAAAGACCTGCCTTGCTTATATTGAGAAAGAATGGTTATGCCCATCACTGTTTTATTTGTAAGGAATCTAGGCTGCAGTGGTTGAAATACTGACTCTGCAAAAAGGGCTTTTAAAAAATGTGGTTTTCTTGTAAACTATAAATGCCAAACTAGGCTATAGGTGATACAGCATTCCCCTGCCCTTTCACAGTTCATATACTGCGGTCCCAGTATATCGCAGGACCATGGTATATGAAAGGCATGGTGGAGTATGTATAATAGATGATGGAAATACTGATACCATGGCATGACCCCAAGCCTCCATGTTCAACAATGGAGTTTCCGAGATCTGAGGCCCAAAAAGTGCTTTCCAACGAAATGAAAGTGAATTCTGGAAAACTGGAATTGACTTCCAGATCACTGAAAACCACTTCTGAGGCCTCCGATGGCCCTCCCGGGCCTGTCGGAGGCCCTGGAAGTGCTTTCTGGCAAACCAGAAGTGACTTCCAGATCACTGAAAACCACTTCTGAGGACTTTGACCGGCCCCAGAAGACCATCAGAGGCCCATTTGGAGCAATGCCAGGCCTCAGGTAAGTGTAGGAGGCCCCATATATGCCCCCTTTATAGGCCCCCTCAGTCCCACCCAGCAACCGCATATCACGGATTTTCAATTGTTGCGGGTTGGTCCCTACGCCCTGCAATAGGTGGGAGGTTACTGTACCTTCATAGGCCACTGATCAAATATATATATAAAAAAATCATTGGGAATTTTCATGCACAATACCCACTTCTTCAAAGCATGTACCAAAAGTCCAAACATGGCAAAAGACTTGGCTTGCCAGGAGATCATTCTTGGATGGAAAGTTCATATAAAGATGATTTTTGCTGGGCATCTCTGTCTTAGATAAGGCAGGAAGTAGCAGGGTTGAGCTATTAAGATCCATATTTGGCTGTTATTTGAGACATAGAAGTCCCTGTTTCACCAGAAGATGGGGAGAGGTTGATGACAAGAACTTTGCAGGAAGAGCAACCTGGCTGTCAAAAGGGTTAGAGACCAAATCATGGAAATAAGAAAAGAAAATCACCACAGTTCAGCAGTAGGCTGTTACTGAAGGGAAAATAAAGCTTTTAAACACTCAGGTGTCCATTCGGTGTGAACTTGGGAAAGTTACATCTCCCAGATTGCCATATTCATTGTTGTCCAGTATTTGAAGATGTTTCTCTGTGAAACCACCACCAGGAGTCCAGTGGTTTTTTTCACTTGGGCAACTGTCTACAAAACTAAAAGCTTAATCCACTTTTAATCCACTTTTAACATGCTGAGGCCTGGTGTGCACCACATGGCGTAGCATCTTGTTGTTGTTCAGTCATTCAGTCGTGTCCGACTCTTCGTGACCCCATGGACCAGAGCTCGCCAGGCCTTCCTATCTTCCACTGCCTCCCAGAGTTTTGTCAAATCCATATTGGTGGCATCGATGACACCGTCCAACCATCTCATTCTCTGCCATCCTCTTTTCCTTTTGCCTTCAATCTTTCTCAACATCAGGGACTTTTCCAAGGAGTCCTCTCTCCTCATGAGGTGGCCAAAGTACTGGAGCCTCAGCTTCAAAAATCTGTCCTTCCAGTGAACATTCGGGGTTGATTTCTTTCAAGATGGATAGATTTGATCTCCTTGCAGTCCGGTACAGTTAAATGTCCTTTCACCAGAAACTGTTTAGGGCCTAGGGAAAAAATGTACATGGACAATAACTTTGTCATGCTCCCATCAAGCCTATGGGGGCCCAAAAATTACCTATCTTCAGCCTCCACTTGTCACTTACTTGCTCATCAATCTTTAACATAGCGTAGCACAGACTGTCAGTGTCAGTTATTACCCCATCCTGGTCACACCTATCATATGAAGGATGGCTTGAATAAACAAATTTTTACTAAAAACAGAGCTAGATATGAAATGAGGTGGCAGTTCTTCTATGCTTTATATTTTATTACCTTGATACTCTTTTTATTTTCACTTGGCTGCTGTTGAACATGGAGGTTTGGGGCCATGCTGTGGTATCAATATTTCCATCATCTATTATATATACTCCACCATGACACAATGTGCTGCTACAATATCATTTTGCAGGGCATAACTTCAACTGGAGTTTAGTTCACAAAACTGTTTCAGCTGCACGTTTAGCTCTCCTTGGAAAATAACAGTGATTGGAAAAGAGGAATTTGCTCCCAAGGCTGTTGTATGAAGGTCTAGACTTCTCTGATTTGGCCCTTTTCTTGGCAGTATTATGTTTGAAGGAAGAATGTGTCTGTAAACAGAAGTGAGGATGGATTAATAGCCACTCCAGGGCAAGTACCAAGGGTTGGAGTTGAGTTTCAAAGAAAATGTAAGAGTAGAGTCAGATATAATGACCAGTGATGAAGCCATGGATCCTGTACATACCAACAAGTTAGAGCCAAGACGGAACAAACAACAACAGGTTTAAGACTTTTCAGGCAGACACAATGTGATTCCAGGCACTGTTTCGAGTAGTCTAGGTTTGTCTACATTTTGGTATTTCTGGGACCCCTTCCTTTTTCAGCTGTTTGGTTATTTACCACAGGTGTCTGACCACAAAACTATCCCTGTTGTTTTCTTTGTGTTTATTCCCAGAGTCACTGGCATGATCTAGGACAGTGGTGGTGAACCTTTGGCACACCAGATATTTTGGATCACATTCCTAGAATTCTGAGCTTAGACTGCCAATGACAAAGGACTGTAGGAGTTGTGGTCCAAAACATCTGGAGTGCCAAAAGTTTGGCACCACTGCTCTAGGGTCTACAGGTCCCCCGTGTATCAAGCTGTCATCATCTCCTTAAGGGAATGGACTTTCCCTAGCAGAACCAGGTACCTTCTCAGTCTTTAGTTCTTGTGGGAGATGGCTGTGGCTATTAGATGGGTCTTGAAGACATTCTTGAGTTCCATTTTCTTCTCTGCTGAGACATACCATCCTTAGCTAATTCTCTGGATTCAGTCAGGTAAGCTATTTATTTTCATTATTCATCATCTTTTCAACAACTCCACATACTATAATTGGTGCATTATTGTTGTTGTACTTGACAAAATATTGGTGGTGGAGTAGTACTATTTCCTTATGGAGCCACTGCAAATATCATACCTATTGTATCAGTTGCCCTGTGTGTCACTTCAGAGGAAAATGAGACCAGGCCGCATAACCTTGTCTATTTTTATAAGCTTTATCCATCCACACTTCTTTTAGGCATAAAGGTTAAAAAAAAACTGTTGACATCATGCAGCTTTTTGGGAAGTCAAAAAAACAACAGAGCTTTAATATCATTCATACAGCTTTAAGCAAAACTATAAGCACAGTAACTTAATTTTTATTTCACTCTAAAAACACAAGAGCTATCTTGCAGAAAAATGAAAACTATTAAAAGTAAGCATACATTTCATAGCCTCTTTGCTTATTTGAACACAAGTGAAAAAATCTATTTTTTTAACACGCTCACTCAAGCAATTGTCAGTTTAAATCTATGGAGGGAAATCCATGATTTCTCTGTGTTGCCTCCACTGCTGCTGTTTCATTATCTCTCCTCCCTCTCCCCACACAGTTTTTCTGTTCAGCTTGGTGTAGCTCCATTGTGGCTCAAGTTGCTTAGCTGATTCTGCTGGCTGTCATCATGCTTACATTCCACCAGCCCTTTGAGAAGCAAAGGATGCTTATAAACACTTATCTTTGTTTGTGCACCTTTGCATAGCCTGCAGATTCTGTTTCTAGCGGGTTAATGAAAAATCTTAGAAGCAAACATTTTTTGAAACAAAGATTTGATGAGGGAAATGAGGGAAACACAAACATCTTCCCTTACCTTCTTCTTTCCTCTACACTATACATTTTTATATAAAGTCTACTTCAGTAGAGACATCCATTCATTTAACATTGCTCTTCTCATGGCTAGCAAAGCCCATAAAGAAATAAACAAATAGATAAATGTGCTGGATAAGTTAAGACCTTGTTAATTACTCCTCTATGATGTCTCAGAGCTATCTGTTTTTTTCTTTAAGTTGGTGCCTTTTTTGTGTGGACTGGTTTTTTTACTTTGTTTGCTGTCATAAGAACATAAGAACATAAGAACATAAGAAGAGCCATGCTGGATCAGGCCAAAGGCCCATCTAGTCCAGCTTCCTGTATCTCACAGCGGCCCCACCAGATGTGTTTGGGAGCGCATGAGACTAGATATCTGTCTCCTGATACCACTCTCCTGCATCTGGCCCTTGAAGTACCCTGGTTTAAACCCTGGAGGTTACACATCTCCATCATGGTTTGTAACCTGTGATGGACTTTTCCTCCAGGAATCTGTCCAATCCCCTTTTGAAGGCATCCAGGTCAGATGCCATCACCACATCCTGTGGCAGGGAGTTCCATAGACTTACAACGCGCTGGGTGAAAAAATATTTTCTTTTGTCAGTTCTTACTCTCCCAGCACTCAATTTGAGTGTATGTCCCCTAGTTCTGGTATTTTGGGAGAGGGAGAAGAGCTTCCCTCTATCCACTTTACTCATACCCTGCATTATTTTGTATGTCTCAATCATATCCCCCCTCAATCGCCTTTTTTTCCAGACTAAAGAGGCCCAAATGTTTTAGCCTTTCTTCATAAGGGAGGTGCCCCAGCCCAGTAATCATTTTAGTCGCTCTCTTCTGCACCTTTTCCAGTTCCACTATGTCTTTCTTGAGATGCGGTGACCAGAATTGTACACAATACTCCAGGTGGGGCCTTACTATTGTTTTGTATAATGGCATTATAATGTTGGCTGTTTTATTTTCAATCCCCTTTTTGATAATCCCTAGCATGGAATTGGCCTTCTTCACCGCTGCCACACATTGGGGAGACACCTTCATGGAGCTGTCCACCAACACACGAAGATCTCTTTCCTGATCCATCATGGATAACTCAGAGCCCATGAGTTGATAGATGAAGTTTGGATTTTTTGCCCCAATATGCATTACTTTACATTTGGTTACATTAAAACGCATTTGCCATTTCTCAGCCCATTCCCCCAGTTTGGAGAGATCCTTCTGGAGCTCTTCACAATCTTCTCTGGTTTTTACCACACGGAAAAGTTTTGTGTCATCGGCAAACTTGGCCACCTCACTGTTTATCCCTGTCTCCAGGTCATTTATGAACAGATTGAAAAGCACCGGTCCCAGGGCAGAGCCCTGGGGCACACCGCTTTTCACTTCTCTCCATTGTGACAATTTCCCATTGACACCTACTCTTTTTTTCCGGGATCTCAACCAGTTCTCAATCCATAAGAGGACCTGCCCTCTTATCCCCTGACTGTGCAATTTTCTCAGCAGCCTTTGGTGAGGGACTGTGTCAAAAGCCTTTTGAAAATCCAGATAGACTATGTCAACCGGTTCACCCAAATCCACGTGCCTGTTGACCTTTTCAAAAAATTCTAAGAGGTTTGTCAGACAAGATTTACCCTTACAGAAGCCATGCTGATTTTCTCTCAGCAAGGTTTGTTCTTTTATGTGTTTTAAGATTTTATCATTTGATATGTACACCATCCAGAATAGTGCTGTGCATTCATGGGGTGATAGTAAATAATCACATTCTTGACAGAATTGTTTCTATAGATTTGTGACAAACTCTGCATATAGTATATCACTTATACAGTGGACCCTTTTATAACAAACAGCTTGTATAACATAAAATTTGTAAAACATAAAAAATTCTGGAGATAGGGGAAATTTGCTTAACAGAATCGCCTATGGGGAGAATCCGTACAACATAAAAATGGGATCACTCTGTTTTCAATGCATTCCTATGGGAATTTGTATAAAGGAAAATTTGCTTAACATAATTTCATTTGGAACGAATTAATTCCTTTATACAAGATACCACGGTACATTGTTTCCTAAGGAGGAGAATGAGGAGTTCATGGGTGATAGCTGGAAACAGGCACAAATTAAAAAGGAAGAATAGGAAAAGGAAAAGGAATTGCAAACTTCATTCAAAAACTACTAATTTGTCAATTCATATTTCTACAAATTGATACCAGTAATGAATGTACATTGACAATTTTTAGTGATTTTGATTCATCAATTTGTTGAGGGATGAAATGGCCCCCAAAGCACCTAGGGACACCAACTTGTGGGGAAACTTCACCTGACTCTCCTCTACAATCCCTCCAAGTTTGGTGAAGGCTGGGTTTCTCCAAGACTGTTGTTCAAGGGTACTTACTTGCGGGTAGAATTTGTGGGTGTATAACTCAGATGTGTGAAACCAAATCTTACCCAAACTTGGAGGGATTGTTGACAAGAGGCATGGGAGGCTTTTCTGTCAATTTGGTGTGTCTCTAGGTGTCTGGGGGAAACTTTCTTGGGGAACCCTATTTGTGAGCTCAAAACTCAGACATACAGAAACCAAGCTTCACCAAACTTGCAATATGCTGTCTCTAGGTGCCTAGGTGGCTTTACAAGGTATTAAAGAAAAATGAATTTATGGCTTGATATGTTAAATTCATAAATTCATTTTTGTGATATTGGACCATGACAGAAATTCATTTTTGTGATATTGGACCATGAGGAATCACAGATGAATCACCATGTCTCAGATTTGTCCCCATCTCAAGTGATAGCACTTAGTTTACCAGCTTCCAACTGAGGAGACTGGAAGGCCATGGGTATTGGTCCATAAGGGAAGTGCCATGTGGTTACTCTGAAAAATTTTTCCTGTCATGGTCTCCATTTAGTTGATCTCATCTTGAGGCCTGAATAACTCCCACTTTTCTGAAAGACTTTGATCAGTTCCCCATCCTCTTTTTCTCCATATGTTCATCAATCCCAAATCTAAACAGCTATCACCATCAAGTCTATTTTTTCCTCTGGGTTTGTCCTCCAGTTTCATTCCATTCTTCAATGATTTATTTCTGCCAGCTTTCCTTTCAAGTATATACTGAAAAGCCTTTATGACAGTAAGCGTGTTGAAAAAGGATTTAAAAAAGCAGTGTGTTCTGTTTAAAATAATAATTCACACATGGTTCAGGGTTTCTGGCAAATCATCAAGTTTCTAATTATGCCAAAAGCTACATTTTATTTTTGTCTTCAGGGCCACTGAAGACATGACATTTTCTACAGGGGGAGTAATCCTTGTCTGTGAGGGGAAATTTACCTCTTCACTCATGAAGTACATTGTTTATTCTTCTGCCAGCACACAGATCAAAAAGCCTACATTTGTATGGAAACTCATTACAGCTTGTTAACTTATTATAAGCAGAAAGCAATTCTCCAGAGGCTGCTGTACAAGCTTCATTAACCAGCAGTCTCCATTAATCTTGGTGGGACTCTGTGCAGAACTCTTGAGCAGGTATTACTTTTGCAAATGGAGATTCCTCAGTAGCTGATTGATATTTCACCACTAGCCTCCCCTCTTGAGACAACAAGTGCAGAGATGCTTGCTTTGTTAAGGTATGGGCTGATGGTTGGCTGAAACATGGGGATGAAGTACAAGCCAGCTATTTGATTTTATTGGCAATTTATTTCCTGTTAACCATCATTGGTACAAGCCTACTTCTCTTTTGTCGCTTTTCAGCTCTTCCTCTCCTCCCCACTCCCCCATCTTTTCATAGTAGAAATATATTGTGAATACAGGTGGATGAAAGATAATTTTCTTCTAATGACTTCTGAAAAAAAAATTCAGATCCTGGATTCTGGCACTTCTGCATATTGGCATCTTATCTATCTATCTATCTATCTATCTATCTATCTATCTATCTATCTATCTATCTATCTATCTATCTATCTATCTATCTATTTGATTTAGAGATGGGCACAATCCAGAAAACCAAGGGTTCTTCTGGTTCGGGCCCACCCTTGGTTCGGTTCGGGTTCAGGTTCGAATGAATTATTTTAAAAAAATCATTCGAACCCGAACCAGTTCAGTGGTGGCAGCGGTGGTGGTGGGAGCCACGATCCTGCCTCCTCGTACGGAGGCGAGACTGTGGCCCTCTCCCGACCACCCTCCGCTGCGAGTGGAAGACAGCTGGGCTGGCTGTCATGCACCCGCAGTGGAGATCGCTGGAGAGGGGGCTGCAATCCTGCTTCTACATGCGGAGGCGAGACTGCGGCTCCCTCTCACCACCCTCCACCAGGAGTGGATGACAGTCAGTCCGGCTGTCATCCACTTGCGGTGGAGGGCGGTCGGGAGAGGGCTGCGGTCTCGCCTCCACATGAGGAGGAGTTATTGCGGCTCCCGCCACCACTGCCGAACCTTTAGAGGGGACCGCGGGCTCATCTGCACAATCAGAGCTGAGCCTGCGGCCCTCTGTCAACGAATCGCCGCCACTTGGAGATGACAGCTGGCTCAGCAGTCATCTCCCTGCAGCAACAATCCATTTAGAGGGGACCACAGGCTCGATTCTGCTTCTGCAGCCAAGCCCGTGGTCCCCTCTGAAGGGATTTCCACTGTGGAGGCACTGCTTGTGCAGCCGAGCCCGCAGTCCCCTCTGAAGGGATCTCCGCCACGGGGAGATGACAGCTGGCTCAGCTGTCATCTCCAAGTGGTGGAGATCCCTTGACAGAGGGCTGCGGGCATGGCTGTGCAAGCAGTGCCCTGGTGGTGGAGATCTCTTGGGAGAGAGCCCTGTTCCCGCCTCCACATGTGGAGGCAAGAACGGGGCTCTCTCTCTCTAGACAGGTCAGCAGGAAATGTTTGAAAATGGTCGGGAGTCAGCAGGAGAGTGGGGAACTGTCTTCTTGAAAATTTTCAGACTAATGTTGCCACCCTGTCATGGGCTGGATCCCTTTAAAAATGGCCCAGTCGGCACCAGGGGGTCCCCCCAGTGCTGACTGGGCCATTTTTAAAGGGGTCCAGCCCATGAAAGGGTGGCAGGACCTCTCTGAAAATGTCCCGTTTGCCAAAGCAGGAGCTCCGCGCTGGCAACCGGGCCATTTTCAGTGGGATCCTGCTGAGCTGTCATCACCTGGACCCCTTTAAAAATGACCCAGTCAGCACTGGGGGGGACCCCCTGGTGGCGACTGGGCCATTTTTAAAGGGCCCCTGCCAATGACCCCCTGGTACCAACTGGGTCAGGTTTAAAGCAGTGCAGCAACTAGCAGCCCAGCAGGAGTCCTTTGAAAAGTCTAGTGAGTGCTGTTCCAGGGATTGAGCTGCCCTCCCTAGCATTTTCAGATGGGTCCTGCCGATGTGTCATTAGCTGGGGTCCTTTAAAAATGGCCCAGTCGCCACCAGGGGGTCCTCCCAGGTTAAAGGGATCCAGCAATTGACAGCTCGGCAGGAGCCCGACCCATTTGCTGAAGTCTCCTGCCAGGCTGTCAATTGCTGGACCACTTTAAAACTAGCCCAGTCTGTCTCCTCTAGGAACAAAATTACTCATCCTAGAGGAAATGACCGGGGAGCTTGTTCAAACTATTCCCTGTAAGCCTCTGAAATTTGGAAAGGTTTGGAGCTCAGAAGGCTGAGCTATTAAGATCCAAAGGGGGTTCCCAAATATTTCTAATTGAATTGGGAAGCTGCAATAGCCCCTCTGCAGGCGAGTGATTAGTGGCTTTGCTTCTGAATCCCAATCCAATTAGAAAGTTTTTTTCCTAGAGGCACCCCCTTTGGAGTTTAATAACTCAGCCCCCTGAGCAACAGATCTCTCCAAATTTGGGGGGCTTACAGGGAAGAGCTTGAGGAACTTCCCCAGCAGTTTTGGTGCCAATATATGGCTACAATCCTTATTTTTGAGTACATAAACATAACAAAACATTTGGAGAAGTTTGGGGATCAGGGGGCTGAGTTATTAAGTTACAAAGGGGGTCCCAGTAGTTAATTGAAATTGTGTGTACAGCATGCACCACCAATAATAGGTGTAAATTAACCCTATTTCAACCTGATCTATTAAACTAAAGGGAAGACCCAAATACCAACAGATTGCCTCAATATTAGGTCTAAAGTGGACTACAGACTGATTATATGTAGGGACCTTTACAACTGGCTCATAGACTGAAACTGACTGGCCGGAGAGAGGAAGACAGATGGGCAATATAGAAATCTAATAAATAAACAATAACATGACAAGAGAGGCAGCAAAAGTGGCAGCTTTTTCCCCTGCCTTCCTTTCAGCTGTCAATTCTGAGATCTATGTGTCATCTCAATACAGAGATGCTTCCTTTTGTTGGTGTTGCCTTATCCATCCCCACCACCACCACCATCCCAGGACTAGAAGAATATTTGGGCAAGTGAGCAAGTTGCAGGGGACTTGAGCAGGCTGCTTGGTGGCTATCCTTCCCCTCCCATCTCACCCCTGCTATTGACACAAATAGCAGGGGCAAATGGCAGATTAATGCAGAAAGAGGCATTCCCATAAGGGGAATCAATTTATAGGTTGATTCCACATCCCTGCTAAAATAAACAGACCCCTGGCAGAGAAGTAAAACAACTCCCTACTGCTCAAAAAAGCATGGTTCCCCATCACCTTTATCCAATATTATGCATGTCTTTTGGAGCCACCCATTTTTACAACAATTCAAAAGAGATTTAAGCCCAAATCAAATTAGATTTTAAGCAATGTAACTACCATCTGAGAGTGGGGGAAACACTGCTCTTTTCACCCCACACTGAGATTTATCTTGGTGATTTTGTTCTTAATCCCAAGAATTCTTGCAGGAAATCGCATGGAATTTCTTGAATGTTTTATGGCCATATCCTCCCCTCTCCCCCAGAAGAAACACCAACAGGGGATTATTTATAATGATACCAAGACAAAATGACATCTTGCCTACACGTGACCTCCTAGAAAGTTCATAGAGCTGTACTGAGTTGTCAATTTCCTCTTTGAAACAAGTGTGGAAGACAGAGAGAATAGACAAAAATCCTTGTTTTCCCAATAAGTCAGTAAATCTTGCTCACGAGGAAGGTCTTGGGGTCATTGCAAGACTAGGAAAATTGCTGAATACAGAAATTAGTTGAATATTTGCAGCATCCCTATGCATATGCACTAAGACTTACCTTAGTTAAATAGTATTGGACCTACCCTAGCCTTTGGGTTCATCTGTTTCGGGCCCACACTTGGTTTGGTTCAGTTTGGGTTCGTATGAATTAAAAAAAATCATACAAACATGAACTGATCTGAACTGGTTTGGGTCCAACTTACCCAGTGGTGGCAGCAGCGGCAGCAGCAGTGGCAGTGGGCAATCCTGGCCCCGGCGGCAGGGGCTTTTTGAGGCACTGGCTTGGGACCAGCACCTCATTTGTTTTTTATCAAGCGCTGACCGGGCAGCTCCTGGGGCTGGGTCGGTGCTTCTTTTATCCCCCCCCCTGAATTTGGAGCTCCAACCCAGCCACCCCTGGGGCAGGGTTGGCACTGCTTTTTTTTTTAAAGCACCGACCCCACGTCTCCTGGTGCCAGGTCGGCACTCTTTTTAAAATTTATTATTTTGTTTTAGAGCACCGACCGCAGGGTTTTTGTTTTGTTTTGTTTTAAAGCACCGAATGCGTGGCTCCTGGGGCCCAGTCGGTGCTGTTTTTATTGTATTTATTTTTTTCTTGAATTTATTGTGCCGACCATGCAGCTCCTGGGCCGGGTAAGCACTTTTTTTAAAAAGTCCCCATGCCGGGGCTTTCCCCACCCTTCCACAGCTGAGAGGCGCTTGCTTCCTAGGGCCCAGGGACAGGAGTTCCAGCACTCGGCAGACAAGGTAAGTGCCAGGAACAAAAAACGAAGTGAACAAAATGGAAATTTCCATTTCGTTTCATTTCATTTTTCTTTGATATGTTGCTTCATTATTCATTTTGTTAGCTAATGAAATGAATAACGAATAACAAAACAAATTAAACATTTGTTTCATGCCTATCTCTAGGCAGCAGTAATTATCAGAAATTAAACACTTATATGAGAACCTCAGGCCCTTCTGCTGGACAAAAATGAGAAATGTTTTGTTTCTGTAAATCGCCACCATTGATGACCTTGTTGGCTTAATACAGCATAGTAGATTTCAGCCATTGATTTCAATGAGTGTCTTCTAAATGGGATAAAATCTGAATCCAACCCATCGTGATCTATTTGCTCTTCCTATCCTGCTCAAACACCTGAAACAAGACAGCTGGCTAGAGGGTGCTTTGGTACTAATAGTCCATCTCTTGTACAGAATGCTTTCCAGATCCTGCAGCAGTGAAAATCATGCTCTTTATTTCAGTTTTGCACATCTACCAGAAATACTCCTGTAGAAGTGGACCAGCTATGTATAACATAAACTATTGATCACAATAGTACAAGATACACTTCCACTAAGGGTGCAACGATGAAAGTATGTTGTGACTCTGTGCAGGCATAATAGATATTCATTTTGAACACATCAAAATTCAGCATACAGATGTTTATTTTAAACCAAAGCCTTTGAAGTTCTGTAGCTGATCACTGCCACATTTATTCCAGTTGGTTTCTGCTCTGCAGAAAGAAAGAAAGAAAAAGTGGTGGTTCTAAAATTCTTTTTTTTCTTTTTGCCCCCCTTTTAATACTCAGCTACCTAATACAGTACTGCCTTTCAGAAATTCTTTCTAATGTACCAAGCAAAGTTTTCCTGAAAAACAACTCCGAATCAGACTCTTGCTTGAAGACGTTTGCCCTTTTTTTGTTATGTAAAACACGGTATTCATTATGCAGCCTTTTGCTCCGTTTTTGCTTGCCTCTGCCAAACTGTTTCAATGTGGATCAAATACAGATGGTTGAATAATATCAGATTTGACCCAGTAAGAAATAGAAAGTGAGATAGTCACATCTGCCTGAGCTGTCTTCTGCAATGAGTCCAATTATTTTCTTATTGCAAAGCAAAGGTTCTTTATTATCATTATTATTACATTATTTCACACGGTTCATTGCTTTCTAAATCTGAGCTAAGGATGATGTGCTTGAGAAGAGACACCGGGTCTCCAGAATCACCTCAGGACAAGTGAAGATTTGCAACCCAGACAGCCCTTGTTTTGCAAATGATGGGCCACGCAAATGCAAATGACAGATTTGACTTTCAGATCAGAAGAACATAGCAAACACAATATCTTACCATATTTGAAGGGTCATAAAAGTTGCCTGTTCTTTCCACACCACGTGATAGGATCGGCTTATGTTCTTTGCAAATGGAAACTTTCCAAGTGGGCATTTCTGAAGCATCACATTAGATAGGATCTGAAACACAGCAATGCTTTTGCAGTGATGTTGCCACAGCAGTTCCTTTGGATTAAAGGACAGTGACCTCAGACCCCACCCCCACCCACCCACCCCAATATTTCCATCTTATCACATGGCAATTTTCTTCAAAGTAATGCTTGGCAGAATTTTCTAGTAGTATGGAGAGGATGCAGGAGACACATAATTTAGATTCAAGTGATGATTTGGAATGTGAATGCATGATGTTTTGGGGAAGAGATGTTGTGATTCAAAAGTGAACATGTATGCTTACTTTAGTGAAAAGCCTTTGAGAAATGTGGCTATTTCACGTCCTACCTTCTTCTGCGATTACGTTTGTACCGTGACAGTGTTGTTCCCGGTCACGTGGTTTTGTCCCTGTTCAGTCCCTGTTTCCATTTATTCACGGTCATGATAACTTGTCTCGTGACAAATGTTACTTCACAGCCTTGTTTCATGACAAGATCTGCTTTTCTGAAGAAGAAAAAACACCCATAAAAATAAAGGGCACACCACACCACCTTTGCTTCGTCTATTCGAAAAGTCGATCCACAGCACTCAAAAGTATGAGAGAAATGGACGGACGCAAGTTCACGAGCGGAAGATTGCCTTCGTTACGTGACAGTTGTTACCTCACAGGAACAAAGACAAAAGAATTCTCCCGCCCAGGGGCAGGTACGGCTTGTCACGCTCTGTTCCTGGTTCTGGGGGTGTGGTCGAGACAACTTTTTGCTGTCATGCTATGGACGTGAAGTAAGTTTTTTTTGTACTGGTCCCAAGTGGGACAGCAAGGAGGGATGAACGGGACATGAAGTAACCTCCAAAGTCAGACATAAGACTCTGGTGAAGTCCTTCATAATGAATGATTTCACTCAAGAAGTATTCATGAGCCAGAATCCTGCTGCTGTTGATAAGGTTTGCATCACTTGCTCCAGCTAATTGTGCATCATTGAAAACAATACCGGGACACATCTCAGTTGTGTGCTTAATTGTGTACCTTCTTGTGCAACTGAAATGTGCCCTGGCACCTTTACAGATAGCTAAACTGAACCACAGACCTTACACAAACCAACAAGATTCCGGCCTCATTACTGAGAACCTGTACTGGTAACAAAAGCTGCTATAGAAGTTAAAAGATCAAGTGTCAATGGACACAGTGATATGAAGAGAAATATATCAAAGATGTATACTTTGATACCAACCAACCACTTCAATTCAGTCTGATTTTTTTGTCTTAAAAATCACAACCTGATGCACTTTGAACCAGTTTTTAGCCTGCCTCATTCAATTTATACCTGAATATTTCAAAGTACAGTAGTACCTCGTAAGACAAATTTAATTTGTTCTACGAGTCAACTCGAAAAATTATCTTACAAGGCACGGTTACTGATAGGAATGCATTGAAAACCAATTAATCCATTCCAGAAGAAACAGATCAATAGGTTTTCAATGCATTACTAGGGGAAGACTGTATCACCCCCATCAATCAAGGGACAGTGGAAGGCTGTCCCCCCAGCCAACAGACAGCTGATTTTGACAGTGGTGTCTCTTGGCTGAAGGGGAAAACAGCCTTCCGTTGTCTCTTCATTGAGGAGGCAGCCACCTCCTCTTAGTCCATGTCTCTGTGTAGAGACCCGGGTGAAGAGGATTCCCTGCTCTGTCCAACAAAATGTTGGGCAGAGCCGGTAATGATGGATCTTTGGCCAGCCCGGGTGACTTTCAAGGCAAGCAGCAGTGACAATCTGCCACCACTGCTTGCCTTGCAAGCCTCCTGGGCTGGGAGGAGATCCATTTTTAAATGTCCCACCATGACCACTCTGGCCCCAGCCGGAGCGCTCATGGAGGGACATTTTAAAATGCATTTTCTCCCAGCCCGGGAGGTTTGCAAGGCAAGTGGTGTTGGTGATGTGGCATGATCCCTTGCCTTGCAAACCTCCTGGGCTGGGCGAAGAGGCATGGGTCCGTTCTCCTAGCCCGTGCTACTTGGAAGGCAAGCAGTAGTGGCAGATCACCACCACTGCTTCCCTTCCAAGCAGCACAGGCTGGGCAAAGGTCAGTGAATCCCTGCCCCCCAAAAAATGGGGGGGGGGCAGAGCAGGGGCACTTTGATCCTCACCCAGCCTAGGCTGTTCATCTTATTTCAGCACTTTTTTTTTCTAAATTCAGCCAAAATGGTCATAGTATCATCCACCCTTTGGTAGAAAAACTAACAGATGGCATAGAAGTTGATGAAAAACCAAGACCTTTGGACTCCAGTAGTGTTGGTGATTTAAACCCATGGCAAACGTATAGAACTGCTCAAGATGGATACCGGTGTATGCAAAATGCAAGAATTCCAGGGAAAAAAATGGAAAAGGCAACAGAGCCACACAGTTTGTCTAAAGAGTTACACTGTATTGAATCTTTACTGCTCCCATTTTTATGTCCTTCCTGTCCTCCCCCTGCTTGTCTTTTAAAGTTGCTCTTTACATGTCCAACTCTTATAGCCTGGCTTCATAAACTAGTCCCTTAATTATGTGTTTTGCTGTTCTCAAGTGAGTATTCAATTTATCTGTGTCTTTCTGGCATTTAGGTTCACCAAACTAAAAGCCATAAGAAAGAGCAATAAGCAAATCACATTCTTTTTTATAGTGTTTTTGGCTTCTGTTATTTGCTTTAAAAATAAATAACCAAAATATGTCACGCTGAGTGTGATTTTAAATGGATTGGACTCACATAACAAGTAGATATAATCTAGGCTCCATCATATGTACTGTAGGCCATAATATCAATAGGAGACAAAGTAATTATAACAGATTTGCATCTCATAGATTTCAATTATTTCATTTCTCCCCTCACAATCTTATCTTATTTATCTATCCATCTGAGTAATTCTATTTTTTGTTTGTTCTATGTGTCTATACAGTAATACCTTGGTTACGAATACTTTGGTTTGGAAGACGAGCAACCATTTCTGATCGATTTTGCCTTGGTCAATGAGCAATGTCTTGCAATACCAGCAATGGAGCATGTCACATGATCACATATGAGCCAATGGTGGCTATTTCCCTCTCACTGCTGGATTGTGGGTGATTTTCTAGAACATTCTCTCTCAAGCAAGTCTTAAAAGCAGAAGGAGGAGAGAGGAAAGGAGGTTTCCCTTGTACCAGGCAGGAACATCCTCAAAGGGGAGTGCAGGTTAGAGTTTTATTTTTATGTTTATTTATCTTTTTATTTAATTTGTTTTTATCTTTCAAACCATTTCTAATCATGGGGCAGCTTGTCAGGTGTATATAGGGGTACAAATTGCATTTTATTATTGTCATATTAAAACACAGAGTGAAATCCAGGTTTTAGTCCCAAGCAGGACAGATTCCACAGCCAGGTACCTATATCATGGTGTGGACATGGACTTCTAGCCAACATCTCTTGTAAGTTATGGCATTTTTTGTGTTCAGTATGTGATCTATGGTGACCCAGAATGAATAATCTGAATTTCCATTATTTCTTATGGGGAAATTGGCTTTGATATATGAGTGCTTTTGTTTACAAGCATGTTTCTGGAATGAATAATGCTCCTAAAACAAGGCATTACTGTATTTGACTGCCAATATGTAGTAGTGAATAGAGATGGGCACGACCAGGAAAAATGACGTTTCGAGTTGTCGTGTGTCGGAGCCAGCCCGTTTCGGCCCGTTTCCGTTTGTCGTGAAATTTTTAAAAAATTTGTCGTTTCGTTTGTTGTCTGTCGTTAGTACTGGTTTAGGGGGGGTAGGGTAGAGGGCTCCTGGAGGCACCTCTCTGGGGTGGGTGCCTCCTCTGGCCCGCTACGAAGGGAAGGCATTTAGCAGGCTCCTGGAGGCATCTCTCTGGGGTGGATGCCTCCTCTGGCCCGCTACGAAGGGAAGGCATTTAGCAGGCTCCTGGAGGCACCTCTCTGGGGTGGATGCCTCCTCTGGCCCCCTACAAATGGAAAAGGAAGGGTACATGACCATGTAGCCATTGCGTATCAAGTGGCACTGGCAGAGGCACCTCTCTTTTGGGTGCCTCTAGCTCACTAAGAAGGACAGCATACTGGCGTACAGAGTTTTTTGGAACTTTGGACTGGTGAGCGAGGTGAGAGAAGAATGCCTCTGCTGGGCACCCTCTGGCTCACTAAGAAGGGAAATTTACTTGTGTGTAGTGCAATGCGAGTACAGATCTGGCTTAGGGTTGGGGTTAGGGCAAGGGCTAGGCTTAGGGTTATTATGGGTAAGGTTAGGGTGAGTTAGTGGGCTGCACCTCTGGGTGCCTCTGACCCACTAAGAAGGACAGTGTACTGGTGTATGGGTTATGGTTAGGGTTAGGGTTAGGGTTAGGGCTAGGGTTATAGTGGGCTTTTTATGCCTGACTGGCACATCCCAGAAGTCTCAGTCAAAACCTGGCCAAGTGGCCATGCGATTGGTGGAATGGCTCCAAAGATTTGCATGGTCCCATCCCATGGCCAGCCCATCATTGCGCAGGTGTAAAAAAATAAAAATAAAAATAAAAATAAAAATAAAATAAAATCAATGGGATTGGAGACAGATGTTTCTTGCAAGAAAAACCCATTGCTGCTACTGTAAAAATTCAGGCAGTTAAAATACCTAATTTTTGCATGTTTCTATGTGGTGCTTTGGTGGGTTTTTGGACCACGATTTCAAAAAAAAATATTGTGGTTGCCATTTTGGATTCCCACCGCACCGCATGGCATGGCGAGACGACGAGGATGCCCCCCCCACCAGAGCAGCCCAGGACAGGAGAGGGGGGGAGGCCGGGGACACCCCCCCCCAGAAACCACCCCTCTGGTAGGTGCCGTCACTCAGGCAGGCATATTTTTGCCTGCTTTTTTGGCCAGGAATCAGAGTTTTTTTTTAAAACTTTTTTTTCTGTGCCGCTTGGCATCGCGCGATCGCCGCGATGCCAGGAACGACAACGACAAATCAGACCCAAATTTTCTTTTATCGGTTCGAGTTCGAATTCTGATGGCTTAATTGTCGTTACCGTTTCCGTTGCGTAACGGAAACGAGGAACGGAAACGGAAACAAGAATTTCTCCAAGTCGTGCCCATGTCTAGTAGTGAATAAAGAGTCACACTAAAACTCACAATACCTGGCCTCAAACCCACACTTTCTCATAAAAACTCCCTTGGAAGCATGAAAAGTGTGCAAACCACTCCTTGAGAATCTCACAAACTTCAGCACTGTTATTAGGGGTACGATAGGTCAGACACAACTTGACAATTTATAAGAATAACATCTATTTTTACATTCTTGTGTTAAGTGCAGAACAATTTGGCCACTTGAAAATGTTTGGCTTGTGAAAGGTGTCAGCCAGTTATTTCTGTTTTTGAATGTCTGGAGCCAACAACTGCCATTGTTTGGTCTCACATCTTGTCTATGTTAAAGTGTGTATTCACCTTGTAATCAACTTCAATTTTTTTGTTTGTGTGCAATCAGGGAAATTGAACTTCAACTGATATCCTGGTGATGTTCCTCATAGCATAAGAAGCATACTGGGGACTAGATTGGATATGAAATTAATTGAGCTGTTTTACATAATTTATTTAATTGCTTTTAGGCAAGTAAATGAATTAGAGTTGTTTTTGCAAATTTTTTTGCCCGTGTATACTATGTGTATATGTACAATGACAATACATTAAATTGAATTATATTTTAGTGTTATTTGCATGTTTTCTTTCCTTTTAATTTTGAGCTGATTTTGAGCTAGATTTTAAATGAACTTTCTCCAGGTTTGATAGAAAGGTGAGCTATAGCTCTGATAAATGCATGAACATGGGAATAGACGGCTTGCTGAGCTGGATTCTGAGACTAGCAGACATGACTCCTTACTAGCTTGAGAACTGTTTCTTGAAAATTTATGAAAAAGAGAAAGTTGAACAAGTGTCTACCACCCATCAACTTAGTGTTCATTAAAATCTCAGCATTTGTAGTTTTATTTGTTTCTCAGGGAATATATGTAGTTTAAAAAGTAGGCTTCTGAAGAATGATTTCTGAAAGACTTCTACAAAGAACCACGGCTGCTGTATTGTTGAATTCTCTTTTGATCTGTAGTCCATATGGAAGAGAGTTCTTCTTATCACTTTAAATCTGTGTAAGATCAGATGTTAACATAGTTCAGTTGTGCTTTTCGTTAGCCAATTCCCTGTTTTAAGTAAATGTCAGCATCTGCTCTTGGCTTTGGCTCTAGTTAAGGCTGACATGATGACTCCCCCCCCCCCAGTTGGAGTAGGGTCTTTCTCATGAAAAAGCAAAGCAAAGTAGTCTCTGGGCAGTTTACAGTTTCATTACAGTATGCAGGCTACACATTGCCCCCCCCCCAGCAAGCTGGGTACTCATTTTACCGACCTCGGAAGGATCGAAGGCTGAGTGAACCTTGAGCCTGCTACCTGGGATTGAACCCCAGGTCGTGAGCACAGTTTTACCTGCAGTACAGGCATTTAACCAGTTAATTCTTTCTTGTTTGAAGAAATTCCCAGATTGTACTTAGAGGGAACAGGAGAGAAATGTAGAATGGGAGAGGAAGATAGAGGAAGAAAGGTGCATTAATGTTTTTGTCTGAGAATGTACCCATACATGCATGCATGGTAGCACACATGAGAAACAGCAGTCAAACCTTTTAATGTAACAAAACAGCCTGAAAAGTCACTGTTAAACTGGATTCTCTGCCCCTCCCATCACACAACACACAACACACATAAAAACTCACCACATTATTCCTGGATGCTGATTA
Organism: Phrynocephalus forsythii; assembly: GCA_029282475.1. NCBI lineage: Eukaryota > Metazoa > Chordata > Lepidosauria > Squamata > Agamidae > Phrynocephalus > Phrynocephalus forsythii. Next base: position 176,889,150 of record JAPFRF010000001.1, on the reverse strand, counting down.
ATTCTGGATGCTATTTACTTCTGTATATAGAGACACTTCTAAATTCAATAATTTGTATTCAGGTTTCCCCAGAGTATTTTCAGTCAGTTCATTATGATATGAGTACAGCATTAAGGCTAGTGATTTCAGCAGCTCTATGCATAATACTAATTCCATAAAAGTCCCCAAAATTTACAAGACATCTGCCTTAACAATTACATAAAAGTGAAATTCACAGCAGTCAATTTACATAACATACCTTTACAAAGATATAAGTGGTATCCACCAAAGAGGTAAACAGGGCATCCAGTATTAATTGGCAATGTAAAAGTGTGTGTGTGTGTGTGTGTGTGTGTGTGTGTGTGTGTGTGTGTGTGTGTGTGTGTGTGTGTGTGTGTGTGTGTGTGTGTGTGTGTGGTTATAGTCATCATGACCGACTCTTCGTGACCCCATGTCCATGGAGTTTTCTTGGCAGGAATAATGGAGTGGTCTGCCAGTTCCTACTCCAGGCACCTACAGCACCTGGTATTCCCTGGTGGTCTCCCATCCAAGTACTAACCTGGCCGACCCTGCTTAGGCTTCTGAAATCAGGCGAGATTGGATGTGCTTAGGGCATGGTGCCAATTTACAGAAATAACAAAAATCAGAATACAAATTCAAAGGTTGAACCTCCTTCTCCATGCACACATATCTTTCTGTCTCACAAGAAGTATTTTTTTAAATTTTGGCACTTTCTCCATAGAAACTGGGGTAGTGAAATGGCCTCTAAGCAGCTAAACTGCAGCTCCGAAGCCATCACTTACTTCCATTTGATTAGTCTCAAATCATCTCTTCTAGATGGGTGCTGCTGAAGGAGCAACTTGCCTTCTCATTTATCAACCCCAGCGTGAATGCATGCTTGGCCCTCAACTAACTGAAAACTGACGGTTCTGTGGCACTCCAGACCATCTCAAGGACCATGTGTTGTAATTATGGGATTTCCTGGGGGTCTGTTCTTCGTGGCTTGCAAATACATAGACCAGGTCCTGGGGAAAAACATACACAAAACATTTTGGTTTGGGCTACAGCCAGGAAATGTTTCAAAGATAGGCCTTGGTCCATAGACAACAAGCCACCACTGTGTTTATTAAACTCCTTCTAATCCCTATATGTGCACAGTTGAAACCAGTTAAAAGCATTCCATTGTGGTCCAACGTAAGACCTGTTCCTATTGTCTGGCAATCAAAGAAGCACTTTGGGGAATAGGGAAGCCCTCAGTTAAGGATCCAGAACACTTTGTTTTATTTAACAGAAACAAAACCTCCCCACACAGCCTTTTGTTATATCTTTAAAAAGAAAATCTGTCTTAAATTGGTAACATTCTATATTTTAACAGGCCCAGAACATCTTGTCCTACATGATTCAGAAATTAGTGTATACTGCTGAAAACTGCATACAACATATACCTTCTTGGCATAGGGATCATGTCTGGGAATAGCTATGGAGTTTACAGGAAAAAATGAGAGGTATCGTGAAGTAACATATATCAACCTTATACAGATGGCATTTCTTTATCACAGAATTTAAAATACAGGGTAATTAACTGTGGGAAAGAGCAAATTGTTTATGCTAATATAAAACTAAAAGAAAGTGGTCCCTTGTCTAGGTTTTTGCTAAAACTAATACAGTGGACCCTTGTATAACAAACAGTTTGTATTACATAAAATCTGTACAACATAAAAAATTCCGGAGATAGGGGAAATTTGTTTAACATAATTGCCTATGGGGAGAATCTGTACAACATAAAAATGGGATCACTCTGTTTTCAATGCATTCCTATGGGAATTTGTATAAAGGAAAATTTGCTTCACATAATTTCATTTGGAACGAATTAATTCCTTTATACAAGGTACCACTGTAATTTTTGCCCTCCCAGGTTGAAATAAAGATGTGAGACATGTGTAGTGCATGGAAAATTTGGCCACACTTTATTTAACCATTAACATATCTGTAACAGCTTTTGACTACATGGTCTTTGCAGTGTACAGCCATTTTGGCCTCAGACCAGCTCTTCCCCACCTGAGAGAAGGATGCAGTCTTCGCTCTCACTGTTCTCCCCTCACCACGTGGGTAGAGAACAAAGAACCATATTTTTCTGGACTCTTCTACACTTTATCTACTTTGTTATGAAACTAAGAAAACTGGTTTTTTTTAGCTTTGCCCAACAATTAGTAGCACACATCAGATTAGTCCACAACATCTGACACCTATTTAAAACATTTTAACAAAGGTTGACTAATTATGACATTGGCTGCTACTGTCCTTTTTACCTTTTTCTATGAATGTCCTTTTGTGTGCAAAGTCCATGCTGTACCACAAAGCACACAGTAGTTTTCACCTGGACTCATTTCCAATCTCTTAGCCTGTATTTGGGTTTTCAGGTCTTGGGTTGCCATCAGCTGAAATCTTGTGCTTCCCTGGTTTGGATAAACAGACAAATCCCTAGGCATACAACTCTGGGGAGCGACAAATTTTATTCTCACTGTCGGTGTTGGCTGTCCTTCCTGGGTCCCTGTCTCCTCCACATTCCCCACTGTGCTCACAGCCTCAATGAAAATATATCTTTATGTATGTTAAATGTATAATATTTGTTAGGCATTGGTGCGGAACAAGCACACTATCTCTTCCAGTCTTCAGTATAGGTGTTCTCTGACAAACACTTATTTTTCAGGGACCCACATTCTTGGCCATCACAAGGGCACACTCCTGATTTCATGGTTTGGCCCTGAAGTCTCCTAGCCAGGGGATTCATAGAGTAAAAGGCTAAAAAGGGAACTGCAACAACATCTACTCTGCCTCTAGTCACAAAGCATAAAAAATATATAAAACATAAAGTCAACCATATCCAGATTCCAACAGCAAGTGCCTACAGGCTTGTTAGTTTGCACGCATTACCCAAATAGGATGACATTCAACCCGTCCATTAAAGAGACAACACAAAGAAAATAAACCCAGTGGGGAAAATGAAGCTGAAGGAAAAGCATCTGCATGTTTGTGTATGGAATCCTTTGAGGATGAGGCTCAGTTACATGACCATCAATATATCCATCCACATACAGAGGAATACTGAGCCAAAAATAATAGTGTTTCATAGAGGAAGGAAAAAATGAAATTTCAGGAGAAAGACATTTTCTTTCTCTTTGTGTATCCGTCTTGGCATAAAGCATGTTTATTTATGGTCTTTAGGGGCATACTAGTCCAGCTTTAGGATCATATGAGAGCCTTGTTCTCAATTTTTTTTTTGAAATATAAAAACAACTTTTATTTTTGATGTGGTTAATAGGATATAAAAGCCTTGCCTATGATTTAAAACTTAGAAAGATCCTACTGGGACATATAGGAAGGGAAAGTATGAGACACAAGGGGTTACTGTGGGGGAACTCCCCCTTTATGCTTCCTCCTTGTTCCCATTATCCTCAAATTGAGACTACTGCAGTGTTTCTCATATGTCTGGAGATTGACCTTTGAAATGATGCTGCACCATTTCCTTGAAGGAAAACACACACACCCTATCTTGGCCTCTTCGTGCAATATTATTCTTGTAGGATTTAAGCTTCACCCATTCCATTAACTGTTTAAAATCTTTCTTTTCCTTGTTATATTTTGCCCATTCATTCGGTGCTGTTGATTCAAGGACAAGACGGCAGCTGCAGAATGTCGTCAACCCTAGTGGTGCATCTCTGAGTAAATGCTAAAAGAGCCATATGAAAAATGTGAAACTGCCCAAGAAAGACATGCAAAGACCACACCTTCTCTGTGTTTGTGAATGATGTGGTCTGTGTTTGGGGTGGAGTGTGGGCAGCTTTCCCACTAGCATAAGATGAGATGTGAGGAACCTAGCCCAGTTTGTATGCAGCCCAGATTCGCGTTCACATTGAATCGGAATTCCAGTGTCTACTGGAGCCAAGGCCCTAGACCTTGCTAACACTTCTGTTAGTGCTTCAATGCATTCCTTTGGGAAAACAAAAACACAAAATGACCCATCAAAGAAAAATGAAACAAATTTGAAATTTTCCTTTTGTTCTGTTCCATTTTTGTTTTCCCATAGGAATGCATTGAAGCAATGCATTCCTATGGAGAAAAGCCTGCAGTTTCACCCCCACACACACACACACCGCATGCTCGATCGGGTGGGGGAAACTGCAGGATTTTTAAACTTTTTTTGCCTCCCCAAGCACCAATCAGCTGGTGCAGGGGGCTTCAGAAGGCAAAAAAAGTTTTAAAATCCCCTTTTCCCCACCCAATCGGGCGTGGGGAAAGCGTGGGATTTTAAAACTTTGGTTTTTTGCTGCCCAAAGCCCCATGCGCCAGCTGATCAGCACTTGGGGTGGCAAAAAAGTGCCCACCAGCAGGCCCCTGAGCTTCAGCTGGTTGGCGCTAGTAAACCAGCACCAACCCCCCAAAAGCACGGACCGGGAGGGCTCTGTGTGCCAGCTGGTCAGCACTAGAAAAAAAAGTGCTGACTGGCTGGCAGGGCCACAACAGTTGTAGAAAAAAATAAAATGAAAAATGAAAAATGAAACAAAATGAAAACTAAACAATTTTTTTAAAAAAAATATCATTTTGCATGAAACAAAACAGAACAAAAAATGAAATGAAATGAAATGAAATACCATTTTGGCATTTTGTGCCCATCTCTAATGATTTGCAGAGCAGCCAGAGAAGCAGCATCTAGTTTCAAAACAAGGGAGTAAGTTTTTTTTTCCAGTGGCAGGGTGGCAGCAGCCAAGTATGAGTGTCAGTGGATTTGGGTGTGGTTGGGGAAAGTAATATGGTTCCCATGGTTACTAATTAAAAACAATGATCCCCAATTCTCAATAGCAAGCATAGATCATTGCACTGAACTGTGAAAGGTTTTCAAATGCAGTTTATAAATCCATGTGCTCCCTGTGTTTGTGAAGAACATGGTATGTATTTGTGCTGGAGGATGGACAGTTCTTTGTTAGTAGGAAAAGGAATACATTGTGTGTTGTGTGTAACTTTTAGTGTGCTGCTTCCAACCTCTGCACAGGGTAGGAGGTTAAGTTAGCCCCCTCCGTTTTATTATTCTTCCAGTAATTGAAGAGTAGCCTCTTTAGGAAAGCTCTGAATATTTATTCATTTAAAATATTTTTACCCCACCTTTTTCCTTTAAAAGGACCCAAGGCAGCCTAAAGGCAATATTGAAAAGCATAAAACAGTAAGTATGCACACAATATAAAGCTTTGCACAAATATTATGTTAAAACCTATAAGTAAAATCAACCCTAAAAAACAAATGTAAAACCAAGAAAATACAGCATGCCATTAAAAAAAACCACCAGTCATTCAGGGGAAGGTTGCGTGAAAAGAAAAATATTTGCCTGTTTGCAGAAGGACAGCAAAGATGGGTCCAACCTAACCTCCTGTGGGAGGGAGTTACCGGGTCTGGGAGCAACAACAGGGAAGGCTCTCTCACATGTCTTCACCCAATGGATTTGAGAAGGTGGCATATTGTGCTGTAATTGCTTTTTCAAACTGTAATTTAAAGTATTTTTAATATTACCTGTTCTAATACTGTGACCTGCCCCAGTGTAGAAAGGCAGCCTGTAAAATATGCTACAAAATAAAGATACGATTTAATGGTTCCTTTTTGAGGAGAAATGAATGGATTTACAGTATCTTCGGGGATCTTCTTTCCATGCAACATGAACTGTCCTTCTGTCATCTCCACAGGGTCCCCTATTGTATACCCCCATACCAAGAGAGATTTAGTAGGTGAGACAAGGCCTTTTGAGTAGCAGAACTCCACCTGCGGAATGCATGCCTGAGTGAAGTAGGCAGAAATGCAGGTTATAAATACTACTCCTAGAGGGAATTTACATTGTTCATTCACATTGCTGTATTAAGTGAGCCAATGGCAGCCATTGAACACTGAAAACCCCTGCTCATGTTTCTCATGGGCAGGGCTGCCTATCAGCTGATCAGAGCCACCTTGGAAAATGGAGAAGCAACAGAGCTGAATCCACCAGCTAGGAGGCGGCTCCCTTCTCCCTTCAGATTCTTATGGCTTCCAGATGTGAAACCAATCAGCTGATGGTTGGCACTCTGGCTGTCTGGAACAGGTTGCATGGGGAATGGTCCCTGCTACCTCCACCCATACTGCCTGGTAAAAAAAAAGGTTAGTAAAGGAGGGTGATGGGGGGGAATGGAGAGGAAGAATTTTTGAGGGAAAGGGAAGGTACTGAAAAGGGAAAGAAAGATGACGGTAGGAGGGAAGGTGGGGAGGTGACTTAGAGGTGGATGAGTGGGCAAGCTACCACATCCTTTAATTTAATTTATTTTTTAACCCTGCTACCTGTCATATCACTACATCAGTTGGTGGGATTTTTTTTTTTAAATTGGCAGAGATGTTCACTTACATGGAATTGATTCCTTATGCAGTCATCCCCTGCCAATTTGTGGTTCATATACTGCAGTCCCAGTATGTTGTGAGACTGCAATATATGAAGGCAAGCGCCCCCAGGACAAGCTGCATGGGCCTCCTACAGTTACCGCAGGCCTGACACTGCCCTGAGTGGGCCTCTGATGGGCTTTTTGGGCCTGTCGGAGGCCCCAGAAGTGGTTTCCAGTGAACTGGATGTGACTTCTGAAAAACTGGAACTGCCTTCAGGATCACCCCAAAACACATCTGGGGCCTCTGACAGGACCAGGAAGCCTGTTGGAAGCCTGCTCGGGGCAGCACTAGGCCTGGGGTACGTGCAGGAGGCTCCATACATGCCCCCCAGTCCCAACCTGACCCAGCACCCGCATATCGCAGATTTTTCTTCATCGCGGGTTGGGTCATGTCCTTAACCCCCATGATAAATGAGGGATTACTGTATAAGGAACTTGTCAAAATATTTTACAATTTGTTCTGCCAGTGGAAGCAAATACTTATTGAACAATTACATAGACAGAAACAGACAAAGTCAGAGCTTATTCAAAACAAACCAGCTATATTACATATATGCGCAGATAAGTTACATGGAGACAAATCAACAGCATAACAGCATTTCATCATACATAGCATACATCAGGCCTGCCCAACAGGTAGACCGCGGGCTACCGGTAGCCCACGAAGGGTTCAAAAGTAGCCCACCGGTCATCAATTTAAAAAGTGAGGGGATAGGTTCTCCACCCTCCCTCCCCCATTCCAAGGGCCACCACTGCCGCAGCAAAGTTCTGGGTCTGCCAGCCCACTGTCTCAGCTGAGTGGGGCAGTCCAAGGTCCATGGTGCATTGAAATCTGTTCCCCCAGAACGGATTAATTGATTTTCAATGCATTCCTATGGGAAACCACTGCTCTACTTACAGTTATGAGCATGTGCTCAGAACAGATAAAATCCATAAGTAGAGGTTTTAGCGTAGTAGCCCTCAGGCACTTTGCACCGGAAAAAGTAGACCTCAGCCTGTTCAAAGTTGGACAGCCCTGGCATACATAATAAGCACATAGCATAGAGAGACAAGAATGGGTGCCTTACTCACAAAAGGCCCATTGAAAACTAACAGAGCACTTACATGCATTTGTCTGTCCAATCAGGTAACACATTGCATCATGACTATTGCAGCACCTTGAATCAGCCAAACTCATCTAAAGCCATTCTTTTCACCTGCAGTCTAATAGAAATAAACCTTTAGACTGAATCACTGTAACTTTGCACATTTGCAGACTCCATTTTAGAAACCAATTACATACAGAAAGACCATTTATTTAAAATCGGGTCTATGATTGCATAATAAATAATGAATATATAACTGTCTAATACATAGTTTCACTAACTAATATCTGACAGAAATTCCCTGAAATAACTGGTCCTCAGGGAGGGCAGCTGAATAAATTACTACCCTGGTACAGTAGCCCACACATGCATGTGCCTCATGTATGCACTTAAATTTGTGTCTTTTTTTTAAAAGCAGAACCCAGTACAACAGGGTTTTTTTTTAACTGCCAGTGGGATAGAGCCACTAGAGTTACCATCACTAGTACAGTTACTATGGCAGACAGTTCCACATCATTAGAAAAGAGGCCATTCCTTTGCATGTAATTGCATCTGCTAATTGATAGACACACATTTAAATTTAGATATGATTATCATTTTAAAAAAGAGAGAGAGAATGTATGTCTCTAGCTGTAGCTCCCTGAATGAAAGAAAGGGAAAAAGGCAGGAAAACGAAAGAATCAGCAAACTTTAAAGGAGCTTTTCAGCACTGTTTATCTTCCTCCCAGTGACTGTTGTATTACCGAGGGCACTTTTACACGACCTCAAGATCCGCTGGCAACTTAAATTTGGACCAGAGATCTTGGGGGTTTGTCACTCTTCCTGTGTTCCCACCCCTCCGCACTTCCTTGCTCCTGTCTGCATGAGGGGAGGGAGAAAAAGGAAGAAAAGAATGCAGGCTCAGCTCCGCTCTGCTGTCAAGCTGCTCCGGGAACCATTCCAGTCTCTTTCAGACTCTTAAAGGGGCAGGGGCAAACAAACAAACAAACAAACAAACAAACACAAGGCAAGAAGAGCCCGGCACTCACTGCTTTATATCCACTTCAGAAAATTTTCACCTTCGGAGACCAGGTACTTGGAAAATGCGCTGGGACGCGCTTAGGTGGGCGTGGTCGTACTTTATTTTGTTTAAAGTCCGGAGCTGGTGGGAAAACATTTTAAAGCTCCGGATCTGGGAGCCCTTTGCCCTGGATTTTAGGGGTTGTGTAAAAGCGCCCCAAGTTTCATTGTGCCAGCAGGTATCCTGTTGCTTGCCAAAATAATTTGCAGCCCATTGTTAGCTGGCAAATGAAATGATCCTGTTAGGATCGTGTCACAGGGAAGCTGTGTGAGCACACCAAGCCAGCATGGGCTCAAACCCTCTCCCTGGACAAGGACAGGAGCCCTTTATTTGCCCAAATAGGAATGGACTGAAAGTTATGACTTTCCTTATGCTAAGCAATGGGATTGCAGCCATGATATAAAAAGCATCCTAAAGTTATAGCTGTCTGTGTGCCCCCCCCCCATTTAAACTAATGAGCGGTCAGGATAAAGAAAGAAACTGGGCAGCATCAGATCAGACTGAGCCCATTTGGAGACTGCTGAACTTGCACCTAAACTGAATTTGGGGGGATCTGTGCACAGCCCTACATTTTACAGCTGCTGTGAATATTATTCACAGAAATAAGACATTTGAGAGCTGCGGAAAGCAAGCATTCAAGCAAATAGGTAGGACATTCCAAGCATGACATTTCTTTTGCTGGCCTCCCTCAGACCTTGCCTCTCACTATTTCCTTCTCCACTCACATTCTCCAGGCTCTGCAAAAAAACATTTATCTCCTGTGTAAGCAAATCATACAATTTGCACCGAAGCAATTTGACACAGCCGGCTGCCCTTTATTCATCATCAACAGGCTACACAATCTTTCCCCCACCTGATGCCCGCCCCAGGTCACACCCTACAGCTGGCTAGAGACAATGGAGATGTAAGGTGGACACATCTGGCATGCCACCGTACCAAGAAAGGCTACAGCAGGCTGGAGCAGTGGTCAACAAAGGGAAATTAAAAGAGCCTTCCACTGTTTGAATAACACAACAGTATGGCTCATCAGGAATTAATATTCATGGAGACGTTTGGGTGCAGGAGCTAACTTTTGGTGTCTTCTTTTCTCACATGCTATGTCTTTCAAAAACACACACACACACACACACACAGAGAGAGACAGAGAGAGAGAGAGAGAGAGAGAGAGAGAGAGAGAGAGAGAGAGAGAGAGAGAGAGAGAGAGAGAGAGAGAGAGAGAGAGAAGCCTGGAAACACAACACTCCTTCCAATAAAACGTTCCATTTTGGCAATTCTCCTGAAGGATTGTGACCCTCAATAACATTCCAGGAAATAGCAAGCACTTGGCATCATTTGAACTGAAACTTCTTTTTCCTGGCTCAGCTGTCAATAATACCCTTATTGGCAGTTTAACAAATATCTGAAGGTGAACCCCCTCTGTGACGTTCACCTGTAAAACATTATTGGACCGCATTAAGGGGCTGATGGAGGTGTAAAATAGCCTGCCCAAGGAGAAACGGGATGCTGTCTAGCAATATGAAAATGTTACTAGACAGAAATATTTGGCTACAGAAAATTATGTTCAGGAAAAAAAGGAAGAAGGACTAAATAAAGTCCACCATTAGGAAAAGTCACACATGCCTCTTCAGCCTGATGAACAGATTGCTGAAATGTGGAACAAGCCCCACTCTCTACCATTCATTTTGCATCCTCTCCCACCTCCCTAATCTAGTTCGGAGGCTTTAGGTTATTCCCAGAACAGACCTAGGGACTGGTCTGGAGTGTACACAGCTAGAATAACAGAGCCTCATCAAACTGGGTGAGCAGACATTAATTTATGTGATGTTTTAAGTCTTTTCCCCAAGTAGTCCAACCTTTCAAAACCCATCCACCCTATGAAGCCCTTCATGGTTTAGGATCACATAACCTGTTGGAGTTTCTATTCCCAAGGTTATCTCTCCACTACACTAAGTTCCCCCAGGCCAAGCCCCTCCAGTTGACCAGCCCCAAAGAGGCCAAGAAGTCAGCTCCCATAAACAGGACCTTCTCCGTGGTGGCATAAACACTTTGGAATCAACTGCCAGTGGAGCATACTCCCTCCCAACATTTAAAAGACTTTTGAAAGCTTGGCTTTATAGAGAGGCCTCATCTGGAAACCTGGTCTGATATGTTTGTTTGCTGCTCTGTGTGCCACATTTTCACTTGCAATTCACGACCTTGGAGTTTGTTGTTGCATGCTGCTTATTTGTTTTATTTAATTTGTGATCACAGTGGTTTCATTGTTTTATTTAATTTGTGATCACAGTGGTTTCCTATGGTAAACCACTCATAATAAAGCATAACATTAATGGGATGGTATATGAATGAACAACTAACTAACCAACCAACCAACCAACCAACCAACCAACCAACCAACCAACCAACCAACCAACCAACCAACCAACCAACTAGCTAAGTTCACAGCATTTGACCTGCCTGTTGCGGTCCATGGAATGAAAATCTAAAGTCCAAAACTCACCATTGCTTTGACACAAGGGTGGAGAATGTGTAGCCTTCCAGATGTGTTTGGGATTGCAGCCCCCAACATCATAGGCCAGAATACTTAAGAAGGAACAATACTGAGAGGATAATAGAGCCACATCATACTGGGTGAGCAGACATCAGTTAATGTCTGTGAAGATTCTCAGTCATCCATGTGAGATTATCTGGAAGTTGAGTCATGGCAACTGGACTTCTTTTCTTGAGAGATTGAAAGGTTTTGCTGCTCATTCAAACAGCTTTGTCAGACCGATGAAGCTGTTTAGATGAGCAGTGAAATGTTTCAATCTCCCAAAGAAAAGAAGTCCAGTTGCCATGACTCAACTTCCAGACATCAGTTTATGTGATGTTTTTAAATCTTCCTTCCTAAGAACTGCAGTTCAGAGGAAGGAACATACTTTGCCTGTGCTTAGATTAGTAAAATAATAAGAATTAGTCTTCAACCCCAGTTTAGTCATTATAATGTCCCCCATATGCCAAAACTGAAGCCGTTACATAAGAACATAAGAAGAGCCATGCTGGATCAGGCCAAAGGCCCATCTAGTCCAGCTTCCTGTATCTCACAGTGGCCCTGCCAAATTTGTCCGGGAGCACACGAGACTAGATATCTGTCTCTTCATACCACTCCCCTGCATTTGGCCCTTGAAGTAACCCAGGTTTAAGCCTGGAGATTACACATCTCCATCATAATTTGTAACCTGTGGTGGACTTCTCCTCCATTCCTAAAAATAGATATCAAATGTCTGCACCATGTGCCTCCCTCGATAAGCCTATAATCTGGATGTGATAAGAGCATGGCTGTCTGGATAGCTCAGTGGTTTAGGCATCTGGCTGTGGAGCCAGGGGTTGGGAATTTGATTCACCCCCATGCCTGCTGTGAGTAGAGACAATCTGTGTGGCCTTGGGCAACCTGCCCAGTCCCAGGGTGTCCCCCTAGAAGAAGCAAATGATAAACCATTTCTGAGTAATCTCTACCTGGAAATCCCTGAAAAGGGACACTAGAAGTCAAAATTGACTTGACAGCACCTGATTTTAGAACTTGTCTGGGATGAAAAGTAGGGATGGGCATGAAACAGAAAAATTATGTTTCATTTTGTTTCCTTTCACCCCCACCCCCACTTTTTATTTCATTTGATATTATTTTTTTCAAAAAAATATATCGTACCCAATGAACCACTAACGAAATGGTTCATTGGGGGGGCTGGAAAGTGGCCAGTGTAGATCAGCTGGCAGGCAGGGCTTGGGGGAGGGGAAAGGGTTTTTTTAAAAAAGCCCTGTTTTTTTTTTTAAAAACATTGCTCCCTACCCAAGCCCCACCTGCCAGCTGATTGGTGCTAGGGTGAGGGAAAAGGTTTTTATAGTTCCCCCAATGTGCCCAATTGGGTGTGTCTGCAGGGTCCCCTAGCTGCTGGGCTTGGAGGCCCTGTTGCCTCTGCCATTGCTGCTAAAGATACACTGCCTCTGCCACCAACAGACTCATGTGGAGAAGGCCAGTGAGGCTACTGGGAGCCCTTACTGCACCTGCTGCCGCTGTTGCTGCCAACAACCCACTGCAAAGAGGGCCAGTGAGATCACTGGGAGCCCTCAAGGCACCCACCACCACCACTGCCACCAAGAGACCAGCGGAGAGAGGGCTAGTGAGGCCACTGGGAGCTCCCACGGTGCCCGTAGCTGCCGCTGACAGACCAGATTTGTGCTAGGGTGGGTGAAAAGCTTTATTCCCTGCCCCCAAGTGTCGATCAGCTGTCAGGCAGGGCCTGGGGAGGGAAAATGTTTTTTAATAAAAAACATTTTACTTCCCCCAAGCCTGCATGTGGCTTACAGATGAAGGAAATGGTTCATTTCAACAACAAGGGGAAAAATTCATTTTGTTTGCAACAAAATGCTGCATCCTTGTGTCATTTCATTTTGCTTCATTTCCTTATGTAACAACACAATGAAACAGCATTTCATTTTTCCTTTTGTGCCCATCCCTAATGAAAAGGCATGCTATATGTGGGGTGTGTGTGATTGAGTGATTAGGGAACCTATGCTTATAGAAACTGCCAAGTGGCCCTCACCACCACCACTCCCAAATTCCATTCTGCTTTAACCCGTCTGTTATAGTAGCTTTCCACTTTCAGGGGACAGCCTTTAAGATTATTAAAATCAAGGAGTCCCTGAGAATGGAAAGGTTCTTTCCTTTATCTCCCCCTTCCCTACACCCCCAGGAACCCCCTCAGCCATTTACCATGCCACATGCTCACAAGTATTTTACTGAAGAAAAGTGTTGCAGACAAGAAAGTGATCAGTCTAATGTTTTCAAAAGGGGTTGAATGAAAAGCTGATTCAAAGCAAGGTCTAAGGTAGCAATTAAAATAACATGTACAAATGGGACATTTGTATCAACACAGAGCTGTTTATCTCAGTACAGTACAAACAGAGGAAGAAAGCCTATGGCTTTAACAGTGGGAGTCCTCAGTGTCTCCTAGTCAATTCAATAAAAGCAATTAACTTACATTACGGACAAGTGTCCCTTCTGTAATGGCAGTAGAAACCATCCTGCACTATACAAATCCACCTCACTGTGACTAGCTAAAAATCCCTAGCAGAGAGAAAGAAGGGAAATTTCATTACAGAAGCCATGAGGTGCTACGAATTTTGAATAAGGGCAAAGCTATGCGTGACAGGAACAATTCCCTGAACAACATGGGAGATGAATGGCAAATGTGGAATAGGAAATACTGTAGCTTTCCAGATATTCCATCATCCCTCTCTGTTGGGTCTGCTGGCTGTACTGAAGGAAACTGGAGCCCATACTCTCTCGAGAATTGCTGTAAACAAAATAACCTAACTTTCACACCACAAGGTGACAAGAGGAGTGACACTAAATCTTGGTCATCCCTCACACATTTTTCTTCTTCTCTGGACTCTTTCCCAGAGTGCTACCAAATCTCAGGGCCCTGATCACACCAGGGAAATGTTCTCTAGATCTGTTGATATTTTCCATGAATCTGTTCTACTGAATCAGTCATGTGGTGTATACATATACTGGGGCAAATGTCCAGCTACTAGTTCATTTCTCCAATGATAGCTGGCTACCTCATGAAACCAATTTATTTCATGGAACCAGTGGTATCCCCCCATCCCTTTCCATGCCAGACAGTAGACATGGGTAGAGATGGGCACGACCAGGGAAAATGATGTTTTCGAGTTGTCGTTTGTCAGAGCCGGCCCGTTTCGGCTCGTTTCCGTTTTTCACGAAATTTTTCCAAAATTTGTCATTTCGTTTGTCAGTTTTTCGTCTGGTTTTTTTGGGGGGTGGGCTCCTGGAGGCACCTCTGGGTGGGTGCCTCCTCTGGCCTGCCATGAAGGGAAAGCGGGCTCCTGGAGGCACCTCATGGGTGCCTCCTCTCCTCACCCGCTAGCTGCTAACCCGCTACAAAATGGCATGTATAGCCAATTGGATATGCATACCATTAAGTTGCAGCAGCAGTAGCAGGCAGAGGCACCTCTTTCGGGTGCCTCACTGCCTGCTGGAGAGCGAAGTGACAGAGGACTGGTGTGAGTCACTGGGGACCCCTAAGAGCGCCCGCTGTGATTCACTAAGAAGGGAAGTGTACTTGCTGTAGTACAATGCGAGTACACAGATCTGGCTTGGGGTTAGGGGTTAGCGCAAGGACTAGGATTAGTGTTACTGGTAAGGTTTGGGTGAGTTACTGGGGTGCACCTCTGGGTGCCTCTCTGACCCACTAAGAAGGACAGTGTGCTGGCGTATGGCTTAGGGTTAGGGTTCGGGTTCGGGCTAGGGTTAGTGGCTTTTCATGCCCGACTGGCACATCCCAGAAGTCTCGGTCAAAACCTGGCCAAGTGGCCATGCAATTGGTGGAATGGCTCCAAAAATTTGCATGGTCCACTCCCATGGACAGCCCATCCATCATTAATGCGCTGGTGTAAAAAAATAAAAATAAAAATAAAATAAAATAAAATCAATGGAGACGTTTTGTTGCAAGAAAAACCCACTGCTGCTACTGTAAAAATTCAGGCAGTTTTAAAATAGCTATTTTTGCATGTTTCTGTGGTGCTTTGGTGTGTTTTTGGACCACGATTTCAAAATAAATATTGCGATCGCCCCATTTTGGATCCCCTGCCTGCATGGCATGGCATGGCGAGTTGGCGAGACGACGAGGATGCCCCCCACCAGAGCAGCCCAGGACAGGAGAGGGGGGAGGCCGGGGACCATCCCCAGAAACCACCCTTCTGGTAGGTGCCCTCACTCAGGCAGGCATATTTTCGCCTGCTTTTTTGGCCGGGAATTGGGTTTTTTTTTTAAACTTTTTTCCTGTGCTGCGCCGCTTGGCGAGTTGAGTTGGCGGGGCGAGTGCGACTGGCGTGGGCCCAGCCAGGAGAGGAGGGGGAGGGAGGCGACCCCCAGAAACCACCCCTCTGAGGTGCCCTCACTGAGGCATATTTTCGCCTGCTTTTTTGGCCGGGACTTTTTTCCTGTGCCACGCCCAGCCAGCGTGGGCAGGAGGATGGAGGAGGCCAGGAGGGCTGGGGACCCCCCCCCAGAAACCACCCCTCTGGTAGGTGCCCTCACTCAGGCAGGCATATTTTCGCCTGCTTTTTTGGCCGGGAATCGGGTTTTTTTTAAAAAACTTTTTTCCTGTGCCACTTGGCATCGCGCGATCGCTGCGATGCCCAGGAACAACAACACAAAAATCAGACCCAATTTTTCTTTAGTTGGTTCGAGTTCAAGTTCTGGCAGAGTAATTATCGTTACCATTTCCGTTCCGTAACGGAAACGAGAAACGGAAACGGAAATGAGAATTTCGCCAAGTCGTGCCCATGTCTAGACATGGGCATGACCAGAAAAAATGACGTTTCGAATTTTTGTTTGTCGGAATGGGTCAGTTTTGGGTCGTTTCCGTTTGTCATGAAATTTTTCAAAAATTTGTCATTTCAGTTTGTCATTTGTTGTTTGTCACTTCCACCGCGATTTAGCGCGATTTGACTTCCCAGAGCATAGGGGTGTCCCGCAATCAGGGCCGCCGCTAGGTGTTTTTGCGCCCTAGGCGGCGGGAGGCGGGGCGGGGGGCGGACAAGTGGGCGGGCGGCAGCACGGGTCGCAGGCAGGTGGCGGTGCGGGCGGACGGGCGAGTGGGCAGTTAGGATATCACTTAGGATAGAGGTTCTGTTCTTGGCTTGCACCACAAATGTGTGTGTGTGCAAGCAAATTGAAGTGGGGAAAATAGAAAATAAATGGTAGTATATAATATATATTTAAAATAAATCCACACCTCCCACTCCCAGTCAAACCTCCCCCTTTATCCAATATCAGAAAAAAAAATCCTCAAACTGCCAGAGAAGAAATAAAGAATAAACTGCTATTCCCTTCAGCAGACAAAGCTGCAGGGAATCAAAGAAATTATTTTCTAAATTCAATTCCTTCCCTGCCTGCCTAGCTTAAATCCTAAAACCTCCAGCCTCCCTCCTCAATCTCGATCCGATCACACCAGCACCAGCAGCCAGCCCTCCTCCCTCAACCACATCCATACACCCGACTGTGATTTCTGGAAGGTGCCTCGGCTTTTTATGCCCTCCAAGACATCCAGAAGTGTCAGTCAAAAACCTGGTGATGCCATTGGTGGAATGGTTCAAACAATTTGCATGGTCCCATCCCATGCCCAGCCGAAATGGGCAGGTCTAAAAAAATAAAAAATAAAATAAAATAAAATAAAATCAATATGATGTTTTATTGCTATAAAAAACCCACTGCTGCTACTATTAAAATTCAGGCATTTAAAATAAATAAATTTCAAATGTTTCTGTGGTGATTTGGTGTGTTTTTTGACCACGATTTCAAAAGAAAAATTGTGGTCGCCATTTTGAATCCCCCCCACCGCATGGCATGGCGAGACGGCAAGAATGACCCCCCTAGCCTGGTGCAAGCAGCCCAGGACAGGAGAAGAGGGGGGGAAAGGCCGGGGACCCCCCAGAAACCACACCTCTGGTAGGTGGCAAAGCCTCAGGCAGGCATATTTTCGCCTGCTTTTTTGGCTGGGAGTCGGGGTTTTTTAAAAAAACTTTAAAAAACTTTTTCTGTGCTTCGCATTGCATGATCACCGCGATGCCACATACGGAAATGAAAAACCCAACCAAATTTTTCTTTTTTCAGTTAGAGTTCGAGTTCTGATGGCTTAATTATTGTTACCATTTCCATTGCATAATGGAAACGATAACCGAAAATGGAAACGACAATTTCGCCGAGTCGTGCCCATGTCTACCAGACAGTAGACAAGGAAGACTTCTCCCAGCTGCAGTGCCTGAGATGGCAGCAACACTTCCTATCAGGTGGTGCCTGACTCTGGCAAACAATCACCAAGTTAACTCCTCAAGCTTGGCTGCGGGATCAGAACTGGCCTGGAGGGGGAAAGTCCCCAGCTCTGTGAGGTCAGCTCTGCCACTGCCTGGGCGGAGCTGGCTGCACCCACATGTAGCCAACCAGTGTGGCAAGGTGGGACCAAATAAAATCAGCCACCACACTGTCCAAAGCCAAGAAGATGGGGAGGTGGGTGGACTGATGGATGGAGGACTTCCAGGTGGGCATGGGAGTAAGAGCTGAGAAAGGAGGAGAAGAATTTTAGTGTACTATTTTAATATATGGTATTTATTGTATTTAAATGTTTTATTGTTGTGATTTTATTACAATTATTTGAATTGTTTACTTTGATTGTGAGCCGCCCAGAGACCTTTGGGTAGTGGGCGGCATGCAAGCTATATAAATAAATAAATAAAAATAAATTAATAAGAACAAGGGAGGAGGCACTTTTGAATGATGTGGAGGAGAGGGAGAGAGAGTAGATATAGCCATAAGGACATTCAAACCAACTACATAAGTAATTTTCCATATTTCATTGGTAAAAAAAATCCACAGCCCTCCTGGTGAGGAGGAAATGCTCCACGATTACACCACTGACAGGGAAAATGATTTTGTAATGGCTGTGCATCATATGCCTGGAAATTTATGTAACAATATACCATATTTCCCTTCATGAGATGCACCAAACCATAAGACACACCTAGGTTTTAGAGGTATGTATGTGTGGAGAAAAAATTCACACATAAATACAGTGGTCAGGTCCGGAGGTCTCTGTGGTGGCTGCCACCAGGAGCCTCCAGGGTGGTGGCGGTGGGGGAAACCCCAGCAGGGACCACCCTGGAGTTTCCTGGGTAGGCTGGAGAAGTAGAGCCCTGGAAGAAGGAAGCAGAAGCAGCTCCCCTCCCAAGCATGGCAGCTGTTCCTGAATCTACGACTTGACCAGCTGGGTGCAGGAGCTATGATTGCTGTGTCTGCCACTGGGCTGTAGGGAGCTGCGTGCAGCCAAGACAATGTTTTTTGTGTGTGCGTGTGCGTGTGCGTGTGTGTGCACATGAAGTGAATGTGTGTGGATTGTGGAAGTGCCTGGCGGCCACCTCCACAAAAACCTCTGGACCCTGTGGCTGCTGCTGCTGTGGAAGTGAAGGGTTGGGTTTTGCATATAAAGAGAGATGTGTGCACTCTTTGATTTAATGTGTAGATGCACCCCCTCCACAGTCCCTCTCTTGTTTCATACTTCCTCAAGGAGCCTGTCAAATCTGGTCACTATTTGTCAAGTGCAAATCTTCCTGCAGCTTGGATAGCATACAGAGTAGGAGTGCACACTGAATTCAAACAAATCTTCAAAAACTAACAGCATCAACCTGATTCAGAGTCATTTTTATGAGGGTTGGATCAAAATGGAATGGCCAGATTTGGTTCTGAAGGGAAACATTTGCAAATTAGTTTGCATCTAGCACACACATCCAGTTGAATGAGACTCAAATGGCTTCAAGCTTCTTCTTTTTTCCTTTTGGGAGAGAAAAGCATACATGAGAATTACTACATAAATCATTAGAGCTAGCTGTCTGAAATTTGGCAGATTTACTGTCCTCTTTAAGGCCTATCATGTCACCACGTTTCCTCATTTTCTTCTTGCTTCTCTCCTTCTGGACTCTGGACCTCCTCATGTCCTTTTGACTTTGGAGGTGGCAGCTGTTAACACATCTCCCAGGATTTTCCCGCCATTAAAGTCTGCATCCAGACCTTCTCACAGATTATTTAGCAATCAAAGGGTTCCTCCTTTTTTGCACTACTTTTGGGATTTATTTTGCCCTGAGTGTTGACGTTTAATAACTGGTATTCTTTGTTACTTATTTTGCAACTCAGGTATTCCAGCTTTCTGCAATTTATGATTTCTTGGTCTTTTTTTGCTTTAGCACTTCTTCAGTAGTTATCATTTGATAAACATTAATCTCTGTTTATTGCCCAAACCTACAGATCCCAATAGATGTTTAATAAAATTAATGAACTTCATTGTAGATAGTTGCTCGGCATCGTCATTCTTGGGAGAGGAGGCAAAGTATCTCACACTTAGAGTTGTGGGATTTGAGGAATTATCTCTGGACAATAACTCCTGCACATATGTAATGTGGTTAGAAGGAAAAGGTAGTCAGTGAACCATCATTAGCAAACACACTGAATGCTGGGGTGTTGCCTTAAATATTTCAATTATTATGGGGGAGGAGTGACTTTTCAGGAGGAGTATATATTCCATTATCATAGGATTCTCCTTTTTTAACATATGTAGCCCCCAGTCTTTTCTAACCCAACAAATATATTACATTCTGGCAATTGGGTCAGTTCAGGTAAACACAGAACTGCCATCATCATTGCAAACTATTCTCTTGGCTTGCTCTCCCCCTTGTTGCCTTGCTAAGAAATATATGGATTAGCGGCATGAATGGGATCTGGAACAGCCATGCTTTGATGGGACGTCCAAATGTCAAGGTTAACTGAGTGCTAGCTCAGGTTCATTTTCCACACTGATATTTAATCAGTACAAAAAGTGAGCGATGTCATGAAGTAATATAAGTAAGGCCATTTGATACCCAATTCTGCCATGTTAAGCGGAAGCTAAAGCAAGCACGGAGATAAAAATCAGGATGGGCAACTCAAAGGAAGGATAATAGGTCACTGTGCTTTCTGCCTCTAGGTTACACTTCCCATTCAGACTGTTCTGACAAAACATTGAAATGAAAAGGGGAACCAGTGATGCCACCATTCCCCTGATCCACATTATTCACCAGCATGATATCCAGAACTGCTTTCATGACCTTAGCAGCCATTGTCCAATGTGCCCAAAAGTAACCATACAGTCTAAAAATAAAAAATTACAAAAGGGAGGGAAAGCCACTCAGTCCAATAAAGAAGTGAATAATATCTTTGTTGGACTATTAAAATAAAAGAGAGAGGGAAATGTTTTGAATCCAGCAGGGATCATCTTCAGGCTGGGCAATGCAGAGCTGGGGGAGGAGTGGGAGCACCAGAAGAGTCAATAAATCACCCCAACCAGACATTGCAAATTCAGGATCTAAACTCTCCCCATCTCAGGACATTCTACATTCAACCTTTGCACATGCAGTCAGGAAGATATGAGAAGCCATTTTCTCTTAAGGAGCTGAGCATTGATGCATACAGCAGCACACATGCATGCAGGAAATAATGTATACTCATTTGTCAGAGTGAAGCCATTGGATATGACATGGGCAACCCGGCACCCTGCCTATAAATTTTGGACCACATCTTCAGTAATGCCTTATCATTAGCCATGTGGAATGAGGCTGATGAGGGTGAGTGCCCCAGTATCTAGCACAGTGGTTCTCAACCTGTGGGTCCCCAGATGTTCCTGGAGTGCAACTCCCAGAAACCCTGGCCAGCTCAGCTAGTAATGAAGACTTCTGGGAGTTGCACTCCAGGAACATCTGGGGACCCACAGGTTGAGAACCACTGATCTAGCAGGAGCATTGGGCTGCCTACTGCTGCAATAGGCATGCAAATAGAAACTGTGGAAGGCGATTCTGCCTCTCCACCTAGTGAGGTGTTATCAAGGAAAGAATTAAAATCCCCTCCTCAGGCTGCCTCCTCCTCAGCGTTCCCCATTGGTGTTACATGTCGATTGATAAAATTAATGTCACATACAATTTGGTCCTTGGGAACTCTGCACTGGTGGTGTTTACTAAATCTACAGTGTTTTACCTCTGGAACACTTTGCCACAATGACATCTCATTCCTTTGTCTGCTTATGACTGGTTCAGGTTGAAACATGGGTCGGCCGCCGGCGATAGCCTGTGGGGGGGGCGCGGATGCTTCTTCTTCCCGCGGCCCCCACCCCTCATGGCCTTTGGAGACCGGGCGGCGGGTCGGCCGCCGGCGATAGCCTGTGGGGAGGGGCGCGGATGCTCCATCTCTCCGCGGCCCCACCCCTCGTGGTCCTCGGAGATCGGGCGGCGGGTCGGCCGCCGGCGATAGCCTCCTGGGGGGGCGCGGATGTTCCATCTTCCCGCGGCCCCCACCCCTCGAGGCCCTCGGAGATCGGGCGGCGGGTCGGCCGCCGGCGATAGCCTCCTGGGGGGGCGCGGATGTCCCATCTTCCCGCGGCCCCCACCCCTCATGGCCCTCAGAGATCGGCCGGCGGGTTGGCCGCCAGTGATAGCCTACGGGGGAGGGCGCGGATGCTCCATCTCTCCGCAGCCCCCCACTCTGGATTTTGAGCGGAGGACTCGGACAGCTGCGGCGGCTATTGAGACTATCATTTGCAGAGGGCCGGGGCTTGGTCTGCTGCCATTATGATTGGGCCCAATTTGGCCCCGAGGCCGTTGTTAGCCCTTCTGACGGCCGTCGACCTGTCTCCCCTTTGTCCTCTGCTCACACAGTCCTCCCTATGTTCCATCTACCATCGCCCACGGATTGCCTTAGTGAAACATTCTGCATCCCCCCCCGCTCCTTTCCTCCAGCCCTGGTGTTGAACCCATCGTATGCTTTTTTTTTTTCCTTTGTAATCTGTAATCTGTAATTTGTAATTTGTAATTGTTTCTGTTACATTGCTGTGTATTTTATTTATAGTGGTATTTTAGTGTTGTGTTTTTTTTTTTTTTCCCACCCTCCATCATGCAGGCAGGGACCGCCATACCTGTCGTGTCGGGCCGTGGTCGGTACGCTAGGGGCTGGGGGGTTAGTCGGCTAAGAAGAACCCGGGCCAGACATCTTGTGCCTGTCCCCCGTTCTGACCCTCCAGCTCACTGTCACGTGCCTCGGAGCCACTCCGCCAGCGCCTCCGATCTTTCTTGCCTTCTGATGAACGCCAGGTCGGTCCATAATAAGATCCCCATCATTCATGACACCATCGCTGATGGGAGGGCCGACCTGGCGTGCATTACCGAGACCTGGGTGGGTGCAGAGGGGGGGGCTTCGCTCGCCCAGCTGTGCCCGCCTGGGTTTCTGGTGCAGGGGGCAGGAAGGTCGGAGGGTCGTAAGGGGGGTGGGGTGGCCATTGTGTACAGGGATACTATTCAAATCAGCAGGGCCTCAACGTTGGTGAGCCCAGGGTTGGAATGTGTTCATCTGTTGGTTGGGCAGCGGGACAGGTTTGGCATTGTGCTCGGTTACCGTGCTCCCGCAACCCAGCACAATCCCTACCAGAGCTCACCGAGTTCATCGCCGCTGCCCTGTTGAGAACCCCCCGCCTTTTGGTGGTGGGTGATCTCAACGTGCACGCTGGCGGTGACCTGTCTGGTGCTGCTCTGGAATTCATGCAGTCCATGGCCTCCATGAACCTAGCCCAGCATGTTTTATGCCCAACACACAGATCTGGACACACCCTGGATCTGGTATTTTCCTCCGCGTCTGAGGACTCGTGTCTGAGGGTGTGGGACCTCGTTCCCACCCCGTGTCATGGTCAGACCATCACCTGCTGTCTTTCTCTGTATCGAACCCCGCGGGGACCTCCGGCCCACTGTTTGGGCCCGCCCCGTAGACTCCTTGACCCTGATCGGTTTGGGGAAGTCCTCGGGAGCCTCCTGGCGGACTGGCTGACGATCTGGTAGACTCCATGGTGGATCAATGGTTTGATGAAACAGCCCGGGCTGTCGACCAGATCGCCCCTAGGCGCCTCATCCGCTGTAGAGCTCGTCCCTCGCCGTGGTTCACGGAAGAGCTTGGCGATGAAGCATGAACGGAGGAGGCTGGAGCGCAGCTGGAGGAAGAACCGGACGGCTATTAAGAAGGCTGCAGTCATCGCACAGTCCAGGCGCTATGTTCATGCGATCAGGGTTGCTAGAAGATCTTATTGCACCCTGAGAATTGGTGAGGCCTCGAACCACCAAGCGGAATTGTTCCGTGTGGTTCGCGACCTCACTAATCCTGGACTGACTAGGCCTCCTCCTACTGATTTCAGTAGTGAGAACTTTGCAGCCTTTTTTTCGATCGAAAATAGAGGCCATCCGTTCCGGTTTCAATCCTGTTGCCATAGCCCACTCTCGGCATCCCCGGCGGCTGTGCCCCTCGGTCTCCTCGCATGGTTGAGTTTGGGCCTGTCACCTCCCTTGAGGCCTCCAGGGCTATTGCCCACTGCCGGCCCGCGTCCACCCCCTTCGACCCTTGCCCTTCATGGCTTATGAAAGCAGTCGCCATGAACATCTCAGGGTGGGCTTCGATCATCGCCACGGCCTCCTTCAGGGAAGGGATTTTCCCTTCCCGTCTGAAGGAGACCGTGGTAAAGCCCATCCTGAAGAAACCGAGCTTAGCGCCGGGCGAATTATCCAACTTTCGCCCGATCGCTAACGTTCCTGTTATGGGCAAGGTGATCGAGAGGGTGGCCGCGATCCGGCTTCAATCCTATCTGGAGGCCGAGCATGCCCTGGATCCGTTCCAGTCTGGGTTCAGGCCTGGTCGGGGGACCGAGACAGTCTTGGTCGCTCTGCAAGATGACCTCATCCGGAGGGCCGACGGGGGGTGTTCCTCCCTGTTGGTCCTCCTGGATTTGTCAGCGGCCTTTGATACCGTCGACCACGGTATCCTGCTGGATCGGCTCTCCGAGGCTGGGATCGGAGGCACTGTTCACAGTTGGTTCCGGTCCTTCCTCGGGGACCGCCCCCAGCAGGTTCAGCATGGGGGCGAGATGTCGGCCCCTTGGATACTCCCTTGTGGGGTTCCACAGGGGTCGTCTCTCTCTCCCATGCTGTTCAACATTTACATCAGGCCGCTGGCTGAGGTCATTAGGAGGCATGGAGTCTGCTGCCATCAGTACGCTGATGACACGCAGCTCTATGTCTCCTTTTCTACCGCTGCAGATGAGGCTGTCCGGACCCTCGATCAGTGTCTGGGCGCAGTCATGGAATGGACCAGGGCTAACAGGCTCAAACTCAACCCCGATAAGACCGAGGTCATGTTCTTTGGGGCTTCCTCATCCAGCTACGGTGGCCCGTATCCCACCTTGGAGGGTGTTTCCCTCAGGCCATCGGACTGTGTCCGAAATCTGGGCGTAGTCCTGGACCCGGCGCTCACCCTGGAAGCCCAGGTGTCTGCCGTGTCCAGGGCTGCCTTTTTCCATCTTCGGCGTATTGCCCAGATTCGTCCGTACCTGGATGAGGACTCCCTCAGAACTGTGGTCCAGGCGCTGGTGATCTCTAGACTGGACTATTGCAACGCTCTACATGGGGTTGCCCTTGACTCTCATTCGGCGCTTGCAGCGGGTCCAAAATGCAGCAGCCAGACTGGTGGCTGGTGTGCATCGATTCGAGCACATCACCCCAGTCTTGGCTCGTTTGCACTGGTTGCCCGTTGCAGCCCGAAGATTCAAGGTCCTGGTTTTGGTTTACAAAACCCTCCATGGCCTAGGACCTGGCTACCTGACGGAGCGGATCGACCAGCGGTCATCTTCGGCCCGTCCGACTAGGTCGTCGCGGGCGCACATGCTGCGTGTGGCCACGCCCAGGAGGCTCGGAGAACTTCCACCCGTGAGGCTGGCCCAACCCTATGGAACCACCTACCAGCAGAAGTGCGCCTTGCAGAGTCCCTGCCTGCCTTCCGGAAGGCGCTGAAAACCCTTCTCTTCCGGGAGGCGTTTGGGTGACACAATTTTTTTTTTTTTTTTTTTTAGTCCCGCCATCTGTTGTAGCCGTTTTGTTTTATTGTTTATTTCAGTTGTTGTTTTAATTTGCTGTCTGTACATTTGTTGTAAACCGCCCGGAGTTCCTCTCAGGAAGACGGGCGGTATATAAGCTGTATAAATAAATAAATAAATAAATAATAAACATTAGCCCCATTCAGTCATTCTAGAATCCAGCAATGGTTAAAGAGGACTCCCTAGCTCTGTCCCTCCCATCAACAGTTCTTTTTCATGCAAGCGATGATGTGTAGAGATGGGCACAGACCTCAATTCAGAGGTTCATGCTGGTTTCTTTGCACAGCATTGCAGGTGCTACACATTCCCTTGACCAACCTCCCCGGCTAGATCCCCCACTCACCAGCTAGAACAGTGGTTCTCAACCTGTGGGTCCCCAGATGTTCCTGGACTACAACTCCCAGAAGCCTCCACCACTTGCTGTGCTGGGAGGGATTTCTGGGAGTTGCAGTCCAGGAACATCTGGAGACCCACAGGTTGAGAACCACTGAGATAGAACCTCTTCCTGTCCTTCTCTTACTCAGCTGATCACCTACTCAGGCAAGGAGGCATGACAGCCAAGGTGCCAAAGAGGAGAGGATTGTGCTTCGCCTGGTGAGTGGGTCATAAGCCAGGGAGGAAGGGGAAGGGAACACATGGTACATGCAGGAGCACACATACAAACTGGCACAAACATCTGAGCCAAGGGCTCAACCCCTTTTTAATGATGAGCCGGATGCACAAAGGCTTCTTCTCACATGTAGACAAGCAGCACTCTTGAGAAATCTTCAGCCTAGCTCAAGCAGGAACCTGTGCTCTTCATGCTCCTTGTTGCTTGCATGGATAAAGCAGAGGTGGAAGGGGATGGGACTCCGTTTCCCCCTCTGTGGCCATGTTGGGTTCTATAATAACTGCATACAGCTTAATAGCGCTGGAGCCTGGGGATCTACCTCTGATTGTAGTGAAGAGTAAGGAGGGGGGCAGAGAGAGGGACTTGTAAGAAGTTGGCTCCCTCCCACCCTCACAGCTTCCTTGTGAGGAGAGAGTTGTGGCACTTAACGGTTTATAATAGACAGGAAATGCTTTGGGAGACAAATCAAAGGGACTGGGTTAGTAAAAGGGATACCAGCGGGAGGCCCAAAAAAGCAGCAGGAGGCATTCCCAAGTTTCATAGTGATAACTGGCCATTTAATGAGCCTGCAGAGGATCTTGACAGTACCTTTGCACAAGGCTGTCTAACTCTCGGAGTTGTGTTAATGCTAGTTAGATGAAGATGAAGACACCTCTCCAGCGCCATTTGGATGAGCTCACAGTGGTTAATAGGAAGTGGAGGAGATGGATGAGGAAGCTGAATTGGCCTTTGATGAACCATTCTTAGTCCCTTTTGATACCTATTGGCTCAGCACCTCACGCCGACATCTTCCCTGTTTGAGGGAGTCAGCGTCTGTGTGTACACATCAGGAAAAGGATTAGCTTTCAGAGCAAAATAGATACAGAACCCCGTGTCCTTGTGTCCATGGAAGACACTGTGATATCCCTGGAATTGATCTTGCTGCAGTACAAAGAAATCTGATATTATGGCTCTCCCAGTTAGAGATGGGCACGACCAGAAAAAATGACGTTTTGATTTTTCGTTTGTCAGAACGGGTCCGTTTCATTCCGTTTCCGTTTGTCGGAAATTTTGTTGAAAATTTGTCATTTTGTTGTTTTGTTTGTCGTTTGTCGTTTCTACCGCAATTTTATGCGATTTGACTTCCCAGAGCATGGGGGCGTCCCACAATGACCCAGAGCAGGCAGAAAACACTTTAAACTGGATGATGAATAATATATTTAATAAATATATCATAGCATAACACTGCATCCTATGCAATAATGCAAACAAAGTGGGCAGAATGCAATATTCTTTTTTTTCTCTTGTTCAACGCTGACTGAACAGGCCACCCTACTTGTTCTGGCTGCCTGTTATACTTTTTTTTGTTTTATTTTGAAGCGTTTATCCATCCCATTTCCCCTCCACCTCTCAGAGGCAGCAGGAGACACAGTATTCTGTTCCTCCCCCAAATCTGGAAGAGGGTCTACTCCTCTCAATGTCCCCATCTCCAATGACACTCCTTGTAAAGCCAAGCAAATTCCACCCTGGTCAACTAGCGGTCAGAGATTCAGTCTGGTAGAGGCATGACAGATGCTCCCCCCACTAATCTTGTTGAGTGCCCCTTCTCTCACTTTCTCCCCCAGTTCCCATTACAGTTCCCCTCAACCTCTTGGGGAATCATCACCAGCTGGAGTATCCCAAGGAGCTGACTGGCATAATCCCCAAGGATCAAATTCAGGAGCCAATGGAGGCCCTCCAGAAAACCCTGGAGGTCAGTCCACCACTCTTTGTGTGAGCAGCTGTGTTTGATTTCCTCCAAACAGGGCTCAGTGGCCATGTTCTCCCACAAAGCAGGAGACCGAGTTCCACCCAGGAGGCAGAGTCCACGCAGGGAAGCCACAAAGCCAGAGTGCCAGGGAAGCGATTGTTTCTGCCGCCTTTGGAGGCTGGAGTGACTTTCCAACCCTCCTTGTAGGATAGGGTAGGGAACACCCTGGTGCCTCCTTGTCCTCGGGATTTCCTGCCTCTTCGAGGCCGGAGTACTGAGAAGATTGGGAGGTAGATTACAAGGTTGAACCAGCAGCAACCTATGCTGCTGCTGCTGCTGGGGAACAGCCTGGAGACCAGGCCAGAGTTTTGCCTTCCCAGGAGACCGGGTTCCACCAACCCAGTGGTGAGACACAGTCCACGCAGGGAAGCCACGAAGCCAGAGCGCCAGGGAATTTTTCTTGGTTGGGGAGGGATTGTTTCAGCCACCTATTTTGGAGGCCACTAGGCCAGAGTTTTCCCAACCCAGTGAAGACACAGTCCACACAGCAAAGCCACGAAGGCAGAGCGCCAGGGAACTTGAGGGAGGTATTGTTTCAGCTGCCTACTTTGGAGGCCACAAGGCCAGAGTTCTGCCTACCCAGTGGAGGAGACACAGTCCAGAGTGCCAGGAAAGCCAGCCGCCTACTTTGGAGGCCACAAGGCCAGAGCTGCCAGGGGAGGAACACTTCTCCACGGGAGGGGGATTGTTTCAGGGAGGGATTGTTTCAGCTGCCTACTTTGGAGGCTACAAGGCCAGAGTTCTGCCAACCCAGTGGAGACACAGTCCATTCAGGAAAGCCACAAAGCCAGAGCGCCAAGGAAGTTTAGGGAGGGATTGTTTCAGCCACCTACTTTGGAGGCCACTAGGCCAGAATTTTGCCTACCCAGTTATTGTAGCGTGGGGTTAGTGATTCAGCAGTGATTTCAGCTCTGAGACAAAGAAGGCTGGAAACAGCTTCTAGTGAACAGCTCTTTAATCAAGGAGAGACAAGACTGGGGACTGGGGAGAGGAGGTTACATTTATAGGGGCCAGGACTGGCTAGGAAAAGATACATTTTGGAGGGAACAATTACAACCAATCACAAGCATGCCTTTTGGCGGGAACCAATAGGATTGAAGATCCAAATGCAGAAACTATAATCAACCAATAGGCCTGTTCCCTTTTGAACAGGGAGGCAGTTACTTCAACCAGCAATTACAGATCAATACACAACACCAGTGGAGACACTGTCCACGCAGGAAAGCCATGAAGCCAGAGCACCAGGGAACTTGAGGGAGGGATTGTTTCAGCCGCCTACTTTGGAGGCCAGAGTTTTTCCTACCCAGGAGACCAGTTCCACCAACCCAGTGGAGACACAGTCCACGCACACAGCAAAGCCATGAAGCCAGAGCGCCAAGGAAGTTTAGGGAGGGATTGTTTCAGCCACCTTCTTTGGAGGCCACAGTTTTCCCTACCCAGGAGACCAGTTCCACCAACCAAGGGGAGACACAGTCCACTCACACAGCAAAGTCACGAAGCCACAGTGCCAGGGGCATGGAAGTTCTCTGGGCCGTGGTCTGTCAACCAGCAACATGTAGTCCTACACAGTACCAGTGCTGTGAGTCTAGATGTCCTCTACTTCCTGCTGAACAGTAATGCAAAGGTGGCTCATGCAGGAGACCGAGTTTTCCATCCCAGTGGAGACACAGCCAGGCCAGAGTTTTGCCTACTCAGGAGACCGAGTTCCACCACCAACCCAGTGGAGACACAGTCCACGCAGGAAAGCCACAATGTCAGAGTGCCAGGAAACTTTAGGGAGGGATTGTTTCAGCCACCTACTTTGGAGGCCACTAGGCCAGAGTTTTGCGTACCCAGTGTAGGAGACACAGTCCACGCAGGAAAGCCACGAAGCCAGAGCGCCAGGGAATTTTTCTTGGTGAGGGATTGTTTCAGCTGCCTACTTTGGAGGCTACAAGGCCAGAGTTCTGCCAACCCAGTGGAGACACAGTCCATTCAGGAAAGCCACAAAGCCAGAGCGCCAAGGAAGTTTAGGGAGGGATTGTTTCAGCCACCTTCTTTGGAGGCCACAGTTTTCCCTACCCAGGAGACCAGTTCCACCAACCAAGGGGAGACACAGTCCACTCACACAGCAAAGTCACGAAGCCACAGCGCCAGGGGCATGGAAGTTCTCTGGGCCGTGGTCTGTCAACCAGCAACATGTAGTCCTACACAGTACCAGTGCTGTGAGTCTAGATGTCCTCTACTTCCTGCTGAACAGTAATGCAAAGGTGGCTCATGCAGGAGACCGAGTTTTCCATCCCAGAGGAGACACAGCCAGGCCAGAGTTTTGCCTACTCAGGAGACCGAGTTCCACCACCAACCCAGTGGAGACACAGTCCACGCAGGAAAGCCACAATGTCAGAGTGCCAGGAAACTTTAGGGAGGGATTGTTTCAGCCACCTACTTTGGAGGCCACTAGGCCAGAGTTTTGCGTACCCAGTGTAGGAGACACAGTCCACGCAGGAAAGACACAAAGCCAGAGTGCCAGTGATTTTTTCTTGGTGAGGGATTGTTTTAGCCACCTACTTTGAAGGCCAGTTTTGCCTACCCAGGACAGGAGACAAGAGTTCCACCAACCAAGGGGAGACACAGTCTTCACACGCAGCAAAGCCACGAAGTCAGAGAACCAGGGAAGTTTAGGGAGGGATTGTTTCAGCCGCCGACTTTGGAGGCCACAGGTTTTCCTACCCAGGAGACCAGTTCCACCAACCCTGGGGAGACACAGTCCATGCACGCAGCAAAGCCACAAAGCCAGAGCACCAGGGAGATTGAGGGAGGGATTCTTTCAGCCACCTACTTTGGAGGCCACAGGTTTGCCTACCCTGGAGACCCAGTTCCACCAACCCAGTGGAGACACAGTCCACGCACGCTGCAAAGCCACGAACCCAGAGCACAAAGGAAATTGAAGGAGGGATTCTTTCAGCCGCCTGCTTTGGAGGCCACCAGGCCAGAGTTTTGCCTACCCAGTGGAGACACAGTCCACGCAGGAAAGCCACGAAGCCAGAGCACCAGGGAATTTTTCTTGGGGAAGGAATCTTTCAGCCGCCTACTTTGGAGGCCAGAGTTTTGCCTACCCTGGAGACTCAGTTCCACCAACCCAGTGGAGACACAGTCCACGCATGCAGAAAAGCCACGAAGCCAGAGTGCCAGGGGCAGGGAAGTTCTCTTTGCCGTGGTCTGCCAACCAGCAACATTTAGTCCTACACACACAGTACCAGTGCTGTGAGTCTAGATGTCCTCTACTTCCTGGTGAACAGTAATGCAAAGGTGGCTCACACAGGAGATCGTGTTTCTCCATCCCAGAGGAGACACAGTCCATGCAGGGAAGCCAGAGGGTCAGGAAATTAAAATCCTATCCTCCTCATAGAGGATAGGGTACTTGAAATAGGAATAGAAATGGAAATAGAAATACAAATAGAAAGATATATAGAAATAGGGTACTAGAAAGAGAAATAGAAATTTTGAGGATACTAAGGTACTATAGGATAGATAGGGTACTAGAGGATAGGGTACTAGAGGATAGGGTACTACTTGAGGCTGCTGAATCCGGCAGGGGCAAGGTGCTGCAGCGGATGCCATGGGGTGCCAACCTGTGTGAATGGCATGATGCCCCCTTTTTGAGTCCAGAGTTTAGCCTTCCCAGGAGACCAAGTTCCACCCAGGAGGCAGGGTCCGCTCAGGGAAGCCACAAAGCCAGAGTGCCAGGAAAGGGATTATTTCAGCCTTTGGAGGCCATAGTTTAGCCTACCCAGGAGTACGGGTTCCGCCAACCCAGGAGAAAGAGTCCATGCCGGGAAGCCACGAAGCCGGAGTGCAAGGAAAGTTTTCTAGGGAGGGATTGTTTCTGCCGCGTTTGGAAGCTGGAGTACAAGTAGGAAGGAATCTCCCCTCCTTGTTCAAGGGATTTCCAAACCTGGACTGTAATCGGCGGGAGTGACTTTTCCCCACCCCCCATGTCGGAGGACAGAGTCCCCCAATTCCAAATAGTTGGCGTCCCTATTAAATTTGGTCTCCTCAAGTGATTTGCCGCCTCTTACCGCCCAGAGGCAATGGAGGTGGGGGCAGCCGAGGTTGCTGCCTCGGCAAGTCAAGGAGACTGGCCAACAGGACACATATTGGCTCGGAGGCTTAACTTGAACCACTGAGCCACTGATAGGCTGAAGGAGAAGCACCTGGAAGGCCTCCTCCAAGCCATGGAGTCACGGGAGCCTGACAGGCAGGCAGGTAGGCAGAGCGGCGGGCAGGCAGCCAGGCAGGCAGAGAAGCAGGAAGTCTTGCTTGCAGGTAGGAAGGCAGGCTTGCAGGGCACCCACCCAGGCTAGGGAAGGCACAAAGCCAAAGTGCCAGAAGGGAGGATTGTTTCTGCCTTGGGAGGCAGAGTTTCTCCACCCAAGGAGACCGAGTTTCATCAACCCAGGACACAGAGTGGATGCAGGAGAACCCATGACACAGAGTGGATGCAGGAGAACAGGGCTATTTCTTTAAGGAATTGAATGTTTCAGCTGCCTACTTTGGAGGCCACAAAGCCAGAGTTCTGCCTACCCAGTGGAGGAGACACAGTCCATGCAGGAAAGCCATGAAGCCAGAGCGCCAGGGAATTTTTCTTGGGGAGAGATTGTTTCAGCCACCTACTTTGGAGGTCAGAGTTTTGCCTACCCAGGAGACCGAGTTGCCTTCCCTGTGAGCTGTATTATAATAATAATAATGTTGGTTGTGTCGTTGGTAGCAGCCAGACGCAACCTTGAAAGAAAAGAAAGATTTCTGTGAATCCCTGGTTAGTTCCAGGTAGTTGATGTTCCTGATGAAGTTTGCCTCCCTTGGCCATTCATCCCGTCAGCCCGGAGTGGAGACAGAGTGGATGCATGCAGGGAGGGTGGAGTGCAAGAAAGGATTCTCCCCTCCTTGTCCTAGGGATTTTCAGCCTGTTAGAGGCAGGAGTGAGTTTACACCCCAGGAGACCGAGTTTCGTCAAGCCAGGAGACAGGGTGGATGCTGCAGAACAGGGCTATTTCTTTAAGGCTTTAAGGAGAGCTAGGCCCCTGCTAATCAGACTTTGAGGTAGGTTGTTGTAAAGTGTATCTCAACCACTTTGTAAGCAGAGTGGCTCCAAAACCCCAGGGAAGGCAGGAACGCATCGAGGAAGGCAGGTATTAGACCAGCCATGGCCAACGGGGAAATATTGGGCCTACACAGACCCTAGGAAAAAATCTTCCTGGGCTGCTATAAAGACCAGGGAAGCCCTATAAAAACAGGGCTAATTATGTAGCCCTTATTAGATCCATGCATGCAGCGGAATTACAGGCAGTCAGGCAGACAAGGGTGGAAGGCAGGCAGGCAGGTGGAGTATCCAGGCATTCAGGCAGGCAGTCATACAGACAGAGCAGACAGCCAGGCATAACTGCGTTGCACTGGTGCGGAATGTTAGGATGGGAGGCATACAGGCATTGGTTCGATGGGGTTCAGGAGGGTTAGGGGAAGTTGCACGGCTGCAACCCCAACAGTGTTATCTGGTTCAAAATTATAAACATTTATTGGTCCTCCCTGGTTCGGAGCCAGGCAAGGGCTAGAAAAATTGGGCGTACCGATACAGATGCCCTTCAAATGACACATTGAGTGGTCCTCCCTGGTTTGGAGCCAGGCAAGGGCTAGAAAAATTGGCAACGGGAAGTAATCTAATCTAACCCTTCAAATTGAGTGGGAATGCAGGAAGGCAGGCAGGCAGGCAGGCAGGAAGTCAGACAGGCTGGCAGGCACAGGGCCAGCCAGGCAGGCAGGCTGGCAGGTAGGCTGGCAGGAAGTCGGGCTTGCAGGGAGGAAGGGAAGCTGGAAGGCAGGCATAAGTGTTGCTCTGGTAGTGCATGTTAGAGCAAGGGAGGCCTGATTGGAATGAACCGGTGAAAGAACGACTGTGGACCTAGGTCTTGGAGTATTGGGGTAATCTCAACGTGGAAAGGTTGAAGCGGATGAAAGTCAACCTTTCCACGGTTTCTGGGTCCAGACGAGAGCGGTGCAGTCTCAGGACATTTCCCATGTGGGAGAAGACACGCTCACTCTGGACACTGGTGGGTGGGATGGACAAGAGGTCCAACGCCAGAGTCGAAAGAGTGGGCCAGATGTCTGCCTTTCTGGCCCAGTAGTGGAGTGGGTCCAAGGTGAGGGGTTGGAGGGTTTCGGCCATGTACTCCCTCACCATGGTCCAAGCCGGGTCCGGTTCTTCTTCCTCCCTTGCCTCCACTGAGGAGGAGACTGCCATGGCTAGGGCAGAGGCCAGGTAGTTGACTGCTGGTACGGAACCTGGTCTCTGGGTGTATGCTCCTGCAGTAGAAGAGGAAGAGGATCCTTGTGAGGATCCCTCTTCTGCATCGCTCTGGCTTCCGTGTGTCCTCGGGAACGCCTGGGCCTGATTTGAGGCAGCCCTGTGGACTTGACGGCATAGCTCCGTCTTCCAGGAGTTCAGGTCGGCACCGCTCCCCGCCAAGGAACCCTTGATGCAAGGGTCGCACAGGCATGCCATCTGGTACACCCTTTCCCTCCTCAGTGGGCTAAGGCGGATAGCCACGCCGGTCAACAGCCTGTCTGCCAAGGCCCTGCTCTTTGGGAGAAGATCGGCTTCTTCCCGGATACTGGCCTCTAGGCGTTGGTGAATGGCATGTATCAGGGGAAGTACGTGGCCCAGGCTGGCATTGTAGTTGCTGAGGACGTGGGTGGTCTCCTCAAAAGGCTGCAGGATACCCACCATCTGGGAGAGGGCGAGCCACTTGGTAGCACCAATGTCCAACACCCTTCACTCAGGCAGGACGGGAGTGTGGGACATGACATATTCCACCACTTGCCTCTGCTCCACCAGGCACTTGACCATTTCGTAGGTGGAGTTCCACCGGGTGGTCACATCCTGGATCAGGACGTGCTCTGGTTGGCCTATCTCTGCTTGCTTCTCACGCATCATCCTGGATGCCTTGATGCTGCGTGAGAAGTGCCTGACTATTTTCCTGCACTTGTCCAGCAAGGCCTTGGTCTCCAGGGTCCCCTCACACCAGGAGTCCTTAGGTGCACCCAGCCCAATGGCATCACCCACCACTAGGTGCAATTTGTGTGCTGCACACACGATACCCTGGAACCCTGCCCTTTCAACCGCGTTGATCATGTTACGTCCTGCGTCAGTAACCATGAATCTGCGATTGACGTGCCCCTCAGTTCCCCATCCCCACTCTCGCAGTGCTGTCTTGAGGACCTCAGCAATGTGGATGCCTTTGGCACTGTCCTCCATGCTTTGTGCCTGGAGAAGCACCACCCTGTACCCTCTTGGGGTGCTCCCTTGTGGCTCCCCCTGCAGCTGTTCTTGGGATACCCTAGTGTCAAGAACCTCCTTGGGTTGCCACCAATGAGCCGTCAGAGAGAGGTATCCATAGTGCCCACCGGTCCAGAGATCGGAAGTGAAGTGGATCTTCTTTCCTCTGCCCGCCTGCAGCAGGGCCCGGACCATGTCCCTGATGGACTCATAAAGGGAGGGAATCACCCACCTGCTGAAGGTACACTGGGATGGAGGCTCGTACCATGGAGCCACATGTTTCATCAGGTGCCTGAAGCCCAATGACTCCACAAAGGAGAGGGGCAACCCGTTCATGGCCACCATTTCACCAACCACACAAGTGGTGGTCTCCTGTGCCTTGGCCCTATTACGTTGGCTGACAAAACTCCCACACAGCGGCACCACTTCCTGCAGAGTGGCCTGCCTCTTCCCACTCTCAGTGGAGCTGTCTTTGGAGTCCTCCTTCCCCATGCCTGCTTTCCCCCTCTTCCTCCCTGAGGAGCCAGGGCCTGACACTGTCCCAGGCAGAGTCCCAGGGTGCCTTCGCATGAGGTGGCTACGCAAGGCACTTGAGGAGAGGAGTTTGGGGTCATTCCCCCTCCGCACAACCACCCCACATTTCTTGCACACCGCAAGCCTCGAGTCTAAACGGCTGTTCTCAAAATGCTCCCAGAGAGAGCCGTGAGGCTTATGGAAAGTACTGCCCCCTCTGGTACTGCCTGCTGCTGCTGTGCTGGTGGTGGTGTGGCTTGTACCCTGCTGGGATAATTGACTGCTGCTGTTACTGGTGGTACTCTGGTCCTGGGTGGAAGGAGGGCTGCTCCTTCCATCACTGCCTGAAGTCTGTCTTTCATCTGTTGCTGCCAAGAGATCCTCAGAATCTGGCATATTCAGATGCAAAGAGCCTGTTTCTGATTCCGAGTACTCGTCTTCCTCCTGATAAACGGGGGGGGGGGTCCATGTCAAAGCCTGGTGATGATGGGTTTCGCATGCAGTCATCCATGCTTCCCTCAGTGACAGAAGATGGTCCGGTGGTGCTGGTTGTGCAGCTGCTTCTTGGAGAGGGAGTGGTACCAGCAATATCACTATCTGCACTGCTTCCTGTGCCTTCCTTCAGAAACGTGGCCCTATTTATTTTAGTGGGGGTCCCCTTTCCCTTCCCTCTGGCTCTGCCAACCCTCCTCATTTTTTTTTGTTTCTCAAAGATGTAGAAAAGTAGAAATATATTTTCTTATGAAATATATTTTCTTATATTTGTGTTTAGTAAACAAATAAACTTATCCTTTTGGCCCACAAGCTTACTCTCACACTGTGTTCTTTTTGACAAGCTTTCAATGTTCCCTGCTGGCCCTTGATATAATTTTCTGAATTCTAAATTCAAATTGATCCACTGAAATGGAGTGTGGCTGTGTTCAGTGCATGCAACAACACAACAACAAGTTTAAACAAACAATGAAATGGAGCAATGAGTAAATATTAATAATATTGTAAAATATATATGTATATTCTGTCCCGTTAGGATCTTTAGAGCAGGTTCTGTTATTGCACCCCAAAATGTGTGTGTGCAAGCAAACTTGTTAGGCTCTCCCTGCAATTGAACTGGAGTGGTGGAATTGTTCAATGAGACTAAGAGGTAAGGTAGTGTTCTATTTCCCCCTCCCAAAAAAATATGAAGCAGCAGCAGCAGCAAAATGAATTTGGTTGCCTTATTAATCAGCCCCCAGTAAAATAACTTGATTTGTTAGGGGTAGGGTGAATGCCCCCCCACAGATTAGGTTGATGTAAATGTAATAGCTGCCCTGGGCTGGCAGCAGCACCAGCTGCAACTGGGATCCTGTTCTGGAAGGGTGGCTTGCCAGCCACACCCCAAAAGTAACCCTGAAAAGAGAGTCGGGGTACTAGATGCCTCCAAAAAAGATATTGTATTGGATAAATAAAATATAGTTCAGTTGTACATCAACTGTGTAGTGCAGCTAAATGAATTTGAAACTCTCTTATTTTCTCTCAGGTAAGAAAACGTTGAAAAAAAAATGGTGCTATTTGAAATTGAAACTAAATCCAGAAGTCCCTTTTAATCCAATATAATATTAATAAAAAAACTCAGCAGAGAACTTATTGTTGAGTTTTCTGTTCTTGCACCCCAAATTTTGTGTGGGTGTGCAAGCAAATTGAACTTGGAAAAAGTAGGAAATAAATGGTATATTTTAAAATAAATCCACACACCTCCCACTCCCAGTCGACCCTCCCCCTTTATCCAATATCAGAAAAATCCTCCTCTCCCCACAAACAGCCAGAGAAGAGAACAAAAGAAAAAAGAATAACTGCTTCCCTTTGGCAGACAAAGCTGCAGGGAATCAAAACAATAATTTTCTAAATTCAGTTCCCTCCCTGCCTGCCTAACTGAAAGCCTAAAGCCTCCACCCAGGCCTCCCTCCTCCAATATTTGTTTGTCTCGATCAGATTGCACCAGCAGCCACAGCCCTCCTCCCTCAAACACATCCACACACCGACTGTGATTTCTGGAAGGTGCCTCGGGTTTTTATACCCTCTGGCACATCCAGAAGTGTCAGTCAAACCTGGCCATGCCATTGGTGGAATGGAGCAAAAAAATGTGCATGGTCCCATCCCATGCCCAGCCCATTAATGGGCAGGTCTAAAAAAATTAAAATAAAATAAAATAAAATAAAATCAATGCAACATTTTATTGCAATAAAAAAACCACTGCCTGCTACTATTAAAATTCAGGCATTAGAATAAATAAATTTCAACATGTTTGTCTTGTGCTTTGGTGTGTTTTTGGACCACAATTTAAAAATAAAAATTGCTGTAGCCATTTTGGATCCCCCACCACCACCGCATGGCATTGGAGACGACGAGGATGACCCCCAGCCTGGTGCAAGCAGCCCAGGACAGGAGAGGAGGGGGGAAAGGCCGGGGACCCCCCTGAAACCGCCCCTCTGGTAGGTGGCAAAGCCTCAGGCAGGCATATTTTCGCCTGCTTTTTCGGCCAGGAATCAGGTTTTTTAAAGCTTTTTTAAACCTTTTCTGGGCTTCGCATTGCGCGATGCCACAAACGGAAACGAAAAACCCGACCAATGTTTTCTTTTGTCAGTTCGGGTTCAAGCAGGGCTGGCTTAATTACCGTTACCGTTTCCATTTCGTAACTGAACCAAAAAAACGGAAACGGAAATGGAAATTTCGCCATTCCATGCCCATGTCTACTCCCAGTTTCAGAATAAGTTTTCTAGAACATGATTGTCAATGCATGTAATGAAGTTTCTGAAACAGCAGTCTGTATGAGCTATGATTTCAATAAGAAATTAACCAGGAACTTAGTTTTTCAGAATGTTGGACTATATTGTTTAGCGGAGCCCACCACCAAGTGGGCCAAATGCTAAGAAAAAGAAGAAGATTTCAGGAGAGTTGTTGTAGTGTTGCAATTGTTGAAGTCACTTACAGTTTATAGGAAAGCATTTCTGAGTCCTCCGACATGCCTAGAAAGGCCCTCGGAGGCCCCAAAAGTGCTTTCAAGTGATCCGTAATTCACTTCCTGTTTTCCGGAAGTCACTTCTGGTTCATGGGGAAGCCCTGTTGGAGCCTCCAACAGGCCCTCCCAGGCCTGTTTGCAGCAGTGCCATGCCTGGGGTAAGTACAGTAGGCCTGAAACAGGTCTTTCCAGCTTACCCCAGGGGGATGAAATGGCAGGGGTTACTGTATATTTACCAGAATGGGCCACTAGAGGGAGCCAGAGACCATCCAATGTATAGTGTTAACCATTGCCCATTTTTCAGCATCAGCGAGGTTGAAGCATGGAACTCATCTCCATGGATGCCACAGTCATACTGTAAATAATCCTGTCCAGTTGGCCCTCATGTCTCTAATGAATGCATCTAACCCCATTTAAAAGCCATTCAAGTGATACTGACAACTATTTGCACCTTACGTGAATCCAAGCTCTGTGAATAAGTGCTTCCTTCTAGCTGTTATGTGACATTTCTCCTACATAATTTATTATTATTATCATTTCACGAGGCCCCATCTAAATGAAACGGTTAAATAAAAATTACTGTTACGTCACAAAAAGAATCAATTATTTCTTGTTAAAGTTGCTGATTAAAGTGTAATGTAATATCTTAATCATGGGAGAAAGGAATAATTACAAGTCATACTCACAAGTTACATTCCAAGTGTGATATCTGTTTTTGGCTCACAGCATTTGCTGTTCCCCCCACAAAAGCCTTTCCATTTATGACATTCAGGATTGGCTGTTTTCCCTCTTCAGAGGAATGTTTCCACTCTAGCCAAAATCTAACTCTGCCTTAATGCCTCAGAGAAATGGACTTTCTTGCAACAGGGGTTATTTTTAAATCTCCGGAGGTAGCCCTGACGCGCAATACAT
The DNA here is from genome assembly GCA_029282475.1 of Phrynocephalus forsythii. NCBI lineage: Eukaryota > Metazoa > Chordata > Lepidosauria > Squamata > Agamidae > Phrynocephalus > Phrynocephalus forsythii. The sequence goes on along the minus strand of JAPFRF010000001.1, from coordinate 176,849,908 downwards.
TTTCCTTCACTCCTGTGGTTGGCATGAACTGGAAGCTCCCAGAAGGAACCAGGCATATGTTTTTTTGCCGAGCCAGGTTGAAAGAAAGAGGCGACACACATTCCGCTTGGGTTAAATAACGGCCACAACTTTATTAACTACAGTAACGAATTTTAAATTACTTATCAATGAACAATAACTTTAGGAGGGCCTGAGCCGTAGCGTATCATCAAAATGGTAACAACAAATTGATTAGGTCCCGCTTCTCCACCAATTTCCTGCGGCCCGTTGAACTGCCGCAGTGAGGAGGATGCCAGTGAGGATCTCAACGAGATCTTTTGGCATCAACGCTTGATTAAAGGTTGGCAGCCCTCCTTATTATTATTATTTGCTCCCTAACTAAATCCTATTGGGTTATTAATGGAAGGCTGCCGAAGACGTGAAGATGTAATTAGATTCGGGACCTAAATGGTTAACTTTTTATTTTGTGACCTTATCACCTACAACACCCACCGCCAATATGTGAATGGTGGGATGGGCAAAAAACACCACCGTTCAAGGCCAATCAGAGAAATGGTCAAGCCCCAAAGCGACCAGCAAAGCATCACCAGCACATCGTAAACAGTGGCGGGAGGCGGGAAACCAGGCGGAGGCAGACTATTTTTTTACGTTTTCAACCGGCCGGCAAAGGTTGCTCGGCACGAGTTGTTGTTGTTGTTGTTGTTTTTGTTGTTGTTGTTGTTGTTTTTTTGCACACTGCATTGCTCAGACTAAGTGAGACTGGGAAACTGACATTTTTTTCCACCTGGATTATAAACAGATAGGCAAATTCATCATTTTGCATTCATTTTGCACATTCTCACTGCACCTCCATGTCTCTAAGGGGCCTTGCCCCAGATGTCAAATTATTTTCTGCCTATCTTGAGGTAGACAACAACATAGTATTGAGCAGAAATGAGGGAGGCAGGTAGAGAGTGACTGATTTCAGAATGTCTTCTGCCAACATATTCCATTTTTTGACCTTTCTCACTCATGGCTAGAGCCAAATGACACATTAAAGATAGCCCATCATTAGAACAAGGAAATCCTTCAGTCCTGAAAAGTATCTCATTGTCACAGCACAACCTTTTCACTCCTGTAGTTTGCAAAGGGATTGTAATTCTCATCATCTGCCACCAAGTCAATTCTGGTCCTGTAAAATACCTGGACGTGGACTATCAATCTTTCCATCAGGTGATGCTGTGAATCATTGTTGTGGCCATTGCTGCTAGATGGTGTGATATAAAAAAAATCTAATAAATAAATAAATAAATAAATAAATAAATAAATAAATAAATAAATAAATGCAGGGTGCCAAAGTCCACGTGGATAGCAGGGCACATAACCCCATCAGCCAACACAGGCTCCTGGTTGGATTCTTTTCCAAAAGGCACAGTGAGGATTCATTTGCTTTAATGGCCTCCATGAGGTAAGTGCAGAATGTACTTGAATGCATGAGGGTCAGTCATAAAGATTTTCCTGAATCATGTTTCTTAAACAGTAATGGATAACAGCTTCTAATGGCAGGTTAATCGTAATGTGTAGTTTGTTCCTCAGTAAAGCTGAATGTCTCAGTGGTGACCTGGTTCACAATGTTTGTTATGTTGTCCCAACCTGGTCTGTATTGTATATAAGAGAACCGCTAGCTTTATTTGCCTCAAAGATTGCCATACAACTTATGTACACTCTTGAAGAGACAAAACAAACTGTTTTGTAGTTTGTGCTATTTGGGGATCCCAGCAGTAGTAGAACAACACCAGTTAGGAATGCCAAATGCACAGCTTGTATGCTGTTGACTTGCCTCCTCGCCCCCTACACGTTTGGTGAAGATTGGAATAGCTGAATTATAGCTTGCCCAAAGCAGGTCTCCATGGGAAAGAGTTCTTTAGTAGCTGGCTTGGGGGACAGGGATTAAATTTGTGTTTCGCATGAGGGAAATTGTTGCTCGTCACGAGGTGAACTAGGGAGAGAACAGAGAAGGGGCTGGGTGGATAGATCAGCTAGCTAAGAATCCTCTTTTCATGCTGGGTGCTGCAGAAGTGAAGTCACCAGTTGAGCCTCTCAGGGCATGGCTTCTGCAGCCAGCTACTCCCAGAGAGTGGACTTGGGGCTATGTGGTTGGCTGCCTGCCCTGCCAATCAGCCCTACACAATTTTTTCTCTCTCTATGTCCACCTGAGAGTTGCCTCAGGAATTGATTGAGCAGTACCAGTTTTGACACACTCACAACTGAAGCATACAGATGACAAATGGCAATAATAGTTGGGTGTTTGGCTTTATTCTGGGCAGGTACCTTTCCTCAACATGCCCCTAAATGAACCATGAAACAGCCTGATTTGCGAACTCTGCTGTGAGAAGAGGTCTTATGCTTTCAAGCAATGCTTTGATTAACTGAAATCTCATGGCAAGCTGTTCAGGATGCTGGCTTGGAAGACTTTTTTTTCTGGAGAGGGGGAGAGAATCGGGAGAGAGAAATGTCTGAAGCATATTAGGTTCTCACAGGATATAAGAGTGTTAAGTCTGTTCCACTAAAGAACATGCACAGAAATGCTTCAGTTTTATACCCAAGAGAAGATTTTGCTGTATAACCCGTCGTCACTGTCATCTGAAGAAGGGGAAATCTTTAACATTTACATTCATTATTACAAAAGATGATGCCATTGAAAGACATGGAATTTCCATTCCTGAAGCAAAGTGAAAGCTGGACAATGAAGAAAATTGACAGGAAAAATAAAATAGAATCGTTTGAAATGTGGTGTTGGAGGAGAGCCTTAGCAGATGATGTGGGTCACCAGGAAGACAAATAAATGAATTCTAGATCAAATCATGCCTGAATTCTCGTGAGAAGCTAAAAGAACTGACTTAAGCTATCATACTTTGGGCATACCAGGAGAAGGCAAGACTTACCGATAAATAAAATAACACTAGGAAAAGTTAAAGGCAATAAGGAAAGTACAAGACTAAAGTGAGATGGATTAATTTAATAGAGAAGCCCACAGTCTTTCATTACAAGTCCTGAGCAGGGCTCTTAAGGATAAGACCTTTGAGAGATCATTAATTCCTTGCGTCCATACATCAGAGAGGACTTGGGAGAACATCAAGAGCAAGCAGTATAGCTTAGAAATGTTTTTATAATAGTTTAGAATTCAGCTGGTCTGCAGAAAGTGCGCAGCCGGTGAATCACAATTTTCTTGTCCCTGCAGTCAAACCTGTCGTTAATGCAGCAGTGTGTAAACTTGGCATCAGCCACAGAATTCAGGAGTGGTAGCATAGCAGCTTCAAATGAATCCCAGGGGTTCCACTGCCCTCCCCCAATTGTCTGGGACAAATAAAAACTTATTAACCAGCTTTGCCCCATGATTGGATGTAGTCTCATCTTATTAGACAAATTGGCTTCCCATGCACTGTATGAATAGGAACTAGAAAGTGGTGCTTCATATTTGTATTAGAAACCAAATCCCAGGTTTGCATTGTTACCCATCCCCAACACCCAGAACTGGTTGGTTCACTTACCATGCTCCACATGGCACTGGGGACCACATTCAACATCAGAGCCCCAGGGAGACCAGCTGGCCCTTCCCAGCCTGCCTGCACAGCTGACCACTCACTGGCTGACCATGCTGCAGTGCTTGGCTGCCTAGGGAGGCAGTGATGGTCGGTCAGGCTGCTTCTCAGATTGGTGCACCAGTGCTAGAGGTGGATCCCTGTGCCACTCAGAGATGGTGTGCTGGCTGGTTCACAGCCTGAGGAATGGGAATCAGTACCATCTGTGGTACTGGACTTCATTTCTAATACGAATGCAAAGCATCCATCACTAAATGGCACCAATCAATGAAACTCAAGAGGAATAGTATCATGATTCATGAAAGTATTTTCCCCCATTTGTTTCTATCTTGGAAAACATGGATTTTGTGAAGGCTGCTCTTTTGGTCCCACTTCTATGTTGACATGTTCCTCTACACACACTTAGTGTGCCCTCCACGATTGTACGAGTAAGTGAGAAGATTTCCTAAATGAAACAGGCCAACTGCAAGTATAAGAGGATAGGAATAAGGCAGATTTTTCCTTTTTGTAAAAACAATAAAATAAATCAACAACTTACATTTCATTTCAAATATTCTGGCACTATGTAATCAGTTTGAATGATCAAAGCTACCGCTGCATAGATGTGTGGAAAACTGCAATACCATTTTTTGACAGAAAGCTTCCAGAGGTTTCAGATTACACAGCAGCAGCAGCGGGGGGGGTTTAAGGATAGTTTCTTTACAGGACACTTTTATCTGCTTTCACTTGAAAGCACCATCTGAGCTGAGAATGTGGGTAGCCAGCATTGTATACATGTTCTGGGCCTCCACCCTGCCTCACCTGGTGGATCATACTAAAGGAAAACAGGTGTTTATAAAAGGAACTCAGTATGACATTTTCTGAAATAAACCTTTAGAGGACTGTGTCCACTGATGAATTTTTAGGTATTTTGAGCCTCTGTGGGTTTTGTTTTTAATTTACAGCTTTCTGTTTCTTGAGACAAGACTGCCAAAAAACCATCATAATTTAATACAAATAAAAAGGCTAGAGACACAAACAGATACAGACACTTCATTTATAGCTGGAAAATGGTCAGAGCCATTTTAGGTGGTGTTCACACAGTAAAAATGTTTCTGGAATGTCCCTGATTAATTTCAGTTTGTTTTCTTGGGTTCAGATGATGCACATTGTACTTTGCATCTCTCCCCCCTTTTTTTTTGCCTTTGAGACGACTCTTCCTTGCATCAGTTGTGATGCATTTTCACAGAGGTTCTGGGTACACTGCTTAACAATAGGCGTGCAAACTCTTGAACACAGGATATTGATGGGGTCGCACAATAGACCATGACAAAACGCATACAGTTTAAAAGAATGGCATTTAGCCTGTGTGAACACAGCCTCAGTGTTGTAATTTGTCTGTTGCTGAAATGGTTTGTGAGGGGAGAATAGAGGTTGAAAGGTTATTATCCTTTTGAAAAGTATGTACAAACTGCCCCCTCTGATGACACCCTGGAGGAAAGCCCTCTGCCAAGTTCTTCTGCATTCAAGTTCTCTTCCTTTGAAGTTGAAACATTCAATATCTGCTGAACTGTAGCATTTTTTTCAAAGTTGTCCATTTTAAAATTTGGCCCTTCTTTTGAAATTCTGATTAAAACAATGAGTGGGTTTCCTATTTTTTTAAAAAAAAAAAACATCAAAGAAGGAACATATATGCAAGTAACTCCACATATATATTCTACTGCTTCTTCTTAATGTTCTGTTTAAAATGACTGAAGCGCTGCAGGTTGCCATGAACACCAACGTTGTTGCTATGTGCCATCAAGTCAGAACTGACATACAGTGACCCTAGCAGGGATTTCAAGGTAAGTGAGATATTTAAGGAGTAGTTTTATCAATTCCCCACCACTAGTTAGTTTCCATGCTTGAGTGGGTATACAAACCCTGTTCCCCAGAGTTCTAATCTGTTGTTACTCTGTTCACTACACTACTCTGGGAATCACTTGTACACCAAAAGAAAGTGTTTAAATCAATATATTAAAAAAGCTCAGCATCCAACTTGAGTCTGTTGCTAAGGGGGATGGACACCCCCATTATCCTTTTAAAAATACCATTGTATGAGCGTCAAAAAAGTTAAGAGTCTCTCCATTATACACTAGCATGTTTCCCAGGAAAGTGAGTTTAAAACTGGCAGTGAAAAATGTAGATGATGCCTCTGGGTTTGCTCAACCAGAAGCCATTGGCATTGCTTAGCTTCATCATCTGCAACACATTCCCTATCTCTTCACATCCCCACACCCACTTCCCCATCCTTGCTCACTTACACAAGACATGCTACTTTGCAGATGTTTATGATCTGTGTCCCAGCCAACGAGGGTTAGGCTTTTTAGATTTATGCGTCAGATAATGATTTCCAAGTCTGTTTTTCTAAAGAATGAAGAAATCTGAAGTGCTTCTAAATATAAGCTATTGCTTCAAGACCTTGATGATAAGGTTATTCTGTCTCATTTTCCGAATGCTAAGTTGTAACCCTTCTGTTGTTTGGCGGACATTCTCCCATGATACAGGGCTGCACATGAGTTGGTACTCTGATATAGGACAAAAGTCAGGGCTCTGGAGCATATTGTAGTGTTCCTGTGCTTTGCCCCCGGCTCTTTCACAGGCTATTGACAAGCACCGCTTCTAATTTTTCATGTTCACTGCCATCAACTAGTTTCTCTAGTAAATTAATGCCTTCAGACTGGTTTTAAATTGAATAAAGATAAAAGAAGCTTATTCATTGCAAAGAAGAATTAATATCATAATGGATAAAGTGTTTAGGTACACACAAAGGGAAGAATATATGTCAAACCCACTAAAGTTTGGTTACTGTCAAAGCTGAACACATGCACACCCTGTTCTTAAGTTTACAGACACTCAACACTTAGTTTTCTTCACAGAAGTTCTCAAATCCTATCTTTTCTCTCTCTTCTCTCTCTAGTCTTTAACTGTCTCTCAGTCAGACCCTACCCAACTTTTCTCAGTAAGTGTAGGTCCCTGTCTGACTAAATCAGTGCTGGGCAGAGCCTTAAATCCCCTCAGCGCCCCCACAACTCTCTCATTGGTTCACATTCACAAACTACCAATCTGCATAGATACAACTAATAAATTATTCAACACCAACATATCCCAATTCATTCATAGATTAATTGAGTCAGAAGAGACCTATAAGACCATCAACTCCAACCCCTTGCTCAGTGCAGGAATTCACATCAAAGCAGATCTCACTGATGGTTGTTCAATTTTCACTTGAATGTCTGCAGTACTTGACTGCTTGCCACCCCCTGAGGCCATTAGTTCCATTGTCATGCTATTCAAACAGTTAAGACATTTTACTTATATTCAGCCTAAATCCAGCTTCCTATAATATCAGCCCAATATCCTGTGTCCTGAACTCTTGGATGATCAAGAACATATCCTGCCCTCCTCTACATGACCCATCCAATTCAATTTATGCCTTGATCATGTGCAAACCTCTTGCTTGCTTCCTTTATTGTTGTTATGTGCCATCAAGTTGCCTCTGTCCTGTAATATGGTAGCCGTCAAAATGTCCTTTCCTCAACAACTCACCTTGGATCTTGCAAACTCAATCCCGTAGTTTCTTCCAGGAGTCAATCTATCTCTTATTTAGCCTTCCTCTTTTCCTTTGCCTTTCAGTCCTTCCCAGCATAACTTTCTTTTCGGGAAAAAAATCTTGTCCTCTCATGATGTGTCCAAAAAAAGCAGGATAGCTTCAGCTTCAAAGTTTTTGCATTCCTTTCTAAATTTCCATTAGAAAACCTATCAGTTGCACTTGTTTTGTTTTTCAACTGATGTACATGAAATTTGGTGACACAATAAAGCCCAAAGGGGGATGGGGGTTAATTTAACAAATTTCAGAAATGTATGCATACTAGGCTTCTGAACAGCAGAATAAAAATCATAGAATCATAGAATCATAGAATCATAGAGATGGAAGAGACCTCAAGGGCCATCTAGTCCAACCCCCTGCCATGCAGGAACCCCATCACAATATTTCCGACAGATGGCCATCCAGCCTCTGCTTAAAAACCTCCAAGGAAGGAGACTCCACCACCCTTTGTGGCAGCATATTCCACTGCCAAACAGCTCTAACTGTCATGAAGTTCTTCCTAATGTTCAACTGGAATCTCTTTTCCTGTAATTTGAAACCATTGCCCTGAGTCCTAGTTTCTGAAGCCATGGAAAACAAATATGATCCCTCTACAATATTACATCCTTTCAAATATTTAAACATAGCTATCATATCCCCCCTCAGCCTTCTTTTTGAAAGGCTAAACATTCCCAGTTCCCTAAGCTGTTCCTCATAAGACATTTCCTCCAGACCCTAAACCATCCTGGTCGACCTCTTCTGCACCCACCCGAGGTTGTCAACATAATTTTTAAATTGAGGTGCACAGAACTGGACACAGTACTCCAGGTGGGGTCTCACCAGAGAAGAAAAGAGTGGTACTATCACTTCCCTTGATCTAGACACTATGGTTCTGTTGATGCAGCCAAGAATTGCATTGCCTTTCCTGGCTGCTGCATCACACTGCTGACTCATGTTCAATTTGTGGTCCACTAAGGCTCCCAAATCCATTTCACAGGTCTAAACTAAATTGTGACCCATCCAATTTGATCTTGATCCAGAAATAAATCCATTGGTAGATTGGCCTCATTTCACTCTGACCATGAATATGGCTATTCATGTAAATTGGTTCATATCCAAACAATTCAGCTCTGGATTTTTCTAAATCCAGGACACAGCCGTTTCCCCCCTTTTCAGTGGTTCACAAGCACAAACATAAGTAGGATAACTGTATGGTTCTACGGTATCTTCTTCAGGTGTAATTAGATAGCAAGGTTTAAAATATCTGTACTGAAGGAGACCAGTCCACATCACTTTATGTCCTGTCAGAAGCCAAATGTCTTTTTTTGGTAGAGGTCTTTTAAAAAGCATTCTCTGATCACTGTATTTTCCGACTTGAATGCTGTGTAACTTTCTCAGACAAGAGCATGTTTATCACCTCACTTAATGTGTATAATAAATTTGGTAAATAAAAATAGTGTTGGTAAATATTCTCATTTGCATTCATGCAAAGTGGCTAACATTATGATGGCGGGTTGTTAAGGATGCAAAGCAATATCCTTTTTGTGCTGTGCAGGAAGAAATACATGCTGTCAAATATGGGACCCCACCTCACCCCCCCAATGTCAGACATACAAGTGTTAGTTTTGTCTCTGGATAGCAATGTCCATCCTTGAAATGAACATCTGCCTTCAGAAAATAAGACTGAGAGATATGCTAGCATTTTTCAAATACAGTGGTACCTTGTATAAAGGAATTAATTTGTTCCAAATTAAATTCTGTTAAGCAAATTTTCCATTATACAAATTTCCCACAGGAATGCATTGAAAACAGAGTAATCCCTAATTGCGACCATTTTTATGTTGTACAGATTTGTCCCATAGGCAATTTGGTTAAAATTTCCCTATCTCTGGAATTTTTTATGTTGTACAGATTTTATGTTATACAAACCATTTGTTATACGAGGGTCCACTGTAGTTGAAAGGCTGTCATACAGAGGAGGGGCAGGAGTTGTAGTGCAGGACAAGCAACAATGGGATCAAGTTGCAGGAAGCTAGATTTTGACTGAATATCAGAAAAACTTCCTAACTATTAGAATAGTCTGGTAATGGAACCAATTACATCGAGACATGGTAAGTGCTCCAACACCAGAGGACTTCAAAAGAAAACTAGACAACCACTTGGCAGATATCTTATGATTTGCATTTCTTTCTTGAGCAGTGAGTTGATTGCATTGTAGGCCCCTTCTGACTTCATGACTCTATGATTCTATGAGTCATAAAGAGACGTGTGCACACACAATCAATAATGATGCCACATTCCAGTTATAATGCTTATTTAGGGCCTGCTGCTTTAATACATCTACTAGACATGGGCACGACTCAGCGAAATTGTCGTTTCCATTTTCAGTTATCATTTCCGTTATGTAACGGAACCGGTAACGATAATTAATCCGTCAGAACTTGAACTCAAACCGAAAAAAGAAAAATTTGGTCGGGTTTTTCGTTTTCGTTTGTGGCATCGCGGCGATTGCGCGCTGCGAAGCACAGAAAAGGTTTTTAAAAGTTTTTTTTAAAAAAAACCGACTCCCGGCCAAAAAAGCAGGCAAAAATATGCCTGCCTGAGGCTCTGCCACCTACCAGAGGGGTGGTTTCTGGGGGGTCCCCAGCCTTTCCCCCCTCTTCTCCTGTGGTAAAAAAATCATGGTAAAAAAAATCGTGGTAAAAAAAACACACCAAATCAGCACAGAAACATGTGAAATGTATTTATTTTAAATGCTTGAATTTTAATAGTAGCAGCAGTGTGTTTTTTATAGCAATAAAACGTCGTATTAATTTTATTTTATTTTATTTTATTTTATTTTTTATTTTTTTAGACCTGCCCATTTGGGCTGGGCATGGGATGGGACCATGCAAATTTTTTGAACCATTCCACCAATGACATTGCCAGGTTTTTGACTGACACTTCTGGATGTCTCGGAGGGCATAAAAAGCCGAGGCACCTTCCAGAAATCGCAGTCGGGTGTATGGATGTGGTTGAGGGAGGAGGGCTGGCTGCTGGTGCTGGTGTGATCCGATCGAGATTGAGGAGGGAGGCTGGAGGCTTTAGGATTTAAGTTAGGCAGGCAGGGAGGGAATTGAATTTAGAAAATAATTTCTTTGATTCCCTGCAGCTTTGTCTTTATTTCTTCTCTGGCAGTTTGTGAGGATTTTTTTCTGATATTGGATAAAGGGGGAGGTTCGACTGGGAGTGGGAGGTGTGGATTTATTTTAAAAATATATTATATACTACCATTTATTTTCTATTTTCCCAACTTCAATTTGCTTGCACACACACACATTTGGGGTGCAAGCCAAGAACAGAACCTCTATCCTAGTGATATCCTAACTGCCCACTCGCCCGTCCGCCCGCACTGCCACCCACCTGCGGCCTGCGCCGCCGCCCGCCCACTCGCCCGCCCGCGGCCGCCCCCCACCCGCTCACCCACCCCCACCCCACCCGCTGCCTAGGGCACAAAAACACCTAGCGCCAGCCCTGATTCCGGGATGCCCCTATGCTCTGGGAAGTCAAATCACACTAAATCGTGGTGGAAACGACAAACGACAAACGGAAATGACAAATTTTTGAAAAATTTCGCGACAAACAGAAATGACCCGAAACGGACCCATTCCAACAAACGAAAACTCAAAACGTCATTTTTTCTGGTCGTGCCCATGTCTAACATCTGCAGTTCAGAGACTGCTTGTGTGTAGAAGTGGCATGATCTATTTATGTTTATTGCTCAGTCCATTCTCGCTCCATTACCTCAGTAAGAATATATGAAGTTAATTTCTACTGCGAACACTGATCCTTCTAGGTCTGTTCTTTTTAATGTGCTGTCATGTCATTTCCCATGTATGGCAGCCCCAATAGAGTTTCTGAGGTATGTGTGATGCTCCAGGATTTCCCACCATCCATTAAGTTCTCATGGCAAAGTGGATATCTGAACACATGTCTCCTGAGCCCTAGTCTAACACTTTATTCACATTGGTGCAATATCAGTATTTTCATCGAAATGAAATTTAATTTCTTTATAGTCTGATAGTCTCCCAATGAAGAATCCAAGATTTCTCACACCATGATTTAAAAACAGGTTTAAAATAACCACTTTTAAAAAAATAAATAAATAAACAGAACACAGTTAATCCAGAGAGAAAGCCAGCCTAAACTTCCTTGGAAAAGTGATCCATAGCCCAAAAGTAGCCATTAAAAAGCTCATCCTTCAGATAAGAATAGAAGCCTTCAGATCATTTTAGAATTTAAAAGGTTCTGTCTTTTGGTCACGATTTTGTCGATGGCTCCTCCCCTGTTAATACCTGACATAATTTATCACAGTATCACAGTATGTGAAGATAAGAATTTTGGCAAATTTATGACTTCACTTATAACTTAGAGTTTCAGATTTGAATCTGTACATTCCACAAGACCAAGATATGTTCAGAACATCTGCTCCAAGCCAGTGTATTTACTTTGGAAACATCAAATGCTCAGTTGCGATCTTGATATTCACATTTCTGTTCCACTGAGATGTCATACTTCAAGCTTGAGGCTTAAACCTCTAATGCAGACCTCTCCAGACACCATAAGCTTGAGTGTAGAGTGTCTTGCAGAAGATTATTTATAGCAGTTAAAATTCAATTTGTTTAATTTTATTGTCAACTTGCTGCAGAAAGATAAAGTGCAGAGACTTGGCTCAGGGATGGGAATGTATCCACAATTAGCATTTAGCCTTTTTTTTTTTTTAAGAAAAAGAATAGAGGCAACAGCAAAAGGAATATCAGGAAAACCATAACAAAATAAGATGTCATTCGGAATGAAGTTAGTTTAGCTTAATGGTTGACTTAGATGGGGATATGTTAGCAGAAGTATGCAGTTAGTAGTTGATATAGCTTTCTTTTGCCATATATGTTACAATGAACAGAAATTTACTAAATTATGGAGATAAATGAATACTGTCTACTGTCTTGACTATTCTGGTAATTTTTAATTTGGTCTTTAAGGCCAAGACCCCAAGAATTTTTACATAAAACCAAGGCTTGCTTCATACACTCTGGATCTTTAGGATAGGTTTCGAATAGTTCAAAATTCAACCACTTGAGCATCAAAACTTGTTTGGCAAACAAAGCAAATGCAACATTTTGATGCCAGTTCATCTGGTTTGGAGAGGTACACCTGGAACTCTTCACAATTTCCCTGTGACATTTCTTTTATCACAATGAATAATGTGGTGTCATCGGAAAACTTGATTTTTCCATTGCTCTCCTTGAAACACTTGTTTAAAAAGTAAAAAAAAGAAGGAATCTTAAAGTTCAATCTAAATTCCTTTTTAGATACATTTGTTATATATCAAATTTCTCAACTAAAAGCAAATTAGTTCACATGACTGAAATGTCTTTCCAGTATCACTCATTCATTTTGATTCTATTTTGGAGGTTCGGGTGATGGTACAGTATTTCTGATTTCCCACCCATCCTATATCTGTTTCATATCCCACCCATGGGGAGGGCACTACTTTGTTTTTTGACTAATTGTGCATTAATTTCAGTTTACAATCACGTGTGTACCAAATTTTTGTATGAATCCTTCTGGAGCCCCTGCCCCTTGCTACTGGTGTTTGCATTTCTCAGATTTCTTTCCTTTTTTCTTTTTAAACTTTTCCCTAGATTTGTTGATGCTTTGCTATGTCAATGGCTGCAGCAAGTCTGGTTTTTAACAGTAAATGTGCTCATCACAACCAGACAACCAAAGCAACCATCCGCCATACTGATGGCAGTGGATCAGGAAAGAAGGCACCAGCCCCTAAGATCACTGTTTAGACAGCAACTATATATTGTCAACACATCCATGTAGCCTTATCTATATTTACAAGCCTTATCTATATTTACAACGGCGTATGTGTGAAAGAGAAATGAAAAGAAAGTGTAAGGAGCATGTTGTGTGACAGGGATGTGGTCGGAACATAACAGATCTTATTTTCTTATGTATTGTAAGACTTAAGGGAAAAAGTCTGCACTCTTAAGAACATAACATAGGAAGAGCCATGCTGGATCAGGCCAAAGGCCCATCTAGTCCAGCTTCCTGTATCTCACAGTGGCCTCACCAAATGCATCTGGGAGAGCACAAGACTAGATATGTGTCTCCTGATACCACTCCCCTGCAACTGGCCCTTGAAGTACCCCAGGTCACGTGATATCAATGGGCGTCCATACAGAAAACTGAACATGTGAGAAATTAGAGGGGTAATTTTCATGTGTGAACACAGCGTTAGATTCATTTCCAAATTTCTCATTTTGCTATTGGCAGTTGATGGCCGAAGCAAAGTTCAGCTGAGCTGCTTCTCTCATTTGTTCTGCTTTTTTCTATGGAGCAGGCAAAGCCCTTGGGCCTTTTAAAAATGCAAAAGCATATGGGTTCTTTCACTGTCTTCTTGGGCCATTGAAGAGCTCGGGTTTGTTAAAACAGCAGTCACCTTCAAAAGAAATCCTGCTTTTTCAAGACAGAAAGAGAGAGAGAGAGTAGGAGAAGAAGTTACAGAAGTACAGTGGCCCCCTGCCCTTTTGCGGTTCATATACTGTGGTCTCACTATATCGCGGGACCACAGTATATTAAAAAAAGGACCCCTGGGTTAAGGAGGGCAAGGCCTGTTTCAGGCCTCCCATACTTACTCTGAACCTGGTGCTGTCCCAAATGGGCCTGCAAAGGCCTTCCCAGGCCTTCTGGAGACTCCAAAAGGGGCTCCCTTCAAACCGGAAGTGACTTCCAGATCTCCAAAATCATTTCTGAGGCCTCTGGTAAGTACAAGAGCCCCCAGCCAGGCACCCCAGGGCCAACCTGACCTGCATCCGCACGGATTTTCAATTTTCACGGGTTGGGTCGGGTCCCTAACCCCCACAATAGGTGGGGGGTCACTGTACCTGAAAGACAGGTGTCATTCCCATTGTCAAATTTCATCAGGGATCAGAGAGCTCTTTTTAAAATCAAAGGCATTGGTAGTGGGCATGGGTAGCAGCAAGTTGACAATTGTATTTGTAAAATGTATAAATAAATATATTTTAAAGCATCTCAACTTGTTAGAAAACAAATGAAGGACAATAGAGACAATGAATTAACACATCATCTTTCTGTCTTGTTTCACAGTGGAAAAATTAACCAAAAAAGTTCAGTGAATCTTTGAAATGCTCCTTCCCTGCTTAGATGACAAGGTTAATTGTAAGATTAACTCTACGGGGGGGGGGGCATGGCTTCTTGCTCATGGACTTTTTGCCCTCTCACCTGGATCAAGGTGAGAGACTTGGGAAAATGAAAGTTTGAATTTCCTATAAATAAGGGTTGATTTCAGGACTAGTTGACTATAGCAGTCATCCCTGCTCTCTTTGCTATGTTTTGCTTGGAAAAGCGACCCACTCACCTACCCATGAGTCCAGTGCAAGATTGATTACCTGGCTGCTGTGGGAGCCAATAGGATGTCTTAGGCCTGTCCCATGTGACTGGCGTGTTGAAAACAAGATGAATGTGAAGTTTTTTGCCTGCCTCCCACAAATTGCTCACAGGAAGCTGTAAGGGAAGTCTAGTTGGACCATGATAAGTGGGGCACACTGTTGGATTAGAAATGAGTTCCAAAGGGGCACCCAGGAGGGTGCTAACTAGAGATGGGCACCAAATGAAAAATGAAACACTGTTTCATTGTTTTGTTACATAACAAATTTCTTTCATTATGAAAGAAAATTATAGAAACTGTTTTGTGCTGAACTGAACTGAACCACTTTTTTTGTTTGGGAAATGAAACAGGGGAGCTTCTCAAGCTCTTCCCTGTAAGCCTCCAAATTTGGAGAAGTTTGGGATTCAGGGGGGCTCGTTATTCACCTGCAAAGAAGGTGCCCCCAGCAGTAATTGGAAAATGGTGTGCACACGCTTCACTGGCAATAGGTCAATTTCTTACTTCCCCTTACTTAACCCCAGCATTGCCGGTATGCAATGTACAGCAGTTTTGCTATTAGCTGGGGGACCTTCTTTGCAGTTGAATAATGTGACCCTATAAACCCCAAACCTCTCCAGATTTGGGGAGTGTACAGGGAAGAGCTTGAGGAAGCTCCCCTGCAATTTCCAAGCAGCTAAATTCCTGTGATCACAGCCATGTATTGGCATGGAAATCACAGGGTATCTTCTTTGGACTCTTCCCTGTAGGCCTTCCAAATTTGGAGAGGTTTGGGTTTCAGGAGCAGAGTTATATAGACTCCAAAGTGGTCCTCCCAGGAGAAAATAATTTGTAATTAAGGGAACTGCTTGAGGAAGCTCCTGCCATGGGGGGTGGCTGACTCAATTAGAAATGATTTTCTCTGACTCAATTAGAAAACCCCATGAACCCCAAACCTCTCCATTTGGGGTGCTTATGGGTAAGTGTCAAAAGAAGCTATCCTGTGATTTTGTTGCACCCCAGAGGAGGTTCAGAATGAAAAGAAGGTTCAGAATGAAACAAATTGTTTCATTTTGTTTCATTCTGAACCTTCTTTGGCTTACAAACGTAGTTGACCACCAGCCCCTCAAGGTGGAAACAACTGGACTTAACTGTCAGGGGAAACCTTTACCTTTATCTTTACAATTTATTTAACATTAAACTTGCTAAATTAATGGTTCCCCTAGTTTAACCCACAAATTGTATCTTGTTATTCCAGACTCCTGGTGGTGGGGGGGGGGAGAATTCACCATGTTTTATATCAAATAGTGCTGTTCAAAATGGCATGATCATTTTTAAAGAATTTAAAAGAGAAAGAAATAGGAAGACAAATCATCACTTAGGTGAACGTTTGCATAATGGAAAGTGAGAGTAGGGACATTGTTTGGGGGACCGGGGTGGTAGTGGATGAAGTAAATCTAGTCATTTAAGATTAAGTCTTATTTCAAGCAGAACTCTCTTCTTTATTTGCAGCCCACATTAAAATAAAATAAAATATACAGATCAGGACTAAGGACTGAGGCAGAATGCAAATGCCAATTCCTTTTCTTCTTGGGAGGGGGAGGGAGAAACTCATGACCTTGAACTCCCTTGAAAAAAAAGGCTGTTGCCAGCTTGCCTTTTATGCACAATACGGGGATCTTGTTAAATTTTTCCACTAACAGTTGGCTCAAAGCCAGCTGACATTTGTGTGCCATGAAAAAAAAGGAAAGTAAAAAGAAGTGGGGGGGGGCATTCAATGGCAGTAGGTTCAATTTTTTTAAATGTAAAGGAAAATCTTAATTGGAATCTAACGATGCCCCTTTTGCATCCCTGGAAAAGACAGCTGGTGTGTCTGAGCAGAAAGTATTAAGTACCCAGCAGCTATTCTTACAATAGAGTCACACCTAGAACAAATGTAAAAATGAATAGATAAGGTTGAGAACATCAATTGTGTTAAACTTGAAATAACATATCACATAACCCTCCAAAATTTCACAGCTAGAAAAGAGTTGTGCATATCAAATAGCTCATTGTCTCATCGAGGGTCCCGAGACCCCAAAAGGGAGGGATGTTTCCAAATGCAACAACCTTATTCTGCCCAGGTATCCAATTCAACTGCTTTCCATTTTTACTTTACAAAACTGTGCAGACTCTTTAATACAATGTTTTGAACTAGCCATCATACAAAAGCAAAGCAAAGTGTTCTGCTTATATACTGCCCCATAGCACTTCAAGCACTCTCTGGGCAGTTTGCAATTTTAATTCTGCAGGCTACACTTTGTCTCTGATCCCCAGCAAGCTGGGTACTCATTGAACCAATCTTGGAAGGATAGAAGGCTGAGTCAGCCATGAGTTGGCTACCTGGGATTGAACCCTAGGTTGTGAGCACAGTGGTATTAGAAAAGACAAGAGACTCAGGGGGAAATGCAATTAGACTTAGAAAACTGGGGGGCAGTAAGACAAGAGGAAGATCTTATAAAGAAAGGCAAAGTGTTCTGCTTATATACTGCCCCATAATACTTCAAGTAGTCTCTGGGCAGTTTACAGTTTAATTACAGCATGCAGGCTACACATTGCCCTCCCCCGCCAGCAAGCTGGGTACTCATTTTACCGACCTCAGAAGGATGGAAGGCTGAGTCCACCATGAGCCGGCTACCTGGGATTGAACCCCAGGTTGTGAAGTGGATGGATGCAGTACTCCTTAAGAGTTACATAAAGATAAAAGGATTTGAATACATTATAAGATTTTTTTCCCTGACCAGTCTAATCTAACCAGCCATCAAACAGAACTTAAGTAATGTAAGTGACTTAGCAGATAACATCAATAGAATGCTACATCTCACCATAAATATTAGAGATGGGCACGGAACGAAAAATTTTTTCGTTTCCATTACCATTTGTCGTTTCCATTACGTAACGAAACGACAAATGAAAATTGTGATGAAAATGCAATGAAACGAACAGAACCACAAAAATTGTGGTCGTTACGTTTTGTTTCCGTTAATGGCGACACGCAATGAAATGAGCTGTTTTAAATGTTAAAAAATATCCTGGACATCCGTACAAACACAGCGATAATTATTTATATTGTCTGATAATACCTACCAGGGGGGTTGGGGTCCTTAAAACACTTATTTTTGTCTTCTCCCATCATGATGTATTTTTCTTTTCCCTTTAAAATGGATATCACCACCAGCCACAAAATGGAGGCAAGCCATGTGATGGGATCATGTTCAACCAATAGCATGCCCAGGTTGCAGACTGGGCGGGCAGGTCTGGCAGCCACAGAGGGCATAAAAAGCTCTGGCAGCCCCCATCCTCCTTGCAGTCTCTGGTGGGAGTTAGGGTGGGATTGCTGTCTCTGCTGCAACTCTAGCTTCAGTCCTGCAGCCTCCCTGTGTGCGTGCGTGCTGCGTACCTCTTGGTGAGTACCCTCCCCTGCCCCGCAGTGCAGTCACTCTGTGGCTGCCTTGCACCCTGGGCAATGCCTGCCGCTGCCTTTGCAGCCTCCCTGCATACCTAGTCTATACTGTGTCTCTGCCAGCATCCATTTTTTTTAGTGTTTTCCCTCTGGTCTGGGGCATTGGACGATGCCTGCGCACGGAAATGCTTTAAAAATCGTGCAGAAAGAGGGTAGAAACGACAAACAAAAAAATGAAAAACGGTAATGAATTTTTTTCAAAAAATTCCCGACAAACAGAAACGAACCGAAACAGACCTCTCAATGACAAACGAAAAACTGAAATGCCCATCTCTAATAAATATTCTTTGCTTTGTTTCATTTCATACTTTGTTATCCTGCTCTTCTGAACATGGAAATGCCATTAAACTCTCTCTCTCTCTCTCTCTCTCTCTCTCTCACACACACACACACACACACACACACACACACACACACACACACACACACACACACACACACACACACACATCCCCAACAATATATGTGGCTGAAAGAAAACCTGAGAGCAATAATAATAAATCACTGTTCCACAACCAGAAGGATGACAGAAGACTGTATTCTCAGGTGAAAGTTCATATTAAGCATAACAATCAGCTCTGGAAAGAACTGCATTAAACTGAACCCATAAATTAGCAGTTAACTAAAGCAGATGCAGAGGCTCTGGTGTAATATGCACTGATCAGCACACACACAACCACCTCATATTGTGATTAAAGTTCCTGATGAGCCTCCCAAAGCTATCTTAAAGAACAGCCCACTCTAAATGTAACTATCACTTACATATATACACATCACATATATACAAGAAATATCTGTAGATAAATCCTCTGGGGCTTGGGAAGTTTTCATATTCAGACTAATTTCCAACCCAAAGATGCTGCATAGATGGTTTGGAAGAGTCAGAATCCACTCATGCTGACACAAATGCCTCTAAGACACCACCAATGTCTCCACTGGCAGAAGCTTTTGTTGCCTATAGCTGAGCCTTTGAAATAAACATGACATGTGTTATTATATTTGGGAAATCTGTCAGCCACAACTTTATTGGTTATGCAAGTAGTATTCTGGATGAGCCACTGAGTCAGATCCAGCGCATTAAGGGCCCTGTCTGCCCCTTGATACTCCCACATTCCCCCAATCCCTTGGAAATGCCCATTTCTTTCTGGTTGTGGGGTCCCCTGGGGTGTTGACCCCATCGGTCTCCCATGTCCATTCTGCAGCTGTAGGACCCTGAGGTGTGTAGATCCCATCAGTGGCCTGAACCATAAATCATGATGGCTGGGGGCCTACGGCTGTCCCCTCATAAATCATCCTGTGGCCCCACCTGCCTGACATATCCTTGTCAGCAGTTCTTCCATACATGCAGGTTCTTGCCTGCTACTTTATCTAATTAGATCCATCTCAATGCCTGTAAAACTGTCCACTATCTCTGAGGTTGTGACATCCATCTTATACAATTACACACAAACATTTTGCTACTATTTGCCATTATATAAATGGTGGGTGGGCTGGGATTGTTCCATCCTCCGCTTGAAAGGGGGTTGCTGCTCTCAGCTTCCCCCTTTTATACTGCACAGACCTGTCCTCTTGTGAGCACATCATGCTCTCCAAGGGATCCAGATTGGCCTGCCTCACAAGTTTTTTCCCCAGGCCTGCTCACAATTGGTGGACCCAGTAAGTCCGGTCCTTTTCATAGAATCATAGAATCATAGAGTTGGAAGAGACCTTGAGGGCCATCCTGGACCCCTGTCATGCAGGAACCCCCATCACAGTATTTCCATCAGATATCCATCCAGCCTCTGCATAAAAACCTCCAAAGAAGAGATTTCACCACCCTCTGTGGCAGCATATTCCACTGCTAGACAGCTCTAACCATCAGGAAGTTCTTTCTCATGTTTAAATTGAATCTCTTTTTCCTGTAGTTTGAAAACATTGCCCCAAGTCCTAGTCTGTGAAGCCACAGAAAACAAACCAGTCCCGTCTTCAATATGACATCCTTTCAAATATTTAAACATGGCTATCATATCCCCCCTCAGCCTTCTTTTTGAAAGACTAAACATTCCCAGCTCCCTAAGCCATTCCTCATAGGACACTTCTTCCATAAGACATTTCTACTGATTCATCTGGGAAAGAAAAGAAAAATTAACTACTTTAAAAGTAGTGTACAAATAACAACCACCACCACCACCACCACCACCACCACCACCACCACCACCAATGGAACACTGAAAAAAGAGACAGAAGCCCTCATTTTTGCAGCTCAAGAACAAGCTATCAGAACAAATGCAGTTAAGGCTAGAATAGAAAAATCAGCTGAGTCCCCCACATGTAGACTCTGTAAAGAGGCAGCTGAAACTATCGACCATATATTGAGCTGTTGGAAGAAAATTGCTCAGACTGATTACAAACAGCATCATAATGTAGTTGCTCAAATGATCCACTGGAATATGTGTCAGAACTATCATCTGCCCGTAGCAAAGAACTGGTGGGATCATAAGCCTGAAAAAGTGACTGAAAATGAGCATGCAAAATTACTTTGGGACTTCTGAATACAGACAGACAGGGTTTTGGAGCATAATACCCCAGATATTATGATTATGGAGAAGAAAAAAAGTGTGGATCATTGATGTTGCTATACTAGGTGATAGTAGAGTCACCGAGGAACAACTTGAAAAAAATTACCCGATATGATCTGAAAATTGAACTTCAGAGACTCTGGCATAAACCGGTACAGGTGGTCCCAGTGGTAATCGGCACGCTGGGTGCAGTGCCTAAAGAGCTAAAGAAGTATTTAGAAAAAAAAATGGAGTTGACAAAGTCACCATCAGTCAGCTGCAGAAAGCCACCTTACTGTGATCTGCCTGCATAATTTGCCGATATATCACATAGTCCTAAACGCTTGGGAAGCGTTCGACTAGTGGTTGGTAATACAAAATCCAGCATAGTCTGCCGTGTGATATTATTATTATTATTATTATTATTATTATTATTATTATTATTATTATTATTATTATTATTATTATTATTATTATTATTATTATTATTATTATTATTAGAGTATAACACTCAGCCTCTACAGGGATGATTACGCTTGGCAGCATGATTCAGAGAAAAATAAGGTGGGACAGAGAGCATTTGAACATTTCTGGATCATCTGCAGAGCAGCTCAAGGAGACCCAGTTTTTTTCACCTTACTTTTTGCATCCTTACACGTCCCTGAAATTTCCAGAGGTGTTTGAGGGGTTAGAAATGCTGAAGGGCAGCCAGAGAGGATACATGTTTCCATAGTAAAAGAAGGAGGAACCAAATAATAAGGAGGAGATTGATGGCTTGAAGGCCCAATGAAAGGGAAAATCTTCTCTGCATATTCCAAGAGTTGAGCTCCAGGGAATGGTTTAGACTGGCCGCCCCATAATCGGTGTATTCTATCCAGCCGATCAAGCAGCCTTTTCACACCCAGTCTGTAGCATGTTCTAAAATGTTCTTCTTTGTTTTTTCTTTCCTCCTTTTGCTATTTGGTTTTTTCCCATTTTAGATAGCAGCTACACTGAATCTTCATTCCAATTAGACTCAAACATTGTGTATAAATATGGGATGGATGTCTGACTCTCCTGTGCCAACTTGCATTGACAACTCAAAGTAGCACGAGAACCTATGCTCCCCCTTGTCATTTTCTATTTTCCTTTGTTTGTGTTTTAATGCCTACCCACAGAAGGACTACCATATTCCCCAGAACGATAACACTCCACAGTGCCCCCTATCCCTAGTACAGTATTACCTTGTATAAAGGAATTAATTCATTCCAAATGAAATTATGTTAAGCAAATTTCCCTTTATACAAATTGATACAAATTGATACAAATTTCCCATAGGAATGCATTGAACACAGAGTAATCCCTAATTGTGACCATTTTAATGTTGTATGGATTCACCCCATAGGCAATTCTGTTAAGCAAATTTTCCCTATCTCCGGATTTTTTTATGTTGTACAGATTTTATGTTATAAAAACTTTTGTTATGTGAGGGTCCACTGTAATCATAATGTATTATTTTCTCAAACACACATCCTCTGTCCAGAATTTTACAAATACCTGCATGAACCAGGGGTGGCGGGATGGGATTTGCTGAGACCACCCCCAAACCAGCTTGGGACAGATTGGTAACCATTGCTCTATCACAGGCCTGTCCAACAGGTAGACCGGGGGCTACCAGTAGCCCGTGAAGGGTTCAAAAGTAGCCCACCAGTCATCAATAAAAAATGTGAGGGGATAAGTTCTCCACCTCTACCTCCCCCAACCCAAGGACCACCACTGCCCCAGCAAAGCTCTGGGTCTGCCAGCCCACTGTCTCAGCCGAGCAGGGCAGTTCAAGGGCCATGGCACAGTCCCCTGCTCTCCCTACCAGCCAGGTGATTGGCATGCCACTGTCTCCTGTCCAATTGAGTTGTTGGTGCTGAGTGGGGGAATGGGAGTGGATGAGAGAGCGAGGGGCAGGGTCATGGGCATGCCCACCTCCTTTGCCTGGTGACATCCCCCTCTTCTCCCCCCATGGAGACTTCCTTCCTCCCACCCCTCCATCTTCCTTCTCTGCCTCCTTCTCCTCCCACCCCCACAGCTGCCCCACAGAGACTGTGACCTGCTTCTCCTCCTGCTCCCCTTCTGAGCTATTCCCTCCTCCTTGTGCCTCTGCAGTGATGTGATTGCCCTGCTGCTGGCTTGGCCCATCCCTGCTGCACAGCGAACATGGCAGAGGTGAAACAGCTGTGGGCGGTGGCAGCAGTGGCAGCAAAGGGGCTGGAAGGGAGAAGGGGGGAAACAGGAGGAGAAGTAGAGTCAAGTCAGGCCCCCGGCGGGTTGGAAGGGAAAGTGCACCTTTTTAAAAAAAGTCTTCCAGCAGCCTGGGCAGGCAGAAGGGGCGATCTGCACAAGCATGCATGTGCCTCTCTTGCACCGTCCACACCGGCTCGAGCGGGTGTAAAGGAAGCATGTGCATGGTCAGCCTTACCATAGGAATGCATTGAAATATGTCCCCTCCAGAAAGGAGTAATTGATTTTCAATGCATTCCTATGGGAAACCGCTGCTCTACTTACAGTTTTTTTTTTTACTTATGAGCATATGCTCGGAACAAATAAAATTCATAAGTAGAGATCTTAGTGTAGTAGCCCTCCGACACTTTCGTCCGGAAAAAGTAGACATCGGTCCGTTCAAAGTTGGACAGCCCTGCTCTATCACATGTGTGGATAAAACTGCAGTGGGCATTACTCAGTCACCCCTAATGTGGTATAGAAGACGACGATGACTGGCCTTTGCCCCTTAACTGTGCTGCTGTATCCAGGTAGGGTGGAAGGCCAAACCCTGGTGTGTGGTTAATCAAAAGGATTAATTACTGGCTGAGGTCAAAAAGCAAAGGAAATTCCTTAAGGCAAAGCATTTGTCAGGTGAAAATCCCCTTTTGATTCACCTTGGGTTCTTCTTCAAATGACAGATCTTTGTGAGGCAAAATGTCTGATTAAAACGATTTTTATTTCTTCTCTAAGTTACAAAAAAGTTATGCTTGTAAAAAAGATTCAAAAAAAGATTTAGTGCTAGTTGGGGATTCTGGAAGTTGTAGTCCAAAAATGTAATATTGCCAGACTCTGTGTTCTTCCTCAGACAGACCAAGACAGTACTATCCAATGGGCTTTGGACGATTAGATTGTCACATATAGACTTATAATATGTGACCTTTGTACTTTCCAAATTATTCATTATTTGGAAACAACAAAAGTTGTTTCAAAAAGGTGGAATCCAAACCAAGAAATGAATACTTATACATTATATTGGGCAGGATTGTTTGTTTCCTAAAGAGTTTCGACAAATTATTTTTCAGAGTACCATTCCTGTGGACTGATGGTTCAGGTTGTTGGGGAATGCCAGAATACATAAGATGAAAGAATAATCTTTCTAGTCCCCAGTTTCCTAACTTAATCTAACAATGAGGCAATGACAGTTTGGAGATGTCAAGATTAGAGTAATTTTGGAACCACACATAAAGGGAAAGTGTGAGATTGGTTTTATATATATACTGTATTCCATGGAGAAGTGCTGTGATTTTATAGGCATTGTTAAATATCAAGAGGTGGTTGCAAGAAATCACATTATCGAACATAAACTAGGTATAGGTGACAAAAAGAGAAAGCTAAAATGGAATTCCATTGCAAAAACAGAAAGCTAAACAGACCTGAAGAGTGAAGACTCCTGCCGCACATTGTACCAAAATTATAGGCAGAGATTTTATACCTGGTGAGCCAGTTCCACATTGCAGAGTGCGGGTGGTAAGGAAGGAAAATTCTGGGCCACCGATGATTCATCCCATTTCCAAGTATCTGTCCAAACCCTGGTAGGTTAGGGACCAAATTTGCTGAGTACTTTATTGTGGCAGATGATAATTATTCCACTAGGTACTTTATCAGTCCTGACATGCTCTGGAAAATGGCCAGCGGGAAAGCGTTTATCTACCATGTGCATCTACTTAAAAGTTGGAACAAATCTTCAACTTTATTAAACAAGCCACTTACTCATGGCCTTGGTTTTTATTTTATGTTTTTCCTTCCGAGTACAAATGAATCTTCTAGAGCACTGCCTGTTTTTTGTCCATTTGTTCTACAGAGAGTCATAGTACTAAATTATCAGAATAAATAAAATATGTAACAAGTTGGTGAAAAATAGCCCAATCCAAAGCATGCTGAGTAGAGATGGGCACGACCAGGAAAAACTGACATTTTGAGTTGTTCTGTGTCGGAGCCGGCCCGTTTTGGCTCGTTTCCGTTTGTCACGAAATTTTTCAAAAATTTGTCATTTCGTTTGTCGTTTGTCATTAGTACTGGTTTGGGGGGGTAGGGTAGCAGGCTCCTGGAGGCACCTCTTTGGTGTGGATGCCTCCTCTGGCCCCCTACAAAGGGAAAAGGAAGGGTACATGACCGTGTAGCCATTGCGTACAAAGTGGCACTGGTAGAGGCACCTCTCTTTTGGGTGACTCTAGCTCACCAAGAAGGAGAGCATACTGGCATACAGGTTTGGAGTTTTTTGGAACTTTGGACTGTGAGCGAGGTGAGAGAAGAATGCCTCTGCTGGGCGCCCTCTGACTCACTAAGAAGGACAGTGTACTTGCGTGTAGTGCAATGCGAGTACAGATCTGGCTTAGGGTTGGGGTTAGGGCAAGGGTAAGGGTTAGGGTGAGTTAGTGGGCTGCACCTCTGGGTGCCTCTCTGACCCACTAAGGACAGTGTACTGGCGTATGGGTTAGGGTTACGGTTAGGGTTAGGGCTAGGGCTAGGGTTATAGTGGGCTTTTTATGCCCGACTGGCACATCCCATAAGTCTCAGTCAAAACCTGGCCAAGTGGCCATGCGATTGGTGGAATGGCTCCAAAAATTTGCATGGTCCCATCCCATGGCCAGCCCATCATTGCGCAGGTGTAAAAAAATGAAAATAAAAATAAAAATAAAATCAATGGAGACGTTTTATTGCTAGAAAAACCCACTGCTGCTACTGTAAAAATTCAAGCATTTAAAATAGCTAATTTTCGCATGTTTCTGTGGTGCTTTGGTGGGTTTTTGGACCACAATTTAAAAAAAAATATTGCAGTCGCCATTTTAGATTCCCCCCGCACCGCATGGCAAATTGAGACGACGAGACTGATGCCCCCCCAGCCTGGTACCAGGTCCAGCAGCCCAGGACGGGAGAGGGGGGAGGCCGGGGACCCCCCCCAGAAACCACCCCTCTGGTAGGTGCCCTCAAACAGGCATATTTTCACCTGCTTTTTTGGCCGGAAATCGGGATTTTTTTATTTTTAAAACTTTTTTTCTGTGCCACGCGATGCCATGAACGACAACAAATCAGACCCAATTTTTTGTTTATTGGTTCGAGTTCGAGTTCTGACGGCTTAATTGTCGTTTCCGTTTCCGTTGCATAACGGAAACGAGGAACGAAAACGGAAACAAGAATTTCGCCAAGTCGTGCCCATGTCTAATGCTGAGTTCAGCTGGGCTATCAAGCAAATGGCTCAGGTCTTCAGGTTCAATACCTGCATACATGAACCCAAGACCAGAAAGAGACTCGAGATATCCCAAGACTACAGAGGGAAAGTCTTATCTTATGAAAGAAGGCTATCAAAATATAGACTTTCACCTTGAAAGTCTAAAAAATCAACCAAACCTGGCTTCCAGTACTGAAAACTACAGCCTGCAAAAGATCAAAGTTCAATATTCCCACCCAACCACAAGCACCAGTGATAGGTTCACACAATAGAACAGCTAACAACACCCATCAACCACAGAGGACTGCCACCACCCCTGATTGCAATGAAACTTCTTAATCCCTCCACATCACAATAGAGATGACTAACATCTATTCTCCCAAATAGAAGTTTCCCCTTTCCCACAACTTAAAAAAAAACCAAATTCTCACTTATTCTATACCTCAGAGCACAGAGAGAATGCCTAGTTCCCTTCACTCTTTTCCCTCTGAAGATGCCGGCCACAGAGACTGGAGAAATGTCAGGAAGAAAAACATCCAGAACATGGCCAAACAGCCCAAAAAACTCACCAACAGCTATCAGATCCTGGCCATGAAAGCCTTCAAGAATACATTGTCCTAAATATCTCTTTTTGTCTGAAGTCTCATTGGACTCGATGAGGCTTACTTGTTACTAAATGTGTATAGATAGGATGTCACAATTCTTTCCTCCAATTGTTGGAAACTTATCTCCTCTAACTCAATAGGACATATTCCTAAGGAGGCCTCTACATAGGACTGGGATGAATTCAGGGTAAATAAATTTACTGGAAACATCTCTGTGGCTTTGCAATGACTCAGAACCATGTTCTTTCATACACATAACAATTCTATTTTCTTGAATAGCTTATAGAAGTTCCTTCTGTGATGGCAGAGGGAGAGGATGGTGGAAGCAGTGTTGCCAAAAGTTGCCAGAGTTGGAGGTTGAGATGAACAGAGATCATTTATCAAACTCTGGCTGTGAGATGTTTCCTCTGGAAGAAGCTAAGGATTACTTCGTATTTATAATAAACCTCTTAAACACTCCTGTATTACTATGTTTTCTGCTGTCATGAGATGAAGGAGATTCACAGTGCCTTCTGGGATCTGCCAAACCCCATTATCTGACCTCTGAGGCATCTCAGAGTGATGCAGTAAAACAATAGCAATCCATGTCAAAACCTCATATTTTTAGATCCCAACTTTGGAATGATCATTAGCTTTACCCCCCCCCCCCATTAGTGTTTGTTCTACTCCACATTCTTTTAATGGGATCCACATAGCAAAGATGAGATTCCTGTTTAAAGCCATCTGCAAGGAAAGTCAAGCTTGTTTAATATCTTTTAATATGATAAGTTTACAGAAAAAAGTGCCATACTATAGAATTGGATTAGATGTTTAATAGGACTAAGGGTCAGCCTTTGTGCTTGAGAAGAGGGAAGTTGACAATTAAGAGGCGGTCAAACCCTTAAATAATATCAAATAAAGTTCCACATGATCCAATTTATGAGGAGGGGGGAATATTCTAGTTAGCTGTTTTGTTTTGTTTTCCAAATGGAAGTTCTGAGTTAGCCAACTTGGAACCTGGCTATGGGTAAATTTCCATGATGAAACCAAACAGGCCCATCATATTTTGCTCTCAAGAGGCTTTTTTCTTTGTCCTGCCTAGGGTCTTTTTTTTGGAAAGTTTCCAAAGGACTCCCCACCCCATTTGGACTTGGAGGACTTGTTTGTACAGGAGGATCGAAGAGCAAAATGAGAAGAGAGAAGAGAGAGAGTATGAGAGAAGACACAATAAAACACATCAGGGAGTAGTGTGAGGGGGAAGAACGAATGGGGAGAGACATTAGGTCACACTTAAAATCTATGGAGCTATTTGTTTACTTAGGGTGCTTTTACATGACCCCTAAGATCCAATGGCAACTTAAATTCAGACCAGAGATCTTGGGGGTTTGCTCCTCTTGCTGTGTTCCCACCCCTCTGCACTCCCTTGCTCCTGTCTGCGTGGGGAGAGGGAGGGAAAAAAGGAGAAAAGAATGCAGGCTCACCTCCGCTCTGCCGCTTTGTGCTGTCGGGAGCTGTCCCGGGAAGCATTCCAGTCTCTTAAAGGGGCGGGGAGCAAAAAACAAAAAGAAACAGAAGGCGAGGACAGCCCAGCATTCACTGCTTTGCAATCCGCATCAGAAATTTTTCACCTTCGAAGACCAGGTACTTGGAAAATGTGCTTGGATGTGTTTAGGTGGGCGTGGTTGTACTTAAGTTTTTTTTTCCGGAGCTGGTGGGAAAACAATTTTAAGCTCCGCATCTGGGATCCCTTTGCCTCGGATGTTAGGAGTCGTGTAAAAGCGCCCTTAGATATCTACTGATCAATCTTACAAGCACCATTTCACAAACTGAGCTGCTGCTATTCACAGTTATAACAGGCAAAATGAAAATTATGACAACAAAAGGCTACTATTTGTGCACCCAGGCCCTCACCTAGAGCACCAATACATAAGATGCTTGTGGAATTGGAAAGTTCAAGAGTCCTTTTGAATTCAAATTAGGAAAATTCCAGGCATCTTCCTCTCTTGGTTTGTGTATCCATAACATAAAATAATTTGCCACACAATATTCAAAACCCTAATATAAAATACCATTTCAACTGTTTATGCCTTAAAAACATAAGAACATAAGAATGCCAGTCCAGCATTCTGTCTCACACAATGGCTCACCATTTGCTTTAGGGTATTCCCAAGCAGATGTCTTCACCTACTTACGATTCCTTGCAAACGGCATTGATTGATATCCTGCCTACCTCTCCAACCTGGAGGATGCCCTTAGGCATCTGTAATGATAGCCATTGATACCCCTCTTCTCCATGAACTTGTCTAATCTTTTCTTAAAGCTGTCAGGGTTGACAGCTGTCACCACTTCTTCTGGCAGGGAGTTCCATAGACCAGTGATCCTCTGGGTGAAAAAGTACTTTCTCTTGTTTATTTGAGAACTAGCACCCAAAACTTTCATGAAATGCCCCCTAGTTCTAATTCTGTGCAATGTGAGGGAAAACATTTTTTTCTTATCTACTTTGTCCACACTGTGTATGATTTTATAAACTGCAATCAGGTCACCTCTTAGGTGCTGTCATTCAAGAGTGAATAGGCCAAGCTGTTGCATCCTCAGATGGTAAGGAAGGTGTTCCAGTCCACTAATCATTCTGGTTGCCCTCCTCTGCCCCTTTTCCATTTCCATAATATCCTTCTGGAGGTGTGGTGACCAAAACTGTACATAATACTCCACATGGGGCCTTACCATAGATTTATAAAGAGGCAAAATGACACTTGCTGACTTATTTTCTTGACCCTTCCTAATGATGCCTAGCATTGAGTTTGCTTTTTTCACTGCTGCGATTTGACACCTTCATTAAGCTGTCCACCAGGGTACCAATGTCCCTTTCCTGGTTTGTTACAGAGCGTTCAGACCCCATCAGTTTATAAATGTAATTTGTTTTTTTGTTTTTTTTGCCCCAACGTGCATCATTCTGCACTTACTAATATTGAAGCTGATTTGCCACAGGTTTGCCCACTCCCCCAGTGTCAAGAGATCCTTCTGGAGCTCCTTACAGTCTCTCTGTTTTTACTACCCTGTATAATTTAGTGTCATTGGCAAATTTGGCTACCTTGCTATTTACTCCTTCTTCTAGATCATTTATGAAGAAGTTGAAAAGCAGGTGTTCCAGTACTGAACCATAGGGGACCCCAGTCTTTACCTCACTCCACTTGGAGAGGTGTCTATTTAGTGCTACCCTCTGTTTCCTCTCCCTTAGCCAGTTGCTGATCCAGGACAAGACCTGTCCCTTGATTCCATTATGTCAAGTTTATTCAAGAGTCTTTGTTGTGGAACATTGTCAAACGCCTTCTGAAAGTCCAGATAAACAATGTCAACTGGATCTCCCTTATCCACATGCTTCTTGACACTCTCAAATAATTCGAACAGATTAGTGAG
Organism: Phrynocephalus forsythii; assembly: GCA_029282475.1. Lineage (NCBI taxonomy): Eukaryota > Metazoa > Chordata > Lepidosauria > Squamata > Agamidae > Phrynocephalus > Phrynocephalus forsythii. The sequence continues at coordinate 176,819,787 of JAPFRF010000001.1, read as the reverse complement.
GCATATTTTGCCCTTGCAGAAGCCATGTTGGCTCCCCTTTAGCAGTGCCTTCTCTTCCATGTGCCTATTAATTTTATCTTTTGGGATGGTTTCCATCACTTTACCTGGGACACATGTCAAACTGACTGGTCAGTAATTTCCTGGATCAACTCTGGATACTATTTTTTTGAAAAATTGGTGTTACATTCGCTACCTCCCACTAATCAGGAACATTGCTTGATTTGAAGGAAAGTTTATATATTTTGGCTAGAACATCAGCAATTTCATCTTTAAGTTCTTTGAGAACTCGTGGATGCATGCCATCTGGTCCTGGTGATTTGTTAGCATTTATTTGAACAAGACATGCAAGGACCTCCTCCCTGGTTATTTCTATCTGGCTTAATTCTTCATTTTTCCTCCCTACGAAGATATGCTCTGTTTGGGGCATGTGGTCTCTGTCTTCTTCAGTGAATGCTGAAGCAAAGAATTCATTGAGTCTCTCTACAATCTCTGTTTCCTCTTTAATAATCCCTTGCCTTCCATTGTCGTCTAATGGTCCAATGGCCTTCCTAGTTGGGTTCCTACTACTAATGTACTTAAAGAAATCCTTGTTATTTCTTTGAGTGTTTTTAGCTATACGCTCCTCAAAGTCTTGCTTTGCTTTCCTGATTGTTGCCTTGAATTTGTTCTGCCAGAATTTATGTTTCTGCCTGCTGTCCCCATTTGGAGAAGCCTTCAATCTCCTAAATGAGCCTTTCTTGCTTTTGAGCACTTCTCAAACAGCTCCTGTAAGCAGTATGGTCCTCTTGTCTTGGCAGTGTCCCTTTTCCTTTTGGGTATGCATTCCAATTGGACCTCTGTTATTGTTTTTGTGAGCAGCCTCCATGCCTCTTGGAGTGTTTGGACTCTCTCAGTTATCCCCTCCAACTTCTTTTTTACTAGTTTCCTCAGCTTTGGGAAATTTACTTTTTGAAAAGTTAAGGTCTCTGTGTTAGAGTTTATTAGTGATTTGCAGTCTATGGTTACGTTGTGTTCACTGTTTCCTATTGGATCAGTCACATTAACATTTTGCACCAGATCCTGTATATTACTTAGGATCAAGATCTTAAGTTGGGTCTTCAAGTTCCAGGGAACAATCTTTATATCTAGGAACTCTAGTTGGGTCCTCAACCATCTGTTCCAGGGAACAATCATTTAGCATATCTAGGAACCTTATTATTTATTTATTTATTTATTTATTTATTTATTTATTTTTGTCTGTTTGCTATTTGTATATTTTTTTGATTTATATGATTTATTATTCATTGTCATTGTCTTTCTGATTAACTCTGCAAACCCTTTATATCAATATTTTTATTATTTTTATTATTCAGGCACAAGTTATTATTATTATATTTGCTGCCCCCTTAAATCTGCTGACAGGAACCTTATTTGTTGTTGTTGTTGTTATTATTATTATTATTATTATTATTATTATTATTATTATTATTATTATTATTATCTATAATTTATTATATTTATATACCGCCACATCTTCCATAGCGGAACTCAGGGCGGTGTACAGTAAAAAAGAAGCCACAACAATAAGCATAAAATCAGAAGCATCAATAAAAATGAGAGGGTACAATACCCTCCACACAGATGGCATGGGCGGCACAAGAAGAAGAAGAAGAAGAAGAAGAAGAAGAAGAAGAAGAAGAAGAAATTAAACAAAAGGTCGCCATATGCCTCCTTGAACAGATGAGTTTTCAAGGCTTTTTTAAAGGCGGGCAGGGACACTGCAAGGCGCAGCTCACTGGGAAGTTGGTTCCACATTTTAGGGCCCACCACAGAGAAGGTGCGGTTACGCATGACTTCCATGCCTCCCTGGGTGTGGCCACCCTAAGTGAGCACACCTGCGCCATTCTCATGGGTCTGGTCCCGGTCGATCTCTGAGAGATATGCTCCAACAGGTACTCTGGTCCCAAGCCGTGGAGGGCTTTGAAAGTCAAAACCAGGACCTTGAACCTTATCCGGAGGACAATGGGTAGCCAATGCAGGCGAGCCAGGACCAGGGGGATGTGCTCGAATCTACGAGCACTCACCACCAGCCTGGCTGCTGCATTCTGCACCTGCTGGAGCCTCCGGACAAGGGTCAAGGGCAACCCCATGTAAAGGGCATTGCAATAGTCGATCCTCGAAATCACGAGGGCCTCCCCGACTGTTCTCAGGTACTGTCGGATCTGGGTGATTCTGCGGAGATGGATAAAAGCGGCCCTGGAGACCGCCGTCACCTGGGCTTCCAGGGAGAGGGCTGAATCCAAGACCACGCCCAGATTCCAGGCCCTGTCTGTAGGCTGGAGGAAACACACACACCCCAGTCTAGGGAGGGGGCCATTTTACCCAGACGAGGACATCCCGAAGAACAGAACCTCTGTCTTCTCTGGATTCAGCTTGAGCCAGTTAGTCCTGGTCCATTCCAGAATCGCCTCCAGGCACAGGTCGAGGGAGTGTACTGCCTCCTCTGTAGCAGATGAAAGGGAGAGATAGAGCTGTGTGTCATCAGCATACTGATGACAGAAAACTCCAAATCTCCTGATGACCTCCGCCAGCGGCCTCATATAAACATTGAACAGCATGGGTGATATTGCCGACCCCTGGGGCACCCCACAAGGGAGGGTCCAAGGAGCCGACACATCGTCACCCAGCTGAACCTGCTGAGTCTGGCCGTCAAGGAAGGAACGGAGCCAGGACAATGCAAGGCCCCCAATTCCCGCCTCAGCAAGCCGGACCAGCAGGTTACCGTGGCCGATGGTATCAAAGACAGCTGGCAGATCAAGGAGCACCAACAGGGAGGAACACCCCCTGTCAGCCTCCCTAAGGAGGTCATCCTGCAGAGTGAACCAGGGCAGTCTTGGTCCCCCAAAGCGGCCTGAACCCAGACTGGAAGGGATCCAGAATATAATTATCCTCCAGGTACCACTGAAGCCGGACAGCTGCCACCCTCTCAACAACCTTGCCCAGGAAGGGAACTATGGCTATCGGACGATAGCTGGATAAATCGTCCACCGCCATGTTGGGCTTTTTCAGAGTGGGGTTCACCACAGTCTCCTTCAAGCGGGAAGGGAAGATACCCTCCCTAAAGGAGGCCGTGGCAATGGCCGAAGCCCACTCTAGCATGTTCCCTCCGGCCGATTTAAGAAGCCAAGCTGAGCAAGGGTCGAAAGGAGTAGCTGCCGGCCGGCAATAAGCCATAGCTCTGGAGGCTTCCACTGGAAACACCGGTCCAAACTCCACCAGATGAGGAGACAAAGGGGGTGAGGCCCCAGGGATCTCAGGGGATGGACTAGAGCAGCTGGAGGGCAGAACACTAGGAGGAGGCCCTAGCTGACCGGGATTGGAGAGGTCCCGAACCACCCGGAAGAGCTCCGCCTGGCGGTTCAAGGCACCCCAATTCTCAGGGAGACATAGGATGTTCTAGCGTCCCTGATCACGCGAACATAGTGGCCAGTCAGCTGCTTAAGTGCAGCCCTACTCACTTCCATCTGATGTGCCCTCCAAATGACCTCTAGCCTCCTACATTCTTGCTTCATCAACTGCAACTCAGCCAAATACCATGGCGAGGAGCAGTCTCCACAACGCAGGAGGCACTTGGGGGCGGGCAAGATGGTGGGCGGCAGCAGCAGCCATTTGCAGTGGCTGCGCCCTTGTGCCTTTTCCCTCTTTTTTAATTTGTTGTTTTGTTGTGTTCATTATTTTTAATTTGACTTGGGCCTTGCCAGGGCCATGGGGGGAATTCTGAAGGGGGTTCGTTCCGAGGAAGACCTAGTAGAATCCGAAGACACTGAGGTCCGATATGAGCGCCCCTCCCCCACCACCCTTCTCCAGCCATGGAGGATTTGTTCTCCTACCATCTCTGGCTTATTTCACCTTTGGTTGGAGGGGATGTGGCTGGTCCCTCTCACCCCGGCCTCCGAGCATGCCTGACGGCTCCCTGAGGTAGCGGCTCACCTTGTCACAGAGGCTGTTGTCGTCCGCCTCCGCCTGACTCTATCCCTGCTTGCCGCCCGCTTGCTCCAGCTTGGTTCGCTGCCCAGCTCTAGCTCGGTCTGCCGCCCAGCTCCTTGTTGTTTTAGAGCTTTGTTTGAACTTCCCGCCATTTTCTGCAGCCCAAACCCCATCTATGGGCTGCTGGCATGCCCTGTCTGCCTGGTGAGGAAGTGGTGGGTCTCTCTGGCTACCGTGCCCTGCTGAGAGTGGCTGGAGAATATGCGGCTGGTCTGCATCTTGGCTGGTTTCCCCGTCGCCCCCCCCATGGCGGCGGCTTGGCTTGGGGCAGTGGTCGTGGATGCCTCTGGCCGTGCCTGCATGTCTTGGCAAGCCCGCCTAGGACTAGTGGTGGTGGCTTTCACCCATGGCGGCAGCTAGTCATGCATCTTCCTCACTATTCAAGTACACACTTTCCCGAACCGGATGCTGCCCAACTCCTGTTGGCTTAAAGCTGCTCTGCTTCTTAACTTATATATTATGTGGATTCACACACACCCAAACACATAGGAAATAAAGATGATCACAAGTCAGAAACATAATGTTTCATTTAGTTTCTTTAGTAGTTTTTTTTTATTTCATTACTAATGGATTTTTAAAGTAGTTTCACAATGCCACAAAATGAAATTATTCATTAATGACTCCCCTAGGTCCTAGAGGAACCAAAATGGCAGGGGAGCTTCTTCAAGCTCTTCCCTGTAAGCCCCCAATATTTGGAAAGGTTTGGGATTCAGGGGGCTGAGCTAATAAACTCCAAGACATGATTTTTCCTAGGGGACCCCTCTTCAAAGTTTAATAACTCAGCCCCGTGAACCCCAAACATCTCCAAATTTGGGTGGCTTACAGGGAATAGCTTGAAGAAGCTCCCCTGCTATTTTAGTTCCTCTGGGATTAATTGTTTCATTTCTAGAGGAGAAAATGGTGTTTCAATTTGTTTCATAATGAAATGACAAAACAGTGTTCCATTTTTTTGTGCCCATCTCTAATAGGAATTATACCTACACCTTTGGCAAAGGCCTCAACAATTTAAGTGGCAACAGCAGCTCAGGTGTCTTCAACTCTCCTGTTCTTTCTGACCCAAACCTCTTAATCACAGCTTCACTCTTTCTTATTCCCACCCCTCTGGGCTAAACCAGCATTTCAAAGGGATTATACATTCAGACACAAGCAGTGCCACTACTCACCTCTACCCACAAAACCTCTTCTACCCTTAGCCAGTTCTCTGTTTTTAAACCACCCCTACCCCAGCAGTCCAATTTATTTATTCATTCATTTTTAACAGTTCTAGGAACTCATTCACTGGAAAGAAAGTATTTGGAAATAGATTGAGAGGAAGGAAAGCCTTCTTGATATTTTAATATCATGTAGGTTTTGGTTAACAACCGTAAATAAAGAATTCATTAATTCATTGCCTGTCAAACACAACTGCAAGTAGAATGTTTTTCCCTCCTTTCCTTATGCACCTACTTAAACCAGAGAGAACCCAATGCCTCAGTGAAAGAATGTGAGTTAATTCACATTTCCCTCATTAAGAACTAAGTCATCAAGTTGCATCCCTAAAAGAGAACTAGACTAATTTTGGGAATGTGAGGTTATTGAATGATGGCTGTAGCTAGTCTCCAGCATCATAAACATTGATGAATTATGAATACAAGTCACTGCCAGTATACTGATTGACATCCTCTTGAAAAAGTGGGAAGGAATAATCCAAGGGAAACAAAGATCTGCGAGCAAGTCCAAACCCCCAGAATTTAAGTACTCAGAATATTTATTTGATAATGATCTATGCTTGGAAGCTCCCCACCTACTTTGGAACTGCAAGAAGTCCCTGTAGCAGATGTTGCTACAGAGCGTGAGAAGGAAGGCAAGAGAGACCAGGCAGGGTTAGCACACTTGACCCTGCTGTCACCCTTTATGTGGGCAAACTGGAGAAACAGATTGGAAAAAATCCTGAGGTTTTAAAAGACTAAATTGGTTTACATATCAGATATGTTTATATCAGTATTATCTTTGAACAACGGTGTGAAAACAAACTGAATTGGAGTATTTGTACATTTGTGAGGTGACTGTGTGTGTGTGTGTGTGTGTGTGTGTGTGTGTGTGTGTGTGTGTGTGTGTGTGTGTGTGTGTGTGTGTGTGTGTGTGTGTTGTGTTGTTGTTGTTTGTGTTGTGTTGTGACTCTTCATGACCCCATGACCATGGAGTTTTCTTGGCAGGAATACTGGAGTGGTTTGCCAGTTCCTACTCCAGGTGCCCACAGTACCTGGTATTCCCTGGTGGTCTCCCATCCAAGTACTAACTAGGGCCGACCATGCTTAGCTTCTGAAATCAGGCGAGATTGGATGTGCTTAGGGCCTCTAGGGTGGAGCAAAGAGATTTAGAGGCATCAACAGGGTTGAGTGGCAGACCCATGGATTTCTGTTCTCAAATCATTTTTTTATGATTAAATGTTGCACCATTGAGCTTTTGAATTCCTCATGATTTGACCTTATATATATGATTTTTACCATTCCTTTTTTTGTCCTGTTTGATTTGATTTACTATAAACTGTCCAGAATATTGTGTTGCATGAATGGGATGCGATTTAAGTTGATATAACAAAATAATTTTTCTCCTAGTCACAGGTACTCGCTTTAGTATATCAGCCTATTAATATGCAAACCTTCAAGTCTGTAGTGACCTTGATTTGTGTAACTATAAATGGATGCGTAGGACTGCAATCTTTTCAAGGTATTTCCTTCCCTTGCCTTAACTACTGAGAAATGTGGAGGCACAGGACAGGAGCATTCCATCTTGTTATGCAATAAAGCCAAACTATTTATCCTCCAGAGCCTCATGAGAGACGGAAATGCTGACAGCATGAAACCACCATATAGAGAATGTTTCATAATTAAAACCAACTTTTTTCCAAGTACCCACAACACCACTCATGTTGGCAGCTCAATATCTAAGATGTTGCAATGAAAGCAGGGGTCTTTTGTGTAGCTCCTTTTTCTTTCGTTCCTTTCCTTGCTGGCCTGGTAATACTTCTTTGTCATATAAGGTAATTGTTCAGAAACAGGCCAGCTTCTGTGCACAACTCAACAGAAGGTCTGGCATCCTTGATGACTCTCCAGTCGTTTTGTGTGACTCTTATTATGATAAAATGGCGTTCTAAACTCATTTAGCAATAAGTGGAAGGATTATTCTCGCAACTGCTGTGCTCCTCTGACTCGTTTGTCTTGGCTCTGTTTTGAATTACTAAAAATAATCATGAGCCATTAATTTGCCAACCACCAAAGCAATGATAACCACCACAGTGTCATTGGTGGCAATTAGGAGGTACTCTTGGGTAAGGTGAAGATATTGATGGAAATGAAATTTGTATTTACTACTCATTGTGGATTAAGTGAGAGACAGGATCTGTTCCTGATCTTCAATGCACAGCATGCAGTAATAGGCTCAACTTACAGGAAGCAAGATTTGGGATGAATATCAAGTCTTCTTAATAGTCAGAGAAGCATGACAATGGAAATAATTCCCTCAGGAGGTGGTGAGTGCTCCAACACTGGGAGAATTTAGGAGAAAATTGGACAACCACTTGTCAGTTATACTTTGAGTTGGAATAATACACTGAGCAGGGGGTTGGACTTGATGGCCTTACATGCCCCTTCCAACTCAAACTTTCTTCCTGTTCACATTGTCAAATTTAGCTTTTAAAAAAATTGATGCCTGAGCAGTGATGAAAACTCATTGATTTCTTCTTCCATATTGAAACAGTCTGTTCTGCCTGACAAGGGGCCTTTCAAGACTTTTCCATTCATAAAACAGTTCTCTTCACCAGTCAGTTCTGTAACCAACTATTCTGGCAGAGCAGCTGACTACACAGGCACTTAGCCCACTGTTTGGTCCATTGCAGTGTGACCTGGTTTGGTTCCTAGGAATGGCTGGACGGAACCATCTCAAACTCAGAGAATATTTCTTCCCACACCATTCTGGCCATTCTCAGGGGCTTTTTGCTTTTTTTGGTCCAGGTGGGATCACTCCATTTTGATTGCTGGAAACAATCCAAAGTGAGCCACCCTCTTTTAATTTGTCGATATTGTGAAGACAGCTACTTTACAACGATGACAAACTGAACACTTTCTTGACTCCACTGGCGAACCAAGGAAGAACAAGGCAGCTCCTATCTCCCTAGTAGAGATGGGCACGACTTGAAATTTTTTTTTTCCGAGTTGTCGTTAGTTGGGCCGGTTCTGTTTCGGCTTGTTTCCGTTTTTCGTGAAAATTCGCAAAAATTAGTTGGTTTGTTTTTTCATTTTTTGTTGTCGTTAGTACTGTTTTTTTTGGGGGGGGGAGAGGGCTCCTGGAGGCACCTCTGTGGTGGGTGCCTCCTCTGGCCCGCTATAAAGGGAAAGTGGGCTCCTGGAGGCACCCGTGGGTGCCTCCTATCCTCCCACTAGGAAGGGGAAGCAGGCTCCAAGAGACCCCTCTACATGGGGGTCTCCCCTCTTCACCTGCTGCTGCTGCAAAATGGTATGCAATAGCCATATGGATATTGCATACCAGTTGTGCAGACAGTGAGACCAGTGAGAGTGATAGCGTCATGCCTTCCCTGCACAAGGCTCTCGCACCGCCATGTCTCACACAGAAGGGAATTGTACTTATTTATTTATTTTATTTAATATTTACGCTTGTATACCGCCCCATTCCCACAATGGGGACTCTGGGCGGTTCACAGCATCAGAATAAAAACAGATAAAAATCGATTGCAAACAACAATTAACAAAAACAAGATAAAACGACCGAAATACAATAACCAATTAACCTAACAGCAAAACGGAGCAATACAATAGACAATATTAATAGTGAAGATAAATATGAAAGGGAGAGGTTTCTCTGTGGGGACTCCAGCCGGTCTTATGAGCCCTCTCTCGAGGGAGCAGGAGCTGAAGGCTTCAAGGCACAGACCCACCTCTAGCCAGGCACAGTCCCAGGTGGAACAAGGGAGGGAGAGGTTTCTCTGTGGGGACTCCAGCCGGTCTTATGAGCCCTCTCTTGAGGGAGCAGGAGCTGAAGGCTTCAAGGCACAGACCCACCTCTAGCCAGGCACAGTCCCAGGTGGAACAAGGGGGAGAGGTTTCTCTGTGGGGACTCCAGCCGGTCTTATGAGCCCTCTCAAGATAGAGCAGGAGCTGAAGGCTTCAAGGCACAGACCCACCTCTAGCCAGGCACAGTCCCAGGTGGAACAAGGGAGGGAGAGGTTTCTCTGTGGGGACTCCAGCCGGTCTTATGAGCCCTCTCTCGAGGGAGCAGGAGCTGAAGGCTTCAAGGCACAGACCCACCTCTAGCCAGACACAGTCCCAGGTGGAACAAGGGGGGAGAGGTTTCTCTGTGGGGACTCCAGCCGGTCTTATGAGCCCTCTCAAGATAGAGCAGGAGCTGAAGGCTTCAAGGCACAGACCCACCTCTAGCCAGGCACAGTCCCAGGTGGAACAAGGGAGGGAGAGGTTTCTCTGTGGGGACTCCAGCCGGTCTTATGAGCCCTCTCTCGAGGGAGCAGGAGCTGAAGGCTTCAAGGCACAGACCCACCTCTAGCCAGGCACAGTCCCAGGTGGAACAAGGGAGGGAGAGGTTTCTCTGTGGGGACTCCAGCCGGTCTTATGAGCCCTCTCTTGAGGGAGCAGGAGCTGAAGGCTTCAAGGCACAGACCCACCTCTAGCCAGGCACAGTCCCAGGTGGAACAAGGGGGGAGAGGTTTCTCTGTGGGGACTCCAGCCGGTCTTATGAGCCCTCTCGAGATAGAGCAGGAGCTGAAGGCTTCAAGGCACAGACCCACCTCTAGCCAGGCACAGTCCCAGGTGGAACAAGGGAGGGAGAGGTTTCTCTGTGGGGACTCCAGCCGGTCTTATGAGCCCTCTCTTGAGGGAGCAGGAGCTGAAGGCTTCAAGGCACAGACCCACCTCTAGCCAGGCACAGTCCCAGGTGGAACAAGGGAGGGAGAGGTTTCTCTGTGGGGACTCCAGCCGGTCTTATGAGCCCTCTCTTGAGGGAGCAGGAGCTGAAGGCTTCAAGGCACAGACCCACCTCTAGCCAGGCACAGTCCCAGGTGGAACAAGGGGGGAGAGGTTTCTCTGTGGGGACTCCAGCCGGTCTTATGAGCCCTCTCGAGATAGAGCAGGAGCTGAAGGCTTCAAGGCACAGACCCACCTCTAGCCAGGCACAGTCCCAGGTGGAACAAGGGAGGGAGAGGTTTCTCTGTGGGGACTCCAGCCGGTCTTATGAGCCCTCTCTCGAGGGAGCAGGAGCTGAAGGCTTCAAGGCACAGACCCACCTGTAGCCAGGCACAGTCCCAGGTGGAACAAGGGAGGGAGAGGTTTCTCTGTGGGGACTCCAGCCGGTCTTATGAGCCCTCTCTTGAGGGAGCAGGAGCTGAAGGCTTCAAGGCACAGACCCACCTCTAGCCAGGCACAGTCCCAGGTGGAACAAGGGGGGAGAGGTTTCTCTGTGGGGACTCCAGCCGGTCTTATGAGCCCTCTCGAGATAGAGCAGGAGCTGAAGGCTTCAAGGCACAGACCCACCTCTAGCCAGGCACAGTCCCAGGTGGAACAAGGGAGGAGAGGTTTCTCTGTGGGGACTCCAGCCGGTCTTATGAGCCCTCTCTTGAGGGAGCAGGAGCTGAAGGCTTCAAGGCACAGACCCACCTCTAGCCAGGCACAGTCCCAGGTGGAACAAGGGGGGAGAGGTTTCTCTGTGGGGACTCCAGCCGGTCTTATGAGCCCTCTCTCGAGGGAGCAGGAGCTGAAGGCTTCAAGGCACAGACCCACCTCTAGCCAGGCACAGTCCCAGGTGGAACAAGGGGGGAGAGGTTTCTCTGTGGGGACTCCAGCCGGTCTTATGAGCCCTCTCGAGAGAGAGCAGGAGCTGAAGGCTTCAAGGCACAGACCCACCTCTAGCCAGGCACAGTCCCAGGTGGAACAAGGGAGGGAGAGGTTTTTCTGTGGGGACTCCAGCCGGTCTTATGAGCCCTCTCTCGAGGGAGCAGGAGCTGAAGACTTCAGGCACAGACCCACCTCTAGCCAGGCACAGTCCCAGGTGGAACAAGGGAGGGAGAGGTTTCTCTGTGGGGACTCCAGCCGGTCTTATGAGCCCTCTCTCGAGGGAGCAGGAGCTGAAGACTTCAAGGCACAGACCCACCTCTAGCCAGGCACAGTCCCAGGTGGAACAAGGGAGGGAGAGGTTTTTCTGTGGGGACTCCAGCCGGTCTTATGAGCCTTCTCTCGAGGGAGCAGGAGCTGAAGACTTCAAGACACAGACCCACCTCTAGCCAGGCACAGTCCCAGGTGGAACAAGGGAGGGAGAGGAAAAAACTTTTCCTTGCTGCATGTAGTGCAATGCAAGCAAGTAGATCTGGCTTAGGGTTAAGGTGGGTTAGTGCAAGGGCTAGGGTTAGGCTAGTGATGGGTAAGGTTACGGTGGGCTAGTGGGTTGCACCTCTGGGTGCCTCTCTGACCCACTAAGAAGACAGTCTGTGACATATGGGTAAGGAAGGAGTCAAGGGTTAGGGTTCGGGTTCGGGGGCTAGGGCAGGTTTTAGGGGGCTTTTTGGCACATCCCAGAAGTCTCTGTGGCCAAGTGGCCATGCGATTGGTGGGATGGCTCCAAAAATTTGCATGGTCGTCCACTCCCACATGGCTGGCCACTCGGCCAGCCCATCATTGCGCAGGTGTAAAAAAAATAAAATAAAAAATAAAATCAATGGAGGACAGAGGAGGAGAGGAGAGACATTTTGTTGCAAGAAAAAACCCACCGCTACTGTGAAAAATCTGGCAGTTTATAAATTTTCGCGTGTTTCTTTCTATTGTGCTTGTGTGTTTTTGGACCACGATTTCAAAAACAATATTGCGTTTGCCGCCCCATTTTGGATCCCCCGCCCGCACTGCATGGCATGGCGACTCGAGTCTGGCTGCCCAGGACGGGGGGGAGGCGGGACCCCCCCCTCCAGAAACCACCCCTCCGGTAGGTGCCCTGCGCCCTTAGTCAAGCAGGCATTTTTCCGCCTGCCTTTTTGGCCCGGGAATGGGTGGGGGGAGAGTTTAAAAGTTTTTTCCTGTGCCGTCTGTGCCGCTTGCTTGCGCTTTAATTGCGGCGGCTGGCGGCGAGACTGGGCTTTTGCTGGCTCCGAGCCTGCGGCGAGTCCCACCAGAGCAGCCCAGGACGGGGATGGGGGAGGCCGGGGACCTCCAGAAACAACCCCTCTGGTAGGTGCCCTGAGGCATGGCAGGCATTTTTCCGCCTGCTTTTTGGCCGGGAACCGGGTTTTTTTAACTTTTAAAAACTTTTTTTCCTGTGCCGCGTGGCATCGCGCGATCGCGCAATGCAAGGAACGAGCACGACAAATCAGACCAAAATTGTTCGTTCGTCGGTTCGAGCTCGAAGTCTGGCGGAGTAATTCCCGTTACCGTTTCCGTAGAGTAACGGAACCGAGTAACGGAAACGGAAACGGGAATACCGCTAAGTCGTGCCCATCTCTACTCCCTAGCCAACACTGTTATTGGTGAAGAACACTGGGAATGTCAGTCTAACAAGATCTGGCAGATAACATTGTATCTGCTAATGTCCTTCCACATAGAAATCTTTTAGTTTTCCATATGTGGCTTCTATCAAGAATGATTTTGTATTCCCCAGACATTCCTTTCTTCTTCTTCTTCTTCTTCTTCTTCTTCTTCTTCTTCTTCTTCTTCTTCTTCTTCTTCTTCTTCTTCTTCTTCTTCTTCTTCTTCTTCTTCTTCTGGTGGGGGAGAGAAATTGCCCCCTGCCCCTGCCCCCCTGCAAGCCCCACCCACTAACCCCTTGCAAGCCCCATTAATACTAGTGTGCTGTTGATTATGAGTTATGGTGAACCCTTTCAGCTTGCCCAAGGTCACACAGGCTGATGTTCCAAAGTGGGAAAATGTACTCCCAATCTCTGTCTCTCTAATTCTGGGAGCTAATTATGACAGGAAAATAAAGCAGTTCTGTCTCCTGGCTCAATTCACACCCTTCCTCTTTTGAAAACATGAACTATTTATTTTGGGGGGACACCATCTTCTCTCCATCCTTGGTGGAGACTCTTGCCCCTAGAGTGGGTAGGAGAGGGGGTCCTGATGGCATCATTTGGACCCATGTCTATTACTCCTATCCCTCTTGGCATGTAGGGGCTTGAAAGACCAGGCAAAATAGCTCTCTCACCCACCCACCCAATGGAGCCACTGGCTCTGGTGCAGAGGGATGACTTTGCCTGACTTCCAGAAGGCAAGGCTCAGCCCTAACCTAATGGGAAAGCTCTTCCCTTTCCCTCACCAGCATGCAACCCACGCATGTCATTTTGGTGGGGAAGCAACCCTGACACACACACACACACACACACACACACACACACACACACACACACACACACACAGATGGGGCAGGGTGAATGATATACAGTTTCCCTCTCCCGGCCAGCCCTTTTTGCACTGGTGCAAGGCGCTCCTTCACTCATCTTGCTCTGTCCTGGCCTCCCGAGCAAGCCAAGCAGGGTGCCAAGGAGGAGCTTCAGACAGCACTAGGAGTGGTGGATGAGGCAACATGAGGAGGAGGGGGTGGTGGAAGAAGAGGGAGGAAAAGCCAACAGGACTGCTTGGAGGGGCTGCATTTAAAACTCTGGGAAGGAAGGCACTGTAGGCAGAGCTGCCGCTGCCACTGCAACTCACTCAATAAAGAAAGGGTGGCTGCCCAGAGGACTCCCAGATCCATGGGCGTCAAGGGGAAACAGCCATGTCTCTGCATCTTGTCGATGGGGCTCATTTCATTTTATTTTTTTTGGTGGGAATTAGTTGATGAGGAGGAAGAGGAGGCAGTTTCTGAGAAGAGGGAGGGGGAAGCACACACACACACACATGCACACACAAGCATGCAGACACATACAGAGAGGGAGAGGGAGAGGGAGAGAGAGAGAGAGAGAGAGAGAGAGTTGTGTGCAGCTGGAAGTAGATGAGAGAAAAAGGCAGGAGTGGCTTGGCTCAAGCCGGAGCAGCTCGAGGTTCCCAGAGAAAGCCAAGCCAAGCTGACTTGGCCCAGTGCCCACATCCACGAGAGGAAGAGTGGTTTCTGTGCACGCATGCTTCCCTCTGACATCAAGTGTATTTAGCGTGCAGGTGGAGGGGGCTGGTGGCAGCGGTGGCAGCACAGCAACACCACTAGCAGCTGTGCCTGGAGCAAACTGGCAGGTGCCACCGCAGTCGCAGGAGGCCCATCCATCACCAGGCCCTTTGACATGTTCCTGCCTTCCATTCCCTCTTCCACCGCCCACTACCACCCAGGAGGAGAGCTTTATTAACTCTCCACGGTCTGCAAAGAGACAGCAATGCTCAGGCACAGGCGCCACCATTATCGCCCTGGGTTACCCAAGGCATGCTGGGTCTTGAAGTCATGGTGATGGCGGAAAGTCCCCCTTTTCTTGTACCAGGCTTCCGGCCCTCAAAACTACAACTCCTAGAGGCGATCTGCTGTCATTGTATGGAATAAGGCAAGAGCATGAGGCTTTGCACACACATGTCCAAACACTGGAAGGCAAAATGGGGAGGCGGAGGGAGGGGCGGGCCAGCCATCCGTGGGCCAATCAAAATGGCCTGATGGACCAGATTTGGCCCTGGGCCAGACTTTGGACATGGCTGTTTAAGCTGCTTGTAAACCACCCAGGGCAGTGCGTGTGTACTAGTGGGGTGGTATATAAATTAAAGCAATTATTAAATTGTTGATAGAAAGGCCATGTTCAGGACTTTCCTTTTTAATTCCTGATTACTCTGCCTCATCATAGTCTTAAGCGTGTGTGCGCATACACACACACACATTATGTTCACCTAAGCTTTCTCTGCTGTGAAGTTACATGCACAAAATGAGTCTGTGTGGGCAAACTTCTATCATCTTTGAGCATTTGCTGTGCAGATCTTTGACAGGGTTTGTTTGCTGAGCCATGTGGAGATTATCCAGTGACGTTGTCAGTGTCAAAATCTCTCTTCTGGGAGATGGCTTTGGGCTCCCGATGGGCCAGTCCTTTTTATATCCCCACTGAGATGGTTCAAGTGATGTTCTAAATATAAACTCAAGCACATATTCATAGCAATCTTCCTTTCCAGTTATTAGAATAAGCATGATTGGATAAAGTAGTCACTCTGAGCTTGTCAGCAAATTCTCTTGGCCGTTTAACAGACAGAATGGCCAAATACAACAGACATATGAAGAGAGGGAAAAAAAACCTGAGAGAGCCATGAAAAAGTTCCCAATGGGTGCTGAAAATTGTATGGCATGACAAATTAAATTACAGTTGACATCAGCAATATGGCAAAGCGATAACAAAATGATGGATCCCCTGCCTTTGAAGCACCCTTTGCAGTGGGAATAGGCAGAAACAGGGCAGTGAAATCAATCTGAAAAATGATGGTGGAGTCAAAATGAATCAGTTGGCAATTTCCATCTATGCCAGTGGTCCTCAACTTTGGGTCCCCGGATGGTCCTCCTGGAATACGTCCCCACTAGCTGTGCTGGCCAGGATTTTTGGGAGAAAAGGCAAAAAAAAAAAGCAAAGTATTCTGCTTATATACAACCCCATAGCACTTCAAATATTCTCTGGGCAGTTTACAGTTTAATTATGCAGGCTACACATTGCCTGCTGAAGAATATCTGGGGCCACAAGGTTGGGAAACACTAGCTCTATGCTTTGCATCTAAAATGTGCATAGATGTTGTAGAACAGTACATAAGAACATAAGAAGAGCCATGCTGGATCAGGCCAAAGGCCCATATAGTCCAGCTTCCTATATCTCACAGTGGCCCCACCAGATGCCTCTGGGAGCGCATAAGACTAGATATCTGTCTCCTGAAACCACTCCCCTGCATCTGTTCCTTGAAGTACCCCGGTTTTAAGCCTGGAGATTACACGTCTCCATCATGGTTTGTAACTTGTGATGGACTTTTCCTCCAGGAATCTGTCCAATCCCCTTTTGAAGGCATCCAGGCCAGATGCCATCACCACATCCTGTGGCAGGGAGTTCCACAGACTAACAATGTGCTGGGTGAAAAAAATATTTTCTTTTGTCTGTTCTTACTCTCCCAGCCCTCAATTTGAATGCATGTCCCCTAGTTCTAGTATTTTGTGAGAGGAAGAAGAGCATTCCTCTATCCACATTACTCATGCCCTGCATTATTTTGTACATCTCAATCATATCCCCCCCTCAGGCGCCTTGCACAAAGATCTCAGTGTTAGACAGCAAACCATCCATCTTTTGTAAGTGCCTAACAAAGCAGTCACAAAGACCTACAGAAACGTGAACCATTTACTGCTACTATTTCCCTTATTTATTTATTTCCCTACTCCACCCTAGGACTGGCCCAGCCATTCAGCAGAGCGATGAAGTAACCTCGATCAGGAGAGCTTAGGTGGCAGCAGAAAGGTATAAAGAAAACATTGTTCTGTGCCCCTAAGTTATTTCAGATGTAGAAGTCCAGAGGTTTGAAAAGAATTGTGGATTACTTCCAGAATCTCCAGCCAGCATGTGGAGGACTGAAAGAATCAGTGTTGAACCTCGAGAATCAGTGCCTGCAAGAGGCAGGGCAGGGAAGATAGACAGCTGTTTCCATGTGGGCACCCACAAACATTCTACATTTATTTATTGCATGTATTGCTGCTTCCAGCAGTCATGGCTAATAGAGCCCATGGTGCAGGCAGGGTGCTGAAAACACCAAACACCTGTTGCAGTGGTAAATGACCTGGGATGAAGTGCTGAACCAGTGGTTTGTGCCCACCTCTTTAGATGTGAGCAAGAGTTTCTTGACTGGCAAGTAAAATAAGTCACAACTGGAGTGAACACATTTGAATCAATGGACCTTAGGAGAAGACTAACCTAAGCCCCACACTGATTTAATGGGCCTTCTCTAGTTGTAACTTCCTATCTCGAGCAAGAGAATCTCACCGAATCAAACCTAAGGGTATCAGAAATGATAGAGCCACAAGTGAATAAGTCCCCCCCCCCCGCTCAATGATATAGAGCAGTGTTGGCGAACCTATGGCACAGGTGCCAAAGGTGGCACTCGAAGCCCTTTCTGTGGTCACCTGACATCGCCCCTTCATAGCCACCTGTATTCAGGTTAAATTGCTGTATTGGCACTTTTTTTAAAAATGTGGGTTTTTAATCAGTTTGGACACTCAGTCTCTGAAAGGTTCTCCATCACTGATATAGAGAGATCTTTCTGAATCACACTACTTGGAGAATTGTTTTCATTAAATGAGCAAGTGGATTAGCCTGCAGATAAATAACTACCAAGAAGCAAAGAAATTGCATTGCAAAACATATTTTGATCATACACTCTGACAATTATAGCCTAGTTTAATTATTAATGTTAATTCATAATGCACTAGTAAATGTTCTGTAGTATATTTTGTGCAAATAATAATCATACAGAGGTGCGAGAATGCTGCAGCTTTCCATTGTTTTTGCTGATGTTTTTGGATTTGTGTGATTTTACTATATTTACAAGTGCTTATGCGGGCTCCGCCGGTGGCTCGTCCGCCCCGCGGAGCCTATTTGCCGCCCGCGAGAGGGACGGCAGGCGAGACGGGACAAGAATGTCCCGGATGGGAGGGGGAGGAGCGCCCTATAAAGGGCGGCTCCTCCCCCAACCCTGCAGTCAGTCTTCTTCCGGCGTTCGGGTGAGGACCATCCGAACGCCGGACTCGCAGGGCGCCACGTGGCCGGCGCCATCTCGGGAGGCCGCATCGGCGGCAACCCCAGTCGCGGCGCGGCGGCGCTTCCTGGCTGGGCGAGAGCCAACGAAGATGGCAGAGCCCAGACGGAGGAGCGGCCGCAGGGCTGCCGCGAATGGAGCAGCGGCGGCCGCGCAGCACCAGGAGGAGTGGCGGCGCCGCCGCAGGGAAGGATGGTGCAGCCACTTCTCGGCCACGGTGCTGCAACGGATCGGGGGGAGCGGCATCGGCCCTCCCCCCAGAGTGAGTGGGGCCGCAGACCCCGGGCGGGTGGAGCGGAGCCGGCTGGCTCCCCGCCCTTCCAATTCCCCGGGCCGGTAACCGGGGGGGAGACGACCAGGCGAAGCGGGAGGGGCGACAGCGGTGCTGCGGAGAAGCGCGGTGCGGCCGTGCCTCGGCCGATTCGGGAGGAGCGGCACCAGCACTCCCCCCCCCCAGAGTGACCTGGGCTGCGGAGCCGGGGTAGCACGGTGTGAAGCGGGCCGGCTCGCCGCCCCACCTTTGGTGGTTGTTTTGTTTTGTTTCTTTTAATCCCCAGGGCCAGGGACGGGAGAGACACAACCGGGCCAAGCTGGGCGGGATGCAACCGGGTCCCCTCTAGGCCCCAGCCAGCAGGCCTCGGGGGGAGGGAGGTCCGAGCACGCTCGCCCAGGCAGGGAGGGGGAGAGCGGCAAGAAAGTCTTCGGGCCTACCGGGCCAAGCCGGGCGGGATGCGCGGGCTGGCGGGCAGGCTCCTCACCCTCTCCTGCCCCTTGGCAGACAGCGCCGCCTTGGCAGACGCACAGGAGTGACCGGGCCCCTTCTGGGCCCCAGCCAGCAGGCCTGGGGGGAGGGCGGCCCGGGCATGCTTGCTCAGGCGGACAGGTCAGGAACCGGGCAGAAAATTTTCTCTGGCCTACGGGCCCGGGCCGACGAGAGGCCTACCCAGGGAGCTTGGGTTAGGCCTTACCAGGCGTCCAGGCCCATCAGCAGGCCGGCGGGCCCCGGGGGGTGGGCCCACCAGCCAAGGCGAGGGGGACTCTCCCAGGCCCTGGGGGGGTGAGCCTGTCTGCGCCCCCCCACGTCGGGAGCCCCCACCCACCTACATCCTTGGCCGCAGCCAGCCTGGTGGGAGCAGACCGGGCCTTCCTGGCTGCAGTCGGCAGGGCCCGGCCTGCCTGGGCCCTCCCAGTTAGCAGTCCAAGCCACAGGGGCCGTATCGCCAAAGCTCTCACAGTGGCCCCACCAGATACGTTTGGGAGCACATGAGACTGGATAGCTGTCTCCTGATACCACTCCCCTGCATCTGGCCATTGTAGTACCCTGGTTTTGGGCCTGGAGATTACATCTCCCCGTCATGGTTTGTGACCGGTGAGGGATTTTCCCTCTGGGAGTCTGTCCAGTCCCCTTGTGGGGGCATCCAGGCCGGATGCCATCACCACATTCTGTGGCAGGGAGTTCCATGGACGAACAACGGGCTGGGTGAAAATAATAATAATAATAATAATAATAATAATAATAATAATAATAATAATAATAATAATAATAATAATAATAATAATAATAATAATAATAATAATAATAATAAGCATAATTCTTTGGTCTGTTCTTACTCTCCCAGCTCTCAATTTGAGTGGATGTCCCCTAGTTCTGGTGTTTTGGGAGAGGGAGAGGAGCTTCCCTCTATCCACTTCACTCATGCCCTGCATTATTGCGTACGTCCCAATCATATCCCCCCTTCAGGCGCCTTTTTTCCAGACCTAGCAGCAAGGCCCAACCTGCATGGGAGCGGTAGGGCTGGAGAGGGCACCAGGATAGCTCAGCTAGCAGGGGCAATAGCCGGCGCGAGGGCTTTTTGACTGCCCGGACAGAGGGGCCTAATGCCGGGAGGGTAGGCCCCTAGAGAGGGGTGGGAAATGCACCTGGGGACGGGGTGGCTCTCGGGACCCAGGAATCATGGGGACAGCCTGCGCCTCACCACCCATCCCCGCAGCGGAGGCCCACACCCGCCCTCCCACGTGGACGAGCCACCAGGGCCCTAGCCAACCTGAGGTACAAGAGCCCATAGCACCAGGCGAGGGGTGCGTGTCGGCACCAGGCGGGGGGCGCGGGACATGCAGGGGAAAGATGCCGGCAACGAAGCAGCCATCAGCGGGCCCAGCTCCCGGCAGGGGTGGCAGGCGACGGGTATCGGCCCATCTGGTTCCACAGGGAGGCTCGCCTTAAGGCATGGGAAGCGCCACAGCGGTGGAGGGCACAGGACCCAGCCAGGCCCAACTCCCAGAACAGGGGTGTCCCGCAGGTGCACGTAAGCAGGAACAGCTGAAGGCCATGATCCAAGGTATGTCTTCTCGTTTTACAGTGCCCGAGCAGATGGAAGCAGCCTCGGGACCAGCCGCGGGGTACAGCAAGGCCCCAGCCTCAGTCAAGCGCCTACGGCCGGCCCCGCAGAAAGCAAACGTGGACGAAGTCCTGGCAGTGGAACCAGGGGGAGGAGACCAGCCCTCGATGCCTGCAACGGAGAGCCCAGCACCCAGTGAGTTGGCGTGCGCACCCGAAACTGCGCACCCAATCACTTGGCCTTGGCCGAGAGGTAGTGCCCAGGCCGGGGTAGCTGCCCCGGCGCAAGGAACAGCCCAGACGCTGCCTGCCCAACTGCCGGCGCCCATGCTGCCGGCGTTGCGGCCGACCCCATCAGGGATGCTCGGCCCTGCGCCCCCACCGGTAGGGCGGAGGCCGGGCCAACCTACACCCCCCGGGGGTGGGCCAGGCCAACGCCAACCAACTCCGCCAGGATTCCCCCCACTGGGGGCACCTGGCCTGTTGCCGGGCTGGTCAGGGATCGGCCACATGGCTGGGGGAATGGCTCAGTTGCAAAGGTAGTCCCAGGAGAGTCCCAGGTACTCCATCACCTGTCCCATCTCAATGGGGGTACCCTCAAGGACGGGAGACCGCCGGAGTGTCGCACAGTCAGGTGCGCGTCCGTCGATGTGGCCAAGCGCATGGGGCGCACCCGCGGAGGGACGGCGGAGACGGCGAAATGCGACATTAAGTCCAACTTCCGCCTTCTCCCCGTTCACCCGGAGGACTTTGAGCTGCTGAGGTTCCGATTCCGGTGCCGGTTCTACACGGACCGGGCCCTCCCATTTGGATGTTCGGCATCCTGCGCCGTTTCCGGGACCTTCAGCTCACGCTTGGAGTGGCGACTCTGCCACGCCACGGGCTGGGAAAGTACAGTGCGTTACCTGGACGCCCACCCGTTCTGTGGATCCACCGGCTCCAGCAGGGGCAGAGCCCTGTTGGATCAGTTCCGCGCACTGGCCCATGAGCGGGGGCTTCCCATTTGTTGAGGTAAAAGGCCGAAGGGCCCAGTCAGGTGCTCATCTGCCTGGGCATAGAGATAGACACCAGGGCCCAGGCGCGCAGCTCCCCTCTGCCATGCGGGCGCCCGCAGGACGCGGCGGGGTGACGCACCGATGGGATGAGTTCACTGCCTTAGAGATGCCTAAGGCCTGGCTGATGGCCCCCCCCTGCCCACGGAGCACTTCCAGCGATTCTGGGTCTACCGACACCACAGGGGACTGGCCCCGAGCTCCTTGAAGGGATAGTTGGCCGCTCACAGCGGCAGCGGTGGGCCATGATCTGAACTTTCGCCAGCTGGGAGGTGGGGCCTCTCAAGCCTTTACAGATGCATGCGGCCGTTGCCAGCGCTTTAACGTGTTGTTTTGTTTTCCCAGGATTGGAAGGCTGCGCATAGCGGGTGAGAATTAGTTTGGTGGGTCACAGCTACGTGTATCAGGTCGAAAAAGGCGCACGTAGGCCAACCGGGCAACCATGGACTGGTGGGGAGCAAGAGGGACGGGGTGGCTGGAGCGCCCCGGACCAGCGACGGCTGCGGTGGGGGGCATCTCGACAGCCATTCCCTTGACGCACTTGGGGGCACGGGAGGTGACCAGGCGAACTGGCACGTCCCTAATTCTCAAATGTGGGCGATTTGGCATCTGCAAAGGCCCGGTTCACGGCCTGCAGGGTGCTCTGGTCAATGATGAGGCTGCGCCAGATTGGAAGAGCTAACTGTGACACACAAAATGGAACTACTCCTGGAAAGGGGCACACCAAGAGGTGTTGGGCGGTCTGCCGGGATTGTGGGGCTGTGAAGGGCCACCCGGAGAACGATGGACGCAGGACGGAGCCATGCAGGCCGGACGGTGTACACCTGACGGACATGGGCACCGAGGTGTTCCTGCTGGAGGAGAGGAGGGGCCGGGCTATGGTAGTGGCTATTTAATGGGTGACCGGGGCCATAGCAAGGCTAGGCCCTCGGCAGTGGCGGCTAAAAGCTGATGGAGGGCAGTGGTGAGCATACAATTAACAGCTGGACCCAAATGCCCCTCAACCACAGCACTGCGGGCCAGGAGGTCTCGGTGCTGGGGCGGGGGAGACCAAACGCCTCCCTGCACTGGGAATCACCCAGGTTGGTGACAGCAGGCAGGGAGGATCAAATAAAACCAACTGGCCTGGTGGGGTGCTGTCGGACGACTGCACCACCTGGGGGTTTATGGCTCGCCCGATGCTGCCCGGTTGGTGGGGTCCCGGGAGACCCCTTGGACCCAACCAAGTCATGGATGCCTGGCCCCTCCTGTTGTTGTTGTTGATGATGATGTTATGCGTTAATAAAGTGTGGCCCAGTTACCCCCAACATACCGTCTTGCCTGGTCATTTCGAGTGGGGGGGCAATGCGGGCTCCGCCGGCGGCTCGTCCGCCCCGCGGAGCCTATTTGCCGCCCGCGAGAGGGACGGCAGGCGAGACGGGACAAGAATGTCCCGGATGGGAGGGGGAGGAGCGCCCTATAAAGGGCGGCTCCTCCCCCAACCCTGCAGTCAGTCTTCTTCCGGCGTTCCCCACCCACCCACCGCGTTAGGGCTAGTGTGAGTTTTACTGGTCGCCATATTTGGGGCCGGATAGGAATTTTTGACCCGCACTCTAGATTGGCCGTGGAGGGCGGGGATTTTTTGCCTATCCCACACTGGTACCTCGGAGTTGGAAAGTTTATGTTGATTCCAACATTGGTCACACAATGGCGGCTAAAAGCTGATGGAGGGCAGCGGTGAGCATACAATTAACAGCTGGACCCAAATGCCCCTCAACCACAGCACTGCGGGCCAGGAGGTCTCGGTGCTGGGGCGGGGGAGACCAAACGCCTCCCTGCACTGGGAATCACCCAGGTTGGTGACAGCAGGCAGGGAGGATCAAATAAAACCAACTGGCCTGGTGGGGTGCTGTCGGACGACTGCACCACCTGGGGGTTTATGGCTCGCCCGATGCTGCCCGGTTGGTGGGGTCCCGGGAGACCCCTTGGACCCAACCAAGTCATGGATGCCTGGCCCCTCCTGTTGTTGTTGTTGATGATGATGTTATGCGTTAATAAAGTGTGGCCCAGTTACCCCCAACATACCGTCTTGCCTGGTCATTTCGAGTGGGGGGGCAATGTGGCTGGGGTGATTTTTAAAAAGTAAGCTATTAGACTATACGGTGGTATGTTGTATAAAGGAATTAATTTGTTCCAAATGAAATTATGTCAAGCAAATTTTCCTTTATACAAATTTCCCATAGGAATGCATTGAAAATGGAGTAATCCCTAATTGCAACCATTTTTATGTTGTATGGATTCGCCCCATAGACGATTCTGTTAAGCAAATTTCCCCTATCTCTGGAATTTTATATGTTGTAAAGATTTTATGTTATACAAACCATTTGTTATACGAGAGTCCACTGTATCTCCATGCATTCCTTGCCAATATGGCTGATAATGAAGAATGCTGGGAGTTGAACTTCAACAACACCTGGAGAACTTGACTGTTCTCATCCCATTACAGCCAATCACCCTAATACAAGCAATGAAGACTCACTTGTGTTGTCCATACAAACTCTGCCACACCTTCAGTCCTGTTTACATGTGGATGCAGGCACCTTATGATCTGGTGGACCTGGGATGATATGTGTCAGTGGGTGGTATAGATGCAGTTAAGAACATAAGCAAATGAACACAATAGAAGGAGAAGAAGGAATCAGGTGCTGAAAGCAAAGGTAGCAAGAAGCGTGTGAAGGATGATAAAGAGAAAGGTCAGTTAATGTATCTTACAGTTGAACATTTATGGTTTAATCCAAATGTTACTTCCAGATTGATTACAGTTGGACTGCCTTATCCATGAGCTCAAAATTCACTAGTTCACTTTTCCGCAATCACAGAATATTAAAAATATTACAATGAAACAAAATCCAGAAATAACTATTTTCACATATATTGCCAGAACTGGCCACTAGAAGGAGCCAGAGACTGTGCTAGCAATGCTTGTTAGCAAAGAATATATAGCATGGTCCCTGGTACCCTCTAATGGCAAGTTCTGGTAATGCATGTGAAAATGTTTTTTCTGTTGTTTTTACCTTGTTTTATATGCATATAAATCAAGGTAAACGTACAAACTAAAAGTTTAAAAACAAGGTAAAAAACAATGTCTAATGTTTGCTATTATCCACAGCTTTCAGTATCCTATACCCAGAGGATATGGGGGTCCCACAGTATGCTTGGTAATCAGTGAGAACTTACTAAATCAAAATCTATGTAAGGTTCATTGATTCAGTGACCTTAATCCATCAGAGAGTCCCAACCTGAACTGGTCCCATTGAATTAATTACTGCCTGTCTGGTATAAGAAAACATTTATTTAGATCCATTAATTCAAAGGGGGTACTTCAGTTGTGACCACATCCCAAATTCATGCCAATGGGTCTACTCTCATTTGGATTTTCATTTGGATTGAGGGCCATTTAAATTTGCAGAGCTCTGCTCTGATGACTTTTGAGTTAATAAAAACAGTTAATTTCTCAGTGGATATTCACACATCCCTAATGTCTCTATCTACAAAATAGAAGTGCTATCTCATGAGGCTGTTGAGAAGTCAAACAAGATAAAGGCCATAGAAACATTAGTGCAGTAACAACACTACAATGTGTATGATAATAATATGTTTACTTTATAGGCTCCAGGTGGAAGAATTGCAATGAGTTCTACATTGCTATTTTTACCTCTGTTATGAATAAAACAAGGTGATAAAGAATTTTCATTTTCTTTCTTATCAGGAGGCATTCTGAGTTCACTTCTTCATAGAACTGTGTGCCTCAGCATTCCATCTGCTGCACTCTGCCTCAGATCAGTTGTAATTAGTGAGATTAAAATTCAAAGAGGTTTTAGTTTGCAGCATTTTTAAAGCAGGCAAAGGTCAGAGAGGTGTTACAATAAACCAGTACATACAACATTTTAGGATTGCACAAGGCATAATACAACCATTTATCAAAAGAAACATATTCCCATCTTAAAATAGCAGAAGTTCTTGAACACATCAACTTAGGGTGCAAATAAATTGGGAGCTGATTCTGCTTTTAGAAATCCATTTAATGTCACATGACTTTTGTGTTGATGTGTGCATCCTCATGGAACAGCTGAATTTCCCCCAACATTGCTCCTTTCACTTGCCATGAAAATGGGCACATCTTTAAGCCCATTTCAGTTTGTTTTCTCAATTTGGAGGGTAAAGAACAACAAGGCTATAACAAGTACCAATGGGTAGAAACTCATCAGAGGGAGAGCCAACCTGGAAATAAGGAGAATTTTCCTGATGGTGAGAGCCATTGAACAGTGGAACAGTTTGCCTCCTGATGTTGTGGGTGCCCCATCGCTGGAGGTTCTCAAGAAAACATTGGACAGCCATCTGGGATGATATGAGGTTTCTTGCCATGGGCTGGGTGTTGGACTAAAAGACCACCAAGGTCCCTTCCAACCCTACAATGATTCTATGATTCTATGAAGGGCATGCCTGGTGGCAGGAAGAGGTGAAAGAGTACCAATTTGGCTAGATAAGGGGAGGTGTCAGGATCAGGGCTTCATGACTCTGCCTCTTTGCAGAACTAGGCCTCACTCAGGCTGAGGCAATCAGGAAGTGCAGCTGGTTGTCTTACTAATGGCATAAAGCTAGCAGCTCGCACTCCCTGTTCCTTGCCTGACAGCCCATGACCTTGGACTCCTGAAGCTTTGTCCCTGTTACCTTGATCCTTCCTGGAACTCTGCTATTATCTAAGTCAGGGGTCCTCAACCGAAGGCCCCAGGGCCGGATGCGGCCCCCCAAGGTCCTGAATCCGGCCCCTGGGACCAATTGCAACCCCCCCACCTACCCCCTGTTTTGTGAGCAAGCAAGCCTCCGCAGCTGCTTTTGGAATGGGATCCGGCCCCCAGTGGTGTCTGGATGGTGGTGGACCGGCCTGCTGGTTGAAAACTTTGAAGACCCCTGCTCTAAGTCTTCATGCTTGGCATCCCCCTCCCTCTTGGACTGTGTTTGTGTGAATCTTGAACTTGTACCGTCTGATGACCCTCTCTGTGAATATTGAACTCGGACTGGCTGACCATGCTCTTGGCTTCTGGGAACACCCTGGTCCTGGCCCCCTTGAAGATATCCTAGTTGCTGCCCACACCCCAGGCATTACAGGAGGCAGCAGTGGGAAGGAAGAGGAAGAAAATCAGGGTTGACTGGACAAATTAAAGAAACAGGAAAGATGAGAAAGAGAGCTTTGGTAAGGATGCACTGGGCAGCAACGTGGTAACATTGTCACCCATGATAGTGATGGTGACCATGGCTGTGGCTGTGGCAACAGAAGAGCAGGCATGTGGCCAGGGGAGTGGAATTGTGGGGTTACAGCCCAGAAAAGCATGTTTGGTTGTAATTCTTCACCTCAACAGATGACTCCCATGTTTTGGCATCATGTGGGACCCATCAGCCACCAGTAGTTCTAGTTATGTGTGTTTGTTTTTCTCAGTAAGAGTCAAATGGTTATTTTAGGAGTTGGGCAGGAGAGGGAACATCATTCAGTTGATACCATTTTAAAAACATTTGAAGTGGCATATTCACTTCAAATGGGGGGGGGAGGAAGAATTTGGACTACAGGATAACCTATGCAGTCCAAAACCCCTTATATTTGTCACCCATTTTGGCAAACCATACAGACACCCTTCTTGAGACACTATTTACTCACACCTGCCACACCAAGTGTTGAAGAATTAATACAAAATAAATACACGTACCCCTTTGTGGGTGTTTGGAAAAAAACCTCACTTTCTGACCCCCCAAAAAGTGTACTTACTTCTACATCGTATAGGAAGATTTTAAAATTCAATTTCAAATGTGCTAAACCTAATGCAAAACCAGGAGTATGACGTGTGGCTGAGCCAGTAGTCTATCGTATTGCAGAAGAAAACTCTATCACATTTTCTTTGATATAGTACCCAACAAAGGCAGAACAATGTTTTTATTTATGAGCTGTTCACCGTACCACTGTGAAGCAAGGTGAGAGGTAAATAATGATTTTTAAAAGTGATTTGCCTGCCCACACCTTCTGTTCTTTATAGTTCTAAAATCTTTTTGTTGCCGCAAAATCATTGTGTATGTAAGGTACACATATACTGCTTATGATGGCAGCAGGACCCCTCCACGTGTCTTATGAAGGCACAGTTGTTTTACTAACACACACACACACACACACACACACACACACACACACACACACACACACACACACACACACACACACACACACACACACACATGCTTCATTCCCACAAAAGCACAATGTCTGAAAACAACCTCTTGTACTCACTGGAGTTATCCACATGAGCAAAAACCCAGGGTAAATCTGGGGATTTGCTCCTTTGATAGAAGCTGTATCCGTGGATGGTGAATCAGCAGATATGGGGATATTACTGTACATGTGAATTCAGTGTTCAGGACTTAACTTTTATCTTTTTTACTGTGCATTTCTTGGATGGATCTGATGGGTGCTAGTGAGAACAGGCTTTTAGACTAGACTGATCTCTTTTTCACACCTGGTAATTCTCTCCTTACTTTTTTCAGGTTTGAGACCCATTTTTGCCCCTCAATTTCCAAAGATTAGCCTTAGCCCTCTGTGAAGTGGATTAACTTCAGACATGATCAGGAACTAGTGTGCCCTCCCCTCTCCCTGAAGACAAAGACAAGCCCACCGGGGACCATAGGAGGAGGGAGTTGACTAAAGGGGTGGAAGGGTTAACGGAGGGAGAGAGGAAAATCATGGGAAAAGAAAGGGTGGATGAAGAGGAGATTCCAGTGAGAGGAGAAGAGGTTAAAAGGAGGAAAGTAGCCAAAGAAGGGGAACAGTATGTTTCTGGGGAGAAGTGTTGACAGAGTGCCAAAAGGAGATAGAAGGACAATGTGTGTTGTTGTTTAGCTGTTCAATTGTGTCCAACTCTGTGTGACCCCATGGACCAGACCACACCAAGCCCTTCTGTCTTCCACTGCCTCCAGGAGTTTTGTCAAATTCATTTTGGTTGCATCGATGACACTGTCCAACCATCTCATTCTCTGCTGTCCACTTTTCCTTTTGCCTTCGATTTTTCCCAGCATCAGGGACTTTTCCAGGGAGTCCTCTCTTCTCATGAGGTGGCCAAAGTACTGGAGCCTCAGCTTCAAAATCTGTCCTTCCAGTGAACATCCAGGGTTGATTTCTTTCAGGATGGATAGGTTTGATCTCTTTGCAGTCCAGGGGACTCTCAAGACTCTCCTCCAGCACCACAGCTCAAAAGCATTGATTCTGCGGCAATCAGCCTTCTTTATAGTCCAGCTCTCACTTCCATACATCATTACTGGAAAAACCATAGCTTTGACTATCCAGACCTTTGTCAGTAAAGTGATGTTTCTGCTCTTTAGGATGCTGCCTAGGTTTGTGATCGCTTTCCTCCAAAGAAGCAGGCGTCTTTTAATTTCATTACTGCAGTCGCCATCTGCAGTGATCAAGGAGCCCAAGAAAATAAACCCTGTCATTGCCTCCATTTCTTCCCCTTCTATTTGCCATGAGGTGATGGGACTGGTGGCCATGATCTTATGTTTTTTTATGTTGAGCTTCAACCCATTATTTTCACTCTCCTCTTTCACCCTCATTAAGAGGTTCTTTAACTCCTCTTCACTTTCTACTGTCAGAGTAGTATCATCTGCATATATGAGGTTGTTGATATTTCGTCCGGCAGACTTAATTCTGGCTTGTCATTCATCCAGTCCTGCCTTTCGCATGATGTACTCTGCATATAGGTTAAAAAGGCAAGGAGACACTATACAGCCTTATCGTACTTCTTTCCCAATTTTAAACAAGTCAGTTGCTGCATATCCAGTTCTGACGGTTGCTGCTTATCCCACATAGAGATTTCTTAGGAGACAGATAAGGTGGTCATGCACTACCATTTCTTTAAGAACTTGCCATCGTTTGTTGTGGTCCACACAGTCAAAGGATTTGGCATAGTCAATGAAGCAGAAGTAGATGTTTTTCTGGAACTCTCTAGTTTTCTCCATAATCCAACACATGTTGGCAATTTGATCTCTAATTCCTCTGCCCCTTCAAAATCCAGCTTGCACATACTGCTGCAGCCTCCCTTGTAGAATGTACATGACCTTGCTAGTGTGTGAAATGAGTGCAATTGCACAATATTTGGAGCACTCTTTGGCGTTGCCCTTCTTTGGGATTGGGATGGAAACTGATCTTTTCCAGTCCTCTGGCCACTGCTGAGTTTTCCAAATTTGCTGGCATATTGTGTGTAACACCTTTACAACATCTTCTTTTAAGATTTTAAATAGTTAAACTGGAACGCCATCACCTCCACTGGTCTTGTTGTTTGCAATTGACCCACTTGACTTCACCTTCTAGAATGTCTGGCTTGAAGTCAGCAACTACACTATCTTGGTTATCAGGGACATCCAGATCTTTCTGATATAATTTCTCTATGTGTTCTTGCCATCTCTTCTTCATCTCTTCTGCTTCAGTTAGGTCCCTACCATATTTGTCCTTTATCATATCCATATTTGCACAAAATGCTTCTTTAATATCTCCAATTTTCTTGAATAGATGTCTGGTTTTTCCTTTTCTATTGTTTTCCTCTATTTCTTTGTACTGTTCATTCAAGAAGTCTGTTCTGTCTCTCCTCACTATTCTTTGGAAGTCTGATTCAGTTTTCTGTATCTTTCCCCTTTTCCCTTGCATTTTGCATCCCTTCTCTCCTCCGCTATTTGTGGGGCCTTCTTAGATAGCCACTTTGCTTTCTTGCATTTTCTTTTCTTTGGGGTGGTTTTCGTTGCTGCCTCCTGTATAGTGTTACAAGCTTCCATCCATAAATTCTTTGGGTGCTCTGTCCACCAAATCTAGTTATTTATTTATTTATTTATTTCAAATTTGTATACTGCGCATATTTCCCGAATGGGAACTCAGGGCGGTTTACACAGGATTAAAAAAGGTTAAAAACAAAATAGCAGCATCCAGATGGCGAACCAGTATGGGCAGGGGCTGGTGAAGAGAAAAAAAAAAGAACCCTGCACCCCTAGCAGTTTCTGAAGGCGTCCCTGAACAGCCAGGTCTTCAAGGCTTTCTTGAAGGATGCCAACGAAGGAGCTTGCCACATCTCGCTCGGTAGAGTGTTCCAATTTAGTTCCTAAAATCTGTTCTCCACCTCCACTGTGTATTCATAAGGGACTTGACTTTAGATTGTACCTGACTGGCCCAGTGATTTTCCCTACTTTGTTAAGTTTAAGTTTGAATTTTGCTATAAGAAGCTGATGATCTGAGTCGCAGTCAGCACCAGGTCTCATTTTGCTGACTGTATAGAGCTCCTCTATCTTTCGCTGCAGAGATTATAATCAATCTGATTCCTCTATTGTCCATGTGTAGAGTCACATTTTGTGTTGTGGGAAAAGAGTGTTCACGATGACCAGCTTGTTCTCTTGACAGAACTCGATTAGCCTTTGCCCTTCTTCATTTGGAACTCTGAGGCCAAACTTGCCAGTTATTCCTTTTACACTTGACTCCCTACTTTAGCATTCCAATCCCCTATGATAAAAACATCTTTCTTTGGTGTCAGATCTAGAAGGAGTTATAAATCTTCATAAAATTGGTCAATCTCAGACTCTTCAGCACCAGTAGTTGGTGCATAAGCCTGGATTATTGTGATGTTGAAAGGGCTGCTTTGGAATCATACTGAAATCATTCTATCATTTTTGAGGTTGTATGCCAGTACAGATTTCCCCACTCTTTTGTTGACTATGAGGGCTAATCAATTTTTCTATGGGATTCTTGCCCACAGTAGTATATATGATGGTCATCTGAACTGAATTCACCCATTCCCATCCATTTAAGTTCACTGATGCCCAAGACGTCAATGTTTATTCTTGCCATCTCACGTTTGACCACATCTAACTTAGATTTCACTGTGACAAAACCCTGGAAACAGGAGTAATGAATATACAAATCATCAGCCAATCCCAGCAGGAGGGCGGGGAATGGTATGATATAAAAAGGGTGGAGCCTAGTCAGTTGAGGCAGTTCAGCTGATTTAAGTTAAGTTGAAGGTTTTGAGAATGAGTGCTGGGAGAGAGCACTGCTCTGTGAGAGATCTGTCAGGCAGTGAGGGCTATACTGTTTACTAGTTATTAAAGACAGGGGGGCTGGAAGAGTTGATTAAATCTATTATATGTTAAAGGCAACACATCCCATCCTCAGATATTGTTATATTATTTTCTCAATAAACTTCGTCATTATTTTTATATTATACATCTGAGTCAGTCCCAATTCATAAGGCGACGATCTAAAAGGTGGAAGCATTACCAAGTGAATAAAAGGTGGCAGCATTACCATTTCCATCACAATTACACATGTAAAAGGGAGGTGTCATCACAATTTGGTGGCACAGCTGTGGGATGTCGAAATAAACCCAGTTGTGCCTTTGAAAACTCAGGCTCTGAAAGGGGTGACGTCACACTCATATTCTAGGTTCCTATGCAGTATATTTCTTTGCAGCTCTGGACTTTCCTTTCTCTTCCAGGCACGTCTGCAGCTAGGTGTCCTTTTGGTTTTGGCCCAGCTGCTTCATTAGCTCTGGAGCTACTTGTACTTGTCCTCCGCTATTCCTCCATGGCCTCCATGGGTCTGTCCCAGCATGTTTTATGTCCTACCCACAGATCAGGGCATACCCTTGACTTGGTATTTACCTCCATGTCGGGAGACTTCAGTCTGGAGGTGGGGGACCTAGTCTCCTTACCTGTGTCATTGTCAGACCATCACCTGCTTTCCTTTTCCCTGTCGATCATGGCCCCTCCTCGCGGGGACCATTGGCCTCCTGTGTTGGCCTGCCCTGGAGGCTCATGGACCCTGTCTGGTTCCAGGAAGCCTTCAGGGAGCTACCTGGTGGCCTGACTGATGCTCCGGCCGAGGCTGTGGCTGACCAATGGTTCGAAACAGCTGCCTGCACCATCGACCAGATCTCCCCCAAGCGCCTTCTCCGTAGCAGAGCTCGACCTTCGCCGTGGTTCACGGCGGAGTTGAGAGTGATGAAGCAGGAACGGAGAAGGCTAGAGAGCAGCTGGAGAAGAAGCCGGACGGCAATTAATGACTGCTGTTGTGATCCAGACTAGGCGCTATTCCTGAGCGATCAGGTGAGGCCTTGAACCACCAGGCGGAGCTCTTCCGGGTGGTCCGAGACCTCACCAATCCTAGTCTGGTTAGGCCTCCTCCTACTGATTTCAGTAGTGAGAACTTTGCAGTCTATTTTCAATCTAAAATAGAGGCTATCCGGGCCGGCTTCGAATCCAGTTGCACTAGCCCTTCCCCGCCATCCCCAGCCGCTGCACCACCTCTTTCTTCCTGGTTGGATGAGCTTGGGCCTGTTTCCTCCTTGGAGGCCTCCAGGGCGATTGCCCACTGCCTGCCTGCGTCCACCCCTTCTATCCTTGCCCTGCCTGGCTGATAAAAGCTGCCGGCGGGAGTATGCCAGAATGGGCATCTGCCATCACCACCGCCTCCTTCAGTGAGGGGTTTTTCCCCTCCCGTCTGAAGGAGACGGTGGTCAAGCCCATTCTTAAAAAAACTTGGCCTGGCATCGGACCAATTGACGAATTACCATCCGATTGCCAATGTCCTGTTTATGGGCAAGGTCATTGAGAGGGTGGCTGCAGTCCGTTTTCAGTCATACCTGGAGGAACAGCAGTGCCTTGATCCATTCCATGCCAATCCGGATTCAGGCCCTGCCATGGGACTGAAACAGCTCTGGTCGTGCTTCAAGATGACCTAATCCGGGCAGCCGACAGGGGTTGCTCTACCCTGTTGGTTCTCCTGGATTTGTCAGCGGCCTTCGATACCGTCGACTACAGTATCTTACTGGATCAGCTCTCTGAGGAATCAGAGGCACCGCTCGCAGTTGCCTCCGGTCCTTCTTGGAGGGCTGTCCCCAGTATGTGCAGCATGGAGGGGAGTTGTCGGCCCTGTGGATACTCCCTTGTGGGGTTTTGCAGGGGTCATCTCTCTCCCCCATGCTGTTTAACATCTATGTAAGGCCGCTGGCTGGGATCATTAGGAGATTTGGAGTCTGCTGTCATCAGTACACTGATGACACGCAGCTCTATCTCTCCTTTTCCACCTCTGCAGTGGAGGCTGTTCGACTCTTGACCAGTGCCTGGATGCGGTATTGACATGGACCAGGGCCAACAGGCTCAAGCTCAACCCTGAGAAGATGGAGGTTATGTTCTTTGGGAATTTGCCATCTGGGTATGGAGGCCCTCTCCCCTGTCTGGAGGGAATTTCCCTCCAACTCGCAGATAGGGTTCGGAATCTGGGCGTGGTTCTGGATCCAGCTCTCACCTTGGATGCCCAGGTGGCCGCCGTGACCAGATCCACATTTTACCATCTTCGCCAAATTGCCCAAATCCGCCCATATCTGGATGGCGACTCTCTGAGAACTGTGGTTCAAGCGCTGGTGATCTCAAGGCTGGACTACTGCAATGCCCTCTACATGGGGTTGCCCTTGACTCTCCTCTGGCATTTGCAGTGGGTACAAAATGTGGCAGCCAGGCTGGTGGCGGGTGTGCGTCACTATGACCACATCACCCCAGTTCTGGCTCGCCTGCATTGGCTGCCCGTTGCATCCCGGATCAGATTCAAGGTCTTGGTTTTAGTTTATAAAACCCTCCATGGCTTGGGCCCGGACTACCTGTCAGAGCGAAACGTCCAGCGATCAACCTCAGCCCATCCAGTCCGGCAGTCGCAAGCTCACTCGCTTCGGGTTGCCACTCCTCGAGAGGCCTGGAAGACCTCCACATGCAACTGGGCCTTCTCGGTGGCAGCCCCTTAAATCTGGAATAGTCTCCCAAGCGAAGTGCGCTCTGCAGAGTCCCTGCTGGCCTTCCGTAAAGCGTTAAAAACTCTGCTTTTCCGGGAGGCCTTTGGCGAGCTTGTGTAGTTTTTTTTTCCCCCGCCATCCATATCTTGTTCCTACCAAGTTCCTACCAAGTTCCCCAAGTTCCCCGTTGCAGGGCCTGTACGAATTGTCAGGGTGCCAAACTGTTTTAAACCATTAGAACTATTGTGTTTATGGTATTATTACATTGCTTGTCTTGTTGTGCTTTAATTGTTTCGTTAATTATTGTAAGCCGCCCAGAGTTCCTACGGGAAGATGGGCGGGGTATAAATGTAATAAATAAATAAAATAAATAAATAAATACCTTTTGTTTCTGTTCATGGTGTTTTCTTGGCAGGGATATGGGAGTGGCTTGCCAATTCCTACTCCAGATGGACTACATTTAGTCAAACTCTCCACTATGACCTATGGGATCACTCATATCTTCTCTGTGTTGCTCAAGCCCCTTCGCTGCAACAAGTCAGTGATCCATTGAAGTAGAAGAATGTGTAGAAGTGGTAAAAGAAGACCCAAGGACTATGGAGTGGGTCATTCTCAAAGTACCAAGAGTTGGATCAGCATGCATGCAGGAGTCTACCAGTACAGAACAGAACAGAACAGTCAAACAAATAACAGCTACTATTAATCATGAACATAAAAAAGGTAAAGGTTCCCCCTGCACATGTGTGCTAGTCGTGTCTGACTCTACGGGCAGTGCTCATCTCCACATTTAAGTCGAAGAGCCAGTGTTGTGGAAGTCCATGGCCATGTGGCCGACATGCAAGGAAACAGTGTTTTAAGTTCCCACTTTTTGTGGCGGTACCTATTTATCTACTTGCATCTACATGCTTTCAAACTGTTGGCTTGGTAGGAGCTGGGGTTATCAATGGGAGCTCACTCTGCTGCATAAACATAATCATAATCATAAACATAATCATTAACAAAATTAAAAATACAAATAATCAAAAAGGCAAAGTCAGGGAATATGAACCAGAGGCAGAAAATATAGCACTTTCTGGTACTGGCACTTGTAACCTAATAATTTGGGAATGCTAGCCTTTAAAGTCAGGTTTTTAATTGGTGTTTTGAGGTAGCTAAGCATATTTCTGGGTGCAGTTTGTTCCATAAGTGAGGGTGACAACGGAGAAGGCCCAGTTCCCTATTGATACTTTTCAGGCCTACCTCAGGATCGGTATTCTAAAATACTCAGCCAGAGAGGATCTGGAAGTGGAGTCATGGCTACTGGACTTCTTTTTCTTGAGAGATGGAAATGTTTTGCTGCTCATCCAAACAGCTTGATCAGTCTGAATACAGCTAGTGCAAGTCCTCCATCTTATAGTCAGCTTTGACCTCTTGTCATCCTGGTCCGAAATAGGCTCATAAGAGGAACAATGGCCTGAATAGGCTTGTTAGGTAGACAATAGTATCCATAGCCTTAATGTGAACAATGGCCTAAGGTGCTGAAACCTATAAAGTATGGATTGTTAGCTATGGTGAAGGCTTTTGGATTTGTCTGGGTACTGTGGAAAGCACACCCTGATAAGTAGCAGAGAGGAATGAGTGGTCCGGAGAGTTCTCTGTAGGAGAAGTCACTCTGACAGAAAAGGGAGGAGTGATTTAGGTAAGAGGGAAGGAACTGAGGGAACCAGAGTGGACATTTTGGGTGGAGCACGTGGGATGGATATACTATTGATAGGATCCTGAAGCCATGAGACATGTTTTCTGAACCTACAATACTACCCTTGTATTTTGATTCAGTTATTCACAGTTTGCAATGTTCTGGTGATGGGGTGGTGGGGTATCGGAAGCAAAAGCTGTGCCACACTTCCTGGTGGCAGACTGGGCAGCACTTTCACCCTCAGCACCCCACCACTCCAGCTGGGCAGTTGGCAGATTAAGCGGTGGGAGAGAGTGCCTTTGTGTGACCTGGTATGCCCGGAGGTGTAGCAGTGCATCAGATTGGGTGGAGGGAAGGTGCGCTGTCCTGCTGCCTGGTCTGCAGACCTGCCCAGCAGGAGTGGGTAAGTGCCAGGGGGAAGCTGCCAGCATCCCACCACTCCCACTGGGCAGGTCGGTTACTCTTCATGCTGCCCAGCATTTGGGGAGTATCAGGGCAACTGCTTTTATCCCAGACCACCACAATACCCCTGTCACCACCATCACCCCTGGATAACAGCATTTTCTTTTATCTGCAGATTTCAGTATCCATGGGGAGGCCCAGAACTGATCCCCCATGGATAAAGGGGTCCTACTGTATTTTCATTCAGAATGTTGGGCCAGAACAACCCAATTCTATGTGGTAGAGAATTTTCCAGTTGAAGAAGTTGATGTCAACATTGTTAAGAAATAACTTAAAGATGTTAAAACTGTTTTGAATCCATTTTCATCTGCTCACAATAAATCTGTAAAATAAACAAAAAAATGTAACTCTTCTGGGCTCTAAGGAATGTTGCATTTCCTTAGGTCCATCATGTTAAAGATGGGGACAGAAAGACTCTTGAATGGATGTCAGGAAAGGTAAACACAACCCTTTTTCTTTTTGAAAATTCTGTTTGATGAAGAGTTCATTATGCCTTGAAATCCCTTCCCCTTTTGAATTGCAAATAAGGTATAGCCCAGTGGTTCTCAACCTGTGGGTCCCCAGATGTTCCTGGACTGCAACTCCCAGAAGCTTTCATCACTAGCTGAGCTGGCCAGTAGAGATGGACACGAAATGAATGTTTTTTGTTTTCATTATTCGTTATTCATTTTGTTTCATTATGTAACAAAACAAATAATGAACATTGTGATGAAATTGGAACAAACCGAACAGAACCACGAAAATTAGGTTCGGTATGTTTCGTTTTTTGTTAATGGCAACGTGCAATGAAATGAGCTGTTTTAAATGTTAAAATATGCCCTGGACATCCATTAAAACGCAGCGATAATTATTTATATTGTCTGATAATACCTACCGGGGTTTGGGGTCCTTAAAACATTTGTTTTTGTCTTCTCCCATTGTGATGTATTTTTCTTTTCCCTTTAAGGATGACAAAATGGATGTTGCCAGCCACAAAATGGAGGCAAGCCATGTGATGGGATCATGTAAATTATTGGACAACTTCAACTAATAGCATGCCCAGGTTGCAGACTGGGCAGGTCTGGCAGCCACAGAGGGCATAAAAAGCTCTGGCAGCCCCCGTCCTTCTTGCAGTCTCCAGTGGGAGTTAGGGTGGGATTGCTGTCTCTGCGACTCGTTATTTTCACTTTAGTGCAGCCAGGCAGGTGTGTGTCTCTGTGTTCCTGCCGGCTGCAGCCTGGCTGTTAAGGGAGAGAAATAAGAGATTTCTCTCTAGCCTCAGTCCTGCAGCCTCCCTGTGTGCATGTGTGTGTACCTCTCGGTGAGTACCCTCCCCTGCCCCACAGTGCAGTCACTCTCGGCTGACTTGTACCCTGGGCAATGCCCACCGCTGCCTTTGCAGCCTCCCTGCGTACCTAGTCTATACTGTGTCTCTGCCAGCATCTATTTTTTTAGTGTTTTCCCTCTGGTCTGGGGAATTGGGGAGACCCCCGCGCAGAGAAATGCTTTAAAAATGTGCAAAAAGTGGGTAAAAATGAAAAATGAATAAACAAAATGATTTTTTTAAAAAAGTTCACGAAAAATGAAAATGAACCAAAACAGACCCCTCAATGGAAAACGAAAAAACGAAACACCATTTTTTCAATTTGTTCCCATCTCTACTGGCCGGGATTTCTGGGATTTGCAGTCCAGGAACATCTGGAGACCCACAGGTAGAGAACCACTGGTATAGCCGCTCTTGCCTGGTGTATCCTGTTAAAGACTTGTGTTTTGGGAAGGGATTTACTTTGCAGTTCTGCTCCTTTTTTATGCTGATTGGCATGACAAGAACTTCCTTCCTCCCCCCTTAGAGGTCACCCTGTCCCGCTCCTTAAAGTCACCCTGTCTTGCTCCTTAAAGTCATAATCCTGTCTCGCTCCTTAAAGTCATAATCTGTTCTGCTCCTTAAAGTCATAATCCTCTGCCTGTGAAATCACAATTAGTTTCTGAGGAGATGATTACAAACAAAAGGATTATGACTTCAGGTGGCTGATAAGCAGTGAGAACAGATGAGCTCCTGAGGGGAATATGTTCTCTTTTTATTTTGATATCCTTTTTTTTTAGGGGCAGGAAGGGAGAGGTGGTGAATTGGAAGGTGGAAATGTCCTTCTGTAAGAAAACAGTTCCATATTAAGCACTTTCTCATGAGATGTCAGAGGCTGTTTAGCTCTTCTTTTTGATTGCAGTCATTTAATTAGCTGTTAAATAAATTCAGCTTGCTAGTTTCAGAGGCTTGAAAACATTTACTGTGACATGTATTAAGTTAAAATTTCTCTGCTTTAAATTAGATTTCCCCCCTGCAAAGCTTCCCATTTAGGACCCTTAGTATAATGTTAAGACTTCTTGGGATTACAGTAGTAATATAAATGCTCATAAATCTGTGACAACCCAAAATTCAGGATACAGTACCTGACAGTTTCATTGGCCAGAATCTGGTGACTACTGTAGTACATCACACTACACTTTAAGCTTCCTTTATATATCTGGAAGTTGAGTCATGGCAATGGGACTTCTTGTGAGATGACATTTCACTAGTATTCATTCAAGCAGCTTCGTCAGTCTGAGGAAAGTTAGTGGCAAGGCCTCTACTTGATTTCACATCGCCCTGGTCTGATTCGGCTTGTTAGGTGGACAATGGCCTGGATAGGCTCGTTAGATGTACAATGGCCCGGGGTGCACAAAGGTTC
Source organism: Phrynocephalus forsythii (assembly GCA_029282475.1). Classification (NCBI taxonomy): domain Eukaryota; kingdom Metazoa; phylum Chordata; class Lepidosauria; order Squamata; family Agamidae; genus Phrynocephalus; species Phrynocephalus forsythii. The sequence goes on along the minus strand of JAPFRF010000001.1, from coordinate 176,780,969 downwards.
ACCTATGCAGCCCTTCCCAACACCCATTAAGTATGGGCTGTTAGTCGTGGCCTTCCTGGTGGAGGTGTGAAGTGCTCCTAGTTTGTCTGGGGACTGATGAAAGGGCAGCAAGTTAAGTGGCAGACAGATTTTGCTTGAGTCCCCCAACTCTGTTGAGAGAGGGGTTTTCAATACTCACATGAATGACTTCCCTGACTTCTCTCTGGAGCCACCTATCTTCTCTGTTTAATATGTGTACATCCTCATCTTTGAATGAGTGTCCTTTGTCCTTCAAATGAAGATACACTGCTGATTCTGGTGCTGAGCTGTTGTCCCTCCTGTGATGGGCCATCCTCTTGTTTAGTGGCTGTTAGGTTTCTCCAATGTAGATCTCTGGGCACTCCTCACTGTATTGGACCACAAATACTACAGTATATTGGCCATCTTCTCTTTTGGTGTTGGGTTTTAGTGGAGGATTTGGATTCAGTTTGGTTATTTCACTCTTTGAAAAAATATCTCAACAGCTACTCAATCCGTCAATAGGTCTGGTGAGATTCCAGAATATTCCTTGTTGCTTTTGGCTTTGCTCTATATCTACAGGAGAACAGATGACTTGCATCTTAGATCTCATGGGATGCAACACTCTCTTCAGATACTCTACAGAAGATGTGAAGGCCACCCGGGGGTCCTGAACTTTGTTTTGGACTTCTGAGTAGTAAGGCCATTAACTAAGCATGGTAAAGCTGAATCTTGAACTTTGTTTAGGAGTGCAACCTGGAATATTGCATCCTGTTATCAGCAGTGCACATAAGAATGATGTGGAAAAACCTGATAAGGTTCAAAGGAAGACAGCAAAGAAGCTCAGGATTATGAAAACTACACTCTGTCTAGAAAGCTTGAAAAAACTTTCAGATAGGAAGACAGTCAGAAAAGATAGCACTCCCTAAAGGTCTCTTATGTTGAAGAGAGCAAAATCTAGTTCTCTTCTGCCAGGGATGGCATGACAGGATTAAACATGAATAACTAAAGTCAGGTAGGGTTCAGTTGAATACACTGGGAGTCCTAATTACATGAGCAACTTGACAATGGGAGCAATTACATAGGGTTGTGATGTATTCCTATATACTGGGATTCTTCAAGTAGTGGTTATACAGTCACATTTTAAGATTGGACTGTGTGTTTTTCAAATACACTCTCAGTTCAGTGAAATATGGTAGAGTGAACCTTCACTGGAACAGAAGCTATGATTTGACATAATTTTCTCCTCAAGCAATTATTAAAACAACACAATAAAATTACAGTGATATATAGGAAAATAATTAGGAGTAGCTGATTGGTAGAATTGAACATACTGGAGAGTAGAGATGGGCACGAAACGAGCAATTTTTCATTTTCATTTTTGTTTTTTTGTTTCATTACATAATGAAACGAAAAACTGAATTTTGTCTCCAAAATGAAACAAAATGAACCGAAACAACAGAAATTTTGTCGTGTGTTTTGTTTTCATTGCGGCAAATACATTGAACTGTAATGAATGCTAACGAAACAGCAATTTTTCATTTTTGTTTTCGTTTTTTCATTTCATTACATAATGAAACAAAAACGAATTTTTTGCAAAAAATTCACAAAAATGAAAACGAACCGAAACGGACCCCTAAACGACAAACGACAAACGAAACACCATTTTTTTGAGTCGTGCCCATCTCTACTGGAGAGTATTGAATTTCTGGTAACATTTTATTTTTTTTCTGTGCAGTAAAAGTATAGAGATCCACAGAGTAGAATAGCTCTGCTTGCCCAGACAAATGAGTTCACCCCTTTCTCATTAAGTGGCATTCTGAGACTTTTATTTATTTATTTATTTATTTATTTATTTATTTATTTATTTATTACATACTGCCCGTCTTCCAAAGGAACTCCGGGCAGTTTACAACACAATAAAAACAATAACAATTTAACAAATTAAATAAGATATCATAAAGCAAGAGGAATCAGAGACGAGTTGGCAGACAGACAACAACAACAAAAATTAACAGTCTCCAAGCGCCTCACAAAAAAGCCAGGTCTTTAAGGCCTTTTTGAAGGCTGGCAGCGACTGTGCAAGGCACAACTCACTGGGGAGATGGTTCCATAGTACAGGACCAGCCACAGAGAAGGCTTGGTTTCAGGTCACCGTTTTCTGAGCCTCCCTGGGTGTGAGTGTGCCCGTGACATTCTGGTTGGTCGGGCTGCAGTTGATCTTTGAGAGATTCACTCTTTTGTAGAAGAAGTTATTAAAAATGTTTCATTATTTACAGTTGCTTGACAGACTTGTGAATACTGCTGTCTTTACGGCACATATACTAGCAAATACATGAACTGATCAACAGCAAACAAACAAATTCCACCAACTGACCAAAGAGAGGACGAAAACACTCACAAAAAGGTAAAGATTAGAGATGGGCACAAAATGAAACATGACACACCATTTATCAACGGATGTCCAGGTTCATCAACACCTATCGTGGTCCTTGTTAACCCGGGAACGACTGAGCCGGTATACGCTTCTTTTGATTATATTTCACAATGATTCATAGGTTGTTGGGTGCACTTAGTTCTGTTCCTCAGTTGAGACCTCTCTGGTATGGTTGGACCTACTGGTAGTTTACACTACCACCAGTACAGCCCTCAACATCACTGGAGCAGTTAAGCCCCCTGGGGGAACACGGTGGAACCCTTGTGGGTTGTTGTTGTTGTTGTTGTTGTTGTTGTTGTTGTTGTTGTTGTTAATCCTACTCCTACTCCTACTCCCCTACTGCTGCTGCTGCTGCTGCTGCTTTGGTTGTTGTTTGTTGTTTACTTGAAGTTTTGCTGAGAAAGGCAGCAAATAAACCTCCTTAAGAACAGCTGAGAAAGCCCATTCTCCAACTACAATACTCCAAAAGGTGAGGAAATACATAGAATTGAATCTAATATTAGGATAAAGAGAGCTTGCATGTGAAGACAGAGGAAATTTCATTCTGGTCAAAGAAAATTACTTTGTCTTAAATCAACAACAATTATACTTCTGCTCAGATCCTAAATATATTTAACTTAGTGCCTTCACTCCAAATCTTTGTAGCACTTATTAGTTCACAAATGATAATTAATTGATTTAAATCTTACCTTGATGAGAGGAGCCAAGCAGCCAAGATTAATCTTTAGCTCTCTCTCATATTTCCCCTGGCTCAGAGGATATTCCGTGGTGTTCAGTACTCAGCTCCCTATTGGTTTTAATTTATACAAATTATCTGTTACTTCCTTTCACACAACTGTACCGGGTCCCAAGCACACATGCAAATTAGAGACAGGCGGGTGGTAATGAATGACACAGCAGACGCTCTCCACAAGGGCTACTGCTAATGCTGATTTAATTATTTCCTGAAGAAATTTAACATTCAAGGAGTTCTCTTGAAGTATTGTCCAAGCTTCACCAGATGCTGAAGAAAATTAATATTCAATTTGAGGGGTGTGATGTTTTATCTATATATTTATTTATTTTGTTTTGGGTTTTTTTTTTTTTTTTGCATTTGGAGGTTCTTTGGGGGAGTTCACAAAGAACAGCACTGTGAATAATAATTACAGTGGCAACTCTATTGCCTCTCTCTGTCTCCTCTCTCAGGTTGAACATATCTTGAAATACAGAAGGGGTTTCAGCCTAGAATGGTGCATATGAGACATTACTTTATCTTTGTGTTGATTATTTCCACTTATGAATTTCAAAACCAGGCTACTAATCTTAATCAGTCCAAAGTGTGGTGTTCTGGGGAAAAAAGGTTGAATTAATAACAGCTTTAATTTAAAATTCTAATTAAGCTTGAAATTCTGATCCTGGGGTCTTTTTTTAAACCACATATGCATTTCAGGCCTATTACCAACCAAGGTTAACTCATTGAATTAATGTGATTCACGTATGTGTTGAGTCAACAATTTAGCAGTTGATTTAATGGCCCTGTTCTAATTGATACTAGCAACTGAATTTAAACCTCAGGTTGACTGGTTTCTAGGATACCGTAGGACTGCTATGCCAGTATCCATCAGATGATCCACAAGGCAGAGAGAACCAAAGCTAAGCATGTAAATCCTGATTTACTTCATCCTCATTTAATAAATCGGACAAAAGACCAAGACATAAGAATGCCAAATGAGTTTGGGAAATGCTACATTTCCCAAAGATGAGGAAAGAAACTAGTAAAAAAAAGCTGGGGGTGGGGACTGAGAGTGATCAAACATTCCAAGAGGCATGGAGGCTGTTCACACAAACAATAACAGAGGCACATTTGGGAATGCATATCCAAAAGGAAAAAGGGCACTGCCAGGTCCAAGAGGACTCCAATGTAGCTTACAGGATCTGTTTGGGAAGTGATCAAAAACAAGAAAAGTTCATTGAGAAGATGGAAGGCTTGACTGAATAAGGACAACAGGCAGAAACATAAACTCTGGCAGAACAAATGCAAGGCAACAATCAGGAAAGCAAAGCAATTATTTGAGGAGCATATAGCTAAAAACACTCAAAGAAATAACAAGGCGTTCTTTAAGTACATTAGAAGAACCCAACTAGGAAGGCCATTGGACCCTTAGACAACAATGGAAGGCAATGGATTAGAGATGCAGGCTCTTTCATAGTTTTTAAGAGGAAACAGGTGCTTAGAAAATTGAAGAATACAAAAATCAGGCTACACATTACACTGATAGAAGCCCCATATGCTTTGACCACCACTCCCAATTTTGTTTTAGGCTTGGGTGGGACCTCTGCATAAATCCAGAAATGACTGGAAACCACTTCCAGTTTTGAAAAAATGTCCCATGAGTAGAGATGGGCATGAACCACGGTTTGGCACAGTTCAACAAACTGGCCCCAGAGGTGTTGTATGGGCACTCCCAATTCCCCACTCCACCTCCACCACCACCTGCGGCATCCACTCAGCAGGGGAGAAAGGACAGGGAATCTGAGGCACCCCTACATTACCTGTGGAAGTGATCCACTGAACCACATTGAAGCACCCAACCATGGTTCGTACCCATCTCAACCCACTAGGCATAAAAGACCAAGCAATGGCAGAAATATAATGAAGTTGCCCCTACACTCCAGGAGAGCATTGTTGCATTTTTTTAAAAAAAAGGTTTGCCATGTCAGGGAGGCATGCTGCTTCTTGGAGGCCATGTTGAGGGGAACCCTGCAGCTCTCAAAACACAGGTTGTCCTCAGCTGCAGTAGATGAAGCCCTTATGCCAAGCAAGTCAAACAAATGACAAGATGTAAGTGTCTACCAAAAATTAGCAGATTGTGACCATTCCTGTAGAGATTCATCAAACTATAAATGAAAAGAAAAAACTGGATATGAGAGGAGGAGGGAAAATGATGAACTCTAAAGATACCAAGCATTAGTATGGACAGAACATAATCCATAGCATTGCTTCAAAAGATGGTGTATAGAAGGAGGGATCTTTTGTGGCAGAGCAGGTGTTCTTCTCTCTGCCCAGCAGATGGCACAAATGATACAATCAAATCCTGCTCAAAACTTGGGAATTTCTATTCCCTTTTCTTTTTTGGTTTGGATCACAAATCCCAGAAACCTCTGAGTAGACATGGGCAAGACTTGGCGAAATTGTTGTTTCCGTTTTCGGATATCGTTTCCATTACGTAACGGAAACGGTAACGACAATTAAGCTGTCAGAACTCGAACTCGAACCGAAAAAAGAAAAATTTGGTCTGATTTGTCATTGTCGTTCCTGGCATCGTGTGGCGATCGCGCGATGCCAAGCAGCACAGAAAAAAAGTTTTAAAAATAAAAAAACACTATTCCCGGCCAAACAAGCAGGCGAAAATATGCCTGCCTGAGGGCACCTACCAGAGGGGTGGTTTCTGGGGGGGGTCCCCAGCCTTCCCCCCCTCCTGTCCTGGGCTGCTGGTACTGGGCTGGGAGGGGGCATCCTCGGCGTCTCCATTTGCCATGCGGTGCGGGGGGATCCAAAATGGCGTCTGCAATATTTTTTTTTGAAATCGTAGTCCAAAAAACCACCAAAGCACCACAGAAACATGGAAAAATTAGCTATTTTAAATGCTTGAATTTTTACAGTAGCAGCAGTGGTTTTTTTATAGCAGTAAAAGGTCGCACTGATTTTATTTTATTTTATTTTATTTTTATTTTTTTACACCTGCGCAATGATGGGCTGGCCATGGGATGGGACCATGCAAATTTTTGGACCCATTCTACCAATCGCATGGCCAGGTTTTGACTGACACTTCTGGATGTGCAAGAGGGCATAAAAAGCCGAGGCACTCCCAGAAGAGTCGCAGTCCGGGCTTGGATATGGGTGGGAGAGGGCTGTGTGTAGCTGGCTGCTGTGCTAGACTAGTTTCGATTTCACAGAGCCTTTAGATTTCAGTTAGGCAGGCAGGGAGGGAATTGATTCAATTGAATTTTTAGGAAATAATAATAATTCCTTTCATTCTCTGTCTGCTGTGGGGAATAGCAACGCAGTTTATTCTTTTTTATTCTCCTGCAGTTTGTTAGGATTTCTTTTCTGATAGTGCTTCAAAGGGGGAGGTTTGAGTGGGAGGGGAGGTGTGGATTTATTTTAAAAAATTCATTTGCTTGGTGGCAAGCCAAGGTCCTTTCATACCCTGCCTGCAGCTCTGCTGTGGGTGCACTGCCCACTTTGTTTGCAATAAAAATTGCAATTGCTTTATTCAATGCAGTCTTGTGCAGCAAGTCAGTTTAAAGTGTTTTCCGCCTGCTCTGGGTCATTGCGGGACCCGCGCCCACCGCCCGTGCGCCCACTGCCCGTGTGCCCGCCCCTCCCCCCTGATGCTGCCGCCGCCCGGCCATGGCCCCCCGCCACCCCGCCCGCCGCCTAGGGCGCAAAAAAACACCTAGCGCCGGCGGGATGCCACTCGCTGGGACATCAAATCATGCGAAATCACGGCGGCGGTAACGGCAAAAGGACAAACGACACGACGAAACGACAAATTTTTTAAAATTTTTGTGAAAAACGGAAACGACCCGAAATGGGCCCATCCCGAAAAACAACAACTCGAAAAAAATTTTCTGGTTGTGCCCATCTCTACCTCTGAGACATCATGGGTAACAGCTATGCTAGCTGGGGAATTCTGGGAGATGTAAACATTTGGGGCAGTTTAGTCTGGAAAAAAGGCACCTGAGGGGGGATATGATTGAGGCGTACAAAATAATGTGGGGCATGAGTAAAGTGGATAGAGGGACACTCTTCTCCCTCTCACAAAATACCAGAACTAGGGGACATACACTCAAATTGAAGCTGGGAGAGTAAGAACAGACAAAAGAAAATATTTTTTTCACCCAGTGCATTTTTAGTCTGTGGAACTCCCTGCCACAGGATGTGGTGATGGCATCTGGCCTGGATGCCTTCAAAAGGGGATTGGACAGATTCCTGGAGGACAAGTCCACAGGTTACAAACCATGATGGAGATATGTAATCTCCAGGCTTAAAACCGAGGTACTTCAGGGGCCAGATGCAGGGGAATTGTATCAAGAGACGGATATCTAGTCTTGTGCGCTCCCAGCCGCATCTGGTGGGGCCACTGTGAGATACAGGAAGCTGGACTAGATGGGCCTTTGGCCTGATCCAGCATGGCTCTCTTCTTATGTAGTCTTATATGCTGTGAATTCCTTGTCCAACACTTCTTCCAAAAGTGTTCATAGATAAAAGCTAACACGTTATCTATTCCGCAAGGGAGGCTCAACAGTAAAGACAATGGCTAGATGGGCAAGCTTGTGTCAAGGGTAGTGCCAAAGACATGAGTTACAGACTGATTTTTGACACTTGCCTGCAGCAGGCATGAGTGGATAACGGCCTACAGTGGGGAAAATGTCTGTGAAGTGGCTTCCACTCATTTCGGGATTTGTGCAGAGGTCCCACCCAAGCCTAAAAAAAAATTGGGAGTGGTAGTCAAAACATATGGTGCTTCTATCAGTGTAATGTGTTCCCTGTTTCTTTTTTAAAATGTTATGACTGAGCCTGCATCTGTGTTTGTCCACATGAATTCCTGCATTCTTAAAGGGATTTCAGGTGATTCACTCAAATACTGTACGCTGCTTTTCTCCGGTGTCCCTTTTTTTCCTTCTTGTTGGTGTGGTGGTGCTAGTGTCAAAGTTCATAACTGCAGTCGCTTGCTTCTGTTATTACAGAAATAATTCCAAAGGAATTATGTTCTCCTCCTTGTCATGGGCATTTGCTGTTGTTGTTGTTGCTTCTTCTAGGTGAGTTTATCTGGGAGTTGAGTCATGGCAACTGGACTTCTTGAGAGATTGAAACATTTCACTGCTCATCCAAACTGACAAATTTCACCTGTCCTGCATTCTTTTCCAGGGCAGCCTTAGAGAATGCCTCTTCACAGTTGTGTTCATCTTTCTTCTCTCTGTAAGAGGCCAAGTGCTGTGCTCGTGCCAATAGTGAAGTAACCGATATCACATTGGGACAGCATCCTAAGGAAGCAATAGTGACTCAGCTCCAAACACTGAAGGGTGACCCAAATGATTAAGGAGCTTCAGCGATTCCCCTGAGGAAAGGTGCAGTATTTGAGGCTGTTTACATATAAGAACATAAGAACATAAGAAGAGCCATGCTGGATCAGACCAAAGGCCCATCTAGTCCAGCTTCCTGTATCTCACAGCGGCCCCACCAGATGCGTTTGGGAGCGCATGAGACTAGATATCTGTCTCCTGATACCACTCCCCTGCATCTGGCCCTTGAAGTACCCTGGTTTCTCCATCATGGTTTGTTACCTGTGATGGAGTTTTCCTCCAGGAATCTGTCCAATCCCCTTTTGAAGGCATCCAGGCCAGATAACATCACCACATCCTGTGGCAGGGAGTTCCATAGACTTACATAAGAACATAAGAACATAAGAACATGTTTTTTGTTTTATTTTAAAATTATTTATTATTATTATTATTATTATTATTATTATTATTATTATTATTATTATTATTATTATTATTATTATTATTATTATTATTATTATTATAATTAGACATGGGCACAACCAGAAAAAATGACGTTTCAAGTTTTTGTTTGTCGGAACAGGTCCGTTTTGGGTCGTTTCCATTTGTCATGAAATTTTTCAAAAATTTGTTGTTTCCATTTGTCGTTTGTCGTTTGTCATTTCCACCACGATTTAGCGCGATTTGACTTCCCAGAGCATAGGGGCGTCCCACAATTAGGGCCGGCGCTAGGTGTTTTTGCGCCCTAGGCGGTGGGTGGGGGGGCGGGCGGTGGGGGGGAGGTGCGGGCGGGCGGCAGTGGCGGGGGGCCATGGGTGGGTGAGTGGGTGGGTGGTGGCGCGGGCTGCAGGCGGGAGGCGGTGCAGGCAGGCGAGTGGGCAGTTAGGATATCACTTAGGTTAGAGGTTCTGTTCTTGGCTTGCACCCCAAATGTGTGTGTGTGCAAGCAAATTTAAGTGGGGAAAATAGAAAATAAATGGTAGTATATAATATATTTTTAAAATAAATCCACACCTCCCACTCCCAGTCAAACCTCCCCCTTTATCCAATATCAGAAAAAAATCCTCAAACTGCCAGAGAAGAAATAAAGAATAAATTGTTATTCCCTTCAGCAGACAAAGCTGCAGGGAATCAAGGAAATTATTTTCTAAATTCAATTCCCTCCCTCCCTGCCTAACTTAAAGCCTCCAGCCTCCCTCCTCAATCTCGATCGGATCACACCAGCACCAGCAGCCAGCCTTCCTCCCTCAACCACATCCATACACCCAACTGCGATTTCTGGAAGGTGCCTCAGCTTTTTATGCCCTCCGAGACATCCAGAAGTGTCAGTCAAAAACCTGGCGATGCCATTGGTGGAATGGTTCTAACAATTTGCATGGTCCCATCCCATGCCCAGCCCAAATGGGCAAGTCTAAAAAAAATAAAAAATAAAATAAAATAAAATAAAATCAATACAACGTTTTATTGCTATAAAAACCCCACTGCTGCTACTATAAAAATTCAGGCATTTGAAATAAATAAATTTCACATGTTTCTGTGGTGATTTGGTGTGTTTTTTGACCATGATTTCAAAAGAAAAATTGTGGTAGCCATTTTGGATTCCCCACCACCACTGCATGACATGCAGCGAGACAGACGACGAGGATGACACACCCCCCCAGCCTGGTGCAAGCAGCCCAGGACAGGAGAAGAGGGGGGAAAGGCCGGGTACCCCCCAGAAACCACCCCTCTGGTAGGTGGCAAAGCCTCAGTCAGGCATATTTTCGCCTGCTTTTTTGGCCGGGAGTTGTGATTTTTAAAAAAAAACTTTTAAAAACTTTTTCTGTGCTTCGCATCGCGGGATCACTGTGATGCTACAAACGGAAACGAAAAACCCGACCAAATTTTTCCTTTTTCAATTCAAGTTCGAGTTCTGACGGCTTAATTATCGTTACCATTTCCGTTACGTAACGGAAACGATAACTGAAAACAGAAACGACAATTTCACTGAGTTGTGTCCATGTCTAATAATAATAATAATAATAATAATAATAATAATAATAATAATAATAATAATAATAATAATAATAATAATAATAATAATAATAATAATTAGAGATGGGCACGACTTGAAAAAAAATTTTTTCGAGTTGTCGTTAGTCGGGCCGGTTCCATTTCGGGTCGTTTCCGTTTTTCGCAAAAAAATTTAAAAATTAGTCTGTTTGTTTTTTTGTTTTTTCGTTGTCATTAGTACTGTTTTTTGGGGGGGGAGCGGGCTCCTGGAAGCACCTCTGTGGGGTGGGTGCCTCCTCTGGCCCGCTATAAAGGGAAAGCGGGCTCTTGGAGGCACCCGTGGGTGCCTCCTACCCTCACCCACTAGGAAAGGGAAGTAGGCTCCAAGAGACCCCTCTACATGGGGGTCTCCCCTCTTCACCTGCTGCTGCTGCAAAATGGTATGCAATAGCCATATGGATATGCATACCTGTTGCAGACAGTGAGACTAGTGATGGCAGTGAACCCAGAGCCATAGGTGATGCCTAAGGCTCTCGCACCGCCATGTCTCACAAAGAAGGGAATCGTACTTGCGTGTAGTGCAATGCAAGTAGATCTGGCTTAGGGATAAGGTGGGTTAGTGCAAGGGCTAGGGTTAGGCTAGTGACGGGTAAGGTTACGGTGGGCTAGTGGGTTGCACCTCTGGGTGCCTCTCTGACCCACTAAGAAGACAGTCTGTGACGTATGGGTAAGGACTGGAGTCAAGGATTAGGGTTAGGGTTAGGGGGCTAGGGCAGGTTTTAGGGGGCTTTTTGGCACATCCCAGAAGTCTCCACGGCCAAGTTGCCATGCAATTGGTGGGATGGCTCCAAAAATTTGCATGGTCGTCCACTCCCACATGGCTGGCCACTCGGCCAGCCCATCATTGCGCAGGTGTAAATAAAATAAAATAAAATAAAATAAATGGAGGACAGAGGAGGAGAGGAGAGACATTTTGTTGCAAGAAAAAACCCACTGCTACTGTGAAAAATCTGGCAGTTTATAAATTTTCGCGTGTTTCTATTGTGCTTGTGTGTTTTTGGACCACGATTTCAAAAACAATATTGCGTTTGCCGCCCCATTTTGGATCCCCCACCCGCACCGCATGGCATGGCGAGTCCGGCTGCCCAGGACGGGGGGAGGCAGGACCCCCCCTCCAGAAACCACCCCTCCGGTAGGTGCCCTGCGCCCTTAGTCAAGCAGGCATTTTTCTGCCTGCTTTTTTGGCCCAGGAATGGGTGGGGGGAGAGTTTAAAAGTTTTTTCCTGTGCTGTCCGTGCCGCTTGCGCTTTAATTGCGGCAGCAGGCGGCAAGACTGGGCTTTTTGCTGGCTGCGAGCCTGCGGCGAGTCCCACCAGAGCAGCCCAGGAGGGGGATGGGGGGGAGGCCGGGGACCTGCAGAAACAACCCCTCTGGTAGGTGCCCTGAGGCACGGCAGGCATTTTTCTGCCTGCTTTTCGGCCGGGAACCGGGTTTTTTTAACTTTAAAAAACTTTTTTTCTGTGCCATGTGGCATCACGCGATCGCGCAATGCAAGGAACGAGCACGACAAATCAGACCAAAATTGTTCGTTCGTCGGTTCGAGCTCGAAGTCTGGCGGAGTAATTCCCGTTACCGTTTTCATAGAGTAACGGAACCGAGTAACGGAAACGGAAACAGGAATACCGCTAAGTCTTGCCCATCTCTAATAATAATAATAATAATAATAATAATAATAATAATAATAATAATAATAATAATAATAATAATAATAATAATAATAATTACTGCTACTACTACTACTACTACTACTACTACTACTACTACTACTACTCCTGCTTGCCGGTAGGCTGCTTGCAGGCTGGGTCAGTGGCCCATTTGCTGGGTCAGGCTGTTTATTTTATTTTATTTTATTTTATTTACTCCTGCTGGCCTGCAGGCCAGTTCGGTGGCCCTTAGGTCAGGTCGGGAGCATGCAGGCCAGGCTGGATCTTTTTTTAAACAATTATTTTATTTTATTTTCATTTTTATTGAATGGTCGACCATATGGCCCACCTACCAGCTGTAGTGCAGGCCTGGTCAGCTTTTTGGGGGAGGGTTGGTTTTTAAAGTGGTGGCAGCAGCTGCTGCTGGCGGCTGTGGCAGCAGAGGACAGGTAGGAGAGTCATCGTCATTTTGTTTTTCTTTGAGGGGGCAGTTTGTTTTGTTGCATAACAAAATGAATAACAAATAACAAAATGAATTTTTAATTCATTTCGTGCCCATCTCTATTAAGGATACACAGTGAGAGAGCCATGAGAAATCCAAGATCCATATTTGAGCCCCGGTAACCTGGATACTTTCAAAATAAAACAACCCAAGAAGTTAGAACCAACCATTTTCTTTCAAGAAGAGCAAGCTTGGTCTTCTCAATGTGCATGAGCTGTTTTAAATCTGAGTACATAGCTTGTTTTGGCACAGGAAGGGGGCAAAGTATTACCTTTAAAAAAATCAAAATCAAAATCCCTCTGCCTAAAGTCCCCCAAATTTGTCACAGAACATGAGCAGACTACTATATCTGTAGTAGTGATAAAGTTGTATTTTGTTTTAGTCTGGACCGACTTCTAGTTTAGAGTGATCTTGTAGAACATTGATTTGCTCTGCTGCACTATAATATTGCGCATATACTATAACACTCCTTCACACGTAGTGAAACTATGTGACATGCGCTGTAACAAAACATTGTGATGGTTGTCAATTTGGGTAGCTTTAAAGGGTGTTAGAGAAACTCACAGGGACTAGCACAATCAATAGCTACCACTTTGGGTAAACGCATCTCACTGCCAGTGTCTGAATCAGTATTCTTCTTAATAACAGTTGCTGATAAACATGGGCCAAAGAATGCATTTGCTCTTAGGTCCTGCTGACCAACTTCCTGTTGACCACTTGTATTAAGACAATGTTGGGATATATTTAGCTAAATAGCAGGACCAGAGCACTGAACGAGACTATTGGACCTGCATGAACAGAAAGCTGGTCTGATCCCATGATATAGTTTGCAATGTGTCTTTTCCTGCCATTATGCACTCTGTTTGGAGTGCTGAGGCAATTGGCTGGCAAAGCATTGGATTAGGCAGGCCTTTGTTCTGATCCAACACGCCAATAGATTATCTTTACAAAGGATCCCCCTCCTTTCCGCCACCAACAATGTAAAGATATTGCTGCCTGCCTTTTATTTTCCCCTGAGCCGCCTATGAATAAATGAGAGAGGCACAGCCTAAGTGTAGCTTTGATTTTAAGGGATTTATGTTCAAAGGACTCCTTTTTCCTCGTCTCTTGTAGGTCTTGAACTGACATTGCGCCCCACTCATCACTTCTAGTGACAGAGAATCCACAGTATATCAGGCATCGTAATGACAGGAGTGGCACATCCTAGGATGAAAGGTCTCCCAGGTTTATTCCTAGGATGTCAGTTTCTCTGTATTTCTAAGTATTCATATTCCTCCAGGGGGTTATGCAAGAAAGAGTCTCTAGCATAAAATATGCTTCTAGAGAGAGAAAAATGCCCTCTTTTTTTACACCTTGGATGAAATGTGTGTCCAGAGGTTAGACTAGCTGACTAAAACCAGGGGCAAAATTTCCTCGAGACCTGCCAAATTTCAGTAGAGCATCATGCCAAGGAATAGGCAGAGAGGACCTTGTGTAATTGTTGCAAATTGCCAAATAAAATAATGCATGCTTCAATAAAAAAGAGATCTTTTTTTCATCTTCCACATACTGTTATTCACCACATTGTGTCTCCACATGCATGCCTCATTGCAGCATGCAGAGATGTGGAAGTTCAGATATCCCTTGCTGGCACATCGCAGTAACATCACAACGTTCTTTCATCGTCAGTGTAGAATTTAGAGGAGGAAGGTGACTCATTGTATGTCACTGTTTCCATTAGCCATGCACTACATTCAGGAGTGTGCAGTCTGGTTGAGAGGGTGACACATGGGGAGAACTCTAGAGTTCCATTTTCCCCATTTCATCCATGTTGGCACCATTATTTTTGCTCAAAGGGTCATATCTGGACCCTATGCTGGATAGCTCGGTGCCTTAGGTCTCTGGCTACAGAGTCAGAAGTTCGATTCCCCACTGTGCATCCTTGACAGGGGCTGTATATGATAATCCATAGGGTTCCTTCTGGCATTGCTGCTCTAAGATGATGATGATGACGATGATAACGATGATGATGATGATGACGACGACAATGAGGAAATTTATTAAAGAGAACTAATTTTCCTACATCTTCTATGTTTCAGCCACAACGGATTATGGGTGAATGTGCGGCCATGGACAAAAGTGGAAGGGTGTCTGGAAGGTCTCCAAGGACTGGGTCTAGTTTTGTTTGCACAATGGTATTCTAGTTCATTTTATGTTTTATTTATAACCTTGGGGATTTTTAATTGAAAATCTGTTTACAAATATAGTACTGTACAAACAGATAAATGAAATAAGGAAACAGATAAATGAAATAATGTTCTTCCTATTTCTTTGTTGGAACTAGGCTACAAATTTAATAAAAAAGAAACACATTCCCAAGGCAGATTTTTGCTACTTGATTCATTTAGAGTTTCAGTATTTCAACATGCAATATATGAGAATGAAAATGCAGGAAAAATGCAGCTAATCAAAATCCTGAGTGTTGCTTTTTCAAGTTTGAAAAACAGATAGTTTTTGGAATGCAGAAAGCTAGAATCAGGTAAGAAAAGTCTGGAAATCTTCCAAATTCAGCTGTTTCCCTTTTTGAAACAAGTCTGGAAATTCCAGCATGTGTGCAATCTGTTTCTCCAATGTACCACTTAATAAGCATGAAATTACTATTTGGTCTTCTCAGATAATTTTTTTCTCTATACTTTTCAAATTTTATTTGCCCTTCTATTAATGAGAGGTTGGAGGTAAAATCTGTTTGCCATAGTAATTTGGTGGCAACGCCAGTCAAACAGGAAGGGAGGATAAACCTGTTAAACTCTCAGTGCTTTGGAATGAAAGAGTTCAATTCATTTGGACGATTTGTCTTCCAAAGGTGGTACTAGCATAGCTTTTCATGTTGAACTCCTCCTGCTCTTTACTTCCAATTAAAGCAGACATGCAAAGAGGCTTGAGGTCATTCCATATTGTGTGGGCTATTGACTGAAGAGGATTTATTTAGAGCTTTTTCAATGTTCTGCTGCTTAAATGTTGCTTCTCAGTCTAGTTCAAATGCAAAATGTGGTCACTTTTTAATTAATCTTCCTGTTCGTGATTGTGAAGCAAACCATGCTTAATTGTTCATGGAATCTTTCTGTGCATAAAGAGCACAGACTTCTTGGTGTGTTTTGCTCAGTGGCCCTTCACAGAAAAAACCTGTCACATTTTGATTAAATGTAAAATGAAAGCCTGAAAGAAAATGAACATCTTTTGGGTGGAAGGAAGGAAGGACGGACGGACAGACAGACAGAGAGACAGACAGACAGACAGACAGACAGACAGACAGACAGACAGACAGACAGACAGAGAGGCAGACAGAGAGGCAGACAAATAATACACAAACGGAATATATCATGCATGGGGTGGCAAGGCACTGTCTGTATTAGGGGTATTCTGATAGCTATGTTTAAATATTTGAAAGGATGTCATATTGAAGAGGGGACTGGTTTGTTTTCCATGGCTTCAGAGACTAGGACTCGGGCCAATGGTTTCAAATAGAGCTGGGCACGGAATGAACATTTTTTCATTTCTGTTACTGTTTGTCGTTTCCGTTATGCAACAAAACGACAAATGAAAATTGTGATGAAAATGCAACAAAATGAACAGAACCACGAAAATTGAGGTTGTTACGTTTCGTTTCCGTTAATGGCAATGCACAATGAAATGAGCTGTTTTAAATGTTAAAAAACACCCTGGACATCCATAAAAACACAGCAATAATTATTTATATTGTCTGATAATACCTACCGGGGGGTTGGGGTCCTTAAAACGTTTGTTTTAGTCTTCTCCCATCGCGATGTATTTTTCTTTTCCCTTTAAAATGGATGTCACCACCAGCCACAAAATGGAGGCAAGCCATGTGATGGGATCATGTTCTACCAATAGCATGCTCAGGTTGCAGACTGGGTGGGCAGGTCTGGCAGCCACAGAGGGCATAAAAAGCTCTGGCAGCCCCCGTCCTCCTTGCAGTCTCTGGTGGGAGTTAGGGTGGGATTGCTGTCTCTGCTGCGACTCTAGTTTCAGTCCTGCAGCCTCCATGTGTGTGTGCATACATGCGTACCTCTTGGTGAGTACCCTCCCTTGCCCCGCAGTGCAGTCACTCTGCGGCTGCCTTGCACCCTGGGCAACGCCCACCGCTGCCTTTGCAGCCTCCCTGAATACCTAGTCTATCCTTTGTCTCTGCCAGCATCCATTTTTTTAGTGTTTTCCCTCTGGTCTGGGGTGTTGGGGGATGCCTGCACATGGAAATGCTTTAAAAATTGCACTAAAAGCGGGTAGAAATGACAAACGAAAAAATGAAAAATGGTAACGAAATTTTTCAAAAAATTTCACGACAAACGGAAACGAACAGAAACAGACCTGTCAACGACAAACAAAAAACCGAAACACAATTTTTCTGTTTCGTGCCCATCTCTAGTTTCAAACTACAGGAAAAGAGATTCAATTTAAACATTAGGAAGAACTTCCTGATGTTTAGAGCTGTCTAGCAGCGGAATATGCTGTCACAGAGGGTAGCCTCCCTCTTTGGAGGTTTTTAAGCAGAGGTTGGGTGGTCATCTTTTGGGAGTACTATGATGGGTGTTCCTACATGGCCGGAGGTTGGACTAGATGATCCTTGAGACTCTCTTCCAACTCTATGATTCTATGAGTCTATGGTACAGTATCAAGTCACAAAATATCTTGGTAGGCAACTTAGGGTATGATCAAATGACTATTAAGGACTGTGTCTAATTACACTGGAAACGGTTGCTTTGCTTATAGCTATCTCTCTTAAAGCAAACCTCCTGTCTATCTGGGAATTGCTGCAGCTCAACCCCAGTTAGAGCAACCCTGCTATGGGACCAAAAAGATCTAACTTTGACATGGACTAAGGTGGGGCTAGAACACCATTCCCCATATATCATGTGACTGCCAGGAAATAAGCACTCCCAAATGCCAACTATATATCTCTCTGATCACACCCTTAGACTCATAGACTGCTGGTTGGATGGTCACATGTCCTCTTTTACAGATGTCCATCCTCTGTTTGAAAAGTCACAACAGGACAGTCTGCGTTCAGAAGGCATACTTCTTTGGAGGGCTCTCTAGTCCAAGCCTGTCTAGTCCAAAAATGATGGAACGTTGTGGTGCAGTGGTTAAATATATATACTGCAGCTAAAACAGTGCTCACGCCCTGGGGTTCAGTCCCAGGTAGCTGGCTCATCGTTGACTCAGCCATCTATCCTTCCAAGGTCAGTAAAATGAGTACCCAGCTTGCCGGGGTGGGGTGGGGGGTGGGCAATGTGTAGCCTGCATAATTAAATGGTAAAGTGCCCAGACAGTGCTTTTATGACTGGTATATAATCAGAACACTTTGGTTTTGCTTTTTGCCTTATGGAAGGGACAGGAAGGACTGTGAAACTGACCATCTATTGCTGATTAATGATGCCCATGCTGTCATGATGACACATGTTTGATATTCAATGGCCTTCAGTGTACCAGTACGCCACCCTGACAAATGTAATAAAATAATTAATATGCAATGCAATCCAAATTGAGATACATGGACTGTTTGGGGTTTGAAATGAATGAAGTCCTCTCTGCTAGCACAACTGTAGTACTGGCTGAGGTCAGACAACTGAAAAAGCAAAACGTAGCCAGAAAAGAAGTGGATCTGCAGAGGTCATGAGGTATGTCAGATCTCTTTTCAGGCCAAACTCACAAACACGACACTGCCAAAAACTCAGACCAGGCTCAGGGCTGACCTAAACTATTTCAAGCATCCCATGAAGTGGAAGCTTTGGGGTTCAGTATGATCTCAGACATCTCAATGTCAAGTCATCCACCCCTCAGCCATCCTGACTAGTTAGGATTGTACCCTAACCCTTCATCACTCTTAGGGTGCTTTTACATGACCTCTAAAATCCGCCTGCAACTTAAATTCAGACCAGAGATCGTGGGGGTTTGTCGCTCTTCCTGTGTTCCCACCCCTCCACACTCCATTGTTCCTGTCTGTGTGAGGGAAGGGAGAAAAAAAGGGAGGGAAAAATGCAGGCTCACCTCCGTCTGCCAGTCAAAGCAGCCCCGAGCTGCCCCGTAGTGATTCCTGTCTCTTAAAGGGGCGGCGGGGACAAAAAAACAAACAGAATGTGAGGGAGCCCGGCATTCACAGCTTTACAATGCGCATCGGAAAATTTTTTACCTCCTGGAGGCCAGGTACTTGAAAAGTGCACTGGGACGCGCTTAGGTGAGCGTGGTCGTACTTAATTTTTTTTAAAGTCCGGAGCTGGTGGGAAAACATTTTTAAGCTCTGGATCTAGGAGCCCTTTGCCTCGGATTTTAGGGGTCGTGTAAAAGCGCCCTTAGTTTGTAAATCCTGCTCCCATTTTCTGTGCATAGTGTATATATTTTTTCATTTTCTACATCTAGAATCATATGTATATTTTTGAATATAGTTAAGATGGTTTCACTTTAAATGAGAAAATTTCATCTTATTTAACTGCTGCTACTTTGACTTGGCCCTATAAGCAAGATGTCTCAACAGAACCCTGGAAATTTATGCATTTATTTGTTTACTTCTATTTATATCCCTGGGCATGAACAATATTAGAAGTATAAAATACAATTGAAAAAATTAAAACAATAAAATAGAGCACATCTAATAAACCTGGAGTGCATGCCCTTCTTCTAACATGGAGGATTAGGTTCCCTCGGGGACAATCTGTCTAAGAGATGCCTCTAAAAATGTAAAACAAAAAACAGCCCAGCAACAACTCTTCAATTGGTCCTTGGTCATGTGTTGGCAGCTGCACAGCCAGCTTTGAGCACAGTCTGAAGGAAAGTTGGTTAGGTCTATAACTTCTTCCTCTGTATGCAACTTTTCTACCTGCCATATTTCTTTTCACACATTAAGCTTATCTCAAAATAGCAGATTGCTATTGCAAAGGCACTAAAGGAGGGGGTTTGGGGTATATTAGAGAGGCTGAAAAAAGCAAATGGCAGGGCAGAAAGCTGATTCACTTTCCCCCTTTGTTTGCACCACATGTGCTGCTTAGGACTTGTCCAGCAATAAGGCACTTGAATCATAACTCCGGTGATCTGCTTCTGGTCTTATTTCAAATACCATGATTGGCCCAATGAAGCAAGAAAAGGTGGAATGAAGAAAGAACTAATGGATGAATGCCCATACATACAGTATGCCATTTGGTGTAAAATACAGGAAAATTCCTTCAGTTTAAGCCAGCACTCCCTGGGTGTCAGTAGGAAGTGGTCAAGACTGCTTCCCATGCTTTAAATTTATTATTGATCTATTTAAAATATTTTATTCCACTTTTTCCTTAAAAGGACACAAAGAGGGTGACATCATTAAAAAGACAATACCTAAAAGCTAAAAACCACAAATATGGACATTTTTATAAAGAATTAAAGAAGAGTGACATTAAAACCAGTATATAAAATCAATACTTAAAATGTATGCATTCATTCATTCATTCATTCATTCAGTTTATATATACCAACCATCTAACAGAAAGCCACTCTGGGCAGTTTACAAGATAAAACAGACTATTACAATATGTAACAACACAAAATCATGATAAAAACAAAAAAAATCAAGTAAAAACAATTAAATCAAACATCACACATAAAAGTCAGAGATAGCTAAGATAGACCAAGGGCAGATGAAAACAAGTCAAAACAGTAGAGCAGTGAAACAATCAATAACCAGGGAAAGTAGATTTGAATAGCCAAGCCTTTAAAAGCAAATTGAGCCCAACAGAGGGAAATGTAGGGTGCTGCATGCACAGATATAGGATGGGAGATACCTGGATGGAAAATAGTACCTGTGAAAGGGATCTGGGAGTCTTGGTGTACCACAAATTGAACATGAGTCGGCAGTGTGATGTGGCGGCCAGGAAAGCCAATTCGATTCTTGGTTGTATCAACAGAACCATAGTGTCTAGATCAAGGGAAGTGATAGTACCACTCTATTCTGCTCTGTTCATACCCCACCTGAAGTACTGTGTCCAGTTCTGTGCACCTCAATTTAAAAAGGATGTTGACAACATTGAGCGGGTACAGAGGAGGGCAACTAGGATGGTTGAAGTTCTGGAAGAAATATCTTACAAGGAACTCCTTAGGGAACTGGGAATGTTTAGCCTTTCAAAAAGAAGGCTGGGGTGTGGATATGATAGCTATGTTTAATTATTCGAAAGCATGTCATATTGAAGAGGTAACAGGTTTGTTTTCCATGGCTTCACAGACTAGGACTTGGGGCAATGGTTTTAAACTACAAGAAAAGAGATTCCTTTTGAACATTAGAAAGAACTTCATGACAGTTAAAGCTGTTTGGCAGTGGAATATGCTGCCGTGGAGGGTGGTGGTGTCTCCTTCTTTGGAAGTTTTTAAGGAGAGGCTGGATGGAAATATTGTGATGGGGGTTCCTGCATGGCTGGATGGCCCTTGAGGTCTCTTCCAACTCTATGATTCTATGATTCTAACCTGTTCAAGAAAACCCTCTCAGACAGCCAGTCACTAAGAAGAAGCCTGGCTGAAAAGAAAGGTCTTTGCTTAATTAAAGATGACTCCCATACAAAAATAAAATTTGCTGTTTCCTCAGCACTACTCGGCAATTTGTCTTCTCCCTTGGAAACCTGGATAAGCTTATCAGTAACCAGACACCCCAGCCAGTGTTCTAAGTCCTGAAATCTTTTGCATCAAAACACTAGTAAAGTTGGCACCACATGAAGATCTTGGGCAAGTGCTTTTGAGTACAGAGAGACCACCATGGAGAAGACTTTACCTTTTGATGTTACCTGCCACGGACACCTAATGGCTGTTCAATACAAAGGGCCCCTCATTCTGATTTGCAGACATAGGCAGACAAGTAGAGGGTGAGATATCCCTTCAGATGTAAGAAACTTCAAATCTCTTAGGCCTCTCTAGGCTGAAGCTCCTTGAATTCAGCCCGTAAATTGCTAGCATTTGTTGCCGGATGACATTTGCCTATGACACCAGCTGGCCTTGGCTGGATCCTGGCAGCTGCCTTTTGCACAAGAGAGAATTTACAGTTCATCTTTCAAGGGGAACATATTACAATTGGCCAGACAAAATTTGCCACAATTTGAGTCACGGTGGCTCAAATTTGCCAGGAACAGCACTCCAACGAAGGAAATGTCAGCCGGGTTTCTAGCAAACATGTTATTTCAGTGGGCACCCCAGACTATCTGCCTGTTCCTTTCAAGTGAATGCACCTCAATCCAGAACAGGCTTGGACCTATGTCAACCACTAGCCAAGAGAAACTATGTCTTGTTGGCGGTCAGTGTATGCTTCTCAGCTTCCTACAATTTGTTATTGACTCCAGGAACCAATCTAACCCATACAGAGCCTCACGTGACCCAGGTGGAAAGGAGAAATAAATAGGCATTCATTGAATCCAAATGGGTCATTTTACTGGACAAAAAATAGAAGAAATTGATTCTATTTTTTTTATATGAAGCATGGCATGGGGCAAGGCAGGTGGTAAAGAGCAGGAGGAAATGTAGATTAATGTAATTTCATAAGCTGTGCTCCATAATGAAACTCTGCCCTTTCCTCACCTTCAGTTATAATAAAGAGGATGAAGCCTTTTGTAGTTTATTCTAAAGGGAATAAACAGGTATTGATTTATGAGTGCAAGAAGAAATGATAGATTGCAGGAACACTTGAGTATCTAGTGAGGGATACTGCAATTCCCAGATGACATTTTCGCCATCAAAGAGTTGAGTACACACACACAGAGAGAGACAAACACACACATACCACACCCTACTGGCACTGGTTCCAGTTTCTGTATAGTTTTGTAGGCTGTAGAGTTAAAGATGAGTTTCAGAACTGTATAGTTCTGTAGGCTGTAGCGTTAAGGATAAGACAGTCAAATGCAGGCTAGGAAGAAAAGGGGATAGAAGTATAGCTGGTAAGTCATGAGAAATAAGTTAGGGCCCATCCAAACAAGCTATATGGTTTTCCTTCATTATAATCCAAACTGAGTTTCCACAGCATAGCAGATCCCCTCCTTCTCTCCCTTTCCCCTTTCCCCTTTCCCCTTTCCTTGCTCCCCTTCCATCTCATGTATTCCCCAATCTCTACCATATTTCCACCACTTGTCCATTTCCCTCCTTTGATGTTGCCAGATTTGGTAGTTTAAGTTTCCATTTTGTGAAGAAGAGAGTGTTGTTTTCTGCCTAATATGGCTAGGCCATTGTTGTCATTGTCATTGCCCTCCCAGCCCAGAAATAGAGAGGCAAGACACGTTTGTGGGATTCAAACTAGGCCACAGTTTATTGGTATGAAATTCACTCAATTCAACTGTTAAACATACCTTAAACAAGGGGGTCTGAATGTAGTGCAAGTGGATCAGTTAATGATTCATAATATTATTAGAAGGGTGCTGCCCACCTGTTCAGCATCCTCCCAAAACCTGTGGTCTGGGCAGCCCTCATTCCTAATCTTTGAACCTATTTATACATAACATCTAATGTTTCTAATTTCCTAATTTATTTCCTAATTAATACTAAGGGCTACCAGCTCACTAGGGAATATTATTCAATACATTTCACCTGCCTTAAATTTTCCATTTGCACTATCCACCAGTTGTGACCGCTTATAAACCTCCCCTTTGCCTTAAACAGAATGGGATGAGCGAAAACACACTGTCCCTCCAGTCCAATTGAGTAGCAGCCAAAAATTCCCATCCAGCCCTTATGCAACCAGCTACTCTCATCCTCTCAATTGGGAGGGAGGGAGGGAATATGGCAAGATCACAAAAGAGGCTTCTCACCACATGGTGAGGCCTTATGAAGATTCTGCCCCCAAGGCTGCACAAACTTGATGCTAGCAAGGCAGGGGGCAAAGTGGCCCTGCCCAACACTATGGCTGTTCGGAGCATCCATCATCATCATCATCATCATCATCATCATCATCATCATCATCATCATCATCATCATCATCATCATTTTTTTTTCAGTCTAAGTTTAAAACAAGACAAAAAAGGAAACAATGACAGTAAACAATACAGCACAGAAAAGTCCACCGAGTCATTCATTCATTTGTCTTCCCTTCCCCCTTCTCTCTCTTTTTTAAAATAGCATGTTATGTCATTGATCCTTTCTGACATGAAACAGAGGGAAAAGGCAGCTGTGCTGTGGAGAAAACCCAGGGTTCTCCCTGTTTAGACAGGCAGCCACAGGTAGCCGTCCTGCATGCTGACAACACTCTCAGGGCTGACATTAGAGTTGATGTCAGGGAGGGGAGGTTCTAATTTTACATGCTCCCCCAGGACCCACACCTGTTCGAGATGAAGGAACAGATGGGGATAACAGATCTGGAAAGACCTGGGTTGTAAAAACAAACAAACAAACAAACAAACAAACAGTTCCTAAATGAGGGGAAATACTCCTAAAATGTAAGGGAATTAGGAGGAATTGACTTGAGTCTCCAGTATCATGTAGATCCGCTAAACTAATCTGAACCTCTTTAGTAGGAGCAAACAGGATAGGTGGAGTGGTGCTGCTCTTGCAAGCTATGAAGTCAGGGGTGGCTCAAGCAAGGGAACTCTCCCACACACTTTCTGAGCCAGTCACTCCTTCATCCTGACTGTGAGACATCTATAGGGTAGAGATGGGCACGACTTAGCGGTATTCCCGTTTCCGTTTCCGTTACTCGGTTCCGTTACTCTACGGAAACGGTAATGGGAATTTCTCCACGAGACTTCGAGCTCGAACCGACGAACGAACAATTTTGGTCTGATTTGTCGTGCTCGTTCCTTGCATCGTGCGATCGCGAGATGCCACGCGACACAGAAAAAAGGTTTTTAAAAGTTAAAAAAATCCGGTTCCCGGCCAAAAAGCAGGCGGAAAAATGCCTGCCGTGCCTCAGGGCACCTACCAGAGGGGTTGTTTCTGGAGGTCCCCGGCCTTCCCCCCATCCCCCGTCCTGAGCTGCTCTTGTGGGACTCGCCGCAGGCTCGCAGCCAGCAAAAAGCCCAGTCTCGCCGCCGGCCGCCGCAATTAAAGCGCAAGCAAGCGGCACGGACGGCACAGGAAAAAACTTTTAAACTCTCCCCCCACCCATTCCCGGGCCAAAAAAGCAGGCGGAAAAATGCCTGCTTGAGTAAGGGCGCAGGGCACCTACCGGAGGGGGGGTTTCTGGAGGGGGGGTCCCGCCTGCCCCCCGTCCTGGGCAGCCGGACTCGCCATGCCATGCGGTGCGGGCGGGGGATCCAAAATGGCGCGGCGAACGCAATATTATTTTTGAAATCGTGGTCCAAAAACACACAAGCACAACAGAAACACGCGGAAATTTATAAACTGCCAGATTTTTCACAGTAGCAGTGGGTTTTTTCTTGCAACAAAATGTCTCTCCTCTCCTCCTCTGTCTTCCATTGATTTTATTTTATTTTATTTTATTTACACCTGCGCAATGATGGGCTGGCCGAGTGGCCAGCCATGTGGGAGTGGATGACCATGCAAATTTTTGGAGCCATCCCACCAATCGCATGGCCACTTGGCCATGGAGACTTCTGGGATGTGCCAAAAAGCCACCTAAAACCTGCCCTAGCCCCCTAACCCTAACCCTAATCCTTGACTCCTTACCCATACATCACAGACTGTCTTCTTAGTGGGTCAGAGAGGCACCCAGAGGTGCAACCCACTAGCCCACCGTAACCTTACCCGTCACTAGCCTAACCCTAGCCCTTGCACTAACCCACCTTAACCCTAAGCCAGATCTACTTGCATTGCACTACACACAAGTACGATTCCCTTCTTTGTGAGACATGGCGGTGCGAGAGCCTTAGGCATCACCCTATGGCTCTGGCGGGTTCACTGGTCTCACTGTCTGCAACTGGTATGCATATCCATATGGCTATGCATGCCATTTTGCAGCAGCAGGTGAGGAGGGGAGACCCCCATGTTGAGGGGTCTCTTGGAGCCTGCTTCCCCTTCCTAGTGGGTGAGGATAGGAGGCACCCACGGGTGCCTCCAGGAGCCCGCTTTCCCTTTATAGCGGGCCAGAGGAAACACCCACCCCACAGAGGTGCCTCCAGGAGCCCGCTACCCCCCCAAAAAAAACCAGTACTAACAAAAATGAAAAAAACAAAAAAACGAACCGACTAATTTTTGCGAATTTTCACGAAAATCGGAAACGACCCGAAACGGAACCGTCCTGACTAACAACAACTCGAAAAAAAAATTTTCAAGTCGTGCCCATCTCTACTATAGGGTATCTCAGAGGACCTCAGGAGCTCCCTGTTATTCTCAGCTGGAATGGACCTGATGTACAACTGGGAGAGTCTAAATTTCAATATGCCCCATCCAAACCCAAAATTATATAAACATTTCATTCAGAACGAGCATCCACAGTCAAATGGAACGTTGTGTGAGAAAATTTGCATACCAATTTTGTTGATAAGATTACATACTGTACAATATTGTTTTGTAGGCAATCCAAATGTGATTAGGCTAAACAATTAGGGCAACTCCCAGAAGGAATATGTAAGAGCAGGAAAGTCAAACTTTCTTTTCTCAGTCTGTCGTGAAAAAACAAGAAATCATATCACTATTCTTCTTGCATGTGAGAGTTGCCCAGCAAAGCTTCCTACTCTTGCTGAGAATTTACCTCATTCCCCCCCACACACCTGCCCAGAAGCTACAGTAGTTTTGTGTTGTTCCATGGATTTTTCAAAGGAAAGGGATAGGTTGTTTACATTTTGGGGGTTCAAGTCAGCACTGCTATAATTTCGACATGTGTGCACTGGGCTGCACAAAGGGGAATTTCATTTTGTGTTTTGTTTCATTTTGTTTGTGTTTTGTTTCATTTGTGTTTCATTTCATTTCATTTTGTTGACCCCCATGATTTGTTTCATTTTGTTACTAACAAATTTTTTTTTTTTGGGGGGGAAATGAATGAAATGAATCAGAAATGAATCAAATTGTTTCTCTATTAAAGAGCCCCCTGGGCTCCTAGAGGCACCAAATTTGGCAGATACCTTCCCTGGACTGTCCCCTTTAAGCCCTCCAAATTTGGAGCAATTTGGGTTTTGGGGGGACAAGTTATTAAACCTCTCAATTTTGGGATGCTTAAAGGAGAGAGTTCGAGGATGTGCTACTGCAATTTCCATGCTGTTAGCTGACTGGGATAAGCATTTTCAATACTTTCAAATTACATTTTTTTCCCAGGAGCACCCCATTTGGAGGTGAATAACTTGGCCCCCTGTACCCCAAACCTATCCAAATTGAGCGTGCTTCGAGGAGAGAGCGCCGGGAAGCTCCACAGCAATTTTTATGTTGCTAGCTCTCTGGGATCAGTATTTTCAACCACAGAAAATTGCACTTAGAAAGGTCTTTTTCAGGGGGCACTCACTTTGGAGTTGAATAACTCACTCCCTGATCCCAAGTAGCTCTAAATTTGGAGGACCTAAAGGGGAGTGTACAAGGAAGGTTCACACCAAATTTGGGGTCTCTAGGGCCTAGGGGAGCTATTTTACAGAGAAATGAATTGGTTGATTTCAATGGAAAAATGCCAATTCATTCCATAACTAACAAAACGGTGCATCCCCATTTTGGGGTGTGTGTTTTTTTTTGTCTTGTTTTGTTGGCTAACAAAACAGTGAAACTGCATGTCATGTTTTGTTTGGTGCCCATCCCTAAGTGAATTCTAATAGCCAAAGTCCCTCTTGCAATCAAGGAACATGCCATACTAACTCAGTGCTTGGTCATCTGTTGCATTTCAGGCTCCTTTGCTAAATATCCTGATGTATGACTTCTCATTTAACAGCCTTCATTTGGTGAACAAAAGCACCGTAAATGGAAATGGTGTATGCATCCATTTGTCTCTTTTGACACCTGCAATGCAACACAAATTTCACTAATTAATCAAATGCTTAAGCATACTGAGCCAGTTTGTATGTGTTTATGGGAACAGAAAGTGGATATGATTGTTTTAAATTCTTCTATGTGTCTTTGCTTTTACTGTCCGCCATCAAGTCACCTCCAACCCACACTGACCCTTGGAGTGACCTCCAAAATGTCATCTCATCAAGAGCCCCACTTAGCTCTTGTAAAACCAATATCATGGTTCTTTTATGGGGGAAAACTCTCATATTTGGTATTTCTTCTTCCACATCAACTTTTTTTCTAGCACTATTGGCTTTTCCATTGAGTCTTGTCTTCTTATGATGTCTTCTTACCTGAACATGTCTTAATTGTACTGGACTGTATATTATCCCTCATTACTGTAAGCCACCTTGGGTCCTTTTCCAAGGACAAAGATGGGATAAAAATACTATAAAATAAATGAATATATAAATGTGCCCAGAGTACAACAACCTCAACATCATTTTCTCTTCTGAACAGAGTTTAGAAGTTAATCTAGCACCCAGATGTCTGTCTTTCTGGCAGTCTGTGGTATTACCAAGGTCTCCTCCATCATTAGATTTCAAAAAAATCAATCTTTTCCCTGTTGCTTTTTTCATTGTCCAACTTTCACACTGATACAATGATACCTGTATGTATGTATGAACACAGCTTCCCAATAAGAATGAACTGTGCATGTAGCAGCAGCAGAGGAAAATGAGACGAACAATCTGGGTCTCTATTGAGTCTCCACTCAGGACTTCATCGTGGGAGCTGCCTCACCTGATCTCCGGTACCATCTGGGCATCCCTCCCCCATTCCCCCCTCTCTATTCTATCGGTTATCTTAGAGGGGGTCCCGCCGCCGAGTCGGCTGTGTTTTGCTGCTGGCATGCCTGGGTAGTCACCCTGTTTCCATCTGCCGCACCCAGGACTCGGTCCCTTGCCGGGCTCGGCTGCCGGGGCCACCTTTTTGGGGGCTAGGTGGGGCTTTTCCATCTTCCCACCTTGACCCCCCCTCCCCTCCCCTCGGATGTCGGTACTGTTTTCCTGGGGAGGGTGGCGGCCCCGGTTCCTGGGCGGCACGCCGGCTGCCAGCCGCCATCATGGTGCCCGCCTCTGGGCTGTGGACTTGCTTCCCAGGTGGCAGCTTGGCCGTCGATGTTGTCTGGGGGGGGGCAGATGCGGCTGGTTCTCTGGTTTCGCTTTGGCCCCCTGCCCACCCGTGGTTGGCCAGCCCCCCCGCACCCGTAGTTTGGTTGCCAATACCATCGATGTGGGTGGGGCATGGGCCCCGGATCTCGGGCGGCAAGCCGGCTGCCGGTGCCATCATGCCCCTTGTGGGCTTTGCTTTCTGGGCGGCAGTTCGGCCGTCAGCTTGGGGGTGCGCGTTTGTCCTGGTTTCTCGGGCGGCTAGCCGGCCGCCGGCGTTGCAACTTTCCTTTTGGGATCTGCCCTCTCGGGCGGCAATTCGGCCGTCGGCGCCATCTTGGGAGGGGGGCCGGCCCTTGCTGACGGCTTTGGATCCCAGTTTTTGGACGGCATGCCCTTCGGTGTTGGGATTTCCCCCACTTCTTTGGGCTGCAGTTCGGCTGTTGGTTCTGGGGGAGTGGTGTGGAGGCCTTGCTCTTGGGCGGCGGGTGGGTTGCCAGTGCGCACATGTCCCTTTGGGGATCTGTCCCCTCGGGCAGCTGTTTGGCTGTCGGTGCCATCATTGGGGGGCCAGGTGTGGCCCCTTCATCTCTCCCGCCTTTGTGCCCTGCCCTCCTGGGGCCAGTTGTTGACTACATTGCTCCTCTTGCTGTTTGCCTCCCTCGGGACTTGGCCGGACTCTGCTTGTTTGCTGCCTGCCGGCCCTTCCAGGGCCGGAGGGGAAGACTGACATCATAGTCCTGTTACCATGTCGTTCTTACATCCATGAAGAGGAATGAGCTGGTTCCGCTGTCTCTGGTTGTTGGGAGACTCCGACAGCCTTCGTAGGCTGCAGACTACTCTCCGCTAATGGCCACAGTTGGCGGTTACGACCCTTCCTCTCCTCCCCCTCTGCCTCCCCTTTCCTTCCTCCCTGTTTCCATCAGTGGCCTTATGAGAGCTCTACATTCTTTTGTTTTATTGTTTTGCTTATTTTGTATTTTGTTACTCTTACATTGTGTTTGCCGTTGTATTATTTATTATTCTGGTCTGGGCCCCTGACCACTGGAGAACTTATGGAGCCTCCTGGGTGCCCTATTAAGGTGGTCTCGGGCCGCGGGAGACACGCTGTGGGCCAGCGGGTCGATCGGATAAGGAGAACTCGGGATAGGCATCTATTGCCTGTCCCCCGTTCTGACCCGTCGGCTAACCACCAAATGGCTGGGATCCAATCCGTCTGTCCCCCCGACCTGTCCTGTCTGCTTATTAATGCCAGGTCGGTACATAATAAGACCCCACTCGTCCATGACTTGATCGTGGACGAGCGTGCCGACCTGGCTTTTATCACGGAGACCTGGGTGGGCGAGGGGGGTGGGGCTTCCCTCACCCTCCTGTGCCCCCAGGGTTACTGTGTACAGCAGCTGGGCAGGTCGGAGGGGCAGGGGGCGGGGGGGCGGGGGGGGCTATGGTCTTTAGGGACTCTTTTTATGTCAGTAGATCCACGATGTTGGTGAGTCCAGGTTTGGAATGTCTTCACCTTATGGTGGGTCACAGGGACAGGTTTGGGGTAGTGCGAGTGTACCGTGCTCCCCACGACCCTGCACTCTCCCTGCCAGAGCTCTCCGAGTTCATCTCGGCGGCACTTTTGAGGTCCCCTCGCCTATTGGTTGTGGGGGATTTCAACGTGCATGCTGAGGCTGGGCTGTCCGGAGTAGCTCTGGAATTCATGGAGTCCATGGCCTCCATGAACCTGTCCCAATTAGTCATTGGGCCTACTCATAAGGGTGGACACACCTTGGACTTGGTTTTTGCCTCCACTTCGCAGGGTTTTGATCTGGGGGTCAGGAGGTTGTTGGCCCGGCCCGTGTCATGGTCAGATCATTATCTGCTGACCTTCTCTCTTGCGGTAGCCACCCCGCCCCATGGGGAGCGGGGCCCTACCATCTGGGCCCGCCCCCGGGGGCTCCTGGACCCTGTGCGGTTTTCAGAGGCCCTTGGGGATGTACCAGACGGTTTGGATGACGATCCGGCCGACTCCCTGGTGCAACGGTGGTTTGAGTAGGTGGCTGTGGTAGTTGACCGGATCGCCCCCAAGTGCCTGATCCGATGCCGAGCCCGCTCGTCTCCTTGGTTTACCGAGGAGCTGCAGACGATGAAACAAGAGCGGAGAAGGCTAGAGTGCAGATGGCGGAATGCTCGGACGGTTCAGAATTGGGCTGCAGTTAAGGCATCGACTGGTCGCTATTCTCGCGCAATAAGGGCGGCTAGGAGATCTTTTGTCGCCCTGAGAATTGGTGAGGCCTCGAATCGTCAAGCGGAATTGTTCCGTGTGGTTCGAGACCTCACCAATCCCGGTCTGCCGGGGCCTCCTCCTAGTGATTTCACTAGTGAGTCATTCACAGCCTATTTTAAATCTAAGATAGAGGCCATCCGTTCCGAGCTGGACTCCAGTTGCCCTGATCCGGCCCCTGTCATGGCTAGTGTCGGGCCACCTCGGTTGCCTCGGTTTGTTGAGTTTGGGCCTGTTACATCTGTGGATGCCTCCAGGGCTCTGGGACACTGCAGGCCTGTGGCCTCTCCACTCGACCCTTGCCCTTCCTGGCTGATTAAGATCGCAGGGGGGAGCATGCTGAAATGGGCTTCACTGATTGCTTCGGCCTCCTTCAGAGACGGGATCTTTCCCAGTTAAAAGACCCGGCTTGGATGTGGACGATTTGTCCAACTATCGTCCCATAGCCAATGTTCCCTTTTGGGGCAAGGTGATTGAGTGAGTCGCCAGCCTGCATCTCCAGTTGTTCCTGGAGGAGAACCATGTCCTCGATCCTTTCCAGTCCGGGTTCAGGCCGCGTCACGGGACCGAGACGGCTCTGGTCGCACTGCACAATGATCTGTTGAGGAGGGCTGACAGGGGTTGCTCTATCCTGCTGGTCCTTCTCAACCTGTCAGCAGCTTTTGATACTGTCGACCACGGTATCCTGCTGGAGCGGCACTTGGAGGTGGGCATTGGGGGCCAGGCCTTGTGCTGGCTCCGGTCATTCCTTGAGGGCCACACCCAGCGAGTGAGCTTGGGGGGTGAGATGTCGGCTCCCTGGACACTCTCTTGTGGGGTTCCTCAGGGGTCGTCGCTCTCCCCAATGCTCTTTAACATCTATATGAAGCTGCTGGCTGAGATCATCCGGAGTTATGGAGTCTGCTGTCATCAGTACGCTGATGACACGCAGCTCTATCTCTCCTTTTCCACCAGTGCAGTGGAGGCCGTCTGGACCCTTGACCATTGCCTGGCTGCGGTTCTGGACTGGACCAGGACTCACAGACTCAGGCTCAACCCAGGCAAGACTGAGGTTATGTTCTTCGGGGGCTCATTGGAGGTGTACTGTGGCCCTCTTCCCAGTCTGGGCGGGTCCGCCCTCCAGCTGGCGCAAAGAGTGAGGAATCTGGGCTTCGTCCTGGACCCGGATCTGACCCTGGAACCTCAGGTGTCAGCCGTGGTCAGGTCGGCCTTTTACCATCTAAGGCTTATCGCCCAGATTCGCCCGTACCTCGATGAGGGCTCCTTGAGGACTGTGGTACAGGCACTGGTCATGTCGAGGCTGGATTATTGCAACGCTCTCTACATGGGGCTCCCATTGAACCTTTTTCGGCGATTGCAGCGGGTCCAGAATACGGCGGCCAGGCTGGTGGTTGGTGCGCGCTGCTATGACCGCGCCACCGCTATCCTGGTTCGCCTACACTGGTTACCCATTGCCTCCCGAATAAGGTTCAAGGTGTTGGTTTTGGTTTACAAAACCCTCCATGGCTTGGCCCCGGCTTATTTGGTGGAGCATCTCCCCCGACAACTTGATCTGGCCCGACCCACCCGTTCTTCGGTGGCCCTTTCGCTGTGAACCGTCACCCCGATGGAGGCCCGTAAAGCGAGCACTCGCGGACGGGCCTTCTCGGTGGTGGCACCATCTATCTTTAATAAACTCCCCGGCGAATTACGGCAGGCTCCCTCGCTGGCGGCGTTCAAGAAGAACCTTAAGACCTTTCTCTTTCAGGATGCCTATGGCGATGTTTAGGGTCCCCGTCTGTGTGTTTTTTTTTTTAACCCGCCTATCTATGTTTGGATATTGCTGTCTTAGCTACTTTGTTGTTTTTATTTGTTCTCATTTTAATGCTGTGAACCGCCCTGAGTCCCCTTTGTGGAAATAGGGTGGTATACAAGTGTGAATAATAAATAAATAAATAAATAAATAAATAAATAAATAGAGCTTGGTGAATTGCATTAACAGTAGAAATGTTAATTGCTAACTTGCATATATAAGCAGAATACTTTTTTATGAGGTTTTATTTTTAAGTGTTTTTGTGAGAATGAAACAAACATTTGCAGTTTTTGGATCAAACAAAAAAACTGACTAAAAGAAATATGAAACCAATGGCATTAGTTACCACAGCAATATCTTGGTTTAAGTGTACTGCCTGGAGTTTTTCTCTGAATTAAGCTTGGTGGTATATAAATCCAAAAATAAATAAATAAATACTTTCAGAAATGTTATAGCAAGACAACCATCTGACTTATGAGTTATACTGTTTATTATATTTTAATGACTTTTTACTGTATATTATGTTATTTATTTATGAATATTCAGACCTATGACTGTATAACAATAAAGTATAAATAAATACCTTGGTTTGCAAGTGTTTTGCAAGATGAGCAACTATTTCAGATCAATTTTGCCTTGATCAATGAGCAGTGTCTTGCAATATAAGCACTGGAGCAACTCAGATGATCACAAGTGAGCCAATGGTGGTTCTCTCTCTCTCCCTGCTGGATTGTGGGAGACTCTCTTGAACGTTCTCTCTCAGGCAAGCCTCAAAAGCCGAGGGAGAAGAGAGGATGGGAGGTCTCACTTGCACCAGCCATGAAGATTTTCAAAGGTGAGTGCAAGTTAGGGCAGGATGGATTTGATTTAAATCACTTTGATTTAAGTCATGATTTAAAACACAATTTAAATAACTAGTAAAAATGCTCTCCATATATAAGGAAATATAAGAATTATATATTCAACAATAAAAACACAGTACAAAAAAAGAACAAAAGAAGAAAAAATTAATTATTCAACAGTTTGACAGCACTTGGAAAGAAGCTATCTTTATATCTAGTTGTACTAGTATGCAATGCCCTAAAACATCATCCTGAGGATAACAGTTGAAACAGATTATGTCCAGGATGTGTGGAATCTGTATATATCTTCATCGCCCTCTTTTTAGCTCGTGTGATATACAATTCCACAATAGATGGCAAATTAGTAGCAATAATTTCTTCTGCAGTTCCAATTATCCGTTTGAAGTCTATATCTGTCCTGCTTAATCACAGAACTAAACCAGAAAGTTATAGAGCAAGAGATGATAGATCCAATAACACGTTTATAACACAGGAAATTCAAAAGCCTGCTGTTCGATCCGCATTTTCCCAAAGGGTAGCACCCCTGCTCTTCGATCCTTGCTTTCCCAAAGGGTAGCACCTGAAGCATTTGTAACCTGGGTTACCACTGTATTCAGGTTAAATTGCTCTATTGGCACTTTGCAAAAAAAAAAAAAAAAAAAGTGGGTTTTGAATTGCAGTTTGGTCACTTAGTCTCTAAAAAGTTCACCATCACTCTCTAGAGAAAATCTTTGTCTACAAAGTAAATCTGGCACATTAAAAAATTGATGTTATTGAAAAACTACCACCACAATGAAAAAGTGAAAGAATGGATTCAGAGTGAAGCTCTCTGAACATATGCTTCCAATATCAAAAGAGTCCATTTTTCTTTAGTAAATGGAGAGACAGAGATCATGGAATCTTTTGCAAATGCTGCATATGAAGTATCTACATGATAAACTAGCAACCCATGGGA
This sequence comes from Phrynocephalus forsythii, assembly GCA_029282475.1. NCBI lineage: Eukaryota > Metazoa > Chordata > Lepidosauria > Squamata > Agamidae > Phrynocephalus > Phrynocephalus forsythii. Next base: position 176,746,407 of record JAPFRF010000001.1, on the reverse strand, counting down.
CTATCTTAAATGGGGCCAGGGAAGAGGTAAGATACTTTGTTCACCATTTTCTGTCCTCCAGAGGCCAGACATGGGAGATATACCTCTATACTATATAAAAAGAAAGAATACAACCATGTACTATAAGTAAATATTTTGAATCATCAACTCATTGTTTTCTTTTTCCAGTGAAGAGAGGGAGTTTGAGTGCATGCCTCAATGGTTGCTCCGCCCGGCCTCGTGCCGAGCAGGATAAACTAGCAACCTACATGGGAAGTCCTTGGCGCACTCCCCTCAGCCTTCCGTTAAATGGGTTTGCCCTGAGGCTTTCCCCCACCCTCCCGCCACTGTCTAGATGTGCTGGTGATGCTTTGCTGCTTCGCCGGGGCCGGATGTTCATTTCTCTGATTGGCCTTGAGCGGTGGTGTTTTTTCCCCATCCCACCATTCACATATTGGCTGGGTGTTGTAGAATAACATCACGACTGGCGGGTAGATATAAAAGTTAACCATTTAGGTCCCGATCTAATACATCTTCACGTCTTCGGCAATTAATAACCCAATAGAATTTAGTTAGGGAGCAAATAATAATAATAACAACCCCAAACCCTAGGAGGGCTGCCAACCTTTAATCAAGCGTTGATGCCAAAAGATCTTATTTCCTCACTGAAGTTCAACGGGCCGCATCACCTAATCAATTTGTTGTTACCATTTTGATGATTTCTTCCTTTATTGCTCATTGATAAGTAATTTAAAATTCGTTATTGTAGTTAATAAAGTTGTGGCCCTTATTTAACCCAAGCGGAATGTGTGTCGCCTCTTTCTTTCAACCTGGCTCGGCAATGTATTTTCTCAGCATCTAAAAGCGTAAACAAATTTCAAATTCCTGAAACACATGAAATCTTTCCAGCCATCAGCCTTAATGATGCGTTTGGAATTTCAGTCTTACACATTTGAAGGAAATACACAAATACAGTAATACCTCAGATAACGAATGCCCCTAATAATGAATTTTTTGCATAACGATTGGAATTTCCAGGTATAGGGTTGCCTTGGATAACGAATGTTCCCTATTGGCTGCCTCAGATAACAAATGTTTCAAAATGCCTTGCAAAAAAAGTGTACCCAGCATGCATTGCAGCCCCTATAGTTTGTGGAGGGGAGGGAAGAGTTAGAATGTTTTTCATGGTATTTTGGAGCCATTCTGGACATTTTTTTGCTGATGGATTTGGACTTGGAAAGGTAGGGAGCTAGTTTTTATTAATCTTTGCACTACTTTTCTTTGCACTTTGGGCAGGAAAAGACTGGGGTAGGCTTGCTGGTTTTATGCTTGTTTGGATTTTTTTCCCCTTTGCACTTTGGGTGGGAAAAGCTGAACTAGGCTTGCTGCTTTCATTTTCTCTGTGTCTGCAAATTTTCTCTATTGCTCTGGAGGCAAAAACGGGCTGGATTTTACTTTCTGCTTATGTTTCTCTGTTTGGATTTTTCCCCTTTGCACTTTTTGACCAAGAAAAAAAGATCACATTGTGATGGATTTTACAGGAGGTGAAGACACTGCTAGGCTTGCATCTGATATTGTACCTGAGAAGATTGGAAGTAGCATATGGAAAACACAGGAGGGTGAGTGATCTCTTTATACATGCCCTGACCAGAACTACTACTTCTGATGCTTCTACCTCCATGTACAGTAGGGCTGCGGTGCCTGGTGGGGATCATTTCCAGTTCCCCGCAGATGGCAAAAAGCATGGAGTAATCAAACACTATACATTGCACGGACTGGATTCTTCTAGCAATCAGTTCTGGTAAATACAATCTGGGGCTTTTTATTTATTATTTTCAGGCAACAGATAACTGAACCAGCAGATAATGGGGAAGGAGATCTTATTGTACTGGCAAAACAAAACAAAATGGCACTCTTTGGCAATATAGCAATTCAGTCCATTCAGTCATGTCCAATTCTCAGTCACTTTGTGGATCAATGCACTTCATGCCTTCCTATCTCTTACTGCTTCATTTAGCTCCATCAAGGAGCACAGTCACTTTAAAGATAAAGTCATAACACAGAGGTAGATTGACAGCTCTGAACTTTCCCATTCCCTGGGGACAGAGCCTGGAAAGGTGACTCAGAAAGCACACAGATCAGCTGGTCATCATTTCCCCTCTTTGGTAAAATTAAGCGTAATTCTGTATCAGTCAGTACAGTTAGTTGGACATGATTTTGTATGTGATGATAAATTAACAGTCTTGTTTTATGCAGATTGGTATCCTCTTTCGTCTCCTTCCTTGGTGAAGCATGCCTTCTTTTTTGGTGATGGACATTCTTCCTACAAATGTCTAATATGCAGAAAAAATTATACAGTGATAATGACATGGGAGGGGAGTGAAATGACAGTTCTGGCCTCCTCAATTTAATGTGCAAACATTTCTTTATTTATGTAACAGGACTACCTTCATTTATACACACTTAAGATGTTTATAAGGCGGTGTGTGTGTGTGTGTTGTGTCGTTACAGTCGTGACTGACTCTTTGTGACCCCATGTCCATGGAGTTTTCTTGGCAGGAATACTGGAGAGGCATGCAAGTTCTTACTCCAGGTGCCTACAGCACCTGGTATTCCCTGGTGGTCCCCCATCCAAGTACTAACAAGGCCGACCCTGTTTATCTTCTGAAATCAGGCAAGATCGGATGTGCTTAGGGCATCTAGGCAGTAAATCAGACTACATTGTGGTGCTCTTTCAATCCAACTGAACAAGTTTGAAACCAAATCTAGAAACCAAATGTTTTCTAGCCACATTAAGACACATTATGTGTGGTGTTTTATGGTGAGTTTTACTTTATCTGCTCAAGGGTTTTTCTTTATGTGCTCAGTTCTATTACATTAAGATCTTGAACCCCCTTTCTCGATGGGGATTATCCTGGATAAGATTATCCTGAAGTGTTCCTTAATGGCCGATTGGTGGTGATGTAGTTCAGTGAATGCAGGATTAGTGGGGGTGGGGGTATAAAAGAAACATCTCTAATTGGAGGATATGTGGTTCAGTGATCAAGCTGATGAAGATAGTCGTATGGACAATTCCTGGCTTCTTCCAGTGGACAATTTGTCAAAAAGCCTGGATAGCTTCTTTCCAGTGGTGCTGGGCCTGTGTCTAAATGCAAATGCAAATGCACTGAAGCAAGCACAATGCTACCTTGAAATGGTCCCTCCCCTGTTTGTTGCTGGATCTTGGTGGCAGGGGGGCGGTTTTGTGAGGAATGAAAGGACAAACACTCCCAATATTGCCCAACCCTCAAGGAAAATGAGGACGAAAGCACCACTGAAGGGGGGGATGCAGCCACCCTCAATTGTGTGTGTGTGTGTGTGTGTGTGTGTGTGTGTGTGTGTGTGTGTGTGTGTGTGTGTGTGTGTGTGTGTGTGTGTGTGTGTGTGTGTGTGTGTGTGTGGTGTCCTTACAGTCGTGACCAACTCTTCATGACCCCAAGTCTACGGAGTTTTCTTGGCAGGAATACTGGAGTGGTTTGCCAGTTCCTACTCCAGGCGCCTACAGCACCTTGTATTCCCTATTGGTCTCCCATCCAAGTATTAACCAGGACTGACCCTGCTTTGCTGCAATTTGTACACTCTTTACTCTTTACTGAGTATGTAAGAGCTAGCAGAATTCCAGTTGATAACCCAGAGAAACACAATGACTCAACACAGCTAAGTTATAAGTAAAACTTGAACTTAATGTATGGTTTTAGACACTCATTGGCAAAAAATATAAATGCACAGCATAGCATATCATACAGAGAAATAACACAGTACATAAACAGAGGCAAAACCTGACTGACAGGTCTAGCAGAGAAACAGAGTAACATGGTAAGCAAAGGAAGCAGAGTGACCTGACATAGGCTGATACTTCACGTCCATCTCATTGCTGTTTGCGGTCCCGCTGGGGACCAGTATGAAGAAATCTAACCTCACATCCATTGCAAGATGAAGGGAGTTTGTCCTGACCACGCCCCCTGAACTGCAATGCAGGATGAGAAATTCCCATCCCTGGCCTCAGGAATCTCCTCATCTCGCTTCTCATTCCAATACCAGAGCCCATCAGGTCAATCTCCTCCCGCAATGTGCCATTCTCCATCTAGTGGCAGGAGTGCAAAGTGCCGTTCACCAGTACATTCCCTATGGAGTCAGCAATGCAGTGCAAAGAGATTAAAAGACAAATGCCTCAAACTTAGCTCCGTAACGCATTGAAGGCAAGGCTCTGGGGAATCGAAACATCAAAAAAAGGAAGGTCGAGTCGAAAAAAACCCGGAGAACAAAGGTATGTAATTTCTCATCTCATCACGGAACGAGGATGTGTGGAAATAGTCATGCCGGTATCATCAATCACACCCGTGTGTACACGGGAACAGGGACAGAACCAGAATAAGACCATGTGACTGCAACCGACATCAACATGCAATGAACTTCCTCCCAGGACAAGAGTGTACGTGAAGTAACCATCATAGTATCAGAGTTAAACTGACTTACATCAGGTAAAGTCTTGTTCTCAGCTACTTCTTGATATACTGGCTTTCAACCAATCAAGTTGCACCACATTACTAATTACTTTCATCTCAGCTGAATAACATCTTGAGCTTTACATTGTAACTCTTCACATAGTTACAAAACTTACATACAATATCAAATTTTAAAACTCAAATACAAATTGTATTGGAAACATATTTTGACATACCTTAATTTTAGCTTCCGAAATCAGGCGAGATTGGATGTGCTAGGGCATACTTGGAAGCAAGTTTCGGTTTGTTCTGTTGCAGTGTGGTGCACTGAAATGAATCTCCATTGATGCTCCCCCCAAAGAAAACTTTTTGAATCTACATAATTGAACAACATTGGTTCACATTTAACTTGTTCAGTAGGGTGTCATGCTTTGACACCTTTCGTAAACATCAAACCCAAGGACAACAAAGCACTTGGCAATTCATTGAAATGTGCTAGCAAACCCTCTCTTAGATGGAAGCATCAGATGCAATAAGAGTGCAGTGTTCTGTGGAGGAAAAATAAGATGCAGGCACAACTAATTCTTCTTTCAACTAAATCAAACCTTAGGAACCATCTTAGAAATCTTGATAGTCTGGGAACCCTAGTGTTTCTCTCTTGAACCAGATTTGAAGAGCTGTGATAGATTATCAGATTGAAAAAGATAATATTCACACTATACTGAACTAGCTGGTTGGCTCCCAATTATCCCGTAGGTTTCAGGGCCCCTGGGGACTTTGGCATAATCAGGTTCCTGGTGTATGTAACGAAGAGGCATTTCTTAAATCAAAACTGAGATATAAACAAATAAATGGAAGATGTTACGATTGTGCCTGTGAATAGATACATTTTTCTCAATTTATTCTCAGAAGGCTGCATAATAACAAAAACTCAAATTGCTGCTGTTAGTTCTGTTGGGTCTTTATGAAGAGCTAGAATATCAGAGCAATGATCTGATTATTCCAAAGCTACCGATTGCTCTTCAGATGGCCTCCTTCAGTAATTAGAGCATGCTGGCAATCAACAGGAGCCAAAAATGGCTCCACTCAGATTCCAATGGCTTCGTTCTTGCCTGGTCTTTGCTTTCCACTTTTTCACTTTGCATTTGCTTGGTTTTTGACACAACACCTTTTCTGTCACTGCTTCATGGGGTGGCTGTTGAGGTTTCTCAGTAGGAGAATGTGGGCCAAAATGATGAAACACTGCAAACTCAGAGTATGGGTTTCAGTTTGTGCATGTTGGCCGACAAATTTTCATTTGTCAAAATCGCTTGTATTAGGATATAAACCTATGAGCTTCCTATGGATGAGAATGTGAGGTGACCAGAGGGACAGTCGTTACTTGCTAAAAAATAAAAACAAAAAAATAAAACAAAAACAAATTGATGAACCTAATAAATAATTGGGAAGGGTCTGCATACCCAAGTATAATACTTAGATGTAATGGAGCAGTTGAGAAAAGAATGAACAAAGAGAGTATTCAAAAAATAAAAACCAGTGTGCACTCAGAAGTATGTGTGTGCACATGCACATGTGAACTCATGAACACACACACACACACACACACACACACACACACACACAGAGAGAGAGAGAGAGAGAGAGAGAGAGAGAGAGAGAGAGAGAGAGAGAGAGAGAGAGAGAGAGAGAGAGAGGCTGCTATCACACAGCAAAATTTGGGCGCTTTCCCCCTCTATTATAGGGGCTTCTATTTCTGATGTCCTAATAGGTAGTCACCTTTTTCAGGGGGGGGAGTCGACCACATCCACTTTTGCCCATTTAAGTTCATTTTCTTGCAGCCACCACTTTCTCTGCCTTTCCTCTGCATGCAGTGCAGGTTTGGATAAGATTGGGGTTCAGATTCTAAAATATGCACCCACAGGTAAGTGCCTCCCTGGGGATTAGAGACACCAAACCTGCAGAGAGGCTTCTCCCTACTCTCCTCTACAATGCCTGTAGGTTTGGGAAAGATTAGATTTCGGACACCTGAGCTATGCACCCACAAATTGAGGCCCCATAGGAAAGTGTCCTTTAGAACTTGAGTTGGGAAAACCACCAAGCTTAGTAGTATCATTGCAATCGGGGATGCTTCCATCCAATTTTGGTATCCCTAGGTGCCTTCAAGGACATTTTATAGCTGAACAAATTAACAAATAAAAATAACTAAAAATTAATCAATTTTTAATCAATTCATTTGGGGAATCCATTTATGATAAATTAATATAAATACACAAGTTTTGACAAATTGGCCAACGGGATAAAACCCCTGAAATTTCCCCAGTCCTTGTTGCCACTACAGGCTTTTTGATGCACCAACTTTGCTGATATACAGCAGAGCTTTGAATTTTGTTTAAAAACTTTGAGTTGTACAGCAGAAGTGCAGGGGCTTACTGAACAGAATTCACTTCAAGTCTTCCCCGTGGAGATCACACCTTTTCTCTCATCAATAATTCATTCTGAGATATTGATGAGAGAAAGAATAAAATGTTTCATTTACTCACAGTTGGATCGATCTAACAGCAAACTGTACAAAAAAAACTGCTTGCAACAGTAGGCCCCACATGCTCACAACCAAGAGACTCCTGCAGACTACATTCTCACTGCACAAACTGCTAACTGCCAGCCAATTATACACAGAGAGAGAAAAACAGAGAGAAAAGCATGACTCTCCTCAAAATCAGAAGCAGGGAAGAAACAATTGGTTACTGCTGGATTGATTGACAGTTGTCCTAGTCCAGAAAGATCCCTCCTAGTCAAACCTTCTAGAGGCAGCATATAACATCAAAATGAATCCAACAAAGTGCTGTCATGGTGACCTAGTAACTACAAGTGCCATCTAGAGATGGGTGACTAAGTTTCAAAGCCAACTCTCTCATACAAATCAAATTTTGTTTCCTCTCCCACACTGCTTGCCCTGGGAATTTTCTCCATACCTGGAGATTGGATGAAGCAGAATAAACTCTGTGAGTTTCAGTTGGCACCCTGATATGTTGTGATGCTGAAAGGACAGGTGTCATGATTTAGGATGGCTGCTAAAGCAGCTTCCCATGCTCCCAAGTTAGAAGAGGAAAGGATACTTGCTCAGTTGGACTGGATAGATCAATGGTCTCACTGAGTGTTTGCAACCAAATTGCTCCCCGCCCCCTCTTCCTTGTGGCTTCTCTATTACGATACAAAGGGAAAGTGGACCTTATTGAGAGGTCTTAGAGGAAGAAGGAGTGCATGGCTGCAAAACTCCCCTGTTCACAAGGCCACTCGAGGAAAATTTTCTCAGAGAAATACCCAGTTCCACACAGCCTTATATACAAGGCAGTTGCTAAAGGTTATAGGTTGCCCCAAGCTATATTTCTAGCAGTTTTGACTGCTACATGTCAGCTTTCATGGCCAGTGACTTTAGATGTGAACTTGTGGCTGTGGAGAATTAATGTGTTTGCCTCTCCAACCCCTGAGACCAAAGGAGTGGATGTCTGCTTCATCCCCTCAGCTTATAAAACTTCCATCTCTTCCCATGATGAAACTGCCAATCATTTTGGCAGAGCAGAGAGTTTCTGGTGCACTGCCTGCTCAAAAGAGCATGAGATTGGAAAAACAGGTTGGGCTCCCAGGACCTGCACATTGCGTAACGTCTGCCTGCACAGGGTCAAACTGTAATCATTTGCCATCAATCCCTCATCTTAGTAGAATGGAGGTTCTTTAGAGTCATTCTTCCCCTTTCAAAATTTACTTTCCAGTTCATAAGATACGGAGCAACACAGGCTGTGCCATGACCGTGAGGTTTTGATGAAAAATGCATTGGCCTGTCTTTGGTGATGAGCGGTCATTAGGAAAGCATCCTTTGGGGTCCACACAGTCATGTCCACAGATTTCAGTGCCTACAGAAGTTGAGGGGTTGATCGCATTGGTGACACTATCTAGCAATACTGTCTGGGAAGTATGTAAAAGAGGCAAATCTGATTTGGAGTTGGACATCGGGATGTCAGCATACGTATATCCAGGTGTGGGGGCTATGAATCACATTTTCTGCCCCAACTTTTGCAAATACTTGTATGTATGTATGTATGTATGTATGTATGTATGTATGTATGTATGTATGTATGTATGTATGTATGTATGTATGTATGTATGAATAATACTGTATATTTTATAGAGCTGAGAGAGAGAGAGAGAGAGAGAGAGAGAGAGAGAGAGAGAGAGATCCATGTAGTTTGGGGGTCTAGTCATTTTTGTTTTGTTTTAACATCGAGATGGATTTTCTTACAGATGCACTTTTCATGCTTCTATCTTCCCCTACATTCACTTAATTAATGTAATATAGTTTCCACAGAGCCTGGAAAGTTACTTTTAAAATAATTAATTATTGTTCTGAAGCCCACTATCATACTATCATTTTACAAGTATCTCTTTACTATCTCATTTCTTAAATTTGATTTAAGAATTGCCTCCACTTTTGTCTTTTAACATGATTTATTTACTTATTTAAAATATGTTTTACCTAGCCTTTCTCCTAAAAAGAACCCAAGGCAGTTTGCATCATTAAAACACAATAGTGTAATTTGTAAAATAAAGAATTACTCAAATGTAACAAAACATCACAAAAACAGTTTTAGAATAGATATGGGCATTAAGCACAAAAGTGGTGATTTGATGCAACTCGTAATTTGTCAAGGTTGATGAATTATGATAAATCATGAATTTATGAACAGTTTTTATGAGTTGACAAACTAATTCATCAGTTCATCTCACCCTTAAAAAGCCCCCCACCAAAAGAGAGAGAAACTTGTACAAAAAAAAAAAAATTGGCCCAAAAGAGAAACAATGTTGAATTAAAAATTGCTTAAAACTCATTGCTTCATATTCGACAGAGTCATCACTTCCAATAAATACAAAGTGACAATTTTTGATGAATCAACAGTTTTTTTTTTTTAAAAAAAGTTGTGATTTCTTTTGTTTCTATCAATTTGTTTCTCTTATTTCTCCCAATCTCTAATTTGGAAGCAACAAAATTGCAAATTTCTCATTGTAAAAGAAAATCCTGTCAGAAAAGAAAGGTCTTTCCTTGCTTGTAGAAGGACAGAAAAGATGGAGCCACCCTGGCCTCCTATGGGAAGATGTTCCAGAGGCTGGGAGTAGCAAAATGGAAGGCCCTTTCCTGTGTTCCCACCAAATATACCTGTGAGGTTGGTGGGACCAAGAGAAATACCTCCTCTGATGATGTTAGCAGCTGGGCAGGCTCATAGAGGGAGATATAGTCTTTGACATATCTTAGACACAAACCATTTTGTGCTTTAAAACCTTCAATGTCTGGTACAAAGCGTATTCCCTTCCTGTTAATATCAGCTCAGCGCCACAAAATAGCAACTGAATCATGTAATGTTTCTTCTCCCTCATTTAGTGAAGCCACATTTCCAAAAGTAATCTTGAGAAAGGCTAGCTTTTGACATTACATCCCATTGATGCAAGACTGCTAACTTCATATAAACAGTTATTAAAGTCATAGGAAACTAAAACCATGTAGTCATGTCAAATTTTAAGAATAGGGTTCCAAGCCTTGTGCATATGAATCCTCCAGGCTGAAAACCTAGGAGAAGCAATTTGTCTAGTTTTTGTTTTGGAGAACACTTATCAAATTCACAGTTCTTAAAACTGCAGGAGTCAGGAGTCATCAACACCGATACCTTCCAAGGTTGGCACTTCTATTGACAGGTTAAAAGATGTTGATAAAATGGTACTAAAAGTGTAAATGGTCTAAGGTTTTTGCAGATGACAAGCATGTGTGGTGCAGTAACAGCAACAGCAGGAGAAAAATAAAATAAAATAAAATAAAAAATAAAATAAAGAAATAAAAAGCATGCAGTGCCTGGTTGCATCAACAAAAGTCATGCGCCCAGATGAAGTGAAGTAACAGTGACACTCTACAGTATTCTGCTTCATTCAGCCTTCTCCACGAATATTGTGTCCAGTTCAAGGCATCAAAGTTTAAGAATAGTATCAACAAGGTGGAACATGTCCAGAAGGATATGACCAGGATGCTAAAAGTCTGAAAACCACCACTGAGAGGAATGATGATATTCAACTTCAGTCATTAAAGGGTTGTCAAATGAAAGATGAAACAAGCTTGGGCCAAAAGGAGGTAGGGCCCAAAGTTTGGATTCAAATAGGAGAAACAAGATCTCTGAAACATTAGGAAATGTTCCCTGAGAGTAAGAAATGATTGGTAGTAGAATGGACTGGGTGGTGAACTCTCTTTTATTGTAATTAAAACCAATAGAAGCAGAGGTGATGATAGTCACCAGGTAAGGGATACTTTAGCTGGGAATTTCCTACTTTGGAAGGGTTGGATTTGATGACCTTTACACTTCTGTAATTCTATGAGAAAAGTCCATGTGGGAAGATCCTGAAGAAAAAAGACTCGAGTCCAGTTGTCCGACCAGTGGAGCCATCATGGCCCTTGCCATTGGCACATTTTATTACATATGGTTTACATCCAAGAGTATGCACAGCATCAATGATTGGTCACAAAAGTTCCAGAAGTAAAGGTGGCACATGCTGGTTGGGTGAACCATAGGCAGTCGTCTTGTGAACAGTGCATGCTTTGCACAGTTATTTATTACAATAACACATGTCCTTGCTGTTTACAGACGGAAGCTGAGTAAATGAGGAGTAGACAGGAATAGGTAAAGGGAAATGAAAAGTAAATGGAATTAGTCCCGTAACCAAGAGTAAATAAATGAAAGATGAACAGAGTAGAGTCCGGAGGGTTTTCCCTTCTCGTGAAATGTCCTCTAGGCCTCATCCCAACTGTCTGAATCAGACTCCATCAAGTCCACAGTCATAAACATTTGGTATTAGAGTTTTACTTGCAAAACAATACGTAGAATTTGGAAAGATGCATTTAAACCTACAAAGAGAGAAGTGGCATATCTATGCATCCATCCATCCATCCACCTCTACATTTTGGTAAATGCTTCTGAAAATATGCACCATTTTTCTACTTAAAAATAAGGTTTGTGAATTGATGTAATAATGGCACAGAATGAAGACAGTATTTGAAAAAGAAGATACCAAGCATGGCATTTCAATAAAATCTCCTTTGACACAATTATTCATTCCTGGTGGTGAAGAAGAAAAGAAGTAGCAACAGTAACTTGGAAGCAGCTGTCTTCCAATATTGCTCTTCATTCATCTGTTCTCACTCCACCTTCTTTCCATTTATCATGAAAAGAGTGAGAAAGCAGCTGTACTGGAAGGAAGGAAGAGACATTTATCTTGTAAGATGAGGTCTACTTAATTAAGCCACATGACATGTTCTAAAGACGAAAGTGATGAAGCACACCTTAGGACAAAAATAATATTTTAGAACGCAAACACTGCTGTTAAATCTAATGAAACAATGGATTGGATCATTTCCATAGTTTTACCCAGAATTTCTCTCCTCTCTGTCTCTCTTTTTGTCAGAGGCTTTGCGCCTTTCAGAGGTGCAGACAGAAAGTTAATAGATGGAGCTTTTTTTCAGCAGTCTGTTGTAGGGTTACTGGAAATGGCTCATTATGAATTTCTCTCAGATGTGTGGCTGTGGGTGACCTGGATAGCTTAGTGAGATGAAGCATGGGGAGTTTTATCCCTCATTGTGACTTATAGAGCATCTAGCCTGTGTAGCCTTGGGCAAGCTTCACCATCTCAGTTCATCCCAGAAGATGGGAGTCATAAGCCGCTTCTGAATAGCCTACAACTGAAAAGCTCTATAAAGGGCCTGATAAGTCATTAAGTCAGACGTGACTTGAAGGTATGTGAAGATGATGACGATGACGACAATGACGACAGCGGTGATGATAATGATGGTGATGATGATGATGCATTCAAAGACACAAGTCTTTGGTTAAAAAAACAAAAATGACAATTTGAACATTATGCACGCTCCGCGGGTGGCTTGTCCACCTGCGGAGCAGATTTGCCCCTCGCGAGAATGGCGAGGGGCGAGACAGGGCTTCAACGTCTTGGGGAGGAGGGGGAGGAGCGCCCTATAAAGGGCGGCTTCTCCCCCCAGGTGCCAGCCAGTTTCTTTCCGGCAAAAGACCTCCGAACACCGGCTGCATCGGGCGCCACGAGGCGGGCGCCATCTTGAATAGAAACAGTAGGGAGGCTCTGCTCCCTGGTCGGGGCCTAGCTGAAGCAGTTCCCCACCCACCCTCCACGTTAGGGCTAGTGTGAGTCTGACTGGTCGCCAAGTTTTGGGGCCGGATAGGAATTCTCTGGATTGGCTATTGAGGGCGGGGATTTTTCGCCTATCCCACACTGGTTCATTGAGTTAACAGTTTGAGTCAAGTACACACCGGTCACACTATGGTGGCTAAAAGCTGATGGAGGGCACCGGCGAGCATAGAATTAACAGCTGAACACAAACCTCCTCATCCACAGCACTGCGGGCCAAGAGGTCTCGGTGCTGGGGGTGGGAGAGAGGAAACGCCTCCCTGCCCTAGGAATCTCCCAGATGGGTGACAGAAGGGGCACGGAGGATCAAATAAAGGAACCGGCCTGGGTGCTGCTGTAGGAAGACTGCACCACCTGGGGGTTAGTGGCTCGCCCGATGCGGCCCAGTTGGAGGGGTCCCGGGAGACCCTGGGGTTCCAACCAAGCTATGGATGCCTGGCCCCTCCTGTTGTTGTTGATGATGTTTGGATATATGTGTTAATAAAGTGTGGCCCATTTACCCCCAACATACTGTCTCGCCTGGTCATTTCAAGTGGGGGGGCAATGGTTTTTGAACCATTACATTTTTAAAAATCATACCATTAATAAACACAATGAAGTTTTAAATTGATTTTTCCATGTTATTTGTTGTGGCTGTGGATCCAAATATAGTTAGATTCGTATCTACTATCAGGTGTTAAGATTTTTTTAAAATTAATTGGAGCTGAACAGAAAGGGGTGATAGCAATTTTGACAACTGTTTTCACACAACTGGAGAATCGCCACCAAATTTTCAGTTTCTTAAAAAAAAAGAGGGTTCAAAAAGTCTTTAATTTTGTATGGGTGTCATTCCACATTGTCCAATTGGCTCAGGGAAGCACCATAAAACAACATGTAAATAGAAGGTCATGCCTTCCTTTCTCAAAGCCAAATCAGAATGAGGCTAAAGCAAAAGGCACCATGCACCCACACTGCCATTGTCACATAGAGAAGTCTCACTGATTGAGTAGTTCTGTGTGACCAACATTTTACGAGGACAATTTTGATAGGGTGGAGGGACTAAAAAACTGTTTCAAAACAAATTTTTGAAAAATTGAATTTATAAATTCCTGGAATTCCAAGCCATCATAGCTAGCTGCAGATGGATACAAAAAACACCATTTTTATTTCAAAGGTAATCTGGCTCTGCATTTTCTTCATCTTGCAAAGATTTGGAACAGATAAGCTGTTCTATATCCTGCTTTATCATTTTATGCCTGACAGCATAAGTTCGGCACAGATATAAATGCATCAACTGGTGCTACATCTGACAGAAAAGCAGAATGAACATACTATATACTACCATTAACAACAGACATCCAAGGGGAATTTGGTTACACATGTTACTCAGAAAGAGGAAGGAAAGCACAGCTTAGTTCTGAGCTGTTTTGTAAAAGTACAGTTGACTCAGTTTAGTTTACTTCAGAAGATCTTCCAACAATCCTATTGATATCAAAGTTGGCTAAAACACTTTTTGTAAAGTACCTGGAATACTTAACCCCAAAGGTCTGTACCCTGATGAAGATGCAACAGGAAACCTGTATTTGAAAGGCAACATGTTTTCAGCTCGTAAATGCAGCAAGTCTTTGAAATCCATGAGGGGCTTAACTGCCTACTGAGTTCGGCTTTGGATTCCAAAGTTATCAAAAAAAAAAAAAAGAAATGCTTAATTCTTTCAATCTGCTTTAACCCACTGAAATGTTTTTGAGTTAAGATTTGGAGGGAAATATATCTTTTCCATCAAGCAATTCCAAAGATATAGAAAAGTTGCATTTCTTCATCAAGTCAATTGACATATTTTATTTGGCATTTTCCAATCTCCTGATTGCAATTCTCTTTCATTTGTTTCATTCCTAAAGTAGTATGTTTTTATGCTTTTGGTTATGGGTTAGGAGCTTACTTCTCCTTGCTTGCTTGCTTCCTTCCTTCCTTCCTTCTACAGCAGGGGTCCTCAACCTAAGGCCCCGGGGCCGGATGCGGCCCCCCAAGGTCCTGAATCCGGCCCCCGTGACCAATTGCAACCCCCCACCTACCCCTGCTTTGCGAGCAAGCCAACCTCCACAGCTGCTTCTGTTGCTGAGGCAGATCAAAGCAGTGGGCTATGTCACTTCTCCCACTCCCCCCAACTACCGCACAGATGATCAGCATGCTGGCTAGTGGGGAATTTAGAGTGGGAGGGCTACGGCAAGGCCCCCCGCTCCCCCCACCCACTGTGGTCCGGCCCCCAGTGGTGCCTGGGGCATGGTGGACCGGCCTGCTGTTTGAAAACTTTGAGGACCCCTGTTCTACAGCATCTATTTCCTTTTAGATGTGATAATCAGAAAAGGGAATAAAGAATAATAAATAACTTAATTGCTTTTCTTTTCAGTGATTCATGACTCAGTGATAATATATTTTAAAAGTGTTAGAAATGAAAAAAGTAAAATACAAAAAGCAAAAGCAAGTGTTCTGCTTATATACCGCCCCATACCACTTCAAGTAGTCTCTTGGTGGTTTACAGTTTTAATTACTGTATGCAGGCTACACATCCCCCCCCCAGCAAGCTGGGTACCCATTTTGCCAACCTCAGAAGGATGGAAGGCTGAGTCAACCATGGGCCTGCTACCTGGGAATGAACCCCCCTCCTGGTGCAGTAGCTAAACTGCAATATTGAAGTCAAAACTCTGCTCACAGTCAGCATTCAATAGCGGAGCCAGTTAAAGGTTCACTCACCCTCCCATCCATCTGAGGTCACTAATATGCATATCTGGTTTATGGGTGGTGGGGGGATATAATTTGTAGCCTGAAAAATTAAATTTTAATTTAGAGAGAGTGCTATAGGGCACTACGTAAACAGCACACATTGCTTTGCTTTTGCTTCTATTCTGGACAAGTCAAAGTGCATCTGAGAATACAAAAGTATGAATTTTGAGAACCCCCCACCCCAAAAGGAGATTTTAAAAAGGTGCATTACTATGCACACATTTATAAACCTGCTCTTAGGGAAGGGGGTGAGACCAGTGCTTGGTGTGATACTGAAATACTATTTCAGCTTTTGAAAGCTGCTCTGAAAGGATCTGCTCACACCCCCAAAAGGCACCTAGGTAATTATATACATTTTCTTCCAGTCATCTATATTCCATGCCTTACACTACAGGCCCCTGATGGGAGATCCATTAGAAACTAAACAGAGTCATTCAGGTTGTGAAGAAGAACAGTGGGTTTGTGAAATATGTGCATAGATCTTCCCGTATTAATTGTGAAAATGTGCTTTCGTGATCTTTTTAACACACAGGCACGAATTTCTGTTTAAAACATCACTGCAAATGCTTATAGCAAAGGGGAATGTTCATTTCTCACAGTAGTTATCTCAATAGCTCAGCTTTGAACTGCCACAGAAAAACAAGTTTTTACAGTAAAGCATATGCTGGCTCATTTCTAAAGTTTACACACAACAATACCATATTATTTGGTATTTTGCAGGGATATGGACAGCCCTCCCAACTTGTCTGCATGCAGGTAAGTGCATACAGATTAGTGCCCAAGCCACCAAATCAACTTCTGGAGATTCTCTAGGCTGATCCTTCTTCACATCTATGCCAGTATTTGCCTTTTTCATATCTATGCCAATATTTGTGTGCTTCCTGGTTCTGGGGAGGAACCATTCTTATACCTAGAGAAAAGCAAGTGAGATAAAATAGTGGGGTTCCTTCAGAATCCAGCCCTATTATTTGCTCACCTTCAGCCTAGAACACAAGAAAAAGAGAAGCAGGAGAAAATATCATGAACGTTTTGATATCAGCAAGACTGCTTTTCTCATTAGAGTGTATCCATTTTGAATGAGAGATCTCTCGTTCAAAATGGATACACTCTAATACACTCTAATAAGAAAATGACCTAGCCTTAATTTCTTAAACATACATGGGGTATGAAAACCTGCTGGTTTTTATTTCTCTTACATCCAAACGTTGCAAATAGTGATACAGTTTAGATATATGTTTAGCGCTCACTAAATTCCTGGCTATCATTGATACAGGGTGTTTCAACACAATGGAACACTTCAACAAAAACAGTTAAAGCCTAAAGTCTCGTCAATTCCCATCTGAGAACTAGACAGCGACCTCCCCCCATCTAGGTTTCTGTCATTTGTTGAAAATGTATCTGCACAAAATGTATTTTCCCTTTGAAAGTAAAGCATTACACTAGAGATGAGAATGAAATGAAAAATGAGTAATATTTTCTGATGAATTTGGCTGATTCTTCAAAATACATTATTTTGTATTCATCATAAATGGAGTCCCCCAACAAATATGAATAGAGGCATTTTTGTGATTTTAATTTGTAAAAATACATCTATTTGTATTTGTCTGGGGACTCCATTTATGAAGAATGAACCAAACTTGTAAAGCTTGTAGAGGAACGACAGAGAAAGCATCACTGCAAATTTGGGGGCTCTAGATGACAGGATAGCTTTTTATAAGGTTTTAAAGGGGATATGAAACAATTCATCAATTCACTGATTTTCATCAACTCATCAGTTTGACAATTAATCAATTTGTCAGCCCTGATGAATCACAAATCACGATTAATCACCATTTTTAAAAAATTCTTCCCTATTTCTACAGTACACACATAGAAACTGGTTGATGGTAACAAGGAGACAATGAATCCTACTGGCTGATGCTTCTCATTTTTGAAAGTCCATGCAACAATGCAGCAGCTGCCCTAGTTTTTCACAATTTGTTTTATTTGAACAAAAATCATTTTTTTGCAATGATGAGAACTTTAGTTAAGGAGGCCTGCAGAAAAAAGTTTGCTCTCTTACAGGCGAGGAGAATCATTTGACACATGAAAGCAAGACAAGGTGAAATAGTCATCTGTCTTAGCTTGGGCTACTATGCAACTTGGCTACAGGTCAAGGGTAGCATTGGCTTCAGAACAAGTTGGACCTGCTTTATAGCTGCCCTGCTGCTGGTTTCTCTAAATTCCTGCTAATCAGATAGGCATTGTTCCCTAATTTGGAGATGTTTCCCAAGGCCAGTGGCTATTTCTGAACCAACCTGGACTTTGTTTCACAGCAAGAAACTCAGATTAGGTACTTCTGATTATAACCAGCGGAAAATTATGTTATGAAATCCATGCCTTACTTGGAATGCTAGAAATTGCATATTTTCACTGTATTTGTTTTAAATGGTGTGCCTCTTGCCTATTTGCATGAGCAATAAAAAGAAACAGACCTTTATGAATGTCTCAACATAATTATGTTTTCTTTATGGCAGTATGAATACAGGAGTATATGGTACATTCAGAAAGCCCCAGGATAACACTGGTATATAGCTTCCTATAGAAAGCCAAATAAAGACCCCACTGAGCTTTTAATGTCAGAGAGATAATTGCCAGCTCTTTCTGCTCACTTGCAGAACCGGCTGAAAGAGGCCTTTGATGGCAGAGAACACAACAGTGCTTCCCAATTCTAAAATATTGCGTACAATCAGAAATAATTGTAATAAGTGTCTTTTACTTAATAATTTAAAAGGACATTTCAAAATACTGTGTGATGAAGCTCAAAAGCTAGAGTCCTTTTAAAAGAACTGGTATGGGTCATCTTTGTTTTAAAAAGGATGAGTGCAACTACTTGGTGAGGGATCAGAAACAGACATTTTGTATATGTATTTGTAAACACTATGTGAAATCTGAAAGAATGCATTGAAAGTGACCCTAATGTGCAGTACTAAGAAACCAAGAATCAGACAGTGTCACTCATGTTGGATCAACTGAGGATAGGTTAATAGCGTGTAGAACCAACATCAGCAGTAGTTAGGATGTTGCTGATCAATGCTGGATGTTGGTAGAAAATCTGAGATAAATGAAAGGTCCCATTGTTCATACTAATGCTGCCCCCCACAAGTAATTTAATTCAATTTTAAAAAAATTAAAAAAATCCAATTAAAAATGCAACTGTTTTCATCCGGTTTAAGAGGAAACACATGTTCTTTCTAAAAATGTCAAGAAAGCAGAAATGTCAGAGAAATTCTCATGGGTTTTAGAATATTTTCATTATGTTTCAGAGTGTTTGAATTTTTCATTTAATTCCTATAGACATGCAGCAGAGGTGCCAGGTTATTCACAAACCAGAATAACCTCAAGTTCTGTGGCATAGTCCACCCCATCAGCTGACATTTTCACTCTTAATAACCTATTAATAGCCGTTTGAAAGAAAGAATAAAGGGCTTCATTACTTACAATTGAATAGATCAAACAGCATATTGACAAATATGATTGTTCTTCAGCAATGAACTTCATCAGAGAGGGGGGAGAGTTCTCAGCAGAGAGGTGGGTCTCTCTTTGAAATCAGAGGCAGGGAAGGAATGATTGATTAGTGCCACATCAACCTAGAAATGGCCCTCCCAGCCAAAACTGCTAAAGGCAACATGCAAGGTTGCAAAAATGGCAACATATTATTTATTATAAACCAAAGCAAAGAGAGAAATAGAGTGTGGGGGGAGGAGAAACAGTGTGTGTGTGTGTGTGTGTGTGTGTGTGTGTGTGTGTGTGTGTGTGTGTGTGTGTGTGTGTGTGTGTGTGTGTGTGTGTGTGTGTGTGTGTGTCGAAATAAAAGGAAAGAAAGCTGTATAATCAGGTTCTTTGTTCCACTTCCTTCTAATTTCATTAACAACAAGCTTAGTGCCTTCTAAGATGTACTTATAAACTACGAGTTTTGATTTCACGTTTCTTGGAAAATCCAATTAATGCTCATAAAGTGGGAGGGATTCCAGAGACACTTAAGTCTGATAGCCCCAACAGAGATTTTAAAAAAGAATTTGTAATTTTAAATATAGCCATGCCAACTCCAGAAGGTAGGTTGTATGTGGCTGGCATTGTTGGACGTGGTAAAAAAAATCATGCACTTACTACTTGGTCTAAAGTCTACAACTCACAACGTATCCACTAGAGATGGGCACGGAACGAACATTTTTCCGTTTCCGTTACCGTTTGTCTTTTCCATTACATAACAAAACGACAAACAAAAATTGTGATAAAATGAAACGAAATGAACAGAACCACGGAAATTGTGGTCATTACGTTTCGTTTCCGTTAATGGTGACACACAATGAAATGAGCTGTTTTAAATGTTAAAAAATGCCCTGGACATCCGTAAAAATGCAGCAATAATTATTTATATTGTCTGATAACACCTACCAGGGGGGTTGGGGTCCTTAAAATGTTTGTTTTTGTCTTCTCCCATCGTGATGTATTTTTCTTTTCCCTTTAAAATGGATGTTGCATCAGCCAAAAAATGGAGGCAAGCCATGTGATGGGATCATGTTCAACCAATAGCATGCCCAGGTTGCAGACTGGGCAGGCAGGTCTGGCAGCCACAGAGGGCATAAAAAGCTCTGGCAGCCCCCGTCCTCCTTGCAGTCTCTGGTGGGAGTTAGGGTGGGACTGCTGTCTCTGTGACTCTAGCTTCAGTCCTGCAGCCTCCCTGCGTGCGTGCGTGCTGCGTACCTCTCGGTGAGTACCCTCCCCTGCCCCACAGTGCAGTCACTCTGCGGCTGCCTTGCACCCTGGGCAACGCCCGCTGCTGCCTTTGCAGCCTCCCTGCATACCTAGTGTATACTGTGTCTCTGCCAGCATCCATTTTTTTTAGTGTTTTCCCTCTGGTCTGGGGCATTGAGGGATGCCTGCGCACGGAAATGCTTTAAAAATCATGCAAAAGCGTGTAGAAACGACAAACAAAAAATGAAAAATGGTTACGAAACTTTTCAAAAAATTCCTGACAAACGGAAACGAACCAAAACAGACCTCTCAACGTCAAACGAAAAACCAAAACACCATTTTTTCTGTTTCATGCCCATCTCCAGAATCCACACACACATATATAAATTGTCTTGTAGAGTTGCCTTGTAGAACTTGTTTGGCACATGTAGATGGGTCAAATGCTGATTGGTGAGATACCATATTCCAAAAACAACCTGTTTTTCAGAACTGTGAGAAAGTGTTTGGGAATATATTTTACCTTCTAGAGGAACAGGACTTAAGACATTGGAGGAAAAGGCTGGTATCAAACAGGGTAATTCCATAATTGTGCACGAAGAGCTGGTTAAATCAGAAGCAGTTCATCATTTGTTTGTGCATGACAAAAGAAATCAATAAAATTAAACTGGCTTTTTGAAAATGGCAATTGTATCTTCTTAAGTGGAAAATGAGGAGACAAGTTTCCTTGAAAATTACTTCAAAGGATACCATTTGGGATGTAAGGATTCTCACTCATTCTTGTCTTCCTTATGGAAGTATATATACATGATCACCACCACTAGAGCTGGAAGGGAACCTATGGAGCCAGGAAAAGAGGGGGGTTGAGCTGCTTGGTCATCACAAAACACAAATGCAAAACTAGACTGCAGTCAATATTAGTGGTCAATATTAGTTTGACTGATGCCAAATTTTGCATTTGCATTTGCTGTCCTGTTCATCTGTCTCTGAACACAGTCTAGGTGCTAGAGAATATTTTGCCACAGCACCTATTTCTCCTGATTAGAAGATGAAGTTCCTGTGGGAAGTTGCTGTGGTCCATACTTGGACTGCATACAATGCTTTGGCTTGTTGGGTTCCTTTTTGCCGGCCCCTTGCTGGCCATGGGGTTTAATTTCTTTTAAACCTACTACGTGGTCTGACAGCTAATAGGTACCGATGGAACACATTGTGGACAGTGTGACTTTATCAAATCTGCATCACTATCTTAACTTTCACTATTTCTCATTCTGTTTTGGAAATAAAATACAAGGAATATTCAGGAATTATAAACCACCAGGAATAGACAAAAGTTCTCAATAGTTTAGAGCAGGGATCCTCAAAGTTTTCAAACAGCGGGCCGGTCCACCATGCCCCAGGCACCACTGGGGGCTGGACCACAGTTGGTGGGGGGAGCGGGGGACCTTGCCATAGCCCTCCCACTCTAAATTCAACCACTAGCCAGCATGCTGATCATCTGGGCGGTAGTTGGGGGGAGTGGGAGAAGTGACATAGCCCACTGCTTTGATCTGCCTCAGCAACAGAAGCAGCTGTGGAGGTTGGCTTGCTCGCAAAGCAGGGGTAGGTGGGGGGGTTGCAATTGGTCACGGGGGCCGGATTCAGGACCTTGGGGGGGCGCATCCGGCCCTGGGGCCTTAGGTTGAGGACCCCTGGTTTAGAGTGACATATTGCAAGAAATGTCACAGAGGATCAGAATGGATGCTAGCAGCTATTTTGTTCTGTTTGAGAGTCACATGATTAGCCTGCCTCTTGTATAGATCCAAGCTGTGGGAAATGTATTTGCTTGTACGAATTTTCAGCGCATTGTTTCATTTTATTCTATTTTATTGCAAGATGGTAAGAAGATCAATGCATTTCTCACTACTGTAGAATGTAGTACTTTTGCTCACATAGTAAATGCACTGTCTTATTTGTTTCTCCACTCCAGGATGTGAGAAGCATCTCCAGAATTTTATAGTCTGCTTTCCTAGACTATTTATTTGTGCTTCTAATTGTTCTTGCCTTATATGTCTGAGCAGCCTGCCTTCTGGGAAGTTTTACCATCTCACAGCCTTTCAAAGCCCTAGTGGCAGAGATGAGCAAGGTCACAGAGGGGAATCCAACAGATGAAAGAGAGACCCAAATGACCTCTTTGACCTCTCTTTCTCCTTCCTTAAACACAATGCACTTTTTGCAGCCACAAATCCAAGGAGACCAAATGCCGGATTTCACATAATAGCCCAACAACCTATACACAGTGTTCTAGTCAGCACCAAATTAAATCCGTAACACAATTGAGAACTGTCAGTGAAAGCAATTGGATTTTCACTCCTTTTGCTTCTGAAATTGGAGAGGGAAAAATATCACTTGGCAGCTCACAGTCAATCAATGCCCAATGAGCTGTGTGTCTGGTTTCCAGTCAAATCTGTTAATCCAGTTTCATGCTGAAATTAGGTTGCTTTCTAATTGAGTGACCAGTACACAACTGTCTGGACTGATTGCTGAGCAATCTTTGCAGTGATACAAATGTAATCAGCCCTGTTTGGCTTAAGGGCCTGTGTAGCCCCAGGTGTTAATGAGATACAATTAAAAGTTACAATTAATATAGAAATGACAAGGTATTAACATTTATGCCAAAGATCGGTAAGACTTATGTACAAATATCATGGCTTCTCTGGGAAAAGAAATATTCAGATAAGGTAGCATGGACTTCAAATGATACTAAATGTGGAATCAAATATGACTTGATAAAATAGAGTAGGACCTTAGTATACGTTGGGGATTGGTTCCAGGCCTTCCCGTGAATAATGAAAATCGTGGATAAGAGTGAACATCTGCCCACCCACCTCCAAACTGCTGTTTCCTGACATTAGCTTGCTTTATGACTACTGTTTTGAGATAGTAGCTTGCTTTATGGCTGCTGTTTGTGACAGTAGCTTGCTTTACAGATGCTATTTGTGACAATAGCTTGCTTTACAGCTGCTGTTTGTGACAATAGCTTGCTTTGTGGCTGATGATTTTTTTTTAATCTGCCAACCGTGGATAACTGAATCAGTGGATAATGAATTAGTGGATATGGGGATTCTACTGTAGTATTTAATCACTTTGCAGTCCTTCGACAATAGAGCTTAAGCTTGTTTTCTTTCCTTCCCATATTTATGACTAGCTTTATCCATGCGAGAGGGCTAGTGTAGCCGAGAGCATAGTAAAATTTTAATTACTATAAACAGGACAAGTTCCCAGCTTACAGTGGGAAAGATGGCAGCCTCTAATACCTGTTTGCTCCTAGGTGTGTGCTGAACACCCAGTCATGATGTGCATATGATGTACTATCAAACCATTTAATGACTTTATGGCAACCCTTTCCAGGCTTTTGAGGGTAAGAATAAACAGAAATGGTTTACTGTTTCCTTCTTCTGGAGGCATCAGGGAACTGTTCAGTTTGTTGCTGACAACATAGACAGCCTCTTATTGCAGAAGACATGGTGGGGAACTGAACACCCAACTTCTGGCTCCTAAACCATTGACCTATCCAGCTGGCTGCAACAGTAATCGCCTGCCAGCAAGTCAATTCTGACTCACTGTGATCCTTTCCAAGATGTTCAAGGTAGAGAACAGTCAGAAATAGGTCACTGTTCCCTTCTTTCGGGGTGGAGAGAGGAAGGAGCTGGAACTGTGCAGCTTGCCCAAAGCCACACAGGCTGGCTCTTCCCCTAGGAAGCAGAGTAGGAAACTGAACATCTGGCCCCCAACCAAATACCTAAGCCCCTGAGCTATCCAGCCAGATCCTTGGACATTAAAGATCTGCCATCTCCAAAAAACACAACATCCCATCAAAATTTTAACATTTTCTTAAGGTTGCAACTTGCAAAGTTTAATTAGAAGTCTCCTCCTCCTCCTCCTCCTCCTCCTCCTCCTTCTTTCCAGACTGACTTAGGAGAGAGTGTCACACAAATCTCTACACCTGTCCCCATTCTCTCTTCTACTCCTAAACAATAGAAACTAATGTAACTATATACAAAAAGGTTGCAGCATGTTCCTGACATTTTTTTTTGTAAGCACTTCATCATGGGGTGGGGCAAATTTTGTTTCTTTTTATTTTTTTACATAATAATAAAATGTGTGCTGCTGTTTTTGGAAAGAGGCACAGTATCTTAATTAACAACAAGAATTTTTTTTGTATATTCATTTTCAGTGAACAATGGATGATTCAAAGTACAGAAGCATTTCACAGCATCAAAGCAAAAAGATTTATTTATTTAGCTGTTGTGAATTTTTCAGGCTGTTTGGTCATGTTCTGGAAGTTTTTCTTCCTGACATGATTGAGTTGATTGAGTGAGTGAGTGAGTTAGTGAGTGAGTGAGTGAGTGAATGAACGAACTTCTAGGTAGTCTTTCTCCTGGCCATAGATGCCAGGTGGCTCACTATTTGGGATCCAAAGTGGTCCCTTGATGACAGTCTTCTGTACTATGAGTTGTGCTACGCTACTAAAGGGATTAGTACCATGTTTTCTTAATTGTCACAATATTTGTGTACATTGCCTTTGCTATCTTTTTTTTTATGAATGATCACCTCCTCCTTTTCCATGGATACTCTCCTCCATGTTATCTCTTTTGGGTGGTAGATAGTGGCTTTCTTCTCCTTTTATCAACAGGTGGCTGTGAAGGGGTGATGTTGGGTGCCCATAGAAAGGTCTCCAAGTGCCACCTTTGGCACCCATGCCATAGGTTCGCCAACATGGTCCTAAGCATTTGTTCCCTGCAAATGAAATAAAACTGCTTGTTTTCTGATTTATTGTAATCTATGTGATCATTTACATTCAAGCAACATGTAGATTGAGTTATTTAAGTGTTTTCTTCTTCAGAGTCTGACTTGACTTATTTCAATACAGAGGAAATCTTGCGATTTGAAAAGATATCTGAGCTTCTCTTTGCTTCAATCTTTTAGTTGTACCAGTTTTTCATGTGGGAGTAGAAAAATCATTCTGTATGAAAAAGGAGTGGGAAGCCCCTCTCCCTGTGGATAGCCTTTTAACCTCAGCTGAAAGGGGATGATGGAACTGTTCATAGGACTGGCACACACACCTATTTTACATCAATTAATTGTACTTCTCTGAATACGCATTGTTTATTTTGTAGATGACATAGTTACGAGTGTTGCATTGATATGGATGCCAGAGCAGAGCAACTGATGCAATGGACAAGGGAAGAGCTCAGTCTAGTTGGGTTTTGGCAATGTGCAGACCTGCATGCTGTAATTAAAAATGTAAACTGCCCAGAGACTACTTGAAGTGTTGTGGGGCAGTATATAAGAACACTTTGCTTTTCTTTTCTTGTATAAAACATGGAGAACCAAATGCAGATGGTTGGAATATCAAAATACCAGAACTAGGGGACATACACTGCAATTGAGGGCTGGGGAGTAAGAACAGACAAAAGAAAATATTTGTTCATCCAGTGTGGAACTCCCTGCCACAGAATGTGGTGATGGCATCTGGCCTGGATGCCTTCAAAAGGGGATTGGACAGATACCTGGAGGAAAAGTCCATCACAGGTTACAAACCACAATGGAGATGTGTAATCGCCAGGATTAAAACTGGGGTACTTCAAGGGCCAGATGCAGGGCGGTGGTATCAGGAGACAGATATCTAGTCTCCTGTGCTCCCAGACGCATCTGGTGGGGCCACTGTGAGATATAGGAAGCTGGACTAGATGGGCCTTTGGCCTGATCCAGCATGGCTGTTCTTATGTTCTTATGTTCTTATGTAACAGACAAAAGAATTTTTTTTACCCAGTGTGTTGTTAGTCTGTGGAAATCCCTGCCACAGGATGTGGTGATGGCATCTGGCCTCGATGCCTTCAAAAGGGGATTGGACAGAGTCCTGGAGGAAAAGTCCATCACAGGTTACAAACCATGATGGAGATGTGTAATCTCCAGGCTTAGAAGTGGGGTAATTCAAGGGCCAGATGCAGGGGAGTGGTATCAGGAGACAGATATCTAGTCTTGTGCGCTCCCAGCTTACTGCTGACCATTGTCCACCCAGCCTGGAAATAAAGAGTTGAGACACATTTGTGGGATTAAATTTGGGCCACAATTTATTTATATGAATTTGCTCAATTCAACTGTTAAACATCCCTTAAACAAGGGGGGCTGAATGTAGTGCAAGCAGATCAGTTGATGATTCCTAATATTATTAGAAGGGTGCTGCCCACCTGTTCAGCACCCTCCCAAAACCTGCGGTCTGGGCAGCCCTCATTCCTAATCTTTGAACTATTTATACCTAACACCTGATGTTCCTAATTTACTAATCTATTTCCTAATTCATATTTAGGGCTACCGGCTCAATAAGGATATATTATTCAATAACTTTCACCTGACTTAAATTTACCACTTGCACTACTCGCCAATTGTGACCGGTTATAAACCTCCCCTTAGCCTTAAAGAGAATGGGATGGGCGCAAACACGCTGCCACTCTGGTCCAATCTGAGTGGAAGCCAAAAATTCCCATCCAGCCTGTACGCGACCAGCTAAGCTCATTCTCTTATGGGGGGAGGGGGGAGATGGCTGGATTGAAAAAGAGGCCTCTCACCATGTGGCAAGTCCTTATCTAACCTACTGCCCCTGCAAGCAGCCCCATAGGCTGAACACACGTGACTCCAACCGGTTGGGTAGACAAAGAGTCCCCTCCCAGCATTATGGCTGATAGAAGCCACCATTGGCTTAAGTTCTTAAGCCATAATGTTCTTTTACTCCCCGGGCCACGTTTCCCATCTATTGTTTCTTGAAGGATAACTTGCAGCAGATGACATTTCTTATTACACATTATGTGTCCCAATGTGTCATGATTTCTTGATAATTTAAATTTCATCAACACAAACACACACACACACACACACACACACACACACAGAGAGAGAAGAGAGAGAGAGAGAGAGAGAGAGAGAGAGAGAGAGAGAGAGAGAGAGAGAGAGAGAGAGAGAGAGAGAGAATTCCAGATGAAACATGTGTGCTTCACATCTTGGCAAAATTTTGCAGCTCTTGTAGGAAAGAAATTAATATCCATGCATGCCATGCCACCAAATTGACATCATTTGGCAAAAGCCATGCATTCACAATCGACAGCTTGGGCCTGAAGTTCAACAAAGGGCACCTTTTTTGTTTGGGGAAATGTTACCGTTGGCAGTGCATCTGAAGCATTTTGTTGTGCCCCCTCTGCTACCCTACAGTAGAGCAAAGGGGTTCTGCCAAACCCAGAATCAAAGTAGTCAGAGAAGGTTTTGGTTTATTTGCTTATTTTATTTTCTCATATAAAAGCACACTGGGTCATTCCCAATTAGTAGCGCTCTTCAAGGTTCTACTACCCAAGCAGACGGCAGTGATCCATCACAGCTGTCACATCTTAGGCTATTGCTAAATAGGTTTCAGATGTTTCCTCATTCCCATGTTTGGGTTTAGCTTTGCATTCTATACTATGGGCCCCCATAAATATAACAAATTAATCTAGGCTGTGCTGGTGGGGGGAATGAACAATCCTAGCACAGATAAGCTTTTTAAAAGATCCATCCACCAGATACAGAGATTAAGTTTAAAAGTGGTACATTTTTGTTAAAACCATATCTTTGTATAAACCATATACACAGCCTGTTTCAATTGACCAACATGCGAGATTGCTAATAGACATTCGGCATTGACTGTACTCCTGGTCTGGGTTTCCATCGTTAACATGAGAAGTGCCTTTGTTATAGCCTTGTTTTTCTTGGCTCTTGGCAGATTGGCATGCGAATGAGAGTTCCTTTAGTTTTGTGCAGTTATGCCATCATTTGGAAATGTCCAATTTGAGGTTCTCTCTGTTTTTCCAAACATTGACTACAAATGGGTTTTTCTTTACCAATGAAATGATGGCCTTTTGCAGAACTCAATCCACCTCATTGCAGATGCCACTTATTTGGTAGTAATTCAGAAACAAGTCACCTGTTGATCATTTAGAAGCAATATTCATCTGGTTCTGCGAATAACAATGCACTAACTGTTATTGACTTTGTAGAGTAGGCTAACCCATTATTGATGGGGAAATAATGAGAATCACTATTTCATCTTTCATTTACTTCTTATGGTGAATAATAAAAATGGCAGCAGCATTTCAGTTCCAACCAGCTTAAGCACATAATTATTCCAGCTATTTTGATTCCAACCCTTCAGCCGCATTTCCAGTGAACTCAATGGCTCATTTGTGTTTATCTCTTCAGTGGATCTTTTAATAATTCTTGATTGACCTCACAAACCTGAGAGGTGCCTTAGCCCATACTATTTATGGTATAGTAGTTCAATATTTATTGATCCTTACCATTTACTTGCTAAGATCCTTTCTGAAAGAAATCAACCCTGAATGTTCACTGGAAGGACATATTTTGAAGCTGAGGCTCCAGTACTTTGGCCACCTATTGAGGAGAGAGGACTCCTTGGAAAAGTCCCTGATGTTGTGAAAGATGGAAGGCAAAAGGAAAGGGGGATGGCAGACAGTGTCATCGATGCAACTAATATGGATTTGACCAAAGTCCAGGAGGTAGTGGAAGACAGGAAGGCTTGGCAAGCTCTGGTCCATGGAGTCATGAAGAGTGGGATACTACTGAATGACTCAACAACAACAACAACAACAACAACAACAACAACAACAACAACAACAACAACAACAACATGCTGCTTGGTAGCTGGGACTGATTATTGCACAAGTGGGATCCAAAGATTTTTGAAGGTGGGGGTGCAGATGCCATCTGATTTGATATGCTCTACCAGTCAGAACTGACCTCTCCCCTCAGCTGGTTTGGAGGTAGCCTGAATTTATTTGCTTCTAGGCTAGCACAGATTACTGTCTATAATTGTAAGCGTTCAGACTGGGGAGAAGGGTAGACAGGGTAAGTAAAGGATTTTCTCCTGGGACAGAGGGAGTTCTATATAGCAGCACTAACTTGAGGAGAAGGGTGGTCATTCAGTGTGTAGATGCAGCTCCAAATCAGCTTGCTTGCTTTGTTGCCTGGCTTCTTGTGCTGACACGGGCCATTGTGATCAGGGAAACTTGTGTTGAAGGCGTGGACGATGTCTGAGTGTACTGAAGGCACTCTGAGTGTAAGAAGTGTAAACGAAAAGGCAATTTTTTTTAGAATATATTTGGTCTAACAGGTAATGTACCACCCTCCCCTTGCCATCTTTGGGTATGAAAGGGTTCCTCAGTTGTGTGGATGAGGAATGGATACTTCAGTGAGGCCAATCTGAGCCCTACCTGAGGCTCAGCAATGGGAGTTTTCAGTTTTGGCTTTCCTTGGAATTTTAGCCGACCATCTCCTTCTGCTTTGGTACTTTCTTTTTCTGATACAGGAAGTGGCTCCAACTATTTTTGATGAAATTTCAGCACTGTTAATCCCTACAATGCTGGACCAAAAGAGTTGTATGGGGAATTAAAAACCAACAATGGGTGTGCTAGGGTTTCTAGAACTGCCTTGTAGCTGATCCAAAATAGTCAGAAATATTTCTGTTCTACCTCATTTTGGTCAGTTTTTTTCTGAATCCAATGCACACATTTAGTTTTAAATAATCCAGATTTAATATAATAAAATTATACCTGGGACTCTTCGGGGGACTGAATATATATTTTAACGTAAGCTAGGGGACTGTAGACCATTTTACCAAAACTTCATTTTTATAGTGGAAATTGTCCAAAAAATACATGGGGCAATATATACTTAGAAAGGGTGAATTCATTAATAAGCCTTTCATTTTAGGCACTGACTATGCTCTGATTAGATCACAATTGCAGTTTATGACCCAGTTTTATACAAATTAATGAAAGAGGAATGCTTTATTTATCAACAATATTTATCAGCAATACAGCCTGCTTGTTGTACATCCATAAGAAAATAGGCAGTTGGAGCATTGTCTCTCAATTGGACTCATACAAATGAGTTGAATGAGCAGCCCATTATACATACTTGAAAAATATAAGGCCAATATTATTATTTCAACAATAACATAAATGGCCAGAATAATCAAGCTAAGGGCAAGCAGTAACACTACAGCAGCAATCAAATCTGAATAAGGTTGGTTTTGTATGAACCTTCTAGATATAAACAAGATCCCTTGAGACTTCTATGTGAACCTGTTCAAATTGGAATTACCAGTTAAAGGTATATAAAGGTATCAGTTTATATAAGCATTATGGATGGTTGTGATGGTCTCACTGCAACCATTCATGATACATTTCTTAGATCTTTCAGGACACTGCCCACATTTAGATATACAGTCAAAGATCATACTTTCATGGAGATAGAGGGATTTCCAAAATCTGGAAATAAGGTGACATTTGCAAAATTTTTAGTTTAGTTTAGTTTTGTTTTGTTTTGCTCACAGTTGTCAACAAGTTGTCTCCATATTTTCACCTGGGAATTATTGGGACTATGATGGCTTTCACTGGATTCCAAAAGCTGCTATGTTGCCTTCCAGACTCAAAGCTCAAAGGAAAGGGTTCTTATTGCTATATTATTTACCTTTATATTCAGTTCTTCAAAGAGAAAGAAACAGTATCTAATTTATCTATGTGGAATACTGTGTTTCTCTATCTTCAATTCAAAACCATTGAGAAATGGCCCAGTTTTGCAGCAAAAATCCTGCCTGTGTTGCCATCAAGAAGCAAGATGCCAGACTTTACATAGCAAAGGGCAGCTGAAATGTTGAAGACAGCAATGACAGCAGTCTAGATGGTCTACAGCAGTGGTGGCAAACCTTCAGATGTTTTGGACCACAACTCCCAGAATTCCAAACCCAGATTGCCAATGACAAATGACTGTGGGAGTTTATTTATTTATTTATTTATTTATTTATTTATTTATTTATTTATTTATTTATTTATTTATGTACCACACCTTTCTGCTTGGAAGAGGATCCAAGATGGCTTACAGTAATGAGGGATAATATACAGTCTAGTACAATTAAGATATGTTCAGGTATTGAGAACAGGGAACTGAGGGACATCTTACAGCATTAATAGACAACATTACATTAAAGCTACAAGAAAATGTGCGCAGTTAAAAAGAGAATAAAATTCCATGTAAAAGTTATGAGTGATGGAAACTAA
This sequence comes from Phrynocephalus forsythii, assembly GCA_029282475.1. Classification (NCBI taxonomy): domain Eukaryota; kingdom Metazoa; phylum Chordata; class Lepidosauria; order Squamata; family Agamidae; genus Phrynocephalus; species Phrynocephalus forsythii. The sequence continues at coordinate 176,715,059 of JAPFRF010000001.1, read as the reverse complement.
CATCGAAAACAGTATCTGTGTAAACACAAGGTTATATGAAGTTATAAAAACAAAGTCGATGTGATCCTATAAAAGGCACATAATAGGTAGTCCATCATTCAGGGAAAACTTGCCTGAAGATAAAGGCCTTTGACTGTTTCCGGAAAGACAACAGAGATGAGGCAGTTCTGGCATCTAGTGGGAGGGAATTCCAGAGTCTGGGCACAGCAGCTGAGAAGGCCCTTTCATGGGTTCCCAGGAGACATACCTGTGAGGTGGGCGGGATGAAGAGAAGGGCCTCTCCCGATGACCTTAACACCTGAGTTTGTTCATACTGTGAGATTCAATCTTTGAGGTAGCTGGAACCCAGGGCATGCAGTGCTTTGTAGGACAAGGTCAGCACCCTGAATTGTGTCCAATAGGTGATTGGCAGCCAGAGGAGCTGCTTTGATAGGGGTGTTATGTGATCTCTGTATCCTGCCCCAGTCAATAGTCTGGCTGCTGCATTTTACACCTGTTGATGTTTCTTGAGGCTTTTCATCAGTAGACCCACATAGAGCACATTACAGTAATCTAGCTGGGATTTCACTAGGGCATGTGTCACCATGGCCAGAGCTGGTTTCTTAAGAAATAGGTGTTCCTTGGGTACTAGCTTTAATTGTGCAAATGCACTCCTGCCCACATCTGTGACCTGGGCATCAGATGTGTACCTGTTTTTTTCAGTTGGAGGGTGACCCCATCCAGTACAGTTTGCATCCCTGTCCCTTGTTCTTCCTTTTGAGAACCAGGAGCACCTCTGTCTTTTCTGGGTTTAACTGCAGTTCCTTACTGCAGCTAAACAGTTGTTGAGATAGTAGCTCCCTTAGAATACAGAGGTGATGAGAGGAGAGCTGGGTCTCTTTGGCATACTGGTGGCAACCCCAAAAGACCTGATAATTTTCCCCATAGGAAACATAGGAGACAGAACAGAACCCTGGGGAACTCCACAGGCCAGCGGCCATGATGTTGAACATGAATCACCTAACACCTAACAGTTGTGGTCCAAAACATCTGGAGTGCCAAAGGTTCACCATCACAAGATCCTCTCTTGTGCTCACTATTATATACAAGGACACACAAAGCAGGGGAAATTTGCAGAATCTAACTCATTTTTTCATCAGTTAACCACTTCTTACCCAAACACATAGCAACTGTCAGGACTGTTTTTGTTTTGTTTTGTTTTGTTTTAAGAATTGAATTTCCTGGCTTTTTACAAACAGAAATTTAAGCATATATACAATGTACGTAAACTCATATGGAAACATCCCTCATGTAGAATTGCCTAATGCTAGATGACCATTGACAATAAGCACATGATGTATACTATGGTTGTTGAGGGAGAGTAAAATCAAGAACATCTTGAATGTAGTTGCAGTCCATGTGCACTAAGATGTTTTGAGGGACTGTTGTAGACCTAATGAAATGGTAAAGCAGCCAGGTTATTTGAAATGTGGTATCAGAAGAGAGCTATCCTGGTACTATGAACTCCAGAAACACAGATAAGTGGATATTATTTTAAATGGGGGAGGTAAAATGATTTTACTTTTAAAAATACCCCCAAATATCCTTTTTAAAAATCTCCCCATATATGGCAGAGATCAAGAGGACACTGCTACAACTGTGCCAAGGTTGGTACTGCTCCAAAGTCCAATTTCAAAGTTTTATTTTCTTTTTTGGGGGGGGCTACACAAACAAAATGCCATTTTAGAATTAAATTGTAGAATATGGATTTGCTCTGCCTCATAATACTACTGTACTCTCATGCAGCAGTGATTCATCGATGGCTAGTTTTACACCCTCTCTCCCCCTCTCTCTCCCCTCTCTCTCTCCCCTCTTCCATGCATTTCAATTGTCCATAGCCCAATCAGAACTGTTATCAAATAGTGAAAGTCACATGACCCAAGGTGTGTGTATATGACAGGGGGAAGGGGGAAAGAGCTAGTGTTATTACTAAGTGCCTCCAATTTAAGGCAATGGAGGTCCTCCGTTTCTGGGGTCACCATATGTCAGGGGCAAGTTGACAGCACATAACAACGAGTGACTTCCAGAATATCCTTTCCTTAATAACTCTGCCCAGCTCTTATAATCTCCAGGATGTTTTTTCCTTTACGGAGTCAATCCATCTTGTATTTGGTTTTTTATTCCCTGCTGGCTTCAAATATTTCCTAGCACCACTAGCATAGCTTGGAGCGGATGGAGGACAGAAGCCCTGGGGTGCAGACGTCTGAGGGCACTAGAGAAGCTAGACCAGAGCACAGCTGCAGGCAGGTGAGTGTCTGTTCATGGGCCAGTTGTTATGATGTGAGCACAGCCCTTGGGGTCCAGAAGCCCCATCTGTCAAGCCAGAAGAGTTGGCTGGCCGGTACCTGGTGGTGCACCAGTTTCCTCTCGCTGCCAAAAGGGCTCGCCTCAGTTATCAGCATGGGAATGTTCCCCCTGCCCCCACTGTCTAGGCTGCGGAAGGCTCCTCAACTCCCTCTCACCATGAGGTGGGACTCATTCCTTGTCCCCATTATGTATATGCTGTGTGGTTTGCACAGGAAGGCCTTATCTGGCAGAGAGACCCCAAAAAGATCGTGAGAAAGATCCTTCTCCTCTCTCCCCTACTGTTCTCCCAGGATTGCCCCCCCCCTTGCTGGGTGAGTTAGATGAGGTTGTGGGGCAGGAAGGGGTGCAAAAACTGACTTTGCCCCCAGGCATTCCAAACCCCAGCTACGCCTCTGCCTAGCACAAATATCTTTTCCAATTATTATTTTTTGATGGGGTGCCCAAAGAACGAGAGCTTCAGCTTTGTCATGTTTGCTTCCAGAGAACTTTCTGGCATATCTTGGCCTGGGAACCATTTGTTTGTTTTCAGACAAATCATATTTTTCCTCTGCCAGCTTTTGTCCATGCAAATATTGTAATTGGATATAAAACAATGTGGATGATCCTGGCATTTTCTCCAATGACTCATCTTTACAGTGGATGATCTTTTCTAGTTTCTTCATTGCTGCCCTTCTGAGCCTCAGACATATTTTGATTTCATGTCTCTATTTGCATTGCAAAGCAGCAAGGCAATTTTTAGAAAATGCTACCAAACACCCTTGGTGACTGTTGGCAAAATTTAAGTTATTTTGGGTGGGGGTGAGGTGGGGACTTCACTCCACCAAAAATCGAGTTTTGGTATGAATCTGATGAATATTTGGTAATATCCTGCATTGGAACAAAGCTAAAGTTAATTTGAAGTACAGAATTGATTTTGTTCCATGATACCCTGCATCACACTTCACAAGAGATGCTTGTTCTTCAATAAAGATAAAAGATATGTGACTTATCAGATAAAAAAATAAATTACAAAAGTCTAATTTGCTAGTGACAACAGGGGTGAATAACTACCCGACTAATGTCCTGGAAGCAAAATATATTGTTGTGTTTCACTTCCCATGTGACACTATTTCCCTTTCAAGTATTACCTTCATACAGTAAAATGTCACATATGCCTTTATTCAGATGTATAAGATAAAGGGGTAATGTATTCTAACACAGACTTGTACAACCACCTATTAAACAGATGGATGTTAGGCTTTGACAGCTACATTCAGTTTCAATGAATATGTATATTAATGGCACATTTCTGCTACACTGACCAGTAAAAAGGTTAATGACGCTTCCTCTTAAGTGGTACTAATCGGCCTTTAATATTACTAGGCTGTTAAGTGCAGGGCTTTGGGACATTTCTTCCATTCTTGATGTAAAAAAAAAATCCATATACTGTTTGTGAATTCAATCTCACCACAAAGGAGACTGCATAGGCTGATGTTGGGGTCTGGTCAAAAAGAATGATGTCTATACCTGTATTAGGAACTTGGTTATTCTTTTTGTGAGCACAGGACAACACAGGAAGACATAAACCAGGAGAGATATAGTCCAATCCCACCAACCTGCCCTTAGGACACATAATCTAGACCTTTTGCAGTTAAAAAAAAAAAGTGGTTCTGGGTAGATCTTAAGGAAAGAGAAGTGATTAGAAATGGGCACAAAACAGAAAAATGGTGTTTCGTTTCAGTTCCATTTCGTGCTCATCTCCCTTCATTTATCATTTTTTAGACATGATTTTTTAAAAAAATCCATTCCGTTTTTCATGTTTTTGGGTTCTTCCCCATGGATGAGAGTGCCAGGCGTGTTATAATTCCCCACGGGGAAGATCCCTTTAAAGAGACCCCATTCTGCCCTTGCATGTGGAGGTGGAACGGGAATCTCTTCTTCCCTACGCTGGTCATGACAGCGCTGGGCGCTGTCACAACCCACATGGGGAAGATCCCTTTGGGACCCCCGTTCAGTCCCTCTGCATGCAGAGGGGCTGAATGGGAGTCCTGCCTTCCCCGTGCCGGTTATGACAGCGAAGGGCGCTGTCATGACAGGCATGGGGAAGACCCCTTTGGGACCCCATTCAGTCCCTCTGTATGCAGAGGGGCTGAACGGGAGTCCCGCCTTCCCTGTGCCAGTCATGACAGTGCCCGGTGCTGTCATCCAGCGGGAGGAAGGTGGAGGGCAGTCGGGAGGGGGCTGCGATCCGGCCTCCACACACAGAGGTGGGATCACAGCCTCCTCTCCAGCAAACTCCACCCCAGTGCACGACAGCCCGGTGCAGGGCAGAGTGGAGAAGGTCCTGGGATCTGCCTTCCACGTGCAGAGGCCAGAACGCAGTCCCCTCTCGCCGCCCTCTGCCAGCTGCTGTCATGCACTGGGGTGGAGTGGAGAAGGGGCTGGGATCTGGCTTCCGCATGCAGAGACCAGAACACAGCCCTCTCTTGCCGCCCTCCACCATGGTGCCTGACAGCCCAGTGGACTGTTATGCACCGGGGTGGGGATTGCTGGAGAGGGGGCTGTGGTCCCACCTCCATGTGCGGAGGCTGGATTGCAGTCCCCTCCTGACCGCCCTCCGCCTTCCCCCTGCCGGATGACAGCACCGGGCAGTGTCATGACCGGTGCGGGGAAGGCGGGAAGGCAGGACTCCCGTTCAGCCCCTCTGCATGCAAAGGGATCTTCCCCGGGCGGAGCGCGGCGAGAGGGGGCTGTGATCCAGACTCCACACTTGTAGGTGGGATCACAGCCCCCTCTCCAGCGATCCCTTGGGAGAAAGCTGCGGCCTCGGCTCCGCTTGCGAAGATGAAACCGCGGCCCTCTCCCGACCACCATCCACCGTGGGGGATGACAGCCGAGCTGGCTGTCATCCCCTTGCTACGGAGATCGGAGATTGATATAGCCACAGCCTTGCCTTCACTTATGGAGGTGAGACCATGGCCCTCTCTGGATTTATCTCCACAGCGGGGAGGTGACAGCCGAGGTGGCTGTCACCTCCCCGCATTGGAGATCAGTTTTGAAAGAGCTCCAGTCCCACCTCCATGTGCAGAGGAACGAACCGAACAGAACCAAACTAATTTGTTCTGGTTCTGTTCGGTTCGTTCCTAAATTACTCTGGATGTCATTATTCGTCCCATTTTTCTTTTTGTGCCCAACTCTAGAAGTGATGTCTACTCAGGTATAGTTAGAAACACAAGGAAGGGGCAGAAACTGAATTTCTGGCATGGAGAAAACTCCACAATCATTTCTCCAATGGTGTTCAGGGAAGCAGCAGCAAATAACAAAATACCTAAAAGACAAACATGAAGAAGGATGGCCCAGGAACAGAACTAGGGGAAACTCTGTCAGTCACGTTAGCAAAAACAATTGGACATGTTTCCTCTCATTTACACTCAGTGTTAAGGCACACAAGGCTGCCATCTTCCCAACAGCTGGTACTAGAGGCTCAAATACAGTGAGCCTTTAAGCAGGTAAAATATAAAGGTAAAATATGGAAGAATGCAAATGTGAGGTTTCTTTTCCAAAGCTGTCAAAGTAAAATAAGGAAATGATAGGCTCTCTGTGTGGTGATAATAACCAGTTACTAACAGGAGACAAGGAAAAGGCAGAACTATTCAACACCTTCTTTGCCTCTGTTTTCTCCAAAAAGGAAGAAAGAGATCCACTGGGACAAAGACTAGATGAGGTAGGATGGGAATTACAACATAGAATAGGTAGAGAGCTGGTACAGGAACACCTGGAAACATTAAATGAATTTAAGTCTCCGGGGCCAGATGAATTACACCCAAGGATGTTAAAAGAACTGGTGGAAGTAATTTCAGAACCATTGGCAATAATATTTGAGAGGTCCTGGAGAACAGGGGAAGTCCCCATCGACTGGAGGAGGACTAATGTTGTCCCCATCTTCAAAAAGGGGAAAAAAGAGGGCCAAATAATTACCGCCCAATCAGCTTGACTTCAATTCCTGGAAAGATCCTAGAGAAGATTATTAAACAGGCAGTCTGCAAATATTTAACAAAGAATGCTGTCATTACAAGAAGTCATCACGGGTTTCTTAAAAGCAAGTCATGCCAGACTAATTTGATCTCTTTCTTTGATAGAATTACAGGCCTAGTGGATGAGGGGAATGCTCTGGATATTGTTTATCTGGACTTTAGTAAGGCCTTTGATAAGGTTCCCCATGGTATTCTTGCTAAGAAGTTAGTAGAAAGTGGGATCGATAGTGCTACTGTTAGGTGGATATATAATTGGTTGAATAATCGCACCCAAAGGGTGACCATAAATGGCCTCTCTTCAGCTTGAAGAGACGTGACCAGTAGGGTGCCCCAGGGTGCTGTTCTGGGTCCAGTGCAGTTCAATATCTTTATTAATGACTTGGAGGAAGGAATAGAGGGTATGCTAATTAAATTTGCAGATGATAACAAATTGGGACTTCTGTCTTCACGACAGAAGACCTTGAGCAGATTCCACTGCCTGAACGGCCCCTCTTGACTAAAGAATTAAATCAAATACATGTTAAAAGAGAGGATGTTTTAGGACTAATTGATAAATTGAAGATTAACAAGTCACCGGGCCCAGATGGCATCCACCCAAGGGTCATTAGGGAACTGAGAAATGAAATTGCCTATCTCTTAACGGTAATATGCAACTTGTCTCTTAAAACGGCCACAGTGCCGTGGGACTGGAGGATAGCAGATGTCACACCAATTTTTAAAAAAGGAAGGAGGGGGGACCCGGGAAACGACAGGCCAGTTAGCCTTGCATCTGGCCCAGGGAAGATGGTGGAAAGCCTCATCCAAGAGAAAATCTTAAAACACATAGAAGAACAAACCTTGCTGAGAGAAAATCAGCATGGTTTCTGCAAGGGTAAGTCTTGTCTGACAAATCTTGTAGAATGTTTTGAAAAGGTCAACAGGCATGTAGATTTGGGTGAACCGGAGGATATAGTCTATCTGGATTTTCAAAAGGCTTTTGACACAGTCCCTCACCAGAGGCTGCTGAGAAAATTGCACAGTCAGGGGATAAGAGGACAGGTTACAAACCATGATGGAGATGTGAACATAAGAACATAAGAAGAGCCATGCTGGATCAGGCCAAAGGCCCATCTAGTCCAGCTTCCTGTATCTCACAGCGGCCCCACCAGATGCGTTTGGGAGTACATGAGACTAGATATCTGTCTCCTGATACCACTCCCCTGCATCTGGCCCTTGAAGTACCCTGGTTTAAAGCCTAGAGATTACACATCTCCATCATGGTTTGTAACCCGTGATGGACTTTTCCTCTAGGAATCTGTCCAATCCCCTTTTGAAGGCATCCAGGCCAGATGCCATCACCACATCCTGTGGCAGGGAGTTCCATAGACTTACAACGCTGGGTGAAAAATATTTTCTTTTGTCAGTTCTTACTCTCCCAGCACTCAATTTGAGTGTATGTCCCCTAGTTCTGGTATTTTGAGAGAGGGAGAAGAGCTTCCCTCTATCCACTTTACTCATGCCCTGCATTATTTTGTGTCTCAATCATATCCCCCCTCAAGCGCCTTTTTTCCAGACTAAAGAGGCCCAATTGTTTTAGCCTTTCTTCATAAGGGAGGTGCCCCAGCCCAGTAATCATTTTAGTCGCTCTCTTCTGCACCTTTTCCAGTTCCACTATGTCTTTCTTGAGATGCGGTGACCAGAATTGTACACAATACTCCAGGTGGGGCCTTACTATTGTTTTGTATAACGGCATTATAATGTTGGCTGTTTTATTTTCAATCCCCTTTTTGATAATCCCTAGCATGGAATTGGCCTTCTTCACTGCTGCCACACATTGGGGAGACACCTTCATGGAGCTGTCCACCAATACACCAAGATCTCTTTCCTGATCCGTCACGGATAACTCAGAGCCCATGAGTTGATAGATGAAGTTTGGATTTTTTGCCCCAATATGCATTACTTTACATTTGGTTACATTAAAATGCATTTGCCATTTCTCAGCCCACTCCTCCAGTTTGGAGAGATCCTTCTGGAGCTCTTCACAATCTTCTCTGGTTTTTACCACACGGAAAAGTTTTGTGTCATCTGCAAACTTGGCCACCTCACTGTTTATCCCTGTCTCCAGGTCATTTATGAACAGATTGAAAAGCACCGGTCCCAGGACCGAGCCCTGGGGCACACCGCTTTTCACTTCTCTCCATTGTGACAATTTCCCATTGACACCTACTCTTTTTTTCCGGGATCTCAACCAGTTCTCAATCCATAAGAGGACCTACCCTCTTATCCCCTGACTATGCAATTTTCTCAGCAGCCTTTGGTGAGGGACTGTGTCAAAAGCCTTTTGAAAATCCAGATAGACTATATCCACCGGTTCACCCAAATCCACGTGCCTGTTGACCTTTTCAAAAAATTCTAAAACGTTTGTAAGACAAGATTTACCCTTACAGAAGCCATGCTGATTTTCTCTCAGCAAGGTTTGTTCTTTTATGTGTTTTAAGATTTTCTCTTGGATGAGGCCTTCCACCATCTTCCCTGGGACAGATGTAAGGCTAACCAGCCTGTAGTTTCCTGGGTCCCCCCTCCTTCCTTTTTTAAAAATTGGTGTGACATCTGCTATCCTCCAATCCTCCGGCACTGTGGCCGTTTGAAGAGACAAGTTGCATATAACCGTTAAGAGATCTGCAATTTCATTTCTCAGTTCCCTAATAACCCTTGGGTGGATGCCATCTGGGCCCGGTGACTTGTTAATCCTCAATTTATCAATTAGTCCTAAAACCTCCTCTCTTTTAACCTGTATTTGATTTAATTCTTTAGTCAAGAGGGGCGGCTCAGGCAGCGGAATCCGCTCAAGGTCCTCTGTCGTGAAGACAGACGCAAAGAACTTCGTTCAATTTCTCTGCAATGTCCAAGTCCTCCTTAACCTCCCCTTTTCCTCCCTCACCATCCAGAGGCCCAATTGGTTCTCTGGCAGGTTTTCTACTTCTAACATATTTAAAGAAGCTTTTATTATTACCCTTTATATTGCTAGCCATGAAAGTCTTTCTTTGCCTCCCTTATCATCTTTTTACATTTCTTTTGCCAGAATTTGTGTTCCTTTTTATTTTCCTCATTTGGGGAGGATTTCCATTTACAGAAGGACCTCTCCTTGTGCTTTAGAGCCTCTCTAACTCCACTCGTTAACCATGCCGGTGTCCTCTTGGACTTAAATGAGCTCTTCTTTCTTTGTGGTATGCACTTGTGCTGGGCCTCTATTATTGTTGTTTTAAACAGGCTCCATGCACTCTGAAGAGATTGGATTCTTCTAACCCTCCCCTTCAGTTTCTCTCTACCTAGTTTCCTCATCTGAGGGAAGTTTGCCCTTCGAAAATCAAGGGTTTTTATGTCTGATTTGGTTGACACTCTTCCTCCGACATGCATGGCAAAGGTAATTGCAGCATGGTCACTGTTCCCCAGAGGCTCAGTGCCATTTACATCCCTGACGAGGTCCTGAGTATCACACAATATTAGATCTAGAGTTGCCTATTCTCGGGTGGACTCCATGACAAGTTGCTCTAAGGCACAGTCATTCAGCAAGTCGAGAAACCCAGTTTCTCTTTCTTGCCCAGAGCTCGCATTGGCCCAGTCAATGTGGGGATAATTAAAGTCCCCCATGATTACTATCCTATCCCTCTTAGCCACCTCCATGATTTCTCTCCTCATTTCAAGGTCCCCCTCAAGTTTTTGATCTGGTGGACGATAGAATACTCCAACTATCACATCACTCTTTGGACCTGGTAGTTTAACCCACAGTGATTCTATGGTGGAGTCAGACCCTCTGTCAATCTCCATTCTGCTGGATTTTATGCCTTCTTTGACATAGATGGCCACTCCTCCTCCAACCCGCCCCTCTCTATCCCTTCTATAGAGTTTATAGTCTGGGATTACTGTGTCCCACTGGTTCTCCACATTCCACCAGGTTTCTGTTATGGCTATTATATCAATGTTATCCCTAGCTGCCAGATGTTCAAGTTCTCCCATCTTTGCTCGGAGGCTTCGAGCATTGGCGTAGAAGCACTTGTACAGTGGGTCCCGCAACAGCTGCTGCCTTGTTCTTCTCCCCCCACAGCTTTTATTTTCAGTAGACGAACTGTCACATTCCGCTATTCTTCCAGTGTTAATACTTGCTATGTCATCTCTATGTGATTCTCTACCCTCTCCAACCTCATTCCCCGAGGATGAGGTGTTCCGAACCGGATGCCACCCAGCTCCTGTCAGCTTTCCCCCAGTTATCAGTTTAAAAGCTGCTCTGCAGCCTTTTTGAGGTTGAGTGCCAGCAATCTGGTCCCATCATGATTCAAGTGCAACCCATCCCTCCTGAACAGGTTTGGCTTGTCCCAAAATGTTCTCCAGTTCCTGACAAATCTAAAGCCCTCCTCTCGACACCATCGCCTCATCCACGCATTGAGGTTTCTGAGTTCTGCCTGCCTGGCGGGACCTGCACGAGGAACAGGTAGCACTTCTGAAAATGCTACCTTGGAAGCCCGGGACTTCAATCTTCTACCTAGCAACCTGAATTTGGCTTCCAAGACTGACCGCTTGGCCTTCCCGACATCATTGGTACCGACGTGTACCATGACCACTGGCTCCTTCCTAGTTCTCTCTAACAAGCTATCTATATTTCTGGTGATGTCTGCAACCTTTGCACCCAGCAGGCAAGTGACCATCCAGTTATCATGCTCCTCACAAATCCATCCCTCCGTATTTCTAATGATAGAATCCCCTAGCACAATGAGCTTCTCTCCTTCAGCCTGCTCATCAACATGTACCTGATCTTTTATCTCATCAATAGTGATGAGGGAGAAATCCTCCGGTGGAACCACTTCTTCCTCTATGTGTGCCTCATGAGGTGTGCTGAGGGAAAGAGCTTCAAATTGATTGTGCAAGATGAGACTCTCTGAGCAATGCCTTGGCCTTCTACTCCTTTGAGTCACATTCCTCCACCCATCCACCTCCTGAGTTGGGGGAGTGACTTCCTCCTCTGAAGTGTGCCCTGTCTCTTCTTGGACCTGGATAGTCTCTTCCGCTCTGTCCAGGAACTGCTCAAGCTTCTTAATATGTTGCTGGTCCACTATGCGAACCTCTAGCTGCTGGACCTTCTCTTCCAATAGCGCTACCAGCTTGCACTTGCAGCAGATGTTGTTCTGTACACGCTCTGTCAAGATAACAAACATGGCACAAGTACTGCAGGTAACTACAGCTGCTCCCTCCAACTCCATTTTAACTATTACAATAAAATGTATTCAAGGTCTCAAAAATGTAAACTTGCACTTTTTTTATCTAGTAAGACTCTTTACTTCTTTTATTGTTTAGTCAATATCTAACAGTGTAGGGGCCGCTAAAGCACCTCTACTCCAACTGCAAGCACGTCAGGAAGTGTAGGACCTCCTGAGGAGTTGCTTGCCTTGGGAACTCAATTAAACCCAGATTTTTTTTTTTTAGTTTGCACGCGCCGTAAGGCGCATGCTGCTGGTAGCAGCTATTTAAAGCTAAAACTCCGCCCCTTGCTCCTGTAAAAAGAAGAAGTTAGCTCTGCCCTTTGGCTGTGTGCTCCTCTGACCAGCTCCTTCCTCTCTGCTGCTCTGCCAGAAGAGGACTGAGAGACTGCTGGTAGCAGCTATTTAAAGCTAAAACTCCGCCCCTTGCTCCTGTAAAAAGAAGAAGTTAGCTCTGCCCTTTGGCCGTGTGCTCCTCTGACCAGCTCCTTCCTCTCTGCTGCTCTGCCAGAAAAGGACTGAGAGACTGCTGGTAGCAGCTATTTAAAGCTAAAACTCCACCCCTTGCTCCTGTAAAAAGAAGAAGTTAGCTCTGCCCTTTGGCCGTGTGCTCCTCTGACCAGCTCCTTCCTCTCTGCTGCTCTGCCAGAAGAGGACTGAGAGACTGCTGGTAGCAGCTATTTAAAGCTAAACCTCCGCCCCTTGCTCCTGCAAAAAGAAGAAGTTAGCTCTGCCCTTTGGCCGTGTGCTCCTCTGACCAGCTCCTTCCTCTCTGCTGCTCTGCAGGCTTAAAACCAGGGTACTTCAAGGGCCAGATGCAGGGGAGTGGTATCAGGAGACAGATATCTAGTCTCATGCGCTCCCAAACGCATCTGGTGGGGCCACTGTGAGATACAGCAAGCTGGACTAGATGGGCCTTTGGCCTGATCCAGCCAGGCTCTTCTTATGTTCTTATGTTCTATGTTCTTATGGGAGGGGCTGCAAATTCCCTAGAGAATAGGATAAAAATCCAAAAAGACCTTGACAGATTAGAGTGCTGCGCCAAAGCTAACAAAATGGATTTCAACAGAGGGAAATATAGGGTACTACATTAGGTAAAGAAAAAAACGAATTGCACAAATATAAGATGGGGGATACTTGGCTGGAGGATAGTACCTGTGAAAGGGATCTGGGAGTCTTGGTGGACCACAAATTGAACATGAGTCAGCAGTGTGATGCGGTGGCCAGGAAAACCAATTTGATTCTTGGTTGTATCAACAGAACCATAGTGGACAATGGTTTCAAACTAAAGGAAAAGAGATTCCATTTGAACATTAGGAAGAACTTCATGACAGTTAGAGCTATTCGGCAGTGGAATATGCTGCCGTGGAGGGTGGTTGAGTCTCCTTCTTTGGAGGTTTTTAAGCAGAGGCCATCTGTCGGAATTATTGTGATGAGGGTTCCTGCATGGCAGGGGGTTGGACTAGATGGTCCTTGAGGTCTCTTCCAACTCTATGATTCTATGATTCTATGATTCTATGATTCTTCAGTCATGAGTGTAGGAGGTAGTAAGGTTTTTTTTTCAGTTTTAAAAACAATATAAAAGATAAGGCACCTTTGAAAGATTGTTTACTGTTCAAATCAAAAGCTAGGCCTTGTATTTGAGTGGGCTGGTGTTCTTTTGTTATTCAAACTGAATTTATTTTTCTGATTGAGACAAAGACCAAGCTCACATATAACAAAATAGGTGCTACTCAGAATTGAAGGTAAAAGAAAATGCAGACTGTAATAGACATGGGCACGAAACAGAAAAATGGTGTTTCGGTTTTTCGTTTGTCGTTGAGAGGTCTGTTTCAGTTCGTTTCCATTTGTCCTGGATGCCTTCAAAAGGGGATTGGACAGATTCCTAGAGGAAAAGTCCATCACGGGTTACAAACCATGATGGAGATGTGTAATCTCCAGGCTTAAAATCGGGGTACCTCAAGGGCCAGATGCAGGGATTTTGGTATCAGGAGACAGATTCCCGTCTCATGCGCTCCCATCCCCTGGTGGGGCCCCAGACCATAAGGAAGCTGGACAGATGGGCCTTTGGCCTGATCCAGCATCTCTTCTTATGTTCTTATGTTCTTTTTCTTATGTCCGGAATTTTTGTTTCATTACCGTCGTTTTTCATTTGTCGTTTCTACCCGCAGAAAAAGCATTCAAATGGTAACATCCCCCAACGCCCCAGACCATAACGACCACAATTTTCGAAAAAAGGGTTCATCACAATTTTTGTTTGTCGTTTCACTGTAACATTGAAATCTATTTTCATGTGTACATTGAAATCTATTTATGTCTCAGCCTGTGGTAGAATTTTTACATGTGATAGATTTCACTAGAAAAACATCTGAATTATTTCCTAAAGCCCCTGTTTTATAGTGTGTTTCAATTAGAGACTTAAAGACTTGTGTTTGAACACAAGTTGCAAATAATTTATTTGCAGTCTTAGAAGATTTTGCATCTTTTTTATATTAAATCTTTTTCCTGGATATCCACTTTAATATTTTTAATGAATTGAATGTTCAGAAACAAATATTCTTTTTTAAAATATATTGCTTAGCAAGCAATAGGAAGCAGGCAGGCAAGCAGGCATTTATATAAAAACTTAAAAGCTGCAGGCATATATTTATATAAAGCATAGAAGAATTGGAAGAGCATATACATCAAAGTCTACAGTAGAGATGGGCACGGAACAAACATTTTTTCATTTCCATTACCGTTGTTTGGCGACTGCAGCGGGTACAGAATGCGGTGGCCAGGTTGGTGGTTGGTGTGGGCAGGTTTGACTGCATCACCCCCATTCTGGCCCACCTGCATTGGTTGCCCGTTGCCTCCCGAATAAGATTCAAGGTGTTGGTTTTGGTTTACAAAACCCTCCATGGCCTGGGCCCTGATTATCTGGCAGAGTGTATCTCCCCACGATTAGAGCTGCCCCGACCCACCCACTCCTCAATGGCTCTCTCTCTCTGGGTAGCCACCCCCAGGGAGGCACGCAGAGTAGTAACTCAGAAATGTGGCTTCTCGGTGGCTGGTCCATCACTTTGGAACAAGCTAATCCAGGCTCCCTCATTGGCATCCTTCAGGAAAGCCCTTAAAACCTGGCTGTTCAGGGATGCCTTTGGCGACTGCTAATGTGGTACCAGTTTTTTTCTCTCCTTTTGATGGTTGTCTAGTTTTTGCCTCTTGCCCAGTACCATTTTATATTGTCTTATTGATGTTTGTTTTTAAGCTTGTTGTGTGAACCGCCCAGAGTTCCTTTGGGAAATGGGAGTGGTATATAAATGCAAATAAATAAATAAATAAATAAATAAATAAATAAATAAATAAATAAATAAATAAGGAATTAACTGATTGCATTCCTTCCTTGTTTTGTGTGTGGATCAGCACCTAAGACTGTTACCGCACTTTAGATTTGAAACGCCTTTTCCTTAAAGACAAATTGGCTTAAAAATCACTGTCCACTTTTCAAATCACTTTTTCTGAAGAGCCCCCTTGGCCACACCCATTTTGACCACTGTGTTTGTTTTTCTTGCGATGACCACTAGAGGTGGTGTTTTTTTAAATCGGTTCCTGCACCCACTTTTAAAGCAATTTGGTCATATTTGCAGACATACTACGCTGCCTTTTTCAGTTTCCCCCATTTCTGTTGTATCCCTGTCATAGTTTAAAGCAGTTCAGCCAAGTGCAAATGGAAAAGCCGACTGCTAAGCAACCACTGAAGTGCGGACTGCCGAACCACTGTAGCAACCATGTGATCACGGGAAGAGATAAGGCGATGCAAAATAAAAAGTGGGTGCTCAAGGAAGTGCAGTAGCAACCTTAAGGTAGATATGAGAAGACTTTGGGTATGGTCCTGTACTCCTATTCTAAACTGGGTTTATACATTCAACATATATTCTGGAATCTTAATTTTAACTTTGAATCTCCTTTTTTGTGTGCAATACACCCTAGTTTTACAAAGCAGGATCTGCATTAAAGGTAGTTGCCTTCCCAGCATGAAAATGCAGCCTCTCATCTGTTATACCAATGAGCCTGTAGGCTCAAGCTGCCATAGATTTATTTCAGCGTTGCCTAGCCAGCATTTTCAGCTTAACCCTGCTGGGTTTCCAATTGTGCCATATAGCTTTTTGTTGTTGTTGCATCCTCCACCAAACTGCATTAAACCCAAAGAATCCTAAACCCACAATTAAAAGGTGACTTAAGATATATATATATATTTTAGCATTTCAATAATGGTAGGAACTGAATGAGGATCATCAATTCTCCTGGCATATAATCGATGCAGGTACTTTGCGAGCAGTCTTCATTTGAGATTTAGT
This sequence comes from Phrynocephalus forsythii, assembly GCA_029282475.1. Taxonomy (NCBI): domain Eukaryota; kingdom Metazoa; phylum Chordata; class Lepidosauria; order Squamata; family Agamidae; genus Phrynocephalus; species Phrynocephalus forsythii. The sequence goes on along the minus strand of JAPFRF010000001.1, from coordinate 176,699,129 downwards.
CAAGTACAAGCTGAAGATACTATAATTCCCTTGGCAAACATTTGATAGAGATTAGTATGTGTGGAGAACAGTAGCCAACACCTTTGGAATTCGGAGACTTCCTTTTGCTTAAGCTGCAAAATAGCAGCAAAATTTGAAGAAGGGAAAAGGAAATGGAAAGGTAGATGTTTAGGAAGAAAACATGAAAGGAATGAGAATTATCCAGAAGGCCTTCAGACCCTAATTTGGTTTCTTTCAACTTTTTTTTTCTACTGATAGTTGCATTTTTTGAGAATGCTTCATGCCACTTCCACTTTTGCTGTGGCTTCACTCCCAAATATTGGTAAAATAGCTCAAATCTAATCTCTTCAGACATCATAAAAGGCTATTGAATTGAAAAGTGGAAAGGAAAAGTTTGAAAGCAGGACAACGATTGGAATGAAAGATCTTCCCCACCCATGGGGGTTCCCCACAAGAACTCTAATAAACCAGGGTTCTAATATATGAAGATGAGCTTCTTCGATGCCCTAAGAACATCCAATCTTGCCTGATTTCAGAAGCTAAGCAGGGTCAGCCCTGGCTAGTGCTTGGATGGGTGACCACCAGGGAATACCAGGTGCTGTGGGCGCCTGGAGTAGGAACTGAAAGACCATTCCAGTATTCCTGCCAAGAAAACTCCATGGAGGTGGAGTCACGAAGGGTCAGTCATGACTGTAATGACACAACACACACAAAATGCCATGGTATTGAGCCTCTCCTTTGCAGACAAGCACCCTCCATCAGGCACTAGTAGAGATGGGCACGAATAAAAAAAATGGCATTTCGTTTGTCGTTTGTCATTTGGAGGGTCCGTTTCGGTTCATTTCCATTTTTCGTGAATTTTTGCAAAAAATTTGTTTTCATTTTCATTTGTTTTGTTACCATTTCATTACCATTTATTTCATTTTTTGTTATTTTTTTAGGATTTTAAGCAATTCACTCATATTGCAGTAATGGAAACGAAATGCACGACAAAATTTCCGGTGTTTCTGTTCGTTTCATTTCATTTTAGAGACAAAATTTGTTTGTCGTTTTGTTACATAATGAAACAAAACAACAAAAACAGAAATGAAAAATTGTTCATTTTGTGCCCATCTCTAGGCACTAGAAATGCTGAATAGGAACCAGGTTGTCAGACTTCCCATTATTTGTATTAACTCAAAATGCCTTTTAAACACCCAATAATGTTGAGTATAATAGGGTTTTCTTTTTTTAAAAAAATGCAATTGTGGAACATGTTGGTTAGTAACTGTTTTACTGTTGATGTGCATAATCTTTTTTTTAACACAATTGTTTTTCAAGACAGGCCACATTCATTTTCTCCAGTACTCTGGAACTTGAACTCTGCCTAACTAACATTATACATTTACACAGTGATGTGAAAAAGGAAGTACACCCTCTTTGAATTGCATGGTTTTATATATCAGGACACAATAAAAATCATCTGGTCCTTAGCAGATCTGAATATTAGGCAAATACAACCTCAGATGAACATCAACGTATGACATCTTACACCATGTGATGATTTATTTGACAAAATAAATAACCACTTCTGTGAAACCACAAATTTGAAATAGGATGTACTTTCTTTTCACATGACTGTCAAGGGAAAGGCCTTTTCTGTGGTGGTACCACAAATGGTCTCCGCAAGATGACATAAATAGCACAGCTCTTCTTTTTGTTTCAATGCCAACACTTTTTTACCCACACATTTCAGTTCTTATATATAAAGCCTCCTTGTCTTTCTTCTGATTGCTTTTGCTTTGTTAGGTTGCTGGTTGGAAAATTTCCTTACCACCCTCCATCATTTATAATATTATGGTGCCTATATTGATTTTTGGTTTTAATTTGAGGTTGAAGAATGATATATCAATTTTAAAATATAGAGAAAAGTATGGAGTTTCTGTCCAAACAGCGGCTGCCAAGATTTTTTTTATTTTCTCTATCAATTATTCCTGTACTTAACATTCCCATAGTGTGGTAGCAACAGAATGGCCACTACATCAATAGGGATGCATTAATGAGTCTTCATTGGTCCATTTCGGAAATATTTTTTTGCCAATGGCTGAAACAAAATGTCACACTGTATTCAAATAATCATCATTATTAAAAGGAGAGGAAAAACTCAGGATGTAACAGAGGTTGAATATTTCTGTAAGTTTTTCTTCCTATTTATTACTTGAAACGACGTAACTTGTAACATGTTGAGTTCACTTTTCATTTGTCTTTAAGTCTGAGGATGTCATTTTGAAGTGGTTCCTTCCTTCTGCTAGGCCCTTTTATATTTATTTTCAGCTCATCATAAGACACAATCAAATCAGGGTTTATTTCTCCTTTCACATGTCAATGTGAAGGAGACCTTCAAATGAAAAAGCTTTTGGCTCCAGTCTTTTTGTGATTTTTCTGTTCTTTTCACCATACATTGTAGGCATAGGCATTTCAGCAGTTAAGTTTACACAGTGCCATTTTTTTCTATTTCTTTTTGTTTTCATCTTCCATGACGCAACTGGACCTTCGGAGGTGCATCCATATCCTGTCTGTCAAATCGGCTGTCAAACTCTGGCAGCAGTTAATTTTGATGAGAGAGATTTGATTTAACTGAGCATTCCATCCAGAACCATTTGTAAAGATTATGAGTGAAAATGCAAATCAAAGCATTCATAGGAGATAAAAATTCCATAGCTGCAGGGATACAGATACTTATCCCTGAAAGTCAAAGGAAGATTCTGGTTGAAAATTGAAGAAAATCATAACTCTATCCACAGAAACTTTTTAAATCAATTCTGTTAGTCAAATCAAAGCAGAAATTTCTATTAAAAAAAAACCCCAAGCTGGGATTCTGCATGAATATATGGAAGGTGCAAAAACTTTGGTGGAAAAATTCCCAAAATTGGAAATTTCAGAAATAGTCAAGTACTGTATTTTATATTTATCTTCCAAAATAAATCCAATAAAAATGTAATAATTTCATTACCAATATTATGTTGACATCTGTTTATTAATAGCAATAAATGGATGCCAACATCAAATTAGTAAAGTAAGTAGTAAAGTCTGGCAGCTGCAGAGCTGCCATTAATTATTTTCCAAGTGGTGATTAGGGATGGGCACGAAATGGAAAAACTGTGTTTTATTTAATTCTGTTTCATCCCCCTGTGTTTCATTTAGTATCATAAGTAACAAAAATTTTCAAAAAAATCATTACTTATGAAACAAAACAAAATGAATCCCCCATGGCAACAGCACTCTAGATGGTGCAGTGGGGGATTCAATAGCCTCCTCCCCACTGCCTCCCATCTGATTTTGACAGTTCAATCCCAGCTATGAGTCAGGGGGTAGTAGGAAAGGAGCACCCAGGTAGAAGTAAATTCCCTGCCTGACTGCTCCTTTCTTCACTGCCACCCCCTCCACTCAGGGGGGTGTTTTGGTCAGGGAGTGCTGTGGGCAGTGGGGCCAGCCCCCATTGCCCACAGCCCTCCCTATCCAAAAATGCCCTGGAAGGAGGGGGAGCACAGTAGAAGGAAGGAGGCAGAGGTAAATTTAAACAGAGCTTCAATTTACCGTTGCTCCCTTCCTTCTTTTTTGTGACCCCCACCTTCCAGCTGGGGCTTTTTAACAGGTTGGGGTTTGGAGAGGGGGAGCCCCTCCCCCCAAACTTCCTGACCTGTTAAAAAGCCCCTGGTGGGAGGCGAGAGAGGGGCAAATAGCAAAAAGGAGCAGTTTCCCCCCTCACTGCTCCTTTCTGCATCTTGCCCCTCCTCCATTTCCCAGCTGGGGCTTTTTGACATGTTGAGGTGTGTGCGTGGGAGGGATGCCCCCGTCTCCAAACCCTGACCTGTCAAAAAGCCCCAGCTGGGAGACGGTGATCACAAGGAGGACGGAAGGGACCAGCGGTAAATTGAAGCTCTGTTTGAATTTAATTCTGCCTCCTTCCTTCTCCCATAGGAAGAAAAGCAAAAGGAGTGGCATTTTCCCCCTCACTTCTCCTGTGCTGGGAGTATGGACACAACTAGGGATTTAATACTACAAACTCCCTGATTGCCTCAATGCTTCCAACACACTTTGCCTATTAACTACCCCCAGCCCCTTTAAAGCTTCATGACTAAGCCCCCTAACCCCCAGATCTTTCCAGATTTCAGGTGATTCCTGAAAATCGCTTCAGGAAGTTACCCCTGCTACTGAGCCATTGAGCCTGTGCTGGGTAGAGGAAGGTATGGGGGTGGGAGTGGAATGTGCCCGCGTAGGAGAAGAGAGGTTAGATATCTTACATCTATCCCCTCTTCTGGTTCCACTTCCAACCTGAAGGTATCAGGTGACCATATCAGCGAACCTACAGGCCACACGGTGCTGTTGTTGAATGCCAGGTCGGTAAAAAATAAGACCGCCCTCATTCATGATGTCATCCTGGATGAGGGTGCCGACCTGGCATGCATTACTGAGACCTGCGTGGGAGAGGAAGGTGGGGTTCCCCTCTCCCAACTCTGCCCACCTGGGTATTCAGTCCAGCACCAGTGTCGCCCGGAAGGTCGGGGAGGGGGAGTTGCTATAGTCTATAGGAGTTCTATCTCCTTGGCCAGGCTTCCTGTCTCCTTGAGAGGAGGTTTAGAGGGCCTGTATTGTATGCTGGGCTCACGAGACAGACTGGGGATTCTGTTGGTGTACCGCCCACCCTGCTGCATTCCAACAGTCTCCCTGCCTGAGCTGACGGAGGTGGTCTCGGACCTGGTGTTGAGGACCTCCAGACTGTTGGTACTGGGGGACCTCAACATCCATGCTGAGGCTGCCTTGGCCGGGGCGGCTCAGGACTTCATGGCCGCCATGACAACCATGGGGCTGTCTCAACATGTCATCAGCCCGACACATGAGAAAGGCCACACTCTAGACCTGGTTTTCTCAACGGGACTGGAGGATGGTGGTTTGGATGTGGAGGGGTTGGTCCTGACTCCATTGTCATGGTCAGACCACTTCCTGGTCAATTTTAGGCCATTAGCTACTCCAACCCGCTGCAAGGGTGGGGGATCTATTAAGATGATCCGCCCTCGGAGACTGATGGATCCAGATGGTTTCTTGAAAGCTCTGGGGGATTATCCGTCTGATATGGTCGGTGCTCCTGTCGAAGCTCAGGTCACCCTATGGAATAGGGAAATGTCCCGGGCAGTTGACACAATCGCACCTAAGCGCCCTCTCCCCTTGCGCAGAGCCCAGACGGCTCCTTGGTATACATCTGAGCTGCGGGCAATGAAGCAGGAGGGGAGACAGCTGGAGTGCAAGTGGAGAAAATACCGCTGTGAGTCCAATCGAACACAGCTTAGAGCCCATTATCGGGCCTATTCTGTGGCAATACGGTTGGCAAAAAGGCAATATTTCGCAAACTGTATTGCTTCCTCAGAGTGCCATCCAGCAGAGCTGTTTCGGGTGGTCCAGGACCTTCTTCAACTGAGAAATACGGAGGAGGTTCTGGACCACTCAGCAGCCCGTTGTGACGAGTTTGCTGTTCACTTTGAGGGAAAAATCGCTCAGATTCGCAGGGAATTGGACTCCACTATTGGTGCAGAATCAAGGGATGTGTCCAGTGCACCGTGCTTAGGTCCAGTATTATTGGATGAGTTTCAATTATTGAGACCCGAGGATGTGGACAGGGTGCTTGGATCTGTCCGTTCTACCACCACTCTGCTCGACCCTTGCCGTTCCTGGCTAATTGAAAGATCTGCCAGGGGGGTTCGCACCTGGGTCCAGGAAGCTGTAAATGCCTCATTAAGAGAGGGAGTGGTCCCTGCTGCCTTAAAGGAGGCAGTAATTAGGCCACTCTGGTGGGTAACTACCAGCCAGTAGCGAACCTCCCTTATTTGGGCAAGGTGTTGGAGCGGGTGGTGGCCGGACAGCTCCAGGCGCTGCTGGATGAAACGGATTTTCTGGATCCATTTCAATCTGGTTTCAGGCTGGGTTTTGGAACAGAGACTGCCTTGGTCGCCCTGTACAATGACCTTTGCCGGGAGAGAGACAGGGGGAGTGCAACCATGTTGATACTCCTGGACCTCTCAGCGGCTTTCGACACCATCGACCATGGTGTCCTTCTGGATAGGCTGGCCAGGTTGGGAGTTGGAGGCACTGTTTTGCAGTGGTTCCGTTCCTTCCTGGCTGACCGTGTCCAGAAGGTGGTGCTGGGGGACAGTTGCTCCGCCCCGTGGTGTTTACGTCATGGGGTTCCTCAGGGCTCAATACTGTCTCCCATGCTGTTTAACATCTACATGGAACCACTGGGAGAGGTCATCAGGAGGTTTGGGCTGAGGAGTCAGCAATATGCTGACGATACTCAGCTCTACCTCTCATTCTCCACCAATCCAGGTGAGGCGGTTTCTGTCCTGAACTCGTGCCTGGGCCAGATAATGGACTGGATGAGGGTTAATAAATTGAAACTCAATCCAGACAAGATGGAAGTGCTGTTAGTGGGTGCTTCGCCGGACAGGTTAGAGGGCCACTTCCCTGTCTTGGACGGGGTTGCACTCCCCCTAAGGGACAGGGTCCGCAGCTTGGGGGTGCTTCTGGACCCTGGTCTAACTCTGGAAGCCCAGGTGGATTCGGTGGCCAGGGGCGCCTTCCTTCAGCTGCAGAAAATATACCAGCTCCGCCCCTACCTAGACGAGCAGAGCCTCATGACAGTTACGCATGCGCTGGTAACATCCCGTATTGCTTACTGCAATGCGCTCTACGTGGGGCTGCCTTTGAAGACGGTCCGGCGATTGCAACTGGTTCAGAATCGTGCGGCGTGGCTGGTGAGTGGTGGGGCCGCCAGAGATCACATCACGCCGATTCTACGTAACCTGCATTGGTTACCAGTTGCTGCCCGAAATTCAAAGTGCTTGTCTTGACATATAAAGCCCTAAACGGCTTGGGACCTAGATACCTGAAGGACCGCCTCCTTCCATATGAACCTACCCGGCAATTAAGATCTAGCCAGGGGGCCCTCTTGAAAGAGCCATCCCTCAAGGAGGTGAGAAGGATGGCTTGTAGACATAGGGCCTTCTCGGCAGCTGCCCCCAAGTTATGGAATGCCCTCCCAAGTGAGATCCGCCTGGCGCCAACATTGATGACATTTCGGCGCCAGGTAAAAACCTTCCTGTTCCAGAAGTTTTTTTAATTGATACAACATAGACTGGGGTCCTTTGATGGCAATTTTAGTGATGATTTTAGTATAAGGTTTGGCTGTTGTTTTAATTATTTATTGATATTTTATGTCTTAACTGTTTTAATTCCTTGTTGTAAGCCGCCCAGAGACCTTTGGGTAGTGGGCGGCATATAAGCTGTAAAAATAAAATAAATAAATAAAAATAAATAATACTTTGGAGCCCCAAGGTAAGTAAATTTTGATTGCATATTTTAAAAATAATTTTGAGTTCTTTTTTTAAAAAAAACACTCTAAAATTACTTACCTTGTGGCACCAAAGTAGCAGAGGTACCTTCAGAAAGCAATTATAGAGAAACACCTGAAATTTGTAAAGATTTGAGGCTAAGGGGGCTGAGCTATAAAGCTCCAAATGTGGTGCCCCTAGGAAAAAAAACCTTCTAATTTGAATTATATAGGATGTGGTGGCAGTGCTATCACTGGCCTGATCAGCTTCCAATTCAAATTAGAAGGCTTTTTCTCAGTGGCACCCCCTTTGGAGCTTCATAACTCAGCTCCCCGACCCCCAAATCGTTCCGAATTTCAGGGGATATGGGGGAAGAGCTTGAGAAAGCTCCCACTACCATTTCCTCTAGAAAAAAAATCATTTCATTCTAGAGGGAAAATGTGTTTTGTTTCATTTGCAATGAAATATTTCTTCCACATTTTGTTTTGTTTTGTTTTGTATGGTTTTGTTAGCTAACATAATGATGAAACAGTGTGTCATTTTTTTGTATGGTGCCCATCCCTAGTGGTGATCCCTTAGAATTCTATAAGAACAAATGCACTTGACTGATTTTTATACAGGTATATACCAATGCATATAGGTGAATATCATGTTCAATACCTGCAGGTGCTGTGCTTCTTCTGTTGGAACTGCCACAGTGAGCTAGTCAGGTCATGTGATCTAGTACATGCATGACCAGTACCATATGCATTGGTGTTACAGCAGCATCTACAATTAATGCAACTTTAAAGGTGAAACTAATATATGAGATAGACTCATTACATGCAAAGCAAGAGAGTTCAAGACATAATTTGTTATAATTGTGATGATTATGGCTTACAGTTTATGAAAACCCCAAATTCACAATCTCAGACAATTAGAATATTGTGAAGGCCTTTTTTAAACTGTCTCTCACCTTTTTTGTTGGAACTGTTTCTAGTAGACATGGGCACGGAGCGGCGAACTCTTCATTTCCGTTTTCGGTTTTTCATTTCCGGAAGTAACGGAAACGGTAATGGTAATTAAGCTGTTACAACTCAAACTTGAACTGAAAAAAGAAAAATTTGGTCGGGTTTTTCATTTCCGTTTATGGCATCGCGACGATCGCATGATGCGAAGCACAGAAAAAGTTTTTAAAAGTTTTTTTTTTTAAAAAACCGACTCCCGGCCGAAAAAGCAGGTGAAAATATGCCTGCCTGAGGCTTTGCCACCTACCAGAGGGGTGGTTTCTGGGGGGGGGGGTCCCCGGCCTTCCCCCCTCCTCTCCTGTCCTGGGCTGCTTGCACCAGGCTGGGGGGTCATCCTCATAGTCTCGCCATGCCATGCGGTGGGGGGGATCCAAAATGGCGACCGCAATTTTTCTTTTGAAATCGTGGTAAAAACACACACCAAATTACCACAGAAACATGTGAAATTTATTTATTTTAAATGCCTGAATTTTAATAGTAGCAGCAGTGGGTTTTTTATAGCAATAAAATGTTGCATTGATTTTATTTTATTTTATTTTATATTATTTTATTTTATTTTTAGACCTGCCCATTTGGGCTGGGCATGGGAAGGGACCATGCAATTTTTTTGATCAATTCCACCAATGGCATGGCCAGGTTTTGACTGACATTTCTGGATGTCTCGGAGGGCATAAAAAGCCATGGCACCTTCCAGAAATCGCAGTCGGGTCTTGGATGTGGAGGGAGGAGGGCTGTGCTGGTGGTGCTTGTGCGATCGAGACAGAGATTATTCGAGGAGGGAGGCCTGGAGGCTTTAGGCTTTAGGCAGGCAGGGGAGGGAATTGATTTTTTATTAGAAAATAATTTCTTTGATTCCCTGCAGCTTTGTCTGGTGAAGGGAAGCAGTTAGAGTTTTTTCTTTGTTCTCTTCTCTGGCTGTTTGTGGGGAGAGGATTTTTCTGATATTGGATAAAGGGGGAGGGTCGACTGGGAGTGGGAGGTGTGGATTTGTTTTAAAATATATTATATACTACCATTTATTTTCTATTTTTCCCAACTTCAATTTGCTTGCACACACACACATTTGGGGTGCAAGGCAAGAACAGAACCTCTATCCTAAGTGGAGAATATTTTACAATATTATTTAGTTTACTAATTACTTACTTCATTGTTTGTTTTTAAACTTGTTGTGTTGTGTGTGCACTTGAACACACAGACACATTCCATTTAAGTGGATCAGAAGAATTTAGAAATTTTTTTATTTTATTCCCTGACTACAACTACTAAACTATATTGTATTTATTTACACCCCAATATCTTTTTGGGAGGCATAATACAACTACTCTCTTTTCACTTCAGGCTTATTTTTGGGTGTGGCTGAAGCCACCTTTCCAGCTGCTGCTGCTGCTGATATCAGCCTTACACAATATTATTTATTCATTACTCCAGCTCATTGTTTGTTTGTTGTGTTGTGTGTGCACTTGAACACACAGGCATGCACATTCCATTTCAGTGCATCAAGTTGAATTCAGAACTTGAATTTAGAAAACTAGTTTTCCAACTACTAAACTATATTGTATTTACACCCCAATATCTTTCTGTTGGGAGGCATAGTACAACAACTCTCTTTTCACTTCAGGCTTATTTTCGGGGTGTGGCTGAAGCCACATGTCCAGCTGTTGCTGCTGCTGATATCAGCCTTACACAATATTATTTATTCATTACTCCAGCTCATTGTTTGTTTGTTGTGTTGTGTGTGCACTTGAACACACAGGCAGGCACATTCCATTTCAGTGCAAAAAGTTGAATTCAGAACTTGAATTTAGAAAACTAGTTTTACAACTACTAAACTATATTGTATTTACACCCCAATATCTTTCTGTTGGGAGGCATAGTACAACAACTCTCTTTTCACTTCAGGCTTATTTTCAGGGTGTGGCTGAAGCCACCTGTCCAGCTGCTGCTGCTGCTGCTTACATTGATATCAGCCTAATCTGTGGGGGTGTGCATTCACCCTACCTACCCCTACCAATTCAATTTCAGTCATTGGGGGGCTGATTAAATAATAAGGCAAACAATTGCATTTGCTGCTGCTGCTGCTGCTGCTTTATTTTGGGGGGGGATACAACACTACCCTACCTCATTGTACAAATTCCAGTGACTCACCACCAGTTCAATTACAGGCAGGGAGGGCCTAATTTGCTTGCACACACCCACAATTTGGGGGGTGCAAGAAACTGAACCTCCTCCAAAAGGGGACAATATAAATCTTTTACAACATTATTTATTCATTACTCCAGCTCATTGTTTGCTTGTTTACATACATACATTTGTTGTGTTGTGTGTGCACTTGCACACACAGGCAGGCACATTCCATTTCAGTGCATCAAGTTGAATTCAGAATTTAGAAAACTATTTTTATTTCATTCTCTGACTGTGCCTGCATGTGCTGCAGTTTTGCTGACTGAGTGCTGAAGAATGGAAGAACAGTTCTTCTGGACGTCCGGTCTGGATTTCGTTTCATTTCAAATACTACCATTTGTTTTCTAGGTTTTCCTCCATTTCAGTGGATCAAGTTGAATTCCAAATTTAGAAACTTATACCAAGGGCCAGCAGGGCAACATTGAAAGCTCGTACAAAAGAACACAGTGTGAGAGTAAGCTTGTGGATCAAAAGGATAAGTTTATTAGAATAGTTTGTTACTTACACAAATATAATAAGAAAATATATTTCTAATACTTTTGAGAAATAAAAAAAGGAGGGGTGGCAGAGCCAGGGGAAAGGGCAGGGGGACACCCACTAAAATAAATAGGGGCACATTTCTGAAGGAAGGCACAGGAAGTAGTGCAGATAGTGATATTGCTGCCACTCCGTATCCAAGAAACAGCTGCACAACCAGCACCACCGGACCATCTTCTGTCACTGAGGGAAGCATGGATGACTGCATGCGAGCCCCATCGCCACCATGCTTTGACATGGACATACACCCCCTTTATCAGGAAGAAGACGAGGACTCGGAATCAGAAACAGGCTCTTTGCATCTGAATATGCCGGATTCTGAGGACCTGTTGGCAGGAACAGATGAAAGGCAGGCTTCAGGCAGTGATGGAAGGAGCAGCCCTCCTTCCACCCAGGACCAGAGTACCACCAGTGACAGCAGCAGTCAATTGTCCCAGCAGGGTACAAGCCAAACCACCACCAGAACAGCAGCGGCAGGCAGTTCCAGAGGGGGCAGTACTTAGCTTCCCTGGTCTTTATAGCAGCCCAGGAATATTTTTTCTAAGGTCAGTATAGGCCCAATATTTCCCCATTGGCCATGGCTGGTATGAGTGTAGTACAACCTAATACCTGCCTTCCTCGATGCGTTCCTCCCTTCCCTGGGGTTTTTGAGCCACTCTGCTTACAAAGTGGTCAGGATGCACTTTACAGCAACCTACCTCAAAGACTGATTAGCAGGGGCCTAGCTCTCCTTACAGCCTTAAAGAAATAGCCCTGTTCTCCTGCATCCACTCTGTCTCCTGGATTGACGAAACTTGGTCTTCTGGAGTGGAGAAACTCTGCCTCCAAAGGCAGAAGCAATCCTCCCTTCTGGCACTTTGGCTTTGTGCCTTCCCTATCCTGGGTGGGTACCCTGCAAGCCTGCCTTCCTCCCTGTAAGCCAGACTTCCTGCTTCCCTGCCTGCCTGCCTGCCTGCCCGCCCCTCTGCCTACCTGCCTGCCTGTCAGGCTCCCAGGACTCCTGGCTTGGAGGAGGCCTTCCAGGTGCTTCTCCTTCAGCCTATCAGCGGTTCAGTGCTTCAAGTTCAGCCTCCAAGCCGACATGCGCCCTGTCAGCCACTCTCCTCGACTTCCCCAGGCAGCAACCCCGGCTGCCTCCGCCTCTAGGTGGAAAATCACTTGAGGAGACCATCTTTAACAGGCACAGTCATCATCAACTATTTTGTTTGGATTTGGGGTACTTTGTCCTCCAACATGGGGGTTCACTCCCAACTGTTACAGTCCAGGTTGGGAAATCCCTTTGCAGAAGGAGGGGAGATTCCTTCCAACTAGCATTCTGGCTTCCAAAGCCGGAAGAAACAATCCCTCCCTAACATTTGCACTCTGGCTTCGTGGCTTTCCTGGGTGGACTGTGTCTCCACTGGGCAGGCAAAACTCTGGCCTAGTGTCCTCCAAAACTCTGGCTTTATAGCCTCCAAAACTCTGGCTTCGTTCCTGAAAGCTTCGTTGAGAGATAAAATTACCAGGCCGGAAACAATCCCTCCCGGAACTTCCCCACCGTTCTGTCTTCGTGGCTTTGCCGCGTGCGTGGACTCTGTCTCCACTGGGTTGGTGGAAATGTCTCCTCCCTGAAAGCTTCATTGAGAGATAAAAGTACCAGGCCGGAAACAATCCCTGTCTCCACTGGGTTGGTGGAAATGTCTCCACTGGGTTGGTGGAAATGTCCTCCTGAAAGCTTCATTGAGAGATAAAATAAAATCCCTCCAGCCATTCTGGCTTCATGGCTTTGCTGGCGTGAAACAATCCCACCCCAGACTTCCCCCTGCCATTCTGGCTAAAAGTACCAGGCCGGCAATCCCGTGTGCGTTGCCGCGTGGGCTCTGTCTCCACTGGGTTGGTGGAACTGGTCTCCTGGTTTTGGAAAACCTGGCCTCCAAACTAGGCGGCTGAAACAATCCCTACCCAAACTTCCCCGCCATTCTGGCTTCATGGCTTAGCCGCGTGTGTGCATGGACTCTGTCTCCACTGGGTTGGTGGAACTGGTCTCCTGGTTTGGAAAAACTGGCCTCCAAAGTAGACAGCTGAAAGAATCCCTCCCTGAACTTCCCCACCAATCTGGCTTCATGTCTTTGCTGCGTGCGTGCGTAGACTGTGTATGCACTGGCCAGTCTAAACTCTGGCTTGGTGGCCTCCAAAGTAGGCAGCTGAAAGAATCCAATCCCCCCGAACTTCCCCGCCGTTCTGGCTTCGTGGCTTTGCTGCATGCGTGGACTCTGTCTCCACTGGGTAGGCAGAACTCTGGCCTTGTGGCCTCCAAAGGAGGCCGCTGAAACAATCCTTCCCCAACCAAGAAAAATTCCCTGGCGCTCTGGCTTCGTGGCTTTGCTGCGTGGAGTCCCATGGACTGTCACGACTCATGAATCGGGCTCAGCTGCCTGCACCCCAACCGTTCAAGGCAGCAGGTCCAACCCCACCACCTGTCATTCCTGCTGTCTGAATGGCTGCCGTTGCCAATCAGTTCTTGAAAAACCAGTGGTCGCTTTGGCTGGCAGTCCCCAGGGGGGGTCCTTTTCTTCCCAGGCAGCCCTTCTTGCAAGTCGGCCCCAATGAAAACAGTTACAGGGTTAGGGTTAGGGTTAGGGTTAGGGTTAGGGTTAGGCCACTTCCAGCGACACGGCAGGGAAGCTGGATGGGGTGGAGGGCAGCGGAGGGTCTCTGCCCTGGAGATGGGCCTGGAAATGCACAACCTGGTCAAGGAGAGAGAAGGTCTGCTCACTCTATGAGCGAACTGGGCTCCTCGATCATCGCACTGGGGCCAAGAATCTGATTCTGAAGCAAAGGACAAACCTGCCCAGGCAGCTCGGCTGGGCCACGCTGGTATGGCATTTCCAGGGTGTTCCCACCGGGTGTTCCCTCTGCTCTGTCCTGATTCTGATTTTGATCCTTGGAGATTCTGCAAGTGAGCTCCTTGGGATACTCCAGCTGGTGATGATTCCCCAAGAGGTTGAGGGGCACTCATCCGGATGAGTGTGTGTGGGGGAAAGCATCTGAATCTCTGACTGCTAGTTGACCAGGGTGGCATTTGCTTGGCTTTACAAGGAGTGTCATGGGGAGGGGACATTGAGAGGAGTAGACCCTCATCCAGATTTGGGGAGGAACGGAATACTGTGTCTCCTGCTGCCTCTGAGAGGTGGAGGGGAAATGAGATGGATAAAGGCTTCAAAACAAAAAACAAAAAAGTATAACAGGCAGCCAGACCAAGTAGGGTGGCCGGTTAAGTCAGCGTTGACCAAGAGGAAAAAAAGAATATTGCATTCTTCCCACTTTGTTTGCATTATTGCATAGGATGCAGTCTTATGCTATGATATATTTATTAAATATATTATTCATCACCCAGTTTAAAGTGTTTTCCGCCTGCTCTGGGTCATTGCGGGATGCCCCCATGCTCTGGGAAGTCAAATTGTGCTAAATCGTGGTAGAAACGACAAATGACAAACGAAACGTCGAAATGACAAATTTTCAAAAAAATTCACGACAAACGGAAACGGAATGAAATGGACCCGTTCTGACAAACGAAAAATCGAAACGTCATTTTTTCTTGTCGTGCCTATCTCTAGTTTCTACTTGTGCATTTAGAATGTTCTTTTTTTCTTTTTTCTTTTAGAAATGCACACCCTTCTTGGACACCTCTTGTTAGAATCTCCTTTCATGGGATTTTACTAATCCTTGTTCTCCATTTATTAAAATTCACTTTTTAAAAAACTCAACAACCCAAAATCAAGGGATGTTCCATCAGACCTGTTTTCCTCCTCTTCCTCTAGGTAAGTTTCTTCAGCAGTTCTCATTCATCCTAGTACTTTTTCTTCTTTTTCTATTGACCCTTACTGATAAAATCTGACAGTGTACATAGTCAAAGAGATCATGCTTTGTCAGCTGACTCAAATCCTTTTCTGATCTTAATTTCTGTGTTGTGCCCAAAATCAGATGATTAAGACCTAATGATTACTTCATCTTCTTATAGAATATCTCCAGTTTTAACACAATGAAGTACATATATTTCTGAGCCAAACAGATGCTAGATTCCTTCAAAGAAAGAAGACATCTGGGCATCTAAGATTCTCAGATGTGCTAGTAGTCAGCATTTAAGAAGTTTGAGAAAATAAATGAGATTCCAGCAGATAGTAATAAAGGTAGACAACATGTGTCTCTTCAAAAAGAGGAAAAAGAAGAACCTGAAATATTCCCTTGGAAGACGTTTTCATTTTTCAAAGTGATGTGTGAAATATGAAGGGGTTCATTTTTCTGGTTCTCTTTTGAGATTCTTCAAGGAGAATCCATCTGCTCTTTCAATATCATTCAGGTCAATTTCCATTAATATCCCACCAAAATTATCATTTGCTCACAATGACTATAGGGATGTGGGGAAGCCCACTATCAGGTCTGCAAAGAAGACACCACCATTACATGCCTCCATCTATCAGCTTTTATTTGGCAATGATAATTCAGTCAAGGTGAAGTAGAAGGAGATAAAGGTAAACTAACCAGTGTTTTTCAACCACTGTTCCGCGGCACACTAAAAATTGAAAAATTACTTTATATATAGTCAATATAGGCACAGAGTTAAATTTTTTAACATTTTCTAATGGTGGTGTGCCTCGTGATTTTTTTCATGAAACAAGTGTGCCTTTGCCCAAAAAAGGTTGAAAAACACTGAACTATACTACTGAGCAGCAGATGTGGGTATGATCTGGCCATCTGGTCGTTTAACCCTCATGCAAGAGGACAGGGCAGTTTAGTTCCCACAAGTGACATTTTGTTGCAAAATTCACATGGCACTAGACTGAAAGGCAGGCATTATATGTCACTGTCCCCTGAAGATTTATGTTCAGTCCTGAAGCGTTTCAGCCACATGCTATAAACATCTTTCTTTTTCAGAAAAAAAAATCATCTGTTACAGAAAGTGTCTCATAAAGCTATTGCTTTTTAAGAAGACTGTGTACTATCTTTGTTCAAGTATATGAAAGGAGACCTAACAAAGTTATTTGGGAAGTCCTGTGGTGAAAATAGGGTGGAATGAGTAACCCATGCGACAGCATGGGTGCCTGCCTATATCTCTCATGTTCGACCAGCATTTCTGGGGTTAAATATGTGAAAATTAAAGAATACGTGCAGTACATGAAGACAGGAGATCAAAACTAATGCACAGATTTGGGAAGACAGAGCTGGCCCCAGAGAGAAGGTGACTGACAGCTGAATCCCCTCAGGAAAGCTCAGGATCCCTCCTTGGACAGTCCTGACTAGAGATGGACTGCAACCTATTTCCATTTGTAGTTCAGTTTGAGCAGCCTTTGTTGCAGAAACAAAAACAAGTGCCTAACATTTTCATAGACATTGCAATTTCCCCATCTGCAGGTGGAGGAGTTTCCATGGCAGAACATAAACTCACAAATAGTGGCGTGACAAAAATCAGGGTATTTCCAATAGGGCAGAAAGTCGGCTGGACCTGATCTCTGTGGTTTGTTCAGGCATAGACAAGAACAGGAAGCCAATGTGTACCTTTACTTTCACACATACACCCATTTTTGTTCTGCCACTTTAAAGCATCACTCAAAATGTGTCCTGCCTTTTTTCAAGCAAATCATGTTGCTGATGGAAAGTGTCATATTTTAGTTAATAGTGGATTGATCCCTTTCGGGGAGATTTTGGAATGTTCAGTCCATTCAAGAAATGCAAAACATATTTGTTTAACCCAAACTCTAATCCTAATGCTAATCTTAACTGTGAATAAATGTGAGTTTTTGTGGAGTTAGAAAATGCCTTAGAACTTCCTTGGTGGAAGGTTTTGGTGGTGGTGAAGTGTGTATTTTGCTGAGGATTGAAGATGAGAAATGGGATTCCCCCCCCCTTTCAGATACAACTGTAAGGATTCAATAGGAATCCCCCCTTGGCAGGAATCCTGGGAATTGCAGCCCAAAAATAGTGCAGTAATACATCTAATTACAAAAGCAACCCATTTCAAATGCATTTTTGTAACTCAAAATTTTTGTAATTCTAAACAGAGTTTCCCATAGGAAATTTCCGTATTGGAAATAGATTAATCCATTCCAAGTGGGAAATCACCCCCAACAAAAAAGAGCAAAAAGCACAATAACAGGAAAGCAAACAACAGAAGATGAGCATCCTATCCTATAACCACTTGATAAATCCACCAAAGAAGTCCCAAAAAGTCCCCAAATATTTCCCAAATAGTAGTTTCAAAAGATCACTGGGAAAAAAGAGGCCCTGGTTCTCAGCTTTCCTGTTCAAATGGCTTGTTCTTCTTCCTAATTATAGCTCTGGAGCCATGTGGACACAAGAAATCCACCAAAGAAGTCCCCAAAAGTCCCCCAAATGGTGCCAAATATGTCTAAAGCAGGCCGTTTGAAAAGGTCATTTAAAAAAGAAAGAAACAGAAGCCCCCGTTCTCAGCTTTCCTGTTAAAAATGGCTCCTTCTGCTTCCTAATTGCAGCACTGGAGTTGGGTGACCACAAGATGGCAATATCGCTATTGCAGTCAAGCAGGAGTCACTTTGAAACAGAATCTTTCCTTTCCTTTCCTTTCCCGTAACTCAAAAAAAAGGGCTTTTTTGTAACTCAAATTTTTCCTACACCCATGGATTTCTATTCGTAACTTGAATTTTTTGTAACATGGCATCCGTAACTCAAGGTACCACTGTCATTTAAAAAGGTATTTGTCTCACCTCTGTGTTGGCCTTTATTGCTGCTAAAGTTGCTTTTGAAGAAGAAGGAAGTTGCTCCTGGTAGTAGTGAAACAATTGATGCAAGTCTCAGTAGAGAATGGGATGATAGTCTCACTATCTAATTAGGATCTGTAGAAGGAGCCTCTCAAAGAACTACCCATCCCATATTCCTTTGAGACTCCCATTAACCCTTGCACCACCAGGAGCAGTTTCCTTCTAGATACCATCTCTGCAGAAAGAGGTAATGTCATGTATCACTTCCTGGAGAATATGAGTGCAGGACAGCATGCCTTGTCACCAGACTCCACTTAGGCAAGTGTGACAATTGTATGGAAAGAATATTGAATGAAGTCATCCTTGGGTCTAATCCGACATGTTTGTCACTGCCCTTCTATATTCTCACTGGAGGAAACAGGAAACTGCAGCCCAATTTAGACAAGTTCCAAGTTACATTTTAATTTTATTTTTAATGGAATGTTAGGAGTTGTTGGAGCTTGCAATGTTTGTTTTTTTGTTTGCATTGGAAGCACCAACCCTATCTCCATTCATTTGCAACACAGCAGCCAGAATTATAAATATTTCATCCAGTGTAATCAACAGCATGTCAAATGTCCTGTTTCATAGAATCCCGAGTAATGGAAAAGGTCAGATGGGGGGGGGGGAGCAACCACAAGAAGAACATAACACAGACAGGGTGAAAGGTTTACAAGCCCCAAATGTTCTCTCAGTAGAGAATGATTTGTGTTTTTTTTTTCTGGAATGGGGAGTGTAAGGTTATCAGTTTGACAAATGTCTGCCACAAATAATGTCAATCAAAAGTGCAGGTGTTGTGTAGGAGGGGTGGCGTTGAAGCAACACTCTGTGGAATTCAAGTTCACACATTTTCTTCCTTGGTCAAAAGCAACACTCATCCATGACTCATGGGAGAGAGGAAGGTGATTCTCAGCTGGAGCTTCTTTTGCTGATAAATGATACTGCTCCTTCATGCCTCCAAGAAGAGAATGTGAAAGGTAATACAAGACCTATAAGAAAGACTGTTTTTGTAATCAATCTCTGGTAGCTGTTACAAAAGGATTATGACTCACCACATAGGATCACACTCCTTTTTACATAGTCTTCCAAGAAAATAAAAGCCTGCTGACTGTCCATCTTTCTCACAAAACAGGTTTCTTAACTCTTTGCCAAAACCCATGAGGTACAGAGCTTTGAAATAACAAGTTACAAATAATTCCATTACTGATTTTTCCAGAGGTTACAAAGACATTGCATTTCAAAAGCAAGGCAGAAATTACCTGGTTGGTAATTTCTGCCTTGCTTTTGCCTTTCTGCCTACCTTTTTAAGTTCTGTCAGGATATTCATGCTGGGGAAGTTTCAAAGTAATGTTTTATAGAAGACACCTGTGGAAGAAGGCTATAAGCCTAAGTGACCTTGGCTTAGTGGCAAGAGTTTCAAGATCCCAGAAGTGGATAGAGAGAGATTGTTGTTGTTGTTGTTGTTGTTCAGTTGTTCAGTTGTTCAGTTGTTCAGTCATGTCTGACTCTTCGTGACCCCATGGACCAGAGCTCGCCAGGCCTTCCTATCCTCCACTGCCTCCTGGAGTTTTGTCAGATCCATATTGGTTGCATCAATGACACCGTCCAACCATCTTATTCTCTGCCGTCCTCTTTTCCTTTTGCCTTCAATCTTTCCCAACATCAGGGGCTTTTCCAAGGAGTCTTCTGTCCTCATGAGGTAGCCAAAGTACTGGAGCCTCAGCTTCAGAATCTGTCCTTCCAGTGAACATTCAGGGTTGATTTCCTTCAGGATGGATAGGTTTGATCTCCTTGCAGTCCAGGGGATTCTCAAGACTCTCCTCCAGCACCACAGCTCAAAAGCATCATTCTGCAGCGATCAGCCTTCTTTATAGTCCAGCTCTCACTTCCATACATCATTACTGGAAAAACCATACCTTTGACTCTCCTGACCTTAGTTGACAAAGTGATGTCTCTGCTCTTTAGGATGCTATCTAGGTTTGCAATTGCTTTCCTCCCAAGAAGCAGGCGTCTTTTTATTTTGTTGCTCAGTCGCCATCTGCAGTGATCAAGGAGCCCAAGAAAATAAGACAGAGAGACATACTAGCACATATAAAAACAAAGACTCAGATACTCGGGTGTGTGTGCCAAGTCAGGTGGCGTACACTAGCAAAGGTGATTGGTTGGTAATATTATATATACTAGATGTAGAGCACAT
The DNA here is from genome assembly GCA_029282475.1 of Phrynocephalus forsythii. NCBI lineage: Eukaryota > Metazoa > Chordata > Lepidosauria > Squamata > Agamidae > Phrynocephalus > Phrynocephalus forsythii. Next base: position 176,679,091 of record JAPFRF010000001.1, on the reverse strand, counting down.
GTAAAATGGGGTTTTGTAAAGTTTAGAAGAAGGTTTGTGAAAGTTTTGGAAGCTTGGCTGTTTGATGTTCATATTGATGCTGTGTTGCTGTTTGCAAGCTGGAAGTTCTATGTTGGATGTATCATTGCCCACCCAGCCCGGAAATAAAGAGTCAAGACACATTTGTGGGATTCAAACTGGGCCACAATTTATTGATATGAAATTCACTCAATTCAACTGTTAAACGTCCCTTAATCTAGGGGGCCTGAATATAGTGCAAGCGGATCAGTTAATGATTTCTAATGGGGTCACGAATAGTCGGACATGAGCAAACAACTGAACAACAACAACAATATTAGTAGAAGGGAGCTGCCCACATGTTCAATGCCCTCCTAAAACCTGCAGTCTGGGCAGCCCTCATTCCTCATCTTTGAACCTATTTATACCTAACACCTAATGTTCCTAATATTCTAATCCATTTCCTAATTGTTATTGAGGGCTACCAGCTAAATAAAGGCACATTATTCAATACATTTTACCTGACTTGACTTAACCACTTGCTCTATCCACATATTGTGACCAGTTATAAACCCTCCCTTAGTCTAAAGAGAACAGGATGGGCGAAAACACCACTCCAGTCCAATCTGTGTGGCAGCCAAAAATGCCCATCCAGCCTTTACATGACCTGCTAATATCATTCTCTTCTCTGGGAAGGAGGGTGGGGAGAGGGCTGAATACATGGTGAGGCCTTATGAAAATTGACACACCTGCCAGCAGCCCCGTAGGATGCACCCATGTGAAGCCAGGCAGGCAGGTAGGCCAAGGAGCCCCTGGCCTAGCACTTTGGGCGCCCAGAACAGCCATTACTTGAATGTTTGATATTTACTCTGCTGATTGCTGAACTTGGATTTAAAGTTGCCAAAACTGTATATATGTAAATAGATTGCTGAATGAAAGAACTCTTTTTGTTTTCAATGGATTCCTATGGGAAAGCGTGCCTCATAAGACAATTTTTCCTAGGATGAATGCCCCCCTGGAACCATTAAAATTGTCTTATGAGGCAATACTGTACTTTTAAATTACAAATGATTTTTTCCTATGGGTACCCCCATTTGGAGTTGAATAACTTGGCTCCCTGTATCCCAAACCTATCCAAACAGGGGATGGTTAAAGAGGAGAGCTTGAGGAAGCTCCACTACAATTTCCATGCTGCTAAATGCCTGGAATCAGTATTTTCAAATACTTTTAAATTACAATTTTTCCCCTGGGGGTACCCATTTGGAGTTGAACAACTTAACTCCCTATACCCCAAACCTCTCAAAGTTTGGGCTGCTTCAATGGGAGAGTGTAAGTAAGCTCCACTGCCATTTCCACACTGCTAGCTGCCTGGGATCACTATTTCCAAGCACATAACATTGCAATTAGAAATGTTTTTCTGTGGTGGCATCCCCTTTGAAGTTGAATAACTCAGGCACCTGAATCCCAAATCTCTCCAAATTTGAAGGGCTTAAAGGGGAGAGTGCACAGAATTTGGTGTCTCTAGGACCCATGGAACCCATTTTATAGAATAACAAATCAGTTCATTAATGTTTCATTGTGTACAATTTTCTTAAAATGAATTCATTTCTAACGAAACTAATCACAGGGGAACAAAATGAAATGAAATAAAATGAAACTGATTTTTTTCCATCATGCAGGCAGGGACCACAATACCAGTTGTGTCGGGCCATGGTCGGTACGCTAGGAGCTGGGGGGTTAGTCGGATAAGAAGAACTCGGGCCAGGCATCTTGCGCCTGTCCCCCGTTCTGACCCCTCAGCTCACTGTCACGAGCCTCGGAGCCACTCCGCCAGTGCCTCCGATCTTTCCTGCCTCCTGTTGAACGCCAGGTCGGTTCATAATAAAATACCCATCATCCGTGACACCATCGCTGATGGGAGGACCAACCTGGCATATGTCACCGAGACCTGGTTGGGTGCAGAGGGGGACGTCCCTCGCCCAGCTGTGCCCCCCTGGGTTTCTGGTACAGGGGGTGGGAAGATCGGAGGGTCGTAAGGGGGGTGGGGTGGCCATTGTTTACAAAGATACTATTCAAATCAGCAGGGCCTCGACGTTGGTGATTCCAGGTTTGGAATGTGTCCATCTGTTGGTTGGGCAGCGGGACAGGTTTGGCATTGTGCTCGGTTACCGCGCTCCCCGCAACCCAGCACAATCCCTACCAGAGCTCACCGAGTTCATCGCCGCAGCTCTGTTGAGAACCCCCCGCCTTCTGGTGGTGGGTGATCCCAACGTGCATGCTGGCGGTGACCTGTCTGGTGCTGCTCTGGATTTCATGGAGTCCATGACCTCCATGAATCTGTCCCAGCATGTTTTATGCCCAACCCACAGATCTGGACACACCCTGGATCTGGTATTTTCCTCCATGTCTGAGGATTCGTGTCTGAGGGTGTGGGACATTGCTCCCACCCCTGTGTCATGGTCAGACCATCACCTGCTGTCTTTCTCTGTATCAATCGCCGCCCCACCCCGCGTGGACCTTTGGCCAACTGTATGGGCCTGCCCCCGAAGACTCCTTGACCCTGATCGGTTTCGTGAAGTCTTCGGAGGGCCTCCTGGTGGACTGGCGGACGATCTGGTTGACTCCATGGTAGACCAATGGTTTAACGAAACATCCCGGGTTGTCGACCAGATCGCCCCCAGGCGCCTCATCCGCTGCCGAGCTCATTCCTCACCGTGGTTCACGGAAGAGCTTCGAGCGATGAAGCAAGAACGGAAGAGGCTGGAACGCAGCTGGAGGAAGAACCGGTCGGCGACTAAGAAGGCTGCAGTCATCGCACAGTCCAGGCGCTATGTTCACGCAATCAGGGTGGCCAGAAGATCTCATAACACCCTGAGAATTAGTGAGGCCTCGAACTGTCAAGCGGAGCTCTTCCGTGTGGTTCGTGACCTCACTAATCCTGGACTGTCCAGGCCTCCTCCTACTGATTTCAGTAGTGAGCATTTTGCAGCCTTTTTTCGATCAAAAATTGAGGCAATCCACCCTGGTTTTGAATCCTGTTGCTCTAGCCCACTCTCGGCACCCCCGACGGCTGCGCCCCCTCGGTCTCCTCGCATGGTCGAGTTTGGGCCTGTCACCTCACTTGAGGCCTCCAGGGCAATTGCCCACTGCTGGCCCGCGTCCACCCCCTTCGACCCTTGCCCATCTTGGCTCTTGAAAGCCATTGGAGGGAGCATATCAGAATGGGCATCTATCATCGCCACAGCCTCCTTCAGGGAAGGGATTTTTCCCTCTCGCCTGAAGGAGACTGTGGTAAAGCCCATTCTGAAGAAACCCAACCTAGCATAGGGCGATTTATCCAACTATTGTCCGATTGCTAATGTTCCTTTCATGGGCAAGGTGATCGAGAGAGTGGCCATGATCCGGCTTCAAATACATCTGGAGGGTGAGCACATCCTGGGTCCATTCCAGTCTGGGTTCAGGCCCAGTCGGGGGACTGAGACAGTCTTGGTCGCTCTGCAAGATGACCTCCTCCGGGGGGCCGACAGGGGGTGCTCCTCCTTGTTGGTCCTTCTGGACCTGTCAGCGGCCTTTGATACCATCGACCACGGTATCCTGCTGGATCGGCTCTCCGAGGCTGGGATTGGAGGCACTGTTCACAGTTGGTTCCGATCCTTCCTCGAGGACCGTCCCCAGCAGGTTCAGCATGGGGGCGAGATGTCGGCTCCTTGGATACTCCCTTGTGGGGTTCCACAGGGGTCGTCTCTCTCTCCCATGCTGTTCAACATTTACATCAGGCCACTGGCAAAGGTCATTAGGGGACATGGAGTCTGCTGTCATCAGTACACTGATGACACACAGCTCTATGTCTCCTTTTCCACCGCTGCAGATGAGGCTGTCTGGACCCTCGATCGGTGCTTGGGTGCAGTCATGGAATGGACCAGGATTAACAGGCTCAAACTCAACCCCAATAAGACCGAGGTTATGTTCTTCGGGGCTACCCCATCCAGCTATGGTGGCCCATTTCCCACCTTGGAGGGCGTTTCCCTCAGGCCATCGGACTCTGTCCGGAATCTGGGAGTAGTCCTGGACCCAGCGCTCACCATGGAGGCCCAGGTGTCCGCCGTGTCCAGGGCTGCCTTTTTCCACCTTTGTAGAATTGCCCAGATTCATCCGTACCTGGATGGGGACTCCCTTAGAACAGTGGTCTAGGCGTTGGTGATCTCGAGACTGGACTATTGCAACGCGCTCTACATGGGGCTGCCCTTGAATCTGATTCGGTGTCTGCAGCGGGTCCAGAATGCGGCGGCCAGACTGGTGGCAGGTGTGCATCGATTCGAGCACATCACCCCAGTTCTGGCCCGCCTGCATTGGTTACCCGTTGCAGCCAGAATCAGATTCAAGGTCCTGGTTTTGGTTTACAAAACCCTCCATGGCCTAGGACCTGGCTACCTGACAGAGTGGATCGACCAGCCGTCAACTTCGGCCCGTCCAACTAGGTTGTCGCGGGCGCACATGCTGCGCGTGGCCACGCCCAGGGAGGCTCGGAGAACTTCCACTCGCTCCCGAGCCTTCTCTGTGGCTGGCCCGACGCTTTGGAACCACCTACCAGCAGAAGTGCGCCTTGCAGAGTCCCTGCCTGCCTTCCGGAAGGCCCTTAAAACCTTTCTCTTCCGGGAGGCATTTGGATGATTTTTTTCTCCTCCTTCCCGCCATCGCCATCTCCTGCGCTTCGCTGTCTTACCTGTTTAGTTTCTATAATATTGTGGAATTTGTTGTTTTCTTAATATGTTGTAAACCGCTCAGAGTTCCCGACCAGGAAGATGGGCGGTATATAAGTCCCACAATAAATAAATAAATAAATAAATAAAATTTCATTCCCATCCCTAATCTTGACCAATGTCACAGGAAAGAAATTGCATTGATTTTCTAGAGATCCTCACGGTGCAGTGGTTAAACTGCTGTACTTCAACCATAACTGTGCTCATGACCTGGGATTTAATTCCAGGTAGCCTTCCATCATTCAGACTTGTATCCCTTTGAGCAGGGCTGGTGCTAGGTTTTTTTGCGCCCTAGGCGAGGGGTGGGGGCAGGGGCAGGGGGTGGGGCAGGGGGCAGGGGGCAGGGGTTATCAGGGTAGTGGGTGGGCAGGGGGCAGGGCAGCGGCGGGTGAGCGGGGCAGAGGGCGGGGTGGGCGGCAGTGGGTGGGCAGGGTGGTGGCAGACAGTGGGGGCGGGGGCGGGGGGTGGCAAATGGCAGGGGCAATGGGCATGGGGGCAGAAATGGGCACGGGGGCAGCAGTGGACAGTGATGGGCGGATGGCAACAGGCAGCTGAGGGGCGGTGGGGGGACGGACGGCAGTGGCCAGCGGCGGGAGGCGGCAGGGGGGCGGCAGGCTGTCCAGTGCCCTCTCTCCATTTTGGCGCCCTAGGTAACTACCTAGTTCACCTTAATGGAAGCGCCGCCCCTGCCTTTGAGGTTGGTAAAATGAGTAGCCAGCTTGCTGGGGGGGGCAATGTGTAGCCTGTGTGATTACTTGCAAAGTACCCAAGAGTGCTTTAAATGCTATGGGGCAGTATATAACCCACATGCATTGGATACTTTTATATGGGAGACAGAAAACTGGATAGCTCAGAGGTTTAGGATCCTGGCTGAGGAGCCAGAGGTTGGGAGTTTGATTCCCCGTTGGGCCTCCTTGACACAGGCTGATCTTGATGATCCCAGGGTCCCTTTCAGCTCTGCAGTTCTAGGATTCCAAGACAAAATGTTGAGACAAAATTTATCACCAAAAAATGCCAAGCCCTTTCTTGTGAACTTAGCATTTAACAATAATACCAGTGATAACTAACCAGATTCTAAAAGCTGAACAGATACAGAAGGTATCAGAGATGCTGTTGAGTCTACTTCTTGTTTTTTTCTTTTCTCACTAGAGCTTAAATGTCCTTGTGCATGCAAACCAGTCTGTGAGGTCTTTAAAACCAAACAGCACAAATTAGTTGGTATTTGGACAGAATTAAAGAGTGCCCTTAGCTTGAAAAAATATAGGTTCCACGTGCACAGCAAAAGAGAGGAGAGCTCTACGCAAGCAGCAATAATAAAGACAGTGGCCAAATGGAAAGAGATATTCAAAAATACTGTACATGGGCCAAACCTTATTCCTGGACTGTGCACAGAGGATCTCTGCCAGGGCATTACATCCACGTGGCTGCATCTTTGAAATCTTTTCAAGAGATGTCCCATGAAGCCAAAATGCTTTTGTCAGAAGTCTGTCTATGGTGGAGAATTCTCATTCCAGTCTTCCAATAATGCAACAGCTTAAGCTCTTCAGTAATTCTCAGGATTTGCTTTGATTCTAAACAACCTGATTACTGAGCCTGTTATGCAAGGCTTTTTTAAACCAATGTCTATTAGTTAGGAGCTAATTCAAAGGAACAACAGGAAGAATAGCAGCAGCAGCAACAGCAAAAACAATAACAACTAGACATGGGCACGACCAGGAAAAATGACGTTTTGAGTTTTCGTTTGTCGGAATGGGTCCGTTTCGGGTTGTTTCCGTTTGTCATGAAAATTTTTCAAAAATTTATCATTTCCGTTTGTCATTTGTCATTTCCACCGCGATTTAGTGCGATTTGACTTCCCAGAGCATAGGGGCGTCCCGCAATCAGGGCCAGTGCTGGGTGTTTTTGCGCCCTAGGTGGCAGGCGGGCGGGGGGGTTGGTGGCGGGGGGAGGGGCGGGCGGATGGTGGTGGGGGGGGCCCATGGGTGGGGGGGGGCCGCAGGGGGCGAGTGGGCGGGTGGCGGCACAGGCGGACGGGCGAGTGGGCAGTTAGGATATCACTTAGGATAGAGGTTCTGTTCTTGGCTTGCACCACAAATGTGTGTGTGTGTGGAAGCAAATTGAAGTTGGGAAAATAGAAAATAAATGGTAGTATATAATATATTTTTTAAATAAATCCACACCTCCCACTCCCAGTCGAACCTCCCCCTTTATCCAATATCAGAAAAAAATCCTCAAACTACCAGAGAAGAAATAAAGAATAAACTGCTATTCCCTTCAGCAGACAAAGCTGCAGGGAATCAAAGAAATTATTTTCTAAATTCAATTCCCTCCCTGCCTGCCTAACTTAAATCCTAAAGCCTCCAGCCTCTCTCCTCAATCTCGATTGGATCACACCAGCACCAGCAGCCAGCCCTCCTCCCTCAACCACATCCATACACCGACCCGACTGCGATTTCTGGAAGGTGCCTCGGCTTTTTATGCCCTCCAAGACATCCAGAAGTGTCAGTCAAAAACCTGGCTATGCCATTGCTGGAATGGTTCAAAAAAATTGCATGGTCCCATCCCATGCCCAGCCCAAATGGGCAGGTCTAAAAAAATAAAAAATAAAATAAAATCAATACGACGTTTTATTGCTATAAAAAAACCACTGCTGCTACCATAAAAATTCAGGCATTTAAAATAAATAAATTTCACATGTTTCTGTGGTGATTTGGTGTGTTTTTTGACCATGATTTCAAAAGAAAAATTGTGGTCGCCATTTTGGATCCCCCCCCACCGCATGGCATGCAGCGAGAGACAGACAACGAGGATGACCCTCCCCCAGCCTGGTGCAAGCAGCCCAGGACATGGGAAGAGGGGGGGAAGGCCGGGGACCCCCCAGAAACCACCCCTCTGGTAGGTGGCAAAACCTCAGGCAGGCATATTTTTGCCTGCTTTTTTGGCCGGGAGTCGGGTTTTTTAAAAAAACTTTTAAAAACTTTTTCTGTGCTTCGCATCGCGTGATCGCTGTGATGCCACAAACGGAAACGAAAAACCCGACCAAATTTTTCTTTTTTCGGTTTGAGTTCGAGTTCTGATGGCTTAATTATTGTTACCATTTCCGTTATGTAATGGAAACGATAACCAAAAACGAAACAATTTCGCTGAGTCGTGCCCATGTCTAATAACAATCAACAAGGGTTTTGTTTTATGACAAGCAGATGCAGTCTGCATGAATCAACCAGGATTATCTCCCTGGAGAAGCCCAGCCATAATTTTTAAGGTAAAAGAGATGGCACAGAACATTTGTCCCTTTTCATAGGCAAAAATAATATTTGGTGGCAATTTCCTTGAATCTTATCCCCCTGCCCCATTTTTCTACTCATTTTTATAGCAATTCTACCTCCCCTTTCTCTCCTAGAATAATGGAGTTTGAAGAGACTTCAAGGGCCATCCAGTCCAACCCCCTGCCATGCAGGAACCCCCATCACAGTACTTCCGACAGATGGCCATCCAGCCTCTGCTTAAAAATCTCCAAAGAAGGAGGCTCCACCACCCTCCGTGGCAGCATATTGCACTGCCGAACAGCTCTAACCATCAGGAAGTTCTTCCTAATGTTCAAATGGAATCTCTTTTACTGTAGTTTGAAACCATTGCCCCGAGTCCTAGTCTCTGAAGCCATGGAAAACAAACCTGTTCCCTCTTCAATATGACATCCTTTCAAATATTTAAACACAGCTATCATATCCCCCCTCAGTCTTCTTTTTGAAAGGCTAAACATTCCCAGTTCCCTAAGCCATTCCTCATAAGACATTTCTTCCAGACCTTCAACCATCCTGGTCTCCCTCCTCTGTACCCACTCAAGCTTGTCAACATCCTTTTTAAATTGAGGCTCACAGAACTGGACACAGTACTCCAGGTGGGGTCTGACCAGAGCAGAATAGAGTGGTACTATCACTTCCCTTGATCTAGACCAGTTTTTTTTTCAACCAGTGGGTCCTCAGATGTTCCTGGACTGAAACTCCCAAAAACCCCTTCCAGCACAGCAAGTGGTGAAGGCTTCTGGGAGTTGCAGTCCAGGAACATCTGGGGAGCCACAGGTTGAGAACCACTGATCTAGACACTATTCTTCTGTTGATGCAACCAAGAATCACATTGGCTTTCCTGGCCACCACCTCACACTGATGACTCATGTTCAATTTGTGGTCCACCAAGACTCCCAGATCTCTTTCACAGGTACTATTTTCCAGCCAGGTATCTCCCATCCTATCTCTGTGCAATTCATTCTTTTTACCTAGATGCAGCACCCTACATTTCCCTCTGTTGAAATCCATTCTGTTAGCTTAGGCCCAGCACTCTAATCCGTCAAGTTCATTTTGAATTTTCATCCTGTCCTTTAGGGAATTAGCAACCCCTTCCAATTTGGTATCATCTGCAAATTTAATTAGCATACTCTCTATTCCTTCCTCCATGTCATTAATAAAGATACTGAACAGCACTGAACCCAGAACAGAACCCTGGGGCACCCCACATCTCTCCAAGCTGAAGAGAGGTCATTTATGATCACCCTTTGGGTGTGATCAGTCAACCAATTACAAATCCACCTAACAGTAGCTCTATCTATCCCACTTTCTACTAACTTCTTAGCAAGAGTACTATGAAGAACCTTATCAAAGGCCTTACTGAAGCCCGCATAAGCAATATCCACAGCATTCCCCTCATCCACCAGGCCTGTAATTTTATCAAAGAAAGAGATCAAATTAGTCTGGCATGACTTGTTTTTAAGAAACCCGTGTTGACTTCTTGTAATGACAGCATTGTTTGTTAAATAATTACAGACTGCCTGTTTAATAATCCACTCTAGGATCTTTCCAGGAATTGAAGTCAAGCTGACTGGGCCATAATTATTTGGGTCCTCTTTTTTCCCCTTTTTGAAGATGGGGACAAAATAAGCCCTCCTCCAATTGATGGGGACTTCTCCTGTTTTCCAGGGCTTCTCAAAGATTTTTGCCAATGGTTCTGAAATTACTTCTGCCAGTTCTTTTAATATCCTTGGGTGTAATTCATCCTCCCCTTACTTTGTGTCTGCTAGTCCTTGTCTTTCCCTGAAGCTGTTGCTATTATAACATAGCGCAATATCATTGTGGTGTAGTTGTCAGCCTGAGATATCCATGCAGATCTATGGCACTCATGTTATCTAGGGCTACACATTCTCTATTTTAGGTCTAACATCCCTGACAGGTGTGTGGGGGGGAGCCATGTGAGGTGGGGCATGATTACTCCCCATGATGAACATACTAAATGATTAGGAGGTATTGAATCAAGCCTTGTAAACCCATTAATTCAATGGTTCTACTATAACTGGATCAATAAATGGATTTAACCACATAACATTTTTCCAAAGGATGCTATAAAACCTAAAGCTTCAGAGGAAAGAAGAAAAAAGTGAATGAACATCAGCAAATATAGTGCTGCTAACCATTTTTCTGGAAAATTGTTTCATTGACTTTCTGCTATAACCTGTGTTTGGTTCAGAAAGACGCCTTGCCCAGTTTGCTGGGATATGAGCTACACTTGGTGTGAGGTGCATGTGACATGAACATCTGTTGTGTCTCCTCACAGGATGTGGAATTCCCTATCTCAGATCATGTCTCAGGACTCCATGAGAATTTTTTTTCCAAATAATAGGAGGTTAATTTTCTCTTCTTAAAATGTGTTCGCAGGTTTGTAATTTCTGTTTTATCTCAGTAATAGTGATGCTTATGTTATTAAAATGTTTGGACTTGTTTGCATACAAACTCAATCCTACTCAGAGAAGACCCACTGAAGTAAATGTAACGTCAATAGAGTGTGGCTAAGTTTGGGTGTCATATGGACTTGGGATTGTTAGTGGTCTCCATTTTTTCTAAATGAAGGAATAGTGGAATAAAAATTTGTTAACAAAAAGAAAGTAGGAAAAAATAAGAAAACAAAATAAACCCTCCTCATATACCAACTGTGACAAACAACTCAGACTTCGTTATAAAAATACATTGTATTGATATATGAATGTACACACCCGCACACAGACACACACACACACACACACACACACACACACACACACACACACACACACACACACACACACACACACACACACAAGCATACTTGGACCACAGCTCTGGAACCCATGCAACAGCCTGTTTTGTCCAGTTGTAATCCAAGGTGTACATCTAATTAATCAGCCCAGTTACAGTAATGGATCTCAATGTTGACACACCAATTTCCCATTGATTCACTGGCTCTACTTTAGCTGGAACTAATGGTTCTAGCTTCAGCTTCAAGTTTGCTGTCCTTGATGGGAATACCACAGTGGGAGCATTCCATGGATGGAACTAATTGATTTTGTGACATGAAAATTCGACAGATGTCATGAAGTCTCTTTTCAAGCTGAGACAATGTTCAGGAGAAGATTGATAAATTCAAGGGAAGTGAAGAGTTTCATAAAACTAGTAAAACATTTCTTAGAAGGGGTCTATGCTTATCTAATTTGTATGTTTAAATTTATGTGCAGTTACATAGTCAGATGAGATATATAATTGGGGGAGGAGTGTTGTACTATCCTTGTGATCAAAATAATGAATATTAGAATTGAACTAAAATGAGTCCACCGCTGTTTTCTATTCTCTTTCACATTTACCAAAAAGAGCCTTTCTCTGTGTATATCTGCCTATCTGGTAAACTTTTATTGTCCACTGAAATGTCATCTGTGTTTCAAGAAGGTGTTTTAAAGCTTCTGAGTCTACCTTTTAAAACATTTGGGATCTGACCGTTCTTTCACACAGCTCAAAGAAGCAGCTCATGGGAATGTCATAGCCTTAATAGCAAGGGAACTGTGCAATCCTTAATTAGTCTGACCAACTTTTCATGACTAACTCCAAAACCTTTTTAAAAAACAGCTTTTGGAAATGTTTTATTTAGTTGTCTCTGAGCAGTTGTGGTTCATTTACAAGCAGAGGAAGACACAAAGAGAAAGACATTTGGGTTTTCTCTGCTATATATTTTTCTGCTTGGTGGAATTTTTTCCTTCCCAGGAAAAACACAGTGTAACACACAAAACTACATTGCAAGTGCTTGATTTTACCACTTTCCCAGAGATTTGCTGAAGGATGTAGCGATATCAAGGCTCAGGGCAGAAGTAGGGAATAAAACATGAGACAGGTGAGGTTATTGTGAGTGGATAGTGGTATAATCAGGCATTTTTCAACAAGAGCACAGACCAAGTACTGAAGGGCTCTAAAAACAAAGTACCACTTATGCTGCAGAAAGATGGCAAGACCAGTCTAGGAGGAGGAAGAATACATTGAGCATGGTGCTGCTGAGTACAATTTCTTGTGCACCTTCTTGTAGAATGGATCAGGTTTCTTTCTCTAGATCATTTGTCATGCTTTTAATAGACATCAGTAGCAATGGTTAGTGAATGGACCTCTTTCGTTAGAACAGCAGGTAGGAAACATATACCCCTTCCAGCCCCAGGCTCCCAGTGAAATCCTGTATCTCCACAAAACAAAACAAAATAGTCTAAAGGACCACCTTCTTCTATGCAACGATGCCCATATCCTAAGATCAGGCCAGGGGGCCCTGCTGAAGGTTCCATCTCTCAAAGAGGTAAGGGGGCTGGCATGTTGAAGCAGGGTCCTCTTGGCTGTTGCCCCTCAACTTTGGAATACCCGCCCAATGAATCATAGAATCATAGAATCATAGAGTTGGAAGAGACCTCAAGGGCCATCCAGTCCAACCCCCTGCCATGCACAAACCCCCATCACAGGATGCCAAACAGATGGCCATCCAGCCTTTGCTTAAAAACCTCCAAAGAAGGAGACTCCACCACCTTTTGTGGCAACATATTCCACTGCCGAACAGCTCTAACTGTCATGAAGTTCTTCCTAATTGTTACTGAATGCATATTGTATATGAAGAGCCATCTGCTGCCAACACTTTTGGCTTTTTGGCACCAGGCAAAGACCTTCCTGGTCAGCCAGCATTTTAATTAGATAGCGATCTTTTTCACTGGGCGCATAAGCAGGAGGATTTTATTATTTGTATATTGATTGTTGTAAATTGTTTCTTGCTTTTGATGGTTTTAATGACTTTTAAAATGTAAATAAATAAATAAATAAACAAACAAACAAACAAACAAATAACAGTTCTCAAAATGTCACTTTCTTCACTTTAAGTCATCTTGTGACGTTCCCCTATAGAATGCTTTGAAGTTATAAGGCCTCTTACAACTCTACAGTTTTGAAATATGTTGCACCTACTAGAAAGCACAATGGGATGAGGAGTTAAATACAGAGTAATGGGTATAGGATCCATAAGGGGTGTAGAAAGGTACTGGAAAATATAGCTCCAAAACACCCAGGACAGGAAGAGAGAGGTCAATGGGCTAAGGCAGTTCATTTCAACTGAAAATAGAAGTGGAAATTGTGTGACCACAACTGCAGTCCATAGAGGCCTTTTGTATGGCTACCACTTTTGGAAGCTCCAGAGCTCCCTCTTCACGAACCAGTAGCTGGAAAAGTCATGCAATCCTCAGCTGGATCACCATCATGTTACCTATTCAACTACTACCATATGCTAGTGCTGGAGGTAAGAGTTGCCACTAGACATGGGCACGACTTGGCGAAATTTCCGTTTCCGTTTTCGGTTATCGTTTCCGTTACGTAATGGAAACGGTAACAATAATTAAGCCGTCAGAACTCGAACTCGAACTGAAAAAAGAAAAATTTGGTCAGGTTTTTCGTTTCCGTCTGTGGCATCGCGGCGATCGTGCGATGCGAAGCACAGAAAAAGTTTTTAAAAGTTAAAAAAAAAACCCCGACTCCCGGCCAAAAAAGCAGGCTTTGCCACCTACCAGAGGGGTGGTTTCTGGGGGGTCCCCGGCCTTTCCCCCCTCTTCTCCTGTCCTGGGCTGCTTGCACCAGGCTGGGGGGGGGTCCATCCTCGTCATCTGTCTCGCTGCATGCCATCTGGTGGGGAGGGGGGGATCCAAAATGGCAACCGCAATTTTTCTTTTGAAATCATCGTCAAAAACACACCAAATCACCACAGAAACATGTGAAATTCATTTATTTTAAATGCCTGAAATTTTATAGTAGCAGCAGTGGTTTTTTTATAGCAATAAAACGTATTGATTTTATTTTATTTTATTTTATTTTTTATTTTTTTAGACCTGCCCATTTGGGCTGGGCATGGGATGGGACCATGCAAATTGTTTGAACCATTCCACCAATGGCATCGCCAGGTTTTTAACTGACACTTCTGGATGTCTCGGAGGGCATAAAAAGCCGAGGCACCTTCCAGAAATCGCAGTCGGGTCAGTGTATGGATGTGGTTGAGGGAGGAGGGCTGGCTGCTGGTGCTGCTGTCATCCGATCGAGATTAAGGAGGGAGGCCGGAGGCTTTAGGATTTAAATTAGTCAGGTAGGGAGGGAATTGAATTTAGAAAATAATTTATTTGATTCCCTGCAGCTTTGTCTGCTGAAGGGAATAGCAGTTTATACTTTATTTCTTCTCTGGCAGTTTGAGGATTTTTTTCTGATATTGGATAAAGGGGGAGGTTTGACTGGGAGTGGGAGGTGTGGATTTATTTTAAATATATATTATATACTACCATTTATTTTCTATTTTCCCAACTTCAATTTGCTTGCACACACACACATTTGGGGTGCAAGCCAAGAACAGAACCTCTATCCTAAGTGATATCCTAACTGCCCACTCGCCCGTCCTCCCGCGCCGCCACCTGCCTGCAGCCTGCGCCACCGCCTGCCCACTCACCTGCCCGCGGCCACCACCCACCCATGGCCCCCTGCCACCGCCGCCTGCCTGCACCCCCCCTGCCACCCACCCCCACTCCGCCCGCCACCTAGGGTGCAAAAACACCTAGCGCCGGTCCTGATTGTGGGATGCCCCTATGCTCTGGGAAGTCAAATCGCACTAAATCACGGTGGAAACGACAAATTTTTGAAAAATTTTGCGACAAACGGAAACGACCCGAAACGGACCCGTTCCAACAAACGAAAACTCGAAACATCATTTTTTCTGGTCGTGCCCATGTCTAGTTGCCAGTGCCACCACTCCCATTCCCTGCAACTCTCTAACAACAAAATGGAGGCAAGTGCAAGCCACTGCCTCTCTGTACTGCGAATGTCTGTAGCTATTGAACTGAGAAAAGGAGGAGCGGTCCATTTCATTTCCTTGTGGTAGAATGCACAAAAACTGGTAGATTGCATACTGAAGATGAAAAGAATTTAAAGTTAAAAATCTGAAGGAAAAAAGAATGCCAAATTCCCCTGTGCCTTTTTATAATCCATAGTCCTCACATTAAGCAAGTTAAGGGAAACTTTGAATAAAATAGATTATCTCTGTTTACCAAGTGCTGAATATAATGATCTTTCTGGACAAACCCAAGGGGTCAGGAAGCTATTGGAACTGATCTGAAATCTGCCCTGTGGTCCATTAAAAGGTTATGTTTTGCTTTTGTTTTGGTCAAGTTTGTTTTTGGTCAGGTCGCTTTTAAAAATAAATAAATGGATAAGCAATTAATTTTATTTTAAAGCCGTTCAATTAGGGAAAACAAAACAACGAAGCATTATGAGAAATCTGTTTAGCTATTGATTTCCCCATTTCAGCCTGCAGTAAATCAGATGCTCGGGTCTGCTAGGTTGTTAGTGTAGAATTTAAACTGCTGAGCCAGTGTAAGTGCTTTTTCAAGGTTCTTGCATTTAAGATTACTTTTCTTATTTGAGTTTCCAACTGGAAAAGGAGGCACCCCCCCCAAGATCTTAATTAATACATATTACAGACTGCTATTTCTAATTTCTTGTTCATTAATTGTTACTGAATGCACATTGTATATGCACTCACTGAACTTTGTGCCTCAAAGTCAGCTCATGCAAGTTAGGCATGGTGTCTGGTAGACGTGTCATGGACATGTATGGCGTGCAAAATTGTCCAGCTCATAATGCTAGGCTGGATTACTGATGGTGGTCTATTTCCCAGAACTTTCTTCTCTGGACTGGAATGTTGAGTGAGATTCCAGGCATGCATAGTCATAGCCAGACTAGGCTCTCGAAACAGCAGGCTATGTAAAATCAAAAGACTATTCTCAGGGGACAATGCAATAATATGCATACCTCTAGCATCAAGCGAAAGCGATTGGTCGAACGATATGAGCAGAAAGAGAAATCTGCCAATTTGATTTTGGAGCAATTTCATAAGACTTCTACTGGCACCTTGGAAAAAAGTTTTCTAAAATCACTCTTTTTAGTGAGCATCTGAGTAAAAATTTATTCTATTTCACAGAACAAATTTTCCCTTAAGCAAATAATGGGCACAGAAAAAGCTCATAAATACTAAGCTGGTCCTGAAAGAAGCCAAAGGAACTTTCATTACCACTAATACTTGGACACTGTTAGTAAGGAAAGGAACATTTTCCAACTGCTTGTAAAGCTCCCGGTAAGGAATCCCCCACTCAGCATTTTCATGCTTCCCATGAACTAGCCTGTGTACAGTTGTGAATTCTCCCCAGTCTCCATGTCACATGCCAGAATAGGAAGCCATATTTTCTCATTCCTGACTGAGAAATGAGTTTTTATGATTGCAAGAATGATTTTTGCTCAAAGTGTTTCAATGGCATCCACTGCATAGCTACAAAATAATTTTTGTGCCATTCCCAGTTAAAGTTCAGCATCTGCTGCCTTCTTGCATGGAGCACTGGGAAGAATTGAGTAGGCCAGTGTTGCTGACCCTTTGGCACTCCAGATATTTTGGACCACAACTCCCAGAATTCCAAGCCTAGATTGCTAGTGGCAAAGGATTGTGAGAGTTGTGGTCCAAAACATCTGGAGTGCCAAAGGTTCGCCACCACTGGTGTAGACTATCCATGTTCTTTGCTAGTTTCTGGTCCTTCTCTGCTTTCTGTGTGTGAGAGAGTACACAAGTGAGACAAAGAAAGAATGTGCACTTAAATTCATGTGCACAATTTATTTATTTCTTGTTTGTTTGTTTGTTTGTTTGTTTGTTTGTTTGTTTGTTTGTTTGTTTGTATTTTGTCATGTCTTTTTTCCCAGATCACCCAAGGTGTCTTATATCATTAAAAGGACAATGTTTGAAAGCTAAAAACAGTAAATATACAAATATTTTTAAAAGAATTAAACAATTATATGAAAAATGGGAAATAAAGTCAACACTAAAAACATGTTTAAAAGCAACTGCGCATAAGAGTCCTTAAAAAAAAAGCAACCCTCTCAGACTGTTATTCACTAAGGAAAGGCCTGTCTGAAGCTTGCTTGTGGAAGGGCAGGAAAGATGGCGGCCAGCCTAGCTTCCCATGAGAGAGAATTTCAGAGTCTGGGAGCAGCAACAGAGAAGGCTTTCTCCCATGTTCCCACTGCCTGTGAGGATGGTGGGACTGAGAGAAGGGCAATCCCTGATTATCTTAATGCCCAAGAAGGCTTACTAAGGACACCCTTTTCATGCAGAGACATTATATGAAGACGGTGGCCACTGTTGGTGGGGTGGGAGCACTTATTGACTTTTTCTTATGCTGTAGGTGATTGCAGGGGCTAATGAACTTTCAGTTACCATCTTTCTCCCCAAGGAATAAGCAATTTAGCATGACTCCTTCATATTTTTTCAGTCTTTGTGGTCATAATTAAAGCCAAATGCTGGTTAATGGAGGTGAAACACAGGAGAATACCTATCACAATGAATAGGAAGGGATGTTCCATAATGTTTATGTACTTATTTACAAATTACACCACAACATGTGAGATTAATGCTGTAATCCTGCATACGCACACCAAGAGGAAGAAAGGAAGTCTGGACAGCCAGTATGGTATAATGATGAGAGGGCTGGATTACCCTGAATCATGACACTCACTGGATAACTTTGAATCACTCACTGGCTCTCAGAATGACCTACCTCACATGGGAGAGATAATAACCATTTATGTCATTTGGAGCTCAGTGGAGGAAAAGTGAGATATAAACAGAGAAACAAACCTAGCATGCTATAGAAACAGCATTTCTTCAAATCCTGCTGGACTCTAAAATTCAAGGGGAAACCCATCTGAGAGGGGAACAAATTAGTCACTCGAACCTCCCTTAAAACAAACAAACAAACCTAAAATCATGTAGATTGCAGGGCTAAATCCTCCTTGAAAGCTCTCTGCTCCAGATAGACACAGTGGTCTTATATTATCGTGGTATTCAGCGTTCTTTGGAGTTGTCACAGAATATTGCTGGCAATGCACTAAGAAAGGGGGAAATAACATGCACATGTTTTCGTATCGCCTGCCAATCCAGAGGTTCTGGAAAAACATATGCAAAATGATGTTGGACATGCTACAAACAGATATCCTTTAAATCCAACCCTGTGTATAGTGGGACTCGGCAGGGGGAGGGGGGAAGAGAAATTTGTCTAGGAAAAGCGGCCTCCAAGCTGCTGAACCTGGCCTTTGCAGAAGCAGGCAGGACATAATGATGCACTGGAATCCAGCCAGTCAGCTTTTCACTTAGCAGATGGAATTCAATTTGTTGGTTGCACTGGACTCAAAGCAGAAAGTGTGAGCAAGAGCACTGATGAGTTTGCTAAAGAAGGACAAAAAGCACTGCTCTCAGGGTAGGGTATTCAATGCATGAAAGTTGTGATATTCTGCATGTCCCACCCTAAAAACCTTCCTACAAACTTCCTAGCAATAGATGTCATGTGTAGCCCTAGAATCCTGTAGTACATCTGGCTAGTAGCTCAGCTCAGTCTGAAACTGTATGCACCCCACTCCAACAATTAAAGGTGACCCATTGCAGGGTCATGGTGGCTCAGTGGGCTAAGGCTTCCGAAAACTGTCAGCTGCAAAGTCGGCAGCTTGGCGGTTTGAATCCCGGGTGCCATGCAATGGAGCCCCAGCTGATAACCCTAGCTCCTGCCAACCTAGCATGTAAATGCAAGTGGATAAATAGATACCGCCATAAAAAGTGTGAAGGTAAAACAGTGTTTCCTTGCAGCCATGCCAGCCACGTGGCCATGGACTTGCACAAACACTGGCTCTTCACCTTGAATATGGAGATGAGTATCAGCCCTAGAGTTCGACACGACTAGCACACATGTGTGGGGGGAACATTTACCTTTACTTTTTATTGCTTTGATATAGTTGCTAAGTGACAATTCTGCAAAAATTGGAAACATCACAGCCGGGCAAAGCCCCTTGTGCTTGTAATTTAGAACAGTTTTTTCTGACAAGTGCTACATTATCTTAATTGAATGTCATCATTCTCCAGGATTTCAGTAGTGCAGGGAGGTGGGCCCAACTTCAGTAGTCTTCTGGATACCACTACCATCCTTGTTCAGTATAGTCAAGTCAAGTTTATTGCGGTCATATGACCCATATCTGCAAATATACAGTAAAGGCAAGAAGAAAAGCAAAGAGAAGTACTAATAAATAGGAGCATGGGAATGGGTGGCCGAAATGATCTCTGCTCTCTTTCGAATGGCAGCTAGAAAGACCTTTGCAACCTGTGCTGTAACGTGTGAGTTCTTGTCTATTAGACAGTATTGAACTAACCACTTGGAAGGGTGGCCTTGGAATTTTTTCAACAGTGGACAAATTAGGGTATTCCTAATTTGTTCATAAAGTGGACAAAATAAAAGCACGTGCTGAAGAAACTCAGGAGCCTCATTTCCACATGGGCAAAATCTCTCCTGGAACCTACCCTGGAGCAGTGCTGAAGGCAGCACATTCATCCTGGCCAGCATAAACGCCCTGCAGGCCTGTGGTGAACAGTGTGAGGTTAGATAAGCTGCAGGAGTCCTATACGATGGGAAAACACCTTGTGACAAAGGGGAGCAGGTTCTATGTGCCTGCGAAAGGAGTTCCTGCCTTTGTATGTCACATAACCTCTGGGTGAGAATTCTTAGGGCCTGTTTCTGCCCTAGCATCAGGATATGTTCAAGAGGGATACCTATGGACCTAATTTTTTGTTTAATGGAGAATTGCCACTGGCTTTGGTAAGAATCAACCAGCATGTTATACACAAACCCCAGTTGGTCTGTGCAGAAATGTAATCTGAGCCAAAACTTTAAAGTCTGAGTCCAAGCAGAAGTTTCCAGGTGACCTACTCCTACTTCAAGGCACAGGATTGCATAGGCTACACAGTTAGGGACCCCTAAGATTCGACGCAAGAACATGGATTGAATTCTTTCAACGTCAGGGTTATATGCATTAATCCAGATGGGGATGCCATATAATAATTGTGCCCTTGTTTTTGCGTCAAAGACCCATACGGCTGAAAGAATGTAGCGTCCTCCACTCCTATAGAAAAACTGGGCCACTGCAAGCGAGCTACATTTTGCAAAGTTAAGGTCATAATTTCCATGGGCTACCCAGCTCATATTATATCTAAAGGAAATCCCCAGATACTTGTATTCTTTAACCTGCTCCAGAATGTCATTTTGTAGGGGCCAACACATTCTTTTCCTCCTCTTTGAGAACACTAGGATCTTTAATTTGGGGGCATTGATGGACAGACAGTTATTGTCACAGTAAGTTGCAAAGGCAGTTATAAGCCTCTTTAGGCCCAATTGGGTTAGAGACAGAACTGCCGCGCCATCTGCATACAGGAGTAATGGGATTTGCTGAGGGCCAAGCTTGGGGGGATGGCCTTGGACTTGTTTTAGAGAATCACTCAAATCATTAATGAAAAGATTAAATAGATAGGGTGCCAAGATACATCCCTGTTTAACCCCCTTATTATTCAGGATCGTATCAGACAATTTACCAGTAGGTCCATAACGAACCTGGCAGCTCGTATTAAGATACAACATTTGAATAAGAAACAGCAATCTCCTGTCAATTGGGGACTTTTCCAATTCGGCCCATAGTAGTTTCCTTGAGATTGAATCAAAGGCCCCTTTTAGATAAAAAAAGCTACAAACAGTCTCCCCCCACCCATAGAATTATACTTTTCTGCAAGACGAGCCAATACAATGCAGTGATCTAATGTATGTCTGTTTTTACAAAACCCGATCTGTTCTGGACCCAATATCTTTTGATTGTCCCCTTGTTCAGTATAATGATACTCCTGTTCCAAACACCACCACCCTGCTCTAAGTGAAAAACGAGAATAGCAAATCCTATATATTGTACCTATAAAGACGTTGACCAATGACGGATGGTGATGCCAACACTCAGCAAGGTAGAGGAAGGCACCTCAAGATGCCAAGTGTTTGCCAAACTGGTTAAAAGTTACCTGTATTGTATAGTGCAGTGTTGGCGAACCTATGGCATGGGTGCCAAAGGTGGCACTCAGAGCCCTTTCTGTGGGCACCCAACATTGCCCCTTCACAGCCACCTGTATTCAGCTTAAATTGCTGTATTGGCACTTTGCAAAAATATTAGTGGGTTTTGAATCGCAGTTTGGGCACTCAGTGTCTAAAAGGTTCACCATCACTGGTACAGCGTATGGTTACTTCTAGTGGCCAATTATGATAATTTCATCATAGAAACAACATATTTCTGGGTTTTAAAATTTAATGCATTTATTAATTTTCATACCATGAATAAGAGAAACTGGGGCTGCTGATCCTGCAGACTGGAAGTTCTACTGTATATAACAAAAAAATGATTCATATCCAGACATTTCCCTTTCCTTGTTTCGACAAAGTCTCCTTCAACAACATTGCAGTTGAGGGCAGATTTAGAGAATGGGATGAATCCAGATTTAGGTGCATGTAGGGTGGAACAATATTCCTTATTCCCAAATAAAAAATGGCAGGGAGAAGGATACAAGCTTTTCCCATTGCAAATTGGCTTTCTTTCTGTGTATTGAATTTGCTTTGCTTGTCAAAACGTCCAGCTTTCACCTCCCAGTCTGCAGTCTGAAGTCCTAAAATTCATCATTACCAACATCATGACTAACATCATCGGGACACTGGTGCCAACATGAGAAGTGCTTTGGGGTGGAATGAGCAGAAAGACTTCAGTTTGTCGATAGAATCCAGGTCTCAAGTCCCCCAAGTCCAGCTAAAATTCTATAATCACCATGATGACACCCAGTATCACCAATGTTGCCAGGGGCAGGTCTTTAGAAGGGCCCCACAGTAGTACAAGGAAAAAGATCTCCACCTGTAGCAAGGGTGGCTTGGCTAACAAACTGCAGAAGAATGTGAACCTATACACCTTGCTCTGCCCAAGACAAAAGCATCCCTAAGATGTCTAAGCCTGTAGTCTGTGATTCCCCATCTGGTACTATTGGCATTGCATATCACTGCAATTGCTAAACTTTGGTTCTTCAAGTAATCAGGCAGTAGTGAGTCCCTATAAAAACATCTTATCTGTTCTTTTATGGAAACATGTCCATTTTCTGTGGAGAAGGTCTCGGTGCTGGGAGGTGGGAAAAGGCAGGGGCCCACAGGTAGTGATCACCCAGATCCGGGAGCCTTGAGTGGTCGCAGAGTAAGGTGACATCTCCCAACCGGGGTCCTCCTGGGGCGTGGCCAGCCCCAGATGGATCTGCCTCCGTCCTACAGATGCCCCCATTATGCATGTTTGAAGTATGTTAATAAAGTGTGGCCCATATTTTCACCCAAACTTTGTCTCTTGCCTCCTCTCTCAGGGCTGGGTGGGCAATGGCTCCATCCTAATAAAAAGGCAGGTGCAGAGATTTGTGGAAATAATTATTCCATGTTGAGTTGAATATGTTGAAATTAGATATGGGCACGACTTTGCGAAATTGTCGTTTCCATTTTCGGATATCATTTCTGTTATGTAACGGAAACAGTAATGACAATTAAGCAGTCAGAACTCGAACTCGAACCGAAAAAAGAAAAATTGGGTCTGATTTGTCGTGGTCGTTCCTGGCATCGCAGCGATCGCGCAATGCCAAGCGGCACAGGAAAAAAGTTTTAAAAATAAAAAACCCTGATTCCCGGCCAAAAAAGCAGGTGAAAATATGCCTGCCTGAGGGCACCTACCAGAGGGGTGGTTTCTGGGGGGAGGGGGGTCCCAGCCTTCCCCCCTCCTGTCCTGGGCTGCTGGTACCGGGCTGGGAGGGAGCTTCCTCAGCGTATCCATTTGCCATGCGGTGCGGGGGGATCCAAAATGGCGTCTGCAATATTTTCTTTTGAAATCGTGGTCCAAAAAACCACCAAAGCACCACAGAAACATGCAAAATTAGCTATTTTAAATGCTTGAATTTGTACAGTAGCAGCAGTGGGTTTTTATAGCAGTAAAAGGTTGCACTGATTTTATTTTATTTTATTTTTATTTTTTTTTTTTTAATTGTTTACACAATGATGGGCTGGCCATGGGATGGGACCATGCAAATTTTTGGACCCATTCTAAATAATCAATAAATAAATAAATTTAAATAAATGATGACACTTCTGGATGTGCAAGAGGGGTCATAAAAGCCCCAGGCACTCCCAGAAGAGATCTCCACCTGTCTGGGCTTGGAAACTGGTGGGAGAGGGCTGTGTGTAGCTGGCTGCTGTGCTAGACTAGTTTCCCTAAGATTTCTAAGCCTTTAGATTTCAGTTAGGCAGGCAGGGAGGGAATTGATTCAATTGAATTTTTAGGAAATAATAATAATTTGGTTCATTCTCTGTCTGCTGTGGGGAATCCCAACGCAAATTATTCTTTTTATTCTCCTGCAGTTTGTTAGGATTTCTTTTCTGATAGTGCTTCAAAGGGGGGAGGTTTGAAAAGGCAGGTGTGGATTTATTTTAAAAATT
The DNA here is from genome assembly GCA_029282475.1 of Phrynocephalus forsythii. Classification (NCBI taxonomy): domain Eukaryota; kingdom Metazoa; phylum Chordata; class Lepidosauria; order Squamata; family Agamidae; genus Phrynocephalus; species Phrynocephalus forsythii. The sequence goes on along the minus strand of JAPFRF010000001.1, from coordinate 176,655,583 downwards.
TCATTTGCTTGGTGGCAAGCCAAGGTCCTTTCATACCCTGCCTGCAGCTCTGCTGTGGGTGCACTGCCCACTTTGTTTGCAAAAATTGCAATTGCTTTATTATGCAGTCTTGTGCAGCAAGTCAGTTTAAAGTGTTTTCCACTGGCTCTTTGTCATTGCCTCCTCTCGCCCGGCTGTCCGCATGCCCGCCTCCATCCCCTGCCACTGCCAGGTGCCCGCCCATGCCCCCGCCATTCCGCCCGCCGCCTATGGTGCAAAAACACCTAGCGCCGGCGGGACGCCACTCGCTGGGATGTCAAATCGCGTGAAATCGCGGTGGCGGTAACGACAAACGACACGACGAAATGACAAACTTTTTAAAAATTTCGCAAAAAATGGAAACGACCCAAAATGGACCCGTCCCGAAAAATGACAACTCGAAAAAAAAATTGTGGTCGTGCCCATCTCTAGTTGAAATAAATATCCCATGTTAAAAAACATATTCAAAGCACACAGTTTTGTAGAAAAAAATTATAATCCATAATGTATCATCATCATCATCATCATCATCATCATCATCATCATCATCATCATCATCATCATCATCATCATCATCAAAAAAATCTGTTTCTTCATAAGTTGATGCCCAGGAATGGAATAGAATTATGTTTTCAGTTTGCAAGATCACCATACTGTAGCATGCACAAAAGTCCTCTTCCCAGTAAATAACTGATGTTAGATTAAAACTTTTTTACATGAGGGTACATATTGCTTTCCTTCAAACTCCAGCCCCAAGTGCAATCACTCTCCCAGGTGGCTGAGTGTAAAGAAATGGAAATCACATGAACTTTTAAGAAAATGCTTTATGCAGCTTTGACCTGCCTTGATGGACTGAAGGGAGGGTGATGAAAGCTGCAATCTTAATAAATCTCCTGCAGCTAAAGGTTTAAAACTCATACTGTTTCAAATTAGTGAGGACAGCAATATTTATTTGCTGCTGAATTTTAGCCAGCATGACATTTCAGCAGGAAACACTTTATAAGGCTTAAACGTATGGCCAATGAAGTACCAAATAAATGCTTGCAGGATGCATATGGGAAGGGATTCTTTTTTTCCTTACAAAAGCTCAAAAACATTTAATCTTAAACAAGTCGGGGATGGGGAGGGGGGGAATCGGGAATGCAAACATATTTTCCGCCCATCAGTCCAGAATCAGAAAACCAGACGCACGCACACACAAATATTTTACAAGCCAAATACTAGTAAGGGAAATACTGGGCTTTGGGAAATAAAAAAGTAAACTGAATCTTGGCTGCTTCAACTCATTTATAGGGAATCAGAGGAAACTGTTTATGTCCATTTCTAGTATTTCCAATGTGTGTGCTTTCGTGGACTGGATCAGCAGCCATTTTGCTTGTGTTCCCCAGAAGCCGATATATGGACTCATACTGCTCCAGGATTGCCCACTCTCATGGCACTGGGCAATATTTCATATAATGTTTATGGTTTCCCAAGTGAGGAACAATCGTCAATGAGAACAGTGCTAGAAGAGGTGAACATTGAGTTTTGTTGTCACCATCTTCCTACTTACATGTGGTGCCTGCAGTCACTGGCACAGTGAAAAGGTTTTTGTATGAGTGTTGAGTATTGAAATATGTGTTTAAGAGTAGTGCAGGAGAGTGGTATGCTTCACACAAGTATGCCCACACATATTATTTTGTGGTTGTTCCACAAGGACACACCTCATGTTCTAAAGCCCCAAAATCTTATAGGAAATGAGGTCTCAAAGACTTTGCTGGGAAGCAGTATCTTCTTTGATATATGAAGGACTGCAGCTTTCAGATCATGGTAGTTGATAACCATCCTCCATTTAGAAAATCGTATTCAGGTGTAGCTTCCTGAGACTACCTAGAATTTGAAGTGTATGGAGAGAAGGATGATTCCATTCCACATAGACAACAGTGAGCTGGCAGTAGCATTTGGGACATGTTTTGCTGTACACACTTATCATATCATTTTCTCATTCAACACTGCTGGAGGGGGGAACAGGCGGATCTCCATTGGTCACTAGGTTGTAGCTCCAACATGTCCTAATCAAGAAGACCAGTGGTAAGGACTGATAACTAATTGATAAACAATTTTAACAACATCTAGAAAATTACGCTTTCTCCACCATGTTCCACTGCATGCTGGCAATGTGCATAGACAGACCTAGCATGCAGCTACATTAAGATAATGTACTGAGAGAGGGATCAGGGTTTTGAAAAAAATTAAAGACAAATGGTAGTCCTATTGTTTTTGAGTTGGTCTATGTGTCCCCTTGATAAAAAAATCAATCTGTTCTCAGAACTGCATTGTATATCTGACAAGGGGGCTACACATGTTTTTAGAATAATTATGTTTAGAGCTTTGTCTTACACTCAACGTTGCTCTCACAGCCACTAGCTGCTGCTGTGGTTTTATTTATTGTAATGTGGCATAGCACTAGCACAGAATGACAGATAAAACAGAGCTTTCCCTAAACCCTGACACACACAGGGGGAGACACAGATGGGCAGACAGACAGATACAAAGAAAGAGGAGAGGTGGAAAAGAAGACAGAGCATGAAGCTTCTAGCCAGGGCCAAAATTAACCAGAAAAATTTTGACATTTAGAGTGACACTTTTTGTGAAGGAAGAGCACAGGTGTGGGCACATACACACATGCAAGCACACATGCACACACACACACACACACACACACGCACACACACACACACACACACACACACAATGCACAGAACACATGCAGAACACATAAAGAGACAGGGGGCATATACAGAGAGATCACACAAAAGATATATCCGTGAGTGGCAAACTATAAAGACACCGTTTAAGGAAATAAAGCCATTTATATAACCAAACAATTCAAAAGAAAACAACGTCACAAACGATTAAAAATCAACTTCCTTCTTGCAAGCAAGAAAAAAATACCTCTTGTTCCAAACAAACAAAAAATCATGCTTCCATATGTGTCATGTAGTATCATGTTGTGAACATAATAAAATAAAATTCAAACATGTCAAACCCAATTCAAATATAGTGCACTTAACTGCACTCTTAGTCTCTGGACTCAAGGTAAGAAATACTGGGGATAGTTGTAGGCAGTCACTTTATCAGCATCTGCTGTTTCATATGTATAAAACATCAAACAATTTAGTATGAAAGAAGAAATGTAACCATAGAAATGTGTCATCTGAAAATTGAGGTTTGAACAGCCAAGTACCGTTTAAATATTATTCCCAAGGCAAACACCTAGTTTTGCCATTTTGGCAAAATACATGTAAAAGGCTGTATATTTCATCAGTGATGTATATGTTTGTCATCCTGATATAACCCATATAGAAAGAATATGTCTCTTACCAGAGCAAAGCCTATAGAACAGTGGTGGTGAAACTTCACACACCAGATGTTTTGGGCCACAACTCCCATAATTCCAAGTCTGTAAAATATCATCAATGACAAAGAACTATGGGAGTTGTGGCCTGAAACATCTGGAGTGCTGAAGGTTTGCCACCACTGCTATAGAAGAATAGTGTATTCTTGCTTGTATGGTCTCTAATCTTCACACTTCCAAAACAACCTTATCAAAAAATTCTGCAGCGCAAGCCAGGCCCGCTGGAATTTCCATTTTATCCACAACAGCAGCTACCAGATGAGTGTGTGGATTTCTACTTGTCTACCCAACTCTACCTCAACCATGAGAATAATATAAAGATACAGAGCTTAACACAGTGTGAGGCTAAGAAGCAGCAGGAGGTAACACAGCACCAGCAGGGTTCATTATCAGAAATCTGCAACATGCACAGACAAGGGGATTATGGGTTTCTCACAATATAGTCAAAAAAGCTCCAGCATTTTTAGTGGAATTAGAAAACTCTCTTTGCCCTTTTTGATTTGCAATGGCTGCTCCAAACAGCCTTTCAATGCTGGGAGAGGCTCCTTTGCCTTCCTGCACCAGATGCGACATGCAAATTGTGGACCATGTGGTCCGTCAGGAAAGGAGCCTATTATAAGGTTCTGGTGATGGGTTCCCTCCCTCTTTTGCCTCATGCTGTTCTTTATGTTCCTACGTTTTTGATTGAGTCATAAACTGCTGGATAGCTCAGTGGTTTCACACATCTGGATGCAAGGCCAGAGGCTGGGAGTTCAATTCTCCACTTTGCCTCCTTAACAAGGGACAGATTTGATTATCTATAGCACTGATGGTGAACCTTTTAGAGACTGAGTGCCCAAAATGTGATTCAGAACCCACTATTTTTTTATTTATTTTGCAAAGAGCCAATACAGCAATTTAACCTGAATACAGGTGGCTGTGAAGGGGCAATGTCTGGTGCCCACAGAAAGGGCTCTGGGTGCCACCTTTGGCACCCATGCCATAGGTTTGCCAACACTGATCTATAGGGTCCCTTCCAGTTTTGCAGTTCTAAGATTAAGAAACTCCTTTCTTGCCAATAATGTCAATAGCTGCATTAAACCTTTATCTATTTTGAAATATTTGTAAAGCTGGCTTAAGTGTATTGTTTGCAACTTAAACATTCACTTTTCATATACTTCTGAGTAGTGATGGGCACAAAATGAAAAAAATCCATTTCGTTTCGTTTTTGGTTTGGGGAGAAGGGGGTTCATTTTGTACAAAATGATTTTTTAAATTTGTTTCGCATTTTGGTTTGGTTTGGGTTCATTATGTGTGGTGTGTGTGTGTGTGTGTGTGTGTGTGTGTGTGTGTGTGTGTGTGGTGTGGTGCTTGCGTATGACTATTTTTTTTTTTTTGCCGGCCCCAGCACCGATCAGCTTGTGTGCGGGCTGGGCGAGGCAAAAAAAAGTTTAGACCTCTTGCCTTTTCTCCAAATAGGGGAAAAGTCAGGAGTTTTAAACTTTTTTTTTTTGCCTCCCCAGCCCGTGCGCCAGCTGATCGGCACTGGAGAAGGCCAAAAGCCCGCCGTTTCCCTTACCCCATCAGGCACGTTTGGAGGGGAACCACAGGGTTTTCCCCATAGGAATGCTTTGCTAATTCATTCTTATGGGGAAATGAAACAAAATGAAATGAAACAGAAATTTCTGGTTCATTTCATTTTGCTTCTCCTCCAGAGTGGGGCTCATTACAAAATGAATAATGAAAAGCAAAATGAATTAAAAACTCATTTCATGCCCATATCTACTTCTGAGATTTCACTTTTCCAAAGTTGAGGGGGGAAAGAACTAGTTGCACCTTCACTGGGAGAGAATTCCATAGTGATGTGACCTCCACAGAAACGGCCTAGTTCAACATGGTTGATTCATGGCCTTCCATTGCTGTGGCCACCTGTAATATCATGGAGTGGGAGGTGTGGGTGGGATGGGAGCTTGCCCTGAGGGAACATCACTCTAACAAGTAGCAAAGCTCCAAATGGTTTGGAGCTTTGAATATTACCTTAGGCACATTGAATTTGGCCTGAAAGTAAACAGGCAGGCAGTGCGAACATGCTAGGCCAGGGAAGACATGTTCGTAATTTGATAGTCTTGACACTAGGCTGGCTGCTGCATGTTGTACTTGCTTCAATGTCCAAACCACCTTCTAGGGAAGCCCCTGTAGATAGCACTCCAACAGTCTATCTTTGATATTAACACTACATGAAACAGTATTGCTAGGGATTTCTCACCCGGATAAGGACAATAGTGTCCAATCTTCCTAAGATGTAAAAAGGCAGACCTGGCCCCAGCCAAGATCCAGTTTTCTATTAAGAGAGCCAGGTCCAAGAGCACAAACAAAATGTGAACCATATCCTTTATGGGGAGGGTTACCTCCATATAGAGCAGGCAGGCAGTCACCTGATCCATCAAGATCCCCTCTTAAAAACCAGAATCTTGACATCAGCATTCATAATCAGCTGATTGCCCTTGTTCAATCCACAACAGCATCCAGGCAGAGTTCTAGGGTCTGCACAACTTCCCCTGTTGATGATGAGAAAGGGAGGCACAGTTATGTGTCATCAGAATATGAATGAGAACATACAGTACTCCAATAGAGATGGGCACAAAACAAACAATTTTTCATTTCCGTTATTCGTTTGTCGTTCCATTACGTAACGAAACGACAAACGAAAATTGTGATGAAAATAAAACAAAATGAACAGAACCACGAAAATTGTGTTTGTTACGTTTCATTTTCGTTACTGGCGGCGTGCAATAAAATGAGCTGTTTTAAATGTTAAAAAACGCCCTGGACATCCATAAAAATGCAGTGATAATTATTTATACTGTCTGATAATACCTACTGGGGGTGGGGGTGGGGTCCTTAAAACATGCATTTATGTCTTTTCTCAGATCGCTGTATTTTTTTCCTTTAAGGGGAGTTAGGGGATATCGACCCAAAATGGCTCCCAGATGCCTAATATTGATTTCTTGGGTATTAAAACGCCCTGGACATCCATAAAAATGCAGCGATAATGCGATAACTATTTGAAATTATTACCCAAGAGGGGGTTGGGGTCCTTAAAACATTTGTTTTTGTCTTCTCCCATCACGATGTATTTTTCTTTTCCCTTTAAGGATGACAAAATGGATGTCGCCACTCCAGCCACAACATGGAGGCAAGGCATGTGATGGGATCATGTAAATTCGTGGACAACTTCAACCAATAGCATGCCCAGGTTGCAGACTGGGCAGGTCTGGCAGCCACAGAGGGCATAAAAAGCTCTGGCAGCCCCCGTTCTCCTTGCAGTCTCCGGTGGGAGTTAGGGTGGGATTGCTGTCTCTGCGACTCTAGCTTCAGTCCTGCAGCCTCCCTGTATGTGTGTGTGTGCGTACCTCTCGGTGAGTACCCTCCCCTGCCCCGCAGTGCAGTCACTCTGCAGCTGCCTTGCACCCTGGGCAATGCCTGCAGCTGCCTTTGAACCTAGTCTATACTGTGTCTCTGCCAGCATCAATTTTTTTATTGTTTTCCCTCTGGTCTGGGGCATTGGGGGACGCCCACACACAGAAATGCTTTAAAAATCACGCAAAAAGCGGGTAGAAACGACAAATGAAAAACGAAAAACGAAAATGAAATATTTCCAAAAAAATTGCGAAAAATGGAAACGAAACGGACCTCTCAATGACAAACGGCAAACGAAATGCCATTTTTTTTATTCACGCCCATCTCTATACTCCAAGTCTCTGGATGACTCCTCCCTCCATGACCTCATATAGATGTTAAACAGCAATGGGGATATAACCGACCTCTGGAGGACACCAAAATCCAGTAACAATGGGAATGAAACAACCTCCCCAAGATGAAATTTCTGATACCAGTCATCACAGAAGGACTTGAGCCAGTGTAGTGCTGTGCCTCTGATCCCCATCCAGGATGATATTTGGTTGACAGTTTTGAAGGCTGCTGAGAGATCTAGAAGGACCAACAGAGTCATACTCCCACAAATAGCCTCCTGAAGTAGATAATCTAACAGTGTGACCAAAACTGTCTCAGTCCCATGGGCTGGCCTGAATCTTGAGTGAAATGAATCCAGACTACCGGTGTCCTCCAAGAGACCTGGAAATGATCAGTCACTGACTGTACCGCTTGAATACTCTGTATCCATCTACAGAGTATTGTCCTGTTTTTAACTGCTTAACACAAAAAAATGTGATTGATTCAGAGAATTATCAGTCAATGTCAGTACTGCCTGCTAACCTGGGAAATTATTTTGACTGAAAAATAAAAGGCCTTATGCTTGAATGGGCGTTCTGCTGAAGCATCCCCAGCTTCCACATTGTCTTTCTTCCCCACACGTTTGTCCTTGCCACCATCAAATTGCAGCCAAACAGACTTGAGGACTGACAAAATGTCAAAGTGACAGCTATCACTTCAGGGCACAGAATTTTTTTGTTGGAAAGGGAACACACTGGGTGTCAGAGCAGAAGTACCAGCTGAAGCGTTGCTGGGGACATAAGCAAGCACTACTGGTGAAGAGAAGAAATGTGATATGCTTTCCTTCACTGGAAGACAACAGACCTACTTCCTCTCAACCTCTGGGCACTGATGCATGTTAGCCCTTTGCAGTCATTGTTCACTTGTCAAATTAACCTCCCCCTCTCCTTTGAACTATTGTCAGCTAGCAAATATGAGACTTCATTGGCAGGCCAGTGTACATCTCTAAGCATAGATTAAAGCTCATTGTCAGCTCAATGTCAGACATTTCAAAAACATATAAATAGCCACAAATCTGGGCACATTCCACTGCAGGTCAGTGCCATTCAGTGCATTATGCTTGCTGGAATTCTCTTGGAGTTTGTCCCTCAAGCTCACATTTTGCCATATGACACAGAGCCCAAATGGCCTTTCCCACATTAACTTCTATTTCAAAATGTATTCCAGCAGCAGTTCCCATCTTCACCCTTTCCTCTTTTCATCCAGGACCAATTGCTCAAACCACATGCCATTGATGATATCCTGTTTGTGTAAGTTTTTAATCGGTACTTTGTTATGGTACCCCAATGCCAGAACCACTTCTCACCAAAACATAAAAATATTGTCAGGGCTGTTTTTTAAACAAGTGAATGGCAGAGAGCAGAAGAGGGTATCATGTCACAGGTGTTGCCAACATTCAGCTTGCCTTTTGCTATGAAAAGCTTAGCATTTTTTTCCTGCTAGCAATGTGGGGATGGTATTTTGCAGCAATATCAAGCTATTTTGAATTTTGAATTGTGAATACAGAAGCAAACTATTTCACAGTATTTAATAGGAGTTTTTTTTTTTTTAAAAAAGTTCAGATTGCCACACACTTGGTTTCCCATATGAAGACTTGTGTCAGGAACCTGATCTAAGAAATCCTGAGAATGTTTAGTGAAAGGACTGTGGTTGGACAAACACAAGTGCTCTGTGCTTCTGTAATTCAGAAATATGTTGAGTATGCCTTTAAAAATGGTATAGTAATTCCCTGGGGATACGTAGCAAAATTTCCCTTTCTGAACCACTATCACTTCACTATCTCTTTTAAATGCATCCCCCCTTCAAAGACCTGTAATTTGACTATTTCTCTGGTCTTTCATTGTCCTCCAGACATCTCACTTCCCAGACCATGAAGCTGCCACAATCTTTCTTTTTGGAATACTCTTGTCGGGAAGATTGTTCCATGCATCCTCAGTATTTTAACAGCATGATTGCATTTTCCCTTTGAAAGGCCTTTTTTGAAGACCAATATTTTAGTCCCTGCAGTCCAATTTCCAAGGTATAGGGTTTTTTTGTTTAAGCTACCACATTTTAGAACTGCCTTGTAGAATGCTGATTTGCTGTGCTGTACATTAACATCACTGCACTTTCATTCAATGATAATTTAAGCAGAATTCGGAATGTGTTATAAGGTTGTCTGAAGCAGGTTTCTTCTTAGATGACAAATTCAACTTTTCTTACACCTAGGATTCTAAAGCATGATTTTAAACTTTAATTATTATGATAATTTAAAGCAATATTATCTAAAAACTTTGACATTCTTTATTTTTTCATATGTTAATCAGACCTGCCATATGTTTTAGAAATTTTGCTAATTTGGAGACATAATTACTATGGTTTCAGCCAAATTTAAGAGCTTGGTATAAAGGTGAAGTTATTTATTTATTTTATTTATTTATTTTTACATTTTTTATACCGCTCCCATTTCCCGGAGGGAACTCTGGGCGGTTCACATAAAAACAAGTTAACGGGGGGGGGCGGAGGAGACAGCTTCTTTTTTGAATACATTTCAAAGGACAGTGGTGCTTGGAGTTATTTTACATTTCCAAAGACCTCGGAGAACTGACTTTTGGAGTAACCTCCTCCCATTTTTTCTTTTTTCCTTTTGTGAAAGGATTAAATACTTAAGAAGAATTTGGGAGACAGACTAAGAGGGGAATCTGTTTGGTTTTATATTCCAAAAGACTTTATTAGAGCTGGCGTTTCGAGTTACCCCCCTCTTTTTTGGGGGGGGAGCTACCTTCGTTACTTTGGATTTCTCAGTGCTCTGTTTCCATTTTTGGGGGTGCTTCTGTGAGCAACTTTGGAGATATTGCTATTTGATTTTTGAATCTGTAAGAACTTTCCCTTCAGAGGCTCTCGTGAACAGGCACCTGCATTTTCTCCTATTTGAGAACTGTGTGGATTACGCCTTTGGAAGAAAGCTGAAGATATCCCTTTAATTCTTTCCCTTAATTTTTTATTATTAAGGGTTTTTTGTGGGTCTCTGCTTGTGCATTTGGCTGCAGCGGAATTGAAACCAAGTCATTATCTGTTGTTTTTCTGAGGCTGGAAGGTCGCATGGTAGTCAAAACAAGATTATTCTTCGCTGCAGCTGTGAAGGCGACTGGAAAGTTCATCTCTTAGGTTGGAGTGCCATCTGGTGGATTATAAAAATTAATGCATCTGACACTGGTTAAGAAATTCATTTCTTATGTTGGAGCGCCATCTAGTGGATTTTGAAAATTATTGCATGTAAAATTCAGTTTAAACGCTGTTTGGGGTGGGAGAATGTTTGTTTACATAGAAAAATTCACAAAATTTGATAAATTGTTATTAATTTGATATGTGGGTAATTTTAAGTTAGAAAGGACAAAAGGAAGTTTGATTAAGCAAATCGAATATTATTGATGGTAAATAGGTGATTATTAATTATTGGAGCATTAATTGGTTAATTTGACTGGTTGAAGCTTATTATTATTTATTGATTGAATCAATTTGAATCAATGTTAATTAGTGATTAAATTTATGAAAATTGTGCTCCACTGGAATAGAAGTTAATTAAAACTGAGATGGCAGAGAAGAAGAAGATGACACCTTTAACACAGAGAAGAGACTCCAGAGAGGAGGGCAAAGAATGGGAAGGATTAATGATACATATAAGGAGAGAATTTGAAAAAAGTGAAGAAAGTATGGACAGGAAATTATCAGAACTAAAGGAAGATATGCAGAAACAAATTAAAGAGGCAGTTGGAGAACTATCAGCTCAAGTGAAGGATTTAACGGTGAAAACAAAGAGCATAGACGCCAAAGTGAAGAAAGTGCAGACAGAGGTTAAACAATGCAGAGAAGAAACAGAGAGGAATAAATCAGGCGTGACAGAAGTAATGACCACACAAACGAAATTGGCTGAGGAGCTTGCTTTTCTTGAAATGAGGCAACGGCAACAGAATCTTCGTTTTCTACCATGGGAGGAAAGAGAAGATATTAAGGCCAAAGTAATAACTGAACTTGCGAAGTGGCTTCGGTGGCAAGAAGAAGAAGTAGCTGGTGCAATCTCCCAAGTGTTTAGAATAACAGTCAGAGCAAAGAAATTGAGAGCTGATGTTATTGTGTCAATGACATCTATGGACGTGAGAGATAGAATTCTGAAACATAGCTACGACAACAGATTAGTGATTGAAGGACAACAGATCCTGATATATAAGGAGATCCCTCTTTATTTTTTGAGAAGAAGAGGAAGTTATAAACCTCTGGCTGAAACATTGAGAAGAAACGGTCTGAGATTCCGTTGGGAGTTTCCGGAAGGCCTATCTTTTATCTACAAAATGAAGAGGTTTAAAATAACATCAGAGTCGGAGATAGGTAAATTTCTGAGAAAATATGGAGAAGAGCTTGGGTACAGGAAACCATTGAAGGAGGGGGATAGACTACCTGAGGAGAAGGTGGACCAAGGTTCAAGAAGAGGTGAGGGTGAAGAAGAAGAAGAGGAAGAAGAAGAGGAGTTAAATCTCTCTGATGAAGAGGAAGGCAAAGCTGACTTAGCTATGGCCAATATTTGAATAGAGACTGATAAAAATATATTTAATTTGAAATCTACAATGGCGTTGAGAGTGAATGAAATTTTATTTACGGTCAACGACCAAAAACCAAAAATTAAGCAAGCACTAATGACATAAATATCAGATATAAATATTATGCTATACATAGGTATGCTTGAAATATGACTAACATTGTGTGATTTCTGTCGGGTGACCAAACATATTAGATGTATTGATACTTGATAAAACTGCGGTGGTGGTGGTAACTGGCTTCTGAGAGTATTAACTTGGAATGTTAATGGTTTGAATGAAAAGACCAAGAGAAACAGAATTACGCATTTACTGAAGAAAGAAAACTTGGATCTGATTTGTCTGCAAGAAACACAGGTTGCAATGAAACATACGAAGATTCTAAAAAACAAAATTTTGGGACAAGAATTTTATCGTCTGATAAATTGAAGAAAAGAGGAGTTGTGATATATGCAAAACAAAAATTAGAACCTAAGTTGATAATGAAAGATGAAGAGGGAAGATTCTTGATGGTGCAAATTACTTGGCAATCTGAAAAATTCTTCATTGTAGGAATTTATGTGCCAAATGAAAGGAAATCAGAATTTTACAGAGACTTAGAACAAAGACTGCTAGATTATATGGACGAAAAACTCTTCTTGATGGGAGATTGTAATGGAGTAATGATGCCGGATCTGGATAGATCCCAGAAAAAGAAAGGCTCAGAAGGGAAATTACCAAAATCTTTTTTTGACTTAGTCGAAAATTTTGGATGGACGGACATTTGGAGACTGAGACACCCAATGGAGAAACAGTTTACCTTTTTTTCTGAACCAAACCGGAGTTGGGGAAGAATTGATCACATATTTGTTCCTAACGATATTTCACATAGAGTGACGAAGGTGGAAATTTTACCTAAAACGATCTCAGATCATAATGCAATGGTGATGGAAGTTAAAACAAAACTGCAAGGATTATACCGCTGGAGATTGAATGAAAGTTTATTGGACGAGACAGAAACTTTGCAAATAGCGAAAGAAACTTTTAGAGACTATTTGGAAAATAACTGGAGAAGAGAAATACCAACAAACTCTGTATGGGATGCGATTCTGTCATGCGGGGTCTTTTTATTCAAAGAAATTCATATCAGAAGAAACAGAAAGAAAAAAAGAAATGAAATATGAGATCTTAAAAGAAATGGTGGAGACAGAGGAAAAATTGGCCAGAAATGGGTTCAAAAACAAAAGATGCTCCAAACCCAGTTGTCAATGGTTATCAATCAAGAAATTGAGTGGAAGGTTAAGATGATGAGACAAAGAAACTTTGAATCGGCAAACAAAGTAGGGAAACTGTTGGCTTGGCAACTTAAATGGAAGCAAAAACAAAAGGTGGTGAACAAATTAGTAGTAGATAAGAAATTAGTGGAAGACCCAAGAGAAATTGTAAAGGTGTTTGAATTTTTACAGAGATTTATACATGAAGAAAAAAGAGGATCCGGAACAGATTGATAGATATTTAAGAGAGAATGGATTGGAAAAAATTTCAACAAGCCAATTGTCGATATTGAGTGAGAAAATTACCCCACATGAAGTACAAAGTGCAATAGAGAGGGCGAAATCTGGAAAATCACCGGGTCCAGATGGCTTGACTGCAAAATATTATAAAAATTGTCAGAAGAAATGTTACCAATTATGGTGGAGGTGATGAACGAAAAAAGGAGTTATACCTAACACCTGGAAGGAGGCGTATATAACATTGATCCCAAAGGAGAATTTGGATGTGACAGATGTCAAAAACTATAGGCCCATTTCCCTTTTGAATGGAGATTATAAATTATTTGCCGATGTTTTGGCTAATAGATTAAAAAGGGTTTTAAATGAAATACTACATAAAGATCAAGTGGGGTTTCTTCCTGGCAGACAGATGAAAGACAATATGAGAAATATAATTGATATAATAGAATATCTAGAAGTCAGGAAGGAGAAACAAGCTGCTTTGATATTTATTGATGCTGAAAAAGCTTTTGATAATATCTCTTGGCAATTTATGAAGAAGAATTTGGAACATATGGGAGTGGGAACAAAGTTTTGGAATGGTGTTAATGCAATATACAATGAACAGAAAGCAAATTTATTGGTTAATAATGTGATAACAGAGAGTTTCCCAATTGGGAAAGGTACAAGACAAGGGTGCCCACTGTCTCCATTGTTATTTATTACTGTACTGGAAGTATTGCTAGTTAAACTGAGAGATATGGGGACATTTAAAGGTATAAATGTGGGGCATAAGGAATATAAACTAAAAGCATTTGCTGATGACTTGGTTTAGACATTAGAGAATCCTAAAGAAAGTATTATTGAGGTGATGAAGGCAATCGAAGAATTTGGTAATTTAGCTGGCTTTAAATTGAATAAGAGTAAGACGAAGGTCTTATTGAAAAATGCAACAAAGAAAGATTGTGAAGAATTTGAAAAACTGTCCGCTTCTCAGTTGTGAAAAAGTTAAATATTTGGGAATTAATTTATCTCTCACGTATTTGAACCTCTTTGAGGATAACTATACTATGGTTTGGAATTCGATTAAGAGAGATTTGGAAACATGGAATAGATTGAATTTGTCATTGATGGGAAGAATTTCCCTGATAAAGATGAACGTGTTACCAAGGTTGTTATTCTTATTTCAAATGATCCCAATAATCAAAGGGACAGGCCATTTTAAGGAATGGCAGAAGATATTGTCTAAATTTGTCTGGCAAGGTAAAAGACCGAGAATAAGGTTTAAATTATTAACAGATGCTAAGGAAAGGGGAGGATTTGCCATGCCAGACCTGAGATTGTATTATGAAGTGGCCTGTCTCGGTTGGATAAAAGATTGGATTACTTTAGTTGATGGGGATCTTTTGGACTTAGAAGGTCATGATAATAGATTTGGTTGGCACGCTTATCTTTGGTATGATAAAGTGAAAGTACATAAAAGTTTTATGAATCATGTAATTAGAAAGTCACTACTTCAGGTCTGGGAACGGTTGAAACCTTTATTAGAGAGACACACCCCGAGGTGGTTATCCCCGATTGAAGCATTGGCGATCAAGAGGAAAGATACAGAAGGAGTGGGGATCACACATGGGGATATGTTATTTTTCTCAGAAAAAGGTCCCAGACTGAAGTCTTATGAATTGTTAAAAGAGAAGTTAACAGGTTGGTTTCAGTACCATCAGTTACATGACATTTTTCAGAAAGACAGAAGGATGTTTGGGTTTGGAGAGAAGGAATCTAAGTTTCAAACCATAATCATGGGCCCAAAAAAGAAATTGTTGACTAGATTATATAATTTCTTGTTGGAGTTGAACTTAAAAGATGAACAAGTCAAAGAATGTATGATAAAATGGGCTATGGATTTGGGTCATAATATTGAGTTAGATATGTGGGAAAGACTGTGGAAAAAGAACATGAAGTTTACCGCATGTACTTTGATAAAAGAAAATTTGTTGAAAATGATGTATAGATGGTA
This sequence comes from Phrynocephalus forsythii, assembly GCA_029282475.1. Lineage (NCBI taxonomy): Eukaryota > Metazoa > Chordata > Lepidosauria > Squamata > Agamidae > Phrynocephalus > Phrynocephalus forsythii. The sequence continues at coordinate 176,640,337 of JAPFRF010000001.1, read as the reverse complement.
TATTACTCCAACGAAATTAGCAAAGATGTATAGGATGAAAGATGATTATTGTTGGAAATGTAAAGAGAAACAAGGTGACTTTTATCATATGTGGTGGACCTGTGAGAAAGTGAAAGAATATTGGGCACGGATATATGATGAACTCAAAAAGATGTTAAAGTGTACATTCCCAAAACGACCTGAACTTTTTTTGTTAGGGTTGGTGGATAATGAAATTAAAGGAGCAGACAAGACGCTATTTTTATATGCAACAGCAGCGGCACGAATGCTCCTGGCACAGAACTGGAAGACAACATATATACCATCTTTGGATGAATGGAGGGCGAAATTACTGGACTTTGCAGAGATGGCCAGACTGACATGCAGATTGAGGGATCAAGACAACCAGAGGTTCCAAAAAGACTGGCAAAAAATTAAGAACTACATGGAGACTTATTGTAAGGATTTAAAGACTCTCACCGGATTAGGGTAGAACGCGAGGGACTACTATTTACTTTTAGAACCTTTTTTATAAGTATATAAAAGGGGTTCGTTTGAAAGGAAGGCTGGGAGATGAATAACGTTAAAACCGCGCGAAGAACAGAGGGAAGCCGAACCTTAGCGATAGATTGATTCTGTACGGTTAATGTTTGGAATTTGTTGTTCTTTTGTATATTAAAATTTTCTAATAAAAATGCTTTGGAAAAAAAAACAAGTTAATTAATGCAATTATTGTGAATAACCCTGCTTCTGTATTTGAAGAGGAAATCTCATACATTCAGTGTTATGATTCAATATCACAATTAAAAGCACCTTGATTTATATAAGATATTATAGCTTTTTAAAAGACTGCAATGGAATTCCAGGGCCTTAACCCTATAATTCTTTAAAGTAAAAATCTCCCTGAGGGGCCACAAGGCGGGAGTCTGGAGACCGCTACACTTAACATGAGTTCTTTGTAGCATTATGGACTACATGACACAGAATTGGGGTACAATCATCTCTTGGTCCCAGGCGTGCATCTCTCTGTGTGTGGGAGCTGCTTTAGTAGGGATGTAATGTGATTTCTGTACCCTGCCCCAGTCAGAAATCTGGCCGCTGCAGAAACTTCTTAACAACAAGAACAAACCAGAAAGTGTGGGTCTGTTATGATAACTCATTGCTTCTGGGCAAAGATGTTTTAAGTTACTTAGTGCCAAGGTCCTATTTCAAATATTAAGAGCTCTAGGCATTATCCTTCCTCCAGGTGCATTATTTGCTTCAGTTTTGGGAAAGGTGTATTTGTTTACCTACATCATCTGATATTCTAAACTTCAGTGTACATGCTTCTATGTATTTGTTTAATGAATCAACCAACAAGCCAATAAATCAATTAAATAGAGGAGACCATGGTTTACTTAGGGGGTAACTACACTGGTAATTGATTTCACAAGCTGCAACCAATTGCACACATATCAAAACCTGGTTGATATGCAAACCTTAGTGCAAGGAAGTGCATTGTGGAACTCACTTTTGAGTAGGGATTTATTTTCCTCCAACCACGATTTAAATTTGTTCTGCTTGGGCTGATATTGTTTTTGTCCACTTTCTACCCAGCATGATCACTTGGTCTGATGCAAAGGTGCCCTCAGAGGGGTGTCAATAGCTCTCAACCAGTCTCCAAACCTCCCCTCTCTCAAAATACTATCAGCAGTAGTGCACACTATTACTAGGGCACTTGGGAGAACAGTTTAAGAAAGAGGAAGTAGTGGAGGCTGCCAGATGGCACCTTGTTACTTCTTTAAGGCAAATTCTACTGTCCAAATGTCATGCAAGCCCAGGCTTTCTGCTTGTACCTCCTGCTACCTCATGCAGTCGTCATCTGGAAGGCTATGGTATTTTGAACTGTGCAAATCCAATGTGATAAACTATAAATCACAGTGCATCAGATCAAACTATATTTCTCCTGCTGTCTAATCTCATCCTTGGGCTGTGTATAAATTCAGAACGGGATCTGGATCTGCAGCCCAGCACAATAAAACACATCCAGACATTAACGGGTGTTAGAGGTGTTTGCACACATACAGATGTTTCATTTCTGCATTTGTTTTAATTTTTCTCATTCATGTATGTGCCTTTGTTTTTATTTAATTATTCATTACTCCCCTCACCCCCCCAAACCACTACTAACTGTTGCCTGTGGAGATAGTAGATCCGAGCTTCCTTTCCATCTACTGGAAGCTATCATTTTATTTTCTGAAAACATTTGGGGTGCTGTTTCATTCTAGGCAGAAATGGTAGCTATGCCTTTTAAAAATACCAGACCCCCATTGGTTCCCAGTCCCACCCTATCAAATGTCCCAGGCTGCTTCTAGAACATAAAATGGTGACAGCAAGAAAGTGTAATGGATTTGAATGCCACCATGACCAAAAGGAAGTCCTCAGCTTCAAATATGACAGAAAAAACAACACATTTATTGAAACATATTTCTTAGTTTTGTTTTGCTTCTTCCATGCATTTGGACTAAATTGGCAGATTTTTTCATACATTCCAAATGGATGCATGAACTTGGAAGATCTAGAAATGGTCGAGATAACACTATAAAACTAGCTCATTTGTGGTCTCATCATCTTAACATTTTAATTTGTTTTTAAAGTTACCTATAAATCCATAATTTTAATGAACACAGTACTCTGATACAAAATACCCTGGAGGAAAATGGAGGAATTTGTTACATTTAGCCCAATACAGTGGTACCTTGTATAAAGGAATTAATTCGTTCCAAATGAAATTATGTTAAGCAAATTTTCCTTTATACAAATTCCCCATAGGAATGCATTGAAAATGGAATAATCCCATTTTTATGTTGTATGGATTTGGCCCATAGGCAATTATGTTAAGCAAATTTGCCCTATCTCCGAATATTTTATGTTGTACAAATTTTATGTTATACAAACTCTTTGTTATATGAGGGTCCACTGTACATGGAAAACAGGAACAGAATATGCTAGTAGCAAGAACTTGAAATTTCAGGACTGTGAAGACTGTGATCCTGATCACACATATTTAGCAATGAAGCACACAAAAATGAGGATTTACATTCTGAGTACACCGGCATATATTGGAACTCTTAACACCCCACAACCATTATGAACTTTTTTGAAGTGCAGGGGTCAGCACAAAGCTAACACCACTTTCTTTACCTAGAAGCATATTCTATAATGTTAAAAATATTGAAAGAATCAATGACACCTGCTGATGAGGGGTGGCAATAAAATGAGAAGTCTGCATTATGGACTGAAATAACTAGTTACAGCACGGCTACCTCAGGAGTGTTCACAAAGGTTTGAATTAGGTATACCGAAAAAAATATTGAAATAAAAGCTACTGAGTTGTGTGTGCTTCTGTGTAGGTTTTTAAAAAAAAAAAAACCACGATTTCCATATAATTTTTCTTCCCTCAGACAAATAAACTTTGGGGTTAATGGGAAAGAGCTGTTTCAAGCAGATAACATTATACAAATTGCATACTGTCGAGTAATTAAAGGACATAATGCTGCATTATATAAGATCAATATGCACTTAAGATCCAGGCAAAATCTCTCTCTGAAATAATGCCACTCATTCCGATTTCCATCACATTTTCTATATTGATCCGAGGAAAAGGCGATCCTTCACAGCATGCAGGAGCTCAACAAGGCTTTATAGTCACTTGGGGAAAAAAGAAACTACACAGTTTTGCATTTTTATACACTGTGTGTTATTTCTGACTGCAATTTGTCCAATATATAATTTTCATCTTTATCAACATTTAGAGCAAGTTAGCTATGCCAGGGGTTCAATATAAGGATTGGATGCTGGCTCAGCTCTTTTAGCTGTGGGACTTTAATATGGCAGCAGTAAACCCATGCTTTGGTTCATTATTTGAATGTCTGCAATATTTGCTGCCTTAGAGTGTTCCATATCAACCTGCAAGATCAAACTGAACAGTATGTTTACCGTGTATGTAGAAGCAGTGCTTTCTTAATTGATGGAAAGCATCTGTTTGTCCTAGCCTGAACTGTCCCCCTGTTTTGTGTTTTCCTAGCAAGCTTTGTTTGGTTTTGTGCCTGATGACTGGAAAGTAAACACTGGTTGAATTCATAAATTTGAATATAGAGGCCCATGCCTGTAAGGCAGTTTCAGGGTTAAGAAGAAAATGTGTTGATTCCCCCAATAAATGCACAATTGTCTTTATATCTATTTTAATCTGATGGGAAGAACTTTTCACAAGCTACAAACAGAATCTTACAGCCCTGTCAATATAGATATTGGAATGGCTGCTAATTATATCCATGTTGCAGTCTGAATAATACAGTTGGTTAAACACACACACACTGCATTCACATAAATTAAAGAATTAAATAGCTGCCAATCCCTTCAGTAACTAGAAGAGCAAATAGTGGCCAATTAAGGGAAATGTGGATTTCATTAGACTCTTGGTATTACAATATTCCTTATAACAGCCTTCTGTCAGCTTCAACCTATGGCTATCACATTTACCAGTTACTGAAGATGGCATGTTACAATTAGGAAAGTGCAGGGTCTACTAACCTACATCCATACATATTCTCTCTTTCAAAATCCACCTCTAGTCCAAGCCCATTTACTGGTATTCATACCTGTCCAATTATTTTAATTTCCCCCTTTCCCATATATGTACACACACATATCTATACAGGCACATTGCCCTGAATAAGCTTTTTAAAACAGTGTTGTGCAGGCCTCTGGATAACCATCATTTTTGGTGTAAATTTGATATTAATTTGGTAGAGAAGTGTAAATTTCAAATATGTGCATCTGAAATCAATATTAGAATTCCAGATTTTATCCTGCATTCCTTACCCAACCTTAGTTAAAGTATATTAAAAAACGCAAAGGTTCCCACCATACATGCGTGCTACCGTAGTCATGTCCTACTTTAAGGGTGACACTTATTTCTGTGTCTAAGCCAGGCATGTCCAAACTTTGGCCCTCCAGATGTTTTGGACCGCAACTCCCACAGTCCTTTGTCATTGACAATCAAAGCTTAGAATTCTGGGAGTTGTGGTCCAAGACATCAGAAGGGCCGGAGTTTGGACATGCCTGGTCTAAACCAAAGAGCCAGTGGAAGTGTGTAGCCATGTGGCCTTCTCACTTTTTATGGCAGTATCTATTTATCTACAGTGGTACCCTGTATGAAGGAATTAATTCATTCCAACTGAAATTATGTTAAGCAAATTTTCCTTTATACAATTTTTTCATAGGAATGCATTGAAAATGGAATAATTCCATTTTATATTGTATAGATTTGCCCCATAGGCGATTATGTTAAGCAAATTTCCCCTATCTCTGGAATTGTTTATGTTTTACAGATTTTATGTTATATAAAGTGTTTGTTATACAAGGGTCCACTGTACTTGCATTTACCTTCTTTCGAACTGCTAGGTTGGCAGGAGCTCATAAGGGGTAGAAGTGCATGTGAATCAAACTTCTGTGTTTTTATAAAAGGAAAAGGACACACACAAATAAGATCTTTTTTCATGTTCCCCTCCCCGATTCCTGACAAACAGCCTCTAAAACACGAATGATTTGTATTAACCAAAGAGGGATACATAAATGTTGATTGTTCCTGTTTCCCTCTTTCATTTAACCTTTATTCCAGCCAGGGTCTGTCAGATTGCCTGGGAACTTTTTCATCAAAATGCACAAGGAAGATTGCTATCAGTAACCAACCAGAGCACTTGGGAGGGTGTGGATGGGAATTTTGAATCTATAACAAAGATTGCTTAAAATCCAATGAAAATGATTGGTTAAAATCCAATGAAGGGCACTCCTTCTTCCTGGCTTGTATTCTGTGTGCTGCTGAACTCTCAATGCACTTAATCTTGGATTGTCTGCCTGCCTACCTACCTGTCTGATTGAGATGGGCATGGAATGAACATTTTTTCATTTCCGATACCATTTGTCGTTTCCGTTGCATAACGAAACGACAAACAAAAATTGTGATGAAAATGAAACAAAATGAACAGAACCATGAAAATTGTGGTCGTTACGTTTCGTTTCTGTTAATGGACGACGCACAATGAAATGAGCTGTTTTAAATGTTAAAAAACACCCTGGACATCCGTAAAAATGCAGCGATAATTATTTATATTGTCTGATAATACCTACCAGGGGGGGTTGGGGTCCTTGAAATGTTTGTTTTTGTCTTCTTTCATCGCGATGTATTTTTCTTTTCCCTTTAAAATTGATGTCACCACCAGCCACAAAATGGAGGCAAGCCATGTGATGTGGGATCATGTTCAACCAATAGCATGCCCAGGTTGCAGACTGGGCGGGCAGGTCTGGCAGCCACAGAGGGCATAAAAAGCTCTGGCCGCCCCCATCCTCCTTGCAGTCTCTGGTGGGAGTTAGGGTGGGATTGCTGTCTCTGCGACTCTAGCTTCAGTCCTGCAGCCTCCTTGTGTCCATGCGTGCTGCATACCTCTCGATGAGTACCCTCCCCTGCCCCACAGTGCAGTCACTCTGCGGCTGCCTTGCACCCTGGGCAACGCCCGCCGCTGCCTTTGCAGCCTCCCTGCATACCTAGTCTATACTGTATCTCTGCCAGCATCCATTTTTTTAGTGTTTTCCCTCTGGTCTGGGGCGTTGGGGGATGCCTGCGCACGGAAATGCTTTAAAAATCACGCAAAAAGCGGGTAAAAAGGACAAACGAAAAACAAAAAACGGTAACGAAATTTTTCAAAAAATTCGTGACAAACGGAAATGAACCGAAACAGACCTCTCAGCGACAAATGAAAAACCAAAACACCATTTTTCTGTTTCGTGCCCATGTCTACTGTCTGATGCCACTTGAAAGACAGGTATTTTCACCCTTTTGACATATTTTTAAAAGTCATGTTAATTTACTCTGTATTTATTCGGTTAAAAATATATCTTATGGTGGGGTTCTGTGATCTTTTAGGTATTGTGCCACAGCTACCAAAAACAGTTTCACAAAACAGGTGTCAGAAACTGAACTCAATGCCTCTTAACTGTTGGGTGTTTTAGTGCTCCCTGGTTTGATTTCTGGGTGAGTGAAGAAGTATTTGTTCTGTATATAGGACTGCTGTGTGAAGTATCTTGCCTGGAGTAGCATATTTGTGTGGCCACTGACGATGATACGCACTGTGATGTGGGCACTGCCAAAGGAATGATATCTGGGTACATCTGATGATGACTTTCCTTTCTCTATATTGTGGTCTGCTTTTTGGCATGGATTGATTCTTTGTTGTCGTGCCTCTGTGTTTTAGAGTATTTTTTAAAATGATTCTGTAAGACTTGTAACCAATATGGCCTAGCACAGAAGGAGTGATATACTGATGTCACAGTGGTTAAACTGCTGTACTGCAGCCATAACAGTGCTCACAACCTGGTAATTCCAGGTAACTTGCTCAAGGTTCACTCAGCCTTCCACCCTTCTGAAGTTGGTAAGGTGTATACCCAGCTTGCTGGGGAAAGGGCAATGTATAGCCTGCATAATTACTTCTCAACCACCCAGAGAGTGGCATATTTTATAAGCAGAACCCTTTTTTTTTTTACTTTTCCTGCTTGCATATCTCACTGTATATTTCCATCTCAATTTAGCCATCCCAGGGATCCCAGGGAATGATTCTAAGTACTACATTTTTATTACATTTAAGATTCCTTCTCCCCGTCCCTGAAAATGGAGAAGCACATTTTTTCAGCACTTCCATTGTTTAAATGGGAAGGAATTAAAAACTCAAGCAGCAAAATAAGTATTACACTTCAGGGAACCCTGTACTTAAACATACTAGACTAAAAGTTTATAAAAGCATTACAGAAACATTTGCTCTATTGTATCATTTAAGCAACTCAAGAGAGTTAATGAAGGAGGAAAACTAGTAGTCAATTGAAAAAAACAGACCTGCTATTTTACTTGAAGATGTTAACTTGAAGATGATGGTCCCAGTCAGACTACTAAATAGGACATTCAATGACCTTTTATACAGCATTGTTGAATCAATCATGGTGTTTTCTACAAATTTGTATGATTAGGATATAACACATACAGTATACATCATATTATCCATCCTCACATAATCTAGCACATTAAAATACATCCTGAATCCAACCAGATAGGAAAAGTTACTTTTTAGACTACAAGAATCATCCATATTTATTATTAAATTATCACAGAGCATACAAGATAACTACCCTGGAATTTGTATTACAAATCAGTAGATGCACACTTCCCAAGCGTTTAGGACTACATTATGTATTGGTGAATTATGTGAGCAGATCCCATTAAGGAGGCTTTCTGCAGCTGACTGATGGTGACTTTTTCAACTCCAATTTATTCTAAATACTTGGTTAGCTCCTTAGGCACTGCACCCAGAGTGCCGATTACTGGGACCACCTGTACTGGTATGAGTTTTTGAAGTTCAATTTTCAGATTCTGATATTAGATAATTTTTTTCAAGTTGTTTCTAAGTGACTCTACTATCACCTGGTATGCCAATGGATGCTTTTAGTTGCTCATCAGTTCCTGATCAATTAAGTGCCTTCCTGACCTCCTTCAGTATATAGATGTGAATGCACCATGTGCATGGCTTCTATTTAGTTTCCAATAGAGATGGGCACGACCAGGAAAAATGACGTTTCGAGTTGTCGTGTGTCAGAGCTGACCCGTTCAGCTCGTTTCCGTTTGTCATGAAATTTTTCAAAAATTTGTCATTTCGTTTGTCGTCTGTCGTTAGTACTGGTTTGGGGGGGTAGGGTAGCGGGCTCCTGGAGGCACCTCTCTGGGGTGGGTGCCTCCTCTGGCCCGCTACGAAGGGAAAAGGAAGGGTACATGACCGTGTAGCCATTGCGTACCAAGTGGCACTGGCAGAGGCACCTCTCTTTTGGGTGACTCTAGCTCACCAAGAAGGACAGCATACTGGCATACAGGTTTGGAGTTTTTTGGAACTTTGGACTGTGAGCGAGGTGAGAGAAGAATGCCTCTGCTGGGCGCCCTCTGACTCACTTAGAAGGACAGTGTACTTGCGTGTAGTGCAATGCGAGTACAGATCTGGCTTAGGGTTGGGGTTAGGGCAAGGGCTAGGTTTAGGGTTATTACGGGTAAGGTTAGGGTGAGTTAGTGGGCTGCACCTCTGGGTGCCTCTGACCCACTAAGAAGGACAGTGTACTGGTGTATGGGTTAGGGTTAGGGTTAGGGTTAGGGTTAGGGTTAGGGCTAGGGTTATAGTGGGCTTTTTATGCCCGAATGGCACATCCCAGAAGTCTCAGTCAAAACCTGGCCAAGTGGCCATGCGATTGGTGGAATGGCTCCAAAAATGTGCATGGTCCCATCCCATGGCCAGCCCATCATTGCACGGGTGTAAAAAAATAATAATAGAAATAAAATAAAATAAAATCAATGGGATTGGAGACAGACGTTTATTGCAAGAAAAACCCACTGCTGCTACTGTAAAAATTCAGGCAGTTAAAATACCTAATTTGTGCATGTTTCTGTGTGGTGCTTTGGTGGGTTTTTGGACCACAATTTCAAAAAAAATATTGCGGTCGCCATTTTGGATCCCCCCGCATCGCATGGCATGGCGAGACGATGAGGATGCCCCCCACCAGAGCAGCCCAGGACAGGAGAGGGGGGAGGCCGGGGACCCCCCCCAGAAACCACCCCTCTGGTAGGTGCCCTCACTCAGGCAGGCATATTTTTGCCTGCTTTTTTGGCCGGGAATCGGGGGGGTTTTTAAAACTTTTTTTCTGTGCCGCTTGGCATCGCGCGATCGCCGCGATGCCATGAACGACAACGACAAATCAGACCCAATTTTTCTTTTATTGGTTCGAGTTCGAGTTCTGACGGCTTAATTGTCGTTACCGTTTCCGTTGCGTAACGGAAACGAGGAACGGAAACGGAAACGAGAATTTCGCCAAGTCGTGCCCATGTCTAGTTTCCAACTTAAAATGACTCAATATTACACCTCATGGACAGTTTCCACTTTCTCATCCCTCTCTAACAGGTTCTGTGTCCTAAGTTCAGAGTGGCTGCCAAGTCTCTGCCAGGGTACCATTTCATTTGTTCTCATGCCATAGGGCTCTCTATGCCATCTTTTACTCTAGCACAGGCCTGCACTACCGGTAGCCCGCAAAGAGGTCAAAAGTAGCTCACAGGCCATCAATAAAAAAGTGAGGGGATAAGTTCTCCACTCCGCCCTCCCCCATCCCAAGGACCACCAATGCCTGAGTAAAGTTCTGGGTCTGCCAGCCCACTGTCTCAGCCGAGCGGGACAGTTCAAGGGCCATGGTGCAGTCCCCTGCTCCCCCTGGCCAGATGATCAACGTGCCACTGTCTTGTGACCAGGTGAGTCACTGGTGCGGACGAGAGGGAGGGCAGCAGAGGGGAGAGAACAGCAAGAGGCGGGGTCATGGGCGTGCCCACCTCATTTGCACGGTGACATCTCCCTCTTCTTCACCCTGGATAATTCCTTCCTCCTCCTCCCACCCCCACGGCTGCCTCACAGATACCATGACCTTCCACCGCCACCACTCCTCTTGCTCTCCTTCTGAGACATTCCCTCCTTCTTGCACCACCGTGGTGATGTTATTGACCCTCTGTTGGCTCGGCCCACCCCCAGCTGTGAGGTGAACATGGTGGAAGTGAGTGAGATCTGCGGGCGGCAGCAGCAGTGGCAGTGAGAGGGCTGGGAGAGGGAGGAAGAGGAAGAAGGGAGGAAGAGGAAGAGGGGGAGGCTGGAGAGGAAGGTAGGGAGAGAAAGCACATCTTTTAAAAATGTCTTCCAGTGGATCCACCACTGCCACTTGCCTGGGCTGCTCGCAAACATGCACACGCCTCCCTTACACCCTCCCACACTGTCTCGAGAAGGTGCAAGGGAAGTGTATGTATGGTCCGCCTTCCCATAGGAATGCATTGAAGTATGTTTCCTCCAGAACTGATTAATTGATTTTCAATGCATTCCTATGGGAAACTGCTGCTCTACTTGAATTTTTTTTTACTTATGAGTATGTGCTCAGAATGGATAAAATTCATAAGTAGAGGTTTTAGTGTAGTACCCCTCAGGCACTTTGGGCCTGAAAAAAGTAGACCTAGGCCTGTTCAAAGTTGGACAGCCCTGCTCTAGCAGTATAATTCAAGAACAGTAACCAGGTCTAACAAGCAACAATCCATCTCTAAAATGGGGTCTCGTCATGGACTCAGTATCATCTGAGTCCATTATGGGATCTAACCCATGTTGGGCCACCGTGTCATGAGGGTTTGCAGGGCCATTGTTCTCAAAGGAAAATGCTTAATGGCATGGATGGAGCAGATGATCATGATATTGACAGTAATATTAGACAAAAACACATTTAAAATACAGTAATATCTTCAAGAGTAACTTGGTTTAAGAACGTTTTGCAAGACAAGCAAACATTTCTTCTAAATTGTGCTTCAACCAACAAGCAATGTCTTGCAATACAAGCACTGGAGCAAGTCACATGTTCACAAGTGAGCTTATAACATCTCTTTCTCTCTTCCCCTGATAGATTGTGGGTGATTATCTGGAACAGCCTACAAAGCAGAGGGAAGAGAGAAGAATAGATGTCTCTCTTGCAGCAGCCAGGAGCGTTTTCCAATGAGAGTGCAAGTTAGGGTTTTATTTTTCTTTCTACTTCTACTTCTATTTAATTTGTTTTCAACATCCTTTCTTATTTTTCAAATGATTTCTAGTCATGAGACAGCTAGTCAAGTGTGTATAGGGCCACAAGTTGGACTTTATTATTGTCACATTAAAAACACAGACTAAAATCCAGTTGTTAAACCCAAACAGAGCAGATTCTGCAGTTAAGTACCTAAACCATGGTGCAGATGTGGACTTCTTTCATGAGTTTTAGCATCTTGTGTGTACAATATGTGGTCTATGAGACCCCAGAATGAATCATCTGAGTTTCTATTATTTCTTATGGAGAAATTAGCTTTGTTATAATAAGGTTTTGTTTTACAAACCTGTTTCCTAAATGAATAATGCTCATAAACCAAGGTATTACTGCAATATGTTTCCCCCTAAACATATAAACTAATGAGTTTCTGAAATCAATCCCTATCCTTTCATTAATCTTAGTAATCCTTATTACTTTTTGTCAGCTATGCCTAATCATCAGACATCTTTTGCTCCCAATAAGGAAGTCCTTGATGTTGTCACTCGACATCTAACAAAATAAATAAATACAGAACACAACTTTTCTAAATCTCGAACAACTAGAAGATAATGGAAATAATCAGGAATAACCAAGCTGGATAGAAGAAGGAATAAACAGTGAAACAGAGTGGCCAATTGTGAGAGCCTAGGTTTTGCTGATAAATTTAGCTTGGCTTCTATTCCTTTTTTTGAATGCTCCATTCTAAAATTGACATGGATAATTTGATACAAATGGGTCCATTTAGTTTCAGGGGAAAATGGGTAGAAAAGAGTGAATCACCTGCAAGTCATTGAGAAAAACGGTGTTCCTTTGAGGTCAGGGTTAGAATAATTAGCCATTCAAGCTAAACTATAATTTGCCAGAGGAGAAACAAGTGATTTGAATTTTTCATGTTTTCAGTTTTAATGGTGAGTTATAATTTCACTGGATGCAGTGATCTCTCCTCTCAAGGAAACCACTTGAAAAAAATAGTTATTTGCAACAGCCTAAATGGCAGAGCTTTGTGCATAAATAGCAAAGGGGTTTACTTCAGTTCCTAAATCCTTGTTTCTTGCTTGCTGATGTACTACTTCTTTCAAGCTTCCATCAGCCAAACTTGGCAAAAGAAGTCAAGTGTAAGACAATGAGATGCACTGGTCATCTTTCAGCTCCCAGGAATGAGTTCAGAATAGATATAGGCACAAATCAAAAAAATGAAATGCTGTTTTAAAAAATATTCACTCAAAAATACTGATCCCAGGCATGTTTCAGCATGAAAGTGGCAGAGTTACCTTCCTCGAGCAATTAAAGGTAAGTTCTTGAAAAATGGAAAGGTATGGGGCTCAGGGCCCTGAGTTATTAAGCTCCAAATGGGCTTCCCCTAGGGGGAAAATCCCTTTCTAGTCGGATTCAGGAGCCAAGCCATGATTGTGCTAATCACTCGCCAGATCAGCTTCTGACTCAATTAAAAAGATTTTATTTCCTGGGGCACTCCCTTTAGAGCTTAATAACTCAGCCCTCTGATCCTCAAACCTTTCCAAATGTTGGGGCTTACCTTGAATCGCTTGAGGAAGCTCCCCTGCCATTTTTTGTCCTTTAGGATCCAGGGGAGCATGGTATTTTGTTTCATTTCATTTTGTATCATAACAAAACTACTTTAAAATTTTGTTACAAATGAAACAAATTGAAAGTACTACAGAAACAAAAACTATAACAAAACAAACACAATTTTTCTGTTTTGTGTCCATCTCTAGTTCTGTGCATGAGAAGGAGCTACTTAACAAAGCAGTACATAATAAGTTGAAGAAGGAAGCAGAAGAAGCATGGCACATGCTGAATACTAGTACTTCTGCAGATCTGACTCAATTCCTCTTCTGATTACTCAGTAGAGATGGGCACCAAATGAAAAACTGCAGACTGGTCTTAGTTACAGATTGCTTTTTCCAGGCCAGCTGGTCATTTTATGACAAAGAATTGCCCTCCCATAAGCCTTGCTTTATTCATCAAGTTCATAAGCAGAGATTGGAGCATTTTATGAAAATATTGCCTCTAATAAGGAGAAAATGTCCTTTTAGTTCTGCCTCAAAGCAAAGTTGTCAGGGGACATAGAAGGTCACCTTCCTCTAGGGATGCTACGTGGCAGAGTCAGGAGAGTGTGCTCTGCTACAACAACTCCCCCAGGAAACATGCCCCGCAAAGAAAGGTTCCTACAAAAAACAATATGCTGATTAATCAATTTATTATGTAATGAAAAAATGAACCAGGGAAGCAGCTTTTCGTTAGTAACAAAAAGAACTGGTGTTTTTTTTTCATTTAAAATGAACCAATTTGTTTCTCTGTAAAGTGGCTCCCCTAGGTCCTAGAGGCACCAAATTTGGTGGTCACCTTCCCTCAAATCTCCCCTTTACGCCCTCCAAATTTGAATATATTTGGGGCTCAGATGCCTGAGTTATTCAACTTCAAAGAGGGTGTCCCCAGAAAAAACATTTCTAATTGCTATGTTATGTGCTTGAAAACAGTGATCCCAGGCAGCTAGCAGCCTGGAAATTACAGTGGAGCTTCCTCAAGCTTTCCCCTTGAAGCACCCCCAACTTGAAAAGGTTTGGGGTACAGAGGGCCAAGGTATTCAATTCCAAAGGGGTGCTTATAGGAAAAATCATTTGTAATTTAAAAGTATTTGAAAATACTGAACCCAGGCATCTAGCAGTGAACTAGAGTGTCCTCAGGTTCTGCCCTGTAACCCCCTGAAATTTGGAAGGTTTTTGGGTTCAGAGAACAGAGTTATTAAGCTCCAAAGGGGCTGCAGGGGGTACATAATTGAAGGAGTGTGGATCAGTGCAGTGAGGGGAAACCGTAAATTAACCCTAGTAAAGCAGCCAGGCACACTCCTTCCATTAAGCACCCTTGCACCTCCTTTGGAGGTTAATAACTCTATTCCCTGAAACCTAAAACTTCCCAAATTTCAGTGTGCTTAAAGAGTAGAGTCCAAGGAAGGTACCCACCAAATTTGGTGCCTCTAGGACCCAGGGGAGCCTTTTTACAGAGAAATGAATCAGTTCATTACTGGTTCATTTCATATGCTTTTTTAAAAAAAATCATTTCTAACAAAATGAAATGAATCATGGGGGAATGAAACGAAATGAAACATATCTCAATTTTTCCGTTTCATGCCCATCCCTGCTACTCAGTCAAAGTCTTTAACACAAATATAAACACATAACCTTCTTCTTCTGCAAATAGTGATGGCATGTATCCATGTTTAATATAATAAATCCCATTAGAGTAGCCCCACTGAATCAGTGTGAATTAAATTCGTCAACTTCTCTGTGGGTTCCATTGATTCAAATTGGTCTACTCTAACTACAACTTATTTTACTATAAATTATCATATACACAGGCCAAAATTCTATTCCTTAGCTTAATAAATTGCATTAGAATGCAATTAACTACTATAAATCATAATGATAGTAGAGTAATTTAAATCAATGGAACCTGTAGAGCAGTTGACTCAACAAATTGCCATTGATTCAATGTGCCTGCCAAAACTGATGTATTATGCTAAGTTACCCATAGGATTATTTTGGCCAATGCAAGATGGGACCTTTCCTCCTATAGAGTATTCTCCCCCACACCCCATTGAGACAGTGGTCTTGTTGAACTGTTCCACAACAAGTATTCTATGAAATTAGAAAGCGGAGTCAAAGGACAACCCAGATACCAATTAATAAGGGGAAAAATGCAAATCCCAGCTTTAGTGGGAATGCAACTCAATGATTCTCAGTGTCCCAGCTTTGTAGTTCTATGAAATGCGCATAAGACTACTCCTTGCAAACATCTCATCCAGTGCAAAAACAGTGGTGGTGATATAGCAGGAGGAGATGCAACCAGGAAATGCCAGTATTTGATGTCATTTCCCCTGGTCCACAGCATTACAACTGTGTGAAGGGCAACCTTTGAATAGGGGATGAAATCGCTGTTATCTGATAAATTCAAAATGGTAGAAAGATACTGCAAAATACAACCTGGTTGATTTTGTGTTCTAGCCTTAGTTTGAAGGTCCTGTGGGACATAGACCAAAACAATTCTACACACACCATCTTATAAGGTTCATTGTGCAATGTATACAATCCTGATTTAGCCTACATTTCTTTCATATAATGTTTATGGCCATATGAAACATAAAGAGATTGAGATTGGCTGCCTTAGAAAGTTAGGCCAACCATGGCTTTAAACATTAAGGCTAAACCTTGAACCAAACCTTGTAGGCAACTGTCAAGCAGATTTGTTCCATGGTCTTTAGCCCAATGCTTTTTACCTCTCTCAAGGGATGGAAATGCCACTTTCTGACAGGCAAGAAGGAACCTGTGTATGAAAATATACAGATCCCACTGTTTTTGTCCTGTGTGATTCTAGTCACACCTATTATGTTGAAGGCTTCAAACACAACATAGAACATTTGAATATCAGGGTTTCACATACTATGGGAAATCTCAAGTTAGGAGCACAGTTAAAATGCCTGCCCTCTACAAAAAGTGGGTAATGAGAATGGGGGGGGGGAGAGAGAGAGAAGATAGCATATGCCAATACCTCTACTCCTCCTGGGCAGCTAGACGGTGTGATTTAAATTTCTGAACTGGAGTTATTATGACTTCATCATCTCTATCAAAAGGCTGGCCTGTTGTTGCCTTTTCTGCATTTCAGTCACCAGCAGATCATGTTAGGGTTTCAACTCCAGCAATCATCACCATAGAATTCTTGTTTGCCATGTGTGCTGCTGGCCTGAGGAATTGAAAGCTCCATCATGGATATTCTAGCAACATCCTATTTATCTCCACGCTCAAACTGCTCAAGTGGCTTTGAAATGATCAGTGATCCATATTTTTGATCCATTCGTGAAGCCACCATTTGCTGTCTTGACTGCATGCTTCATTCCAATGTCATTACAGGAGGCCTGTAAAAGAGCCTCGTTTGTTTAGCTCTGAATGCTGTCACAACACGGGCTGGGGAAGCAGAAAGAAAACAATTTCCAATTTAGGAACAAATTACAAAAAGCCAGAGTGCTTGCCTTGTGATTACAAAAGCGGACTCAATGCACATTTAGGGTGTATGCCAGGCCATCCACAAATGCTTGAATTCTTTGACAGATTGGCATTAGAATGTATTTCGGGCTCATCAACAAGCCATTCAATGCAAGGTTCAAGCCTCGCCTTTGTTGCCTCGATTGGAAGCAAGAGGACAAGAGAATATTATTTATATAATGCCAAAATGAGTCAAGCATTTTCTGTATTGGACTGTAGTCACATTTGCTGGCTGCTGTATTTTAAAGTGCTAAATTACCTATTTACTAAGGCTCATGCGTGACAAATACAATACTAGAAAATTACATCATTGTAGTAGCTATTGTGCCAGCTTTGTTGGTGTGTGAATACACAAACACATCACACCATGCACATAAATATGTATATATGCTAGCAGAATAATGTCCTTAGCCAACAAACTAGTACAAGCAAACAGGATGTAACTTTTGGAGATGGCCCTAGGCAAATGGGTTTCGGTTTGGGTTTGACCATTAAATGTTCTAAAGTCACATGGAGGAAAAACATGTACAATGCAGTACTTTGAGTATGTACAGTATATGGAACATGGAAATGCTCAGCCAATTATGAGGAATGCTATGCGCTGCAATCCAACAATATCCAGGTGGCTCCATATTGGCTACTTGACTGGTACTTACTATCATAGGTTTTCATTCACAGCACACACATGAGTTTCCTCCATAAAGGAAACTGATATGGCTCTAATGCAGTTATTTCAGGGTTCAGTTTATGTGCCCTGTTATCTGCATTTGTGAAGAGCAATTTCTCCTCAAAATGGGTGACCCACATTTTTTAGAATCGACTTGTAGAATAGGGATTTGTTTTGCTGCACAATAAATAGCTGCACAATTTCATGCCACAAAAAACTGTCCCTACTTAAGTGGTGAAATACTTTTGATTGTCAAGCCATGGTTCTTTGATCCAATTATATATCTTCCACTCAAGGAATATGTACTGATCATTGCAAGTTAAGTGTAGGCTTTCACTGTAAATCCAGTTTCTCAGGCACTTATTTCTGTGGGAACTGTGCGGCTAGAAGGAGAATTTTCTAATCAGAGATTTCACATTTCTGTTCACCTCTAATTTGACTCTTATCTATGACGCTTCCATATCAATAGTAATAGCAATACATGAAGGTCTCAGAAAAAGGCAGCAGACAAATGCAAAAGGTTGCAGTCACAGAAAATGACTATCCATTTGTCATCTATTAGAACATCTTAATGGCCATAAAATGCCAATTATTTTACTTGGTCTAAAAAGTATTACTGTCTGTCCTCCATTATATCACCTTGTCAAGCCTGTCAGGTAGGATAGAAAGAGATGATTCTATGATTCTATGACTTGCTCAATGTTACACAACTGGGCTTCATAACAGACTGGAGGTGAACTTTTGTCTTTCCTCTATCTGAACATCATGTTTTTCAAGTGGAGGAGAAGAGAGCAGGAGGAAAGAGAAAGAAAAGGTAAAGCTGTACTTTCCACCCTTTGCTTCCTGGATTTTGCTTTGTTTGGGAGCCCTTTCTTTGGCTTGCTTCAGCAAATAAAGATATCCAGGATTTCCTGAACAAAGAACGGTGTACTTTCCTGTTATATATCTCTCAAAGCCCCCCCCCCCTCAGTGAATAGATTCTCTCTTGAAGCCCAAATTAATGCCTCTCCAACCTGCCCCATTTCCTCCACGGATTCCCTTCTTTTCCTATTGCCTTCCTCCTCCATGACTCAGGTGGGTTCTTCCCACCATGTCCCATCTCCTTTCTCCGTGTTACCCAGATGAACAAAAGGTGTCACTGTTGCCATGGCAACATCCTTTCATTCTTGCCACCATCTTAGCTCTTGGTGTTATTGTCATACACCACATGGTCGCCTCACCCAGGATTCTTTTAGCTGAGCTAACGCTTGGGTCCATGGAGCTGATGGCAGTCCTCCAAAGATGGAGGCAGAGGGGCAGAGAGAAATGAACAAGGGTGGCACTTTCTTGGGGGGGGGGTATGATTGATGTGCATTTGTAAAAAGAAAATCCAACATCCCAAAATCTCCAGAGCATTCTTCTCATATTTAAATGACTGTAAATTACCATGATGGAGATATGTAATCTCCATCCTTAAAACTGGGGTACTTCAAGGGCCAAATGCAGGGAAGTGGTATCAGGACTGATATCTAGTCTCATGCACTCCCAGAAGCATTTGGTGGGGCCACTGTGAGATACAGGAAGGTGGACTAGATGGGCTTTTGGTCTGATCCAGCATGGCTCTTCTTATGTTCTTATGTTCTTATAAATAAAACTTTCATTTTCAGACCATCCTCCTCAAAGCATGCATTTCCAACATACCCTGAGAAAAAAGATAGGAAAAGCAGGCACTATTGTCTACTTATATTTAGTCCTCTTACTTCTTGGGAATATGTATGTAGATAATGGTGATTGTCATGGTCCTGAAGCCAAATCTGATTGATTCCATGGCTTTCTGTCATTTTTATTCTTTTGGGAAAGCATGGCACCAGCCAGTAGCAGAAAGTATGTCAGCTATTGCCACTTGAAGTATCTTGTAGTAGTAAAAGGTGAGTAGATATTTACAACTTTGGTAAGTATATGTCTACAATTTTGTGTGGAAAAAGTTCTGCAGAGATGTTTCAGCCTCTCCTTATCCACTTCTTTCTAGACATAGACTGAAACTTCCAGTTCTTGGTAGAAACACTTTGAATGCTCACCAGTCTTCCTGGCAACATGTTACAAATATATCTGAGAGTATTCAGCTGCCATTTGAATGAGCATTATTGTAAGGATTGACCATTGCCCTTCTGATAATTGTGATGGTCTATTTCTGAGCCATTCCACTTTCAATAATGCTTACCCATTTTCTCTGTTCCACTCTCTGGCCACATTCTTCTATTATTTCACTCAATCTCTCTCACACACTCAATTTCTTAACCCATTTTCTCTCAAAAGCCATATTTTAATCTGTATTTTAATCTGCTGTTTTGCAAGGACAGCTGTATCAGGTAGATTTAGAAAGAACAGCAGCTGGTTAAAAATAAGAATAATCTGATCCACAAAGCGTGGTTGTATTTGTCCAGTAAAGAAATTGCCAAGGGGAAGCGTCCTTGAAGCACAATCTGGATTGCAAATAAGATCAGGCTCCCTGGGTGCCTTGGTCTGAAGATAAATTGTTGGGGGGGAGGACCTAGTCTCCAACCACAGCACCAACATTCAATCACAGCAATAAAGTGGGATAAGAACAACACATTCCCAGTTTCCAGACATTGCCAAACCTTGATCTGAAAAGCTTTGAAAGATTGCTATGAATGTAGACAGCAAGCTATAATTCTCAGATGTCACTTTGCTACCTTTTCCTTCAAGAGATTTTTAAGCAGAAAAGAAGATGATGCCCTTTACCCGCCAAATGAGGGAAATGAGGCCGTTGTAGCTGACAGAGTTTTGGCAGTTTGTTCTGCCAGCGGAAGCTAAACTTAAAACAGACAAACAGGCAGAGTTTCTTAAAAGCTGCTATATTACATGTATACAAGTAGAACAGAGCTTCAATAACATTTCACTTCACAGATACAGAAAGACAGCATATCAATATGACATAATGCATGGGCAGTACATGATACAAGTGGGCACTTTCTCACCAAAAGTCTAATATCTACTGAATTCTGGAGTCCTTTTATACTTTATCATAACCAATCAGGTAAATGGTTTCCTCATGCTGTTTCGCTTATCTTGCATCAGCATTGCTCATTACATTCATACTGTACACCTGGATTTTACAATGATTCAGCATTACATGCTCAACTTCATTTTACAAATGAATTAAATACATATTCAAAATGCCTGCAGACAAACATCTACTGTTTAATACAAAATGTTTTCCTCTCTAATATCTTGACAGTAGCTTCATTTTGTCATAAGATGGGCAAGATGAGAAAGTAGCAATAGCTTTTATAACCACAACCACAACCACTACCCGTGGGAACATCAGGTAGAGAAGGTGAAAGAAAATCACGAAGTCAAGAACTTGTGGGATTTCCAAATCCAAACTGATAGATACCTTGAACATAGCACACCAAACAAAGTAGTAATAGAATGAAGAAATGTCTGCACAATTGACATTGCAATTCCAGTGGGTGCCAGAGCTGAAGTTAAAGAATTGGAAAAATTAACAACACAGAGTAATCTGGCAATCAAATTATCTTGCTTGTGGATGAAACACACATTGTTGGCCCCCATCATCATTGTAGCTTTGACTACAATACCAGGGAATTTCACACAGTACTATAATCTCAGAAAGTGGTGGCTCCACGAGGGCCCCCTCCGATGTGGGGCTTCTTTGTCCTCCCCAGAGGACAAAATTGGCACAAAATGAGACATCACATGAGGGCTGCAGGAGCACGGGGTGAGAAGCCTTTAAATAGGCTCATCCCTGCCTCTTTCACACCAAACAGCAGCCCTCCCATCTACCCCTAGCAGTTATGAGAATGAGTTTTAAACCCCAAAGCCATGTGTGTTGGCTCGTTATTTCAAGCCGGGGGGACACCATCAGAGTTACAAAAATGGCACTGTTGAGAAGAGAATGTATATTATGTTGATATTTAACAGATAATTAGGTTATTGGTCAAAACATTTATCTGTTATATAATGACAGTCAATGAATTTATACTTTTGATTCACTGTGCCTGGTAGTTTTAATCAACAACAACAACAACAACAACAACAACAACAACAACAACAACAACAACAACAACTGCAGAGCTAGTAGGGATCCTATGGTCATCAATTCCAGCCCTTCTCAAGAGGCACTGAAGCAAATTGAACTTCCACTCCCTAGCTCTGCAGTCAAGCACCTAAATCACTGAGCTATTCAGTAGTTCTTTCACACCAAATTATACAAACCTTGACACTGGAAAAAATGGACACAACCATTTTCAGGATGCCAAAACCCTGCTTTCTTTGTTACTTTCTAATTTGCCTTCAGGATGATAATGTGAACTAACAACTTATAATTGAATAACTGATTCACATAACTTTGCAGATATGTCTGTATTTGTCAGCCATCCAGGTGAGTTTATCTGGAAGTTGAGTCATGGCAACTAGACTTCTTCCCTTGAGAGATCAAAATGTTTTGCTACTCATCCAAGCAGCTTCATCAAACTTTGTAAATATGCACTTTCCAAAACAATCAGAGGAAGATGATATTCTACCAGATGAAGAGGGGCTTCAGAGCTTCCATTCTTTTTAGCCACTAGGTACACAACTTGAGTAAAGTAGATTTTTTTTGTGCACTGCTAAGACTTAATCTGAAACTTTTGCTCTTATAAAGACTTCCATGGCTCTCTTCCATTCGATCCCAAAAATGCATTGTCACCCATGGCTAGAAAGAAATACTGATAACAAGCAGGCTTTATGTTTTAAAAAAGGTGGTCCAGCCACTGATTTGATGTCCCAGAATCCTGTGGGTGATTTGATTCTTGCAGCCTGCAACAGTCAATATGCCATTGACTCTTCAATGTCCATTTTGAATCTCAGTCTAATATGCAAACATCATGACCAATAAGTCTGGGAGGGGTTTTGTATGTTTTGTTCTTCTTTTGCAAGCCACACTTTTTGATGAAGAGGTCTAAAGATTTTGAGGTTGCTCAGTGTTTTGTGGTATCTTTGTGGGTTGTAATAAAACTATTAACCCAACAGTGGATTTTGACATTTTTTTCAGCCAGTAGAGGGAACTCTGCTGCTGTACATGGTCAGTTTAGTCAACCATGCTATAAGCACACTGCCATATATGCACTTTCCAAAACAGAAGAAATCAGGAAGTTTGTAAAATTGCTGATCCAACAGAATGAGGTCGTAGTCCTAGACAATGATACCTGGGGTTGAAGAGAAAATCTGCAAACAGTCAATGTTTGAAAGATTTAACAGCAACTGATCACATGGCTGGATAACAAAACTCATTTTCAGGAAAAATTGCAATGTTCTTTTCCTCTAGATCAGTGTTGGTGAACCTATGGCACGGGTGCCAAAGGTGGCAATTGGAGCCCTTTCTCTGGGCACCCGACATCACCCCTTCAGAGCCACCTGTATTCAGGTTAAATTGCTGTATTGGCACTTTGCAAATAATTAATAGGTTTTGAATTTGCAGTTTGGGCACTCGGTCTCTAAAAGGTTCACCATCACTGCTCTAGATGATCAATTGCAAAGAAACAGACAAACAAACTTCAGCATTGAGCTAAGCAGACATATCTTCCTCTTCATTTATATAGCTTTCTAGGTAGAATCCACAAATAAGATTAACTAATATTTGAGAGCCAATGTGTTATAATGGAAATCTTCAGAAATTCAATAACTGTTCAACCATGGAAACTCACAGGAACTCACTTGAAAACTTAATGTAGATGGAAGATGGATGTGATTTCACATGTAGCAATGCTTAAACCTGCTGCTTAGAGGCATGCAAGCTTCCAAATTCATGTTTTTTTCAGGTATTGGAGCAAATACCCAGGGTAGTATAGTGGACAGAGTGACAAACAAAGACATAGGAAACCTGTGTTTGAACTCCCATTCAACATGGAGACTCGAAGGTTGATGTTACTGGTAAAACTAGTTCTTCACCATCTAACTTGGAAAAGTGGAAGAAAGGTTTCATAATGGATGTAGAACTCAAACATGCAGATAATTCTACTCAGTTATTTTCCATCAAACATTGAAATTCTGCTATATTTGCAATGAAAACATCTTCATGTATTCTCTTTAACACCTTTGCCATACCACATTTTGGCAAATTCACTATGAAAAGAGGTGTGGGATGGAATCAAAGGCATAAATGTTTGCCAAACATTTTAGCAGCTTAATTTTTTTCACTAAGAAAATGCAAAATACATATACACTAGAGATGGACACAACATGAAAAATAACACACTATTTCATTGTGTTGTAAGGTTACAAAATGTTTCGTTACATAACGAAAAGGTAGACAACATTTCATTATGAAACTAAATGAAACACCATTTTTACTGTTAAAAAGAGCTTATACACTTCCCATTTACTGCCCATCTTTACTGTTTTAATGACCATTTACTGCCCATTTTTACTGTTGAAATAAAATGATTCATTAATTTCCCTCCTCCGCTCTCTTGTTCTGGCCACTGCCACCCAGCTGGTTTTGACAGTTCAAGCTGTCAAAACCAGCTTGGGGGCATGGCCAGGATGGGAGAGCAGAGCAGGGTTTTGAATTTCCAGATGCCTACTCCATTCTCCTGTTGTTGCCCCCGCCTCCCAGGTGGTGTTTTTTTTTAACAGTTCGGGCTGTGGGGAGGTGGAGCTCCGAATAGTTTATTTTCATTTTGTTTCCTTTAGGAAACAATTCATTACTAACGAATAGAGATCGGCACGAAACAAAAAAATGGTGTTTCGGTTTTTCATTTGTCATTGAGAGGTCTGTTTCAGTTCATTTCCGTTTCTCATGAATTTTTAGAAAAATTTTGTTACTGTTTTTCATTTTTTCGTATGTCGTTTCTACCCGTTTTTGCGCGATTTTTAAAGCATTTCCGTTTGCAGGCATCCCCAATGCCCCAGACCAGAGGGAAAACACTAAAAAAATGGATGCTGGCAGAGACACAGTATAGACTAGGTACACAGGGAGGCTGCAAAGGCAGTGGCGGGCGTTGCCCAGGGTGCAAGGCAGCTGCAGAGTGACTGCACTGCGGGGCAAGGGAGGGTACTCACCGAGAGGTACGCAGCACACACGCACACAGGGAGGTTGCAGGACTGAAGCTAGAGTCGCAGAGACAGCAATCCCACCCTAACTCCCACCAGAGACTGCAAGAAGGACGGGGGCTGCCAGAGCTTTTTATGCCCTCTGTGGCTGCCAGACCTGCCCGCCCAGTCTACAACCTGGGCATGCTATTGGTTGAACATGATCCCATCACATGGCTTGCCTCCATTTTGTGGCTGGTGGCGACATCCATTTTAAAGGGAAAAGAAAAATACATCGCAATGGGAGAAGACAAAAACAAACGTTTTAAGGACCCCAACCCCCCTGGTAGGTATTATCAGACAATATAAATAATTATTGCTGTGTTTTTATGGATGTCCAGGGCGTTTTTTAACATTTAAAACAGCTCATTTCATTGCACGTCGCCAGTAACGGAAACGAAACGTAACGACCACAATTTATAACGACCACAATTTATGGTTCTGTTCTGTTCGTTTCATTTTCATCACAATTTTCGTTTGTCGTTTCTTTACGTAACGGAAACGACAAACGGTAACGGAAACGAAAAATGTTCATTCTGTGCCCATCTCTACTAATGAAATGAAATAAAACTACTAAGGAAAGGAAACAAAACAAAACAAAACACTATTTTTCCATTTTGTGCCATCTCTAATATACTCTCTCTCTCTCTCTCTCTCTCTCTCTCTCTCTCTCTCTCTGTCTGTCTGTCTGTCTGTCTGTCTCTCTCTCTCTCTCTCTCTCTCTCTCTCTCTCTCTGTCTTTCTCACATCTATCATCTGACAAAATCCACAACTAGACACTAAGACAGAAATATGTAACTCTAAAAGCCCAGTGGAATGTATATATTTATTATTGATGATACATAAACTTACTGATTGATTTAGGTGTACTGTAAAGATACTGGTGAACTTTCAATCAGACATGCCTCAGATAATAATACTGTAATATGAATACTGCCCAGAGTGGCATCACCTCACTGATTGGCCCCCAGGCTAGATGGGCAGTATATAAATTGAGTAAATTTAAAAAATGCTAAAATAACACAGGTTGTTGGAGAAGTTACAAAGTTGATTTAGAAAGGGGTTTGTTTGCTATCTGTGAGCACTAGACTTATATTATCATATGCAATAATACTGGACTTGGTTCCAAAATGTTAACCAAAATAGCACTCTTCACTAAAAAAGAGAGATAAGTCAACTATTTATATAAAAAATTCATGCACTTTGATGCATTTAAGATATCAGATGTAAATCATAGGTCATTTTTTTCTGTTTTAGTCTCTATGTTATAGGTGTTGATTTCCTTTCATTCTTTTAGCTGTTTGTATGTTTCTCTAATTATGTAAACTGCCTAAATCTTACTAAATGGGAAGTCTATAAGCTCCAAAAATGAATAAAATAAAATAAATAAGATTTGCATTTGCATAAGTACAAAATACGATAGGGGAAAAACTTAAATGAGAAAACCCATACCAATCCAATGCAGACTGAATGTACCCATTGCCCATGGGATGCTAGCTGATGGAGATAACAGAACAGAATGAAACAAGCTGGACAAAGATTATGTTCATCATTGCAATAGTCTTTCAACATGTCCCACTTCTTTAAAACATTGGCTGAAATCCTGTTGCTTAACATAGTACATAACTAGAGTAGAAGTGTTGAATCAGTGGAACTTACAGAGGGGGATGACACACCAAATCCCCACTGACTGAATGGCTCTACACTAGTTATGATCTACTATGTTAAACAACAGGATTTCTACCAGCATTTATAACCAGGAAGATATGCAAAAAGCTTGAGCAAATGTCTGCTTCTATAAATATACAGTATGTGTTGCCTATCTGTTTTATTTAGCACTGATGCTTGCATTCAGAACATAGCAACCCTGTCAGGCCATTACATGAAGGTGGAGAAGGAAGAAGAAAAACATGAAAATCATCCCCAAACAAAACTTGGAAAAGTTACTTATTTTTGGAGAGTGACTCCCAGAATCCCCTTGCCAGGAGAGTCACTGGAATATTCTAGGATTTATCATTTTTAAAAAATGAATAATAAAGATTTATGTGCATAATTCAAGGCAGAGAATCTCATTTCCTGAAGCTGCATATCTTACAGGCCTATGACATAACATCCCAGTCCCAAATCATATTCAAATGGAAGGCTTATAGCAGAAATAAGGCCATTGAATCCAATCTCTGGCTCAGTGCAGCAATCCAAATCAAAGTTACCATTTTACTGGGTCACTAAGGCTTAGCATTAAGATGTGGAATTCTTCCATGAAAGCCCTACAATTAGATTGTTTTATTTGTCTGGTCAAGAAAACATATCACTCTTACATTTGTGTAACCTTGGGAACCAACACAGCCTTTTCTTTGTTCTTTCTAATTAGGTAAAGTGTCATAGGCAGTATTCCTTCCCTGTCATATGTTGTTGTTATATACTAGTGATGGCAAACCTTTTAGAGACCAAGTGACCAAACTGTGATTCAAAACCCACAAATTTTTGACAAAGTGCCAATACAGCACTTTAACTTGAATACAGGTGGCTGTGATGCTGTGATGTTAGGTGCCCACAGAAAGGGCTCTGAGTGCCACCTGTGGCACCCATGCCATAGATTTGCCAACACTGTTATATACCATCAGATCATCTCTGCTGTATGAAACCCCTATGAATGAGTGCTCTTCAAAATGTACTGTCCCAGTCATCTTGCTCAGATTTTGTAGACTCAACCTTATGTCTTCTTTTAGGGAGTTATGTATGTAGTATTTCTTGTTTCCTGCTACCTTCTACCTCCCCCCCCCATCATTATTGTCTTTTCCAGAGAATCACACCTTCTCACAATGTGACCAAAGTAGGTCAGGTTCAGTTTCCGCATTTTCAATATCATATGAGGTAAATGAATTCCATGACCATGATAGATTACAAATGTATAAATCAACAATCCTACTAAAGGACTCTCTTGAAGATCTTAAAAACTTGGGCTAGCTTGTAGGAGAAAATGTGTCCCTTCACACAATTTGGACTCAGATCATACAGTCCTGTGCTTCTACTGCTAAAATCACATAATCTCCTATTAAAGGAATAATGTAATCCTTTAAGACCAAGAACAAATGAGCTTTAGGAGAGATCAGAACACTGTTTGGGAACTGGGGAATACATGAGTATATAAAAGAGATGCCATTTCAGAAATGTCAAAGTAATTCACCCTTGCTAGGATTCAAATTACACCTTTTTAAAAGCAGGGATGAGTGACATTTAATCATATATGTAAGAGGTTTTGACCCTTTTGGTGAATCTTGTGTTTCTCTCAAAAATGTCTTTGTACCAACACTAAAACCTGAAATGGCACCTCTCCCTTCTGTTTGTTATGCCAAAACCTTAACCTGAAACATTACAAAGAAATCCCATTACTCTATCTCAAATAAAGCAATACATTTTCTTCAGACACCCTTGGCTATGACATTACATGGCATTACATTTACATTCAATATATAACCTGAGAGCTGATGATTCTTCTACATCATTATCTTTGTGACCTAAATGTGCCAAATAATGTATCAGAAGCCATTAATTTTCTGCTTGAGAAATAGCCCTAATATTGCAGAAAGCAGATTATCTTCTTTTGGATGGTCAATAATGATGCTGACTTAGACAGAAGTGAATATCAGGAACTGAAGTACACTGGTGCCTCCTAAGATTAATTTAATTCATTCCACATGACGTGTCAATTCGTTTTACAAAAAAATTGTCTTAAGGGGCACAGTTTCCCATAGGAACACATTGAAAACCAGTGAATCCGTTCCAGAGTTAATCTATTTCAATGCATTTTTATGGGAAGGCTTGATCTCCATGCAAGGAGCCCTTTAAAGAGCTCCGTGCAGGGAGCCCAAGCCAAAGAGGAGGCAGTGGCTTGTAAGAGCTCTGTGCACTCTGGGTGGCATTTCACTTGGAAAGGAAATCTATTTGAAATGGATACCCTATTTAGGAAGCCAGCTGCCCAAAACCAGCTAGGAGGCGAGGGGCAGTCCCAATCTGGTGAGGTAGCAAACAGCAGTTCAAGCCCAGTGAGCGGGGGAATGGTAGCCCCCAACCCAGTGAGTTTGCGAGCGGTGGCTCCTGGCTGCCCAGTCACTCCTGGAGCAGCTAACCATAACTCTAAACCACCCCGCCACCACTTCAGTATATGTGTTTGTGTGCAGTGGCGGGGAGGATTGTGTGGCCACATGCATGGACTTGACAACTTCTCCCTGATAAAGGCGGCAGCGCACACCCCCTCCCCGTGCTGTAAGCGGTGGCTCCAACCTGGAAACGTGATGCACATAAGTAAATAATTGGAAATGTATGCCCTGGTTTAGGAATTTCCAGAAATGCTACGCACAGCATGCACAGGGGTGGTGCTTCATATTGCCAAGAACAAAAAAAAAAACCCTAAACCGGGGCATCCATTTCCAATGATTTCCTTTCATAAACTGAAAATTACATTAACCAACGTGTTTGTAAACTGGGGTACCACTGTACTGGATGAGATAAATCAAGGGTCTAACTCGATACAAGGTTATGTCATGTTATTCCTATTTCTCCTCATGAATCAGTGAGGTGTCATCTCAAGCACAACTAATGTCTATCTGCTCAGGCCTCTTGCTTTTCCTATGAAATGCACAGGCACAGACACTAGAGATGGGCAGGAAACAAACAATTTTTCATTTCCATTTCTGTTTTTTCATTTTGTTACGCAACAAAACGACAAACAAATTTTGTCTCCAAAATGAAACGAAACGAACAGAAACACCGGAAATTTTGTTGTGCGTTTCGTTTCCATTACTGCAATACAGTGAACTGCATTAAATGCTAAAAAAATCACAAAAAATGAAATAAATGGCAACAAAATGGTAACAAAACGAATGAAAATGAAAATGATTTTTTTTTGCAAAAAATTGCAAAAAACGGAAATGAACCAAAATGGACCCTCCAAATGACAAACGACAAATGAAACATCATTTTTTTTATTCGTGCCCATCTCTAACAGACACAGACACAGGCACAGGCACAGGCACAGGCACAGGCACAGGCACACACACACACACACACACACACACACACACACACACACACACTTGTATAGCTATATGTGCCCCAAAACAGAGTTGGGGAGATTCAGATGTAAATTCAGGTCCTGTGAGGATGCTTGGGATCTCCTTGTATTAAGGTTGTTCTGTGATTATGAGGATTTCCTTGTAGTAAGATTATTCTTTGATGATGCTACTCTTTGTAAGAATTTTGGAAATTTGTATCATTTGTGGAAGAGTTTCCTCAGATGCTGCAAATATTTGCCATGTTCTCCCTGAAACTAAATAAATAAATAAATAAATATATTATATTATATTATATTTTAAAAATCTGACTTTTGCTTGCAAGGTGAAAGTTGGCAAAAGTAGCATTTGATCCACATGGGCACAGTATCCCATATCCATGTGCAATAGCTAGCTGTACTTCCAGTAAGACATTGGTGACCAGGCCTATAACTAGTTTTATGCCTTATAACTATTTTTCTCTTCACTTTATGATAAACCAATGGAGTAATGGCTTGGAACTATGTGCAATATCATGTCGGATTTGTGTGCAATATACAAGTGGTTTGTAACAACCAGTATTTTAAGGTGATGAGAAGGAACACAAATAAGTTATTGTTATGGTGTGCATTAACCAAAATGAGGTAATCAAATATTGTTCAGAACATGAGATGACAGTATTTGGCAAGGCAAAAATACCTCTGTAAACTGAATTTCCAAGCTGCAAGGCCTTCCCTTGTTGAAGGAATGAAAGATAGTACAGGCAACCTTATATCTTGGAAGTGGGATGAGACCGAGAGAGAAGAAAGGCATATTATACTTTGACACTAATCACAAGGACACATTCTTCTCTTTTACTTCCATATAAAGGAAAGAGAGAATGAGGGAGAGATCAGGAAGGCAGTCTGGCAAACTATTTTACCTCATCTTAGGGACAAAGCTTTAGAGTTTGCCTGGGCCCAAAGAAAGGACAATCGCCTCAGATTTTACACTGTTGGAAATGGCTGCAAAATAATAGAAAATAGCACCCTGTCCCCTTCTCAGAGCCTCTGGTAGATCAAAGCCCTCCTAATTCAGGCCCAAAGCTTCTTTATATTAAATACCAGGAAAGTATGTTTAGATAACATTAAGGGGTTGACTTAAACCATAAAAGCCAGGAAATTCAAAATTAAGGCTGGCAATCGAGTCTTAAATCATGCAGCTGAAGGCGGTGGAGGGGGGGTCTGCAGGCCACAGAGGCATGCCAATGAGAGCTGCAATGGGCTTGAACTTTACAGAATTCCTCTGTTTTTGCCACTGAGAAACAAAGTCATCATCTTTCTGTCAGTAAACACTACCTAATCCTCTTCCCTCCTGCCTGCTTTCTAGAAGTTATATAATAGATGTAGATGTAGCTCTACTGAGGCTGGGGGTGATTCAGTTTATAATTCCTCCGTTGGGTTAAAGCAGTGGTTCTCAACCTGTGGGTCCCTAGATGTTCCTGGACTGCAACTCCCAGGAGCCACCACCACTTGCTGTGC
This sequence comes from Phrynocephalus forsythii, assembly GCA_029282475.1. Taxonomy (NCBI): domain Eukaryota; kingdom Metazoa; phylum Chordata; class Lepidosauria; order Squamata; family Agamidae; genus Phrynocephalus; species Phrynocephalus forsythii. Next base: position 176,609,268 of record JAPFRF010000001.1, on the reverse strand, counting down.
TGGAAGGGATTTCTGGGAGTTGTAGTCCAGGAACATCTGGGGACCCATAGGTTGAGAACCACTGGGTTAAAGGGTTAAGTTGTTTCTCAACACCCGCCTCCCCCCAAATGTTATTGTTTATCATGGTGAGGGGTGGGAGAAGGAATTCCCAAGGCACTGCAACCCTACACAAGAGATGAGTAAAGAGTCACAATACAAAGCAAAGTACGGTAAGCCATGCATTCAGCTCCCTGGAAGATGTTGGATTATGCCATATTTTCCAACAAAATCTTCTTCACCAAAGTTAACAGAATACTTGGAATAGTGTGTGCACAGCTCTGTGGCAGTCGGTGGTGGGAGGAAGATGTTAAAGAGCAGGAAAAGATACAGATAAGGACAACCAAATGATGAAGACCTGGACCACCTCCTCTATGGAGAAAAGTCATGTTTGAAGCTACTGACTTTATTCTGAAATGGTAAGTAAGGGAAGATATAATAATGCATGGTGCAGAAAAAGTGGATGGAGAGAAGCCTGAGTTTTTCATAATATCAGAATCTAGGATCATCTACTGAAGCTGAAAGAACGGAGAAAAGGGAAACATTTCACCATAGACAGCATATCTCAGCTTGAAAATTTGCAATACTCACATGCTGTTATGGCTGTAAATTTGGATAGGTTGAAATGGGAACTGGGCAAATTCATATGGATGAGGCTATTGCTGCCTGCTAGATATAATGGAACAATCCTGCCTGAATCTGAAAAACTTTTCCAAGTTCTCAGAATAAATAAGTGCTGTCATGAGGGAGAATAATGGAGGTGTTTTTTAATCTTCCTTGCCGTTGATCAGAGGTTGGAAATGTTAGCTTGCCCAGCCATTGTAGATACTGACTTGGACATTTTGGGATTAGTAGCACAAATATGCAATATTTGCTGAGAGAGGTATTAGATATGTTATAAATGTGAACCTAAAAAGAATAGAATTATAGATGAGCAGGAAACAAAAACAAACTGCTCTTTCATCATTTTGTTATGTAATGAATCCTTTTGTTATGAATGGTAAGACACGTTTTGTTATGAAATGAAGCAAAACACAATTTTTTACAAGAGGAACAAAAATTGTAGGGTAGCTTCTTTGGACTCTTCCCTGTAAGCCCCCCTGAATTTGGAGTGGTTTTTGGTTTGGTGGACTGAGTTATGAAAGTCCAAAGGGGGTCCCCAAGAAAATCATTTCTAATTGAGTCAGGAAATGGCTAATAGCCCTCCTTTGCAGTTTAATATCTCAGCCCCCTGAACCCCAAACCTCTCCAAATCTGGAGGGCTTATAGAGTCCAAAGACGTTACCCTGCAATGTCCATGCCGATACATGCCTGTAATCGCTATTTTCAAGTACATATGTCCCAAGATTCCAAAGAAACTAGCCTGTGATTTTGGTGCCTCTAGGACCACTGGGGAGCCATTAAGAAATTATTTTGTTTCATTCTGAAAATTCTTTAAACATTCATTAGTAACTGAACAAAATGAAACGACTAAAGAAACAAACAAAACAAAAACGCTATATTTTCGTTTTGTGCCAACCTCTAGATACAATATAAACTTATTTTAGACTTCTAGAAGAAGAGAAATAAAATTATCAATAACAATTACAACATAGGAATCATTAATAATATCTGAGTTTTTAATATATTGTGACATCAGCTGCTTAAAAGGAAAGACAGATCACAAAAAGTGTTGTTCCTAGAAGGATACACTTTATGAAATATTCTCTTCTGAGATCACCTTTATCCCCATGTTCAAAAGGATGCTACTCCACAAGAAAAGAAAAATCCAAACAAGATGAATGGGAAATTAATTTGCTCATCATCCAGGTGTGTAGTAATGTATGTCCAAAAGATTCTGTTAATTATTTCAGAATTTGTTGGTTCAAGATGTGAGACATTTCTTTAAATAGGTCAATAGTAACAAATACCCAGCCTGGTGCAAGTTCTTCCAAAATAGATATATTTTTTTAAAAAAGGAAAAATGGGGAGGCAGGATAACAAGTATTATGGGAATACTTTAAAGACTTGGCTTTTCAAGGAGGCCTTTGGGTGATTAGTGTTGTTTTGTCTTGGTATTGATTTGCTGGACACCTATATCTTTAATGTGATTTTATTGGTTATTGGTTATGTATTTTATTATTTGTTGTTTTTATGTCTTTGATTATATCTTTTGTTCTCCACCTTCAGTTGCCTTGTGCAAGCTGGCAGTATATAAATCTCAAATAAACTAAACTAATACTGACAAACCTTGAAGTGTGGCATTGGAAACAAGAGTTGCTACAATAAGGAGAATTAAAGCAAAGCAAAAAGTGTTCTGCTTATATACCGCCCCATAGCACTTCAAGCACTCTCTGGGCAGTTTACAATTTAATTATGCAGGGTACACAATTAGGTTATTTATACTTATGTCTTTCTTCTTAAGTCTGATTTCAACAAGTTAAAACAATAGTGTGAAGCCACCAACATTCACACAGTTGATCTTTGGTATTTTAATGTACAGTGGTACCTTGTATAAAGTAATTAATTTGTTCCAAATGAAATTATGTTAAGCAAATTTTCCTTTCTACAAATTCCCATAGGAATGCATTGAAAATGGGGTAATCCCATTTTTATGTTGTACAGATTTTCCCAATAGGCGATTATGCTAAGCAAATTTCCCCTATCTCCGGATTTTTTTATGTTGTACAGATTTTATGTTATACAAGCTGTTTGTTATACAAGGGTCCACTGTATTTAGTTCTTCATTCTACCTCTAAGGCCCTCTCTGGGTCTGCTTAAATTTTGAAATGTATTCAAAGAAATATCTTAATTATTACAATGTGCTCCTCAGCAGGCCCTCAAATGAGTATCTTACCTTTAACATGAGTAGCATAACATGTTCTCAGACCAAGATTAATCATATCCAGCATTTTGTCCCTGCAGGTTCAACATATTGACATTTGAATCTGATATGTTTCTGTGTTTCACTTCCTCCAAATATGGAAATCAGAAGCAAATTAGACTTCACACCTTACCAGGAAGGCCAAAGCTAACAACCATACTTAATGGGTATTGGGAAGGGATGCACAGGTGGGGTTTTCACGCACCCCAGGCCACTGTCCACCTAATGAGCCTATTCAGACCAGGGTGATGTGAAATCAATGTGAACTATAAATTGGAGGTCTCAACACTAACTTCCCGCAGACTGACAAAGCTGCTTGGATGAGCAGTGAAACGTTTCAATCTCACAGGAAAAAAAGTCCAGTTGCCATGAATCAACTTCCAGGTGAGCTCACCTGGATGACTGAGAATCTTCACAGACATATCCTCTAAATATGGCAAGCTCCATTTAGGAAGGCTCATACTGTATGGATCTAGTTTCCATGAGGATGAAAAACAAGATGGAGGTTAACCATTTTCATGGTTGAATAAGTATGCAAAAACAAGGCATTTAGGAGCGCTAGAGGAGGGTTCCACAGCAGTGATGAGAAATGTTTGCCTTTTCATCTGCAACTCAGAATACCTCAGCCAGCTCAGCTACTGGCTGTCTCGTTAATAATTATTATAGTATGGACAGTAACTATTGGTGTATGGGCAATAGCAATTTCTTTATTCATTTAGTTGTTTACTTACCAACACTGTCAATAAGAACATGAGAATCATAGACTTGCACCCTGAGGACACAGAGTTTCAGGATCTGAAAAGCAGAACCTGCACCTGTGAGGAAATGCTAAGAAGAAAAAGATTTAGTTATTTTAGATAACTTGCACCCCACTCTTCTACTTCAGCAAAGTAGTGTATGTGCCCTTTTCAAGTTACTCTGCTTTAAATATTTTTCAAATATGCTCAGCTGTAACGGAACAGATCAGGGAGAAAGGTATAAAGGAAATGAATACTAATGACAATATTAAAACTAAGTTTTAAAAAAATAATTTCCAGTTGTAGCATCTGGGAATACAATATGTTCTCCAAACATTATTTCATTGGAGATAATCTCTAATAATTATGAGGTTAGAAATGATCCTCTCTCGAGGACTTCCGGGTTCTTGCTGCTGCAGCCGGCTGCGTTTTTCAGGAGCTCCTGAGAAAACGCCCTGGGAACGGACTTGTCTGAGGGGGTCTTCTAAAAACAAAGACCCGACCGGCACTCTGGAGGAGAGCTGGAAGCTAAGGGGCAACGGGGGTGTTCCTGGTCTCCACAGAAATGGAGAAACAGAGAAAATTCCTATCCCTGGAAGCCCAGACAAGCCCGAAGCATTTTTGCAGTCAAGAAGCAGCACCGGAAGAGAAAGCGTGAGCAAAAACAAACAAACCCAGAGATTACTCAACAACTTTGCATCTCTTTGTCAAGCTGTTCCTTCTTTTTGAAATGAAGATAAAGTAGGGATACATGACAAAGAAAACCCATGCGGAAGCAAGCTGAGGCAACCATCAAGAAAAGAAATCAAAATCACCTCCAGCTGGGAAAACCTCACAAGCTGTTTTTCAAAGCATGACCAGCTACTATTCAAGCTAAAACGTAAGAACTTTAATCTGTTTATCATTTCCTTAAAACGTGTATACATTTCCTAAAGAAACTATTTGTTGATAAAAAGAGAAAAAGCCAAAAAACATACCCAATAGTTACACTGGTTGATAATCACTGCTTCCATCTAGAGACCCTCTTGAAGGTCCCTTTAAAGGCATTCTGTGAATAAGATGCAACTATAAAAGACTGGAAATTGGCAGGGTGTGGTGACCACTACATTGGCTTTCTCTCTCTCCTTGCATTAAACAAACAAATAAAGGGAACAGTAAAGGAAGGAGCTGTCTTCCTTTTTCAAGCAAGTGCAGCCTACCATTGATTGACTTACAGGAATTTATCAAGATGAATCCTCAACAGAAAAAAGCAACATTGATGGCAGGGAGAGGGGGAATCATTTTACCCCCCTCTTCACCCCAAACACCATCACTACAAACAATTACAGACATGTTGGCAGGAATGAACACAACTATACAGAAGGTAGCTTCAGAACGATCAGAAATTAAAAATGATATTCAGGAATGCAAAAGAGACATCAGAAATTTTAAATGTCAATTAAATGCTTATGAAGATAAGACGATTGAGTTGGAATTGCGAACAGAAGCCATTGAAATATCAGCACACAGAGCTTCAAGGGACATTAACCAACTAGAATTGGATAGATCAGCTTATATTCTGAGATTTTAATCAATCCCTCAGCAAGAAGGGGAAAATCTACTTAGCCTGATGACAGAGGAAATTGCAAAAATACTAAATATATCTCCAGAAGAAGCGCATTATGAAATAGATACAACATATAGAGTGAGCACTTTTTTTACAAAGAAAAATAAATATCCACCAGAAGTCCATGTCAAATTTGTTAGGAGAACTACGAGAGATAAAATATTGAGAGACACAAGAGAAACACAGATAGAAATCAAGAACCAAAAAATAAGAATTGTCAAAGATATACCTTGGAAAATCCGACAAATCAGAAAGGAATACAATTTCATAGTGAAAGTACTAATTGCAAATCAAATACAATATAGATGGATGTATCCGGAGGGGTTGGACTTTACCTGGGATGGGAGACATTACAGACTTGACTCACTGAACAAGGCCAGCAAGTTCCTGGAGAGGAACAATCAGAAATTAGGATATCAAGAATTAGACCAAAGAGAAATTATGGAAGAGGAAGAAGAGGAAGAACCACAAGACGTAGAAGAAATAGAAATAAGGAAAGAAAGAAAGAAAAAAGCAACCCAGTTTCCAAAAGAAGGACAGGAAAAAACAAAATCAGGAAAAACACAGGACGCAACTGGAGGAGAAGCCTATAATCTAAGGGAAATCAAAAACAAAAACTACAAAATATAATGGAATTACAATTTTTCCCTGTAACGTTAATGGATTGAACACCCCAGAAAAACGAAGGCAAATTTTCCAAAAACTCAAAAAACTGAAATTGGACTTAACATGTTTGCAAGAAACACATATTAAACTTAGTGATTCAAAGTATTTAACACAGGAAAAACTTGGTACTTTATTCCATTCTCTAGATGAAAAGAAAAAGAAAAAAGGATTGGCTGTTTATATTAAACCTTATCTAAACCCACGTCTGATTAAGTCTGATAAAGATGGAAGGTTCCTCTTGATTGAAATTCAAATTAATAAGAAACCAACACTATGCTGTGCTATTTATGCACCAAATGACAATAAAGAAAAAAATATCTTCTTCAAAAATATACGAGAAATTCTATCAGAATATGAGTACTCTTCAATCTTTATAATAGGTGATTTCAATGGAGTACCCTCTCCAATGATAGATAAAAACAGCCTGAAACCTAGAAAAGATAACAGAAAAGGGAAATTACCACACTCATTTTTCCAACTAGTACAAGAATGGAATCTAAATGATATCTGGAGAAGAAGAAACCCACAGAAGAAGATGTATACTTATTTCTCACACCGTCATAACTCCTTCTCCAGAATAGATATGTGTTGGTCATCAGTGGATTTACTGACAGAAACAAAAGACATTGAAATACTGCCTAAAGCATTTGCAGATCATAATCCAATTTTGTGGACAATTTTCAACAAACCTAAGATAACAAGATGGAGATTCAATAACTTTTTGCTAAAAGATAAGGAATTTATAACTCAGTGCAAGAGGAAACTTCAAGAATACTATGAGAATAATAGAAACAAAGGGACAAGTCCAAGCATAGTTTGGGATGCAGGCAAAGCTTACCTCCGAGGACTGGTTATAAGCTACAACACAAAGAAAAATAGGGAAAGAAAACAAAAATATACAGACATCTTAAAGGAATTGATGAAGATAGAAATGGAATTCCAAGAAAACCCAACAAAGACAAGTTTACAAAATTAGATCAAGATACTACAACATCAGTATAACTTATTGATCTCTCAAGAAGTTGACTTCAAAATCAAGATAGCCAGACAAAAATATTTTGAATATGCAAATAAACCTGGGAAGTGGCTAGCAAACAAATTATGGGCACAAAAACAGAGGAATTCTATAACAAGTCTTAAAGACAAACATGGAAATAATTGTAACACCATGGATAAGATGAAAACAATAGTTGAAGACTTCTTTCAAAATCTATATTCTAAGGAACAAACAGCAAGAAACGAAATAGCAGAATACGTAGAAAGCCAAGATCTTCCAAAAATAACATCAGAACAGAAAGAAAAATTAAATAACCCAGAATCGATGATGGAAATAACAGAAGCTATTAAAAAACAGAAAAATGAAAAATCAGCGGGACCAGACGGTCTTACACCAGAATTTTTTAAACAATTTGAAGGAATTTTGGATATACCACTAAAAGAAGTTATAGCAGAAATAATGGAACAAGGAATAATGCCAAAATCATGGCAAGAAGCAACAGTTACACTCATACCAAAAGAGGGGAAAGATCCAGAGTTAATACAAAATTATAGACCAATTTCGCTATTAAACGTTGACTACAAAATCTTCGCATCAATCATGGCAGATAGATTGAAACATGTTTTAACAAATTTTATACATAAAGATCAAAACGGTTTTTTTCCTAGAAGACAACTGAGCCATAATATAAGAATTTCACTTAACTCTCTGGAATATTATGATCAGAAAGTCGACAAACCTGCTGCTTGGATCTTTTTAGATGCAGAAAACGCATTCGATAATGTATCTTGGGCATTTCTACATGAACAACTCAGAATAATGGACTTTGGGGAAATATTTGGAAGAGTCATCTCAGCAATATATCAATATCAAAGTATGAAAGTAAATCTCAACGGGGACCTAAGCAAAACAATAAAGATATCAAAAGGTACAAGACAAGGATGCCCTCTTTCCCCATTATTATATATTTTGACATTGGAAGTGTTGATGCGAAACATTAGAAAGAATCCTGAAATCACCGGAATTAAAATTAAGAAACACCAATTCAAAATACAAGCATTTGCAGATGACTTGATGATAATATTAGAAAACCCAATTGATACAATTCCAAATTTGATGGACTCTTTACAGGAATATGGACGAGTAGCAGGCCTGAAAATAAATAAAGAAAAGACTCAAATGTTAGTAAAGAACATGACAGAGACAGAAGTCCAAAATCTGGAACAAAAATGTAATTTCAAGGTAGTTAAGAAAGTCCGCTATTTAGGTATCTATCTTACTGCAAAAACCAGTACTCTTATTCAAGACAATTACACCAAAGTAATGAAAGAGATACAAATGGAAATAAACTCATGGAAAAATTTACAACTATCCTTTATGGGTAGAATAGCGGCAATAAAAATGAATGTATTACCAAAACTACTATTCCTGTTCCAAACAATACCGGTCCTTAAATCAACTAAATTAATACAAGAATTAGATAAACAAATAAGGAAATTCATTTGGAATGATAAGAAACCTAGAATCAAAATTAAAGTATTGCAGGACAAAAAGGAAAATGGAGGCTTCGCGCTACCAATCTGGATTTTATACTATAAAGCCTGCTGTCTGACGTGGATGAAAGAATAGATGACCCTTGAAGATAATCGACTACTTGCGTTAGAAGGATTTAATTTGAATTTTGGAATGCATGCATATCTATGGTATAGGAAAGCTAAAGCCCAAAAAGATTTTGCAAACCACTGCATAAGAAACGCCTTGTTGTGGGTTTGGGACTCATTGAAGAACTCTATCTATACAGCAATGCCACTTTGGGTTTCCCCACAACTGGCACATACAAAACCCTCCATAATAGAGGACAAAAAAACTCTGAGATATAAAGATATGTTAACAGAAAAATTACAACTAAAATCAAAAGAAGAATTACAGTTACAAGGATTTAGGATAGATTGGTGGTTGGAAATGCAAATGAAATCTTGGTTTAGGAATGATAAAAAGCAATTTAGTTTCTCAAATCAAGAAGTTGCAGTGGATAAAATCATTTTTTCTTCTAATGAAAAGTTAATTAAAAAATTTATAGCTGGTTATTAGCCAGACACGTAGAAGATGAGATGGTAAAAGAATGTATGATAAGCTGGGCACAGGATCTAAAGTCAGAAATTCAGTTAGAGGAATGGGAAAAACTATGGAAGGTTAATATAAAGATCAGTAAGTCAATAGCATTTAAAGAGAATCTCTATAAAATGTTTTATAGGTGGTATTTAACACCTGATAAGCTGGCTAAAATGTATAAAATATCTGATGTATGTTGGAAATGTAACAAAGGACGGGGATCTTTGCCCCCCAAGCCCCGAAATAAAGAGGCGAGACCACTTTCAATTTGGTACAAATGGGCCACAACTTTATTAATAACTCTTTAACTTCTTAACTGGTAAAGTCAGGATCACTGAAGGGGACCTGACGCCGTAGTGCCAGCTGGTAACCGGGTGGAATGAAATACCACCGCCAATGAGCAATGTATTCAATTAGATAAAACCAGTTAAATCTGGAGCTCTGCACAGCCCTCGGGAGGCCTCCAGTCAAATTTAGCTTAATTTTTCCGCTGACAAAGCCAATGTGGATAGACTGATTACGAGGGCTGAGAAGAGCCAAAATGGCGTCAAATTGGCTCACAACTAGAATACGGTTACCAGCTGCACTACCCGCCATCATAAGAGGCTAGGGCTCTTACCCCAACATGCCGAGCAGCTCGGCCCTCAGGCCCCCTTGCAGGTCAGACAGAAAAATATCCAGGCCCGGGGTAGCTAGGTGAACTCCATCTTTCCGATAGAGATGGGGGGTGCACTCCGAAATATCAGGGTGGAATATAACAGACCCGGCACCACGCCGAAGAAAACGGGCAACCTCGCAATTAACCCAACGAAGGCCATTATTGATCAAAATAGGGTCATGGGCTGACCGCCACGCCAGGCGTGGGATCAACGCGGACCACAAGATGCGAGTGCCGGGGAAATAAAACAAAAATTCACTCAAGTCCCGAAGGATCTTGAGGAGCAAAACGGCGCCAGGCGCTTGAGACAGGTCGTTGCCGCCCAAGTGCAGCAACAGAACATCTGGCGGGTTGAAAACAGGAATACGGCATGCCCAACTGCGGAATTCCGCCCAACGCATGCCCCTGCGGCCCAACCAGTCGATGGTGGCACACGCGCCCAGGCCCAAATCTCGGCCCCACTGGGAAGATGCAGCGTACCCGGCTGCCCAGAAAACAAAGCTGTGGCCAAAGATGACCACCCTGGCTCTTGTCTTCATAACAGGTCCTGGAACGATAAAGAGATTAAAACGTTCATGCAACAATCAACATTTCGGCAACGGCCGCACATAAACACGAAACTTCTGGGACCTCCAACGTCCAATACGCTGGATGTCCTCCACGCCATAACCCAGGGCAGCTGCCGTGGAGGCCGCCCCACCCGGAAAGAATGAGAGCCGAAATGCCAGCCCACAATCCCGGCCCTCTCCAGGGCCGCCACAGTAACGGCCCAAAATTGGTAACGAGAAAGAGGGGTACCGTCCCGATGAGAAAACAAATACCCAGGAGCAGCACCCCGCAGGGCCAAATAAGCGCTCATAGCGCGGAAGGGACATATCCCTGGAAGATGGCAAGGGCCCAAAAATAGCTGCTGACCCCTAGCCCACTGGTCAGTTTTGGACCGCCGCACGCACAACAAAATGCCATCCGGCAATAAACTAATGTCCGACAGAAGAAGGGCCGTGCCAGACACGTCAGACCTAGAAGATGCCAGCAACTCGCTGATGCGAAGCGCGGCAAAAAAGGCGACCAGGGCAGCAGCCCGAAAAAGAGCCGCCTCAAATGAGCCCTTGCAAACAACCGGCCACTGCTCGGTGAGGCGAGCCAAAATCTCGGGAGTAAACGGGGCGCGCGTATCCTTAGCTCTCCCCCTCTCCTTAGACCAGCCCTCCAGCATCTTATGGAGAAGAAAATCATTAGATGGGTGGTCAAAACGCTGGGCCTTGGCATAAAATGCCAGCGCAGACAATCTGCCCTGGATAGTCTGAGGCGCCAAGCCCTTAAAATGCAGGTGGACTGCAAATTGGATCAGATGGTCCGGAGTGGCCGGCCACAAAGGAGCAATCCCCTCTTGGGCACAAAATTGGGCATATTCGGTGCAGGCGGCCGCATAGGCCCTCCGCGTCCTAGGGGCAAGTGCAAGGGTTAGAGCTCGGTGGGCTTCAATACGCCAAGGGACCATACCTCGTCGGGGAGGGTCACCGGATCGGGAGATGCCAGAGGGGCCAGCAGCCGAAAGCGCTCCATCTGTTGACGTGAGAGGGCATCGGCTATCTCATTCCTGACCCCCGGCACATGGCAAGCCTGGAATACTATATTAAGATCTAAACATTTAAGGGTCAGAGCACGCACCAACCCCATGACGCGAGGTGAACGTGAAGATAAGGTGTTAATCACGCGGACAACCGCCTGGTTATCGCACCAGAAACGGACGGCCGTGTTCGCCCATGACTCCGCCCATAGCCAGACCGCGCCCACAATGGGAAACAATTCCAAGAAGGTAAGGTCCCTGGTAATGCCGGCAGCCGCCCAATGGGCTGGCCAGAGACCGGCGCACCACTGGTTCTGGTAAAAGATGCCATAGCCACAAGACCCAGACGCGTCCGTCTGAACCTGCAGCTCCGCCCCCAAGAGTAACTCTGATCGCCAGAAGGAAATCCCGTTGAAATGAGACAAAAACCTCAGCCAAACGCCGAGATCCTCTCGCATCTCAGAAGAAATCCTTCTACGATGATGAGGCTTGAGGAGCCCGGCCGTGGCCTCGCAGAGGCGCCGGAGAAAAGCCCTGCCAGGCGCGATTACCCTGCAAGCAAAATTAAGATGTCCGATGACGACCTGGAGCTCTCTAAGGGAAGCCTTGCGCTTACCCATAAGGCCAAGTAAGAGGGCCCGAAGATCACTAAGTTTAGCCTCCGGCAGTCGGCTGAACTGCCGGACGGTATCCAACTCAATGCCCAAGAACGTAAGGCGGGTAGATGGACCTTCGGTTTTCTCCTGAGCTAAAGGCACACCCAGCTCCGCTGTAAGGCGGTCAAACTCAGCCATAAGAAAGGCACAATGGCCGGAGTTGGCAGGACCGCAGAATAAGAAGTCATCTAGGTAGTGCACTACCCGATGACTGCCCGATCTATCCACCAAGGCCCACTCCAAAAAGGAACTAAAGGCCTCAAAGGCTGCACACGAAATGGAGCAACCAAAAGGGAGAGCCCGGTCAGCATAATACTGACCCTCAAAGGAAAACCCCAACAATTCAAAATCACCAGGGAAAACCGGTAACAACCTAAACGCAGATTTAATGTCACTCTTACCGATCTCCGCGCCAAGGCCACAGGTCTTAATCATTGCAATGGCAGTATCAAGGGATGTATACCTGACCGTACACCACTCATGAGGGATCCGATCATTAACTGATGATCCCTCTGGAAAGGAGAGGTGATGAATAAGCCGGTACTCGCCCGGGGACTTCTTCGGCACAATGCCAAGGGGCGAGACACGAAAGTTAGGAGTGGGCGGCTGGGGGAAGGGACCCAGTACCCGCCCCTCAGCCACCTCCTTAGCTATCTTGTCCCTAACCAAGTCCTCAAAGCCCTTGATCGATTTCAAATTCGTGGCCAGCATAGGTTCCCTGCGACCCAAAGCAGGAATACGAAAACCCCAAAGAAAACCCTGTAAAAGGAAACGGGCAGCAGCCCTGTCCGGGTAGCGTCGCAGCAAACAACGCAACGGGGTGATTTTAATGGGGCTAGGTCCCTTTAGGAACCGCGCTGGAGCCAGAGGCATTTTTCTTGGTGCCGCTATCGCGGCCTGGGGATTTCAGAACGCTTGCCCTTAGGCAAGCGGGTGCGGCGTGGGCACCGCCACAGCCGGAGCAAATATGTTTGAACCGCACTGACGCCGGTTGCAAGAGCCTTTGGCATTGAACTCCCAGCAGGCCAAGCGGGGTTGAACCGCCTGGCCCGCCGCAGGGCGGGAGGACGCCGCTAGGCCAGACCGAAAGGCCAAATGACCGCTGTCAAAGTGGTCAGCCGTAATGGGTCGGGCCGGGACATAATCTTCATCCATAGTGGCCCATATGGTTCATCCCAACGCATCTTAGGGGATTGGGCCGCGCAGTGAAACGCTTCATCGTACCGCAACCAGGCGGACCCGCAAATTCCAAATGGGCACGATGAATTGTATCCATGTATTCGATCAGGGCCAAGGCACGATCCGGGCGGGCCTTGATAATGACGGCTGCATAGATAAAAAATGCCGAAAGCCAATTGGTCCAGCACCTCTCAGGCTTACGCTTACGGAGCGTCTCCCGCTCTTTATCATCCAGCCGTTTAAAGGTCTCACGGTCGATCTCCCTATTCAAGAGGTCGAATACGTCCACATAAGCCCCACTGAGGATTTTGTCGATAGTCGCTTGGGACAAATGTACGCCGAGTGGCATACATTCATCGCCCTCAGGGAGCTCCAACGGGGAAGCCGTCGAGGAGCTGGCGGCAGGGGGATCGGCTTGCACCGCCGTATCCTGGGTAACTGGCCGGGGTAAAGGCAGAGGGCCAGGCTCCGTAGAAAGGGGCAGCCCCGACGCCCCCGACGGTGGGGCAGAAAGATCCACCGGCGCCAACCCCGTAGCAGTAGTGCTGGCCGACTGACTGCCCACACAGGTCAACCCAGGAGGAGGACCCCAAGGCCAAGGGCGGGCAGGGGTAACAGGAAAGGGAGTCACCAACTCACCCGGCACCTGGGCTGAAGAAGATGACGTCACACCCGTAGAAGAACCCCGACCGACATAGGACAGGTCAAGCATGCCATCCTGAGCAGCCAAGCCCCCCGACGGTAACCGGGCAGCCTCAGCTGCGGCCCCGCTGCCGGTAGGCCCCGGACCGGATGCCGACACCCCAGGCCGCTCCGCCTGCCGAATTGAAGTAGGGGCTGAATCGCCCCCGCGGGCGGCAGCCAACTCACCTTCAAGGAAAGCAATACGGGCAAGCATGAGTTCCTCCAGCCTACGAGTCACTGCCCGCTTATGCTCCTTGGATCCCCTAACCGGCCGACCACTCTCGCCCCCACCCCCAAGCCCCTGCGCCCGGGCTCTGGCCTGTTCAAGCTTACTAAGCTTGTGCCAGGCCGAAGACAAATCCGGGAGGTCCTCATCCGAAGAGGATCCCGATAACTGGTGTGGCGGAGCTCGGGGAGTTGCCCTGCGCTTAGCAGGAGCCTTCCCCTTGGAAGTGGTAGGGCGCTTTCGGGGCACCATCGGCAACCAGACAGCAAAGGGGGAAAACGAAAAAGAGGGGCAGCCACGCCCAATGGCCCCAATGGCCCACTCACTTAATATGTGAGGCCCCCACACCCCCAGAAGTGACAAAAACTCAACAGCTGGGCAGTATATAATGACCCCAGCCAACGGCCAAACAATCCCTAAGGGGCAGGACCGTCCCAGGGGCGCAACGTTACCCACCCACCCCAAGGAAGGGGTGAGAGAGTGCAAAGATATGGGGCCAGGGGGCGACAGAGATATATATAAAAAACAAACTCCCACTGCCCCACCAGGAGGGCTAGCCAAGGCGGGCTGGCAGGGCACCAACACTTTGGCCACAGCAACGGGCCAACGGACCCACTCTAAGGGCAGCCCCTACCCCCTAACTATCCCCACACACCGGGGGAGCGGACACCCGCCCACCCGGGGCCCTAACTAACCCTCCCCCTAGCACCTTCCCCCCCTCCCACCACGCCCCCAGAGCAGACCAGGCGGCCCGTTACGACCCGGGCCGCAAAGGCGATGAACCGCCGCCGCCGCCGCTCCAAAGGCACTCCCGCCGCCGCTGCCGAAGCCGGCTGCGCTGCCGGGGCCCTTATCAGGGCTCCGATCAGCAGCACAGCTGATCGTCGGCAGGGAAAGGAAAAACCGCTCCGCTGCTGCCGCCGAGACCGCGGGCGCTGCCAGAGCCCTTATCAGGGCTCCGATCGGCAGCCCAGCTGATCGTTGGCCACAGGAGCCACAGGCTACTCGCAGGTAAGGCGAGGAGCCGAAAGCCAGCACGGACGCGCTGACAAAGCGCGTCGGCCAGAAATCTCGCCGCCGACAACAATGGCGGCGAGAGACGGGAGCCCTCTTATAGGCTCCCGTCCCCGGGCAAAAGAACCCGGATGGGCGCGAAGAAAGCGCGCCCAAACCGGGGCTGGGGAGGCAAACGCGCCCCTCCCCCAACGGTGTGGGGATCAGAGCCACCCTTTTTCCATATGTGGTGGGTGTGCAAGAGGGCTAAAAACTACTGGTGTATGGTACAAAAATTTATTTTACAAACTATGTTAATTAATCTTGAGTTAAAACCAGAGATTTTTTTATTATCTATGATACAACAAAATATTGGTGATAGCAAAAAATATAATAATTCATATTATCACAGCAGCTAGAATGTTGTATGCACAATTATGGAAGACAGACAATATTCCAGACAAAAATCAGTTAATTATGAAGGTGTTAAACTGCGCAGAAATGGACAAGATCTCGGCACTAATGAAACCAGAAGGATGCTATGAAGACTTCGAAGAAAGACGGCATGATTTCTACAAATTTTTAGACGAATATTACAAGACAATTAAGTTTCCTGTTTAATTTATGAGTAATTGAGATAGTTAAGGATCATACATTGTTAAGATGAGATGCAAACTTTGTTTGAGAAGATTAGAATCGCTCCAATGTTTTTTTCTTTTCTTTGATTGATAACTTTTTTGTTTGAAAACTATAAATAAATTGCAAAAAAAAAAAAAAAAGAAATGATCCTCTCTCTTTCCCCCACACACACTTCCTTATATGACGGAATAGTCAGTTTTTCCAAGACAACATTTTCCTATGGACATTTTTCAGAAGGAAAATGCTTGGTGTGTGAGACCCTTCCTGGAGCTTATGGTACATTGTCTAGACTATCCAGCAGAAGCAGCTTTAATTTGTGCTGCCACAGCCTTATTTACCAGGAAACAAGAGTGTGGTTGCTTTACGGATAGATTAAAAAAAACCAACGGAATAAAGAAACAAAACTCCAGGATCAAAGAATGGAGGAAGAAAGGTAAAGAGGACAAACCCTGCCAGAAAAGCAGCGTGGGGGGGGGGATGATGAAAGAAATAGACCAAGAAGGCTGTGTACATGTGCAAGAACATGTGTAAAAGTATGTATATGCACAACCATTCTGTTTTCAAAACTCCTAGTTTCTGACATTTTTCTTTCATAAACTTTAAGGTTCGGTGTTTGACACATTGTACTTTCTTGAGGAGAAGAGGATTTAGAATTAAATACTCTGCATCTAGTAGAGGCATCCTCAATAACCTAAAGGAAACTAATTTCTGTTTAGGCAGGGTTCAAACCCAAGTAGAGCTTGAAGTATGGTGGGGATGTTGGCTTGCAGGCAAGTCCTTCCCCAAAGGTGAGTGACCCAACCTTGTCTAAATTAACAATACCTTCAGTCAACAGAGGAGGCAGTTATGAGCTGGGTGAGCTGAGGGTGAGTGGGTAGAAATAGGTAAAGAAATGCACAACGGGGACTGTTAAACTCAATTCCAAGTGGGAATCTGACAACATTCCTGGTCGATGCAGCAGGCCAAGTGCTGTCCACTTGCAAAGATGTTGTCCCATGGACCAGAATCCCTGCAGCTGACACCCCTCAGAAGCTGCTGGAATTTGCCATTACATGGCCTGGGGAAATACCTGCTAGTCAAATTGCTACTCTTGTTCTGACCATTTAGCTCCCTAAAGAGATTGGTATGAGGATGGGGCTATTGCCAAGCACTGCTTCTGATTTCCTCTAGTGTTGCTACCAACTAACTTAGCTAGTAAATTAAAGCCTTCAGACTGATTTTTAAATTAAATAGAAATAAAAAAATTATTGATTGCAAAGTTGAATCAAAATCATTAATCATAATGTATCGAAGTATAAACAAAAAGAAGTATATAGTTCAAATCCACTTACGTTTGATCACTAAAAAAGTTGAATACATGCACACCCAGTTCCTAAGTTTACTAACTCTAAACACAAGTTTTCTTCAGACACTCTAACAATCCTATCTCTTCTTTAACCCTGTCTTTTTCTTAGACAATACCAGACCCTATCTGTCTTTTAACCCTATCTCAAAGGTAGGTTTTCCTGTCAGCCCCTATCTGACTAAAACAATGCTGAGCAATGCCTTAAATACTTTCAGGCCACTCCCAGACTCTCTCATTGGTTCAAAAACCCACCAATCAGCACAGACACCTCTAGTGCACTATGCATCATACAAGTATTGTTGTTAGTCGGTGAAACTCCCTGCCATAGGATGTGGTGATGGCACCTGTCCTGGATGCCTTCAAAAGGGGATTGGACAGCTTGCTGGAGAAAAAAGTCCATCACAGGTTACAAACCATGATGGAGATGTGTAATCTCCAGTCTTAAAACTGGGATACTTCAAGGGCCAGATGCAGGGGAGTGGTATCAGTAGACAGATATCTAGTCTTGTGCACTCCCAGATGCATTTGATGGGGCCACTGTGAGATAAAGGAAGCTGGACTAGATGAGCCTTTGGTCTGATCCAGCATGGCTCTTCTTATGTTCTTATGTAAATGCCACAGAACCAGCTTAATAAGGCATCCCATTTCTACCCTTAGGAAGCTCACATGGGCTATACCTGCAGGTGCAAATGAATACAAGAAAATCCTCCTGATTTTGGACAGGGTGGTGGCATGGCTTATGTGTATGCCCTCATCTTCACCATGTTTCCAGCCCCTTCTGGTTGAAAGCTTAAATGTCTAAGTAGTGCTGTACAGAATTGGATATAGTCAAAGCAATAAACATCTCCACTTGGTGGCAGCAGATGGGAAAGGAGGAACAAACAAACAAAAAAAGAGAGAAATGAAACACAGGAAGGAATGTGGACAAGTACGCCAGTTTTCATTGCTATTCATGAGACAGGACATTGTCCATTTGCAAAATTATGGTTTCCCTTTTTGTATGGTTTCTACCTTGTAGTCATATTATTGATAAATTTGATGTTGATTACTTCCAGTTGACAATTTAGAAATAGTCTTGGCCTTGCCTCAGAGAGCAAAATATCTTTGAGTGGACTTAGCTTTGTCTGTGGGTCACCTTCCTCCTGTATGCCCTTTGATGCCACCTTTCTGTCATCTGAGGAATGTATTGTTTCTGTTACTGTATGCAATGAAAGGGGGAATAACCATCTCTAGGGAGTGGTTGTTGGTTTTAGAGGCATGAGAACAAAAGAACTAGGAAATGTTACTTTTTGGATTGACTATGGAGATTCCCAGTCATACAGGTGAAGGTTTCTGGAAGTTGAGTTTTGGCAGCTGAGCTTCTTTTCCTGTTAGATTGAAATGTTTCCCTACTCATCCAAGTAGCTTTGTCAGTCTAACAAAAGTTGTTGCGAGGCCTCCTATTTATAGTTTAACCTGGTTTCAAACCACCCGAGTCTGAATAGGCTTGCTAGGTGGACAGTGGCCTGAATCTGCACATCAAATGGACCATTTCCTGAATAGATGTACTATGGCCCGGAGTGTGTAAAAGTTCCACCTATGCAACACTTTCACAAACACCTATTAAGTATGGGTTGTTAGCTGTGGCCTTGTTGGTGGAGGTGTGAAGTGCTTCTGATTTGTCAGGGGAATTGATGAAAGAGCAGCATGATAAGTGGCAGACAGATTGTGCCTAAGTCCCTCGCCTTTGTTGAGAGAGGGATTTTATTGAAATTTGAGATTTACAAGGAACAAGTCCAGTTGCCATGACTCTACTTCCTGATTATTTTTTTGGATTACAACTTCAAACATCTCCTATACTTAAATGGAGATGTTCTGGATTGAAATGCATGGGCCTGGGTTGTGGAACAGAACATGGAAAATGACTTTCTAAGTTGCAAAACCCACAAGCCCCTAGCCAAGCTGTAATTAAAAAAACCCCAGGAAATCTCCAAAGCTCTCATTGTGCTTAATGCTAATATTCCCATTTGGATTTTAAGCCAAGACACACAGCATTCTCCAGCCTGTGTTCAGTACTATCCACCTGCACATGGTCTAGTTTGCCCTGACTCAAACAAAGACTTTGTTAGGTAACATATGCATCTCTCCATTTGTTTCAGTAATTAATGCATCAAACACTTGACATTAATGGTCTAAGTCTTCTGTCATGTTTAACCTTAAAGAGGATCATTACTGATGACAGATTCAGCAGATTGTTTTGTAAGGTCTTTATTCAAGGTGATCAACAAAACTTTTGGTGAAATAAGTAAGCCAT
Organism: Phrynocephalus forsythii; assembly: GCA_029282475.1. NCBI lineage: Eukaryota > Metazoa > Chordata > Lepidosauria > Squamata > Agamidae > Phrynocephalus > Phrynocephalus forsythii. Next base: position 176,590,008 of record JAPFRF010000001.1, on the reverse strand, counting down.
TTGTTAGTCTACTTGTGTCAATAAATGACACAAGAATATATATACATATTCTCTTTCACATGAACACAATGCAATTAATAATAAAATCATTAAAATATCACACTGCCTTCCTTGCACTAAATCAACAAAACAGATGATCCTATCACAGATAGTCCTATTTCATTAACTACACTATTGTATTGGTTTGATCCACTTTTAATGCTCTGGCTCCACCCTACAGTTTCTCTGGTTCAAGGAGACACATGGAATTCCTTGCTAGAGAGCTCTTGGACACTTTTCCTGATTACCATGTCTCTAGACCAGGCCTGCCCAACAGGTAGACCGTGGGCTACCGGTAGCCCGCGAAGGGTTCAAAAGTAGCCCACCAGCCATCAATTAAAAAAGTGAGGGGATAAGTTCTCTACCCCTCCCTCCCCCAACCCAAGGACCACCACTGCCCCAACAAAGTTCTGGGTCTGCCAGCCCACTGTCTTAGCTGAGTGGGGCAGTTCAAGGCCATAGCGCAATCCCCTGTTTCCCCTACCGGCCAGATGATTGGTGTGCCACTGTCTTGTGACCAGCTGAGTCGCTGGTGCAGAGTGGAGAGAGGAGAGGGGCGAGAGGCGGGGTTGCAGGTGTGCCCATCTCCTTTGTGCACTGACATCTCCCTTCTCCTTTCCCCCTGGAGAATTCCCTCCATAACAGATTAATTGATTTTCAATGCATTCCTATGGGAAACAGCTGCTCTACTTACAATATTTTTACTTATGACCATGTGCTCGGAAGGAATGGATAAAATTTGTAATTAGAGGTTTTAATGTAGTAGCCCTCAGGGACTCTGGGGTGGAAAAAGTAGACCTCGGTCTGTTCAAAGTTGGACAGCCCTGCTCTAGACTATCAAATCCAGGATTGAATAGGATAGAGCCATGCCGAGGAGAGAGGTTTCAAACTTCTTGGAATGCTGATAGAAACAGCAATTGTATTTTAAACCAAATTATGTTATGAATGAAAAGCTGTGGAATTTGTTCAGGCAGAAATCCCAGCAGTGTTATTTTTAGAGGCGGACTCCTGCTGTGAAACATTAATTAATGCAACAATGGGCTCAGGTTACAAGAATACAGCTTTCAGCTGAATATCAGGAACAACTTCCTGTTAGAGCAGTATGACAATGGAACCAATTATCTCAGGAGGTGGCCAGTGTTCCAACACTGGAAGCATTCGAGAGAATTTTGGACATCCACCATATCCTTTGATTTGTATTCCTGCTTACAGCAGAGGATAGGCCTTGGCCTTGTAGGCCCCAATTAATGGAAGTATAGTATCCATTGCCTCCTAATACACAACTCATTTCCACAACATATTTTAAAGCCAGCTATTACAGTGATTACAGGGACCATTTTTAATATGTCGAATCAGAAAAATTGGCCCAGGGGCCAAATGCAGCCTGTTTTCAGATTCTGAGCAGCCCGCAGCCTCTTCTCCCCACTGGCTCAGCCTGCCACGCATCTCCACCAGCTGGCGTTTCCCCATATCAGATGGAGATGTCAGCTTGCACTTTTACAGTTTGCCTGCCCTCTCTGCCTAACCCTAACCCCATCCCCCCAGCCACCTGCCCATCCTACCCGCCCCCAGCTCTGTTGCTGCAGCATCCTCCCCACCTCTTTGCATGTCCTAGAGGTTTGTCCAAAGTCCATCCCGGCGGCCCAATGTGGCTGAATGGTTGGTCCCCACACATTTTCACTTCACCAAATCTAGCCCTTCTTGCAAAAAGTTTGCACACCCCTATTTTAACCATGTAATTGAATACAAAATACAAAAAATATACAGCATCTTCAGATGAAATGATTTTCCTTGGCAGCCAGTCAAGTGCTGAATAAAAAAGGTTTGTGTCTTGGAACAGAAGGACAGTAAAAGATCCACACACCTTTTGGCCATCTGTTTTTGTATCATCATCTCATTCTATAAATCCTGGAACAATACTAGGAATTTGTGTCCATGTGTTTACATTTAAGATGACAGTCAAAGTCTTTTTACTGTTTGGTTTGACATTTCTCCATGAGTGTCTAGAGGCAATAATAATTGCATTTGCATGAATATTGGCCTTGAAAAGAACATTTCAGTTCTCTTCCTCAAATACATTGATTGAATGAGGGCCTACCTACATGGCTGGGCTGGAGTTTTAGCATTCCATTTGGGTGTAATCCTTGGGTCCAGATGGCACATAGACCTCAATAAAAAGTTTGTGTTCCCCTTTAAAAAGTGTATGTATGTTAGACATGTATGCATAAGTAGTCTTTAAGAGAGAGATGTTAGATAATGCATTTCTTAAAAGTCTAGGTAAGAACTTGTGGCAGCCTAATATATACCTAATACACAAATTAAAAGCTGCCTAGATGGAGTAGGAACTGGCAAACCACTATTCCTGCCAAGAAAATTCCATGGACATGGAGTCACAAAGAGTCGATCACAAGTGAAATGGCACAACACACACACACAGATGCCCTAAGCACATCCGATCTTGCCTGATTTCAGAAGCTAAGCAAGGTCACTCCTAGTCAGTACTTGAATGGGAGACCACCAGGGAATACCAGGTACTGTAGGCACCTGGAGTAGGAACTGGCAAACCACTCCAATATTTCTGCCAAGAAAACTCCAAAACTCACAGAGTCAGTCACGACTGTAATTTTTATTTATTTTTATTTATTTTAGAGCTTATATACCGCCCGTCTTCCCGAAGGAACTCCGGGCGGTTTACAATATAAAATGAAACAGATAATCAAATAAAACAAATGCACAAGAACAGTTAAACAAAGTAAACTACTTAAGTAACTGATAAAACAGCGGGCAGATGGCAGGGGGGATGATGCAACACACATACAATACACAAATTGAAATTCTTTCTGTCATCTTAAAGGGCTGGCTGATCAAGAAAATGCCACTGTGATGGATTCAACTGCAGGCAGCTTCTAAACCAGCCTTTTAAGAAAAAGGAAATGAAAGGTTTTTGGGTTTTTTTTAAAAAAATGTTATAACTGATGCAGCACACCTTTACTACTCTAATAGGGGCTTTAAAAATCTCTTCATCTCCCACTCCACCAAGATGCAGAACTGTTTAATTCGCTGATATCATGAAGTGGATATTAAGCTACTTTATGATATCACGAAATCAAAAAATATTTTGGTTCATTCCCAGCAATCACAGTGGAAATGGACCAGAAACATAGTGTTCCTACTTGCAACAAGGAAGTAGAAGCCCCTGACCAAATGGCACAAGTAGAAAAGGTATGGGCTGGTTCACTCCAACAAAGATGTTGTCTGATTGCCAGCTTTGGGAGCAAACTGGACCATCCCTTCAGCAGAGCAAATAGCAGGTGATATACCAATGTCAGCCACTGGATCATGTAAAATTAGGTTGATGTGGGAGCTACATGTATTTGTTAGAGGATGAGATAGGTTATTACAACTTTCTGTTGCAGCCATACAATTGTTCTACAGTCATCTTATCCTCTTCAGTTTATTACACCAAAAAAAAAAAAACTTTATTGAGGCTATGAGGCTGCTATATTGTCACTATAAAATGCATTGTGCTGGAAAGAATAGACCTAAAGTGAAGTCAATGGATGATGATGAACACTTCTCTGCACCTTTTCTTATTTATGGATTTTGAACAGAGTATCATTCATGCATACTGTGCAGAATCAGAACTAGCTTTAATTTCTGTCTTCAGAAGAAGGATTAAAGATTAAATTGAATCATATACCTAGAACTTGGACAGTTCAGCCAATTCTGTCACATCAATTCAGCTGCATGGGACAGAAGTCCAAAACAAATCCAATTTGTCCATCAGGTTCAGATCCAAGTAAGCCCACATCTTTTCAAACTAATTCAGTAGTCTGCATAATGAAAGGAAAGGAATATGAATCCTAAAGGAAAGTCAGACATTGTGTTTTCCCAAGTGTGCAAAAAACAGAACCTTGCAAGGAAACTGCCAGAATAAAAAAAAGGAGGAGTATGTGGATGGAAGCTGGTCTCTGTTCATTGACAGATCTAGATCCCAGTGTTTGAGCCTAGGAGAGGGTGAACCTATGGCACGGGTGCCAAAAGTGGCACTTGGCACCCTTTCTGTGGGCACCCAACATCACCCCTTCACAGCCATCTGTATTCAGGTTAAACTGATTGTATTGGCACTTTGTGAATAATTAGTGGGTTTTGAATCACAGTTTGGGCACTCGGTCTTTAAAAGGTCCGCCACCACTGGGCTAGTACATAAGGCAGTGGCACTTCCTTTATCCCTTGACCTCTACGGTGCAGATTTCCCCCCCAGTGTTTACATTACATTTAATGTTGATCTCAGTTTGTGCTTCTTGTGCATTAATATAAGTCAAATACATCACATAATTCACTCAAGCACGAGATATAGTTTGCTGTCATCATATGCTATCTCCTCTGACTTGTAGCAGCCCTGTGAAGAAATGACCTCCCAAATGTCCTACCATTAACAATCAAATTCTTAGAAACTCAAGGCCATGGATTCCTTTATTCATAGAATCATAGAATCATAGAGTTGGAAGAGACCTCAAGGGCTATCCAGACAAACCCTGCCATGCAAGAACCCCCATCACAGTATTTCCAACAGATGGCCATCCAACCTCTGCTTAAAAACCGAATTGAATCAATCCCTTTCTTATTTGATCTGAATTGAGTCAATCTCTCTCTTGTTTGATCTTCCTGTTTTCTTCCTGCATTTAAGTTTTCCAGGCATTATCGCCTTTTCCAGCACATCTTGTCATTTCATATTGTGCTTGAATTATGACAGAAGTATGTCATTTTTCCCTCCAGAGGAAGTTTAGGTTCAGTTTCCTCTAGAACTCATTCATTAATCTTGACACACTTGTTTGTTTTTCTGGCAGTCTACAATATCCATGTATCAATCTGGTTCAATCACTGATTGAGATGGGCACTGCAAAAGGGGAAGTGGGAGAGAGAGAGAGAGAGAGAGAGAGAGAGAGAGAGAGAGAGAGAGAGAGAGAGAGAGAGAGAGAGAGAGAATAAAGATGAGACTCAGAATGGCAGCTGTGATGAAAATAGAAAATAAATTTAAGTGTATGCACATGTCATTGGAGACTGAAGCTAAGATCATCCTTATTTTTGTATTTCTGAACACTATGTGTGGATGTGAAAGCTGGACAATGAATAAAACAACTGTATTAGTGAACTTTAAACATATTATAATAATTTTAAAAAGTGAAAAGAAACTCCCCCCCCGACCAATCCATACAAGACCTAAAATATGAAACTGTCAAATATCAGGATTTCCAGAAAGACTGGAATGGCCTCAAACCGAATGCTATGATAGGTCAAAAACCAAAATTGTCCTTTCCATTGTAAATAGACATTGTATTTAACCTTTGAACTGCAGACCTGGAAGGGACCCTTTGGATCATCATGTCGAGACCCTCTCAAGGACATGCAATGGAGAACTGCACTCCCAAACTCAGGGTGCACAGCCAGGGATCTAAGACACTGAGTGGATTACATAAACCAATCCTTGTTTTTTAATTTAGTAGATATAATCTGGGGGGGGGTCCTTTCAAATGTGATGCATAATGCATAACCATGAGAGAAGAAAACATTAGAGTTATTTAATCTCATTCCCCATGCAAAGCAATAATAGAGCATAAAGATTCCGATGTCTGATTCAGATTCCAGTGAGAATCAGAAAATGTTGTTGTTGCTCAGTCACGTCCGACTCTTCGTGACCCCATGGACCAGAGCTCGCCAGGCCTTCCTATCCTCCACTGCCTCCCGGAGTTTTGTCAAATCCATATTGGTTGCATCGATGACAACGTCCAAACAGTGCAAGAGCCCCATAGTCCTGGCTGGCCCAGAGTAATTTAATTTTCCCCATTTGGGAAATAGGTGTGGTATAAAAATTTGAAAATAAATAAATAATAAATAAACCATCTCATTCTCTGACGTCCCCTTTTCCTTTTGCCTTCAATCTTTCCCAACATCAGGGACTTTTCCAAGGAACCAAAGTACTAGAGCCTCAGCTTCAAAATCTGTCCTTCCAGTGAACATTTGGGGCTGATTTCTTTCAGGATGGATAAGTTAGATCTCCTTGCAGTCCAGGGGACTCTCAAGACTCTCCTCCAACACCACAGCTCAAAAGCATCAATTCTGCGGCGATCAGCCTTCTTTATAGTCCAGTTCTCACTTCCATACATCACTACTGGAAAAACCATAGCTTTGACTATCCTGACCTTAGTTGGCAAAGTGATGTCTGTGCTCTTTAGGATGCTATCTAGGTTTGCCATTGCTTTCCTCCCAAGAAGCAGGCGCCTTTTTATTTCGTTGCTGCAGTCACCATCTGCAGTATCAAGGGGCCTAAGAAAATAAACTCTGTCATTGCTTCCATTTTTTCTATTTGTCAGGAGGTGATGGGACCGGTGGGCATGATCTTAGTTTTTTTGATGTTGAGCTTCAGCCCATTTTTTCCACTATCCTCTTTCACGCTGATTAAGAGGTTCTTTAATTACTCCTCACTTTCTGCTATCAGAGTAGTATCATCTGTGTATCTGAGGTTGTTGATATTTCTTCCACCAATCTTAATTCCGGCTTGTGATTCATCCAGACCTGCCTTTCGCATGATGCATATAAGTTAAATAAGCAAGGTGACAGTATACAGCCTTGTCGTACTCCTTTCCCAATTTTAAACCAGTCAATTGTTCCATATCCAGTTCTGACGGTTGCTGCTTGTCCCACATATAGATTTCTTAGGAGACAGATAAGGTGGTCAGGCACTCCCATTCAGAAAATATCTAATTCAAATAGGTGGCATCCAAATTAGGGCTTAATTCAATTGGTGGATCAGGTCCCGACTGGAATGTGGGCATCCTTGCCTACCACTGAGAAGCTGCTTGTCATACTTATTTAGAAGCAGTTCATAAAACACATCAGGTTAGGATACCTTATCCTTCACTGTTTATCTTGTAATAGCCATACTTCATTTTGTGATTTATCACTGGAAGATAAACAGGCACCAGTTTAGCAAGTCAGACTGATGGAGAAATCCAGATGCTGAAGGTGACCCTGTTAATGGCATGGATGGAATACTACCCATTACCCTAATGTCTGAATTGACCCCTCAAAGGTTCAGTGGTATGGAAAATAATCTATGGGGTGTGGTGGCTCAGTGGGATAGAGTGCTAAAACTATCAGCTGCAAAGTTGGCAGCTCGGCAGTTTGAATCCACGTACCAGAGTGAGCTGCCGTTGTTAACCCCAGCTCCTGCCAACCTAGCAGTTTGAAAGAAGGTAAATGAAAATAGATAAATAGGTACCACTAATGAAACAAAACAAAATGAAATACAATGCTGGGATGCCCAGTATCAGTAATTTTCCATTGCATTTTTAAAAATAATTTAAAAAAATATATTCAATGGAAAATTATTGATCCCAGGCATGCAAATGGCAGGCATAGCTTCCCCAAGTGATTGTGGGGAACCCCTTGAAATTTTGGAAAGTTTGGGGAACAGAGTTATTAAGCTCCAAAGGAAGTGTGGGGGTGCTTAATGGAAGAAGTGTGTCTGGCACGCTTTACCAATTATACGGTTTATTTACAGCCCTCAGTGTGCTGATCCACACACCTTCAATTAAGTACCCCCACAGCCCTTTTGGAGCTTAATAACTCCATTTCCTGAAATCCAAAACTTTCCAAATTTCAAGAGATTACAGGGGAGAGCTTGAGGAAGGTCCCCTGCCATTCCCTTTAGAACATTTTTTTTTCTTTTTAGAGGGGGGGAAATAAATTTTGTTTCATTTTGGAATGAAATGCTGGCTGGCATTTTGTTTCATTTCAAAACTTTTCATAACCTTATGACATGATGAAATAGCGTGCCATTTTTCATAAGGTGCCCATCCCTAGTAAACAGTGTACTGTGCGCAGAAATGCGTTCGGACATGCCAGCCATATGACCATGGACTTGCACAACAGTGGCTCTTTGGCTTAGAAACAGAAATGAACCTGAAATGAAAGAATGGATAAAATAGGTATGCTTACTTTGGAAAAGTGAAGACTTAGTTAGGACCCATGGGATGAAATCCTGCTTTGTAATGTGAGCAAAGTCATTGATTAGTCTGTAGTCTGGAAAAAGGCGCCTGGGGGGGATATGATTGAGATGTACAAAATAATGCAGGGCATGAGTAAAGTGGATAGAGGGATGCTCTTCTCCCTCTCGCAAAATACCAGAACTAGGGGACATACACTCAAATTGAGGGCTGGGAGAGTGAGAACAGACAAAATAAAATATTTTTTCACCCAGGATGTGGTGATGGGGATTGGACAGATTCCTGGAGGAAAAGTCCATTACAGGTTAGAAACCATGATGGAGATGTGTAATCTCCAGGCTTAAAACTGGGGTACTTCAAGGACCAGATGCAGGAGAGTGGTATCAGGAGACAGATATCTGGTCTCATGCACTCCCAGATGCATCTGGTGGGGCCACTGTGAGAGACAGGAAGCTGGACTAGATGGGCCATTGGCCAGATCCAGCAGGGCTCTTCTTATGTTCTTATGTTCTTATGATTTTGCTCCATTCCTCATTGGCAAATTAAGAACCCCTAGAACAATTTTTGCGAGAGGTGTTCATCCCCATTTCTGTGCACCTCCAAGAACCATGGCATGGGGCCTTTGCTAGTGAGGAGGAATGTACTCCAACGTGCAACTTTTCTTATGACACACAACAGGATTCTTGACCATATACTGGCACTAGTTGAACAGCTTTTCCAACGATATAAAATAAACAGAATAGGAAAAATGTAAAGCCATATCATTGAATTTAAGTTTGCAGTCCTATAGTCAGTGCCATTTCTTGCCCTGTCCATTAGTGATGTATATGTGCACAAAGCCAAGGGTGGTCCCAGGACCTCTTCAATAGAGAACAGTCCTATATTTGGAGGTCAGGCCCACATTTACAGGTCAATCCAGTTAGCAAGGTCTTTCCTACTCATATCCAATGCATTGTAACATCTTTGAAATGTAATTAAAACATTAATTTAACACATCTATAATGCATCAGAATATAAAATTGTATGCAATTGGTATATTCTGTTTTGATGATGTTTTCATCCCTTTACAAGAGATGCATAAGAAGTCATATCCATAAATACAACCCAAAACAGTAATCTTGACATAATTGCAGTCATGATGGCATCAAGATTTTTATATTAGGCTCTGTTTAGTACACAGGAACACATATGCATATGAGTTAAAATCACAGTCATGCTGCAATCCATATGTAAACTCACATTTTAAAAGCCAAAAAATATGAATAGCAGTAACAACGAGGGCAAAAAAGATACAAATGAACTGGCATGTTATGCATTCTCCACCTTGGGGATTAATAATAGAGTTAAATTTAGAAATACTGTAGTGTCATGCAGAGCAGAGCAAATTCATGAAACAATACAGAAAAGAAAGTATAGAAGATGTACAGCCCATAAATATATTCACTTTTTTTAAAATTCCATGGTCTGGGATTATGCTCATCCATGACAGGATCTCTGTCACTGATATCAGACCACCCACTGTCACAGGTGAAAGTAGTCTTTCCTATAAGGTTCTCTCTATCTCCCACTTTCTTTCCATTCCCTTACAATTTACAGCTTGCGGGTTTCAATCTGGTTTCATTTCTTGTAATGTCAGCTAGTGAGAATCCCTGGGCTGTCCCTCCATTCATCTCTGGTTCTGTTTTTAATTCATCACGCTACACTGTGATGGGATGTTGGGAGCACAAGATGAATGAGAATATTGTTTCAGCTCACTTTTTATATATTGGTATGCTTCAAAATTCATACTTTTCTTCATATTGAAGAGGGAAAGTACTTGGTCCTTTATCTCAGAGAAACCAAAGCCGTCAGGTTCATCTATTTTGATTAATCTATCCAGGGCTTTTGACTGAGTAGTTATTAAATACCAAAGTTTCAATCCATTTCGTGTGCTTATCTTAGTATTGAGTTATGGTTGCCACCTCTTTATTTGGTAATCACACTAGCATAGAACGATGGAGATGGAAGGGGTCTATGACGGCATCAAATTTAACCCCTGGTCAACACAGAAATTCAAATCAAAGCATGTCTGGAAAATGGTTGCCCAATTTTGTTGCCTCCAGTATTAGAGCACTCACCAGCTCCCTGAGGTATTTAGTTCCATTGCTCCACTACTCTAACATTTAAAAGGTTTTTTCCTGATACAGTAGGACCCCCGTATCCACTGATTGGTTATCCACTGATTCAGATATCCATGGTTGGTAGGGGAAAATTAAATAAATATTTCAGCAGCCGCAAAGCAAGCTACTGTCACAAACAGCAGCTGTAAAGCAAGCTATGATCGTAAAACAACATCCATAAAGCAAGCTACTGTCACAAGCAGCAGCTGTAAAGCAAGCTACTGTTGAGTCATAATTGGGCATGATGAAATTCTCAGAGATGCTTTTGGGGTCCCCTGAGACTCCTCCCAAAATATTCCTTGTTGGGCCAGGATAAAATAATTCATTTCCAGGACATTCAAAAGAGCCAAACACACAATTCAGGTCGAATCCCCCTGAATTGGCATATCATCCTTACTGTGGTCATGACTCATTGAGTGACGGCCACAGATCAACCCCCGGAGACATCCTTTCACTCTCAAAGCTACCTCCATTGCCCCTCTGTCTATATGAACCCTGGCTTTTAGCCATAGCCAGCCCCCACCCTTCCCTCTAGGAAGCTTACTTCCATCATATCCATTTGCCTACACTGGCCCAGGTCTCTGGCCCCAGCCAACCTCACCCCCCTCTCTCTTCCCTTTTCTTTCCCTTCTTCCACCTTTCTTCCTCTATCCTTTTTTCTCTTCCCACCCCATCTACCCTGGGTGTGCTTAAACGTGTGCCTGTCCTATTCTCTGACTTCTACACTCAACCATCTGGGGCAATGGGGGTTATGGCACAAAGAAGGATCATCATGGGACTTCATGAGACTGGCTGCATCTTCTAGAAGGGATCCATCTTTTCCAGGGTTCTTAGCACGGGAGTTTTCCATCATCACATTTCTGCACCCACAAAAGACTGCCCAGACACCTTTGGATAATCCCACCAGCTTTTCCTGTCTCCTATTGACTTTGGCATTAGTCTTCCCCAACCCTCTATTGATTTTCTGATTACTTCAGTTTGCTCAGACCCAAAGGACAATACATTGCTTCCCCTTCCTATTGTGATATCAGGATGGCCCAATCAAAGAATACTTAGGACTCATTAGCACCTCAGTGGGCATCCGGCCCCAGCCTGCCAGAGACCACCCAGGACCACCTCTGGCCGACCTCTGGACTACACTGATTGGACCGTTTGAAGATCATCCTTCGGCCCAACCCCTGGACTGGCACCACCGGGGAAGGGAGGGGGGAGAATCAATAAAAGTTGGGGTTTCCATGTGCTCAGGGTCGGACATCTTTGCCTGGTTCCTGGCTTGTGTCTACCTGCTGTCTTTATTAGGCCTAATAAACGCAGTATTTCAGGATCTCTCTCTTGCTGGATGCTTCATTGTGCTACTGGGGTCCAGCGGAACTCAGCAGGGCTAGCCTGTCTGAAGTATAATTCTAACTTTATTTTAAACTCAACACTACTGTCTAGTGATGGGCACGAAACAGAAAAATGGTTTTTCAGTTTGTCGTTTGTCGTTGAGAGGTCTGTTTCGGTTCGTTTCCATTTGTCGTGAAATTTTTGAAAAATTTCGTTACCGTTTTTCATTTTTTCGTTTGTCATTTCTATCCGCTTTTTGCGCGATTTTTAAAGCATTTCGGTGTGCAGGCATCCCCCAACGCCCCAGACCAGAGGGAAAACACTAAAAAAATGGATGCTGGCAGAGACACAGTATAGACTAGGTATGCAGGGAGCCTGCAAAGGCAGTGGCAGGCGTTGCCCAGGGTGCAAGGCAGCCGCAGAGTGACTGCACTGTGGGGCAAGGGAGGGTATTCACCAAGAGGTACGCAGCACACACACAAACAGGGAGGCTGCAGGACTGAAGCTAGAGTCACAGCAGAGACAGCAATCCCACCCTAACTCCCACCGCAGACTGCAAGGAGGACGGGTGCGGCCAGAGCTTTTTATACCCTCTGGCTGCCAGACCTGCCCGCCCAGTCTGCAACCTGGGCATGCTATTGGTTGAACATGATCCCATCACATGGCTTGCTTCCATTTTGTGGCTGGTGGCGACATCCATTTTAAAGGGAAAAGAAAAATACATTGCAATGGGAGAAGACTAAAACAAACGTTTTAAGGACCCCAACCTCCCTGGTAGGTATTATTAGACAATATAAATAATTATTTATGCATTTTTATGGATATCTAGGGTGTTTTTTAACATTTAAAACAGCTCATTTCATTGCGCGTCACCATTAACGGAAACGAAACGTAACAACCACAATTTTCGTGGTTCTGTTCGTTTCGTTTCATTTTCATCACAATTTTCGTTTGTTGTTTTGTTATGTAATGGAAATGACAAACTGTAACAGAAACGAAAAAATGTTCGTTCCGTGCCCATCTCTACTACTGTCATAAAACAGCAGGCATAAAGCTAGCTACTGTGACAAAACAGAAGTTTTGGAGCTTTTTGGTGTTCTCTTTTATCCATGGTTTTCATTATCCATGGGAAGGCAGAGAACCAATCCCCAGCAGATATCGGGGTCCTACTGTATTCAGTCTTCCTGTTGCTTGAGTCTATTATCAGGTTCCTGTACTCTGGGATGCTTGAGAACAGAGCTGCCCCTTCCCTCTATGACTATCTCAGTTTTAACATGCAGGTGAGAGTCAAGTAAAATATGCTCTTATCCAAGTTTGAAATCCATCCAGTGCAAATGAGGAAGAATTTCATTATCAAATTTCAGAGATCACAGATTTGGGATGGAGGCACCAAGACAGAAATAAAGTGGTGTACTGCAAAAACGACAGATTTCCCCAACTACATTGTAACTGGAAGTTGAGTCATGGCAACTGGACTTCTTTTCTTGAGAGATTGAAACATTTCACTGCTCATCCAAACATCTTTGTCCAGATAAACCACCTGGATGACTGAGAATCTTCACAGACATAACCCTATTGTCAGTTTGCTTTCATTGAGCTACTTGGGTAGAAGTTACTACTTGCCTGCTGTTAAATATGTGAGTTTGAATTTTACAACTGACATAACTTTTGTGTGCCTTTTAAACATTTTTATGTATACAGCTTAAAGGATTATGGAAAAGTCGCTCTTTAGAATGCCATCTGTGTAGCTTTGGGAAAAATGAAATGAGAAAAAACAGACGCTTCTCAATATTGAGCGTGCGTGCGTGCGCGCGAGCGCACGCACGCACACGCACACACACACACACGCACACACACACACACGCACACACACACACACACACACACACACACACACACACACACACACACACACACACACACACACACGCTTGTTGCTGACATAAAAATGCTGACACAGAAAAAAGTGGAATTGATTTTGAGTGCTCAGGCCATTTTGTGTTTTGTTTCCCTCTGAGAGTGACAGCTTAGAACATTCCAGTGGCACCATTACTGCCACGTTGATTTTGCTTCCTACTGCTATGAAGGCAAGCTGTATTTTGGACATGGGGCTAACCCTTCTATATTATACATGGCACTGTAGGCCTGACTGTTATTTACCTCAGCGTGTAAAATAAAGCAGTTGGAAGGGACATTCAAATTAAAGTGTTGCTAAGAAAAGGAAGTGAAGGCTTCCATACTGTGAGAGTCTCCACATTATTCCACCAGTTGTGAGAGCTTAATCATGGTCAGAGATAACAGCTAATTTTTCTGAGTAAAAGTATTTATTTATTTATTTATTTATTTATTTATTTATTTATTTTTTTATACTACCATCTAGCAATGAAGGCCACTCTGGGAGGTTTACAACAAAATACAAGACACAATAACAGTATCCAATAAATAAAAAGGAAACAAGAGGAAAAGGAAAATCACATATTAAATAACTATATACACAACATTACAAATCAGTATAAAAAGATTTTGATTGACAGCTTATTTTATTTATTTATTTATTTTATGGCATATGGAACTCAAAGTTCTTAAATGTATTGTCACAAATTCTTTGTTTATTTATGGAATAAGATGATAACACAAAAACAAATGTCAAAAGGTGTGTGGACCTTATACTGTCCCTCTGCCACACGGAACAGCCCTTTTTTTATTCATGTAAGTTGGGAGCACTTGACTGGCTGCCAAGAAAGAGCATTTCATGTGAAGATGCTGCAAATATTTTTGAAAATTGACGGGCCTTTGCAATTGTTTTAATCCACTAAGGTAAAAATTCCCATTTATTTATTTATTTATTTATTTATTTATTTATTTATTTGATTTGATTTGATTTGATTTGATTTATATAATGCCCTTCTGGCAGCAAAGGCCACTTTGGGCAGTTTCCATCAATAGAGAATATTAATTTAAAAAACAAACAGTGAACACACACTAAACTCAAATCAAAATAAAGTGTCGTAATAAGGACAATAGATAAAATATCCATATTTAACTAAATAATAAATTTAGAACAGGTGACAAAACTGGGGATCTTATACGGAACTGAACAACGTTGCGCTAAGATGATGTGAACTCTGGGAAAACCTGTCTAAAAATCCATGTTTTTAATGACTGGTTAAATTTTGGTCAGTAAACTATTCCATAGAAGGGGTTGACCACTGAGAAGGGCTGATTCCTGGTCTGTTCCTTTCAGGCCTCTCTCAGGGTCAAAGCTGTCAGCCACCTGGCCTTGCAAGAGAGGGTAAGATGGGCAGATCATGTTGGAATCAAGCATTCTGCCAGCTAATGAGTTCCAAAACTGAAGCTGGCACAAAAGCAAATGAGTGCAAGGCAGCCAGGGTGGGGAACAGTATTTTGATATTTCTTCATCCCAGTCAACAGTCTGGCAGCTGTGTTCTCAACCTGTTGAAGCTTCCACACCTGTCAGGCCCCTGCCAGTACCTATTCCAGAGGCTGAAGAGTTAATGCCTGAAGAAGACCCAGATGGGGTTTCTGAGCTGTCAGTTCCTCCAGCAGCTGCACAGGAGAGTGACTCAGCATCTTCAGAAGAGTCTCCACCTCCACAGAGGGCTGCTTGTCCAAGGCAGGGAAGACTTACAACTAGGAGAAGCAGAGACAAGCTTTATCTGATCCACCAAGGTCTGCATTCATGGACTGCTGAGTTTGGACAGGGTTAGTTTTTGGGGAAGTTATGTTGCTCCCTGGAAACATAAATTAAGCATTCAGGGCTGAGGCAAACTGTGGGAGCAACGTGTTTGTACGACAACTTGCTACTGCCTTCCTGCTCAATCCTTGATCCTGCTTGGTGTGACCCTGGACCTTGTCTCCCTTGGCTCTGGACTTTCTCAGTGGACCTGGCATAAGCTACCCTTGGCATTCTGGCTTTGACCTTTGGACTGTTTATCTTGGACTCTGCTTTGCTCTCTGAATAGGTATGACCTTGCTATAGTTCACCTGGACTCTGATTTGCTTCTGATTTGTGGTTTGGCTCTGAGTTTCCAGTACAAAAGCCTGAACTTACCTGTGTGTGTGAGTCTGTGGGTCATGACAACACCAGCCTCTGTGGGAACCTTTCTTCATAGTGTGCTTTCTGGGAAAGTTTCAGAGCAGTGCACACACTCCTGACTTTTGCCAATGTGTCATATCTGGAGGGAAGTGACCTTGTATTTCTTCTGTTCTTTGCTTTGGGGCAGGGCAAAAGAGCTAAATGGCACCTGCTTCCTATAAGAACCAATGCTTTCATAAATGTTCCAGTCTCTGCTTATGAATTTAGATAAAATTAATAAAACAAGCCTTTTGGAGAAGATGCAGGTCAGTCTTTGTCTACACATCTGTGCAGCGATTTTTCCCTAGCTGGCTCAGAAAAAAGCATTTTATCTTTGTTTATTTCTGTAATCAAGATCATTTTGCTTCAGAACTTTTCCAGCAAACTCCCACAAGCCTCAAAGTCAGCCCCACATAAAGAACACTGCTACAGGGACTCACCCTTAATTCACAAAGGGAGGAATCAGAGCACACAGGATAATCCTACAATTTGCTTGGCAACTCTAAGGGGAGAAGCTCTATGAAAGGGAGAACAGTAAAGTAGTCCAATGGAGACTGAACATACCTGGCAGCCTGAGAATAGCAAGTGAATTCTGTAGCAGATCTGAAGAGAATGCAATTAGTGGTTGGAATTCTTAATAACAGCACTGCATTGTTTGATGCAGATTATCTATGGATTATCTGTTAAAGACACTATTGTGGCTATCTTTGTTTTTACTGCCCCAGCCACTTCCTTTCTCTTTTTGGTTAGACACGTCATGAAGATAAATATATTTGTTTGCTTATTTATTTTAAATGACACACATTGATAAAATGCATTTTCCCCCATGAATGAAACATCTTAAACAGAGTTGTACACAGATTAGAAATGCTTAAATTTTTCTATGCACTCTCCCATACAGGCATTTTTTTTCAGATGCACCCTACAGTCAACCATCTGCATGAGCACTCTAGAGCTCTAACTGCATTCATCTCAGGATGAGGAGGCGTAGACTGAGACAAGCCCATCAAACCTAGGATTAAATCAGATTTCTCAGACATCCCTAATCTCATTATATAATAACTAATGACCTATACCTTCACCTCACAGGAAAAGCAGTGACAGGATGAAGTTTGTATTTCTCCCTTCACCACCCATACATTAACTGCTTTTTATCTCCCTGATCCATCCCCTCCTCCCACCCCCAACCTCTAGGAAGGTTCTGAGGTTTGATTAGGGTGGTTTCCTTTTTCTTTCAGTTAGAAAAGGTATTCAACCAAGTAACTGACACACTCATGTAAAATGGTACAGGCCAGGGAATGCTTTACAATTTGATTCAGCAGATCAGCACAAGTGATTTTCTAGCACTAAGGGCATAAAGGAGTTGTACGCTTGTGAGAATGTTTTATAGAGAGATCCCATCTGAATACCATGTCAAGGCTTCCTAATCAGAATAATTGCTATTTACTGCAATCAAACATGGATGGTTACATATGACATGTGTCAAATGTTGATTGCTATTGGAGGGAAAATGGATGTCAAACCCTGACGTTCCTAGAACATTCAGGGAACATTTAGTATCAAAACAACACAACATAATGGCTCATGAATCTGATCCAATACTAAGTTATATCTGTGGCAATGAATTTGGGTGAATCTCCATTTTCTTGTTATTATTAATCATGTCTCCAAATTTGTTTTACATTAGTGCAAAAAACAAAAAAAAGTTATAGCCATTTTGATTTGCAGATGCAAGTCAATTGGAGGGCAACAAACTGATCTATATCCTGGTCATAGCCTGATTCAGATGGGGCAAAAAAAATGGATTAGAGATGTGTACAAACCACCAGTTTGACAGGGTGGCTCCTTGTTTGACTGAACAGGAGATTAGCACTTCCCAGACTTCTGTGTTTGAGTGGGTGCCCACTGGAGGGGGCAGGGCTTGGAAGTGCTGAACACCTATTTGGCTGAACAACGAACCCGCATGAACTGTCAAACAGGTGGTTCAAACCCATCTCCAACTGGGATCTATTTGGAACCCCACAAATGGCCTAAAAAGTTAATTGCCATCTTAGGCAAGATAAAAAAATAAAATAAAATAAAAAGGTTATGGATATATATGTAACGCGAGCTTTGGTGGATGAGGATAAACAAAACAAAACTAAACCCAGACAAGACAGAGGTGTTCCTGATCAGTTGAAAGGGAGAACAAGGGATAGGGGTGCAACCAGTACTGGATGGGGTCACCTTCCAATTGAAAAAACAGGTACGCAGCTTGGGGGTGCTCATGGACGCATTCTTGAGCTTGAATGCCCAGGTCATGGCTGTGACCAGGAGCACATTTGCACAATTAAGGCTACTATGCAAATTATGCCTGTTTCTTGAGAAACCAGCTCTGGCCATGGTGACACATTCCCTAGTGACATCCCAGCTAAACTACTGTAATGCGCTCTATGTGGGGCTACTGATGAAAAGCCTCTGGAAACTTCAACGGGTTCAAAATGGAGCAGCCAGACTTCTGATTTGGGTGGGGAGGTACAGCGATCACATTACACCCCTATTAAAGCAGCTCCACTGGCTGCCAATTACCTACCGGGCACAATTCAAGGTGTTGAACTTGACCTATCAAGCACGGTACAACCTGGGTCCTAGCTACCTCAAAGATCGAATCTCACAGTAGATTCGGTGTTAAAGTCAGCACAAGAGGATCTTCCCTCCATCCTGCCACCCTCACAGATACATCTCGTTAGAACCCATGAAAGGGCCTTCTCGACTGCTGCACCCAGACTCTGGAAGTTCCTCCCACTCGAGGCCAGGACTGCCTCATCTCTGTTGTCTTTCTGGAAACAGGCAAAAACATTTCTCTTCAGGCAAGCTTTCCCTGAATGATGGACCACCTATTATGTGTCTTTTATATGAATCGATAGGATCACATAGCTTTTGACCACTACCAAAATTTAGATTTGAAATGCCTTTTCCTTAGAGAGAAATCACCTTAAAAATCACTGTCCACTTTTCAAATCACTTTTTTATAAAGAGCCCCCTTGGCCACGCCCATTTGCACCACTGTGTTGGGTTTTCTTGTGACAACCACTGGGAGTGGTATTTTTTAAATTGATTCCTACACCCCCTTTTTAAGCGATTTGGTTGTATTTGCAGGCATACTACTCTGCCTTTTTTCAGTTTTCCCTGTTTCTGCCATTTCCCTGTCGTAGTTTAAAGCAGTTCAGCCAAGTGCAAATGGGGAAGCCAATTGCTAAGCAACCGCTGAAGTGCGGACTGCCGAACCGCTGTAGCGACCACGTGACCGCAGAAGGAGATAAGGTGATGCAAAATAAAAAGCGGCTGCTCAAGGAAGTGCGGTAGCAGCCTTTGTGTTTATAACTTCTTATATAACCTTTTGTGTTTACATTGACACTACATTTTCGGTGTTATTTTCCATCACTCATAAGTTTTACATGGAATTTTACTCTCTTTTTAACTGTGCACATTTTTTCTAATGCTGTAAGACAGGCATATCCAAACTTCGGCCTCCAGATATTTTGGACCACAACTCCTACAATCCTTTGTCATTGGCAATCTAAGCTTAGAATTCTGGGAGTTGTGGTCCAAAACAGCAGGAGGACCGAAGTTTGGACATGCCTGCTGTAAGATGTCCCTCAGTTTCCTGTTCTCAATACCTGAGCATGTCTTAATTGTACTGGACTGTATATTATCTCTCATTACTGTAAGCTGCCTTGGGTCCTTTTCCAAGGAGAAAGGTGGGGTAAAAATACTCTAAAATAAATAAATAAATAAAAACAAGCCCACTTCTCCAAACTGAATTGAGAAGCTTGTGCACAGTGCTTATTCCAAGTGCCAACTATTTGTATTGAACCATCTTCTGTCTGCCTCTGCTGGGTCAAGCTGTCACCACAATCTCATGTTTCCTAACAAATTCCAGTTCAATAGCTTCATATCTGAGTCCCAAGCGGTGCATATCTTTGGCAATGAAAATTACCCCCTTTTTACTCCCAGTTGCTTGCCGGACCAGTGAGCTAAATGGCACTGGTAAACATTGCTGTGCACATCTGTCGAGATATTTATGAGCAATTGGAGCAATTCAGAAAATCCTCTCCTTCTCCTTAGGCCCTGACAAGTGCAGTTAATCAATGTGAAGAAGGGACTGCAGATGTTACTTGCAAACCACTTCCTCTAGCCGATGTTCCCTTTCAGACTAACTGTGGCTTTTTCAGCTGCAAAGCATGAACCTGCACTGCACCAGAAATAATGCTTAATTGGCAATATAAAGTGTTCTAAGCAACAACTCTACAAATGTTTTGAATGGGCATCGTGTTCCATTGTTAGACAAGAGGGAAGACACATCAGGGTAGGATGAAACCCATTAGGGGTGATTTTATGCAGCTTCCTGGGGAGATACTGCAAGATAAATGTTGGATGGCATTGAGGACTACATTTGATTGCCTCTTGAAAATGTTGAAGGTAACTTGCTGATTACATCCTTTACTGAGGACTTCACTGATTGCAGCACTTATTGAAAAAAAGAAAGTATTATATTAAACAGAGGACAATATTGTATATTAAAAATAATTAAAATGCTTACAAATGACAAGAACTTAGGAAAGAAGCAATGTTTGTGATGCAGAAGTTTCAGAAATGTGATGTAGTAGATATAGTGATTTTTCTGAATTTTATCCCAAGCCCCAAATGAAATGCATGGGTCTTCTACACCAGCCCTCCCCCTTCCCTGGCCAAGAAGGGGTCATTAGCCTCAAAGAGCCACATGGAGAGGGGGTGTGAAAATGTGTATGTGAGCCCTGACATGTTTGAAGGACTGGTACAATAAAAACACCACCCTTTACTTCAGATGCAGTCTCAGAACATCTAAGCTCCGGGCCTTAACCAAGAAACTAGCTGGCATATTTTCCATCTCGCCAAGGACTTTACCTGTAAGAAATAACTCCTGGCAACTCCATCTTTTGCCATGTTTTAACCTGTTGGTACAGCTCTGAAAAAGAGAGGTTTTGCCCTCAAAATATTAGCAGCTTTTTGTTATTTTTCTAGTAGCCTAAAGGTATCACCTGTTCTACTTTTGTATTTACAGGTAGATATAGTGATGGATGTGAATTTAAGATATCTGAGCTCAAATCCTTGCTTGGGGATAGAAATTAATAGGTCTTTTAATAAAACTATATTTTTAAAAGAATGACAGGTTCCTTTGAAGAGGCATCCTATAATGAAGAACCTGCAGTTCTAGAAAGCGAACTGAAAGCTGCTTGAAAAGTCCTGTAAATAAATAAGTCATCAAGGGTAGATGAGATACTGATTTCTGTTTCAAGTCAAAGAGACCAAATCTGTCAAAATCCTAAAAAGAGTATGCCAACAAATAATGCCAAACAAATATGCCAAATAATGCTCCACAGACTAGAAGTGTTCTAAGAATGTAGTAACCATTGCTGTAATTTATCATGCAAACAAAGTGTTGCAACTAAGACCTTATATGAAGTGAGAAATGCCAGATGTTTGAGCTGGATTCTGAAAAGGAAGGGACACTGCAGATCATATTGCAAATATCCACTGCCTAGTGGAGCACACCAAAGAATTTCAAAAGAAGATTGATCTATGCTTTATGGACTACAGCAAAGTCTTTGACTGTGTAGATCGCAAGAAACTCTGGTTTATTCTGAAACAAATCACCATGCCTCAACCCATTTGTCCTGATGTGTAACTACTATTTATGACAATGGGCTACCACTAGGACAGAATATAGAGAGACAGAATGGTTTCCTATAGTCAAGGGCCAGGTAAGGGTGTATTTTATCCCATTGTCTGTTCAATCTAAATGCAGAACATACCATATGGAAAGCTGCACTAGATTCAGAAGTAGAAATGAAAACTGGTGAAAGTAACATCAACAATTTAAGATATACCAGTGACACCATGTTTTTGGCAGATAGCACCAATGATTTGAAACCACTCCCGATGAAAGTGAAAAAAGAGTGAAAACAGGCTCTCAACTGAACATTAAGAGAACAAAAATTGTTATTGATGAATTTAATGTTGACAATGAAGAAACTGATATTGTTAAAGATCTTGTATATCTTCAATCCAAGGTATTCAATCCATCAATCCAAATGAAGACTACAGCCAACAAAGTAGAAGAAGACAGACTAGGACGAACAATAATGAAAGAACTAGAAAAGATCATGGAGTGTGACTATGTGTCACTGGAGAGCAAAGAAAAAGACAAATTTATTCACATTATTTTATTCCTGATTACAATGTATGGATATATGAGAGTTGGACATTGAAGAAAAGTGACAGGAAGAAAATTGATTCATTTGAAACATGATGCTGGAAGACAGTTTTGCAGACACCCTGGCGTGCAAGAAGGGCAAACAAATGAAGTCTAGATTAAATCAAGGGTGAACTATCTCTGGAGGCAATACTTATAAAACTAAGGCGGTCCTACTTTGGGAATACAATGGGAAGGCAAGATTTTATGGAAAAGGCAATACTTCTAGGAAAGGTTGAAGGCAGCAGGAATAGAGGAAGAGCAAATATGAGATGGATTGACTCCAAAAAGCTACCACACACTTGAGTCTACAAGAGCTCAGCAGAGCTGTTGAGGATAGGACATTTTAGAGACCACTCATGAATAGGGTCACCATAGGTCAGAGGTGCCTTGACAGTAGGTAACAATAGTAATGATAAACAACTCACTGAGCATTTCACATACTTTGAGACCCTTATGAGGGGTGACATAATTCAGAAGCAACTTGATGACACATAACAACGCTATCTTGGAAACTGTGATCTGGTTCATCCTTGCTTGCTTGCTGGATGAGAAGGTGCACAATATTATCTGTTTGAGCGCAGATGGAGGAAATGGGAATGGAATCACTCTTAAATCATGCTTGCAATATTTTATTTTGTTTCATTTTATTTTTGCACTAGTGCACAAAACATAAACCTATGATTACTGAGGCCTTGTTATAACACAGACCTTTAAAAGGCCAACACATCTCTTCTCTCAGAGGGGCCTAAGAAACTTGAACAGGATGCCTTGCTGTGTCCAGAGTGTGTGTGTCAGACATAAATGAAACATTGCAAATTTCTTCACATCCCTAGATGCAAAAAAGGGACATACACATCAATCCCATATCCACGAATAAGGGAGAAGATATCATCATAGGCCTTATTTACATGCTGTTTGACCTTTTAATTACCCTGGCCTGCAAAGTGAGAATGAAAGAAGAGGAGCATGGCCTGTCCTGTAAGGATTGACCACTAGCCCCATGCTTTCCTGTAGAGCTACAGGCCAGGACTGACAATTCAAGCTCTGTTTCCTTCCCAAATCCTAAGAGTTTATTAAGGAAACAACCTATGTCACTCTCCAAGAGGGTGCTGTAGGTTAGGTTGCAAATACTGCATGTGTAAAAAGGATTTAAATGTCAGTTTTGATTAACACAGGCTTCTGATTTTTCCTAAAGGTACATAAAGGTCTACAGGGCTCTAAGAGATGTTCAAGCTTCAGACTTTCTGATCTGACATCATCATTTACTGGTAAGTCTCCTCCACTTTTCTAAAATTTCTGCCATGCATGATAGATATGTAATGCAAATGATCCAACCCTCCACTCTTCCCTATAGCCTCAGCAACAATCAACAGAGGACAGGTTAAAACATCCTTAGTTCAATATACGAAATAGGTGAAACAAGTATATGATTCCTCTAATCAACAAGATGATCTTGTAGGTACACACAGGCTTAAGGGTAGGGCATGGAGGGCTATATCAACCCATTCAACCCTGCTTCGATGTCAAGCAGATATCTTAATCTTCCAGTCAGACCTCTAGTCACTTTAAGATACATATCCTAAATAACTTGATATGTCAAGTTAGTGTAATTCAGGCTGTTCACCAACTCTTTTTCTTCATCGCATTTGTCCTTCTAAGTTGTAACTAAAGATGGGTGTAATGGAATTAGGATGATGAGACACAACATGAAAGGAAATTGGCATGATGGGACATAGTGTGATTTTTAAGGCTCAACATTAACTGCACATTTACAGCTTTGCTGCTAAACGCTTATCTAAGGAATGCAATAGCCTAGCCATAATAAGCCAAGTTAGAGGAGAATTAGAGAGCTATCATTGGACAACTGTTTCACGTGACCTCTGGAAACTGCTCGGAGCTGGAAAAGAGAACTTTTTACATAAGGCTAGGAGAGAGAGGCTTGCTTAAAAAAATAGATGTAGTCAGATAGAAATAGACCTAGCCAGCCTAGGCATTGTAATTTCCATAATATCTAAGCCAGTGAGAGTATCATAGGCTATTTTCAGGCAATATTATATGATTGTATCTGATAAGCATTTTTCTATTTTCAGTTGATTTCCATTGATTTTTATAAGTTGTTTTTTTCCATTTTTGTAACTTAGAATAGTGAATAAAGGGATTTCGGTAAACTGATGCTCTCAGGCCATTTGTTTTCTTTAAAAGAACCCACAGGAACTCAGGTGATTCTCGGTCAGAGACACTCCTACCCCTGAGTTTCCTTACAATGGGCACGAAAATATTTTTGTTTTGTTTTTCATTTTTCATTTTGTTCCCTAATGAAATGAAAAATGAAGGGACCATCAAAGAGAAATGAAACAAAACAAAATGAAAGATTTCCTTTTGTTCCATTTTGTTTTTCGCTTCCCCTTAGAAATGCATTGAAACAATGCACTCCTATGAGAAACCGACTGGGCGTGGGAAACGGCGGGCTTTTTACAATTTTTTTCCTGCCCAAAGCCCTGCATGCCAGCTGATCGGCGCTCAGGCTGGAAAAAAAAGTTTTAAAAGCCCATGGTTTCTCCCACCTGGTTTTTAAAACTTTCCCCCCTCCCCCAAGCCCCATACAACAGCTGATCTGCAGTGCCAATCAACTGGTGTGCGGGACTTGAGGGAGGAGTTTTTAAAGCCCTGAGCTTTTCAAATTTTTCTCTCTCCCCACATAAAAAACAAAAGTTTAAAAAAAGGAAATCTCTAGTTGTAACCCTATAGCAGTGGTGGCAAACCTTCGGCACTGCAGATGTTTTGGACCAAGCCTATATTGCCAATGACAAAGGACTGTGGGAGTTGTGGTCCAAAACATCTGGAGTGCTGAAGGTTCACCATCGCTGCCCTATAGGATAGGAAGATGTGCTATGTTGGTTATGAAATCAAATGAAAGAATCAAGGGTCTTGACTTTTGAGACTCAGTCATTATACATAAACTCAGTAAAATCAACTGCAAACTTGGGTATCGTAAGTATGACAAAGTCTGCCTTCAGACCACAGGTATATATTATGACATCATCAATATGAGCTTACTTAGGAAGAACTTCCTAGTAGTAAATGCTGTCTAATTGTATCAAAGCATCTAAACCTCTCCATCATGTGAGGTTTAGAGTCCCATCTGATCGATTCACTGTGGAGTTACTACTTTACCAGGAGGTTGCACTTGATGACCTTAAGGAAATCCATTCCAAATCTACTGTAATGTAATTCTATATCTTTAAAAATCTAATACTTAACTGGGATGTATGTATTTAAAAGATTTTCACCCACTGAGCATTTCAATCGCTCTTTATTATGTCAGACGTACAACTCACTCATGCCATTTCTTGCCTTTGTTACTGGTTCACAGTCACAGAAAATAAAAATGTATCTTCCTTAAGAAGAACATCTTTCTCAACATAGAGTTCATTGTCATTTATAGTTCAGTTGTAGTTAAGCAGGTCTTTCACTACGAATATCCCTGTTTTAGTTACTAATGGGAAATGCCACTCCTGAAATGTAAGACCTACGAGTCTCCATCTTTCTTTGCTGCTCTCTCTGTCTGAGCTAATTCTTTGTTTGAATAGACAGCACTGCATAACACGGACATGAACTGCCAAATAAATATCATTGGGAGCTGCTAAAATGCCAAATCTTGGTGCACTGCATTCAAATCATATTCACAGTCTTCAACAATGAAATCCTGTGCAGAGAACACCAGTTCTCAGAATAAGGATGTGAAAAGCTGTCAGTTTTCTTCATGTTGCTTTTCTCTGAGTTCCACCACCATTTTCATGCCATTCTGATTCTGTATTGTTATGTGACACATATTCCCCACCCCCGCTGCAGAGTAAGTCATCTGTATTTTTGTATGCCTTTCCCTCCCCAAGGAGAGTATATTGGGAATCATATGTGCTCCTAAGATGATCATCAAGTGCCTCGTTAAAAAAAATCGCAGCAAATGTTAATGTCAAATGAGGAGGAGACACAAGAACACAAAGTTGGAAGGAAAAAACAGTGTTTGGATGTAACTGCCTGCTTTTATGTCTTGTGCTATAAGTTGGAGGTGCTGAAATGCAGCCTCCAAAGCAAGAATGAAAAGGTGATGTTGAGAGATGGGCAAAACCCAGAACCACCATGAACCCCTGGAAAACGTAAATTGCTTAGGGTTCATTTTTCCTCTTCATGCTGGTGGGGGGGGAGGTAGGTAGGGAGGGAGGATGTCTATGTGCTCTGCCGTTTCTGCTGTCACTGCCAGGGGCATATGCTCAGAGGCAGCGGCAATTCCTGGCAGGGAAACTGAGCCTCCTGCCACTGAGGATGGCACTCACAGCAAGGGTGGCAGAGGAACCAGCAAGAGCAAGAGCAGGTGGGCAGAGGCAATGGAGGGGCAGTGGAAAGGGGTGTGGACAGCCATCCATTTGGACCATCCAAAACATCAAAGGGGAAAAAGTTTTATCCCTGCACAGGACTGAGAAACAAGCCACAAGCCATCTTGGATCATTAGGTTGTATTTTTTCATGGTTCAAGCCCTTCTCTAGTAATTTTTCCCCGTTTTTAATTCATTAAATGCCACATAATTATGGAAAATAATAATGAAAATAATAATCATGTGCTGTCAAGTCAATTAGACCTATCAAGCTTCCCAGAATAGCCAGGAAACTCCCACTTTTCCTCCTTTTTTCTACTGGCTTCCCAGGGCATTGATTTCCCCAGAAATATCTCGAATTTCCCCCACTTCCCTCTGCTGTGAGAGCGAGCATGGGCAGTCAGCTGGGGGGTTTGTGTGTGCGCATGCGTCCATGTGGGTGGGTGTGCATTTGCGTGCATGCATGTGTGCATGTGTGATGATCGCTGTGGGGCTCCAGGCACGGGGAGGAACGGGCCCACTAACATGCAAACAGACTGCACTCCTTGAGGAAGGGATGTCCAAGAAGAAAAGCTGGTGTTGCTGGTGCTCCCCAGTGACAGGCTGAGACTGGGGCACTGGGATTCCATGCCTCCCTGGTCCCTCCCCTCCCTCTTTCTCTTCCCTCCACTTCCTCCTCCTCCTCCTCCTCCTCCTCCTCCTCCCCCCCCACTCCCTACTTGTCAGCTGGTAAAAGTATCCAATGTGAGGAAGCATGGGGTTTCTATTGGGGCACTTGTGTGTGTGTGTGCGTGTGCACGTGTGCACATTAGCACACACATGCACTTTAGACCTCTCTCCTCCCATCCTGGCCAGCGCTGGGGAAAACTTGACAGGTATGAAGTCAATTCTCACTGATGGTGACCGTTTTCAGGATTTTCCAAGTAAAGAATATGCAGAACTGACTTACCATTCCTTTTTTCTTGGTGCATTCTTGGGCTGTACCAAGACCACAAAGTCTGGCTGAACTCATAGGAGGAAAACAACCTTATGAACTTAGTAAGAATGTCATGGGGAGAGCAATTGTATCACTTTCCATTTGTTTCTTTATGCACAGACTGCTGATTGTCCCTTGGATATCCTGAAAAACTGGAAGATAGGCACACTAGTGGCAGCCAAGATGTGAGTTCTTTGTGTATGTGTGTGTGCATGTGTTTGTGTTCATGAATGGGTTGGTGTTAGCCACCAGATAATTTTCCAGGCTCAACACAGACCATTCTTATTTCTCAGAGAATTCTCCCCTTTCCCAGGGATCTTAATACCCATGACTTTATTACATTGCCTAGGGCAGTGGTGTCCAAACTTTGGCCCTCCAGATGTTTTGGACCACAACTCCCACAGTCCTTTGACATTAGCAATACAGGCTTGGAATTCTGGGAGTTGTGGTCCAAAACATCTGAAGAGCCGAAGTTTGGACACCTGTGGCCTAGGGGAATGAGAATGCTAAGATAGCTATACAATATGCATCCAAGGAATCATCAAATTTATTCTCTGTGGCTTACTGACAAATTAGTGTAGATAGTGAAGGAACAATGAGAACAGAATGTTTAATGTGTTCCTTAAGCTGGTCCAAATGCAGTTTAGGGCAAAAGAAGTAGTGGCTGCAAACTATGAACTAAGTCTATGGAAGTGTAAGATGTAGGAGAACAAGGTATCGGGCAAATTCATGGTGGATAAAGCTACCAACAGCCGTTGGTCATTTCTAGGTCTTATGAAGGCTGTGGAGGAGGGCAAGCAAGGTCTTTTGTCCTCGGTCTCACTTCACTGGGTGTTTCCCCTCAGATTAGGGCACATGAGTGTCATGCATTTTATAAGTTATAAAACAACAACCCCCAATTGCATGTCCTTCTTTACATTAAATTATTTTTAATCTCTCTTCTCAAAGCATGAGAAACTTTTATGTGAATTGATCCAGGTCTGATTTGTGGGTCTGGACATGACTAAACATGTATTCTCTTCGGTACAACGGGGCAGT
Source organism: Phrynocephalus forsythii (assembly GCA_029282475.1). Taxonomy (NCBI): domain Eukaryota; kingdom Metazoa; phylum Chordata; class Lepidosauria; order Squamata; family Agamidae; genus Phrynocephalus; species Phrynocephalus forsythii. The sequence continues at coordinate 176,561,716 of JAPFRF010000001.1, read as the reverse complement.
GTGACCCTGCTCATACATTGGTGGGGGGCATGAGCGGGAAAGAAATGGCCATTACAGTCATGTCTTGCTTGTGTGACCTTTTTCTCATGTGCACACACCCTGGTAGGCCACTGTGGATACACAATGCTGGACTAATTGGGTCTTACCCAGCAATGCTCTTCTGTTCTTATTGTTGTTGTGTTTCGGGGAAGAGAGAAACAGCCGTAGCCCAGTAGGGAAGGAAGCAGGAGGAGATTGCCTGGCAGTAGAAATGTTGCCATTGGGAAGGTGAGAAGTCTGACTTTTGTGTATTGAGAAGAGAGATGACCTTTTGAAAGGAAAGATGGGGGGAAGGCTATAGACACTCTGGAGCCTGATACTGTTGGCTTCTCTGTTGTGAAGGTAACAGAGGAAGAAAGCGGAAAGTCTGGCTCAGCTGGAACCAGTGGCTGAACTTGCTGAGTGAGGTTCAGTCATTTTCCTTCCTTTGCAAAACTCCTGCTTATTCTGGACTGTTGGTCACTGGAGAAATAATGGAAAAAAATAAATCTTGGTTTCCCCCCCTTAATTTTTCAGCTCTAAATGGCTCACAGAATTTCTAATTCTGAAAAGCTCCGTTTGATCTCTTTAACACCTCCAGTTTGGCTGTGTTTCAATCGCTTATAGAATGTCATGTTTTTCCAATGAGAGTTAGACCCGAACATTGGTTTTCACGGGGCATGACTGGAACCTGGCTGGGGTTAAAATAATAATTGGTTTGCAAGCCTCAGCTAAAACAAATATTGTATTTGCATTAAAGGTTATTTGTTACAATCCTCCCCTCTTTGAGCCCATCAGAAAAATCTGAATGGTGTGTGGGGGTGGGTGGGTGCAGAATAGGACTCATTTTCATTCCAACCCCATGGGTCAATTCATGAGTGAAGTCCTGGGGATTAGATAATTTTAATTCAAACATAAGCAGTAAATATTTATAGTTCAAAGGGGATCATAGTTTGAAATGTATTTGCATGGAAGTTCTTTTGTGCAAATGTTGGAGTGGAACCTGAGATACACATATATCACACTCACATACCCTTTTAGGCTACTTACAGTCATCCCTGAACTGATTGCCACTCAGAAACAATGTTTCAGTGGATGTAGGCATGAGAGGAGACTCACTCACTTAATTTTGCCTTTATCAATCAATACTTGATTGTCCCAATGTGAATTTTATACTAAGAACAAGAAGGTGCCTTTGGAACAGAATATGGAGAATAGAGATGGGCACGACTGGGGAAAATGACGTTTTCGAGTTGTCGTGTGTCGGAGGCAGTCCGTTTCGGCTCGTTTCCGTTTTTCGCAAAATTTCGCAAAAATTAGTTGGTTCATTTTTTCGTTTTTTCATTTTTTCGTTGTCATTAGTACTGGTTTGGAGGGGTAGCGGGCTCCTGGAGGGAGCTGCAGGAGTCACCCAGAGCCACAAGTGACGGACTGGCAGACTCTTTGCACCCGCTGTGTCTCACGTACTTGCATGTAGTGCAATGCAAGTAGATCTGGCTTAAGGTTAAGACAGGTTAGCGCAAGGGCTAGGGTTAGGCTAGTTACGGGTGAGGTTAGGGTGAGTATTGGGGTGCACCTCTGGGTGCCTCTCTGACCCACTTAGAAGGACAGTGTACTGGCGTATGGGTTAGTGTTAGGTTTAGGGTTCGGGTTTGGGCTACGATTAGTGGGCTGTTTATGCCCAATTGGCACATCCCAGAAGTCTCTGTGGTCAACCTGGCCAAGTGGCCATGCGATTGGTGGAAAATTTGCATGGTCCACTCCCATGGGCGAATCATTGCGAATGTGCAGGTGTAAAAAAAAAAAAAAATAAAATAAAATAAAATCAAATCAGAGACTTTTTTTTGCAAGAAAAACCCACTGCTGCTACTGTAAAAATTCAAGCATTTAAAATAGCTAATTTTCGCATGTTTCTGTGGTGCTTTGGTGGGGTTTGGGGCAACGATTTCAAAAAAAATATTGCGGTCGCCATTTTGGATCCCCCGCACTGCATGGCAAATGGATGCGCCCTCCCAGCCTGGTACAGTCAGCAAAACCTGGCCATGCGATTGGTGGAATGGCTCCAAAACTTTGCATGGTCCACTCCAATTGCGAATGTGCAGGTGTAAAAAAATAAAAAATAAAATAAAATAAAATAAAATAAAATCAACGGAGACTTTTTTTTGCAAGAAAAACCCACTGCTGCTACTGTAAAAATCCAAGCATTTAAAATAGCTAATTTTCGCATGTTTCTGTGGTGCTTTGGTGGGGTTTGGGGCAACGATTTCAAAAATATATATTGCGGTCGCCATTTTGGATCCCCCGCACTGCATGGCAAATGGATGCGCCCTCCCAGCCTGGTACCAGCAGCGCAGCAGTAGCAATAGCCAAGGAGAGGGGGGCGGGGAACCCCCCAAATAAAACACCCTTCTGGCCTGGTAGGTGCCCTCAGACAGTTTTCGCCTACTTTTAGGGCCGGGAATCTTTTTTTAACTTTTAAAAACTTTTTTTCTGTGCTGCTTGGCATTGCACGATCGCCGCGATGCAAGTAATGAGCACGACAAATCAGACCAAATTGTTCATTCGTCGGTTCGAGCTCGAATTCTGGCAGAGTAATTCCCGTTACGGTTTCCATAGAGTAACGGATACAAGTAACAGAAACGGAAACTGGAATACCGCTAAGTTGTGCCCATCTCTAATGGAGAAGCCAAATGGTTTCTTACAGACAAAGGTCAGAGGAGGGTGCACTTAATCCCCTTTTGTTCAATATGTACACAGACTAGATGCAGGTGAAGGATGAGTGAAAACTGCTACAAGAAATATCAGTAATTTAAGACATGCAGATGATATATGACAGGCCAAAAAAAGAAAGATTTCAAGTGAAAGTGAAAATATCAGAGCAGGACTTCAGCTGAACATGGAGGAACCTGCAATCATAATTTCAGAGGAAATAAACAACTTTGACATTGACAAGGAACATATTAAAGTAGTTAGAGATTTTGTATACATGGGTTCAAATATCAACCCAAAAGCAGTTTGCAGCTAAGAAATCACAAGAAGACCAAGACTTGGAAGGGCAGTGATGAGGTAACTAGAAAAGCAAAAGTGTTCAGCTTATATACCACTCCTTAACACTTCAAGTAATCTCTGGGTAGTTTACAGTTTTTAATTACAGTATGCAGGGTACACATTGTCCCCCCAGCAAGCTGGGTACTTGTTTTACTGACCTCGGAAGGATGGAACAATGGAAGGTTGAGTCAACCATGGGCCTGCTACCTGGGACCATCAAAGTCTTTTGGAATGAAGACCATCAAAGACTTTTGGAATGAAGACCATCAAAGTCTTTTAGAACAATGTGCCACTGAAAACAAGGCCAAGATCATCCTTCCAATCATCAGAGAGAAACTGAAGGGAGGGTTAGAATAATCCATCTCTTTCAGAGTGCATGGAGCCTGTTTAAAACAACAATAATAGAGGCCCAGCACAAGTGCATACCACAAAGAAAGAAGAGCTCATTTAAGTCCAAGAGGACACCGGCATGGTTAACGAGTGGAGTTAGAGAGGCTCTAAAGCAGTGCTCCCCAACCTTTTTATCACCGTGGACCGGTAAATGCTTGATAATTTTTCCCTGGCCCGCTTGTTTTGATTTAATAAGATAAAAAATGTAAATGCCCCCCGCAAACATGCGTGCTAAAGACTCTAATCTCCGTAAAAGAGCCAGTGTTGTGCGATGAGTCCTTGCAAAAGAAACACTGTTTTTACTTCCGTGCATCCCCCCCCCCGGGGGCTACCCAGCCACCGTGAGGTCTTAGGACCCTTTGCCCTTCCTTGACATGAGGCCTCCCTCCCTCCCTCCTTACTTTCTTTCTTTCTTTCCCTTTTCTTTCTCCCTCCCTCCCTCCCTTCTTTCTTTCTTTCTTTCTCTTTTCTTTCTCCCTCCCTCCCCCTCTCCCTTCTTTCTTTTCTTTCTCTCTCTCCCTTCCTCCCTCTTTCTTTCTTTCCTCCCACTCTCCTTCCTTCCTTCCTCTTTCTCTCCCTTCTTTCTTTCTTTCTCTCCCTCCCTCTCCCTTCTTTCTTTTTTCTTTATTTCTCTCCCTCTCCCTCTCTCTCTTTCCTTCCTTCCTTCCCTCCCACTCTACCTCCTTCCTTCCCTTCTTTCTTTCCTTCCTTCCTCATTTTTTCTTTCTCTTTCTTTCTTTCTTTCTTTCTTTCTTTCTTTCTTTCTTTCTTTCTTTCTTTCTTTCTTTCTTTCTTTCTTTCTTTCTTTCTCCCTCCCTCTTCCTCTCCTTCCTTCCCTCCCACTCTCCGTTCTTCTTCTTTCCCCCCTTTTTTTCTTTCTTCCTCTCTCCTCTCCCTTCTTTATTTCCTTCCTTCCCTCCCTCCATCCCTTTCTTTTTCTTCCTTTCTTCCTCATTTTCTTTCTTCCTTCCTTCCTCCCCTTCTTTCGTTCTTCCTCTCTCTCCCTCACTCCTTCTCTCCCTTTCTTTTTCTTTCCCTCCCTCCTTCCTTTACTTACGTACTTTCTTCCTCCCTTCCTCCTTCTCCCTCCTCCTTCTTTCTTTCTTTCTTTCTTTCTTTCTTTCTTTCTTTCTTTCTTTCTTTCTTTCTTTCTTTCTTTCTTTCTTTCTTTCTTTCTTTCTTTCTTTCTTTCTTTCTTTCTTTCTTTCTTTCTTTGTTCCTTCCTCTTCCTCTCCTTCCTTCCTTCCTTCCTCCCTCCCTCCCTCCCTCCCTCCCTCCCTTCCTTCCTTTCTCCCTTCTTTCTTTTTCTTTCTCTCTCTCTCTCCCTTCCTCCTTCTCCCCCTTTCTTTCTTTCTTTCTTTCTCTTTCTTTCTTTCTTTCTTTCTCCCTCCCTTCTTTCTTTCTTTCTTTCTCCCTCCCTCCTTTCTTTCTTTCCCTTTTCTTCCCCCCCTCCCTCCCTCCCTTCTTTTTCTTTCTTTCTTTCTTTCTTTCTTTCTTTCTTTCTTTCTTTCTTTCTCCCTCCCTCCCTACTTTTTCTTTCTTTCTATCTGGCGGGGGATTAAAGGGTGGCGGCAGCGATGGTGAGGACGATTGGGGGGCGATTGCAGAGAAATTGCGGGGGTTCTTTGACGGGGCTGGGGGCGATTCACGACAGAGGACCTTGGCAGGACGGGGCGGTGCGGCAGCCTGACGGGGTGTGAAGGCGGCCGGCGGCTTGACTAAAGAACAGGGGCGATACAGATTAAAAGAGAGGGGATTTAGCGGCAGGGGGTCACGGCGGCGGCGGCGGGACGGGGTAATTGATAAATTGAGGATTAACAAGTCACCGGGCTCAGATGGCATCCACCCAGGATGGGAGCGGGGAACTGGAGAAATGAAATGGGGTCGCAGATCTTTTAACGGGGTATATGCAACTTGGACTCTTAAACGGCGCGCGGCGGCGGGACGGGGCGAGGGGGGGCTGGGGGGGCGGTGAGATGTCGCGGTGGGGCGGGTCGCACCGATTTTTAAAAAAGGGGGGTCGATTGCGGGGGTGGTGGCGGGCGGCGGCCAGGAAATTCATCCACGGACCGCACCGGTCCGCTGTCCCAGGGGTTGAACACTGCTCTAAAGCACAAGGAGAGGTCCTTCTGTAAATGGAAATCCTCCCAAATGAGGAAAATAAAAGGAACACAAACTCTGGCAAAAGAAATGTAAAAAGATGATAAATCAGGCAAAGAAAGACTTTGAGGAACGGGCTAGCAATATAAAGGGTAATAATAAAAGCTTTTTAAATATGTTAGAAGTAGAAAACCTGCCAGAGAACCAATTGGGCCTCTGGATGGTGAGGGAGGAAAAGGGAGGTTAAGGAGGACTTGGACATTGCAGAGAAATTGAAAAGTTCTTTGCGTCTGTCTTCACGACAGAGGACCTTGAGCGGATTCCGCTGCCTGAGCCGCCCCTCTTGACTAAAGAATTAAATCAAATACAGGTTAAAAGAGAGGAGGTTTTAGGACTAATTGATAAATTGAGGATTAACAAGTCACCGGGCCCAGATGGCATCCACCCAAGGGTTATTAGGGAACTGAGAAATGAAATTGCAGATCTCTTAACGGTTATATGCAATTTGTCTCTTAAAACGGCCACAGTGCCAGAGGACTGGAGGATAGCAGATGTCACACCGATTTTTAAAAAAGGAAGGAGGGGGGACCCAGGAAACTACAGGCCGGTTAGCCTTACATCTGTCCCAGGGAAGATGGTGGAAGGCCTCATCCAAGAGAAAATCTTAAAACACATAAAAGAACAAACCTTGCTGAGAGAAAATCAGCATGGCTTCTGTAAGGGTAAATCTTGTCTTACAAACCTTTTAGAATTTTTTGAAAAGGTCAACAGGCACGTGGATTTGGGTGAACCGGTGGATATAGTCTATCTGGATTTTCAAAAGGCTTTTGACACAGTCCCTCAAAAAGGCTGCTGAGAAAATTGCATAGTCAGGGGATAAGAGGGCAGGTCCTCTTATGGATTGAGAACTGGTTGAGATCCAGGAAAAAAAGAGTAGGTGTCAATGGGAAATTTTCACAATGGAGAGAAGTGAAAAGCGGTGTGCCCCAGGGCTCGGTACTGGGACCGGTGCTTTTCAATCGGTTCATAAAAGACCTGGAGACAGGGATAAACAGTGAGGTGGCCAAGTTTGCAGATGACACAAAACTTTTCCGTGTAGTAAAAACCAGAGAAGATTGTGAAGAGCTCCAGAAGGATCTCTCCAAACTGGGGGAGTGGGCTGAGAAATGGCAAATGCGTTTTAATGTAACCAAATGTAAAGTAATGCATATTGGGGCAAAAAATCCAAACTTCATCTATCAACTCATGGGCTCTGAGTTATCCGTGACGGATCAGGAAAGAGATCTTGGTGTGTTGGTGGACAGCTCCATGAAGGTGTCTCCCCAATGTGTGGCAGCAGTGAAGAAGGCCAATTCCATGCTAGGGATTATCAAAAAGGGGATTGAAAATAAAACAGCCAACATTATAATGCCGTTATACAAAACAATAGTAAGGCCCCACCTGGAGTATTGTGTACAATTCTGGTCACCGCATCTCAAGAAAGACATAGTGGAACTGGAAAAGGTGCAGAAGAGAGCGACTAAAATGATTACTGGGCTGGGGAACCTCCCTTATGAAGAAAGGCTAAAACAATTGGGCCTCTTTAGTCTGGAAAAAAGGCGCTTGAGGGGGGATATGATTGAGACATACAAAATAATGCAGGGTATGAGTAAAGTGGATAGAGGGAAGCTCTTCTCCCTCTCTCAAAATACCAGAACTAGGGGACATACACTCAAATGGAGTGCTGGGAGAGTAAGAACTGACAAAAGAAAATATTTTTTCACCCAGCACGTTGTAAGTCTATGGAACTCCCTGCCACAGGATGTGGTGATGGCATCTGGCCTGGATGCCTTCAAAAGTGGATTGGACAGATTCCTAGAGGAAAAGTCCATCACGGGTTACAAACCATGATGGAGATGTGTAATCTCTAGGCTTTAAACCAGGGTAGTTCAAGGGCCAGATGCAGGGGAGTGGTATCAGGAGACAGATATCTAGTCTCATGCGCTCCCAAACGCATCTGGTGGGGCCACTGTGAGATACAGGAAGCTGGACTAGATGGGCCTTTGGCCTGATCCAGCATGGCTCTTTTTATGTTCTTATGATCTTAGGTATGAGTAGGAAAGTCAGTAATTACTTAGTAACACATATAACAGCATATATCTCTACGTCCATAGACATGTTTTTTTTTCATGAACTATCAAAATGCAGGTTGCAAGCACACCTTTAGAAGAGGAGGTCCTTTATTATATGGGAAGAGCTTAGTCTTTCAGTGTAACAGATGCATCCATTTTCATTGTTGTTCTTAATGATTGCTTTGATTCATATTAATGAATCATCTACCTGTAACTACTTGACAAAAACTCATTGACTGTGTGACTCTCCAGAAGTGGGACTCTGTCCACCTAGCATATCATTATATGATAGGGACTGAGGCTTCCTATAGACTTCCATTTCTTAGAAAGACTAGAGCTTCACTGTAAGTAAGCATCTCTGCCTTCTCCTCACATCAGCACATGCCACCTGCCTGGGGAAGCAGAAGGTTTTAAAACCCGAGTTTCTGCAATGGATTGGGTCACAACACCATCATTTTTTCTGCCTTCTTGAACATCTTGGGTTAGGCAATTGGTTCCCCACTGTGCCTATCAGGAGAAGAGCTGGCCTGTGTAGCCTTAGGCAAGCTGCATGGTCCCAAGGTAGCCCCAGAAGAAGGGAGTGGCAAATCACCTCTGAGTAGTCACTACCTAGAAAGTCACTGTAAGTCAGAATTATCTTGATGCCTCACAAATTACACATGCAATAATGTGAAAAAGGGAGTTAAAAATACTGTAAGATGATCCAAGACTGATCAGAGGAGGGGAGGGTGCATTTATTAAATTGTATAATTGCTGCTTGATCGACATTTGTCTGGTCTTGTCACTCAATGCTTTCATAGCAATGAGAGGCCAAGATGAGGGCTCCAAACTCCAACGCTTCGTGTTGTCTATTTATTTCTGTTCAGCTTTGATCCAAAATAAATAGACAACAGCTTTGATCTTGACACTGAAAATAAAGGAGCAGAATACATCATGTAAAACTTGTCAAAGTATTAGAGCAGTAACACTAGCTAATCAGCACTACTGGAGGAGTAGGAGTATTTTTTATTTTATTTTATTTTTTATTTTTTGAAATCATCTCTTTGGTTCAATGGCCCAGTTCAACTTTAAGTCTCTAGTTGCACAGGATGTTTCTGGCTCTTATTTCTGAGAGAAAATATACAAATGGCAGTTTTTCAACCTCATAGTTTAGCAAGCAGTAGATGTTGCTTTTAAAAATCTTTTAGAACAGCAATATCTCAATCATTATTTCCAATGGAAAAAAGCAAGCCATCTGAGCAGAAATTCTGGTGGGTTTCTATTTGTTTAATCTTCAATCATGGGGGCCATTTTCAATCACCATCAACTCTTTCCACCCAGGTGAATTTTCTGCTCTTTAAAGTTTATGGCCTAAACTGTAAAAGCCACATTGGACACAATGGGACAATTACAATAAGATGAAGACAACCATTAAAAACTTGCATTCATTTCCTCCAGAGTACTTCTAAAGTTTGGGCAAGGAGAATGAAAGGGGAGGGAAGGAGAAATAGTTTTTGAAAGGGTTTTACAATTCCTTTCTTTCATTGCTAGGAAATGTCTAAGGAAGTGAGTAGCAAGGGTTTAAAACAAAACTTTTCTTTAAGAGAGACAGAAGGAATAGATAAAGCTTACAGAAAATTAAGTGGGGAATAAAATTCAAGAATCAATGCCACAAGTATGTGCACAGAGAGAGAGAGAGAGAGAGAGAGAGAGAGAGAGATTAATACATATAATGAAGTGGTACATACATATAGGATAAGGAGGGATGGGAATTTGTGGAAGGCACTGGAGGCATTCAAGAGAAATTTGGAAAAGTATCTGGCAAATATCCTTTGATTTGCACTGTATTCCTGTAAATAATATTTTCCAGCTCTGCCAGAATAAAGCAAATAATATTTTCCAGCTCTGCCAGAATAAGGCCAGTCAATTTAAGATAGTACACCTTTGTACTTTACAGTTCTTCTTCTTCTTCTTCTTCTTCTTCTTCTTCTTCTTCTTCTTCTTCTTCTTCTTCTTCTTCTTCTTCTTCTTCTTCTTCTTCTTCTTCTTCTTCTTCTTCTTCTTCTTCTTGTGTGCTGTCAAGTCACCTCTGACTTTTGACAACCAGGCTATGAATGAGTGATTTCCAAGATGTCCCATCTTCAATAGCCCTGCTCAGCTCTTAAAAACCAAGGCTTGTGGGTTCCTTTAGGTTTAGCAATTCCCTTCAGACAGATTGTTCTCTCCTTGGAAGGACTACCCTTCTGCTGCTAGTAAACTGAAAAAATGGCCCTTGTCCCTACTGCATTCACTCACCTCTTCCTTTAACTGGTATAAAATACACCCCTGCCCCACCCCCAATCTCCAGGTTGATTCTTTCCCCATTTCCTCTGGGCAAAACTCAGTGGAGCACAGCTTTGGGCTCAAATGCATCAATCCTTGTTGGGGCAGCATCAAGCCCTCTACCACCATGCCCGTGCTCCATAAATCTGCTACATGACTGAAGCAAGGTCCTGGAAGAGCCCCCTGTCCAGGATACTATATATTTATCCTGGGGCCAGCCTTGAGCCCATGTAAGGAGTCATCTTCATAGGAAGATTTTAAAAGCTTGACCGATAATCATCTTGCAGCCAATCCATCCAAGGACATGACTGTAGTGTGTGTTAACGTGTTTGCCCCCATCAGTTTCATGGGCTATTGACAAACACCACTTCTGATTTTCCTCTATAGCTGCCACCAACTAACTTAGCTAGTAAAGTAAAGCCTTCAGACTGATTTTAAGTTGAATAAAAATAAAAGAAGTTTATTGAATAAAAAGTTGAATCACAATCATCAATAGTAATGTGTTGATGGAGTATAAAGAAATAGAGAATATAATTCAAACCCACTCAAGCTTGATCACTAATAAAGTTGAATAAATGCACACCCAGTTCCTAAGTTTACTAACTCTAAACCAGGCATGTCCAAACTTTGGCCCTCCAGATGTTTTGGACCACAACTCCCACAGTCCTTTGCCACTGGCAATCTAAGCTTAGAATTCTGGGAGTTGTAATCCAAAGCATCAGGAGGGCCGAAGTTTGGACATGCCTGCTCTAAATACTTAGTTTTCTAGTGCCTTAAATCCTCTCAGGCCACTCCCCATACTCTTTCATTGGTCTACAGACCCTCCAATCAGCACAGACACCTCTCATACATTATTCATCATAACAGGTAAATGCCACAATGACTGTCAGCCACCTGCAACCTAATGCTTCCTCTTGCATCATTCTATCTCCTCATCCTCTCTTCTTTTGTTGATTCCTCCTAGCTCAAATGCTTAGGTGCCTTCTTGAAGCATGGCACCAGTTTCTGTAAAGATTTCTAGAAAACATCACTCTAGACAGATGTTTAACCCCTGGGCCTTGAAGGACAGAATCATAGAATCATAGAATCACAGAGTTGGAAGAGACCTCAAGGGCCATCCAGTCCAACCCCCTGCCATGCAGGAACCCCCATCACAGTATTTCCGACAGATGGCTATCCAGCCTCTGCTTAAAAACCTCCAAAGAAGGAGACTCTATTCCATATTCCACTGCTGAACAGTTCTAACTGTCATGAAGTTCTTCCTGATGTTCAAATGGAATGCCGCCTGTTGTCAAATAACTTTACATTAACCATCATGTTAATGTAATTTGACACGGAGGAGAGCTTTTTGAAGCCAACAAGCTGCATTGGGTAAACAATGAGTGTCATCAACAGCTAAACTCCTTCAGACGCATGCAGGTCTTTCCACATCTAACCTTGTAGATTTGGGTGTTCCTTCCCTCTCCTGTCCATCACCATACACTACAGATGAAGGTTAGCATCTTTGTTCATCCATGCAGTATTTATAATGTGCCCGCTTGTCATGCTTTGCAACATGTTATCTAGGGAGAATATGACAGGGTGACATAACTGAGTCTTTGACAAACTTGGTAAACCTCAGGCTGTGTCAGATTAGTGCTTTGATTTTTCTATTGCTTCCTTAATGACAGCTGGAACAGTGGTGCACAAAAATGTAGTAGAAATTGTCTGCTTTCAGAAAAGGAACCCTCAGAAAGCACTGGAGCAATGTTCTTTCATAACAGACACTTGGGCCAGAGCTTGGCTTATCCCAGGCCATGAAGCCTTCTAACTCAGCCTTCTTCCAAGTGAGTTGGAAGGCTTCACCTGCTAGTTGACCTAGCACAGGCATGTCCAAACTTTGGCCCTCCTGATGTTTTGGACCACAACTCCCAGAATTCCAAGCCTGTATTTCCAATAGCAAAGGACTGTGGGAGTTGTGTTCCAAAACATCTGGAGGGCTGAAGTTTGGACATGCCTGACCTAGCAGGTAAAAACCACAGAGTGGATAATTCTAGGACTTGGATTCAAAAAATATGTAGGCAGGCAGGCCCATACACATCTTTTGCATATTGGCCAGCTTTGAACTTTGCTCTCGGAAGGAAGCGGCTGTGAGTCAAGGGAAATTCTGGCCTCAGATGGCATATTAACACTGTCACTCAGCAAAGCCCAGCTTCTCACCTCCTGATCACATATTCTCTCCCTTCAGTCTGTTTCCCCTCCCAACTCATTTTATACATTTGAACATTAGAATAGGATCATAGAATCACTGTAGGGTTGGAAGGGACCTTGGAGGTCTTCTAATCCAAACGCCTGCCCAAGGCAAGAGACCTCATACCATCCCAGACAGATGGCTGCCTAATATTTTCTTCAAAACCTCCAGTGATGGGGGACCCACAACATCAGGAGGCAGGCTGTTCCACTGTTTAATGGCTCTCAACATCAGGCAATTCCTTCTTATTGCCAGGTTGGTTCTCCCTCTGATGAGTTTCCACCCATTGGTTCTTGCCGTGATTTAATTGAATATATCACCCCAGAACTAAACCCATTCATCCAGCTTTGACTGAGACCTTATGCAAGGTCTAGATTGGGGCAAAGTGGATACACAATGGTAGTTGAAACAATGATGAACAAAAGAGGAGGAACAAGATCATTGCAACCCTATATATGTCTCCCCAGAAGCAAGGGTATTCAGAAGCTAGTTCAGTGGGACTTACAGGTAAGTTTAATAGTCCACTTGAACTGAAGAATTAGGCAATGAAGCTTGAAAGAGCAAAGTGGTACTAAAACTATCTCTTTTTTTAGATCATAGGTAGAGATTCCCTTCCTATGGTCCATACTGTCCAGTTTTCAGAGTTGTATCATGGCTTCCAAAATAGGACATTACATCCAGGAGCAAAATATACAAAGAATACAGGGATACCACACCTCATCATCTCTGCCTCTTTTTCAGCCAATAATGTCTTTGAATGCAAAATATATATATAAGTGATACTGTTGCACACAAGTTATTCCACTATACTAACCATTCAAAGGGCTTTTTTTAAAAAAACTATTTTATTATTATTCCGAAGCCATTGTTATTCTTTCTCTCTGACACCTAGTAGTCAGGTTCAGGGGTAAAATAATTGATCCTCAAGGCAGGAGTCTATGTTCCTACACTTTTGCTATTGTTGGATCATGATTTTTACAACATTGTAACATTTGGAAACTTCTCCAATAATGCTATATGAAAAGGGGCACAGAAATCTGAGTAAGGGGATGAATTAGTAATATTTTGATGAATAAATGAGGGGCACAAAGCCAGACGGACCTATTTTATACATGCCGACTGGAAGGGTAACATCATCATCACGCTTGATGCCTTCTGTCATATTGACTGGAATCGTGAAAAAGGAAGGGGAAGCATTTGGAACTATCCTCTCAAGTTTATTTTCCATTTATCTTCTAGCATATTTTCTCCCTATTATAAAATGCAAAGTCACAATTTAAATGCATTCAAGCCATTGTTTCTGTGCTGTGTAAATAACTGGAGCTCCTGACATGCATCCACAAGCATGTGGCATAAAGCCTCTGCAAACCAATCAGTGATACATAAACATTCTTGTCAGTTACAAAATTGGGCCCCAGATGTTATCTGACTATTAGTAAATTAACAATTAACATTTTGTTTCCGTATTGTTTAAAAAAAACCCAAGCCAATGAGTAAAAAAAGGAGGCTTTACATGCATAATTGCTTAAATACTTAGAGCTGAGAAAATTAATTAGGATGAATCCCAGATTACAGAGATGGCCCATTCGGTTTTAAGTTAGTAACTTTTCAATAAACACACAAAAATGGTAAAAATATTAAAATAATCCCTCCATGTAAGACAGATTCGAATTTATGTCACAATGTAAATGCTATGCTGGCGACATTCCAAATCCCTATTTGTTCTGAGTCTTGTTTTACTCTTGAATGTTTTCTGTTCTTTTCTGAAACTTACGTTTGTGGTGGAGGAGGGGGGGAAATCACATTTCCCTCATTCTGAATGAATATTGACAGAACTTGCCAGTATGGGTGGGTGGGGCTAATCAAGCAAACACATTGTCAACACATTGGAAGAAAAGATGATACCCCTTTTCTCAGAGCTATATAATTTTTCGTCCCATCTTGTGGCCTGAAGAATGAAGAAAGAAAGATTCCTTCTGGCATGCTGGCTTTTTATTCTTTCCTATGCCAAGCAACCACAAAATGCACTTTCAGGCATGGCTGGGAATTCTGTATTCTTTTTGGAGAGAAAGACCAGGTGATTTTAAGGTTACGGATTGCAGCCATTTGCTGCTGAAGTACTGAAAATAAGCCAACAGCAAGGAACTAATGAAAGTTAAGTGTTTGTGAAAGATATTTGTTTCTTTTGTGCTCCCCTCTTAGGAGCACACATTTTTCAAGAACATAGAAAGGAAACCCAAGAATCTATGGGCTGACTCTTCTGAGTCTCTTTCTACTCATTCTGTCCCTTGACTTCTGACTGGCAGGGGTTTTGCAACCTTCTGCCAGGAGATCTGTAAAACAAGCATGGCTCTTGAGAACCACCCAGGGTTGGCACATTCAGACTTGCCTATAGAGTCTGAATGTGCCAACCTTGGGTGGTTCTCAAGAGCTATGCTGGTTTTACAGATTAGAGATGGGCACAAAATTAGAGATGGGCACATTCAGAGTCTATAGGCAAACATAATTAGAGATGGGTTTGTTTCATTATTTGTTATTCATTTTGTTACATAACAAAATGAATAACAAACCTCGGAGTGAATTTAGAACGAACCGAACCGAACTGGAAAAAAATGGTTTGGTTTGGTTTGGTTCAGTTTGTTAATGGCAGCGCTGGAGATGTCTTCTACCTGGTGCTGGTCCTTCCTGAAGGCCCAGTCTTCCTGGCTGCATGGAGGGGCAACCAGAAAAAAAAGTTGTCTGGCCCATGTTACAGCTGTAGAGCGGGCCATGTGGTTGGCATTTTTTTTTTAAAAAAGCAATAAAAATAAAATAAAATAATAAAAAAATTAAAAAGGAGTACCATGTGGTTGGCAGTTTTTTTTAAAAAAAGCAATAAAAATAAAATAAAATAATAAAAAAATTAAAAAGGAGTACCAACCCAGCCCCGGGGATAGTGGGGTTGGCACCCTAAAATAAAGAAAAAATCTAAAAAATAAAACCAGTACCGGCCTGGCCCCAGGGGCCACGCAGTCAACGCTGGGGGAGAGGCACTGGCCCCAAGCCAGTGTCTCAAAAAGCCCCTGCCATAGGGGCCAGGATTATCCCACCGCTGCTGCTGCTGCTGCCACCACCACCACCAGGTAAGGATGATGTGTTGATGATTGATGATGAGCAGGATGAGGATGTGGATGATGAGGATGAGGATGCTGCCAGTCCAGTTTGTGTAATTGTTGTCAACATCTGTGGTTATTTATTTCTTTTTTTGAATGTTTTTCCCCACTCGTGTGCTGTCAAATGGATTAAATCACGTAAAGTGGGGGAAAACAAATAACGAATCAAATAACCAAATATTTGCAAAAATTCCTTAAAAATGAAATGAACCCAACCAAATCCTAAAAAGGAAATGAACCAAAATGAATCACCATTTTTTTGGTTCATGCCCATCTCTAAACATAATGCTTTGCTGTAATTTGATCAAGCCATGGGAAGGTCACTGCAAGCCTTCTTGGTCAACCAGACAATTTATTTTGGAAGATAAAGCCATAGATTTCCCACACACCCTTTGTGTGAAATTCCATTTACAATAGTACCATGGTTTTTGATCATAATCCATTTCATAAACATGCTTGTAAACCAAAGCACTTGTATATCAAAGCAAATTTCCCTATAAGAAATAATGGAGACTCAGATGATTCATTCTGGGGGCCCATAGACACACAAATGTACACACAAATGCTAATAAATTGGCTAGACGTTCACGTCAACACCATGGTTTAGGGACCTGGCTCTGCTTGGGACTAACTAGATTTTACTCTTTTTTTATAATAAAAATATAATATAATATAATATAATATAATATAATATAATATAATATAATATAATATAATATAATATAATATAATAAGACAATAAAAATGCAATTTGTAGCCCTTTACACACTTGACTAGCTTCCTCATGACTAGAAATGTTTTGAAAAAATAAGAATGTTGAAAACCAATTAAATAAAAATATAAATATAAAGAAAAATAAAACCCTAATCCTGCACTCTCCTTTGAAAACGTTCCTGGCTGGTGTAAGGGAGACCTCCATTCCTCTCTCTTCCCTTTGCTTTGGAGACTTGCCTGAGATGGAACCTTCCAGATAATCACCTACAATTCAGCAGGGAGGGAGCAAGACAGCAACCATTGGCTCATTTGTGATCATGTGACCTGCTCTAGCACTTGTTTTGCAAGATACTGATCATTGAACAGACAAAAGAATTTTTTTCACCCAGCACATTGTTAGTCTGTGGAACTCCCTGCCACAGGATGTGGTGATGGCATCTGGCCTGGATGACTTCAAAAGGGGATTGGACAGATTCCTGCAGGAAAAGTCCATCACAGGTTACAAACCATGATGGAGATGTGTAATCTCCAGGCTTAAAACTGGGGTACTTCAAAGACCAGATGTAGAGGAGTGGTATCAGGAGACAGATATCTAGTCTCATGCGCTCCCAGATACATCTGGTGGGGCCATTGTGAGATACAGGAAGCTGGACTAGATGGGCCTTTGGCCTGATCCAGCATGGCTCTTCTTATGTTCTTATGTTCTTATAATCATCAGGCAGATTTTATCAGAAATGTTTGCTCATCCTGCAAAGCACTCTTAAGCCAAACTACTCATAAACCAAGGTATTACTATATTCACATATTTGCACAAGTTAAAAAGAGAGTGCTGAGAAATATCAACCTGTAGAGAAAAATTGTATTCCGATCATTTACAAAACAGTTTTTAGAGACAGTAAGTGGGTTCAAGTAGGGCCATGTTTCTTTAAAATTATTTCATGATGTAGCTTGGGCTATTCATGTCCATATCCTTAAGATACAAAAACAAATACCACCACACAAAGCACATAGCCATCCTCCTTGTTGCAGCACCAATCCTGGCAGTAGCTCAGCTCACTTTTTCCCGCACACAGCTATCCACTTCACTGCAGGGGCGGGGTGAAGATTCTCCCTTCTCTGCTGATGAGTGCACAGAGAGTCAGGGAAGAAATGGCTTGGCTGCTGCCATAATTGGAGTGGCTACAATGGCAACAACCATGTGTGCTGCTGGGGCAACTAGAATGTAGTGGGTGCAGTTCAGGAGGGAGGATATTGGACCGCCCAAACACCTGTGGTGCCAATATTTATATTTGTGTCCTCAGAATATTAATATGAATAGCCCAAGTCTCATCATAATCAGTTTGACATGCTTGGCGTCCATGTGGTGATGGCTGAGTTCTAAGAATGGTCCAGATGCCAACTAGCATGGAAGTAACTTGATAGACATACTGTTCTGAAGAAGAGGAGGCCAGAGCTTGTACAAAACTGTAGTACACAAAAAGGAATGTTTCTAAGCTTTCAGGTGGCCAGTGTTATGACAGAAGGAACCTCCCCAAAGAGTGAAAAACTGTAGTGAGTACACTCAGGCATCCCTTGAGATCGTAGGCGGTTCTCTACCAGAAGCATTGCACTGGGCATCATTGAACCCACACCTACTTCATGGGCACCAACCCCGGATGACAGCTGAAGTCAAGGAAATGTTATTAGACATATTTCAATCTTTGACCACTTTGACTTGTCTTTACAATTTATTTGTGTGTGTGTGTGTGTGTGTGTGTGTGTGTGTGTGTGTGTGTGTGTGTGTGTGTGTGTGTGTGTGTGTGTGTGTGTGTTTTAAATTTGCCTATACATCATGTTCATCCATGACTTCAATCTGTGCAACACTCTAATAGGAAGGAAGGAGGGATGTAGGGAGGGAAGGAAGCAAGGAAGCAAGGAGAGATTATCCCCAAAGATGATTCATATCCTGCCCACAGGTCTTAGAACCCAATCTGGGCATCTCCTTGCATAAGGTTTTCATGTTAGCAGCATTCTGTCCCCTCAGGTTTTATGGCCAAGTCCTGAGACCAGGGCTAGGAAGACAAATCTCAGAGTGAGCTGTAATAGGAGCAAGTTTTATATTGAGGGAAGCAATCTCTCCCCACTTCTTGCTGGCTCAAGTAGCCACTGAACCACTGTGAAGGTATTTTACCCATGCATAATGTTGATGCCCCCAAAAGCCATAGGGGTGAGAGAGCTGATGGGTGCATATATTGGGGCATGATTGAGAGAAAGTAGAGAGGGGAATAGAAAATGAGCTCTTGCACAAATCTTGGCAGTAGAAGTACAGGGCTTGGGATGAGGACTACCTGTGGACTGTCACAGTTGAAGCCCATTTCCACACAAAATGGCAAAGAAAAATGAGATTAGAACATTGGCTGCACCAGTATTTTACGGCTCCTTGGTAGCTGATGAGAAACAGCTGGATGCCTTGGAAAAGGCACACTCAAAGCTATAAATACCGTGGGCACAGACAGTTTGCTTTGTGGGATACAACTCATAAAATGTGCTCTCACACCTTAGCTGGCTCTGGCTTGCCAAGCCTCCTCAGAACTATTTATAACCTGGAGTGTCTGACAACCTGCGTCTACCTGCTCTCTGTGATTAACCTGACAAATTGCTTGGACCAAAATTTCAGCTTGATCCATGGACTATAACAACCACACCATTTGTAATTAGACTGACTTGGAGAAGGCAGCCAGCCCTCGCCACCTACAAGCAAAACAGTTAATTTCCAAGACCAGATTTGTATTGCCAGATATTGAAAATGTTACAGGGTAAAAGCAGCCTTCACCAAAGAAAGAGAAAGAGAAAGGACATTTAATGCCCACATCAAATCTTCACAAGTGGAGCTCTCTGACCAACTAGCTTGGGATATAAGGCCAGTTGTACCTAAGCTCATAAAAGAAACATAAAAAGCATCACAAACACAAATAAAACTCTGAGATAAACCATCCTACAGTTAGTGAGGGACTACATATACTCAGACAGGTGTCATCAACAGTTCCTTATTATCCTGAAGTGAAGTGAGAACTGGAGTGACAAAGGATTCTGGAGATTATGGCATCCTTCTAGGCAATACCTCTGGGATAACACTATGGCCCCGGTCCCACTTCCCTTTAAAAGCAGTTTAAATTACCAGATAACCCGTGTCTAAAAATGCTGTCCCCATGGCCACTGGGCTTTTTGAAAAAAAAAGAAAAAAGAAAACCCGGTAATGCTCCCTTAAGCGAGGTTTCTGTGACTCACCAAAGAGGTAGGGAAATAATTGCCTCACTTTGAAAATCCAGCTTTTAAGGAGCCAGACGCCGTGGGACCACGCAGATGATCTGGGTTTCTTTTTCTTTCTTTTTTCATAACACCGACCGGCTGTTCCTGGGGCCGATGGGCTATGTTTTTTTTAATTGCTTTTCACCTTCGGAGAAGCAGGAAGCTCTATTCCAGTGTTTTTCAACCTTTTTTGGGCAAAGGCACACTTGTTTCATGAAAAAAATCACAAGGCCCACACCATTAGAAAATGTTAAAAAATTTAAATCTGTGCCTATATTGAATTGCAGTTTGGGCACTCGGTCTCTTAAAGGTTCACCATTGCTGGTGTAGGGAGAAGCAGGACAGAGGGGCCACAGATTGAGGCAGCCCACTCTCTAGCACCCAGTTCCCACTTACCTGTGTTGTTTTTTTAAAGACATTTTGCCCTGCATGGACTTCTGTGTCCAGTGGAGACCTGAGAAGGGGCACTGACTCTCCAGGAACACAAATAAGACCCAAAAGCCCATCTTGCTCTCCACACTGTGGCCAAGGCAAATGCCTTCAGCAAGTCCAGCGACAGGAGGGGAGGAGGATGAAGGAAGGCAGGAAGGAAAGAAGGCAGAAAGTGTTCTGCTTGTATAC
Source organism: Phrynocephalus forsythii (assembly GCA_029282475.1). Taxonomy (NCBI): domain Eukaryota; kingdom Metazoa; phylum Chordata; class Lepidosauria; order Squamata; family Agamidae; genus Phrynocephalus; species Phrynocephalus forsythii. The sequence goes on along the minus strand of JAPFRF010000001.1, from coordinate 176,541,743 downwards.
TGCCCCATACCACTTCAAGGAGTCTCTGGGCGGTTTACAGTTTTAATTACAGTAGGCAGGCTGCTAGACATACACATATGCAGGCTAGAAATGAGCACATTTCTATGAAGAGGGGAAAGGGTACGAATGGAAAGAGAGAGGTGGGGAAAAAAAGAAAGAAAAGACAGAGAGAGAGAAGAGGGTGACCCAAGACAGAAAGAAAGGGGCAAGACTTCAAGGAACCTATCGCGGGGGCCCTCAGAGACGGCTCTTCCCCTCCCGGACCCTAAAGGCCGGACGGCCAGCCGGCCAGCCGTGCCAGTAGCCCCCCCGCCCCCCGCCTCCTCAGCCCAGGCCTGGCGGAGGCCTCCTCCATCCCCTCCTCCTCGCAGCCCTGCCGTGGTGCTCGTGGGGCAGCCGGGCGCCCCTCCTCTCCTTCCCCTCACCTGGTGGTTTGTTCTGGGCTGGGGCTCCCGGGTCGGCTCATGTTGGCGGGCGGGGTGTCGGGAGGCTCAGTCCATTGGTAGCTCCCAGGAAAGGGATGGTGGTGGTCCAGGGTAAAAAAGGGAGGGGGGGAGGGAAGCGAGCGAGTCGCGGCGGCGGCAGGCACAGAGCAAACACTAAGAGAATGAGCGGGGCCAGGTCCGGCCGGGGAGGAAGTGACGCCAGCGCCGCGGGCCTGGGGGGAGGAGCCAAGCTGGCCCTTGGACGCTATTTATAGCGCCTCCCAGCTGTGGGCTGCCCGCCGGCCCTGGGTTGAATTTCTTTAGAATTTTTCAATTTTTCCCACGGCACACCAGGCAACATCTCGCGGCACACTAGTGTGCCACGGAACAGTGGTTGAAAAACGCTGCTCTATCCGGTCCTACATGTTTTCCTTTCCCCCAGCCAAGTGGTCCATTTTTTTTTCAAATGCTAGTGCCACCTGCTGGCCAAGGGGGCTGAACTGCACTTTAAATTTAAAAAAACAAACAGCTTTTGACCTGTGTGAACTCCTGTCCCACATTTAAATCACGTGATGGGATGAAGAGGAAAAGCCGGACCTTCAGAAGATCAGGATCGAAACCCAGGTGTGACCACGGCCTTAAGAGGCACTGTTTCATGGTGGTTGTGATCCTTCCTGAGGGCTGAACTCAGAAAGTGATATTGAAAGACCCCAGTGTGTTTGGTCATTCTTCTGTATTGTCCCTTTAGTTTCTGCTTTGTCTCCCAAGCTATTTGACTTCTACCCGAAACTGCTGACACTGTCCATAGTTTGAGGGTTCAATGTCATCAGTATGCTGATGACACTTAATTGCATCGGCATTTAAATACGAGAAAACTAGTTTGCTTCTAGATCAGTATCTGGGGTCTGAAATGAACTAGATGAAGCGGAATAAACTGAAACTTAATCAGCTGAAAATCCAGTTTGGGTGAGTTCCTGGATTCATCAGGGACCCTGGATGCTCAAGTCTCACTAGTGGCCAGGAGTGCATTTGAACAATTAAAACTACTGCCCCAGCTGTACTCATTCCTGGTGATGTCTAATATGGCCACAGTGACACATGTTTTAGTTCCATCCCAGTTGGATTCTATACCATGATCTACATGAGTCTGCCTTTAGAAAAAGTTCAGACGCTTCAGCAATTCCAAAATGCGTCACCCAGATGGTTATCTAGAGATGGCTACATGGATATCACACACACACACACACACACACACACACACACACACACACACACACACACACACACACACACACACACACACACACACACACCAACACCACACATTACCACCATATAGTAACTCTTCTGGCTGCTGGTCTGTTTCTTGGCACAATTCAAAGTGATGATTTTAACTTATAAAAACCCTTAACAGCTTGGGTCCAATCTTTCTCAAAGACTGTCTCTCCCTTTCTCCCTTTATCTGCATGTATCCTCTTTCTCAGTGACTGTTTTTTAAGGAGTCTGTTGAGTTTTAGTTGTTTTTTTTTTTAACATAACCTTATATCTCTGAAGTTTCTCAGTCATCCAGGTGAGGTTATCTGGAAGTTGAGTCATGTCAACTGGACTTATTTCTTGTTAGATTGAAACATTTCACTACTCATCCAAGTAGCTCTGCAAGTCTGAAGAAAGTTGGATTTTTTTAGTAGTTTTTATCTACCACTTTTAATATATTTGTTCAAATTTTTATCATTGTAATAATTTATTGTTTTAAGCATTTAATATTGTGTCCTTTTTAGCACGGTAAGCCACACTGGGTCCTTAAAGTACTAGATGAGAGAGAATAAACTAAGAAGGATGGGATGCAAATACTTAAAATGTTTGACTACAGGCATACAGACATACAGACATACAAACTGCCAAGATCCCTCCCAGCAAAACCTCTTAAAGGTAGCAAACAAAGATTGTGAAAAACTCCAACAATTTAAACACACAGGTTGAATGGCCATCCATCAGGGCTGCTATAACTGTGGATGTTATGCTTTGAACTGAATGACAGTTGGAACCTCTTCTGGCTTTACAATGTCATTCTGTATTTTCCCTTCTTTTTGGATTAAAAGATCTAACAATAATAGTGGAAATATATTCTAAAGCATGTTTCTCGTTCTCAGCAAGCAAGGGTAGACCCATCATTGGTTATAATGCTAGTATGCCAGCCTGGGATAAATGTCAAATCATGATAAGTCTATTTCTTCTTCCTCCTTTGAAAGCCACAGAGGACATGGCTTCAAATAATTAAGATTGGCTTACATGTTACAACTGCCATATGAAGACCTCTTGATTGAATGACTGATGGTTTGCATTTGTCACACAGTAAGAAAGGAAAGGCCCTCACAGACTTTAAATCAATTCACACAGTAGCTGTTGCCATTTTGTGAGCACACCCTTCATGTGAAACAACTTGAGCTATTTTCACTTTGCAGACCATTCTTTAAAAAAATTAAATACATGGCATGGTGAATTCTGTGTGGCAAACCACTGTACATAAATCTCAGAGAAGTTCATTCCTCTTTCCAGGAAGTTTTAACACGAAACATATATGGTTTCTTTTCTTGATTATGTTTAACTACGGGAGATGACTTAAGAAACATGAATTAGAAAAGGCAATGTCTTATCTGGCAGGAAACCTAGATAAGAAATTATAGAGAAAGACAGATACAGATCATATGTAACTGTCTTAAGAGAAGGTTAAGTCAAATCTTCTGTCACTGCTAATGTGGATTAACTTTCACTGTGTGCTACTGTAGTGTAACTAAGAGAAAAGCTCAAGATTTATCTGACAGTACACCTAGTTTGTAACTTCGCCACACATCTTTCAGATCATCTTTAGGGCTGTGGTTTTAGGTTTGTAATGTTTCCATTCTTGTGGATAAGACCTTTAGCATTTTACAGACTAAATATGGCAATTTATCAGTACTGAAATTCATCTCATACAAACAAAATATTTTAAATGGCCTTATTAAGTGCCAAAAATGGAACTATTTTACAAATTACACAATTTTATTATTGGACTATAAATAAACCAAGCGACCATCACTGAGCACAAGGTAACATTTGCAAATAAAGCTTTGCCCTGAATACCATTTTTAAATTAATATAGATTTTAATGTTTACCTGTCTTTGATTATTCAATTGTATTTTAATTAACATCCAGTTTGATTTTTTTAATTGTAGCTTCTTATATTTTTGATTCAATTATTTTAATATTGTGAGCTGCCAAGGATTGTGCTATTCTGAGAAAAATGCTCTATTAATGTTTATTTGTTTTATTTATTTAAAATATTTTTATCCCGCCTTTCCCCATTCCAAGGATGTGAGCCAATCGCAGGGAGTTTGCGTCTAACATAAGAGATGGGCACAAGATGGGAAAAGAGTGTTTCATTTCATTTCATTTCATTTCATTTCATTTCTTAAGTAGTTTCATTTCATTACTAACAAATTTTAACTAGTTTTATAACAAAAGAAAAGGAAAGGAAAGGAAAGGAAACAGTATGCTCCCCTGGTTTCTAGAGGCACCAAAATGGCAGGGGAGCTTCCTCAAGCTATTCCCTATAAGCCCCCAAAATTTGGAAAGGTTTGGGATTCAGGGGTCTCAGTTATTAAACTTCAACAGGGGTGCCACTAGGAAAAAATCATTTCTAATTGAGCACAAAGCTTTGGAGCTTAATAACGCAGCCCCTGAACCCAAACCTTTCCAAATTTGGGTGTTTTACAAGAAAGAGTCTAAACTCGCTCCCCAATGATTTTGCTGCTGACAAATAGCTGCAGCAATAATAATTTCTGAGTACATTTTATGTACCCCAAAAAAATATTGCAGGCATGTTTCAGGACCAAAATCACTGGGGAGCAAGTTTGGACTCTTCCTTGTAAACTCCTGAAATTTGAAGATGGTTGGGGCTCAGGGGGATGAGTTGTTAAGCCTTAATAGGGGTGCCCCTAGGAAAAAAATCCCAAACCTTTCCAAATTGGATTCAGAAGCTGAGCCATAGCAGCACTAATTGCGCACATGTGGGTGAGGGGCTATTATCGACTTCCAATTCAATTAGAAAGATTTTTTCCCTAGGGATACCCCCTTTAGAGCTTAAAAATTCAGCCCTCTGGACCCAAAACCTTGGAAATTTCAGGGGCTTACAGGGAAGAGCTTGAGCTCCCCTGCCATTGATTCCTCTAGGATGAATTGTTTCGTTTCTAGAGGAAAAAATGGCACTTCATTTTGTTTTATGATGAAATGGATCCTACTGTTTCATTACATAACAAAGTAATTTGTTACGTAACAAAACAACAAAACAGCATTTTGTTTTTTGTTTCGTGCCCATCTCTACCTCACATTCCACAGATGTGAGGTAAACATGACAACAGTAAATGAAAACTATTGAAGACTCATGAGATAATGAGCCATCCTAGTTGTAAACCAAGTATGTGCAATGAAATATATGTTATGAGCTTCTCTAATAATATGGTAATATTAATTCTCCCTAAAACACAGTCTGTGTCTTTTGCAGTTTGTGTATTAATTTTTGCATATCTGTACCAACAACAGGTATGCAGTGTAGTCTAGTGCAGCCATTCTTAAGCTATTTTTGGCCTGGCCATAAACACAATGCAGAAAAAAAAATAAGGGTTATGCCTCACGTAATTAAAGTTAGAAAGTGGAGTGTGAAGAACTGTTTCCAGTCTCTGTCCCCCTTCCAATGTGCCAGGGCCTCCCAAGCGAGCATAGGACCCCTGTTGAGAATGGCTGGTCTAGTACATACAGTAATGGACTACGGCCCAGGAGACCTAGGATCAATTATCTAGATATGCCATGGAAACTCACTGAGGGGGTGGAACTGGCAAAGCCATTCCTTAAATTCCCAGCTTACCTTGAAAATCTTATTAGGGTCACTGCAAGCAAGTTCTGGCTTGAATGCTGTTTTCTTCATTCTTAATTCCTTTCAAATAAAATGTTACTCAAAGTCCCCTGACTCTCTAGACTGCCTTTCTATAGAAAAGCCACAAAGAAATACACAAAATTAATGAAAGCAGTCACACATTTCCCAGTTTTGCTCCCTGCAACTATTAGTGTGCATTGCCATGCTGCATTTACACATGGAAGTTCTATATCAGGGGTGTCCAAACTTTTTGCTAGGAGGGCCAGATTTGGTGAGGTGAAAATGTATGGGGGCCAACCATTCAGCCACATTTGGCCCCCTGGCAGATTTTGGACAAGTCTCTATAACATGCAAGGAGGCGGGGAGGATGCTGCAGCAATAGAGCTGGGGTGTGTAGGCTGGGCAGGTGGCTGGGGGGGTGGACAGAGGCAGGGAGGACAGGCAAACCATAAAACTGCAAGCTAATGTCTCCATCCTGTATGGGAAGGGGCCAGCTGGTGGGGATGTGTGACAGGCTGAGCCGGTGGGGAGAAGAAGCCAATCAGAATTTGAAAATGGGCCGCATTTGCCCCCCGGGCCTGACTTTGGACATCCCTGCTCTAAATCTTCCAAGTAGAATTAGGACTGTGGAGACCCTCTCATCATTTAAGAAGCTGCTAAAAACCTGGCTCTGCTCGGCTGCGTTCGGCAATCAGGTGGGTTGATTTTTTTAAAAAAAATATGAGTAAGGATCATTAGTTTTTATGTTTGACCATTTTCGCCATCTTGCCTTAGTATTTTGGTTCTATTGTTTGCTGTTGATTCTTTCATATGTTACTCTGTGGAACCGATTGTTATTTATTTTGAATTGTTGTATGCTATATCTGTTAATTGCACTGAGTTCCCATTTGGGAAAATCCGGCAGTATATATATATATAAATAAATAAATAAATAAATAAATAAATAAATAAATAAATAAATAAATAAATAAATGAATGAATGAATGAATGGCTACCTTGGCTAACAGCGACTGGCTAAAATCCTGTTGTCTAATGTAGTAACTCAGTAGTGTAGGCATATTGAATCAATTGTAGGCTGGTTAGTGAACTCCTCCATTAAGTTCAAATGGTTTTGCTCTAACATGTTTCACCACACAAGGCAACACATTTTTGGCTATTAAGGCATAAGGGGTAGCAGTGGGAAACATATTCCTCTGACCTCAGTATTCACACCCAAGATAAGCCTGTTGGCAGGCAGGTAGATATATTCCTTTAGGACAGTGATGTTGAACCTTTTAGAGAACGAGTGCCCAAATTGCAATTCAAAGCCCACTAATTTTTCGCAAAGTGCCAATACAGCAATTTAACCGGTGGCTGTGAAGGGGTAATGTTGGGTGCCCACAGAAAAGGCTCCGAGTGCCATAGGTTCACCAGCACTGCTTTAGGATAATACCCTGCATCAGTTAAGAAAGGTTGGGAGAGTCAGAGGATACAGTATAATCTGTTTTATAAATCCTAAATTAATAAAATATATGACTGGAGACCCAAAAAACTGTACCCTTTCACAGCCCCTCTATTACAAATCTAGAAGGGATGGTGGCAGTGATGGAATCACGCTGAGACTGAACACATAACTTTGAGATAATTTATTCTCAACCAGTACTGGAAATAAGCTCATGGAATTTAGCATTTTATTACTCAGGTAAAAAGGTTACACAGCACTCACTAACACCATTTTTATGCATTTCCACAAATGTTATATATTAAACTTGTTAAAATAATAGCTCTCTCCCACCAGCTCCCATTACCTGCTCCTTGACTTTCTTGAGATTGTTTAAAGAAGAGATCCACTACTTCAGAAAGAAACTTATTAAAATTGCCAGTTTAATATTAAAATGGCAGCTGGGAGTTAAGCCACATCAAGACTGTCAAAATGCAGCAGGCCTCAACTCAGCAATAATGCCACTGATGGGAAGAGAAGAACAGAATATTTCTCATATGGGACATTATTTCATGTTGAGTCAGATTTGATAGCGATGATTTGGGGAATGTATTTGCCTCCACCAAGGAACATTTCACTTCCTATTATAAATAAGGTCTAAAAATGGCAAAGGTAGAGTCTTAGAATGATATGCCCACCCATATCCTATTGCCTATTATTGCAGTTCCACTGCCTGCCAAGCCATTTCTGGGCACAATGTAAAGTGCTGTTCCAACCAATAAAGTCAAACATAAGAACATAAGAACATAAGAAGAGCCATGCTGGATCAGGCCAAAGGCCCATCTATTCCAGCTTCCTGTATCTCACAGTGGCCCCACCAGGTGCCTCTGGGAGCGCACGAGATTAGATATCTGTCTTCTGATACCACTCCTCTGCATCTGGCCCTTGAAGTACCCCGGTTTTACACATCTCCATAAGGTTTGTAACCTGTGATGGATTTTTCCTCCAGGAATCTGTCCATTTCCCTTTTGAAGGCATCCAGGCCAGATGCCATCACCACATCCTATGGCAGGGAGTTCCACAGACTAACAACACGCTGGGTAAAAAAAAAATCTTTTGTCTGTTCTTACTCTCCCAGCCCTCAATTTGAGTGTACGTCCCCTAGTTCTGATATTTTGTGAGAGGGAGAAGAGTGTCCCTCTATCCACTTTACTCATGCCCTGAGAAATTTTGTACGTCTCAATCATAGTCTTAAACAGTTTGGGTCCAAGCTATCGCAAATACTGTGTCTCTCATTATGAGCCTGGTTGGGTGTTAAGACTTTTAGGAGAGGCCTTCCTCTCAATCCCACCACATTCATTTAGTTTAGTTTTATTTATGACAATAAGAACAGCCTTGCTGGAACAAGCCACAGCCCATCCTGTCCAGCATTCTGTCTCACACAGCAGCTCACCATTTGCTTCAGGGTGTTTTCAAGCAGATGTCTTCACCTGCTTACGATTCCCTGCAAATGGCATTGAGTGACATCCTGCCTATCTCTCCAAACCAGAGGTTGTCCATAGGCATCCATAATGATAACCATTGATACCCTTGTTCTCCATGAACTTGTCTAATCCTTTCTTAAAGCTGTCAAGTCTGGCAGCTGTCACCACTTCTTCTGGCAAGGAGTTCCATAGACCAGTGATACTCTGTGTGAAAAAGTACTTTCTCTTATTTGTTTGAGATCTAGCACCCAAAAGTTTCATGGAGTGCCCCCTAGTTCTAGTGTTGTGCAATAGAGAAAACAGTTTTTCTTTCTCTACTTTGTCCACAGTGTATATGATTTTATAAACTTCAGTGAGGTCACCTCTTAGACGCCATTGTTCGAGAGTCAAGAGGCCCAAGCATTGCAGCCTCAGAGAGTAAGGAAGGTGTTCCAGTCACCTATTCATTCTGGTTACTCTCCTCTGCACTTTTCCTATTTCCATAATATCCTTCTGGTGGTATGGTGACCAGAACAGTATAGTATTCCAGATGGGACCTCACCATAGATTTATAAAGAGGCAAAATGACAATTGTTGACTTATTTTCTATACCCTTCCTAATGATCCCTAGCATTGAGTTTGCTTTTTTCACTGCTGCAGCACACTGGGTTGGCACCTTCATTGAGGTGTCCACCAGGACACCAAGGTCCCTTTCTGGGTTTGTTGCAGAGAGTTCAGACCCTATCCGTTTATAAATGTATTTTTTTTTTTTTTTGCCTCAAGGTGCATCACTCTGCACTCAAGCTTTCCCTCTGCCTGAGTGAGGTTTCTAAATGGAATGTTACGCCTCACTGCTTTGAACATGTTCTTGGTGTTGTTTTTGTTTTAATGCTTTTTAGGGTTATATTTGTTTGACCCTGTTCATTATTTATATACTTACCAGTCATAACTCTAAATATCGTCTTGTAAATATTTTAAGCCACCTTTGGTACTTTTAAAGGAGAAAACTAGGTTATAAGCAAGCAAGCAAACAAACAAACAAACAAACAAACAAACAAACAGGGAGAGAAAGGGCTGTCAGCAAACCTACCTCAGCAGGCTTCACATTGCATGACTAATTGCACAACTGGCTCCATTTGTCCACAAAAGAGGGAGCCTGCCAGAGCAGGAAATAGGCTTGAACAATTTCCCATTCACCTCACATTTAGGCAAAAGGATACTGTCCTAGAATTGTCTAACTCTTCTGCAAGGTAGGGACTCGCAATTAAAACATCCCTGAGAGTTGGCTGACCAATTTCTTTCTAAAAACCTAATGTACAGGAGATTCCACCACCTTTCAAGCTAGTTCATTCCACATGCAGGCTTTTTTGTTTCTCGTTTTGGAGCTGTTTTCCTTTCCTTTCCTGCTGCTGTTTTCTCCCTAGGGCTGGGATTATCATATGACATCAATTGGATGTCATATGATAATCCTCACAGTGCTTGATTTCCAGATACTTTACCATTTGTCAGACACTCTGGGCAAGTTCCATCTTCCTATTTGATGATTTGTGAGAGGTAGCCGTGTTAGTCTGTGCAAGACTTCCAGACAAAAAAATGACAAAAACATGGAGCACCTTAAAGACCAACTATTATATATACAGTATTTGATGATGTAACATGTTGTCATGTTAGTGTGTTTTATAACAAAATAATAATAAGAAACCAGAAATAGTTATCTAGCACCTACAAGATAAAATCTTTTTATTTTTCATGAGTGTTTGTGTCTCCATGCACACTTACTCAGAAGAATGAAGTGGTCTCTCTCTAGGCCTAGTGCACTGGTTTTAACATTTGGATGTTTTAATTTTGTGAAAGGAAGGGAGGGAGGGAGGCTGGCTGGCTGGCAAACAGGCAGGCAGGCAGGCAGGCAGGCAGATAGATAGATAGATAGATAGATGGATAGATAGATAGATAGATAGATAGATAGATAGATAGATAGATAGATAGATAGATAGATAGATAGATAGATAGATAGATAGATAATTAGAGATGGGCACAAAACGACCATTTTTTCATTTCCGTTCTCCGTTACCGTTTATGTAATGGTACGACTAACGACCATTTGGACGGGCCAGGCTCGAACAGAACAGAACCAAGAAAATTTTCTTGGTTCTGTTCGTTTCCATTACTGGCCTGGCCGCGTGATGAGAATGAGTCCTCCTACCTGCTGGTGCTGCTGGCATTCCTGCCTGGTCTAGTCTTCCGTCTTCCGTCTTCCTGGTCCAGTTAGGGGCAGAGTCGAGAACGGGCTGCCATCCGGTCTCTGCATGCGGAGGCCGGATCGGAGCCCCCTCTCACCGCCCTCTGCCTCGATGCATGGCAGCCCGGCAGGCTGTCATTTCTGGGGCGGAGATTGCTGGACAGGAAGGAAGGGGTCTGCAATCCAGTCTCTGTGTGCAGATGCCAGATCCCAGCCCCCTCTCTCCGCCCTCTGCCTCAATGCATGGCAGCCTGCTGGGCTGTCATTTCCGGGCGGAGATCGCTGGAAATGGGGTTCTGATCCAGCCTCCGCACGTGGAGACTGGATTGCAGGCCCCTCTCTCTGCCCTCCGGAGATGCATGGCGGTGGGTGGTGGGAGGGGCCTGCAATCCAGTCTCCGCACGTGGAGGATGGATCAGAGCCCCCTGTCCAGCAATCTCCGCCCCGGAAATGATAGCCCACAGGGCTGCCATGCATCGAGGCGGAGGGCGGAGAGAGGGATCTTTCCCATGCCAGATGACAGGGTGCTGTCATCCGGCACGGCGAAGTAAGACCCCCGTTTCCGAAAAAAGAAAAACGGAACTGAATTTTTTTAAAAAACCGTAGGGAACGGAAACAGAAACGGAGGGAGATGGGCCACGAACAGAACGGAAATGGAACACAATTTTTCCATTTCGAACAGATCTCTAATAGGAAATGGAACACAATTTTTAGATAGATGATAGATTTAGATAGATAGATCTCTAATAGATAGATAGATAGATAGATAGATAGATAGATAGATAGATAGATAGATAGATAGATAGATAGATAGATAGATAGATAGATAGATAGAACATTAAAACATTTCAACATTAAAATCAAATGTATATATGTACATATTGTAAGTTTGTAACTGTTTTAAATAAATAAAACATAATATAACATGGTTAAGTACACCACCAACTGAGTACTCAAACTTTGAAAGATGAAAGCAGGATGAAATGTAAATTGTTTTGTTGTTATGTGCCACCAAGTTGCCTTAGAGTTAGAGTGACCCTATGAATGAGTGATCTCCAAAATGTCCTGTCTTCAGCAGCTGTGCTCACCCCCTGGTATGAAACCATATACAATAAACTGATGATTATGTGATACTGGTAAGTATCTGAAAGACTTTTTCATTCATAGATCCCAATTTTTAACATATACAGTGGTACCCTGACTTACGAGATTAATCCATTCTGAGTGAACGCTTGTAAATCATTTAGCTTGTAAGTTGGGCAGCGGTTTCCCATAGGAATGCATTGAAAGCCAATTAATCTGTTCCAGAGGGAACGGATTTCAATGAATTCCTATGGGAAACCACTTTAAACATTGCCCGCCGCTTCTCCCATCGCAGGGGGTTGGGAGAAGTGGTGGACAATGTTTGAAATGCCTTCCAGTCATGGAGGCAAGTGCTGGAAGGCATTTCAAATCGTGTGTGCAGCTTCTCCCTCCTCACGGGGGCGGAGGCGGGAGAAGCTACAGGCGTGATTCCTCCCCAGCCAGCACCAAGCATTTGCCTCAGTGACTTGAAGGCAATTCAAATAACGAACTCCCCACCCACTGCTCACAAGATGGAGAATTCTGAACTTGCTCTTAAGCAGCTGGGGGGGAGTATTGAAGAGCGCTAGTAAGTTGGGATATTCATGTATCAGGTCCGTCGTAAGTCGGGGTACCACAGTATTAGTTTACTTAACACAATGTGATGAGCCAAGGAAGAACCTCCTTTGAAAATGCCTGGACTCATTACTGCTGGATACTTTGCCATCAATCCAGTGGATGATGTGTCTGAGACACCGGCAGCACAATCCTGTAGAGATATAGTTTAAAAGTGAGCCCAACAGAGATGAGATCCTTGTTAACATAAGTACCCAGAGTGTAGCCTTCTGATGTTATGATATATAAAGCAATTTGCTAAATGCAGTGATGTGCCAATCCAAACTATTCACTACCAAAAATATGCAAGCAGGATTTGAGAAATAATTTCTGGGAGCAAATTCATTTCATTTCTACTCAAATGTTTATATTAATTAAATCCTTGCAGCTATTTGGTGTGCTATTTCTTCCACCTTGGTTTGAAATACGGCCCTCAAAATTGTAGCTCTCTCAAAGAGCCAGCCAGCACTTGACATATTCCTGCCCTCTTTCAACAATACATTTTATGAACAAGCACTGGGCTATCTCCTATCCAGGCACGCTCCCTATCAATTTCTTCCTCTTTCACTGTTGCTTTCTCTTATCCTTTAGAAACCTGATTTACAATGTCCTTGGCTTTGTTATCCAATTCCAGTCTGTGCTAGAGCCACATCTGAACTCCCGAGAGAGTCGTGGGAAGACTTGCTGAAATAGATCTCTGTAAACACTGCTCTTTCATGAACCATTCCAAGTCTAAATACTGCCCTTACCTGGTAATATCCAGAAACCCATCTAGTAAAAAAAATGTTATTCTTCCAGAAAGATGTAACCTATGGTCATGAAAAGTAAAGACAAAGCAGTTACCAGTCCAACCTATTCCCATTTGTTTTCAGACCAGGGGCCTCACACACATTTTATAACCATCTGCCTCCACTCCTACCCAGAAAAACCCAGAGCTTAGAAACTTTCTTTAAAAACAACAAAGGGGCTCTCAAGCAACTGTTGTAAGCACTGAATAAAGGAGGCAGATATTGTTTGCCTGCTAACATTATAGTCCCCTCAAAGTGTTCAAAAATCCCCACTGCAAAGGGAATACTTACACAAGAGATCCAAGCCAAGTAGCACCAAACTGGCTTTTAGGCATGGGATTTTCAGAATATGTGGGCCACAAACCCACAAAAGTCGGTAGGAATTTCCATAGCCAGATGTCTTGAGACTTTAATCAAGAAAACAAGGCCCCAAAAAGTGTTCTCAAGTTCTTATTCAAATGAATTCAGACTTCATCAGCCATCTTCATCTGTGATGACTGGAGAAGCAGAGGAACACAGCTAAACTCTCTATGAGAGGCAAGTGATTATGTATATAATAGCCCCTGCCATTCAGGCTCTGCAGAGGAAGTTTCTTAAAAAAAAAAACAACCATCCCACAGTCCCCTATATCTTCCACAGATATTAGCCCCACCCATCTATTTCTCCTGTCTTCTCCACAGATATAAAAATGGCAACCAGATTCTGAATTCATTGGTTGAAGAAGTTGAAATATAACCCAGCAGGACTTTGATTCCAAGATTAAAAGACCCTGGAAGTCTACCTGGAACAAATCATTTGGAGTTCTCGGTACTATAGTCCAAAATTCCTATTTGTGTTTACAGTGGCGAATGCAGATAATAAGGAGATGCAAAGCAGCACATTAAGGACTAGTTTCAACTAGAGATGGGCATGAAACTCCAAAATGGCATTTTGTGGTTGTTATTCGGGTCCTGGGGCTCACTTCATTTCCATTTCTTCGTTTTTCGAGTGCGGCACGCTACGGCTGCAGGGAGCCTTCCCAGGGCCGGGCGCCACCAGAGCCATCAGCATGCAGGCCGGGAGAGTGTTCCCGCGGCTGCAGGGAGCCCTCCCGGGGCCAGGGCAAGCCTCCTGGGAGAGTCATCCCGCAGCCATGGGGAGCCCTCCCGGGGCCAGGCACCGCAGGAGCCAGTGGCAAGCCTACCAGCAGAAGAGCAATCCCGTGGCTACGGGGAGTCCTCCCGGAGCTGGGCACTGCTCCGGTCACCATCCCCAACAGGCCGCCACCCCTGGAGCACCACCAAGTGCCACCCTCCCTTGGGCCCCCTCCCCAAGGACTGATCTGCTGCGCCATCCGCCACCCCCATCAGGTCACTACCCCTGGAGCCCCGCACAGTGCCGCACTAACTGGGATCCTTCTTCCTGGGAACCACTCTGCCCCGGGAGCTGCCGCCCCAGCAGACCGCCGCCCTGCACCCCCAGGCCTAGACCCGGGAAACCTGTGGAGGGCTGCCGCCACACTCCCCCCATGCTCCAACTATGCCCTCCGCTCCGGCTTCTGAGCCGGCTGCACCGTTGCCGCTTTGCCACGTGGCCAAGATCCCGGAGCCCAGCCCATAAGGGCTCGGATCCTGCCTCTTCTTGTGAGATCGGCAAAGTCTCGCGTCGTCGGCTCTGGCGGGGAGGGGGCAAAGAGGCTCCACCAGGCCCAGCCCCCTTGTGCCACCCTCCGCTGCTCCATTATTCATTGCATGAGTGGCGTGACAGCAATAACAGAAATGAACAGAACTGAAGAAAATTTTCTTGCTTCTGTTCGGTTTGAGCCTGCCCCATCGCAACGGTCGTTATTTATACTGTTACATAACAGAACAAATAACGGAGAACGGTAACGAAAAAATGGTTGTTTCGTGCCCATCTCTAGTTTCAACCTGTTCCTCATAAACCATCATCTTGTGTGATAAAGTCATCCCTATTCAGATGTTACACTACTTTCCACTTTGTTCAAGCTGAGAAGGGAGCATCTGGCCCTAGCTAATTGTGTGAAAGCTCCACATGTGATCAGAAATCCCACTTCCTTGGAGTTGCTAAGCTTCTCTTCTGTCCCCACAGCCCTAACCTGCTTCAAGCAGGCACAGAGGAAATTTAAAAAATAAATAAAACAAAATGGCTGATCAGCTGCTGGGAGCTAAGGAGAAATAAATAAATAAATAAATAAATAAATAAATAAATAAATAAAATGCCCCGACCCAGGTCATCTGATTGGCACGGGGGGGGGGTTAAAATAAAAATACTAATAAAAAACCTCCAAACAGCCCCAGGGCTGGCTGGTGGGGGCTAAGGAAAAATTAAAAATTAAAAAATGCTCCACTTGCTAGCAGGCCAGCTGACTGGTGCACTTGTGTGTGTGGGAATAACAATAAAAAAACAAAAAAAAATGCCAACCAGCACCAGGGATAGCCAGTCAGCACTATGAAAAAAAAACACAGGTCATATATGTTCTCCCATGGACTTCTGGCTCTAAAAAATGTGATTTTTTAAGCGAGGCAAAAAATTCCCAGCTTCTCTGGTAGGTATTGGAAAGCTCACTAAAGGAGTGTTCACGGGGTGTGTGGGTGGTTTTTTTTTTTTGGGGGGGGGGTAAAAGCCCAGTGGCCATGGGGACAAGATTTCTGGACACGGTTTATCTTGAAATTTAATCTGGATTTAAAGGGATGTGTGATAGCGGCCATACAGTCTTTAAAAAACCTAGAATAACACATTGATTCAATTGCATGCCCAACATGAATTCACTATGTGGATTCACCCCACCAACAAAACCATACAGGAATTATGCCTAGACCAAGTTGACAAAGGCCTTGATCATCTAAGTCAAAACAGCCTCCTGGCCTCTTCACATGCCTTGCTCTCCCTGATTCAAGCTCTTCCTTAGCCCAACCATTTGGGCTGAACCAATATTTCATAGGGGTTACATTATAAGCAGATATTTTTTTCCCTTATGGAAGCATTAAATCATTTAGTTCATTCAGCCGCTTTCTCTGCTCCCCCTTTGTAAGTGTACCTATGTACAACGAGTAGAAATCTCTTCCAGGTGTGACATTTGTACCCTTTAAATTCCCTATCAAATCCCAATCATAATGCGAATTTCCTTGCATTCCAGGTGATATTATCCTTACCTCTGCTCTGAATTGTTTCATTTTCATGAGTTCCCAAACACCTTTCTCCTTTCTAAGTTCATGCTTTATTTTTAGTACCACTTTATACAGAAGGCCAAGAGTTTAGGACCACAGCACTTCTTAGCCTTGGCGTTGATGGATCCGTCAAAACAGATTCTCTTTCTCCCTCACCTACTAACACCTCAGGTTCATGAAAGACTTATTTTGTCCCTGTCTAACTTTGCTACAGAGGAAGGTGAAAGCAAGGAAAGAAGTTCCCACTTCCATGACAGTAGTGAGGAAGGGTAGCTCCCTCCCTTTGGGAAGGCATTAATGCCTCTTATTTCCCGGGGCTTAAATCTGCAGCCTTCTAAACAGGCCAACTATTGCCATCTATGCTTCTGAGGAGGCCATGGTGAAAACACGTCCCAGTAAATCCTGACATCTTTTGAGAGGAAAGAAAGTGTGTGGCAATGGTTGGGACTAGCCCATATGCCCTGTCTTGAAAACCGCAAAAAGGGTTAAAGAAAAGGGAGGGCATGGGGAAGGAAAGAGATCCTTGAAGTGGTCGTCTGTCAGTAGAAAGAGTAACAGACAGTTCCACACAGAGTTAGGTCTTCTGAAATTGATAGGCTTATGCATCTTTTACTCTGTATTGATTACCTTTGCCCATCACTTTTACAAGTTATTTGACCTTTTGCTGGATGCACACATCTGTAGTTGAGAGGAACAGTTCAGAGATACAAAAGAATGCATGCATTGAGTGGTGCCCCAACTGAGATGAACATGGAAGTCAGCCTGCACATAAGGAAGCTGTGGGCACACTTTGGATTTTGCATGCTGAGCAATGGGACATATTTTTCTCCTGAAAATTTTCTCTTACAGCTTAACAGCTCACTTTCCTGCTAACAATCATTTCTTCCTCCACTCTGTATCTATAGTTCAGCAACAAGATGTCCTGAAGATATTTCCCCTCTCCTTAAAAAATTCTATATTGTTCTCTCTTTCTACCTGTCCTCAGTTTAATCTGAAAGGTTAATGTTGAAGAGCTAGTTCCATAATATTTATGGAGTGAAGTCAAACTTTGAATGAAACACACTTGTAAAAACAATGGTGGCCTTTTCCTTGTGCAACATAGGATGTGGTCAATCACTCGGCAATTCAATTTTGGCACATCATGAACTATTTATTTGTTAAGTCCAGTTCTCCAGGCTGCTGAAGCCTGGGGAGAGTTTTCTTTTTCTTTTCTTCCCTTTCTTCTGACCTCTCCCCCCCCCACAGCCCCAAGTTCCATTTCCTTGTTCTCTTTCCTGGAAACGATTACAGACCCTAATGTTTATTTCACACTCCAGCTAGTAACCTTGTATCGATAAATATTTAAAGACACTGAGGTTCCATCAATAGAATGCCCTATGCTTTCCTCAAAAGGTGTTTTATTACTCGGCAAGTGTACCACAGTCAATGTAAGGAGAAGGGAAACCACTTTGTGCTCCAAGATGACATACAATTCAATTTGGGTTTGGTGGAAAAAAGAAAAGGAAGACAAGGAAAACAAACTCATCAATTTACAGAGTAAACAGATCTATATGACGTTGTTTGAACATGGAGTCATCATGTGCACTGCATATCGTGGTGTCAGAAGAGCAACAGATCAAAAGAAATAAAGGAGTATAAATAATATTAAAGGAATATCACATCTATTTTAAGCTCAACTCCTGCCTTGCTCAATCCACATTGTTATTTGTATTAAATAATAAATTTGTAATAAATAATCTTAAAATGGAGGTGGGAATTTCTTTAAGATTTTTTTCCCTTCAAGTTCTTTCCATCTTAAACATGAAGAAAATGCAATTTCTTTCACTATATTGTCTTTTTTTAAAATAAAAAAATACACAACCAAAATCTCACCTTCCAAATAATAATAATAACAACTGTGGGTTATGAAGTTAACTCCAATTTATGGTGACCTTCCCAGGGCTTTACCTAAGAACATAACGTATTTACTAGGTGTAACGTATTTAGATATTTACCAGTTCCTCCTCCTCCTCCTCCTCCTCCTCTCTGTGATCTGAGAATGTATAGCTTGCCCAAGGTCACACATGCTAGCTTTTCTCCAAAAAAGCATGAGGAGCATCAGATATTTATTGTTAAGTCCAACCCATCAATAAACAATCATTCAATATGCACTAAGCAAGTTGCATGCGAAGACAATTACTGTATCACTTGCCTTCACGGAAGAGGTCAGAAATTACCCCTGACAACATAGACACTATTTCAAATGTTTCAGAAGCTATTGTAGACAGAACATCCAGAAGTTTGGACAGTTCCAGTTTATGCTTTGGTGCAGGGGGGAAGATTTTACAACAATCTCTATCTCATCCTAAATCTGTAATGTTCATCTTGCCTTCCTAGGAGCACATTCCTAGACCATCTTTTTTTGGACTACTCCATTCCTTTTGCCTTTCATCCTCACCACCACCAATGTATGCAGTCAGTTCAAAATGACCTGTGGCAGCTCTTTCTAGCATTTTCCAGCTACGGAGAATGGAAAAGTAGCTTGCCATGCCCTTCTTCTGGCAGCAACTTGGAACTGTGCAGCTTGCTCAGGGCTACACAGGCTGACTCTTCTCTTTGGAGGCACAAAGGGGAAGTGTATAGTTGACCGATGGTTTCAAAACCAGGTATTCAGCTCAGGGAGCTATCCGCCTTACTCCATGAGAACATAAGAAGAGCCATGCTGGATCAGTCCAAAGGACCACCTAGTCCAGCTTCCGGTATCCCACCAGATGCCTCTGGGAGCGCACAAGACTAGATATCTGTCTCCTGATACCACTCCCCTGCATCTGGCCCTTGAAGTACTCCATTTTAAAGCCTGGAGATTGCACATCTCCATCATGGTTTGTAACCTGTGATGGACCTTTCCTCCAGGAATCGGTCTAATCCCCCTTTGAAGGCATCCAGGCCAGATGCCATCACCACATCCTGTGGCAGGGAGTTCCACAGACTAACAACGCGCTGGGTGAAAAAATAATTTCTTTTGTCTGTTCTCACTCTCCCAGCCCTCAATTTGAGTGTTCTGGTATTTTGTGAGAGGGAGTATTTTGTTCTGGTATTTTGTGAGAGGGAGTATTTTGTTCTGGTATTTTGTGAGAGGGAGAAGATCTTCCCTCTATCCACTTTACTCATGCCCTGCATGTTGTATATCATATTGATGAAGCATTTTGTTGGAATTCAAAACTTGATCTTGTGTGTAACGTTGTAGTGTTACTCAACCCAAAACTGCCCTACTAAGGTTCTTCTTGATGATTTCATCTCATGTCTGACCAACAGAGCATCCATTCTTTCTCCATTGAAGTTTTGTTCTGTAAATCCATGTGTAAATGGGTCCTGTAGAATGGTTTTTCTGAGCAATCATATTTGATTGAACCCCTGTTTGAAAAGTTTCAGCCAGAGTACAGAAAATAATACTGTGTGTGATTAGTCACATAACACAAGTACTGTATATTTTTTAAAAAGTCAAAGAGTCAGAAGTTCATGTGCAATTTATTTTATATAGGGCACAAGGGATCGTTCTAACAGCAGCTGTGGTCAGGAAAGGTATGTTTTGAGTTTACTGTATGCCATGTAAGAAAAACCTTGAAAAAATGGGGCAGATTAATCAATCCATCACTCCTGTAGCTTTATGATTATTTTAGGTGCATAATTTGACTTATTCCTAATGGCATGGAACTGAATTCATAAGTATGCAGAGGTAGGTCTTCTAGGTTGAATCATAGCTCATCACTGTGGGTTTCATGTAGAAACAATGTCCTGGGAAACCCTGAGAGGAAATCATATGTAATTCATCAGTTAGAAAATCTGAAAGAGTTGGCAAGCTTTCCTGAAGAACTTCTGGGCTTTGGCATTACTGCATCTAATGAGGGCTTGTTGAGGCAAGCTATACCCACTGGTATCCCCATCCCCACATGCTTGTCAAGAAAAAGCAGCAGAAGTATTACAATGAACACTCTGAAGCACCCTGGGACAGCTAGGAAGGTCAGCAACACCTACCACCTGGATGCCAATTAAGTCTACTACTAAGGAGGATAAGCAAGCAAAAGGTCTTTAAAAAAACCATCATTTTGAAAGATTTCAAGGCATAGGTGGTTCTGATGCTCAGTCCAACATCTCATTTACCATGTCATACACTTGGGCAAGAAGGGCAATTGACCATATGTAATATACTGGAGGTGTGTGAGATCTATATTTCCATATTTCCTTGCTAATGTATAGACATACCCACACATTTAGAAAGAAGTGTGCTTATTTAAATAGAAGTTATGATATACCTTTTTGTAATTGAAACTCCCACAAGATGACCTGTAGGCCATCTCAAATTGCTGCTCCAGTGCTAATAAATAATGGTCAATCAAAGTATTCCTGTTTTCCCTTCTTCTTCTTCTTCTTCTTCTTCTTCTTCTTCTTCTTCTTCTTCTTCTTCTTCTTCTTCTTCTTCTTCTTCTTCTTCTTCTTCTTCTTCTTCTTCTTCTTCTTCTTCTTCTTCTTCTTCTTCTTCTTCTTCTTCTTCTTCTTCTTCTTCTTCTTCTTCTTCTTCTTCTTCTGTACAGTAGATCCAATGAATCAATAAAGACTTAGCATTCAGTTGTTGGTTGAGTTGGTCTACTCTAGTTGGGACTAGACATGGGCACGGAGCGGTGAAATTCTCGTTTCCGTTTTCGGTTATCGTTATTGTTACGTAACTGGTAATGGTAACGAGAATTACTCCGCTCCAGTTCAAACCCGAACTGATAAAGAAAAATTGGGTCTGATTTTTCGTTGTCGTTCATGGCATCGCGGCAATCGCGCGATGCCAAGCAGCACAGAAAAAAGGTTTTTAAAATAATTTTAAAAAAACCGATTCCCAGCCATAAAAGCAGGCAAAAATATGCCTGCCTCAGTGAGGGCACCTACCAGAGAGGGGTGGTTTCTGGGGGGGGGGGGGTCCCGGCCTTCCCCCCTCTCCTGTCCTGGGCTGCTGGTACCAGGCTGGGGGGGGGGCATCCTCGTCATCTCCATTTGCCATGCGGTGGGGGGGGATCCAAAATGGCGACCGCAATATTTATTTTTAAATCGTGGTCCAAAACCCCAGCAAAGCACCACAGAAACATTTGAAAATTAGGTATTTTAAATGCCTGATTTTTATAGTAGCAGCAGTGGGTTTTTCTTGCAATAAAACGTCTCCATTGATTTTATTTTATTTTATTTTTATTTTTATTTTTTTACACCTGCGCAATGATGGGCTGGCCATGGGATGGGACCATGCAAATTTTCCATTCCACCAATCGCATGGCCAGGTTTTGACTGAAACTTCTGGATGTGCCAGAGGGCATAAAAAGCCCACTAACCCTAACCCTAACCCTAACCGTAACCCTAACCCTAACCCATACGCCAGTACACTGTCCTTCTTAGTGGGTCAGAGGTGTCTCTGCCACTTACCCCCCACACGGCTTCGCGTTACGCTTCCCTTCCCTTCCCTTCTTAGTGGGTCAGACGTCAGAGGCACCCAGAGAGGTGCCTCCCAGAGCCCACTTACCCCAACCCCAACCCCAACCCAAATGACAAACGACAAACGGAAATGACAAATTTTTGAAAATTAACGTGACAAACGGAAACGACCCGAAACGGACCCACCCTGGCAAACGACAACTCGAAACGTCATTTTTTCTGGTCGTGCCCATCTCTAGTCACAACTAATTAAGATTGCTGGAAGAAATATCAACAACCTCAGATATGCAGATGATACTACTCTGATAGCAGAAAGTGAGGAGTTAAAGAACCTCTTAATGAGGATGAAAGAGGAGAGTGAAAAAATGGGCTGAAGCTCAACATCAAAAAAACTAAGACCACGGCCACCAATCCCATCACCTCCTGGCAAATAGAAGGGGAAGAAATGGAGGCAATGATAGAGTTTATTTTCTTGGGTTCCTTGATCACTGCAGATGGTGACTGCAGCAATGAAATTAAAAGACACCTGCTTCTTGAGAGGAAAGTGGTGGCAGGCCTAGGCAGCATTTTAAAGAGCAGAGCCATCACTTTGCCAACTAAGGTCCGAATAGTCAAAGCTATGGGTTTTCCAGTTGTGATGTATGGAATTGAGAGCTGGACTATAAAGAATACTGATTGCTGCAGAAAGATGCTTTTGAGCTGTGGTGCTGGAGGAGAGTCTTGAGAGTCCCCTGGACTGCAAGGAGATCAAACCTATCTATCCTGAAAGAAATCAACCCTGAATGTTCACTGGAAGGACAGATTTTGAAGCTGAGGCTCCAGTACTTTGGCCACCTCATGAGGATAGAGGACTCATTGGAAAAGTCCCTGATGTTGGGAAAGATGGAAGGCAAAAGGAAAAGGGAACAACAGAGAATGAGATGGTTGGACGGTGTCATCGAGGCAACAAATATGGATTTGACCAAACTCCGAGAGGCAGTGGAAGACAGGAGGGCCTGGCGAGCTCTGCTCCATGGGGTCACGAAGAGTCAGACATGACTGAACAACAACAAGATCCTGTGCAGGACTTTATACAATCTGCAGTGATATTGTGGTTTTCAGGACTTGAAAGCAGTCGGAGGTTTTGATCCCTGAAGCCTCGCTGCTCAAGTAGCTGAGAGAAGGAAAGCAGAGATGAAAAGAAACAGAAAAGCGTCAAACAACTGATCAGCTTTCTGGAGCTTCTTTACTGTTTGTTTAGATGTATTTTCCTTAAATAGACTCCTCCCCCCCTTAAAGAAGCAGAGCAATGAAAATAGGCTTCTGCTGAAAGAAAAAAGATTGTCCAAAGGCAGCAGCTGTCTACAAGCAAAGAGACATCTACTTCCCTGCTCCCGGGCTAGTGCAGACAGCTTTGTTATCCTGTTCTTTATCTCAGGCTAGCTTGTCGCTTGATTCTTCCATGGCCTGTCCTCTGTACAGAAAGAACACTTTGCCATGCAGGGTGATAAAATATCATGCTTTAGACAGTGGCACGAGAAAGGATGGCAAAGTGACACAAGCTTTAGCGAGCATGCTGTCAGAGGAAATTTGGGACGTGAGCCTGGGAAACTATCTTTTTGGACAACAACTCCCAGAACTTCCAAGTCGGCCTTCACAAGTTGTGCCCCAGTTCATGTGAAAGCAACAAATGAAACAGGACATTAGACTTATCTGTTGCTACTGAGCAGGGCTCATATGAGCTCAAGAAACCAGGATCGGTATGACGATGGCCAAGTGGTCCACCAGAATGTGGTTCAGTGGGACTCCCCTACATGATCTGCCATGGCTCCCACATCTCAGGCTTATTGCCTCTGCTCACTCTCTCACCACATTACTTTTTGTGCAATCTCAAACTCTAAGCCTCCTTTCACAACTTTGTGTTGATTGTAGAAATGTCAGGAGGGGGATGGCGAGAAGTCTGTATTGCTAAATTTGGAGAAGCACAAAAAAGATCAAAGGATAGCTTGCTTCTTTTAGAAATAAAGTGGTTCTCAACAGGGGTGATACTGTCTCCCGGTGGGCAGTGAGAGGATACTGAGGGGCGGTGGGCATGATTTGGGCAGTAGGAGGGCGGTGGACATGTTTTGGGTGGTAGGGGGTGGTGGGCATGTTTTGGTTAACCCCTGGTGGGGCTCGCCAGGGAAAACAAGCAGAAGGCTTGCAAACTGGAATGTCCCAAGCCTCCAATGCACTTCCGTGCCTTTTCTGTATCAGGGACTGCCCACTTTGCCTGGGAAGGAGGGAAGCCTGAGTCGCGTGCTGAAGCTCACACCCAGCCCACCTGCAGGATTTCAGGATTTCCCCTTCCCGGAGAAAAGTCTCATTCTTAAATGGTCAACAGAGGTGGGAACCAGAGGGGGGCTGGGAGAGGGTGCTGGTGCCCCGTGGCTTCACCTGCTTTGCCCGCCACCAAGGTGCCCGGCGGCGGCGATGCAGGAGAGGTGGGGCTTGTGGGGAATGAGAGAGGCTGTGCCAGTGCCCTACAACAGTAAAAAGCTTTTACTGTTTACCTGCTGAAAGAAGCAGTTAATGTCTCTGTGCATCAGCTACTCACCACGTTGGCGAGTGGGATTTGCAGCAGCTGTCGTGTGGTGTTCCAAGTCCCTCCCCCATTTCCACCCCCAGACCAAGTTTTGAACAGGAACAAGTGCAAGGAGGAAAGAAGTGACTGGTGCCTTTTCTTGGGTTGTGTTTCCCCACCACCACCCCTTTTCCTCCATTATACATCCCCAGCTGCATTGCTTTGAAGTTCACTTTGGGGTGTTTTTCTTTCTTTCTTTCTTTCTTTCTTTCTTTCTTTCTTTCTTTCTTTCTTTCTTTCTTTCTTTCTTTCTTTCTTTCTTTCTTTCTTTCTTTCTTTCTTTCTTTCTTTCTTTCTTTCTTTCTTTCTTTCTTTCTTTGGAGCCACTCAGGGCCACTCAGGGACTCCAATGGTAGAAAGAAAAGCAGCTGGAGTGTTCTTGGGGAGGGAGACGGGGAGGGGATAGTGACTGCAGGGCGATTGAGATTCACAGAGCTTCTGTGGCAAGCACAGTCCAGAGCCCCTATTTCCCAATCACCCAAGAGAAAGGAGGAGAGAAAAAATGGCAGCCGTTGGGTGGGTGGGTGAGCAGAGAGAGGAGCTTGCATCCTTGCTGGTTCTCTGGATCCCTGTAAATAAATATATTTTCGAAGAGAGGAATCAACCCACCTACCCCCAGCGAGTCTCGCTGGGGATGGATGGGTTGATTCCATTCTTTGAACGAGAAGATGCTTTGAGACCCACTCCCTTCCTACAAAAAATAAATCTGGATCAAATCCCTTGGCTTAGTAAAAGGAGTTGTGTGTGCATGTTTGCTTTCTTTCTGTCTAGAACTGATTTACACGCAGCTCATGCAGGCAGGGAAAAGAGGAGAGACAACATGGATGGAAAAGGCAGGTTAGCTTGTGGGCATGGAGCTGCTGATCAGGAGGGGAAGAAGAAACCTCTGCCCCCCCTTGCTGAAAGGCCGGGGATGAAGTGTGCATGTGTGAAAAGTAGGAAGCAGCATCCCAATGCTTTCAGGTGTGGGGAGAGAGAATTGGAACCTCTCTGTTCTCTCCCACCACCACCACCACCCTCCCCTCCACCTTTCCACTTTCTGTCATCCACATCCTATGTCAAGGTCCCTGCAGAGTGTCCCCCTGTGAGCATGTGCAGTGGCTCCGCAGTGAAGCGCAACCTCCTATCTCCCTCACAACCCTCCCTCCCCCCCACACACACCAGGCATACACCCTCGCAGCCAACTTGGTGATGATGGACTCCTGCTAGTGCTTTCCATTGTATGAGATGGCCCTTGGTCGACAGGTCCACCAGCCCTTCCTGGCGGCCATTCAGATGGCACACACACACACCCATTGCTTGGTTGAGACTTTGCCCTGTGTCCAGGAAAGGAATGGAGTGAACACAGTTGCCTGGCTCAGATCCGGAACAGCCCAGGTGTTCACCGGGAGTCTCTGAGTTTATTGGAGAGCACTGCTTAATATGCCCCCACCACTAGAGATGGGCACAAAATGAATTTTTTTCATTTCTGTTATTCGTTATTCATTTTGTTACGCAACAAAATGAATAATGAACATTATGATGAAATTGGAACGAACCGAACAGAACCATGAAAATTAGGTTTGTTACATTTCGTTTTTTGGTAATGGTGACGCACAATGAAATGAGCTGTTTTAAATGTTAACAAATGCCCTGGACATCCATAAAAACACATCAATAATTATTTATACTGTCTGATAATACCTACCGGGGGGTTGGGGTCCTTAAAACTATTTTTTTGTCTTCTCCCATCGCGATGTATTTTTTTTTCCCTTTAAGGATGACAAAATGGATGTCACCAGTCACAAAATGGAGGCAAGACATGTGATGGGATCATGTAAATCAGGAGTGCCCAAACTTTTTGTAAGGAGGGCCAGATTTGGTGGCTGAAAATGTGTCAGGGGCCGGTTGCTCCCCGACCCTGCCACCCCACTGCAAGCCCCACCCACTGACCCATAAGCCCCACCCACTGACCCCTTGCAACCCAACCTGCAGGAAGGAAGGCGGGGACCAAGGGAGGGAGGGAGGGAGGTGGAAACCAAGAGAGGAAGGAAGGAAGGTGGGGAACAAGAAAGGGAGGAAGGGAGGGAGGCGGGGACCAAAGGAAGCACAGGGAGCTGTGCCCACAGGTCACCCCTTGGAAGAGGAGATCTGTGCGACCTTGCACACACCCCCAAGCTCCCCAGCAATGGCGACAGCTCGCACGCTAGCCCACCCCAAAGCTCCTTGACCTGCCCACCCCACACATTCCCCTGTGCTGCCAGTGGCGGCAGACCGCCCAACCACCCAAGCTTCCAGGCGCTGCTGCTGGTGGTGGCTGGCCCCATCGCCTGCCCACCCAGCCCCACAAGCTTCTGATCACTGGCCAGCCGGCTGGACAGCCCAGCCCCTCAAGCTTCCTGGCAGTGTCAGTGTTGGCGGAAGATTTTTTTAAAAAAAAACATGGGGCGAAGGAGGGGGAGGGAGGGGTGGGCCAGCCAGCCGCGGGTCACTCAGAATGGCCTGACGGGCCGGAATTGGCCCCCAGGCCGGACTTTGGTCAGGCCTGATATAAATTCTCGGACTTCAACCAATAGCATGCCCAGGTTGCAGACTGGGCAGGTTTGGCTGCCACAGAGGGCATAAAAAGCTCTGGCAGCCTCCGTCCTCCTTGCAGTCTCCAGTGGGAGTTAGGGTGGGATTGCTGTCTCTCCAACTCGTTATTTTCACTTTAGGCCAGCCAGGCAGGTGTGTGTCACTGTGTTCCTGCCAGCTGCAGCCTGGCTCTTAGGGGAGAGAAAGAAGAGATTTCTCTCTAGCTTCAGTCCTGCAGCCTCCCTGTGTGCGTGCTTGTGTACCTCTCGGTGAGTACCCTTCCCTGCCCCGCAGTGCAGTCACTCTGCGGCTGCCTTGCACCCTGGGCAATGCCCGCTGCTGCATTTGCAGCCTCCCTGCATACCTAGTCTATACTGTGTCTCTGCCAGCATCAATTTTTTTTTAGTGTTTTCCCTCTGGTCTGGGGCGTTGGGGGACACCCACACACGGAAATGCTTTCAAAATCATGCAAAAAGTGGGTTAAAATGAAAAACAAAAAAATGGATAAACGAAAATGAATTTTTTTCAAAAATTCATGAAAAACAAAAATAAATCGAAATGGACCCCTCAATGAAAAATGAAAAACCGAAATGCCATTTTTTTATTCGTGCCCATCTCTACCCACCACCCACCAGCTCAGTGCAGCCCAGGTCACTGAGAAGAATAGAACCCCGGCCAAATCTTTTCCCTAAAAGCATGGGTTGTTGATGATTATGTTGATGATCCGGCATGGCTCTTCTTATGTTCTTATGCTCTTATGTTCTTATTTAACACAAGAACTTAAGAACAGCCCTTCTGGAACAGGCCACAGCCCATCCAGTCCAGCATTCTGTCTCACACAGTGGCTCACCATTGGCTTCAGGGGATTCCCAAGCAGATGTCTTCACCTGCTTACGATTCCGTGCAAATGGCATTGAGAGATATCCTGCCTATCTCTCCAACCCGGAGGTTGTCCTTAGGCATCCATAAGGATAGTCATTGATGAATTTGTTCTCCATGAACTTGTCCAATCCTTTCTTAAAGCTGTCAAGGCTGACAGCTGTCACCACTTCTTCTGGCAGGGCATTCCATAGACCAGCGATCCCCTGGGTGAAAAAGTACTATCTCTTATTTGTTTAAGATCCAGCTCCCAATAGGTTCTGGAATCTTTTCGACTCTGTACTTGAGTTCCTCGAAGAAAAAGATGTAGCTCTGAGAGACAGATTGCTACAGTTTAAGATTGATGTTGCTAACACGACCTATTTATTCGCAAAATTTAATGGAATTAATTTGCAGCTTCAAGGCAAAGAGCTCGATTTGATCACAACAAAATCTGTTATTTCTGTCTTCCTAAAAACAACTCACTTTGTGGAAGAAGAATTTTGGTCGCAATGAGTTCAGCCAGTTTTCAATCTTGTCAGATCTGCATAAGAGCAGTGAAATCCCCTTTGATGAAACACAAGTTTATTGTCAACATCTTGAGTCTTTGCACAAGGACTTTTCTGAGTGTTTTAAGGATATTTTGTCCCTGGAAGTCCCTCAATGGGTCATGAACCCTTTTATGAATATTGAGACAGCAGAGGTTCAGATTCAGGAGGAATTAAAATTAAAATTTTGCCTTTTAGAATTCAGTAACCCATTTCCCCACACCCTAAATTACGGAATTTTCACAAAGGGGGACATTGAAAAATTTTCTGCTCCATAGGGGGGCAGTAGCTTTAAAAAGG
Source organism: Phrynocephalus forsythii (assembly GCA_029282475.1). Lineage (NCBI taxonomy): Eukaryota > Metazoa > Chordata > Lepidosauria > Squamata > Agamidae > Phrynocephalus > Phrynocephalus forsythii. The sequence continues at coordinate 176,513,345 of JAPFRF010000001.1, read as the reverse complement.
TTGAGAATCACTGAAGTATACTGAACAAAGTACCTCCCCAGCCCACTATGTTCTGTCTTTATTGCCTGAATATGCCAGGATTCACTGACACATTCTGAAGAGAGATGGGCACAGCAGGCTCAAGACACATGTTTAGCTCATAACCCTTGTGTGAATGCCATCTATTTTACTGCATGTCAAATCACAGAGATCAGAAGGCCAACAAATGTTTTTCAGTCACAGCAATATATTTTGGCAAATGTGCTTGATGAGAGTTTGTTGGTGATGAAGACGTCAAAAATATTGATCAAAGTGGACTTGGGGGGAAAACATGTGCATTTTCAAGACAATCATAGTCAATTATTTTGACCATCTCTCCTGGGATCAACTGGACCAAAGCATCTGACACTCTTCTCCTCTCCTTTGTTTCTTTTTGGGCCAAGGTATCTCATAATTAAGTTAAGATGGGGAAAGCTGTAGCCCAGTAGGCATACAAGCAAAATATCCCAGTGATTGATATTTTCAGCTTCTCCAAACAGGGCAGTCTATAGAAGTGTATACCAGTCAGTATAGTCTCATAGAATAATTGAGTTGGAAGCAGTCTACAGAACCATCTGGCCAAACCCTCTGGTCAATGCCAGAATCCAAATCAAAGCAGATCTGACAAAATCTGTACTCAGTTGGATCACAATCAATCCAGCACTTTAGAAGGCAACTTATTTTTCTAACACATTTGGCTGTTAGAGATTTTTAGCCAAACCCTCATTCATTACATCATTCCTGGATCCAGCTGCTTCCATTGTATGTATATGGAATACATGATATGCTAACTGTCACAAAGAATTGCTGCCTATTTGGAATAGCCACTAGCGATTCAGCAGTGGCTTCTGGGACCCAGGACAGCTGGGCACCTGTCTTGCCATATGCTGTGAGAGACAATGAAACTGCATTAGGAATGACTGGCATGTTGTTAGGCCTTCCATTCTGATGAAGTCAGCCATCTTGAAAGGCAAAACATTGTCATTGGATTTAAAGGATTAGGACTGTGGATCTAGAGATAAGCCGAATATTTGTAGGGTTCAGTTTTTTAAGTGAGAGGTGACATGACGATGAGTACAATTGGGTTTCATTTTCACACAGCAGCTGTCCCCAAAGAATCAAAAAGACAGTATGCTCCAAGATTTAGACATCTTCCCACTTTTGGCAAGTAATATTTTACTCTGTTCGTTTCACGTGGCTGTTGCTTAAAGCAAGGCATTGTTCAGGCTTAAGTGTTACAAACCATGTTATAAACACTGAAAAAAGAGGGAGGGAGCACCCATACTTATGAGTGAATTTTGGTCCACCCATCCCTGAAAATTAGATCCAAAATCCACAATTCATGAGTTAGGGCCTTTTCACATGACCCCTAAGATCCGCTGGTCCCTTAAATTCGGACCAGAGATCTTGGGAGTTCGTTTCTGTTCCTGCGTTCCCACCCCTCAGCACTTCCTGCTCCTGTTGGTGTGGGGGGGAGGGAAAAAAGAACAAAAGAAGCCTTTACTAACCTGCCGGTGCTGGTCGAAGTTGCCACGAGCCCCGTTACTTCCTGGTTCCTTCTCAAGGGGCTCTTCAAGGGGCGGGAGGCAAAAAAACAACAGACAAGCGAGGAGAGCCTGGCACTCTTATCCGCATCAAAATTTTTTCACCTCCAGAGAGAAAGTACAAGAAAAGTGCACTGGGTCGCGCTAAAGTGGGTGGGGTCGCACTTAATTGTCTGCAAACTCCGGAGCTGGTGGGGAAACATTTCTAAGCTCCGGAGCTGGGAGCCATTTGCAGCGCAGCTTAGGGGTCGTGTATAAACGCCCTTATTCAGAGAGCCATTCAGGCCAAGACAACATGGCTTATACAAGAACAATGCTCCATACAGGTACACTGCCCTTCCAGATGTACCCCTTTCCTGGTAATTGAAAGTAAATTTAAATTCACATCCTCCAAGGGCTTGTTTGTGAATGCCATACATGCAGTTGTTTATGGAACACCTGATGACTCACAGTGGAAATATTTGACCTCACTTCGTTGGAAAAAAGACTGTATTTGCAGATGGGTGACATGGAAAAATCTATTTAATGATGTAATGGATCTGTGACGGTTCATTCATACATGCAAACCATCACCACATAAACTAGTAAATACACAATGAACACAAATGTGTGGAACAGATTTAAGAGTTAATGTCAAGAAAGCAGTGATAGGACATACTGTACCTTCAAGGGATCCTACATAGAAACAGTTGATATTTCTTCCAGTTGTACAAATCTCAGATGACTTTAGGGGATAGGTATAGGTTTTAACAAGGAGAGGAATTGTTCTAAAGGTCACTAGAGTTTCTGATATGTGCATATTTCTGTGAGGTGCATTAAGTTGTGTTTATCCCATCTGTGGTGGGCAGAGCAGCAGATAGAATTTGGGAGTATTTCTCAAGCCAATTGAATGACCGAATTGGCTTAATACTGATTGCTAAACTTAGAAAGTCCTTGGAAGTGGAAAAATGCGGTTTATAAAACAAATGTAGCACTGAGAAAATGAAGTCTGTGTCAAAAATTAAAGGTGATATATTCTACAGGCCAAGAGGGAGCCTAGTAAATCTACCAGCTAATGTCCTGAACGTACAGCCATGGTAGTGGAATGGGAGGTGGGAGGATGGCTTAGAGAAGAGTGAGCTGGAGCCAGTCTTGACACAGAACATGTACTCATGTACAAAGATCATTTTTAGCTCTTGGTTGGAATACAAAGAAGCACAGAGCTACGGCCGTGTTATAATAATCAAAATGAAAAAACCCATAATAGTTCTTGCAATGCTATAATATTTTTCTTTTCTTTCTTTTCTTTCTTTTTTTGTAATCTTGTGGAAATGTAAGTGAAATATGAAGCAGACTTTGCTATATCTTAATCATATATTTCTTCCTATATTTTCTTCATATCAGCACATGATGCAAAAAAACAACAACCAACCCACTGCATCTTGATCAAGTCTCCAGCCTTCCTTCTGTCTTCTTCATAATTCTCTTTCATCTTTCCTTAGAACTTCACATCTACCCTGATTCATAGACCTTTTAAAGATCCCTTTCCTTAGAACTTCAGATGTACTCTGATTCATAGACCTTTTTAAGATCCCTTTAAAGTTTCCATTCCTGAAAACCCTCTAATGGTTTTGGCATATTAGTTACAGACCACTCGCTGGATGAACACCCTTGAGAATGACATGAAGTTGTCTGGGTTCACCCAGACCTAGCCCATGACCATGCCAAGCGGAAGACCAAAACAAGAATAATGGACCCCACCACCAAGTGGGAGAAATGCCAAGAAAAAGACAAAGAAGTTACAGAAGTTAATGGAAAGAGCACACATTTCACAAACAGAAGATTGTAGAGTCCATTGCTGACATGCCTACATAGCGACTTAGGAAGCTGCTTAACAATGGGCACTTTTACACGACCCCTAAGATCTGCTGGTCCCTTAAATTCGGACCAGAGATCTTAGGGGTTTGTCGCTCTTCCTGCGTCCCCACCCCTCTGCACTTCCTGGCTGCTGGCTGCGTGAGGGGAGGGAGAAAGAAAGAGACAAAAGAATGCAGGCTTACCTCCGGTGCCGGTGGATGTCGCCCCGTCATTGTGATTCCCTCTCTTAAAGGGGCGGGAGGCAAAAAACAACAACAAAAAGAAGCAAGGAGAGCCCGGCACATCCACATCAAGATTTTTCACCCTCGGAGAGCAGGTACTTGAAAAGTGCGCTGGGACGTACTTAGGTGGGCATGGTCGCACTTAATTTTCAGTAAACTCTGGAGCTGGTGGGTAAACAATTTTAAGCTCCGGAGCTGGGAGCCATTTGCGGCAGAGTTTAGGGGTCGTGTAAAAAGGCCCAATGAGTGAGACCAGTCCTCATTTTAGCCAGTCTTCTACTCCTCAGGTCTCCCATCCACTTGTTAACCATGCTCAACCCTGTTTAGCTTCCAAAATCAGATGAGTGACTGTGTAAACTTGAAGACTGAGATATATCAGGTAGTTTATTGCCAACACACTGCCTCAGGTTAAATGGATCAAAAAATGGATGTGAATATGTCAGCTTCATATTACTGATTCTCTTTCAAGTTTTTATTTTTTCATTTCTAGATTAAAAAGGAAGATGTTGCCCCCAAAAAAAAAAAGCAAGAAAGCAGCATGAAAGTCAGGAGGAAAACAAAACAAGACAAAATGATTTATTTAGCTTGATTGCTGAACATGATCAATTATTTAAAAGAAAGCAAAATTTAAATATTTACAGTTGAAATGGCAAACTCCAGAAATTGTTTTATTTTGCTTCCTGGAAGACTCATCCCAGTTCTATTAAGCCTGGATGTTCCAAAGTTAAGAGATACCCATGTGGAATCTTCACAGAGGAAGCAAGCAAGCAAAGAATCAAGGAAGAAAAAGATTATAAACAACTGTATCAAGAGGTACAGGATATTATGCCCCACCTGGCAGAGTTCTCTTCAGAGGACAAAGGCCAGGAGAACTTGATTCAGCAGCTAGCTTTCATCTTCTACATGGAGATTAGCCCCGTCTTTTGACACTTGTCACCCGTTACCTGGACACAGAGTGAAATAACTCCCTCATGTATCAGGTGTTAGATGGAACTATTACCATTTCCATAGACAAACAAAAGGAAGCACCAAAATGGATGATTAATGGAACTGTTAAAATTGTTCAGGCCAGTTATAGAAGCAAAAGCTGGGGTGTGCATCCACATGAAAAAAAAAGGAAAGAATGTAATGTCCTTCTAGAATAAAAAAAATGCCTTCAAAATCAGGCAAGTGAAAAGGTTAGGTAACATTGCAGGATATTTCCTTAAAACTAAACAATAAAATCTCACCTCTAGATTTGAGTATCCCCACATAGTTTCAGAACTCTGGGACAAAATCCCCAATTGTTTCACCCAAACTAGAGGCACTGAGGACAGGAACAAATTCCTCAAGATACATAAGAATTTGGTTGACATCAATGTCTCAAGAGAGGAATAGCATGATCCTATATGTTCAATCTGCTGCCTAGATGCCCATAAGCATACTCGATCTCACCTGATTTCGGAAACTAAGCTGGGAATACCAGGTGCTGTAGGCGCCTGGAGTAGGAACTGGCAAACCACTCCAGTATTCCTGCCAAGAAACCCCCATGGACATGGAGTCATGAAGAGTCGGTCATGACACAACACAGACAGACAGACAGACAGACAGACAGACATGTTCAATGGGATTTTCTCCCACATGAGTGAGTTCATGACAGAAGCCTTGAACATATGTGAATATCTTCCTCCTGAACATTGATGCCAATTTTGAAATTATGGTTGTGATACTTTCACTGCTTGTTGTCATCACTACTATTGAACAATAACAAGTATAAGATTCCATACACTTAATCAGTGATAACATGCCATTTCCTCCACACACCTGTAAGGAATCACTCACAGAGACTTAGTATAAAAGTGTACAATCCAGATCCCTACAGACAAAATCAGAAGGAGGGATGACTTTAGTGGAATAAATGAATCTTCTGTTTCTGTAAAAGTTGTTGCCAACTTCATAATTGTTTGCATATATGCATACACGATTTATTACAACAGGTGAACCTTACCAGGTTTAATGTGGATGATGTTATTGGAAACTATCCAAGCCTCTTTGGCCAAGAAATCTGTAGTGTCTGACAGTTTATTAAAGCTTCCTTGAAATGTTTCCAGTACTCCTTGCTTAATATTTAGCGGTCTTAATCCTCCCCCTCTGTTGAAACCCAAGTTGGACAAATCTCTGCATACAAGCCACCAAGTCATAGAGCTCAAACCTGCGGAAAACAGAGGTTACAGTCCTGTTCTTCTCCACAGTTCTCCACAGTACCACCATGGCACAATTCTTATGTCTTTCAGCAAAAATGTGTCATGTGGATTCTGCCTACTATTCAGCTAAGTATGGATTCACTGTTCAGGGTATTGCAAAGAGTGGATACATGGAAATATCTGTGATAGTAGTTAAAGCCTGAATGATGAAGCCAATTGCCACACCTAAATGTTCTGTGTGAATGATTGGATTCTTGGGATTTGCTGTTAAATACTTTTCCATAGCCTTGTTCTGTTTAAGGGAATGTGGAAAATTGAAAACATGCTTGCTGATATTGTTCTTTGAATATGGATGGACTATACAAGTATGCATTTAATTGTTAAGGCACTAGACCGGTTTTATTCACCGAATCCTCACTGTCCTCATGTGGCAAATCATATTGGAGACAAAACCTGAGCCATCCAGAAAAATCTCATAGCCAGAAGAATTGAACATAAATATTAAAACCACACTATGTTCATATCTTGGAGGAAGTTTAAGATCTGGTTCTAAGTCTGGGTGTACAAGCAGCATCCATGACATAACAGAATATTTTATCATATTCAGCGCTTGCTGTAGCAGTGCCTATCTTCAAAAGATTTGATTGACTGATTGATTGATTGATACCATTTTTAAAATTTACATTACCCAAAGTGGTTAACAGCTATCTAATGGCTGATAAGACATAAAATAACAGAGGTGCAACAATTAAAGAGAATGAAATAGAAATAGAAATAAATAAACTGTGCCATTAATTTATATGAAGTACAGTGGTACCTTATACAAAGGAATTTGTTCCAAATGAAATTCTGTTAAACAAATTTTCCTTTGTACAAATTTCTCATAGGAATGCATTGAAAATAGATTAATCCCTAATCACAACCATTTTTCTGTTGTACGGATTCACCCCATAGGCAATTCTGTTAAGCAATTTCCCCCTATCTCCAGAGATTTTTTCATTTAAGCGGATTTTCTGTTAAACAAACCTCTTGTTATATGAGGGTCCACTGTACATTAATATCTACCAGATCTGGCAATCAGCAGAGCTAAATCATAAATCATCATTCATCGGAAACATCTGGCAGATGATCACACACTTATGACATAGAACATGTCCGTGGAAGGGTCTGGGTGGAGGTTTTCACATTCCCAAGCCCAACTCAGCTACAACTACATTATATAAAATGTATATGAGCAATATATAATGGGCACAATGGAGAACCACCGTTGCTAGCTCAGGAAGGCCTGCTGAAATAGATAAGTTTTCAAGGTCTTCCATAAACCAACAGGGGTTGCACATTTATTACATAGGTGCATGTTCCTTATACCATTGTGCAAATATGGACTGCATCAGGAGCATCATCATGATTTCTATGTGTTTTTAGAGTCATCATGAAGTGCAGTGAGGAGCCTCTGGGATCGGCAACACTGTCATTAATCTTTAATTCAACATAAGTTTAATTAAAAGTGTTGAAAGATTTGAAAAAAAAGGAAGAAAGAAACTATGTTTTCTTACCTAACAAACTAATTTCCCTTGACTTTTCTACAGGTAAGTCTTTGATTAAATCATCAAAGTTCCGTGGCCATAACACCACTAAATTGAAACAGAGGAAAACAGAAAGATGGGGAAAGAGAGAGGTAAAAGGAGTGTGTGGAAGCACAGGTTCCCAGCATTGCCCTTTGAAGAAGTCAGATATAACTTGACCCATTGCCCTTTTAATGTTCCTTATGCCTTCCTTTTCCAGTGGCTGCCTTTGGAGGCTGAATGCAATTTTCTCCTGAAAAAAGAAAAACAAAACAAGGGGAGGAGGAACAAAAAAAGCAGAATTCTACCGTCACCTGCTGAAGCCCTTCTGTCCTTTTGGCACCTTTCATTCTTAACTTTGGCCCCAGTCTCCCAAGGATTTTGCTGCTCTTTTTGCTGCAAAAGACTGCATAGCAAAAATCATGCCTTCACTACCCTGGCTGACCATGCCCCCAGAAGCACATTTTGAACCACCGCTAGGGGTTGTGTTAAAACACTTCTGTTATTGATGCACACTTTTTAACACCTCAAATGAGGTGTGACCCCAGAAAATTTGCATCAATTAGATTCATTTTCTGCCACTTCCTGTAGTTCTGCCTTGGTAATCATTTATGCTACTGAATTGGTGGCATACCATCATACCAGCACAATTTTTTCTGCCTGCAATTACAATCAATTTTAAGAAGAGAAACTGCTACCTGGCTGCAACGCAGGTATTCACCATAAAGAAAAAAAAACAGGGAAAAGATGTGCAGTAAGCAAGTCAGGATGGACACAGAGAAGTAAAATACTCCCCTGTCGTTGCGGCGGCAACTGCGCATCAACAACACGTGACTACCCCCCCCCCAAAAGTACGCATCGTATTAAGATGCGCAGATAATGGTAGTGAAACCGGGGCCTTTGCTTCTTGTGTTTCTCCATTCATATCATTCATAGGAATGGGATCTTTACAAAGAACAAGAAATGCACAGACAGCATCATATTACCCAAAGAGCACAGAACAAATTTCTCTGATCTCTGCACCATTCCAGGGGCAAATATTTTGGTGTTTGTGTGTAGGTGGGTGTGGGTGGGTGGTTGTGTGGGTTTGGACACTCCTACTAGACATCTTATTCATTGATTAATTGCAGTTGGAATTATTATGTCCTTGTGAAAGTACTTCATTTCATGGAGCATAAATTTATCCACGACCATCAGTCCTGATCAGAGAGGATCAAGTGATGAGTTGTCACTAACTCATTTACCCATAGATAATTACTTTTCTTGTTAACAAGAGCAAAACAAAATTGCATTTCCAAACTTCAAAGATAAGTGGAAATACATGTGTGTGGTTTTGGTATAATAATTAGTGGCTGAAATCCAGAGAAGGACCCAATGAAGGAGCGAAGTATTTAATTTATGAAAATTGATACCACTGGTAAAATCATCCTGTTGATGGTGATTTATGTTACAGCAGCTTCCTCATGATGGAAAGGATTGCATGGAAGTCTCATGAACCTCAACAGAGAAGGAGATCAGAATGTTTTGAAAACTCACTAAAGCTGATAACATCATCTACCTTACAATATTCTGGAAATAGAATTTCAGCTGTCATGTTTGATTATGGAAATGCTCTTTGAAGATTAATATAAAATCATGTATTGCTAGATTGGGGTCATTGACTGAAGCTTGTCCAAACGTCGGCCTTCCAGATGTTTTGGACCCCCCAATTCCCACAGTCCTTTGTCATTGGTAATACAGGCTTAGAATTCTGGGAGTTGTGGTCCAAAACATCTGGAGGGCTGAAGTTTGAACATCCAAGATCCAGATTCATGTCCCTATATAATAATATAAATAATCATGTACTGTCAAGTCAATTCTGATTTATGGTGACCCCTTTCAAGGTTTTCTAGGTAGAGAACACTCAGGAGTGGTGTATCATTCCCTTCTTCTGAGAAGACCCTGGGACCGTGAAGCTGGCCCAAGGCCACACAGACTGGCTGTACTCACAGGGCACACAATGGAGATCTGAAACCTCATCCTCTGGCTCCACAGCCAAATACCTAAACCACCCAACGTCCTTAAGTCCCATAAATCCAAGAAAATGACTTTTAGTATTTTCCCCATACCCCGGCATTTCCTTACAGGACAACAGAAAAGGAATCTAACTCTTTGGTCTAAGGCAGTGGTTCCCAAACTTCCTAATGCCGTGACCCTTTAATACAGTTCCTCATGTCGTGGTGACCCGTTGCCCTGCTTGGAAGAGGCCACAAGCCCCCTTTGGCAGGCCACTGCTGCAGGTGCCATAGAGAACTTCCCTCTACAGGCACCCTCAGCCAGTCGCAGCCTCTGGTGCCATTGACTGACATTCCCTCCAACCTATCAAGCTGTAACTCACTCTTCCCCCTTCACCCCCCCCAGACCCAAGCCGTTTGTGACTTTTTTCCCATTGGCTCATAGTGACCCCTGTGAAATAGTCGTTCAACTCTGCAGATTGGGAACCACTGGTCTAAGGCAAAATCCTACGCTAGGATTGGCTAGTGACTGTACTGGCACAAAGAAATAAATATCAGTCTCTGTGGTATTTGAAGATCCTGATGAGGTCAAGAGAGAAGAACCCCCACCCCCAAGAAAAGTTCAAAATTTTCTTAGGCAGACATTGAAGCTCCAAGGTCTTATAACTTTAAGCTAAATTTAATTTTGAGCTTTCCTGATGGCATAATTGCTGTATTTCTGTGGGGTTCTGCTTTCAGTCAGGACAGAAGCAGACTTTTGTCTAGAGAAATCAAGAGAGAAAACTGATTCTATCTCAAAATTTTCTGCAAGTTCTCCATCTTCTCTTTATATTTTCTGCAAGTTCTCCATCTTCTCTTTATATTTATTTTTATATACAAATTTTAGTGTAATATTTATATATTGGGTTTCTTATTTTATTTAATCTCTATTACCTATTTTGTTTTCTCTCACACACACCTTACACTTTTTGTGCACCTAAGTATCTTTACTTGTTTTTTATATTGGGAGCTGTGTAACAAGTAAATTTTCCCAGATGTATTTATTTATTTATTTATTTATTTATTTATTTATTTATTTATTTATTTATTTATTTATTTATTTATTATATTTATATCCCGCTTATCTTCAATGTGAACTCTAAGCGGCTTACAACAATGACTTTCAACAATGGATTACAAGTATTACAAAAACAGCACAAAAAACAATATGCATTAAAGACAGTTAAAACAGCATTACATACAGAATAAAACCAAGAGGCACCTCAACAAATCATTAGACCTAACATTATAGATAATACGCAATACGATGGCGAGAAAAGAAAAAAAAAATTAATAATGGTCGCCAAAGGCCTCCCGGAATAGATGGGTTTTTAAAGCCTTCCGGAAGGCCAGCAGGGACTCTGCAGAGTGCACTTCAGGGGGGATGGAGTTCCAGAGGCTAGGGGCCGCCACCGAGAAAGCCCGATTCCGAGTACTTGTTTTTCGGGCCTCTCGAGGGGTGGCGACCCGAAGCAAGTGCGCTCGCGCCTGCCGAACGGGCCGGGCCGAGGTGGATCGCTGAGCGATACGCTCTGCCAGGTAGTCCGGTCCCAAGCCATGGAGGGTTTTATAAACTAAAACCAGGACCTTGAATCTAATCCGGGCCGCAACGGGCAACCAGTGCAGGCGGGCCAGGACTGGTGTGATGTGCTCGTGACGACGCACACCCTCCACCAGCCTGGCCGCCGCGTTCTGGACCCGCTGCAGGTGCCGGAGAAGATTCAAGGGCAACCCCACGTAGAGAGCGTTACAGTAGTCCAGCCTCGAGATCACCAGCGCTTGGACCACTGTTCTCAGAGAGTTCGCGTCCAGGTACGGGCGGATCTGGGCGATCCGACGGAGATGGAAATAGGCGGACCTGGTCACTGACGCCACCTGGTGCTCCATGGCAAGCGCCGGGTCCAGGAACACACCCAGATTCCGCGCCCTCTCCGCGAGCTGGAGGGAGACTCCCCCCAGACAGGGAAGAGGGCCACCGTACCCCGACGGGGAGCTCCCGAAGAACATAACCTCCGTCTTCTCGGGGTTGAGCTTAAGCCTGTTCGCCCCGGTCCAAGCCAGTACGGCCTCCAGGCACCCGTCGAGAACTTCCACAGCTTCCACAGCAGAGGTGTTAAAGGAGAGATAGAGCTGCGTGTCATCAGCGTACTGATGACAGCAGACTCCAAAACTCCTGATGACCCCCGCCAACGGCCTTACGTAGATGTTAAACAGCATGGGGGACAGAGACGACCCCTGTGGAACCCCACACGGGAGGATCCAAGGGGCCGATAACTCCCCCCCATGCTGCACGTACTGTGGCCGGCCCTCCAGGAAGGAACGGAGCCAACTGCAAGCAGTGCCTCCGATTCCGACCTCAGAGAGCCGGTCCAACAGGATACCGTGGTCGACGGTATCAAAGGCCGCTGACAGATCCAGGAGGACCAACAGGGTAGAGCAACCCCTGTCGGCCGCCCAGAGAAGGTCATCTTGCAGGGCGACCAAAGCTGTTTCGGTACCCCGACGAGGCCTGAACCCGGACTGGCAAGGATCAAGGCACTGCCGATCCTCCAGGTATGACTGCAGCCGGACCGCCGCCACCCTCTCGATCACCTTGCCCATAAACGGGACATTGGCGATGGGACGATAGTTTGTTAAGTCATCCACCGCCAGGCCAGGTTTTTTCAGAATGGGCTTCACCACCGTCTCCTTCAGACGAGGGGGAAAGACCCCCTCACTGAAGGAGGCGGTGGCGATGGCTGAAGCCCATTCGGCCATAGTCCCTCTGGCAGCTCTAATTAGCCAGGCAGGGCAAGGGTCGAAAGGGGTGGAGGCAGGCCGGCAATGCGCCATAGCCTTGGAGGCCTCGACAGCGGAAACAGGCCCAAGCGCATCCAACTGAGGCGACGAAGGCGGACCAGCGACTGGGGATGGCGGGGCAGGGCCGCTGCAACCGGAGTCAAAGCCGGCACGGATGGCCTCTATTTTAGTTCGAAAAAAGGCTGCAAACTGCTCGCTACTGAACTCAGTAGGAGGAGGCCTAGCCAGACTAGGATTGTTGAGGTCTCGAACCACCCGGAAGAGCTCCGCCTGGCGGTTCGAGGCCTCAGCAATTCTCAGGGAGTTAAAAGATGTTCGAGCCTCCCTGATCGCGTTGGTGTAGCGACTAGTCTGGGCATCAACAGCAGCCTTACTTAACGCCGTCCGGGTTTTTCTCCAGCTGCGCTCTAGCCTTCTCCTAACCTGCTTCATAGCCCTAAGCTCCCCCGTGAACCATGGGGAGGGCCGGGCTCGGCAACGGAGAAGGCGCTTGGGGGCGATCCGATCCTATTGATGTAGGATCAATAAAGATTTATCTTATCTTATCTTATCTTATCTTATCTATAAATATACTTCAGTGTACTTACAACTGGCCCGGAGACCATTTGGTAGTGGGTTGGCTAAAAAATTCTCTAAATAAATCCTGCCAGGAGGATATTTTGAGTTTTCTCTGTTTCATTCATTGCACTGCCTACTCTGATGACTCCAAAAGAAAAGGAGGAAGTAAGGAGATATGATTTTAAAAACTGGATAAAGAAAAGCAACACAATACAAGACAGGTGAGAAATGCAATGTTCAGATATCCAGATAGCCCTTTGATTCATTCCTAGACTCAAGTACGGGTAAGAGTACAAGGGAGTCGTTCTATTCTCAACACATCCCCAAGAATCTTCTGAGAACAGCCTTATATAATTTCATAGTGGGATCAACCTGGCCTCTTTTCACTCTAGCTCATGCATATGGTATGTTAATCAGAAAGTTGACTGAAATCTGCCAGCTTGCCCAGATCCGACGGTACCTCGGTGAGTCCTCTCTGAGGACAGTTGTGTAGGCCCTCGTGATTTCAAGGATTGACTATTGCAATGCCCTCTACGTGGGGTTGCCCTTGACCCTTGTCCGGAGGCTTCAGCGGGTGCAGAATGCGGCAGCCAGACTGGTGGTGGGTGCTCGTAGATTTGAGCACATCACCCCAGTACTGGCCCGCCTGCATTGGCTACCTGATGTCCACCGCATAAGGTTCAAGGTCCTGGTTTTGATTTTCAAAACCCTCCATGGCTTGGGGCCAGAGTATCTGTTGGAGCGTATCTCTCAGAGATCAACTGGGACCAGGCCCATGAGAATGGCACAGGCACGCTCACTGAGGGTGGCCATGCCCAGGGAGGTGCGGAAATCGCTCACGCGTAACCGCACCTTCTCTGTGGTGGGCCCCACGCTGTGGAATCATCTCCCCAGTGAGCTGCGCCTAGCACAGTCCCTGCCCACCTTCAAAAAGGCTTTGAAAACCTACCTTTTTAAGGAGGCATTTGGCAACCTTTTTACCTAATATTTTTTGCCGCCCGCCTCATCTGATCCTCGCTCTTTTATTGGTTTTTTTTAAATTTCTTTTTTTTATTTCTTGGTTTTTCTTTGTGTAGTTTTAGATTTTGTTAGCCGCCCAGAGTTCCGCTCTGGATGATGGGCGGGATACAAGCACAACAAACAAACAAACAAACACATAAATAAATAAATAAATAAACTTCATCTTAAGCAAGCAATTATTACCCATACCAGCACCCCCACATTGGTCTGGATCACAGCTAATGCTAAAGTGCTGCTTTTTGCATTATAGATATAAACCCTATAATACAACCCATTTGCCACACTGCCCTTTCACCACAATTGCAAGAAATACACTAGAAGCATTTGCTTCTTTTTTGAACTAACCAAACTACCCTCCAAATCAAACTGTTAGTCCCAACGAAAATAAACCCAGTGACCAGTAGATCATTGGGGATTTCTGCACACATAACTATTGGCCAAAGTCTTGCTGTATAACTATATGCATGCAGTTTGAGGCTGTATCCCTGGTAACTGAGCTAGTGACAAGGCAGAAGTGCAATATTCAAAGCACTTCAGCCGATGCATTGAATGGTCACTCCAAGAATGCATTACCAGTTGCACGACTGCATAGTGCAATTCCTTGCAATTCCTTGCAATTCCTTGTTGTTGCCAAGCATAACACTTGGCAATTTACTCTCACATAACTTAAATGTTACATTGGCATCAACAGGTGCACAAGTGATTTCACTGTTTAGTGAGGTCTGTGTTGCCCAACTCTAACACCTAAGAATTGCAAGTACAGAGATCCTGAACTGGTTGCTGGTTTTGACTCAATGGATCAATATAACTGTTTTCCAAAATGAATGGATATAAAGAATGCAGGAAGGGAAAAAGAAGGGGAAAATAAGATGTTGACGGAGCTGGAAAAGTATATAGAATGGTTAAAAGGAAAGCCTAAGAATGAGAAATGAGCTAATCTTTTCCACCATGCTTTGATATTGTATAATATGAGGGAGAATTGAAATTATTGCTTGCTGGAGGGGAGGGGGAGGATAAAGAGGAAGGGCAATAAAGTTTGTAGAATATTATGGAAATAGTTGTTTGAAAAGTAAGTATATATAACTGTTGACTTACTATTAATCGCCTCCTTCCATACGAACCTACCCGGCGATTAAGATCGAGCCAGGGGGGCCTTTTGAAAGAGCCATCCCTCAAGGACGTGAGAGGGATGGCTTGTAGACAAAGGGCCTTCTCAGCAGCTGCTCCCAAGTTATGGAATGCCCTCCCTATTGAGATCCGCCTGGCGCCAACACTGATTACATTTCGGCGCCAGGTAAAAACCTTCCTGTTCCAGAAGGTTTTTAATTGATACAATATAGATTGTGGGTCCGCTGATGACAATTTTAGGATGATGATTTTAAAGAAGGTTTTTATTACTGTTTGATGATTTACTGATATTTTATTTGTAACTATTTTAAATTGTTTTAATTCTTTGATTGTAAGCCGCCCAGAGACCTTTGGGTAGTGGGTGGCATATAAGTTGAATAAATAAATAAATAAATAAATAAATAAATAAATAAATAAATAAATAAATAAATATTCAGTGACACATTTAGAAGAGGTAGACATGTAGTCTTTGCTAGCATATCAAACAAAAAGAAAGAAAAAAGAAAGAAAAAAGGAAAGGAAAGGAAAGGAAAGGAAAAAAGAAGAAAAATGTTTTGGGGATGTTATAGATGAACTGCTGTATCTTAACATGTGTTTTCATGGACAGATCTACTTCTTCTGACACATCCAATGAAATTGGCTTGTCCACAAAAGCTCACGTTAAAATATAACAGTCTTTAAGGTGCCATAAAGATTTTGTATTTTTAAATAGTGTTTTCCCTTTAACTTCTAATTTATATCAAACCAGCACTTGGATCTAGGTCTACGTTTGAATAAAAAATCAGTGATTATTATCAATTATGGGAAGCATAAAAGGAATTTCCCAAAGAATGAGATGACTGTGAACCTATTTTGATATCCATGGGCAATGATGATGCCCCGACAGCTGATCATTCTACCCCAGAAAGTACATTGGCGTGATTCTGGTTCTGACATGAACAGAGAAGAGCATAAATTGTGGTTTCAGTCAAACATGCTAGGACAGTTTAACAAGGTATGAGGCCGGCTTGTTTGGTAAGCCATTACTAATCCACTACTTTGTCTCCACTTTCTGTCACTGGCTCCTGTTAACATAGGTGGGGGGAAAGCATTACACTCTGAGGTAACAGAAGAGGCATACGCTAACCCACTTCATTAGTTTATCATTTATTTAAAGACTGCACAGCCCACCTTTTCTTTCCCCCCCCCATTGCCACATAAAACAAAACCGATTAGCAAAAATATTTTTTAAAAAACAGCGAATCACTGATTAAACACAAGGATAATCAAACGTGACAAGAAAATAATTTAAAAACATGACTAGGTCATGGAATTTAAATACATGATGATTAGACATGGGCACGACTCGGTGAAATCCTTGTTTCCGTTTCCATTCCTCGTTTCCGTTACGTAACGAAACGAAGAACGACAATTACTCCGCCAGAACTCGAACTCGAACCGACTAAAGAAAAATTGGGTCCGATTTGTCATGGTCGTTCCTGGTGGCATCGCAGCGATTGCGCGATGCCAAGCGGCACAGGAAAAAAGTTTTTTTTTTAAAAAAAAGCCCCAATTCCCAGCCAAAAAAGCAGGTGAAAATATGCCTGCCTGAGGGCACCTACCAGAGGGGTGGTTTCTTGGCGGGGGTCCCCGGCCTCCCCCCCTCCTCTCCTGGGCTGCACATCCTCATCGTCTCGCGAACTCGCCAAGCGGCGCAGCACAGAAAAAAAGTTTTAAAAATTAAAAAAAAACCGATTCCCGGCCAAAAAAGCAGGCGAAAATATGCCTGCCTAAGTGAGGGCACCTACCAGAGGGGTGGTTTCTTGGGGGGGGTCCCCAGCCTCCCCCCTCTCCTCTCCTGGGCTGCGCACCCTCATCGTCTCGCCAACTCGCCATGCCATGCGGTGCGGGCGAGGGATCCAAAATGGGGCGACCGCAAGCAATATTTATTTATTTTGAAATCGTGGTGGTCCAAAAACATACCAAAGCACCACAGAAACATTCGAAAATTGCTATTTTAAAACTTCCTAAATATTTACAGTAGCAGCAGTGGGTTTTTCTTGCAACAAAACATCTCCATTGATTTTATTTTATTTTATTTTTATTTTTATTTTTTTACACCTGCGCAATGATGGGCTGGCCATGGGAGTGGACCATGCAAATTTTTGGAGCCATTCCACCAATTGCATGGCCACTTGGCCAGGTTTTGACCGAGACTTCTGGGATGTGCCTGTCGGGCATAAAAAGCCCACTAACCGTAGCCCTAACCCTAACCCTAACCCTAACCCATACGCCAGTACACTGTCCTTCTTAGTGGGTCAGAGAGGCACCCAGAGGTGCACCCCACGAACTCACCCTAACCTTACCCGTAACAACCCTAAGCCTAGCCCTTGCGCTAACCCTAACCCTAAGCCAAATCTGTACTCACATCGCACTACACACGCAAGTACAATTCCCTTCTTAGTGGACCACAGAGCGCCCAGACTGAGGAGGAGCCTTCCCCCAGTGTGCGCACTGTGACACTGCAGTTAGCAGTGGGCCTGTGGTCAACAGAGAGAGGCACCCAAAAAAGAGGTGCCTCTCTACTCAACTTGGTATGCATATCCAATTGGCTATGCATGCCATTTTGTAGCGGGCCAGAGGAGGCACCCACCCCAAAGAGGTGCCTCCAGGAGCCCGCTTTCCCTTCATAGCGGGCCAGAGGAGGCACCCACCCCAGAGAGGTGCCTCCAGGAGCCCGCTCCCCCCCAAACCAGTACTAACGACAGACAAAAAAACAACAAACAAAACGACAAATTTTTGAAAAATTTCGCGAAAAATGGAAACGAGCCGAAACGGGCCAGCTCCGACACACGACAACTCGAAAACGTCATTTTCCCTGGTTTTGCCCATCTCTAATGATGAATGCAAAGCAAGTCTCAGCGATTTCAGTGGGATTCACTCCAAGATCAATTTGCATATGGATGCCAATAGGAGGCATTTTATGTCAAAACCAGCCATTGGAAATAGTGTGTAGAAGTGAACCTGCTCTGAAAACAGTGGCATTGTGCTTCATTATTCAGGTTCAAGCTTTTATATCTCATACTAAGTGAAACATCTGAGAACACTTCAAAGGCATCACAAGATTCAACACTGCAGCAGTACTGCTAATGGAGGAGTCAGTAAAGAGACAAAATATCAAAAGTAGAGCCATAGCTATTTAAGCAGAGAGGGAGACTACAAGGGAACTAGCATCTAAGCGATGCTGTCAGGCTGCATCAAACCCTACCAATCTTACAGATATCACATGACACAAACCTATTCATCCCACCTAGTTTTTACAGAATACAGTGGTACTTTTTATAAAGGAATCAATTCATTCCAAATGAAATTATGTTAAGCAAATTTTCCTTTATACAAGTTTCCCATAGGAATGAATTGAAAATGGAGTAATCCCATTTTATGTTGTACAAACTCTCCCCATAGGTGATTCTGTTAAGCAAATTTCCCCTATCTCCGGAATTTTTTATGTTGTACAGATTTTATGTTATATAAACCCTTTGTTATACAAGGGTGCACTGTAGATTAAAATCGCCCTCTCATTATGGTGTTGAAATGAGAAAAAGACCCTTTTGCTAGGCTCTGAAGCAAATTCCATCTTTATGGAATTAACTGGTTAGCTTCTGGGATTTGTGGAAACCATCTGTGTTATTAAATATTAATATTTGTTTTATCCATTTTAATATTTGTATATGTTCTGTGTTGTCAAGTCAGAACCAACTTCCAGTGACCCTAATAGAAGTTTCACAGTAAGTAAAATATTTTAGGGCTGTTTTTACCAGTTCCCCATCTCAAGTGAGTTTCCATGTCCAAGTGGTGATTTGAACCCTCTTCTCCAAAGTCCTAGTACATCGCTGTATCCACTGCACCATACTGGGAATCCAATATTTGTATAGACTTACCATTTTTAGCTTTAAATACAGTATAAACGTGTTGCTTTAATGTAATGTTGTCTATTAATGCTGTAAGATGTCCCTCAATTCCTTGTTCTCAAATACTTGAACATGTCTTAAATGTACTGGACTGTATATTATCTCTTTAAGCTGCTTTGGGTCCTTTTCCAAGGAGAAAGGTGGGGTAAAAATACTCTAAAATAAACAAATAAATAAAATATTTTAACGATGTCAGCTGCCTTGGGTCTTTGTGATGCAATGGTATTCAGGACCTAAGTTTGATCCCAATAAGGTCAGGTAAATTGTTCACGGTTGGCTCAGCACACTTTGCTTTTTTGCTCATTAAGGAGAAATGTGGGGTAAAAATATTTTAAGTAAACAAATTAGGATAGAAATGCTCCTACTTTTTCAGTCATTCTCTTTATGGTGCCCAACTTGCTATACATCATATTTTACAGAGGAGGCACTTCTGGTTGGAAGCATCCTGTATTTGAAAGGTGCTCAAAAGGTAACCCCATAGGGGTTTTTGTTTTAATTAAGACTCCAAGGCCAATATTTGTATAAAGTCCCAAACAATAGCATTTTGTTTCTTTATTTTAAAAGATAAAATTTGGGAGCAACATTTTTTCATTCCTGGACCTTGGGAAAATTTACCCAAGACTCCTCCCAGGAACTACAAAAGAAATAGGTACTTCCTGTATTTTCTTAAATAGTATTTATTATTATTTTTAATTTAAGAATTATTCTTCCTTGCCATCCTAGCATGGTAACAAGACAGTGTAGAGAGTTTTAAAATCAACAGTTTAAAAACAATTAACATTTAATATCAATGTGTGCAAATATTTAAAAACATTATTTAAAACTATGAGTCTGATTTTAAAAGAATCAGATTCTGGTTGTGTCCGTGGTTTAAAAGAATCATATTTAGTCCTTCCTTCCTTCCTTTCTATCCTGCCCATCTGGCTGACAGCCACTCTGGCCAACTTAAAACATTCACAGTAACTACAACAGTAAAATATGCAAACATCATAAAAGAATCACAGTTAACACATATAAATTAAGCATCATAACAGACCATCATAAATAAAAAAAACAGAGTCATCTTAAAAATCTGAGATCAGATATCACCTAACAACAGCAACAGCAGAATAATAAACTCAAGATAGTGCTGATCTATAACTAAGATGTCAGTGGCTCGGGAAGGCCTGCCGCAAGACCCACAATTTAAAGGATCTTTTAAGAAACTCCAGGAAAGGGATCTGGATCTGGTACAGTTTTCAGTGGGCCTTGGGGACTGAATGTGGAGAGGCACTGAATTTGGAACCCCATGTAGTCAAACCTATACATTCACTTGTTAGTCCCAACTAGAGATGGGCACGACCAGGAAAAATGACGTTTCGAGTTGTCGTTTGTCGGGATGGGTCCGTTTCGGGTCGTTTCCGTTTGTCGCGGAAATTTTCAAAAATTTGTCATTTCTGTTTGTCGTTTGTCATTTGTGTTGGGGTTGGGGTTGGGGTAAGTGGGTTCTGGGAGGCACCTCTCTGGGTGCCTCTGACGTCTGACCCACTAAGAAGGGAAGGGAAGGGAAGGGAAGCGTTTCACGTAGCCGCCACGTACCATACATTACATTATGTTAGGGTTGGGGGGTAAGTGACAGAGGCACCTCTCTGGGTGCCTCTGACTCACTAAGAAGGAAAGCATACTGGCGTACTGGCGTACAGGTTAGGGGTAGGGTTACTGGGCTCTGGCTGGGAGCTACCTCTCTGGGTGCCTCTACTCTGACCCACTAAGAAGGGAAGCGTACTTATTTATTTATTTATTTATTTATTTATTTATTATATTTATATCCCGCTTATCTACAGGGTACTCTAAGCGGCTTACAACAAAAAAGGCTACAAAGCCAATAAAATACAATAAATAATCACAGACAAACCTATAAACCCCCTAAACACTGTTAAAACCACATGACACCTCGACTAAAATGCAAGTTACGATGGCGGGAAAGAAAAAAAAATCAACTGTCGCCAAAGGCCTCACGAAAAAGGTAGGTTTTCAGCGCCTTTCGGAAGGCCAGCAGGAACTCTGCAGAGCGCACTTCACTGGGGATGGAATTCCAGAGGCTGGGGGCCGCCACAGAGAAAGCCCGGGTCCGAGTGCTCGTCCTCCGGGCTTCCCGAGGGGTGGCGACCCGAAGCAAGTGCGCTCGCGCCTGCCGAACGGGACGGGCCGAAGTTGACCGCTGAGCGATACGCTCTGCCAGGTAGTCCGGTCCCAAGCCATGGAGGGTTTTATAAACTAAAACCAGGACCTTGAATCTGATCCGGGCCGCAACAGGCAACCAGAGCAAGCGGGCCAGGACTGGGGTGATGTGGTCGTAACGACGCACACCAACCACCAGCCTGGCCGCCGCGTTCTGGACCCGCTGCAAGCGCCGGAGAAGATTCAAGGGCAACCCCATGTAGAGCGCGTTACAGTAGTCCAGCCTCGAGATCACCAGAGCTTGGACCACTGCTCTCAAGGAGCTCGCGTCCAGGTACGGGCGGATCTGGGCGATCCGACGGAGATGGAAATAGGCGGACCTGGTCACTGACGCCACCTGGTGCTCCATGGCAAGCGCCGGGTCCAGGAACACACCCAGATTCCGCACCCTCTCCGCGAGCTGGAGGGAGACTCCCCCCAGACAGGGAAGAGGGCCACCGTACCCCGACGGGGAGCTCCCGAAGAACATAACCTCCGTCTTCTCGGGGTTGAGCTTAAGCCTGTTCGCCCCGGTCCAAGCCAGTACGGCCTCCAGGCACCCGTCGAGAACTTCCACAGCTTCCACAGCAGAGGTGTTAAGGGAGAGATAGAGCTGCGTGTCATCAGCGTACTGATGACAGCAGACTCCAAAACTCCTGATGACCCCCGCCAACGGCCTTACGTAGATGTTAAACAGCATGGGGGACAGAGACGACCCCTGTGGAACCCCACACGGGAGGATCCAAGGGGCCGATAACTCCCCCCCATGCTGCACGTACTGTGGCCGGCCCTCCAGGAAGGAACGGAGCCAACTGCAAGCAGTGCCTCCGATTCCGACCTCAGAGAGCCGGTCCAACAGGATACCGTGGTCGACGGTATCAAAGGCCGCTGACAGATCCAGGAGGACCAACAGGGAAGAGCAACCCCTGTCGGCCGCCCTGAGAAGGTCATCTTGCAGGGCGACCAAAGCTGTTTTGGTACCCCGGCGGGGCCTGAACCCGGACTGGCAAGGATCAAGGCACTGCCGATCCTCCAAGTATGACTGCAGCCGGACCGCCGCCACCCTCTCGATCACCTTGCCCATAAACGGGACATTGGCGATAGGACGATAGTTTGTCAGATCATCCACCGCCAGGCCAGGTTTTTTCAAGATGGGCTTTACCACCGTCTCCTTCAGACGAGAGGGAAAAAACCCCTCGCTGAACGAGGCGGTGGCGATGGCAGAAGCCCATTCGGCCATAGTCCCTCTGGCAGCTCTAATTAGCCAGGCAGGGCAAGGGTCGAAAGGAGTGGAGGCAGGCCGGCAATGCACCATAGCCTTGGAGATCTCGACAGCAGAAACAGGCCCAAGCACATCCAACCGAGGCGACGAAGGCGGACCAGCAACTGGAGATGGCGGGGCAGGACCACTGCAACCGGAGTCAAAACCAGCATGGATGGCCTCAATCTTAGTTCGAAAAAAGGCTGCAAATTGCTCACTACTGAACTCAGTAGGAGGAGGCTTGGCCAGACTAGGATTGCTGAGGTCCCGAACCACCCGGAAGAGCTCCGCCTGGCGGTTCGAGGCCTCAGCAATTCTCAGGGAGGTGAAAGATGTTCTAGCCTCCCTTATCGCGATGGTATAGCGACTAGACTGGGCATCAACGGCAGCCTTACTCAACGCCATGCGGGATTTCCTCCAGCTGCGTTCCAGCCTCCTCCTAACCTGCTTCATTGCCCTAAGCTCCCCCGTGAACCATGGGGAGGGCCGGGCTCGGCAGCGGAGGAGGCGCTTGGGGGCGATCCGGTCAATGGTGTGGACAGCTGTTTCATGCCAAAGATTCGCCACACCCTCGGCCGGAACGTCAGCCAAACCACCAGGTAGTCCCCCAAAGAGCTCACCAAACCGCTGAGGGTCCTGGAGCCTCCGGGGGTGGGCCAAGATAGTGGGCCGGTGGTCCCCGCAGGGAGGAGCCGAAATCGCCAGGGAAAATGAAAGCAGGTGATGGTCTGTCCATGACACAGGGAGGGAGACAAGGTCCCCCACCTCCAGACGCGAATCCCCCGACATGGAGGTAAACACCAGATCCAGGGTGTGACCAGATCTGTGGGTGGGGCATAAAACATGCTGGGACAGACCCATGGAAGCCATGGATTCCATGAACTCCAGAGCTACACTAACAAGCCCACCATCCGCATGCACGTTGAGGTCTCCCGCAACCAATAGGCGCGGGGATCTCAACAATGCAGCGGAGATGAACTCTGTGAGCTCTGGAAGGGATTGTGCAGGGTTGCGGGGAGCTCGGTAGCCCAGCACAATGCCAAATCTGTCCCGCTGTCCCACCAACAGATGAAGTACCTCCAACTGGCTAACCAATGTCGAGGCCCTGCTGACGTGTAAAGAATCCCTGTAGACGATTGCGGCCCCTCCCCCCTTTTGACCCCCCAACCTTCCCACTCCCTCTACCAGATACCCGGGCGGGCAAAGGAGAGAGAGAGAAGCCCCCTCCGTGCCCACCCAGGTCTCGGTGATGAATGCCAGGTCGGGCTTCCCATCCGCAATAGTATCATAGATGAGAGGGATCTTGTTATGAACCGACCTGGCATTCATCAGGATACAGGTAAGGTTGGGGGCGCTGGTGGGGTGACTCCCGGGCACGTGACAGAGAGCCGAGGGGTCAGAACGAGGGACAGACACGAGTTGTCTGACCCGAGTTCTTCTTGCCTGACAAACCCTACGGCTGCAAGCGTACCGCCCACGGCCCATCACCGTTGGTATGTGAGCCCCTGCATTCATGGCGAGGAAAAAAAAAGAAAAGGAAAAGGAAAAGGAAAAAAAAATATGTATATAGGTAGTTACAACAACAACACTGTAAAAATATAAAAATTACAATAACAATGAAAATAACAAGACAATAATGCACTAAAATTACAAATTACAAACTACAAACAACAAATTAAAGGGCAACCACCAGGGCAAATGGAGAGGGACAGGGAGGGACGCAAAGATGGTTCACAGGCAGTGAATGAGCAGCAATGACTGGTATGGCAGCTGATGTCATAGGTGGGTAAAAACAAGCACGAAGTGGGGTCAGGCCATCAACTGTCGGCGGGCCGGCAGCGGCCTCTAGGCCTGGGAGGGCCCAAACACAGCAGCCGCGAGCTAACCCCGAGCCTCGATAGATGGAAGGCCCACTGCCGCCAAACCAGTCCAGTGTCCTTGGAAGCAGCACAGAGGATAAAGGAATTAGATGAAAGGGGGAGTGGGATGAACACCACACCCCCTAATCCACCACAGTCAGAGAGAACTGACAACAAGGGGAGGGAAAAAGGGGAGGGCAAGGGTGGAAGAGGGAGCAGGAACAGGGCAAGAGGGGAGAGGCGCATGTTGAGGCAGCCTTTGGGACTGTCCCCAAACAAGCCGTTGCAATAGTGAATAGCAAGGAAGCTTACAGGTCTTGAGTTCCAGCAGTGGCTAGGTTGGCTGGCTCAGCTGGCCACAGCAGATGGAGTGAAGTGCTGGAGTTGGAGCCAGCCCCGGGGTCTCTCAGGCAAGTGTCCTTCTGCGCAGCCCCTCCCTGCAGCCTTTGTAGGCTCTCCCCCTGGGAATCTCTCACAAGCCCAGAGAGAGGCACAGGTGATTTTCCAGCCGAGAGAGGGCTGCCAAGCAAGCAGGCAAACACTTACAGGTCTTGAGTTTCCAGCAGTGGCTAGGCTGGCTGGCTCAGCTGGCCACAGCAGATGGAGTGAAGTGCTGGAGCGTATGGATCTGGGTTAGGGTTGGGGTTAGGGTAAGGGCTAGGATTAGGGTTACAGTTAAGGTTAGAGTGGGTTAGTGGGCTGCACCTCTGGGTGCCTCTGACCCACTAAGAAGAACAGTGTACTGGTGTATGGGTTAGGGTTAGGGTTAGGGTTAGGGTTAGGGTTAGGGTTAGGGTTAGTGGGCTTTTTATGCCCTCTGGCACATCCAGAAGTCTCAGTCAAAACCTGGCCATGCGATTGGTGGAATGGGTCCAAAAATTTGCATGGTCCCATCCCATGGCCAGCCCATCATTGCGCAGGTGTAAAAAAATAAAAATAAAAATAAAAATAAAAATAAAATAAAATCAATGGAGACGTTTTATTGCCAGAAAAACCCACTGCTGCTACTATAAAAAAATCAGGCATTTAAAATACCTAATTTTCAAATGTTTCTGTGGTGCTTTGGTGGGTTTTTGGACCACGATTTAAAAATAAATATTGTGGTCGCCATTTTGGATCCACCCCCACCGCATGGCAAATGGAGACGAGGAGGATGGCCCCCCCAGCCTGGTACCAGCAGCCCAGGACAGGAGGGGGGGAGGCCGGGGACCCCCCCAGAAACCACTGCTCTCTGGTAGGTGCCCTCACTGAGGCAGGCATATTTTTGCCTGCTTTTTTGGCCTGGAATCGGGGTTTTTTTTTACTACTTTTAAAACTTTTTTTCTGTGCTGCTTGGCATCGCACGATCACCGCGATGCCATGAATGACAACGAAAAATCAGACCCAATTTTTCTTTTTCGGTTTGGGTTTGAGCTGGAGCAGAGTAATTCTCGTTACCGTTACCCATTACGTAACGATAACGAGAACCAAAAACGGAAACGAGAATTTCGCCGCTCCGTGCCCATGTCTAGTTGTGACTATGGTCACAACCCTCTTAATTCATACTGAGATATTGTTTCTTTAAATCTCCTTTCTCTTTTTTGTTCTTAAAATAAATGTACCTGGGTCGCTAAGTGGGGTTTCTGAACTGGTGTACAAATCACCCTGTGCTAAGTACATGTTGCCAGGATTTTGCTGTGCGAAGTGCCTTCATGTTTTTCATTCATTATATTTAGGTTTTATGATGTAACACACACCTTTTTTGATGTGCATAATTTATGATGTGCATTTATTGTCTTGACAATTCCACATTATATACACAGTGGTGCAAAGGAATTGTATAAAGGAATTAATTTGTTTCAAATGAAATTCTGTTAAGCAAATTTTCCTTTGTACAAATTTCCCATAGGAATGCATTGAAAATGGATTAATCCCTAATTGCGACTGTTTTTCTGTTGTACGGATTTTCCCCATAGGTGATTCTGTTAAGCGATTTCCCCCTGTCTTTGGAAATTTTTTGCTTTAAGCGGATTTTCTGTTACACAAACCACTTGTTATGCAAACGTCCACTGTATATGCATTTGTATAGTAGCTGTTTGCTTAGTTAATATTGGTTAAATTATCTTGTTCAAATTGTGGCTGTGTTTGGTTTGACACGCTCAAGTGCCAGAAACCAAGATATTTCAAACCCAGGTTTTTCCATTCCTAGTCAGCGACTCCAACCACTAACCATACTGCCATTTTCTCTTACTTGATGAATTGCTTTAAGCTGAAAATGAGGTGTTTAGCATTATTATTATTAAAAATACACACTTTAGAATGAACACCTAGTGAGCTGTAATTGTGCCCTTTCCTCAGCTGTAAAACTAGCAAGAATAAATCCTTCAGATACTGAAGGGAATACAGAATATTTATGCTTTCCAGGCATTAAACTTCACCTGCCCTGTTAAAGGCCAATGAAATCATTTCTCCGGTCTTTCTGTTCCTGAAGGTTCTTTAAGCTATAGGTTCTAGAGATGGACACGAAAAGCAAAAATGGTGTTCCGTTTCCATTTTGGTTCGGGCCCTTTTCATTTCGGTTCCGTTCCGTTTGTCGCATTTTTTTTAACAGCCCCAAGCGCCAGTCAGCTGTAGCGTGGGCTTGGGATTCAGCAAAAAAAAAAAAAAGGTTTTAAAAGCTCGTGCTTTCCCGGTGCATTGGGGTGGAAGTGCCCTGGCTTATCTTTAAATCTTCTTTGTTTTTAAAAGAACAAGAATAATTCTCGCCATCTTCTGCCACCGCCACCGCCTCCCAAACTCCGGAACAGGTGCTCACTTTCTTAAATTCTCCCCCCTCCCCCCACCGCCCTTTACCATACCGTCACAAAAAAGCAAAATAGCAACATAGCGAGCTCAGCGAAATACACCCTCTTTTACCCCCACCTTGATTCGGGATCTCCTCCTGGGGTTGCTGCCTCCTCTGCCTCATGGTCCCTCACACTCACTGCCAAATGGATGCGGAAAGACAACCTGCCCCTTTAAGGAGCACAGCATTGTTCCCAGAATCCCCACCAGCTTTCCCCTCTTCTCCATACACATGCACGGCGTGCACATACATACACACACAGCACGGAGGGCATGACCATGAGGGCAGAGTAGGCAAGTCCGGGAGATCCGGAGGAAAGGTGAGGCCAAGGGGGTGTACTTCGTTGAGCTCGCTCGTTAATAATTTCCTTTTTTACGATGACACAGCAAAGGGGGGGGAGGAGAATGTAAGAAAGCGAGCACCCAAACCTTGGTTAGGAATAAATTGCTTGATTTATTTAGGCATGCTTGACCCAGAGTTCCGGAGGTGGCAGTGGGAGGCGGAGAAAATTATCTTCTTGTTTTTTAAAAAGCAAAGGAGATTTAAAAATATGCCGGGGAGCTTCCCTTCCCCAATGTGCCCAATTGGCACCGGGAAAGCAGGGGCTTTTAAAACTATTTTTTGCCAAGCCCCAAGCCCCCCGCACTACAGCTGATCAGTGCTTGGGGCTCTGCCAAAAAAAGCTGTGGTTTCCTGTGCTGTTTTTTCCCCACAGCTCCAGTCCATTTTATTGCACGCCACCACTAACAGAAATGAACAGCACCGAACAAATTTTTGTTGGTTCTGTTCGGTTCGAGCCTGACCCGTCCAATTTGTCGTTCTTCATTCCATTACATAACGGAAACGAAGAACAGTAACGGAAACGGAAATTTCGCCGTTCCGTGCCCATGTCTAATAGGTTCATTTTACTTACCTGTCATAGACCTGTCTTACTATAGTTGATGGTCTGGAGTGGAACCCTTTCTTCCACCCCGGCTCCCAACTAAATAACAGCTTTAAACATGGTTTTACTTCCATGTAAACAATTTTTCCTCATGAAAAACCAGCAAACCATCACAATGGCTAAACAGTGGCTTTTTTTCCCCTTTAAGAGAGAACATCAAAATATTGCATTCATAGTGAGAGATGTGTGGATGAAGTATATCAGCTATACTGATGGTACCAAGAGGACAAACTAATTGACAGATTTTTGGTCTCTATTATGCCTGCCAGTTGAATTTGTAAACAAATGATAACTATGCAAAATGATTAAGGGGAAAAAACCTTCCTAGAATCATCAGGTTTGAATAGAACAAATTGATACCTGACCAAGTTAGTCCACCAGCACTCTCCACTAGAAATGGGTGCAAGTTGGAATTTGAGCGATTTATCACAATTCATAATTTATTAATGTTGATCAATCAAAAATGAGTGAATTTATGAACTGTTTGCTGGATCAATTTGTCAGTTTCCCTCACTTTTTAAAACCCTATAAAACACACCCTGGCACTTAGAGACAGAAAAATCACAGTAATGTAAGTCACAATCTATAAATGAAAAAAATTACACAACAAAAGTAATTAAAAATGTCAGTGTGGCTGAAAAATCATCATTCAGCACATGGAGCTTAACAACAGCATGATTTCAGCTCTCCTTGGTCATTAGCTCATATTTGTACAGTGTGAGGGGATTGTTACAGCCCTGTCTGCACACAGGGAGCCAGTGAGTCTGAAGTGTAGAGAGATCAATTTCTATGGGGACTGTACACATTACTAAGCACGTGGACTTTCTTTGTTCCTGACTAGGACAGCAGAGGTTCTCCTCTTCAGAGTCATTGCTTTCCATCTGTAGAGGAGCAGTGAAACCAATGAAACATCAGGCAAAGCTAGGGTACTCCCCTTTCCCTGCACTCAGCATATGCAATTTTCTCCTGGTGGAATAAGGGCTTCTCTCTCTTGAGAAAGAAGGGCCTTGGGGTGGGATTCAAGAGAAAAGTCAAGTTTAGAAAACCTCCTAATTGGAAGTCATGGCAAGCCCAGTCTCTGACTTTCAGCAGATGTCATTTTCACAACAATTCTGCTTCTTTGTGCTATACACCACCCTTGTTTTAAATATGAAATGACCATGGAACAAGAGGCTTATCAAGTCATTCTTCTTCATGGAAGAAAACAGAGAGGTTTGGAAGCAGGACTTTCTCAGCCGTAACTAACTGGACTAAGTGAGACTCTTCAGAAGTTTTTTGAAGTTGGGAACATTTACACAGACATTTTCAGGCTTCCCAGAATCCTTAGGGCAGATAGCAGGGTGGGTGATTCAGTGCTTTACATTTCTATTGATGTTGTTGCTTTTTTAAGCTGTGATCATTTGTTAACTGCACCAGCTCTTCTGAACTTAGCACAACAGGGCAAAATGGAAGTGCTTTGAGGAATGAACAAAGATGCTGAACGCCCGATTCAACTATATTTGCAAATGATTGCTTGTAAAAGGTCAGACCTCATGTCTGCTCTCCCTAGTTGTTAATTGTTCATTCTGGTTTGTTGTGCTTGCTCTGTTCATGCTGCACTGTCATCATTTCACAGGGAAAAAGCAAATAATCTTAATGATGGTGCTAACATTTCGGTTTAGAACTATCTTTATTTAGCACTCCCCAGATGGTGAGTGGCTTCTCTCTTGCAAATGAATAGCTCTCCTGCACGCTCACAAGTAATTCAACGAGATCACATAATGCTATCAACCAAAGTGAATTCCTCCTTTTAATGGCATTGTTTCAGTTTCAGTGTCTTTGAACCTGAAATACTTTCTCCCCATACTTAAGAGATATATTCGATGCTATGTGCAACTTATGTTCCTTTGAAATGGCTTGAATGAGGGCCAAATGGAAAGTCACATCAAAATGTGCTATTGAGTTTAACATGAATGTTTAAAACCATATAGGTGTTGTTGCCCCAGCTCAATGATAGGGCTTCTGAAGTGGGCTTTAAAAAGGCAGAAGTCCCTTCCACAGATAGAAATCCTCTTAGGATGGCAGAAATAGATTTGTTTTGGCAGAACCCATTTATGTTGTCCAATCTCAGATATCTCCAAACAAATGGATCTTCCAGCGGACATGCCCTGCTGGCAGCCCCAGAAGGAACAGAGGTGATTTATGATGAGTAAGCAATGGATGTCTTCCAGATATATGCCTCTTCTAGCTTAGTAACTTCACAACAATGGTGGCCTTTTATTAGGCCAAGGTAAGTAATTTCCAACATCCCATGGCTGTTACAACTAATGGACCAGTTTCACCCATTCCTATAGCCACGGTGACACATGCTTTAGTTACATCCTGTTTGGACTACTGCAACATGCTCTATGTGGGGCTGCCTCTGAAGAGTTTTGGAAACTTCAGTGGGTTCAAAATGCTGCAGCCATACAGTTGATTGGGACTGGTTATGGGGGCATGTAACTCCCATAGTACAACAGATTTACTGACTGGTAGACTGTTTCGAGACCAAATTCATCATCATCCAGGCTATTTGAAGGACCGTGTCACTCCACAATATGAACCTTCTCAACTGTCAAGATCCTCCCTTCTTTCAGTTCCACTGCGTCTTCCAAACTAGCTTGGTGAGGGCATGAGAGAGAGCTAGTCTCCATGGTTTGCTTTGTACCCATTGCTACCAATCACTGCTTAAAGCAAGCTCTGATTGGGTTAGTCAAGCACTGCATACAATGACAAGGCATTTCTGGAAAAAAATAAGTTTGACTTTCTGATAGCCCAAGAAAGAATGCAACATGCAAGAAAGGATGCCTGTCTGTCTAATGTTTTGTACATTGTTGCATGACTGTTTCTTAAACACTTGAGTGTGGTTGTTTCTTAAACACTTGACTAGCACACCATATTGACTGACTGCCCACTTCTGCAATTCACTTGTCCATTTCCCATGTGTGTCCAGTTTCAAAGACTACTTTGTATTTTGCAGTAAACACCTTTATTATTAATACAGTTTTCTGCCAATTCTTCTCAGAATGTTTTCCATTCACAGCAAAATGAAAGAAAGAAATCAACTGAGTGGAAGGAACAAAAGAAAGAAAGAAAGGCGTGCTGAGATTAATTTTGCATCTGCTTTCACAATTGCTTTGCAAGTCTGTTGCTTCAATCAATACCAATAATTCAAATGAATCCTCTGTTTATTTAAACTCTCTGCCCTGGGTTATGGGATTTAAAACAATTCAAGTCATCCTGTCATACACCTTTGGGATGCAAGCAACTTTTTGTTTTATTACTGAAGCATTATACGTAAGTGAATTAAATTGTAAGAAGCAATAACTGACCAATTCAAGCAACTTGTAGAGCAATGATGCAAAGCCCTTGTATTTATTTATTTTTAATCACCACTTGACCTTTTTAACCCTTGGTTTCTTTGTTTATCTTTGAGGATCACTTAGACCAGGCCGATCCATTTTACCCATTTTACAAGGATGGACTTGGCCTTTAACCAAAAGATCAACAAGTCCCACATGCCTCTGAAAACAACACAGAGAGGCTCAAATGCCCATCAACATGACTGCTGCTAAATTCACTAAAAAGAACATCTATATGTCAAGCACCTCAATTTGGTTGACTGAACTGAGAGATTATGGGCAGACCTTAGTAATTCATGAGGAAGGAAGAGCCTAGAACAAGTCTATGAGGAGCCAGTTGGAGACCATGTTGATTTCATGCTGACCACCTTGGCCTAAGTCTATAGATTTGAGATGTGGGAAATGGAGGACTGTAGGAGTCTGATTCATGGGATGAGGCCTAGAGAGCATTTCATTAGAAGGGAAGACCCTCCTGGTGCATTCTAGCCGAATCCACATGTTTGCAGACCTTGTAAGTTCCCCAAACCAGCTTGGGTAAACTTTGCTCACCTATTACTTACTATTTATTATTATTCGACATTTATACCGCCCATCTAGCCCTAAGGCTACTCTGGGTAGTTTACAACATAGAATAGCAACATAACAAAGTAACACATTTAAATAATCAAAATACAAACAATATAAACAAAATATAACTATATAAATCAACAACAATAAGCTAAAATGAAACTAAAATGAGAGTAAAAATAACCAGGTGATTGATCAAATAAGAAACTTTAAAGCTGAAGCTTTAGGAACTTTTCAATGATTCAGCTTGTGTACTCACTCTGACTCTGCGCTTCTCATCTCTCAGTTATTTACTCTTGGTTACTGGGCTAATTCCGCTTACTTTTCATTTACCTCAGCTATTCTTGTCTCCTCGTCTTCTCATTAACTCACCTTCCGTCTGTAAACAGCAAGAACATGGGTTGTGGTAATCAATAACTGGGCAAGGCATGCTCTGTTCACGAGGCAATTTCCTATAGAGCAACCAACCAGCATATGCCACACTTTCCTTGTAACCAATCACTGATTCTGTGCATGCTGTGAGCTGTAAATGATATGTAATAAAAAGTGCCAATGGCAAGGGGCAAGAGATCGCTCCACTGGTCGGACAACTGGACTCGAGTCTTCGTTCTTTCATCAGGATCCTCCCACAGAGCACCTTCAATACTTTTGCTCAGGTTAGTGGAAGATCCCACCCCAAGCACTGCCTATTCAGCAAATGTGTATGGGACTAAAGCAGCTGCTGCTGCTGTTTCTTCTTCTTCTTCTTCTTCTTCTTCTTCTCCTCCTCCTCCTATAGCTTCGGGGTCCATTCTTCAGACCCTAAAATGCTACTTTCTCATGACACCAGGGAGCAGGCCAACAATTTGCATGTCCTTATAGATGGTGCCCGTCCATCTCTGTTTTAGTCACTCATGTGTCCACTGGCCATTGATTTTTCAGGTAGTAAGCAGTTTTGGCAACGGGGGGTAGGTGCACTCTGATGACATGGCTGCTGAAGTTCTTAGTAACAAATAAAAAGCATAATTAAATATTGAATAAAATATTGAATGTTTTTTTCTGCAAGGAGACCAAACAGAGACCAAACTGAGTATTTTGGGTGTGGTTGCTACAGGTGGAGGAATCAGCAGAGGCTTCTGCTTCAATGGACAGGTGTTGATGGTTTAGCAACAAGAAGAATATTTAAGCAGAGGCATAAGCCTTACTTTTTGCTGATTTTACCTGAATCAGTCATACTGACTCGCAAGCTCTCTTAGAGCTTGATTATACCTGGTATTACTCTGCCATGTGGTGTGTTAGCTATATGTTTATTGGATAAAATTCTGGACTGTATTTTCACTAGATGTAAATATTATGTGTTGACTGGTATTTCAACTTGAATTTTCTGTTTGGTTCATAACTTGACAGAAGGGTTTATCTTTTCTTGCTGAAGTGTAAATAAAATAAGTAAAAAGCTTAGTTGTAATTGTTAAGTTGTTTATTAGTTAGTAAAGTTACAAGAACTAAGTTTTAAGCAATGCATGCTCCGCGGGTGGCTTGTCCACCCGCGGTGCGGATTTGCCCCTCGTGAGAATGGCGAGGGGCGAGACAGGACCTGGAGGTCCTAGATGGGAGGGGGGAGGAGCGCCCTATAAGGGGCGGCTCCTCCCCCCAAACAACATCAGTCTGCTGCCGGCGTTCAGAGAGGACATTCGAACGCCGGCGGCACAGAGGGCGCCGCGTGGCGGGCGCCATTTTGAGGGCCGCACCGGCGGCCCACCCCGCAGCATGGCGCCGCTCTCCAGTCGGGGCTTAGCCGACAGCAGTTCGGCTTGGCCCGGACCGCCAGAAGCGGAGCCCGCGGGGGAGGCTTAAGGACGGCAAGTGCGGGGAGCGGCATCGGCCCTCCCCCCCGAGCGAGCGGGGCCGGGCAGCCTGGGCGGCGCGAGAGACAGCCGGCCGCCGGGCTCCGGCCCCTTGGAGGCCGCGGCGGCGGCAGGGCCCGGTGCGGCGTGGCGGCGCTCCCGGCGGGGCGAGAGCCGAGAGAAGCCGGCGGAGCCCAGGCCGGGAGCAGGCGCGGCCGGAAGCTGATGCGCCGCATCCAGGTGCCCGGAGCAAAGTGAATGACGGCGCGGCCGCTCCCGGCCACGGCCCGACGGCGGACTGGGGGAGCGGCATCGGCCCTCCCCTCCAGAGTGAGCGGGGCCGTGGAGCCCGGGCGGCGCGGCGCAGCGCCCGGCCGGCCCCCTTTTTACCTTAATGGCCGGGGATGGGGGGCTGCGAGCGGGCCGAGCCGGGAGGGACTGGCGGGCGGGCGCGTCACCTCTCCCCTCCCCCTCGGCAGGCCGCAGCGCCGCGGCGAAGGACCGCGCGGCCGGCCCAGGCCGTGGCCTGGCACCAGGTTGGGGGGAGTGGCATCAGCCCTCCCCCATAGTGCGCCGTACCCGGGCGGCATGGCGCGGAGCTGGCCAGCTCCCCCCCCCACTAATTTAAATAACCTGGGCCGGCGACTGGGGGGAGGCGACCGGGCGCAGCCTGGAGGAACGTCTGGGCTGGCGGGCGGGCGCCTCACTCCCCCACCACCACCTCTTGCGGACCCTGGGGAGCACTGGGCCCCTACAGAATCCCACATGGCAGCGAGGGGTACTCCCTCAGACCCGGGAGCGGGCGGGACAGTCCATGCCCCCCCCACCGGGAGGCACCAGCCTACCCGCCCCTCATTCCTTGGAGCCTGCCGGGGCTGGGGGATTGCATGTGGGGAATGGCAGGGTCCATAATACCCGTGGCATCCTGCCATGTAGACGGGCACCTTCCGTCGGGGTGGGGGGGATAAACTGCGGGGAGCGGGGCATGAGAGCGCATGAAGAGCCAGGCTGGATCAGGCCAAAGGCCCCTCTCAGCCAGCTTCCTGTATCTCACAGCGGCTCCGCCAGACGCGTTTGGGAGCACATGAGACTAGATATCTGTTTCCTGACACCGCTCCCTTGCATCTGGCGCTTGAAGTACCCTGGTTTAAGCCTGGAGATTGCACATCACCAGTATGGGTCGTCAACCGTGATGGACTTTCCTCGCCCGTGGCAGGGAGCTCCATAGACCTACAATGCGCTGGGGGAGAAATATTTTCTTTCGTCAGTTATTGCTGGAAACGCTAAGGTGCGGGGAACAGTCAGGGCGGCAAGAAGTTGCTATAGGTTGCGATGACACAAGGGAACCCTTGCCATGCGGAGGCCATGTGGAGATTGATACCCATGGCTCTGGTAAAGCTGATATCAGAGACATCCCTAAAAGTAGTGCATTCTTGTATCTAGTATGTTCATTATCTCAAATTCCCTTTTTGGGGGGGGGGGTGTTTCCACTTCCCGGGCTACACCATTAAGTCATTTTTTAAAGAAAGAATACAGTGCTATTATGTGCTAGACGAACAAAAAGATTCCTTTTCCCTAAAATTAGCTGACATTGGAATGCGTTGGGCAAAGCTTGCATAAACCTTTGACACATCTTGGCACTCTGATTTTATGAGGCCTTACCGAAAGGTGCTATGTTGAGAGCAAGGGAAGTTATAACTCAGTGAAGACGTTTCTAGATCTCTGTCTCCGGATAACACTCCCCTGCACCTGGCCCTTAAAAGTACACTGGTTTATGCTGGGAGATAGCACATCTCCTTCATGAATTGTAAACTGGGAGAGACGTTTCTTCCAGCCCAGATGTGAGCAACACATCCTGTGGCAGGGAGTTCCACAGACTAAGAACAAGCTGAGTATGGAAGAGTTTGCTTAGCTGAAGGCATTCAAATTGGCAACCGCACACTGTTCATCTTATATTCCACCCCATAGAAAGAACATCAGGAGAGCCGTGCTCGATCAGGCTAAAGGCCATTCCAGTCCAGCTGCCGGTATCTCACAAGTGGCTCCACCAGATGCCTCGGGGAGTGCATCGGACTAAATACCTGTCCCCTGAGGCCTCTCCCCTGCATTTGGCCCTGGGAGTAACCTGGTTTTCCCGTCATGGTTTGAAGTACCCTGGCTGGAAGCGCCCTGGTTGCTCCATCAGGGGAACACGGATGGCAGTGGGGCAGCCCCCATAGCTGGCCCGGCCCCCAACAGGGGTTGCAGGCGATGAGCATTGCCCCCCCCAGTTGCACAGGGAGGCTCGCTTTAAAGCATGGCAGGCACCACAGCGGGTGGTGGGCACGAGAACTCTGACAGGCCCAACTCGCAGAATCGGGGTGCGTCCCGCACGTGTGGGTCAGTGGGAACAGGGGAAAGCCTTGATTCACGATACGTAGTCTCATTGCAGTGTTGAGTGGACGGAAGCAGCCATGGGACCGGCGGCGGGGTACAGCGAGGCCTCAGCCTCGCTCAAGCGCCCACGTCTGGCCCCGCAGAACGCAGATGAGGACGAAGCCCTGGCAGCGGAACCAGGGGGGGAAACCAGCCCTGAGGCCTGCAACGGAGAGCACAGCGATCAGTGAGTGGGCGTGCGCACCCGAAACTGCGCTCACTATCATTTGGCCTTGGCCGGGTGGTAGTTTCTGGGCCGGGGTAGCTGCCCCGCCGCAGGGAACAGCCCAGGCGCCGCCTGCCCAGCTACCAGTGGCCAGGCTTACGACGTGGAGGCCGATCCCATCGTGGATGCCCGGCTAGCCCCCTCACAGGTGGGGCTGAGACCGGTCCAACCGACATTTCCGGGGGGGCGGGCTGGGTCAGCACCAACCAACTCTGCCGGGATTCCCCCCCAATGGGGGCACCCGGCCGGTTGCCGGGCTGGTCGGTGATCCGCCGTTTGGCGGGGGGAATGGCACCATGGCCAGGGAGGGGTGCAGCCCCGGGCTACCAGGGGTGGGCAGTGGCCGCCAGGCCATAGGGCATCTACGCCTCACCATCTGGGCACCTTGTGTCTCTGCCCAATAGGGAGAACTGCTAGC
The DNA here is from genome assembly GCA_029282475.1 of Phrynocephalus forsythii. NCBI lineage: Eukaryota > Metazoa > Chordata > Lepidosauria > Squamata > Agamidae > Phrynocephalus > Phrynocephalus forsythii. The sequence goes on along the minus strand of JAPFRF010000001.1, from coordinate 176,476,554 downwards.
GGGGGCATTCATAGACATCCTCAGCCTAATCGCTGGGGAGCAGGATACCAAGGAGTTGGACGGAGAAGACCCATGAGGTGGGGAGCGCAGGCTCAGGAAAAAGCCGCTTGCTCCTGGGCAAGATAGCTGCCAGCCTACCTGAATTTATGTCTGGACCTCGCAGGCACACATAGGGGGCCCAGGTGAGGCTTAAGTATCTAGATAATATATACGGGCTGGTGGGGATTCTCCAGGCCATGCCTGGCTTACGTAAAACAAGGAATTTCGTCATGGGGTGGCCCTGGACCCCTACGTCCGTGCGATGAGCCGCTGCCACCCACTTGTTATAGTTTGGGACACCAAGGGGCTGATACTGGGCAAACGGTATGACAGTGGCCATGCTAGAAAGACGGGGCCGGACAACACACCCGCCCACGCTGCAGGCCAGTCGGGTCAGGTCCCACTGGTCTGCTGCGGCTATAATAGCCAGGGAGGCTACAGCAGGAAACCCTGCCGTTTGAGTCATGAGTGTGTCATTGGTGGGGCACACCGCCAAGAGACCGGTTGCAGCGGAGCCCCCTTGCAAGGACAGCCCATGGAGGGAGGAGGGCCCAAGAAACGGGAGGTACGGAGGGGACCCCCCCTTGGTGAAGGGGCTCTGCCCGAGTGGTCTGGAGTTGTTGCGGCGATGGGCTGCGGCATACCCCGTTGTGGCAGCGGCGTGTTTTCTAGTGCAGGATTTTGAGGGGGGATTCCGTAGTCCGTTTAAGGAGGCCCACATGCCTTGGTTAGCACCAAACGGTAACCCCGGGATACGGCAGTAGGGGCGGCAGATGACGGCACCCCCAAGGAAGTCCGGGGGGCGTGCCCGCGGCCCCTACTAGGAGCCACCAGTACCATCTCTGCGAGTGTCCTCGATGGACGCGGCAACAGGGGTAGTGCCAGGGGAGTTTCGGTTACTCCATCACCCGTCCCATCCGGGTGGGGTATCTAGAAAGGAAGGGATATCACTGGAGCATCTATGTAGGCTGGGTGAATACGGTGCGCCACTTGGAGGCCCACCTGTCCTGTGGACCCACCAGCTCTGGCAGGTACAGAGCCCTGTGGGAGCAGTTTCGCTCACTGGCCCACGGGGGGGAGCTTCCATTAGTCGAAGGAACGACCAAAGGGCCCAGTCGGGTGCTCACCTCCCTGGGCATAGGGAGGGACACCGGGGGGAGGAGTTCACCGCCTTTAGGGATGCCCAGGGCCGGTCCTAACGGTCCCCCCCTCCGGCCCATGGGGCACCTTCAGCGATTCTTGGTCTCCCTACATTACAGGGGACTGGCTCCGAGCCCCTGGAAGGGGTAGTTGGCCGCTTACAGCGGAAACGGTAGGCCGTGATCTGTCCCCATTGGCCAGCGGGGAGGTAGGCCCCTCAGTCTTTGCTAGATGCCTGCAGCCATGGCCGGCGCTTTAACGTGTTACTTGTTTCCCCAGGAGCAGAAGGCTGTGCATGGCGAGCGAGAAGTAGCTTGGTGGGTCACAGCTACGTGTACCAGGCCGAGGAAGGCGCACGTAGGACAACTGGGCAACCATGGTGGGGTGGGGAACGAGAGGAGCGTGGTGGCCTGAGCGCCCCGGAGTAACTATGGCTGCGGAGGGGGCATCTCGACAAACTGTGACCCACACAAAACAGAACCACTCCCGGAAAGGTGTGAACAAGAGGTTTGTCGGGCGGCCTGCCGGGATATGGGGGCAGTGATGGGCCACCCAGAGACCAATGGACGCAGGACGGAGCCATGCAGGCCGGACGGTGTATACCCGACGGACATGGGCACCGAGTGGTTCCTGCTGGAGTGGAGGAGGGGCCAGGCTATGGAAGCAGTTGTTAATGGGTGACCGGGGCCATAGCAAGGCTAGGCCCTCGGCAGTGGCGGCTAAAAGCTGATGGAGGGCAGCGGTGAGCATAAAACTAACAGCTGAACACAAACCTCCTCATCCACAGCACCGCGGGCCAAGAGGTCTCGGTGCTGGGGTGGGAGAGAGGAAACGCCTCCCTGCCCTGGGAATATCCCAGATGGGTGACAGAAGGGGCATGGAGGATTAAATAAATGGACTGGCCTGGTGGGTGCTGTCGGACGACTGCACCACCTAGGGGTTCGTGGCTCGCCCGATGCTGCCCGGTTGGAGGGGTCCCGGGAGACCCCGGGGTTCCAACCAAGTTATGGATGCCTGGCCCCTCCTGTTGTGGTTGTTAATGTTTGGTTATATGTGTTAATAAAGTGCGGCCCATTTATCCCCAACACACTGTCTCGCCTGATCATTTCGAGTGGGGGGGCAAAGTTATATTGTTATTGAAATAACACATGCCTGTGTCATATAAGTAATATTTATCAGGCATTATCACTTTCTTTCTTTTTTGCTAATGTTTAAGTTCTCTGTTATTGATGTAAAATACAAAGAATATATTTTTGTTTGAAGAGGTGTTGAATCTTATTATTTAACACACATTATTTAGTTGTTAATTTTCAGTACAAGTAATTACTGCAAACATACACATCTCATGGGAAATTTCTAATTTTTGTCAACATTTATTAGGCCACAGTCAATGTATACTCTGTCACTTAAAGGTATAAACAAAGTTTTTAGTTTATCTATTTAAACTCTTTCTCACAACACATATTTCCGATAATAATCATACCAGCGCACTTGGCTTTCTCTCATCTTCTCTGTTATTGATACCACACCTTTTTGTTCTCCAGTAGTATCATTTGGGATATGGTTGAGTAGGCAGATATCTGTTATCCAACAGAACATACACATTTCCATGGCATGGAGATGGCTCCCTCCACCCATCGGTGATGCCCAGCTCTCTGTGCCATAAAGTGCATCTGGGTGAACAATCATCTTGTAAATCTTAGATTGTTGAGTTCTTGGCAACACAACCAGGCCGTATTCACTCTTGCTTACACTTCCAATCCTTTCTATGTACCCAGGCCGGCACTTCCATTAAGGCGAACTAGACAGTTGCCTAGGGTGCCAAAATGGAGAGAGGGCACTGGACAGCCTGCCCCCCAGCTGCCCGCCCACCGCTGGCCACCACCGTCCGTTTCCCCACCACCCACCAGCCGCCCGTCATCAGCCACCCATTGCTGCCCACCGCCGCCTGCCCGCCGCCACCCACGCCCATCGCTGCCCACCCCCAGCACCCATTGCTGTCACCCACCATCTGCCACCCCTGCTGCCCCGCTACCCTGCCGCCGGCTCGCCACCCCACCACCCACCCGCCACCACCCTGTCCACCCACCACCCACCCACCGCCCACCCACCGTCCTGCCCCTGCCCTGCCTCCTGCCCTGCCCACCTGCCACCCTGCCCCCCCACCATACCACCTGCCCACCCCCCCTGCCCCGCCCACCCACCACCCTGCCCCGCCCACCCACCACCCACCACACCTAGGGTGCAAAAAAACCTAGCACCGGCCCTGTATGTATCAGAGGTGCTTCATTCTCAGCAACACTGTATTGATTTTATGGGTTTTCTTTCTTTCTTTCTTTCTTTCTTTCTTTCTTTCTTTCTTTCTTTCTTTCTTTCTTTTTAATTAATATACCACCAAGCTTAATTGAAATAACAACTCCAGGTGATGTTTATTTCCATCTTTTCACACTTCTAATAATAGCATTTAAGTGTCGGATTTAGCAAGAGAGTTCCATAGGGGTAGTGCTCCATTCTGTAAATGTTTCTGCACCTCTGCTCCTCCCTGTGGCATTCCCAAACATACACAGAGTCTCTCCATTCCTTTTTGGCACATTCATTTGAGCACAATGCACATACATGCACTGTGTTTGCTTCAGTAAGAGACTATATAATTTTGATTTATGTGGGAAAGGACACAATTACACCAGCTTCTTTTATTATACTATTAATAACGCCAGTTAACAATCTGTGTCTGGGACTACCATTGTTATATAACTCTGTTTGCTAACTAAGAAAGCAGAAGTACACCTCTAGATGGAGTGAAGAAGCTACTTGAATGAGTATGAAAATGTTTTAACCTAACAAGAAAAGAAGTCCAGTTGCTATGACTCAACTTCCGGATAACCTTACCTGAATAACTGAGAATATTCACAGACATGTTTCTAGATACCCACACCTTTGAAGGATAGAATGTTGTGGTTTTTTTTTCCTGTGACACCCAAAATGTGTGCACTTTGTTCTCTTTTAGCTGGCACAGAAGATGTTTGGCCTTTGACTCAATGTTGTACTGTAACTCTCTCAGCCACCCAATGGTGAGAGATCGTAGATGGCTTCACGATCAAACAAGACACTAATGACCAAACTGGGTGTGTCCAAACACTGGGAAGTGTCACCCCACCTGATCAAGCCATGAACTGCTCTTCCACATATTCCATGACCAACTGCAGGGTCAAGCATCCCTGTTTGAGGTGAATATATGGAATATGTAATGAATGTAATAGTATTTGTGACTAAAGATGGACCCAAAATGGAAACATGGCATTTTGTTTCATTTTTTATTTCATTTTTATGAATTTTTAAGTAAAAATTCATTTCATTTTTCATTTTGTTTCATTTTTTCTTAAAACACTGTCTCATATGGATTTTTTGGCAGAGAAAGATGCAGGAAAAAAATAAAAAATAGAAAGCTAGATAAATAAAAAATAGAAAAGCATGGCTTCTGTAAGGGTAAATCTTGTCTTACAAACCTTTTAGAATTTTTTGAAAAGGTCAACAGGCACGTGGATTTGGGTGAACATATAGTCTATCTGGATTTTCAAAAGGCTTTTGACACAGTCCCTCACCAAAGGCTGCTGAGAAAATTGCATAGTCAGGGGATAAGAGGGCAGGTCCTCTTATGGATTGAGAACTGGTTGAGATCCTGGAAACAAAGAGTAGGTGTCAATGGGAAATTTTCACAATGGAGAGAAGTGAAAAGCGGTGTGCCCCAGGGCTCGGTCCTGGGACCGGTGCTTTTCAATCTGTTCATAAATGACCTGGAGACAGGGATAAACAGTGTGGTGGCCAAGTTTGCAGATGACACAAAACTTTTCCGTGTGGTAAAAACTTGTGAAGAGCTCCAGAAGGATCTCTCCAAACTGGGGGATTGAGAAATGGCAAATGCGTTTTAATGTAACCAAATGTAAAGTAATGCATATTGGGGCAAAAAATCCAAACTTCATCTATCAACTCATGGGCTCTGAGTTATCCGTGACGGATCAGGAAAGAGATCTTGGTGTGTTGGTGGACAGCTCCATGAAGGTGTCTCCCCAATGTGTGGCAGCAGTGAAGAAGGCCAATTCCATGCTAGGGATTATCAAAAAGGGGATTGAAAATAAAACAGCCAACATTATAATGCCGTTATACAAAACAATAGTAAGGCCCACCTGGAGTATTGTGTACAATTCTGGTCACCGCATCTCAAGAAAGACATAGTGGAACTGGAAAAGGTGCAGAAGAGAGCGACTAAAATGATTACTGGGCTGGGGCACCTCCCTTATGAAGAAAGGCTAAAACAATTGGGCCTCTTCAGTCTGGAAAAAAGGCGCTTTTATGCTTGAGACATACAAAATAATGCAGGGTATGAGTAAAGTGGATTCTTCTCCCTCTCTCAAAATACCAGAACTAGGGGACATACACTCAAATTGAGTGCTGGGAGAGTAAGAACTGACAAAAGAAAATATTTTTCACCCAGCGCGTTGTAAGTCTATGGAACTCCCTGCCATGTTGATGGCATCTGGCCTGGATGCCTTCAAAAGGGGATTGGACAGTTTCCTAGAGGAAAAGTCCATCACGGGTTACAAACCATGATGGAGATGTGTAATCTCTAGGCTTTAAAACCAGGGTACTTCAATGCAGGGAGTGGTATCAGGAGACAGATATCTAGTCTCATGCGCTCCCAAACGCATCTGGTGGGGCCGCTGTGAGATACAGGAAGCTGGACTAGATGGGCCTTTGGCCTGATCCAGCATGGCTCTTCTTATGTTCTTATGTTCTTATGTAAAGGGAAGGGAAGGGAATATCTTTGCCTCTGCTGCCATTTTAAACCTTTTCCTCCCTTGCACAATAATAAAATAGTCTTTAAAAATATTTTAAAAATCTATCAGAGTAATCACAGAATTTCATGTTTTAAGCACTGGATATCAACTTTGTAGGGATTCTCAGCCATATTAAATATTTAATCATTTTTATTTGATTTAAAGTTGGTTTTAAATCATTTTAATCCTTTTATTTTGCATTGCACAGCAACGTCACCATTAACAAAAAACAAATCAGAATGGACCTACAATTTTCAGTTTGTTTCATTGCGTTCTTTAAAAATCAGTTCATTTTTCATTTCATTCTGAAACAAAATGAAAAACTAAAAACAAAACAAAAAATCATTTCTTGCCCATCTCTATTTGTGACTCTTTTAAATTGCCTTTAGCTGCTGTCTTTTTATTGTTAATTTGACTATTTTGCCCATTAACTATTTCTAATCCACTGTCTTAATCTGCCGTTTTGTATTACTGGTTGTGCTTTGCTATATTTTGGGGTATGTGTGTGTGTGAGAGAGAGAGAGAGAAAGAGAGAACAAGAGGGAAAATGAGAGAAAATGTTTTGTTTTTCTTTCATTACGGAGCTGCCTTTGACTATCATGATGAAAGACTAGGTTTCAATATGTTTAATTAAGTAGCTGCCTATTTTATAAGAACCTGTTTTTCTTTTGCTGGAGAGCTCATAAGAAAACCTAACATTATTACCATAAAATTCTGTCCAAACTTCTGTTGTGTAGCTGCACTACCATAAAGTGCACATCCCCAAAATTGGCAACAAAGCAAAAGACTTAGGCAGGAAGCAGTTACCCGAATGTAGTTGCGCAGTCAGTTGCACAGTTAATGTGCAGTTAGTGCATAGTTATTTGCATGCTTCATTGTGTAACTAATAATGTGGAATGGAGCCATTCCTGCACAATCAGATACACTAACTACCTGGGCATAACTCTCTGTGAACCTACTTAGGTACCTCACAAAGGGGTAACTTTTCACTATGCCAAGTGCAATTAGATTTCAGCGATTATGGACTAACAGTAGATTAATTCCCTGACTGAATATCCATCGGTACACAGGTAGCACTGCAGGCTAAGCCACTGAGCCACTGGGCATGTCGATATCAAAAGATCAGTAGTTCAATTCCACATGACGGAATGAGTTCCCATCACGTGTCCAAGCTCCTGCCAACCTAGGTTGAAAGCATGTAAAAACACAAGTGAATAGGTACCATTTCAGTGAGAAGGTAACAGTGTTCTGTGTACTTATGTGTTTAGTCATGCCAGTCACACGACCACAGAAAATATGTCCATGGACAAAAGCCAGTTCTGTGGGTTCCAAATAGAGATGAGCACCTCCTCTTAGAGCAGAAAACATCTGGACTTAATTGTCAGGGGAAAGCTTTACATTCATCCCCTCATGGCCTTACCCATACACAATTTAAAAAGCACTGGTAGGCTTGAGTGTTGTTTCTCCCCTAAAAATATTTGGGGTGGGCTCAAGGAGGGATAGACTAGACCAGTGGTTCTCAACCTGTGGGTCCCCAGATGTTCCTGGACTGCAACTCCACCACTTGCTGTGCTGGAAGGGATTTCTGGGAGTTGCAGTTCAGGAACATCTGGGGACCCACAGGTTGAGAACCACTGGACTAGACAAACCCAAAGAAGTCTCAGCATGCTTAGTGGGGAGGAATGCTGACCTACTGTTGATGGGAAAAATGGAAAGTTGGGAGCGTATGAAACAGAGTATGGAAGGGAGTATTCTGCAAATGGCCATGGATGGGTCACTAGTAACTGCAGAAACTGCTTCCCCACTTCAATGTATAGGTCCCACTTCTTCTGAGAAAGTAACACAACAAACAAGCATGTTATTCTAAAAATCCTGTGCTGCTGTTTCCACGGATTCTTGGATTACAAATCCCCCAAACCCAACAATCGGTTGTGTTAGCTACAGGTTCTAGGGATTGACATCTGAAGAATCTGAAGCCTTAACAGTGGGAACCACTGTTTGAGTGAAAAGTCTTGCTTGCTTGCTTATCATCTGAGGGAAATGATATAAAACGAAAGATAGAATGTTGGGATCAAACATAAATATTCTCTATGGCAAGTATTGCCGTGATTGCTGTGAACTATAATACTCTCCTTAAGTGCCAACATTTCCTACTCAGAGACAGGATTAATTGTAGCACCCTTTGTTTCATTATGACAGTTTTTATCCACCCTTTCAAAAACAAGAGCAAGCATGAAGCAGAGAACAGAAGCATGAGCTAATTACCGTCAAAGTAACTACAGAAAAATAGAGAAGAAATAGGCCCATTAAGCCATTTAGAGCATCGCTGTCATGGTAGGATTAATTTATTTTCTTGTCCAGATTAGCTATTTGGAGACTTCCAAATTCTAATTGATTTTACAGAGCTCTCTAAAGACAATAGTCCTAATTCACCCCTGACACAATCCTACTGAAATCAATAGACTTCTTCATGTGAAAGAATAGCATAGATGGAGAACGTGGATGAGGGCAGTCATAATTTAGTATGACCATAACCCTGCCTTTCCTTTTTCACCATTTACCAAGCTGTTATTTCATGCAGCTGAATTTTGCTCCAAGACTCAAAGATAAACACCTTCCCCTCTGCATGTTATCTAAGAATAAAACTTTTCTCAGTAAGTCACAGGAAAAGAAAGCATGCTGATTGATCTTGCTGAATGGTTCTATTTCATGTTTTGCTTCCTTCCCAAACAGCAAACATTAAGGTAAGATGAAATGCATCATCAGTGTCAGTGTTATGGAATACAGCTTTTAGTTTTTTACTGCAGAAGTACACTGAGAATGTTGACATGGGTTTTCAACTGTGTGCAAGCATGCATGGAGAGAGAGAGAGAGAGAGAGAGAGAGAGAGAGAGAGAGAGAGCCGTTACTTCACGAACCTCTCGCTGCGCGGCGAGCCGTGATTTCTGCGCGAATCGGTCGGTTTTGTCCGCACGATCCTCCATTTTGGATGCGGCGCCACCCCGACCACGCCCCGACCACGCCCCTAAACCGTGCTCCAAGCGGGGCGAGAGATTCCCCCGGGAGGCCGGGAATCTCCCTCGCTTCGCATCCCGCTTCGTATCCAAATTCACGTGTGGCCAGTTAAAAAGTATATTTATTTATTTTTAACTTACTTTTTCTCCGAAATGCCGATGCATAGATATTTCGGTTAACCTGTTCTTTTGATCTTGCCTTCTGTACACGGGGCAGGAGCAACAGAGGGGGGCAAGCGTCCCGGGTGACGTGAGCAGAGCCCCTCCGCTGGCAAGGGATGGCGAAGGGCTGCGCAGAGGGGGGGGATGGGGTGTCGGTGCCGCCGCTGCAAGACACCCCGCGCGCCCCACCCAGAGAGCGGTGGCGGGGCACACAGGGCGATGAAGCTGAGAGAAGCCTCTCCCGCCCCCGCCCCCAAAAAACCAACCCAGCAGCTCTGCTTCAGGGAAACACGATGGCCGCCCACAAGTCCTCTGACCGCAAATGACAGCCGGGTATTGATGCATCGATTGGTAATTTTTTAAAAAAAATAAAAGAAAGCAGAAACCGGACGTTGCAAGTAAGCTTCCGAATGCGAAGGGAGCACGTGAAGTACTACTGGATTCGACCCTAAAACCTCGCCCGGTGAGGACACGGAAAGAGGGGTGGGGGCGAATGGAGACCACGTGACTACCACGTGACCGCCTTCGAATTCATAGCGAAGGCAATCACGCTGCGAAGAGAAGTTCTTCGTGAAGTGACGGCCAGAGAGAGAGAGAGAGAGAGAGAGAGACAGATTTGCCATTAGCAACTACCATACTGCTTGGATGGCTGAAAAATATCTCCTTAGTAGTTTCATAAAGGAAGCAGAACTTAGTGTCCTAAAATGGGGTTTTTGTCTTTAACTGGTGTCCAGAAAACACACTTGCTACTGCTCTATGCAGAAATATTTGAAGTTAGGTTATTAGGCACCTGTGACTAAGTTTCAGAGCTTACAAAGCTTTATTATGGGGGGCTACGAAAAAGGTTGCTCTGGGGATCTACAGTTCCAAGAAATGTCTAGTCTGCATGAGATTTAGAGAAGGAACTGTTATGTGCAATTCTTCTTCTGTCCGACTCTCGGTCACTTTGTGGATCAATGCTATCTATGCTTTTCTACCTCTTAGTTTCTTTTAGTTCTAGAGATGGGCACAAAATGCCACAATGGTGTTTTGTTTTGTTTTTCATTTTTCATTTGTTTCATTTATCATTTTGCTTCTTTTTAATGTTTTTTTACAACCAACCAGCCCCGCCAGTCAGTGCTTATTTCTTCTTTTAACTAGTGCTGACCAGCTGGCCTGCGAGCCAGTCGGTGCTTTTATTTTTTTTAACCTAGTGCTGACTAGCTGGCCTGCAGACCAGTTTGAACTTTTTTCTTTCCTTTTATTTATTTTATTTTATTTTATTTTATTTTATTTTATTTTATTTTATTTTATTTTTGCATTTATACCCCGCTTATCTTCTTTGCGAACTCTAAGCAGCTTACAACGGCTATAATAGCCACACGAAAATTACAATGATTACACAAACACAACAATATAACAGCAAACGATAAACATTAAAACCTTATGGCACCTCAATAGCTAAAAACCCTGGAAGAAAAAAAAACAGGCAGAAGATGATGGCGGAAAAGAAAAGAAAAACTAAATTAAGAATCGCCAAAGGCCTCCCGGAAGAGGTAGGTCTTTAAAGCCTTCCGGAAGGCCAGCAGGGACTCTGCAGAGCGCACTTCACTGGGGATGGAATTCCAGAGGCTGGGGGCCGCCACCGAGAAGGCCCGGGTCTGAGTTCTCGTCTTCCGGGCTTCACGAGGAGTGGCAACCCAAAGCAAGTGCGCTCACGCCTGCCGAACGGGATGGGCCGGGGTAGCTTGCTGAGCGATACGCTCTGCCAGGTAGTCCGGACTAGCTGTCCTGTGGACTGGTTGGCACTTTTTTTTACGAATTGCTTACTAGCTGGCCAGCGAGCTGGTTGTCGCTCCCCCCCTTACCTAGCACTGACCAGCTTGCCCATGGGCCAGTCAGCACTTTTTTCTTTCTTTTACCTAGTGCTGACCAGCTGGTCCGCGGGCTGGTTGGCTTTTTTTTTTTTTTTTTTAGTCTAGTGTTGACTAGCTGGCCAGCAGGGCCAGCTGGTCAGTGCTTTTTAATTATTTATTTTAACAAGTGCTGAGATCGGTGCTTGTCAAAATAAATAATAGAAAATAAAATGGAAAGAAATGAAAAATTCCATTTCATTCCGCTAAGATGTTTTAAAACGGCACTTCATTTTTCATTTCGTTCTATAACAAAATGAAAAATAAAAAACAAGAAAAAATTAATTTTGTTCCTGTCTCTATTTAGTTCCATCAAACATTCCACAATCAAGCAAACAAACCTAAACCTTTTCCTCAATACACGAACAGACACTCCTGCATCCAGAAATAAGATAATAAAAACAAAATTAAGTATTCAAATATAAAAACTGGGACACTCCTACTTGCTTGTTACTGATAGCAGACTGACTGACCTCTAACCCCGAGGAGCAGAAGCCATATGTCATACAAAAAATAAGAGAAAATATGCATTATTCATTTATTCATTTATTTAAAACTTGTTTAGCCTGCTTTTCTCCTTAAATAGGCCCAGTGTGGCTTACATCATTACAAGGCAATATTTAAGCATACAACAGTGAGTATATAAATACTAAAAGTATCAAACAAATATTACATACTGTAATAATAAACATAATCAACACCAAAACACATTTAAAACCAACAAAGTGCAACAATCTACAGTGGTACCTTGTATAAAGGAATTAATTCATTCCAAATGAAATTATGTTAATCAAATTTTCCTTTATACAAATTTCCCATAGGAATGCATTGAAAACAGAGTGATCCCATTTTTATGTTCTACAGATTTGCCCCATAGGCGATTATGTTAAGCAAATTTCCCCTATCTCCGGAATTTTTATGTTGTACAAATTTTATGCTATACAAACAGTTTGTTATACAAGGCTCTACTGTAGTTAAAAAAACCCATCCAGGTAGCCAGCCACTGAGGGAATGCTTGCCAGTAGACATGGGCACGACTCGGCGAAATTGTCGTTTCCGTTTTCAGTTATCGTTTCTCTTACGTAACAGAAACGGTAAAGATAATTAAGCCGTCAGAACTCGAACCGAAAAAAGAAAAATTTGGTCGGATTTTTCATTTCCGTTTGTGGCATCGCAGCGATCATGCAATGTGAAGCACAGAAAAAGTTTTTAAAAGTTTTTTTTAAAAAACCTGACTCCTGGCCAAAAAAGCAGGCGAAAATATGCCTGCCTGAGGCTTTGCCACCTACCAGAGGGTGGTTTCTGGGGGGTCCCCGGCCTTTCCCCCCTCTTCTCCTGTCCTGGGCTGCTTGCACCAGGCTGGGGGGGTCATCCTCATCGTCTTGCCATGCCATGGGGTGGGGTGGGGATCCAAAATGGCGACCACAATTTTTCTTTTGAAATCATGGTCAAAAAACACACCAAATCACCACAGAAACATGTGAGATTTATTTATTTTAAATGCCTGAATTTTAATAGTAGCAGCACTGGGGTTTTTTATAGCAATAAAACGTCGTATTGATTTTATTTTATTTTATTTTATTTTTTATTTTTTTAGACCTGCCCATTTGGGCTGGGCATGGGATGGGACCACGCTAATTGTTTGAACCATTCCACCAATGGCATTGCCAGGTTTTTGACTGACACTTCTGGATGTCTTGGAGGGCATAAAAAGCCGAGGCACCTTCCAGAAATCGCAGTCCGGTGTATGGATGTGGTTGAGGGAGGAGGGCTGGCTGCTGGTGCTGGTGTGATCCAATCGAGATTGAGGAGGGAGGCTGGAGGCTTTAGGATTTAAGTTAGGCAGGCAGGGAGGGAATTGAATTTAGAAAATAATTTCTTTGATTCCCTGCAGCTTTGTCTGCTGAAGGGAATAGCAGTTTATTCTTTATTTCTTCTCTGGCAGTTTGTGAGGATTTTTTTTCTGATATTGGATAAAGGGGGAGGTTCGACTGGGAGTGGGAGGTGTGGATTTATTTTAAATATATATTATATACTACCATTTATTTTCTATTTTCCCAACTTCAATTTGCTTGCACACACACACATTTGGGGTGCAAGCCAAGAACAGAACCTCTATCCTAAGTGATATCCTAACTGCCCACTCGCCCATCCGCCCGTGCCACCACCCGCCTGTGGCCCGTGCTGCTGCCTGCCCACTCGCCCACTCATGGCCGCCACCCGCCCGCTCGCCCACCCCCGCCCCGCCCACCGCCTAGGGCGCAAAAACACCTAGCGCCGGCCCTGGTTGCGGGACGCCCCTATGCTCTGGGAAGTCAAATCACGCTAAATCGCGGTGGAAACGACAAATGACAAACGACAAACGGAAATGACAAAGTTTTGAAAAATTTCGCGACAAACGGAAACGACTCGAAACGGACCCGTTCCGACAAACGAAAACTCAAAACGTCATTTTTTCTGGTCGTGCCCATGTCTACTTGCCAGAAGGAAAATGTCTTTGCCACCTAGCAGAAGGACAGCAGATGTGCAGCCAATCTAGCCTCTTGTGAGAACTTCCAAAGTCTAGGAGCAGCAACACAGAAGGTCCTCTCCTGAGTTACATAAGAAAATGACATAAGAAAAGCTGTGTTGGATCAGGCCAAAGGCCCATCTACTCTGGCTTCCTGTATCTCACAGTGGGCGTGCCAAATGTGTCTGGGAGCGCACGAGACTAGATATCTGTCTCCTGATACCACTCCTCTGCATCTGGCCCTTAAAGCACCCTGTTTGTAAGCCTGGAGATTAGACATCTCCATCATGGTTTGTAACATGTGATGGACTTTTCCTCCAGGAATCTGTCCAATCCCCTTTTGAAGGCATCCAGGCCAGATGCCATCACCACATCCTGTGGCAGGGAGTTCCATAGACTAACATTAATACACTGGTTAAAAAAATATTTTCTTTTGTCTGTTCTCACCCTCCCAACCCTCAATTTGAGTGGGTGTCCCCTAGTTCTGGTATTTTGTGTGAGAGAGAAGAGCATCCCTCTATCCACTTTACTGCTTATCCCTGTCTGCAGGATCCCTGAGGCACATGACTTTTCATCTCACTGCATTGTGACAATTGCTCATTGACACCTACTCTTTATTTCCTGGATCTCAACCAGTTCTCAATCCATAGGAGCACCTGCCCTCTTATCCCCTGACTATGCAATTTTCTCAGCAGCCTTTGGTGAGGAACTGTGTTAAAAAGCTTCTTAAATTCGAGATAGACAATATCCACTGGTTCACCCAAATCCACATGCCTATTGACCTTTCCAAAGAATTCTAAAAGGTTTGTCAGGCAAGACTTACATTTACAGAAGCCATGCTGATTTTTCCTCAGCATGGCTTGTTCTTCTATGTGTTTTAAGATTTTCTCTTGGATTAGGCTTTCCACCATCTTCCCTGGGACAGACTTAAGGCTAACCGGCCTGTAGTTTCCTGAGTCCCACCTCCTTCCTTTTTAAAAAAATTGGTGTGACATCTGCTATCCTCCAGTCCTCTGGCACTGTGGCCATTTTAAGAGACAAATTGCATATTACCATAAAGAGATGTGCAATTTCATTTCTCTGTTCCTTCAAAACCCTTGGGTGGATGCCATCTGGGCCCGGTGACTTGTTGATCTTCAATTTATCGATCAAACCTAAAACATCCTCTCTTTTAACCTGTATTTGATTTAATTATTTAGTCAAGAGGGGTCATTCAAGCAGCAGAATCTGCCCGAGGTCTTTTGTCATGGAGACAGATGCAAATAACTCCTTTACCTCCCCTTTACCTCCCTCACCATCCAGAAGGCCTACTGGTTCTCTGGCAGGTTTTCTACTTCTAACATATTTAAACAAGCTTTTATTTTTTCCCTTTATATTACTAGCCATAGGTTTCTCGAAGTCTTTCTTTGGCTCTCTTATCATCTTCTTACATTTCTTTTGCCAGAGTTTGTGTTCCTTTTTATTTTCCTCATTCGGAAAGGATTTCCATTTACGGAAATACCTCTTCTTGCCCTTTAGAGCCGCTCATTAACCATGCCATTGCCCTATTTGACTTAGATGAGTTCTTCTTTCTTTGTGGTATGCACTTGTGCCGGGCCTCTACTACCGTTGTGTTAAACAGGCTCCATGCATTCTGGAGAGATTGGATTCTTTTTGCCTTCCCTTTCAATTTCTATCTTACTAGTTTCCTCCGCCCTTTGGAAAACAAAGGTATGTGTGTCAGATTTGCTTGATACTCTTCCTCCAACATGCATGGCAAAGGAGATTGCAGCATGGTCACTGTTCCCCAGAGGCTTAGTGACATTTACATCCCTGACCAGGTCCTGAGTATCACACAGTAGAGATGGGCACGGAACGAACATTTTTTCATTTCTGTTACCGTTTGTCGTTTCTGTTACGTAATGAAACGACAAATGAAAATTGTGATGAAAATGAAACAAAATGAACAGAACCACGAAAATTGTGGTCGTTACGTTTTGTTTCCTTTAATGGCGACGCACAATGAAATGAGCTGTTTTAAATGTTAAAAAACGCCCTGGACATCCGTAAAAACGCAGCGATAATTATTTATATTGTCTGATAATACCTACCGGGGGGGTGTTGGAGTCCTTAAAATGTTTGTTTTTGTCTTCTCCCATCACAATGTATTTTTCTTTTCCCTTTAAAACGGATGTCGCCACCAGCCACAAAATGGAGGCAAGCCATGTGATGTGGGATCATGTTCAACCAATAGAATGCCCAGGTTGCAGACTGGGCGGGCAGGTCTGGCAGCCACAGAGGGCATAAAAAGCTCTGGCAGCCCCCGTCCTCCTTGCAGTCTCTGGTGGGAGTTAGGGTGGGTTTGCTGTCTCTGCAACTCTAGCTTCAGTCCTGCAGCCTCCCTGTGTGCGTGCATGCTGCGTACATCTCTGTGAGTACCCTCCCCTGCCCCGCAGTGCAGTCACTCTGTGGCTGCCTTGCACCCTGGGCAACGCCCGCTGCTGCCTTTGCAGCCTCCCTGCATACCTAGTCTATACTGTGTCTCTGCCAGCATCCATTTTTTTTAGTGTTTTCCCTCTGGTCTAGGGCGTTGGGGGATGCCTGCGCACGGAAATGCTTTAAAAATCGCGCAAAAAGCAGGTAGAAACAACAAACAAAAAAACAAAAAACGGTAACAAAATTTTTCAAAAAATTCCCGACAAACGGAAACGAACCGAAACAGACCTCTCAACGACAAACGAAAAACTGAAACGCCATTTTTCTGTTTCGTGCCCATCTCTATCACATAGTATTAGATCTAGAGTTGACTGTTCTCGGGTGGGCTCTATGACAAGTTGCTCTAAGGCACAGTCAGTCAGCAAGCCGAGAAACTGGGTTTCTCTTTCTTGCCCCGAGCTCACATTGGCCCAGTCAATGTGGGGATAATTGACCCCCCCCAATGATTACCATCCTGTCCCTCTTAGACATCTCCATGATTTGTCTCCTCATTTCAAGGTCCCCCTTAAGTTTTTGATCTGGTGGATGATAGCATACCCCAACTATCACATCGCTCCTTGGACCTGGTAGTTTAACCCACAGTGATTCTACAGTGGAGTCAGACCCACTGTAAATCTCCTTTCTGCTGGATTTACCCCTTGTTTGACATAGATAGCCTCCCCCTCCAACCCACCCCCTCTATCTTTCCTATAGCGATTATAGCCTGGGATTGCGGTATCCCACTGGTTTTCTGCATTCCACCAGGTTTCTGTTATGGCAAATAAATTAGTGTTATCCCTAGCTACCAAATGTTCAAGTCCTCCCATCTTTGCTCGGAGGCTTCTTAACAGACACACATGTGAAAGAGGTGGGATGGAGAGAAAGGGCTCTCCTGACACTTCTGACACTTGAGCAGGTTCAAAAATGGAGATGCACAGCTCTGGGTAACATAATACAATGAGAAATGAATTGCTTTGCATCTGGAATTCCAGGGAATTCAAATAAGTCTATATACAGTAGCAGCAGAATTTTCATCTGCGTTGTTCCCTCTTGTGAATATTTTATTATTCATGATTTCAGATGTCCTAATATAGCTGGAAGCTGTTTAGGTTCCCAGTCTGATCCTGGGCACTGATGACAACATGGTTTATATGCTTATTAAATGGAAAATCCAGATTGATATACCTCTCTCTTTCCAACCAGCTCCCATGGTGGCACTTGTTTGCTTCCGTACTTTGCGTTTTGGAGTTTTATTTTTGTTTTAATTAACAGGCCTTCTACTCACGGCTCACTGTAAGGATTTTGAGCTGTGGAGCACAGAGTTATTTGGAAATAAAACAGCCTGAACTTTCACAGAAACCTGAGCACTTCAGGAAATTAGCATCACCATGTAAATCTCACGCTTGTGCTTTAAAAACTGCTTCCAGACTCAGTGTGTGATGGTTGTACCATTTATTTTTGAACAGTCCACTGAATGGTGGACATCACATTGTAATGTGTTCAAGAGAACAATTACCTTGGCAGTAAACATTTACATTTCTTATTTGCATAGGCTGTGTTATTAATGCTTGCCCTGTACAGTCTTAGCAACACGTTCTATTTGTGTGGAGTTTCCCTAGATGCTTTCTGAACTATGAATGCAGCCCTTGTGAACCTTTCTTCATGCTGGATTCTGAATTTGCATCAGCCCTTGCTTAGCTTGAATCCACCTGCAAGTTTCAGATTCCCACTCTCTAAAGAACAACAGTTTCTGCGTTGGAAATAAAACAGTGTCCACAATGGTTTTCCAGTCCTCTGGGCAGAGTCGCATAGAGATGAGATTGCGCAGAACAGCAATCGTATAAGGACCTTGCACCCCATTTTCTTTAACAGATTTATGAATCTCCTTAATCAGCTTATATTGGAGGGCTTGCCATTGTGGAAAGCCCTGAGCATCAGTGATGATGGGGTAAACCTGAGGGCTTTCCGTCCCAGCTCCCACACTCGAGGAAGATTCCAACCAACTATATACCAGGGCAATTTTTGCAACCAAAGGGGGCCGTTGTGATTGCAGGTTGAGCCAAAGAGGTTGGATTTTCCTCGCCTTCGGGAGGAGGAAGGGGCAATATGCCAGGGGGACCTTTTCGGATAGGATCAGGCGGCTTGTTCACAATTCCCTCAGCCACGAGGGGGGTGAAGAGGGAAGCGTCTTTGCAGAAAGCCTTATTTGCTGATCCTGGACCATGTTTTGTGGGCTTAATTTTGCCATACAGGATCGCATCTTACACCACGTATACAAGACTTTTGGCGTCATTTTGTGGTGATCATGAAAAATCGCCCCGACCTTGTCCCACTTTTTCAGATCATAAGATCCGTCTTCAGGAAACCATGGACACAATGAGTCTATTGCTATCACCAGATTTTCAACTTCCAAAGTACTAATTTGATTACCATTGTCTAGTAAAAGTCTTTTAAGGTCATCTCGGAAATTCTGTTGTTCTGCAGAGAAGGCAGAAAATGCAGAACCCATTTTTAAACAGTATTAAGGTATGGGATCACTCACCAGGATCGAAGGAACAGGTTCGATGGCGGTAGTTGAGCGCTCAATAATCCTGGCCCCAGATGAGAATGGTGAGTGATGGCAATCAGACTCCTGCCTGGCTCGCCAAATGTGGAATTAGTCCCGGGAAGCCCCAATCCGCGAGGCTTGGAAAGTTGGGAATCCTCCCATGGAAGCCCGGATCTGCGAGGCTTCGAGAATTTAGAACCCACAAAAGGCTTGGCCAGCAAGCCCAATGCGGGTTGGCAACAAAGAAAAGAATAAAGACTCCAACACGTGTTTCTTGGTGCAAAAAAATGGAGCAAGTTCCTCTTGCTGCACCCAGCAAGAGCCTTTATTGAAAACAACAGGACTACAATTCCCACATCACCTTGCGGCGGTTTCTTAACCAATCAAAAGCTTACACGATGGCTCAATGCCCAAATAAGGCTATTTCTTTGTCTAAAACTTACACTACTGAGCATGCCCAAGAATGTTTGTTCATAACTAAGCTTCTGCGCATGTGTGAGATTTTAGCCTGGGAACTTGATCAGACCAGGTAACTTCAGCCAATCACAAGGCATCTTACCACCTAAAAGTGCAACATAGTATTTGAACATATCTAAACCTTGACATAATTAGTGCAGTGTGCATGTGTTAAACTCTCCTTGCCTGATACGTGATCCGTTCGCTTGCTGTTAATGGCGATGCCACAGAGGCATGCCGGGAAAGATTCTCCACACAACATAGCTCAATCAACTCCATTTTTTCCTAAGACATGAAACCCACTACCGTAATCAAACTGTCTACCATTGAGATCATGTGCTTAATTCATTTTTCAGTTCATATCTTCCATCAAGATTGGAAGTCAATGGAAAAAGGTCCTTTCCAAAGAAAAACCACCACTCTGCAAAATTCACAGCCATCATAGTTACATAAGCTGTACGTAAGAGATGGAGCACATGTTCAATCTTAGGTATAATTGGTGACATCGATAGATAGGGTTTGGAATGGGAATATGTTCCCCTGAAACCCTAAGCAGCTGCTGCCAATCAAAACTGACAATACATGGTTTGACAGACTCTCAAGCTGCTTTGTAGGCTTACTGGTCTTTTAGGACTTCTTCCAAGATTCTGAAAGCTGTCATTCCAAAAATTAACTGCTGCCATCAAGCTCACTGTAAGGTTACGTGGTCAGCATTTGACACTATTTTGCCTTGCTCAGGGAGGATTGTCACAACCCTTTCCTTGTCCTGAAGGTTTGTCCTAAGATCCTTGTAATGCAGTGGTTAAACTGCTGTACTGCAGCCATAACTGTGCTCATGACCTGGGGTGCAGTCCCACATAGCCAGCTCAAGGCTCCCGCAGCCTTCCATCCTTCCAAGGTCAGTAAAATGAGTACCTAGCTTGTCGGGGGTAGGGGAGCGTAGCCTCCATAATTCCTTATAAATTTTTCAGAGAGTGGTCTGAGTGCTATGCGGTGGTATATAAGCAGCACACTTTGTTCTTTTCTGTTCTTTTTTGCTTTTGAGGGCTCTGTTCTGAGAATTGTCTCTTCTGCCTCAAATGCTTGCTGCTGAATGCGAATTTCTTTTGCTTAAGCATGATGTAAGGCATGTCTTACCCACCTTAGATTGTCTCTCCCCAGGAGTCATTTCCCCTTGAAGCTGTATAGAGCTATGATTAGTCCCAACTAGAGATGGGCACGAAACAAAAAAATGGCATTTCGGTTTTTTGTTTGTCGTTGAGAGGTCTGTTTCGGTTCATTTCCGTTTGTTGAGAATTTTTGGAAAAATGTTGTTACCGTTTTTCATTTTTTCGTTTGTCGTTTCTACCCACTTTTTGCGCGGTTTTTAAAGCATTTCCATGCGCAGGCATCCCCCAACGCCCCAGACCAGAGGGAAAACACTAAAAAAATGGATGCTGTCAGAGACACAGTATAGACTAGGTATGCAGGGAGGCTGCAAAGGCAGCAGCGGGTGTTGCCCAGGGTGCAAGGCAGCCACGGAGTGACTGCACTGCGGGGCAGGGGAGGGTACTCACCGAGAGGTACGCAGCACGAACGCACACAGGGAGGCTGCAGGAATGAAGCTAGAGTCGCAGCAGAGACAGCAATCCCACCCTAACTCCCACCGGAGACTGCAAGGAGGACGGGGGCTGCCAGAGCTTTTTATGCCCTCTGTGGCTGCCAGACCTGCCCGCCCAGTCTGCAACCTGGGCATGCTATTGGTTGAACATGATCCCATCACATGGCTTGCCTCCATTTTGTGGCTGGTGGCGACATCCATTTTAAAGGGAAAAGAAAAATACATCACGATGGGAGAAGACAAAAACAAATGTTTTAAGGACCCCAACCCCCTGGTAGGTAATAATTTCAAATAATTATCACATTATTGCTGCGTTTTTACAGATCTCCAGGGCGTTTTTTAACATTTAAAACAGCTCATTTCATTGCGCATCGCCATTAACAGAAAGAAAACGTAACGACCACAATTTTCGTGGTTGTGTTTGTTTTGTTGCATTTTCATCATAATTTTCGTTTGTCATTTCGTTACATAACGGAACGACTAACGAATAACGGAAACGAAAAAATGTTCGTTCCGTGTCCATCTCTAGTCCCAACAGAAGTGGCCTGCACTTCAGAAATAGTGACAGTTGCCTTTGACAGAAGGCTGGGCAATGGAGAAATTCCCAAAACACAAGAAATTGTGAGAACTGTGAGCCAGAAAATAGATGAAACACCAGTGATTTCCTATCTCCAATGTGGCTGTTAAATAGCTGAGGGACAAGAAAGAACCCTGATAGACCCCACCAAATGTTTCTAACTCCACCATCTGGGACTTACTCCTGAAAAACTAGCATGGCAGGATAGCACTTCAAAACTCCATCTTATCCACACAATTCACAAGACTCCAGTAGTAAACAGGAGGTATTGCAGAGTTTGCTCAGATAAGATCTCCATCAAGCTCTCACCAAGGAAATAAACACCACTTTGCTACTCATTTTCTTGACATTGAACTCTTATTTATGGAAGTGAGTTGCATGGCTGATATCCAAGGGTGTCCAAACCAAAAGAAAAACAGCACAACAGCCAAGCTTTATCTAGAGCAACCAGTACGGTCTCCTTTGCTAAACAGTCCAATGCATAAATATGTCTTTCTGAGGTTTGCACCCCTTTCTTTCTGGTCAAATTTAAAACAAGGACTGTAGAACGTTTTGCCATACAAAGCTCCCAGTCCTTTCATGGACCATTGGCCTGTACACACCAACCAGAATTTTTATTTTTCACTGCCACCATTTAGGGTAATCCCAGTTTAAATAACTGAGACCCAGTCGAGTTGTAACATGAATAAAATAAAATAACGTTTATTGAATACAATAAGTTGTTTCAATTACAAGTTTTCCCTGCGCACACTTAATTGAAAGTTACTATAAACAGTTACTCTCAAGTTCTGCCTTTTACTTTCCTCAAACCCCTCTCATCAGTCTCATATGTTAACCTTTCTCTTTACTTTCCCCTATCTATCTCCTTTCATACACCTCCAGCTGAGCCTTTTAAGCACTTGGGCTCTGCCTCCACACTCCTTATTTGGTCATAAGTGTTAACCATTTACACCCTTCTGTATAGCCACTTTAGCCATGAAAAGGGTAAACACCACAAGGACATACTTCTGCAAAAATGATAGATTATTCAAAGCTATAATAATAATTATATCCGTATGCCTTTTTATACTAGTTGGAAACTTGATTACCCTGAACCAGAAAACCCATGGTTCGGGTTCATCTGGTTTGGGCCCACCCTTGGTTCGGTTTGGGTTCTGGTTCGTATGATTTTTTTAAAAAAATTGTACGAACCCAAACCAATCCAAACCATTTCGGGTCCGACTTACCAGGTGGCGGTGGCAGCGGCAGGAGCGGTGAGGCGATCCTGGCCCCTGCAGTAGGGGCTTTTTGAGGCACTGGCCTCAAAACTCTCCAGCCACGCTGCTTTTGGGATGCATCCTACACTGCAAGAGAGCTGTGGCTGCAGGAAATTCAAAAGCCTGCATCGCTTTCCTGAAGGGTAGCAGTCCTGCTCTTTGATCCTCGCTTTCCCAAAGGGTAGCACCCAAAGCATTTGTAACCCAGGGTACCTCTGTATTCAGGCTAAATTGCCATATTGGCACTTTGCGAAAAAATAAGCGGGTTTTGAATCACAGTTTGGGCACTTGGTCTCTCAAAGGTTCACTACCACTGGCCTAAGGCATTCTGGTAAGTACAAAGGTGAATTTGGAAATGTCTTGCTCTTTGCCAGAAACCCCAAAAGAGGCATAGCCTCTTGGCCAGAAGCCCAAAAATAGGCATAGCCTCTTGGCCAGAAGCCATTATTTGGATAGGGGGCTGGCATCCATTTGCAGGAATCTGTTCCATATAAGGCTCCTCTTCTCCTTTAAATATGTTCTGATCTGCCTTGTATCTTATGATTTAATATAAGGATAGATGGATGGGTGAGTCGACCAATGGGTAGATGGCTAGATAGGATAGATGGATTAAGGGCTCTATCACACAGCCTTTAAAATGCTGATTAAATTTCAAGATAAAACATTTCCAAAAATCTTGTCCCCATGGCCACTAGGCTTTTAAAAAAAACGGTTATGCCCCCTTGAGCAAGTTTTCCAAGACCTACCAGAGAGGTTGACAATTTTTTGCTCCGGTAAAAAATGTGAGCCAGAAGTCCATGGGAGCTCGCATATGAACCGGTTTTCTGCCTTTTTTCCCCTAGCATTGACCAGCTCGTCCTGGGGCTGGTTGGCGCTTTTAAAAAAAAAAATTATCCCCCCCCCAAGTGCTGAGCAGCTGGCCTTCGGGCTGTCAGCCCTTTTTTATTTTTTTCATTATTTTCCTAGCGCCGACCAGCTCATCCTGGGGCTGGTCAGTGCTTTTTAATATATATTTTTTTAATTTCCCCTCCCCACCCCAGTGCTGAGCAGCTGCCTTTTGGGCTGTCAGTGCTGGTTTTTTTATTTTTTTATTTTTATTTTTTTCCTAGCACCGACCAGCTCATCCTGAGGCTGGTCGGCACTTGTTAAAAATATTTTTTAAATCCACCCCCCCCCAAGTGCTCAGCAGCTGGCTTTCGGGCTGTCGGTGCTGTTATATTTATTTATTTATTTTCCTAGTGCCACCTGCTGGCCCTGGGGCTGGTAAGTGCTTTTTTAAAAAAATACTTGTACATGGGAACGGAGATCCC
Source organism: Phrynocephalus forsythii (assembly GCA_029282475.1). Taxonomy (NCBI): domain Eukaryota; kingdom Metazoa; phylum Chordata; class Lepidosauria; order Squamata; family Agamidae; genus Phrynocephalus; species Phrynocephalus forsythii. Next base: position 176,452,762 of record JAPFRF010000001.1, on the reverse strand, counting down.
ACATCTTCAGTCATGTGACCAAGATAGAAGAAAAGCCGGACTTTCACAATAACCGGATATTCCCCCAAGTGAGATAGCATCCAAAGGGTAAAAATAATAACTGGATTAAATTCTCATCCATCCATATCCTCCCAGATCTTGAGGAGCCTTAGAATCATAGAATCATGGAGTTGGAAGAGACCTCAAGGGGCATCTAACCCAACCTCCTGCCATGCAGGAACCCCATCACAGGATGCCCAACAGATGGCCATCCAGCCTCTGCTTAAAAACCTCCAAAGAAGGAGACTCCACCACCATCTGTGGCAGCATATTCCACTGCTGAACAGCTCTAACTGTCATGAAATTCTTCCTAATGTTGAAATTGAATCTCTTTTCCTGTAGTTTGAGACCATTGCCCCGAGTCCTAGTCTCTGGTCATGGAAAACAAACCAGTCACTTCTTTAATGTGACATCCTTTCAAATATTTAAACATAGCTATCATATTCCCCTCTCAGTCTTCTTTTTGTTAAACTAAACATTCCCAGGTCCCTAAGTTGCTCCTCATAAGACATTTCGTCTAGACCCTAAATCATCTTGGTCACCCTCCTCTGGACCCGTTCAAGATTGTCAACATCCTTTTTAAATTGAGGTGCACAGAACTGGACACAGTACTCCAGATGAGGTCTGACCAGAGCAGAATAGAGTACTATCGCTCTCCTTCATCTAGACACTATGGTTCTGTTGATGCAACCAAGAATCACAGTGACTTTCTTGGCTGCCGCATCACACTGCAGACTCATGTTCAATTTGTGGTCCACCAAGACTCCCAGATCCCTTTCTCAGATACTGTTTTCCAGCCAGGTGAATCCCATCCAATATCTGTCCTTTTCTACCTCAGAGCAAGAACATAACAGCAAATCATTTTATGGACTCCATTAATAGCTACATGTCCCTGCTAGACACCCAAATTACTACTGTCATGCTTATTCACAGCAAATAATTTGTCTTTCCCTTGCAGCCTTTTGGCCTTCTTCCCCTACCTTCTGTTTCTGAAGGTATTTTGCTCTGGGTAGCTCTCTTCTAACCCATCTCTAATTAATACTTCACCTAATCTTCTTATAATACTGCTAATTGCCCACAAAGAGGGCATTTAATCAAGACTGTGCTAACAGGGGAAGCTTTATTCTACATACACTTTTGTGCTCTGACACGGGGCAAACTTTGGCAAGCCTGTCCCAATTGCTTTGTTTCCATGTAATTTAACACTGAGACATTATTTTCTCATAAGAGGTGCTTTGAAGTTTTATTACTAATGAATAAATTAATGAAAAAGGTTAATCTGCCTGCATGTTTATGAAACATTATGCAAATGGCTTTTCAAAATAAAAGGTTTAATGGTAATTGAAAGTCATTGAAAACCATGGTGCATTTCACTCCATTTTCATTTAAAAAATAATTAAGAAGTATACAAATTGCAACCCTTTTGTATCTCCTCACCCCCACCCCAGATATGTACACCGAGAGATAATCTGAACACACTGAAATATAGAGCAGGAGGTGTCTAGTGTCACTGGGTTAGATTCTGTGGAATTTTCAAAGGCTCTGATGACTCATTTAATAGCTGAATGATCATAATGGTACAATTAGTGTGATTAATATTATTATATTAAACACCCAAGTGAGTGATAATATTCTGCCACTTATTATACAAGTTGGAAAAATATTTGTCATCCTGGCTTCAAGTAGAGGTGGACATAAGATGTACCATTCCCACATTGATACAGAGGCAGTTAAGAGAAATGCAAAGAATTTGGCTCTTCTGCTAAGGCTGAAAGAGACTTCCTTTGAGTAAGCATTCTTGAAATAAATGTAACAGCCTGTGAAATGAAAACTGTTGAAGACACGTAAGTCCTAAGGGCTTGCCTCACAAAAACCATCGAGACATTTCATCTCTTCATGGACAACAGGGATCACCTTACTCCCTCATGTCTATTCCCTGAGTTGTTTATCTTCACGTTGGGGGCAAGAAGTCAGAAGAAAGAAGGATATATCTTTCTATGGTGACTCTTCAAAAGGAACACCAGAGTCAAAACGTGAACAGTGACTGCTACAAATAGCAGAGCTTCCCCTCTTCGGACTTGTCAGTGACCCACATGGAGTGGAGTGACAATACCTGTGGGACAAGAGTCCTTCCTTCTATCTCTGCTGTCTGTCAATGACAATAATTGTAAATGATAATGGTTGAATAAACCTTATGGGTTTACACCACAGGAGGACAAGATCCATATCTTCTGTCATAGATCCTTGGAGAATTGCCCCAGATCTCAAATAGCACCCTCACTATCCTGCTTGAATTCAATTGTTTAAAGATGGTCAGTAATGGCCAGGCACACTTTAGGGATATTATTGGTCATTTGAGGCCATTCCATTGCACATCAGGTATAAATAAAGTACTACTCAGGCCAGATGTGACACTAGCTGCCTTTGTGGCTGTACCAGTTCCCTCTTTTTTGTCAACCAAAACCGCTCCTAGAAACATCAAGAGGGGCAATTCATTACTGGAGAAAACCACGGAGCCTTCCTGCATCATTTCACACATGGAATTGGACACACACACACAATCAAATGTGGATGTCCAATCACCTCCAGATTTGGGGAGGGGGAAGGTGGGGAGATTTTTTGGTAGTCTTGACAGTTTGTGTGACCCTCAATGTGTCCTGTGAATCCCCTAGTTGTCCGCTCTTTTTCAGGTGTCAATGTATCATCCGAAACCTTTTGTATTCTGTTTTTTTAAATGTATTCTCTCTTGAAATGCTACCCTTGGGAATGCAGAACAGGGAAATCTGTGATGGAAATATAGGCAGAAAATATGAGGAAATGGCTGCTGAAAACATATATTATGCATGATGCTATGATCTCTTGCACCTGGTGACTCAATGGCTAATCAGTAAACCATGTCAAAGACTTTGTTTGAACTGGTAAGCATTAGGGTTTGCTGTAAATCATATTGTAGCAGCAAAACACGTCCGTGCCTGGCACTAGAACACAAAAAGAATTCCATCCTAAAAAATGCAGTTGTTCAAAGTATTAGGACAACATTAAAGTGGTAAGACTAAATGTATCCAGTGCACAAAAGAAAACTGTAGGTGTCAGTGTAGCATGTTTGATGAATGGGGTCCTGTCATAAATTACATTAGCCAGGGAAATAAAAGGACAGATAATACAAGACATTTATTAATGTTGTATTGAAGCATAAAATGAGGGCAGGCAGTGTTGAATTGAAAGTGTGTACATGTGTTTGCATTTGGTCTATAAAACCATGTGTATGTTGATTATTATATATAAAACTGATATATACTGCATATATAGGAAATAAGCTTTGTTTCACTACAGAAAACTTCCCAAGGCCTGGGAACATCCTTCATAATTTAGGATGTACAGTAGTATCCCCATATCTAATGATTCATTATCCACTGATTCAGTTATCCACGGTTGGCAGAGAAAAGAAATTAAATAATTCAGCAGCCACAAAGCAAGCTGTTGTCACAAACAGCAGCTGTAAAGCAAGCTATTGTCACAAATAGCATCTGTAAAGCAAGCTACTATCTAAAAACAGCAGTCACAAAGCAAGCTACTGTCAGGAAACAGCAATTTGGGGGTGGGTGGGGTGGCGTTCTCTCTTATCCATGGTTTTCATTATCCACGGGAAGGCCTGGAACCAATCCCCAGCGGATACCAGGGTTCTACTATATAATAATGCTGTATATCAGAAGAGAAGCTTTATTATCAGAAGATGGGATTACCTCTACAAACTATTTATCTGTCAGAGGGATATCAGGAACACTACCTAAATGTATTGTTGCCATTAGTTTGCTCTGTTTCGACTCAGTAGGAAGACGACTACACAGGCATTTAGCCCATGGCTTGAAAGCTGGGTCGTTCTTTTTGCTGGCAGCAGATGATATATTTTTAGAGTAAGTCCATTATCTCCCAGACCAATCCTACTGATATATTCCTGGGTCCCTCTCTGGGCCTACTTTGTTTAGGTGCAGACAGGATCACTTCATTTTGGTCCATTTCTAGAAAATGGGGTCACTAGGAATACAACAAAAAGAAGCTTCCTGGTTTTAATTTGCTGACTGGTGTTGCTTTTTTCAGTATCTTTAGTGACTGAAGACTGTGCAATCTCTTAATGATATTGGGAAACGGGGAAATTGAAAAGATTCCTTCTTTCCTCTGTTTCTGTGGAACAGAGAGAGGAAGCAATGTAAAGCAACAACATCAGCTGTGCTGATTATTTTTTAAAATAGAAGGCTTTCTCCCAAAAGTGGAGGGGGCAGGGAAGGAGAGTTTTTTCTTATTATTATTTTAAAACAACAACTGTTTTTTCTTAAACAAACATTAAGGGGGCTGCTTGTTCCTCCATTCTCAAGAAAAATTCTGAGAGCTAGTTCTAATATATAAAGCCCTAAATGGCTTGGGTCCAAGTAATAAGAACATAATATAAGAACATAAGAAGAGCCATGCTGGATCAGGCCAAAGGCCCATCTAGTCCAGTTTCCTGTATCTCACAGTGGCCCCACCAGATGTGTCTGGGAGCGGACGAAACTAAATATCTGTCTCCAGATACCACTAATCTCAAGGACTGTATCACCCTTGATGAACGTCTCTTAGATGTTAAGTATTTTTATCAGCCCCACCCTGCCCCTCTCACAGATTTGTTTGGTGGGGACACAAGACAGAGCCTTCTCTGTTGCTGCTCCCCAATGCTAGAACTCCCTCTCACAGGAGGCTAAGCTGGAACCATCTTTACTATCCTTGCACAAGCAGGCAATTTCCCCTCCCTTTTAGGCAAGCTTCCCCTTAATGACTGGCTGCATGAGTGGGTGTTTTAAATGAAAAGTTGTCTCTTACTGCTTTAAATGTGTTTTTGGTTTTGCTTTTGCTTACTGTCCTTTTGTGTTGCATTTGTTTTATCTTTCTTAGTATTTGTAGACTTACTGGTTTTAGCTTTAAATGCTGCCATTTAATCATGTAATTTGCCTTGGGTCCTTCTTAGAGAGAAAGGCAAGGTAAAAATATTTTAAATCAATAGATAACGCACACAAAAAGAGACCTCACTGAGAAACATCCCGGTTGTCCTCTTAAGCAGAACTTTGGTGCTAAATGTGTATCTGTCTCATGCCAGGAGAAGCCCATAAAATAAGAACAAGTAACTAGGCCTTCTCAGCAGTTGCCTCATGGTTGTGGAATAATCTTCCACCAGACACCTGGCCCACTCACTCAGCTCATCCAAATGAGCTCTAAAGACCTGGTTATTTAGACAGGCATTTCCTACAGGCTAGTATGTGACCCAGCATACCCTGACAGATTTGTTCTTTCTGGCTGATATGGAATTCTGTGATTATTAATGTGTAAATCACATTTTAATGTAATTGTATTTGTGTTTGCTTTTCATTTAAACTGTTTATGTTGTTGCTGTTTGCTGCTAAGCATGTATTGAAAACTGCCCAGAGTGGCTATGGGTGGTATAAAAGTTTAATAAATAAATAAATAAATAAATAAATAAATAAATAAATAAATAAATAAATAAATAAATAAAATTAGCTTGTCTGAAGTGTCAGGGTCAGCTCACTCTGCTCATTCTGCTGGCAGTGGTGGCAGTAGTAGCACACTCTGCTCAGGGTTAGCCTGACTTCCCCATTCAAAAACCCTGAAGGTGTATGGTGAATGCTGGTAGTGGCTTCTTTCCAGCCCCATGCATTCACCCTTAAAGGAAACAGACCACATAGAGTCTCTAATGCCATGTCAGTACAAGATCACACCACATGCCATACCTTATCTCTACTCAATCTCTAAGCAACACCAGTACACTCCAAATGAGCTGTGTAGCCAAGTCCTGACTGCCCCACCAGACTCTTTGCCTCCAGCATGAGGGCAAGTCAAGGAACTCTCTCTCTCTCTCTCTCTCTCTCTCTCTCTCTCTCTGCCTCAGTCGGGTCCCTATAAACTCTGCAGAAGCTTTTGTTCAAGACTAGCATCTTTCCACTTTCAGAAGCGCTTGTGGGTGGGGGAAGGACAAGTCTTCACCATGTCCAGTTTTTCATTTCCTTTACACATACTTTGGACTCTTGTAGCAGCTTTATGGAAAACACAAATAAGCAATTGGCAGTTGCTTTTAAAAGAATTCCTTCCATGTACTTCTTATTACAATTCTTTCTGGGATATTTTACCGCTGATCGTCTTGTTTATATCCCTTGTAATGCCAGAACATCTCCTCTTCCATTGAAACCGTCTATAAAAGACAACAGTGAAGAATTCTGACAAATCCAAAATTCTTACTTCCTAGTTGTTTTGGCACACTTTAGTCAACAAATAGTCCAAGAACTCTGGCAGGTTATATATCTGTGGATTGGCCCAACATGCTGCATTGGGGAGAGAATTCACAGAACTTAGTTTGGGATTTTTCTCCCATCTGCTAGAATCATTTCCCACATGTTATCATTTCATATCACATACAAAATTCAACACATTTACTTAAAGTCCAAAGATCCATTATGGCAGATGGGATGCAACAATGAAAATATTGCTTTCTTAGAATGTTCTCCCCCATTGATTTGTATTCATATGAATTGATGAATATGAAAATATTTTTTACTGATTTTTGATTTGTCAGTTTGTTGGACTATTCAATTGGGCATTTTCCCTGGTGGGACCTTTTCTGAAATTCATAACTCAGACATCTGGAACCCAAATTTCATCAAACATGCAGGGATTGTAGAGAGTCAGAGAAACTTCCTGCAAGTTTGGTGACTCCAGGTGCCTTGGAGGCCATTTTATTGAGTTTTAAATTTTAAAAAATGAATTTACAAATCTATTCATCAATTTATCAGAAAAAAATCACATGTTCCCTGGTTGTCCTTACCTTCATCAACTTGACAGATCACGGATTAAAAAGAATCACCCTTTTTCTGATTCACAATTTTGTACACAGGGCTCCTTCACGCTCCTGGTGGTGGTGTGCCTGAATCTAGCTGGAGCTTGCTATCTTGTTGATGTACCTTGTCACTTGGAAGGCATATCCAACCATTGAATTTGACAGTCTCTCATAAAACACTGCTCCTGTTTTGGTCTTTCACTCAGGTGTAAATATTTCATCCCGGGCTTTTCTCAGCCACTATGACTTGTGGGTGCTTTCACTCTGAAAGGTGAAGGTTTGGACGTTTCTGAGAGTTCTGTTGGCAGCAGACACATCAGATGCCTTTTTTTTCCTTCCCAAACTGACTGACAAATATGATAATTGATTTACATTGTTCACAGACTGTCAACTGTTCACCAAGACAGGCGGATCCTGCCATCTTTACTAAGTTGGAACAGATCACAAAAATGCAAGATAAAGTGCCAAAAATCTAAGGAGAAAAAGAATGTCATTTCAAAGGAAATTCAGGTCCCAAACTGGTGTTCCAAGGGAAACTAAATCTGCACCCCATCCTCTCTGATTAAAGGATTTCCCACATTAAGTATCATAGACAAAGAGAGCTTCATCAGTTTTTGCAAAACTGGAAATTTGTTATATGTTACTATGTGCCCAATTCCCTGAGGCAATTCAGCATTGATAAGTCTGTATCTCTGGCTAGATGGGAAAAAACAACCATTATTACTGTCATCATCACCTCCATTATCACCACCACCATCACCAATATAGTCATCATGGTAATAATAAGTTAAACGAATAAATATATTGTACGATGTATATTGATTGAGCAAAACAAAGAACGGAAGGAGAGAGGAACCATATTAGATTCTGCTTTCCTTTGAGATAACCCAGCTTCACACCAGAAACAACTGGACTGGGAACAGGATTTGAGATTAATCCAAACCCAGTGATCCTTCATAATACAGATGAGATAATGAGCCTGTGTTTGTCTGGCCCTGATCTCTGTATGAAGTGTAGAGCAAATGGATTAGAACACACACACAAGATCATATGTCATGGGGAACTGTGATTTTGATGGAATCTATGTTAAAGATACTGAAACATGGCTGTTCATGCTCAAACTTCACTCTAGACATGTTGGCTCAGATGGACTTCCAGATATATATTTTTGAACTTTTTTTTATTTGGATTTTGCCTGATAGGCTTGAACAGACTAACATGTCTACCTCTTCCACAATGGTTACAAATGTGTGTCTTAGAAATTAGATGTGAAAATCAAACCAGTGTTTACTTTCCTCTGACCAGTCACAAAAAAGTATACCAAAATTGTGGGCTCCTGAAATAAGAGTCCAACCATTTTGGCAACCTAGCCAGCTTTTGATTTTTGAGGAACCCTTGTATCTTCCCATCTCTCTTTTACCACCTGCAAGTTGAATAGAAAAGTCAAATGTCAAGTGGATTTCTGCATCTCATGCCACATTTGAAACCTTCCCTATATTCTCACAGAAATTTGGCATAGTCAACAATCAAAATATATTTTCAGATTAAACACATTTGGGGGTGGGGGGAGGTGCAAAAGCACAACTGGTCTCCAAATCTGGACTGAACTTCTGTTATTACATCTCCTTTTGTGTGGATTAGAAAGCAGCCATTGCATGACAAATGGAAAGTTATGTTTACCATACCAAATAATTAATTCAATTTCCTAGTGATAAGAGTCATAGTATATTATAATAGCCTCACTGCTGCAGTAATTCTACTTTGGGATTATTATTATTTTGTCTAGGGCTTGGCTCATTGGTATCACAAAACTAGGTCATAGCTAAGCTTAATTTCTTGATGATGTTGCTCAAGAATTTAAAGTAAGTTTGGAGAAGCCAAAGCAATAGCATGATGTGCACAAGGAGAATATGGTGTAAATGGCATTAAAACAAAATTGGAAATAAAATTTCCATGCCGGAAGGAACCTTACTATAAACCATTCTGCCTATTTTAAAGGTTCCATGAAGAATGTAAAGACTAGGCGTTCATATCATGTAAGTATTGTAAGGGTGAGATCAGACAGAAATACCTCATATTTTAGACCACACGTGTAAGATATTCCAATAATCCCACAACATGCAGGAGATTGTTATCCATCCAGACCTTCCTACATACCCAAGCTGGGCCTTTCTATTTCAACAGAATGGGTATACTTTTGGAGGCCCAGCTGGACAGATGAGGAGTGAAAAAACCCTTCCAGCACAATTCAAAGTGATCCTTTCTCACCATCTGATCACACCCTAATGTCAAGGGAAAGATAGCTGGGTTCTCCACAACTGCAAAATCACAACCAAAAAGTTACTTGGCTTTTCAATGTTTTTCACCTTAGAGAAGTGGATTATCCAGAATGGTTGACTCTAGTTAGAGGCACTACATACAGTGGGACCCCAGTATCCGGTGGGGATTGGTTCCAGGCCTTCCTGTGGATAATGAAAACTATGGATAAGAGAGAATGCCTGCCCACCAACCCCCCAAACGACTGTTTCCTGACAGTAGCTTGCTTTATGACTGCTGTTTTGAGACAGTAGCTTGCTTTATGGCCACTGTTTGTGACAGTAGCTTGCTTTAAAGATGCTATTTGTTACAATAGCTTGCTTTACAGCTGCTGTTTGTGACAACAGATTGCTTTAAAGCTTGCTTTGTGGCTGCTGAATTATTTAATTTTTTCCTCTGCCAACCGTGGATAACTGAATCAGTGGATAATGAATCAGTAGATACGGGGGTCCTACTGTATTCATAAATTAGTATCTCCTCTTCGTATTTGTCACTCTTCACATGTAGGGGGAGAGTCACGGGTGAAACAGTGGGGGGGAGCAAAAGTGCTTTCCCCTGTAAGTGGTGATTTGAAACGGAAACCAAATGCATGTTTAGAGCCCCTGTATAGTGGTTTTGGAAATTACTTAGGACTATTCTCCTTCTGTCCTAATGTGCCCACATTGTGGTTGTGTCTCTCTGGCTGTACATGTTTTAAATCTGCCATAACTGCTCCTCCTTCACCTTGCCCTTTCCCCCAGTTTTCTTGACTCTTCTGCTAACAGATCCAAGCAAAGATCCGTTTGTGGGCAGATATCTGAGACAAGTCAGCAGAAGAGTCTTCTGCCAGCACGTCTGCTGATATAAGGGAATTCCTGCCATCAGAAAAAGGCTTGTGCCTACAGGCAACACATTTTTGAGTTAGGTTCTTAACTGTGAAATCCTAGCTGAAATATGTCATGCTGTAGGGAGTTAGGGTGTTAGCCTCCAGAATCTTCTGCTGGCAGAAATAATCTTGCATCTCCAGCTATGTCCTTGTGCCAGACAAATTCTCTTTACTGGCTTGGTTCAGAAAAAGAGCCAAAAAAGAACAACGAATAGAATAACAAGGAACTGGGTTATATCAATTCCAGTGACCTCCAGCCCAGGATTTAAGCCAATATGCTGGCACAAAAGTAGGCCAATTTGAAGATAATCCTAAACAACTTGCACCAATCTTAAACTGGGAGTGTCTGTGAAGATTCTCAGTCATCCAGGTGAGGTTATCTGAAAATTGAGTCATGGCAACTGGACTTCTTTTCTCATGAGATTGAAAGGTTTCACTGCTCATCGAAGTAGCTTTGTCTTTCGAAGCCACTTGAATTAGTACAGTGACCCCCCCGCCATTTCGCGGTTCCGGTATTGCGGTCCCACTACATTGTGGGACCACACTACCGGAACCGTGGGGGGTGGCGGGGGTGGCCGGGTCGCTCCGTGCGGCCCTCCCATGTACTCCGGAGAAGTCTCGGGGCTGATCGCTCTCCGTGGTCCCCCTGCCCCTTCTGGGAGGCCGCGTAGCCGCATGGGGGTGGTGGGGAGTGATCCAGTTGCTCCGCGCGGCCCTCCCACGCTCCCCAGAGAATCCTCAGGGCCGCACGGGCAGGCGGGCGGCAGCGGGAGGTAAGATCCCCCTGCTGCCGTGGCATGCCGCACAATCACCCTCCCCGCCCCCACCCCACCCGCTTCCGCATATCACGGATTTTTGTGCATCGCGGGTGGGGTGGGTCCCTAACCCCCACGATCGGGGGAGGGTTACTGTAGTGAAATGTTTCAAGTCTCTCACAAGAAAAGACGTCCAGTTGCTTTCAGATAAACTGGGAGTGGCGGGATTCAGTACAGCTTTCAATATCCTAGTGTTTTCTAGGCTGACTCTCAGCCATCATGGTTTTTAGAAGACTTCCAGTAGGCAATAGCAGATGAGGTATACTCCTGATCATTTTGAAATGCAATTAATTGTTTGTTAAGTGAACTTGGTTCTAGTATTATGAGGGAGAAGGGAAGAAATCTCACTAGACAAGTAGACTATTTTACATCTACTTGCAACCATGATAACCTAGGATTTTGAAAAAGAGTTCTGCCTTCTCAACTGTGCAGCTCCTAAGAACATAAGAACAGCCTTGCCGGAACAGGCCACAGCCCACCCAGTCCAGCATAGTTCATTTTATTAAAATGTATATATTCAGGGATTGATGTTTCCAGAAATTTCCTGTACCTTTTTTTATTTATTTTTATTTATTTATTTTTCCAACTTATATGCCGCCCACTACCCAAAGGTCTCTGGGCGGCTTCCAATCAAAGAATTAAAACAGTTAAAAACATCAAAGAACAATAAATAATTAAAACAATAATAAAAACCTTATACTAAGATTGGTCCTCACCCTTTCAAAACCATGGTTCTTGAAAATGGTACTGATTGTTTTATGGCACCTTCAACAAAACTTTCCCACCAAACAATATAATCTACACCAGGCCTGCCCAACAGGGTACAAATGTAGCCCACTGGCCATCAAAAAAAGTGAGGGGATAAGTTCTCCACCCCTCCCTCCTCCATCCCAAGGACCACCACTGGCCCAGCAAAGTTCTGGGTCTGCCAGCCCACTGTCTCAGCCGAGCGGGGCAGTTCAAGGGCCATGGAGCATTGAATTTTTTCCCTCCAGAACGGATTAATTGGTTTTCAATGCATTCCTATAGGAAACTCACTGCGCTACTTGCAAAAGTTTTTACTTAAGAGCATGTGCTCGGAACAGATAAAATTTGTAATTAGAGGTTTTAGTGTAGTAGCCCTCAGGCACTTTGGGCCGGAAAAAGTAGACCTTGGCCTGTTCAAAGTTGAACAGCCCTGATCTCCACTATTATTATTTTTTCTTCAATTCTATGGATGTCTGATTTATGCATTTTTCTTCATTTTCTTTCAACATAACAAAATAGAATGACATCACAATACTAATTTGGAAAATCAAAATCAGAAATGTATTCTCGAAGGCTTTCACGGCTGGGATCTGATAAGTGTTGTGAGTTTTTTGGGCTGTTTAGAAGAAAAAACTGTTTGGATGGAAAAAAACCTTCCAGAACATGGCCAAACAGCCCGAAAAACCCACAACAACTATCAGAATCAGAAATGTTAATATCCATGGGCATAAATGTGTGTGTGTTTTCATTATTTCCATGTAATATTTGTTAAATATTTTCATTGTAAAGTGTGGTTGCAACTTAGGGCACAATGTCAACTTTTCATGCAACTTAGTTGTATATGTATATTTCTGCTCATTTAGAAATAAAAGTTCTGCTTGGCATGAGCATCTGTCAGTCTCTCTATATATATCTATAAACATTTAAATACCGTAATTTCACAAGGATGGGGGTGGTGAGTCAAGTGTGGGTTTTAGCAGACATAATTCTCAGATTCTATTTTCCATCATTTACCCAGCACCACATCCAATACTGGCCAGTCCACCCATGTCCGTTCATGCGATACATTCGTACCGTTTTTGTAATTAGAGTTATGGTCAGATTTTCCACATCGTCCTCCCTGTGAGAAGCTTGAATCAATATTTGTATTGAGCTTGGTTCCCTTTACACTTCATTTGTCAAAGCCGGGCACTTTTTGGCTTTGTGGATTTAACCAATGGTATCTCTGGTAAAAAGGTTTGCAGCCCTCTAAGGGAAAGCAGTCATTAGTTGTACTTTGCACTACTTGCTTCTGTCAGAAAAACAGCCCTAAACTAATGATGTGATTTATGCAGTCAATCCAGGCGCTCCTGCTTTGCCTTACTCTCATTCTTCTTTCCGTCTCTCCCTGCACCACACGAATGACCACAGTCCCTATGGCAGTCAGACATTAAAAGGTATTTACTTACTATATAGATTTTGTTTGTACAGTACATTAGTTGGACAATCCTACTGCGCAAACGCTGCAGAGCTCAATTCCCAAAAATAACACTCTTATTTAGGGCCAGTTCAAATGACTTCTCAGTTTAGGATTATGCACATTTATTATCCTGCCAGGATTGCATCCTGCTTGGTGCAATAAATGTCTGCCAAATTACCCCATCTTCAGCACAAATCAGGCCTTTGCCCGCCATCACAAACCTTCAGAAAGCAGACTGAGATAAAGTGAAAAATAGTGGCAATTTGCAACAATCCATTTTTGTCATGAGATTACTTATATGTGTTCTGGGGTATCAGGCTGGACTCAATTAGTGTGTGAACAAGCATATAAGGCAAAAAGGAAAAGAGAGAGAATTTTAAAAGTTCCATTCATTCATTTATTCATTCATTGCATTTCTGTGCTGCCTTTCTTCCTCAACTGGGTGGCTTACAGAACAACTGGAAACCATTACAGATTAAAATACAATAAAAGAACAGCCATCCAAACAGAATTAAATTGAGTTTATGAAGAAAATATCATTAAACTTAAAATTCATTAAAATCCATTGAAGTAGTCATAATAATTTACTTTAAACAATAAATCTTTCTGACCCCAGTACCTCGATATCTGTGATTATTTATTCCTCGACTCATGCTGTCGACCCCTTTTTCCTGTGCATAAACATGTCACCAGAGCTGAGGAAATCTGGGATTTGTAGTTTTCAAGAGACATTCATATTTCTGAGCCTCCTCGAAAAAAAAAATATAGAATTTGTACAGAATTTTCTTTTTCTGTGTTCTAGGGAAAGGCCTGGGCCTGCAGCTCGTTGCCAAGCATGTTTATTGATCAAGAAATCTCTTCTACTGAGTGTAGGAAATTATTATGATTTTATACAATCATACATAATCTAGAGCTGTCCTAATAGATGGATAGATGCATTCTTAAATATGATCAGCTATTGAGCCAGAGCTTGGCAGTGGTGGTGGTGGTGATGGTGGTGGTGGTGGTTAAATTACAGTTCTCCTGATTCCTTAGCCAGCATGGCTTTGGGCAGCTGGGGAATTTTGAGAAGGAAAAAAAAGCAGTCTTGCCAATGCCAAACTCTGAATTTAATCTCATTATTTTCCCTCTGTGTCATAGACTTCCAGCCAAGTCCAAATCCTCTGCACTTCTGGCCTCAGTGAAATGTCTTCTTCTTAGTCCCTAACTATAACTTGCATCCTCTGTGAAACAATTTCTCCAGGGAACACCTATCTTGTGGTAGGTTGCAGGCTTGTTCTGAAAATAACTCTATGCCTCTGCTAGTTGGTGGAAATTTGCTGCCTCACATCATCAAAGTCTTTAAAACATATGTAGTGTGATCTAACACCGTGAAGATACTGGGGAGGGTTGATATCCGCTTGGTTTTCTTGATAAAGGCTAAAGGCTCCAGATGTCGTGAAAGGAAGCATTTTGCCAAGGCAACCATTTTCAAGACTACTAACACAATAAACTCTTTGGGTTTAATGGGATAGTTTCAGCAGTCAGACTGCAAACTGAGACTGATCACAGGGATCACATAACACTCCCCAGACCATGACAGAAGCTCCAGTGGCTGCCAATGCATTTCCAGGCTGAATTCAAAATACCAGTTCTACTAAACTATAATACCTTAAAGAGCTTGGGCCCAACCTATACAGTATCAAGGCCTGCATCTCCCTTTATGAGTCTGTTTGAGTGTTAAGATCATCAGGGGAGGCCTTTCTCTCTGTCCCACCACCTTCACAGGTGTGTTTAATGGGGACATGAGAGAGGGCCTCTCTTTGCTGGTCCCAGACCCTAGAACTCCCTCTCACAAGAGGCTGGACTTATTCCATCTTTGCTGTCAACAGGCAAAGACCGTTCTCTTCAGGCAAGCTTTCCCTGGCTGACTGGCTGCCTGAATGGGGGTTTTAAACTGACCGTTGTCCCTTGCTGCTTTAAATGTGTTTTTGGTGTTGCTTTTGTTTCTGTTTTTAGAATAGCATTTATTTCACCTTTTAAAATATATTTATACTCGCTGTGGTTAGCTTAAATGACGTCTTTTAATGATGTAATCCACCCTGGGTTCCTTTTAAGCAGAAAGGTGGGGTAAAAGGTTTTTAAGTAAATAAATAAAATCAATAATGCCAGCATCAGTGTTCACAGTAGAATAGGATGGGAAAAATACTTTTTACAGATGGACCTTAAACCAGCACTCTCCTTTTTATGGTAGCAAATGATAAAAGACTTCAATTGTATCAAAATGTGGATATACCAAGTCAAATTTGCTAGTGATCAATATATACTGTACACATATAAACCATTATTATAACCTTCCTTATAGAGTTTTCTTTGTCTACAAACTGGAAACAGCAATCAACTGGGTGACCCCTTGCTTCACGTATGGATCAGACTCAGAAAATAATGGCATCCAGAGTGGGCGGAAAAGCAGGACACTTTCTTAATATTAAGCAATATACCCACAGTAGAACATGGCCTGTCATCTTTTGTCATCTTGAAAACTCACTTTGAATAGCAACCATTTTCCTCTCAAAGTAGTGAGAGCTTTCTTACTTTCTCTTGCTTTTGATCTTCTCTGCTCTGCTCTTTTACGGACATACCTGAAATTGTTTGGGAGAAATGATAGAACCCAGCAGTGTGTGCCAGAATGTGAAATGAATATATACCAGAAAAAACAGATGGATATTTTGCTAAGCAAAACATGGCATTAAATGTGCTTAAAGAGAAAATTGTTCAGGATTACTTGGGTTTAACTAATTACGTAAACTGGCAATTTTAGGCTGCTGTCCTGCGCTTGGATACAGATGCACAATCCCTTCTGAAATTGACAGAAACTATGCATGTATAATTGGTTTCAGGATTTGAGTCCAAACCCTTACTGAACACTAAAGTGTTTCTTCTGCTTCCCAAAGCCTATTAGATTATTCTAGAAATGCTCGCCTTGTTGAAAAGCTGAATTTTGGAGTGACTTTGAGCAATGAGATCTACGTGGGGTTGCCCTTGACCCTTATCCGGAAACTTCAACGGGTACAGAATGCGGCAGCCAGACTGGTGGTGGGTGCTTGTAGATACGATCACATCACCCCAGTTCTCACATGCCTGCATTGGCTGCCTGTGGCTCTCCTGATAAGGTTCAAGGTCCTGGTTTTGGTTTTCAAAGCCCCTACACGGCTTGGGTCCTGAATACCTGTCAGAGCGTATCTCCCAGAGGTCAACTGAGGCTAGGCAAACCCGAATGTCGCAGGCATGCTCACTTAGGGTGGCCACTCCTAGGGAAGCACGGAGGTCGGCTACGTGTGGCCACGCCTTCTCTGTTGTGGGCCCCTCCATGTGGAATCACCTACCAAGTGAGCTGTGCCTTGCACAGTCCCTGCCTGCCTTCAAAAAAGGTTTGAAAACCTTGCTTTTTAAGGAGGCAGATGGTGACCTTTAATTTTAATTTTATTTTAATGTATTCATTTCTGTCTTTTTTTTCCTTTTTCCTTGTCTGTTGTATGTCCTGCTGCCTCTTGCTGAGGGTATACCCCCTCTTTCCTGTTTATATTGTTATTTTTATCTTCTTGTTTTTATCTTTTCTACTGTGTAAACCGCCTAGAGTTCCAATGGAAAATGGCATGGTATATAAATGCAACAAATAAATAAATAAATAAATGTTGCCAGAAATCTCAGAAATACTTGTTCACTTATTCTACAAGTCTGATTCTCAGATTTTTCTTTTTAATTACCTTCAGGATACAATTTTCAAAGAACAGTCAGAATCTAAAAAGTTGCTTCAGACTCATGTGTCAGGCTTCCCTTGATGTAGTGGGGATGTTGACCTTGTTTCTTTAATTTACTATTGTTTATATCTGTTTATGAGATGCGTCCCAACTCATATAATACATTGCCTTGGAAAGACTCTACAGATCCTTCCATATTCAGGGTTACTAAGTGGACAAAGCAAGTTCAAAGCTCTCCCTTAGATTAACACAACTATGTCGTTAAATTCTGGTTGACCCACTGCTGTCTGGAATGCCTTTCATAAACTGTTTTTCAAGCTGGGGAATGGCGCGATCTTAAAAGTCCACAAGACTGTACACTCAAGTTTTGTTTGTTTGTTTGTTTGTTTTGCTCCAAATCAATAATCTTCCTTTTTAAGAGCTTCTAAATGCACAGAAAGGACTCTTCAGATTCTGTATAATATATGTGTTGACGTGGAGATGGCAGATCCCAGTACTATTCTGTTCAGAGACTTTATTATACATCCTGTCCAGAAGTATTGTATAAAAAATAACACAATATTGCCCAATACCCTGTTCAATATTTATGCAAAGCCATTAGCTCTGTTTGCTGCACAATCTGTGTTCCTTCTTGGACAAGGAAGTTTCTTCATTGCTAATCGGACCTTCCATAATTAGAACATAATACTGGCCATTGAGAAGCACAATCTTTGCCACCGCCCCCCGTTCCAGAAAAATCATGCAAGACACAAGAATGGGGAATAAATGGACCACACTTTATTAACTGATTGAAACTTAACTAAACAAGGGGGCTGCAGTAATGCAGAGAAATGATTGGGCCATCGAGTTCACATTTATTTATTTATTTATTTATTTATGTATTTTAGGATTTCTATCCCGCCCATCTTCCCGTAGGAACTCTGGGTGGCTAACAGTGGGCCGATCAATTTGGCCAGAAATAACAACAAACAACATACACGCATACAACAAACAATTTAAAAATTGTTTTAAATTGTTTCATCCGCCATCTTCCCGATACCCATTTGACCTCCCCAATCTGCATGCCAGTTGACCTGGGTGAGTCCCATGCCCCCCATTTGTACCATCTCCCAGATTTTTATTTATTTATTTTATTTATTATTATATTTATACCCCGCTTATCTTTCATACGAAACTCTAAGCGGCTTACACGGGCGAACAAGCGCCAATAAACACACACAGTAATTATAAATTTACAACAAATAACTAAACCATTAAAACCCGGTGCATCCAAACCCGGCAATATAAAAGCTATCGACCAAGCACACACATAACATAAGACACTTAACATGGTTGCTTGGGCATTAAAGATGGCGGGACATAACGAAAAAAAAAAAAAGAGAGAAAATTCAGGGCTCGCCAAAGGCCTCTCGAAATAAATAGGTTTTTACAGCTTTTCGAAAGGCCAGCAGGGACTCTGCAGAGCGCACTTCGCTAGGGATGGAATTCCAAAGGGCGGGGGCTGCCACCGAGAAAGCCCGGTTCCGGGTGACCGATTTCCGGGCTTCTCGAGGAGTGGCAACCCGCAGCGAGTTTACCTGCCGAACAGGTCGGGCCGAGGTGGATCGCTGAGCGATACGCTCTGTCAGGTAGTCCGGTCCCAAGCCATGGAGGGTTTTATAAACTAAAACCAAGACCTTGAATCTAATCCGGGCCGCAACGGGCAGCCAGTGCAAGCGGGCCAGGACTGGGGTGATGTGGTCGTAACGACGCACACCAGCCACCAGCCTGGCCGCCGCATTCTGCACCCGCTGCAGACGCCGGAGAAGAGTCAAGGGCAACCCCATGTAGAGGGCGTTGCAGTAGTCCAGCCTCGAGATCACCAGTGCCTGGACCACTGTTCTCAGAGAGTCACCGTCCAGGTACGGGCGGATCTGGGCGATCTTGCGAAGATGGTAATACGCGGCCCTGGTAACCGACGCCACCTGGGCCTCCATGGTCAGCGCCGGGTCCAGGACCACTCCCAGATTCCGCGCCCTTTCCACAGGGAAACTCCCCCCAGAGAGGGAAAAGGGCCACCGTACCCAGACGGCGAGCCCCCAAAGAACATAACCTCCGTCTTCCCGGGGTTGAGCCTAAGCCTGTTCGCCCCGGTCCAAGCCAGCACGGCATCCAGGCACCCATCGAGGATCTGCACAGCTTCCACTGCAGAGGTGGAAAAGGAGAGATAGAGCTGCGTGTCAATCAGCGTACTGATGACTGCACACTCCAAAACTCCTAATGACCCCAGCCAACGGCCTTACATAGATGTTAAACAGCAACGGCGAGAGCGACGACCCCTGCGGGACCCCACAAGGGAGAACCCACGGGGCCGACAGCTCCCCCCCATGCTGAACATACTGGGGACGGCCCTCCAGGAAGGATCGGAGCCAACTGCAAGCAGTGCCCCCGATTCCAACCTCAGAGAGCCGATCCAGTAAGATACCGTGGTCGACGGTATCAAAGGCCGCTGACAGATCCAGGAGAACCAACAGGGTAGAGCAACCCCTGTCGGCCGCCCGGAGCAGGTCATCTTGCAGGGCGACCAAAGCTGTTTCAGTCCCCCGACGGGGCCTGAACCCCGACTGGCATGGATCGAGGCACTGCCGATCCTCAAGGTACGACTGCAGCCGGACCGCCGCCACCCTCTCGATGACCTTGCCCATGAACGGGACATTAGCGATCGGACGATAGTTGCCTAAATCGTCCGCCGCAAGGCCCGGCTTCTTAAGGATGGGCTTAACCACCGTCTCCTTCAGACAAGAGGGAAAAACCCCCTCGCTGAAAGAGGCGGTGGCGATGGCAGAAGCCCATTCAGCCATGGTCCCGCTGGCAGCTTTAATGAGCCAGGAGGGGCAAGGGTCGAAAGGAGTGGACGCCGGCCGGCAATGCGCCATAGCCCTGGAGGCCTCGACAGCGGAAACAGGCCCAAGCTCCTCCAACCGAGGCGACAAAGGCGGACCAGCAACCGGGGATGCCGGGGCAGTGCTACTGCAACCGGAGTCAAAGCCGGCACGGATGGCCTCAATCTTGGATCTAAAAAAGGCTGCGAAATTCTCACTACTGAAATCAGTAGGAGGAGGCCTAGCCAGACTAGGATTGGTGAGGTCTCGAACCACTCGGAAGAGCTCCGCCTGGCGGTTAGAGGCCTCACCAATTCTCACGGAGAAAAACGATGACTTGGCCTCCGTGATCGCGTTGGAGTAGCGACTAGTCTGGGAGTCAACGGCAGCCTTACTACTTGCCGTCCGGGTTTTTCTCCAGCTGCGCTCTAACCTTCTCCTCACCTGCTTCATTGCCCGGAGCTCCCCGTAAACCACGGTGAGCGCCGGGCTCGGCACCGGAGAAGGCGCTTAGGGGCGATCCGGTCTATGGTATTGGCAGCTGTTTCAAACCAATGGTTGGCCATAACCTCGGCCGGAGCGCCAGTCAGTCCTCCAGAAAGCTCCCCGAAGACCTCCTGGAACCGCTGAGGGTCCATCAGTCTACGGGGCGGGCTGAAGGCCACTGGTCCCCGCGAGGGGGACCCCGCCAGGGAAAAGAGAGCAGGTGGTGGTCCGACCATGACACAGGTAAGGAGATAAAATCCCCCACCTCCAGACTCGAAGCCCCCGACATGGAGGAAAACACCAGATCCAGGGTATGGCCTGACCTGTGGGTGGGACATACAACATGCTGGGACAGACACATGGAGGCCATGGTTTCCATGAATTCCAGAGCTGCGCCGGAAAGCCCACCACCAACATGCACATTGAAGTCACCCGCCACCAAAAGGCGCGGGGACCTCAAGTGTGCAGCCGCGATGAACTCCGCGAGCTCTGGTAGGGATTGGGCTGGGTTGCGGGGAGCACGGTAGCCCAGCACAATGCCAAATCTGTCCCGCTGCCCCACTGACAAGTGAAGGCATTCTAAACCCTGGCTAACCAATGTCGAGGTCCTGCTAACATGTAAAAAATCCCGATGGATGATGGCGACCCCCCTCCCCTCTGTCCCCCCGACCTTCCCACCCCCTGAACCAGATACCCAGGCGGGCAAAGCTGGGAGAGCGAAGCCCCCCCCATCATCACCCACCCAGGTCTCGGTAATGAAGGCCAGGTCAGCCCGCCCATCAGAGATGACATCATAAATAAATAAATAAATAAATAGCACTCAGGGGCTGGTAAAATGTCCCAAACCACTCCCAGGTGCCTTGGCTCCACACCCAAGGAGCATCTAGACCCGGGGGTATTCCCATTCGATCCTGTAACCGCAAGATCTGCAGCATCTTGGAGCTTGATGGGCTAAGATGATATTTAATATGGACTCACTGACATTTTTCCCCTGCACTACTCGCCACAGCAAGGATGCTAGCCTAGCAATGCGACCTGCTCCCCTTCTCCAGCCGATAACCTCAGCCTGCAGCCCCCTATGAATGTCATTTAAAAATATTTCCATCTCCAACTCAGAAAGGTGAACCCCATTCCTCCTAAAGAGTTTCTGGTGTTCCAGCCCCAAATTTGGGCCTCATGATGAGCCAGCTGCATGCCGCGCTGCCCAATAGATGAAACTGTGGCCAAGCAGTAGAATCTTCATCCTGAGTGGGAGTATCCTGGGACCTGCAACAGAAAGAAAGAAGGGGCCAGACCAGATCCTATGCCACCATGTGGTCACAGAAGCCTTGTGAAATTGGGATGTCCACCTGCCTATCCTCTTAATAGCTTCTGGTCTGTATCCTAGCATTGCAGCAATGGACGCTGCTCCAATACGAAATAAGTGAGTCCCAAAACGCCATCCTGCTAAACTGATGTGCTGGAGAGCCCCAAGCATCAACCACCAAAACTGATACCTATTCAGTGGTGTTCTATCCTGATGGCAAAACAAATAACCTTCCCCACCGTCCCATGCCACCATGTATGCATATAAAGCTCTAACCTTGCAGAGTTCTTCCAACTAACACTCCCCCAAGATCAAGTTGTCTCCCTTGCCCACTTGGTCCATCTTTGACCACCTAATGTGGATATGTACCCTACCCTCCACTAAACATATGTCAGCTTTCTGCAAAGCTACTCTCGACACGTCCGCCTCCCTAATGCAACCAGCTCACTGACCCTCAAAGCCTCCCCAAAAGCTAAGAGGGATGCTGCCCTAAAGAGTAACTGCTCATATTCATCCCTACAGAGTCCCTCCCACACCTTATTAATCTTCATCAATATCTTGGGAATAATGGTGAACTGCCATCTACTGATCGCCCCCTCTCCTTCCCATAACCATGCAACATTTTCCTAATGTAGTAGTCACCTGTACTGTCAGTGTAACCATCTACTTTGTCTTGAAATGCCAATACAGACATTTTTCCCTCAACTGAACCCGGTGCCAACCCCTTTCTATATGAGTAAATCACGAGCTGCTGCAAATGTTCCACTGGCACAGGCCATGCCGTGTGCAGCCCCACCAGTTTAACTGGGCAAATTCCTTAATTGCCAACTGCGAGATGCCAATGCTAAGCCTATGGCCCTTTGAGCCTCCTCCCTCCAATTTGTCATATCTCAATGCTTCTCCCTGTTCCTAAGCTGCCAGCACTAACTCTTGGAACAGACCCATCTGTTGGCAGGAGAGCATGTCAGCCACTCTATTGTTCAAACCCGGGACATGCCATGCATATACAACAGTATTAAATCAGAGGCATCCAAGGACAAATGCCCTCACTAAGGCTATTACTCTCTCAGACCTGGATGTCATCCTATTAATTATGTGCACCACCAGTGGATTATTGCACCAAAAATGGACCACTGGGTTAGTCCACTCTGCAGCCCATAGCCATAGCACCCCTACTATAGGAAAAAGTTCCAAGAAAGTTATGTCTCTAGTGATGCCCACCTGACTCCACTCCTCGGGCCACACCCCAGCACACCATCTTCCCCTAAATTAAATTCCAAATCCAAATCCTAACAAACCTGCCACATCTGTATGCACCTGGAACTCAGCTTGCAACCATATGTCCATCCTCCAAAATTACATGCCATTAAACTCTTCTAAAAACTGAAGCCATACCTCCAAATCTTTCTGCATCCATGCCGTGACCCTCGCCCTGTGCTGAAGTTGTGTGAACCCCACATGGCAAGGCAGAGACATCACAAGAATGCCCTACTGGGAGCCAGCACCTTACAGGCAAAATGCAAGTGGCCCACAAAGGTTTGTAACTCCATCAATGTGGTCCTCCTCCACCTCAACATCCCTTGCACTCAGACTCTAAGATAAACCAACTTGTTTTCTGGTAAGTGACTCAATTGGTCACATGTGTCAAGCCAAGAAAGTCAGTTGTGTCATAGGGCCCTCTGTTTTTTCTTTGGCCAATGGGAGACCCCGCTCCCCAGCCATCTCCTGGAAGCTCCTTAAAAAGGAACGTAAAAGGGAATCTGCTTGAAGGACCTCATAGCAAACATGTTCTAGATTAGAAAGCAGATTCCCATTCTTCTGAATCTTCCTCTTAGCATTTTCACCAAAATAAAAGTGAAAAGGATCCTGTTTCTGGAAATAAAATACCTACATCACAAAGGTGTTAAGGTTTTTAAGGACTAAGGTTTTGTGCAAAGTCTAGTTTCAGTTGTGGCAGTGTTGGGAGGAAAAAACATTTGTCCCATGAAGCACCATAACTGCCCAAAAGGGTGCCAGTTCACATCAAAACTCAAGAGTTGTATAAATCCATATCATCTCACACAGAACATCCCAGACCTGTTCAAACCCTACTGCATATGAAAGCAGCATCTAAATAGCCATAGATTTTGGAAAATTGTATCACAGTCCCAATGAATAAACATACCCTAATACTGCCAGCATGTTATTAAATCTGGAGTGCAAAATAAGATCTCCCTGAGGATTTTATCCCACAATGAAATAATAGAGATAACAAGTGCCCCATGAAGTAGAATCTTAAAATCTATCCATTGACAGTTATATACATGTGGGCCGAGGTGGAAGGGAAATGGTGTAATATTCCTTCTATTTTTATATTTGGAGTTAAGCCAACAAGCTAAATTGAGGACCATCTGGAGATGAAATGTAATGCAGAGGGCCAACAAAAACATAATTACAACAATTGGCCTAGAAATAATGAGAGAATTTATTAAGAACACGACGAGCAAGACTAGCCAGAAAAAACTCAACTTCCATTTCAAATTCTACCTAAGTGTGGGAAATGGAGAGAAGATTTCCTCATGTTAAGGCTCCGCATGACTATTCAGAAAGACAGGGCATAATTTATGCTAGTCCCTTAGGCAAGGTACTGCAATCATGCTTGAAATTCTTCTCATTTGCTGGCATTAAAAAAACAACAACACCCTATACTGCTTCAAAGGCGTAGACTGAAATGCCTTCCAAGAATCAAAGTTTGTTTTGCAACATGGTGTTGCTGCAGACATGAAAGGAGATGTTAGCTGTTGCACAGCTCAGCAGGAGCATAAAAGGATCAATACTCCAGCTCAGAGGTGCTGTTAAAAGGGAAAGGACCCTGCAGTGGCCTGACTGGAAGGATCTATTGATTACGCATTAAAGATTAAGAAAAATTCACTCGCAGACATTTTTAAAAAGAAAAATATCTCAACATGAGCATTGCACCGAGCCTAGTAACTGCTCTCTGAGATTTCTGATTAAAATAAACATGATTTGTTTAAAGAGGAAGCTCCCCTGAAGCTCAGTTTACCTTTTGTCCTTTTTTCCTGCCCCATCCATTGATATGAGGCCTATCCAGATGTTAAAATCATGTAAAAAGAGGTGGGCATGAAACAGAAAACCGATGGTGTGGGTTCTTCTGTTTTGGGCCCACCCTTGGTTCAGTTCGGTTCAGGTTTGTACAAATTTTTAAAAAACATCTGTATGAACCCAAACTGAGCTGAACCGGTTCGGGTCTGACTTACTGGGTGGAGGTGGCGGCAGTAGCAGCGATTCTGGCTTCATTTTAAAGCGCTGACTGTGCAGATCCTGGGGCCAGTTGGCACTTATTTTATTTATTTATTTATTTTTCTTGGTTTTAGAGCACCGACCAAGCAGCCCCTAGGGCCAGGTCGGTGCACATTTATTTATTTATTTATTTATTTATTTATTTATTTATTTATTTATTTATTTATTTATTTATTTATTTATTATTATTATTATTATTATTATTATTATTATTATTATTATTATTATTATTATTATTATTATTATTATTTGGTTTTAAAAATCCCCAGCCAGGGGCTTTTTGAGGCACTGGCTTGGGGACAGCGCCTCTTCAGGCCTCCCTTCCCCCACCGAGTTCCATATGGATGACTAGCATGTTGTCTCTAATAGTCTATTCTTCAGCAAGGTGCTGGACCAATTGGTAGGTTTTCTTTTTTGGATGAGATAGATTTGCTAGATCCATTTTATTCTGGCTTCAGGGCCAACTATGGGGCATAGACACCTTTGATCACATTAGTGCATAAAATATACCAGGAACTGGACAGTAGGAGTAAGTGCCTCTTAGTTTTGGTGAAGCTTTTCCAGTTTTCAATAACATAGATCTATGGTGTCCTTATGTCTGCTATATTGGTTTTGCTTCTTCCTGGAGGGTCAAGCTCAGAATGTGGCCCTTTGGGCTCTGATTTAATAACCCCAAAAGTTGGCCTTGGAAGTCCCTCAGACTTCTCTTTTGCCCCTCTCCCCATGCTATTAATAGCTAGATGAAATCAAAGGTAAAGGTTGTTTAGAGTTTCTGCCTTCAGGTGCCACTGTATGCTCTCTTTGTCCTTTCAATACAAACCCAAAGAAGCTGTTTTTATTTTAGACTGGCATCTACTGTCAGCGACGTACTGGATAGCTGAGTCTAAACTAAAGATTAGTCAGAGAAGGTAGAATGAGAATAGCAAACCTGTGCTAAGTGGGTTTGTGCTTCACTGAAAACACCGGTTCACAGCTTTGTCATGAACCTGGATTAATTTCTGAGTCTGAATGCTGAGATCTTAGCAAAGATCAGGATGGCATCTGCTATATCCAGTTTACTACAATGTGTTCTACTTGGGGTGACCGGGTAGACTGGAGCTGACAAAAGGGAGAACTAAACTTCCTCATAAAAGCCACCAAGGAATGAGGTCTAATAGAGAGTTGTAACAGTTCTAACATTTTAGTGGGCTTGTAAGCAGCTTTTTTAAAAAATAATTATTTATTTATTTATAAAAGAACAGATAAAACAGCAAAATAACGTAAGAATAAAAAATAACAAAACAACAGTATACAAAAATATAATATAATATATAGACATAAACCCAGTGCAACCCACCCCCCTCGGGACTTAAACAAGATTACAACTTCATGGTATTGACCAGCCTGTTTCTCTCCACTTAGAGTACATAGTAGATAAGCGGGGTATAAATCCAACAAATAAATAAATAAATAAATAAGTACGGTACATTGAGTCTTCTCCAGGTGTATACCCCTTGTGTTTTTGAAATACATATACGAATAATTTATCCCATATTACATTAAAATCATTAGATTTGCTCAACCCTTTCCTAATTTTAATTCCATAGGTCAATTTATCATTAATTATTATTATATATATAATATATATATATATTCTCAAAATTTGCAATCTGGCATAATGCTAGAAGGGGCATGGTGGCTCAACAGGCTAGAGCGCTGAAAGTGTCAGCTGCAAAATCAGCAGCTCTGCAGTTAGAATTCCAGGTGTCACACAGTGGTGATCTTCCATTGTTAACCTTAGCTCCTGCCAACCCAGCAGTTTGAGAGCATGTAAATGCAAGTAAATAAATAGGTAGTTAATTTTTTTAAAAGAAAGAATTAACATTCACTTGTGAAGGGGGTGTTTAGATTTCCTGGAAAAAGTAAAGGGTTAATGAAAACTGCAAATGAAATAATATATACAGGAAATCATATCAATTTCAGTTTTTAAAAATAAACGTGAAAATAAACATATAGCAAATTTAAAATTCATCTAAAATCTGTACTGAAAACTGAGATCCTATATATGCTCTGCCTAATTTTATATTTTGTTGTTTTTTTCAGAAAGTGTTTTTAAAAATAAAATCCTAATGTTAGCTGGTTTTACAATAGCATATTTCCTTTAAATTGAAGGAAGAAATAAAAACAGAGAATTATGCAGGCAACTAAAATGGCATGAACGTGTTAGGTGGGATAAAGCATATGTTAGATAAACAGTATGGGACAATTTCCACGTTGTTGATCTTTCGTGAGTGCCTAGATACTGTTGTTGAAATGAATTGGTGTCTATAAGATGAGACATGTAAGCAGAAGCTAAATCTGCTTTATGAAGTATCAGTAAAAGCTAAGCAGGTGTGAAATCTGTGTTCATGTATTTAAATGAATTATTTACAGCTTCCTAAGTAAAATAAATAGGATTTATAGCCAGTTAAATGCACAGGTTTAAACATGGGAGATTTAATAACAGCAGCTTCATCTGCATAAACAGTAGGCATCAGTAGAGCCTAGAAATATATAAAAAAATTAGTTACAGCCATAGTTACTATTCGATATCTTGATTTGATTATTAACCAAAAATGGAATATGTAACAAAGAAATCAAAACAAAGCAGAAGAAAAGAAATGTGCCACTTATGTAATGCCCTATGGTGCTTAAAGTACTGTCTCTGCAGTTTACAATTTAATTATGCAAGCTACACATTTTGTCCCCTCCCGTGTCAGCTGGGTACTCAGTTTACTGACCCCAGAAGGATATAAAGTTGAGTCAACCTCAAGCCAGCTACCTGAGTCCAGTAACAAACTTAGGTCATAAGCAGAGTCTTCACTGCAGTACTGCAGATGAGCCAATGTGTTATGAGTGAATGTTGGGAGGGCAGTCCTGAAAGATCTAGAGCAGGGGTCCTCAAACTTTTTGAACAGGGGGTTGGTTCACTGTCCCTCAGAACTATTGGGGGCTGGGCAGTGATGGCAGTGGTGGGGGCAAGGGAACTGAAGGGGAGGGTTGGGACAAGTGGCGGCGGTGGCAGTGGTAGGACAAGGGAACTGAGAGGGGGAGGGTTGGGGCAAGTGGCGGTGGGGTGAGTGAACATAGGACAGAGGGTTGGGGCAAGCAGTGGCAGTGGCAAAGGCAGCAGCAGTGGGGGGGGTGCAAGGAAACCAAGGGGGAAGTTTGGGGCAAGAGGTGTTGGCGGCTGTGGCGGCAGCAGGGGGAAATGGGGGAGGCAATCCCATTTTAAACTGCCCCACGCATGGCTGGCACACCAGTCATCTGGGCCGTGTTGGGGGGAAGCAGGGGAAGCCCTCCCATTTTAAACTGCCCAGCATGTGGCCAGCACACCAGTCATCTGGGTTGCGGCGGGGGGAGCCCTTCCTTTTTAAAATGTCCCACATACAGCTGGCATGCCAGTCATCTGGGCAGCAGTGGGGGGAAGCCGTCCCATTTTAAATTGCCCCGCACACAGCCAGCACACCAGTCATTTGGGTGGTAGTGGGGGAAGCCCTCCCATTTTAAATTGCCCCAGGTGCAGCCAGCATGGCAATCATCTGGGCAGTGGGGGGAAGTCCTCCCATTTTATAATGCCTTGTGCACAGCCAGCATACCAGTCATCTGGGTGGAGGGGAGGAGCCCTCCCATTTTAAAATGCCCCAAACACAGTGCAGCACGCCAGTCATCAGAGCAGTGGTGGTGGGGAAGCACTCCCATTTTAAAATGTCCGGTGTGTGGCCGGTGCGCCAGTCCTCTGGGTGCCAGGGGGAAGATTCACAGCCCACAGCTTTGAACTGCCAACTGCTTAGGACTAGAGATGGGCACGACTTAGCGGTATTCCCGTTTCCGTTACTCGTATCCGTTACTCTACGGAAACGGTAACGGGAATTACTCCGCCAGAATTCGAGCTCGAACCGACGAACGAACAATTTGGTCTGATTTGTCGTGCTCGTTACTTGCATCGCGGCGATCGCGCAATGCCAAGCAGCACAGAAAAAAAGTTTTTAAAAGTTAAAAAAAACCGATTCCCAGCCCTAAAAGTAGGTGAAAACTGTCTGAGGGCACCTACCAGGCCAGAAGGGTGTTTTATTTGGGGGGGGTTCCCCGCCCCCCTCTCCTTGGCTATTGCTACTGCTGCGCTGCTGGTACCAGGCTGGGAGGGCGCATCCATTTGCCATGCAGTGCGGGGGATCCAAAATGGCGACCACAATATTTTTTTTGAAATCGTTGCCCAAAACCCCACCAAAGCACCACAGAAACATGCGAAAATTAGCTATTTTAAATGCTTGAATTTTTACAGTAGCAGCAGTGGTTTTTTCTTGCAAAAAAAAAGTCTCCGTTGATTTTATTTTATTTTATTTTATTTTATTTTATTTTATTTTTTTACACCTGCACATTTGCAATGATGGGCTCGCCCATGGGAGTGGACCATGCAAAATTTTCCACCAATCGCATGGCCACTTGGCCAGGTTGACCACAGAGACTTCTGGGATGTGCCAATCGGGCATAAACAGCCCAGTAATCGTAGCCCAAACCCGAACCCTAAGCCTAAGCCTAACCCATACGCCAGTACACTGTCCTTCTAAGTGGGTCAGAGAGGCACCCAGAGGTGCACCCCAATACTCACCCTAACCTCACCCGTAACTACCCTAACCCTAGCCCTTGTGCTAACCCGTCTTAACCCTAAGCCAGATCTACTTGCATTGCACTACATGCAAGTACATGAGACACAGCGGGTGCAAAGAGTCTGCCAGTCCATCACTTGTGGCTCTGGCTGACTCCTGCAGCTCCCTCCAGGAGCCCACTATCCCCCCCCAAACCAGTACTAACGACAACGAAAAAACAAAAAAACGAACCGACTAATTTTTGTGAAATTTCGTGAAAAACGGAAACGAGCCGAAACGGACTGCCTCCGACACACGACAACTCGAAAACATCATTTTCCCTAGTCGTGCCCATCTCTACTTAGAACTGCTTCACCAATAGAAGCAGCAGTGGAGGCTGATTCGCTCGCCCACTTTTAAAGTAGTGTGTGTGTGTATGTGGGAGGTCTGTAGTTCCTCCGCGGGCCAGTTTCAGGGCTCTGGAGGACCGTATCTGGCCCGTGGGCTGTAGATTGAGGACCCCTGATCTAGAGAGACTCTTAATGTGTGTGAGGGGGTTATGCCAAATGACTGCCATCTATTTAACCAGCATGGTTGGGAAGGACATTTTAATTAACACCAGAGGTGAAATCTGAAACAAAGATTCCAATAGCCCTCAGTCTGAAATGTACTTTTAACAATCTGCCCAAGATTTGTGGAAATTATATATTTTTCTCCACTGTCTACCATCCATTGTGATGCCCGGCTGTATGGATTGACAACTAGCTTCCCAGTACCATTTTTAGTGGTCTGATACCCTTGTTTTTGGAGACACCGTAAGGATGAATAACTGAAGACTAGTTAGACTGGAGATATGGTCAAAACCAGAGTGAATTGTGGGCATTTGAGGAAACCCAAGGCTACTACAAAGCAAATGAAGAAGTCCCTGTTTATCCCTGAGGCATAACAACACAAAAGCAAACCCATTCAGCAGAATTTAAAGTCATACAGTAGGCTAAACCTCTGGAGCTAAAGGAGAAGGAAAGTGACAGATGAAAACCATCCCCATAAAGCTCACACCAACCACCACCACCACCACCACCACCACCACCACCACCACCACCACTACTACTACTACTACTACTACTACTACTACTACTACTTTTATTATTATTATTATTATTATTATTATTATTATTATTATTATTATTATTATTATTATTATTATTATTATTATTATTATTATTAACCACACAGCTAACTATGCTGGATTTTGTAATACAAATCACTAGTCGAACGCTTCCCAAGCATTTATGACTATGTGATGTATCAGCAAATTATGCGAGCATATCCCAGTTCAGGAATCCATTCTACCATCCCTCTCAACATCAGCTTCCCATGACTGGGTTTCCTGATTTCAACAATACTGTGGAGTAAGACTAACATTTCCAGCCTCCCTGTTGGTGCTAAATTTATAGGAGGGAGAAGCACCATCTGGTTGCTAAACATAGCGTTAAATTCAATCCTAGCTTGTATTTCTGGGCATGTTGTCAGTAATAAAAAAGCTAAGACTATGTATGAGGCAGGGATGGAGAAACCTTGGTTTTCCAGATGTCTTCGCTGGCAAAAACATCTGGAAGGCCAAAAGTTCCCACCATAGAAGAAAGTAAGAGTAAGCTTCTTCTTCTTTGACTTAACATGGCATAGATGCCTCCTACCTTTGACCACCACCAGTGGGGCATGGATGCAGGGGAGTGGTATCAGGAGACAGATATTTAGTCTCATGCACTCCCAGATGTATCTAGTGGGGCCACTGTGAGATACAGGAAGCTGGACTAGATGGGCCTTTGGCCTGATCCAGCATGGCTCTTCTTATGTTCTTATGCTCTTATGTTCCCCCCAGCCTCACAGATGTATTTGGTGGGTACACGAGAGAAGGCCTTCTCTGTCACTGTTCCCACACTCTGGAAATCCCTCCCACAGGAAGCCTGGCTGGCTGCATCTTTGCTGTCTTTCCACAAGCAGGCAAAGATCTTTCGTTTCAGAAAAGCTTTTTTAAAAAATTGGCAGCCTGAGAGTGGTTTTTAAAATGGCTTGTTATCTGCTGTTCTAAATATGTTTTAATATTTATTTTATTTACAGTTTTAACATGTTTGTTTAATTCTTTTTCGTATGTATTCTTTAAGTGTTTAGCTTTTAAATGCTCTCCTTTTAATTATATAAGCCACCTTGAATCCTTTTTAAGAGGAACAGTGGGATGAAAATATTCTAAATTAAATTAAATATATAAATTTAATTCAATAGAAGGTGCATTAAACTTAATTACAG
Source organism: Phrynocephalus forsythii (assembly GCA_029282475.1). NCBI lineage: Eukaryota > Metazoa > Chordata > Lepidosauria > Squamata > Agamidae > Phrynocephalus > Phrynocephalus forsythii. The sequence goes on along the minus strand of JAPFRF010000001.1, from coordinate 176,421,037 downwards.
TGCAGTGCATTAGCTGCTTTCCCTGCTTGGGATTATGAGGGAATAGAGATGGGCATGACCAGAAAAAAAATTTTTTTGAGTTGTCATTTTTCGGGACGGGTCCGTTTCGGGTCGTTTCTGTTTTTCGCGAAAATTTTCAAAAATTTGTCGTTTCATCGTGTTGTTTGTCGTTTGTCGTTACTGCCGCGATTTAGCGCGACTTGACTTCCCAGAGCATGGGGTTAGGGGGTAAGGGCTAGGCTTAGGGTAACGGTTAAGGTTAGGGTGGGTTAGTGGGCTGTACCTCTGGGTGCCTCTGGCCCACTAAGAACACAGTGTACTGGCGTATGGGTTAGGGTTAGGGTTAGGATTAGGATTAGGGTTGGTGGGCTTTTTATGCCCTCTCTGGCACATCCAGAAGTCTCAGCAAAACCTGGCCATGCGATTGGTGAAATGGCTCCAAAAATTTGCATGGTCCCATCCCATGGCGAGTCCATCATTGCGCGTGCGCAGGTGTAAAAAAATAAAAATAAAATAAAATAAAATAAAATCAATGGAGACGTTTTATTGCAAGAAAAACCCACTGCTGCTACTGTAAAAATTCAAGCATTTAAAATAGCTAATTTTCGCATGTTTCTGTGGTGCTTTGGTGGGTTTTTGGACCACGATTTCAAAAAAAATATTGCAGTCGCCATTTTGGATCCCCCTGCACCGCATGGCAAATGGAGACGCCGAGGATGCCCCCTCCCAGCCTGGTACCAGCAAGTCTCAGCAAAACCTGGCCATGCGATTGGTGGAATGGCTCCAAAAATTTGCATGGTCCCATCTGATGGCCAGCCCATCATTGCGCATGCGCAGGTTTAAAAAATAAAAATAAAATAAAATAAAATAAGATCAATGGAGACGTTTTGTTGCAAGAAAAACCCACTGCTGCTACTGTAAAAATTCAAGCATTTAAAATAGCTAATTTTCGCATGTTTCTGTGGTGCTTTGGTGGGTTTTTGGACCACGATTTCAAAAAAATATTGCGGTCGCCATTTTGGTTCCCCCCCGCACCGCATGGCAAATGGAGACGCCGAGGATGCCCCCTCTCAGCCCGGTACCAGCAGCCCAGGACAGGAGGGGGGGAAGGCTGGAGTGGGGACCCCCCCCCCAGAAACCACCCCTCTGGTAGGTGCCCTCAGGCAGGCATATTTTCACCTGCTTTTTTGGCCGGGAATGGGGGGGGGGAGTTATTTCTAAAACTTTTTTTCTGTGCCGCTTGGCATCGCGTGATCGCTGCGATGCCAGGAACGACAACGACAAATCAGACCCAATTTTTCTTTTGTCGGTTCGAGTTCGGGTTCTGACGGCTTAATTGTCGTTTCCGTTTCCGTTGCGTAACGGAAACGAGTAACGGAAATGGAAATGAGAATTTCGCCAAGTCGTGCCCATGTCTATGAGGGAATAATGTTAAAAGAGGCCCCACGTGTGGCTACTTCCATGTCACCAAGAGAGGCAACTGTGTATCACAAAGAGTCTGCTTGTGGGGCCATGGCCAAACCAACTCAACTCTCTCTTTAACATTTACTTACAGATGCAAACATTGGTACACTAAATTCCAAAACCAAGAAGCATCACTTTTTTAAACTACAAATCCCAGAACTCCTGAGCCATCTCTATGCCCACAGGGGCATTCTAGATATTGTCTTCCAAGTCCAACAAGGCAACTTTTCCGAGCTCAGTTGACCTTTTAGTTCATTCCCCCTAGCTTACATGAGCCTCTTGCATGAGGAAAGGAGATATTAATCAGCATGTCATGATTTGCCTATTAATCATTTGATTTCCTAGCCACAACGTTTTAAAAAGTATCCTTCATGAAAAGCACAACACTGGGATAACCCTGTTCTCATGCTTCCTCTGTGAGGCATCTTTCCTTGAGGTCTGTGTCAGGACCAGAATGGGAACCCTGACTCCCTAGACCCTCTCTCTTGGAGCCTTGACCTTTCTTTCAGCTTGCTAATGAACGTGACACTTAGCATCAACTACAATGATGTGTGTTTTGACTGGAATACCCTTCCATTCCAATCTGGCAGGAGTTGGGTTACCATAAACAACACATAATGCAGGGACCACAGAGGCCTCCTGATCAGATGGTAATGAAATCTTAGCCCACAAGCATGACTTCAGCTAGATTTCCAGTGGTGGCAGAAGAATAAACAAACCTCTATTATCATTTCAGATAGTTACATTAGTGGGGCCCCTGAGCTTTCTACAAATATGGGATTAGTATTGAAAACCATAGCTTTTCTCATATGCATTTTCTCCCATATGGATTAGCCTTGGTGGAAGAGTAGCTGGAGCATATGTTAGAATATAGCAAGCATTCCTGCAATGTAGTCATCCTTTCCTTCTTTGTCTTTCTTTTTTTTAAAAAGGCCCAGAAAAAAAGAATAGAAAGCCATTTCCATTCACCTATCTCTTCCTACCAAGCATGGAAAAGTGGAATTACATCAACATGCTGCCATTGTCTCCCCCGATTCCATTTTCCAAAAGATCAGATATGGCCATAGAGCACCTGCTTATATACACTTGCTTCACACACACAAACTTTAATACTTCAGGAAAGTAAACTTTTTACTTCAGGAAAGTAAAGGCATTTGTTGACAACTCTGTGCTTGTGGAACTCACTATGAGCAATGTGATCAACAGAGGCCTTTCTTTTGGTATCACCATCATCACAGGTACACAGTGTTAACTCTACTTAATGAGATTAATTCATTCTGAGGGCATCCTCAGAAGTTGAACTACTCGTATGTTGAATAGTTGTTTCCCATAGGAATGCATTGAAAATGCATTCCTATGGGAAGGCTATCCCAACCCCCAACCCCTCTCAATCAAGGACAGGCAAAGGCTGCTTTCCCCAGCCCCACCAGACAGCTGACTTTGACGGGTTGGACCTGACAAAATTGGCTGGGGGTGCGGAGGTTATGAGTGCTGCTCTCTGCTCTGTACTACAGCTGACTTTGACAGCTGTGTTTTCCTCAAGAGCAGTGTTCGCTGCCAATCACCACCTCCTCCTTCCTCTTGGTTGCTTCGATCTCTGCAAAAGAAGATCCCTGGGACTGGTGCATGTTTGCATGGCTCTGGCAGGTTGGAAGGGATTCACTGGGATGTGTGCATGTTTGGATGGCTTGGGGGGGGAGGCGCATCCCTCCCAACACACCTGAGCCACATGAACATGTACCGATCCCGGGGATGTGTGCATGTTTGGGTGGCTCGGGTGGGTTGGGGGGGGCACACCTCCCTCTCAAACTGCCCAAGCTGCACAAACATGCACTGATGCTGAGGACATGTGCATATTCAGGTGGCTCGGGTGGGTTGGGGGGACGTGCACCTCCTTCCCAACCCACCTGAGCCACATGAACCTGCACCGATCCCTGGTGTTCACATGGCTCCAGTGGGTTGGAAGCGAGGTTCTGGGATGTGTGCATGTTCAGGTGGATGAGGTGGGTTGGGAGGAGGCACACATCCCTCCCAACCTGCCTGAGCCATGCAAATCTTGCACCAATCCTGGGAACATATGCATGTTCAGGGAACTCAGGTGCAAACATGTATATCTCTGCGCCGAGACTCCAATGAGGAGGAGGAGGAGGAGGAGGAGGAGGAGGAGGAGGAGAATGGCTGGCTCCTTTTATTTTTCCACTGCATGAGCACCCTCGCTGGTACAGCGGGAAATTCAAAAGGATCCAGCCCTCCACCAATCTCCTTCTCAGGCAGGCAAGTGTTGAGTGGCCCTAGCTGGGAGAAGGGAGGGGGAGGAGGGAATGGCAGAAGGGAGCAGGCAGAGGTTTTAAAAAAAACTGCTCCCTTCTGCCTTTCCCCTCTCCCTCGACGCCTCCCAGCTGGGGCTTTTTGACAGATCAGCACCAGGCAAGCCCCAATGCTTTCCTGGCTCAGAAGGAGAGCAGTGGAGGGCTAGAGTGTTTTGTATTCCCCACCACATCAGCAACCTCATTGGTGCAGCAGGAAATTCAAATCATTAAAAATGGATTTCTGGCCATAATTCAAGTTTTTTCAGAAATCCATTTCTAATGATTTGTCTGTAAGTCTAATTGCTCGTAAGTAGAGCTGCTCGTAAGTGGGGCTTCTCATAAGTGGAGGTACCACTGTACTTGGTGGGACACAGGAGACAGCCTTTTCTGTTGCAGTCCCCAGATTCTGGAATTCCCTCTTTGGGAAGCCAGGCTAGCTCCGTCTTTGCTGTCCTTCTGCAATCAGACAAACACCTTTCTCTTCAGGCAGGCTTTTCCTAAGTGACTGACTAGCAGAGAGTAAATTGAGTGGTTTATATTTTGTTTCTTCTCAACCAATTTTGTTTGTTGGTTTGTAATGCTTTTATCTAACATTTTAATATAATGGTATTAATTGTTCTTTAATATTTGAATCATTCACTGGTTTGAGTTTTTTTTTTAATACTGCATTTTAATGCTGCAAGTTGCCTTGGGATCTGTTTAAGGAGAAAGGTGGAGTATGTCTAAATAAATGAATGATTTTCCTAACCCTCCCCATGAGATTCTGCAGGGTAGGAAGCAACTACTGTGTTTGTAATTTGATCTTAGGCCATGGTCCTACCAGCATTTTCTGCATAGTTTCCCGGCAGCGAAATGTGCAGAAAAATATTGTGTGCTAACCACGAAGAGAAGTAAATTCCAGTCCAGGCTGACCACGCCCCTGGAACAGCAGTTTCAGTGAAGTTTCCTAAACCACCACCAGGGGCTGGATTTAGAAACTTCACTTGAAAATGCATACTTACTTGCTTCTGTAACCATGACAGGACCCAGAATAGGAAAATATTACACAGAAGAGAGGACACTGACTGCACATTAAAAACCATGTGACCACCTGAAAAATTTCATGCAGAAAACTATGGTAAGACTGTGGCCTTAGTTTGGCATTTTCACAGTGTTGCAGATCTCCAACATTTTGGGACACAAACATGTGCATAGACAGATACTAGACCCCATGTTGGAGAAGATTTAGAGAAAATATCAGGATGTGGCTTTATTGTAGTTGGGAACACAAAGAAAAAGAGAGAGAGAGAGAGAGAGAGAGAGAGAGAGAGAGAGAGAGAGAGAGAGATGAACAGATTTTTGGGGGGCAGGGGGAGGATGAAAAATATTGCTGGAAAACACCTGTCTTGGCCCAAGTTTGGATTACAGCCCAGGAAAGTTCCACTGAAGAGTATGGGAATTATTACAACCTAATGAGCACCAATTAAGTTTACAACGTCATGGCCACAATCCAAGGGAGCTGGGCACTTCCACAAAAGAAAACTGTACGCGCAGTTGGAGACGTCGCTGCTGCTTTGCCAACATTCTTTGCCTCAACATGGCGGTTTGGCATCTGCAGAGTTTGTTTGCATAAATTATTCTACTGAAATGCTTACAACAGGAAGGTGAGCAAAGATTATAGTTCACATATGGCAGATTAATACTTTCATGCCTTTACATTTTTTTTTCTTGTTGCCTGAGATTAAGACAGCATTGTTGCAGACTTTTGAATTTTAATTAAATTCCTCAATCTGTGCAGCAGAATTTCAGGGAGTCATGTAGAAGAATAGTTTCAAGTTCTCCAGTTTAATCTCCCTCTTTTTTTCTATCAACTGACACTTAGTCGCAATAACTCCCACTGAGACATTATTAATAGAAAGAAACAAAAAAAGGTTTCATTTACTTACAGTAAACAGATAACCAGAAGCTAATAGCATGGCTGACTGCTTGCAACAAGAGTTCTCAAAAGACTCACTGCTTTCCACAAACTAAAGAGAGCGGGAAAGTTACAGAGCAGAGAGGTGGCACTCTCTTTGAATCAGATGCAGGGAAGAACTTTACAGTCACCTCACCCGAAAAAAGGATTCTCCCATTTACACCTCCTAGAGTCTGCATGCAAGGTTGTAAAAGTCCAACAAGTATCAACTGGAACCTAGAGAAAGAGCCATTCTACAAGTGACTCATCAGGCTAGTTGGAAAACCTTGCTTCTCTCCTTTTCCCTCATACAAATATCTGTTTGTGTACCGTCATGTGCATATGTTCCCGCGACCCCACCCCCAGTATCCTGTTGCTGAGCCCAAGAGAATAAGGTTGCACTGAAAGGCAGTGTAGTTAGACCTCTAGTACTAGCAGCTGTGCAAGACAGCTGAGGGGCTAGTCTCCCTTCCCCAAAAAGATTCCTGGACCCATTCCCCCAACCGTTTTAGCAATGTTGTTGGTTGTTGTTTTTGGTTGTTGTTGTTGTCATTGTCATTTTTGTCATCATCTTAGAACTGCAAAACAAGAACAGATCCCCTGGCTTAGTGAGTCCAGCCCCTGTCAAAGGAGGCGCAGTGGAGCATTGAAATTCCAAACACTGCCAGAGACCTAAACCACTGAGTTATTAGGACATGTGAATATCTGTACACATGCACTCATGAAAGAATGTGTGTGTGTGTGTGTGTGTGTGTGTGTGTGTGTGTGTGTGTGTGTGTGTGTGTGTGTGTGTGTGTGAAGAGAGAGAGAGAGAGAGTAAAAAGGACCTACAGACCATGCACTCCTGAATCTACAACTACACTACTGCCTTGCCATGCCTTGGATAAAAGCAAAGCAAAGCAAAGTGTTCTGCTTATATACCACCCCATACCATTCAAGTAGTCTCTGGGAAGTTTTACAGTTTAGTTAAAGTATGAAGGCTACACATTGCCCCTCCTCCAGCAAGCTTTACTGATGGAAGGTTGAGTCAACCGTGAGCCTGCTACTTGGGATTGAACCCCAGGCCGTGAGCACAGTTTTGCCTGCAGTACAGGCATTTAACCACTGTGCCACGAGGCTAAGATAAATGGTGGCATACCTTTGGCACTCCAGATATTTTGGACCACAACTCCAACAGTCCAGATTGCCATTGGTAATCTAGGCTCGGAACTCTGGGAGTTGTGGTTCAAAATATCTGGAATGCCGATAAAAACAGCAGTGTGGTCAGGTAGGTGGGGAATAAACACTGTCTGATGAGGTTGATATCTCAAGCCTCACTTGGGTTCTGTAAGTAGACTTTACAAAAGAGATTTGGGCTTTCCCTGGGCAGTAATCTCTTTTGGCTTTGACTCCTTTTGTTACAGCAAATGCTGGCAAATATTTTGTTTCAATTTTCAGTATTCTGAAGCCCAGAAACATTAACACTAACTTCGGGGAAAGGTTGGAGATCACTAACTTCCCCAAAGACAGCTTCAGCAGCTGAACTATATCTTCTCTGGCAACATATAAATATTTATTATCAATACAGTATTTATTTATTTCTGAACTTCTAGACCATCCATCTGGCCAATGGTCACTCTGGGCAGGGTACGGCAATTAAAGAAACTATACAAAAAGTGCAGAAAAGGACAATAAAGCAAAAATTAGTTGAACGGCTCCAGGTGCTACCTTGAACACAAAGTGGAGCATTTAGCAATGGAATAATTTAAAAAGCCTGCCTAAACAGGACAGTTTTGAAAGAAAGAAAGAAAGAAAGAAAGAAAGAAAGAAAGAAAGAAAGAAAGAAAGAAAGAAAGAGAAAATGTCAAGGGAATTCTTATGGGTGTGGGGTGTCTTGCTCTTACCTTGCAAGATGGCTGAGAGTGTGTGTGAATGCTCTCTCTTTGTACAGCCATCCCTCTGGCGTTCTGCAGCCTCCCCAAGACTCCCACACTTAATTAAGTCCAAATGGAGATGTGATGTGGTTGCTTGTCCTATGGGTATTTTTCAGAGCAGGAAGCATTACTTGCTTCTCTGTGTAGGAAGTTTCCTAAGGTCTTTCTGGCTTGGATTGCAGCTGCAAAATGTTCTAAGTAATAAAAAAGAGAGTGCATATGTTGGAGTTTTGTTCGCAACCTTTTATGTTTTCTGAGATTTGTGTTACTGGCAGGGACTTTATTGTACTATAGGGTAATTTTCTGTTGTCCATCACTAACCAATTATTCTTTCCAGCTTTTGATTTCAAAGAGTGCCCTGCCTCTTTGCTGAGTGCTCTTTCCCTTTCTTTCCTAGGCTGGTGGCAGTTGTTCACTGTTGATCTGTTCAGCTGGTTGCAGTAAAGAACGCAGCACTACACAAGTATGTAATTTCAAACAACTGTAAGGAAAGACATGCTTTTTATTCTTTCGCCTTCAGATGTCTCAGAGAGACTGAGTTATGGGGCTAGTTAATGAGAAACGGGTGGACTATTTATGGAACCTGTGGCTACTTTCCTCAATACCTCTACTGAATAGCAAGAGAGAATTTCATCAAAAATTCAAAACTCAGCAACAGCACATACCTTGAAATACCTAGGATCACAGTAGAATCATAGTAGAATTACCTGTTCCACTTTTGTATTTGGTTTCGTGACGGCTACACGGCTCCTTAACGTGTTTTGCTTCAAATAGAAACATTAAAAGCTAGGGCTGGAAAAGACTGTAGGGGCTATCATGGCCAGCTCCTAATACCTTTCATTGGTAAAGTAGTAAAGTAAGCATCATTACCAAAGGAAGATGCCCAGAGAAGGTGGCAGGGAAACTGTCTTTTGTGGGGAAAGTTTCCACAGGGAACAAAACTTAAACGATTTAGGTTTCTGCACAACATTAATTCAAGCAGGTAGAGAGGCAGGATGTGCCGGAAGGCACCTCATTCTGTCTTGCTTCCTTCGAACCATTGTAGTGCTTGGTCACCTTGGGTTTAAAAATAGATTGCCTTCTTCCACCTAGACAATGTTGTAAGCCCTTCGAATGCCTTCAGTGTAAGGATAATGAGCGTGCATAGTTGGGGACAGTGCAGCTTCTCTTTTGCCCTTGTTCATGTTTTGTAATCAGAATGAACTGTTGAGCAAAGATATCATGGCTCAAGGAGGAGGCCCATATTTTGCCTCCAGAAGCCCATAGCGTCAATCGTGCTGTAATGCATAATTTCAAGAAGCATAGAGTAGCTGAAGGGGACTGAAGAGCCAGGGAGGAGGGGATGAGAGATTTGCTAGTAAGTGCAGCAGGCTTATTGTAACCTTGTGTGTTCCAGTTATTTTCTCCAGAGAGAGGGGGGGAGGCCCTCCTTACCACCAAGGATATGGAGGTCAACTTCAGGGTCAGCTGGAAATCTTAGGACTAACCATGAGGGAGGATTTTGGTTCAGCTGGATTTTGATAAGACCTTCTGCTGCAGGAGAAACCACAGCTTTAATTCATGAGGGCTTTGAGAGCTTAACCTTTAAAAGTCTGGATTCAAACCCCTGTGCATTCAACCCAAGGGCTGGTGAATTAGAGTAGGGAATCTCCTGTTTCTCTCTGACTGATTCCTCATCTTTAATACATATGGGGCAAACAGAGACAGCCTGTCTACAGTTGAGGAGAGCTTTGTTTATTGAGCTGGGCTGGCGCAAAGGCGAAAGAACTTTATTTCAGACCATTTTTTGAAGAATTGACTATAATATTTAAGTTTCTTCATATTTTGTGCTGAAAGGACCTTAATATTTTTAAAAAATGAATTTAGGAAAACAGAAGATGGACTGGTATTTACATCTTTGCTTACAGCACAGGCTGAAGGGCATCAAAAATTAGCTAGGCTTACCCCCCTCCCCAATAATATCTGTCTACTATGGTGCCTGTGAAGGGGTGGGTAACTTTTGCAAGTCCAGCAGAGCTCAATTTAATATCTCCAGTTTACTATGGCATTGCACAGATCGGCCCCAAAGGCTGAAAAATGGGAGAAGGGGGAAGTATACCAGGAGGGGTCTGAAGTCCACTTCTAGGTTGGGAAAATGGATACACTTTTGTGTTAAATGGTATAGGAGTTTGTGTGAATTAGTTACCAGGTGAGCCACTGCTTCTGGAAACTTCCAGAGGTGGCAATTACTCTGTTATTGCTTGTGGAAAAGTATTTTGACAGAAGGCTCCATGAGGGTTTGGATTCCTAGAGCTAGAATTACAGAAACTGGTTTGGGGTGTTCCATGAAGACCCCATGCCAGATGCTGCTCTCCTCAGTTTATATGCATCTGAAGAGGTTGGACTGCCAGTCTGCCACCCACAAAAGCCAAGGCCAAATGAGACATGTTCGCTTGGAGGTGCTACAAAGCTATTTGCTTGTTTTTTCTCCCTCTACCTCAAGAATTACTTGCTTCGCTGGGTAGGAAATCTCCTAAAGCCTTTCTGGTTTGAGTCATTGTCTGTAAGATCAAAACACATGTTCAAATCAAGATTGTTTGTTAACATTTGCTGCATTCAAACTAGGGATGGGCATTTTGTTTCGGAACCAGTAGGTTACGAAACAAACCATGCAAGCCCAGGTGGTCCTCGGAACTGGCTGATACACACAGATCCAATTGCTTTACCTTTCTCTGTCTCATGCAGGGTTAAAATCTAACGAGGAAGCGCACTGTGATGTCATCTTTCCTGCTTCATGCTGCTGGCCAATCAGAGAGGGTGGCAGGATGACGCCTGTCCATGCACAGTTCCTGATTGGCCAGCATCACAGATCTAGCACAGATGAGGTTGAAGCATGCTTCCTTGGCCTGGGCTCATGTGGTTCGTTTCATAACCTATTGGTTCTGAAATGAAATGCCCATCCCTAATTCAAACTTTCTGTTTTCTCACAGGACAGAGAGGTTGTAGCCATAAATAGTTTAGTACTGCAGCATATATTTTGCATTTGCAAGGTCCCACATTTGATCCTCAAACTTCCTGGTACAGAATCTTTCAGTCGGGGGAGGTGAATAAGATCTCTTCTGCAGAGCTGAATGAAAGAAGACAAAACAGGACATGCCATCCTGAACATGGCTTAGAGTAAGTCAGTTCCTTTGTTCTGTGTGCTATAGATCAGGTTCCCTGTATTTTGGAAAGCAGTGGGGGGCTAAAGGTTTGCCCTCTGGGGACCCCTACCAAGGCTATGAACTGGAGCATTGGTTTAGTGGAGGCTTTTGCAGGTGCTGGAAAAGATGTGGGAGGTAAAACCTGTATAAAGCTATTTTCCTCTTTCTTTGGCAAACGGCATTTCTAGGGAAAGATGTGAAAGAAGGAAATGTATTCTCCTGTCCCAAAGAAGAAGTGGTGGTGAGGAAACCAGACATGCCGGTGAAGCTGAGAAAAAGAGCACACCAGTAGCAGGAGATCTTTATTGCAGAGATTATGGTATAATGTGTCAGTCATATGAGGAGATATTTATTCTCTCAGAAGGACCACATCAATACACAGAAGTCAGATGGGAGAACAACATTTGAAGTTGAGATATTTGACTTTGAATTGAGGCATGTTTCTCACAAGAAATCGGGATCAGCCAGATGGTGGTGAAAAATGAAATCTTTATGTTTAGACAAAGACGAGACATAAATTAAAGTGTTATGAAAACAGTTCCCCACATATTCATGGTAACAAAAGCTAGTAGAAACCCATAGTGTTCAGTTTCTCTACTACAAGACCAGCACCCTCCTTTTTTTTTCCTTTTACAGTCTAGACATCATTTTAGGATTTGTTTAAAGATAGCTGTGTGTACAGTAGTTTGTCTCTTAAGAAGTCCCTAGTCCGACAAAATTGCAGGAGCTGTTACTCCTGGACTGTACCACTTGAAAGTGGATGTAAGGCATATAACACACCATCCTTCGAAACCTAGAGTTGTATTCTATCAATGTCACCCATCGGAGCTGTTTCGGGTGGTCTGGGATCTTCTTCAACTGTGAGATAATGGTGGAGATCCTAGACCACTTGTCAGCTCCCTGTGTTCAGCTTGCTGTTCATTTTGAGGGGGAAATTGCTCAGATTCACAGTGAATTGGACTCCACCATTGGTGCAGAATCAAGGGATGTGTCCAGTGCACCGTGCTTAGGGTCCAGTGTTATTGGATAAGTTTCAATTGTTGAGAACCCAAGATGTGGACAGAGTGCTTGGATCTGTCTGCTCTAGCACCATGCCATTCGGCCCTTGCCCCAATTGGCTAACTGAAAGGTCTGACAAGGGGGTTCGCACCTGGGCCCAGGAGGCCGTGAACACTTCTTTAGGAGAGGGAATGGTCTCTGCTGCCTTGAAAGAAGTGGTAATTGCTTACCAGTTGCTGTCCCAGCCCAATTCAAAGTGCTTGTGTTAACATACAAAGCCCTTAACGGTTTAGGCCCTGGTTACCTGAAGGACCACCTCCTTCCATATGAACCTACCTAGCAGTTAAGTTCTAGCCAGGGGCACCTTTTGAAGGAATCAACCCTCAAGGAGGTGAGAAGGATGCCTGTAGATATAAGGCCTTTTCAGCAGCTGCCCCAGGCTATGGAATACCCTCCCAATTGAGACCCGCCTGGCACTGACGTTCATGACATTTTGGTGCAAGGTAAAAACTTTCCTGTTCCAGAATTTCTTTAACTGATACAACATAGATTGTGGCTCCTGCTGGCAACTTTAGTGTGTTGCATTTGAGCATATTTTAATTGTATTGTATTGCATTGTATTTTAATGTTGTAACTCCTTTTAATTGTTCATTTAAATTTTGAATTGTAAGCTGCCCAGAGACCTTTGGGTAGTGGTTGGCATATAAGATGTATAAATAAATAAATAAATAAATAAATAAATAAATAAATAAATAAATAAATAAATAAATAAATAAATAAATAAATATTTTAGTGAGACAAATGGTGTTTCTTTTTCAAGTTATTTAAATTATTTACATGCTGCTCTTGTTCTCATAAGAGGTGCAAGGTGGCTTAAAACTGATAAAATATATTTTAAAACACTCTGTAAATATCATATTGAAAGAAAGAAACATATACTAAGATTATAGGAAATTAAAGAAAATTTTAAACATTTAAAAATCAGTAATTAAAAAAACCAGCATTCTTGTTATAACTTTCTACTTAAAAGCTTGCCTGAGGACGAAGGTCTTTTCCTGATGCCAGGAGGACAAGGCAGAGAAGCTTCTCAGGGCAATGCATTCCAGAGCCTGGGAGCAGCCACTGAGGAGGCCTGTTCTTGTGTCCTCACCAAGTGAGTGTGGAAAGGTGGCAGAACAGAGGAGGGTCTTCCAGGAGAACTTTAAGGCTCATATTAGGTAACACAATCCTTCAAATGAAATATTAGGTTTGATTATAGGGATGAAGTGGATACGAGTGATGGAGTTTTGCTTGCTTGTACAATGTGCAGAGTAGTGTGAATCCACTAATCAGATGTAAATAAATACTTAAGTTGAAAGACAGTTCCAAGAACACTCAGTTTATGTGACTGAAAAATAATGCAGTCTCTTACCCGATAAAGAGGAGAGATATTCTCTGAAAGACAATCATCAAAGAAAGACAGGACACTAGATCTGACTTTAAACACTCTTCATGTAAAATTTATTCCACACTACAAAGATTAACATTCATTATAACAGTATCAAAAGGCTTCAAACATACTTCTATTCATCCACTAGGCACACATTACCTAGATGATCAGTCAATGGCAAGGGGGACGGGTGTTTGGTGCAGCACTGTCCTGGCACACAATTGAAAGGCAGAAGATTGCAGGCATTTATAGAGAGTTTCAGTGGTTTCAGCTAGCTCATACTTGACTTAGCTTGAACAATAAACAATTACAAGGCATGTTGACCATTACTTTCTGTACTCTAGCCAACACATCCTCCATATTCCTTTTTCTTCCTTGCTTCTTGTGCCAGATAAGCTTCTCGGCTGCATTTTATTTCATCCCATAATACCACAGAAAACTCAGTTTTCTCAGGGTCTGTTTAGACCAGTGGTGGTGAATCTTCAGCACTCTAGATGTTTTGGACCAAAACTTCCAGAATTCTGAGCCCAATGACAAAGGACTGTGGGAGTTGTGATCCAACCTTCAGCACTCCAGATTTAATATTAATTTAGGGATGGGCATTTCATTTCATAACCTACTGGTTCTGAAACGAACCACGTGAGCCCAGGTGATCCTTGGTACTGGCTGATACATGCAGATCCAATTGCTTTACCTTTCTCTGTCTCACACAGGGTTAAAATCCAACGTTGAAGCATGCTGCGAACTCATCTATGCTAGATCTGTGATGCTGGCCAATCAGGAGCTGTTCATGGACAGGCATCATCCTGCCTCTCTCTTTGACTGGCCAGCAGCATGAAGCAAGAAAGATGACGTAGCAGCGTGCTTCCTCATTGGATTTTAGCTCTGTGTGGGACAGAGAAAGGTAAAGCAATTGGATCTGCCTGTATCATCTTGTTCCGAGGACCACCTGGGCTTGTGTGGTTCATTGTGTCACCTACTGGCTCCGAAACAAAATGCCCATCCCTAGTTTGAATGCAGCAAATGTGCTTGTTAACAAGCAATCACGATTTGAACATGTGATCAACTCCTACAGTCATTTGTAATTGGGAATCTAGGCTCAGAATTCTGGGAGTTGTGGTTCAAAACATCTGGAGTGCCAAAGGTTCACCACAACTGACTAGGCCTTTCTGGAACCCATACATATCATAACAGACACAGACAAGGCAGCATTCATTGGCAGGGGTAGGTGGATCTCTTTTCCCTCCCTCCCCAACTCCTGAGAGCTACTCAGTGCTGGGGCAGAGAAAATCTCTTAACATCAGGACAGATCAGAGGACTCATCTGTACACTGCCTATCAGAACTAAGCCCTTCCTTGTTCCAGTGTAGATTCTTCCAGGCCACACGTTGAACCCCTCCTCTACCTTACAGACTAGATAATCCCTCTTCCCAGAATATCTGTTGTGTGAAGGTATGCTTTCTTCTTCTTTTGCCTGCTGCATCACCATTTGGCTATGAGAACGGGTGCCAAAAACCCTTGCAGGTCCCTCTCAAAGGATGTCATAAACCTTGCCGTAGCTGGATGTGGGATGAAGACTCTGAAAGGTGCTTCCACTTTGACTTCTCAATGTCTTCTAAACCAAGGTATCTGTGTTTAGAAGACAGTGAGAAGTCAAAGTGGAAGCACCTTCCAGAGTCTTCATCCCACATCCAGCTATGGCAAGTTGTGATAATACCCCCATTCCCATAGCTCAGGACATGGTAAATGTGCTTATTCAGAAAAATATTCTGGCAAATAACTCCAATGGCTTATCAGTTAACAATATATTGATTCTTCTTATAGAAGTCAACAACAGGAAAGGAGTTGTACAGTCAAAGGCAATAAAATTCCTGGGAAGTGTTTCTCAGCCACAAGGGTGGAAGTACACAATCCCTTTGCTCAATTGCAAGAACAAAGAATTGCAGTATCCAGAGACAAATCCTGTTTACCAGTTTTAATGCAATAAGAAAGATTGTTGGTTGCTCTTAATTCAACAGTGTCTCAAGTGCAGTAAATGAAATGCTACAGAAAATATTTGCCCATAATTATCATGATGCACTCATAGATCCAGCATTATTCCTAATTAGAGATGGGCACGAAATGAAAAAAAATTGTTCCATTATTCATTATTCATTTTGTTACATAACGAAATGAATCATGAATAATGGAACATTTTTAAAAATTATTTTATTTTTTATTATTCATTTCATTATGTAACGAAACGAATAATGAAAATTGTGATGAAATTGGAACGAACTGAACAGAACCACGAAAATTAGGTTTGTTATGTTTTGTTTTTCATTAATAGTGATGCAATGAAATGAGCTATTTTTAAATGTTAAAAAACGTCCTGAATATCCATAAAAACCCAGCGATAATTATTTATTCTGCCTGATAATACCTACCAGGGGGGTTGGGGTCCTTAAAACGTGCATTTATGTCTTTTCTCAGATCACTGTATTTTTTTCCTTTAACGGGAGTTAGGGGACATTGACCCAAAATGGCTCCCAGATGCCTAATATTGATTTCTTGGGTATTATAACGCCCTGGACATACGTAAAAATGCAGCGATAATTATTTGAAATTAATACCTACCAGGGGGTTGCAGTCCTTAAAATGTTTGTTTTTGTCTTTCTCCCATCGCAATGTATTTTTTCTTTTCCCTTTAAGGATGACACAAAATCCAGCCACAAGATGGATGCAAGGATTGCTGTCTCTGCAACTCGTTACTTTAGGCCAGCCAGGCAGGTGTGTGTCTCTGTGTTCCTGCTGGCTGCAGCCTGGCTCTTAGGGGCGAGAAAGAAGAGATTTCTCTTGCAACCTCCCTGTGTGCGTGCGTAACTCTCGGTAAGTATCCTCCCTTGCCCCACAGTGCAGTCATCTGTTGCTGCCTTACACCCTGGGCAACGTCCGCCGCTGCCTTTGCAGCCTCCCTGCGTACCTAGTCTATACTGTGTCTCTGCCAGCATCATTTTTAAAGTGTTTTCCCTCTGGTCTGGGGCATTGGGGGGCGTCCACGCACAGAAATGCTTTAAATCGCGCAAAAAGTGGGTAAAAATGAAAAACGAAAAATGAAAAAACAAAACAATTTTTTTTTCAAAAAATACACGAAAAACTGCATGGAAATGTGCATTTTGGTCAAACCTGGAAGCATAATTGTTTTCATCAAAAGAAAGATGAACAAAAATGAACTAATCTTCATGCAGACCTTAAAAAATTAAAACTACAGAATTTAAGTCTTGAAAATACTCCCAGCCACATTATAAGCCATAAATAAGATTCATTCATTACTTATTTTCAGCAGTGTCCCCACATAAGTTGAATGCAAATAAAACACGTGAAGATTAATCACTAAAGATTATTACTGGAGCCTTGCACATCTTGTTTGCTTTCTCAGGACTCCTAAAGTGAAGTAAGTTTAGCTCTAATCATGTATTAGGGGGGTTATGTTATATTGGGCTGGATGTTATTGCTAGTCGCTATTAACTGTCAATTTTGCTTCAAAGTGCTTGATTATTTATGTTTATTTGGTTCAGGATGTGGCCTGAAAGCTATATTTGCAGCCAATCATAACAGAATTGTTGGAAAATTAAGCCCTACTAATTTTCATGCAGCTCAGCCTAGAAAGTCAGGATTTAATTAAATGCCTCTTCATAGATACTTGGCCACTGAAAGTGCAAACTGTTAGGGCTGTGTTCCAAATATCTTTCACATTTGCATAAAGGATATTCCACTATATACTTTTCTTGTGTGTGTGTGTGCACTTCTCTAGTGCTTGTCCAATCTGCAGTCAGCATTTGTCCTTTCATACAAAGAAAACCCTTTCAGAATGGGACACCGCTAACACAATTGCCCTTACAAAATGGAGTAAGTGAACAGAATTCCAACCTAGGTGCAGGATGTGTCTAATAAGATAACTTGAAGAGAACACAGCTCTTGTGAAACAATATCTCATACATGATTATTCTGACTTAATTGTTATTTATTTGATACCAAATGGTTTGCAATCATCAAATATCTGCACAACTGGCTAGAACCAGGGAACAGAAACTGAGCAATGTCAAAATGCCACTAATGGTCTTGCTTCTGGACAAAGAAAAATGCAGCTTTCAAGTTAGAGACATGAGCCAATAGCAGATCAACCATCCTTTATTAGCAAAGACATCTATATTCCTTTGTACTGAGGTCTCGGTTAATGGCCTGAGAAGTAGAATTCAACTGATGAAAAGCAGAGGTTGTGCCCCAAATCATGTAAGTTTTGACTGCTCTGTCAGTAGGATAATAAACAACCATTAAAGTTGCCCAATCTTATGAATGGCCCAATCGTTTCCCGCTGCCTACCTTTGTCATTTCACATACTTTTCTACTTAAAGTGCAAGTTAAACATGACAGGGGACTAATTAGATTCCCATATTAACAACTGATCTTTCAGGGGGCTATCAAAAGCCCTGCCACTTTGTAAAGCTGAAGGAGAAGGAAATGTCATAGACGCACACACAGAGGACAAAACTTTTAAAATGCTATCCATTTTAGAGGAAAGGCAAATAAAAATTCCATCTGCTTCGCTCCAAGTCTCATTGCAATCATAGGTGATATCCGGGAATATATAGGGCAAAAATGTGAAGTACAAACCAATTCAAAGTTCCTGTTCAAAAGTAAACCATATTTGGAAAATACACTCTCCCACCCACCTGCTCCCAATTGCAAAGGGCTCCCCCTAAAAAAACACAACACAGTGGTGATATACTCTATCAGTCAATTTCATGACTACCCAAACTGGGCAATCAATTCTAGATGGGTATTTTGTCTGGCCTTATTCTAGTATAAAGATGAATACCTTTTGATCTTGATAAATTTTTGATGATTCTGTTGACTCAGATCATGGTCTGAAGGATGCTTCTGCTCCTCATATTTCGTTGTTGAGATGAGTAGAGGCAACTGAAGTGGCCCCGATGAAGCACTGAGAGTCACAGACAACTCCTACCAATATAAACAGATCCCTAGTGGAGTCCACATGTCTGTCTGTCTCTGTCATCTCTTAAATGCATATCTTAAAGGAGAAAGCGAGTTTGAGCAAAAGCTGAGAGCAGTATTATCAGGAGCCTAGACTCTGTTATGAATTTAGCCCCTAGCAAGATGGGGGCTAAATTCATTCAAGATGGAACCTCAAAGCTGAGACACCTACTTAAGAAGCATCTTCTTCAGGAACTGACAGCTGTATCAACAGACGTTAGTTGACGTTCCAGCAGCTTATGTGGGCAGAAATGTTTTGAAAGTCAATTACTGGATAGCAACAGTGGTAGAATATATGGACAGAGGACTTTTTGCAGATAACATGAAAGTCAAGCTTACTCTTGTTAGTATTGCACTGAAGGAGGCAACACTAAGCCACTTTTGAACATTTTGCACCTTGAAAACCCTGTGAAGATAAGGCAAGCCCACATGAAGCAAATAATGCTGGGAAATGAGACTCTGGGGTTGGGAAACACTCAAGCAACTATTAGGGAAGAGTGAAAAACAAGTACGAAAAACATTGTTACTAATGAAACAACCACATTAAAGCCAAAAGAATTCCTAACTGCTGACGTGCATAGAGGCAAATGGGAAGTCTGAAACTGCATAAATCATGTCATCAGAACATGGAATGTGAGAAGTAATCATCAGAGTAAACATAAAACTACAGAGGGACAAATGGATATTTTTCACCATTGCAGTACTTCAAGTGAGCAAGTATTTTCAATATTTATCAGGGGAAATGAGAAATTATCTTAGAAAGAACTGATTGCAAATCTTATGTGGTGAAGCATGAAGCAAAACTGCAGAAAACTGGAGAAATGGTCAAGATCTTTTAGTATAAACATGTATGAACAGAATCTGACAAATGGTTCTGATGGAAAATTGTCCAATCAGATTAACATATAGAGAGGGGAAATAAGACATGATAAATTTATGAAAACATGGCAACCTTTATTAGCGTATGGAAGTAGCGCAAGAAAGGAAGGGTGTGCTATGGGAAATAATTTGGACTGTTAGCGTGCCATATTTTAAAAGAATGAATGTAAGTATTTTAGAATAAAATATTTATGAACTAGTGGGTTTGCGATAAATATACTCGTAACGTACTATACTGTATAAGTAAAGTGAATGTACTGTACTACAACTTTAACTTACTTTTTCATGTTTTGGATTCCATGAGATACACAGCTAAATAACGTAAAGAGATTGTCAATAAAGTTTATAACTACATGGAAAATTGTGAGCAAACTAATGTGGAACAGACATTTTCAGTCAGACAATTGTAAAGTGGCTTACTATGGAAAACAAAAAGTCAGAAGAAACAACGTGACTCCAATAGTGAGCCAAGATGTAGTGCAAACAATTTGGGGATATCATGAAAGTTTAACTGCATCTTATTGAACTTCTTGGAAAACCAATGAACATAACCACCATTCAAATCTGTGCACCATTTAAACATGCTGAAGAAGGGGAAAAGTCATTTAATGCAAGTATCCATGAATAAACTGATTACACACCAAAACAGGATGTAGTGATTATCAGGTAACGAGACTATAAAGATAGGGAAAAAAGCAGAACCAGATATTGACTAGTGACCTGGGATTCTGAAAGTAAAAGCAAAGTGTGCTGCCTATATACAGCCCCTTAGCACTTAAAACACTCTCTGGTCATTTTACAATTATGCAGGCTATACATTGTTCTCCCACTTCTGAGACCTCAGAAATATGGCAGGCATAGTAAACCTTGAACCAGCTACCAGAGCCCATAAGGAATGGACTGAGTTAATGAGTAGAGTCTTGACTGCAGTACTGTAGTTTAACGACCGTGCCATGGGACTCCTCAGGGGCATGATGCACAGAACTATGTGAAAGTAACAGTTGTGGCATTGTGGCATCCTATAGTGGCTTAATGGTATAAGAGTAAATTGCATTTGCAACTGGCTGCCAATTAATAAGTTGCTCCTCCCATTCCTAACTGTATGTCAAGTGCCACATATTCAGATGAAAACAGCAACTTGCTAATTAGCAGCAATGCACTGCTATAGAATGCACAAAGTGTAAAGTTACTTATAAGGGTGGGATTGTGAGTTGTTTACTGAAAGATATGTTTGGGACTTGAATGTCTCACTAATGTCTTCCCTATGCAGTCTCCAGACCAGCCTGATAGTGGCACTTGTGTGAAATTCCAGAGCTTTTTGTCTGCTTTAATACAAATACAGTATAATCTGTTTTTGACTGTAATGCTGCTTGCAGTGGCATTTCTGGTTATGTCCAGAGCATCTTATATAACTTTTATCAGCTCTTTTTCAAAGTTGACCCGGCTTCTGATTTTTCAGAGAGTGGACTGAATCTAGATGATATTCTCATTAATAGATATCAATGCAGATGCATTTTGGTGCACGCTCACCCTCATATGTATGCATTGGCCGAAATCCTGTTGCTAGAGTCAAAATGCTGCATGAAGCTGATGTCACAAGTTGCAGCATTTTTTTCAGAAACCTTTCTCATTTCTTTTCTGAAGATCCCAAGGTTCCCAAGGAATCCCTCTCATTGTTGGGAAGCCATCTGGTGTCACCAGGATAGAGGAGCACGTCTTTAATTGCCAAGCATCATGGCCACCAGTAAAGTCATTCTATCAGCAGTGACTTCTGTTAATTTATAATTTCCTTCCATGATTCTGTCCACCCCCCACTCCCGGTGGCCTC
Organism: Phrynocephalus forsythii; assembly: GCA_029282475.1. NCBI lineage: Eukaryota > Metazoa > Chordata > Lepidosauria > Squamata > Agamidae > Phrynocephalus > Phrynocephalus forsythii. Next base: position 176,400,068 of record JAPFRF010000001.1, on the reverse strand, counting down.
CTAATGACGAAAGGGATTCCACAGGAGCCTTGGGACCATTCAGAAAAAAAATATCCCATAACTGATAGTGTCACCAGAATCAGAATGATGACACTGCAAACGAGTGTAATTACTATATACAAAGAAGCCTAAAATTTCAAAATTAAAAATTAGCGGCACTTGGGGATATGTTCTTAAAGGCGGCTTTATAGAATTATTCAGTGTCTTTGCTGACACAATCACACATTGAAGGAAATAAGGATCAGAGAAAGAAAACTAGTTCAGAAACTGGTTTTTGAGGAGAAGTAGCAGATACTGATGGAGGGGGAAGAAAAAAGCAATTCCATTTATGCTATATTACAGATTTATCTACTTAATAATGATCAACACTGAAGAGTGGCTTTGAAATCCTGGTGATAAATTAGCTCCAGATCCTGTCTAAACCAGTTGGGCTGACTGTATATTTAAATGAAATTTGGGAGAATATGAAAATTGTAGCCATCTGCAGACTTTTCTGTGTTCTTTCTACACACGGGCCTGCCACTATGCCAGCATCCATTACAGCAAGCCATCTAAAAGGGAATGGCACACCACTGGAAATTTATCCAAAATAAGAAGAATTTGTAATATCATTCAAAATGAACACATAAGGCAGACTTGGGTAAATTACCCACAATTTGCCAAATGCATTACCTTGCTTATGGCAGGTGATTAACATCCTGCCCTGGCATGCATTCTGTGGGAAATGCTTCAGGATAGAGTCAGATGCCACGATGAAAGAGAATTAACCAGAAAAGAAGAAAAGGGAGAAAGGAAAGATTATACTTTAAAAGAAAAAAATTAATAGGCTTGTTATTCCTAACTAAAAACAGTCTGAGAGCTTACTTGCATTTAGTTGTGCAGCACAATAAACATGGCAGGGTTGGACTGGCCCTCTCATTGGCAGAATGAGCTACTCACTTCAGGCAAGTGATTTCTGATGTCTGGGAAAGGCATCAAATGGTTATCTGTTGTTTCTCCTCAGGGAGAGACAGTGGTGAGATTTTTTTTCTTTTATTTTGCCTGAGAACTGGACCAAATTGTACTAGACAGCAGGGCTGCAACCTGAGTAGGTTAACCTGAGAAGAATCCTACTTCCAGATTTGCTATGTGCCTGTATCACCTCTACCCTATTAGCTTCCAAGTGAAAAAATGAATAGCATTCTCTTTTTACTTCCATTTACCAGAATTGTCCCAGCAGCATCTAACCGTTCTTCATTCTTCATTCTGCGCAGTCCCATGGAGAACTGCAGAAATCAATGCATGGCTTTTGTATGACGAGGGATTTCGAATGAAAGCAGCCCTCAAAAGGAATTTGGATTGGGGTGAGCAGCATATTGGGCTGTGGCTGCGCTATATGACACCAGTCCAACCAGCCACTGGGGACCAGTTTGACAGTGGGCATTTAAATATGAAAATGCCCCAAGGTGCTGCTCTAGACATGGGCATGACCAGAAAAAAACGACGTTTCGAGTTTTCGTTTGTCGGAACGGGTCCGTTTTGGGTCGTTTCCGTTTGTCGCGAAATTTTTCAAAAATTTGTCGTTTCCATTTGTCATTTGTCGTTTGTCATTTCCACCGCGATTTAGCACGATTTGACTTCCCAGAGCATAGGGGCGTCCCGCAATCAGGGCCAGCGCTAGGTGTTTTTGCAACCTAGGCCGCAGGCGGGGCGGGGGGCAGGTGGCGGGGGAGGTGCGGGCGGGTGGCGGGGGCGGGGGCCATGGGTGGCCAGCGGCCGCAGGTGGGCAAGTGGGCGGGCGGCGGCGTGGGCGGACGTGTGAGTGGGCAGTTAGGATATCACTTAGAATAGAGGTTCTGTTCTTGGCTTGCACCCCAAATGTGTGTGTGTGCAAGCAAATTGAAGTTGGGAAAATAGAAAATAAATGGTAGTATATAATATATTTTTAAAATAAATCCACACCTCCCACTCCCAGTCAAACCTCCCCCTTTATCCAATATCAGAAAAAAGTCCTCACAAACTGCCAGAGAAGAAATAAAGAATAAACTGCTATTCCCTTCAGCAGACAAAGCTGCAGGGAATCAAAGAAATTATTTTCTAAATTCAATTCCCTGCCTGCCTGCCTAACTTAAATCCTAAAGCCTCCAGCCTCCCTCCTCAATCTCGATCGGATCACACCAGCACCAGCAGTTAGCCCTCCTCCCTCAACCACATCCATATACCCGACTGCGATTTCTGGAAGGTGCCTCGTCTTTTTATGCCCTCTGAGATATCCAGAAGTGTCAGTCAAAAACCTGGCGATGCCATTGGTGGAATGGTTCAAAAATTTGCATGGTCCCATCCTATGCCCAGGCAGCGCTAAAACAATAAAAAATAAAATAAAATAAAATAAAATCAATACGATCTTTTATTGCTATAAAAAAACCCCACTGCTGCTACTATTAAAATTCAGGCATTTAAAATAAATAAATTTCACATGTTTCTGTGGTGATTTGGTGTGTTTTTTTACCATGATTTCAAAAGAAAAATTGTGGTCGCCATTTTGGATCTACCCCACCGCATGGCATGCAGCGAGACAGATGACGAGGATGACCCCCCCAGCCTGGTGCAAGCAGCCCAGGACAGGAGAAGAGGGGGGGAAAGGCCAGGGACCCCCCAGAAACCACCCCTCTGGTAGGTGGCAAAGCTTCAGGCAGGCATATTTTCGCCTGCTTTTTTGGCCGGGAGTCAGGGTTTTTTAAAAAAAACTTTTAAAAACTTTTTCTGTGCTTCGCATTGTGCGATCATAATGGAAACGATAACCAAAAACGGAAATGACAATTTCGCCAAGTCGTGCCCATGTCTATGCTGCTCCCTGTGTATTAGTGGGCCAGGTGGTTGAACCCCGCCTGATCTGTTAGGATTTTAATTACAAAGTAGCCTGCTTACGTAAGCCCTGTTGATACAGGCAACAGTGCAACTTGTGCACCCGCAGAGCAGTGTGCATGGGGGAGGGATGGAGCTGGAGGCAGCAGAGAGCAGGGCAGAGGACACAATTAAGGTTTTGGTGTTGGAGAGGTGGCTGCAGGTATATCCAGACAGGGAGGCAGCCTCCTATTTGTGGGGGTTTCATATTCTGATGCAGGGTTTGCAGACAGCTAAGCTGTCCAAGAATTTAAGGTCCATTGTTGGAATGTAGCATGTAGTTAGGGCTAAAATTAAGAAGGAGGTCAAGGAAGGCTATGTGTCCAAATTGAAAGAAATTGTATACTGGTACTGGCCAAAGAAGCTCCAACCTTTCCTTGATCCGAAAGGAGAAAAATTCCTTGCATGCAGTCGCATAAGAGCATCGGGTGCTAGGCACCACTGCCGAAGCAGTGGCACTGTTTACTTTGACCAGCCAAGGTGCCACATTGCCTCCGGCATAACTTTGGGCAATTCCTGTGCTTCTGTCGCCAACACCCTGAACCATCCAATCTGTTGGCAGGACAGGGCATCAGCTATACCGTTGTCCACTCTAGGCACATGCCTTGTGCGAAAAACTGTACTAAAGTGGAGGCATCGGAGCATAAATGCCCTCACAAACCACATAACTCTTTCAGACTTTGAAGTAAGGGAATTAATTACAAAAAAACTACTTCCTGGTTGTCACACCAAAATGTGACTCTGGAGTTCTTTCTCCCAAGCCTCCACCCAAATCCATAAGGCTGCCACAATGAGAAAACATTCAAGAAAAATGAGATCCCGAGTAACCCCCCTGCCCTGCCACTCCTGAGGCCACTCTCCTGCACACCAACACCCCCTAAAGTAAAGCCAATAGCTATGAGCCCCAGATGCATCACTATGCACCTGGAACTCCATGCCCAGGAAACGTTCCTCTCTCCAGAATGAAATTTCATTAAAATTCTCCAAAAATGATACCAAATTGTTAAATCCTCCCTCATCCCTCAGGACACATGGCCTCACACAACCTGCACAAAAAGGCCACCTTACAGGCAAAATTTAAATGCTTGACAATCTCCTGGCGCTCCCTCAACATAACAGTGTGCTGCACCAGCAAAGACGAAATCCGATTTCATAGTGTCAAAAGCAGCTGAAAGGTCTAGTAAAACCAAAAGGGACACAGATCCCCTACCCATTTCCCTGTGTAAGTCATTTACCAAAGCAACCAGTGCTGTCTCTGTCCCATAGCTAGGCCTAAAGCCAGACTGAAATAGATCCAGATAGTTTAGGAAATCCAGGAACCTCTGGAGCTGTGAAGCCACAACCCATTCTAGGACTTTCCCCAAGAATGGGATATTCAATACTGGTCCATAATTGATCAGTATCATTGGGTCTAAGGAAGGCTTTTTTTAACAATAGTTTTATTATTGCCTCCTTTAGGCCTGCCGGAATCCTGCCCTATTTTAAGGAGGCATTCACTACTCTTCCTAACCATTATGCCATGCCTTCTCTGGCAGCTTTTATGATCCATGAGGGGCAAGGATACAACATACATTTGGTGGCCCTCACCTCCCCAAGTGTCCTGACCACATCATCTGGCTGCAGGAGCTGAAAGTCATCCATTAATACAGGATAAGCAGGGTGTGGCATTTTATTTACAGGCTCTGGATCAATAGCAGCATCCAAGGTAGCCCGGATCTGTTCAATTTTGCCCACGAAGTGTTGCGCAAGTTCTTTGCAGCGAGATACAGAGTGGTCTATGTTATCCACTATTCTGAAAAGCTCCACTGGGCGATTTTGTGCCAAATCAATGGTAGTAGAGAAAAATGCTTTCTTTGCTGCCCCCACTGCCTTGGAGTAAGCCTTTCAAAGGCCCTTCACTTTATCCGAAAGTGTTTCATGACATTCATTCCTGAGGTGATCACAGAACTGGGATTCATTCCTTCATATTGCTACCTGTAGTGTCTTTGGAGGCAACTCTAAGATTTTCTTTATTCAAATTTAAATTGCTTGTTTTGTTGAATCCCCACATCACAACTGTTTTTCAAGTCCTATTATGTAAGCAGTCAGTCTGAACACCAAGAGTTCAGGCAGAAACCTCTATATTAAGGGAGGAGGAGAAACTAGAAGTAAGTTGTTCACCACCCAAGGTAATGCTTGTCACTAAGCTGGGTGGTATGCAAACAAATAAAATAAAGGAGGAGGAGGAGGAGGAGGAGGAGGTTACCTCAACTCTTTGTAAAACATACAATTTATCGTTTCTGCCTTCGGAACCTCCTTCTCCCTAAGCAAGTGAATTGCATATAGGTTGTTTATCCAGGCAAAGAATCCATCCTTGCAATATTTTGTTTATACTATATGCTTTGCTTCAAATGGGAACAAATGCACTCCATCACCTGTTTTTTTATTATGAGCACAGATCACAAAACAGTTATTCTAATGTAATTTTTAAACCTAACATTTTCTTTCCCCGAGCATCTCAAGCCAGCATACCCAGTGCTTTTCAGCCTTACATTTTGGCCAAATTCATAAACACATGTATGTATTTGTATGGTTTATAGTCTCCCTTTCTCTGGTGTACAATTCAAAACAGTCCAGAACAGAAACTGATCATATGTACCTCAAAAATGTAGTGGGCTAGAGCACTGAAAGTGTCGGCTGCAAAGTTGGCAGCTCGGCAGTTCAAATCCTGGGTGCCACGCAGTGGAGTGAGCACCCTCTGCTCACCCCAGCTCATGCCAACCCAGCAGTTTGAAAGCATGTAAATGCAAGTAGATAAATAGGTACTGCCATAAACAGTGGGCTGAAGCTCAACATCAAAAAAACTAAGATCATGGCCACCGGTCCCATCACCTCCTGGCAAATAGAAGGGGGAGAAATGGAGGCAATGACAGAGTTTATTTTCTTGGGCTCCTTGATCACTGCAGATGGCGACTGCAGCAACGAAATTAAAAGACACCTGCTTCTTGGGAGGAAAGCAATGGCAAACCTAGATACCATCCTAAAGAGCAGAGACATCACTTTGCCAACTAAGGTCAGGATAGTCAAAGCTATGGTTTTTCCAGTAGTGATGTATAGAAGTGAGAGCTGGACTATAAAGAAGGCTGATCGCCGCAGAATTGATGCTTTTGAGCTGTGGTGCTGGAGGAGAGTCTTGAGAGTCCCCTGGACTGCAAGGAGATCAAACCTATCCATTCTGAAAGAAATCGACCCGGAATGTTCACTGGAAGGACAGATTTTGAAGCTGAGGCTCCAGTACTTTGGCCACCTCATGAGAAGAGATGACTCCTTGGAAAAGTCCCTGATGCTGGGAAAAACCGAAGGCAAAAGGAAAAGAGGACGACAGAGAATGAGATGGTTGGACGGTGTCATCGATGCAACCAAAATGAATTTGACAAAACTCCAGGAGGCAGTGGAGGATAGGGAGGCCTGGCGAGCTCTGGTCCATGGGGTCACGAAGAGTCGGACACGACTGAACGACTGAACAAGATAAACAGTGAGAGGGTAAACAGTGTTCCATGCTGCCATGCCAACCACACGGCCACGGACTTGAACAAGACTGGCTCTTTGACTGGGAAACGGAGATGAGCACTGCCCCTAGAGTCAGACACAACTAGCACACAAGTGCAGGGGGAAACTTTACTTTTTTATAATTTTAAAATCCAGTTAAATAAGTCATTTTGAAAGAAGCACCACATTAAAATAATCTGCAATCCATTTAAAAGCATAAAAAAGAAGAAAATATTATTTGAAGACCCTGTGTCGACAGCCAGTCAGCACACAGAGGCTTAAACAAGCAAGCAAGCAAACAAACAAGCAAGCAAACAAACATTTGTCCACCAGGGAAGGACAAAAGGAAGAGGGGTAGCCAAACCTTTCTCAGAAGAAAGGTCAATAAGCTGGAGAAAGCCACTGAGAAAGTCACACTTGAATGATGTAGGAACCTGGGACTATTGGAATATTGGCTATGGAGGATTTTTATTTTTACTCACCACAGCCTAAGATGAATTTTAATATTCCCATTTCCCTATCCTTTTGATCTAGTCTTCTTGGAAATGAATTAGTATCTGAGAATGGCCACTGATGACTATTAGAGACCAGTTGGCATTGTTCATTTTGCCTCTTTTTTTTTTTTTTTTTTTTGAAAAGCCAGTACATTCATTTTAGGTGTCATCAAGTCAATTCTGACATATTTATTTATTTATTATTACATTTATATACCGCCGTATCTTCCAAAACGGAACTCTGGGTGGTGTACACTTAAAACAAATATGCAAACAAATATGAAGATCAGGGACAAACTACCAATAAAAATAGGGGGGTACAATACCCTCCACAACGGATGGCATAGGCGGCAACAAAAAAAATTAAATTAAATAGAAAGGTCGCCAAATGCCTCCTTGAAAAGATGTGTTTTCAAGGCTTTTTTAAAACCGGGCAGGTACGCTGCTAGGCACAACTCACTAGGGAGCTGATTCCACAGCGTGGGGTGCACCACATAGAAGGCGCAGTTACGCATAAGCGATTTCCGCGCCTCTCTGGGTGTGGCCACCCTAAGTGAGTGCGCCTGTGCCATCCTCATGGGCCTGGTCCCAGTTGACCTCTGGGAGATACGCTCCAACAGGAACACTGGTCCCAAGCCGTGGAGGGCAACTCCATAAATGAATAACTTCCAAAAGGTTCAGTTAGACCTATTCAGGCTCTGTAAACTAGCGCAACTGTGGCTTGCTCTATTGAGCTCATACATCCCATGTTATGTCTTCATCTTTTTCTACAACTTTCAACTTTACCTAGCATTTTTGTCTTTTAAAGGGATACATGTCTTCTTGTGCCATGCCCAAAGTACAATAGCCTGCTTATATACTGCCCCATAATGCAGGCCACAGGGACCGTGGTCTCAAAGGAGAGAAATGGAGGGGGGTTAGGTGGGCATGGACTATGTCCCTTTGTTTGGAGAGCTGGGTTTGGATCCTAATCCTGGACTTTGAAGCAGTTTTAACACCAGCCGTGCCTCCTGCCCCATCAGAACAGCACCTAGCTGATATCATGTGGCCACAAATCTCAACTACACATTGCCCCCTCACAGCAAACTGGGTAATCATTTCACCAATGTTAGAAGGATAGAAGGCTGAGTCAACCATGAGGCGGTAACCTTGGATTGAACCCCAGACCATGAGCACAGTTATAGTTGCAGTATAGCAGTTTAACCACCGTGTCATGAAGCTCTTCCTTTAAGCCAGTGGTTCTCAACCTGTGGGTCCCCAGATGTTCCTGAACTGCAGTTCCCAGAAACCCCTTCTAGCACAGCAAGTGGTGGAGGCTTCTGGGAATTGCAGTCCAGGAACATCTGGGGACCCACAAGTTTAGAACCATTGCTTTAAGCAGTGAGAAAGCCCTTAGATAAAAATCCAAAGCACACATTGATTTTGAGACAGTTTTGGGATGGGGTTAAAAAAATCCTCCCTTTCCTGAAATGTAAGGTAGGCGAGGCTGGGAAATGATGATTACCAAAGAGTCACTAAATGAGCTGCCCATCTGAATGAGCATCTTATCTCTCTGTTTCTCACTCTTCTTTGTTTACTTAACATCTTGTAGTGCTTCTGTCCACCCTGTTGGTTTTGTGGATATATGCAGGAAGGATGAATCTTCATATTGTTTTAAAAGTCCCCTCCGCCGCCGCCCCAACTAAGATTCCCTTCCACTCAATCCCAACACAATTTCAATTTGTATTAAAAGGGAGGAAATGTGTGTCATATCTCAAAATCTTTAGGTGTGGGGAGGAAAAACCCTGGAAGCATCCTGAGAAATGGAACCAACAGGAGACAGATGTTCCTGGCAGCTTCTCTATAGCTGTCCAACACCTGTAGGTTGTGGCTGTTCCTGTACTTGCTGACCGGTTGGAAAGATCATAGAGACTCTCTCACAGACCCTGTGACTGCACGACATGGTCCATATATAGCTTGTTAACCTGACAGGAACTGATCCAGATTAGAAAACATCACATTGTAGAGCACACTGTTGTAACGATGCTGCTTCTTTAACCAGCTGGCAATCACCTTCTACCAGAGCTTAATAACCCATGTCATTCTTTTGTGCAGTTCGTGGAACTGCAGATGTTGTTATCACTCATACATGTTTAGTCATAATTCAAATGCATTTGAACTAGTAATTTCCTGAAGCCTCTGAGCTGTGTAATCAATTGTGTAGAAGGAAGGAAGGAAGGAAGGAAGGAAGGAAGGAAGGAAGGAAGGAAGGAAGGAAGGAAGGAAGGAAGGAAGAATTTCTGTTTGATTTGCTTCTGTCACCTTTTAAAGTTTTACCCATCATTCCCCCCCCCAATTGTGTTCTGTCATGGAAAAATTGTGCATTTGCAACTGAATATTGTCAACACCAGCATTTTATGCATGCATATTCATCAGTATCTTGTTCTATACCATGCTAATATCTAAAGATACAAGTTATCACGGTTTTGCTTGTTCTATCTTTTTTATACTCTTCATAATCTTTCCCTTCAATATGGATTGACCTAAGATTATCATTTTTAAAAATGCTATTAAATAGAACAAACCAAACCAGATGCCTCCTCAATGAACTGATTGAGGTACACACTTTGCCTATGAAGAGTAGGGGTGTGAGGTTTCTGTGTTTCTTGAGGGACTACTCTATTCCTGGAATCCTTTATTTTTGGCTGGAAAAAACACCTGAGTCAATAATCTTCCCAGTTTTAGGGGGTAAAATTAGGTGCTGGGACAGCTTGGGGCGGGCGGAGGGCACGTCCTGATCAGGTGAGTGATAGTGGTGCCTCCACTTCCCATATGATTCCAATGAGAAGCTTTAGGGGCACCCCCTTTGGAGCTTCATAAGTCAGCCCCCTTACCCCCAATGTTTCCAAATTTCAGGGGATCTCCTAAATTTGCTTTCTGGAGGTATCCCTGCTACTTTGGTGCCCCCAAGGTAAGTAATTTTGGAGTGCATGTTTTTTTTTTTTAAAAAAATGCACTCAAAAATTATTTTAAAAATATGCGATCAAAATTTACTTACCTTGGGACTCCAAAGTAGCAAGGGTACTTTCAAAAAGAGATTTTAGGGAACCTGTATAATTTGGAAACATTTGGGGGTAAGGGGGCTGAGTTATGAAGCTCCAAAGGGGGTTCCCTTAGGAAAAAACCTTCTACTCCAAAACTGATCGGGTGGGAGACAAGGCTGCTGCTGCTTCTCATATGATTCCAATTAGAAGGTTTTTTTCCTAGGTGCACCACCCTTGGATCTTCATAACTCAGCCCCCTTACCCCCAAATGTTTCCAAATTTCAGAGGTTCCCTAACATCTCTTGGGACTTAGTTATGAACCTTTAAAGGGGCTGGGGTAGTATTCGCAATAGTGCAGGGACTGTGGAGCCATTCAGGGAGTTTACTCTATGGTATTAACTCCCTAACTGCCTCCACACTCCAACCACACAGTTGCCAATTATTAATCGCAGCCCCCTTAGAGCTCGGCTGGTATACCGTATAATGAAAAAAAAATGCCCTCGGCTTATACTTGAGTCAATAAGTTTTCTCAGTTTTGGGGGGTAAAATTAGGCTCTCAGTTTATACTCGGGTCGGCTTATACTTTATTTTATTTTTATTATCTGATTTCACCCTTCTCCCCAGCAGACCCAAGGCAGCTTACATCATTAAGCAGATAATATTGAAACAATCAACAAACAGCAATTTTATTTTTTAAAATATTAAAAGCCTTTCAAATTGGTGACAATCCAAAAAACATATTAGTAAGGTCTAAGTGAGGGAGGAGGAGTGTCAAGTCCATTGATTGCATTGACTGATTTCATAAGAACACTAGTGTTTCCACGTTAGTTTCCTTCCCTCATGATTGATTTTTTTCCTTCTTTTCCAGTGCTCTTTGTAGCTGTAATGTTACCTTTGAATGTTTTAAGATGCCTCTTCTAGTTGCCTGTTCTTAACTTGAATCATGTCTTAAATGTTATGGGTAGAGATGGGCACAACTTAGCGGTATTCCCGTTTCCGTTTCCGTTACTTGTATCCATTACTCTACAGAAACGGTAACGGGAATTACTCCGCCAGAATTCGAGCTCGAACCGACGAACGAACAATTTGGTCTGATTTGCCGTGCTCGTTACTTGCATCGCGGCGATCGCGCAATGCCAAGCGGCACAGAAAAAAAGTTTTTAAAAGTTAAAAAAAACCCCGATTCCCAGCCCTAAAAGTAGGCGAAAACTGTCTGAGGGCACCTACCAGGCCAGAAGGGTGTTTTATTGGGGGGGGGGGTTTCCCCTCCCCCCCTCTCCTTGGCTATTGCTACTGCTGTGCTGCTGGTACCAGGCTGGGAGGGTGCATCCATTTGCCATGCAGTGCGGGGGATCCAAAATGGCGACTGCAATATTTTTTTTGAAATCGTTGCCCAAAACCCCACCAAAGCACCACAGAAACACACGAAAATTAGCTATTTTAAATGCTTGAATTTTTACAGTAGCAGCAGTGGGTTTTTCTTGCAAAAAAAAGTCTCTGTTGATTTTATTTTATTTTATTTTATTTTTTTATACCTGCGCATTCGCAATGATGGGCTCGCCCATGGGAGTGGACCATGCAAAGTTTTGGAGCCATTCCACCAATCGCATGGCCAGGTTTTGCTGACTGTACCTGGCTAGGAGGGCGCATCCATTTGCCATGCAGTGCGGGGGATCCAAAATGGCGACTGCAATATTTTTTTTGAAATTGTTGCCCAAAACCCCACCAAAGCACCACAGAAACATGCGAAAATTAGCTATTTTAAATGCTTGAATTTTTACAGTAGCAGCAGTGGGTTTTTCTTGCAACAAAAAAGTCTCAGTTGATTTTATTTTATTTTATTTTATTTTATTTTATATTTTTACACCTGCACATTTGCAATGATGGGCTCGCCCATGGGAGTGGACCATGCAAATTTTCCACCAATCGCATGGCCACTTGGCCAGGTTGACCACAGAGACTTCTGGGATGTGCCAATCGGGCATAAACAGCCCACTAATCGTAGCCCAAACCCGAACCCTAAGCCTAAGCCTAACCCATACGCCAGTACACTGTCCTTCTAAGTGGGTCAGAGAGGCACCCAGAGGTGCACCCCAATACTCACCCTAACCTCACCCGTAACTAGCCTAACCCTAGCCCTTGCGCTAACCCGTCTTAACCCTAAGCCAGATCTACTTGCATTGCACTACATGCAAGTACGTGAGACACAGCGGGTGCAAAGAGTCTGCCAGTCCGTCACTTGTGGCTCTGGCTGACTCCTGCAGTTCCCTCCAGGAGCCCACTACCCCCCCCCAAACCAGTACTAATGACAATGAAAAAACAAAAAAACGAACCGACTAATTTTTGTGAAATTTTGCGAAAAACGGAACGAGCCTAAACGGACTGCCTCCGACACACAACAACTCGAAAACGCCATTTTCCCTAGTCGTGCCCATCTCTAGTTATGGGATATATATTGTCCCTCATTATTGTAGGCCGCCTTGGGTCCTTTTCCAAGGGGAAAGGTGGGGTAAAAATATTCTTCTTCTTCTTCTTCTTCTTCTTCTTCTTCTTCTTCTTCTTCTTCTTCTTCTGTTGTTGTTGTTGTTGTTGTTGTTGTTGTTGTTGTTGTTAACCACACAGCTATCTACGCTGGATTTTGTATTACAATCACTAGTCAAACACTTCCCAAGCGTTTAAGACTCAGTGATGTATCGGCGAATTATGCGAGCAGATCCCAGTAAGGCCGACTTTACTAAACACCTTGTTTCTGATAATATATCTTCGCTGGTCAGCTAATCGTAATTCAATTCTCTTGGAGTTTGGATATTCTTGTTTCCATAACTGATGCATCCGCCTTTTGGTAGCCTCGTTTTTCAGGTTCTGCTCTATAATAGGATTTCATGATTGTCCGATTCTCTGGTAAAGTATATTTCTGCCACTTCTGAGATGGTTCAGCTTCAGCTTCCAGTAGCTCTACAGGCCTATGCCCTGGTTGCTCAGCAATGGGACCCGTGACCTGTAGCCCATTTGTCGATGAATGTCCAGGTTCATCAACACCCATCGCGATCCTTGTTAACCCAGGCGATGACTGAGCCGGTATAGCTTCTTTATATTATATTTCACCATGATTCATGGGTTGTTGGGTGTGCTTAGTTCTGTTCCTCACTCGAGACCTCTCTGGTAAGGTTGGACCTACTGGAGCAGTTAAGCCCCCCGCCACAACACAGTGGCACCCTTGAGGGGATGATGATGATGATGATGATGATGATGATGATGATGATGATGATGATGATGATGATGATGATGATGATGATGATTAACAACACTCTCTGGCCTCACAACCTCTACAACCTCCTAACCCCTCAGATTTCCTTTTCCTTTTCAAAATGATATCTGTGATTCTTGGGGCAGATGCATTCCAAGGGAGCCGATTATTCCTTAAAGCAAGCATGGGCATCTAATGTGTTTGATGCCTAAGGCCTGTTTCTGTCTCCTTTTCTGAATTAGAGTGGGAACTTAATTGCCATTTTTTATTTTGGCAAAAAGCAGCACAAGTGTGTCCCAGGAGCAAAGCAACATCTTAGACCCATTCTTAATTGTCAACCATGGACATGCTACATTGCCAGTGTATTGGGCTGTGCATAATCTGTCTGGGAGCCAGTGATATAAGCAGAGAAAATACGGCTTCTCCATCTTCTGCTTCCAGTTATGTAGTCTATTTGATGGCACTGGCCATCTGTAAAGTCCATGTGTACAGTCATCTGTTTGGTCACCTGAGACATGCATCTGCAATAAAGAGATTGTTGGCTTCACAGAACTCTCTGAGCCATTCTCCTGCTTTATTTCTGAACCACTGACCCGATTTTCCACCAAAGTTTCATTCTACTTTGTTTCCTAGCTCTGCATTCCAGTCACCTATGATTAAAAACATGTTGTGTTTTGATATGTCATCAAGTTTCTCCTGGATGCTCATATACAAGCTTTCAGTTGTTTTCAGCATCTATAGTTGGTGCATAGCCTTCAATGATGCTTGTGTTGACAGATTCTCCACAAAGTCTGATAGGTATTACTTGATCAGACCATGCATTATTGTCCCTAGCTGCCATGGCTATATTTCGCCTCAGTATCAAAGCCTCTCAACTTCTTCTGAATTTGTCAGAGTAAAACACTTGGTAGTTGTTTGACTGAAAACATCATGTTCCAGTCCACTTTAATTCACTGACACCAAGTCCTGCAGTGTTTATATATTTCATTTCTGGCTTTTTGATTTCCAGTTCATCTTGATTCATAGTTCTCATGTATTATGTCCGATTGTGCATGTTGTAAAGCATCAGACTTTCCCTTCTCTTCTGTGTATGTCAACCACTAGATGACAGTTCACTTTAATCTGCGTCATTAGCAACAGCACTACTCATACTTGTCCTTGGCTCTCTGCAACAGTTGATTGAATGCTTTCTTACCTTGGATCTCAACTTCAAGTAATATTGCTTGTTTCCCTTTGGACTTTCTTGTCATGGATGGGCACAAAATAAAAAATTAAATGCTGTTTTGTCATTTTGTTAGGTAACGAAAATGAAATGAAACAAGGAAGCAGCATTTCATTACAGACTAAATGAAACAGTCATTTTTTATGTTGAAATGAACCATTTCATTCCATCTGTAAAAGAGATCCCTTACCTGCTGGGAGCTGCTCTTGCCACCACCAGATCCCAAGAGGAGGAAGAGGAGGAGGTATGTCCCTGCCACTGCTCCACCTCTCCCCACTTCCTCCTCTCAGCCCCTGATTCTGGTCTCCTTTCAGCTGAGGGACAGGTGGGGGTTACTCCCCTGGGTCCCAGAGGCACCAGATTTGGTGCCCGGGAGCCATTTTTAGAGGGATCCTGCTGAGCTGTCATAGACTTGACCCCTTTTAAAATGGCCCAGTCACCACAAGGGAATCCCTCAGTGGGGACTAGGCTATTTTTAAAGGGGTCCAGCTGATGACAGCTCAGCTGGACCACTTTAGAAATGGCTCCCAGGCACCAAATCTGGTGCCTCTAGGATCTAGGGGAGCCGTTTCATTTTGTTTTGTTTCATTTTGTATGAATTTTTAAACAAAATGAAATTGGGTGGGCATGAAACAAAATTAAACAAAACAAAACAAAACATTATTTTTCTGTTTCATGACCATCGCTACTTATTAGAGATGGGCACGGAACGAACATTTTTTCGTTTTTGTTAACGTTTGTTGTTTCTGTTATGTAACGAAACGACAAATGAAAATTGTGATGAAAATGAAACGAAACGAACAGAACCATGAAAATTGTGGTCATTACGTTTCATTTCCGTTAAAGGCGACACACAATTAAATGAGCTGTTTTAAATGTTAAAAACCGCCCTGGACATCCGTAAAAATGCAGCGATAATTATTTATATTGTCTGATAATACCTACCAGGGGGGTTGGAGTCCTTAAAATGTTTGTTTTTGTCTTCTCCCATCGCGATGTATTTTTCTTTTCCCTTTAAACTGGATGTTGCCACCAGCCACAAAATGGAGGCAAGCCATGTGATGGGATCATGTTCAACCAATAGCATGCCCAGGTTGCAGACTGGGCGGGCAGGTCTGGCAGCCACAGAGGGCATAAAAAGCTCTGGCAGCCCCCATCCTCCTTGCAGTCTCCGGTGGGAGTTAGGGTGGGATTGCTGTCTCTGCGACTCTAGATTCAGTCCTGCAGCCTCCCTGTGTGCGTTCGTGCTGCGTACCTCTCGGTGAGTACCCTCCCTTGCCCTGCAGTGCAGTCACTCTGCAGCTGCCTTGCACCCTGGGCAAAGCCCGCCACTGCCTTTGCAGCCTCCCTGCATACCTAGTCTATACTGTGTCTCTGCCAGCATCCTTTTTTTTTAGTGTTTTCCCTCTGGTCTGGGGCGTTGGGGGGATGCCTGCACACGGAAATGCTTTAAAAATTGCGCAAAAAGCGGGTAGAAACGACAAACGAAAAATGAAAAACGGTAACAAAATTTTTCCAAAAATTCACGACAAACGGAAACAAACCAAAACAGACCTTTCAACGACAAACGAAAAACTGAAACACAATTTTTTTGTTTCGTGCCCATCTCTACTACTTATCATAGGCTTTTCATAGTATTGAAGGTTTAGTAGTGGTTTATCATTGGCACCTTCTGTGCAGCACTCCACAAAGGTGAGCTTAAATGTTCCTGTTATTCCTCTCCCACCACTGTCACCTTAAGCTACTGCTGATCCCCAATAGCTGCTGTCCCTGCCATCATTAGAACTATCCAGTGTCCTCTGCCAATGAGGCCATTACTCTTGAAGATTAGAACTAGTCTGTGTCTGTGCTGTGTCCATTTTGCGTTCCCATCTGAGAAAATATGGTGGTATAGATGATAGATAGATAGATAGATAGATAGATAGATAGATAGATAGATAGATAGATAGATAGATAGATAGATTTATTTTGCCTTAGGTGACCCTGCTAGGAATCCAGGCTCATAATGGAGTCTGGACTCCTGGCGACATTAATCTTATTTTCACTGACACATTCACATTCCAGTATGGATCGAAGAAGGTAGTGTGAATAATGCGATCATGCCATTTATTCTCCACATGACACTAGACTTAGTTGTATCCAGGTGGACTGACAGATTTTTTATAGCTGTGATGTCCTTTTAAAGTAGAAGCCAATGAAAGTGTGACTCCACTGGTCCTTTAAGACACCCATCATAAATTTAACAGAATTTATTTTGTGGCATCCCTTACCTTGGAGTGAGTAGTGCTGAGACCTCAACTTAGTTACCTATATCATTCACAGATCCCATCCAAGGGACTGGATAGAACTTCATTCTGTTCACATATGAACAAAGATTGTTTTCAAAAGAAAGGGAGATATAGAAGGGAGACTTAGAAGACCAACATTTTATTTCAACGTGGATCAAGGGCCAGTTTATATATCCTCACAATCATCGAAGGATGCCGATAATGGACAAAGTGGTGATGGTCAAAAGAGTGGATTTTCAGGGTGTAAATTATTTCAATTGCAGATCCTGGCTGGGATAAAAGGAAGATGGAGCTGCCTAATAAGCTGTAGTTCGATTCAACATGACTGTCATATGAATGCTAATGTTTTGGGGGCCAGGTGGCAACCATTTAATATCCATAAGATATTACCGGTATTAAAATATTTAGTAGAGATGGGCACAAAATCAAAAACGACACGCTGTTTCATTGTGTCGTAAGGTTACAAAACGTTTCGTAATGTAATTATTCATTACTAAATGAAATGAAACACCATTTGTTACTGTGGAAGCAAAATGATTTGTGGATTTTCCTGTTCATTTCTCTTGTTCTTGCCACTGGCCACCTAGCTGTTTTTGACAGACTGAGATGTCAAAACCAGCTGGGTTTTGGTGATCAGTATGGGAGAGCCGATCAGGGTTTTGAATTTTGTGCTGCAGCACCCTCGCTGCTGTGGCACAAAACTGAAAAGCCTGAGCTGCTCACCCCTTCTCAGCCAAGCAATGGCTGGGTGGGTGGTGCACCCACTTGATGGGAGAGAGGAGCATCAGGGTTTTACATTAGGCATTGCTTGCTTCACTTTCCCATTGCCACCACTGGCATGTTTTTTTTAAACAGGTTGGGCAGTGGGGAGGGAGGGCGCACCCCCTCCTCACAGCCTAACCTGTCAAAAAAAAAAAAAAACAGCTGGGTGCCAGTGGCATTGGTCACAATGGAAGAGAGGAGCAGCAGGGTTCTAAATTTGGTTCCGCTTGCTTCGCTCTCCCGTTTTCGCCACCAGCACCCAGCTAGTTTTTTTGACCAGTCAGTCTGTGGGGAGTGAGGGAGGGTCCCCCTCTGCTCTCCAGTTCTTGAATCCTCAGCAAATTGTCCCCTCTAATATTGATAGCTACATACTATGGTTTTTACAAGTCCATATCTATGGATAAAGCTCTACCTCTTTCTCATGCGGATCTTTAAAACCAACCTTCAGATTTCCTGAGGGCTCCCAGGTTTGAGGCAGTCTGGAACACAAATCTATTCATAACACTCCTTTTTTTCTGCAAATCCTCCCATGAAACATAATTTTCCTGTAGGAAAGGGTGCAAAAAGTGATGGAACGAGATCACAAATCATGTTGAATGAAAGTCCGCTTTTGCTTGAAGCATTGTTTGCGAACACATTCATTTAGCCCTTGTCCAACTCTCCTATTTTACCGTACTGTTAGATAGCCTTCTTTTTCCTATGGGATTGCCAATTATTCTCTTGTATTATGCTTGAGACATGCTTTAAATTTTGTCTATTGATTTCCTCTTCTTTGTAATTGGGTGTAGTGATTGGAATATCTTCTATATTACTTTGCAGTCTTTTTTTTTTTAATTAAATCTGAAAAGTGACTCTAAAGAGTACCACTGAAATTTCAAAGAGTAATAAAAATGAGAGTGGGAAGGGGATATTGTGATACAGCTACCCCTATGGACCTTAATAAGATTCCTTTCTCAACAGATGGCAATCTCTCTTTATGCCTATAGAGCGGGACTGTTATTTTTAAGAGGTCCATGTGACCGATATCTGTATATTTAAGCTGCATAAACCAGCACTGAACTTTCATAAAAAAAGATTTTCTCACTCCTGACTGTGAGCCTCACCTTTCGAGAGCAAATCGTTGGCTCGGATTATCACTCCCTCTAACAGCAAACTCAAGTGCTAAAATGTAATGAGGAAATGAGAAAAGAAGCATCATTTTTTCTGGTCTTGCGCCATCTTGCATACTTGGTATGAGTCCCCCGTACTGAAGAGCTATAATAAGTCCCCAAGAAAATGAGGGAGGATTACCAATACTGCATGGGCACATGATTTGCAGATGTGTTTTTAGAGATGTACCTGTAATGATTTGAGGAAAACAAAATCAAAAAGTGATGTCTCCAATATGACTACTGGCCATGTAATGCTGTTTGATGAGAGGGACAGTCACAGAAAACAGGGAGGATGAAATTGATCAACACCAGAAGTTTTTTAATTGATACAATTTAGATTGTGGGTCTTCTGATGGCAATTTTAGTGTGATGATTTTAGTATAAGGTTTTTATTATTGTTTTAATTATTTATTGTTGTTTGATGTTTTTAACTGTTTTAATTCTTTGATTGGAAGCCGCCCAGAGACCTTTGGGTAGTGGGTGGCATATAAGTTGTAAAAATAAATAAATAAATAAATAAATAAATAAATAAATAAATAAATAAATAAATAAATAAATATTTTCTTGAAGAGGAAATCTGGCTATCGCTTGCCTGCAGGAGCTTGAATGCAATACAAGGAAGCACAGAATTAGAGAACATTATAGTGGGAATGGATCCTAAATATTGCAGTCCAACTGCTTGCTGAAGTAGGAAATTCACAACTAAAGCATCCCTAATAAATGGCCAAAGGAACCCTTTTTGAAAACTCCACCTTCTCAGGTAACCTGTTGCACTGTCAGAAGGTTCTTCCTAATGTTTGGCTGGAAAGACCATTCCAATAATGTAAACCCATCACTTGGGCTCCTACACAGCAGAGCTACAAGCTTGCTGTACCTTCCATGTAATAGCTCTCTAAATATGTAAAGTTGACCAATGTATTGCTGTTCTTTAGGCTGAACATACAAAGTTTCTCACACATTCTTCATTGGGCTTGTGACTAGAGCTTTCTCATCCTGTTGTCCTCCTTTGGACCATTTCCAGCTTTGTTAATGTCTTCCTCAAATTGTCCTGCCTAGAAACGGACACAGTCCTCCAAAGAAGATCTGACCAAACTAGAGCAGAATTCTTGAAAAGGCAATAGTTTCCATTTTGGACTTTCTTTTATAACTAAATCAGAAAAGGTCACAAATTGCCTTTCAGGGAATGAGAAACAGGAGGTACACAAAAGCTCTTATTCATTTCATATAAACTGCCTTATAAGAGTATCCCATGTTAAATAACATCATTTAACTCCTCAGATTCAGCACAGCTGCACAGACAGGGCTTGTGGAAGACATTTGAACACCTTGCAACAAGAGGGGGTGGAAACGTTTGGCTCCCCTCCACCTCGTCAGATAGATTATACCATTATTGACTTAAAGTGAGAGGTATATGTCTGCTCCATCTCCAAGTCCTGAAATGGTGATGCATAGAGTTTACAGTTGTTGTTCAGAAGGGAGAAGGGAGACATGAGTACATTGGGAGGACATTTTTCTTCCAGATTGAATGATTGCATTCATTCCTCTCGTCATCAATAAACCAACAAACAACAATAAAAACCTAATATAGCTCCTATAGCTAGTTGAGCAACACTCCTGTAAGACTCAACAGGCAGGGTGTAATCCCCACAACAATTATTTTTGAAACCCTCAGGACTACCCATATTCCAAAAGCCCCCTTCCCCCAAAAGAAAGAAAGAAAGAAAGAAAGAAAGAAAGAAACAGTCCAAGTACTTCTTTAAAGTATTGATTGTTTAAGGAGATCCCTATATTCTGAATTAGACTTGAACACTTCACATTCGGACCTTCCAATTCAGACCAGCCAATTACCAGAATCCACTTGACTCACTGTCCTGCACCTGCAATGAAGTGGATGACGATGAGGGTGGTGGAGAAGAGTCGGCAGGGCTGCTTCCAAAATTGATGCAGCAGTGATGCTATTGGAGACTTGCACCGTATGGAGCCCAGTAAGTGGCTGGTCCAGTTTATGGGTGGGGGAGTTTAGGTGCCATGGTATGTATTGGTATCTTAAGGATGCAAATATGAAGAACCTAAGTCTGTTCTGGAGGTGGTCAAGGGTTGTGGTCTTCTTCTGTCAAAGGCCTTGGAGAGGTCCCTTAAGGCCCATACCTCCCAAAAAATAAGGAAAAAACTGGACGGGCTCCTCAAGGCGCTTTCTGTTCATATTTGTGTAGAAAAATATTGCTAAAATGGCCATTTCATGGGTGTGTGGGGGGCGGTCTGTAGCCTATGGCAGTAGCTGCAGACAAAAAGTTGCCCATTGTACATTCCTTACAGGGTCAGGAGATCCTGCTAGGATGATGGGGTCTAGACAGTGATTTCTTCCTGATAAAGATGTGCACTTTTCTAAAGTCTGTTACTTTCTACTAGGTATCTGAAGAATACTCATTTACTTTCTCATCTTCATCAGTTCTGACTCTTTCAATGCAAGGGGTTATTCAGGAGGAATCTCATCATGGGGTAAAACTCTGCAGCTACTTTCCAAAACAAGACACGGGGCTTTAGTTTTACTTGTTGTAAGGCTTCTATATTTTGTGAAGGATATTTTTTCCTTTGGAAAGAAAAAGGAGGACAGAAGGATGGGCTGATTGTAAATAAAAACTTAACCCAGTTGAAGGTTTCAACCTGTTAAGTATCCCTAAGACTAATGAGTCGTTCTCCCAACTTTGCACCGGTAATTAAATAAATGACTTGGTTTTGTTCAAATAAACAAATAAACAAAACAAAGACATTTATGATTGTGAGGATAATTTGAAAGCAGCAAGAAATCAGTCTTTGTTTGGGGGTAAGGAGAAAATTATGGTGACCCCTTGTCCATGAAACAGGCAAACAGACAAAGGAGGAATTTCAAAGAAGGCTCAGCAGAGACTATTTTTCTTGAGAAATTTAAGGAAAAACCATGTTCCACAAAAACTGCTGCTGGCTTTCTATCATTGTGCAATTGAGAGTGTGCTTACTTATGGGTTATGTGTGTGGTATGGAAGTTGTACCCATCAGGATAGGACAGTGTAAAGAATTAGATATATTAAGAGATCCATCATATCCTGGTCATCACCTCTTCGAGTTGCTGCCATCGGGACGGACATATAGAGTACTGAGGGCAAGAACAAACCATCTCAAAAATAGCATATTTTAGTCATTTTATATGTCATATTTTATGTGTTGTAGCTGCTTTTAAATCTATGTGGAATGTTTTAAATGAGTTGAATATAGCAACCACGAAATTTCGCTGTTCCTACAAGGGGGCAATGACAATAAAAATTCCTATTCCTATTCCTATTCATCTTTTCGTCCTTTTAAAAATATATCTTCCATCTCTGCCCATCCAGAACAAAGGAGCAGATTGAAGGGGAAAATATTTCTTCATCTTCATTGTTAAGTCTCCAGAGTTCTCCAATCATGTATCTTTGAATATATCGCCTATACAGTCAGAGAACACCTACTCAACTTAGATTTTCTCCAAATGAAGTAGTGGGGGGACTATCTTTGAGACAGAGTCTTTACTTTTCAAAGCCTTTTGGCCTTTGAAAGTTCCTAGTGGACATTAATTTGTTAGTATTTCCTGAGTGGTTGGTTAGTCACTGACAGGATGGCTAAGGGGAACAGGAATAGAAACGGAAAGTCATTTGCCTCCAGGACATAAGAAAATTTAATTACAGTCAGATTGGTGATCTGCATGGAATAAATGGTAATCTAAGTCTGTTTCCTAATTAGTGGAAGCTAAAATGGATTCTTACCAATATAAACCCAAGCTCAATAAGATAAGCAGGGAAGGGGATAAGGATGAAAGGTTCTCTGCACAGGCTACAGAATCAGTACATATGACACCCCTTCTGAAGGGGGAAAAAGTTTAACCAGATGTTTACTCCAAATGTTGGCAATGCTCATTTTGTATCATGAACCTTAACATTCTATGTGCCTTGAAATATACTGATACTAGAAGAATCAGGAGAAATGTGTTCATATGTCTTCATTACTCCATAGTGACTGTTTCTATATAGTCCCTGGAAATCAAGAAATAATAACAATAATCTTAGAATTGCAGAACTGGAAGGGATGCTATATATCATCAAGACCAGCCCCTGTCAAGGAAGCACAGTAGGGAGTTGAACTCCCAACATTTGGGACCACAGTCAGATACTTAAACTATTGAGCTATCCAGTAGAAATAGGAAGAAGAGGCTTCTTTTTCTTCCTCATTTTGTTATTGAAAGGTTGGGCACTTAGACTCCTAGCCTAGTGTGTTCTGCACGGGTTCCCAATATAGGAGTTAATCAAACAGCTTAACCCCTATATTGGGTGCTCATGCTGAACACACATCTTCAGTTAATTACCTGGATCCCCTTTAGAGCTTCATAACTCAGACCCATGACCCCCAAACCTTTCCAAATTTAGGGGCTTTCAGGGAAGAGCTTGAGATCCCATGCCTAGATTCCTCTAGGATGAATTGTTTCATTCTAGAGGGGGAAATGGTGTTTACTTTGTTACCTAAAGAAATCATAAGACACGTTTCATTTTATTAGGTAAAAAATTACTTTGTTACCTAATAAAATGACGAAACAGCATTTTGTAGCCATCTCTAGTTCAGAACTATGTTTGCTGCCTGTAGAATTCTGGAGCAGAAACCCAATAGCAGAATTGTTAGTAAACTAAAATAATCCAATTGAATTAACTATCCACTGAAAGTGGGACATGTTTAACTTGCTGTTTTTCATACTCATTCTATAAAAGAAATGGCCAAGAACCAGAAAAAATGATTAATTAGTGTCAAGAGAGGCCCTATAAATGCAGAGGACTGGGGTGAGCCTCGTTCAAACAAAGCCGAGGAACAGGACAGCTTGTGCAAGATAGTGGCTGCCATGGAGGAAATGAGAATGAAAGAGAAGAAGGGGAGATTGGCAATAGTGACAGGGTGGGAAAAGTGCGAGCAGCAAAGGACCAATCATAGAAGGGTTTAGGGTAACCAAGGAATCTGTGTAGAAACTCCTGTCAATGTACTCCCAACAGAAGGCCATCCAGCCTCTGCTTAAAAACCTCTAAAGAAGGAGACTCTACCACCCTCTGTGGCAGCTTTTAGAACCTAGCCTTATTAAGGACTTTGTTTGAAACAGTTTGAAGGGGGATGGACTGTGTGAGAAAGCTTTATGGAACCTGAGTTGCTGGTTGAAGTCATTGTACAAAAGCCAGACAAGAGTTATAATAAAGGTTTATTTTTTGTCAGTCTCCTATTGTGTTGAGGTTGGACTGAGAGGAACTGCCAAGGGTCAAACAAGACCCCGCTTGCAGTCAGTTTTTCTTGGTTGAAGTTCCTTTTTCCCCCCCTGCAAAATGTGATGCCCACCTTCAGAGGTTGGGCCCAATGCCTCAGTGCATGCACCCACCTATAATCCTTATCTAAGTGGGAGGAATGTACAAGGGTAGGGTGCCCCAAGGCTCAGGCCTGGTCCGGTGCTCTTCAGGATTTTTTATTATTAACTTGGACAAAGGAGGTCAGGGAATGTGTGTCAGATTCGCGTATGACACAACAGTGGGTGGAATAGCTAATACTCTGAAAGACAGCTAATACTCTGGAATAGAGATGGGCACGAATTAAAAAATGGTGTTTTGTTTGTCGTTTGTTGTTGAGAGGTCCGTTTCGGTTCATTTCCATTTTTCACGAATTTTTTGGAAAAATTTCATTTTCGTTTTTCATTTTTTGTTGGTCATTTCTACCCGCTTTTTGCACAATTTTTAAAAAGCATTTCTGTGCGTGGTCATCCCCCAACGCCCCAGACCAGAGGGAAAACACTAAAAAAAATTGATGCTGGCAGAGACACAGTATAGACTAGGTTCGCAGGGAGGCTGCAAAGGCAGCGGCGGGCGTTGCCCAGGGTGCAAGGCAGCCGCAGAGTGACTGCACTGTGGGGCAGGGGAGGGTACTCACCGAGAGGTATGCACACATGCACACAGGGAGGCTGCAGGACTGAAGCTAGAGTCGCAGAGACAGCAATGCCACCATAACTCCCACTGGAGACTGCAAGGAGGACAGGGGCTGCCAGAGCTTTTTATGCCCTCTGTGGCTGCCAGACCTGCCCAATCTCCACCTGGGTATGCTATTGGTTGAAGTTGTCCAAGAATTTACATGATCCCATCACATGGCTTGTCTCCATGTTGTGGCTGGAGTGGCAACATCCATTTTGTCATCCTTAAAAGGAAAAGAAAAATACATCGCGATGGGAGAAGATAAAACAAACGTTTTAAGGACCCCTGCCCCCTGGTAGGTAATAATTTCAAATAATTATCACATTATCACTGCATTTTTATGGATGTCCAGGGCATTTTAATACCCAAGAAATCAATATTAGGCATCTGGGAGCCATTTTGGGTTGATGTCCTCTAACTCCCCTTAAAGGAAAAAAAATACAGTGATCTGAGAAAAGACAGAAATGTATGTTTTAAGGACCCCAACCCCCCCGGCAGGTATTATCAGACAGTATAAATAATTATCGCTGCATTTTTATGGATATTTAGGGCCATTTTTAACATTTAAAACAGCTCATTTCATTGCACGTCACTAGTAACGGAAATGAAACGTAACGAGCACAATTTTCGTGGTTCTGTTCGTTTCGTTTCATTTTCATCACAATTTTTGTTTGTCGTTTCATTACGTAACGGAACAACAAACGAATAACGGAAACGAAAAATTGTTTGTTTCGTGCCCATCTCTACTCTGGAAGATAGAAACAAAATTAAAAATATATCTTCATAGGCTGGAGCACTGGGCTGAAACCAACAGAATGAAATTCAGCAGGGATAAGTACAAAGTACTGCACCTAGGAAAAATAAATCAAATGCAGAGTGATAAGATGGGGGATACCTGGCTCAGTAATACTATAAGCAAGAAGGATCTTGGAATTCTTGTAGATTACTGTTCTTAACTGCCCTGAGTGGCCTTGTTGCCAGGTGGGTAATATATAAATCTACTAAATAAATAAATAAATAATGATCATAAACTGAATGTAAGCCTACACTGTGATGTGTCCACAACACAGGCAAATGCTGCTTGAGGCTGCCTTAAGAGAAGCATAATTTCCAAATCCCATAAGGAGCTTTCCCCCCTCTACCCAGCACTGATTAGGCCTCATCTTGAGTATTGTGTCCAGTTCTAGATACCACACTTCAAGAAAGATGCTGACAAATTGGAACAAGTTCAGAGGAAGGCATCAAGGATGATCAGGGGGCTGGAAACCAACCCCTATGAGGAAAGACTGAAAGAACTGGACATATTTAGCCTGGAGAAAGGGAGACTGAGAAGTTCTATGATATCGCTTTTCAATTATTTGAAAGATTGTCTTACAGAGGAGGGGCAGGATCTGCAGTGCAGGATACACAACTCAAATTAAGAGGAACCAGCTTTCAACTCAATATCAGGAAAAACTTCCTAACTGTTAGAACAGTATGGCAATGGAGCTAATTACCTCAAAAGGAGGTGAGTGCTCGAACACTGGGGGCATTCAAGAGAGGTTTGGACAGCCACATGGAAAATACCTTTTATGTTTCTGCATCAAGCAGGGGGTTGGATGTGATAGCCTTGTGGGCCTCTTACAACTCCACTAGTCTATGATTCTACACACAGAAGAAGCAGGCTGGCTCTGTGAAGGAAGGGCAGGCCTACTGCCTCTAAGAATGGCAGCAGCAACAGTGGAGAACGAGAAGAAAGAACCAGTGGAATGAGCAGTAGCAGTGGAGACAGAGGTAGAACCAGTAAAGGATGTGACAAGGGCAGTGGTAAGGGGGCAGGCGGGTGATGGATGGCACCCCCTGGCATTAACTGGAGAAATGAACCACAAATCACTTCATTTTCTGGGGGTCCATGGTGGCCTGTGGTTTGTAGTTAGACATGAACCACAAACTATCCTGATTCATTAGTTTTCCATTTCATGCCCATCTCTATTCTCCGTGGTTCGCAAAAGCAAGAATAACATTTATTTTGTGTGACTAGGTAAACGTACTATCACATACATGGTTTCTAGCATTCCCTTTTATCTCTTCACTTTTGTTCCCATGACAAATAAGCAATCCATATGAGTCTGATGAATCATCCTAAGACTAGAATACTTTCTTTTGAACTATAAATACCCAAATCCCCCAGCGAGCACAGCCCTAATTGCTGAAGCATTCTGGGTACTGTAGTTCAGAAAAGGAACTCATTTAAGCTCTTGTAAATGCAGAGGTTCCTTTCTGACATTGCTGCAGTAAAGGTGCCTATCCCATGATATTAACTATCTGGCATCAGCTCTCATTACAGAAATTTCTTATCACTGTAAGGCATGGCCATTAAAGGCAGCAGCTCATTAAGCCCTAAAATATTATGACTGGTATGAAATGTTGTTTGTTTTAATTAATTTTCTTTCTGTTCCTAATGATTGCAGTAACTTCAGTACTTGCTGATTAAACCTTTCCCCAGTGAATCTTTCCTTTTCCTTGAGAAAAATATATTGTGATTGGAAAAATGCCCCCCCTCATGTTGCAAGTAAAACATTCACAATGGTGTAAGAATATGTAACAGAATAACTTTTAAAAGTGGTTTTAGTTTGTTTGTTTTTCTGATAGCTCTAGGAAAAAGAGGCTTGAGAAATGTGAATGACTTTCCTCACCGTGAAAGTACCAGTATATCCAGGCCTGCAGGTTTGACTGCAACATAGGTTTTTTGAGTAGTGTAACAATGCAGTGATGGGGAATGGTGGCCAATTTACATCAACCAAAAAAAGTGGATCTTTGTCACCTAAAAAGGTGATAAGAGAGGCCACTGATTTTCAGAGAGCTAGATGTGCTGATGTACATGCATATAGGTACAAAATTTTATATATTCATACTAAATTTTAAGAGAATTGTAATACAACTCTCCATTGCAGTAAAGACTGTGACTGAGTTGCATTTGTGCCTGCAGGATAGATGCTTTCTCCAGACAAGCAATTTGAAGGTCTCTGGACACCCTTTGGTTTCTTATCCTTGAGTTGGCCTGAACAACTTCTCAAATAGAAGACACCTTCAGAACGGAGGACAACTTTTAGCAGGCCATCAAAATGTGAGTATGTGGCCCTCCAGAATTTTCTCCATTACTACAGTTCAATTCACACTGGACAACCATCCATGCTGGCTAGAGCTCAGGGGAGCTGGAGTCCAGCAGCTACAGGGGAAATAATGGTCCCCCATTCTGGTGTAGGGTTTCCCATTCCATTTTTCTCTGTACTAATCCTGCCCCTCCTCCTGGAAAACAGAAACTGTTCCTATATGCGCTATTGACTCTTTA
The DNA here is from genome assembly GCA_029282475.1 of Phrynocephalus forsythii. Taxonomy (NCBI): domain Eukaryota; kingdom Metazoa; phylum Chordata; class Lepidosauria; order Squamata; family Agamidae; genus Phrynocephalus; species Phrynocephalus forsythii. The sequence goes on along the minus strand of JAPFRF010000001.1, from coordinate 176,372,140 downwards.
CTAGAGATGGGCACGGAACAAATATTTAATTCATTGCATTCCTATGGGGGGGGGACCGAAACAAACAAAGCAGAAATTTCTGTTTCGTTTTGTTTCATTTTTCTTTGATAGGTCAATTTGTTATTCGTTTCATTAGGTAACAAAACAAATTAAAAATTCATCCCCCTGGTATTGACTGGGCCAGGTTTAAAGCAGTCCCGAGACTGGCAGCTCGGCAGGAGCCCTGTGAAAATGCTAGGGAGGGCAGTTCCAGCGATCGAGCTGCCCTCCCTAGCATTTTCAGAAGGGTCCTGCCGAGCTGTCAATCGCTGGACCCCTTTAAACCCTGCCTAGTCGGCACCAGGGGTGATCACACTGCCCTCCCAACCCATTTTCTGAGGGTTCCTGCTGAGCTGTCAATCGGTGGACCCAATTAAACCTGGCCCAATCAGTACAAGCAGAAAAAAATAAAAATAAAATAAAATAAAATAAAATAAAAATAACTCGATCTGGCCCGCAGGCTGGCAGGATTAAATAATAATAATAATAATAATAATAATAATAATAATAATAATAATAATAATAATAATAATAATAATAATAATAATAATAATAATAATAATAATAATAATAATATCCGACCAGTGGGGTTTAAAAAAGAAAAAAGAAAAAAGAAAATGAACCTGAACTAAAACGAATTACAAAACAATTTTTTTCTAAATATTCATTTCGTAATTAACGAACCAAACCGACCCAGAAAATGAACTGAAATGAAATGAATCATCATTTTTTCAGTTCATGCCCATCTCTACACACTACATATTAGAGTCACAGGTATAGATAATTTGATTAAAACAAATCAGATTATAGATAATTTTAAACCCAGTGTATTCTTTGAAAAACAAGAAGTTCAAAGTCCTTCATTCATCTACAGCAAGCCTAAGGAAATTAAAAAGAAGACATTATTTCTGAGAATACATTGAGAATTTCTGCAACTTGACATCTTTTTAAATATATACATTTTACTGAAATGTTAATAATTCCTCTCGCCCATATAGATCTTAAACCATAACTCTACTGGGTTGTCTGAACACTTCAGCTGTAAAATATTTAAAAGACCCACAAGTATTCATTAAATCAAAATGTTTCCCATGGACCAGCTTCAGCATGCTATCAAATATTTAAACAAGGAAACAAATTATTTTCTTGTGACCAAAAAGAGACAATGAAAAACAACTCATTTTAAACTGCTCTGATACATGAATGAAATATGAGCTTCTTTTTAAAAATGTTAGGCAGCCCCACCAACAAGATCTGTGTGAATTATGATTTTGCTGTTCTGAACAGATATACATCCTGAAGAAAGTGCTTATCAATATGCTGTTGTTGCATTGGAAATAGAAACACAGACTTAGGCTGGATAGACATTTGAATGATGGACAAAATCAAAAGAAGGATATTCTTCTGGGAACCTATGAATTTGGCTGATATGAAAAAGGACATGTGGTCACTCGTTTGGGAGGTTAAGCTGGGATATGGTGGCCAAAATCTTGTTGTGAAGCTCCTTGCCAGACCAGACGGAAATAAACAGTCGCACACATTTGCTTTGGGTTAACAAGGGCCACAATTTATTAACATTATTAACTTCAACGTAACTTTATGAGGGCCTGGAGCGTAGCGCAAAATTTTTGGTGGTTCTTAATTTGTCTAGGTCCCTTTTTACAGGTAAATTTCCTGCAGCCTGTTTTACTGCCGCAGGGGTGATGCCTAACTGTTTTGGCATCCTCCAACGTAAACCAAGCCTTGGCAACCCTTTTAATGTGGTTGGTTTTAAGCTTTCATTTATGCCAGTCTAATGCTGGTCCTATCAACTTGTTTATGGGCTGCCAAGCACTCTGAAGATGTCAATTCCGGTAGGGACCTAGGTAACCAATGTTTAGTTTTGCACTACCCGCCAAATTGTGACCGGGGGTTGAAAAAAGCCCAGCATCCGCGTGTGGATGGTGGGATGGGCGAAAACTCACCGCCACTCCTGGCCAATCTGAGTGACAGTCAAAAATTCCCATCCGGCCCTGAAGCGACCAGCAAAGCATCACCATCCAGACATAAAGCGGCGGGTGGGCGGGGAAAGGTAAGACTGCGCAGGGAGGCCGTGGGGGAGCGCGCCCAGCCTTAAATAGGCTCGCTCCCCAGCACACCCTGCGCAGATTGCGCAGCCAACCAGTGACTGCTTCCGCCGGCTGGCAAAGACGCCCCGCCCCCGCATGCTGCGGGGCGAAGCAGCCATTGCCAGAACAGACAGAAATAAACAGTCGCACACGTTTGCTTTGGGTTAACAAGGGCCACAATTTATTAACATTATTAACTTCAACGTAACTTTATGAGGGCCTGGAGCGTAGCGCAATTTTTTTGGTGGTTCTTAATTTGTCTAGGTCCCTTTTTACAGGTAAATTTCCTGCGGCCTGTTTTACTGCCGCAGGGGTGATGCCTAACTGTGTTGGCATCCTCCAACGTAAACCAAGCCTTGGCAACCCTTTTAATGTGGTTGGTTATAAGCTTTCATTTATGCCAGTCTAATGCTGGTCCTATCAACTTGTTTATGGGCTGCCAAGCACTCTGAAGATGTCAATTCAGGTAGGGACCTAGGTAACCAATGTTTAGTTTTGCGCTACCCGCCACCAAAGAGGTGCACTGACGCCTCTTACCCCAAACGGCCGAACAACGCGACCCGCAGGCCCTCATATAAATCTGAAACAAACAGATCCAGGCCCTTGTCGGACAGGTGAACCCTGTCAGGGCGAAACAGGTCAGGAGTCCGTGCAGTGATCTCAGGGTGCCAAATAACCAAGCCAAGCTCCGCCTGGACTACGCGGGCCACCTCTCGATTGACTCCCTTCCGAGCCTTGTGCATCTTTTGGGGGTGATGGAGGGGACCCCACACCAACCTCGGAATCATGGCCGACCACAAGATGATCGTGGCTGGGCGATGCTGCTTAAATGTCCTCAGGTCATCGATGACCTGGAGGATAAGGGACTTGCCTGACATACGGGTCAAGTCGTTTCCACCGAGGTGAACCACGACAATGGCCGGGGGAGGGTCAGGGGGATCATTGAGGGCTGTTGGTAAAAATGCCTTCCATAGCATCCCCCGTCTTCCCCTCCACACCAGTTCGGCCCACTGTCCCAGGCCGAGATCGCGGCCACGTCCTGACTGCACTGCAAACTTGGCAGCCCAAAACACGAAACTGTGGCCATCAATGATTACTCGTGCCCATCCATCTGGAGCGAAACCTGCAACGACAAACAGAGAGAGCTGGCCCGGTCTCACCGGTCCATTAAGGGGCGCACGTAGGTCTTAAATTGCCTAGACCGCCATCGGCCGATCCGCTGAATTCCAGCTGGATCGACCCCAATGGCAGTGGCCATAGAAGCGGCTCCAATCCTGAAGGAGTGAGTGCCAAAACGCCAACCTGAGATACCTGCGACCTGGAGGGTCCTGGATGATACCTGCCAGAATTGATACCGGGTCAATGGTGATCCCGTTTGATGCTGGAATAGGTAACCCTGACACAAGCCAATCTGGTGGGTGTACCGTTGTAATGCTCGTATCGGGCAAATTTGGGGCAGAGAACACCTACCTAGGCGTATATCCGCGCCCCTGCCCTTCTGATTCGTCTTGGATTTACGGACGTGAAATACGACATGGTCTTCATAAAGGGCCATGTCCGCCCACTGTAGAGCGGTTTTTGAAATGTCATTTTGGGAATGGGCAACCAGTTCGCCGACTCGGAATGCCCCAAAGAAAGCCACCAACGTGGCAGCCTGGAATAAACCCGCTTCAAACGGATCTGAGCACACCCTAGGCCAAACTGAGGCCAATTTACATAACATCCCTGGGGAGATAGGAGTCCTATCATCCTGGGGCCTGCCCCGCTCCCTAGCCCAACCTTCTATCATCTTGCCTATTCTAAACTGGCAGTCTGGTGGGTTAAATCCCTGTGCCCTGGCATAATAGTACAGGGCAGACAGCTTACCCTGTATCGTCCGGGGGACTAAGCCTTTGAAGTGTAAATGAACTGCAAATTGGACCAGCTGGTCTGCCGAAGCCGGCCACAGGTGAGGGAATCCTTCACCAGCGCAAAAGCGCGCATACTCGGAACAGGCCGTCGAATACGCCCGGCAGGTGCTAGGTGCCAAGGCCAGCCCCATGGCACGATTTGCTTCTACCCTCCAAGCCTCCATACCTTGGATGGGAGAATGTCTGGGTCCATAAGCGCCTGAGGTGCTAACGATCTGAACCGCTCCATCTGTTGGCGGGACAGCGTGTCAGCAAGCTCATTCTTGACCCCTGGCACATGGTGTGCCCGGAATAATATGTTAAACTGGAGGCATCGGAGGGTCAGAGCACGGACCAAACCCATTACCCACTTTGATTTAGAGGTCAATTTATTCAGTATATGTACCACTGCCTGGTTATCACAGTTGAATTGCACTACCGAATTAGCCAGACGCTCAGCCCAAAGAAATAAGGCCCCCACTATCGGGAACAATTCCAAAAACGTGAGATCCCGGGTGATACCACTGCCCTGCCACTCCGGAGGCCACGTGCCGGCACACCAGTGGCCCTGAAAATAGAGACCAAAGCCAAGAGCCCCGGATGCATCGGTCTGGACCTGCAGGTCTGAGGCGGCGATCATTTCCGATCGCCAAAAGCAAATGCCGTTAAAATTGGATAGAAATTGGAGCCAAATTCTGAGATCGTCCTTTATATCCGCAGAGATACGGCGCCGGTGATGAGGACTACAGAGCCCTGCAATGGCGTCACAGAGTCTGCGAACAAAAGCCCAACTGGGGGCCACCACCCTGCAAGCAAAATTTAAGTGTCCGATAATCTGTTGCAGTTCCCGAAGCGTGGCCTTCCTCCGCGCCAGGAGCGCCAACAAGCGGGTGCGGAGGCCGGCCAACTTCTCGCTAGGGAGTCTGCAAGTTTGGGACACGGTGTCCAGCTCGACGCCCAAAAATGTAAGGACAGTGGTGGGGCCCTCCGTCTTATCCTCCGCTAAGGGGAGACCCAGTTCAGCTGCCATGGTACAGAAGGTAGCCATGAGAGATGCACATTGCTGGGTGCCTGCTGTCCCTGCAAACAAGTAGTCATCCAGGTAATGGATAATGCGAGAACTGCCCGTGCGCTGGTGCACTGCCCATTCCACGAAAAAACTAAAGCATTCAAAGGCAGAACAGGAGATAGAGCAGCCGAAGGGCATAGCCCTATCCAAATAATAACGTCCTTCAAATGCAAATCCTAATAACTCACAATCGTCCGGGTGGACTGGGGGGAGCCGAAATGCTGATTTAATATCGCACTTCCCAATTTCAGCCCCCACTCCGCAACCCCGTACCATTCTGATGGCTGCATCGAAGGAGGTATAATGGATGCTACATAGTTCTTGCAGTATCATATCATTCACCGACTCCCCCGCTGGGTATGACAGATGGTGGATAAGGCGATATTCGCCAGGTGCTTTCTTGGGGACAATGCCCAAGGGGGATACCCGTGAGCGAGGAGTCGGTGGATGATCAAATGGTCCGAGGATCCTGCCTGCTGTCAATTCAGAAGCTATCTTCTCCCGCACGATTGCCTCCTTTCCTACTACAGATTTTAGGTTGTGAGCCAGAAAGGGCAGTCGTTCCCAATAGCTGGTATGCGGAAACCGTGGACGAAACCACCTAAAATGTAGGCGGCTTCGTCCCTTGAGGGGTAGCTACGAAGCCACGCCCTCAGAACCGGCACCCGTATGGGACTAGGTCCCTTTAGGAGGAGGGGGTGACCCCGGTTGGGTACGCTTGCCTCCTGTGTCCCTGCCTCTGCTGTTTCCCGGCTTGCCCCTAGGGCAAGTAGAGGCCAGGTGGTTGGCTCCACAGGTGGAGCACAGGTGCCTAAACTTACACTGGCGGCGCCCGCAAGACCCTTTACTGTTATATTCAAAGCAGACCAGCTGGGGTTGAACCGGCTGGCCCGCGTTTGCGTGGGAATTGCCAGGCTGGCCAGGACGCGATATCGCATGGCCGCTATCAAATCTCTCATTCAGGGCCTGACGAGGGGCGCTCATCACCCTAAGCCATAAGTAGCTATGAGGCCTGTCCCAGCGGAGTGTGGGGTCCTTAGCGATGCGGCGATGAAAGGCTTTGTCATACGCCAGCCAAGCAGAGGCCGGAAAGTCCGACCTGGCCCTGATGATATTGTCCAAATAGTGCCACAACACCGCGCCCTTTTGGGTGTGGGCCTCGGAATAGATGCCGGCATACATGACAAAGGCTGTCAGCCAGTTATTCCAAGTTTTTTCCGGCTTCCTCCTCTTAATTCTCTCTTTCTCTTTGTCATCCAGCTTTTCTAGGTCTTTGGTATCAATTTCCCTATTGAGTAGCTCAAATATATCGACGTACCTTCCCAACACGATCTTTTCGATCATAGCGTCGGAAAGGTGGTCCCCCAATGGCAATGACTCGTCCCCCTCCGGCAAGTCCAAAGGTTTGGTTGTCACCGCTTCAGATTCCTCTGTCGGCTTGTTAGCAAGCTGCACTGAAGGAGCAGGGGTTGTGTCGCCTACTCCTCCCTGAGCCCCGGGCGGGCTTGCACAGGGGTCCGTCTGGGCGGCCGTCTCCGCCAACACCAGGCCCGGTGGGGCCGAGGGCTGTTGGGGGAGAATAGGAGGCCTGTGTCCCGGGAGGTCTGCCTCAATCTGTTCCTGTGTTATTGTGTCAGAGACCGGCCAGGGCCACAGTACTTGCCTAGGTGTGTGTATGCACGTGGTCGACTCACCCGGGGGAGGATTGTAGATAGGTGCCCGCCGGTGCGGCTCTTGAGAAGTGACGGTCATTGACAGATCGATAGCCTGGTCTTGGGGCTGGTCCACGGTGGCGGGATGGCGGGCGCCGCCGCAGTTCCCCTGGAAGCAGCTGCTGGAGGGGTGGATCCCGCATCAGTTGCGTGCGCGGCCTGGGGGACCAGTTGCAGACCTGCAGAAGCCGGGCCAGAAGATCCAGCCATATCATTCTCCAAAACAGTAATGCGAGACATCATCAGATCTCCTAGTGCTTTAAGGCCTGCTTTGCGATATGCTTTGGTGTCCCTAGAAGGCCTCCCCCCATAAGAAGCCTCCATCCCCTTTTGTTTGGCGCGTTCCTTCTCCAAACGGGACAGTTTGCTCCAGGCGGCCGCAAATGGCTGCCAGTCCTCATCTGATGAGTATGAAACATCTGGGGCTGGTTGGGGTGCTTGCCACTTGGGCAGATGGGCCTTGCCCTTGCCCTTGCTGGTGCCCGGTTTGGGTGGCATGGCGTGCAAGAGAGGGGAGAGTACACTATGCTCCAATAATGGAACTCGCTGACAGGCTGGGCGGTGTAGAACAGGATGCCTTAAAGCTCGTCCCCAGACAGAAGCCCCGTGGATGGGATGGGTGCGGATCACCCTGGTAGGCCTAGGGATGGTGACAAGGGTGCCACAGAAAATGGCCGCCCGCTAACCAAAATGGCCGCCCGCTACCCACGTGGTGGTTCTCCCTTATCTCAGGTGTAAGAAACTGGGTGCATTTTTGGATAAAATATCCCCCCCATTTGGCAAGTGTCTCCCCAAAACTGTACAATCTCCCCCCAGTACCCCCCTGACTTTCCCCAAGGAGGATGTAAGAAGATGGGCTGGCCACGTGTAGGGCGAAATGGTGACCAAAATGGCCACCCCTCCTAGGCCCAATGGCCTGCGTGCAGATCTCAGCTCCTAGCCCAACAGATAAGGGTCAGGTTTATATGGAAGTGGGATGGGGCCCGCAACGCTAATCCTCGCCCCAGTCCCTTCTGCAATCCCCCCGACTTCTGCCTCCTTCAGATATCCTCGGGGGTGCTAACTGGGCCCCTTGCCCGGCTGTGCGGCTGCTCTGCTGCCGCTAAAGGTACCAGGTGTCCCTGCTGCAGCCGCCCGACCCCCGTGGCTTCCCTCCTTTCCCCTACCCACCTGGCCGAGAAGGCTCGCGGGAGCCTGGCTCCACCCCCCACCCCCTCCCGGTTCCCTCCCTCCCCTTAACCAATACAGACGAAGAAAAAGGTCTGCCGCTCCTTATCTCCGGTCTCCAGCTGACGAGCGGAGACCGGGGATTGCTTCGCCGCTTCTCCGTGGCACAGGAAAAAAGGAGGTCACGCTATTGCTCCGATCTCTGCAAGCCAGCTGGCAAGCGGAGCGGAGCTGTCAAAGCCTCCCAGCAACAGCAAAAGGTAAGACTGCGCAGGGAGGCCGTGGGGGAGCGCGCCCAGCCTTAAATAGGCTCGCTCCCCCAGCGCACCCTGCGCAGATTGCACAGCCAACCGGTGACTGCTTCCACCGGCTGGCAAAGACGCCCCGCCCCCGCATGCTGCGGGGCGAAGCAGCCATTTTGTGAACCCTACAGGGTACTTTCCTGCAGGTGGGTACCAGCTCTAGGGGGGCTATAACTCAGTCATCCCAAATCTTATCTTCACCAAACCTGGAGAAGGTGATCAGGAGAGTCACCTGAAGATTTGCTGCAAGTTGAGCATCTCTAACTCATGCAGGGGACATTTTTATCACTCCTGGAAGTCATGAATCATACTAGAGATGGGCATGAAATGGGAAAAATAGTGTTTGATTTTGATACCAATATAGGGATTGGTATTGCACCAAACACACTTTCAATTAACTACCCAGAACCTCCCCCCTTTGGACCTTCATAACTCAGCCCCCTGAAACTCAAACCTCTTCAAATTTCGGGGTCTTACCTAGAATCACTTGAGGGAGCTAAGACTGCCATTTTTAGTAGTAACAATATGGATCACAACAGCCATGTTTTATCATGGAAATGGCAGTGCTAGCTTCCTCAAGCGATTAAAAGTAAGACCCTGAAATTTGGAGAGGTTTGGATTTCAGGGGGCTGAGTTATGAAGGTCCAAAGGGGGTGCCTTACGAAAAATTCTTTCTAATTGGATTCAGAAGCCAAGCCACAGGCTTCCAAAGTTCTAATTACAATAGAAAGTTTTTTTCCTAGGGGCACCTCCTTTGGCACTTCATAACTCTGCCCCCTGAACCTCTCTAAATTCACTTGAAGAAGATATTCCTGCCACTTTGGTTCTAAAACATGCCTGGAACTCGAAAATACTGGTCCCAGCCATGTTTCGGTTAAAAACAACTGGCAGAGGTACCTTCCTCAAGCAATTCTAGGTAATTTGGAAAGGTATGGGGTTCAGAGGGATGAGTTATGAAGCTCCAAAGGGGGTCCCCCTAGGAAAAAATATTTCTAATTGGAATCATAAGCCAAGCGGCAGCAGTGCTATGCTCGCCCACGGTTTGGCATCCACAATTCCCCTTCCAATAGAAAGATTTTTTCCCCTAAAGTCACCCCCATTGGAGCTTCATAACTCAGTTCCCTGACCCCCAAATCTTTCCAAATTTCAGGGGCTTTCAGGGAGGAGCTTAAGCTCCCCTGCCATTGATTCCACTAGGATGAATTGTTTCATTCTAGAAGGGGGAAATGGTGTTCTGTGCTGAAATGAAACAAAATGTGTCCTACCATTTTGTTAGGTAACAAATTAATTTGTTATCTAATGAAATGACAAAACAGCATTTTGTGCCCATCTCTAGTTCAGAACTCTGTTTGCTGCCTGTGGAATTTGTTAACTAATGAAATAATGAAATAGTTTCATGTTTTGTTTTGTACCAATTTCTAAATCATACAAACCACCAGGTGTACAAATGGCCAACATGGATAATATTTCAGAATGCTATTTCATTCTGGGCAGGCACAATTCCTTGAATTGCCACAAAACAAACCACAGATCAGCCTGATCCATGGAGTTTTTTTTCCCTTCATGGTTTGTTCTCTCCCCATCTATACCCTCTAATGCAAACTGCAGTTCCTTCTCAGAGATATAGCATTCAATTGGGAAAGGCAATTTGTGCCTTTCAGAAGATTGAGACTCTAACTGAAGTAAATTTCAAATGATCTTAATCGTCCAACACATCTAGATGGTAGCAGATTACCTATTCCTGTTCTAGAACTCATTATTTGTAGTTGGAGTGTGATAAGATGTTTCCCCATTTTAAAGTATTTCCTACCCATTTGGAAGCTGAGCTATTGAGAGAAACCAGCCAATCTTCCAATACTAAGGAGGTAATTGACAAATCTCTGAAGACAATTAAGGCAGTTCCCCTCTCTTCTAACCATCTGCCAAATCTCACTCCCACCTCAAATCTTATCAGTGCAGCCAGCAAAAAGGAAGCAGTGTAGTTTGTTTTCAAACTAGTGCTTTCCTGAAAATGTCTCCCATGAGAAACAAATAGATTTGGTTTTGTTTCTACTTTTTGTTTGTTTTCTTGCTGTCCCAAAAATGGAAAGCTATTTTGAACAATTGCTTACAAACTTGCTCCAACATTTTTGGGGGGCCTGCCTCCACACCACTATCACTGCAACATTTTGCCAAGAATGACACAAGGTAGAAATAATGGTGGCAGAAGCAAAATGGTGGCCACCAACACAGTGGTGACAGCCCCCACTTCCAAGTGTCATGTGGAAAGTTTTCAAAATGGAGAAAAAAATCAAAGTTTTGTTACGTGCACCCTACATCTGAGAGAATTTTGGAGAATTTCAAAAGGTCATTTTTGCACAGTGATTGTTTTGCACAGTGAGACCCAATCACTTAACTAAAGGAGAGAGGAGGAAGGTAAAAGAAACAGTGGTCAACACAGCTGCAAAGCATTAAAAGCAGCAGCATTCTAATCTGCCTTCAACAGGGCAGAAGGGAAAATCCTAAATCTATACCACCCTACCCTGAGGTCAAACAACTCTGGCCTTTCTCCCTGGGGAGAGCAATCTGATCTCTAGGTAAATAAAATGCATAAGATCTCTTTGGTATATCTCTTAAACTGGGAAACATCTCAAACTGAGACAAGAAATAGGCACTTAAGAGGTCAATAGAGTCAGCTTTTCAAGACAGTAGAAGCCAAGTGGCTACCATTATGGTACAAACTGGGAAGTTATCTGCAATTCTTCAAGGAGAAGCCTATCAGTTGCTGAGTGCAGCTAAGAGCCACAACAATGGCTAATGATAATATTAAGTAACTTTTAACCATCCAATGGAGCTGCCTAGATGCCCAATCTCGCCTGATTTCGGAAGCTAAGCAGGGTCAGCTCTGGTTAGTACTTGGATGGGAGACCACCAAGGAATACCAGGTGCTGTAGGCTCCTGGAGTAGGAACTGGCAAACCACTCCAGTATTGCTGCCAAGAAAACTTCATGGACATGGAGTCACAAAGAGTCGGTCACGACTGTAACGACACAACACACACACACAACCATCCAATGGAATATTATGCATATTCTAAAATTCATTTATTGAATGCAATTAATATTGAGATAGTGTTGAATTTCCTTCTCCAGAGAGGAGGACCAATGGATTGACATTTATGAGAAGTGTATTTCTGATGATTGCTAGAAGAAACTTTAAGATAAACATGGTTATAGTAAGAGCTGTTCAGTTGAACAGAATAAAACCAGATTGAGAAGCAATGAGCTCTCCTTCACAGGATATATTTAAGCAGGAGCTGAATGCAAATGTGTGAGAGATATGGAAGTTGCATTCTGCACTATAGATACTGTACTGAAAAGAAGACTACCTGAAATCCATTATGAAGTTATATGACCCTAATATAATGAGATTATATAAAAGCTGAAATGGAACAGAATGGGGCCCAATAGGCATTTATCTGAAACCAACATGAGCACAATGTGATGGAATAATATTTTAGGCCATTCTGTCTGAGAACTTTACAACAATATTTTAGACATCAGTTTAGACGTGCAAAACAATCTGAAGGCACACCTGAAAATTTATATTTTGGGAAAACAACACTAAACAGTAATTTCTGAACAGGAAAAGATAACTTCATTTGCTCATGGGCCTTATTCAACTAGACACAAAATGTTTGATAGAATCACATTCTAGTATTTAGCATAGCTTTTTGACCACACCCAAGTGCTGCAGCATGATTTCTGTGTAAGTCCTGTCACTCATTCTCCTGCTATAGCTGAGTCATGTTAGACCAGTGAATATGATTTGTTTGGCCTGCTCAGAATTTGATGTCCTGAGATGCTTTGCAGAAGGCATCGTATTTGGTTCAAGAAGAACCAGGTTATGGTTCCCTATGCCTGACTTGTGGTTGGTTGCATCCTGTTTGGTAGGTTAACACTATTTGGAACTACCATGTTGGGAAGTGTTCTGGAATATGAGAATCTGGGCTGGAAGACATGACAGCATGGAGTTTTTGTGAATCTTTCCCTCTGACCCCTGTATGAGTGGCAAATGAGGATGGGATTATCCATACAGAATTTGCCATCTGAAGCTTCTTCCTAAAGCACTGAATAAGGACAAGAATGTGATCTCTGGAGATGTTTTGGTGCTTGTTGCATCATTTCCCTCAAGGCCAACGGGGTGGGCGAATTTCTATACTACTCAAAATTCTTGCACAATATGGATTTTCTGCCTGGGAAGATATTAGAAAATTGTTCCCAGGGTTGTTTAGAGGCTTCCTCTGTCTGTCCCCTGTAGTCTTATGGGAGAAGTAAATTTCATTGGGTTGTCATATGCAGAAGTTGCCATGCTGGCCTGCTTTGTGTAATATGGATTATCTGCCTGGAATGGGTAGAGGTATCTTGTTCACAGGGATGTTTTTGTTACATCTAATCACATGTGGGTTGTGACTTTGCTTAAAATGTTGTCATTCTGAGTCTTTTTGTTCTGATCTAGCTAATTTGAGGGCATTGAAGCATTAATGAAAAAGTAATGTTTGATTGGGTTGTTGTAATATTAAATTATTGTTTTGACGTCTGTCCATTACATCTTGCTTGTTCTGGTTTTAATTTTTATTAACAATCACCTATTCCATTGCATTCACTTCTATTCCCCTCTGGCTTTAATTAGTTCCTAAAACAATCACTGTTATTTCTGCCTTGTCAATGGCCACTCACTTTGTTGTGTATAGCCTTTCTGAGTGACTATGTACTATACTGAAGGATTTCTCCTTTTTCCTCCTCCTGCTGCTATATTGGATCAATGGGGGCAAAGAGATAAGAAACTATATTTGAAAAAGTGGAGGAAAACCCCAGATTCCAGAAATATGTTCATGTAAGCTGAAATAGTCTTGGTTTCTTGTAATACCCAGAACGGTTTGTTTGAAAACAGTAACAACAGAAATGAGCTCCAAGAAAAAAATCAGTTCATAATAATTTTGAGATCCAGGACCAGACCATTCTACAATGGAGCAGCATCAATCATCTGTGAGAATGTGCATCTTCTCTTGATTTACAGGAAAATCTGAACTCACTGTTCAACGCTCACTATGCTGTAAGTCAACAAGGAATGCAAAGAAGAATTAAGCAAAACTCACCTCTCCTTGAATCAGGTCCTGATACAGGTATATTACTATTTAAAGTGAGGAAAGGGATCAGGCATCCTCCCCTTTCATCTGAAGCCAAATAGACCACTTTTCAGAAGTGAAGATGGCATGGCATTCTCCCCAATATCTGAAGGCCATCCACTCTGTTGCTAATGTTTTTCCAACATCACACCAGCAGATCACCTTTATTCTGCTTAATGTCAGAGCCAGCTATAGATGAATAAAATTGTAACACATCTTCTGTTTTAATACTTAACCAATTATCCTGAGATTCTTGAGTGATACATTTTGAACATCCTAATGATAGGTATGAATTGCATCTCCATATGGCTGAACTCCAAGGCAATGTGAAGAGGAATTCCCTTAAGGGAAGTGGGTATCTCTTACACCAGAGGCGCATTTGGGATTCACAGCAAGTTCTGTGACATTCACAGCAAGTTATGTGACATGATGTGTGGTAAGGATGTGTGTGAATTTCCTGGATTGCTCTATCTTGAGGCCTTCAGCTCCACCACTCAGGCAGGCTGCTCCGACTAAAACAAACAAGGCCTTCACAATGACTGAATAGAATTTCACAAAGGGGAAAATCATTAATGATTTATTGGCTTTCTAATTAGCACCTTTAGGAACCTAACTTTCATTAAAAAAACATTCTGTAGACCCCGAGTCCTTCTCTACTTATCTGATTACTTCTGTGGTGTTGGCTTTGCTTGTTTCCTTTTCTGTCAACTACCATATATTTTGGGGGGAAAGCCTTGACTGAAAGTAGGATGCTCAGAATATATCAACAGCAGACAGTGAAGCACTCTGTAGTATGAAACATGATCCCAACTCAAAAGCCCCCCTGACCGTACACCACAAAAGAAACGTGAGGCTTTGTTTCATGGCATATTGTTTCTTATACCTAATTTCATTTTCCTATTTCTAATCAGACTTCAAATATCTTTCTCTTTGCTTTTAATTAAAAGTCATATTTTCTGACAAAGTGAAGGGAAGCTTCATATCATTGCAAAATTCAATGTAGAATATTATCTTTATGCCAATAATATTGCATTAATAATTCTATTTATGACTTGATGCCCACTGCTTCTATTTATAAATTGATTAGGTGTTGTCTGCGTAGGCATGGTGACTGGAAATAAAAGAGTGTGGACAATCATGGTCTCAATCTCCAGTGAAACATAGTTACATTTGATTACCATTTCTAATTACTTCATTGCTGTCCTTCATAATTCCAGCCTTTTTCTGATTTTGGGCTTGATGTCTCTATTTCAATTGATGGTGAAACAAGATATTAAAAATATCTATTTCAAGTTCTTCATCGTCAACTGTAAATTGCGTAGTTCTTATGCAGTAATGTTTTTTTACTTCTAAACTACCAGCTGTAGTTCTGCTTTGGCACTTCCTTCTTTCACTTTCACTAAAAGTTGGAGATACAACAGATGACAGACAGACAGACAGACAGACAGACAGACAGACAGACAGACAGACAGACAGACAGACAGACAGACAGACAGATAGATAGATAGATAGATAGATAGATAGATAGATAGATAGATAGATAGATAGATAGATAGATAGATAGATAGATTATCTTCCACTATCTTGGACTACAATATCTTTTATACACACACACACACACACACACACACACACACACACACACACACACTTTACCAACCAGACATATTACCAACCAGCCAATTATTTCAGAAAATATACCAAATATATGTAAGCATGCATTCAGTGCATCTCACACAACTCTGAAATTCTCAGCCCTGAGAGAATGTCAATAGACTTGAATAAAAATCAGGTTGTAAATTTCCATTTGTTAAATAGCAGACAAAACTAAATGGATCCCAACAGCAAAGTGGCAACAAAATCTGTCCACCAGTGATATAGCTGAAACATGCCAAATGCAATTGTAAATGAAACAGTCCTCTGAAATTATTTACTGATTGGAAGCTAGAGGGCAACTAAAGAAGAGTGGGGTGAAAAGAGGCCAAATTCTGAGAACGACAAGGAAATGAAGGTTTCAATGAGTCAATAAAGGGTTCAATTGTCTTTGTAGAGAATACTTACAGTGGTCTAAACCTCTACAGCCATATACTTGTCTGAATAAAGATATGTGTTAAAATGCTAGAGTAGGAACAGGAAATAATATTTATGATTTTTCCCACTGAGGGATGTCTGTTTAATCATTAAGGGGAAAAATAGTATTTAAACAATATTTAGGGACCAAAGGCAGAATGGTCCGGTGTCTACATGGAGACACTATGGATAGAAAATATTCAGGAAGACAGCCACCCCGTAACCAGAGGCAGATCTGTGATGAAACTAGTGAAGCTTAAGCTTCAGGGCTCTTAATCTTGGGGGCCCAGATGTGACTTGGGCAGTCCACTTTAAAAAACGTGGTGATCTGCTTTGGAACAACCTGAATAGATGATAATACTGGTTAACCAGACCTAATTGTTAGTTGCAACAGTTCAACCTTTAGAGCCCTGAAAATGTAGGTCTGCCACTGCCTGTAATAGAAGCACTGACTAGGAGAGCTTGACAACCTGATTTTAAAAGTATTCCACCAATTTTAGTCCAAAAAGTAACTTTTCAAAACTCTAATCAACATGGTTCTAATCAACTAACCAAAACATTCACGACTGATCTCTGTAACTAGAAAAGGGGGTTCCAATACTCCAAATAGACCTTTCCTTTCTAAACTTTTTTTTAAAAATTGCTGGACTTTTCCTGATTAGATTAGTTAGCTGGAAATAATTAATTGCTGTCAATTCAAAAGGTGCTTTTGCTACTATAAAACTGGAATGAAACACTTGGCAGCCACTATAGCACAAGTAGATTCAAGATCCCCTTCCACTGACCAGTTTAGAATAAATGTCCCCACCAGATTAAGGGGGAAATGAGTGCCTAGTCCTTCTGGGTCATTCAGCCTCCAACCAAGATCAGAAAATTGCTGACACTGCGACAAAAATGCAAACTTCCACAGAAGGGCTTCCTGTGCAGCCATTTGTTACGGGGATGTCTAAATAGTGCTGTTGAAAATACGGCTTTCTTAAAAATGAAGCCATTCCCTGCACAGAGCTCCCCATTTCATCTCACCTGATGGATGGCAGCAACTTAAAGCCACTCACAAGTACATAGATAAAAGTCTTATTACACTTTTACACTTTGCCATTTGTGCAGTGTCATAAAGGGTATTTCACCTGCCTTTGGATATTTACAGTACAAGGGGATGAGACGTAGAACGATGTCCCTGCATTGTGGACATACTGGTAATTCCTGAATGCCAAACAATGGATGCAAATGAGCACATTTAAAGCATTTATATGCTCCCCTGGTGTGTCAAAATCACATTGGGTGGGACATGGAGTTGCATCATTGCTGTCGGCTCCTTGGACGCTCCCTTGTGGGGTGCTCCAGGGGTCGGACTCGGCAATCTCCCCCATGCTGTTCAACATTTATATGAGGCTGCTGGCTGAAGTCATCAGGAGATTTAGAGTTCGCTGTCATCAGTACACTGATGATACGCAGCTCTATCTCTCTTTTTCTACCTATGCAGTGGAGGCAGTATGCTCCCTTGATCTGTGCCTGGAGGTGGTCTTGGAATGGACCAGGACCAACAGGCTCAAATTGAACCCGGAGAAGACCGAGGTTCTGTTCTTCGGGGCGCCCTCATCCGGATACAATGGCCCCCTCCCTAGTCCCAGGGGTCAGCAATCTCCCCCATGCTGTTCAACATTTATATGAGGCCGCTGGCTGAGGTCATCAGGAGATTTAGAGTTCGCTGTCATCAGAACGCTGATGATACACAGCTCTTTCTCTCCTTTTCTACCTATGCAGTGGAGGCAGTATGCTCCCTTGATCTGTGCCTGGAGGTGGTCTTGGAACGGACCAGGACCAACAGGCTCAAACTGAACCTGGAGAAGACTGAGGTTCTGTTCTTCAGGGTGCCCTCGTCCGGGTACAATGGCCTCCTCCCTAGTCTGGGGGGAGTTTCCCTCCAGCCTATGGACAGGGCCAGGAATCTGGGTGTGGTCCTGGATTCAGCCCTCTCCCTAGATGCCCAGGTGATGGTGGTCTCCAGGGCCACTTTCTTCCATCTCCGCAGGATTGCCCAGATCCGTCCGTACCTCGATGGGCCCTCCCTGAGAACAGTTGTGCAGGCCCTCGTGATCTCAAGGATCGATTACTGCAATGCACTTGATGAGGGGTTGCCCTTGACCCTTACCCGGAGACTCCAATGGGTGCAGAATGCGGTGGCCAGGCTGGTGGTGGGTGCTTGCAGATACTATCACATCACCCCAGTTCTGGCACACCTGCATTGGTTGCCCATGGCTCTCCGGATAAGGTTCAAGGTCCTGGTTTTGGTTTTCAAACCCCCCCATGGCTTGGGTCCTGAATACCTGTTGGAGCGTATCTCCCAGAGGTCAACCAAGGTCAGGCCCACTCAAATGTCACAGGTGCGCTCACTCAGGGTGGCCACTCCTAGGGAGGCACGGAGGTCGTTTACGCGCAACCGTGCCTTCTCTGTTGTGGGCTCCTCATTGTGGAACCATCTTCCGAGTGAGCTGCACCTTGCACAGTCCCTGCCCACCTTCAAAAAGGCTTTGAAAACCTTGCTTTTTAGGGAGGCATATGGCAATCTTTAATTTTAATTTTATTTATTTTATTTGATCCTTCCCCCCGCCCCTGATGCGTCTTGCTGAGGGCTTCCCCCCTCTTTTTTGCTTATATGGTTGCTTTTAACTTGTTTAACTTTTAACTTGTAAACCACCCAGATTTCCTGCTGGAAGATGGGCGGTATAGAAATGAAACAAACAATTAATATAAATAAATAATTTAGTCTGAGAGCCCCTCCCATTGCCAATTTGCACACCAGCCAAGATGCAGGGTGTGCCATTTTCATCTCCATCTCCATCTACTTCTTTCTGTATCTAAACTAGGCAGTGGATCAGACTTATTTAGTGGTCTATGAAGGCTCCAAGCAATATCTTAAAAATTACCTGTTTTGAGTTCCAGTTGGCGACAATGGCTGCTCCGTGCCGCCATTTGCGGCGTAGGGGCATCTTTGCCAGCCGGGCAAAGGAGGTGCCGGTTGGCTACGTTCCCTGCGTAAGCTGCGCGAGGAGAGCACGCTTATTTAAGGCAAGGGCGCGCTCCCCATCGGCAGCCTGCGCAGTGGCAAGCTTCCCCCGCCCTTCCGCCATTCGGTTAAATGTGGATGGTCATGCTCTGCTGGTCGCTTCGGGGCCGGATGGGAATTTTTGACTGTCACTCGGATTGGCCGAGAGTGGCGGTGCTTTTTTGCCCATCCCATCATCCACAAGCTGGCGTTGGGCTTTTGTAATATTCCTTCCCGGTCACAATTGGTGGGTAGCACAAGCAATATGTTAATTATCTAGTTCCCTCATTCACGGGGCATCTTCAAGGTGCTTGGCAGCCCTCACATAATCAGCTAGAATAGGAATTAGCTAGAGATCCAACCAATAGCATTCCCAATTATACTCAATGGGGCACTGCCAATGTTTAAATTTATTCAAGGTAAAGGGATGCCCAAAGACCTGTAAGGCATCTCACCCGCAGCATCCTAACATGCCACGGGAAATTTGATTATGGGAGGGACCTAGAATTTATAATACCACCAATAAGTATTGTGCTATGTCACAGGCTCTCTTAAAGTTGCAGTTTTCATAAAGTTAAGAATTAATTACTGTTAATAATAAATTGTGACCCTTGTTTAACCCAATACAACCTTGTGCCACCTTGTTATTTCGGTCTGGTCTGGCAAAAGCCATTCCTTTGAATGCTGTTGTTAAACACAGAGAAAAATAGGGTTTCCGGTAAATGAAGCACCATTACCATTTTGAAAGGTAAGTAAGAATACTTTATGGTACTGTGGCCGTGGTAATGTATACTTATTAGGTCATCTTGCCCAGCCCTATTCCAAATAACTTAAATGAGTTTTAAATTAGCTCTGTTGTGTCTCTTGGGAAGCTGTTCAGCAGCCTTTTAAAGCTCATTTAGAGAAATTGTTTCCTGATCTGCAGCCATCATTTTGCTTTATTCATTTTCTTCTCACGCTGCTTGTCTATACCCCTGGAGCCACCATAAACAGTTTATTCCCTTCAATGGCAAATACACCCTTTATTTTCATTATGACTGTGCTAACCTTTGAAGGAACCAAGAGTACAGACCGATACTTTCAGCTGTATACTTCAGGGTGATGTGTGGTTGCAGCCCTAGGCACCAGATCAGAACACAGTTGTCTGACATCTGTCCTTAAACCACCTAAAAAGTGCATCCTAGACCTAGGCAGACAGTAACCTGGTTCTGCAGTCGTGGCAAGGTACAGATGCAAGTGGTGTCTGTAACACAGAGAAGTCCCTTTGATGGGCTTGCCAGGGATGTACTGTGAGAGGCAGTGTATCTTGGAGATACACAGTGTCCTTGCCTTCTAAAGCACTAGTTGATAGAAAGTTGGCAGTGACAAGGGAAATGGGTACCAGAGCTGACACCGTTTGCCCAGGTATGCTGTCTGGCTTCATTCTACTCTTTAAATCCATTCTATAAAGTAAGATGGGAAAATGACAGACATTCATTTACTGATCAGTTTAGACCAGGGTTGGGTAATAACGGGACCACAGTTTTCTCCCAGTACTCAATTCATAACATCATTGATGTGGAGGCTTTATAGAAGAAGAGGTCAATGCGATAACAGTTGTATGTATAAAATCTGAGGTCCAATCTGCAGTTAACAGTATTCTAAACCAGCTTATTAGATAATACTAGGCTAACAAGATCAAAAGGGAGCTTTTCTATGACTTATTTCAGGGGAGGAAAAGAACCAAGTGCTATCCTCAGTGGAAGGTAAATACTATATTTGAAAATCACTTATGAAAAATCCCATTTGAACAGAATGAGATGAGAGGAAGCTACTTTCGGAGCTAATGCAGAGGCAATTTCTAGCTCACCTGTTCCACTATTTGTACAAAGCAATGTTAGCTTGAGAATAGATGGCATATTTTCTACAAATATGGCCACATAATAAATATACAGTGTTGATAGTGTGGGAGGTTTTGCTGGTCTAAGTACTTTGATTGCGCACTCTTTCTCAGTATTTATTACTGTACAGCAAAGGTCAATAGCATTACCTGTACAATAGATCAAGGGACAAAGCCTGGCAGAGGACAGCTTGTTAAAAGCTGTTTAGTAATTTTCAAGTTAAACAAGTTTTGAAACACGCAGACCCGCCCATAGTCACGCCCATAATACTCAATATACATTGCAACAATAAGTGTGTGTTTTATTGCGGCACTGTACCTACACAAGCTTGTCTTCCTGTTTGTGGCATTAAAAACAGGCTAGGATTCAACTGAGCTAAGATACTTGGCCTCAGTTGAATTGTTATTGCTTCAAGAGAGAATTCTAGATTGTTACTCACCCAGGAAACTCTCTGGATACACCTGACAAGCAATTGTGTTAAGACATAATTTTTGCACATTTTTTGAAATTTTCTTTTTGTGCATTTCTGTAAAATGTACAAAACTTAAAATACGTATGGCATTTCTGGAAAGCTCCTTTGAGATAGTAGCACAGAATGAGTTGTCTCTGATCTTCTAACCTTTTTCAGTCATCTTATCAGTTTGCGCTTGCCTCATGTACATCTAGCTTCACAAAAGGAAAAGAGTCTCTTTCTGCACAAAAGACGTGATCTGGAAAATACAGGAAATGATTTAAAAGCCAAAGCTTGTGCCTCAGGTTCTCCTTGGAGGTGAAATGGAGACTTCTGAACAGGCTATCTCATTTGTCTAGATCTCCTGGTCTAACCACAATCTTAGCAACAGCAGTGTCATTTCATTCATCCAATCACAGGGCTGTTTTGACGTCAAGTAGATGGAAAATACCTTTTTATGCTAAACTGAGTTTTTTTGGAAGGAGAAATACATAAAATAAATATATTATGCTTCCCTGGTGCTCATGACAGTTCACCCAGATTCTTGTTCACATCCAGAGCAATGTCTCCTCTAGCCAATTTGACTGTCATTGCTTTTTAACAAATAAAACTTATGGCAAGCTTTTTCTTTAATTCCAGCTGCATCCCCAGACAGTAGTCTCTACTGAGTGCCTGGCATGTCTAACTGACTACACACCAGTCACTCTTTTTGACAGAATCTCTGAGGGCTATATAAGAGACAAAATCCATCCAACTCTGCACCTGCCTCCTAATGACATTATTTTCTATCAAATCAAGGAATTTGATAAGATCACATGCAGACACAGTCATCTATCCCATCATTTGAAATACATGGCTTTGATTGCAGAACATTTCTTTTCTTTTCTTTTCTCCTTCTCACCAGCCCCTTGTTTTAAAGAAGAAGGCTCATGAAAGATTGAGAAGGCAAAAACAGCACAGAAATGTGTCTGGTCAAAGTTCCAGCTGAGAAGTGAGTCTTTCAAGAAATGAAAATTATGAAAATTATGTTGGGGCGGACTTCTCACACAACCCTAATTTCTTTAGAGAAGTACCCATTTTGTACTTCTTGGGTATTGCAGTAGAATGCAAGACATCTTGCTGAAGTTAGCAGCAGATATGCAACACATGAGGATTTTTGGACAGAAAAAAATCTGTCAAAGTAAACAGAAGCATACAGTAGGACCCCCGTATCCACTTATTCATTATCCAATGATTTAGTTATCCACAGCTGGCAGAAGATTAATTAAATAATTCAGCAGCCGCAAACAAGCTACTGTTACAAACAGCACATGCAAAGCAAGTTACCAGCGTAAAATAGCAGCAATAAAGCTAGCTAATACAGATGGGCATGGAATGAACATTTTTGTTTCCGTTATTCATTATTCGTTACGTTACGTAACAAAACAACAAATGAAAATTGTGATGAAAATGCAACGAAACAAACAGAACCACAAAAATTGTGGTCGTCATGTTTCGTTTCCGTTAATGGCGACGCGCAATGAAATGAGCTGTTTTAAATGTTAAAAAACGTCCTGGACATCCGTAAAAACACAGCGATAATTATTTATATTGTCTGATAATACCTACCAGGGGGGGTTGGGGGCCTTAAAAGGTGCATTTATGTCTTTTCTCAGATCGCTGTATTTTTTCCCTTTAAGGGGAGTTAGGGGACATCAACCCAAAATGGCTCCCAGATGCCTAATATTGATTGATTTCTTGGGTATTAAAACACCCTGGACATCTGTAAAAGCGCAGCAATAATACAATAATTATTATCAAATAACATGTTTTGTTTCCGTTACTGGTGGCGTGCAATGAAATTGAGCTGTTTTAAATGTTAAAAAACGCCCCGGACATCCATAAAAACGCAGTGATAATGTGATAATTATTTGAAATTATCACCTACCAGGGGGTTGGGGTCCTTAAAACGTTTGTTTTTGTCTTCTCCCATCGCGATGTATTTTTCTTTTCCCTTTAAAATGGATGTCGCCACCAGCCACAAAATGGAGACAAGCCATGTGATGGGATCATGTTCAACCAATAGCATGCCCAGGTTGCAGACTGGGCAGGTCTGGCAGCCACAGAGGGCATAAAAACCTCTGGCAGCCCCCGTCCTCCTTGCAGTCTCCGGTGGGAGTTAGGGTGGGATTGCTGTCTCTGCGACTCTAGCTTCAGTCCTGCAGCCTCTCTGTGTGCGTGCGTGCATACCTCTCGGTGAGTACCCTCCCCTGCCCTGCAGTGCAGTCACTCTGCGGCTGCCTTGCACCCTGGGCAACGCCCACTGCTGCCTTTGCAGCCTCCCTGCATACCTAGTCTATACTGTGTCTCTGCCAGCATCCATTTTTTTTTAGTGTTTTCCCTCTTGTCTGGGGCATTGGGGGACGCCCGTGCACGGAAATGCTTTAAAAATTGCGGAAAAAGCAGGTAGATACGACAAATGAAAAAACGAAAAACTGAAACGAATTTTTTCCAAAATTTCGCAACAAACGCAAACAAACCGAAACAGACCTCGCAATGACAAATGAAAAAACAAAACGTCTTTTTTTTTATTCGTGCCCATCTCTACTAGCTAATGTTGTAAAACAGCAGCCATAAAGCAAGCTACTGTCACAAAACAGCAGTTTTGGGATTTTGGGGTGTTCTCTCTTACCCTTGGTTTTCATTATCCATGGGAAGGTCTAGAACCAATCCCCAGCAGATACTGTGGTTCTACTGCATATTAATGCTGTAAGATGTTCCCCAATTCCTTGTTCTAAATACTTGAACATATCTTAATTGTACTGGACTCTATATTATCCCTCATTACTGTAAGCTGCCTTGGGTCCTTTTCCAAGGAGACACGCGGGGTAAAAATACTCTAAAGTAAATAAATAAATAAATATCAGAAAAAAATGTATATCAATATGCATACATTTTTTTAAAACCAGACAAAGTTGCAGAAAAATGCTAAGACAAAATGAAGGAGAATAGGACACTTTGTGAGCTAGATAAAATTGTGGTTTGATGTGGTATGAAACACCGCCTTTGTACCGATCCCAGAAGTAGAATAGCCCACCCAGCCTGGATCAGATTGAAGCCCTATTGAATTCAGCGTTCTGTCTCAGTAGCTATCCAGGTGCACACAGAAAACCCACAGACTTCCTACTTTTACCTCAGGTTTTGTTTATTTGTTTGTTTGGAAAAGCTGGTAGCTTTTCTTTAGCATTTGTCTTCAGTGTTCTGACTGGTTATGATTAGGATGGAGGAGGAGGGGAGAACCTACTTTTACTAACAGGGACCTCCTGAATCATTACAGCTAACACTCGCATGAAGTGTAACCTTGGCCAGGGTTAATGGGCAAAAGGAGTCAATGCAATAGCAATCCCTCTTTCTGAAGCTAAATTGCTCAGGAGACAGGAATCGATAAGTATCAATATATTATAATGCACTCCTGTCATGAAAGCATTTATTTTCCTTGCGAACAGGAGCCATTTCATTTGGTAGGCCGGCCAAGAAGCTGTAGTAGATTACAGGCAGTGGGTGGAAGCCATGACATATGCTTGCTCTCTCTCTGTCTTTCCATGCAGTTGCCCTGCTCTGGATCCTCAAGTATGCACTGACATTGAACGGAGAGCCCCTCTAGTGGCTGCATTCTCAGCATCAGCTTTGAAACCTTTCATTTCTCTTAATAGAAGAACGGTTTACCTCAGTGGCAAAGGAAGCCTGAGAGGGAAGATTCTCATTCTCTCAGTTGCTGGCTCCCCCAGCCTCTCTACCTCTCTTTCCCCATCACACAAAAGGGTAAATAACCTTGGGTTTCCTCTGATCTCTGACAAGTTAATTGCTTTCCTCTTCTTATCTCCTCAAACAGAACTCAGGGAGGATTTCAGATCCTCAGGTTCCCATTATGGGCAGATGTGACAAACTATTAGCCTTCTGGAATAGGTGGGAGGTCGCCTTTCAGCTGAGCTTTCAGCTAGCAAGCTCCATCCCCAGTATTTCCCTAGATGGCTAAGCAAAGTAAATGACATGTACATTATTACAGAGAAAGTGCTGTCACTGGCAGAAGGGGGACAGATATTAAGAAACAGAGCCCTAATCCCTGTGGTGCCCCTGAGTCACGTCAAGACATTATTTAATTATTTTGTGTGCGCATTGATAATGCCTATAAAAACGAATGTCTCAGAAGGCACAAGGCTCTTTTATGGCGGGGGAGGCTGCTTGTCAGTTTAGCCCAATGTAAAGGTAGAAACATGGTGTATTCCAGCTAACTTCAACTACTTTTCCCTGATCCCTAGCCAGCATGGCACGCACCAAAGATTATCAGAGTCACGGCCCTGGCTTGCTCACAATTTTAGCCAGCAGTGACTGTCCAAAAGCAACGATAAAACTCTGACGCATGACCTCTGCCAGGGTTTCTTTTTTAAAAGTGCCAAGAACAGCAAGTAGAACTTTCTGATTGCAGGACACAGAATCTGACATTAGAATGTATTTGGGGCTTTTAAAAAGAGTGTGTTCCAACATTTAGAATGTATTTGGGGCTTTTAAAAAGAGTGTGTTCCAACATTTTATAAAAGTCTGCTTAAAAACATAAGGTTAGGTTGTTTATGTTTATGTTTTGCTTGTTAGTTTTCATCAGATGGCAATGGCATGGAAACCTATAGATCCTTCTGTTGGCTATGCTTTGTCTATTTTATTTTTATTATTTTTATTATTTTTATATTAGTATTATATTTATCGGAATCTTACTGTTTTTTTAGCATTATTATTTGTACTGTGTTTGGATATGTATGGGGTTGTTGATTTGGGCAGTTGATGTTTTTGTTTTGTTTTGTTTTTGTGATGTGTGGTACACCACCCAGAGTTCCCGTGGGAAAATCCAATGGTTATTAAGCATAAAAATAAATAAATAAATCTATCCATCCCGGCAAAGGGCTTTTAGTGCTGTTTTGCTCATCAAAGTCTGCTTGGAATTCCTTTGTATTCCAAACATGTTTGTGATACTGAATTAAAGCTGCAATCTCTTTTCCCCCATTGACAGGCTTATAATCGATAACAGCTACATTTAAAAAGGCAACATTAAGGTATACACAGGCAAGTACAATATGATCTACTCTGTCTAACTTCTGTCTCGGAAGATGGGGCGGTATATAAATATAATATAGAAATAATAAATAAATAACTATACCTGGAGATGTAAGAGGAAATTTTGAAAAAACCCTCCCCAAAGCCACCTTCTTTGACACTCTGATTTTTATTCCGTTCCCCCCCCCCCACATTTGGAAGTTCAACTTATGCAGCTGTACGTCTCAGTTATCAAGTGCCCATTGTTCTATAATGTGAACTTTGGCGCCGGCTATTCTTGGGATGTTTCTGTAATCATTGCTGTGAACATTGTTGTTGTGAGTTTTCCGGACTGTTTGGCCATGTTCTGGAAGTTTTTCTACCTGATGTTTCGCCAGACTCTGTGGCTGGCATCTTCAGAGGGCACGGAGCTCAGGGAACTAGGAGTTCTCTCTGTGCTCTGGGTTATAAAGTGAGTGAGACTTGGGTTTTCTAAGTTGAGGAAACTTGTCCATTTTGTGGGCAATAACAAACGTGGATGTCTGAAACCCAAACGTCACCAAACATGGAGGGATTCTAGCGGAGAGTGAAGAGAAGATTCTCTGAAATTTTCATCTCTCTAGGTTTTAAACAGAAATAATTGAGATAATTTGTTTCATTTTATTTTTTTCCCCCGGTGATTCCTTTTGTTTCGTTAGAAATGATTTTTTTAAAAAACAAAACATACAAAATGAACAAGTAACAAACCAATTTGTTACTCTATAAAATGGGTCCCCTGGGTCCTAGAGACACCAAATCTGGTGTGAACTTGACTTGGACTCTCCCCTTTAAGCCTTCCAAATTTGGAGAGATTGGGCTTCAGGGGTCTGAGTTATTCAACTTCAAATGGGGTGCCCCCAGAAAAAAACAGTTATAATTGCAATGTTACATGCTTGAAAATAGTGATCCCAGGCAGCTAGCAGCATGGAAATCACAGTGGAGCTTCCTCAAGCTCTCCCCTTTAAGCAGCCCCAATTTGGAGAGGTTTAGGATACAGGGAAAGGAGTTAATGAGATCCCAAGGGGATGCGGGGAAAACTTAATTGAAGGAGTATGGTGAGGGGAAGCTGTCAATTAACACTATGAAGCATATCGAAGACACTCCTTCCATTAAGCATAAGCACCTCCCACCTCCTTTGGAGCTTAATATCTCTGCCCTCAGAAACCTTAACTTTTCCAAATTTCAAGGGATCCTCTAAAATCACTTAGGGAAGCTAAGCCTGCTATTTGCATGCCTGAGATCAGTAATCTCCAAAGGAGGTAGGGGTGCTTATGCTTAATGGAAGGAGTGTCATTGGCATGCTTTACCAATTATAGGGTTAATTTTCAGCTTCCCCTCTATTGTAAAGTGCACTGAAGACAAGACACCCATTAAATTAGGTACCCCTGGCCTCCTTTGGAGTTTAATATATCTGCCCCCAGAAACCTTAAATTTTCTACATTTAATGGGGTCCCCTAAAATCACATGAGGAAGCTAGCCCTGTCACTTTGGGAGAGATACATGGCTAAGAGCTCTATTTTCTGCAGCATATTATTCTATTCCCTGTACCCTAAACCTCTCCAAATAGGAGGTGCTTCAATGGGAGAGCTTGAGCAAGCTCCATTGTAATTTACATGCTGCTACCTGCTTAGGATCACTATTTTCAAGCACATCACATTGCAATTCTAAATGTTTTTTTCTAGGGGGCACCCACTTTGAAGCTGAATATCTCAGTCCCCTGAATTCCAATTTCTCCAACTCTAAGGGCTTAACAGGGAGAGATCAAGGAAGGTTCACCCCAAATTTGGTGCCTCTAGAACCCAGGGGAGACATTTTACAGATAAAGGAATAAGTTTATTTTAAAGTAAATGCAGATTCATTTAACGACACGCCACATCATTGTTTTGTTTCATTTCGTTTTGTTTTGTTAGCTAACGAAATGATGAAACAGATTGTTGTTTTTCATTTGTTGCCCATCCCTAGTTCTTATAAATTCATTGTTTGTGATTTGTCGGCCTTGACAAAACAAATCAAAATGAATCACCCTTTTTCTGATGTCATGCTGATTTGGAAGAAACAACAACAAGCAAAGTCATGTCTGTTTCACAATGGAGGTGTGATGTCTCTTGCATGTAAGATTTTTTCACAGCCCTCTTGCTCAAGATGCAGGATCTAGCCCACTTTGGAACCTTTCTTGGACAATTGTATAATAACTTCCCACATGAGCTTAATAACTTGCTCACAACTGGCACAATCAACAATTAACTGATGAAAAACTCATCATCTGCTTAGCATGTAACCTGAAGTCCTTGAGATTGTGTTTCACCATAGGTTTCTTTCCTGTTTTTACACTGACAAGTGATGGATCTTGTCCTCCATCAACGTCCATCGATGTGCTGTGACAAAAGCTAATACATCCTTCCTAAAGACTTGAAAATGTGATCCATACAGCGATTGCTGCCTTAAGGCTCTGATTGGGCTGCTAAATATTGCTGTTACACACAAAGCATCCTCTTCTTTTCAATGACCTAGTCGTGCCTGGAAAAAGAAAACTTTATAAAAATGTAATTAATTGCCCACTTTAAAGGTCACTGTTAATAAAAATGAATGTACAGATTATTAAGCTCAAAGAGGAAATCATTAGCAATACTTTGGGGTGCTGTTAGAGCCAAAACCACTAAAACAGAAGGCTAATTTGTTATGTCTAGAAGGTACAGCTGACGTTTTGTCCCCTGTCATGGCAGAGAGACCTTCATAATGCATGGCAGCTACATCATTATTTGAAGTATGAGGTATCTAAGAAAAGTTGCTCCATAAATTTTTGGCTTTGTAGGTGTTCATAATGTATCTTTCAAAGCTTAGTTAGGACAATCCATTATGTTGAGGGATGCTGTGATGCAGCTTTGCTTCCCGGGTAAAATTATGACTTTGGGGACCTTTTTCAGTCTTTAGCTTTTCTCTCTCCTTTACCAGTCCCCATAAAATGGTTGCTAGTCAACATCAATACTCAAAATATATAAAGTGCAGGCAATTGCTGTGACCTAAATTGACCTAAAACTAAAGACTGACCAGCTGGACCACTGACATAATAGATTGCATGATGAACCTTATGAGATGTGAAGAACTGGTTCCAGTCGGAGTCTCCCTGCATGCGGACAGACAGACAGACAGACAGACAGACACACACACACACACACACACACACACACACACACACACACAGCTAAACCAAACCACTCACACAGCTGCCCATGAAAGTGCTTAGGGAAAACATGAATGTTTGTTGCCTTTATGTTGCTTTCTTCCATTTTCACATACTGTATTGTGTTTTGAATAACTGGAGAGTGCTCTTAATGATGTTACTTTCCTATTTGCAGGGGGTTGTTTAAATAAGATTGAGATAAATGGACAGTAGCCTGAATGTTGTCACAACAATCAATATAAACTCATTCACACATATGAAAAATGGTGTGGATGATTCAGCATGGACAGAGCAGGCCCAGATGTAACAGAACAATTTATAATGTTGTATCTTTGTTAGACTGGTAACATGATGCAGAAGTGGTTCAGTTCTTCTTTTATGGACATTTTCCCAAAAGAATTACTGTGTATTCTGCATACAGTGATGTAAAGTGGGAGGCCTTAAATTTGTAGTAACATTTTTTTTTGAAAAGCAATTCCTCAATACAATGAGCTCTGTATTTCACATTTTGCTCCCTGAATTTTCAAACATTATAAACTTAAAAAACAAAAAAAGATATTGTTTTCTTATTCTGATTTTAAAAACCTGGTGAGAGATCCCTCAAAAGGGACTAATCCTTGGATCTCAGATTTCTGCCATTTCCTTTAACAAAAGGCCTGCTGGTATTACCATTGATTCCTACTAGGACAAGAGTCAAATTATTGCTTTCTTCAGAAGTGCTTTTTCTTGTTTTAAACTTGTTATCTTTGACTCGCTCCCCCACATAACAACATTATACTATGTAAATGTTACATTATGGATGATAACCAATAGAATGTACCATGCTTGAAAACTGTATGTATGGGAAGGACTATCCTAGAATACAGGAACTTACCTAACCACATCAACACCAACATTACAGGCAGTATACAATGCTATGCTCTCAAATGAACATCCAAAGTACATTATCAGTGAAAATACTGGAGAAATGTGCAAACTTTCTCTTCTATTTTCTGAATATCACATTTCAGGTCACAGCAACCACTTCTATAGCATGTGCTCTCTTTCCCCACAATTGTCATTAAAACTGAAGAGTACTGCTTCAGTTCCCTGGATAATTACCATATTTTCGCCCCATAAGACACACCGGACCATAGGACACACTTCGTTTTTAGAGGTATGTATGTGTGAAAAAATATCCACACATACATACTGCAGTCCTGGTCCATCTCCAACCCAGTTTACTCTTCAGCCCAGGAGCCTCGTGGTTCAGTGGTCAAATGCCTGTACTGCAGGTAAAACTGTACTCACAACCTGGGGTTCAATCCCAGGTCGCAGGCTCAAGGTTCACTCAGCCTTCCATCCTTCCAAGGTCAGTAAAATGAGTACCCAGCTTGCTGGGGGAGGGGGGGCAATATGTAGCCTGCATACTATAATAAAAAACCATAAACCACCCAGAGACTACTTGAAGTCCCCATCGATTGGAGGAGGGCTAATGTCCCCATCTTCAAAAAGGGGAAAAAAGAGGACCCTAATAATTACCGCCCAGTCAGCTTGACTTCAATTCCTGGAAAGATCCTAGAGAAGATTATTAAACAGTCAGTCTGCAATTATTTAACAAACAATGCTCTCATTACAAGAAGTCAACACAGGTTTCTTAAAAACAAGTCATGCCAGACTAATTTGATCTCTTTCTTTGATAGAATTACAGGCCTGGTGGATGAGGGGAATGCTGTGGATATTGTTTATCTGGACTTTAGTAAGGCCTTTGATAAGGTTCCCCATGATATTCTTGCCAAGAAGTTAGTAGAAAGTGGGATTGATAGTGCTACTGTTAGGTGGATTTGTAATTGGTTGACTGATCGCACCCAAAGGGTGACCATAAATGGCCTCTCTTCAGCTTGGAGAGCTGTGACCAGTGGGGTGCCCCAGGGTTCTGTCCTGGGTCCAGTGCTGTTCAATATCTTTATTTTTTATTTTTTTATTTTTTTAAAAAAATTATACTTTATTTCACAAGACAAGTTAAGACAACAGTACAATAGCGTCTCATTATTTATATATTCTATAGGACCAATATCCTTTTCAAAATCCACCCTCTAATTCATCTTCCAACACAGTTAATTGTGACACACACACAAGTAAGTTAATTCTTTTAAAATTTTACATTCCAGCAGTCAAAATTATTCCCCATAACAGATTCCTCATTTTTTGTGTTAATTCCATACGTTAATAAGGGCTTCCAGGTTTTCATAAATGTATCATGTTTTATTTCCCCTCTATATATTTTAATTTGATAGGTCAACTTTTCCATAAGAACCATTTGCCAGATTTTGTTCAGAAATTTTTGTAGTGAAAGATCTTGAGCATTTCTCCAATTTTTTGCAATTTCAGCTCTTGCTACACCAATCAGATTTGCTATTAAGTCTTTATATGATAATTTTTCATTTCCATCCTTAAATATTGAAAATAATAGTAAAGCTTCATTTATAATTATTCTTTGTTTTAACAGGGTTTCTATCCATTTAATTATTTCCTGCCAATATGCTCCTACTTTGGGGCAAGAGATCCACATATGTTCTAGGGTGCCTTTACTTCCACAATTCCTCCAACAATTGTCTGGAATTTCTTGATTAATTTTATGTAATTTTGTGGGATACCAATACCATCTGTGAGCTACTTTTAACACCAGTTCTTTTGCTTTAGTTGATATTGATTTGTAAGGATATGTGTTCCATATTCCCATCCATTCTTTCTCAGATATACTAATATTTAAATTTGTTTCCCAGGCTACTTTGGATCCCATGCCCCTATCAAATGCTTTTTCAAACAACTGTTTATATATGATTGAAGTTATACCCTTTCTTTTATTTCGATCCTTTTCTATACAGTATTGTTCGAGTACTGTAAGTGTTCTCATGGGTCCATGTCTTTGATATAATTGGTTTGCCAAATTTCTTACTTGTATCAATTGTAGCCAATTTGCTTTTATTTCCTTTGTTTTATCTTCCAACTGTCTAATTGTTATTGGTTTCCCAGCCTCAAATAAGTCTCTTATTCTATAAATTCCAAATTTTTAAATTGTGCATATTTCTCTCTTGATTTAAATTTAGGATAATCCAACATAGGGCACAAAGGAGATATAGGTGGAGCAAAAATGTTCATATACTTGCGCCAAATTTTCAATGTCTCACAAGTATAAGGATTTTGTATTTGCTCCTTTTTTCTAATGAAATCCCTTGTAAATATATAGGTATTAACTAATCCAGTTTCCTCGCCTTTTTCCATTTCGACCCAATCTGGGATTTCTTCTATCTGAATAAACTTTATAGCTTGAGTGATTTGAAAAGCTTCATAGTATTTTATTAATTGTGGTATTCCTAGCCCCCCTTTTTTGCTTTGACCATATTTAACACTGCTTATGAACCTTATTTTCTTCCCCTTTCCTCCAATAAACTTCTCCATATTTTTTTGCCATAGTTTAATTTTTTTAATTTCAGGTTGTAATGGTATATTTTGAAATAAAAATAAAAATTTTGGTAATATATATGCTTTGACTAATGCTATTCTTCCCAGCATTGACATATTCAGTTTCATCCATTTTCTAGTTTTTCTTTAACTGAATTAAATACTATTTTGTAATTTCTATATATTAATTGGTTTTTACTTTTTGTTATCCATACTCCCAAATATTTGAAAGTTGAGTAGCATAAGTCCAGATTTAACTTTTTTTAATTTCCTTTTGCTCTGCTATAGAAATATTTATACATAACAATTTAGATTTTTGATAGTTAATTTTTAGGCCCGTATAATAACAATGTTCTTGTAGTATATGTTTTAATGATTCTATACTTTTTAATGGATCCTCCAAAAACAGGAGCATGTCATCTGCGTAAAGGTTTATTTTATGGTTTTTATTTTTAATCACCAATCCTTTAATACTTCCATTTTCTCTTATTTGTGAGGCAAGTGGCTCAATTGCTATTGCAAATATAATTGGACATAAAGGGTCCCCTTGTCTCGTTCCCCTACAAAGAGTGAATTTATCAGATTCTATTCCATTGATAAGGACCTTAGCCTCTGCTCCTGTATATAAATTTTTCAAAAGATTAATAAATTTTCCACCCATATTCATTTTTTCGAATAGACCAAACATATACCGCCATTCTACACGATCAAAGGCCTTGAGGGCATCTAACGAGAGGACTACTAATGTCCGTTTTTCTTTATTTGCTATATTTATGACATTCAGAACTCTACGAATAGTATCCTGCATCTGCCTTCCTGGCATAAATCCATACTGATCTGTGTGAATGTACTCAGTAATAAAACTATTTATAAATAAAACTCTGTGCCAATATTGAAGAAAAAATCTTTTGGTCTTGATTTTGTAATGTTATTTGTCTATATGATGAGGGGAGGGTTGGGTCCTTATCTGGTTTTAATATATTTATTATTCTAGCTGTTCTCCATGATTTTGGAATTTCTTCACCTTCCATTATTGAATTAAACAATTTTAACAGATGCCCTATAAAATCCTCTTCCCAAATTTTATAAAATTCTGGTATAAACCCATCGCAACCTGGCGATTTCCCTTTTTTCATTTTTTTAATAACTGATTTTATTTCCATTACTGATATTGGGGAATTAAGTTGCTCTTTATGGTTCTCTGTAATTTGACTAACTGGTAATGTATTTACAAATTTCTTAATGTTTGTATCTGGTGTTAATTCTGTCTTATATAAATTTCTATAATACTCCATAAATGTTGTTACTCTTTGCTGCTGTGCGGTTACTATTTTTTCATCTTCAGTTTTCACTGAAACAACTGTCCTCTTTATTGCTTTCTTTTTTTACTGCATAAGATAATAACTTAGAATTCTTATTCCCATGTTCATAATAATTTCTCTTTAAATAGTTCATTGCTATCTGAGTCTTACTTGTGTCTAGTGCCTCTAATTCTGTTCTGGCTCTTTCTAGTTCAATATATACCTTTTTTGATCCAGATTTTTTATGCTGGTCAGAAATATTTTTTATCTTATTTTCTAATTGTTCTTGCAATCTATTTCGTTCTTTTTTTAATCTGGAGCTTTCTGTAATAAATTTCCCCCTTAAATATGCTTTTAGGGTGTCCCACAATAATGCATGTTGCATTCCTTCTTTATCATTTATTTCATAAAAAATCTTTATATCTTCCTTTATTTTTTTAATGATTTCTGTATTTAAACATATGTTGGAACTTAATCTCCAGATTCTAGGCTTATTTCTTACTTCCTTGTTAGACCATGTGACTTTTATTGCTGCATGATCGGAAGTTATGATAGGAGCAAAATATATACTCTCTAGATGGGGTATCAAATTTTCTGAGATAAAAATATGATCTATCCTTGAGTAAGTGGCATATTTTTTTGAAAAAAAATGTGTAATCTTTCGTTTTGGGGTTTAAAAGTCTCCTACCATCTATTAAACCAGCTTTCTTAATTAATTTTTCAATTTTGCTTCCATCACTTGAAACTTTCCTTTTTTTGGATGTTGTGTCCAACTTTTGATTTAAAATACAATTTGTGTCCCCACCCAAAATAATATCACCCCAGGCAAATTTTTTTACCACTCTCAACAATTTTTGCATAAAAGGTGCTTGTCCTGTATTAGGAGCATAATAAGAACCCAATGTTAGCAGTTTATTTTCAAACTTTCCTTTTACTAGAATATATCTTCCTTCAGGATCCCTTATTTGGTCCATCACTTCAAGTTTTGAATTTTTTTTGAGGATTATAGCCACTCCTCTTGATTTGTTTGTCCAATTTGCAAAATATTGGTCTCCTAGCATTGGGTGCTTTATAATATTTTTTGCTTGCTTCTTTTGATGTGTTTCCTGTAAAAACAAAACATCTGCCCCCAGCTTTTGAATCGTTTTCATGACCCGATACCTTTTAACTGGTGAGCCTAGTCCATTTGTGTTATACGATACAATACTAAGATTATCTAACATTACATGCTTGGATTATATAAACTGCAATAATAATCATTTTTGTCCTTTGAGATATTTTACGATTTGCCTTGTAATTACACTCGTCTTTACCTAAATTGAATTGTCTTGCTATATTCTCCCTTATTCCCCCTCCCTCTTCCCTTGCTTCCCCCTCCCTCCCCTCCCCTCCCTCCCCAATATAGGCTATGAGATGAAACCTCCAGCTCATAATAGTCTGAGCTGAGCCTAATGGGGTATGTGGAGCCAGGAGTTAAAACAAACTCCTGAGTTGAGATAACCCCGCCTTACAGCCCACCCTTGCCCTTAATTATAACAATATATAAAACGCAACATTCTCTTAACTCATAAATATACTGTTCATATGTCTATATTCTACATTATTCACTTCATTTATTTTTTTAATTAACTACTTACACACTTAAACACTAATTTATTTTTTAATCATATTTACGCGTGAACTATTAGCTATTAACTACTGTTACATATATTTTCTATTCTTTACTAATAGACCTGCTCACATAGTTTCTGGGAGTTTGTTTAACAAACTGCAGCTGTTACATGTTGGCAGTTATCATCCTTTGCAGATAACAGCTCTTACACTGTCCTTGAGAAGTTCAGTAGCTTAGACCTTCAAGTTTTTATTTTTCCGTCTGCTTTTCTCCAGCGAAGCGGCATTCTCTCTAGCTGATCTGACTTCATCTCTGTCAAATGGCTCTCAGGAAGAGGAATTTTCTTTTGCTCAAAAAGTCCACCAGTTGAGTAGTTGAAACAATAGTCTTTGATGTGTTCCCGTACCAGATAATCAATTTGAAGGGGAAACCCCACCTGTATTTCACTTTCTTCTCCTGCAGAATTCTTGTATATGACCGCCATTGTTTACGTTTTTCCACTGTCTCTGGTGCGAGATCATGATACAATTCTACTTTCTGACCTTCAAATGCCAGTTCTTTGATGTTATTCAAAGCACGAAACACCTCTTCTTTCACAGCATATGATGCAAATCTCACAATTATTTCCTTTATCCTTGATTGTTGTTTAGGTCCAACACGATGTACCCGGTCCACATCTCTATTTTTTATCTCCATATCAGGACAGAGTTCTTGGAACCAGTTCAAGACTATTTGTTTCAGATCACTGTCTCTCTCATTTTCCTTAAAAAATCTCAAATGAAAGTTCTGACGTCTTTGTCTATTTTCCTGGTCCACAACTCTGTCCCTTACACGCTTCAACTCCTTTTCCAGTTCATCATTTCTAGACTGCAACCCCTGTGCCATTTCAAAAGCAGAATCAGCCGTCAGCTCTACTTTTTTAATGCTCTCTTTGACCTCCAAAAGGGTTTGTGATAAGGGCGCAATAAGACTTTTCATATCGTCCTGTAAGTCTTTTCTTAATTGTTTAATAAGCAGTCTCATCTCATCGCTAGGTGAGTCAGCTTTTTTCCGCCCTCTCCCTTTTTTCTTCTTACCCGGCATGTCTGCTTCGCTCTTGGACTCCTCTGATGTCCCGGTCAGATCTCTTTGATCCTCCTCATCAGAGGTGAGTTTTGGCTTTTTTCCTTCTGATGTTTTCCTTGGCTTTCCCATAACTATGCAGTTCAAAGCAATTCTGCTATCTTATTTACGAATATTCACGCTTATTTTGACCAATTTATTTGGGCATAGAGCGGAGCTAATCTTCTATGCTGCCATTTTCCACAACAGCAAAATCACAACAGTAGATAGTGCTACTGTTAGGTGGATTTGTAATTGGTTGACTAATCGCACCCAAAGGGTGACCATAAATGGCCTCTCTTCAGCTTGGAGAGACGTGACCAGTGGGGTGTCCCAGGGTTCTGTTCTGGGTCCAGTGCTGTTCAATATCTTTATTAATGACTTGGAGGAAGGAATAGAGAATATGCTAATTAAATTTGCAGATGATACCAAATTGGGAGGGGTTGCTAATTCCTTAGAGCAGTGCTCCCCAACCTTTTTATCACCGCGGACTGGTAAATGTTTGATAATTTTTCCGTGGCCCGCACTGGCAGAAACCGGATGAGAGCACCTCCGTTCCCCCCGCCTCCTTCGCCTCCGAAACCGCCTTCGCCTTCCGAGTCCCAACCACCCATCTCACCCACCCCCCACTCCTCCTCTTGTGGGCCTGCCTTGACGGGCCCAACCGGCCCCCACCCACCAACAGCCTCACTCCGTAGCCTCCCCACCGGCAGAGGACGAATCCTTCCCCCCCCACCCCCCCACAACCGCCAATCCCCGCTGGGAGAGGCCGTTTCCCCACTTCTCCTCCTCTTTGAGCCTCCGCGTCCACCGGGCTCCCCCTCTTGAGGGCTGGGACTGGGGCGGGGGCAGGGGGAATAAAGTACGAGCAGCAGCCCCCCCTCAAGCGCCGGCCATGCTCCCGCTCCCAAAGAGCCCAGGCCACGCTTCGAATTAAATTTACACATAAATAAATCAAAGCCACCCTCACACACACACACACACACACACACACACACACACACAGGCGGGCGCACGCGCGCCAGCCAGCCAAGGAATCCGGTCTCCATCCTCTCTTCTTCTTCCCCATCCCCAACACCAGGCCTGGCCTGAGATGCCCCCCTCCCTCCCTCCCTCCGCTCACCCCAAGACGGGCAGGAAGAACCGAGCTCGTGGCCGTTAACGCTTGACTGCCGCCTTCGTCATCTTCTCCCAGTTTGGTGAGGCGCTCTGGGCTACCCCTTCTCCATCACTCGATGGTTCGAAGTGGAGGGTGGGTGGGTTGTTTCCCCTTCTTCCGCCTCGCTCGCCTCGCTTTTACTCATGCGCCCAAAAGGTAGCTTTCCCACCTTAACCCGCCTACTCAATCTCAAGCCGGTGTGTCCCTTAATCATTTCCGGGAGCCGG
Organism: Phrynocephalus forsythii; assembly: GCA_029282475.1. Taxonomy (NCBI): domain Eukaryota; kingdom Metazoa; phylum Chordata; class Lepidosauria; order Squamata; family Agamidae; genus Phrynocephalus; species Phrynocephalus forsythii. The sequence goes on along the minus strand of JAPFRF010000001.1, from coordinate 176,334,112 downwards.
GCCGCCGCCACAGTGAAATGATTTGAAGTTCCTCGGGCAGCAGCCCGGTGCGGATTGCTCCACGGACCGGCACTGGTCCGTGGCCCGGGGGTTAGGGAACACTGCCTTAGAGGATAGGATGAAAATTCAAAAAGACCTTGACAGATTAGAGTGCTGGGCCAAAGCCAATGGAATGGATTTCAACAGAGGGAAATGTAGGGTGCTACATCTAGGTAAAAAAAAAAATGAATTGCACAGATATAGGATGGGGGATACATGGCTGGAGAATAGTACCTGTGAAAGGGATCTGGGAGTCTTGGTGGACCACAAATTGAACATGACTCAGCAGTGTGATGCAGCAGCCAGGAAAGCCAATACAATTCTTGGTTGCATAAACAGAACCATAGTGTCTAGATCAAGGGATGTGATAGTACCACTCTATTCTGCTCTGGTCAGACCCCACCTGGAGTACTGTGTCCAGTTCTGTACGCCTCAATTTAAAAAGGATGTTGACAACCTCGAGCAGGTGCAGAAGAGGTCGACCAAGATGGTTGAGGGTCTGGAGGAAATGTCTTATGAGGAATGGCTTAGGGAACTGGGAATGTTTAGCCTTTCAAAAAGAAGGCTGAGGGGGGGATATGATAGCTATGTTTAAATATTTGAAAGGATGTCATATTGAAGAGGGAACAGGTTTGTTTTCCATGGCTTCAGAGACTAGGACTCGGGGCAATGGTTTCAAACTACAGGAAAAGAGATTCCATTTGAACATTAGGAAGAACTTCATGACAGTTAGAGCTGTTCGGCAGTGGAATATGCTGCCACAAAGGGTGGTGGAGTCTCCTTCTTTGGAGGTTTTTAAGCAGAGGCTGGATGGCCATCTGTCAGAAATATTGTGATGGGGTTCCTGCATGGCAGGGGGTTGGACTAGATGGCCCTTGAGGTCTCTTTCAACTCTATGATTCTATGATTCTATGATTCTATGAAGTGGTATGTGGCAGTATATAAGCAGAACACTTTGCTTTTTTGCTTTTGCTCTTCAGAGGCCCGGAGAGGCATGGCTGGAGAGTAAAATGCAAATACAAGCCTCCCGCAGCCTCACCCACCCACCCCTTTCAGAGGACTCCGGACCTGGTGCAGGTCCCAGCCCAAGCTGCAACTCTTGCGGAGGCTTCCCAGCCAGGCTGTTGTTGTTTTTTAAAAAAAATATCTTGCATGATTGATTTGTTCCATATAATAGGAGATGGGGAGAAACCAGCCTGTTTGGAGACCATAGAGATGAGAAATAGGCTAGAGAGTAAACACCCACCATGATGAACATAGGGATGCAGCTAGAGAGTAACCACCCACCATGATGACCATAAAGATGCAGCTAGAGAGTAGACACCTACCATGATGACCATAGAGATGCAGCTCTATGGTCATCATGGTGGTTGTTTACTCTCCAGCCCATTTCTTATCCCTATGGTTCTTCAGTAAAGCTGATTACTCTACATTTCCTATTATATGGAACAAATTATTCATGCAAGGTCATTCTTTTAAAAACAGACAGTTGAGAAGCCTCCACGGGAGTTGCAGCTGGGGCTGGGACCTGCACGGGGGCTGGAATCCTCCACAGCAGCCACTCCGGAGGTGCCTGATGGGGATGCATTCCCCCATAAGACTCACAGACATTTCTCCTTACTGTTGGCGGGGGGGGGGAGTCTGCCTTATGGGGCAAAAATATGGTAGGTTTCTAAAATAACTAATTAACTTTTGGGGGGAAGTATTTAAATATTTTAAGCAATTTAATCCAAAAGGAATCTTTGATTCAAACTGGAAAAGGAAGCTGAGATGATATGTATGGATCCTCAACTAAGCAGAGCCATGTGTCTTTACAGTCATTCTACTGAGAAGGTTCTATTTAACCATTCTCTATGTTGACTGAAGCTGCAATCAGATGGTGAAAAACAAGTGTGTCCGATTGCATCAGAAAGAATTTATCTAACATGAACAATCTCCTTTAAAGCCACCCTTCCATTCATTGGGAAATCACTCCACCCTGTCATCCCTCAAAAGTATTATCCCTTCTTCTGGACCAAAAAGCTCTAGCTTGGGCATAGATCAGGCCCAGGTTGGATTGAGCAGTATTCAACATATTATGTGTTAACACTAGAAAATAGTTCACTCTGGACTGCACCATAAGCAGTCCAAATTGCAAGCTAAATTCCTGTGTGATCACACCCTAAAACTTATGGCAACTGCAATCTGGAAACAAAGATTGAAGTGAGAGGATTTAAGCTTCTGAACTAAATCTTTATTAATGCTGTGTGAATGTTTCTGTCTTATGGGAAGAATACGTAAACAAATTTCATCCTCTGCGTAGGGCCTAGCAATAATGTTAAATAATGAAAAATATCATTAATGTTACTTTTAAAATGCGTTTATTACAGAACTACATTTTTCTGTAACATATTGGACATTTTGGCTGAAGAAACACACTTAACATAAATGTGTTAAAAAGTATACTGTATGTTAGTTCCACGCTCTGCAGATCATGGAAGGTGGGAGAGAGATAGGAATTCTATGAAAACAATTCATTAAAAGATGAACAAATCTCATGTAACCCGATGGAGCAAGAATAAGCATTAAAGTAGCCATTGCAGAAAACTGTTTCACATTCTAGCTATGGCCTGTGTCTAAAATATCCTGATAAATTTATCTTCCCTGTAAGCCCCCCAAATTTGCAGATGTTTGGGATTCGGGAGGCTATTAAATTCCAAAAGGGGTCTCCCCCAGAAGAAAATCATTTGCAATTACGGAAACTGCTTGAGGAAGCTCCCCTTGTGTGTGGGGGGGTGGGGGGTGCTATTAGCAGCTTCCTGATTCAATTAGAAATGGTGTTCTCCTAGACAGACCCCCTTTGGAGTTTAATAACTCAGCCCCCTGAACCCCAAACCACTCCAAATTTGTGGGGCTTACAGGGAAGAATCCAAAAAAGCTATCCTGCAGTTTTGGTGCTTCTAGGACAAATTGTTTCATTCTTAATGGAAAATATTGTGTTCATTTTGCTTCATAACAAACACATCCTACTGTTTCATTTCATAAAGAAATGATTTGTTACGTAACAAAATGCCAAAAGAGCATTTTGTTTTTCATTTCATGCCCATCCCTGATTTCCAGTCATGCTTTTATCAAAGAAATAGCTATGGTGTGCCATCCTACTTACAGTGACCTTTTCCAGGGTTTTAGTATACTTGTAGAGTCCTCATAAGTGGCTTACTATCCCACTTGTTCTATTGACACTGAGGGGCTATGCAGCTTGCCCAACGCTATGCAGGCTGACTGACTCTTCTCTCAGGAGGCACAGTAGGAGGAATCAAACTCCTAAAACATTTGTCTCTGCAGCTAAGTGCCCAGCTCAGTGAGTTATCCAGCCAATCTGCTATTCTGAATTTCATTATATTAATTCATTTTCATGCATTTTTGTTGAAATGTTTGAGAGTTTGTACACAGTTACTTAAACATGAATTTTAAAAAACTCTCAAAGATAATAAATAATATGCTCCATTGATATACAAGTATGTGTGTTGCAGTAGATCATGTTATCATAGTAAACAGAACATTTACTTAAAACATATTGAAGAATAAGCTAAGAGTAATTAAATATTTGATTTGGTATAGATTTGGCTTGTGCTTGACAAAATTCTTTTAAGAGTCTTATTATAACAGACACTTATTGGACAGGCCTAATTGAAAACTAACATTTCAACAGAAGACCCTAGTAATAAATGTCACTTTTTCTTGTACTGGACAGTTAACTGCCTAAGCACCCATTGGGTAGCACTAGATACAAATTATCTTATTTCAGTAATACATCGAAGTCATACTGAATAATACTGAAATAATCTTATTCTGATTCGTTGTGAATAATTCAACACTGAAAGAGCATGTTTGTCTTAAAGAATAGAAGGCTGAGGGGAGATGCGCTAAAACGTTTTCCAAATATTTGAAGGGCTGTAATACAGGGTAGGAAGGACAGGTTCTGTTCTCAATCAGCCCAGAGTGCAGGATGGTCAGTAATGGGCGGTGTTAAGAGAACCTAGCTTTTGGCTGAATATCAGGAAAAACTTCCTAACTGCACAGAGTCCTTTTGGGAAATCGGTGTGGTCTAAAAATGCAATAAATAAATAAATAAATAAATAAATAAATAAATAAATAAATAAATAAATAAATAAACTGTTAGAGTACTATGGCAAGGGAACTAATTACCTTGAGGGGTGGTGAGTGCTCCAACACTGGAGGCATTCGAGAGAAATTTGGACAACCACATGGCAGATATCCTTCAATTTGTATTCCTTGTGTGAAGCAAGGACTTGATGGCCTTGTAGGTCCCTTCTAACTTAACTATTCTAGGATTCTTGTATACACACTAGGGATGTGTTTCATCATTTCATAAGCTTACAAAATGTTACAAAATGAAACAAAACAGCAAACAACGCATTGTCAAGAAATGAAACAAAACACCATTTTTTGTTTCAGAAATGAAACAATTCATCCGAGTGGTGAGAGGCCTCTTGATCCAGCTGTCTTGAGAACAGGTGGTTTATTTTTAAACTGATTGGTTTGTTTTCCTTCCTTCTCCACACCTCAACTGTTGATGTAGCTTATCTCTGATCTTTATCTGCCTACAGATAGCCAGGAGATGAGCTCTACTGCTGCACCCTCAATCAATCAATCTTTATTTACAGTCTTTGACCAAAATATTACAGCAACTGTCTAAATTGGGAATAATAAAAAATAATACAAATAATACACAGGAGCAAAGAAACCCAGATTAAAATTAATAATCATATGAGCTACATAAATATAAATTTAAAGATATAAACACCAATACCAAAAATTTGATGTATTGTATCTTCCAATGAAGAAAAGCACATATTGAAGTCAGAGACGCTTAAAATTCCAAGGCTTAAAATTTATATATATAATATTTTTTAATTTTTTTAAATTAAATTTTAAAATTTCTAATTAAAAAAAAAAACAAACTTTAAAAAGGCTCAAAATGAGCATACTGTATGGATCAATGGTGGACAATATCTTACGGCAAGCCATGGCTGCTGCACAAAATGCTGCTGCTCCTGTCTCTGGGCTGAACTTTCCTTTCCCTTCTCTGCACTGGCTGTGCCCATGTCTGCAAGTTGACATATTAAACTGAATGTTTTCCTTTCCTGAATAAGTAGGACTGTGGAGGGGTTTTTTAATGTTTTCCTTCCTTCCCTCCCAGCTGATAAACTGTTTAGCTTATTTCTCCAATCTCTGTGCAGCAGCTAGCCATTAGGTTTCCTGTTTGTTTAGAGAGAGTTCTTTGTTTGAAAGCAAATTGATTGGAATGTTTAAGGAAAGTCTTTGATTTAGGGCAGTGGTCTCCCTGTTAAATAAAAAGGGAAAGCTCCCCATTATTTATAGCCTTACAAATCATTTTGTTTCATTTTGTTTCATGATGAAAATTCTTTTAAAAATATGTTATTAACAAAACAAAACAAAATGAAGACTGCAACAAAACAAAATGAAATGCTATATTTCCATTTTGTGCCCATCTCTAATAAACACATGCTGGATTGCATTGTATTTACATATTGTAACAATATTATTATGTAATCAGGGCACATGGCCAATATACACACAAACACTTGTACATTGGCTGTAATTAACTGTGGAAAATAATACAAAGATTATGCAAAAATTGAGAGCATTCTAGCCCATATAGCTGGATTTTAATTTTGGAACTAGAACAGAATAAACCTAAGTTTCGGGGGGGGGGATGTCACCATCTCACAGAACTAGAGAAACAGATTGATCATCAGAAGGTATGTCCTGAAGGTATGACTTCAGTTTTCAGTCCCAACATACAGTTTATTTTCCTGCTTCAACTATGTTTTTTCCTCAAGTCTGGAGAAAACCGTCCTGTTCATAACTTTTCACAGCAATGACTGAAAAATAGACTATAACTATCATCATGAAAATAAGGTTGAATTTGCATCTCCAAATAAAGTTGGTTTTGATCCTCACAGACAAGGAGGAAAAAGCTGACACACTTGTTACTGTGGAGTGTGATGAGCTGCAAACCAATCACAGATTAGGCAGACACATTTAATTTGTTTTATTCCCAAATGATAGTTGTATTTGTTTATGTAAATCAGATGCTTCCATGTTCCTCACTATAGACTCTCGCAGCATTGTAAGGAAATATTACTCCACTTTTCCTAACATGGATCTGTTTCTATTTAATCCTCCCTTTGATCTTTCATAGGCTCCCCTCCTTTTCTCATTTTTATTATGAACATGTTTAAGTGTTAGAGTTTGAGTGGCCATTAAAATGTCACATCTAAATATTGCCTGCAGTCACTGAGGTGACCATCTGCATATCATTCTGGATGAAATGTGACCTACCCTTGTCTCTCACCCTGAACTCCAGAGATCTGTTGGAACTTTGCATCTTTACAGTATAAACAGATTGAGCTGTCCTTGCTTCTGGCACAATTCAGGTGCTTACTGCAAGGTTACATGCAAACATGTTGCTTATCAAATCTGTGGATAACACAAAATTGGTTGGAATAGCTAATACTGAAAACAACAGAATGAATTTGAACAGAGATTGGTGCAAAAATTGGGTGGAACAGCTAATACTGAAAGCAACAGAATGAAACTGAAGAGGAATGGGTGCAATATACACCTAGGGGAGAAATACACAGTTACAAGATGGCAGATATTTGGTTCAGCAATAATATAAGCAAGAAGGATCTTGGAATTGTTGTAGATCGTAAGCTGATTATGAGCCAACAGGGCAATATAGCTACATGAACAGAAAGAGTCTCCAGCTCATTTGAAATACCAGTTTCCCTCTATTTGGCACTGGTTAGGCTCCATCTAGAATACAGTGTCCAGTTGTGGACAACACAGATTCACCGGAACAAGTTCAGAGGATAGCAACAAGGGTGATTATGGGGTTGGACTAAAAGAACTGGAGATGCTTATTCTTAGGACAGGAACACATAGGAAATGTATGAAACCTCTCATCATATACTTGAAATGATGTCAAACACATGAGGGGCAGGATCTATTCTCATTTTTATTCCAGAGTGTAAAACACATAATAATGGGATTCAGCTTCCTTGTCTGCATTGCAGAGCTGTGAGTGCTGACGTGGGTGGGCAGACGAGCAACATGTAACATTCAGTGTTCTTTTCAACGTCACTAAAGTTAGCTTACCTACTTTCAAAAAATGAAGTACAATCACTTTTTTAAAAAGTATAGTTCTCATAGCTAACTTTCAGTAGACACTGGAACTATAGTTTTCCACACTCTGAGAGCAAGTGACTTTTGCTCTTAAGTAAACCTCAGTTCCTCTCATGAAGCACAACACACCCAGCAAAATTTTAATGTGGTTTTACAGCTATGCCCTTAAACCTTCCATAACCCCCGACTCCCAAATGAACCAGGAGCAGCATTTCCTAATTTAAAAATTAACGTTTTGTATTATGGCTCATGGTAGTTTTGGGCAATGAAAAAGGATCCCCGGATCTTTTAAGCATGCCCACTGCAACCCGGTGGTACTTTTGTATCACTGTATCATAGTTATATGGATATTGGTAGAACTTCTATCACCAGTTTACCCTCTCAGTGATCAACTCTTTAGAAGGGTGCCATAAATACTTGAATAAACAATTGGTGGACAGTACGCACAGTGACTGAAAAGCAGGTCCATGAACAAAGGCTAGAAGATACATCAAGATAAGTGGATTCTCTCTTTTGTGTTTCACTGGTGAGTCACACAGCAGAGAGAAAACCAGTTAGGAACATAGATGGATTACAAAGAGCCTGAGACAGCAACCACCAGATTGCTTAAGGCTGTACATGATCCCTAAACAGCTGAGCTCATTTCTCATCATCCCCCAGCATCAGTAATTCCATCTTTCATGAATTCAACATTAAGCCTTAAGGAGTGAGAGTTACTGCTATCTCGACCCAGAACTATAATGCTGAAAGAATTGAAAGTTTAGTGTTCATATGGTTTCTCTCAAAGTTATCCACAGGCAGAACATTGGGCTAAGGGTGGAGCAGCTATGAAGGTGAAAAGGACTATCCTATCCAAAGCCCTGATGAGCTCATGTCAGCAGGCCAAAAGAGTCTGGGAAATGGCGCTTTTGTGAGGGTTTTGGTTTTTTAAAACAGTGTTATTAAAAATTCAAAAAAATCACAAGCAAAACTTAAAAGAGATAATTTATTAATGTTATTAATTATAACAAATAAATTATTAACAAATAATACACATATCTTACAACTTAATAAAGATAAAGATAAACAAAATCAGTGCACCCATCATAAGGACCAGTAGATATGAATTTCCTTCCATATTGTTTATGATGCCCCATAACCCTTCCGAAATAGCATTATCTCTTGTTTGGGTAATCAGGCTTCACCCTTCAATAATACAAAGTTCCAAAAAATCTTGTCATAGATCCACAGATTTACTCTCCTTTCATAATACTTTTTCAAATTGTATGCCACATGTCAACTAATCATTGACTGCTGTTTCCTATACTCCATTGTACCATTCAGTGAATTGAAAGAAGTATTTAAGTTTCTAATTCCTCATAATCACTACTGCCATTACCAAGTCACTGCTTGAAATTATCAAGTTTATAATTAACTCTTTTTTTTTTTTAGCATACGCCCAATGATCTTCATCAAAAATTAAAATGCAGACTGCAGAGATTTTGAGTAAAATGGAAGAATTAGAGAATAAACTGATATTAGACCCTGGGAATAAACAATATCTCAATGAGTTATTACAAAGTAGACATCAATTGAATTTGATCCTATCTGCAGACGTTGCACACAAACTCAGACTAGCAAGGCTAAACCATTTTGAAAATGCCAACAAACCAGGGAAATGGTTGGCTTACAGACTCAAAAAACAGCAAACCCAAAGATCAATTATAAATTTAAAAGATAGTCAGGGACTTAACCAAACTGACCAAGCTTCAATTATGAAAATAGTTGAAGCATATTACCAAACCCTTTTTAAAGGAAAACAGATAGACCCCAACTTAATACATAATTATTTAGAGAAACATAACTTCCCACAATTTAATGAAGACCAAAGAAATTTAACTAATGCCACAATTTCCTTAACAGAGGTGGTTGAAGCAATTCAAAGACAAAAACCCAATAGAACACCTGGCCCGGACGCTTTGCCAGCTCAATACTATCAGAAATTTTTAAATATTTTAGCCCCAAAATTACTTCATCTTTTTAATTCAATTCTGGAAGGAAAAGATGTTCCAGATACATGGAAATCTGCCAACATAGTTTTGATCCCCAAGGACGGAAAACCAAAAGAAGCTATAGAGAATTATAGGCCTATAGCCCTTCTAAATGGGGATTATAAAATCTTTGCTTCTATTTTGGCTACTAGATGGCGGAAAATTCTTACCACACTAATTCACCCAGATCAGAGAGGATTCTTGCCAAATCGATATCTCCAATCAAACATTAGAACCTTACTCAACTCCTTAGAGTATTACGAAATACACTCCCAAAAGCAGGCAGCCTTTATCTTTTTGGATGCTGAAAAAGCCTTCGATAATGTCTCTTGGTCCCTATTGAAATCTCATATGGATTACCTACAATGTGGTCACAGAATGCTTAGAGCGGTAGAACAGATATACACCACTCAGAATGCCAAGATTATTGTGAATGGGTTCTCTTCCGACAAGATTCTTATACAGAAGGGCACAAGGCAAGGATGCCCCCTTTCACCGTTGCTTTTTATCTTATCCTTAGAGATTTTACTGCATGTGATTAGAAACTCAGCATCGATACAAGGTTTGAACAATCGGGGAAATCTATAAAATACAAGCTTTTGCTGATGATTTATTATTAATTCTGGAAGACCCTACACGGTCCATGCCAGAACTTCTAAGAACCCTAAAGGAATATTCAGAAATATCTGGCTTTTTGATTAATAAAACAAAAACTGTAATGTTGACCAAAAATATTTCTGTGACTAATATTCAAGAATTAGTGGACCTATCAGGATTCATGCATGTGAATAAGGCGAAATATTTAGGCATAACGGTATCCAATAAATGTTCTACCCTCATTGATAACAATTATATCCCTCTGATTAAATCTGTAAAGGTAGATCTTGCTACCTGGGCCAAACTCCAGTTGTCACTAATGGGTAGGATAGCGGCTATCAAGATGTCCGTTTTACCAAAGCTGCTCTTCTTATTTCAATGCTTACCTGTGTTATCCAATTTCAAGATCTTGTCCAACCTAGAGAAGCATATTCGTATATTCATTTGGCAAAAGAAAAAAAATTAGAATTAAAAATGCTTATCTGCAAGACAGGTCTACTTCTGGGGTTTCGCATTACCTAATTTGTTCCTGTACTATAGAGCAGCAGCACTGACATGGATACGCGATTGGATTTCTATGACAAACGAAAGAATTTTAGGCTTGGAAGGTCACGATCTAGACAAAGGGTGGCACCATTACTTATGGTATAGAGGTAATATTCCATCCCTGTTTAAAAGACATTGGATACGGAATGCCTTAATCAAAAGTTGGTTGTCTGTTAAAGACTTATTTTACCCCAAGGCTCCTAAATGGTTATCTCCAATGGAAGCAATTAGAGGACCAGGCTCAAAGGTAGTTAGTAACACTTTAACATACAAACAACTTCTGTATGAGGACCAGACTCTTAAACCTCCAAATCAGTTATCCCTGGTAGGGGTAAACATAGACTGGTGGACTTATCAACAAATATACTCGCATTATAAACTAGTGCAGAAGGAAGGTGGATTTATGGTAAATGATAATATCTTTGATAAAATATTGTCATCAGGTGAGAAGAAACTGTTGAGTAAGTTTTATAATATGCTGTTACTTGAAAGAACAAGTGACTCACAGGTTAAAGAATGTATGATAAGATGGGCGGAAAACTGTGGGCACTCCATCCACTTAGATAAATGGTATATGTTATGGCAAATGATTAAGATGTTCAAATCCACCTCATATAAAGAGAATTGTTATAAAATGTTCTACAGATGGCATCTTAGTCCTCATAGATTATCCAAGATGTACAACTGTTCACCCATATGCTGGAAGTGCGAGCAAGAAATCGGCTCTTTCTACCATATGTGGTGGACCTGTAAAAAAGCCAAACTATTCTGGAATATGGTTAAGAACTTACTAGACATACTGTGGGAGGTTAGGTTAAAACATACACCAGAACTATTTTTGTTAAATATTATAGATACTGAGGTAACATATAATCAAAAATATGTAATTAATTATATAATAGTAACAGCCAGAATTCTGTATGCCCAACTTTGGAAGAACTCTGCAACACCTTCAAAAGATGACTTGAAAGGAAAACTATACTCGGCTATTGAAATGGACAGAATCTCCGGCCACTTGAAAGGAGAAGATGAAGAAGTTTTGTCAAGAAGATGGCAAGAGCTAATATCTGTGTTAAAAACCTTATAAATGATGTTTGCGCTATGAGATTGTTATCAATGTAAAGCGATCCCTTTTTCTTTTTTCCTTTCTTTTTTATTTTATAACAATAAATAAAAAATATTATTTAAAAAAAATTAAAATGCAGTTTTGGGACACTTCTAATGTTACTGTATGGCCACCATATCCATGGGGGATTGGTTCCTGCTGATAGCAAAATCCATGGATAAGAGCAAACACCCTTATCCAAGGATAATGGTGGCAGAAGGGATGGTGGGATGCCAGTATCAAAGCTTTCACCTTTGACACCACCCAAATGACAAGGAGGAGAGAAAGGTCTTTTTTCCCTTTCTCCTTGCTGCTCGGCTGCGACAAGGAGGGGGGGAGAGAAAAAAACTTTATTCCCTCCTTAAAGCTGCCACCACCTCCAGCAGCAGCGGTGGTGGCAGTGGTGGCAAGGAGGGGAGAAACTTAAAAATAAAACTTACCACTGCCCTCCTCTTTACCACTGCCACTGCCACCACCTCCACCACCCTGGCAGGCCAGCAAGCCACCCTCCAGAGGGGTGGGGTGGGGACACCTAGCTGGCCAACCAGCCTTTGAACTTCCCTTTGGGGTCTCAGGTGGTAGATTAGAAGTTTTCCAATCTGCCGCCTGGGACCTGAGTAGGAAATTCAAAGTCCCCACCTTACCCCTCCAGAGAGTGCCAGCCAGATGAATCCCCACTCCACCCCTCTGGAGTGTGCCTTGCTGGCCTGCTACAGTGGTGCTGGCGCTGGCGCCAAAGAGGAGGAGTTTGGTGGGCATTGGCAAGGGTAAGTTTTAGTTTTAATTCCCCCCCCCCCATTTGCAGCACCCCCAGCTGATCACCAACCACGGATGACTGAACCCATGGTTAGTGAATCAGTGAATAAGGGGGTCATGATGTACTTTTACAATTCTTTCATTTCTTTATATACCAGCTTCCAGCATTTCAATACTTCTTCACATTCCTATCAGATAGGAAATACAGTAAGTACCTATGTCCTGTCTTCATCTCCAACCTACTTTGGAGTATTTAGAATCCACAACATTTAATTTCAAATGTCATCTCCAAAACAATTTATAATACTTTTCTTTTATCCTAAGAGACGTGGAACTTTATTTTTTCAAAATACTGTACTAATCCACATGTCAGTATTTATTTTCTTAGCCAATTCTGTTTCTCATAATTAGACATGGGCACGACTCGGTGAAATTGTCGTTTCCGTTTTCGGTTATCGTTTCCGTTACGTAACGGAAACAGTAACGATAATTAAGCCATCAGAACTCAAACTCAAACCGAAAAAAGAAAAATTTGGTCGGGTTTTTTGTTTTCGTTTGTGGCATCACGGCGATCACGCAATGCGAAGCACAGAAAAAGTTTTTAATTTTTTATTTTTAAAAAACCCGACTCTCGGCCAAAAAAGCAGGCTAAAATATGCCTGCCTGAGGCTTTGCCACCTACCAGAGGGGTGGTTTCTGGGGGGTCCCCGGCCTTTCCCCCCCCTCTTCTCCTGTCCTCGGCTGCTTGCACCAGGCTGGGGGGGGGTGTCATCCTCGTTGTCTCGCCATGCCATGCAGTGGGGGGGGGGATCCAAAATGGCAACCGCAATTTTTCTTTTGAAATCGTGGTCAAAAAACACACCAAATCACCACAGAAACATGTGAAATTTATTTATTTTAAATGCCTGAATTTTAATAGTAGCAGCAGTGGGGTTTTTTTATAGCAATAAAACGTCGTATTGATTTTATTTTATTTTATTTTATTTTATTATTTTTTTAGACCTTCCCATTTGGGCTGGGCATGGGATGGGACCACGCAAATTTTTTGAATCATTCCACAAATGGCATCGCCAGGTTTTTGACTGACACTTCTGGATGTCTCGGAGGGCATAAAAAGCCGAGACACCTTCCAGAAATCGCAGTCGGGTGTATGGATGTGGTTGAGGGAGGAGGGCTGGCTGCTGGTGCTGGTGTGATCTGATCAAGATTGAGGAGGGAGGCTGGAGGCTTTAGGATTTAAGTTAGGCAGGCAGGGAGGGAATTGAATTTAGAAAATAATTTCTTTGATTCCCTGCAGCTTTGTCTGCTGAAGGGAATAGCAGTTTATTCTTTATTTCTTCTCTGGCAGTTTGTGAGGATTTTTTTCTGATATTGTATAAAGGGGGAGGTTCGACTGGGAGTGGGAGGTGTGGATTTATTTTAAATATATATTATATACTACCATTAATTTTCTATTTTCCCAACTTCAATTTGCTTGCACACACACACATTTGGGGTGCAAGCCAAGAACAGAACCTCTATCCTAAGTGATATCCTAACTGCCCACTCACCCATCTGTCCGCGTTGCCACCCGCCTGCAGCCTGCGCCACCGCCCGCCCACTCGCCCGTCCACAGCCGCCGCCCGCCCATGGCCCCCCGCCACCGCTGCCCACCCGCCCTGATTGCGGGACACCCCTATGCTCTGGGAAGTCAAATCGCGCTAAATCGCAGTGGAAACGACAAATGACAAACGTCAAATGAAATGACAAATTTTTGAAAAATTTCGTGACAAACGGAAACGACCCGAAACGGACCCGTTCTGACAAATGAAAACTCAAAACATCATTTTTTCTGGTTGTGCCCATGTCTACTCATAATGTTTTAAAGACCTTCTTGGTGATTTTCTACCCCTGACAATATCTTATAAATTTTCCCTCCATCTCGTTCATTGGCTTATCATTTCTGTTTTCTCCTTGAATCATAGCATGCTCACATGTTGTGAAATGGCATGTTCAACAACATCCTGACTTAATCCTTCCAAAAGGACTAACTCCAAAAATCTTCCAGGAGATATGGCAAAAATGAAACAAAGCCTTTTACCTACGTTCTTCCTAAAGAAAAGCATGTTGTGTGTCTTTCATATGTCCAAAATGGAAGGAAAAATGCTGGCAGAGGATGTTGTGACATTCATAGTATTACTAGACACAGAGATTGCTGTGTAAGTTGTGCATTTAAGCCAAGTAAGAAAATATTGCATGTACTCTGTAATTTAGTGAAAGAAGAGACTGAGTCTCAAGTGAGATTTACATAGAAGGTCAAGAGCATTGGGTCTGAAGTCTGACAAGCAATAAATACTCCGGTTTCTCAACCAAGTGCTGCAACTGAGCCATTAGCATTGGTTTAATGCACAGGTATGGATGTCCACATTTTTTCAAGAGAGTGCACACAAGTTCACATGATGCTTTCCCAACCTGACACCATCTAGGATGGACTGGTACCCTTATGTCATTGCCTTGTGATGATATACCAAGAACAGAACATGACACTCCATGTGACACTCCATATGAGGACTGGTAGGTATAGCATAGAGAAGATACAATGTTTTGTTAATCCAGTCTAAGGCTAGGAATGAAAATGAAACACTAATCAAATTTTGAAAATCAATGTATTCAGTTTGAGATCTGTGTCACAATTGTGTTCATACTTTCTTTTTAACTTCACGGGAAGGAAACAGAGGTCTTTTATTTTGATTTTGATTTTTCAATTATATGCAAATGAACTAAAAGAAACCTCTTAAAAACCTATATACTGCATCTGAATAGTGCATTGGAACATATTTTACTTTATGTGAGATTGTATTAAAAACAAGTAGGTGATCAAAAATGCAGAGAAATTCACAACCTAATATAAAAAGGATGGGAAGAAAATGCAGATAGAATGCCAAGATTTTTTTCAAGACTACATTAACCTTTGCCTAGGTGGGTTAAAAGAAAGATAAACAAATAGGCATTGAATGTTTTCTGGGTTATTTTCTGATCCTATGGCTTTTCCCCATTATCTTGTATGTCTTTAACCAACTGAGAATTGCAACCCTCACCCATCCCTGAACCCCAGCAGCCAGAATATGCCACTTCTGGGTGTTGGGTTCATGGCATAAATCTTTTTTAAATTTCCAACTATACTTCACCTGAGACCAAAAAGTACATTTGTTGAGATAATTTATATACCTGCTGTTTTTGGTTTATAAAAACATCTTATTGTCTACAAATCAATTACCGTATTTTTCACTCTATAAAATGAACGTCCCCCCTAAAAAACAAGGGGAAATATCTGTGCATCTTATAGGGTGAATAGAGTAGTCCCCCACTACATATAAATCACATATTTTCATTTAGAGAGAAGTTACCTGCAGGGAGCCTCTTCTGTCCCCTGCTGCAGCTGGAATTCCACTGTTCTAATCATCTCGTTTGCAAAGAGGTCTCCTCCACGGAGTCTGCCCTCTTAGTTTCTTAGCAGAAGGCAAATAAATATGTGAATTTGGAAAGGCATCATAGCCTACAGGCATCATGGAGGCCCACAGTGACATTTCCCCCCCAGCCTCTCGCCACTTACCCACAATGCTACCCCCATGTTCCTTTTTTCATGAGAAATAATCCTCTGTAAACTGTATGTTATCAGTAGCCAAAAATTGCTAAAATAAGCAAGGCCCATTGTTAAGAAATGCAATCCAAGCTGAGTTCCCCTTGGGCCCTTTTTGGAACCAGTGGTCAGTTTCAAAGTCTTCAGCAGTCTCTTTAAAACAGGCAGGCTATAGTGACTCAACAGCTGCCATCACTGTTCAGTTCTGCTCCTTTGCCAGGAGTATGCCTTGAAGATGGTTCCTTCAGATAAACATGGAGGTTTGTCTTGCTTAATGTATGAGAACTAACAAGACCTTAGCTCCTGATGTGGCTGCAGACTGCCCATTAATTTATCATGCAGACTATCCCTCACCTAGCTTTTTATTAAACACAGCTCTGCTTTTAAACCTTTCACACTTTCTTTCTTTTTCCTTTTTTTGTTTTTTGGCTTTCTTTAATATTTTAGCAACAGCTTGCAGCTGCTTTGCTGAAGTTTTAATTTTCCAATGCTTCATGGTCTGATTAGTGAATGCTTGTTTTTCATTAAAAAATTAAATGGATGTTCTTCGTAATCTCCCAGGTTAAAAGGGGGTTAACTGCATGCCTGTGTCTCTTTGCTGCTTGGCTGCAAATCCATATACAAGAAAAGTGGAGAGGGCTTTTTTTTCTGCCAATGGAAAGAGCAAAAATAATTGTCTACTGCATGCAAATAACTTGATTGCATTTACCTGGATATCTCTGTATTTTTAATGTTGCCACTATAGTTCTTAGTTAAGTGATCTCCAAATGTGTGTGCATGCGTGTGTGCATGCACAGCTCCTTAAAATGGGTCTACCTTCTGTACTTCATGATTGTCACATAACGGAGGCAAGCACTTCTGTTTGAATGGAATGAAGACAAATACATGATGGGTGATTGTAGAAGGAAAGTAAATATGTAAATTTGGATAGGCAATATACAGCCTACAGGCATGGTGGAGGCTCACAGTGGCATTTTTTCCAGCCTCTAGCCACTCCACAACTGATTTGGGTACAGGGGACCAGGAAAAAAGCCAATTTAAAATCAAATAGCTTGTTTTGAGGTATCAAGAGTCAGATGATGCTGATTGGTCTTACCTGCAGCAAGGGAGGGAGTGTGAATCCTTTTGAGTATTCTGGACTACTAATATAATTCTCCATTCTCAGAAGGTAAGCATCTTGTCTTATCTATTAGGGATGCTTGCTTGTTTCCTCCCCATAGACAAAAAGAAGACATTGCCATTTGTTTTTGTTCTCACTCACAAGGGAGTGAGATATTTGACAAGAATTAGTCTTTGACTAGAATCTCTCATATTTGCAGCACTTATTTTTGCACAAATAACAATAATGGCACAAAGCTCTGCTTGCTGCTGCTTGGGTGGATATTTAAACATCTGAAGCATGTATTGGGTTGTTTGCATCTTTTTGACTAGTTGGCCAGCTCTTCTCCATTTGCTGTGTGTTTGCACATAAGTCTACCCTCATAAAACAAAAGCACTAGTTTTACACCAAAGTATATCGATAAAATTGACTGGGGGGGGGGTTACAGACATCACATTGCACCCCTACTAAAACAGCTCCACTGGCTTCCAATCAGTTATCAGGCACAATTCAAAGTGTTGGTTTTAACCTACAAACTCAAAGCACTAAATGGCCTGGGTCCAAGCTACATCAAAATGGAAACTCTTTCTGTTCTGAACCCGTGTCTCGACCAGATAATGGACTGGATGAGGGTTAATAAATTGAAACTCAATCCAGACAAGACAGAAGTGCTGTTAGTGGGTGCTTCGCCGGATAGG
Source organism: Phrynocephalus forsythii (assembly GCA_029282475.1). NCBI lineage: Eukaryota > Metazoa > Chordata > Lepidosauria > Squamata > Agamidae > Phrynocephalus > Phrynocephalus forsythii. The sequence goes on along the minus strand of JAPFRF010000001.1, from coordinate 176,316,408 downwards.
TTACAGGGCCACTTCCATGTCCTGGCCTAAGGGACAGTGTCCATAGCTTGGGGGTGGTCCTGGACCCCGGTCTAACTCTGGAAGCCCAGGTGGATTCGGTAGCCAGGTGTGCCTTTCTCCAGCTGCAGAAAATATATCAGCTGCACCCCTACCTGGACGAACGGAGCCTCATTACAGTTACGCATGAGTGGCAGGGCCGCCAAGGAACACATCACACCAGAGACCTTGGGGTAGTGGGCGGCATGCAAGCTATATAAATAAATAAAATAAATAAACCTGGCTTGGTTGCTAAGGTCATCAGGAGAGGCCTTTCTCTCCATCCCACCACATTCACGTGTCTCATAAGAACACATGAAAGGGCCTTCTCTGTTGCTACTCCCAGACTTTGGATCTCCCTCCCACTGGAGGCCAGGACTGCCCCATCTCTGCTGTTTTTCCGGAAGCAGGCAAGCTTTCCCTGAATGACCTATTATGTGACTTTTAGATGAATTACTATGCATGAACACCAGTATTTTCCATGTTAGTTTCCATCCCTCATAATTGATTTTTTTTGTCTTTTCACATGCTCTTTGTAGCTTTGTTACCTTCTAATGTTGTAAGATGCCTCTTCTAATTCCCTGTTCTTAACCTGAATATGTCTTAAATGTTGTGTACTGTATATTGTCCCTCATTATTGTAAGCCACCTCGGGGTAAAAATATTTCAAAAAAGTGGGGTAAAAAATTCAAAATAAATCAAAACAAATGAATTGTGTCCCCATTATGCCAAAGGCATGGGATTTCAGAGGGGTGGAAAAATTCTCGTTGCGGTCCCTCATCATGTCTAGACACCCTAAATCAGTCAGAATGAGCAATATAGTGATTATTCTTCACAACTTTCTTTGTTATTTTTAATTTTCTTTTAATAGTGCAGTGCCAAGTGAAAAGAGAGTTCTGAAATCTTCTTGCCCACAGAAACAGGGATATGCCAGTTGGCGTTGTGCCTAAGTCATTTCTGTTCTTGACAGAACATGCCCTTGGTAACCTTCATGCTGCTATGTGGGGGGAAGCATTCATAGCTGATAACCTACTCTGACAGACACTGTCTAAAGAAAGGTTCAAAATGTCATCTTGCCAGGAAAAGGGGGAACAAATTTCACAAGCCCCGGTGAATAAATGATTGAGATGTGTTATGATTATTCTCTTTTACAAGTACAAATTTTCTGGCTGGTTGTATAAACTTGAGATGTGTCTCTTTTCTCATAATCTTTATCATTGTCATAGTGATTTTTTTTTTCAGACTTCATATCCCAGTCAACAGGTCATAAGGTGGGGATCGACCTGGCATAGTCTGAAACTGAGCAGTTGTGCAAAGGTGTGGTTGTAAACAGTTTCAACAAAAATGGGGGAAACCACAAGCTACTGAATAAATGCTGCTGGTAAGGTTCTGATACTCAACTTCACCTCCCATAATTCCTTTGACACTATGATCTCTGCTTCTTTGGCAAATGAGTCTTTCTTTCCAGGACATTAAGAGTTCCCTACTCTGCTTTCTCTTCAGATTTCTAGTGTGTTAGATAGAGTGACAAACAAGGACTTTGGAGAACAGTGTTAGAATCCCCACTTGGCCAAGAAAACTGGCCCGAAGATTGGAACTGATAAAACCATTCCTTAAATATCTCACTTACCATGAAAGCATGATTAGGGTCACTATTGGTTGGTTACAATTTGAAGGCATAACACACACACACAAGATTTCTAAACAGAAGGTGGACTGGTGCCACAGAACTGACCACACCATGTTGAAATGAAACTTGTATATGTGATCAGCTGCTGAAATGGAGATGTGGCATTTGGCTGGGGTCTAAAGATAAAATCCATGATTAAACCTCTCTCCCTTATCGACCAGGAGAAGGAACTGCACCAAGAGCAGCCTCAAGACCTTGCACAAAGGAATCTGAACCCTGCACAAAGGCAATCGGAGGAGGCGGGTGGTGGTGGTTGGGGATTCCTTGCTTAGACAGAAGCTCATCTGCAGGCCAGACAAAATGAACACTGCAGCCTCCCTGAGGCAGCTCTGATAACTGGGCTGGGGCAAGAAAGGCTCGGGCCTCTTTAGGGAAAAAGGCGGGTGGTGGGGTATGAGGGGATTCTTCTCCCTCTCTCAAAATACCAGAACTAGGGGACATACAGAAATTGGTCATCTGCAAAAGAAAATATTTTTTTCACCCAGCGCCAGACAAAACTGAACAGGATGTGGTGATGGCTCTGCTGTCTCCTTCAAAAGGGGATTGGACAGCCAAGATTCAGGATGATGGAATGTGTAATCTGAGAGATGCTGGGGAGTGGTATCAGAGACTCATCAAGCCTGGTGGGGCTCTGATTGGACTAATGGGCCTTTGGCCTTTCTCTTGGTTCCATGTTCTTATGTTCTTATTCAGGATGTACTAATGATACTCATCAAGCAAACACAGCTTTCCATGTAGGAACTAATGATACTTCCAAACGCAGCTTTCAGGATATCGCAGAGAAATGGGTAGGAAGCTGAAGGACCTGGGTGGGCAGGTGGTAATCTCATCTCTCCTCCCTGTAGAAGGACGTGGCCCACGAAGGCAAAGAACAATAGTGGAAGTTAACAATTGGCTTCGGAGATGGTGCCGGCAGGAACGATTCAGATTCTTGGATCGTGGTTTGCTTTTTCATTCAGATGGGATATTGGGCCAGGATGGGGTGCACCTCACCAATGCTGGTTGGAATCTCTTTGCCAAGAGGATTGCAGATTTAATAAGGAGAGCTTTAAACTGAGTTTGCAGGGGGAGGGAGAAAATTCTCTTAACGGTAGAGATCCAGAAGGGGTTGTGGAGACTAGCCCAAATGTTGCAATAGGAGCAGGACAAGAAGTAGTGCAGACCATCAGTGCGAGGAAAAACAGGTTAAGTAAAGGACATGTAAGAAGCACGCACAGCCTCAAATGTCTCTACACCAATGCACAGAGCATGGGGAACAAACAAGAGGAGCTGGAACTCCTAATACAGCAAAATAAATATGACATAATTGGCATCACTGAAACATGGTGGGATGAGACGTATGATTGGAATGTAGTCATTGGAGGGTATAACCTGTTTCAAAGGAATAGGACAAGTAAGAAAGGAGGAGGTGTAGCTTTATATATTAAGGACAGTTATACTGCTGAAGAAATACAAGATAAACAGCAGAGGAACCATGTTGAGAGTATTTGGGTGAAAATCAGGGGTGAAAAAACCAGGAGGGATGTCACTGTGGGGGTATATTATAGACCCCCAAGCCAGTCGGAGGAGTGGGATGATGCCTTCTTTCAGCAGATGGCCACACAGTCAAAAGGGAGAGAAGTAGTACTAATGGGAGATTTTAACTATCCTGATATATGCTGGCAATCCAACTCAGCTAAGAATGCAAGGTCTAACAAATTCCTTACTGCCCTTGCAGACAATTTCATGGCCCAGAAGGTAGAGGAGGCAACAAGAGGCAAAACAATTTTAGATCTGGTCATAACCAATAAGGAGGACCTCGTAAATGGGGTCGAAGTGGTGGGATCATTAGGTAAAAGTGACCATGCCCTCTTGGAATTTGGTATACAGTTGGAAGGTGAAGTTAAGCATAGTCAGACAAGAATCCTGGACTTTAAGAAAGCCAATTTTTGTAAACTTAGGGGATTATTGGCTGTGATTCCATGGACCGACACACTGAAAGAGAAGGGAGTCCAAGATGGATGGGAGTTCCTTAAAAGCGAGATATTAAAGGCACAATTTAAAACTGTTCCAACAAGAAGAAAATATAGGAGAGGTCTAAAGAAACCACAATGGTTTACTAAAGAACTTTCAACTCAGCTAACTATAAAGAAAAACAAGTACAAGGAATGGAAAAGTGGGAAATGCACCAAAGAGGAATATAAGCAAACAGCTAATATATGCAGGGGGATGGTAAAAAAAGCTAAAGTGCAAAACGAACTTAGACTGGCCAGAGACATTAAAGATAATAAAAAGGGTTTCTTTAGTTATGTCCGCAGCAAAAGGAAAAATAAGGAAATGATGGGCTCTCTGTGTGGCGATAATAACCAGTTACTAACAGGAGACAAGGAAAAGGCAGAACTATTCAACACCTTCTTTGCCTCTGTTTTCTCCAAAAAGGAAGAAAGAGATCCACTGGGACAAAGACTAGATGAGGTAGGATGGGAATTACAACATAGAATAGGTAGAGAGCTGGTACAGGAGCACCTGGAAACATTAAATGAATTTAAGTCTCCGGGGCCAGATGAATTACACACAAGGATATTAAAAGAACTGGCGGAAGTAATTTCAGAACCATTGGCAATAATATTTGAGAAGTCCTGGAGAACAGGGGAAGTCCCCATCGACTGGAGGAGGGCTAATGTTGTCCCCATCTTCAAAAAGGGAAAAAAAGAGGACCCAAATAATTACCGCCCAGTCAGCTTGACTTCAATTCCTGGAAAGAATCTAGAGAAGACTATTAAACAGGCAGTCTGCAAATATTTAACAAACAATGCTGTCATTACAAGAAGTCAACACGGGTTTCTTAAAAACAAGTCATGCCAGACTAATTTGATCTCTTTCTTTGATAGAATTACAGGCCTAGTGGATGAGGGGAATGCTGTGGATATTGTTTATCTGGACTTTAGTAAGGCCTTTGATAAGGTTCCCCATGGTATTCTTGCTAAGAAGTTAGTAGAAAGTGGGATAGATAGTGCTACTGTTAGGTGGATTTGTAATTGGTTGACTAATCGCACCCAAAGGGTGACCATAAATGACCTCTCTTCAGCTTGGAGAGACGTGACCAGTGGGGTGCCCCAGGGTTCTGTTCTGGGTCCAGTGCTGTTCAATATCTTTATTAATGACTTGGAGGAAGGAATAGAGAGTATGCTAATTAAATTTGCAGATGATACCAAATTGGGAGGGGCTGCAAATTCCCTAGATGATAGGATGAAAATCCAAAAAGACCTTGACAGACTAGAGTGCTGGGCCAAAGCTAACAAAATGGATTTCAACAGAGGGAAATGTAGGGTACTACATTTAGGTAAAAAAAATGAATTGCACAAATATAAGATGGGGGATACATGGCTGGAGAATAGTACCTGTGAAAGGGATCTGGGAGTCTTGGTGGACCACAAATTGAACATGAGTCAGCAGTGTGATGCGTTGGCCAGGAAAGCCAATTTGATTCTTGGTTGTATCAACAGAACCATAGTGTCTAGATCAAGAGAAGTAATAGTACCACTCTATTCTGCTCTTGTCAGAACCCACCTGGAGTACTGTGTCCAGTTCTCTGCGCCTCAATTTAAAAAGGATGTTGACAACCTCAAGCAGATGCAGAGGAGGGCTACCAGGATGGTTGAGGGTCTGGAGGAAATGTCTTATGAGGAATGGCTTAGGGAACTGGGAATGTTTAGCCTCTCTAAAAGAAGACTGAGAGGGGATATGATAGCTATGTTTAAATATTTGAAAGGATGTCATATTGAAGTGGGAACAGGTTTGTTTTCCATGGCTTCAGAGACTAGGACTCGGGGCAATGGTTTCAAACTACAGGAAAAGAGATTCCGTTTGAACATTAGGAAGAACTTCATGACAGTTAGAGCTATTCGGCAGTGGAATATGCTGTCGCGGAGGGTGGTTGAGTCTCCTTCTTGGAGGTTTTTAAGCAGAGGCTGGATGGCCATCTGTCGGAAATATTGTGATGGGGGTTCCTGCATGGCAGGGGGTTGGACTAGATGGCCCTTGAGGTCTCTTCCAACTCTATGATTCTGTTATTCTATGATTCTAGTGTAAGGGAGGACATTTGACTAATTATATATTTATAAATATATATGGCTGCTTTACTAACCACAGGTATGGACAAGCCCTCATGTATTCAACAACAATGTATTCTAAGCAATACATATGTATATATAGCCACACTAGTGACACGAATAATGTAGTTATATTCACTTAAGCACTCCACGTATATATATACATATATACATATATGTATCACATTCACATGTATCTACATTTGTATTCTTTGGTCAAGCCTTTCCGGCTAGAATAGAGAAAGGAACTTCCGCTAAGTCAGCAAAAGCAATTATGAATTCAAGGATCCAATTAAGTTCCTAAGCTTTGAGGATCACACACTAGCAATTAACGTGTGTCCAAGGCGTACCAGGAGGCCTTATCTCAGCGTCTGGTGTTTGTAACTGTCAAATGTCCAAGGACATAAGGATGATCCTACCCTCCCTGCCTGTGATCAAACGTACCAGTTAGAACTTTTAGGCAAGTGTCAGAAATACGACTAAAAAGTGTCAATTAGTATTTGATGTATGTAGCAGGTGTGTGTATGATGTAATTTCAGGGAAGACAAAGAATAGAGGAACCCTATAAATGTATCGCCTTCCAATGCTTGGGCGGAGACCTCGCCTGGAATTTACACCGGTCGGGTCCCCTGATTGATCATCAATAAATTCTTTTCGTCTCCTGAGACTCAGACTTGGTCTTTTGCAGCCCATGAAGCGCAGGCACGCTGGCACGGGACCCTCATAAATTTAAATTCCTTACACTATGATTCTATGAAACTGTCCAGAAAATGTCTTGCCTTTGTTCTGAGTCAAATTTTATGATCACAGTATCTTATTGTGGATAGTAAATTGCACTAAAGGAGGGCCATTGAATAGGTGAAAAATTGGTGATACAACCCCTCCCTAATTTCCATTGACTCAAATGGGCCTATTCTAGTTGTAACTATGCTGAACCAAGTATCAGCAGTAGTATCAATGGAACTTAAGCAGAGGTTGATTCACCAAATACCCACTGATTCAGCTGGCCTACTCAAATTATGACTGCTTACACTGAGCAACTGGATTTCAGACAGGGTCCCGAAGTTTGATCAAGGCCTTGCCACCAAAGTGACCTCATATCTGTATTTTCCCTTGTTGTAGAATGCAAAAGTTTTGTTTGCAGCCCAAGAGAAATCCCATACCCTCTTTTCCAAGAGGGAAATATTGCTTTTGTGAAACAAACAGGAAACATTCCACCTTGTAAATACTGTAGTTTCACACTTGTAGTCCACAGTGTGTTTTATTTATACAGCTTTCTTGAGAAACCTTTGATCCCAACCAATAGCCTCCCCCCCTCCACAGATATTACATACCCATCCACCCACACAGACTCTTTTAATGGATAGATAGTTAAAATGCAAAACAACTCAATCTTTCAAAACTTTTGAACATAATGAGCAAAATAAGAAGTCTGTGCACAATAATGCCTTCATTATATTTTATTTTGTTAATGTCACTGGAGTAAAGGAAAGGAGTTAAAACTGCTTTCCAAGCTGGATCCAGACTACAAGTCCCCTAATTGTCTTTCCCTCCTATTAGACATTACAGAATCATTCTAGACTCGCGAAAATGTCTCCTACACCTCCGCTGCAATTATGTTGTCAAGTTGAGACGTAGCTGAGCCTCTTTCGGAAACTAGAGAACAAGCTGGTCCTGGCCTACTTGGCAGGTGTTGTTTTTCAGTTACAGCAGTTCAGGTGTACTGTTTGTACTACAACAGCTTAGTGCAGCCCATAAAATCAGGGCAAGGGTCTCTAAATGCCAGGCTTAAGGTTTTGGTTTTAACATGCAAAGCCTTAAACATTTGAGGGGCCTCAGTACTTGTCAGAACTGTCTTCTGCCAGGTTCAGCTGCCCATTTCAGTCAGTCCTCACAGACCTCATTGCCTGTGGGTGTCAACACTCAAACAGGCCCAGAAAACAGTAACCAGAAACTAGGCTTTTTTTTTTTTGCAATAGCAGCGTTTTTGTGGAACACTGTCCCACAGAAGGCACGACAGGTGCTTTCTCTTTGTACACTTAATATTTAATGTCTATAGCAATTATATAATTTATGTTTTACATTGTTGTTGTATACCACCTAGATTACAGATTGGCTAGGTGGGCAGTATATGAATGAATGAATGAACATCAGTAAAATACTGTAATAGGAGAACTAATGCCATGAGACAAGGTATTTATGTCTACCTCAAAGGCAGATCTATTCTTCCATTCTTCAGCTACCCGCCCATCCCAAATTAAAATCAAGAAGCATTTTTCCAAACATCTGTGAATCCTGAAGAAACACCAGAGAATGTCAAGGACATGATCTTTGGGACTTTAGGGAGAATCTTTCCCTAAGATTGTCCACCTGAGTTTTTAGGTGCCCACCCCAAGATAATCTAGGGAAACTATCATCAGGAATCATGCCTTGTTGGTGCTGGCTGCAACATTATGGAATGCATTACCCACATACGGTATATACTGCAGGCCTTCCTCCCTCTTGACCTTTTGAAAACAGGTTAAAACCATATTGTTCAAACAAGCCTTTGAAGATATCTTACCCTCGTAGCATCTTTATCGGCCCATTTATAAAGATGATTTTGATTTCAATTTGTTGTTCAGGGTTCTTTCATTTTTTTTGTGGTGTTAGTGGCTCATGATTCTCTATTTATGTTTTGTGGGTAGCATTTTGTCGTGTTTTAATTATTGTTAACCTCCCAGAGGAGTGCTTTGGCAGGATATAAATGTAAAATGAGTGAATAAATAAAATAAATAATTATGATGTGCTTTTGTACTTCCCCCCAGCGCTTTAGGGGTGTGTAGAAGAACAGGATACATTGTAGCTTTGTCAGTACACTCTGTGGAACTATGAAATGTCCAGTGGAAGACTTGATGTTGGCTGCTCCAAGAGCTGTTGATGTTGTCGGTTACTAGGGGGAAATTACCCAATGTATTTATTAATTGCACTGTGGTGCTGCTAACATGAGCAAAGAAGAAAGCAGCTTGAGGACAGTGAATAGACGAGAGCTTAGAACATTTACATATGTACGCATTAATACTTGGAAACATTAATGATCGACCCTTTTTGACCCACAACTAACAGAAACCCTTAGTCGGGACACCGACTGCTCATGAAGGCTGGTGGATTCTGGGCTGTTGCCTTTCGTACATCACAATTCCAAGTTCTGCTTCAGCTAGTCTTCTCACCCTCCCAAGGTGCATGCATGTGCACAATCTGAGCTATTCAACCAGCATGGATCTTTTGAGCTATCTGTGTAGAGCTGTTGTCTAGAGCTGTTTACAAGGTTCAGCACACAGTGAAGCCTGTCTGAAAGTAATCCACAAGGGATGGACAAGATGTGTTGCTGAGTAACAATGGTCTTTAGGTAAAGGTCAGGTGAACCTTTGGGGACCTTTGCAGGCAGTTGCTTAAGACAAAGCCTTGACTGGCTTTGGAGTCTTTAGGGAAACATTCACAGTGTATCACATAAGCAAGAGTATGAGGGTTTATTTTCTGGGAAAGTGGGCACAAAACTCTTCCGATTTGTTCCACCATGCACACTCAGAAAAAGGCTGCACAATTCATTCAAAACATAGTTTGCAGTATTCTTAAAAAATAAAGGATGCCTGTCTTCATTTAAGGTGAACAGCCTGCTTGTCAAGCTGTTCTGGGCAAGGTTCTTCCTGCTACATTTATTTCAATGGCCATGATACAGCCTGTGAAATGTTAGGATCTGTACTCCTAAATTCTTCTCAGCTGCGAAAGAACCATGCCATCCCTCTAGATTAACAAGGTTTCATGAAGACTGATTCCACCCCCCAGTCAAAAAGCAAAGTCATTATTTGCATTTAAGGAAAGTAAGCACACTTGGTTCTTATTTTACGGATTGGAAAAGTTACTTTTTTGGACTACAGATATTAGAGTTCTCAAGCTGTCAGAGAGCTGCAGTTCAAATATTAATTTCCCCGGGCTTTGGTCAAAACTGTGCACTTAGAATACGTCTGTGAAGATTCTCAGTCATCCAGGTGCATTTAACTGGGAGTTGAGTCATGGCTACTGGACTTCTTTTTTGAGAGATAGAGATTTCACTGTTCATCCAAACATTTCATCTGTTCATCCAAACAGCCATCTTATCGGCAGCTTTGACCATGGATGAACAGCTGTATTCAGACCGAAAGCGTTTCTATCTCTCAAAAAAGAAGTCCAGTAGCCATGACTCAACTCCCAGTTGTGCACTTAGAACATTCTGGGAGAAACATGACCCATTAATAAAATCTGTGTTTTTATGAACTCTGAAGATAACATTTATGGAAAAGAATGACATTTCTTTAGGACATTCGAGGACAACTTTCAAAATATAGAGATTTCTCCATCGATCCAACAGGAACAATTCAACTTGAAAGATGTGAATGTGGGTGCAAATAAAGCCAACAAATGTATCCAACCAACCAGATAGAGACTGAGTGCATGGCTCATAAAAGTGTCTCTTTGAATCCCTGCAAATTCAGTTATACTTATGCTACAGGACCCTGGACCAACTTGCAATGCTCTTATATGCTTGAATATATCACTGGAAGGCCATCAAAGTGATGAAAATAAATAAATAAATAAATCATTTATCATAGGAAAATAAAAGTATTGGTGGAGCACAAATTGGCACTATCTTTCCATTTTTCTTGGCGCAGACTCACCCCTGCCCTTCCTCCTACCTGCTTGCAGGATAAGAACTATTTTATGATCATCTGGAGAGTGACAACATGCATCTACAGGGACCTGTCTAGTATGTAATAATTGTGATGTGTTGCAGAAGAGGCTAAACCCTAAGGAATGACAAGTGCCGAACCCAAAATAGATGTGGTCGCTTGACATGCTGAAGACGCAGTGGCTGCAGAAAGGCTTGCTATGTTTAGCATTTAAAGCTAAGATGGAATGATAGCTTTCAGAGTAAACAAGCCATAAAGGACATAGAGTCATTTCCCTATAATTTTTTTTGATGAAAATAAATGTGGATAGTCCTCTGAGCTGCACTCATACCTGCCTATACACAACATTTTTCTGATTAATGGGAATGAACTAATCTTTCCATCATAGACTATGAACTGTTGACATGAACTCAGAGCTGGGGAGTTCACAGGAGCATTGGGAGCCTAAACTAAAAGATCCCTCCACTCCCCAAAGCAGATTTAGGACAAAAAATGTTGGGAGAAATGACTGCAGACTTTGGCATCATCACTTACAAAATCTGAGCCCTTATTTGGGAAGAGTAATGGATCTGATGCCCTCCTGGATTGCTGATTCTATTAACCTTTGAGGGGAATAGCCCTGTTTATAGCCTAATTCAAAATCTATACTTTTAATCTGCAGTTAAAAGAAGTAATTGCTTCAATCAATTCTGCTTTTCATTGTTAATGCCCAGAGACAACTGCACTGTGTTACCCGTGTACTTTCTCTGTGATGTAAGCTTGAAAGAATTAGACTACAACTCTAAGCAAAAGTATGGACAAATTTCATGTCCATATGGAGCTGCACCAGACTCCTCTTTTAATGTGTTGTTGGGCTACACTTTGTTTTCTCTTCTGAACATGCTGCTGCTGCTAACATGGGCATGGGGGTTCATGTACCTCCTTTTCCAGCAAAACCATGTTTACTGGAGAATCCCCAGAGCATTACTTTTCTCAGAACCATTGCATGTGGATTCTTCAGCTCTCTTGACCAAATGTAAAAAGAAGCAATCTACTATCACAACTATGGCTATGACCATATGTAAAAAGAAGCAATCTACTATCACAACTATGGTAGCTAAGGAGTTGGAGAGGTAATACTCACAATCCCATCTTCAATAACTGTGCCAGCTTTGCACAATAATCAGAATATTAAATGTGGGTTATTAAATGTGGGTTACTAAATGTGGGTTATTAAATAGATAGATAGATAGATAGATAGATAGATAGATAGATAGATAGATAGATAGATAGATAGACAGACAGACAGACAGACATATCTCTTTCACTATCTGGGACTACAATATCCTTCCCTTAGTGACCTAAATCCTAAACCAGGGCTAAGAACCCATTTTATCAAAATGCTGCAAACTTGATCAATCTAGCAGCAACCAACTCACCTTTGTCTGCCATTTCAAAACCAATGTCCAAAACAACAGAAAGATTATTGAGAAATTCCAAAGCCACCTTCATGCAAGCCCTCTCTTTCCCTTCTCACTCTGTCTCCGTGGCCAAGACAATTTGCTTTCCTCACATAAAGGCACCCGGCTCTACAAGCTTCATGGGGCCATTTGTTCGAGGGCAGGTGGCAAATGTGGAGAAATAGAAAACTTTGAAATAAGGTGATAGGCTGAGGTGTGTGTGTCCATGTTGATATTTCATTCTCCTTTGGACAATGCCTATTGCTAAGGAGACATTTTAAGAGCAATAGAAAAATCTTCACTTTTCAGTCATATTTCCAGTTCTTAGACCTATCTCAACCTTCCATCAAACTCTCTGGAACATAATTTTTAAGCAACCACCTTGGCCCGGCAGAGCAATTAGTTTAAGCAGCCTTGTTTTACAGAACGATTTCCTGCCTCTTCAGTCCAACACTCCTCCCACCCTCCGTGAAAACTGATACTTGACAGAATTTTCCAAAGCTGGAATAAAGGAAGGTTTTGTAGTGAGAAAAACAGAGTGGGGGGGGAGATAGCTCAAGAATTGGCTAACTTGGATCAGGACACACATACTATATTTTTGATTGTACAGGAAACGGCAGGCTCCTACACCCTCATCAAACGCACATGTATGGTGATTTATATCAAAGGTAGTGCTGCATTCACACAGGGACTGCTTATTTTGGTAAAGGAGGGGATTAAAATCTGCAGCTCACACCCTTTCCCCCTGTGTAAAAAAAATATGAAATGAACGAAAAGCCGTCTGCTTATTTGAGCTGATATATGAGCTCGAACACAACACTCTTATTTGCTCCTCACTGAAAGAGGACATTCATCTTTCCCCCAGGTTTTTTAAGCTGCCAAGGAGTCAAGAGGACAAACGTTCCTTGCCCTGCATTCTAGAAATACTCCCTTCCCACTGCAAAGACCGTACCATTGGCACCCTAATGGCCACTTTCTATAGAACTGGCTTGAGCATAATCTGTGTGAGCTGAGCCGTTGATATAAATGTCTTTTTTTTTTTTTTTTTTGCTATGGGGATGCTTTATTTCACATATTTTGGACCACAAAGGTTTTTTTTATTTCATTTTTGTGTGCTTGACACTTCAACAGTCTATGGATTCAAGAGCATTGGGGCTCCTATGATTCAAAATGGCAAAGTGCTTCATCCCAAATGTCAACATCAGCCCCACCACCCCAGCCTGAACCACAAGCTGTTGGCATTTGGGGAGGTGGTTATAACCAAGTTATTTCTCTTTGTAAGTCTTCAAACAATTTGCATCAGATTCCCCCCCCAAATAAAAATAAATTAAAAATGCAACTGTCTTAAGCAGGGCTGTAAGAAATTTCTGCAATGATATATTTCTGAGAATGTGCTTCCCCTTTTCTCTTTCTCTTTCCCTTACTACTTCATAGTATCAGCGTAGTATGTCTTCATCTTTATATGTGTGGTATTGTGGGTTTTAAAAAACAAGTCTAAATAAAGTTTTGATAGAATTTTGTTGGGTGCATCAGCGCTGTCAAACACCTCCATCTTCATTATCTCTCTCCCCACCGCTTGCACCTCCAGTATATAGGCTCCCAAGTGTCACATAATATAATGCTGGGAACATTTACAGGGGTGTGTAAGGGCAAATACCTAATTTTCTATAAACATGGGTCACATTTCTGGTTAAGGTGGGGTAAGCAGCTGCCATTGAGACCCCCTGTATTGTACAATGCTGTAGAAGAGTGCTTGCCAACCATAGGTGACCCAGATGTTCTTGGACTGCAATGCCCAGAAGTTTTCACCACTATCTGTGCTGGCCAGGATTTCTAGCAGTTGTAATCCAGGAACATCTGGGTTACCCAAGGTTAGAAGCCACTGCTCTAGAATGCCATTGGATCCCTCACATTGTGGAGAATGCAAGATGGTGGTCAAGATGAGAAGGCTGTTTTTGTTGGCTTTAAAGCAAAACAACTGATGGTGATCTCTACCTCTATGGAATTGTTGAAGAACTGAAGAATCTTCACACATCCATTCCACTGTCCACAAAAAAAAGGGAGGATTTCAAAAAGCCATTTTAATGTGCTATGTGTGTCTCAAAAGCTTCAGTCAAACAAGAATACTGTGAACAGACAATTGACTAATACTAATATGTGACTCCCTTGAGAAGACGGACTACTGTTACAGACTACTGGCTTATTTTGTGCACAATTTAAAGTGATGTTTATTAGCTATAAAGCTTTTACAGCTTGTGACAAGGCTATCTCATAAAATATATGTTCCTGTATAGTTGCTTACAAGCTGAACATCATTCGTAATCCCAAGTAGACTTGACCCATTGAATCAGAATCCTTTCAAACAACCCATGGGATTTATATAAGTTTGGATTTTGTATTCAGTAATTCATTTCAATAGGTTGACTCTGGCTGGGGCTGTCAGTTGGGTCACACATCTCAAATTCTAAGCTTCCCTTGTCAGTCTTTCTTTTGGTTCCACCACAATCAGTTAGAGGATTCAGAAGAACTATCCTTCTGTTCACCGTAGGCAGGCTTTTGTAAACTAGGTTGCTGCTGAAGACGTTTTATCAAGGTAAAGGATGTTTCCTTCACTTTATTCTATTATGTCTCTTAAACTAATTTGTGTTTAAATTGTAATGTTGGTCATCTTAGCTGCCCTTTTTGGTACATCTACATATACAACATACGCATGCATAGATTTCTGCAGAGCTGTAGTGTTACATTTCACATTTAGGAAATGGTACCTTCAAGCCTGGTGTAGTCCGGCATGGGGGATCTTTGCCCCCACCACTAAAAAAAGAAGCTCATCACGGCAGCGGAAGCATCCAATTTGTGGGGGGCAATCTATATAAGGAATATGTCTGTGAAGATTCTCGGTCATCCAGGTGAGTTTATCTGGAAGTTGAGTCATGGCTACTAGACCTCTTTTTCTTGAGAGACAGAAACGTTTCACTGCTCATCCAAACAGCTTCATCATGACTCAACTTCCAGATCTATATAATGGACTGCCCCAACTTGCACCAGGTCTTTGCACCAGTGCCGTGGAGACCCCTCCCGCCCACCCACAGGTTGATAATGAGATTAACTGGTTGCTTTGGGGCCAGATGGGAATTTTTGACTGCCACCTGATTGGCCGTTGGGTGGCAGTGTGTTTTCGCCCATCCCATTATCAACTTAAAAAAGGCTTAGGTTGTCATTTAGTTCTTGGTCACAAGAGTAGGTAGTGCATAGGCTAATATACTCAGTTGAGATCCCAGTTTGGCATCCAATGGGTGCTTGGTAGCCCTCTGGCTGTAAATAGGATTTTATTCGAACACAGGCGAAGGAAGGAGATAAAATTAGGATTAGTAATTGGCCAAGGGCAGCCCTGATGTATTTAGACCTTTAATGGATATCTCACTGAGGGTCATTTGGGATTAGAATCTCTTAGTGAGTTAAAGATCGCAACCTATTATCTCCACATAATTTTAATAAGATTTTAATAAAGTTGTGGCCCTTGTTTAACCCAAACACATTTGTCTCACCTCTTTATTTCAGGGTGGGGGGGCAAAGAGAAAGCTTTTAGAAGACTAAGAAACCTAGCTGTCTATACTTTCCTGGTGACTATTAAGAAACCTATACAGTCATGTCTGTTAAGATGGAAAAAACGACTTGCCAATGTGTTCACTTTTGCTTTGTCATTTGTGTGACATCTGTATCTGTTTGGTTGGGAAATACTGTTTGCTTTGCTTGGAAATCACTTTAGCAAATTAATAATACAATGTTGTTTTGATAGTGGGGTATGGAAAGTGTATGAATGAATCAACACTAGAAATGGGCACGAAACGCACATTTTTTCATTTCCGTTACTGTTTGTCGTTTCTGTTAGTAACAAAACGACAAACAAAAATTGTGATGAAAATGAAACAAAACAAACAGAACCACGAAGATTTTGTTCGTACGTTTTGTTTCCATTACTGGCGGCGTGCAATGAAACTGAGCTGTTTTAAATGTTAAAAAACGCCCTGGACATCCATAAAAACACAGTGATAATTATTTATACTGCCTGATAATACCTACAGGGTGGGGGTGGGGGCTTTAAAACATGCATTTATGTCTTTTCTCAGATCGCTGTATTTTTTTCCTTTAAGGGGAGTTAGGGGACATCGACCCAAAATGGCTCCCAGGTGCCTAATATTGATTTCTTGGGTATTAAAACACCCTGGACATCCATAAAAATGCAGCGATAATGTGATAATCATTTGAAATTATTACCTACCAGGGGGTTGCGGCCCTTAAAATGTTTGTTTTTGTCTTCCATCGCGATGTATTTTTCTTTTTCCTTTAAGGATGACAAAATGGATGTCACCACTCCAGCCACAACATGGAGGCAAGCCATGTGATGGGATGATGTAAATAACTGGACAACTTCAACCAATAGCATGCCCAGGTTGCGACTGGGCAGGTCTGGCAGCCACAGAGGGCATAAAAATCTCTAGCAACCTCCGGAAATGCTTTAAAATTGTGCAAAAAGTGGGTAGAAACAACAAACGAAAAACGGAAATGAAAATTTTTCAAAAAATTCATGAAAAACGGAAACGAACTGAAACAGACCTCTCAATGACAAACGACAAATGAAACACCATTTTTTAAATTTGTGCCCATCTCTAATCAACACAGATCTACTATTCCATAATGGCTGCTCCAGCTGAAAATAGTGCTAGGGTGGGGCATCTTTGCCTACCTGCCAAGCTGGATAGGAATGTTTGCAGCCTACAGGAGTGCTAAGTTATTTAAGGCCTTCGCCACATGGCAAGATACCTCTTTTCAATCTGACCATTTTCCCACCCTCCCACCTGATTAGGGAATGAGATTAGTTGGTCGAATAAGGGCCGGATGGGAATTTTTGACTGCTACTCAGATTGGACCTGAGTGACAGTGCATTTTCGACCATCCTATTCTCTTAAGGGTTTGTGTGTGTGTGTGTGTTGTGTCATTACAGTCGTGACCAACTCTTCGTGACTCCATGTCCATGGAGTTTTCTTGGCAGGAATACTGGAGTGGCTTGCCAGTTCATCTTAATAATTCTGGTCTCAATTGGTGGGTAATGCGAGTGTTAAAGTTAAGTCAAGTTAAATAATTGAATAAGGTACTCTTATTGGGTCAGTAGCCCTCAATATAATTAATAAATGGATTAGGAAATTAGGAACTTTAGGTTTTAGGTAAAATAGGCTTTAAGATGGAGAAATGAAGGCTGCCCAGACTGAAAGTTTTAAGAGGGTGGTGAACAGGTGGGCAGTACCCTTCTAATATAATAAGGATTTTATTCTGACCTTCTTACACTGTTCTCAGCCCCCCTTGTTTAACAGATCTTTAATAAAGTAATGAATTTCATATCCATAAATTTTGGGCCAACTAAGAATCCAACAAATGTGTCTCACCTCATTATTTCCAGGCTGGGTGGGCAATGGACTCCAGCAGAGTCAGTTCACAGACACTCAGGGTGTTTATACACGACCCCTAAGCTCCGCTGCAAATGGCTGCAAGCTCCAGAGCTTAAAAATGTTTCCCCACCAGCTCCGGAGTTTGCAGACAATTAAATGTGACCCCACCCACTTTAGCGCGACCCAGCGCACTTTTCTTGTACCTTCTCTTTGGAGGTGAAAAATCTTTGATGCGGTGCAAGGATAGTGAGTGTGGGGCTCTCCTCGCTTCTGTTTGCTGCTTTTTGGCTCCCGCCCCTTTAAGAGCTACTTTTACAGAGATGAGGGGGTTGGACTTGATGGCCTTACAGAGAAGAGAGGCAGAATGAGGTGAGCGGCATGCTTTTCTTTCTCTTTTTCTCCCTCCCTCATGCAGCCAGCAACCAGGAAGTGTGGAGGGGGGTGGGGACAGAGGAAGAGCGACGAACCCCTAAAATCTCTGGTCTGAATTTAAGTGACCAGCGGATCTTAGGGGTCGTGTAAAAAGGCCCTCAGATATCGTTGTCACCCTGTAAAGGGCATGCAGAACTATGTTGGGAATCTCCGTCTATTCCCCAAAAATTCACACACATCCAGTAAGGTTTGAATGGAATCTGTAGAGTGGTGTAGGGGACCTGGGGTTCACAGGGACAAACCTCTGGGGTATTTTTTTTGAAAATGTTACCATCTACCACCGTGCTCAGGTTTCCCTGTTCCCTCTGAGCTTGAAGCCCGACCCCCATAGATGGAAGACAAATGGATTTCCCCAGAAGCAGTATATTGTTTCAAATGATCCCTATGGTTCTGCATAGCATTTATGGTTTGCTCCCAAATGGGCAATTAAGAGCCATTAATCTTACCAAAAATCCTATTCCTCATTTATTGATTTGGACTCTTAAAGGGCTGGATGGCTATGGGGGATGCTATCATGAGCACTTGTGCCCCCAAAGATACTAATGAACCCCTATAGATAGATATAGCTGTACAGATCCATGGTTGAAATCAGAAACACCATCTGAGCAGACTGCTGATTACTGTGAAGAATCCAAAAACAAACATACAGCTCATAAGTGCATAAGCGACTGTCTTTTAATAGATCTTCTTTGCTTTTATTTACATGTTTACACTCATTTGAATTTAGAGTTTGCTTCTACTACCCGTTAGCATCTTACTGCTCCTGCAATCAGAAAGGAAATGGGAGGCAATCTCCTGCACATTCTCCCCTCCATACCAGCGAATACTATAATCTTCATGCTAGTGTCTACAATTCTTCAATATTCTAGAACCGATTTTGGAAAAAGTACAAGGAAAGCTCTAGGCAGAAGGCAATGTGGCCCAAAGCCATTTGGAATCTTTAAATTTGATTTCAAAAATACTGGGCTCCAGAAAGAAACTAGGAGGCAGCTGAGATGATAAAGCACTGGTCCCTTAGGCTTTTATCAGCCAGGTTGTCAAGGATATTGTATATTCATATTGCTGTCAGCCTGGTTGATACTCAAGCCTACACAGAAGCACGCACCTGATCACACTGTGGCATCAGTATCTGCCCATCCGGCCACTGTATTTCTGCATATGCAATATGTTTGAATAATTGAGAATTGGTAGGTAGGAATCACAAAAGGGTAAAAGAAAGTAGGTGTAAAATATATAACAACTTGTACATGTAAATTGGTGAAAGTGTATTCAGCCTGGCAGTTTTATGGCTCAGTCTGTCTTCATTTTTCCTGTTTTGAGATGCTTTGCTTGATGTGCAGTTTCAGCAGTCCCATAAAACTCTTCAGTCTAATCTGATGTGGGTGGGTTGGGGAGTTGACATGGTAAAAAAGACATGCTGTCTTTCCAGAAACAGGCAAAGACTTTCCTGAATGATGGACTACGTACGATGTGATTGCATTGACTGATTTCATAAGAACACCAGTGTTTTCCATAATAGTCTCCATTCCTCACAATGGATTTTGTTTTGTTTTGTGTGCTCTTTGTAGCTTTAATGTTACCTCTTAATGTTCTAAGATGCCTCTTCTAATTCCCTGTTTGTGAGTTAAATTATGTCTGAAATGTTCCGGGCTGTATATTGTCCCTCATTATTGTAACCCACCATGCGTCCTTTTCCAAGGAGAAAGGTGGGGTAAAAATATTCTAAATAAATAAATAAAATGCTAAGCAAGTTTCACAAATAGCAGCGATGGACCAAAATGGTAAGCTGATGCTTTTTGGAAAAAGTTGATCATGCCTCAGCATCTAAATAGTTCTTCGTTTTCTTCCTCCTCCTCCTCCCCATCTTCTCTTCCTCCCTAAAAAGTCATGAAACTACAGTGGTACCTCTACTTACGAGTTTAATCTGTTCCAAATGCATACTCATAAGTCAAACAACTCATAAATAGAGCAGCCGTATCTAAAATTTAAAAAATTAAAAAATTAAAAAATTGCAAGTAGAGCAGATTGCATCTAAAATTTGTAAGGCAGTAGTTAAAACACCAATGCTTTCCCACTCTTAAGTAGAAATGCTCGTAAGTAGAGCTGCTCATAAGTAGAGATGCCACTGTATATCGAAAAAAGAAAGCACTTGAAATTCAGATTTTTTAAATCAAAAGGTATGGAATATCTCAGCAAAGCAATGCATATAGACTTTCATTCTCTTTTAAAAATTCCACCTCAAGTTATAAAATCTAGTGAAACGAATGAAGGTAATTGCAAAGCTGATTGAGAAATTGGCTTGAGCTAGGAAAAGTCGACGCTATTGGTGCTCTCTTCTTCCTCCTCTCTCTCTCCCTCTCTCTCTTCCTCTCTCTGTCCCACATTGCAACCTTTATTTGTTCACAGACTCTTTTTGGGAGGGCTTTTAGAGAAAGCTCTTTCCTAACCACCGAGATGTCATGTAGAGATATGTTTCTATAAACTCTTTGACTCCTTTTGACACTTCCATGGCCTGTGGCAAAGTGCAATTATCTACTTCAAGAGATAGCATCTCCAGATGACAAAACCGGAGCTGAACATTTGGCCCAGTACTGAACATATTCCTATGCCACCATGTGGATATCAGGGCAGGCAATCTTGAGCTGCTGTGCAGCAGTGAGGTGCTGCCATTGTGGGGACTGGTAATAGAATACAGCACATTACACCTCCAGGTCACAAGTTCAAGACCAACCACCAATGATAGTAACTCAAAGCTATTTCTTTTGATGGCCTATGAGATACAAGTTGGTGGTCTCAGTTCATTTAGGAGTGCCAGATGTTCTTTCTCTTTCTGTCTCCCTCTCCATATGCATGTACATAGGACATCTGGCAATCTCTCCTTCTGTGAGAAAGAAAGAGAGAGAGAAGGAAGGAAGGAAGGAGGAAGAAAAATGAAAGAGAATCTTTCCTGTTGAAGGGAGTTCCCACCCTTAAAGAATCATGTAAAATGAACACCTCAGCTACCTAGGTCACCACAGCATGCCAAATATCTCTTTAAAATGTTGTTTGAAATGTCATTTGATTTTAGGAATATGCAAATGTTTGTTATTTATTTATTTATTGTGATTTTAGACCCCAATAGTGTTCCTGTCCCATCAAGTTCCTCATCACCTTGTGACATTGTTCTTTTTTTGTCGTTAGTCAGGCCGGTTCCGTTTGGTCGTTTCCATTTTTCAAAATTCAAAAAATTAGTTGGTTCATTTTTTTGTTTTTTTTGTCTTTACTGTTTTTTTGGGGGAGCGGGCTCCTGGATTTTGGGTGCCTTTGTCTTAAATGGGAAAGCCTCCTGGAGGCACCTGCATTTCTGTCCTTTCAAAGACCCCTCAACATGGGGTCTCCCCTCCTCACCTGCTGCTGCAAAATGCATGCATAGCCATTGGATATGCATAATTCAGACAGTGAGACAGTGATGGCAGTGAACCCAGAGCCATGGTTGATGCCTAAGGCTCTCGCACTTCTCACAAAGAAGGGAGTTGCAATGCAAGTAGATCTGGCTTAGGGTTAAGGTGGGTTAGTGCAAGGGCTGGGTTAGGCTAGTGACGGGTAAATGTGGGTTGCACCTCTGGGTGCCTCTCTGAACCACTAAGAAGACAGTCTGTGACTAAGGTTCCAAAGGGTTAGGGTTAGGGGGCTAGGGCAGGTTTTAGGGGGCCACATCCCAGAAGTCTCCATGGCCAAGTGGCCATGAACTGATGGCTCCAAAATGCATGCTTGTCCACTCCCACATGGCTGGCCAGTCAAATCATAAAAAAAATAAAATCAATGGAGGACAGAGGAGGAGAGGAGAGACATTTTGTTGCAAAAAAACCCACTGCTACTGTCCTGGCAGTTTATAAATTTCCGCGTGTTTCTGTTTGCTTGTGTGTTTTTGGACCACGATTTCAAAAACAATATTGCGTTCGGATTTTGGATCCCCGCCTGCACATGGCATGGCGAGTTCGGCTGCCCAGGACGGAGGGATATCCAGAAACCACCCCTCTGTAGGTGCCCTCAAGAGGCATTTTTCCGCCTGCTTTTTTGGCCCGGGAATGGGTGGGGGAGAGTTTTTACCTGTGCCGTTGTGCATTGCGGAAGACCAAATTTTGGGCTGCGAAAGTGAGTCCCACAGAAGCCCAGGACGGGGATTTTCTGGTAAAACGATGCATTTTTCCACCTGCTTTTTGGACAACCGGGCTTTTTAAAAAAAACCAAATATTTGATAAAATACCACAAATCAGATTAAAATTGTTCGTTCGTCGTTTGAGCTCGAAGTCTGGCGGAGTAATTCCCGTCAGGTCGGATACAGAGACCTCAAAGTATCTCTACTTGTGACATTGTTCACTTTTTTTTCTTTTCACAAGGAAATGTGTGCATATTTTAGTAAGCACTTTCCTTAATGGCCATATTTTCTGCATTTGTCTTAAATGGGTGCCATAGATCTGCATTTCTGTTTTCAAAGCCACATGCCTAAAACACTTTATAGTAATTTCAGCCTGGACATCATGAAAGTATGTAAGACTTAGGGCAGTTCTGCTATCTCTTATATTCAGTTGGTGGGTCCCCTGTTAAATGTCACCTTGGCCACCACCACCACCTAAGGTTCCAAAAGCAGCATTTGGCCTCCCTGAACTGCCTCCCTGAACTGAGAACCTGGTCTTTCATGGGAGTCAAACATCATGGAAAGCCGGGGGAGAGAATCTCCATTGAAAATGACAGATTTTCCTGCTGGCGATAATTCGGTTTTATTTGGATGAACATATAGGTTGTTCCTGTAGCCATATCAGAGCTATCTCAAGACACTTTTGCAGGATTTTTACAGCTTCATTGGGAAGACCAAATGGGAAAGTGAGACAGAATCATTTTAAAGATGGGGGAATTTTTTTAAAAAAACAAAATATTTGATAAAATACCACTGATTAATATTTGTCCCTTCGTATTTGTCAGGTCCAGAGACCTCAAAATATGCAAAGGGAGAAATATTTCCCTTTTCTGTTCATTCACATTATTGATTCTTTAAGCAATGGGATGACATTTCATGGTGTTTGGGTTGCTGTTGCTGGAGTCATCTTGGAAAGGTTGACTGCCCTATTTCCCATTCTCCTAAGAAAAACCAGGCTACCCTTTTCCAAGATGGTAGTAGCAGCCAGGGCCGGTGCTAGGTTTTTTGTGCCCTAGGCGAGGGGTGGGGGAGTGGGGCGGGGCAGGGGGCGGAGGGTGGGTGGAGGTGGGGCGGCGGTGGGGGGATGGCAGGGGGCAGCAATGGGGTGGGGGCAGGGGCGATGGGCTCGGTGGGCAGCGGTGGGCAGCGATGGACGGACGGCGACGGGTGGCCAGTGGCGGGGGGCGGTGGGGGGCGGCAGGCTGGCCAGCACCCTCTTTCCATTTTGGCACCCTACGCAACTGCCTAGTTCACCTTAATGGACGCGCCGGCCCTGGTGGCAGCTGTACTTGAGGCAAAGGAAAGCTACCGTTGCCATCTCTGCAAAAAGGTGGCCCAGTTTGCCTTAAGCTGTATAGTACAGATGTTAAAACATGGAAAACAATGTAAAATGTCTGTCAAGATTCTCAGTCATCCAGGTGAGGTTATAATTTCTTGTGAAATCAAAACATTTCACTATTCATACAAGCAGCTACATCAATCTGAGGAAAGCTAGTGGCACTCCCTGACCCTATCTCGGACCACCTACTTTCTCTGTCTCATATGTGCACATCCTCATCTTTGAATGAATGCCTTTTGTCCTCCAAATGAAGGTATCCTTCTGATTCTGTGCCTGAGCTGTTGCTCCCCCTGTGTTAGGCCATCCTCCTGTTTAGTGGCTCATTGGTTTCTCCAATGTAGAGGTCTGCACATTCAAAAACACTTCTCAAAGTAGAAGTGGGCTCCTCTGACTGACCTCTATGTCTGAGTGGGGGGCCATCCAAGGAGGCAGAGGAGGGGAGTGTGCTGGGGAGACAGGTAGGCAACTGCACATTGCCCAGGGAACAGGCATGCATGCCAAGGAATTGGGAGAGGGGAGTACACAGCACCCACATAACCTGTCTGGGTGCAGTGCCAAACTGGGCTGAATCGACAAACTGCGATTCAGGCCCACCTCCTGTGACCAAGCATTACAGGAATAGCAGATAATCTCCAGAGATCTAGGGGGCCACACATGCCCTTTAAAGAAATTTGGATGACTAAGCCTGTTCCTGCAAACCACTGATCAGAAATTTGTTTCTTAAAATATATGATTCTTTTGTGTTTTTCCTTGAAAAAGCATCATAAAAATGGTCTGTGTGTATGTCTCTGTGATTTTTTTCTGAAAAATCCCCTTTCACTTGAAAAGGCTTTGCAATAATTTCCCTAAGCCTGTTGCACTGATTTATCCTTCATTTTGAATTTTTTTATTTATTTATTTACTAGTCATTCTGTTTGTGCACTACAAGTGAGGTAACCAATTCCCTATTAAAAGTCATATAAGGTTGTAATTGAATACATCTTGCAAAAATACATCTTGCAAACAATTTCCCCCAGAGTGACTGTTCATATTTGTTATGGTTTTTTAGCAGAGTTTTATTTACAAAGAATAACTTGGCAAAATAACAATATAACATAAACAGCTTTCTTCAGCATTCCTTCTTGAAGTCACAGAGTTCTTCAGCAGAGATGTGTAGCAGCATGGATCATCATCAGGAGATTGAGATGAAGTGATCAAGTGTTAACCCACACTTGCTAACCACTATATACTCAGTTGATTACACATTTCAGTCAGCTGATCCCTGACTGTTTTACAACAGTTACAAACTCTTAAGCAACTTACTTACAATTTGTTAGTTACTTTACTGTTATACCATAACAATATTCAAATTTTTAAAATTTCTGTCTATAAATACTTTCTCCTTGAAAAATGCATTAATAGTGTGAGCATGAAGTACTGAGTCAAATATGCCAACATATTCTGTTGCAAAAACACATTTTATATGTGTGCATATTACAGTGTACAAGGGTTTAAACATATGTAACAAAACATTCTCTGGAAACACTGCACTAGTAATCATAATGGCTGTTTGGATTTGGATTATTTACAACATGGAATTCTGTGGCATCAGGAATCACCATATTATGTGACATAAAATATTTCCTGTGTTCAGAGCTTAGAACATAACATTTTTTAAAAGGGTTTTAAAAAAACACTGTAAAGGATACCAGGCAAGGTGTGTTTTGTCAGTCTGTTTTATTTATATGCAGTACATATACAAAAATCTAGATGAGATTCAGATGAAGGAGGAGTGAAAAGAAGGTGGAAGAAACATTTTTAAAATATGTCCAGATGATGGAATATTACTGAAAAAACATAGCACTGATTTGAAGTGACTACTGAGAAAGTTTAAAGAGGAAATCCCAATATTAAAAAGACAAAAATACTGACTAGGGTCAAAAGACATAAATCTAATTTTGTCTATGAAGAAAGAGGAGTAAAATTTTGCTACTCCTCGACTTAATCATCAATCCAAAAGGAGAATGAAAATTTGAAGTCATGCATGAAGGAACTAGAAAAATATCCCTACGCGTAAGGATGCACTAGGATCAGATCATATATATTATGATAAAGTAGGACCCCAGTATCTGCTGGGGATTGGTTCCAGGCCTTCCCATGGACAATAAAAACCATGGATAAGAGAGAATGCCAACCTCCCCCAACTGCTGTTTTGCAACAGTAGCTTGCTTTACAGCTGATGTTTGTGACATTAGCTATAATTTATTTAATTTTTTTTTTTAGCCTCAGTCTGGAATATCTTATAAATGGGGCACATTTCTACTTTTGTGTCCCAGTTGATCAGTGAAGCTACAAAATAAAACAGGCTGAACTGTGCTTTCATCATTGTAAGGCTAATTACACTGGTGACAATGAGGCCTGTAATAAGACTTCCTGGGGTAGGAACTGGCAAGCCACCTCGGTATCCCTGCCAAGAACATCCCATGGTCAGAAACAAAAGGCTAAAAGATATGACGCTGGAAGATGAGCCCCTCAGGTCGGAAGGTGTCCAACATGCTACTGAGGAAGAGCGGAGGACAAGTACAAGTAGCTCCAGAGCTAATGAAGTGGCTGGGCCAAAGCTGAAAGGACACTCAGCTGCAGACGTGCCTGGAAGAGAAAGGAAAGTCCAATGTTGCAAAGAAATATACTGCATAGGAACCTGGAATGTGAGATCTATGAACCAGGGTAAGCTGGATGTGGTCAAACGTGAGATGGAAAGAATAAACATTGACATCCTGGGCATCAGTGAACTTAAATGGACAGGAATGGATGAATTCAGTTCAGATGACTATCACATCTACTACTGTGGGCAAGAATCCCATAAAAGAAATGGAGTAGCCTTCATAGTCAACAATAGAGTGAGAAAAGCAGTGCTGGGATACAACCTAAAAATGATAGAATAATCTCGGTACGATTCCAAGGCAGTCCTTTGAACATCACAGTAATCCAAGTTTATGCTCCAACTACTGGTGCTGAAGAGTCTGAGATTGACCAATTTTATGAAGACTTACAAGAACTTCTAGAACTGACACCAAAGAAAGATGTTCTTCTCATCATAGGGGGTTGGAATGCTAAAGTAGGGAGTCAAGTGATAAAAGGAATAACTGGCAAGTTTGGCCTTGGAGTTCCAAATGAAGCAGGGCAAAGGCTAATTGAGTTTTGTGAAGAGAACAAGCTGGTCATTGCAAACACTCTTTTCCAACAACACAAAAGGCGACTCTACACATGGACATCACCAGATGGGCAATACTGGAATCAGATTGACTATGTTCTCTGCAGCCAAAGATGGAGGAGCTCTATACAGTCAGCAAAAACAAGACCTGGTGCTGACTGTGGCTCAGATCATCAGCTTCTTATTTCAAAATTCAAACTTAAACTGAAGAAAGTAGGGAAGATCACTGGGCCAGTCAGGTATCAAATCCCATATGAATACACAGTGGAAGTGAAGAATAGATTCAAGGAACTAGATTTGGTGGACAAAACACCTGAAGAACTATGGATGGAGGCTTGTAACATTGTACAGGAGGCTGCAATGAAAAATATTCCAAAGAAAAGAAAATGCAAGAAAGCAAAGTGGTTGTCCAATGAGGCCCTACAAATAGCGGAGGAGAGAAGGGACACAAAATGCAAGGGAGAAAGGGAAAGATACAGAAAATTGAATGCAGACTTCCAAAGAATAGCTAGGAGAGACAGGGCGGCCTTCTTGAATGAACAGTGCAAAGAAATAGAGGAAAACAACAGAAAAGGAAAAACCAGAGATCTGTTCAAGAAAATTGGAGATATTAAAGGGGCATTTCGTGCAAAGATGGGTATGATAAAGGACAAAAATGGTAGGGACCTAACTGAAGCAGAAGAGATCAAGAAGAGATGGCAAGAATATACAGAAGAATTATATCAGAAAGATCTGGATGTCCCTGATAACCAAAATAGCGTAATTGCTGACCTGGAGCCGGACATCCTGGAAAGTGAAGTCAAGTGGGACTTAGAAAGCATTGCAAACAACAAGGCCAGTGGATGTGACGGCATTCCAATTGAACTCTTTAAAATCTTAAAAGAGGATGCTGTAAAGGTGCTGCATAAGATATGCCAGCAAATTTGGAAAACCCAGCAGTGGCCAGAGGACTGGAAAAGATCGGTCTACATCCCAATCCCAAAGAAAGGAAACGGCAAAGAATGCTCCAACTATTGCACAATTGCACTCATTTCACATGCTAGCAAGGTTATGCTCAAAATTCTACAAGGCAGGCTTCAGCAGTATGTGGAAAGAGAATTTCCAGAACTACAAGCTGGATTTCGAAGGGGCAGAGGAACTAGAGATCAAATCGCCAACATGCGCTGGATTATGGAGAAAGCCAGAGAGTTCCAGAAAACCATCTAGTTCTGCTTCATTGACTATGCCAAAGCCTTCGACTGTGTAGACCACAACAAACTATGGCAAGTCCTTAAAGGAATGGGAGTGCCTGACCACCTTATCTGTCTCCTAAGAAATCTATATGTGGGACAAGCAGCAACCGTCAGAACTGGATATGGAACAACTGACTGGTTTAGAATTGGGAAAGGAGTACGACAAGGCTGTATACTGTCACCTTGCCTATTTAACCTATATGCAGAGTACATCATGAGAAAGGCCGGTCTGGATGAATCACAAGCCGGAATTAAGATTGCCGGAAGAAATATCAACAACCTCAGATACGCAGATGATACTACTCTAATAGCAGAGAGTGAGGAAGAATTAAAGAACCTCTTAATGAGGGTGAAAGAGGAGAGTGAAAAAAATGGGCTGAAGCTAAACATCAAAAAAACTAAGATCATGGCCACTGGTCCCATCACCTCCTGGCAAATAGAAGGGGAAGAAATGGAGGCAATGACAGAGTTTATTTTCTTGGGCTCCTTGATCACTGCAGATGGCGACTGTAGCAACGAAATAAAAAGACGCTTGCTTCTTGGGAGGAAAGCAATGGCAAACCTAGATACCATCCTAAAGAGCAGAGACATCACTTTGCCAACTAAGGTCAGGATGGTTAAAGCTAGGGTTTTTCCAGTAGTGATGTATGGAAGTGAGAGCTGGACTATAAAGAAGGCTGATCACCGCAGAATTGATGCTTTTGAGCTGTGGTGCTGGAGGAGAGTCTTGAGAGTCCCCTGGACTGCAAGGAGATCAAACCTATCCATTCTGAAAGAAGTCAACCCCGAATGTTCACTGGAAGGACAGATTTTGAAGCTGAGGCTCCAGTACTTTGGCCACCTCATGAGAAGAGAGGACTCCCTGGAAAAGTCCCTGATGCTGGGAAAAATCGAAGGCAAAAGGAAAAGAGGACGACAGAGAATGAGATGGTTGGACGGTGTCATCGATGCAACCAAATGAATTTGACAAAACTCCGGGAGGCAGTGGAGGATAGGAAGGCCTGGCGAGCTCTGGTCCATGGGGTCACGAAAAGTTGGACACGACTGAACGACTGAACAACATTTATTTTTCTTCTTCTGCCAATCATTGATAACTGAGTGGTAAATGAATTAGTGGATACAGGGGTCCTACTGTACTTCCAATTCCTACATGTGGGTGTGAAGACACGATCAATGAAGAAAGTTGACAGGTGGGGCTGGAGTCAGTTCTTTCAAAATGTGGTGTCGAAGGAATGCTTTATGATACTGTGAAACACAGAGATAGGTCCGTTCTGGATCAAATAAAGCCTGAATCCCCATCAAAAGCTAAAATGGCTAAAGGTGCAACTATGCTAGAAATATGATTTGATTCTCAGCCTGTGTTACATTTGAAATTCATGCCTGATGTGAGGTTAGTCAAATTTCAGCCCACAGTCCCCTTCTTACCTTCCTTCTTCTGGTTTTACCTCTGGTGATATTTTTATGATTTGCTCTGAAGCCACTTTCTCATTTAAAGCTTCAGTCTTCTACAATCTTTCTTTAAACATCTTCTATAGAACAATAAAAAGGAAAGCTCCTTAATAGTCCAAGAGTATTTAACATCCAAAGTCTGAACAGTACATATGTCCTTCTCATGTCAGATTAATTTCATAACATGGAATATCATCTTCCCCTTCACATGTTACTCTTTTCCCTTATTTTTTCATGGCCACCTGGCCTGAACATCATGCCCCAACCACCCATGTCACTGAAACCCCCCCTACAGATATAGCCCCCATCTTTCCAATAATGTTTCACAGCTGACCACATGGGATAAAGCTTGTTCAGAGTCCCATAGGAGCAGAGTGGGTGAGCTATTCTAAAAGCAAAATGAGCTGCCCATGAACTGACTTTGCATCACGTGGTCAGTGAAAAATACTTTGAATTCATCTGTTGTATAAGTGGACAAATCCTCCAGCATTTGACCATATGCTGTACTAACACTAAAAATCAGTGGTTTCCAACCTTCCTAATGCCGCAACCCTTTAATACAGTTCCTCATGTTGTGGTGACCCCCTTGCCCTGCTTGGAAGAGGCCACAAGCCCCCTTTGGCAGGCCACGGCCGCAGGTGCCATAGATAACTTCCCTCTACAGCAGGCATGTCCAAAGTCTGGCTCGGGGGCCAAATGTGGCCTGATTTAAAATTTTGAGTGGCCCTCAGCCTCTTCTCTCTGCTGGCTCAGCCTGTCACTCATCTCTGCTGGCCGGCCCTGCCCCTTGCTGGTTAGAGACATCAGCTTGCAGTTTTATGGTTTGCCTGCCCTCCCTGCCTACCCATTCCTGGCTCTGTTGCTGCAGCGTCTTCCCCACCTCCTTGCGATGGAGGGCAGCATATGTGAGCAGTGGTGCATCTTGAGTGTGCATGGGCCGATTCCTGAGCACTGCAACAGCCGCTGGGCCCTTGGGCACCTTGAAACCGGAGCACTTGTGGCTGTTGCAGATGCTCACAGACCATGCTCTTTCTGTGCGAATGGTTGTCCCCCACACATTTTCACCTCACCAAATCTGGCCTTCCTTGCAAAAAGTTTGGACACCCCTGCTCTACAGGCACCCTCAGCCAATCGCAGCCTCTGGTCCCATTGAGTGACATTCCCTCCAGCCTATCAAGCTGTAACTCACTCTTCCCCCTTCCTCCCCCTCCCCCTCCAGACCCAGGCCATTTCTGCCTTTTTCTTCACTGGCTCATGGCTACCCCTGTGAAATGGTTATTCAACCACCAAAGGGGTCTCAACCCCCAGGTTGGGAACCACTGCTCTAAATTCAGGCTACCACTCTCTGGACATAACATGAGAAGGCTGGAGGCACTGAAAAAGAGAATAATCCTGGAGAAAGTTGAAGACCACAGAAATGTAGGAAAACATGTGAGATACAGGAAGCTGAACTAGATGGGCCTTTGGCTTGATCCAGCATGTTCTTATGCTCTTATGACTTAACATACTGTATCATTGATTAACTCAATAAAGGAAGCTACAACCTTTAAGTTGAAAAATCTGTGTAGGGCCATTAATTGTAAGTCCATTGTAAGTAGTCTGTAATGATGGTAACAGCAACACAAGAGAGGCTTTATTGTTCATTTTGCAGCAATAGGAACAGGAATAGTAGCAGCTTCAATTATATTTTTTGTATTTGTTTTAGTAATATAGAATACAATTTAACTGCTAATCTGAGTTGAATTCTACTTGACTGGGTACGTGTATTTCTGCACAGAAGTTAGTACCAGAAAAACAGCCCTACCTCAAATGTGTTTGAACTATTTGCATGATTTATTCATGATGATTTATCTTTCCTGCTTGCTCCCTGGTGGCATTTGACTCGCAATAAACCAACCTTTTGATTGTGAGTGCATTCTGCGCTACAAAACTACAGCAGCATTTTCTCTGGGGTTTTCAATTAGGAAAAGGTTTAAAAACAGCTTCCTGTGTTATAAGGGGAGAAGGGAGCACTCCCTTAGCAAATGTGTATTTCCCGAACATGTGTTTTGCAGGTAACGGTAATGTGTTATAAGGCAGAGTATATTTGCAGTGGTGCTGTCAGAATGGGCCTCTAGGGGCTGGAGATCCAGGGTACGGACTGAACAGAAGGGCCCCCAAATGCTTACCACATTTTGAAGGAAATGAGGTAATATACATTAGCTTCTATAGAGGGGCTTCCATTTAAGTCCATTAAGGTCAGAGTCTCAATTGCATTGCTGGGCATTTGCAGGGGTAGTCTAACAAGCAAGAGGTGCTCAAACTTTCTTCTACGAGCTGATTGCCCAGCACAACCTTTCCCCTGAGCTCTTTTTAGGCTAAACTAAGCTTTCAGGGAGTTCAAAGAGGAAGGAAACTAAGATAAAGGGAGGGGAGTTTGGACAGAGTAAATGAGCAAAGAGCTAAGCAACCCTCCTGGCTCCCTCTTTTGCTGTTCGGCCCTCTTCCTGTACATCTACCCTTCTAGTAAGCAAAACTTCACTTGCTTAAGCCAGATGTTATTTTTGGCTCTAAGGACAACACAAAATTAGTTTTAATTAGTGATCCTGTGTACTTCTGGAGTTGTGTGCTGTTTTTGTACTATCATTTATTTATTATTTCTTTATAAAGTGTTCGCCTGCCCATTGAGTGGGGAGTCATTACTCTGGGTGGCTACAGTCTTGCAAAACCACTCTTGTCTTGGAAAAGCACCTTTTCTCCTCCAGTTCTTCACTCTGTCAGCAAGAAATCATTTTTCCACTTTCATTGGCTTTTTTGTGCAAATTTTTTTCTTTAGTGCTATTCTATCAGGTTTGATCATTGCAGAACCAGGAACATATTTTAAAGAAGGTATCTTTTGTGTTACTTATTACTTCCATGTAGCCATGATGCCACGTTTGTACATTTGCTCTGAATACTGATATAATCCATTGTGTGGTCCGTTATTTGTGCCTTGATTTTTTTGCATTGCCAAGCTAAATGAAAGACAGAAAATACTCTCTCGTTCCCTCTAGTGGCCAGTTCTGATACTGGTCATCTCAGTGTCTCCAGAACAACATGAAAACAATGCTGAAGAATACCTTCCTTTATCACTTAGGCTTAGGATTTATAAGAGAACGACCTACCACCTAAAATTATTGTCAAATATCTGCCAAAGCACATTCACATTTACAGTACTTTTAAAATGACATTTGAAAGCAAACAGAAAACATGTTTGGACCTAAACAGTAGCACTAAGTTAACTGTAAGACAACATTTACTGTAAGTATTTAACTATTGATTACATTACCCACAATTCCTAAAATGTGTGTGTGTTGTGTCATAACAGTCATTACCGACTCTTCATGATTCCATATCCATGGAGTTTTCTTGGCAGGAATACTGGAGTGGTTTGCCAGTTCCTACTCCAGGCGCCTACAGCACATGGTATTCCCTGATGGTCTCCCATCCAAGTACTAACCAGGGCCGACCCTGCTTAGCTTCCGAAATCAGGTGAGATCGGATGTGCTAGGCAGCAAAATAACCTTACTTGTAACAGATAACTCCCCACCTTTGAGCAACCTCAGCACAAAGGAATATCTGGAAATTATTACCAAAGTGTATTACTGAGAAGATGATTGAAAACACATAAAGGAATTAATGAAAAACCCTGCAGTTTTTAGGCCTATCCTATAGAGCTATTCTCAATAGGGACCATATGAAGGGGGGCCACATGCTGAAAAGAGTTATGCACACACTAAGGTTTATTATACAACGTATGCAGTCTTGCTTGGTCTCTATTTCTTTCATGTTGTGCTCATGTCTGTGGCTCAAAGAAAAGACTGGGAATGGCTGCTATAGAGAAACAAATTGTTGTGTGATAAGGCCGCTATTGCACTTCAAATAGCAACCACTTTTTGTTTTGAATCGCCTTCTGCCCTCCCCCCGTCACATGGTCGCTGCAGCGATTCAGCATTCTGCACTTGGCATTTTCTCATGAACTGGTTTACCCGTCCGCACTTTGCTAAACTGCTTTTTGTTCTGATTTTGTCCGTCATTTCCCCATCATTTGCTTCTATTTCAGAATATATATATATATATATGGGAACGTTATGCTCTTGTTCTTCCATTCTAAGTAATGTACCTAATTTTCCGCTTTTCTGAGGGCAGGATAAAGCATACAGAGGGGGGGACCCAGAAAAAAACGGTGCATGGTGTCCGCAGTTTCAGCCAAATCGCTTCAGAAAGCGGTCTAGAAATCATTAAAAAAAAAAAAAACACACCTGGTGGCCGTCGCAAGAAAAACTGACACAGCAGACAAAAAGGAGCGTGGCCAAGGGGGCACTATGGAAAAAGTGATTGGAAATGTGGTAGTTGATTTTTAAGACGATTTCACTTTAAGCAAAAGGCGATTCAAAACCTAAGTGCGGTAGGGCTCTAAAGATGTCTTGCAGCTGAGATACAACCCCCCCCACACACAGAATACTCAGTTCCTTATTCCATGCCCATTTCTTCACCAGCATTCTCTATTCTGCAAAAAATAGCTGTGGAATGATGCTGGATTTTTGAGTATGTGTGAATGAGTGAGAAAGTGAACCCCTTAGGGTTCTTATTTTCATTCCCCTTTACATGTACTTTAAAATAGCAATGTTGCCATACACTTGAATTCGAATCTTTCACGTAGTTGGGTTAGGACGGCTGGTAGGAGGCAGGTTAGACTAAGCAGATGGCACCCCTTTGTCTTTAAGCAAGTTGTTGAGATTCCATTGTAATTCTGGAGGCTATGAAATGCAATTAAATTAATGCTGTAAAAACACAGCATGCCTTTAAAAAAGCAAAATAAAGTGTGGCCTTTTTCTCACCTACTTAAGGCATTATCTGTAATAAAACTAATATGTTATGGTGCACAATTTTTTAAACATATGTTCAGCAGTAAAGATGCTTTCCAAGTGATATTTGAGCCATAAGGGATGAAGAGATAATAGCTCTGATTTGAAGACAATGTGTGGGCTTCTGGATTCAGTTCGTTCTGTGCATTCTTCTCGTGTTTGCACAAAGCTTCTGTTCTATTTATTTGGGGCGGATTCCGGGACACAATTTAAAAATAAAATAAAATTTTAGGAAAAAAACACCTTTTAAAAATGCTTTGTTACCCAACCTTTCACTATTAACAATCTTTAGCCCAGACAGCTGTTTAAAAGGTTTCCATAATAAAGTCTTAACGAGGACAAATCTCATGTAGGCCTGGCCAATTACTGTGTTAATTTTACAATGTGAAATGTTAGCAGCTCCCTTTAAAAGAATTGGCACTATTAATGAAATATCATGTAGCTGAAAGTGACTTTTAAAAAGCAAATACCCTAGGGAAGCAAGTGATTTCTTTTTAAAAATTAAAGAATTAAAAATGTAAATTGGCTCAGTTCATAATACCATTTATTTGAAAGCAAAGTATGTGTAGTTTGTTTTAAAACAGTGGAATTTTTAAAAAGTAACTGGTATATATAGTTATATTGAGAAAGGTATCATTTTCCCAGCATCTTACAAAATGAAAATGGGGTTTCTTCTTTCAAGAGCTGATAAACCACACTCCCCCCCCCATGCAGAAAACACAGTTGAAAATGGCAGGCAGCAACCTGAAGGATTATTTGATGTTCATGTTTATCCCATACAATTATGCAAATGCAAGCAGATCTATCCTGCACAACTACCCTGATCCCATCTGATGCTGTCTCATAACAAAAGCGAAGCAGGATTGCTCTGGCAGAGTATTTGGATGAGAGACCACTGGCGAACCCCAGATACAGAAGGAAAAGAATTCTGCCTGAAAGTCTGGAGAGAGGCTACCACTCAGTACTGTACTAAGCTTGATGAACCAGTCAATCAACTGATCTTCCCTACTTTGTACCATTTTTTAGGGCTTAGTCTCACCATAAGGAATGTGGCTGTCTTGTGGATGGGGATGGTGGTGCCCTACCTTTTCTGCTGGGGATAATGACACAACAGTCTAAGTCAGTGTTGGCGAACCTATGGCACGGGTGCCAAAGGTGGCACTCGGAGCCCTTTCTGTGGGCACCCAACATCGCCCCTTCACACCCACCTGTATTCAGGTTAAATGGCTGTATTGGCGCTTTGCGAAAAATTATTGGGTTTTGAATCGCAGTGTGGGCACTCGGTCTCTGAAAGGTTCACCATCACTGTTCTAAGTCCACTAACCCTAGTGGAGGACAAAGAGAGAGGGGGAGATGGAAGAGGGTGTGGTCACTAACGTAATTTTGGCTTATTTGCAGTCAGGGATGCCTCCTTCCTTTTGCAATGATCCTATTCGTGATTCCTACCTTGATTCCACCCTACCTTGATCCCATTCTCTTGACATTTGAGCCAGGATTAGGCCCTCCTTTGGCCTTTCTTTACAACAAAGCTGTTACAGAGATGCTTTAGAAAAAGGCATGGCCAACTATCTATTTCAATTTACTTTTCGATTTATTTCAGATTCTACCGGAGCATCATGGCTAATCACCCATGATGGCCAGTCACATGGGGGCATTGGAGAAGAACTGGAAGAGAGGAGGGTAGGTTCACCTGCTTCGTCTGTTCTAAAGCCTGGAAGAATCTGTCATAATAAAAGAAGGATGGCAGAAATCCACTTGAGAGGCAGGTCTTTTATAGATGCTGTCTCTTCCAATGGTCCCAAGTTGCAGTTGACCAAAGTTTTCCATTCTCTAAGCTTCCATTCTGGCATGAACTGCATCAGAGACCTCTATGGGCCTGCAGCCCAACCCAAGCTGGTGTGTCTAGGTTCAGTTCATAAAAAGCACTGCACACGCCATAGTGGGCTGGCTTCAGTGGGATGCAACAACATCACAAATGACAGAATGGAAAACCCTTTGGAAATTACTAGGAAATTCAGGTTCATGGGGTGCTGTGGGAACAGAAAGAAGGGGAACAATTGCTGTCGTCACCCTGTCAGTTTTTGAATGCACTTTGGCTCGATTGTGTCAATCATAGGGGTGGGGTGGGGGGAGAAAGAAGAAAAATATTTCTTGGTGAGAACCTAGAGAAATTTGGTCAGACTCCCTTTTAAGTGGAATCTTTGGGAGCTATCAGATTAAAAGAGACTGGAAGCAGACTACACAAGAATGTATACAGTTCAAAGGGAGTGATGGTTCTGTTTAATTAATTAACCTACAGAAAGCATCCTACTATTGTCCGGTCCCCCTTTAATGTACAGCTGAGGATGTAGCAGAGCGTGGTCTTTAACAATAACACCATATCCTATTTCAGATTTCTTCCTTGTTATGGTTGGCAAAGGAGTTGGCTTCCATGTCCCCGGGCTCTCAAGATGATCACACAGTAGAAATATCTGCAGTAGAAAGTAACAATGGAAAGTGGTCTGCAGCATCTATCTTACTAAAGACAGAGTTATTTGTTAGGATGAGGATGGGACTGCAGTCAAAAGCAGTAGCTGCACAATAAATCATCTCCCTGCTTAGGGAGAGCCTTGGCTCACGGCAATATTCAGTTTTGCTGCATTGTGCAGACATTGGTTTTGAGGGACACATGGAAGTTGAGTCATAGCTACTGGACTTCTTTTTTGAGAGATAGAAGTGGTTCGCTGCTCATCCAAACAGCTTCATCAGCTAGTGGGAGTCCTCCATCATATAGTCAGTCAGCTTTGACCCCTTGTTACTCTGGTCTGAATTAGGCTCATAAGATGAACAATGGCCTGAATAGGCTCGTTAGGAAGACAATAGTATCCATAGCCTTAAGGTGAACAATGGCCTAAGGTGCTGAAACCTATCAAGAATGGGTCATTAGCTTGGCCTTGGTGGTGAAGGCTTTTTGATTTGTCTGGGTACTTTGGAAAGCACACCCTGATAAGTAGCAGATAGACTATGCCTGAGGCCGCCACCTCTGTTGAGGGAGGGGGTTTTGATGCTCACATGAATGGCTTCCCTTACTCCTCTCTCAAACCACCTCTCTTCTTTGCCTAATATGTGTACATCCTCATCTTTGAAAGAGTGCCCTTTGTCCTTCAAATGGAGGTGTACTGCTGATTCTGGTCCTGAGCTGTCACCCCTCCTATTTATTTATTTATTTATTTATTTATTTATTTATTTATTTTATGGCTTATATACTGCCTTCCTTCCAGAGAGGAACTCCGGGCGGTTCAGACCTTTACATTGGAGAAACTAAACACCCATTAAACAGAAGGATGGCCCAACATACGAGGGGTAACAGCTCAGGAAGTCCAGTAGCCATGACTCAACTTCCAGGTAAACTCACCTGGATGACTGAGAATCTTCACAGACGTTTTGAGGGACAGTTTTGGTGAATGTGCCTGATACATGGGTAGAATTGTGCTCAGTGTCCTGATTATAAATGGACTAGATTCCTAAAGTCTCTTCTTGTAGCTCTATTGAAATGAAATGAAATTGAAAGAAAATCGTCACCCTCATCCTCATAGAACTGCAGAGGTGAAAGGGATCCTATGGGGGATTGAACTCTCAACCTCTGGCTCTGCATCCAAATGCCTGAATCACTGAGCCGTCCAGCAATTCATTTTGATGTGCTCCCCACCCATGCTTATTTAAACATTGCATGAGGTTCTCCTAGACCTGATAGTTTTAGGAGGTACTGCAGGTAAAACTGTACTCATGACCTGGGGTTCAATCACAGATAGCAGGCTCATGGTTGACTCAGCCTTCCATCCTTCTGAGGTTGGTAAAATGAGGACTCAGCTTGCAATGTGTAGCCTGAATACTTTAATTAAACTGCAAACCGCCCAGAGACTACTTGAAGTGGTATGGGGCGGTATATAAGCAGAATACTTTGCTTTTGCTTTTAGATCTAGATTTGGATCAACAGTAAATAACTCTAACCACTTTTGCTCCTAACCTTCATTGGTCACTGTGGCTGTATCATTCCCATCATCTCTATGTTTTTATGAGTTATTTTTATTTGTTTCCATTGTCTTATTTAACCACCACCAGTTCTTTTCCTCTTGTCTTGCTATCTACCCCCTCATTTTGATAAGGTTAAGACAGAATGCTACTCATTCCAAGCATAGCTACTTAGATGGTTAAGCCTCCTGACAACATACCATGGCTTAGACAGGGATGGCTGCGGTACAGGTTTTTGATGAAGGACTTGATAAAATGTGAAAAGCATAACTCAGCAGCAACGTTCCTTCCAATTTCGGCTACCATTGTGTGTGGCTTTCTAGCCACAACCAGAACCAAAGGGTAGCATCATTGAGCTGGCTGTGTGGGATCAATGCAGTGCTGCATTGGTGTGTGGATGCATAGTTTAGAAGGAGCATTGCTCAGTGGGCTTAGGTATCTCGCTGTGGAGAGTTCAGTTCCTCACTGTCCCTCCTGTGAGTACAGCCAGCCTGTATGGGCAACCTCCATAGTCCCAAGGCACTTCCAGAAGCAGGGAATGTTAAACCACTTCTGAATATTCTCTACTAGGGGTGGGCATGAAACCCCAAATTGGCGGTCCGGGTTGGCATTTTTTTTTAATTATTTTTTTCTTATCTCGTGCCGACCACCTGGCCCGCAGACTGGGTTGGTGCGTTTTTATTTTATTTTTTATTTTTCTTATCTCACACTAACCAGCTGGCCTGTGAGTCAGGTCGGCTTTTTTTTAAACCCATGGCAGTGTTATACAGGGGAAACAAAATGGTTCATTTTCACAGAAAAAATGACCATTTTGTTTTGTCTGTAACAAAATGCTGCTTCATCGTTTTGTTTCATTTCGTTTTGTTACATAATGAAATGATGAAACAGCATTTTGTTTTTCGTTTTGTGCCCATCCCTATTCTCTACAATGGAAAGGGTTGTCATAAGTCAGAATCGACTTGACGGCACATGATTTATTTTGATTTATTTATTTATTGGATTTTTATACCACCTATCTGACAGCGAGGCCACTGATTATTATTAAAAAATGAAAAGCATCTTCATACATACAATGGAAAAAAACTTTTCCTATTTGAGAGGAAGAGGACCACAAACTTAGTTTGAAAATAGGGTTAGACTAATATCTGACAAATTAGGTTATGACTTTTTGGATGTAGATGTTTCTTCCTTTATTTGTTATCGCTGCTATTCCTAACGGCCCTATACCACCTCCAAGAGTTCTTTGAGTGCCAGTTTTAACTAGTATTCTGACGCTCCCATAGAATAAGGTAAATCATCATAAGGCAAATCATTTCAGCCAAGGAGGGATGTGCAAATTATCCTTTCAGCTGCCAGGAAAGACACTGCCACTGGCCACGTGAGATCAAGGAACAACTTGTTCAGTAAGGAGATGAATGCTACTAAGCTGCATAATAATAACAGAATAATATTATGTAACACTTTCCTTCTGCTGAATACACACGCTCTTATTGAACGAGGGGTGGTGAATTAAATGCTGTATCTCTGGTAGTATGTGGTCTGTTGAGACAACATGCGATGTGATGAGTGTTTTGGGAGATCTAGGTTCCAATTGCTGCTGACCTGCTTGGGCCATTCTCCTTCAGCACAACTTGCATCGCAGGTTTGTTGTGAGGGTGCAGTGGGAAGGAGGAGCTTATTGGTGCCGTACTTTTGGGATTCAGTGTCATCTGTAGTGAAACAGTGTAACACTTTGGACTGGATGACCACAATGTTTTATGTGTTTTTCATTAGTGGAGATTCTTATTTCCCTCAAACATCCCTTAAAGAATATCTAAGGATCACTCTGTTGGTTCCAACTTGATGGCATATAACAGTAATATCTCTTGAATCTTGTCTCTTGCTTTAAATGCATTGTAAACTCAGAATTTTGTGTGCTGTTCTGTAAGGGCAGGTTGTCTGTGAATCTATCTGCTTGTATTTACCCCCCAGAATTTCCAGACATAGAATGTGGGAAGAATGTCTGAAGTATATGTAAATAGTAAGCCATACATAAGAAAAAAATCACTTGACTTCTCTTCAGACATGTGGCTATGGATATTGGCTACTTAGCACTGCTTCCATGAGAGCAGTTTAATTGGGTAGAGTGATAAAGCTGAGAAAGATACGTCTGGTGTTATGCATATTTATCTATTTCATCCCATGAATGATGACACTATGATATTTTCAAAGAGTGATGCCATAACAAAATATGTGCTTCAAGCTTCAGAGTTAACACTTCGTTAAAAGTGCAAAAATAGATAGCAACAGAGCATCAAAAAGTTACTTTCTTAGACCCAGTTCTCAGAATCTCTCTTAGGCATCATTTGTGACCCTGCTGGCTGGGAGATTCTGAAGGGGTAGTCTCCAAAAAAATAACTTGGGGCACGTTTTTACTCAGAGCATTTAAGTCATTAAGTGATTAAAACATAACAGTCATATGGAATCTCAAACAAGGGAACTTTATTCCACCATCGATATCCATCAGTCACTTACATGGAAAGCTGCAAGTAATGCCCCTTCCTCACTTTGTAGATCTACAACGTCAAATGAGGGATATGACTCAACAGATTGATTGGCCTCCAATATTCCATGAGTCTATGAATAAGGTAGATGATAGATAGATAGATAGATAGATAGATAGATAGATAGATAGATAGATAGATAGATAGATAGATAGATAGATAGATAGATAGATAGATAGATCTCTAGTACAGCTTGAGTAGACATTATGAGATAGGCGGACATGTGCATTTGATTTGCAGTACCCATCAAAATAACATTTTTAGTTCTCCTGGATATTTCAGTAGCATTTCATACCAGAGCATAGTATCTTGTTGAACTCCCTATCTTGGCGGG
This sequence comes from Phrynocephalus forsythii, assembly GCA_029282475.1. Taxonomy (NCBI): domain Eukaryota; kingdom Metazoa; phylum Chordata; class Lepidosauria; order Squamata; family Agamidae; genus Phrynocephalus; species Phrynocephalus forsythii. Next base: position 176,275,407 of record JAPFRF010000001.1, on the reverse strand, counting down.
TATTGGGGACACTTTTTGTGTTCCACCCAAAACTTGGTACTGGGTAAGTGCAGGCCTTTATCCAGTATTTTATTTAAAATCCACTTGAGGTTGCTGGGGAGGTCGTTCAGAGCCTGACAACTCCTTGTCACGCAATACTGAGGAAAAATTCACGATCCTTGAATTCTGTCTAATTTTGTCGGACACTATTGGCTCCTGTTTTGAAGAGCATAGCTGTTGTGCCACATAGCCATCCAATGCTTTTAAACTACCCTGCTACTCCGAGGGCATGGTGATGGATACCCTGCAGCCACCAGTGTGGAGGCCAACTTTAAAAATAGAAACTGGTTTGCTTCTGTACATGTGGATCTTGTCATCTGTCTCACAACAGAAAACATTTTTTTCAGATATTCCTGAGTCTTCTTGCTGTTAATCTCTGATATTTCTGTTTCTCCCCTAGCAGGATGATACAAATAATGCTGTTAGCCTTTTCCTTATGGGCTCAGCACTGTTGTCATGAAATACCTGAGAAGCTCTGTGGCCGAAGTTCATTTTATGAAAAGTCCAATTGTAAGTTTTGTGAAATGAAAATCACTGAAGGGTGATAAAGGAAATAAAAAATGAAATGAAAATGCTGCCAATGAACCCAAAAGATGAGTATGATATTCACACCCGTCTCCCTGGAACAAATTAATCATTATCAAGTGTAACTCAGCAACCTTGTGGCAGTGGGATCAGCACATTTTAGTCATTAGTTTATTTATTTATTTATTTATTTATTTATTTATTTATTTATTTATTTATTTATTTATTTCAAAAAGTGGCCTGAATGAAAAAGAACTCTTCTGTCTTCCCTCCCCAAATAGCATCAGTCTCTTTCTTGTCATTGTTATTTTTACAGTTATTCCCCCTGAAATACCAGTGCAAAATAAATAGGTCTGTTTGATACATAGGCCTCAGAGCTGCTCCCAAAATCAGCTTGTAATATTTCTTCCAATTCTCTCCTGCCACACATAATAGGATTTCTCCCCCTGCTCTGCGTTTTGTGAGCAGCACTGAGATACAATTGTATGCTATGCATTGCAGCTCTTGTCATCAATACATTTGAAGAAAATAAAAAGACGGATACAGAAAGCTATTCACAAAGGAGATCAGGTCAAATATTCAGAACTTTCATCTGGAAAACTATTTTGCCAGGCTTTTTATGCTTAGAAAACAGTGGCATGTATAATGAGAGAGAAAAGGAAATAGAGAAAACGATAAGATACTAGATGTTCCCAGAAAAAATATATGCAAAATAATATTTTGCTTTGTTTTGTCCTGTAAATTCTAGATTAGCTCTGGTCTCCTTCCTCTTTCAACCTATGAGTCTCTTCCCATGTCCTTTGGTTCAGCAAAGCTAATCTGTGGGCTCTTAATACATTTTTAATAAAGCACATCACCTCAGGTGAAGAGGAGTTGCTAAATATTAATTACTCAATGTGGCTCCCAGGAGATTGGTCTAAGCATACACATCTGTTAATGTGAGCATTTGGTAATGAAAGCCACTGCCCTGCTCTCTTATGAGGTAGCGTGCCCCATGTCCTCGCCATGAATTGCCCAGAGTCTGAGGCAGAGTTAATCAACTTAGACCCAGAGCCTGTTTCAAAAACACTGAGCTGTGTATGGACTCTGCATGAACAAAGGGATTCTTCTCCTCCCTCAGCATCGTTCCCATGGGCTCTGTTATCTGTTGGCATGGTTCTACCCTAATCTCATTGATGTTCCTGCAAACAGGGTTCTTTGGGTTGGGTCTGGAGAGCTTGAACACACTGAAGCCATCCCACACTTCAGTTCAAGCTAGAGGATCAAGCCCATTTATTGAAGAAGACCTCTTGGATTAATTTACAAAATAGGCACTTCCCTTTTTCTTTCAAGCGCCTCTCCAAGCACGAGCACCCTGGGCAGCTGCTCTGAAAATGCCCAGCGAGTGTTGATTCAGCCTGTATTTATACATTTGGCAAAAGACAGTGCACATCCTTAATATGTAGTAAGCCTTGGGGAATTGTGGGGTTGATCCATGTAGGAGGCTTTTGAAATAACTTCCTCCTTGATCCTAAAAGTGCCATAATGGTAAAGTCTGTCAACTTCTGGCCTCCTCATGATGGAAAAGTGGAATGTTATACTGTAGCACTGAGGAGATGAAAATATGGCCACTTCATTACTGCAAAACAGAAAATATACTAGGTTAGAGGTATGCAGACAGTGACAGTGATCTATCTATCTATCTATCTATCTATCTATCTATCTATCTATCTATCTATCTATCTATCTATCTATCTATCTATCTATCTATCTATCTATCTATCCAAAAGAACTGGAAGTGTCTATATTATTGATCTAACATCCTGGCCAAGCTCATCAAACTATACAATAATAGAAGATGCTGTTTTTGATGTAAATACCCAGATGGGAAATGGCTCAATGCAGCCCCTGTGAAAGCCTTTATTGTTTTAGAAACTCTGATTGGGAATAACCATGTCTGTTAATTTTATTCAGCTCTTCTCTAGGTTTTACAGTATGCAAGCTTACTGCTGTTTCTGTTATGGATTTCATTGTTTTGTTCATCGTAGTAATGTCTTTACATATGCACTTTTTATTTTGCTTTGTTGATCACCGTGTGCACTGAATTGTGAAAAGACAATCTAAAAGTTTCAGAAATGAGTAAAAAGAGTATTGATCTTCAGTTCAGCACTAACTCCCTCTGCATTTCAATGGCTCTTGAGGAGGCAACTTCATTATATACTGTGCTGAGGCATATTCCCATTTCAAATGTTAAAATGAACTGGATAGAATTAGATTGAAGGGCAAAGGGCACAGGAGGAATCTACCCAAGATCTACCAAGTCAGTACATTTGCTTCTTGCCTGTTCAACTTATTAACTTATTTCATGAGAATATACACATGAAGAAGAGTTAAACATGAACTAATAGTAAAACCTGCAAGTAGGCATCTCAAACTTAACATGCAAAAACCACTGACAATGGACATTTAATTGATGAATTCACAGGGAGGTGAAATGGTGAAATTGGCCTGGGAAAAATGAAATACTTTCTAGAATTATGACTTCTTTTTCAGATAAACATCATATGCTGAAGAATGCTTAGGGCATGATCCAGATAAAGATAATCAAGGCACATTTCATAGGCTTTTTAAGGAGCCACAAATTATCCTATGCATAGACTTTGTACATGGCATGGAATTTTCTTTTCTAATTCACTACAGTCTTGTCCTGACTTCCTCTATGAATCCTACAGTATGCACGTCTGGCAAGGAATTGCCCATTTTGCATGTAACTGATCAGTAGGATGGGTGAGGAGCTACAAGGTTATCCTCCTACTCACGCCTGTTCCATTGGTGGAAAGAGACAATTGGACATCACAGTCTCCTTCCTTCCTTCCTTCCTTCCTTCCTTCCTTCCTTCCTTCCTTCCTTCCTTCCTTCCTTCCTTTTAGAAAATAAAGACAGATAAAGAAAGCTATTCACAAAGCATATCAGGTCAAATATTCAGAATGTTAATCTGGAAAACTATTTAGCCATGCTTTTTATGTGAATGAACTTGGTATGCTTAGAGAGCAGTGGCTTTCACCTTCCTTGGGAAAAATGAGATTTGTTTTTGAAGGACTATGTTTAAGAACAACAATGGAGTGATGGTGACCCTTCTCATAGCAGCAGTGATGGATGCGCCTGTGTATGAACATTTTCCATCCAAGTTCAACTGTATTAACTGGATAACGTTGACTTGATAAAAGTTTTCAATATTTTTGTTTTTATTCTTTTGTTTTTGTTTTTAGGAAAAGTCAATCTAAAAGCATGAAACACATGCGGTAGGCCCATTAAAGCAAAGTGTTGTGCTTATATACCACCCCATACCACTTCAAGTAATCTCTGGGCGGTTTACAGTTTTAATTACTGTATGCAGGCTATACATCGCCCCCTCCCCCGCAAGCTGGGTACTCATTTTACCAACTTCAGAAGGATGGAAGGCTACCTGGAATTGAATCCCAGGTTGTGAGCACAGTTTTAGCTGCAGTACAGGCATTTAGCTACTGTCCAGGCGTTTGAGCTACAAGATCATTCTGAACTCCTTTTGGTTCAGGATAAATCATCCCAGTCCTAGAACTGGTGCAGTTTCACCCCTATGTGAGAGGAAAAATAGAAGGGAAAAGCTCCCCTCAAGGGGCTAGAAAATAAGAGAAAGTTATATCTTGATGGCCTTTTGAGTTCATTACTTAGACTTGGATGCTTACTTCTGAGTTATTTTAAAATAGATTGTAAAGTAATCAGATTGCAGTGTGGGAGTTAAATGTGTCTTTAAGAAATGTATTTAAATGTTCTAAAACAACCACCTTGGTGGTAATTAACCATTTCACTGTCAAAAGGTGAGCCCAAGCCTGCTATTTAATTCCATCAGTAAAACCTCTGCTTTACTTCTTCAGCACTTATCCCTCTTTACAGGTTCCTTAAATACTTTATTTCTTTCAGTAATCCCTTTCCAAGGGGAATAATTTTAGTCCTGCTTATGGAGCATAAAATAGCCAAGGGAAAAGCAAGGAAACATTACCACAGGAGGTGGAACTATTAGATTCATTATCACTATTACTGTCTTTAGAGGTTAGTTTGATGGCCAAATGGCTTCTCGGGCACAGAAAGTGTTCCATTTTTGTAGCGTGCCTTTTGCAATAGAAAAATATGCACAGTGGTGGTCTCATTGAGACTTCTAAAATTCTCTCTTGAAGTCTAAAGCTGGAACAACTCTATGAACTTTCTTGATGAAAGGCAGTCATTGGACGGTACTGTGAATTCCTGGACCCAAAGCCAGATGTTCACCCCAAGTGGAACTGAACCACGGAATCCGTCAGAGTGGTATGTTAATGTTTCATGCTTGGTCCATTCTTGAGGCTAACATTGGACTTAAGCCTCGGTTCTTTTCAATATAGAGAAGAGACACATCTCCAAATGCTATGAAACAGTATTTATAGCCTCTGCTTTCTTGACATCTGGAGACATGTCTATATGTGTTCCAATTGCAAAAGATCCAGTTTTCACTATCCAGACTTTTATCAGATATTTGGGGAAGAATCTTGCTTCCATTTACTTCTCACCCAATGAATTTTTGTATGCCTGTTCCTACTGAAGCCCCATTGTAGTGAACAGGGCAGCCTCTGGCCCATACGCCAGCTGTTGGGCCTTACACTCCACTCTTTCTAACATGATTCTGGCCAAGGTGTTTATATTATTAATGTATAGAGCTGTTACCAATATCCAGGCCAAGAAAATGTCAGGTTGAAAATGGTTGGTTGCACATTGAGCCATCTTTGGAACTTCATGTTCATGCAATTATATATAGTGAGAATTGAATAGACAGTGGTACCTTGTATAAAGGAATTAATTCGTTCCAAATGAAATTATGTTAAGCAAATTTTCCTTTATACAGATTCTCATTGCATTGAAACGAAGTAATTCCATTTTTATTTCTCCCCATATATACAAATTTCCCTATCTTCGGAAATTTTTATGTTGTACAAATTTTATGTTATACAAGCTGTTTGTTATACAAGGGTCCACTGTATATTTATATATACTGATAATTGAAGACCAGTAAAAGAAGTTTTGATAAAACTAAAAAAACCCCAAAACCTTTGGTAGTAAGGTGGCACACAGCAAGATGAATGACAAAGAACTTCCAAGACTTGAGAATCCCAGCCAGCCATCTTCAGTTATCCTTGCTGCTGTCTTTTCCACACATTCCACACAAATATGTATGATACATTGGTTAGGAATGGTTTCTGATCCATAAGCTATGGCATTTTTTGAACAGAAGTGCATAACATATAACAGAGCCTATTCAAACTTAGACTGGTCCCTAACAAATTAAGTCTTTTAAAAAAGTCTTTTCCAGGAAAGTGACAAATGAACTCGTGATAATAATTTATCTAACATGCAGCTTTCTCTCCAAAATTCAGGAAATACCATTTCAGATCAATAGTTCCAATGGAGGCTTAAGCCTAAGTCAGTTCTTATATTTACACATGTAAAGTGTATGCAATTCAAATTTATCAGTACATGATAAATTAGTTTGTTTTGTCACTTAATTTGTTACTTAGATCAAGCAGGCAAGGAGTTCATTCAATCCAAAAGGAAGGATTTTTCATCATTTTAATTTGATTTGATAAATGATAATTAACATGTCATTAATAATATCCCAAATTTGGAAGGCAGTTTTTCAACTGATGTCATACCGAGTGGAGCCATTCCACCTAAATTGGTTCTTGCCTGCTAGTACGGCAGCTTCCATTTTTCATGTGTGAGGTATATGCTTCAAATTGCTTATATGAACATGGTAATATGTACATAGGAGAACACAAGAGGCAAAGAAGACCCGGGATATATGCAAAATTATTAAAAGTGACAGGAACAAAAATGAGAAACAGTAAGTCGAAGAAATCTCAGGCGATTTCGATGACGCTGTCTCGTGCTTGGAGCGTTTCTCCAACACGGGCAACTTTAGAGTCTGAGACTTATGTGATGTCTTTGAGATTGAAGAAGAGATGGAAGACGCTGAAGGAGAAGATTTTTGTTTCTCCATAGCTTGAGGTTGAAGAGACCTTTCAAGCAAGAACATGTTAAGGCGATTCCAACGGTTCTTCAGTGCCTGGGTGCTAAGGCCCTTACAAATCCAACAAGCCTTGGGACGGTGTGACTCACCGAGGCAGTAAAGGCACCGAAGGTGACCGTCGGAGTGTAAGATTTTCGCCCCACATGAATGGAGGCAAGAAGGACATAAGAAGTTTGGTGGAAAATGATGAAAGGAAAAAATATATTCATGGGAGACCAACGAAAGTACGACCGCTATCCATGGCGGTAAAGAAGAACTGAGACATTTAGGCAGGAAGCCTTCCGCTCATGTGTGTGGCTAAGGGGGAGGAGACTAACAAACTTTCCTACTGCCAGGGAAGTCCGACCTCTAGCACAAGGACACTTGGGAAACCCATCTGTGTGGCTTCACAAAGGCCACAAAGGAGAAGTAGCCAATATACTTGGGTAAAAACCAAGGAACAAATATGAAAACATCCTGTGTTTTAGAGAAGTGATAAACTATCTTGGGGAAACTGGAATTTTTTGAAGTATCATAGGGACCAGAAATAGACCAGAATTTCTACTAGAGTCTGTGACTACAGTGGTACCTCTTAAGACAAATTTATTTATTTATTTATTTATTTTTATTATGGGACTTCAGAAGACAAAAATCTGTAGCAATTAAAAACTTCTGAGAATAGGCATTTTTGCATCATAAAAAATTCCCTGTGGGATGCTTCACAAGACAAAAAAAAAATCCATTGTGCATGTAACCAGGGGAAAAACGGTTATTTTTGTCTTTATTCTAGCCTCTTGAACAGATTAATCTGTTCGCAATGCTTTCCTATGGAACATCACATTTTGTAAGACAAAACTTTTGTAAAATGAAGCAACCCATAGCCTCTGAAACGGAGTAATCCATTTTCATTCACTCCTATGGGAAACAGTGTTTATAAGACAAAATTTTCTTAAAACAAATTGACCTATAGAACAAATTATATTTGTTTTAAGAGGTACCAGTGTATTTATCTTCCCCAGGCCCACAGCTACAGGGGGCATCTGGTTATTTTAGTTTTTGAAGGTATGAGTGAAAGACCTAAAATATGGCAAATGGTACTTATGAGCTGAGTGTGCCCCACAAATGTCCCATAATACTTGAAAGGCACCTTTTTGGCAGGGGAAGAATGTTCTCTTGTGCTTAAAACAACTCAGGACAGAAATTGTCCTGGTGAAACTGCCTTCCATACCCAGTAAGGCAGCAACTTGTACCACTCCATGGCCTTTTAGGAATCACACAGCATTGTGATAAGGGTGTGAAGGCAACGTTCCCTGTAAGGTGCAAGAACAAGTGGGCATGCAGACTTCACTCCTCCCCTACCTCCATCCGGTCACAGCTTTTCCTCCCATGCACACCCATTTGTGACCATTTTTGCTTGGGTTATGACAGAACCACTGCCGGGCTGGGGTGGGGCTGGGGGCTGGGAGTGTTGCACAAACGTGTGAACAAGAAAAAGCCTTGCACAGTAAGAAACTGACCCCTGGTAACAAAAGGGCTGGGGATCACCACAGTAGAGGGTGTGAGGGCACTCCTGAACTTCTGTTGTGTACCTCCCTCTATACAGTATATCCTGATTTGTGGCCTTTTAAAGAAAGTTATTATTTTACTAATATCTTCCTAAAAGAGGACATATTTTGCAAAATATCTAGATGGTGGCATGAACATTACCAATAATACCAAGTGTGTCTGCTATCTCTGTAGAAGTGAATAATTTGTCAATTGATCATGTGAAAAAAGTTGTGTGACATTTACTTTGCTCATTATCTACTTCCTTTGATGAAATCTTTCTCTTCCAGTTGTGGGAAGGCTTTGGTGACACCTAAAAATAATTGAGAAAGCATCCTACTTAGCTGCAACCATTAATGGTCAGGAAAATAACCCATAGTGGTTTGTACAAAGAATGAGGGTGACATTTGTCTTTTGTCTCTCAAAACATCTCAAGTTTTTTGTCAGTGGCAGCATCCAGGAATCAATGGACAGAAGAGAGCCTGCAGTGGTTGGGCTTTCATGTCAATCTAGGAAGCTTCCATATTGCTGTTTTAGAGGCATACTGGTGGAAAGATTTGTCTTAGTCTCATCTGTTCTTACATTCTTAAAGCATTTTGGAAAAGCAGCTAACTAAACCGAAGTTACTTAGACCAAGAAGTATGGTAGTATAGACAAGTTGAGCGCAGATGATAGCTGTCAGCTTGTGGTAAGGATCTAAAATAATACTACTTATGAATTAGCTAGGATTTTTTTAAAAATACTTCAGGAATGTTGAAATGTTTCTTAGCTTTTTCAACAGTGATCTGCTTGGAGAGACTGTCTGCTTCAGAAATAAACTAAAAGTAGGAAAAGATTGTCAGAACTTTTGGAAGGTGTTTGTGTGAAACTTGTTAAAAACTGCAGATGATAAAGATAGTAGGAGCATAACAATCCCAGAACTCCATTGTGACAGAATATCAAAATCTTTCCTTCCATTTTTCTAAATCTTCACAGTACAACTGTGGGGACATTCACTGTCACAGCCCCGAGTGGACAAGTTGAAGAGAAAGAGTGCTCAGTGCAGAATATTTATTATTTTAATGATATTTACTATTCTAGTATGGTCATCTTTCTTTATGGAGTAAGCATAGTGCTGTAAGTTTGGAGTTCATTGAAATGATTCTGCAGGATCTTGTCTGGTGTGAAATTATTTTTTTCCTTCTTATCGTGAGAACTATCACTGTAGCTATCCAATGGGAAAATGTCTTAAGATATGGCAACAGGCAGATTATAACCAGTGATATTTTGTGGTATGTTCCACTGTGAAACAGGATGCCTTAAAACTTGATCGATGATACACAGAGAAGACCCATTCTCTTTCCACACTCACCCCACCAGGATATCAGCTTCTGGAACAAAGTCTCAAAAAGGGAGAAAGAATATTCTTTGATCTTTGCTCTTACCTTGACTCAGCTACTTCTAAAATTTAATAGCCTGATGGATACCAGGCATCTGTTGAACTGATGAGACCAGGCATCTGTTGAACTGTTAATGATTCAATGCAAGTTCAACTCATGCTCAGCCTTGTGTGTGTCTAAACAAACCTTTTCAGGAAGATTGCAGGAAACCTCTTCATGGGAAAATGAACGTCCAGGGAAATTTATCATGGGCAAATCTCAGAATCTTTGAAAGATCACACTGCCTGAAGTTGAGATGGGCTTAACAATATGACTCATAACAATATAATCCTGGTAAGTCCTCCAATTCACATAACGTTCCAAATTTTCTGAGTAAGGCTCAGAATAAGAAGAAAAACTTTATTATTATTTATGAATCAGTATTTCAAGCGTTATGTATGTAGCTAGTGGCAGTTAAGACCAGGGGAAAATTCTCCTCTTAGCCTCTGATAACGTTGCCATAGTAATCAAGGCAAAATTACTTTTTTGAGGACCAGAATTCTTAGAAGCTGGCTGAATAGCTCAATGAGTTTGACATCTGGCTGGGCAGCCAGAGGTTGGGAGTTCATTTTCCCACTGTGCATCCCACAATAACCAGCCTATGTGGTGTTGGACAAGCTGTACAGCCTATGGGTGCCATCAAAATGTAATGGCAAATCACTTTTCAGTAGAGTTGGGTGTTGTGTTTCAGAAGTGGTCCAGTTCCGAAATAAAACACGGGAGCCCAGCTGTGTTCGGAACTGGACTAACCCTCCGGAACGAAATTAGCCAACCCCTCTGGGATCGCGCATGGCTAAACTCCAATGAGGAAGAAGCCTCCGACATTATCTTTCCTTCTCCCTGGTGCTTACCAATCAAGAGCTGTGCAGGGAAATGCATTATCTTGCCTCCCTGTCTGATTGGCTAGCGCCAGAGAAAAGGAAAGATGATCCTGGAGGTGTCTTCCTCATTGGAGTTTAGCCCCGCACAACCCCAGAGCAAGGTAAGAGATTGGCTGATTTTGTTCTGGAGGGTTGGTCCAGTTCCAAATGCTAGTTGGACTCCCGCATTTCATTTCGGAACTAGACCTTTTCGGAAATGAAACACCCGTCTCTACTTTTCAGTACTTTCTACTTAGAAAACCCTGGCTAGGATTGCAATAAGTCAGACTTGATGGCACCCAGTAGTTCTAGAATTCTTAGAACTCACATGGTCAGTGTGAGCAGTTGCTGTGCTAGTTGGTGCATTTGGGGAACTATAGTCATGTTTTTTAAAGCTGCAGGGTATTTGGTACTTTCTCTGTTTTACAGTCATTTGTATTATATGCATAGCTGAAATCAATTTTCTGAATTGTTTTCAGATGTAGGCTAAGGGACAAAGTTCTCCATAAAAGCAGACAGAATATATTTTATGTATCAGTAAGTAAGTATATCTTTCATTAAAAGCTCATAAATACAATGTTCCAACTTCAGAAAAGAATAGATTATTAAATTATGGCAGTGTACTATCATGAAGCGTAAGAGGTGAGAACAGAACCATATTTGAAAGAACCCATTAATTAATTTGTACAGTGTTACAATTTGAAAGAGCACCAATAAATCCAACAAAATCATACTGTATATGTTTATGTCTGTGCACATGGGTGCATTCGCATGAATGCATGTTTTTACTTTTAGAACTCTTTCATGATTTATCATTTGGAGGAAACCACAAGCTTAGTTTGCACATCTGATTGCTGAAGTACATACTGCATCTCTAAGGAAATCACGTTGAGGAAGGAAAAAGGATCATCTGGAAAGTGGCACAATGTATATTTCACTCCAGACACTGAGATCACTAAAAGAAGGTTTTATTACTGTCCCAAATATATTTATTAGTCAAACATCCACCCCCTACATATTCACTATAAAAGGTGCCCTTTCCTTCCTGGACCTTGCAATACAATTTCCATATTGCTAATAAGTAACAACATATGTATGCATTTCCTTTTCTGCAGTTTTCAATGGTTCTACACAAAATGATGGGCCTTTGTAATCCAAGACTCTGTTCTCCAGCAATGAATGTTTAGATGCAAGTTGCTTCCTCCTAAAAGTAAGATGTTTTCAAATGATTTAGTAGCCACTGATTCCCTTACTCTTTATGGGTTTCTCTAACAGCTTTTTGAAGTACTCCACCAATGTAACTCATGGGAGCTTTTTCCAGAGTTTGGCCATGCCACTTGTAAAGAAATAATTCCATTTATCTGTCCTGATTCTCCCTCTGATCAGTTATATTGGATGAAGCAGGTTTTAGAATGAGAAAAGGGGGTAAAACACATCTCAAACCGCAGACATATGTATATGTGTCTCGTTTCCTGTCATTAAATGAATCTCCTAGAGGTGTAACACTTGTTGAAATTAATTTCCGCCTGTCAATGGAAAATCAGCTTGTGTAGTCAAAGGAAAGCAAAATACTGTAAATAGATTTCTATCTAAAATTACACAGTCTCAAACCATATGGCAGCCTTTTATTTAGCAAAGGTTCAGTGACTTCACTATTACAGTAGCCACACAGGTTGCCTAAAACACCTGTTATAGCTGGAGAAAATAGCAAATATACAGAATATAGAATGGAAATCCAAAATGTGATTATAAAAGGTGTTGGGTGGGGAAGGACATTATTCCTCAGGAAATGATTGTACTCTGCCATCATACACAAAAGTGCTGATCCATCTCCTCAGGAGGAAGATGTATGTTGTCAAGACACTGAAGGGGAGCTGCATGCATACTCAGGTCCTGGGATGAATAAGAAACTGAGAAGACCAAGGAGGGAGAGATGATGATACTGACAACTGACCCTCCATCTTTCAGCTCAACACCTTAAGTAATCCCTATTGCTCAGCATTTGTTTTGGTGAACCTTTCAATAGAGGATGCTGCATTGACAGGAGATAATGTGTGGGTTGTTTTTGAAGCTAGGAAAGATTTCTTTATTTGCCAAGGCCCTCTGTTCCCTACCAAGAGATGACAAGGAAAGGAATTAACTAGAGAGTAGATTTTTATTTCCCTTGTTTTTTTCTTAACTAGTAGTTGCAGTCTGTTTCCACAAATTTAGGGATTGCAATGGGCTTAAATTAGAAAAGAAAATGTAGGCATGCGCAGAAATATTAGGTGAAAGTCACATGAGCCATCAAGATGTGGTTGAACTGCTCATCCTCATTGCTTCTAGCACAGTGGCGGCGAACCTTCGGCACTCCAGATGTTTTGGACCACAACTCCCAGAATTCAAAGCCTGTATTGTCAATGACAAGGGACTGTGGGAGTTGTAGTTCAAAACACCTGGAGTGCCAAAGGTTCGCCACCACTGTTCTAGCCACTGACAGTGCTGACTATTGCAGATGGGAGCTGCAATCCATCAACATTAGGACAGCTACAGGTCCACTCCTTAATAAATCTTAATTAGTTTACCATCACTCCTTGAATCATGATTGAATAACAATGAGTTCTACATGGTTCCCCACATGGTTATTATGGTGTTCCATTGAGAGCTGGCATACTTGACCATAGCTGCTGCTATACAAGCTCCTCTATATAATTAAGGAGGGTGGTTTTCTTTTCTGTTTGGGTTCCATTTTTAATAGGGATTGTACAGCATACATTCCCAGGGTGTCACTTGCAAAGGTACATAACTGAACAAAAATCTCAAAAAATACTAGGAGAAACTCAGACAAAATAAGGAATACAACTGTAGCCTCAAATATCAAATGCACATCTTTGTTCTACAAAAATAAGCAGGATTGTCAAAAGATTCAGAATGAGCGTCCAATAAGGCAAGCCACAGAAATCCTATATCTTGTGTAATTTTTAAAACCAAATCTTTTTCCTAACACGTCATTTTCAGTCCTATTAAAATTTGATTCAAACATGATGGTTTTGTCTCCCTGGAAGATTTCAGAATGCTTTCTGCAGAATTGCTTATTTACTTTAATGCCCTATGGAGCTCACTTTCTCCCTCAAGGAGCTAACTGAAATGAGTGAATTAGCTGGGAATATTTTGTAATACAGAAACGGTAAAAGAGATCCTTTTAATGACTTTTAACATCTTGACTGGATTATACATCTGAGTAATCAGAATGAAGGCATTGCTTGTGACTTTGTCCAAGCATCAGATCTATATGAACTGCTGGAATGAAGAGTATTGATTCAATTCATGGCCCTATATGGCTGGGCTTGGGAGCCGAGAAAGATGCTCTAAGGAGGGGGAAATGAAGCAAAAGTACACTAAGAATTGTGACAAAAGCTGGTAAGGATACTTTTAAAATGTTCTCATTTTGATAAGACTGCCAAAACTTTTGCCTTGAATATTTCCACACCAACCTTTGTGAGATAGGATAAATATATAATGAGCAATTTTTTGAAAAGGCATTAACATAAAGAATGGGGAAATTTCTTTTGTAATTTAATACTAGGAAGGCTAGTTTTCCCCCATACCAAAAAGTACAGAGGCAGTTAAATGTGACTTCCTCCCTCCCTTCTACAAATTCCAATTTTATTAACCATAGAGATCAGTTTTTGTATTTCAAATAATCTTAACCATGCATTTCTAATGATTCCTCAGTGAACATAAACTTATTGCGTAAACTAGTGGAAGATGTATGAACTAGTATTCTCCAAACAGCTCCAAAAATCAAAGTGGGTAATGTCTAAAGAATGAGGTGTTCTTTCCTTTGCCATGGCATCGGGTTCTTATTGTACAACCCTGTACAGTACTTCAGCAATATAATTTTTTTTAAGATTTAAAAAGCAAAATGTTACAAAACTGTTTGCAATTAACTTGAAATAGAAAAGATAGCACTTTTTAAAATCCCATTATATAGTACACCATATAAATTACAGATTATTCAAATGCACAAATGCATCTGCTTAACATTTATCAAATGTAGTTTTGTTTGCTTGTGAGTAGGTTTATACCATTGCTTCCATCTCAGTTTTTTTGCTCCTAATAGATGGCATCACATCACATGCCTCACTATCACGTATGACAGTGTTCCAGGTCTGAGACGCCACTGTTGCAATATCGCATATTGTTGGGGATGTGGCAGTCTGTGTAGTTAATGCCCCCATTTGGGGTATAAATGGGCTGCAGTCTGAAATCTCCTTTAAGGAGCTGATCATTATTTAAGGAGACAATCTGAAAGCTGGTTTCCGTCATCTCCAGGATGGAGTTGTCCTTCTTGGTCCCTGCTTCGCAGTAGTCATCTTTCCGTCGACCCCGGTTGTACTTCCACTTCTGAGAGGTGTAGCGCCCCTTTTTGTGCATGTGCCAGCAGAAGATGCTGAGCAGAACCACCAGCACAAATACCACTGCTCCCCCAATCAAGCCTGCCAACAGAAAGGGGGAGCTAATGTTATGAGAAGTTGTTTGCTCATGGCTGGAAGCTGTGTTGCTTCCATTGCTTAACAGGGAAGCCTTGGTGGTACCTTCAGAACAGACTGTGTCCTCACCAACTCGGTAATTATTAAAATCATCCAAAGGAACCAAACAAATCCGATACGTAGATTTGGGCTCTAAGTTTGTCAAGCTTACGTTCTGCCTCTTGTCACTAACTATCCGTTCCTGAATAATGCCTCCTTCCAGACTGTGACCCATTTTAACCCAGGTCAGTTTGTATGCCATCACATTGAAAAGGGAATGCCAGCCAACTTGGATACAAGTGTCATTCACAATGTGTATAAACAACTGAAACCGTTCGACAATGGGAGGGGTCATGTTTTCTCCATTGTCCCTCTCAGGCACAGTGGGGAGGGTAGTTACAGTGGGCGTAAGAGGAGTATATTTGTTACTTGGTGTTAGGATTGATGATGTAGGGGCCACTGTGGTTGGCAGGGATGTTGTGGGAATTTGAGTAACAAGTGACAGATCAGGGGTAGTTGTGGGACATGACAACATATTCATGTTAAGTTCCCTGACTGCCATACCCCGGACATGTTCTGGCCCCTGACACATGAATCCTCGAACATTGATGGAGGAAGGAATTATCTTGAGCCATTCAGTGACCCACTTAATACTACAATCACAAAGCCACGGGTTATTCCTTGCTGTGAGTTGCTTCAGGTTGTGCAGGTTGTCAAAGACTCCTTTGGTCAGCATCCGCAGCTGATTGTTGGAAATATCAAGTCGCTCCAACTGCTGGAGGTTTGAAAAGGCTGAAAGCGGTATGTGTGATATCTGGTTGTCCTGCAGATAAAGCCTAAGAAGGTTTGTACCTGGGAGATCTGGGGGAGGATACGTTAGTGAATTCCGTACTATAGAGAACTCCTTCAGCTTGGATAAATGGCTGAAGGTGCCATCTGCAATGCCTTTGTTGGTTAAAAGATTGCCATCCACGATGAGCCGTTCCAGGCTTGAGAGATTCTGGAAGGCCATATCTGATATGATGGCAATTCTGTTTTCATCAACACGTAACTCCTGTAAGTCAACTGGAAGGCCAACTGGTACACTGCTTAAGTGATTCTTGGATAAGAATAGGAGCTTGAGGCTAACCGCTTCCCTGAATGCCCCATCCTCAACTCCAACCGTAGAGATGGAATTGTCATCCAGGTGCAGCTCTTCCAGTTTCAATAGCTGGGCCAGAGCTGCCCGAGAAATGGTCTGGATGTTGTTTTCTTGCAGGTGGAGAACTCTGACATTCTTGGGCAGATTCATAGGGAATTCATCCAGCTGGTTGCCATACAGATAGACGGTGTGCACGGACTGAACATTGTGCAGCTCTGCAGGAAATCCAGCGTTATTAATTTGGTTGTTGTGGAGGTAGAGTACGGTTACACCCTCCGGTATTCCAAGAGGCACTGAGGTCAAACTTCGTTCATTACAATAGACAAAGTTCCGGTCACATCGGCAAACACTTGGGCAGGCGAGAGCTTTGGAGAACTGCATGTAGAGTCCCAGAGAAAACACCAGCCATGACCTGTAGAAAGCAACCCTGTCCTTGGGCCACGTTCTAGTCCACAGGCCCATTTCTAAATGAAGAAACAAAATACTGAAAGGAGGAAAAAATACAAGGAGAAAAAAAAAGGAAAAAGAAAAAGAAAACAGCTGCTGCACTTTATGTCCTTTCCAGGGTAAGAGGTAAAGTCCTTGAGGCTAAAAGAAAAATAATCCTTTTATCACTTGACTGCTTTTCACTTTAGCTAGGAAGGCTGTTGTCTTGTTATCCAGGTTTACACACTTTGTTGCTTCTCTCCATGTATGCTGAGTGATAGGGTAGCTGTGTCCTATACAAGTGGCCCACAGACAATATAAGGTACCAAACGCAGACAGGAGACAGAACAACTAGATTAGCACTTCCTTTCGCTGCAGTGTTAATGTTGACAGGAGTTTCAGCTTCCTTCAGTCTGCAAGGCAATCATTTCAGCTTGAAGCTGGACTGGAGAAATCTGTTAAGAAAGAGAAGCGAAAGTAAGCAATGCGGCGTTGTGAGTTGATAACGCATGCATAAAAACTCATTAACTTTGTGAAACGGCAACATAAATAATGCAGCTTGTTCCCCCTTTTCTTCAGCTTCTAAGATCAAATAGAAAATCAGGTGGAAAAGCATGATGGATATTTGATTCCTATGCTGCTAAATGTAACAGTGGTCACAGTGTACAGCAAGCCAGCACAGAAAACTTTGGCCCTACTGTGTTCAGATGGTACAATTTAGAACAGATAATTAGAGAAAATACACATATGCCAAGTACCTACAGGCAAATTGATAACCTGATGGTTATCCATGATCAATTTATTAAACAACTGCTTAATAATTTATCTCTTGCAAGTTCATCTGTTTTATTGACCAAAGTCTTAGTGCCAATTTATGTTTATTTAAAACAAAACCACAGCTTTTATATTCCAGACTGCCTGCCCAATTGCTTGGGATTGGGGATGCAACAACCTCTTGTTAATGAGGAACAATGTACCACCCTGACTTAAATAATTACCCTTATGCAAGTGAAAATTAGCAATGGGATTCTAGTCATTATTTATTTATATTGTTAATCTCCTGCTTTCCTCCCTATACTCACACATCTACAGAGTGCCTTGAGATAGTGTACAGAATAATCAGCTTAACTCCCCCACCGAGAAACATAAATTAAACTAGTAACATACAGTTAAACAAATAACAATATTAAAAGTACACTATCTTAAAACAAATTTAAAATGCTTTGAAACAGTTTTTTAAAAGTGTAGTATTCTTATAAAATTATAGAACGATAGAATTGGAAGGGGGTCATAAGGCCACTGAGTTCCAAGTCTTGCTCAGTGTAGGCATCTAAATCAAAGTATATTTGACAGATGGCTGTCTAATTTTCCCTTAAATTAGCTTTGGAGTGCTTACCACCTCCTGAGGTTGTTGGTTCCATTGCTATACTGCACTAAGTTAAGATGTTTTTAACTGATGTTCAGCCTAAATCAGGAGTCCCTTAACTTAAGCCCATTGTTACGTTCCTGATTTTCCCTTCTATATGACTGTCTTTTGTGTATTTGAACAGTGCTATCATATCTCCCCTCAGTCTTCCTTTCTCTAGGCCAGTGGTTCCCAACCTTCCTAATGCCGTGGCCCTTTAATACAGTTCCTCATGTTGTGGTGACCCCTTGCCCTGCTTCGAAGAGGCCACAAGCCCCCTTTGGCAGGCCACCCCTGCAGGTGCCATAGAGAACTTCCCTCCACAGGCACCTTCAGCCAATTGCAGCCTCCGTGTCATTGACTGACATCCCCTGCAACCTATCAAGCTGTAACTCACTCTTCCCCCCCTTCCTCCCCCCTCCAGACCCAATCCGTTAGTGCCTTTTTCTTCACTGGCTCATTGCAACCCCTGTGAAATGGTTGTTCGACCCCCAAAGGGGTCCTGGCCCCCAGGTTGGGAACCCCTGCTCTAGGCTGAAAATGCCCAGTTCCTTCAATCTGCTCTCACAGAGCTTGGTGTCCAGTCTCCTGATCATCTCCTTTGCCCTCCTCTGAACTTGTTCTAGTTTGTTGGCATCCTTGTTATAGTGTGGCATCCAGAACCGGACACACTATTGAAGATGAGGTCTGACCAGTACGGAATAGACAGGCACTATACCTCACAAGATCTGGAAACGACGCCTCTGTTAATGCAGCCCAAAAAAGCATTGTCCTTGTTTGAAGCTACATCACACTGCTGGCTCATATTTAGCTTGTGATCGACAACAATTTCAAGATCTTTGTTGCTTGTAGAGTTACTAAGCCAAGTATCCCCCATCTTGTAACTATGCATTTGCCCCCCCCAGGTGCAGAACTTTGCACTTAAATGTTATTTTGTTGTTAAATGGCATTTTGTTGTTTTTAACCCAGTCCTCATAAGAACATAAGAAGAGCCATGCTGGATCAGGCCAAAGGCCCATCTAGTCCAGCTTCCTGTATCTCACAGTGGTCCCACCAAATGCGTCTGGGAGTGGATGAGACTAGATATCTGTCTCCTGATACCACTCCTCTGCATCTGGCCCTTGAAGTACTCTGGTTTTAAGCCTGGAGATTACACATCTCCATCATGGTTTGTAACCTGTGATGGACTTATCCTCCAGGAATCTGTCCAATCCCCTTTTGAAGGCATCCAGGCTAGATGCCATCACTACATCTTGTGGCAGGGAGTTCCACAGACGAACAACACGCAGGGAAAAAAATATTTTCTTTTGTCTGTTCTCACTCTCCCAAACCACAGTTTGAGTGGCTGTCCCCTAGTTTTGGAATTTTGTGAGAGGGAGAAGAGTGTCCCTCTATCCACTTTACTCATGTCCTGCATTATTTTGTACATCTCAATCATATCCCCCTTAAGAGCCTTTTTTTTTCAGACTAAAGAGCCACAAATGTTTTAGCCTTTCCTCATAAGGGAGCTGCCCCAGCCCAGTAGTCAAGTCTATCAAGATACTTTTGAATTTTGTTTCCCTCTTCCAAGGTATTGGCTATTTCAACTAATTTCTGCGTCATCTGCAGATTTGATTAGTATTCCCTGCACTTCTTCATCCTAGTCATTAATAAAAATATTGAAAAGTACTGGGCCCAGCAGGGCAAAGACTTGGGGTACTCTGCTTCTTACTTCTAGTTTGAGAAGCAGCCACTGATGAGTACTCTCTGAACAAGATCTTGCAACCAGCTGTGTACCCATCTAACAGTTGGGTGCAGTTCATCCGATTCTAAGGATCTGAACTCTTTCAAAGTACTGAGATATTCCATTGAAGGTTCTTTTCTACACAAAACATTCAGCTACTGAAAGCTTGTCTGAAAAAAAGGGTGGTTGCCTGCTGGAAAAAACACAGTGGGGAAGCGGGGGCAAACATAGTTTTTCTTTCCATGGAAGGAAAGCCCATAGCTTAATTAATTAATTAATTAATTAATTAATTAATTAATTAATTAATTAATTAATTAATAATAATAATAATAATAATAATAATAATAATAATAATAATAATAATAATAATAATAATAATAATAATAATAATAATAATAATGTGCTACCAAGTCATTTCTGATTTATGGCAGCCATTCTCTGAGTTTTCTAGGTAGACTATTCAGCAGTAATTAACTGTTCCCTGTGGGTGCCCTAGGACTGTATAGCTTGCCCATGGCTGCACAGACTCCCCCCGCCCCCAGGAGGCATTGTGGGGAATCAAACTCCCAACTCCAGGCACTTAACCCAGATATCTAAACCACTGAGGCACCAGCCAGTTATAGCTAAAAATAATATCAAAAAGGGCCCTCTCCAGCATCTTCTGCAGACATGCGCCTGCGAATGTGGTGAGACAAAGTGCCCCATAATATTCTGATTAGCAAGCTCACTAGATGTGGGCTGAACAGAACAACTGTTAGATGGATACACAGCTGGTTACAAAATTGTATTCAGAGAGCGTTTATCTTTGACCTTCTAATCTTAAAGCCTGGGGAGGCTCAGAAGTTAAGATATTTAAGAACTTCAGATATTTGCAGCTTTATAGGCCATAAGGAATAATTTAAAATGAACCCAGAAAGTCTTGTAACTAATAGAGCAGTTGTAATAGGGAAGCCATTTGCTCCATGTAACTAGTTCTGATGAGCAGATTGGTTGAGGCACTTTGGACTCAACAATACTCTTCATGTTTTCTCTCCCAGCTATTTTGATAGCACAGGTGTATATGGTATCATCTGAAGGTTATATTAAGGACTACATTTCTGCTGATTGCTCCTGGCTGATTTCTAACGAAAGCAACCACGAGGCAGAGAGATCTGAATTTCTGGCCTGAGATTTGGATTCAGAACCAAGTCAAATCAGTAGAAGTGAAATCAGTCACTGAAAATCCAGTTGGCACCTAAACTGAATTCTTTTGTTAGTACATGCCCTCATTAGCTACATTCCATGCTGATTCTCACCATTGTGTTGGGGCCCTGCTAATAATAATTCAGGGAAGCAATGTTAATGTCATTGAAAGAGCGATAGGTATCATGCCAGCTAAGCAGGGTCTGAACCGTGGTACGAATGATCACACCTATTGAGAACTACATCCATACCAATAACACATGGAAGGTTATATTGGTGACTAGACTGGCTAATAATCTTCAGTTGTTCTTTTTAAATACCAAATCTTCAAAT
This sequence comes from Phrynocephalus forsythii, assembly GCA_029282475.1. Taxonomy (NCBI): domain Eukaryota; kingdom Metazoa; phylum Chordata; class Lepidosauria; order Squamata; family Agamidae; genus Phrynocephalus; species Phrynocephalus forsythii. The sequence goes on along the minus strand of JAPFRF010000001.1, from coordinate 176,254,247 downwards.
CTTACTCAAATGATAAAATGAATAAATCCTCAAGTTTGTGCGTTATGGACTCAGTTTTTTTTAAATAAGTGTATATGGACTAATTTACAAATATGTATGGCAGAAAATGAATATTTGTATATCTTGCCAGTTTTTTATTTTATGCAGTTTTGGGTGTGTGTTTTTTTTAAACACTTAACATTTGTAAGGACTCCTTAGACACACACTTTCCTTCTGGCACTATTCATTTATTTAAATATTAAACTGAAATACTTTGTTTCCTTAACCATGCTGATTTGGAACAACCCCATACACAATGATTAATTTGTATTTCTTAGAAAATGCAAATTAATCATCATGTATGGGATTGTTCCCAATGTATGTGTTTTAAATTATGACACTACTGGATTATCTACAGAATTCTTTTAATAAAGAACTGAGAGAAGCATTGCACATATTGAACTCCCACCTGCATTTCTCTGTTGAACACAAGGCATTAAATAACTCTCAGGATTTTATCCAAACTGTAATTGGAAAAGGGTGCTAAAATTCTCTAGAGAAATAATCAGATCCCTCATGACTGCAACGCAGCCTGGTCAAACAGTGGGGCTTTTTTGCTTCTTTCTCTTTCACCGACCCTCTTCAACATGGAGTTCTGCTAAACTCAAAAGTTTGAACATTTCTGTGGAATTTTAGTTAGGCTCCACACAGATATTGCTTGCCTGTGGATTTAATTTTTGTTTTCTTTCTCATGGACCAGCACAGCTACATTTGTGCATTTTTTAAAAAAAGATGACTATGCGTGGCATCTGTTTTTAGAAGCCTTATGCGTTCAGGTACAGAAGGAAATCTGAGTAGCAGATAAATACCTTATGTACTGAAGTACATGTTTTACTGCAAAGGAAGAAAGACTCCTCAGAAGGAAAGACATTTTGTATGTAAAGATTGTTGTGCTTATTTCCAGATCTCATTAAAATATCAACTCCCAACAATGAAAATCAATACGACATGACAGACCAGAATACTATTTTCCCCTACATATACAACAGTATGTACTATTGGGTTATGCATCCCAACAGAGATTCTTGAAGGAACCACACGTTATATGTTCCTCCAGGAATGGACCAATGCACTAATGCACTGCTCAAGGCTTTTTCTGCCTCACAAGCTCTTTGTAGAAGGATGACTGCTCTTCAGTTACATAAGAAGCTCCGATAGTGCAGGGAGACTTTTCATAAAGCTACTGTCTCATGCAAGCCTCCTGAGGCAATTTATCCTCCTCTCTTTCAAGCCTGGGTTTGCTCCTGACCTATCTTAAATAGGTAGGTCATCTTAATCTCTCTCTCTCTCTCTCTCTCTCTCTCTCTCACACACACACACACACACACACACACACACACACACACACACACACACACACACACACACACACAAAGACATACAAGAAATATAGAGAAATATGAAGAAAGTATTTTTCTCATCAAACTCTTTATGTTGTTTTCTGGCTGGATAGCTCAGTGGTTTAGGTATCTGACTATGAAGCCAGAGGTTGTCAGTTCAATTCCCCACTGTGCCTGCCTCCTAGAGGAATAGGTAGCCTGTGTGGTCTTGGGCAAGCTGCACAATCCCAGGGTGTCCCAGAAAAAGTGAATTATAAGCCACTTCTGAATATTCTCTATCTAGAAAACCCTAGTAAGGGATCTCATAACAGCATGTAATCATCCTCATCATCAATTTTAAAAGTACACACGCCTAAATACTTTTCTATGAAGGCTTTCCTCACAAAAGCCAGTTTCTGTTTCTGTCTGCGACCCATCTGCTACCCAAACTCTCCTTTGATAACATCATTTCAATCTTCTAAAGAAAACTATACTTATTTTAATACCATCTTTCCTCCATGGCACTATTGTGAAGTACATAGTTATCCCTTGGCCCACTTTATCCTCTCAAGAAAATAGTCCAAAATGCACTTGATGCAAGGCTGCTATCACTTGAATCCAAGTGCATGAGAGTTAAATTATTACAGCTTGTTTTAAAGCTATGATTTGCTACTGTCCTAAGATGAACTGAACATAGCTTTCTATCCTCCACTGTTTTCTAAGATGGGAAATGATTCCATCCTCCTCATTCATACAATTTCGTACACCAACTCTTTCAAGCTGTATGGTCTTTTCCCTTCCACTCGACAATTTGTTGCCTATCTAACATATGTCAATTTTCTCCTCTCAGTCTCTTAAATGTGTCTTTGCTTCAGTCCGTAACTTCCTTTCTATCTGAAAATCAACAGTCCTTGTGAATGGTTAGCCGCTTTGTGCCCCTCACTATCAGAGACAGCTTTGTACGCTGAGAAAAACAGGTTTTATTTATAGTTCTGATCCACCTCATAAAATAGTTTTCAAAATTTCAGAAGTACAGCAAAGAGCAAAATTGTATAGGCCTAGGTTAGGCATAACACATTCAGTGTTTTTACAATGGCAAAGACAAAATAGCAAGAAGCAAGTATATTTTCTACATCTCCTCAAACATCAGGGAGTTTGATAGCTGTTGTGAGTTTTTCAAGCCGTTTGGCCATGTTCCTTGAGATCCTTGCCCTCTCAAGATGGCGGCCACAGAGACTGGCAAAATGTCAGGAAGAAAAACTTCCAGAACATGGCCAAACAGCCGAAAAAACGCACAACAGCTATCAGATCCCAGACGTGAAAGCCTTCCAGGATACATCAGGGTTTTTGCTCCTCCCCTGGCCCCCAAAAAATTATGAAACAGGGAAGAAATCATTCCTAGACCTATCCCACCCCAACACGAGCTTCAAATTTCCAGGAAGTTTACACTTCAAACTGCAAGCCATGCTAGTTCTACCCTGCAGAGCGTAATTATAACAGTACCAGGAAAACAGTGAAGCTTGTTCATAAGCACAAATTTGGAAGAAGGCATACACCTTCTTCAGATCACTCTTGACATGACTTGAATCACACCTCCCTCTCTGCCTCACTACTAATGGCGCTCAGAATCAGAAAGAGAACAAACCAAACCCCCAGGCGTGAGACGGAGAAGTCAAAGGCGATGAATGATGGATAGTGTAAGAGTGAATACTGGGAAATATACGGTGTGGAAATGAATCCAATAACCAGTGCATATGGTTCTTGCTGGCATTCATCCACTTTCAGTCTGATTGGTGCTGCATTGTTTCCCTCTGCAATTATCGTTGTCAGCTATACATTCCTCAGGGCAAGCGCTGCCTCACATACTGTGTTTACAAAGCAAGTAAGGAGTGCAGGACAATATTGTGGTTCAAAGCTGAGCATTTTTCAAAAAAGATGGAAAAAGTAGCCTGGAACTGTTGATGCCCGAGTGCTTGTCTATGGTGTCAAAAGCCAACCGACAGACATTTTGATAAGCCCTCAAAAAGTTTGCCATGGGAGGAAATGATCCATTTCATTTTACTCTTGAATTCTTAATGTTTTTATTTTCCAAGCCCCTACCAAAGAATTGTTGAGATGTCAAACAGATTCTCCCCTTACTTGCTTTTCATTTGCTTGTTGCTCATTTTGCTTTCCTCCTCCTCCTCCTCCTCCTCCTCCTCCTCATTCTTTCATTCCTCCTGGGGCCATCTTTAAGAGTCAGGCCATGACAACCTGCCCTTAGGTGATTTGACTCTTTCAGTGGCAATTGCTGTTGTCTGCTTTTTGAACAGTCACATTCAAAATAGCCAACCCAGTTTCAGCTTATGGAAGTAGGCAATCACATGGAAAGCTCACTGAGTACAAGCGCAAGACAGTGTGGATTGGTTGGAACCTATAACTGCCTTAGGCTCAGATGTTTCTAGTAAACAGCAATGAACTCCACTGCTTTTGCTGAGATTAGGGCCATATCTAATTTAAAGAGTAATATAATGCCAAGGCCAGAATGCTGTTGGCCATTGTGACGCTTTACCAGTAGAGTGCTCTATGAGATCTCTAACGTCTTGTTTACACAAGCCAGAGAGTGCCCTGTTGCACATAGCACAGGTTACTTGTGCATGGGACTATTGGAGATCTCCTCTGTAGAATCAGAAAAAGCCCAACGGCTTGCACAATGTATGAAGTGGGGTGAATGGATTTCTGGCCTAAGGACTTAATTGGAGGAATAGGACGAGAGCATGGTCTAGTGTTGACTTGCCTGACCTGAAGCCAATCTGTTCAGCCCCCAAGATTGCCTGGTTTCTGATCCAGTGGTCAAGTTTGACCAGTAGATGTTTGGCATGGAGTTTTCCTATAACTGATAGAAGGCTAATGGGTTTATAGCTTTCTGGTGAGCTGTGATCTCCTTTTTTAAAGATGGGAACAATTATTGCATTGGTCCATATTTTAGGAATAATGCCAGATTTATTGACAGATGTGAATATAGGGGCCAGAAGTGTAGCCCACCAATCTGGGTCAGACTTCAGAAGATCAGAAGGTACAGTGTCTGGCCCACGGGCTTTGCCAGATTTTAATAGAATAATTAATTCCTTTATCTCTTCAGATGTGACCTGAGGCCATTCAGACAGCTCATGAGTTGGTGGGGGGAAAGTTAAATGTGGAGGAGATATTCTCATCATAAAAAACAGTTGAGAAATGTTGGATCCACAAGTGATAAGTAATCGCAGAGTGTGCTTGAGTTCCCCAGGGGAAGGAACCCGCCACTATATTCCAAAATAGTTTAGAGGTTTTGGAAGTTACAGACTGGATTAGCATCTGCCATTGGTCCTGGGTATAGCGAGATCTTTTCTCCTTTATCAGGGTTTTTAAAAGGCTTTTAGAATCAATGTACTTTCTTAAGAGTTCGGGAGTTTGTAGAGTTCTGTATTCCCTGTAAATCACCCTGATGTTGGCTTTCAGTGTCCTGCACTCCTTGTCAAACCAACTCCTATTGAAGGAGGAGGATCTAGGAGTAAAAGAAGGCTTATGTCCTAACTGAGATACAATATGAGCAACCAGGTGGACATAAGATTTGATAACAGTGTCAGGATCATCCTGGGACATAATTTTGGATCTATAGGCAATGCAAATGTTTGTATTCAAGACATGTTGGACTTTCTGGGAAGAAAGCTTATTCCAAGACAATTTTAAGGGGGTTTCTAAAACCATAGAGGGACTGACTGATGGAATGGGCCTGAGAATTTCGAAATTAAGCTAAAGAATTAATGGGAGGTGATCACTAATAGTATAGTCTAATTGGAGGAATAATTTAAGGCTTGCTTTACAGCTGCTGTTTGTGACAATAGCTTGCTTTGTGGCTGCTGATTTATTTATTTATTTATTTTTCCTCTGCCAGCCACAGATAACTGAATTAGTGGTTAATGAATCAGTGGATATGGGGTCCTACTGTATTTCACTACTGCAGTGCAAGAGACATACCATTATAGTTTAGAAGGAACACCTTGAGTTTACATGTACAGTAACCACCTGCCTTTTCGTGGTTCATATAGTGTGGTCCTGCTATATTGCGGGACCACAAGTATATGAAAAAGACCCCCTGGAATAAGGGGAAGGCCTGTTTCAGGTCTCCTGTACCTACACCAGGACTAGAGCAGCACCGAATGGTCCTGCCAGGGCCTTCCTGGGCTTATCGGAGGCCCCAAAAGGGCTTCTGCACAAACCGTAAGTGACTTCCGATAAACCGAAGTAACCGCCAGATCAGTGAAAAAGCATTTCTGAGGCCTCCAAGGGCCTTTCTAGGCCTGTCAGATGCCTCAGAAATGCTTGTTGGCAATCCAGAGATCACTTACAGTTCATGCAGAAGCCTTTGGGGGAGGCTCCAACAGGCCTAGGACGGCCCTTGCAGGCCTGTTCAGGGCAGTGCCAGGCTGGGGGTAAGTACAAGAGAACCCAGATAGGCCCCCCCAGGCCTGACCAAACCTGCATCCCCATATTGTGGATTTTCAATTGTTGCGGGTCAGTTTGGGTTCCTAACCCCCGCGATAGGTGGGGGGGTCACTGTATAAAAATATATGCCCTACAAATTCAGACAAGCAAACAAAATCAAGAAAGGAACATGGATGTTTCCATAGTTTTGCTGATGTCCAAATTATGTATTACTGTCATGGGCTTAGTATATAAAATATCATTATGGATGCTATCTTAAACCTGAGACCAAATAACTTTTTATAATCATGGGATGAGATTACAATGATTTTTCATGAGGCTTTGAAGTTTTATCTTGTTAAGTGTAAGGCACATAATAAATTATTAGGGTGTCTGTGTGAACAAAAGGAGGAGGAAACATGCTATACACATGGTTGCCACTTCAGGTCACTATGGAAACAATGATTTTGTCAAGCTGCTTTTGGCTGAAACTTGCTTTTATCTCCCATTCACAGAAAGGAGGGGGTTAAATTTACAGCCATGAACACTTACTCACATAAAGGGATTACTAAACTCTTCCCTTGTCACTCCAAAATTCTTTCCTTTGTATTGTACTGATTTGTGGTTTATTCAAAATTACTAAGGTTTTAGAGTGTTTGGTAACTGCTTTCTTTAGGATTGTTGGTCCCTCCCTGGTTTGCTATACAATGGTTTTATTTACAAAAATATTTGGGGGAAATTTGCATTCTTTAATTGAATCCAAGCTTCTCTTCCTAATCAAACTAGAATCCGCCAAGATAAAAATGAATTATATATATGAAACAATACCTCTAATCTTGTAATGTGTGAACCCTGAGGTATTTTTGATCCCTATAAGAATACTATATCAATATATTAAGAATGAGTAGTAAGTAGGGTATGATGAGGATTGGAGTCATGGTTAAATTTACAAACTATGCATTTCTAGAACCAACTCAGAAATCTATGTGTCCTTCCCTAAATTTAATATAGCCACCTACGCACAACAACTAGAGTATATTCTTCTGCATCTCAGCCTCCTGCTTCAGTGAAAAGGCTGCACAGGACTCTTCTTTTTTTCTTTTTGTCCTAATCAATAGCACTGGCTATTGAGAAAAAGCACCTTAGTGGCAAAATCCAACAAGTATGTTGGGATCCTTTTTCTCCCACCGGGTTTTTCCTGACACAAAATGTATTCAGAAAGTGACTCAAACCTTGGGACTCAGTATGTGAAATTCTGCAATACGGTGGTACCTTGTATAAAGGAATTAAATTTGTTCCAAATGAAATTATGTTAAGCAAAATTTCCTTTATACAAATTTCCCATAGGAATGCAATGAAAACAGAGTAAACCCTAATCGCGACCATTTTTATGTTGTATGGATTTGCCCCATAGGCAATTGTTAAACTAATTTCCCCTCTGTTATACAAACCATTTGTTATACGAGGGCCCACTGTACATCTATCTTGTAAGTCTTAGTTGTGTCTGAAATCGGCAACAAAACATGACACTGAGGACTAATGTGGTTAAAGCAAAATATATATTTTTGTCTATTAGGCAGGAGTTGAAGCTTTCATAACCTTACTTTAAAATTCCCCACTCTGCCTCCTGTGATGAAGAGCCAGCCTGTGTAGCCTTGGGTATGCCACACTATTCCTGGGTGTCCCTCAAGAAGGGAATGGCAATCTACTTCTAAATATTCTAGGTATTCTCTACTTACAAAACCATGAAAATGTTTCTCTAAGTCAGAGTTGACATCATAACACAATTAATTTATTAATTATTATTTGTGTTATAATCATTTACTTTTTTAATATGGGGGTAGGCATGACTCATATCAGAACTGGATATGGAACAGCTGACTGGTTTAAAATTGGGAAAGGAGTACAAGGCTGTATACTGTCACCTTGCCTATTTAACTTATATGCAGAGTATGCCATGCGAAAGGCAGGTCTGGATGAATCACAAGCCAGAATTAAGATTGCCGGAAGAAATATCAACAACCTCAGATATGCAGATGATACTACTCTGATAGCAGAAAGTGAGGAGGAATTAAAGAACCTCTTAATTAGGGTGAAAGAGGAGAGTGAAAAAATGGGCTGAAGCTCAACATCAAAAAAACTAAGATCATGTCCACCGGTCCCATCACCTCCTGGCAAATAGAAGGGGAAGAAATGGAGGCAATGACAGAGTTTATTTTCTTGGGCTCCTTGATCACTGAAGATGGTGACTGCAGCAACAAAATAAAAAGACGCCTGCTTCTTGGGAGGAAAGCAATGGCAAACCTAGATAGCATCCTAAAGAGCAGAGACATCACTTTGCCAACTAAGGTCAGGATAGTCAAGGTTATGGTTTTTCCAGTAGTGATGTATGGAAGTGAGAGCTGGACTATAAAGAAGGCTGATCGCTGCAGAATTGATGTTTTTGAGCTGTGGTGCTGGAGGAGAGTCTTGAGAGTCCCCTGGACTGCAAGGAGATCAAACCTATCCATCCTGAAAGAAATCAACCCTGAATGTTCACTGGAAGGACAGATTTTGAAGCTGAGGCTCCAGTACTTTGGCCACCTCATGAGGAGAGAGGACTCCTTGGAAAAGTCCCTGATGTTGGGAAAGATTGAAGGCAAAAGGAAAAGAGGACGGCAGCGAATGAGATGGTTGGACGGTGTCATTGATGCAACCAATATGGATTTGACAAAACTCCAGGAGACAGTGGAAGATAGGAAGTCTTGGCGAGCTCTGTTCCATGGGGTCACGAAGAGTCGGACACGACTGAACGACTGAACAAGGGCATGACTCTGGTCCCAGGAGTCAGAGCATGCTTATAAGTAAGAACCAAGACTAACCACTTAAAATTGTCTCTAGGCTTTCCCCCCCCATTTCAATGTTTAGAATGAAATCTATTTAAAAGAATTAAATCCAAACAGTTATCTATCTTATGTAGGGGACACGGAAGGACAGACTCCTGTTCTAGAGATTTGCATGTTTATCTGATTTTCTGAAGAAAGTGTGCAAAAGTTCCACACTCATAAACTCTCTTCTCACATTCTGTCCCCTGACAAATTGTTAGCGTATGACATCACTGTAAGATTAATTTGCCTAACCAGGACTTTTAATTAAGGCTGTTGGGAGTGAAAATAGGCCACATGCTGTATGAGAAAACTATGAATACCACTCCACAAGAAAAGAAAAATAAAGGCTTTATAATTAATTTCACTTCTATCTTAAAAACATCTTAATCTCCTGATGACAACAAAGCATATAGGAGACTGGGTGTTCTCTCTTAATTTAGCCATTTTTCTGGACAATTACAAAGGGTATTTCTTAAATATAATACTGTATGTGATTTTCAAGGATCTGTTTGTTTCACATTGCTCATGTTCAATTTTTAGCATTCTTGAATGGCCAACCTTTATCCAACTGTTGCATACCAGAATCAAATTTGGCATTAGAGGTAGGTAATGCACATTCCCTATTACTGTTTTTCTCCCCTTAAAACGTGTCTTCTTTAATTGTATGCCCCTCAGGAATGAGACTCACAAACTAAATCCATGTTTAACTCAATCAAAAACCAAGCAAGCTAAATGAAAATTATGTGAAGAAAATGAGAAGTGGCAAACAGCCATCTTTCATCATTTATGATAATACCACTGCAAAACATGTGAAAAACAAACCTTCAGATTGGATAGAATGCTGTCCCGGGTAGATGGGAGACCAAAGTTCAAACCATTGATGAGGCAAGGATTCTCACCAGATAGCTAACCGTATGCATGAAGATCCAGATTGATGCTTTTTTGCCATTAAAAATGGCTGAAATCATGTTGATCGGTGTAGTAGAATATAATTGAATCAATGGTACTCATCAAATCCCCACTGATTCAACTGGCCTTCTCTAGTTCTGACTTAACTAGCCTAAGTAATGAAATTTCAGCACATGTTATTTGCATTTTCATTCATTTCCTTTGCATTCCCCTACAGAAGACACTTCTTGGGCACATCCAATTTGATTTCCCAAGAAATCATCTAGGAGGACATTGTTTTCTGGTAGTGTTTTTTGGGTGTGGGGTGTGTGTGTGTGTGGGGGGAGCTTCCACCACAGAATACAGTAGCCCTTACTGACACATGCAATTTCTTCTTCAGAATACAGTACAAGTGCATACACTGTTCCTGGAAAATATGAAAGCAGTTTTCAGGAGACAGACAGCTTCCTCATCAACTCTACTGTCACTAGAATAGGTGGTGCTCTTTGAATGAAGGCCAAACAAAATTATAAAAATAAAGTCCCCTCCTGTTAGTCAGGAGTCCATGCAATTCATTCTAAATGTTCTCCTAGTAATGGAGGCTGCTGAATCCACTGTTGCAAGGTATTCTGGGTTTTGGTTTGAATTTTATAGAAGCTCTACAGGTGCTAAGCTTTATTTCAAAAACAGCTTCAGGACTTTGGATATTAAAACTTCAGAACCTTTAATGTTCACATTAAAGCCCAGAAGAGACTTTCTGATTCCACATCAGAGTCCACTGTCAATGTAATATGTATTCAAAGGTTTCTAATCTTTACTATTGAAGTGATTACATGAATTAATATTATTCTTAATAATAATGAGTCAGTCATTTGGTTCTTGCAAATCTCAGAAGTAACTAAAATGCAAGCATATTTCATCAGGGTATTTGTGTATCTGGAATCACGCTCCTAGTTTTACGGGCCAGCGCACCCACAAAGTCCATGAGCTGCCTTTAAATTAGCATATAAACATGTACTACAAACAAAGATAAATGCATTATATACTTCTGAAATAAAAATATTTGAATAAAGGTAGCCAAACTAGATATGAGCATTGTCTCATGCCTGTCCTTAATGTAAACTGTGTAGCACTATCACAGGAGTGTAGGCTGCAGTCGAATGTGGCTTATGTCCTTGTCCATTACAAATCTTCCAGCCTTAGAAGATAATCAAAAATGTGCTGCTTATATACTGCCCTATAACTCTTAAAGCATTCTCCGAGCAGTTTCCAATTTAATTATCAGGTTACACGTTGCCCTGCACAGCAAGCTGGGTACTCACTTTACGGATCCCAGAAGGATAGAAGGCAAATTAAAACTTGTGCTGGCTATCTGGGATTGAACCCTGGTTTTGAACCCAAGACCATAGTTTTGGCTGCAGTCCAGCCATTCAGCTACTATGCCACTAGCCATTCAAACATATGCCAAGCAGTTGTCTTGCTCTCAACAATATACTCATTAAACATTGCACATCAATACAGTATATGCATAGTATACAATGCTAATTTATGGTGGCACAAAAATGAACTTGCAAAAAAAAAACCATTATTAACATTAGTAAATGTGTCCTTTCAGGTTCTGAAGCAGTATTTTCCAAATATTGTTATCAGAAAACATTAAGGACAGTTTTGGAGGAAATATGTTCCGTTTTCAAAACTATCAGCCCAACCTCATCTTTTGCAAGGTAAAGAAAAGCTGGAATAGTCCAGTGGGTAGGAACACAGGAGCTGTAAGATAAATCTCCATTCAGCTTTCTGGGAGAGAGGCCAGCTGTGATTACCCAACTGTGTGTGTCTGATGGAATTACAAGCCCTGCTGCATGTATGGTCTTGAACAAGTTGCACAGTCTAAGATGGAAGTTATAGAGAGCATTATTACAACAGCTTCAGGGGCTGCTGGTCTGTTTCTGGGCTCAGTTCAAAGTGTTGGTTATTCCCTATAAAGCTCTATAAGGCTTTGTCCAGGATCTTTGAAGGACGGTGTCACCCCATATGAACCTACTTAAGATCTTCTGGGGAGGCCCTTGTCTTGGTCCTACTGCCTTCCCAAGCTCATTTGGTGAAGACACAAGAGAAGGCCTTCTCAGTGGTTGCTCCCAGGCTTTGAAAGGCAATGAAATGAGAAGCCAGATTGGCCCCTTCCCTCTTGCCCTTCCATTGTCTGACAAAGACCTTCCTTATCAGGCAGTCTATTAAGCGACTGTGCATGTGGGTGTCTAAGGAATGTTGAATTTATAAAATTTAGACTTTTTAAAAAAAGAAATGAAATAATATAAATCTTGGTTTCTTGGTCCTCTAAGGGAAGAAAGGCAGCATATGAATAATATAATTAAATAAGAAGTGACTGATAAATCACATCTGAAGACTTTACACCAAGAAGATCCTCATGACTTCTGCTGTAAGCCACAAATGAGTTGATGGGTGTCATAATATTAACTGCAAGCTAAATATAGAACATGGACGAGTTCCTCTTTGGCACTACAACCTCCAGAATGGATAGCAAAAACAACCAGGAGCCAAACCAGATGGGAAACAGAAGGCTTTTCAAGTTGTGGGTAAAGTTACGGCATTTTGACTGTTGGGCTTTTTATAGTGTAACTTTTCTTGACCTGAGATCAGGGATAGAATAACATATTTGAAAAAAATATCCTGGGGAATAGATGGATATTCAGCTGCGGTATTTAAGAGGGAACTCGTGCTGCTAACACTCTTTTTAAATGCTAAAATTCTAATCCCAACTCTAATGCATTTTGGAGTTTAATAAGCAAACTCTGGGTGCAGAGTACATCCTGAAAGGTGAGTTTATTTATTAGAATTAAAATTAATAACTTTCCCCCTTTTCTTCTTTTGTTTTGGCAGGGTAGGGAGAATACAGCTCAGCTCCTAGAAAAGAAGTCTGAACAAGTTCCTTACTAGCCATTGCGGTTGGGGTCCAAATGCAAAGAAAATTACTAGTGAACTAGTCAATGATTTCCACCAGGAAGACCGTATTTGTTATTTTTATCCCCACTGCCATCAGGCTGAAAATTTTGTCAACTGCAGTTGATGATAACCACCCAATTCCAATAAGGGCACATCATGTAGAAACTCCCTGTTCCGTGCCTTCAGACTGACTGGGATTACTCCCCCAAAACTCCAGCCCGCTCAGAAAAAAAAGATGCTCATATCCATCTTAAAGTAATCCAGAATCATGGGTGACATGTAGGATATGTGTCTGTCTGTTGTTTGCATATTTCAGAAATGCTAATAAGCATGGAGGACAGTTAGTACTCCTCCCCATACAGAAAATATCTTGTCCACTGTCCATTGGCCTTCCCTGGGACATCAGTAATTTCATTCTAACTATGCAAAATTTTATGGAGATAAATATGGTGGAAGGATGCCAGATTGAAGACATTCTTGCAACACATAAAATTAACTAACCAATTCTACAATTCCACAATGGAAAATAGTTTCACTTTTTTAAAATGGGGCAGCTTTGATGTTTGAAATTCATCATCACCTAAGAGCAGTTCAAAATCATTTTATTTCCAACCAGCACTAGAGGGAGCTCTCATACAGCTACAAATATCTCTCTCCCTTTCACCCAGATTCAATTTGGTGTCTAATGCTTTTTTTAAAAAGTGTGTGTGTGTGTGTGTGTGTGTGTGTGTGCGTGTGTGTGTGCTCATAGCTAGTGTCAATGAGATAGATAATTATTTTATTTTTATGTTCCCTGATCTTGAATAGGAGCACACATTAAGAGGGAGATAGGATATAGAAGAATTTTTGAAAAAAGTATCTTCATAAAGGCATACTTTATTTTCATTAGGATTAACAGTCTCTCTAAATGTTGGAGGTGAATACCAAAATGAATTTAATCCACTTCTTTCTTTTTATTTACTGTCTTCTGAAAACCAGACATTCATCTTCACATATGTGGAAGCAAAGTTGGAATGGGATGTAGTGGACATAGATATAAGTCTGGCCTCCAACATCTCCACTATGTTTTTCGCTGACATTTGTAACAATATTGGCCTAAGACATAAGGAATCTCTAACCTATATCCATGTTGGCTAGGATTTCTGATGATCAACCGCACAACATCTAGGAGTCCATAATTGGGAACCACCAATTTAGATTTCTAAATATTCAGAGAAGTGGTTATGTTTTACTGATAAGACAGGTAAACATAGATCTTTGTGATAAATGTACAAAGAAGTAAATAGCAGCCAGGTGTTCAGGGACATCCCATGGTGCCAAACTGTTCAGACAATGAATCATAGCACAAGCCTTTAACATTTTTGGTACTCATGCAAGGAATCATCCGATATTCCATTGCACAACCTTACATTGTATTTTTGAGATGTCAGTCAATCACTTATGCAATGACCTCAACATAAAATCCAACATAATCGTGCTCTCAAGGTTTCTTACTCTATCACTGCAGAATACGATCTTTGGCCGAAAACAACAGTCAGGCCTCAGCAGAACTGGGAGACAGGTTATAGGTACATCCATATTTCTTTCCTCCACATTTATTTCTCTATGTCTGGAGAAAAATGACTATATAATGCTTAGGCTAGAAACATACACCAGTTTTACTCTTTCTTCTATTTCAACATTAGCTTGTCCTCTCCTAGAAAATCATTACTTCTGTTTTTTATCAACCCATCACCATTCGCCTGTGAATCTTTGACATCTTACTCTTGCCATTTATATGTTCCCATACCGACTAACCATTCTGTAAAGAGCTGACGATTATTAGGTTTACCATGTTAAACTATTCCAAAACAGAAAACAGAAATGCTAAACAAATGGTAAAACATTTTAGCTCCTGCACAAGAAGTTCCTTTTACAAATTTAAGGACAAGATGTACAGAGCAGTGGAGACAGAATAGAGATTGCACTCATACTGAGACAGGATACTGGCCTAGCACATTTACTATGGCATATGCTTTCAGTGATTCAAGCCCATGTCATTACTCTTTCCACCTGTATATTAATATTAACAATATTGGTGGGAAAGTATTAATATATAGCAGTCATGGGTGCAATCCTGTTGGCAGAGCTATGCTGAGCAACAAGGATGATGTAATCAGTTGTGGCAGCACTGAAGCCATTTTGGGCCAATAAAAGGTTTCCTACAGCACTTCAGGTTTTGGGGATCCCAAGGTATCACCCTTATCCGTCAGCAGCCATCAGGAGCTACATAATGGGAGGGGTGAAAAGTGAAAGCTAGAAAATCCCTGCTGCCAGTCCCCACTGCACAACAGTATTTCAGCCAGCATGGGCAGAATCCTATAGGTGTTTGTGTAAGGTCTGTGTAACTAGCAGTAACATCTTATTACTAATGGCCAGAGGATATGCACCCCAACATATTTTCATGTCATGGCAATAATCTGTGATAAATTCTGGAAAACTTGTTTTGACTTATTCTTTGGAAGGAGCAGTCTTGTTTTAAAACAGTGGATCCCAACCTGGGGATTAGGACCCCTTTGGGGGTCGAACGACCATTTCACAGGGGTTGCCAGTGAGCCAGTGAAGAAAAAGGCACAAATGGCTTGGATCTGGAGGGGGGGAGGGGGGGAAGAGTGAGTTACAGCTTGCTAGGTTGGAGGGGTTGTTAGTCAATGGCACTGGAGGCTGCGATTGGCTGAGGATGCCTGTAGAGGGAAGTTCTCTATGGCACCTTGTGGCAGTGGCCTGCCAAAGGGGGCTTGTGGCCTCTTCGAAGCAGGGGGAAGGGGTCACCACAACATGAGGAACTGTATTAAAGGGTTGCAGCATTAGGAAGGTTGAGAACCACTGTTAAAACATGCTTAATTATGGAGATAACTTTAAAAGTCAGGCTAGCATGTCTGTATTCCTTTTATTCACATACAAACATCCACATAATAGGAAATAAGCATATTTATCATAAGCTATTTAAATACTGGCCTTAAAATTGCTAGGCACAGATTATGCGGACTACAACATTCACTTTTAGGGTGGAATCTGACCAGAATCATAACTGTAAATGCTACGGGTGACCTGCATTATTTTAAGTACCCATCACACACTCTATATACAGAATGCATAATAGTACAGAAACCACAACGTTTTTAATGATCAGACCACTTTCTCATTTGCCCTAGAAATCCTCCGGAGTGAAAATGCCTGCTGAGTGTGCTAACTCATTTTTTCACAATCTACGAGCAATGTGGCATTGGGCGCAGACCACAGAATGCTTTTTCTCCAAATAAAGCAAGCATTTTAACAACCTTCAGAGCAGATGGCAGAGCAGAGCAGTCGAAGAAGCACAGGTGCCGTTTGTTCAAGCCTGCTAAACCAACGTGTCCCCGTGTCTTGCTCTAGAGCTTTGATGCATTAGAAGGTTCTTTAGAGCCATTTCTGGGCCCATTATGATGAAGCATCCACATGTCACCAGATGGTCACCACTATGCCATTTTCACTCCATTGGGCTGAGATAAACGGACCATCACCTCCAAACTGCTATCAAACTCAGTTCCACCTCTTGGAGGAGAAAGCTGTGGGGCAGAACAGTTGGGGTCCTGATTCACCTTCCCTCAAGGCTTCATTTGTCAAGATGATTGCTATGTAAACCCTGAAGAACTGAATTCTTTAAAAGAGTGGCATAGTCTAGTAGGAACTGGCAAGCCACTCCAGTATTCCTGCCAAGAAAACTCCATGGACATGGGGTCACGAAGAGTTGGTCACGACTGTAATGACGCAACACACACACACAAAGAGTATAAGAACGTATTATGGTATGCTTTGTTGCCTCTACATTTGCCTATGAAAATGTGTAAATGAAAGACCCAAAACACAAAAGTATCACCCTTTCTTGTTCTTCATCCACTGCCAAAAGAGAGCACATAAATGGTTTGTGCCTGATGCCACATTCTTTACAGTTTATTAAATAACGAATTAACTCAGTATTAATGACATATTATTATCTTCCAATGTATCAACAGAAGTCAGAGGTATACAAGAAAGTAAGTTTACAAGATTTGAGAGAGAAAATATGAGATTTCTGTTTCTAATCTGCTGAAACAGCTTTCCCCCCTCCTAATGAGATAAAACCTGGACCTGACTGCATGGCCTGTTTTTGATAAGAGCAATAAGGCCAAATTAATTAAAAGAAATTTATTTTAAACCCCTCAAACAAGTGCTGTTTCACATATGGCACAATGCATTTTTGTACTTGAAGAAAAAGAACAGCCTGCTGTGTCTTTGCAAGCAAATTGGCTTCTACCTATAAATTATTCTACACTGTTAGCTTTTATCTAGAGAGAGGCAGGCAGCCTAGCAAAATGTCTGCAGATAATTTGAAAAAGCTGCTTTCACTGGCCTAAGTGACTCAACTTTGCAACTGCTGAGACAGAATCTTGACACTTGCCTATCAAGCTGACCAGCACCACATTACTAATGGGGTGCTGTGGCAAGACATAGCAGCATGCCCCCAAGAAAGAAACAGGTCTGAGTTCCACCTCTTTCTTGTTACATTGTTTAGTATGGCAAAGAAACAAAATAAATGGCTTCCTCGGGTGTCACAGCCTTTGCAACCAAGTGGCTTGTGTGTCTCATCGAAGGTGTATGAGGTCCATTTGAAAGAGGCCCTTTCCTCTTCCAAACTTCAGATATCCAATGGACAGATATTACTTCCCCACCCAGAAATCAGGAGGAAAGAAATGAAAAACAAGTAGAATAACAAGATATATAAGGCTTGTTATACATATTTTCAACACTCCAGAGTTGTTGCCATGGTGGACCAATAAAATAAAATAAAATAAAATAAAATAAAATAAAATAAAATAAAATAAATAGACTATGGGAAACATTACACAATGGAAAATGCTAAGCTTTGATGCTCTGGAACTGTAGGCATGATGCTCCTAATGGTGTGACTCATTGGAGGACAAGAAAACGAAATGAAATTTCAGACCATTCATGGGTAATGAAGACCACAGGATGATCACCAAATGAATCCTTCTCCAAGTTATAAAGGTAAAGTTATATCCAATGTGGTTTCATGAGATGTGTCCCCTCAAGTAATAAACCAGAAAAATGCCTGTTTGTTGCAGCCCATTATTTTCCTTGTCTAGTTATTCTGCATTTAACATGTTTAGATGGACATTTACAGGTGGGCATTTGAATATAAACACAGTCTTAATTTGCAAGTTTCATTGCCCAGACATTTCTGAAGAGCAAAAGCAAATTAATCATGGAAAACACATCAGCTCTACTTAGATCATTAGCAAAACTTGCTTTGTTGTGAGAATGTATCTTAGCCTGGGCTTTCTATAGAAAGATGGAATGGGGATAATCAATCTAGTTTACAAGAATCAGTGCAATGCTTATCTCCATCTACCATCTCTGTGTACAAGTAGTAGTCTGGACAAACACAGCAACCTTGAGTGTGATAGTTTGTGTGATAAAGGAGAATATTCACCCATCAGAGAAACTTTCCACATGGAGGCATGTACATCATACAGACACTGGAAACCCAACCTGCAGCATATTTCATGCTTTTGTCAGGGGATCACATCACACTAATCAGGAATTCTCACATGGTGGGGAGGTGGAACCTCTTTGCATAGTAATGTGATATGCTAGAAGGCTGCAATTATTTGTCCAGTGAACAAAAGTCTGTAAACAGGAACCATGTTTCCATTGAGATTTATGACAATTTTCTTTCTTTCTGGTGAAGGTACAGGACCACTGGTGTGGCAGAAGGGTTCTCTCTTTCAGTTAGCATTAAAGTTCCCATTCTGGAACAACTGGCTTATCAAATTTATATACTGTATGCCTTTTCATTTCTATACCACCCTATTAGTGTTGCTACTTTTGGGGTACAATAAAATCATATGCTAAAATACTATATGACAAATATAATAAAAACAATAAACCCCGTTGCTAACTAGTACAGTACTACCTTTACATAAAAATACACAAACTCACTTAAACATGTCAGAACAATATTCACACTAGCAAAATACAACTTTATATAATTCAGTCTTAACTAGCTTACTAAAAACAGAGGGAGCTGCTGAACCTTTATAGGGAGCTTCCAGAGGGAAGGGGCCATTACTGAGAATACTAGGTTCTTGACTTTTTTTGGCTTCCTTGGGTGTGACATACTGCTGGATTTCAGCCAGTTAGTAACAAAAAATGTAGAAGCACATTGAGAACTTTCTTACTTTAGTTGTGTGAAGCTCCTTATTTTGTCAGTATCCCTCTGCATATAGCTCTTTTGAAGGTTTTGAATAACACTTAACTGAACAATGGTCCTGTACAGTACAGTGTTAACTATTGAAATTACTCTAGATAGATTATTCTTTAGATTCCTATCTCCTTTCTCACTGCCCACATTTTCTGAGAGCGGTCCATTACAGATTCATGAGACATTGTTGGCCCACCCACAATGGGCAGCCACCAAAAAAATCTAAATGTTAGTTCACAGGAAAAGACAAAATTGTTACATTAAAAATGGCTAGTACCAGCATTCGTTTTTCACTGGCAGTGATTTTCAGTAATTAATAATCCCCCCTCTTGTCTTACAACTTGTTTCGCTTCCCGCCACTACTGGGGCAGAACACAACTTCTACAGCTCCCCGGGGACTTGGCATCAACTCCTCTGTAAATCTTACTGATTCAATGATTCAATAGGCCTACTCTAGTTGCAAATTACTATACTATGTTACAGGCTTTCAGCCATGACTCAAGGCAGGGAGAAAGTATTACACTTAATACAGAGAGAGAGAGAGAGAGAGAGAGACTACCCAAGTTCTCTGCATTAGTGCTCAGAATGTTTTCCATTCAGTACCATGTGCAACGTAAGCCTTAAAGATCTAGATACTGAATTAGAGATGCTGTGTTTAGGGCAAACAAACCACTTTGATACTTCAGTGTTAAACTCTTGGGGTTCAGAATAGCATACTGTATGTATGTATGTATGTATGTATGTATGTATGTATGTATGTATGTATGTATGTATGTATGTATGTATGTATGTATGTATGTATGCATGTATTTGACCGTTGGAAAACAATCAGTGTATATCCATGAAATTCAAGGGAGATGTAAACAATACATATATGTATGTTGATGTCACTTTTGAAATATAATAATTTTAAACATCTATTTTTATCATTTCTTTTAAAAAAGAAATCAACTTGATTTCTGGTATTTAATTTTATATCGGCTGTTAAGTTTCACATAATACAGCACACATTTTATTGCTCTTAATCACTGACCCCTTGTGACTACACGGAGATTTACTACCTTGTTCTATTTTTTTTACACATGTGCCTGGCACACTATGGCCTGGATGCCCTTGTGCTTTTAAACTGTTAAACTGTGAGTAGCTTTTCATCATTTTGAAAGGCTTGCAGTTAAAATCTTGGATTTTATGTAGCCCAGCAAGTATTGTATCCAATGTCTCTTCTCATCCCTCATCAACATGTTGTGTTTTAGTCTCCCATTCTCTCTATTTTTTAAAAAAAACATACACCAATAGTTTATAATAGACATATGTTAAATCCTCATTCATCTTATCCTTGTAGGAAAGGACAAACTGCAGCATTCTTTTCCTAATGTCAAGGAATTTCCTGGCAAGAACAATGCTTTTCAGGAAAAAAAATCACTTTTTTTTACATAATTTTAGCATTACAATGTCTGCTATCTTAGATTGTGGGAAACTTTTAAAACAATCAGCTGGCCCCTCTTGTTCTTTCTACTGTGAGTGCATTGTTTCTGAAAGGACAGTAGATAAACTTTTTTGAAAGATTTTGGGCTCTCCGAGTTCTTCTTGGGAGACTCCAGTGAATTCCTAAAAACCCACAAGTCCCATCTGTATTTATCCCTTGCTGACATAAAAGAATGAGGGAACACTAAATTATCTTTCATGCTATTTGGGAACATGAGGTCCTATTTGGAATACTTTTTTTAAAAAAAAAAGCAAACAAGAATAATTTTGCTTAAAAATTAAGCAAAATAGCTCAAATAATGATTTAATTTTAATGATACAAAATGATTGTGGCCATCACTTTGCTGCATGGATTTGTAAGGATTATGAGATTTAGAGGGAATGGGACTTGTTGAGAATGAAGACTTTAATTAGTATTCTTCAGCTCCCTATATAATATGGGTATTATAAACATATTTATCTGCCAAATGTCCAGAATTCCAGATTTAATTAATCAATGCAGATTTGTTTTTAGACTTCAGTACTACTGGAGTTAATATCCAGTTTTAAATATTTGGCAGTACATAAACAGAATCTGGCCAGGATTCTAGTATACACAGTCCAGAAAAACTGCAGTTCATAAGCATTGGCCAGAAAGACCATTTCTAAAGCCCATTATCATTCTGTTTGAGTTACGGTTCTTTTGTACTAAAATTGAAGCCCTTTCCACAGGACAAATCATAAAGGCTCACAAGGATGCAGGACAAGACTCAATGTTCTTCCCCAGCTTTCCTGTCTCTTTCCTGAATTGTGAGTTTGTACTAATGAGATCTGCTACCAGGTCTACCTTCATGACATATCAACTCTAGAAAGACCATATAGAATTATCCAACAAATAGAATGGTAACAGCAAGTTTTACATAGGTGCTGTTTTTCCATCTTTAAACCTGATGGGTCACATATGATTAGCAAGTACTTAAACTCATAATAGTGGCTGTTATGCAAATGTCACCATACATGAAATGTTAGGAGACATTGGAAGTGTCACAATCCTTACATGAACTGTAGTTCAGAACATGGAAAAATAATTCAAAAAAATCTTTGCAAGCTGAAGAACATGGAAGAAATCGGATAACTTCAGACTTCAGTGAGTAGCTGCTGGACCCCACCTCATGAGAGTGCCTGGCAGACTACATCCTGCATCACTCTGCATGAAAAGTTATTGATAGTAGAAAGTTAAAGCTATACTTTCAAAAAACAAAACAAAACAAAAGAAAAACATAAACAAAAGAATTAATTACCACAAATTATTCCGAAAATAATAATCGTAAAAATAACTTCTTACTTTCTTCTCACCAGAGCCTTGACACCCACCAGAGCCTTGACCCCACTGTCACCATGAACACAAGACCAGCACTACAACAATGAATTGTACCATTTAGTGAGATTGTATAATTGTAAGAGTGTGTAATAAAGAAAAAGACATAAGGTGTGCCAGGGCGTATCTGGGGAGGGGGAAGGGTGCATTTGCCCTTGGGCGCAGCAATCTGGGGGCGCCTGGAGGGGTAGGAGGAAGCCATGCACCCTCACACTGCCCAGCAGTCCTTTCCCCGTCAGCACCCCCCTCCACAGCCGTGCGCCAGGTGAGCGGTGAAGCAGGTAGGCATGAGCGCCACTGCCCGCAGCGCCCCCTCCTCCTCGCCTTGCTTTGGGCCCCCTTGTTAGAGGTGTAAGGTGCGCTCAGGGGTCAGAACTAGTGCCTTGTTGTTGAATTTAACCAGGAATAAAGGCTCCTCCTCGAGATCCTCCGGGATCGATTCCCCGCTGCTTCAAATTGCGCTGGGCTGATTGGAAAAAGGCCTGAAAGGGTGCCTGGAGACAGAGTTTAGGGGACTCGGCAGCTCCTGCATCTGCCCCCGTCCATTTTTGGAGCCCTGGTGGAGGCCACCTTCTCCTTTGGATGGTTGCTTCTTGCTGCCACCTCCACATCCAATCTGTGTCTCTTCTGGCATCTTTCCACCTCGCCCCCAGTCCACCCTGCCATTAAAAGCCAACCTTTAAGCAGTGGCCGTTTGTCCCCTTCACCTTCCTGGAAGTGCTGCACGTGGGCTTTGGACAGGTGGTCCTCCTCGTGAGGCCAAGAGTGACAACTGTGCAGCTTCAGAGGCATACACAAGCAAGACATGGCAGCCGGTTGGACGCTGTCTGTCACCCTGCCACTTTGTGAAGCCATTCACGAGAGGGCATAGGAGTTTTCCCAGGATCAAACCAGGATGTGCCAGCACTCCTGCTGCAGACTGGGGAGTGGGGTGGGTGGGAGTGCAACAATGTAGTGATAAACACAGCCTCCTTCCTCACGGAACGCAAACATGCGCGCGCGCGCACACACACACACACACACACACACACACACACACACACACACACACACACACGTCCGCCCATACGGCGGCAAATGAACTTTGTCCCCAGGTGCTCCAAATCCTTGCTACACCTCTGAAGGTGTGCTGCACAAATTGTGTTGTTGTCTTTTCTCTTATGTTGCAAGATAATATAAGAAAACGCAAGAAACTTATATTTGTAAGAAGCTACTTCAAAGCTTTGGTTGAGAATAATTTCTCCCAGATGAATTTTAAAATACCTTAGAAATGGGGGAAATTTTCTGTGCCATGTTGTTACAGTCACTATTCACAATTCCTCATGAAAGGAGCTTCTGTTCCCTTACTCTGCATGCTATTCTACCAGCCATAGTCCAAAAACTCAGTCCACTCATTACATGAGAACAAGGTGGGATGGGAATCATGGGGTGAGGTATATGAATAGCCACAACATACATAACACTAGGACATGTTTCAGAGAATCAATTAGCTTGCGCTGCACAGAAGGACAATTACTATTCAGCTGACATCCATCTTCCCACCCACAGTTGGATGTTCTACAAGAAATTACTGATTGATTTGTTGGCCAAATATGAATTTTTGAACAAATTTCCAGATTGTCTAATGACATTTATTGAGGGTGGGCATGTACTGTTATTTTAAGCATGTTTTCAGCTTGTTTGGAAGGCATTAATTTAAAGAAGTAGACTGAATTTAAAAAGATCAGAGTAGTATGAGTAGAGCAGTATGGATAGAACTGAGTGCCAAAGCACTGAAATCCATGGCAGCAAAGGCCTCACTTTGAGCCATTGTGTGACCTCTGAAAGGTCACAAAATTGAAACCATGAACTTGGTCCCCTTCACCTTGAAGATGTACTGGAGGATGGTTTTATCATTTCCTTATTCAGGGGACGGAGGCTTGTCTTTTTCACTTAGTGTCAGTATATAATCATAACCTCCTGTTGCAGATATTTTTCAGAAAGTTGCAGTCCTCACCTCCAAATTTCTTTTTGCCACTGTCTGCTGTCAATTTCATTATACTAGGTGGTGTTTTTGTTTAAGTGTAACATTTAAAAAATAAGTTTGAAGTGGAGAAATTATGCCACTGATTTGTATGAAAGGATGGATCTCTCCTCTCCCTTAAAGTGATCCATGAAAACACTAGCTCTCTGAAGCCAAGCTCACTGTTGCATCAACCCTGACCATGATGGTCAAGGGGATGGAAGGATTTTCCTTCCCATCTAGCCAAAGGATGTGTTCCACATTAGCCCATTTGCATCCAGTTTTTGGTTTTGGGATATCTCTTTCTATGTTTGAAGGGATCCTTCAAATGAAGGCCCAAATAATTCTACATTTAGTCTGGTATGTAACATACCAACTGGCATCCTTTTAAGTCAATCTACAGTACCACCAATGAAACTAGCAAACCTTTGCAAACTTTCCATGTTTGATTAAAAAAATATAAGAGTGGGTAAGAAGAAAACACTAGCACAACTTCTGAAAATAGTCCTTGATCAACTCTGCTTGGAGGAGGATTGTTCAATAATATCTGCACACAGCCCTCTCTCCAGCTGCAATCAAAATACATTTTGTTTTCAAATTCTGTTTTCCCTTCCAAGAGAAAATACATGCTGTATTCCAGTAAAAGCTAAGACCAATCCATATGCTAGTCTTCATTATCTTCAACTCTTTCTATCATTTAGAGAAGTTCTGCCTTCTAGGTACCAATGGAACAGAGAAATATATTGTATACAACAAGAATGGGAAAAATCAATTCAATGTAAATACTGTGAATTTATACATATTGTGGATTTATTGTGGATCATCTTACTTGAATTCCCCGCTGAGAGTATTCCACAAGTGAACAGAACATTGATTTAGCAGCTGGAGGTTAGGTTGTTATTTTTGACAACCTGATTGTTTATTGTTAAAACATATGAATATTTAAAAATCAATTCCCCCCATCATCTTTATCATAGCTTCTTGGTGGGATTTTAAAAAAAGGAATTAATTTTGACAATGCGTTTCAATGTTTACATTCTATTTCCATCTTTTCTCATTCCAGTTTTTATGTCAACTTGAGCTGCTCCATTTTTCTGATGACATTAATCTCCTGAGAAAGTGAATTTTAGCACTGCATATTCACATGCTGTACAAAGCAAATACTGCACTTGCAGACAAAATATTCCCATCAAAGATATTTTCTGCCACTGTTAGGCAACAAACAAGACTACAAAATGCATTATTGAACCAATAACAACTTATGGATATATTGTACATTCTCTCTTTTCTTGAAAAAATTGTTCGCTGTCAATCCAGGGTTGAGTTATTGATTTTCGGAAGGGAAAAAATAATGCTGAGGCAATATAATTAGGGTTTAGTAATCTACCTACTATTCTTACTCAATTCAATTACTATAGTCTACTAACAAATACATTAAAGGAAACCTCTTCTCACCAATCTGTGTTATCGTAATCTATTTTCTTCATTTCTCTTCCTAGTTCATACCACTATAAAAATAACCTATTGATTTTCTGTTATCTGTATTCAGTACATTGCTCTGACCTATTTTGCTTGCAATAAAACTTAACAAAGCATTACTGGTAATTTCATAAGGGAAAAGAAGGGAAAATGGTACAAAATAAAGGCTACTATGGGTGAGTGTGGATAAAATATGAATCAAAGGAACACACTGGGGAAGAACTGCAGATAAATAAAAACCAGCTCTAAACTAATGCCAGGCTGAATTGAGGGCTGTCAGGGGCTGGTAGATTCACACAAGTCAGGGTGACGCTGAACATGTGGGCAGTGTCACACTGAAGTGTGGATCTCTCTGACTACAACATCTGGAGGGCTATGTTCTCTCCAACATCTTTATCCTTGCGCTATGGGACGTGGTCCCCTTGTATGGTTACAGTTCTGAGTTAAGAAGTTTCAATAAAGTTGTGGCCCTTTCTCCCAAAAGTTGTCTCGCCTCTTTATTGCTGGGCCGGGGGGGGAGCATTACCAGTAATTTCATAAGGGAAAATAAGGGAAAATGGTGCAAAATGAAGGCTACTATGGGTGAGTTTGGACGAAATATGAATCAAAGAACACACTGGGGAAGAACTGCAGGTAAATAAAAACCAGGACCTGCACTTCTGAAGCTGAAGCATTAAGTAAATAAGGTCGATCATCAATCCAACTGCCCCACCTGGCCCTCCAGTGAAATATTTACAGTAACATTATCCCAAGCAGACTGCCTTGACAAACAGAAGGTAAAATGAAGCTACACACCTTATGCTGCATCCTCTATTATACGATGCAACCAGCCTGCCCTAGATTATCTTACTGCAAGTACAGTGCAAGCAAGCATGATGGAATATCCTTTGCTGGTTTGTGTTCAGTGAGATGACTAAGAATAAAAATGAACGTGTTAAGCACACTTTTGCAATATATCAGTTTGCAATCGTTACCCTAACAAGGGTATTTCATTTTCTGTAATTTCTCTCTCTCTCTCTCTCTCTCTCTCTCTCTCTCTGTGTTTGGTCTAATCTGTTGAAAGAACTGAGAACCTCAGCAGAAAGTGCCAGTGTTTCCATGTAAACCTGGTCACATCTCATTTTTCAAGTGACCAAGCTTTAGAGTATCAATATCGGTTTTGCTTAAGTAAATACAATATCCATTTGCATGGGCAAATTTTGGACTGGGCCATGGCAAATTTACCCTAATTTTGCCTGCAGCGTGGTGTATGAGTAGCCAACTGTTATTGGAGAAACTGCCTAATTTTCTGGTTCATTTGACTGTACCAATAGCCAGATGGTACGTTTTTGTTTGTTTGTTTGTTTTTAAATGATAAACTGACACTGCTATAGCATAATCACTAGTTAGGAACAAGTAAAATCCTAAATTTCATCCACGTAAAGGTATTAAACTAAACCTTGTGACTACATTCTGATTCAATTATCTTTAATCTCTGCTGAGTAACAGAGAATGGAATTAAAACAGAAACATGTAACTTTGCCATTCACTTCATGGTGGACGAAGTGTGTGTGTGTGTGTGTGTGTGTGTGTGTGTGTGTGTGTGTGTGTGTGAGAGAGAGAGAGAGAGAGAGAGAGAGAGAGAGAGAGAATGCGCACGCACACAAACACATACAAATATACACACCCATTTTAAAGAGGTGCAGCCAAACTATTGACTGTGCCCAGTTTATAAGGAACATATTATAAGGGTCATGTTTACTGCATGTACCTAGCTTTCAATCTACTGGCAGGTCAACATTTTATTTCTCAGGCTGGCTGCTCAACCTGCCATTAAACTGTTATTCTGAGTCAGGTTGGCTGGGATTCAAGACTGAACCTATTGTTAAAAGAAAGTAAGGTAAACAATCTTAAGCAGTAAGTTTCATAAAAAGGGAAGCAAACTGATTGTTACTTTGTTCATCGTGCAGTAATTGTTTATTAATTGTTATAAGAAAAACAGGTATGCCCTAGGGCAGTGTTGGCGAACCAATGGCACGAGTGCCAAAACGTGGCACTCGGAGCCCTTTATGTGGGTGGTGAAGGTACAGGTATTAGGAAGAAGGACACATGCACCTACCTAACTACCAACCATACATAATGTTACAAACAACGAGCCAAGAAGGAAAAACAAGGAGAGATGGCAACTCCTAATTCAGTATTTAAACTCAGACTTTCAAAAGTTAAGGCTTCAAAATCCTGAGCCTGGACAGATGAGTTTTGAAAAGACTCCAATCAATAACCTGATGGAGAGTAAAACTGGGAAAATAATAACAATAACAGTAGAACTGCTGAGTTGGAAAGGCCATGTGGATCATTTGCTGATATGCCTTATCTTTTATTTTCTATTTCTTCTAATTAATTTCTACCCCTTTTATGAAGATGTTTGTGCATGTTGGTATTGTCTTAGACAGAATGAACTGTCTTATTTAAATAGCTTAAAATCTTTTATTACATGCAATTCAAATCATGTGCCATAGACATCCCAAACCTATTCTCATTAAGCCTGTTTCAGGCACCCAGAAAAGCTTTCATCCATCCTGACAAATGGTTCCTCAGCCAACTGGCTCAGTATTTGATTGTATTGGATTTTTAAAATTCTTTATCTAATCTCTATTATCTATTTTTTCTCACTTTATACTTTTTGTGCACCTACCCTTCTTGCTTGTTCTTTATATTAGGAGTTGTGCAACAAGTAAATTTCCCTGATATGGGATTAATAAAGATTTATCTTATCTTATTTCTTTTCAGTCCAGGTTACTTATGAAGCAAAGGTCACTTTAAATCCTCATGTTCTCAAATGATTTAAGATATGTATGTGGGGGAGACAGCTAATTAATTCTATTTGGTTTGGGGAGCAGAAATTCTTCCCTTGTTTCTCTTGAGCTTCCTTCCAAAAATACAGTGCAAAGTATCAGCCAGGAACAGAGAATGAGAAAGACTTTCAAGGAGAAATACGCCAGAAATAGAACCCCTGGCCCTGTGCTCTTCCGGTTGTTTGCTCTCTTGCTTAAACCACTAAGCAACACTTCTTTTCATGCCTAGCAATTCACACTTTAAAAAACTTGGCCTGGAGTGACTCCAAGCCCATTGTGTTCCTGCTTTCCTTTCTTCACCTACTTGTACCAAGCTTGTTGTAATTCAATGCAAACACAGGGCAGGCAACTGGAGTCGCAGTGGGAAATTCTCTGTAATGAAATCTCTTCATGAAGTTTCTCTGTTTTACTGGAGGAGTGCAAATGGGCAGTGTGATTTATAACATTAAAATGAAGCCAGTGTCCAGTTGCCTGGATGCTGTGCTAGACTACTAAGGAATGGCAATCTTCTAATTATGAGAAATGTATGCAAGGTGGGGAAACATTAAAAAATGCTTTGTTTCCAGTTGTTAACTATTACATTTCTTTGCTTCAGCTTTGCTGCCTTGAAAGCTTGACCACACCATCTGCTTGTCGCCAATCCACAGCCCAACATGAGGCTTGGAGATGTTTTCAGACCCAAGGACCACTACCATGGACAAAAGGACCTCAGATGGTAAGGAAGGTGTTCCAGTCTCCTAATCATTCTGGTTGCCCTCCTCTGCACTTTTTCCATTTCCATAATATCCTTCTGAAGGTATGGTGAACAGAACTGTACACAATACTACAGATGGGGCCTCAACATAGATTTATAAAGAGGCAAAATTGAAGTTCAAAATATAACCTCTTCAAGTGCTGATCTAACTTTACATTACATCAAAATAAAGAGAAATCTCAGTGGAGATCAGTGCTTCCATTAAAAACAGTAAAATATAAACAGAGGCAAGTATTTTATATTCAAGAAAAAACATGCCTCAGGTAGATTTATGAATTTACAAGTATTAGTAAATTGATGCCTGCAAGCAAGAATTTGGAATATGTTCAGATAATAACCTTTTATGCCTGTTAGACATTTTCTTAATAATTTGGCTGAACAAAACTATGTCCTTAAAGGCTAGTCTTGTATCTTCCTGCTTCTAAGCAAAAAATGCTGACCCCGAAGCCATCAAAACTGAATAACAAGTACATTCACCCACTCCCCAATCTCTTCTTCTTTGTACTCCTGTCATATTTTCTAGAATGTATAAGCTCACGCATCAACAGCTTCTCAAGCCTGGGGGCCATCTTCCTTTGCATCCCATTGGGAAGCTATTTTGTTCCTGCCCTCTTCAAAGAGGGGTGGCAGGACCAACATCTGGTCTGTTTGCTTTTAAAGAATGTTAATCCTCCCACATTTTCATGACGGTGCAAAGACTGTGTGCTTAGGCTTAGAACATGCAAACAGCCTTGCTGGAACAGGCCACAGCCCATTCAGTCCAGCATTGTGTCACACAGCAGCTCACCATTTGCTTCAGGGTATTCCCAAGCAGATGTCTTCACCTAATTACAATTCCCTGCAAATGGCATTAAGAGATATGTTGCCTATCTCTCCAACCCAGAGGTTGCCCTTAGGCATCCATAGTGATAGCCATTGATATATCCTTGTTCTCCATGAACTTGTCTAATCCTTTCTTAAAGCTGTCAAGGCTGACAACTGTCACCACATCTTCTGGCAGGGAATTCCATAGACTCGGTGATCATCTGGATGAAAAAGTACTTCCTCTTATTTGTTTGAGATCTAGCACCCAAATGTTTCATGGAGTGCCACCTAGTTCTAATGTTGTGTGATAGGGAAAATAGTTTTTCCTTATCTACTTTGTCCACACTGTGTTTGATTATAAACTTCAATCAGGTCACCTCTTAGGCTCCATCGTGAGAGGCCCAGCTGCTGCAGCCTCAGATGGCAAGGAAGGTGTTCAGTCCCCCCTAATTGTCTTTGTAAGAGTTAGAAAGGTCTGGAACAGGGAAGAAGAGGCAAGGAAATCACCTGAATCTGAACTTAACTCATATATTGTGTTTTATGTTTATTGTTATAATTATTACACAGAACACGGGAGAATCAAAGCAACGAACCACTGGCAACAAAAGTGGTACAGTGGACCCTCATATAACAAACAGTTTGTATAACATAAATCTGTACAACATAAAAAGTTCCAGAGATAGGGGAAATTTGGTTAACAGAATCGCCTATGGGGCGAATCCTTACAACATAAAAATGGTCGCAATTAGGGATTACTCCATTTTCAATGCATTCCTATAAGAAACTTGTACAAAAGGCAAATTTGCTTAACAGAATTTCACTTGGAACGAATTAATTCCTTTATACAAGGTACCACTGTATTTAAAATAAGGAAGCCCTCTTAAAGCAATATTTGAATAGAATTGCTTGAAACAGAGAAGCTGCAGTTCCAGTCCCACACCCATTCATTGCTTCCTCCACTTTTGTAGTATCCACAAGGAACCACACCTTCATTTCAGTGGGATCCACTGCTTTTTAAGCAGCAGATTGTTGAAACTGGCATTTCAGGAATTAAAAAAAAAAAGATCCAGAATCTGGAGAAAAGCCAGCAAACTTAATATAATATGAAAGTGGCAGCCCTGACCTGCGTGTGGGTAGACACCATTACAGTGGGTAGACACCATTATCATATCCACCGATTCATTAACCACTGATTCAGTTATCCACAGTTGGCAGAGGAAAATTAAATAAATAATTCAGCAGCCACAAAGCAAGCTACTGTCACAAACAGCAGCTGTAACACAAGCTACTGTCGTAAAACAGCAGCTGGAAAGCAAGCTACTGTCACAAAGAGCAGCAGGAAAGCAAGCTACTGTTGCAAAACAGTAGCAGTAAAGCATGTTGCTGTCACAAAACGGTAGCCATAAAGCAAACTATTGTTGCAAAACAGCAGCTGTATATCAAGCTACTGTCACAAAACAGCAGATTGCGGGGTGTTGGCATTCTTTCTTATCCGTGGATTTCATTATCCACGGGAAGGCCTGGAACCAATCCCCAGTGGATACCGGGGTCCTAATGTATTTAGCAAATGGGCACATGGAATAAGATGGGCAGCTGTTGCAAGGGTTACCAACTTTTCTACTAAGGCTCACATCGTATACCTTAGTTATCGCACACATGACAAACTGGGAGCCTTCTCAGTCTCTACATGGCATCTGGGCTTGTGGGAGCCTCACTCCTAGTAATCAAAATTGTTTCAGGCCCTGAACTCCTGCTGCCAGGAGATGTTCAATAAGAATCTGGAAGTTGAATTGTGGCAACTGTACTTCTTTTCTCATGGGATCGAAATGTTTTGCTACTCATCCAATTAGCTTCTTCAGTCTGAGAAAAGTTGGTGGGATCCAAGAAAAGAAGTCCAGTTGCCACACCTCAACTCCCAGATACCCTCACTTGGATGATCAAGAATCTCTACAGACATGCTCAATAAGAAAGCTTGCAGGCTACAATATGGGTTCCAGACCCCGCAATGCTCCTTAATCGCCACCCACCAACTCTCTCCCTAGGCTCATACTGAGCCAATGAACCCTGGTGCTAGCTGGAACAAACAAAAATCAGTGCCTAATGTTTAAAGCCATCTTAACACTTTTAAATTTTAGTTCTTTTACCTAATGCTGCTTGATTTGTTTTTGTGATCCTCTCTGTTCAGCAGTTCTCTGTGACTCCGCCCAGCACCCTGAAACCTAGCAATTCCCATGAAGATTACTGATCAGGAATTTCTAATCTCAACTCTATAATGCGAAAGTTCAAGGAAATCACATTTCAAACTAACTTTCCAAGACAGCCTGAAATGTGCATCTTGCAAGCTCTTTCAAATGGCAATCATACAAATGTGCCTGGACTATAAAGATAAAAGGGTTATGAATACATCTGAAGGGATTTTATGTAGAGAATTCAATGAATTATTTGTTACAGTTCCTTTGCAGGCACCTTGCAATTTCTCCTCTGAAAGCCAAATTCCTTGCAGGAATGCCCTGTGCAATTGACTTGGAGTCTGAATTACAAAAGCTGGCATTGCCAATTAAGATTTATGGCTATGCTCCAGTATTTAAAAAGCAGAGCAAAACTGAAATGTACTGGGCAGAGGGAGAAAGTAACGACATGCTTTTCAAAGCCCTCCGCCTTGAAAAATAATGTCAGTTTCAGATATTATTCAAGGAGAAGAATTGTTTATTGTTTCTGAAACAGTTATACCATTTCCACTGTCACTGTGAAATAAAGGAAAAGATTAAGATTTCAGTTGCAGAGGTATACGGTAACATCAGAACATCTAAACCGTTGTGCTCCCAAGCAGAACTTGTATGGCCTTTAAAGAATATGTCAAAGGCTTCAGCAAGTATGCACTTTGGCTTCACAATCACAAAGATGAGTGAAAATGCTACTATAGGACCAACTGCCTTTTTTTGAGATAACAATAACTGGACACACTTGAACCCATGATTTTTGTTTTTATACTTATCCAAAGGGTGGCATTGTACAGCCAGTGTCAAGACAAATTTTCCACTCACGCTGTCGGCATAATTTTGACTTTCTATATTTTGGTTACACAGACTTCAGTTTTTGCTATGTCATAGAACTCAACAATGAAAATGGTAACAATGATTAGAAAGTAATGCTACACTGATCATTTTTCCACTAAGAAATTTCACCTACTGTACTCTATTTCAAATATGGTAGAAGAGAAAATCCCTTTGAAAGGAATTTCAAAGGAGGAAACATTTGGGTGAAACTCTTGCGGTGATGTTCAGGATGATTGTGCTTCTTTTACTTATTAGGTAGTTAAGGACATGTGTGTAGGCATTAGAGATGGGCACGGAACGAACATTTTTTCGTTTCCGTTACCATTTGTCGTTTCCGTTATGCAACGAAACGACAAACAAAATTGTGATGAAAATGCAACGAAACGAACAGAACCATGAAAATTGTGGTCGTTACGTTTCGTTTCCGTTAATGGTGACGCGTAATGAAATGAGCTGTTTTAAATGTTAAAAAACGCCCTGGACATCCATAAAAACGCAGCGATAATTATTTATATTGTCTGATAATACCTACCAGGGGGGTTGGGGTCCTTAAAACGTTTGTTTTAGTCTTCTCCCATCACAATGTATTATTCTTTCCCCTTTAAAATGGATGTTGCCACCAGCCACAAAATGGAGGCAAGCCATGTGATGGGATCATGTTCAACCAATAGCATGCCCAGGTTGCAGACTGGGAGGGCCGGTCTGGCAGCCACAGAGGGCATAAAAAGCTCTGGCAGCCCCCATCCTCCTTGCAGTCTCTGGTGGGAGTTAGGGTGGGATTGCTGTCTCTGCTGCGACTCTAGCTTCAGTCCTGCAGCCTCCCTGTGTGTGTGTGTGCTGCGTACCTCTCGGTGAGTACCCTCCCTTGCCCCGCAGTGCAGTCACTCTGCGGCTGCCTTGCACCCTGGGCAACACCCACTGCTGCCTTTGCAGCCTCCCTGCATACCTAGTCTATACTGTGTCTCTGCCAGCATCCATTTTTTTTTAGTGTTTTCCCTCTGGTCTGGGGCGTTGGGGGATGCCTGCGCACAGAAATGCTTTAAAAAATCGCGCAAAAAGCTGGTAGAAACGACAAACGAAAAAACGAAAAACGGTAACGACATTTTTCAAAAATTCCACGACAAACGGAAATGAACCAAAACAGACCTCTCAACGACAAACGAAAAACCTTAACGCCATTTTTCTGTTTTGTGCCCATCTCTAGTAGGCATGCATTCAAGCGCACGCGCGCGCAAACACACACACATCCTGTCTTTCACTGTACAGTTATCTCTGGGGCAATCAGCAGACATCCCTACTGAGCTTTTTACATTTAAATTACACTCATAGGGGTTTAATTGAAGGATGCTCTATGGACACAAGTCCCCCATTCTGGCCAGACACGAGTACTCCTGATTTGATCTGCAGACCCACTTCAGAATGTGTCCTGATTCAATCTGGAATAATTAGTAAACATGCTTTTGCACTGAGGGAACCAAATATGGAGGCACAACATATCCTAAAGAAGGAAGTAACCTTTCCAAATTTCAGACACTTAACTTTAGAGGGTTGTGTACTAGACATGATTTTTAAAAAAACGAGTACGGTACACTGAAGCAATTTGGGGTTCATCCAATTTGATTTGTGTCCCAGACCTGAAACCATTTGTCAGTTCGCTTTGATTTGTTCCAAAACAGAGATGGGCAGAAACTGTCAGCTTTGCAGTTCAGGCTGGTTTTGTCTGACGGGTGCAAAGCTGGTTCCTCTTTTGGCACCCTGCCCCCTACAGTGGGTGCCAACTCAGAGGCCATACCCAGAGGAAGCAGGGCAGGGAAGACAAGAGTCCTACTTAGAATGGGTATTTGCACAAGATGGTGAGGTGCCAACTGCAGATGAGGTATGCATCTGTCGGATGAACTGGCAGGAATGGCCAAACTGGCAGTTTGTGCCCATCTTTACTCCAGAACCAAATCTAAATACAGCTGAAGTGATTAAATATAAGTATGGATCAGACTGGCATTTTTAGGAATTGATACACATCTGAGTTGTATACACAATCCTATCCCTCAGGTATTTCTCACAAGTCAGCTGAAAATACCCAGCATGGTGTAGTGGATCAAGTGATGATCTAGAGTTCAGGAGACCTGTGTTCAAATCATGGTTCATCCATGGAAGCTCAGTAGGGATGTGGATCTCGTAAAACCTCTCCTTAAATAGCTCATTTACCTTGAAAGCCCTATTAGGATCACTAGACGTCAGCCACGACTTGACGGTGCACAACAGCAAGAAGTCATTTTAAGGAGAAAGGCACATTTTTTTACAGAATAAACAGAAATAAACAAGTCAAGTAGAGGACTGGGGGGGGTCAAAGAATCTGCACAGTGCTTACAAGGTATCAACTACAAAAAATAAATAAAACAAATGCAGCATTCTTGACTGCACTGTGATGTTTCTATAAGAAAATACAAAGAAATTTTCTAATGCCCTGAGAATAAGGCAAAAAAAGAAAGCTTCTTTCATGGTAAATGAAGATTCAGGGAGATTGGAGGGCAAATTATCCGTTCTTCATAACTGCTTCAGGCCTTACAGGGAAGAAGTTTTATTGTAAACAAGTTCAGCCATGAGAAAATGAATGTTACTGTGATCCCTCCAAAAATGTAACACCACAATACCTGTAAAAAAGTACTAAGGCCTGAAGAATAAGAAATGCTACAAATTTCTCAAAAGCATTTTTCTATGATCTTCTGATATTTTTCTTTTCCTTGCTCTCCTATAAATAGAAGGACCATTTACAGAATTATTTCCAAATTTTGTCCAACATGTTTTAGTAACTGTCTCTTCATTGCTGCCACCGCTATAATCTAAAACAACATAGACAAAGGACACAGCAAAGGAATTAAAATGGTGTATAAGCTGTCAATACAGTTGCTGCTGCGACCATTCGCAGTACAGTGCAAAAAAGCATAAACAAACAAACAAAAAACAAGGGGGGGACAAAACTCTGCTATGACCATGGCAATCACCAATAATGACATTACTTTTGAGAAACGTAATGAGAAAAGCTTGAAAACATTATCCAAGCTTGAGAAAAGCTTGGAGAATTCCCCATGAAAAAAATAATGAACTTATTCACAGATAAGAGCTGCCTAGATGCCCTAAGCACATCCGATCTCTCCGGATGGCGGAAGCTAAGCAGGATCAGCCCTGGTTAGTACTTGGATGGGAGACCACCAGGAAATACCAGGTGCTGTAGGCGCCTGGAGTAGGAACTGGCAAACCACTCCAGTATTCCTGCCAAGAAAGCTCGATGGACATGGGGTCACGAAGAGTCGGTCACGACTGTAACGACACAACACACACACGCACACATTCACAGATAAATTGGATAATTCTGAAAGAACATTTTTGCACAAATATGAATAGTCTACTGAGCTGGAGAACCTGGATGTAGAGCGATGGGCCAGGGGGTTTGTTTCTTCACTGTGCCTCCCAGGAAAAGAACCAGTCTTAGGAAATCTGCATAGTTCTAGAGTTACAACAGAAGAAATGAATGGAAAATGATTTCTGAGTACTTTATATGTTGAAAAACTTGGCAAAGCCCACTGTAAGTCAGAATTCATTTGACAGTACATAATTACTACTCATTACTATATTTAAAAAAGCTGGGCTCATGAACTTTCTCAGTCTGTACAACAGGAAAGGAAATGAAATTTAATATTACTTATTTGTTTCAGGAAGTGGATTTGCCCACAAAAGCTGAGATTAATAAAACAGCAGTTTAGTCTTTAAAGTGCCACAACATTTTTGTCTCCTTCTTCCTCTCTATTTGACTCATTAATGTTCTTCCTTTTGGATGAATCTTTTTGTCTATATTATATACCTGGCTTGAAAACTAAATTTGTCTTGATTTTGTTCTGTGAAACATGTTTACACAATAGAAAGCCTTCCTACTGAGGATGACTGGATTGCAGTTTCACACTGATGTTTATTCAGACCTTTCCCTGTTTCAGAAAGTCTATGAGGTTTTTATGTATACTGATTGTTAGATGAGTTTTGCAGCACTCACTCCCCCCCACCCCAATAAGAAATGAATACAGTACATATTAACAAAGGGTCAGGGATATTTTTGAAAGTAAGATTTTAGGATTGAGTTTAAAGAGTTTTTCTTTTTATTTAACTCAGTCAAAGGGTCAGGGATATTTTTGAAAGTAAGATTTTAGGATTGAGTTTAAAGAGTTTTTCTTTTTATTTAACTCAGTCAAACAGTCGACTTTCTCTGCATACCATTTCTCAATCTACTACATACAAGATACCCACAAGGCTGACTTGTAACACACCTAGGAATTGCAAAATGTGTTAGAGATTAGAAGGTGCTGAAAAGCTGCTTGATGGCCCATAAAACCTGGAGGAGATAGCAAATCAACTGGGATGATCCCAGCAATAATGAAAGTAGGGGCGGTAAAATACATAATCTCTTAAAGCAAACCATCTTTTTAATGGTTTAAGACTCTTTAGCTCTGATCCTACTGGCTCCATATATGGAGAGACTGGATCAGTCTGTGGGTATCTAATCCTTTACTAGCCCAAATGGCATGTTTGAGTGCTAGGAAGGTAAGTGGCAGAGGCACAAGCAGTGACTGTCAAACAATGACTTGGTATTAGTTCAAGCCTAGTTCTTGCAATCCTCCCTATTTTACAGTTCAGCAGCTCAGTACAAAATCAGAAACTTTGGTGTGAGATAAATTGTGCCTAAAGCCACAGCACTCTACTTGCCTGTGACTAGAACAAATCAAAGTTGCACCCTGTTGTTCAGGAGATGCACATTCACAATGTGTCATTGGGAAATGGATTATTCCTTTGATTCATAATGGTTCCGAGTTCCGCTTCTAAGTATTTTTCTTTCCCTTGAACATGAAAGCAAGTAACTTTAGTATGGTCCCCTCAGATTTCGGAACAGAGACCACATTTTTGTTTTCTTTAATCTGTGACTGTTTTGCCAAGATGGTATCAAAGAAATGGTATGCAGAGAAAGTCGACACCCACGCACCCCTCCCATTGAGCACCAGAAAAAGATCCTCTCAACTAAATGGATTTCAAAGCAGTGAAACTCCCCCTGTCCCTAATAGAATTTATCATCCATTGCATATTGGACATCTCTGCCATGCAGTTTATAGCTCTGTAGAAAAACATGGCAACAACAGTTTAACAAAGGACAAACCAGAAAAAGAAAATAGCAGCTAGAGTCATAAGCATATATTGGAGATCTCTCATTCACATTATTTGGGGGTCAATTTGTCTTTAAAATGGCTTAAAATGACAGTGAAAATGGGCATGCAGAGAAGTTGGAGACTGCAGTCTAAATATAATTGCTAGTTCTAACTACCGTTAATGTATTGACTTAATGGGGCTTTCAAGAACAGGTTCCATTCATTCAATGAATATTTGTAATATTTTGCAATATTTTTGTATCTGTATTTTGTGATGTTTTAAACCATGCAGAGTGGTTTTCTGCCAGATAGGTGGTAAGTAAGTAAGTAAGTAAGTAAGTAAGTAAGTAAGTAAGTAAGTAAGTAAGTAAGTAAGTCTATTTGAGATAGGTGCAGTTATCCTAATAACTAGATTTAGACTTAAAAGCCTAATAACTGGATTTAGACATATATTCCAATGTACAGTAGGACCACAGTATTTGCAGTGGATCAGTTCCGGGATCCCCACTGATAGCAAAATCTGTGGATAAGAGCAAACACTCTTAACAGATCAGATGTTTAACTGAGAACTGCAATGCTTCTGGTCGCCGCCCATGACCCGAATGGGAAGTTCAATGGCTGGTTGGTCAGGCAGGTCCTTAAAGTCCCAATCCCACTCCTCTGGAGGGTGGGTGTCCAGCGGCAGTGGTTAAGTTTCCTCCCCCCCCCCACTGCTCGGCTCAGGCCTCACCTGCACCTGCGGATCACCAAGCGAGGATAACTGAATCTACGGTTGGTGAATTAGCGGATGTGGGGGTCTTACTGTACTTAAACAAGAGGCACGCCACAATGAACATCTGAATGCAATCTAAAATGTGTGTACCATTCCAGGCACCGCTAAGGGATGCATGCACAGTAAACAACTCTAGAAACAGATCTTCCAGTTGGTGTGTTACGGCACTGCACTGGAAAGATACCATGCAGATAGTCTCTTCATTGTGTCTGCAACAAACAGGTCTCCTTTGGCATAAGCAGGGATAGACTTCAATGACTACCTTCCATACACTACTTTTGCAGCCCCTAGTTTTCTACCTCCATCTGATTACATGTGAAAACTAACAGTTCAATAATGGCTGTTTCCTTTTTTTTGGTAGTCACATCAATGAAGGCAACGTTACAAATAGTAAACTAACCCTCCCCTATTCATTAGCCTGCTGTAATAAAACTAACAGTTTTGTTGCATATTTTATTTGGAAGAAGTTTTCACCATAGTTTGCTCAAGGATCCTTGAAGTTCTAGGCAGGAACAAGGAGGACGTCAGGTTTTCATAACTAAAACTGTTGAGATTCTTAAGTTGCATCCACTGGGAGATCCCTTCAAGGTATGCAGGCTCATGACTTTAGCAGACATGGAAACATTTTTGTTTATTTATGGAAAGGAAGTTGGAACTGGGAAAGACGATCACTTGGACTTTAGTTACTATCCACTCCTAAATCAGAGAGAAAAAACACATGGAGGAGAGATAGTTTCACAAGACGAGGTTCATCTTTGCCAGTGAAAAAATTGTAAAGGAGTTTTCGGAAAGGTCAGACTATTCATTCTGCCATTTGGAAAATGAAATGTTTTAAAGATTTGGGTGAAGGCCAAAGCTATCTATATTGACTTCTGAAAATCAGCAAACGGAATAAGGAGAATCTCAGCTCTCATAATTGCAAATGAAAGGAATGTGCAGGTTCTCCTTCTGGACAGTCTAGAAAAAACAGTGCTGTAAAACACTGCCGGATCTTTGCATTAAAGGTTAAGAATGAAATGCTTCTAATATTAACGCTATTAACGTTATCATTCTGACATTTATCAAGCATAAGATGAAACTTGTTATCTCATTTGAAAATGAAACAATCAGGTCTCACACCACTGTCCCAGTGGAAAACCTATTTAAGCAACACAATTTGGCCTCTAGATGATTGCACAATTTAGGTTTACAAAGAATATGTGGTGAACCACAATCATTAAAGAAAAGGCAAGCAATTCCCAAGGTGTTTCCCTCACCAAGTGCTGAAGAGTTATGCACAGAAATAAAACTGTACATCAAATATCAAGCACAGCCCAGTCCAATCACTCAATATGGTGCATTAATTTAAACAGTGAATATGTGGGGGAAAGCCTTCAAATCAAGGAATCTGTTTAATCTGCAATCCATTTCCATTTCTGAAGCAGAACAGAGAGAGAGAGTCAGTCAAGGTATGAGGAAAGCTTTCACACAGTCCCGAGCTAACCTATGGAATTCACTGCCAAGAGAAAGTATGGAGGTTGACATTTCAAACAACCTAAGAAGAGGATTAGGTAAATTCGTGGACATTAAGGCCGTCAAGGTTCACTAGTCAGGATACAGTATGTCTTTAGTCTGATACAACACTGTTCCTATGTTCTTGAGCAGGCCCACAACTAGGGTCTTGTGTTACCAGGGGCAATCATGGATTCTTCGTGCTCCCCAGCAGGAGGGACGCAGAACAGTACAGAGTACAAATACTTTTTTGTATTATGCTGCACATGCCCTGACTGGCCCCCTAGTAGTGGCCCTGCTCTTGCATGTGAAACAATCCAACTGCTCAGATTTAAGCTTGCATACATTCATAATTCTCAAAACTCCAAGACTCCCAGCTCCAGAAGTCACCTACCAAGAACCCACCAGCAGACTTTGGGGATTGGGAAAGGAGAACGAAAAAAGCAAAATTGACATCTTCCAATGATCTGCTTCACCAGAAGTATTTTGTTTGGGAAGCAGAATGGAACACCACCTCAATGTATTCTCAAAGGCATTCACGGCTGGGATCTGATAGCTGTTGTGAGTTTTTTGGGCTGTTTGGTTGTGTCCTGAAAGTTTTTCTTCCTGAGGTTTCACCAGACTCTGTGGCTGGCATCATCAGAGGGTAAGGAGCTCAGTTTATAAATTCATACACGGTGTGGACAAAGTAGATAAGGAAAAACTGTTTTCCCCTATCACACAACGCTAGAACTAAGGGGCACTCCATGAAACTTTTGGGTGCTAAATCTCAAACAAATAAGAGAAAGTACTTTTTCACCCAGAGGTTCACTGGTCTCTGGAACCCCCTGCCAGAAGAAGTGGTGACAGCTTTCAGCCTTGACAGCTTTAAGGAAGAATTGGACAAGTTCATGGAGAACAAGGGTATCAATGGCTATCATTATGGATGCCTAAGGACAACCTCCGGGTTGGAAAGATAGGCACGCTATCTCTCAATGTCATTTGCAGGGAATTGTAATTAGGTGAAGACATCTGCTTGGGAATACCCTGAAGCAAATGGTGAGCAGAATATTGGACTGGATGGGCTGTGGCCTGTTTCAGAAGGCTGTTCTTATAACCTCTTCTTTCTCCTTTCTGAGTTCCTGAAGTCTGCCTGAGGAGTTCTAGGTGACTTCTGGTGCTTAGAGTCTTGAATAATAATAAAAAAATCCTTTCCCTGCTACATGAACTAGAAATTAAAAAATGCACTCTTTCTAAATAGCTTTTATTTTGCATTTTATAGTTACTGGGTCCCTTCCTAGCTGGAAGGTTGCCTCATTCCCATGTGGCTTACAAGCCTCAGAGGTGTTGCATCAGCATACCTGGCAAAGAAAGGAAGGAAAAATATATCCTCCATCTGGACATGTCTTTAAAAATATTATATTTTTTTGCTTCTCTTAGGCTTGAAGGAAATGCCTGGGAGCCAATACACATTTAGGAAGTCCAACTACCACTTCATTTAATTGAATCCCAGAAGAATCCTTTAAAATGGATGATTCGGCTTTCTAAAGCCTCAACTTTGGACTGGCTAAACTGTTGTGGTAGCTGCAGTATTTGCATTTGGTGAGACCAAATGTTATTGTGCTGAACATATTATTGTGGTGCAAAAAATAATAATAATTTGAAGGAGGAAAGAAAAATATCTAATTTCTTTAGTAAATACATGTTGCTGCATTCCAAAAATGACTGGTATTTGTGTCCATGAAATAGACCAGCTTCATGCTTTCTTATTTCACTTCAACTCATTGCCCAAAATACAACTGTTGGCCTGATAACAACCACCTATTTATTAGTCACCTGATAACAAAACTGCATGCTACTATGCTATCAAAATAATCAAGTTACAAGGGATTTGATGGCTCAAATGATTGGTAACTGGTTACAGGACCTTAGATGTCAGTGGACAGTTTTTAATCTAGTTCATGTTAATAACCACAATCCACATATTATTACTTTTCCCTCCTAGTTTTTTCATGGCTTCTGTGAGGAGTAGGAATACTACTCCTCAGTTTTTTTCCACAGAAGAGAACCACAACTGCAACCAAAGATGTAATCAGAGATGTAAGCAAAGTGGAGAAAATTTCTATGGTGAGCAGCAGAAGACAATCAAGTTTGTGACAATTAAAACTATACAGAGAAGAATAAGATTCTTCGATTATTCTTCACAGCTAGAACACGGAGGGCTATTGAACATGAGATTGTAATTATTGATGTGGTTCCCATTTGGCCATTGCACAGACAGATGAAATGGATGTTGTACTAAAACAAAGGTGTTGAATCATCAGACTAAAAGCATATTCTGATGCATGGAGATTTCCCTTCTGACCTATAGAAGCTGGCAAGCAAGTTCTGCAGGCAGGCAGCCCCTGTACATCCATCCGTAAGCTCCATTCCTGCTTCTCTTCCATGCTTCTTCTTCCCATTCTTCTTCCCATTCTCCCTCAGACAGGGAGGGAAGCCAGGCTCCTCCCCTACTTGTCTTTTTTTCTGTTTGAAACAGACTTGGAGCTTTTAATGGACAGGCATTGTGTTTCTTTATTGATTTGCTATTAAAAAGCTTAATGATTCTGTATATTTTTATATTAAAATTGCTTTCTAATATTAACACATTGGCCAATATCCTATAGCTGTGCAACATGAGTGATGCTGAAGTTGCTGCTGAGTGAAGAGTTGCCTTTTTAATTTCACAGTTCATGTCGCCTGCACAAATTTTACAAAGTTCTTTACGCCTCAACATTGAATAAATAGGCTTTTTAAAAAAACGGGCAGCAGTCTGCCATTGCTAGTGATGCCATTCCTAACAGGACAGTTGAAGCTATGCAACAGGATACTGGCCAATGCTGAATACTGTAACTGGTTCAATTATTTTTAACCTTATAACTTCTTGTTTGTTATAATATCTTTCTTTTTTATTGATAGCATTTTTAATCATTCTCCTGCCTTGAGCCTCTGTTTGGGACAACACTTTTTGACTACGGCTTCCTCTCTCCTACTACTTCCTTGCTTCCAGCTGCGGTTTTTGTTCCTACTTAGCTCTCCTGGTACTCCTTTACCAGGAGAGGAAGAAGGAATTTAGTATTAACAGCTAGTCCTTTACACCATTACTGGTCTCTCTCTCCACCACCCCTTCTTTATGGCGTAAAAAAGACATGTGCGGTAGTGACTAGGGGACTGCAGTGGGAATGGAGGCTCCTGGGTGCTCAGCAACAGACAACAAACTGCTAGATATTTAATTCAATTATTTTACTTCCAGGCAGAGATTGGTGCCTATAAATTTTTTTTGTCTCATGTGGCTGACTTTGGGCGTCATATACTTTGACATGATTAAGTGTATAGGAAACAGCATTTTGGTTTTCTGTCTCAGGTAGTTGTGGTAATTGGGGCATTGCAGAGGCTTGTTTCTGGCAGATGACTCACTATGGCAACCGCACATGCCAGGGTCCTTCATAAAGTGGAGGGAACACCCGAGCATTTTGACATACTAGGTAGGGGTTTCATCAGTCACTGATGCTGCTGCTAGCAGTGAAGGTGGTACTTCTCAGGGTGACAGTCCTTAACGTTGCGCAGACGGCAAGAAGAATGCCAGCCCAGTGTTATTCATAATATCAATGTCTATCATGCATATCTGATATACTGAAAACCCTGATGTCACTTTCACTGTGTTTCTCCAAGTGCCACAAACTTTAAAAAAAAATCTTTTTTTCCTGATATGCTTGTAGAGACTAAAACCGCTACCTCCTCATCTAAAACACATTTTCCCTCCCAGCCCTTGCTTTATATCAGATTGTGAGTCTTTGTATTACATCCCCTACTCTGGGTCTAGGGGAAGAGCACACGTATTGCAGTAAGCAATTAAAAGGGCAACACCGAAGGGCATCAAGCAATATTTGAATGGCCCTCAACATGCCTTGCTTCTGACTGGCAGCCATTTATAAAATAGGTTCAAATTAACCTCCTTGCACAGTTGCCCTGGAGCAAATGTATGATTTGCTCTAGGGCTATAAGTGATAGCACAACCACTGGGACAACATGATTATCACATTAAGCTTTTGAATGTCTGAACAGCAAAAAATTAAATAAATAAATAAATAAATAAATAAATAA
The DNA here is from genome assembly GCA_029282475.1 of Phrynocephalus forsythii. NCBI lineage: Eukaryota > Metazoa > Chordata > Lepidosauria > Squamata > Agamidae > Phrynocephalus > Phrynocephalus forsythii. The sequence goes on along the minus strand of JAPFRF010000001.1, from coordinate 176,210,105 downwards.
ATAAATAAATAAATAAATAAATAAATAGACATAATGCACTGCAGTGATGACTTTGACCTGAGTAGCCTCTATCTAAGCCAAAAGAAAAGAGGAGGGACATTTTAATAGTAAGAATGTACGTGATAATACTGCTTTGAAAATCAGGGCAAGAAAAGAGAAATCTCAGCATGTTTGTTTTCACTTCTGACAAACAAAATAAAGAGCAGAACAACCTGTATGAAAGAAATGAGTCAGAATCACTGCTAAATGTCCATTAGATGGAATTGGTCTGGGCAGTGATTTCTCAGTATTTTACATTTCCCTTATTTCACCTGCTGAATTTCTTTCCCTGCAGTAAGTGTACTGTTAAACAAAATGGATCCAATTCAGAAGTGAAGTATCTTTTAGCAGCCTAAGCTATTTGAAATTCCCTACTGGCCTTTCTGCAGCTTCATGTTCCCTGTGTTAGAATACCCTGGCCGGCTGTGACCCAGCACAAGTTAGGTAACAGGAAATTATTTCAAAGTGGTACGATATAGCACTGTTTTTACATTAGAAAAAAATAAACTGTAGTCAAAAAACATCTGGAAAGGATATGGAGTTGGGTACATCTTAGGCCCCATTCAACCATAATAATGTCAGTCTAATAAACCATGATTTATCAGATCAGGAACAATTCTGTGTTTTTCTTTCACTCCCGCTATTGTGTGTTCATGCTTTAGGACTGGTATCTTGGCTTATTAAATGTCTGTTCCCTAAAATGTCAAAAACAGGAAACAGCACATTAGAGCTGTTCACAAGTCAGGGAATATAACTAATATAACTATATACAGTCTCATACACTGCGTATCAAGGTTACTTTTTCCTGACTCTCATTCCTGCAAACTAGTTTGGACCTTGAAAAGTTACTTCTAAAAAAAGAATTACCCACACTTACATTTCAAAAGCTGCACTCATGAAAATTATCAGAAGGAACTCCTTACTTCCTCATAATTTGGAATAACATAGTTCTACTTAGTTACATCCTGAATAACATCAGAATGTTAGAAGTCATTCGCTTGTTGGGGTAAAACTTCCAGAAATAGTGATCCATTACTTCAGAAACTATAAAATAACTATGGCTTAATTACAATATGAAATAAATGGCATCATCTCTTATATTATTGTCATGAAACTTATGTCACTGATCTTATTAGTATTGAAGTTTGTACTGTATACTTTTCCTGGCAAATCTAGTGTTCTTTCCCTTTAAGAAATAAATCATATAAAGAGAAAGAAAAAGATGACTGAACAATTGTTAAATATGGAAACAATGCGATCAATGCTCTTCATATCTAAAAGTCCACTCAAAATCAAGTCATCAATGATTTCAGGGTTAATTTCAGTTGTCCAAAATAAGCAATTTGCATAAAAATCTTCAAGTCAACACTAGCAGAAAATATCTCATCCTCCTGCAGGTGTAAGGGTGAAGTTTTTAAAATTTTCCTTTCATTGCAAGTACAGTACTATACTTGTACTTCTAGAGCACACGATAATTGAAGAATCCTTTCAGAATTTAATGATGGTTCAAATACCTCTGTTGCTTGTGTAAGGTTTATTTAACTTGACACAGTATTGCAGCTGATTACAGAGATACTGGGGTACAGATTAGCTGTGAGCTGGGTCATGTGACCAATTGTACAGCTGAGGCAAGCTCTGGCAACTTGTCAATTAGCTGCAGTTTGCTGTGGTGAGTTACACAAGTCTTATGCAAATGTAGAGAAAACCCTGGCCAATTCCTTTTATACAACAGGTATATTGTCTCACAGATCCTTCACTATATGTCATCTTCCTCTTATTGAGTTTTTCAGAAATTTCAAATGGATGCCAAGTTAAATTGATTAATCAGCTAAAGTGGGAAATAATTAATGAACCAAACATACGTTAAACACTTGACAACCTTAAAAGCTAACCATTTATTTCAGTGACATAGGTTGATGAAAATAGGGTCCATGCTTCCTTTAACAGATGTGCCGAGGAAATTTCAACAGGTATAGCCTGCCTTAAAACCTGCTGAAATGACCCTTTCCAAACAGCGAGAGAATGGTAAATATATGATTAAAACAGATGTCCTAGCTCCTGGTTCACAGACCATAAGTACTGTATTCTTAAAATGTAGCACAGCTGTTAAGATTTCTGTAGGAATATAAAATGCACTATAATGAAATAACTCATTTGTGTTTTTCTTTCTTTTATTTTTTTTACCATCTTGTATATGTTGCTTGGCATACTACTACCAAGAGATTAGCTTGGCAGAGTGCTTAAATGTTTGCTGTAAGGATTACTGGTCACATGCTGCCAGTATTTATTTATGGTCATTACAAGTCTTCTAGTCCAGTAACTAAGCACCAGAACATACTGAAGACAGGTGGACTTTTCTACTTTATGAATGAAGTGGCAGTGATTTTGTGAATGGAGAAGCAGGTGACCCGTCTGGCTAATAGGGCAATGAGGTCAAGCTCCTTAGCAACTCTCTAAGAGCATTATGATAGCAAAGGCAGCTGTAGCAGTCAAGGTTACTGGGATTTTGTACTGGTAGCAAGACAGCTAAAACTACATTAGCCTGCATTTGGCATTCTGTACTAGAAGTTCAGCTAAATATTGCAGAGTGAAGGAAGGTGTCGATAGATGCATCTAGCAGGTATTTCAGTTGGTGGGAATCTCATCTCGTTCCACATAGGACATCAAAAACATGCTTTGTAGCTGCAACTGTGAATTCAAAACCAGTCTTGGCTTTTTGTACACTTAGTTTAATACATCAATTGAAACACTGCATTTCATTTTAAAAATAGTTTCTATTCCCAAAAATCTACCCTACATGAAAAAGTTTTACATATAAAAGATATAATAGGTTCAGAAGTGGCTTTAAGATGATGGCTTGAGGAACCATGCAACAAATAAGATAAGTATGGATGCACGAGCAAGATGGACAGCTGCTTAAAACTCTTGTTTTCTTTTTAAACATCTACAGAGAATTCAAGAATTTATTTCTGAAACCTAGCAATTTTACAGTTGGCCTTTCCTAGTGAATGGCACCGTTCTTTATCATTGAGTTCTATGAGGTCCAGAAATCTCTCTATCCCTCTGGCTTGAATCAGGTGTTTTCTCGATTGGATACCTGTATGTTCTCCTTTGCACATTTAGGATCAGAAAGAAACTGGGAGGGCTTCCCTCCATCACATGCAAAAGAGACAGTTCAAGCACACACAACATTGTGGAGAGAAGTACTGCAGCATCATTAATGCAGTGTACGAACTGAACTCTCTACTAAGCTAGCCTGTGAGACAATCAGGATATATGCGACAGATGGATGGACAAATCTGTCAACATTAATTTCTTCCAACATCTGATTTTTGTAAATTTCCTATACACTGGTCAAAATGGGACTGAACCTGAATTTCCAGGCATCAATAATCTGATATACCATTGGGTGAGGGAAATCTAAGCGGCAGAGTGTGAGCTGCGTCAGATTCAAACAGGGTTCTCCCAGTATTTTTTCCCGAGAGGGAGAAACCAATCTTTGATTATCTTTCTCCTTCCTTATGCCACATCTGCTTCCAGAATTCCTAGCCTTCCAGGTACTGCAATTTCACTTCCATCAACGTCTGCTAGCTACTTCCACTGACTAGCATCAGCTCTTCAGGACATCAGACAGGTTCTCAGAGCTCATGAAGAATTGATTGACTTTCCCAGAAACTCTTGTTTTCCTCTGCTGCAGCTTTACTAGGACACAAAAGTTGTATCAGGTGTTTTGGGAATGTGGGGGAGCCCCCACCAATACTTTCTGCAGTATCCAATATAGCTTTTCAGGCACCGTGGAGACTGGAACAAGTAGACACCAACCCAACTGCACCAGCCAAATTATATTCTTATCGATCTGGCTTCTGCAATGGGAAGATCATATTCCTGGGAAACAGGTCAGGCCATTTTCTAGCCTCATAATTTTAGTTTCAGTGGTGAAAGACCTTCCTTCATATTGCTACCCTACTGAAGGTGTGCCCACAGAATCAGGTTTTGAGAAGACAGAGAAATCTAGCAGCTTCACCTTTGCCTGTGTAATCCCTGATTAAACCTAAAGTTCTGTCCATTTCAAATATTCAGCTGATTGGCATGTTCTTTAAAACAACAGCAAGCCAAAAACAAAATTCTGGTTTGTGACAGTCAAATTCAGTAAAAAGAACTGTTTCCCAAATGCACAGGGCCATGTTCCCCTTACCTGCCATGTAACTATAACTGATGAAAAGCCTAGGAAAAATAAAAAGGAATGGCAACCCTAATTCACTACTAACTTGGTTGCATACCTAGGGTTTGAATGACCCTGTATTCTAGGAGCTAAATAAATCTGGGTAAAACAAACCTGTTGCTTAATATTTCTTGCAACCAAAAGAAAGTAGTTATAGGAACACAATCATATGTAACTAGTTACTTTTGAGGTAATATGAATAAATTACATTTCAAGGTGTAACAAATACCTTCTTGTTGTAGTTTTTGCCTGATCTGTCAGTACTTCCTAGTTAGTTTCTAAGCATAGGTTAAAGCATTTTTAGAGATATTTTGAATAAGATTTTTTTGGACGTTTTATGGCATTCTGTCACCTGTCCTATGGAACAAAGGAACTAACCATTTTCTTGCAGTTTTTTTTTAAGCTGTAGGATTGGATTGGACCACAAGAGAGAATGAGAGATATTTCCCTATAATTGGAAATATCTCTCATTCTAGTAATCACTATGGGTTTTTTTTTTTTTTTGCATGCTGCCTAAGACAAGGCAAAGTATTAAGTACACACAATAAAGTAAATCAGTTTTGAGAATGGATCAACAATAATGATGTATGTAATCTGGCACAAAGAAACGAGCAAACCAATGAGTTCCTTTTTCAAAAAGTGACATCCCAATACTGATTTTTTTTAGTCTTAAATATTAGTCTTTTCCATCCCACAAATTTTCTAATGGGCAAGTTTAAGAAAATTCCTATCAGAAAGATACTTACAAAATAAAACCTTCCTTGGTTAGATCCCAGAAAATTTACACACAAACACTGCTAGATATTATTCTATAAAAGACACTGAAAGGGTTAAAGCAATAATATTAACATCACAGTCTGCTTATAGCAGGAGCTTTCAAAAACATTGTGGCTTCCACTGCCAAAAGTGATGGCACAGGGGAGACTGATATTATAACAGCATGATTCTCTGTCAAAGCCTGTCACCTTCTGTTCCGGAGCCTCGCTAATGCACAAAGGCGAGATGCCCAGTTTAGAAAAGGGATGTTTTTCAACCGTTAACATGGTGACTGCTAATACAGATACTAATGCATGACAATTTCCCTGCCAATTCTCACTGTGCAGGTACCAGAAATGCCGAGCCCCTAAGGCCCAAATACAATATCATTGCTATGTGGGAATGTAGTTACATTGGAAAAATTCTATTTCTCAAATAAATTACTAGTTTAAGGCAGTGGTGGGTCCCCTTTTTTCCCTCGGGAGGCATATTCTTCAGATAATTATTTGCCAGGATCTGTGGGTTGGGAACTTTTGGATCTGAAACCAGAGGAAATGGAAATGAATCCATTGTCTCCCTCTCCCTCTCCACACAGTGGGTTTCTGAGGAGATGGCAGATCAGTCATAGAGAGGACTGAACTTATCAACATAGGGACAGTAGGGTGAAGTCGTTACAGTGCTGGGCAAGGGCTTGGAAGATCCAGGTCCAAGCCCCATTGAACCATGAAATACACTGGGTGACAGTGGGTGTATCACCTTCACCTTAGCCCTACAACACAGGGTTATTGTCAAGAATGAGAGGGGGAGCCTAGCTATGTGTGCTCTCTTGAACTCACTGGAAACTGTTTTCAGGAAAGGTAAGAAATATGTTATAGGTAGAATGGCTCGCCATTTCAAACCAGTGTATCTCCTCTGAACTCTAGCAATGATACACATTTGTGTTGTAATGTCCTTCCAGGAAAACACAAATAAAAGCCTCAGCTTAAAAATACAAAAACAACAGATGACCTGCAAATTGCCTTAATATGTTAATGTGGTTTTATGAAGGTGATGGCGCGTAAAATTGGATCTTCTCATTCACTTACTATCTTAATGGAATATGGACGGATGTCAACTGAGGAGCTTCATGAGGACAAAGGCGGCGGATGCAGGAGAAGATAACAGCCCAAGATCTGATGTCCAATAAAGCTTTCATGCTGCTGGGATTAGATGTAGTTCTTCTGCCTGTTTACTGAGGGCACAAGACCTGAACAACAACAGGAGAAAAATTCCACGCTCCTCTAAGACTCCATCATTGACGTGAAACAACCACAAAAATATATGTGCTCAGCATCTACTTTACGTGCAGTCTAGCTTCAAAGATGACGGGTTCCCATTTGCATCATTTTCTGTAAGTGTCTCTGTCAGGGGCAATTGTGTGTAAAACAAGGCAGCAGTTCAAATAAAGGAGCTTTAATCAGAACTAAACCTGGATAAGTAGATGCTGGGAAGGACTCCATGATATTTAACCCAAGGAAAGGATTAGTGCTAAAAATAGCAGGGGACATTAATATAAATTTTGAAATACTGTAGTTACATACCCGAGGTTTGATTGTAGATTTATTGACAGTCCATGGATGTTATAATATGAGGGGGTACAGAATTTGGTTACAGACCTTTTGACATGCAAGAGTAATAATTTATTTTTATTTTTATTTTAGAGTATTTTACCCCACCTTTCTCCTTGGAAAAGGACCCAATGTGACAAATGACAGAGAAGAGGAAGTTATATGAATGAACAACTCATAGAATCATAGAGTTGGAAGAGACCTCAAGGGTCATCCAGTCCAACCCCCTGCCGTGCAGGAAGCCCCATCACAGTGCTCCTGACAGATGGCCATCCAGCCTCTGATTAAAAACCTCCAAAGAAGGAGACTCCATCAAGCTCCGTGGCAGCATATTCCACTGCCAAACAGCTTTAACCATCAGGAAGTTCTTCCGAATGTTCAAATGGAATCTCTTTTCCTGTAGTTTGAAACCACTGCCCCGAGTCCTAGTCTCTGAAGCCATGGAAAACAAACCTGTTCCCTCTTCAATGTAACATCCTTTCAAATATTTAAACATAGCTATCATATCCCCCCTCAGCCTTTTTTTTGAAAGGCTAAACATTCCCAGTTCCCTAAGTTGTTCCTCATAAGACATTTCCTCCAGACGCTCAGCCATCCTGATCTCCCTCCTCTGAACCCCATTGAGGTTGTCAACATCCTTTTTAAATTGAGGTGCACAGAACTGGATACAGTACTCCAGGTGGGGTACTCAGCCTTAAGTGAGCCTTAACTGAACTACTGTATTATATCACAAGTTTTTGTCCAGTATTATATCTACTATATATTGCTTCTTAATGTCCCCAGGAAATCATGAGTAATGCCTTTGTACTATCTCTTGCATTTTAGAAAAACATGCTCTCATGAGAGCTTGGAAAAGTTACTTCTCTAGACTACAGACCCTGAAATGAACAGCCAGGAATGCTGGCCACAGTCCAGAAAAGTAACTATTCCAAGATCTAGTTTTCATCAAGATCATAAACCTACAGAGGTGCCTGCAAACACTTGAATAGGGCTACAGAGAGGAAATATAGGTGGGAGCACACAAAAGCCATGTGCTTTGTGGCCCTATACACAGGTTTCCTGTTTGTTCAGATATTTGCACATCAAGGACAAAACCCTGAAACTCTAGCCAAGTTTGGTTCATCAAGATTTGCTGTCGTCAGTGTGTTCCTCTTCTACTGAACACAGTTAAACAGCCCTAAGCCAAACTTCCACTGATGTTATAAAGAGCAGTCAGATTATGCAGGTTCACAATGAAGCTGAGGCTGACGTGTAGGATCTCCTCTTTTACAGCTATCAGTTTCCTATTTGAAGAATGGCCTGAGCCCAGATCTCCTTTGCTACGTGTCCAGATCTGAAGGGCTGGCCAGTCCATGTCTGATTTAAAGGCAAGGAATCAGTAAGGAGAAGATCAGGGAATTTGATGCTGCCCAATAAGCACCTGCGCAGAACACTTAGCAAGTGTAAATGTCACCTGGTCACTGATGTCCCAACCTAAGTGAAATGTCTTGTAATTCAGATTAAATTATTTAAAACCATATTAATTTTTCATTTGATTATATAAGCATATGCAATTTTATGCAAAACTAATCTCCTCTTCCCCCAACTTTTTAAAATGATGTGTAAGCAGTCCCTCTCCTCAGTTATTATGCCCCTGTCCTGTTGCCAACTATAACCCTACATTATGTGCAGGCAAATACCTGTACAACAGCAACCTTAATCTCATTTTCCCCTTCTATTAAAAGCCTGGGAGACAACTGTAAAAACTCCTTTTAATTCACCTAAAACAATATTCTGCTCTGGTGATTTGGAATGCTTCTGAATTTTGAAGAGGTTAAATGGAAGCATACTATTTACATTCGATTTAGTGGGCAGCATTTTAGATTTAAGTCTGGGAGGTCCATGCACTGGAATTGCTTAGTGGGTATCCTTTAACTCAATTATGTATAATACAAACATCCCTCACCAATTGTCTGAAGGTCTCTGATGTGCTGAACCAAAGTAAGTGGGCCCTATAAAAAGGTTAGGATGGTAGACCACTTAAAAATTATATATAAATTGCTATGATTTCCCTTGAAAAACAAGAAAGTAGAATATTTTAATAAAACAAACAGTTTAGATCACGTAAACTAGGGCTGAATGTGTATTTTGTCACAAAATGAGAAGGACATTGCTTTTTGATATTGTTCTGTTGTGCTTATAATACACAAGAGTCTAAATTGTGAATACACCTGATTTATTTAAAGTTTGCATAGCCTATGAGTCACGTATTTGGTATGCCATATCTTGATACTTTTAAACCAAGATGTAGCTTTACATGCAAAACTTGAATTTCTTTTCTATCTTTGGATGCACAATCCCTTTTTGACTGGAGTCATTAAAGCATAATTTTTCCATGATACCACTATTTTTAAAAATGTAACCCATTGCAATTTGTTAAAGATATTCATCTCACATTTCTATAACATTAACTTAGTTTGGTAGTGCAATTTAACATTATGTTAGAGGACAATAATCATTGGGGTATTTTATACCTCCTTTCAACTTAATGAAGAGTCTGAAACATGTGATGAAAATACAATTTTCTCTCTTTTTGCATCAAAGAGCATAAAGATTATGCACTCCATTGGCAAATTTGACCTAGAAGCAGCTCTGACAACTTTTGTTTACTTTGTAAGGGATTCAGACTAATATGGGATGCTAACATATTCTGCCCTACATTCTAGAAAATTAACTGGGAGTTGATTCATGGCTACTGGACTTCTTTTTTGAGAGATAGAAACGTTTCGCTGTTCATCCAAACAGCTTCATTGGTCTGAATACAGCTAGTGCAAGAGACCTTCTTATAGTCAGCTTGACCTCTTGTCCCCTGGTCTGATTGGCTCATAAGATGAACAAAGCCTGAATAGGCTCCTTAGGGAGACATTAGTGTCCATGGCCTTAAGGTAAACAATGGCCTAAGGTGCTGAAACCCATCAAGAATGGGTCGTTAGCTGTGACCTGGTGGTGAAGGCTCCTTGATTTGCCTGGGTACTTTGGAAAGTACAGCCTGATAAGTAGCAGATAGACTATGCCGGAGCCCACCACCTCATGTCAATGCTGACATGAATGGCTTCCCTTACTCCTCTCTCAAACCACCTCTCTTCTTTATCTAATATGTGTACATCCTCATCTTTGAAAGAGTGGCCTTTTTCCTTCAAATGGAGGTGTACTGCTGATTCTGGTCCTGAGCTGTTACCTCTCCTATGTTGGGCCATTCTTCTGTTTAATGGCTGTTTAGTTTCTCCAATGTAGAGGTCTGAACACTCTTCACTGCATTGGACTGCATATACTATATTGCTCCTTTTATGGTTTGGTATCGGATCCTTTGGGTGGACAAGTCTCTGCCTTAGTGTGTTCATGGGTTTGAAATAAACAGGGATGTGGTGTTTGCCAAAAATCCTTTTAAGCTTCTCCGACACTCCCGCCATGTAGGGAATGACCAGGTTCTTCCGTCGGGTCTGGGTCTCAGACTGATCCCTTGTTCTTCTGGGATGGCCCACTGCTTTGTTGAAGGCCCACCTTGGATATCCACAGGCCTTAAGGGCTGTCTTCAGGTGCCTGTCTTCCTTCTTCTTGGCTTCTGAGGAGGTGGGGATGCTCTCTGCTCTGTGGCTTAGGGTCCTGATGACTCCTAGTTTGTCTTGTAATGGATGGTGGGAGTCAAACAGTAAGTATTGATCTGTGTGGGTGGGTTTCCTGTAAACTTCTACTCCTAGGCCACGGTCAGGTCTGATGATGACTGCACAATCCAGGAAAGCCAGCCTGTTGTCTTGGGTGTCTTCCCTAGTGAACTTAATATTAGGATCCACTGCGTTGATGTGGTCTGTAAAGGCCTGTACTTCCTTTCTAGAAAATTGTAAAACAACAAGATATGCTACGAAGGCAACACAGTTCTGTTCAATCATCAGAAACTGAAATTACCAGGAAAAAACAATAATTCTTTAAGACAGTGAGAAGAGTTTTAAACCATGTATTTACATCATGCTTGCTCAGAGGTAAACCCTTCTAAGATCATGGGAAGCTATTACCTAATGAGTGTGAGTAGGGCTGCAGTACGCTGGACCTATTTAGGGGACACATTATATCAAGAGACACAAGCCATGCCCATTTAATCGAAGTTCTGCTGGAGAGTTCAGTGGCTTAGGACACTGGCTGCAGAACCAGAGGCTGGAAGTTCATTTCCCCACTATGACTCCTTGACAGGGTCTGGACTTCATTATTTTATTTTATTTATTTATTTTAGAATATTTTACCCCACCTTTCTCCTTGGAAAAGGACCCAAGGTGGCTTACAACAATGAGGGATAATACACAGTCCGTGTCCCTTCCAGCTCTGCAGTTCAAAAGATGGTGATGGCTTTTCTTCTTGTTGTTGTTGGCAGTCTTAAATGAACTGGAATTCTCCTGAGGTCAGAAAATGCCCCACAACTAACCAAATGCAGAGGCTTGCTATTTTTTTTAAAATTCTGGTCGAGTATTAAAGACTGAAAGATGTTTCATTCAAGGCTCAATAACCAGTTGTCCTTCAGGTGTTCTTGGACTCTAATTCCAATCAGCCCCATTTAAGTCTAATGGCGAGCAATCATGAGAATAGTGACGCCGCATATGAAGGAACATAGGTCTCTGACCTCAATTAAATTATTGCTTTTGGTGTTTTCATTTTTTTTCTTTACAACTGGGAGAGGGGACATTATTTTTGCCTGTTATGAAAATACCTCAGGCCATCTCATAAAGCTTGCTGCATGATACCCATTCCACAAAATAAAAAATGTATGCGGTTTGAACACTGCACCTTTTCTTGTGGTTTGGGCCCTTAAAATTTTGATCAACCTTTACTAAGATACATAAATTCTGTTTTTTAGGTGATCAATCTCAAGGTGAGGTAGAAAATGGAAAAAAACTAAAAGATTCATTAATGTGTGTGTCTTCACCTCAAAAATAAATTGCCAATAAAACAATATATGTCTTGAGTTATGCCGAAAATGACAGAATTACGGTTAAAATTAGATGAATAATTAAAGTAATAGAGATTGGTGTTATACCACTTCACGTCGAGAGGGGTGAAGTTTTTTTAAAAGGTATGTTTAAGTTCTTATTCCCCACAGACATTGGAGCCAAACACATCATTCCTAAGAGAGGAGAATAAAGATGAAGAAATGAAGGATTTCTATATTGGTAGAAGAGGCAAACATTTATTTCTTTCCTCTGCTTTATAATCTTGCATCAGGATGCAAATACATGAGATGTATCCAAAGCTGGACTTCCATCCAAAGCTGGACTTCTGCTCATACAAGAGCAGAAACTTCTCTAAGTAAGGGTGCACTTTCCTTCGGTATCACACCCAAACCTGTTCCAAAGGGGTAGAAAACTCTCCTCAACATGTTTCTTGTAGTAGAGAAAATGCAGTGGTGAAGTGGTCATCAGTATTGAACGTGTTATTAGGCTAATACAGGCATCTAAAAATGAACATATTATCCATCCAATGGAATCAGACTTAGGACCTAAGCCAACCGTTAAAAAGCCAAATACCCCAACTGGGGGGGGCAGATCTAGTAAATTACACATCTAACTTGGTGAAAGTATTAGTTCTAGAGCTTACAAGTGTTGTTCCTAACCAAACATGCAGAACTAGCAGTGATGGTATAGGACATTTTCCAGATGTCCTGAGCTTCAACATTTGGAATAGTTTAGAGATGGGGACAAATTTTAAAAAAGTATCACACTAGTCAAAGTGAATGAATACCCCAGTGAATATGAAAGGATGACTATTTCCCTGTTTTATTCATCCCCAATTTTTAAAGTTAGCCTGTCGCTTGTCTATAAAACAGAACTAAAACAAATCTGAGATCTCTACCAAAGCCCCACCCCACCCCATTACCTCTACCGGTGCCTGAGGCATTGGTGCCATTTTTTCAAAGATAGCTGCCCAATTTCCCTTAGCACCTAGGAGAAACTGAGTCACCCTTTCCAACTATAGCAGTGGAAGCTTCACTTAGGGCAAAGGAAAGCTAGTGTCACCATCCCTGCCACCAGTGGACATCTTTGCAAAGATGGCGACAGCAGTTTGGATACCAGTGGTGCTGCAACTAAGGGAAGGAGGTGATGGGCTATCTAAAAAAGCCCAAAGGTTCACAGGTGTGAGATTCGTTCTGGCAATTTGTTCCCATCTCTATTCCCAACACCTGGTCTCTAGGGTTTTCAGCTAGGATTCGTTCCTAGTGCAATCTGGAGATTTCAAAGACTGAACCTCAGACCTATAGCATATTCAAGTACTGTATGTCCTAAATCCTTCCCTTTTTCAAAACACTACTGCAGCACAATCAGGCAGCAACGATGCAATGTGGAAGACTAAATCAACATTCTACAAGGCAATTCTAATAACGGGGGACAACCCAAACAAAAACTATAACTTTTAAACTGAGCTTTGCATCAACACTAAATTTGGCACAGGTGCAGCAGCCAGTCTTCTCCTGCTCTCTGCCAAGTTAAGGGGTGTTTTTGGAGAAAATATTTTTTGGACAAAAGATTTTGGAGTTATGATTTTTTAAATGTTAAACTGTTCTTCCCTTCCAGGTCAGAAATAGACAACCGCAAACCACCCCAAATTTAAAATAGCTCACATAAATTGAAAAGACCAATCTTGCTTATTCTAAAGAATTGATGGCCCCATCTGCTTTTCTTCATTTGGAATGAGTCCAGGCTTTAGGGACAAAAATATAGGTCCACAAAAACCCTTTCATATAGGAGAAACATAATTTTGGCTTTCCAGCTTGACTAAAAATACATCGTAGCTTTCAGACATGGGGAGAATTTCAGGCAACAAAAGTTCACAACACATATCAATTTAGTATAAAAAGGGGGGTAACTTTTTAAAAAATAACGGAATGAACGTCCTACAGAAATGGGGACATTTTGCTATGTAGCTTCAGGGAGTTAGCATACAGCAAGTATGCTAACTTCCTGAAGATACATACACCTAGTAAGGCATATTCAAAATATAATCCATGATTCAAAACAGCCAAAAATGGCCCGGCAAAGCTGCACCGTATTTTGACTGTGCTCTCTGGAATATGGATACCAAACTTTATAAAGGGTACCCTGAATATTTACAAAATCCATGAAGGCCATCAAGATAGTCTACAGTGGTGCTGGGCAACCTTCAGACTTTCAGAATTCTGAGCCTATATTGTCAATGACAAGGGACTCTAGCAGTTATGGTCCAAAACATCTGGAGGCTCAAAGGCTCCCAACCCCTGGTCTACAGGATACCATCTTGTGCTCATGACCATTCAGTTTCACCAAGGAGAGGAAAATTCCAGAACATGGCTACTTTTTATCAGTTAAACATTTCTCACCCAAACACAAAACATTTGACGGGGATATTTTTCAACAAGTTTGGCACAGAACTGGAAGACCTAATCACGACACATGTACAGAACATAGGAAGAACAAGGTTCCTATGTTTAGAATCCAGGATGATTTCATATTACTGCAACACTTTCATGTCACAGGGACAAAAAGTATTGACTTGTGACTACTGACTGCGCAGTGCTACTCCCTTTGGAGGCATATTTTTAAAGGTGATGCAGGACATCTGATGCTGCCAGATTCACTGAGGAAGATGAAACATATCCAGGATTTAAAAGGATATCAGGTGGTCAAAAGCCTTCTGAAGAACACTTCAGGAAATTGTTTTAAGTCTCTCTCTAAGCCTCTGATCTACCTCCATTCTGCAATCTCTGGATGGGAGGGGGTTGGGGTTAGGAGTAGTGCAGTAATTCCAGCAAAAAAGAAAAATGATTAAAGAAAGCAAAGAAAGACACCTACTTTGAAACTGCATTCCAAATTCCTCTGATGTTCTCAGAAGAAAAATGCATCTGACAGTCGGGCATTTTAACCACTGTTTCATTTAATAATGCAGATCGGCATGTACCCAGAGAGAGATATGGCCGTGCCTTTACTTCTCTTCGCATCTCCACCAGCCTGTTGTCCATCTGACTTTTTATGACGTGCCAGTGATACTTGGTGGGCACTGACAACCATGCCACTCCACATTAGATATGAGATCAATTATTTTTGTAAAAAAAAGTTTCACTTTTGCTCACAGAAGGATTCCTCTAGAGGCAAGATAAAACTATCTCCTGTCTAAAATGAAATACTGTAACCTTTAGAGATAGTCACGAATCAAAAAATGGTGTTTCGTTTGTCGTTTGTCATTTAGGGGGTCCGTTTCGGTTTGTTTCCATTTTACGCGAATTTTTGCAAAAAATCCATTTTCGTTCGTTTTGTTACCATTTCGTTACCATTTATTTCAATTTTTGTGTTTTTTTTTTAGCTTTTAAAGCAGTTCAATGTATTGCCGTAACGACAAACGAAACGGACGACAAAATTTCTGGTGTTTCTGTTCATTTCGTTTCTTTTTAGAGATAAAATTCATTTGTCATTTCGTTGTATAATGAAACGAAAAAACAAAAACGGAAACGAAAAATTGTTCGTTTCGTGCCCATCTCTAGTGACCTTACCACTTCCACTCAGGACAAACCCTAAATTAGAAAGGTAGCAGCCTAAAGAAGCAGAACATGTATATCATGGAAGAATATAAATTCTTAGCACTTTCATTTGTTAAAACCACTTTTAAAAAAAGATCTGATAGAAAAAGGAAGAAACATTTGTAGGATTTTCAGCCTACTGTGGCCTAATAATGTTGTTAACCTTGGAGATTATGCCTCTTATCTTGTGTATTCTTCCAATCTTCTTCCTCAGGTAATAAAAAGGTCATGTGTGTAAAAATAAGTGCAACATCTCTCCCCCCCCTTTCTCTTTGCATCACCATACATGTACTAGTGTAGTAATTTCAAGGGACTGGAAGTGAGGATTTTGGCAAAAGTGCTAAAGTCACACTGAAGATCTCATGTCACCGCTACAAGGATGTCATTGAGAGAGAAGGTAGCATTAGTCCCGTATCAGGCCGGCTAAAACTTGTTTCAGAGATTGCAGCAGTCATTCACAGTACTGGTCCTCTGATTTTAGGTTATAAATCCTGCCATGCCTGAACTCTGGTAGCATAGGCAGAGAATGTTAGAAGTTGTAACCTAACATCTGGAAACTAAAGATCAAGGGAGACAGAATTAGATCATTGGCAATGCTCACTTTCTGCATGCTATGGAGGTTTATTTCCAAGGAGCAGGCAGACACCACTTCGCTGCAGACCAAATGTCTTTATACAGATGTCCCATCACATATTTGCAGGAGCCTCATGGTGTGGTGGCTAAACAGCAGTACTGCAGTGAAAATTCTGCTCAAAACACAAGTTCGATCCTGTGCACAGATAGTTGGCTGAATGTTGATTCAGCCTGCATTCCTTTCAAGGCTTAAAAACTGAGTGCCCAGCTCACAGGGGGGAAGGGGACAATACATAGCCTGCATAATTAAGTTGTAAATCTCCCCAAGTGCTTTTAGCACAATGGGATGGTATATAAGCAGAATACTTTGCTTTGCATTGTGTTGCTTTTGTCTTGCCTTATCCTCTTGTGCTGAGTCCTTATCTCTTCTATGAAAATGTGAGAGGGCCAGCTCAGGGCCTTGAGAGTCAGATATGTGGGCGACAACCCCATTTACGAGCTGCATGGAACTCAGAGATGGCCATTTTGAACCACTTTTATTAAAAATAAAATTTCACTTGCTTGTTTTGTTCCCCTCCCAAAGGGAAAAACCTTATGACACTTCCCCAGGCCCATGACACAATCACCAAATACAGTGGCAGCTTGTATAAAGGAATTAATTCGTTCCAAATGAAATTCTGTTAAGCAAATTTTCCTTTATACAAATTTCCCATAGGAATGCACTGAAAACAGTTTTATGTTGTAAGGATTCGCCCCATAGGTGATTCTGTGCAAATTTCCCCTATCTCTGGAATTTGTTATGTTGTACAGATATTATGTTATACAAACCCTTTGTTATATGAGGGTCCACTGTATCTCCAAGAGCAAACATGGTTTGTGCATTTCTGTTTATGTAACACACAGGTCCCCTCCCCCTTGAGATTCCTCATAGGCTGCAAAATTGCCCTTGAGGTGACTACACTTTGTCCAGATCTGTTTTAAAGATATCTTACATAACAGGCCTGGAAAAGAAGGTGACTGAAGCATTAGAAAGTTGCTGGCAGATGGAATGAGTTAATGTACTCGATGGACTAAAAGTTTTGTTTCTCTCATCAATGGAACAACAGTTTTGGTTCTTTTGACACAAACTGCCACAACTTCAACTGGTCTTATAAAATGGGTCTTCTAAGTTCCATTCCTTCATTTGCAGCTTTCAACATAGGCCCATCCTAACTTTTTGAGAAAAGCTGCTGCCCACATCAAAGTTGTTGTTTTGGCTTACATACCATCTCATAGTGCTAAAGCACTCTCTGGGTGATTTAGAACATAAACCTTAGAACAGTGGTTGCCTAACTTTGGCCCTCCAGATGTTTTGGACCACAACTCCCACATTCCTTTGTCACTGGCAATACAGGCTTGGAATTCTGGGAGTTGTGGTCCAAAACATCTGGAGGGCCAAAGTTTGGCCATCACTGCCTTAGAACATCCCTCTGGGATCGAACTCAGGTTGCACACAGAGGCTAGACTGTAGTACTGCAGTTTTAACCACTGTGCCACAGGGCTCAAAGGTAGTCTGAATGTTAATTCTCACAGGAGATAAAAGAATCTATTTTCATTCCTTCACCTTAAGTAGTTGTCCTCAGTGACCTCTCTGCCTGAACTGGGACCTGAAGTCTTTCTGGCTTTTAATTATATCGCAAGAACGATTCCCATCTGTGCCAAGCTGGCATTATTAGATAATGAGGAGGGTGCTTAATCCACATCACTGCATAAAGAGTTTTTAGTGCATATGTAAAAGAGGAAAATGTGACCCTTGTTTGCTATCTTAGCACGCACAGCCACACCAAACATATTTCATGAAACAGAAATGTCATCCCCACATGGAAATGCTGTCAACTAAACAAAGACATTCTCAAATTAGCTTTAAAATATAAAAAATCCTTATTATACTTTTAGTATATTCCTTAATAATGGACAGATTCAGCACTATAACAGGCAGACAGACAAATACCAAGAGACAGTGCATTCAGATTGTTTTTCATTAAATAGGGGATAACAGATTCAATGGGATAATGTTAATTTTAATGCAGTTTGTTATATAGTTGGTTATATTGGCATGACAGGTGTGCATGCAAGGACAGTATTGCTTTTACTGGCTGTAAATAAACTGTTCCAGGAGCCCTTTTGTCTATACAGCACGTTTTTAAGGGGAATAATAAAAACATTATACAATAAATGATAAAAAACAGAAAGACTGTTGTTGATCACTCACAATGCCTTTACATTTTCTAAACACATTTCAGATTATCCTCTTTGTCAACTAGCTGCCACTCTAACAGGCATAATAAAAAGTGGATGGGAAAACAG
Source organism: Phrynocephalus forsythii (assembly GCA_029282475.1). Classification (NCBI taxonomy): domain Eukaryota; kingdom Metazoa; phylum Chordata; class Lepidosauria; order Squamata; family Agamidae; genus Phrynocephalus; species Phrynocephalus forsythii. Next base: position 176,191,993 of record JAPFRF010000001.1, on the reverse strand, counting down.
GAATGGAGCAGGAAAGAAACAGCGGTCGAGTCATGTGATCTACCTGGAGCTACAGCTAACTAACCTTTAAGTTTGCCCCCCCACACACACACACAAATATAACCAGAAGCCTTTACACCTCTGCACCAATTATGAAGATGGGAGTATATTTCCCCTCCTTTTCCAGTTCCAATGCTACTCATTTTAACACTGGGTTAACTGGGGGGGGGTCCAAATTATGTCAGGTGGTTCAACGCTAAAATGGATCCTAAAGACTAAGAATGCAACATGTCTACCTGCTGCCTTCTCCTCTTGAACTGAACCAGATTACAGGACAGGTAGCTGGGCTGAGATTACTTCCCATTACTAGTTTTTTTGCTGAGTTCAATGGCTAAACTCTTGGGGAGAGGGGCACACAAACAACAGGAATGGGCACCAATGCTTTACACCTGTCCACATGAAATAAATAATGTTCTTCTTATCTCCAGTGCTACTTGACCTGAGAACTGTGTCCCCCACCGTAGACCCAGAAAACAAGAGCAATTCCCTGATACCTTAGCTGGCAGCCCCAGATTTAGCAATCTCACTTTTACCTTCACTAACATTCATAACATTTCCCACTGAGTTCTTCTCATTTTCAGTGATATCATGTGGCAAAGACGAGAAGGATCTCTGCCCCAGATTCTACCGAGCAGCCAGCCTGCAGTACAAACAGACTACAAAATACTGAACTTGATCATGGTCAGGCTCCATCAAAGGCACCTTCCGGATTTTTCCTACCCAGCTCCCACATCTTCAAGCCAAACTGGTTAATGGTCAGGAATTACGGTCAGGAACTCTTAAAACATTTTTGGGGGGCACCAAGCAACCTACCCCTTGTATAAGATGCCTCCCTTAAATGCCTGACAAACAGCATCTGGAGCGATCCATCATCAGCTTTTAGCTGTAAGAGTTCAAGCCCCATTGTGCTAAAATGCACCGTAAAAGCTTTCCCTTCTGCTCTTCTCTCTCACATTTACCTACTGGATTAAGGCAAGGTAGCAGACAAGAGGCGAGGGAAGCTTCTGTGTAACAGCCATACTTTCCGAGCTATTATTTCTCAACTGTCATTTTGATGTGCAATCTCTAAGAGCGATAACCCTCTGAAAACTGTTCTACATGTGAAGGTTAAAAATACTTCAGCAGGACTTCATTGTGGCGACTGGAGAGGCATATAAATGCATCTGAAGTGAGTCAAGCTTTACAACGGGGGAGGGTCACCCTAAGCAGTGGTAACAACACTGGTTTCCTTGTTTTAAAAAAGACTTTTTCTTCATAAAATTATTGGGTGTTTTTTTGACCCTGTCAACAGCATCAGCTTCAATTAGGATGGCAGCCTAACTGCCTTTCTGAAATATCCAAAATTCCACCTGCAACCTAACATAATTCTAGAACTGGCATGTCCAAAGTCCAGCCCAGGGGCCAAATGCGGCCCGTTTTAAAATTTCAAGCGGCCCTCAGCCTCTTCTCCCTACCAGCTCAGCCTGTCACTCATCCCTGCTGGTTGGCCCCTCTCTGTGTTGGCGGATATGTCAGCTTGCAGTTTTATGGTTTGCCTGCCCTCCCTGCCTCTGCCCATCCCCTTGACCACCCTCCCTGCCTACCCACCCCTGGCTCCATTGCTGCAGTGTTCTCCCCACTTCCTTGTGAGGGAGGGCAGCTTATGTGGGCAACAGTGCATCTTGAGTGCGCGTAGGCCAATTCCCGGGCCATACAACCGCCGCCGGACCCTTGGGCATCTTGAAACTGGAGCATTTGTGGCTGTTGCAGATGCGCATGGACCATACCCTTTACCCCCCCTTTTCAGGTTGAATAGTCGGCCCCCACACATTTTCACCTCACCAAATCTGGCCTTCCTTGCAAAACGTCTGGACACCCCTGTTCTAGAATATTAAAGAAAAGGGGGATTAAAGAAGAGAAAAAGTGAAGCCTCACACATTGTTCTCAAAAGGAATGACTTCTGAAGCATGTTATCTTAGCACTGATGCTTATTTTACATTATATTACATTGAAAGGAAAGAAGTGGGTTGCTTAGCCCTACGGCTACATTAGGTAATCACAGCAGCGGAATGTAAATGCTTCCAAAGAATGGTAAGGGGAGTGCAGAATGGAAATGAGAAGGCTTTCACCATCCTAGTACACTCGAGTGCTTTATACGGTACAAAGTATTTAACTCACTAAACCCAATCTGTTGAAATCAGTGTGTCAAATATCTACCACTGCATCCATAAAAACCTGCAGTCTTCTGATGTGAACTTTTCAGAGGTTTATTACATATCTATGACGATCAAATGTATATGAGGAGCAGCTGAAAAAGGTCAGAGAAGTATCTCCTTGTTGCCAAGGTTCTTGTGGCTGATTAGAAGAGGAAAGGAATTATACGGGAAACATGAGTGAAAGTATAAATAGACCTACCCAAGTGAATAATTCAACAACTGGCAGCACATCTATTTATTTGATGCATATTTATAAATATGTAACTCAAGGCAGCATACATAGTTGTTGCTGCCATTTTCCCAAACACACTCCCCTCCAGGCAGTGACCACACTCAAAAATGCTTATGTCCAACAAGGTTGCTTCATCATATATGTTCATACCACAGACATGCAGCAACAGAAAGCTATGAACAGCATAAAGCAAATGAAACTAACCTTCCCCAATTATCTATGCTTTGGTATTTAGATTAGATTATGGCATTGTCTGGCATATGGGACTGTCCTTGAAGACAGTTGAAAAAATCAGCTACATTGAGAATAGGGTGTCTAGACTGTTTGCTGATATGACTGTGAAGATTCTCAGTCATCCAGGTGAGTTTATCTGGAAGTTGAGTCATGGTTACTGGACTTCTTTTTTGAGAGATAGAAGCATTTCGCTGTTCATCCAAACCGCTTCATCAGACCGATGAAGTGGTTTGGATGAATAGTGAAATGTTTCTATCTCTCAAAAAAGAAGTCCAGTAGCCATGACTCAACTTCCAGATTTTTTCTGAGACTTTGTAGTCCGAATGTATTTCACCAGCTTTATTATTATTATACATAGGACTACAGTTTGCTTTTATGTAGAGTTTCAACTTCTGGTTTTGACTATTATGTCTTAATGGCTTAGACTTGAAGGAATCAAGTCTACGGGTGATAGGAACAACTGGCTTTTGCTTCTCCATGTCCTTGTACACTATGATCTATCTTCTCAGTTCCTGTCCTTGCCAGACTGGATGTACAGGTTTGAAATCTCCCCCACCCCCACTCACAATTGTAACTGCTGGGATTTCCAGGACATCAACAGTCCATTCCTTGAGATTTTAAGGCTAAAACCGGAAAATAAAGAATGGGCCCCCTGGGTGATGTCATAGGAACAGATCTTTACAATGTTGTGGGGTGGGTCAATCAAAAATCTACAAGGAAAGCAGAACTGCTTCTAGATCAGCTAGCTATAAAAGGAGGCACAAAGAACTCCACTCCCTGCCATGTGCCAACTGACACTATGGCCCTGAGACCATGTACCCATATTCTCTCTCTCTCTCTCTCGCTCGCACGCATGCACACACGCACACACACACACACACACACACACACACACACACACACACACACACACACACACACACACACACACACACACACACACACACACACACACACCAATGCTGTGCAAGCCCAAGACGCACACACCGAGTTGGTCAGTTAACACACATAAACCATGGGAAAGGGCAGAGATGCATTGTTTCACCATTATTTGGCCTGAAATTTGTCTTTATACAGAAAAGCTAGTGACTATGGCCAATATCCTAAGATATGGCAAACCTCACCTTGTGCCATTTGAACCTGCCTGTCATCTGAAATTCTGTCCTAGTGCCCTGTCACAGATGATCAGACCTTCTGAACAAAGTTCAGAATGTTGCTTTTTGGACTTGATGTCCCAGGAATTCCAGCTGGAAGATTCTGTTGAATTCCCTCCTCAGAGACTATCTTCTGTGACATGATTCCATTATTTCTACGCATTTGAATATCCCAGGTCCAAAATTAGAATTTATTTTCAGTGCAATTTATCCAACTTCAGGAGCTGGCTCATTTGACCCTTTAATGTGAGGAAGAAAGGGAAAAGGTGTGTTTGCATTATACAGTATAGGATTGCTAAACAGTCGTGGTGCATTTTCTGTCACATGCTTTTAAGCTGAACGCAGACACCCTGGGATAAATGTACCCAGATGTCTATCCCCACCCTAATTGTTTTTTAAATTAAAAAATCCCAAACGTCTTAGTTATTTGAGCTGGAGGGATATATGACTCAACATGTTACAGTACAACCACAGACATAAACAAGTTCTAAACTTACATGTCTTCCATCTGGAAACAACTTCCTGATTGCTTTTGACACCATGTTGCATTCTCATTAGAGGAATTAAAATTGACAGTCGCTTCTCATAAGAGACAATAGAGGAAGCCAAGGCTTTGACACAGTTGTGATTTCATAAAAAGGAGTTATGATCCTTCTCCTATTAAAATAAAAAAGGCAGAGGCAAATACAGGGTTTGATGCTTGTTCAAACTTTGGTCTTACTGTTTGGGTTGGTATTAAATCTGTATTTAAGTTCATCTTTACTTTAAAGACTCATTTAATGCAAATATAGCACCTAAGTAATTGATGTCATATTGTAGGAAGTGCATCTGTATCTGCTTATAACAGACCATCATTGGGGTCCAGTGATTAGAATGTTGGACCAGGATTCATGAGAATGAAACTCAAGCAGAGACCTTGGTCATCCACATGTAATGCATTACCCACCTCACAGGGCTGTTTTGAGGATAAAATGGAGAAAAGATGGAGAAATCCTTATGAGCCCAATGAAGGAAATGAAGAATGTACTAGATGCTATTTTATTGCAGCTTCAGGTTGTGCAGAAGTTTTGATATTATTCTCATATACATAGTATGTAATACAGACTGGCCGTATCCAGGAATTATGCTTGCAACGGTTCTAACCATGTTTGAAAATAGCTACACACATATCTGGAAGATGCCAAAGCTGCCTGTTTTGAAGATGGAGGATTTGCAAACAGCTAGCTGTATTCAAGAGGCCAAAGCTGCCTTTGGAGGACCACTAGCTGTAAATGTTTTGGATGAACAGCTATCTCTCAAAAAAGAAGTCCAGTAGCCATGACTCAACTTCCAGATAAACTCACCTGGATGACTGAGAATCTTCACAGACATAAAGCTACACACATAGTCCTGTCCCCATTCAGAAGTTTTCACAAGTACTTATAAAGTATGAATCAGATAACAGATAGTCTGTAATCTGCCTGAAAAGGTAAGCTGCCAAGAACAAGGAGAATTAAGAAAATCCAAGTCTCTTTTATCACCATGTCCACACATGCAGATCAGGTAGACTTTTCTAAATTACAGAAGGTCTTCTTCACCAGAGCACCAGAGAGAGGAACCACGAGTTGCATTCATTGGACTTGAACACCTTGTACCTTTAGACTAATTCAGTCTAATGTAATTTTGATAACCCACTTGTCCTGTTAGTTGGATTTTTTTATACCTTTTAGATCTTGAGGACATGGACCATCTGCTTCTTCATTCCTTAACTGTTTGGGTTAACCAAATTTGATAAGATGTGACTGCTCTACCATGCTTCTAAAAAAGTGATAAATGCTTCCTTATAGGAAGGAGTTGTTCCAAGCTGCAAAGTGCAACTTTAAATGTTCCTGGACCATGCTAATCAGACTTCCTGCTGTAATACAGGATTGAGACAGTTTTGATTGTCTTACTGGAACCTACACCAGTGACTAGATAAGGGGAGCACAACTTCATTAGTCCTCCTGGACCTCTCAGTAGCTTTTGATACCAGTCCCCATCGGATTATCTCAGGGCTGAGTAATGGGGTGCTGTATTTTATTTATTCATAATATTTTTACCCCACCTTTGTCCTCAAAAGGACCCAAGGCGGTTATTGCTGTGGTTCCAATCCTTCTTTCCAGCTCAAACACAAAAGGTGCTGTTTGAGGAACACCTTTGGTATTCTCTCACCGTTCTACCTTATCCCCCATATTATTTAATATCTACAGGGAGATGCTATGAGAAAAAAATCAGAAGTAGAGTAAGGTGCTATCAACATGATGCTTGACTGTCATGCTGCTGACAGCATGTTTACTGCTCCTTGTGGCCTGATACTAAGGAAGTTGTCCATGAATTCAGCCTGAGGGGCTATTAGTAGACTGTAAACTAACAGTGACCTGTTAGTAGACTTATGGATTGTAATGGCTGTTTTTCTTGGTAAGGAGGCAGCATGTGGGGCAGATGAAGTGATATACTGTGGCACTTGTGTAGCCTTAGACCAGCAGCATAGTCTCAGAGCAGCTTCACTGAACTATTGTTTGAGTATTTTATATTTGGAAAAACCTGAAAGGGTCACCATAAGCGGGAACTGATTTAACCACCACACTTATTAAGTTATCTTGAGGACTACACAGAAGCAGAAAGAAACAGTACAGACACAACAATATGTGATTATGAATGCATGACACATTCCACCCGAAAGACATGAAACTGCTTAAAACATCAGTGTGGAAAAAGCCAAGACTTTACAAAGGGTTAAGTTACTATGTAAGCAATGATGTATTAATGAAATAGAAAGAAAGAGGGCATCACATGCTTAACAGCATCATGGACATGATTATTTCCTTCAGAATTAACGCTTATAAAACAATTACTGCAAATTGTGAAGTCATTTCTGTGATGAGCCCCAGTCCTCCTTATCAAATTCCTTAGTTCCTTGCTCGGCATTCTCTCTTATGTTATGTAAGAGACACTGTAGCAGTTTAAAAACAATCCATCATGATCCACAGTCATTTCAGCACCTTCAGAAGCCATTACAAAAGAGATTCTCCAATTGTTACACAACCTGGAAATAGCCCCACTATTATTACATGCTAAATATATATCTTTATTCCTGCAGTAAATGCATTTTCACTACAATATGTGCTGTTGTTGGTAAATACTAAATTTGTTCCTAATAATAACACTTATTTATTTGAGTAAGCAACATAGTATGCACTATGACTCTGGATCTCATAGGTCTGGTTGTCTGTAACAAATAATATTATATTTAGGTTTGTGGGGGAGTGAAATGTTGAACAATAATGAAGAAAAATGTGCAACTTTATAATAGCTAAATGTGAACACCATGTTTTATGGGTTGTGGCAAAAATACATTAGAAGGTAGTGTTGCAAATTTTATTTAGCAGAAGATTGCACTGGTCCACAGAAAGCAGTTGGCTCATTTGTCTTCATCATTGTCACAAATCCCTCATGCCCTTCTATTTTCTTCCATCAAACACCAGTGTGTGGGAGATTATGATTTTAAAATCCTTAATTTTTTTAATGAAAGTTATGCCAATTAATTTGCATTTCTTTTTAACCAGCTTAGAAAAAGAATTTAAACTGACAAATTTCATCACCTTTCCCTCCCTTAGTTCAATATACACTTTTTTGTCTGAATCTTTAACAGATATATTATCATTTGGGGGGTTGTTATGAAGATGGTCAAGAAGAGCTTACTTCTAGCAGAAATTCTCTTACCAAACGTAACACTTAATATTTTCTTAGTCAGAAGGACAACCAAGTACATGGTGTTTATCAATGGGCAATGCAGCATGTCTGAAATGGACTTGGACATACAGGCATTGTGCATTTACGAATACATGTGTGAGTCTTTCAAGTAAAAAGCCCACTAAATGGAGCTCTAGAAATACAGTATATCAGACCTTAAATATAAAATATGCCAGTGGCTGCAACAAAGTCTGCATGTGGAAAAACTACAGCTGCACACTTCTTAGGAGAACCAACACAGAGATACCTCAGATAACAAATGCCTCTGATAATGAATTATTTGGATAGCGATGCCTTGCAAAAAAAAGGGTACCCAGGATGCATTGCACCCTCCGTAGTGTGTGGAGGGGTGGGAGAAGTTGGAGCAGTTTTTTATCGTGTTTTGGAGCCATTTTGGACATTTTTTTTGCTGAAGGATTTGGACCTTTCAAACTTGGAAAGGTAGGGGACTGAGGTTTCCTTGCTATCCTTTGTGTTTTTGCATTGGTTTTGATTGCATTTTTGGCAGGAGCAACCATGTGTTTGTTTTGGAGCCAGCTTTTATTAATCTTTGCACTGCTTTTTGTTGCATTTTTAGGTTAGTCTGGAGTAGTCTTGCTGCTTTCTTCCGCCCATGTTTGCAATCTTTTCCACTGCTCTGAAGGCAAGAACAGGATGGATTTATCTTGTTAATTATGTTTGTCTGTTTGCATGTTTCCCCATTGCATTTTTGGTGGGAAAAGGCTGGGGTAGTCTTTTTGGTTTATTTTATCCACGTTTGCAATCTTTTTCATTGCTCTGCAGGCAAGAACAGGCTGGATTTATCCTGCTACTTATGTTTGTTTGCATTTTCCCCACTGTATTGTTGGGGGAAAGGCTGGGGTGGTCTTGCTGTTTTTGTGTCTATGTTTGCATTATACTGCAGGGGGAGGGGAGTTTGAAGAGGGGGTGTTCCCGCACTGCATGCCTTTAAAAAGAGGTCTGAAAAAAATCTCAGCTTTTTGCCTTTTTTTTTGGATCTCCAGAACGGATTTGTCGGTTTCCCATTCATTTCAATGTGAAACTGCATTTCGAATAACTAATGTTTTGGATAACAAATTACCTCAGAGAACGAATTAAATTCATTATCAGAGGTACCACTGCATTTTCATCTATCCTTGCTTCTGCTCTGCGGTTTCTAAAGGCAGAACTAGATTACACCTCATATTTATGAAAAGGACTGTCTATGACATTCTCCTGTCAAATATTGTGGTATATAAGAGACTATGAGTACATACGCAGAGACATAAGCCTGACTATATTCATGGTCTTAGAATAATTGAGTTGGAGGGACCTATAAGGCCATTGAGTCCAACCACCTGCTCAATGCAGGGATGCAAGTCTAAGGATATCTGACAGATGGTTGCCCAATTTTCTCCTGACTTCATTGAGGCTTACTACCTAGCTTATATTTTTAGGATCACGGCCATGAAGGCAAACAAAAGAGATTAGCAGAAGGAATTTCACAGTCCAGAGTACATCTCTGTAGTCCTCCCAGACTCTCATCATTCAGGACCCCAATGTTGAAAACAATTACAGTACTCCCCCGTTTATTGTGGGATTTAGGTACCTGACCCACCCCCAATAAAGGAAAATCCACGAAATGCATAAGCCTCAGCAAACTGACCTTGGGCTGCTCCTGCCGGCCTGCACTTCCAAAGAGAGGTTTTTAACCCCCTCCCGACACCTCAGAAAACTGACCTTGGGCTGCTCCTCCTGGCCAGCACTTCCAGAGAAGCTTTTAACCCCTTCCTGACACCTCAGCAAACAGACAATGGAGTAATATATATGAACCGGGATGTGGCGGGGGAATACTATACTCTGAAAAACTGGGACTTATACTTCCAGAAGCTACTAGGGTGTGTACATCTAACCTAAAACTAGAAGTGAAACAAGAAGTTACTTGCTAATCAATTCCAGTCTCTGGAGATAGGCAGGGCAGCCCCAGACCCACTATGGTTATCCTACTACGTATATTTATTCAGAAGCAGAAGCCTGTGCTTAATGATGCTGCAGAACTAGCTCCTTCACCATATTTATTCTATGAGACAGGAATAGATCATGAGATACCTGAACATTATATCTTCATTAAGGCCCTCATGGAAGCTAGCACTTTAATTTTCCAAGATGTATTACTGTTTCGGTATCACACTATATGAACATGTAAGGCATTAAACAGCAGCTGCCAACAGTGATTCCCAACTAAGGTAATGAAATGTCACCCAGACACAGAAGATTAAACAACCCACAAGAATGCTGTCAGAAACTTTTCCTTCTCTGTACAATAATCCATTGCCTATCACTGGTTTAGGGACCCAACCTGACCCGCGACAATGGAAAATCCACGATACGTGGATGCTGGGTTGGGTTGGGACTGGGGGGCCTGTCTGGGGGCTCCTACTCTTACCTGAGGCCTGGTGCTGCCCCAAACAGGCCTCAGAAGGCCTGTTTGGGACAGCACCAGGCCTCTGGTAAGTGTAGGAGGCCTTAAACAGGCCCAATCAGCTTACTTCAGGGGGCCTTGCCTTTCATATACCCGCAATCCTGGAACTGCAGTATATGACCGCGAAATGGTGGTGGTGGTGGTGGTGGTGGTCACTGTATTACTTTGGGCTTCAGCCTTCACTGGCTCCTACCAAGCTGACAAGTGGTTAAGGGATCACAGTCACTGTAGTCTAGAATGGCAAACGTTCTGCATCCTGCAACAGAACTAGGCATAGTTTATTGCCCGTAGATATAAGAATGGCACCGTTCGAAGAACACATAGCAAAACACTCATAAACCTGGTAGCACTCCTGGTTGATTCATTAACACATCTCAGTCCAAGAAATTGCATGTCATGCAGGTTTGGGAAAACTGTGAGCCTCCAAATGTTGACACACTTCTACCCCCATCACCTTTAAGTCTGCCCTGACCAGCAGAGGCTGACAGGAATTGCAGTGCACCAAACTTTGCGGTGGAAGAACAAAGATTTCCCAATCTTAACACATACTCACTGGAAACAATACTGTCGAGAAAACCTACAATTGTAACAACCACATTGTAGATAATAATAATTTAACATTTTGAAATGGAAGGACATTGAACCTAGACACTGTCATTGGTCCAGGATGCTAACAGCATCTTTGAGGCAGCTTAACCATGTTTTGCTTGCATTCTTAGCTAGCACTGCTGAACTGCTGAATTCCTTCAGATTTTAATTCAGCCACTAAATGTTAGAAATACGATCCCACTGCAATGATCTGGTTTGGGCATGGCGTGGGACATCATGTCCTAGTCAGCAGCACACATCTCTGCAACTGTCTTCCAGAAGCTTGCAAAAATATGATTGTTTATGAGATATTGATGGTTAGAAGGGAACACGAAAGAGCAGAGTATCATAATTAGAATTCCAATGCATTGGATGCAATAAAGATTCCATCAATGTCACAAAGAGATGAGTGGTTGTGAATCCTGGAGCCATCATGGCCCATAGAAAATGATTTATACACTTGCAATGCTGGACAAATGAAGGACAAAGAATCCATGCCAAACAATTCCAGCAAGGCAAGTCCTCACTTATCCCTCGGCTGGCTGCCGAAAATGCACAGACACTCTGGACTCAGCTGTTTCATGCTACAATGCTTCACCAAACAACCTGGACTCAGGTCCAATCCATCTACGTTTAGCGAAGCTGCTCCCTTATCGGTAGATCCACAGCTGCATTGTGTAAGATGTGTGCATGTGCACCGGCTGATAAGAATTCCCCCCCCCCAGGAAAACAGCATCTCTGTAGATCAACAGACCTTCCCCTCCCTCCTTCCCCTTTCCTCTTGCCAAAGCTGCTGGCAGCAGTTCTAAACACCTCATTTATTCCGGATTTATAAAGGTCCTCTGTGTGGAGTGTAGAGCTTAGCTTTTGACATTTATATATTTCTTCTCTAGAGATACCATTGTATACATAACAATATTTTGAGGTTCCAGGGATGTGGCAATTAAAATCAACAAGGTGGCCTGTAGCTTTGCTGAAAACACTAATGAAGAAAAGCGGGACGTTCCAAGTCAGTCTGCTCCCAATCATTTAGGATAGGTTTGTTTGGTGTTTTGGTTTTTGTTTTTTCCAAAAAAGAAAGATGTCTGCTGTGTCCTTTTATCGCTTAGCTATTTTCCAAGCGTAGCAGTCGCCACTTTTCTCCCTGAGTAAAGACTGTTATTGTGTTATATGCCACTTCTACAGAGGAAAGCTACCCAAAATTAATTTCATCAAATGGTGGAAGTAATGTCTCAAATAAAAACAGGCTATTATGGGAAAAGACATCTTTTACAATTTACTGGTGAACTATAGATCAATGTGGTCAGGGTCCCCCCCCCACCCTCTAAGTAGGTACAAGAAGAGGGAAAGAAGTGAGAGTTTCATTGAGAATTCTGGCAACAGTCCCATGAGATTGCAAGTATTACTGCCAGGCTTAGGCTGACATGATACAAAGAAGTTAGCCATTCATTGTACCTATTTGTTCTTTTATCTTACATTAGGCAACTCTTTGTTTAAAATACAATTTACAGCTTTCATTTGGAAGGTACTAGTGAAATGCATTATTTTTGCAAGAACTCCACATCTGTATGCAAAGGAAACTTCCATCAAACTTAGAGAAATAAATATTAAAAGCACTTTACCTTCTCGCTATCCTCGTCATCTAGTACAAGGGAGGCTATGCTAAAGCTTGTGGAATTTACTTTGTGGCACATTTCTGTTCTGTTCTGTTCTTTTTTTCCTTAGAACTAAAGTATCTCCCAATTACCCAGGTGCAGAAGGAAAGAATGTAGAATTAAAGGCCCCTGAGCCTAGGTCTGTCTGTCTGTCTGTCTGTCTGTCTGCCTGCCTGCCTTTACCCTGATACCTCAACACCTCTCTTCACTTCAGCATAATGAAGTAGGTGTTGTTTTTCTGGTATTCTGGTTAAATAACTTAGGAGTCAACAGTCACTGCTGATCTACTTCAAATCACCCAGAGACCTACCAGCAAATCCTGCTATATCTTCTCACTAATCTAAGAGAAATAAATGATTAATGATGACACAGATTACAACATGATGTCAGGAAAGACACTCAGACTGATAAGAGCCTGTAAACTGGCAGTCATTAAACATCTCAAGAGAGATAAGTTTAATGGCTACTAAAGGGCAGACACTGATCATAATGCTTTACTTGTAACAAATATTCCCAATGACAACAACAAAGACACAAAGACCACCGAGACACAGTTGAATTGTCAAAAGTCTATTCAATTCTTCATCCTATGCAAATGACATAACTTGTTCAGAATACAGTAATGTCTCTCCCCCCCACATACCTGAACAAGACAGAGGGGGAAGAATCAATTAAGTATCCCCGCCTGGCGCTACAAGGCCAGGAAAAGTGGTTCCTTTTCATATGGCAGTGTTCCAAATACAGCTACAGAAAACACTAAAGACATTGTTTTTATGTCCTGTGATGTGATAGCGGTCTTCAGATTTCAACACCTCTACCACTGTGCAAACACAGAGAAGATAAATGACAGTGTGTGCATGCATCTCCCTTTGTCTCTCTTTGTCCCCCTTTCTGGGGCCTGACTTGGAATACCAAGAGGTGCTCTGATCCTCTGATTTTAGCGTCCACAACTTAGGCTCCAAAACTTGCACTTTCCAGTTCCAGCATTTGCTATTTCATTTCCCAAGGGCCGGAAAACAGCAAGGTATGTCTTTTTACCAAATTGGAAGCATTTTTTCTCCTTTCCTTTTTGTTGTTTTATGACTATGCTCCTTTTGTTTCAGAAAGGACAGACACTCAAGAGACCTGTGATTATTCTGCAAAAACGTACAGGAAATAGTAAAAAAAAAATGAATGGCTTTTAAACACACACACCCAACTAACTCTCCCTATTTCTGACTTCAGTGGAGACTGAGACACCAAAGGAGGCCAAGCCTGTCCAAACCCTTTTTTATAGCGATAAAGTTTTAGACTACTTGCCAGCTCTCCCAGTTTTCAGATGTTCCCAATCCATCCTTAATTTTCCAAGATTAAGTGAAATTGACTGTTTTCTCTAAATGTGTAACATTCACCAGCCAAAAATGACTTGCATTTCAAGAAACTAAGCATAAATTACCTGTGTAAGATAAATCAACTGTGATGGATTATATATAACTACAGTGGACCCTTGTATAACAAACAATTTGTATAACTAAAATTTGTAAAACATAAAAAATTCTGGAGATAGGGGAAATTTGCTTAACATAATCGCCTATGGGGTGAATTTGTACAATATAAAAATGGGTTCACTCTGTTTTCAATGCATTCCTATGGGAAATTTGTATAAAGGAAAATTTGCTTAACATAATTTCATTTGGAACGAATTAATTCCTTTATACAAGGTACCACTGTATATTTATTCCTATTTCTTATCACTGACTTGGAAGAAGAGTGTTGCTCTCCTCTTGAACCTGTGTACTGACTTGCCAACTCAAGCCACCTGGAGACATTTGAAAATAGCTTCCCTGTCTTTTGACTTGAATAGTACAGGTGGATCCATATTCTTTAACATTGAAAAGTCACTTTTTTGAGTAGTATTTCTTCAAAACACTTTCAAGAACCCCCACAGGAAACACCCTCACTTTTTGGAGTATATTTCCATAACCTTCCAGCTACAATTACTACTGCTGCCTAGATGCCCTAAGCATATCCGATCTCGCCTGATTTCGGAAGCTAAGCAGGGTCGGCCCTGGTTAGCACTTGGATGGGAGACCACCAGGGAATACCAGGTGCTGTAGGCACCTGGAGTAGGAACTGGCAAACCACTCCAGTATTCCTGCCAAGAAAACTCCATGGTCATGGAGTCACGAAGAGTCGGTCACGACTATAACGACATGACACAACACAACACACACGCACACACACAATGACCACTGCCCACACTGGATAGGGAGATTATAAGTATTATACATATTCTAAAATAGAGATGGGCACGAAACAAAAAATAGCATTTTGCTTTGTTTCCTTTGCTGTTTCATTTCATTATCAATGGTTTTTTTAAAAAAATTGTAACAAAATGAAACAATATTAATTTGTTGTTCTATATGTGTCTGATCCCCTGTGTCCTAGAGGCACCCAATGTTGTGGGTAGCAATTGTAACCTGTGTGCAGAGAGATGGGACCTAGAAATGGATGATGTGCCAGTGAGATATTATGGTCTGTCTGTGGGAAGAGATGGTTTGCCAGGTAGATAAGTGTGGAGGATGATTTGATGGTGATTTGACTGGTGAGAAGATTGGCTGGTGGCTAGCCCTGGCAGGCATGTAGCCACCAGCCAATCTTCTCTCTTTGAATTTAAATAAAAGAGGTTTATGGGTAAAAGTAGTTGACTATTACCGTATCCTCTTGATTTCATATGATTTTTGCATGGGATCTTTCCCAAATCACCATCAAATCATCCTCCACACTGATGTACCTAGCAGCCCATCTCTTCTCACAGTCGGGCCACAATATCGCACTGGTACATCATCTATTCCTAGGTCCCATCTCTCTGGACACATATTGCAATTTCCAGTTTTCTGTCCTGACTATCCAGGACAGTATTAGTATGTTCTGACAAGGTGGAGATGGAACATTTCGCTTCCGAAAGGGGAAATGGTGTTTCATTTCATTATTTGACGTAACGCTTGCTTGTGTTTTGTTTCATTTCATGTTTTGTTATGCAACGAAACAACAAAATAACATGTCATTTGGGGGTCCATCTCTAGTCTAAAAAGTAATTTTCTGATCACTGAATGGATCTGTGGAAGCACAACAGAACAGACGGTCTAGCCTTTTGATCAGGACGAGTTGGACATGATGTCAGACCGATAACGTCCAAGACTATGCTTTCTTTGATTAAACTGCTGCCTAAATGAATAATGTGGCTCCTTGGCTTAAAAAACAACAACTACAGTTCTCAGATATCATTAAATTAAAATAGATATATCTCTGCACATGGCATAAATTGAATTGGCCAGTCTGCTTCTCTTGAAAAAAGGCAAACCTCCTACATAAAAGAAAAAAGGGAAAGGGAAGATTGGTACTACCTGGTCAAGCTCCCTAAAGCTAAAATGGCAAATCCTAAAATGCAGTAAAAGACTCTACCTTCTGCCCTAGAAAGAGAGTAGGATTGAGGGATCTCACCAGAACTCCGCTCACCCGGCCACCACAGATCTCACCAGGGGAACTTCCACAACATCCCTGGCTTTTCAGGACAACACAGCCTCTCCCCCAATTTCTGCCACAACCCCCCCCAAAAGTTGTCAATGGATTCACATATACTCATTCTATCCAGATAACAAAATGGCATGAAGTGACTGAGGATACACCATCTAAGAAACTGGGAGTCCTAAGTATACCATAAGAAATGGACACAGGTCACCTGCTACCTACATTTCCTACACCATCATAACTCATATGCAGCCCTTGGTTCTGCAAACCTTCAGAAGATGCTGGTTTTTTGCAGTCAGTTAAGAGGTATTTACAAACCACGAAAAAAGACAATATGAAAATGCATGCAATGCAAAATTGAATTTTAAAAATAATAATTTTATTTTTAATTTTTTTAATATTTCAATTTTATTTATTTAAATATAATTTTTAATTCCGCACATAAGTGGGGAAGATGATGAAAAGGCGACTGCGTGCCTGCTTGGGTCTGAGTGCTTACTGAGGATGGACAACTTTAAGGCCCCTGAGCTTCTTTGTTGTGGTTCTCTATTTTCAGCATACATGGGGAGTGAACTGCCCTTCAAACAGAGAACAGACCCCAGGAGTCCTTCAGAGGACATAATCCATAATGTAGTAATTCTGGTCACCTTGTTACCTATGTAAAAGCATATGGAAGGTTGGCATCTTGTCTTTTGCATCATATTGAAGCAGGCTGGTTGCCCGCTTGATGCTGATGTTCCCTCTCGCACAGATATGGTATGAAAATCAGTTCGTTTTACTCCATTGTACAATGCCATCTATGCACAGCAGAAATGTGCACAGATGAACAATCCTCTATCTGCCAAGTGCAGGGGGATCCCTGATGAATGGAAGTACACATGTGAAGCAGAGCACTACTTTCACGCAAAAATGGTTTTCTCTTTTAAGGAACTGCAACCTCTATACACTGTCAACAATAACACATGTGTGCAGTGTTATGTGCCATAAACTGCTTTTCTGACCTATGGTAACACTGGTGAATTTCAGCCAAGGTGGCAAAAGAGTTGAGAATTGATGACCTCCTGTTGTTAACAGACCTGTTCGGGTCTTTCGAACTAAAGTCCATGGCTTTCTTTTGTGAGTCAATCCATATCACGTTCAGTCTTCTTCTCTCCTACTTCCTTCAGTGTGTCCTATCATTTTTATCTTTTGGTAAACAGTTAAGATGGAAAGGCACCTCCAGAGTCTTTCTGTTGTGTTTGCAGTGAGATCACCCTCACTGCATTTCGCATCTGTGATTGTGTGTTAGGGGTTGCAGGCCCATTATAGTGGAAACATTTCCTATACATAAAATAAAATAATATAAAATATATACTGTGTATGGATCCTATTGGTGCTCCAACAAAGAAATGGAACATTTCCTTCTCAGTGACCTCTTGTTGCTCATTGTTCCTGCTTAAGAACATGACATGCATCACCAGCTGCAGTCGAGAGTGGTATGCTGGCAGCATTAACCCATTTCTGTCCCAATAAGGTCCTGGATTTAGTTTCCATTCTGGGCTCTGACCTTTTCAATCAACATATGTAATAGCTAGAGGGCCGTTTACACCGACCGCTTTCACGGACATGCCTTGGATCAGATGGTGCAAAAATATCAGAAGAGAAGAATCTAATGGAAACATAGATCCTATGTTTGTACACTATTCGGTAGGGGAAAGGGAAGGCTTTCTTTAGCATGGTGTTAAACTTTCCAGTCAACAAGACCACTGTCTGTGAGATTTACCTCCTCTTCCTAAGATGTTTTGTTCCTTAAGTAATACATGAACTACTGCAGCACTTGCATTAAGGCAACTATAAATTTAAAGGAGTACTAAGAAGAAATTTACCAAAGATTCACATGGACTTGTATTATTGCCACTTATCCTGTAGGGTACAGAGGAAACAGATAGCAACAACTCCAGAGTCTACACACACTCTTAAGTTAGGGAGCACATTTAATTCAGTTCAGGGCTGGTTCACCTGGCTCCTATCAAGTATGTTCAGTTGTTGTTGTGGTGGTGGTGGTGGTGGTGGTGGTGGTGGTGGTGATCATCATCATCATCTTCTTCTTCTTCTTCAAGCAACAAAGAGGATTCTGGGGCTCATCCTCTAACAGTGGGATGTGCCCAAGTTGATTAGTTCCTGGTTAAAGTCTAGCAACATCAAAGGGATTACGGGAGGGGGTGAACCTGATCTATTTCCTGTTAGCTTGGAAGTCTGAACCTCCCTACAGATGTCTGAAGAAGAGAAAGTTCTTCTGTACTTCCATAGTTCCTGTTTAGTGATATTCACACAGGATAACTTCCCAGCAGCCTGGGTCTATTGTCAGACACTAACTTTAAGTGGTTACAGGAGCTTTAAGCACCTTTTCATCGTGTTTCATTCCTGATCTAGCAAATTTTTGATAGAAGAAGGAGAGCAGAAACAAAGCCCAGACTATGTGCATTTATACAGCCTGTAAATTGAAGAAGTTAAAAAAAATCTCAACACCAAATAATTTTATCGTCTCTTTGTGGCACTTCTACAAGAGCTTATCAGGATCTATCTGTCCGATTATCATGACTACTTAAAAGTTATTATCCATAATCCATTTGCAAATCATTTTCCTTTATGTTAATTTCTGAGACTGTAGTCCTTAGCCCATAAACTGTCACACAGAATTACTCTATTAATTTATCAGTTGACTAGCTGCCCAGCGATTAATAATTATGAAGGACTGGAAAAGCCATGTCAGTATATTTGCATTGACCTTTGGTGGGGACTGATTTAAGGGCAAATGGGAGAGGATTAATCCCGACTGTAGTGGTCCCATGCTTTTGTAAGTATGATCAAACTGCGCTAATAGTTATTCAAGAGCAGTGAAAACAAGGCATGGTTGTATCATTTGGGAAAATCCTAAAACTATAAGCTGTAGTATAATCCTAGTCATGAAACCCCATTAGAGAGGATAAGTAAAGGAAGTGAATTCAGCAGCCCTTGAAGAAGTGAATATAGCAATAGTTTTCAAAAGTCTGTAATTGATGAAGTGCTGCCTTGATCCTGGAGTAATTCTATTTCATCCATTAAACCTACATGGAGATAAACAGGCTAGGAACTGATGCCGAAATAACAATGGAAATTTATGAAAATGCATGTTGTTTCTATCTGTCTCCTTTCACCAACCAATGTAGAAAATTAAGTCAAACCCTTACATTAAACTAGATCAAAACAGAATGATCTTAAAATAAATTGCCATGGAGATCTGACCCAGTGTAAAATACACTGAAGATGTTTAAACTGCAGATCAGGAAGCTTAATGTGTATCTTTATTCTCTTTTAAATTAAAGATACCTTACTGAGTTCTTTATGGACATTTTCTTCAAACTAGAATATACCAGAGCATTTTTTTAAAAAAAAAATCATACTATCACTGACTTTTAATTCAACCCAAAGGGCATGTCAGGAAAAGAATAATAATAAAAAAGAAATAAAGACCATTAAATGTGTAAATGACCAAAGAACAGGGAGATCATAACTACATGGGACACTGGCTGAAGATAGCTAAGTTCACTAGCTAGTATAACTAGCTATTTTTACGGGACACAACAGACAAGGCACAAAAGGGACTGGATCATGTTTCTCTAATTTACTTGGGGTTTTTTTTTTTAAACAATCATATTACGTTAAAAAGTGCCAAGATTTAACTTACATTTATATCATTTGTTTTATTCAGAATAAACCTTGAGGGTTAATCATATGTTGCTTTTTGAAATTTGCTTTGCATAGAACAGCTATGTGTGCCTATCTTCCATTGAATACTCATTTTACGTGCTTTCCTTCATTTTACGCGTGTTTAGAAACAATTGTTTAAAAGTCCTGTCTGCATTAATCTTTGGTACCTATCGGTCCTTTCAGTATGTAAATTTTGGAAGGAGAAAGAGGGAGAATTAGGTCTGGGCAAAGCCTGCAAAAAGGAAATAAGGAGTCACTAAACGTATAATGCCACCATATTACCCTAGCACTAAGGCATCAAATATCATCTGGAAATGTCAAATAAAACTCTTTCCCTAATTAAATCAATGCAGATTGTTAAAGCCCTCAATTTGCAATCCACAATAATTAGCTAAAACCTAAAATATGATCTGGATACAAGCAAAAGACAAATTAGTACTGAAAAGCTCGGTTTAATAATCCCCCTAAAAAGGACCATCTGTTAATACCAACAAACTATTCCCTTCCTCTCTGACATGAATTCACAGCAGAGACACAGATGAACAGGTGGGGGCATGATGTTACTGCACTTAAAGGTTATATGTGTTTCATTTCAAAATGATATGTATTCCTACAGGGGTAGTACAATCACCTCTGGACCAAATGTATGTTAAGAGGAATAAAGTTCAGTTTTGTCCCTGGATTTTGTTAAGAGGATTAGCTTCTGACTATTAGTGAGCTATAGAGAACTATTTTAAAAATGGCTGTGTTCTCTGCATTATAAACAATACACCAGATTTATCAGACTGGTATCAGTTTGAATTTTGCACTGCTCAAATAAGGGGCGTTAAGACAGAACACCATCTTGGAATTCTGCAGGCAAAGTTGAGTAAATTGAAAGTATCAATAATCCAAGCAATTCAGAGGCTGCTCTTCTCCCCTTCACCACCCAATACACTTTGCAGAGAAGAAGGGAGGGGAAGGGAGAAAGAACATGCATTGATTATACACTTCTCACAGATAGAGGTCACTAATGGACTGTATTTGAACCACTATGGCAGAAACCACAAAGTTATATGAAAGTAATCTAGTGAAAAATGAACTTACTTTTAGATTAAGAGCTGAAAGTGCAAAGAGGACTAAGGGACTCCCTTCTTGAAAACAAACAATATTCTCTTAAGATTTCCTTTTTCTATAAAGTGTAGCCGGAGCAAACCCACAGTTGTTAACATATTTAAAAGTCCTGCTTGTTTTCAAGCCAGCAGACCTACGCTTTGGATGCCAAGGAAGAGAGAAGGAAATCATATTATTTTTAAGAGTTGGCTTTCTAACCATTGACAGATGCAAATACATTCCCGACTACTGCCCAAAACCATAGGTATGTACTGCATTTTCAAAATGGGTGGAGGTGGGATTGTTTTTGTCAGAGTCTAGTTCTGAAGCAAACTCTTCAGCAGACCAGGATATAATCACGGTTTATAGCAATGCCTTAAATTAAATCCAGAGGCTGAAGGCATATGTACATAAAAGCTACATGTTATAATGTGTGTGTGTGTGTGTGTGCGTGTGTATGCATGCGTGTGTGCATGTGCAGGGGAGAATAAATAGCCTAGCCTTTGTCTCTTCCAACAATTTCTTTTATCTAAACCCTAGACTTCTGCAATCAGTATTCAATATTCTCATATGAGTCCAATCTACCAGAATGAAAACTATTATCATGCTAAGGAAGTCCGCTTCTTCATAAGGTATGACCTGCACATTTCTATTTTCTCTCTCCCTCTCTCTCATTGCAATGCCACATGCAAACAGCGAAATCTCTTTGGGAACCAAGGTAAAGTTCGGCATGATTTTCAGGATAATGTGCAATGTCTTGTCAGAAAAACTGAATTGCTCCTGATCCTAAAAATCATGGAGTCAATGGATTCCAACCAGGTAGAACATTATTGCAGCCACCTGCCTGGTGTTCCTCATACAGTACTAGGGATGGGATAAGGTGGCACAACAGGAACTGACAGCAAGGAAAGAAAATGCAGATTAGCCAAGACTGATAAGCGAGAAGGTATCACAATTTTTAGGGTGGAGTATTTTTTTTCTCCTGGCACTAAAACTGAAGCCAAATAAATGAGTGATAGTCATCTTAAGCAAGTTAAGCAAAAACAAGCCTTACAGAAATAGTCTTATCATATAAAGGCCTGTTGTACACGGCCTTCAAACAGTCACTTGACTTTAGTTAGTTAGCTATGAACATACTGTATTAGATGGATTGCTTCAATTATATGAATGAACCTGAAGGTTCTCCTGTCCCCAATTGAATCTTAAATACATCCCTAACACAGCAACATCCAAAGTGGCTCTTTTGTTAAATATCCACAAGGCACACCTTTAGCACATATAAATGAGTGAATAAAAACAGTCACCTCTCAAGTGTGTTTGTGAGTCATACACCTTCACCTAGGGCCTATCTTTTTTTTTTTTCTGTTGAATCCATGATGGACTCAGAAATGCCTCTGGAGAAGGAGTTCCTCAGTACAGTATATGCCACAGTAAATGAATCCATAAAATGAACTCCATTATAAATTTGGAGGGCTTCTTTCTTGTCCCCCACCGAACTACAGGATTCAGCTGCCTGCAGAAGATTATGTTTCAACAGCAAATTGGTTTGATTTGTTTGTAAGCACCAAGGCATTAAGTGGCATCAAATAAAACCTCTGAAAAGGCTTGAGTGTAAGAAAAAGACCTTGACTTACAAAGAGCAGTTTTCCTGTGCATGCAAAAAGGTGCCTCCTTTCTCTCCCTGAAATCAGGCCGAGTAACATAAAATCCAAGAAATACGAAATAAAAACTATAGAAATCATGTCAGCACTTTCTATAAGCATCTCAAGTTTTTGCATGGGTTGGTGCTTCCGGCTTTATTAGCTTATCATAAGCCTTAAACAGATTTCCTCCATGAAAATTAATTAAAGGCTCCTGTTGACTGATTCCCCATTCCAAAGAGGAAGGTTGATGGCTTCTCCTTTAAGATTAAAGCATGCTTTATTTTACACTCCAGGGAGTTTACTCACCTGTTTGTTTGTTTTTGGGGGGGGGTTGAGGATGAACCAATCTCCCCTATCCTTTCCCTCCCCCACTTGTCAGTAACCATCATTCCTCTGACCTGCTCCATTTGATAGACCTGAAATGCAATTTCTGCCGCCTTCTCCCGCCCCCCAAGCCATCAAACCTGCCTTTAATGTGGCTATTGATGGAGAACTGATGAATACTGATCCAATTTACAGTTCCCTCCTTGGGAGCCCTCCATTTGAAATCTCCTCCCACATAAATCTCCCTTCCTATCCTGATCTTCTCCTTCCCAGATTAGCTGGTCTTCTCTTTTGCCTTCTTTTAATTTTGCTCTTCCCAAAGGAACTCTCCCTACCCAACCCACCCACTCCAAAAATAAAAAAAAAAAAAAACACCAGATTTAAGAGTAGCAGAACTTTCCTGGATCGCCTGAGGACTGAGGAAGGACAGGGGAAAAGTGACTCTCTTTTAGAGACAAGGAGGAGAGAAACTGGGAGAATGAGGGAGAGAAAAGTGGCCAAGCTTCCCTCTCCCCTCCCCTGAAAATTCAGATTTATTACCCCCACACACACAGATTCGAATACAGTAATAGAGAAAGAAATGCCTGGTGCAGAACGACAACCCCTCCTTTTTCCCGGTTTCCCCCCAGTTGCCACAGCCTCCGACACATTCCTCTGCGGCCGTGCCCGCGTGCACGTCACTCCGACACACGCACCTGAAACAGACACGCGTCTTCTCTTGCAATGAGGCGGCTGAAAGGGAGCGGGGTGGGGGGGGGGGGGAAGCACCTTCTAACTCCGCTTCCTGCTGTTAAAAAAAAATTCCCCCAGGGACGAGAAGATATAAATCCTCCGCGAATAAACCCGAGCCCTCCCTTTGTTGGGAGGTAGGACGGCTAAAAAGGGGGGATTTGGGGGGTGTCCCCTCGCTCTCCACAAACCCGCCTTTACCTGAGAAGGGCTGGCGAGCAGGGCGCTTGTTGGCTCGCCCTTCGTCGTCCGCCTCGTCCACCCTTCCGGAGCTCTGTCGGCCCCGGCGACCGACGGCCAAACTTTGGCAGTAGCCTCGCCTCGAGCGCCGCCGGCAGGAGCCCAAGGCGGCGCAGAAAAAGCAGCCGGGTTTCCTCCTCCCCTCGTCGTAAGCCGCAGCGGCGGCGGCGGGGGGGGGACCTTCTGGGCTCCGGAGCTCCGCTGCCGTTGCCGTTGCCGCCGCCACCACCACCACCTGCTCTCTTCTCGGCGGAGCGCAGCAGCGCGCTTCACTTTCTTTCGCCTCCCGCGCTGACGGCCGGGCAGCAGCCGCGGCGGCCACATCGTCTCCCTTGTCCTCCTTCGCCTCCCACGCGCAGCCCTGGCGGCAGCACCATCCCCAAGGCGGCGCGGCACGACCCCACCGCCCCTCGCGCCCGGGTCCCCGCCGGCCAGAGAAGCAAGGCGCGCGCAACCCTCCTGCTTCTTTGCCTGCCGCCGCCGCCACCAACCCACTCCAGGCAGGCAAGAGGCGCAAGGCGGGTGCTGGGGCTGGGGGTGCCGCTGCTGCTGCTGCCGACGACGACGACGACGACACTTTTCCCCTTTCGAGAGATGAAAAGCCAGCCGGGAGAAGAGAGGGAGAGGGGAAGATCACGCGGCGAGGAGGAGGAGGAGGAGGAGGAGGAAGGACAAGCAGGCGAGACCTGGAGAGCTCTCCAGAGGCGGCGGGCACAGGCAGGCGGGCATGTGTGCGCGCACGCGTGTGAGTGTGTGTGCGCGTGTGTGGCTCTAATCAGCGCGTGTGTGCGTGCTGGCTGGGGAGCGCCTCCTCCCTCCCTCTCCTTGTCAAAGTCCAGCGCCTGTCTGCCTGTGAGAGCCAGCGCCGCTTGGGCAGGTTGATTTTCACAGTAATGAGGTCTGTGCGCCGTCTCTCTCTCTCTCTCTCTCTCTCTTCCTTGCCTGACACCCCAGGGAGATGTTTGCAGTAATGAATTCAGCCGATCGCCATCGCTCGGTCTTTCTTCCTCTCGCTTTTCCACACCCCCCCACTACCCCCTTTTTTTAAATTCTAGAGTTCCTCCCACATTTCGAGTTTAAAGAATGCTTGGAAGGCAGGGGGCTGCGACCGGAAAGCTTTCCAAGAGGCCAAACCCGGCTTAGGAGCGTTCTTCTCTTTAACCCACCCTGTCCTGAAAAACCTCTTTCGCCGAAGCGCCGCTTCTGCCTGCATTAGCGTGAGCCAGCCCGATTTCTTTTAAATCGTCTTCTTAAAAATAAAAAAGGGACGTGCCTCTATTAGGTACAATACGGGAAACCGTACCCACTGAAATCTTAGAAGCTCAGCCTCCCGCTCCTCGGCTAAGCGGGTGAGTTGGTGGTTATTAACTGCTTTAATTGCCCCAATTGGAGCGCCCTAACATCTCTCAGCAAAGGGGGAGAGAGATCGCCTCCCCCCCCCCAAACTCGGGAATCGATTAGGGTTTCTTTCCTGGATCTCTTGAGAATCCTCTTACGAAAACTCCCATCCCAATACCCAGAGCCATAAAGGCTTTTATGCTGTTGTGACAGGCAGCTAATAGGCGCTCCGTTTCTATGGGATTTGTCGTTGTTAAAGCAAAAGTTTTTTCTAAGTTAATATAAATTAATGATACTCATTAAGAAGGGGAAAGGGAGTGTAGATAAGTGGCGGAGGAGAGTGTAGGGGGGAAAGAAACTCCCTCAAGGTTGAATTGTTATGTGCACGCAGCCTTTCACAAGGGGCTTTGGGGCACTTACAACGTTATGTGTGAACCAACAACTCTAAGGGGAATTCAAAAATATATATTTTTCTCATTTTCTGAATTCCTTTTAACGCTGTCTGGTAAAATCGAATAAAGAAATACACATATAGATTTCCGAAAGACACAATAGTCTGTTTTGTCTGACCTGGGCTTTTCTAAAGGCCTGGGAGAACCCTGGGCAAATCCATTTATCTCTTTGCCCCTATAGCACCAAACACTAACCTTAAGTGATGCATTTGGGATAAACCAATAAAGCCACTTGTAGAATGAGGGAGGAAAGAGACCAGAATGGGAAGAGACTCAAAAGACAAAAAACCTAAAAGGTCATTGTCTACATGTTTTCCAATCATGTTGTAAGAATCTTCCTATAATATACAAGAAGCAGGGGAGGGAGGTCGCAACTAGGATGTGTCATGCTAGCTTAAATAAGCAGTATATTGATCACAGGCTTTATATCAGTTCTAGCACCAGAAAAGGAAGAAAAATCGGTGAAATTGATCAGTGCCATGGGTCTACTCATTTGTTTGCATTGTTTTATTTATTTTTTACTGGGAAGGCGTTTTAAAAGTTCAAAACCCACCCACACTTTTGCTTTTTCTCTCTTCAAAAATGACTCCCTCATCCATTCCCAGTGGAATTCCAAAGCAGAGTGACTTAACATTAGTGGTTCCAACTCCTTGCTGCTTCATTTGGAAGGAGTACAAATTCCCAAATGTCCATTTTCACCATTTCTGGGGTTCAACACAGAGCCGTGCTTTGGACTTGTGGAAAGGGACACCACAGACCTAAAGCTAATGATAGAACCAGTCTGCTTTCACATGAGGCCCCAGGCTTTCTAATCGTTCAAACAGGGCTTCATCTGGCAGCATTCAAGGGTTCAGCATCAGGTGTAAGCTTGCTGTGGAACCTTATAGAAAGGGCCTTCTCTGTTGCTGCTCCCAGACTTTGGAATTCCCTCCCACTGGAGGCCAGGACTGCCCCATCTCTGCTGTCTTTCCAAAAGCAGGCAAAGGCCTTTCTCTTCAGGCAAGCTTTCCCTGAATGAGGGACTACCTATTATATGACTTTAGATTGATTATTACCATACATGATTACACTGACTGATTTCATAAGAACACTGGTATTTTCCATGCTGCTTTTCACCCCTCATAATGGATTTTTCTTTTTCTGTGTGCTCTTTGTAGCTCTAATATTACCTTTTAATGTTCTAAGATGCCTCCTCAAATGCCCTGTTCTTAACTTGAATATGTCTAATGTTCTGGACTGTATATTGTTCCTTTTTATTGTAAGCCACCTTGGGTCCTTTTACGAGGAGAAAGGTGGGGCAAGAATATCCAAAATGAAATAAATAAACAAAATGTCTATTCAGAAGGGTGCCCTAATGAATTCAATGGGATTTAAAGGAAGGATGCACAGGGCTAGATTACATAACTCCTCAGTGGCATGAGTAGGCCTAAATAATTCTAGAGTTATTTTACAGAGACTTGATAAGGAGTCCATATTTTCCCCTCCACCCCTCTTCTCAAGCATACATACAATTATGAATCCCCAAATGATCCTTTATGAGCCCCAGTTCTTATGTTCTGAGCCAAAAGCTGGCAACTAAACTGGGCCAAGTCAAACTGCACATTTATATGATGGTCTCAACATGGAAAAATAAAAAAAAATATAATACCAAAACCAAACCAGATGATGAAAAGAATAAGCCCAAGAACAGAGGTTGACAAGGGGCCATAGTGTTCCTAACTGCCTTCCTTTGAGCCAAGCATTGGACAAAGGAAAATGGGAAAGGCTCATAAGTTGGGCTGACCCCCTGATCTTGCTGCCTGAAGCACGGAACAAGGGAAGGCCACACTCCCATTCTATGCACAAGACGCAAAAGGTCTAAAAATACTATTAAAAATAAAAGAAGGAGATCTAGCAGATAAATCTTCCCACCTATGAGCAAGTAACACCTTATAAACCACCTGAAGGGGAAGACTAGTTGGAGGGGCTATGCAAGCAAAGGAGGCTGCCTGGCACAAACCTTACTGCTGCCTCCCAATATCTGCTGTCTGAGGTCTGCCTGGATCTGCTTAATGAAAGAGCCAGCCCTACCTGGACAGTGGAAAATCAGGTGTGAATTGGAATCCCAGGTACCTATGTCAAGTGGCACACCATTATCCAAATTCCCCAGCCAGTCACAGAGCAGAACCTTCTCATTCTCATTCTCTCTCTCTCTCTCTCTCTCTCTTTCTCTCTCTCTCTGCCCACACCCCCTGCTCGCCTTAGCGCTCAAGGCGGCGAAATCGCCCGCATTGGGGTGCCCCGATTCACTTCACACCCCCCGCCAACCCACGCACCCCTCAAGGGATCCCATCCACTCCTTTGAAGAACTTGGGAGGGAGAGAGTGATAAATCCCGGATGTGCTGCCGACCTGCGGAGCTCAAAGCCGGAGAGAGAGAGAGAGAGATAAAAATCGAGACTGGCATCAACGACCCGCCAGCCAGGTCTGAAACGGAAACGCTGTCAGCCAGCCAGCCTGGCACGCACAGCTGGCACCGTTGTAAAATGCAGGGTGGAAGCGATCGCCGACGGCGAGAGAGACGGCGGCGGCGGAGGAGGAGGAGGGCGAGGAGGTTGAGGCTGCTCTATGTCTGTCCTGCGGGCAGCTTTCCTCGTCTTCTCCCGGTACTTCGGGAGAACGGAAAAACAAGGAATGGCCAGGCTCGCAGGAGTTTAATAATAATAATAATAATAATAATAATAATAATAATAATAATAATAATAATAATAATAATAATAATAATAATAATAACAACGCACCCTCCCAGCACCAGCCCTCGAGCGCACGCACCCTTCTTTGGCGGAGGCGAAAAGAGGTTTTGGCAAAGACGTTCGGGAGTCACGGCATGTGACTGTGAAAGAAACGGGGGCTTATTTTGCTTCCTCTCTTCTGAATGAAGATGGGAGAGGGGACCGCAAAGCCCCCCCCCATGGATTCAGTTCCTCTCCTTTATTGCTCTCTTGTTTGTTTTAAAGATGCAACATCGTGGGAAGGCGGCACATACCACCCCCACCCCGGTTCTCCACCACCACCACCACCACCACCCACACACACATATATATATACTGTATATACATATTTGCCACGCGTTCTCAAAGCCCGACCCGAGCAGTAGTTGTCCCTTTGCATTCGTCAGCACTTACTTGGGAGTAAGCCACACCGACAGTCCTAGGCTGCACGGGGAAGAGTGGAAAGGTGGGCCATAAAACGCTGCCCTCCCTCACTTCGCTTACGGCACTGGGTGCGATTTGGGGGGGGAGGGGCTTGAACAAGACGAAGACACGGGGGAGATCCATGTGGATCATTTGCTGGGAAGAAGGAACGCGGGTGTTGAAATAAACTTCCTTCTGCGAAGGAATGAACCTAGCCAGTTTATGTCTGTGCGTGTATGCACAGCCCAGCGCGTGCACACAGACGTGCATACATACATACATACATGTCCCCGCACGCACACACACACACAAACCTATCTTCTGAACCGACACGACGACACGACGCCTGAAACTCCAATGAGCGTCCCTGACTCAATTGGGCATAAATGACTTCAGGGTCGCACGCATTCCACCCTCGTTCTCCACCACCACCACCATCGCCGCCGCCATCGCCATCCCACCCACCCCAGCCTCACTGGATCCGCGATCCCAGACCGAAATTCGCAGCCTTTTCCATCGAATCCCCTTTCGCCCTGAAATATCTCGGGCCTCACACTTCACCCCTCGGTTCTTCTCTCTCTCCCCCCAAAATTATCGCCACGAAACTTAAAACTCTGGCGCATTGGAAAGGTCCCAAGCGCTAATGATTTATTTACTTATTAATAAGCTCCCCATTCCTGGGAGTTAATACTGGGGGGGGAGTCTGCTGCAGAAGGGGGGGGTGGAAATGAAAAGAGGGGGACGCGTAATTTACCTGAAGGAACTGTCGCCAGCCTGTTTCCTCTGGATCTCACCCAAACCCCACTGGGTCAGGAAGGTGGAGAACGAACCGGCTGGATTCCTGCATTGTACTTGCTTAAGGATCACCGCCAAGGGCTGGCTTGGTTCCATAGCTGGCAAGCGCCGCGCTCGTCCTCATTATCGCCGCTTTCGCGCCGTTGGAGACGATCCTCCGAGCCAGGAGGGAGTCGGCGAGAAACGAAGCGGTCGCCCGCCGCCGGTCATTCAAACCCAGAGCTCCGCGATGCCCAGGCCGTCGGCGATCAAACGCATCGCCCCCGATCCCGACCCCCTAACACAGCTCTTTCCCCGCCGCTCGGCACTCCAACTTCCCAAACGCTCCAGTCGAACTTGCGGAGGAGGGATCGGTGGCTTTTTAGTACCTTCCGACGCGCGGCCTAGTCGAAGCCCGGGAGGTTTCCGTCTCCCCCAAGGCTGCCCGATGGATTTCAAGGGGGTGGCTGCACCGCCCGGAGCGGTAGCGGCAGCAGCACTTGACTGCTACGCGCAGCTTCCGCGCCTGCCTCCGACGAGCGCCGTCCTGGAAAATCCACCGTCTAGCAAAGAGCGGGAGGCAGAGGGCTGGCTTTAACCCTTCGCGAGCCGGGAGGCGGCAAGAACAGTGGAGCGCCTTCCTCCTCCATCACCCTCCTCCTCCTCCCCCTCCTCTTGCTGCCGGGGGAGGAGAGAGGGTTTAATGTTATGACTGGCCCCGGAGTGTCTGGAGACAGGCAGCTTGCTTGGAGAAAAGCACACGCATGCACGGGGGACGAGCGGGGGGGGGTGGAGGAGGGCCCCCCGTGGGGATTGAGCAGCGCCGGGGCGCGGAGGCGGAGGGGATGCGAGATGAAGGGAGAGGCTTTGAGACGCGTCTGAACTCGGGGAGAAAGGTAGCGTGGCTCTAATTCGGTTCGGGATATGGGGCTCCTTTGGAAGCGCGCGGGGTGGAGAGGAGGAGGAGGACGTTTCTACAGAAGCT
Source organism: Phrynocephalus forsythii (assembly GCA_029282475.1). NCBI lineage: Eukaryota > Metazoa > Chordata > Lepidosauria > Squamata > Agamidae > Phrynocephalus > Phrynocephalus forsythii. The sequence goes on along the minus strand of JAPFRF010000001.1, from coordinate 176,161,676 downwards.
GTCCCTTTTTTGATTGGCTTTCCCATTCTCTCTCTCTCTCTCTCTCTCTCATCAACCCCCGCCCCTGCAGTATCGCCCCTATCCTTGGTTAATGCTGTTTTCCAACGCGGAGAAGGGAAATCGCTGTAAATTGAGTGCGTGTGCACGTGTACACACGTGTGTGTCTGAATTACAGAAGGGCAGTTTATGATGACACGTGTAAGAGGGGGAAAGCAGCGAGCGATGCCTCTCTACACGCGATTCCAAGGCTCCCCTCTCCCCAGGAGTAACTTAAGCCTCAGAGTCGAGCTTCGCTCCTAGTTGCTCTTGGCATCGCTGCTCCGTTGCGCTTGGGACGCATGGGCTGCCCTCCCCCGCCGCGCTCCTCGCTCTCCTTCCCGACGCGCATCTTGGCGCGGACACTTTTCCGGCGCGCCCCTGCAAATTGCTGCGAAGGGACTTCCCTGCGTTTGCCAGTCGTCCGCTACGACCGAGTGACTTGATTCCGGTCTTTCAGACAACGAGCTCAGGAAACTCAAGGGCGAAAATCGGCCTCCCTGCTTTCTCTCTTCCTGGCTGAAGAGTTTTTAAAAAAGAGAGAACCCGGCATGCTTGCCGAGGGGGATGGTGCGCACGCAAAAGTCCCCCCCCCCCGTTCTCCGGTGCTGCAGGCTGGCAGTGCAAGCGCCACTGTTGCCAGAGCCGCCTGCCACCACCACCCCAGGCTCCCCAAACCAGTTTGTGTGCGAATCGGGACAGTGAGGGCTAGTGAACGAGGGTGGTTCGCAGGCAGAACGGGGGAAAGGGGAAACGCCTTGCGCGCCAGAATCATCAGGAGTGACAACCCTGCGAACAAATCACCCATGTTTTCCCCGGAGGCACCAGAGTTTGCTGCGCAGTAAATAGTTCAAGGCATCGAAAACATCTTTTTTTCCTTGCACTACTGTACTCCGAAACCCAGAGGTTGCCTAGTTCCCCACCACTATCTGCCCAACGCGCGAAGCTATTTCCTCACCCTGGAACACAAAAGCCATCCGGAGGGAGCTTCGATCCCCCGTGCCAGATTCTCCGCAGCCCACCCCAGAGAGGATCCTCCCCTGATCCCAGCTGAAAGAGCGGAGGAGGCTACGGGCGGCCGAAGAGCAGCTCGCTTCGCTTTGGGAGAACCGGCGCTGGAGCCCAGCGCGTTCCTCGAGCTGCCGTGTAAATCCATTTGCTTAGTCAAGGTGGCAGTAGAGCACCGGAGTAAGCCCTCCGGAGCCGCCTCCGCTCCAGCGAGCAGCCCGGAGCAGAACCGCTGACGAACACCGAGGGAAAAGTCCGGTCACTGCCTACTCTCTGGCCGCGACCCCGGCCCAAATGCCAACCTGCACCTCTTCTCTTGAAATTGGCTTTTAATTTATTGCACCCCACTCCTTCCGATTTACTCAGCGCCGTTATGGCCTGATTATGTAGTCCTTAAACACTGCTGCTAAACAGAAGACAGGGCATGAGACGTTTTTCCTATGTTCATTCTGAAAAAAATCTTTGGCCCTATTGGGAAAGGGAAGCCCCCTTCAATATAGAGGAGACCCTTAGGGTACCACACAAACCACCATCTTGTTTTTGTGGTTTCTCCTGAACTCCCAGTCTTAAGTCCTGTATGCCTCAAGGACTGGAGGGGGCTGGAGAATAAAAACAAAATGGGGGAATGGTGAGTAAAAGAGACACTTGAATTAACAGGAAAGAACATTTCTAATGGGGTGGGGGAGGTGACAGCCTAGGATTCTGAATATCAGAATCCCTTCCCTTGGCCTTTGAAACTCACCAGTATGGAACGGGTAAAACCACTCCTTAAATATCTCACCTACCTTCAAACACTGGTTAGGTTCACAATAACTCAGCTCTCTGACTTGACTATGAAAAGCACACAGTGACCTCTAGCTGCTTCCAACCCACCACCCTTAATGAGCACTAGACACAATCAGAGGTCACTGGTTTAATAGAAGAAACCCAAGTTAGATAGGCCACAGTCCTACACGGCTTGGGACTCCCCTTGGGGCCCATGGAGTTTACTGCAAAGGTTGTGAAGTCCACTCTGGAGGCCATTTCAGGGCTTCAGAATGCACAACTCACTCCAGACCAGTTTGTCCCCCATCTGATTTGATCTGGGTCAAATAAATCTGTTATTTATAAGCTTCTTGTTGACTTGCATTTGGAAAACAAATAAATAGTTACAGTTGTTTTGGTTATGTGCTGATATACATGATTTGTTTAGATGATAGACCCCAAAGTAAATCTGCCTACTTTAATAAAAAACAAAACAAGCAAACAAACAAACAAAAAAAGCAGCCTTCAGGAATTGAAGGAAGGAAGGGAAGGCAGGTAGGCATGCAGGCTGAAGTGATCAGGTTGATTCGGAGCTGATTGATTTGTGCTTCAGATAAACTAAGTTTACAAAAATAACTCTGGACATTATGTGCGAGGTTGTCTGAATCAGGGTGATTCAGTTAGTACTTCAAGGTTCCACTTAATTTGCTGCATAGGTGTACTCCCAAGTAACTGGCCATAAGCTTGGGTTGCATGCGTTTATTGAGAGGATTATAGAATTCCAAAATTCTATAAATATTTGTTGATTTTACAAATACACACAGTACTCTTCAAAATCAATCAGTCACACACGTAATACAGAATAAGAATATTTACTTTTATAAAACCAGGTATCAATGTAATTACACAAATACCCAAAGGAATAACCAGAAATATAAGGGGGGTGGAATTCCCATTCACTAATTTGAAAAAGCCTGGATGACAAGAAAAAAAATACGTAATTTAGGTATATTTTCCAGGGACAATATACACAAAAGGGTAGAGACAGTTGAGCCAAGTGAATGGCTACAACAACATTGAAAAAATGAGCATGTGAAACCCCCAGAAGGTCCTCTCCACAAGATGAGTGATAGGAAGGAATATAAGGGATGGAGTATTTTCTCAGATATTACTGGACCACATCCATATCCATCCTAACCAATGCAGCCGTTCGTGACAGATGATGGAAGTTGTCCTGTAGCAACATCTGGAGGGCCATTTATTACAGAATCAGACAACTGTAGAGCTAGAAGCATAATCAAATCTAACCCTAGGTATAGACCTGCACTGCTAAACTACCATCTATAAAAGATGGTCTACAAAAGATCACAAGGCAAGGTGATGATTAAAAACAAAAGCATTCTAGGTTAAAATCAGTAAATAATTCAGAAGAATCATCCCCTAGAATAGAGCATATTCTTAAGCCTTTTAGAATTAGTAGGGAAGGTGATAAGTAAACCTAGTAAACCTGTTTGGTAGTTTATTTATTTTATTTATTTTATTTTATTTGTTATATTTATATCCCGCTATTTAGGGAAGGTGATACAATAAATAATCAGACTACAAAAACCCTAGACACTGTTAAAACCACATGATTTAGTAGTTTGTAATCCTTTGGTGTCCCAGATGTTCATTTCCAAGAAATCTGAAATTAATATGGCCAATGGACAGAGATTCTGGGATTTGAAGTCCAAAGCATGTAGAGGAACAAAATCAGTGTATCAAATGTTTTCCAGCCCAGTCCCATATATACCATCCCCATACATACATGAAATAGTATTAGTTAATAATATTGAGCTGAAATTATATATATATTCTGGTAGTAGGTATGAGTACAGGTACCTCTACTAGTGTGTGGTACTACATATCTATTTGATAAGGTTGCAATCCTGCATACAGTGTACTGGGAATAAACTTAACTGAACACGGTGGAACTTTTTTCTGAGTAAGCATGTGTACAGTTGTGCTGTGCAAGCCTCTGGAGGGGATAAATGACATTTCTAGGAAGTAAGAGATATCTTGGCTACTCCTGGTAAATGCATGATTTGGACAACGTCACCATAAACCCGTTATCATGTATTGGAAACTTTAAAGCAGGCTTTTTTAAAAATTGAATTATCTCTAATGGGTACCATTTTAGGCCTGTTGAGTGGTGGCACCTGAATAATAAATAGAATTAGATATCCAGGAAGGTACAATTATCACCTTCCCTACTAATTCTGAGAGGCAAGATAATATGCTTTATTCTTCTGAATTACTTGTTGATTTTGACCTAGACAATTGTTGTTTTTAATCATCACCTTGTCTTGTGATCTTCTGTAATCATCTTTTATAGATAGCAGCTCAGCGGTGCAGGTCTATATCTGTTTTCTCAGTAAGAGGTCCAGCAGAGCTCACTGGGATTTATTCTCAGTTGATGGGCATATTTTATTGCAGCCTGCACACCTATGTTATCCAAGCTAATATGAAAGCAGTGGTGCAGAGCAGTATCTGTTTGACAAAAATATGTAACATAAGCTTACATGGCTGATAGAAACAGTAGAATGTGCCCTTCTCAGTTCACGGTTTGTATTAGAGTCTGGTGCAGAACTTGGATTTTAGCACAGACATGTCACCGACTTTGATGATGACTTATCCTGTAGGTTCTTCCTAACGGACCATGTCTATAGTGAATGCTGCTAGTGGCTGTGCAGCAGGGCTTCTGGATGATGACCACACTTCTTCTCTTACCCACCCTTAGCTTGGCAAAGACTAAAGAAAACTAGATTCCAATAATATCTGAAATGTTTCAGTTTTTTTGTACTGGCTTTGGAGAAGTTCACAGGAGCCTTTGGTAAGCCTTGTTTCATGATTCCAAGAATGACATATGAGACATCTGGCACACAAACAGTCTGCTGTACCACTCAGTACCAGCATTTTCCAAGCCCCTATATTTATTGATTAAATGTCCCTAACACTTTCGTGACAATCACAGTAAGGAAAGACATTGACAGCTGGGTTAAGACCTTCGCATCTCATATGGAAAACAAAAGCATCATCATGAAAACAGAGAGTCCAGTACCAGACAACTTTAGAAGAGAATATGACAAGAGTAAAGAGTCTGGTTCCTCTACCATATCACTACCAGAAGACCACCATAGAAGTGATATTTCTCCCTTAGGAAGAGCAAAAAAATAAAGAAACAAGAATTATCTTGGTTCTATAGATAATGATTAAAACTGCCTGGCTCTTCTGGTTTACATTTGATTGAACCAACAGTGGGGAAGCTGTCAACCAGTATTTTGTAGGTTGTGTTAGGGATATAATTTTAGACATAGTTGTAATGATCTCTTGAATACGCTAAGTGTTTGTCTTTACATTAATAAGATGGGAATGAATTATTGGTTCACAAGAGTGCAGCAGTGATCTCATACAACAGAGAAAATCAACACTATAAGTTAATGAGCTCTCAGCCTGCCTTCTTTATTTATTTCAATAGTCAAGGGGACATCTTTTGGAAAGCATGCAGGCAACATGTTCATAGAGCAAGGATTTGGAAATAAGACAGCTTTGTAGTATGCATTCTATGTAGACTCTGCTCCCAAAACAGAGGTTTAATCACAACACTTGATGATAATCCACAGTTTTCAAATACAGTAACCCCCCCCCGCCGCCCTTTCATGATTCATATACTGTAGTCCTGGTATATTGTGAGACAGCAGTATATGGGGGGAAAGCCTGTTTTAGGCCTCCTGTAATTACCCCAGATCTCACGCTTCCACAAATGGGCCTCTGGCGGCCTTCCCGGACCTGCTGGAGACCCCAAAAGTGCTTCTCACCAAACCGGAAGTGACTTTTGGAAAATCGTAAGTGACCTCCAGATCACTAGAAAGCACTTTGGGGGCCTCCAGGGCCTTTCTGGGCATTCCGGAGGGGTCAGAAATACTTTTCTGCGAACAAGAAGTGACTTCTGGTTCCCAGAAAAGCATTTCTGAGTCCTCCAACATGTCCAGAAAAGCCTTTGGAGCCCCCCCCAAGTGCTTTCTAGCGATCCGGAGGTCACTTCCAGTTAGGCGAGAAGCACTTTTGGAGACAACATGGGAAGGCTGTCAGAGGCACGTTCAAGGCAGCGCGAGGCCTGGGGTAAGTACAAGAGCCCCTGAACAGCCCCCCCCAGTCCAAATCTGACCTTGCATCCGCATATCGCGGATTTTCATTTATCGCGGGTTGGGTTGGGTCTCTAACACCCATGATAGGCCTGGGGGGAGATGTTACTGTAATAGATCCCTAGAGAACTTGTTGAAAGCCAACTGTGATAATTACATTATGTTTGTGAATGGAAATGAATAGAGATGGGCACAAACCAAAACAAACAGACCAGGAAGTTCATTAGGAATTGCTGGTTAATTGGTTCAGGTCAGTTCGGGTTTATCAAATACAAGGGGCCAAAACAAAACAAACCTATAAACTTTTCAAGCAATGGTTTGGTGGTTCCTAATCCCCACAGCCTAAACCCCACCCCACCCTGCTGCCCCTGTCACCTCCCTACCAGGTTCTGGCTCCTGTTTCTCCACCATTCTCCCTGCAGCAGAGCCATCCAAGGGCCCAGGTGCTGCCTTGTGCACGTGTTCCAGGGTCCCTAATGTAATTCCAGCAGATGTGCCAAGCATGCACATCCACAGAGATGGCAGACATGACGCACAGAAGCCAGGCTGCTCTCTCTGCACAGGTGCATGCCTGTCAGCTGACAGACATGGGATGCTCAACAGTGCTCGATGAGGAAGAAGGAACAGCACAAGGTAGGAGACGACAGAGGGAGTAGGAAGGGGCTAGGTGGGTGGCAGAGGGAGTGGGGGTTGGTTTGGTGTGTGTGTGTGTGTGTGTGTGTGTGTGTTTAAAAGTTCAGAACATTCATGGTTCTTTTTTTCTGGTTCATGCCCATCTCTTGTGTGAACTCAAGAAGGTACCATGTAGATCATCCTGACTCTTTTGGCATTGGTGTCTTCACCATTCACTCTGCCCTTTGCTATGCAAGTTTTGACATCCTTTTTCCTTCTGGCAGTATAGTTCCAATATTGTGCAGGACTTTTTGGAAGCTAGTATATTTCTTTTAGTTGAAACACCAGGCTTCAAAGAACCTACCCACCCACCCCTGCCATTGTACATGCTAGAATAACAAGCATCTGGGACCATCCAAAATATGGATGACGGATGGAGTTACCCTATTATCTGTGTGGCCTTGGACCAAGCTACACAGCCCTATAAGGCCAACAAAATGAGTCATTGGAGCTTCACTTTCATAGCTAAGAAATCCTGGGAGAATTGCCTTAAGTCAGAATTGAAATGAGGGCACACACCGTGACTGGGAGTAAACAATACTGAACATAGCAATACTTCCTTCTGAGTAAACCTTCCTAAAACTGAAGTTCCATGGGGTTTACTATGTTTAGTAGACCATAAACATGAATAGGTGTAATTTCTCTTTGCATTTTGTCAGACTGCTCATTCAATAGATCTATCAAAATCTCCTTAAGGGAAACAAAATAAAGTTTGAGCATATTGAACAAGGTGTTTTAAAGTCTTCAGAGCTGGGATGAAAACAGGAGAGCAAACACCAAAGGGAAGCATTGATGTGTGTATTTATGATGTGTTTGTTCCTTTTAAATTTTTAGGAATAGGAAAGCTATAGAGGTAGAACAAAACTGAGTCCAAACAGAAGGGATATACCATGCCTGTCCAACAGGTAGACTGCGGGCTACTGGTAGCCCGCAGCCCGCCGGCAATCAATAAAAAAAGTGAGGGGATATGTTCTCCACCCCTCCCTCCCCTACCCCAAGGACCACTGCCCCAGCAAAGTTCTGGATCTGCCAGCCAACTGTCTCAGACAAGCGGGGCAGTTCAAGGGCCATGGCGCATTGAAATCTGTTCCCTCCAGAACAGATTAGTTGGTTTTCAATGCATTCCTACAGGAAACCACTGCTTTACTTACATAAGTTTTTACTTATGAGCATGTGCTGAGAACGGATAAAATTCGTAAGTAGAGGTTTTAGTGTAGTAGTGGCCCTCAGGCACTTTGGGCTGGAAAAAGTAGACCTTGGCTTGTTCAAAGTTGAACAGCCCTGGGATATACCACATAACAGAATGAATGAAGAAAAGACAGAGCCAATGGGTACTAGAAGATTTATTAACAGGTTGGCTATCAAAGTTCTGGATGCATTTTTAACAAACACATTTTTCCTCAGCCTGCATCGTTCAACTTATAATATTCCAGCCGAAAGGCGGCTCCATTTTCGTATGTGTGATGATGATTCCGTTTACTTTACATGCATTCGTGTTCCACCGATTTATTCCACAGCAGAAACATGAAAGGCCAGTTGGGAGTATGATTATCTCCTTGAGTTGGCTCAGTGCTTTGGAGGGGAAAAGATGCTCCCACATCCACATGCATGCACAGCTTTTCTCACCCTGCCCAGTAGTTTGCCATCTTGTAGCATGACAGTGAAGAGGAAGTAAAGTTTGGGCTGAACGGATAAAGGAAATGGAGCTATGTAAATTAGGGATAGGGGGAAAGCTTTTTGCCTTACCCTTTAGAAATATCAATTTTGAATCTTCCCAAGACAAGCAACAAAATAAAACATGTCTTACCTCAGAAATCCATTGGGAAGGGAAAAATGTGAACAAGTAGAAATAATATGGTTTAAAACATTCAGAAACATGACTTAATTGTGCATTGAAATAGCTTCATTAGTAAAAAAAAAAATGCAGCCTTTGAAAAACATATCCATGAAAAATGTTCATGCATGTGGGGAACCTTTCTCTGCGGAGTATGCTTCCTGGGGGGGGGGGGGTGTTACAGTTCAAGGCACACCATCCTGACTCTGCCACGTTGCATCCCTAGGGGGAAGTGACCTTCTATTTCCTCTTCACCTTTGCTTTGAGGCCGGACAAAGGCTAAAGGGCATTTGCTCCCTATTAGAGGCGATGTTTTCATTAGTAGTAATCCAATGTGTATTCATCAAGATTAGATAGCTCAATAAAAGGGGGCTGCTGAGGCAGGCACGTCAGACTTTCTTTGTTCTGTGTCTGAATCTCAGCTGGCTCTCTCTGTGTGTGCTTCCTTTGCTCTCCTAAAATCAGTTTGCTTGGCACTTTCCCAGCAAATATCCACACATGCATTTCCAAGCAGGAGTAAGAAAAAAGCCTCATGATCCGATACTAGTTCACACCCCTAATCTCATAAAAAGATTGGGATGTGAACTCTCAATGGCTCCCATGCAGAAGATTACCTAAGTCAAGATATGGCAGTTTGGGCTGTATCTCAAAGCTGGGCCCAGGTTCACCAGAAGCAGGGAATGGCCAACGGAGCCTGGTGACTTTGCCTACTTCAGTTTTCTAGAAGTGAGTGGCAGGCCTTTGAACTAAATTCTATACAAGAACAGCTAGCCTGCATAGCTCAGGGGAAGCTGCATATTCCCAGGCTGCTCCAAGAAGAAAGAAAAGGTCAGCTACTTCTAATTACTGTACAGGATATCTGGCAAACTCTGAAGGAGTTCACCATTTATCAGAAGGGAGTTGGCAGCATGTAATTATTATTAACTGGACATTTGAGAATGATAAATATACCAGCAGTGATTGGGGGTTTCCATGCAATACATAGGACATGTTATATACTGTATTTTCATTGAGATAGTTGTCTTCCTCTTCTACTTTTTATTCCTTATGTATTTAATTGCCTATTCTGCCTAACTGAAGCATTTGCAAGACATCACCCAACAGCAGTCCTCTCCACACCTTCAGATGCTGCAATTTATTTCCCTTGATAGATAGATACATCCTGTTTTCCTCCATTTGAAAAAAAAATGGAGGAACACTTTTGATAGCTTTTGATAGAATCTTAGCCAATCCTCTTTGAGAATTGCTTTTGGCAGTTTCTTAGCATCAGTTCCCAAGGGATGCATGCATTGCAGTGCTCTCACCAATTTCCTCTATCTCTATAACCCCATAAGATCTGGTGCGCCAATAGCTTTTCCACTCGCACTGTTCCTTTTCTCAAAACAAACAATCAAACGAACCTACACTTGTGCCCTTCCAGTAAAACCACAAAGATGAAACAGGGAAAGTAATTTCGAGGCTACGGTCTCTGGCAGTGGGGCAGATGAGTTTGCTTTTATGCATCTCCTTGGGTTGCCTTGTCAGACTATTTCCTCATTTGCAGACATAACAGCAGAGTTTGGAAGTTACTTTTATTATTCCCAGAACCCTGCTGCCATGCTGTCTAGGGGATGCTGGGAGATGTAGTCCAAAATGTAACTGTTTTGAACTCTGTGACAAATGTCAATATACAAATTCTTCTAGAGGCATCAGAAGGATTGGCATTATTCTCTTGTCTGTACATGTATGCCAAGAAAGAAGAAAAAGAATTTCTCTATGAGTACCAGCATATTACCTGGAGGAACACCTGATCCCATTTGATTTTGGAAGCTTGGCAGGGTTAGGCCTGCTTAGTTCTTGAAAAACACCTGGTACGATCAGGCGGGGCTAGGAAAGAATCCTGCTGAACCCCCAGTGAACTGCTGACAGTCAGAATTTGGAGTGTTGATCTAGTTGGACCAATGATCTTAAAGCCATTTCCTACGTTCCTGTGTGCATCAGAATCTCCCTAGAGTTTCTGGCTCCCAAAGTGGTATTTGTTGTTTCCATTGGCTGTGTTGGCAAGGTCTAATAGAAGTTCCAGCCCAAGATTTTCTGGAGGGCTGCAGTTTATCCTGCCTCTGAGCTAAATCAAATAGTTTTAAGTCACCCAGGCCTTCTTTTAAATCAGTGGGACTTGAACACACCTAATGTAGGCTGGCTGACATCCATCCTAATTAAAAATCAGTTTGGTTACCACTTCTTGTTACAACAAGAATGTTGTCCCTTCAGGGATATCGATAACAACAGAGGTGTAAATATCATAGACACCATCCTGTGTCTACCATTCTGTGTCCACTGAGAATGTGTGTTAATTACATTGTTCTTAGCGTCATTTTCATACATCTGGAAGCTGAGTCATGCCAACTGGATTTCTTGTGAGATCAAAACATTTCGCTCCTTATCCAAATACAGTAGCTTCGTCAGTCTGACGAAGATACTTGGATGAGAAGTTAAACATTTCACTCTCACAAGAAAAGAAGTCCAGTTGCCCTGACTCAACTTCTGGATAACCTCACCTGCATGACTGAGAATCTTCACAGCAATTTTCATACACTTCTGTGGAATTTTTAACCACAAATATGTGTATAGATCCCTATTAGGTAGGGGTGGCTCTTTTTTGGCTAAATAAAGAGCATACGGACACAGCTGGGGAAAGGGGAAGCAGGGCACATACTTTGTGTTATTCCACACACTGTCTGTTGGTGGGGGTGCAGAATCCATGTTTTCCCCAAATTCTAATTTTGGGTCTGTGCCAGACAGAGGAAAAAGGCTGAGTGTTTGTAATGGAACCACAGACCTAGGATCTGAATATTTCATTGTGCTTTAATAAAATATGCCAAATAAAATATTGAGGCAGTAATAAACAGTTTTCTTAAGATGAACGTTCACTCCCCCCGACCTCTTCCATTTTAGCTCAGAGAAATCGTAATGGGACAATCTGGTGATAATGTTGATCTATGGGGTTTTCTTTAGTCATCCTTTTTTAAAAAATGTCAAATCTGAAATATCCACGAGGGTCCTGGTATGGTGACATACAGTATTGCCAAGCATCAATTCAGTCTTACAGATTTTAATGTGGACCATCACTGGAGAAAAGGCAACACACACACACACACACACACACACACACACCCTCCAAATAATGAGACTTCAACAGCATATCTTGTAACAATACCACAAAGGAGAAAGTAACTTTCTGAATTATTGTTGAAAATCAAGAGGGGTAGTGGGTTAGTTAAGAAAGGAGATACTCAAAGATGCTGGGAATGTCAGTGGTTTTGTTGAAAATATTTTCACACATAACAGAAGTGCCTACACCTCACCCCACCCCACCCCACACTCTTTGATTCTAATAGTAATTTAAAACCTAAGGTGGACCCAATCTGTTTAATTAAAAAAATCCATCTTTTCTACTTTCTCTCCTGTATTAGCACTATCCACTCAAGTACAGAAATAGCGCAAGGCATTTTCTTCATGCTGTGTATGAAAATACTGCTATTTTTAAAATAGAACTCCCTGTTCTAAGGCGTAAGCATAAGCATGAAAATTTAGCAATGTGACTGTTTCCTAGAGGAGGTATAAAGGTTCTAAAGGCTCTAGCCCTATGCAGGAGTAAGCCATTAAGTTGGCCATTAAGTGTTTCCAGACACACTACTGTTCACTCTAAAATGATTCTAATTAAAAAAAAAAACAGATTTCCATGGTTAGAATATGGATAGAAGAAATGAAGAAAACACCAGGAAGGGTTACAACTAGAGGATATTATCTTCTGAAGCCCCTAGTATGAGACAAACCTTATCGGGACCTGCCCTTCTGAAAACTAAATCACACATTAAGGAAAATTTATACTTCCTGCTGTTGCAATGATTTTTCTTGATGCAAGCAATTCTTCTGAAGTGGGACTTATGAGTGGAGACCATGTTTACTTCTTGCTAACCAAACTCAATACAAACTCAAGCTAATCTGAAAAAAAAAGTGAAATGAACTGGCATTCACCTGTTGTGGAACTTTGTTTCTTCTGTGCTAATTGTATTGTCCAGTTTGGGCCTCTGTTATGCATAAGACTGTGTTCTTAGATAATATAAAACATGTCTTGTATTCCATGGCAACCCCTGATTTTGCCCTGTCCCTCCTCCTCAGTAGAGCCCAAACCCTAGACTGGTGTTCTTACAAGAGTTGGAGGAAGGTTTTCTGTAATTTTTGTGTCTCTAGGTGCATGGGGGCACTTTCTTGAGGGGCTATTGGAGGGTACATAGATCAGTCATCTAGATCCCAATATACTGTACACCAAACTTGCAGGGCTTGTAGAGGAAAGACAGTGGAAGCGTACCTAAAAATTTGGGGGTATAGATGGGGAAGGCTTTTATCGCATTTTAAAAGGGAGACAATTTGATTTGTCAATTCATCAAATCACTGCAGGAAATTTGTCACTTTGTTGATTTGTCAGCCGTGACAAATCGCAAATCACAATGACTCACCCTTTTTAAAAAATCATCCCCATCTCTAGTAGGCACTACAGAATTCTAGGGGAGGACATAAATAGTCCATGGATAAAGTGGTTTATCTGACCTTTAACTTGATTTGCTGAGGTTACAAGATGATCAAATTGATCATCACCATGGCAAAAAGGTTCATGTGTTGACTGATGTAGGACAGAGGAACCTTTGATGATCCACAATTCTTAACCTTCAGCCCCCAGACAGTGTGGCCAATTTTAAACTATTATGGGAGTGGTTGTTCAAAATATCAGAACAGCCAACCATTCTCCACTCCTGAGCTCAGCCATTTTTGTGGTCAGGTGGCACTAATGGTTGTTTATGATTTAGTTGCTGGAATTCTCTTGTGTAGTTACACAAATGGCATACCATTTGGACATGAATTGCTTATCAAGGCCACATTGGTTGGCTTTCTACAAGGCATAATGGAGAGTCCAACTCTTGCCTCCTAGCTCTGCAGCCAGGTCCTCTAACTCACTGAGCAGTCTAGCCAGCCACAGTTCTTGGGATTTATTTTATTTTTCATAGTAGCAGAAAAACTACGTTAAGTGGAAGATAGCAGTTGTGAATTAATATATATTAGGCAGTTTTATTAGTTAAGAAAAATATATGATTGAATTTATTGTGAAGATTTTCTTCAGTGCTGAGACACTGAAACATGCGTCTGAGAGCCGTATGGTTGTAGTTAATGTAACAAGGTATGAGCCTGTAGGGGAATGTACAGGGGCCACAGCTGAAAGGAATGGGGATAGTTTGCTTGTTGACGTTGGAGGGTAATTGTTTTGACACTGAAATGAGTCACTTTTTTTTCAGACTATCATCCTCATTCTTTACAAGCATTGTGAAAGACTCCGGATTTTATTAATCCTTCAAGATAGTGCAAAGACTCATCTAATGTGTAAACACTGCTGCGAAATCCTCCCAAAAGCTCATGAGCTCAGGATGAGAATAAGCAAGGCCAGATGAGAAACACAGGCTTGTGGGTAATGGAACAACCCACATGCAGCGTTTTCGACCCGCTGAAGTTCCCAAACACTTTCCAAAGGCAGACCCATGTAGACCATGCTACAATAATTAGATCTAGATTGCAGCCTCTCTGCCATTGTTAACTGAACAGGGTACACTACGCTAGACCAACTTAAATCGAGACATGAAAACCATTATTTATATCAACTGCATTTATAATGGAATAAGGCTATTGAAGTAATCCACATCTGGCCAAAAATAGTTTAATCATCTTAATATTTTAATTTGTTTTTCATGATATCTCTATTCCATGCAAGTCCCTAGTTTTAAATTGTGCAACACTCTTCCACCCACAAAGAAAGTCAAAGAAAGTGGACTGAGTGACTGACTAAGTCTCAGGAGACCTGGGTTGAATCTCGTCTTGGCCCAGGAAAAAGAGTGCGGCTTGTAAATTAAATATATCACTTGTCTAGAAAAACCCATTAAAGTTGTGATAAGTCAGATGTGACTTGACGACATTTAACACAGAGATTGCGTTACTCACTAAGTCACTTTGAACCAATAAAGTCTGGGATGTTTTTCAGCCTAACATTTTCAGGATTGAATGCACATATTCAGTTTGCATTGCCTGTGTTCTAGCTAGGAACTAGAGCATGGAAAGTCACTTTCAAAAGCAAGTCATTACAGAAATAGCATAGGTAGCACAGTTCTAGTACAATTAAACTATAATTAGACCAGCTACTGTTCCAAGGCCTCTCCAAGTAATTAATTACCATTACCATTGCTCATTTTAAAGGGTAATTTTAACTCTTTATTTTGCAATTTCTCTGAAATAATTAAAGTGGTTAGTTACATTTAGTTGCTTGTAAAAAATAAAAACCATTAGGGCTGTGGCCCTTGATACAAAACACACTCTTCTTCAATCCACCTTGTTACTGTCTGAACTGCTATAACAGAATTGTGTGGGATTCCTTCATGGCCTCTACCATTAAAGTGAAGCTGCACCACAGGGGCTGTAAAAATAATTATAAGAGTTACACTTATAACACAAACGTTGCCCAGTCATTCCCTCAATAAATTATAAAAATAAAGCAATGTATATACTTTATGGGGCAAGGAAGCTAAATGCTAGACATGGGCACGACTTGGCAAAATTCTCGTTTCCGTTTCCATTTCTCGTTTCTGTTACGGAATGGAACGAAGAACAACAATTACTCCGCCAGAACTCGAACCGACTAAAGAAAAATTGGGTCTGATTTGTCGTTGTCGTTCCTGGCATCGCAGCGATCGCGCAATGCCAAGCGGCACAGGAAAAAAGTTTTAAAAATTAAAAAAAAACGATTCCCGGCCAAAAAAGCAGGCGAAAATATGCCTGCCTGAGGGCACCTACCAGAGGGGTGGTTTCTGGGGGGGTCCCGGCCTCCCCCTCCTCTCCTGGGCTGCGCAAAGCGTGCATCCTCGTCGAGTCGCCACGCTAAATCGCCAAGCGGCGCGGCATAGAAAAAAAGTTTTTAAAAAAACCCGATTCCCGGCCAAAAAAGCAGGCGAAAATATACCTGCCTCAGTGAGGGCACCTACCAGAAGGGTGGTTTCTGGGGGGGGCTCCCCCCTCCTCTCCTGGGCTGTGCAAAGTGCGCATCCTCATCGAGTCGCCACTCCAACTCACCAAGCGGCGCGGCACAGAAAAAAAGTTTTAAAAATAAAAAAAACCCTGATTCCTGGCCAAAAAAGCAGGCGAAAATATGCCTGCCTCAGTGAGGGCACCTACCAGAAGGGTGGTTTCTGGGGGTCCCCGGCCTCCCCCCTCCTCTCCTGGGCTGCGCATCCTTGTCGTCTCGCCAACTCGCCATGCCATGCGGTGCGGGTGGGGGATCCAAATGGGGCGACCGCAATATTTATTTTGAAATCGTGTGGTCCAAAAACACACCAAAGCACCACAGAAACATGCAGAAATAACTATTTTAAAACTGCCTGATTTTTTTTCAGTAGCAGCAGTGGGTTTTTCTTGCAACAAAACGTCTCCATTGATTTTATTTTATTTTATTTTTATTTTTATTTTTTTACACCTGCGCAATGATGGGCTGGTGATGGGAGTGGACCATGCAAATTTTTGGAGCCATTCCACCAATTGCATGGCCACTTGGCCAGGTTTTGACTGAGACTTCTGGGATGTGCCAGTCGGGCATAAAAAGCCCACTAACCCTAGCCCGAACCCGAACCCGAACCTGAACCCTAACCCATACGCCAGTACACTGTCCTTCTTAGTGGGTCAGAGAGGCACCCAGAGGTGCATCCCAGTAACTCACCCTAAGCCTAACCTTACCCGTAACCCTAAGCCTAGCCCTTGCGCTAACCCCTAACCAGTAAGCCAGATGTGTACTCGCATTGCACTACAGCAAGTACACTTCCCTTCTTAGTGAGTCACAGGGCGCCCGTAGGGGTCCTCTCTCACTTCGTTCCCCAGCCCAAGTGCACCGCAGGCAGTGAGTCACAGAGGCACCCGAAAGAGAGGTGCCTCTGCCTGCTACTGCAACTGCAACCTGGTATGCATATCCAATTGGCTATGCATGCCATTTTGTAGAGGAGGCACCCACCCCAGAGAGGTGCCTCCAGGAGCCCGCCCTCCCCAAAACCAGTACTAACGACAGACGAAAAAACGACAAACAAAACGACAAATTTTTGGAAAATTTCGCGAAAAACGGAAACGAGCCGAAACGGGCCGGCTCTGACACACGACAACTCGAAACATAATTTTTCCTGGTCGTGCCCATCTCTACTAAATGCAATTAACTCATTATGGATTGCTCACATATTTCTGGGTCTACCATCACTTGTGTGTGTCCTAAACTATTTCCCACTTTTTTGTGTTTCAAGACGAAAGACAGCTAGGAAGCTCCAACTGTGCTTTCTTTAGGGGAGGAGGGATTAAATTGTTTTTTAAATTGTCCTTGAAGGGGTACAAAAACCTTAAAGACTTAATATGAGATTGGGTCAGATGGCCATGTCCAGAATGCATGAAAAATGCTTTCTCCTTTATTAGATTCAGTCATGTGGATGTTCTGCTTCCGCAGATGGAAGGACTTATCATGAGGGTAACAGAAACACAGGATTTAGCTCTAGGTTACCATTCCATTATGATAACCTGGTGGTGCATTTGAAGATGGTCTGGGATCTTCTCCTAGTGCCAAATATGGCTGTGAGTATTTCAGCTGGAACCAGATTTTATTATCAGGTTTCTGATTCCTTCCTAACTCCAGTAGGTTCTAGAATATGAAGCGCTATGTCGGATAATACTTGACAGAACACAGTGATGCATACATTGTGACTTTTCAGATGATTTCTGTCTGCATCTTCTGCCAGGTTTGACCAACATAGCCAATGGTGATGGATCCTGAAACCTGCTATCCAACAACATCCAGAGATCTACCAGTTGACCATGTCCACCATAAAGTCATTCCCAGAAGCTCTATTCTAGAATGCCCCTACCAGAGATGATTGCATGGTTCCTGCCTTGCTGTCTTCTCAGTGTCAGGCTAAGCCTTTTCTGTTCCCTTAGCCTATTATTAAATATCAACAGCTTTCTACGGCATTGTAGTGCTGAGGATGGTTCTTTAACTCTTGCACCTGATGTGCCAGTTGGTATGTGTTAGCTTCAATGCTATGTTTAATGTTAGTGTTTTATCAGTACTGCCCTGTATTTTGTTATCTTGTCTGTGTTTTAAACAGAACTGAGAACAAACACTTAGAAAAGTCAATGTTCTATGTAATAAATAAATAAATAAATAAATAAATAAATAAATAAATAAATAAATAATCATGAGAACTCATCCAGAGTTCAATTCACAATTTGTTCAGACATGGAGAGAATTAATCGGTCTCTTCCACAGACTCATAAACATCTCAAATTTCTGCAACTGTTGGCTTTTTGAGAGGTAAGCTGCTTGTTATTTGTTGCCTCCTAAGCCTGGGTTTGGACCTTTATGTAGCAACACATCTGTCTGTAACTCCCAGGCATTAGGGATGGATCCCTGTTATCTTTAAAATATGCATCTGTCCCAAGGTTTGTAGCCAGATACTTTGAATTAGGATGGCCTGAATTTGAGAGAGAGAAAAAACAGATGAAGACAGCAATTTTTGGGCTCTGCATTCTTACAGGCATACTCAGTGAGACATGCAAGAGAAACCTAAGGGGGTTGGTCCATCCTTCTGAGGAAGGCTGGTCCTAGTTCTCCTGTCCCACCAGGAGGAGGAGACTTCTTTTTAATCAGGTAGGCCTTTCTCCATTGACTGGCTAGTGTGTAAAAGTATTTTAACTATAGGAATTGTGCTTCATCATTTTGTCCTACCATACTTTTATCTACCAAATCATTCTAATTTGGTTCATTTTATATATATAAATCTGTATGTTAATATTCTTTTTGTTGGGTTTTATTCCTCTGCCCATAGTAAATCCATGTCATGAGCTACTTTTAGGCCCGCACTTGGGAGAAAAGTTGATTATTAAATCCATCAGCCCATCAAATCAATCAGTCTTGTACATACATTCTTTAGGCTCCCCAGCCTCGCTCAGGGAAAGAAAACTCAGGCAAACAAGGCCTGTTGGGATCAATGACTGATGTGCCCTTGCTCTAGGAGACAAGACCCAAAGGAGGTGTGAAGTAGTAAGGCCTGCATCTCCCTTCTTTGTGGTTAAAGACCTGCTTGCAAAATGGCGATTTTTTTTTTTAAAAAAACCCTCAAATGCAAGGCAATGTGCAAATTCATAAATCCTTATCTTTTTACTCTCCTTGGAAATTTTCTCTGTGAAATTCAAAGGAAGAAACCTGCCTGGGGTACCTAACACATCAGCTTTAGCATTGTTCATAATCAGCTGTGTATGACAATGGTTTGTACGGATCCAATGTACCACAAACAGTTGTATGGAACTTATATTGCATAGCTATTCTTTCCTCTAATCTGCATTGTGCTCTGGTAGCATTTACACTTCTGGCATCAATGTCTAAAATGTTGCAACTAATACCCTTTTTTAAAAAAGGAATTCTATTTTCTAAACTTTTTAAAAAGGGAAATATTGTTTTCTTTTGGTGGTCTTAATTTTGATGGTTGGAATTTCAGGAAAGCCACCAAAATATGAGTTTCTATCCCAAAATGCAAATAAGCCACCATATACAGCTTATAACTTGTGGCTAAACCTGAATAACATTTCTTTGACTCTGCTGGAAGCCAAATATCACTGACAATCTCAAATATACACAATTGCAAAGAATGAAAAATGGAATCTATTTTGTGCTGATCTAGAGTTCTAGACTAGCAAAGCCGCAACTAATAACATCTGTATTTGAAACATCTCTAATTTTTGGTTATGGCTAGCGGCACAAAGCGGCACAGAAATGTGATTTTTTTAAAAAGTCACAAGAGTGTGCAGCTCAAAAAGTCTATCTTTTTTACCTGCAATTGCTTCAATGCTCCCATTTTGAAGCACACAACCCTGTTCAACAGAGCTATTGTTCAATGTGTTGATTTGTCTTTTTAAACATTTCCCTTTATAGTCACATAATCCATTAATGCCACAGAACGTCTTGCCTCCTGACTTTTAAAAAAAAAAGTCCATAAAACTAAAACCTCTCTTTGCTTATCATATTTTATCAGGAACAAAGAATAAGTCTCATGCCATAAAAGCTAGTCAAAGTTGTAATTACAATTCATTCCTCTGTATTCAGCTGCCTGTCATTTGTTAGCATTCGTAACCCTCCATGCGGCTCTCAGCATTTGTTGGAATTCTCTTTAATTATTTACTGTTCCTAGATCATCCATTACTGATTGCTAACGGCTTTCGGCTCTCTCGCTGCCTCCAGTTGTCCTGGCCTCGGATCAACAGTGCTAATAACCTTCATACCATTCCAAGCAAGAAATGTTGACGATGCTTATTAACATTAACATTTTGCAAATGTATGAAAATATCCCTGTTTACACAAGTAACAAGATTGTTTATCTGTACGAGCAATCTGTTAGCAGTGTCGGCCAAAACATAAGAGGAAGTTTGACTGAACCACAAGAATGGGATCTGAGAATTCTGGGATGTTTCTTGATAGTTTTGGTGCCAGGCTGATTTCGGCACTTTCATTTTGAAATCAAAGAAATATGATGGCTTGAACCCAGTCTCAATGTTTGGACCTGGTCATTGTTAAGAGCAAGTCACACACATTGGATTCAAATGATGAGTACCTGATCTCATAGGGTCCTTTCACGGGAGTTTACCTCTTTATTTTTTACTTGAGAAGGGTTTGTGTGTTTCTCTGTTTAAGCAGGTCATGCATCATAGCCCATCCAAACCCCTGTGTGTGTCAAAGGCCAAGGGATGTCTGTGTCTCAAGTCAGAGTTACCAGCAGTCAGACTTAGGGATTTAACTCCCATTTCCCAGCACTGTTTCTCTTGCACATGTGGCCGCTTGCGGTCATAGCAGACTAACTCGGATGACTAACCATGCAATCACCTGCTCTTCTTCCTTATCCAAAAGTAAATGCAAGGAAGTCAGCACAGGGCACCCTCACATAACATGAGGAGGCTTCATTCTGTTGTCTCGCCATTGTGATGGCAATGAAGGATGTGCTTTTGGTGGGTGTGGCTTGAGGCCCCAGTTCCTAAAATTATCTAAGCTTTTCCCAGTAAGGCAAAATGCTGGGAGTTCCAACACACAACACATGCCTGCTGAAGCCTCCATTTTCCTGGAGAAAGGTCGTATTTCTTGGCTTTATTCCCTGTCCCAGTGTTTCCTGGGTAGAAGCAGCTGCAATGATTCCTGTTAGGTAGTCCAGGCTAGACCTTTGCAGGCCACTGATAATAATAATAATATTTTTTTAAAAAAATCATTGCAAGCTTTCGTGAATAACTTCCACTTCTTCAAGGCAAGTGCCAAAAGTCCAAACATGGCAGGATGGGGTTTGCCGGGAGGGTTATCTTAGGCATAAAGTTCTTAGCAAGATGAATTTTGCCAGGCATTTATGTCCTAGATAAGGCAGGAAGCAGCAGTGTTGTTGTTGTACAGCTGCATCTGAAGCAAAGGATTGGATTTCATATTCCAGTCTTCCAAGAGATTTTTAAAATTTTCCAAAAGATAAAAAAAAAAAACATATGAAGCAGTTGGGCAGGCTATAAGGTCCGAAAGATGCCTCAGCAGTGAGTAGAATGAAGGTAGCAACAGATAGAACTCTCAGAATTCTGCATGCCTGGGAAATTCTTAGAGAACCCTGGAATTTTGAGTATAAAAAAGGCACATCCCTAATTACAATTAAATAATTGTCTCTGTACAGTGGTACCTTGTATAAAGGAATTAATTTGTTTCAAATGAAATTATGTTAAGCAAATTTTCCTTTATACAAATTTACCATAGGAATGCATTGAAAACGGAGTAATCCCATTTTTATGTTGTACGGATTCTCCCCATAGGCGATTATGTTAAGCAAATTTCCCCTATCTGCAGAATTTTTTATGTTGTACAAATTTTATGTTATACAAGCTGTTTGTTATGCAAGGGTCCACTGTACCTCCAAAATATTTCCGGGGAACACTTTCAGTGAAGTGAATAAAAGCATTCAAATAACAAGCACTTTCATCTTGATGTGAATAAAGACCACTGCAATTCCAGATGAGATTTCCTCCACGATTACTTCTCCTAGAGGTGGGCACGAACCACCAGCATTCTATGTTGGTTCATTTAGCAGACTGAAATGTAGTTCCCTAAATTAATGGTGCACAAGGTGTATGACATCATCAGCTATGGCCATTTTTAAAGAAATAAAACATTGCTGATTTCTCCTCTGAAGATCCCAAGGTTCTTGTGTCATTACATTGGGGGACAGGAGAAGGACAGCTTTAATTAGCAAAAATTATCACTGCTGGGATGGCTATATTGACTAACAGTTTTCTGTAACTGAAGATTTCTCCTCCCTTTCTTTAAAGTCGTTCCTGCAGAATCAGTGGGGTTTACACAAGTGTTGGCTTGTGATTCATATATTTATTCCAGGAGTCTAGTGCAGCTGGGATGGACTAATGAAGCAGTCCTGGGAAGCGAAAAAATAATTTGTATCATACAAAAATGGTTCTGGGTTTCCTGTCTGAATTATGTCTAATTGTTTAACCATCACATCTCTTTGTATTTTCAAATGCCCAGTAGGATGATCCTTGTGGCACAGAGCCTCCTTATGATCTGAGTTCAGTTTGAATGGGCTCAGGTAGACAACTCAGGGTTGACTCAGCCTTCCAGCTTTCTAAGGTCAATAAACTGAGGACCCAGCTCATGGGGAAGAGGGAGGAAGGAAATGTGATGCCCTCTAAGCACATCCAATGTCGCCTGATTTCAGAAGCTAAGCAGGGTCAGGCCTGGCTAGTACTTGGATGGGCGACCACCAGGGAAGACCAGGAGCTATAGGTGTCTGGATAGGAACTGGCAAACCACTCCTGCAGAGAAAACTCCATGGACATGAGGTCACAAAGAGTCGGTCACGACTGTAATGACACAGCACACTGTCACACACACATACTGTAATTAAAGTGTAAGTCACCAAGAAACTGCTTTAAATGCTATGGTGTGGTATTTAAGAAGCACATTTTGCTTCACTAAATATTTTCCTGAGTATAAACATCCTTCACCTGCACTGGTTCTTGTACACTGGGATCCAGGCCACTTGCATCTCTCTTTGATGACTAAAAGTAGAAAGTGCAATATAGCACTCACTAGCAACCAACATATATTTAACCAAATGCTGTGCGATGACTCCCCCCTCCACACACATACATTTCACAACTTATCAAAAGTCTGCTGGCTACCAGTAACTTGTCAGCTATTATTTCATCCACCCACACAGCCCAGCTGCTCCTAGTATTTTGCTCACTATCCCCAAAGAAAAATAATCCAAAGGATTCTAGGCTGCAATTTCCCCCATCAAGTATCCAAAACAAGTATTTATCAGAATGGGCAACCTGTCCCTCATGGGATTGTAGTGCCATTCTGTACGACAGGGTCACATAATTAAATGTAATATTTTAAAAAAATATCTTGGAATGTGCATGCCAGAGCAGTCAGATGTGGCTATCCATTGCTATAGCACCAGGATCTAGGAGCATACATGATTACAACCGGAAACTGGGATGCTATCCTTTGAAAAGCAAACTCTTGAAGGATTGCTCAGAAGCCGTTCATATATTCATTCAAGCAAATACTTCTAGACTCATGGTTAATCATTACTATCTTAGATCCCCAGAGCTAAAAAGGAACCCTAGGGGTAATCAAGTCCAGCCGCTGTCAAGGAGACCCAGTGAGGACTTGAACTCTCAACCTCTGGTTCCTCAGGCAGATGCCCAAAGCACACTATACAGCAGTTCTTGTGGAACATGATTTGAAAGTGGCAAAAACAAGTTAACCAAAACCATATTCACTGTTTCTTCTCTAGTGTATTGCAAAATAATTTCATTTATGCTGAGTGTGTTCATACCTTTTGTATAATTTATTCTTAGAGATGGGAATCATCATCATCACCATCATCATCTTCATCTTCATCTTCATCATCATCATCATCATCATCATAATCATGGCTGTAATTCCCAGAATGCTACTGGGCTATTATGATGTTGCCTTAAAAAGTAACTCCTCAGCAAGTGGGAATATGTCTCCTAAGAACATTGTGACATCTTTATGAAATAGACTGATGGGGATTTGCTGGAGCTTTCTTCTTCCTTCCTGTTGTTCTCACTAAGTGCATCATATGTGAATAATATGTGCATGGTCTGTATGTTTGCTTCTATGGTGCATGTTTGTATATGTTGTGGCAGGTAGTCGCTCCCGTTCTGAACTCTGGAGATTCACACTGGTCACCCCTCCAAAGAGCTTTCCCACAGAACAATCTGGCCCTCAGGTGGAAAAATTTTTCCCCTTCTTCAGCACAAGAATACCCGATGAACCAAATTCTAAAGTCATGCATTATATTATGCCACAATGGTCCCTGGATATCACTGAAATCCTAAGAACTTATTATTATAATGTTATCATGTGCTGTCAAATCAATTCTGATTTAAGGGCGTCTTTTTCAGGGCTTTCCAGGTAGAGAATATGGTATTTTGTATGTATCTTCCTGCCATTTTGAAACTCCTCTTGGGTCATTGAGAAAGGGAGGATATAATGAATGAATGTGTAAAGAATCATCTTGTAAGTTGAATTTTTGACCAACGAAACAGCTAAAAGGAAACCTAAAGATCATTATAGCAGTGACACCGGTAGAAGGGACATTTTAACATTTCCCCCTTTAATATTTAACATGTTAACATTTAACATCTCCCTCTCAGTTCCAGTCGCTGCCTTTGGAGGAAGAGGAGCAAGGCTTTTCCAACGTATGGCAAACTTCCCAGGGTCTTCTAGTGTAAGGTACTCAGCAGTTGTTTATGAATTCTGGGGCCATCCTTGGACTGGGCAGCTTGCCCAAGGCTACATAGGTTGATTCTTCACCTGTGCAGAATTGAACTTCCATTGATGTCTCCATGGGTAACTTACTCAACGTGCAACCAGCTCATTCCCTGTAGGGCAGTGGTTCTTAGTCTTGGCTCCACAGACATTCTAGGACAATCTCCTAGAAATCCTGGCTGGCACAGCTAGCGGTGAAGGCTTCTGGCAGTTTTAGTCCAAGAATACCTAGGGACCCATGGCTGGGAACAACTGCTCTCGGGCAACTGTTAATTCTACAGCCTAGGAGGCACAAGAGCTGCTCATGATCTCCTTCCACGAGTAACAGCAGAACTGGCTTCAATGTCATTGACCTCAATGTCATTCCTGAAGTCAAAGATATAATCCCTAACACTGGCCAGCATGTGAACAAGCAGAACAAGATAGAAAGGGGCGGGGGGGGGAGAAACTCTGTTGGTTTTTTAAACTTAAAACTCCAAGAAGAAAAAAAGAAAAGAGAAAACCTCAAAATTCACCAACAAAAAGGGCAGACTTGCCTGTTTGTTTCTTTGTTTTTGATACCCTTCGTCAACAAGCTTTGTAATGCTTTGTGTTCTTATTTATTTATTTATTTATTTATTTATTTATTTATTTATTTATTTATTTATTTATTTATACATTTATACATTTATATTTATACATTTATATACCACCTGTCTTCCAAAAGAACTCCGGGCGGTTCACAACAGTCACATTTACAATCAAAACTACTGCCAAGAATCAAGAATCAATAAAATAAGCAATTGCCACAACACATAAACAGTAATAAGAAGCAAACAAAAAAACTGATAAGCCAGGATGACAAAAAATAAAATAAAATAAAATGGTCACCAAACGCCTCTCTAAAAAGCAGCCTTCAGAGCTTTGTTGAAGGCCGGCAGGGACTGTGCTAGGCGGATCTCACTTAGGAATTCTTGTTACTTAGACTAATTCAAAAATTTGTTCTTCTTCTTTCTTCTTCTTCTTCTTCTTCATCATCATCATCATCAAACTGCAGAGCTAGAAGGGACCCTATGGATTCTCAAGTTCTACATTGCAACTGTAATATAACTTACATATTGGAGAAAGAGAATGAACAACAACAACAAACTGGTTGTTTTAAGTAAGCTTTCCAAACTCAAACTGTAAGAGAACAGAATGTTTTCTTTACAACACTATGATAGAAAGAAAATGGAACATTAGAAATAACCTTGAATAAATAAAGAGGAATGGTGTTTCCGTACTTTTGAAAATGAAGAAAGTGTACATATATCTATATAAAGGTGACAGCCAATAAAGGCCTAGAAAACCAGAATGTCTTATGGCTGGAGGAAAAACGGATGTAGGCAATATGAAAATGGTAAAAACAATTTCATATTCATTTTGATTCAATGTATTGTTCAGTCTCAGCTCCCATCTATATTTGAGAGATGCTTTATGAAATGACAGGACAAGCCCTTTATGTCTGTAGATACAAACTTCAGTCAGAGTTGGTTGTTCTCCCACTTGCCTTTGCAAGTCAGCATTTGCCTACAGAACTGTGTTCTTCCTTCTTCAACAGGGATTCCAGGCGTTCGCACCCAGCAATATACATGCTGCAAGCCCTCCCCCTCCATTTGTCACAAAGCCCACACAGGGTCATAGGGGTTGCATCCAGCACTGCTCACATGCTTGTGTCACAACTATCTACAGCGCTTCAGTGTTTTATTGACATCCCAGGATCTTGAAAATATAAGAAATGTAGGCGGAATCCATTTTAAAAGAAAGATAGTGGTGAGCTGATTCTGTCAGCTGGCACTTCACTGTTGGAGGGCATAAAGGAGGGCTGACAGAAATACTTGCAGTGAAAAAGGTGAGGAGGAGGGACAGAGTGCATGCAGGAACATGGATTTATTTATTTATTTATTTTTATACTGCCCGTCTTCCCAGGGGAACTCTGGGTGGTTAACAAGAAGGGTAACACAAAACAATATAAAATCAATACAGCAATCAAGACACACACACACACACACACACACACACGACAAAATAGTTGAAATAGTCGATAGAGACATCTTATTTTTCAAGTGCCATGTCCTCGTAGAATGTTGACGATCAGTCGCCTGAACTGGTTTCTATCTAAAGCTATTCTAAATAGAGCAGCTGTGTTCACTCCGGACCATTGGCTTAAGTTCTTAAGCCAGAATGTTCTTCTATGCCCTGGGCCACACTTCCCATCCATTTTTCCTTGAAGGATAACCTGCAGCAGATGGTATTTTTCATTGCGCATTATGTGTCCAAAATATTGCAATTTTCTTCTCTTTATGGTATTGAGGATTTCTAGCTTTGTATTCATGTGTTAGCCACATTGGTGACTCTGGCTGTCCAAGGTATCTTCAGAATTTGTCTGTCTGTCCACATTTAAAATGCTTCCAGCTTCCTGCATAATGTGTCTGTAAGGGTCCAAGTTTCAACACCATAGAGAAGTATACTGAATACATAGGATCAAAGTATTTGAGTACGAAGTCTGATACGTAGATAAGTCCTGGCTTGTCAAGGCTTTCCTCATTTTCTGGAAGGAATTTCTAGTTTGTTCAATTCTACCATGGATTTCACATGAAGGGTCCCAGTTATCCTTGGCATAGCATCCCAAGTTTATTACTTATCTAGGGCCTTCCTCCTAATTGGTTAGAATAATCAATATACAAACAGAGGTGCCAAACCAGACTGGTGCCCCAGTCTGGCCTTCCTGCCTTCCTTCCATGCAGCCCTTGGTAACTTCTCTGAAATTGCATCAAACCCTGAGGCTGAAAGAGGTTCCAGTCCCTAGACTTGGTGTATCAAATATTTCCTGTATCCACATGTCCCTGGATAATGCATTCACAAGGAGAAGGTGTCAGCTGATGACATTGTGAAAAGCTGTCCTCTACCCATGCCTGGTGTCAGTATCCTCCAGAAACAGATGAACAGAACTCTTTGGGTGAGTGAACAGACTCTGGCAGTGTATGTACCATTTCTCAGAACTGAAAGGCTGGGCATGCCTACTGTATGAGCAAATCATTCACCCTTCTTCTTAGGAACAGAGATGACAATTCATCTTATTCAGGAATTTAGGAGAAATTCAACAAGTGCTAAGCATCCAAGGATGGCTAGGATGTGCATCAGTCCTTTATTCAGATCAACAACACATGTCCTATGATCCATGACAAACTCTAGGTTGGAAAGGGAACTGATGAAATACTAAGCCTTACATCAATTCTGCTCTATTTCCTATAGAATAGTCACATTAATTAATGGATGTTTCTATCAGTACTAAATTCTAAAAAAATATGGCTGAAAATTAAGAAAGGGGATTGAAATACATCTCCCACATTCCTGGGTATTCCAGCTCGGATAGTATTTCTGTTATGCACCAAGGGCAGTCATTCCTCTCTTTGGCCAAAGGATAGGAAATCGGTAACTTCCATAATCAGAAGAGATTATCACCCAAAGAAAACAAGCAAGCAAGCCCTGTCATTCCCGCAAGGGAATGGCTGTTTGGTAACTCTGCCAATAAAAACTCATGATCCTTTTAGCTTCCTCTGTTAGATCATCCCCACCAAGATAGTCTATCTCAAGATTTAACAATAAATGCCTCAGACTGTCGAAACCTTGAACAATCCCCACTCTCCTGTTATGTTCTCAAGACTCTAGATCATAAAATGACATCACGAGGAGAAGCAGCCTGCCTTTTCTTTGGTCAATGACACCAAAAGCATAGAGGATTCTGTAGTTATCACTCATGTCAATCAGTATGGGAACGGGATATTTGATTTCACAAGTCATGCAATGAAGCTGCCTGTTGCTTAAAACCTTGATCGCCTTTTAAGAAACCAGTTACTAGGTTTTGGCCCAAACAAGAGCATTGAGGTCCTAGTCCATTCTTCAAAGGAGAGTTTTTAAATATGAATTGAAGAATTCCTATCTGACTCGCACATCTACCCCAGAGTTTCATTTCTGTTCACCAGACTCCTCCAACTTGCAAACACCTGTCCCTTTTCCCTTTAAAAACAAACTATGGTCCACAGCTTAAAGTTGTTCTTTACCACTGCAGCTCTTTTAGAGACTGAGAGCCCAAACTGATTCAAAACCCACTAATTTTTTGCAAAGTGCCAATACAGCAATTTAACCTGAATATAGGTGGCTGTGAATGGGCGATGTCGGGTGCCCACAGAAAGGGCTCCAAGTGCCGCCTTTGGCACCCGTGCCATAGGTTTGCCAACACTGGTCTAGGAGATGCTGGGTGGTGGGTTTTTTTTTTTTCAAAAACAAACTTCCCTAAGCTTTATACAGACCTTGCCTTCCAGTATATTAAGGGCATGTGTGGGAGACAGGACCAATTATTACATAAACAATTTTCATTTTAGTCATTGATCCTAGAAAGTTGCCATTAAAGATTGTACACAGGCCACATGCAAGTGTACAATCTTTGGGGGAATGCTGCAGTCCCACCCCATCTGTTGATGGTGCTGTTTCTCATTTATTCATGGAGGGTGATGAACCTCCATGACTCCCAAGAGATCTCCATTTGTCAAGGTCCCAGTTCACATGAGTGTCCCCAGCCAGCAGAGACTCTCATCTTCAGACCCACTGGCTACCATGTGTAAAAAACTGATGCTATGCTCAGGGCCGGCGCTTCCATTAAGGGGAACTAGGCAGTTGCCTAGGGCGCTAAAATGGAGAGAGGGTGCTGGACAGCCTGCCGCCCCCCTGCAGCTGGCCACCGCCATCTGTCCCCCCACCGCCCGCCAGCTGACCGTTGCCCTCCGCCCATCGCTGCCCGCCACCACCCACCTGCTGCCCCTCGTGCCCATCGCCGCCGCCCCCATGCCCATTGCCGTCCCCCACCTTCCGCCACCCCGCCCTCACCCCTACCACACCACGCTGCCCCCCACCCCCTGCCCCCCCACCTGCCGCCCCCTCCCCTCACCTAGGGCACAAAAAAACCTAGCACCAGCCCTGGGTGTGCTAAATATAGGCCTAGAAAGCTCCCCATACACACACACACATAAGTAAGTGTCCCTGCATTAATAAAGATGTAACCAAATTTTGAAATCCCAGCATCTGCCTTATGAGTTTCTGCTATTCTTGAAATTTTCTCTGCACTTCCATTAGGCACACCCTGCATGGACAAGACCTTCCACATACAATTGCTCTGAATGGCTCTAACTCTTACATCTGCTACATCAGGGCCACGTTATACATTATGGGCTGGATCCAGACTTAAAGCATCCTTAGAGCTGATCCACCAAAATCAATTAGGATTACTTTAGTTAGGATTACTGGTCCCAGTGATTTCAATACCTCTATTCTACGCATGACCCATGCAGGACCCAATTCCATATTTTAAGTATCAGTCTGAAAACTTAAAAGTACTAAATAATATGAGACATATGGGTACCATCTACCCATGATAAAGTTTCTCTTTCCCTGCACCAGCTTCACAGATTTCAGTGTCAGAGAAGTAAGTATGTGCTAACTCTTCCACCAAAATTTAAAATACTGAAGTTTTAAATACCTAACTTTGTATCCGTTCTACACATGTTTCATACAGGCATACTTTCCAAGGAACAATGATTTAGCTGCAGTTCCACAGTAAGCATACATTTGCTGGCAAAGTTATGTTTATATCTGAGTATTATGTGAAACAAATTATTGCAGACACTCTGTATTTCAAGAACATATTCTGTCCAGTGAGAGTAATGTATAAACAAAAGAGGTTATATCTTTGCCTGCCAAGCAAAGGGTGCCTCACTTGGGGTGACACTGTTTTTCTTATTAATGTTCTCGTAGCAAAGTGTGCAGTACAGAGAAACAGAAAGAAAACAGCAATAGAAACATACAGAAGAGTTCAGTTGTACAGAAATCATTGATGCATAAACCTTGTCTCCTCAGCTCATCTATTTAATTGTATAATTCCTAATGCTCAGGCATGCATTCCATTGTCAACACTGTAATTAGCATGTGGCAGTGGTGGTTGAAATCTGAAGTGCATTAGGAAATGAGCAAGATTTAAAGAAATCAAATGATACATTTGCACTGGCTAGGTAATGAATGAGTAAAACGGAAGACCTAACAGAGCCATAACAACAATGGTGACAAATGTCTTTGTCTTCCTCATTAGACAAAATGAGGCAAAAAAATGGACTGATATCTCCAAATTAAAAAAAATATCTGTATGCAATCAGGATCAAATGAATATTTATGACTAAGATTATTACAGTACTTTTCCTGTTCATCTTTGCATTGGCAGATCAGCCAGTTTCTCAGGAGATTACAGGAATTGGAAACGCCTGATCCCAGAAAACACCACAATCTGCAAGTACTAGAGGAAAAAAATTACAGAAAAGCTAGGCATCCCTAAGGACAGACAATTTGCTTTCATGCACATTATTTAATTAGAGACTAATTTTTGATATAGTACTCACTTACCAGACCATGTGTTCCAAGAAACCAAAGGAGAAGACACTGAAAAGTACCTTTCAGTTTCCTGAATATGAAGGTGGCTGTTCCAGGATGGACAGTTGTTCTACAGCAACATGTGTCAACATGGTTCTGCAGGCAGATCTTCTTTGGAGGAAGTTGTTTTTGTGGCGGTGGGTGGGAGTGGGTTAATCACCCATCTGATATCATAGTCTAGGTTGACCTGACTCATGAAGATAACTGGGAATGCCCCACTCAGGAGACAGTCTCTTGGGAGGTTGGACTCCACCTACATCACCATTGCCACCATCCAAATACTCTGTTGAATCTGAGGAAAGGAAATAAAAGTCAGAATCCCTTCCATTGGTTGACCACTGGGCCAAACACACAAAAGAAAGGAGCAAAAGTGAATGATGAAAATAATGGTTGTGTCTGCAAATCAGTCAAAAACAGGAATATGTATGCACCAGCTTTGGGGGGAAAGTATGCAAGTGAGACAAAACAGATACTTGGTTGTTGCTGGAGCAGATACAGGGTGGTTCAAGAAGCCCCCAGTCGCACCTGGATTGCTTAAGGTAACCCTACAGGCCATTGAGGTATGCTCTAGCTGCATTTTGGAGGTAAATAAACTGAGGAAATACACTTGGTATCAGTTGTTTAAGCAAAACCTTTTTTGAAAAGGAGCAGTTTCAGGGGCACTGACCATTAGAAAATGTTAAAAATTTAACTCTGTGCCTATATTGACTATATATAAAGAACAATTTTTCCAATAACTGATAGACATGGTTGAAAAACACTGGTTTAAGCAAAAGAAGGAGCAGAAGGGGACTGAAGCTCTAGTGAACTCCAATAACTGATAGACATGGGCACGACTCGGCGAAATTGTCGTTTCCGTTTTCGGTTGTCGTTTCCGTTATGTACCGGAAACGGTAACGATAATTAAGCCATCAGAACTCAAACTCGAACCGACAAAAGAAAAATTTGGTCGGGTTTTCGTTGTCATTCATGGCATCGTGGCGATCGCGCAATGCCATTGGCAATCAAGCAGCACAGAAAAAAAGTTTTTAAAAGTAAAAAAAAAACCCCGACTCCTGGCCAAAAAAGCAGGCGAGGACACCTACCTGAGGGGTGGCTTCGGGGGGGGGTCCCCGGCCTCCCCCCCCTCCTGTCCTGGGCTGCTTGCACCAGGCTGGGGGGGGTCATCCTCGTCGTCTCCAGACGAGTCCATGCCATGCGTTGGGGGGGATCCAAAATGGCGACCACAATATTTATTTTTAAATCGTGGTCCAAAAACCCACCAAAGCACAACAGAAACATGTGAAAATTAGGTATTTTAAATGCCTAATTTTTATAGTAGCAGTAGTGTGTTTTTAAAGCAGTAAAAGGTCGCACTGGTTTTATTTTATTTTATTTTATTTTTTATTTTTTTAGACCCGCCCATGTGGGCTGGGCATGGGATGGGACCATGCAAAATTTTTGAACCATTCCACCAATGGCATGGCCAGGTTTTGACTGACACTTCTGGATGTCGCCTGCCTGCCCACGCTGCCGCCTGCCCACTTGCCCGCCTGCGGCCACCGGCCACCCACTCACCCACCCGCGCCTCCTCCCTGCCGCTGTCGCCGCCCGCCCATGGCCCCCCGCCACCGCCGTCCGCCCGCACCTCCCCGCCCGCCGCTGCCCCCCGCCCCGCCCGCCGCCTAGGGCGCAAAATGGGGGGTGCAATGTGATTTCGCCTTTAGTCTCTTAGCGGGGAGAGTTTTCTCTTACTCTCCAGTCCCAAAGATATGCTGGAAACTGTGGAAATCAGCTCGGCCCAGGTCTGTGTTAAGGATCTGTCTCCCCCACCCCTCCCGCGGTTTGGAAGCCTTGCTCTCCAAACGTAAACCAAGCCCAGAGGGACGAACTACCCGCCCTGGGTATGGAGTAACTAACTGCGCATGCAACAGGAAGTTTTGGGGCGTTCCTGTTGTGGGACTTCAGCCCCCAGAATTCTGAAACCGGGAAAAGGAAGGATCCCAAACTGGGCTGCGTGCAGGGGAGGGGGCGGGGGCGGGTGTGAGGGAGGGGGCGGCAAAGAGGGGTCCCCGGGACACTTCCTGATCCACAGACACATACAGAGTCCCAGTTCAGCTCCGCACCGACTGGACTACACAGCCGGGGTGGATGACACGCTTGTGGGTCACATTTCCCCCTCGTAAGCGCTGGCAGCAGCGAAGAGGCACCGCGATTACATCCCGCAGAGCCCAACTATGTTGCCTTGATCTCTCTCTCTCTCTCTCTCTCTCTCTCTCTCTCTCACACACACACACACACACACACACACACACACACACATGCCTCTTGGCGGAGGGACAATGCCAAAGGCACAGACCCACGTGGAACTCGGAGGAGGGGACACCAAATGTGCACGCAGCGGGAACACGCGCGCGGCATGGCATGAGTGCCAGCCGAGTTCAAGAGGTTTGCTGCGAGCACATTTTGAAATGGATTGGAGGCAATGAGCAGCGGCGGGTTGAAATAAAGAAGTAAAACCCCCATCGCTCTTTTAATCTCCCGGCCAGGGATCATTTACAAAAGGCGAGCACGGGAAGCAGAAAGAGTGGGTTCCGTGGTGGGAAGCGGTAGAGAGGAAGAAAAAGGCCCATTTCTCCTCCCGACTCTCCCCCCACCCACCCCAAAGGACTGTATGTGTCTGGTGGATCAGGAAGCACTCCGGGAATAAAAGGTGCCACCTCTCTTTGTCTCTCCAGGAAGGAAGGCGCGCTTCTCCCGCCACCTCGGAGCTCCTTAAAAAAGGACCAAGCGCTAGAGTCCCAGATCCAGGGACTGCAAGGGTTCTCCCCCTTCCTCCAGGCTACCAGCCTGCCTGCCCACCTAGCGCCGGCCCTGATTGCGGGACGCCCCCCATGCTCCCTGGGACGTCAAATCGCACTAAATCACAGTGGAGACGACAAACGACAAACAACAAACGGAAACAACAAATTTTTGAAAATTATTGTGACAAACGGAAACGACCCGAAACGGACCCGTCCCGACAAACGACAACTCGAAAAGTAATTTTTTCTGGTCGTGCCCATCTCTACTGAGTGCTTTGAAGGACCCCGGTCAGCTTCACTGGACCTTATTTATACCTCACTCAATAAATGAAACATTCTGTATCCAGGCATGGCAAATAATGAATGGTATTACCTGTCAAACTAGACATGGGCTATAATCTTTCTCCTTTTCCTTTCCACTATGGGCTGTGGATAATTGACTCTCTTGTGTGGGTTTGAATAGGATAGGTCAGAGTAGGAGCAGGCATTATCTTTATTTCCTTCCACTGCTGTTGTTTTTTCATTTTCAATGTCTGTTTCTTCATTGTCAATGCCTGTGTTTGTTCCACTATATATGGGCACCCAAAACATGCAAGGTTTGATTAATGCTATGCAGTGAGTGGGCACACTTAAGCAAGCAACGATGCTGACAGGGGACACCCTTCAGACTCCATGATTCTGTGATAGAGTCTATCCAGATTATATGTGTCACTTCAGAATTTCCCTTTTAAGCCCAAATAATGTCCACATCCACCTAGCTGCAAAAGTTCTGCCATAGCTGCTGCTTCTTAATCTTGTTTGTTTATTGGCCTAAGATTTGAAATAAAAACAAATAAAATCCCCCTAATAGTAACAAAGCATTAAGACATCACATTAATGCTTAATATATAAAAGGGGTTCAGAAGTTAGTTTAGTTGGCTTAGCTTTCCTCCCAGGAGATGCTGTGCTCTGTTGCTGTCTTGTTATACTATGCCTGGAAGGAAGCACTCTGCCTATGCTTCCATACTATGTTTTTGTTGTGCTAATGAGTGAAAATTAGGTAGATTAGCTAGCTTTGCTCTTTTCTGGTGTGTTTCTCTTTGTTTTAGCCTTTGTCTCAAAGTACCCCTACCAAGCATTTTTTTGAAACCTTTTAGAACTTTTGCCTTTTTCATTATCTTTAAGAAAATATAAAAAACATCTCTAACCAACTGTATGAATTTTTGATTCAGAGGGTTTGTGGTATTAAAATCAGGTCTTGCTTTGACAAGGAACCTCAATATCTTTGTGGGTATGCTGGCAGTTCTACCTTGCAGGGTTGGTGTGCTGGTCTTAAGCATCAAACTATGTGACTTTTGGAAGGCCCTCAAAACAATACTTCACTGAGGTTGACTGGAGTATTGGGCCAGGCAGTTTTCATAGGCATCAGCACATTTAACTCTCCTAGACTCAACCCACTGCAGGACAAACAGAGTTGTGTAGCTAAGTGGTTAAAGCTGAACTCCTATCACAACACACCAGTAGGCTCACTTGTTTGAAATGACCAGTCATGGTTAATAGACTTGCTGCTCCAGAGCTTCTAGATGGGTGGAGAACCTTTGGTCAACCAGATGTTTTGGACTGCAACTCCCAGATTTCTGTGCCTGTACTGCCAATGATAAACACCTGTGGAAGTAGCAGGCCAAAACATTTGAAGGGCTAAAGGTTCCCCACCCCTGGTCTAGACCATGTTCAGAAATAGCCTCATGTACAGTGGTTGAAATCCTTTTGATGGCTTCACATGTTCTGTGGTGATGATGTTATTAGCAGTGCCAAATCACCACTTATGAACAGCTTCCTTTGGGGCTTTCAGAGCAGATGTGATGGCCTTTAATCAGCAGTGATTTGCCTTCAGTTCATGGTGGTTGGCTGCTGGTGATGACATCATCACCTTGCACACGTGGAGCTGTGAAACCGGATTTCAACCAATATCTTGCAATAATGACTAAACTGGATTGAGGGGACACCTGGAAATTGCAATCCCACTCCTCTCAGGGGAGTACAGTCTCATTTAGAGCAGCAGTTACACCAATGAGCTGGGCCAAAGGGTCATGTTCTAACAACAACAACATCTTGCCTAGAGTTGAGCTTTAGTTTACTCTTCCATCCCATTATTTTTTCCAGCTGGGAGAATGAAATAGACAGTGAGAGAGAGAGAGAGAGAGAGAGAGAGAGAGAGAGAGAGAGAGAGAGAGAGAGAGAGAGAGAGAACTGAGCAGAATCTTATACCAATGGTAGCTATGGTCCCTCAAGACAATCTCCCATACCTTTCATTCATGTTAGAAATCAAGTGAGACACTTTGAGGGATCTCACAGTGGATTTTAATTGGGGCAAAGCAACAGACCATCTGCAACACTTTCTTCAGTCAACAATACAAGCAAGAGTGGAGCCACTTTAAGAGCATCTTCTCACTTTGCAATCCCTAGCGATTACTTCACGTCCATTTTGTCTCTGTTAGTGTTGTGCTTAGGAGTGGTACAAAAAGTTACTTCACGTCCGTTGCACAACTACTGAAATTTGTCTTGACCACGCCCCCGGAACGGGTGCTAAGTGTGACAATCCTGTACCTGGTGCTGGGTTCGGGTTTTCCCTTCTCACTCCTTGTTTCCACTTTCTATTCTGAGACAAGACACCGTGTAGTAACAACTGTCACGCAACAGGCAGGCATCGTTAGCACAGCTTTTGTGTCCATCTAGTGGTTTGTGACTGAAGCGGCATATGCCATTACTTTCCCTACGGGAAAAACCATGCAACACAAATGAATAAGAAAGAAAATAATTTTAATTCTGCTGCTTTGGCGTATGAAATGCTGCTCACAAGTAATTCAAAATATTGAAAAAGTGTTTTTAAGCCCCCTCCCAAAAAAGGAAAAAGGAAGCTAGACAAATTCTGTGTTTGTCACGGTGCAAGACCGTGAGGTAATACTTGTCCCAAGACAAGTTATCATGACCATGGGAACACTGAAACAGGGACAAAAGCACATGATCACGACCAACGCTGTCGCAGTGCAACAGTAGTCGTGGAACAAAAGGCGCTTTTACACGACCCCTAAGATCCGCTGGTCACTTAAATTCAGACCAGAGATCTTAGGGGTTTGTCGCTCTTAGTGCGTCCCCACCCCTCGGTACTTCCTGGCTGCTGGCTCCGTGAGGGGAGGGAGAAAGCAAGGGACAAAAGAATAAAGGCTTAGCTCCCGGGGCCCTGTCACTTCCTGGTTCCTTCTCTTAAAGGGGCGGGAGGCAAAAAACAACAACAAAAAGAAGCGAGGAGAGCCCGGCACATCCGCATCAGGATTTTTCACGCTTGGAGAGCAGGTACAAGAAAAGTGCGCTGGGACCCGCTTAGGTGGGCGTGGTCACACTTAATTTTCAGTAAACTCTGGAGCTGGTGGGTAAACAATTTTAAGCTCCGGAGCTGGGAGCCATTTGCGGCGGAGTTTAGGGGTCGTGTAAAAAGGCCCAAAGAAGAACGTGAAGTAACCGCCCCTCAGTGCAGTGGCTGGGCAACCCAAGGAGCATTAAGCTTTCTTTCCACTTTTCTTCCTTCATGTTCCGCAAGTCTAATGTGTACCTGCTGTTGCAAAAGCTGCCCTTAATGGAAACATGCTTTGAGATGGGCATTTGGAGTAGGAAGGCAATGTGGATGCTTAACCTTTCCCCTATTTGTTCCTGAACCTGTACCATATTTGGAGATTACGTTCTCTGATAGGACTCTATAGAGCAGAGTTCAGGGTCACACATGTACAATTAGAAACCTGGTGAAGAGCATATTTTGCAGTGGTTTAGAACAATGAAACATTAATAGAGAAGAGGATTACAACTTTGCACCACCCACTCTTTTGCTTCTTCCTCAACCCCTTGTTTTATATGAGAAGTAGCCTATTTGTTTGTTTGTTTAATCTTTGTACTACCCAGCTAGCAAAATACCTACTCTGGGCATTGTACAGCAAAAAGTATTAAGAAAACTTAAATTCTGAAATCCTCTGTGAAAACTAATAGGTTTTATTGCACATATTTGCTTGCATCACATAGCTAGGTCCTCACCATCTACTTGATCATTCGGCCAACTCTTTCACTTTTATACTTGGTGACTCGGCATCTAGTCTCTTCCCCTATGATATTGAACCTCTACAGCAGTGGTGACCAAACTTTGACCCTCCAGATGTTTTGGACCGCAACTCCCAGAATTTTAAGCTTAGATTGCCAATGACAAAGGACTGTGGGAGTTGCAGTCCAAAACATCTGGAGGGCCGAAGTTTGGACATGCCTGCTCTACAGGATAGCTTTGTGAAATCCCTGGACTGCCAGAAAGACAAACAAGTGAGTCCTTGACTAAATCAAACCTGGACTATCTCTGTGGAGGCAAAAATGAGGAAACTGAGGCTGTCATACATTGGGCACATGATGAGAAGACAGGATTGTCTAACAGTGACAAAAAGTGCTGGGAAAGGTTGAAGACAGCAGGAAAAGAGGAATGCCAAATACTGTATGAACTGAACTGACTCCCTGGCCTAAAGGAAATCACTAACTTGAGTTTGCAAGAGCTGAGCAGGAGTATTGAGAACAGGGCATTTGGAGATCACTCATTCATAGGGTTGCCATATGCCTTTGGTGACTTGACAGCACATAAGAACAGTCAAATGGCATTATGTTCATGTACTGAGACTGTCAAGCTCTCAAAGTGCTAGCCCACATCCACCGCTACCACACCACAGACCTTATCTGATGTTTTGCAGCTGCATGACCTTGAGTGGGCAATTTAGCATTTTCACCCATCATTTGCCCATCTGTTTAATGTTGGTAATAGCCCCTCTCTATCTCACAGAATAGCTGAGTAAATAAATAAACTCAAGGCCACAGGACACTCCTCTACTATAGCAATAGGCCATATGTTAGGGACTGAACAAGATGCTAGTAGTTTGCTTAAAGTCTTAACCGAGCTCTCCAAGGTTACCTTGCAGCGCAGCCTTGAACATGTTAATATGGTTAAAACTGATTAAAGCAAAATACCATAATTTGCATGGCATTATAAAGGGCTGATGGGATTTCTCAGGGTTTGTCCAGCATATCTGGCTTTAGACGACAATGGTCCATTTTTGCAGATCCGAGATGAATGGCTATCAAGGCCACCTTTAGCTGCCCTACTGGATGTTGCTGTGGTCCGGCTATGGAACATATGAGGATGCACCTGATGGGCCCGGCAAACCTGTCCCAGAACTGGGGACTTCCTCGGGTCCTTGATCAGTTAGGACAGGCATGTTCAAAGTCAGGCCCGGGGGCCAAATGTGGCCTGTTTTCAAATTCTGAGCAGCCCGCAGCTTCTTCTCCCCACCAGCTCAGCCTGTCACGCATCCCCGCCAACTGGCCCCTCCCCAAACTGGATAGAGCCATTAGCTTGCAGTTTAATGGTTTGCCTGCCCTCCCTGCCTCTTTCCATCCCCCCAGCCACCTGCCCAGCCTACCCACCCCCAGTTCCATTGCTGCCTCATTGCATATTATAGAGACTTGTCCAAAATCCGGCCCAGAGGCCAAATGTGGCTAAATGGTCAGCCCCTACACATTTTTACTTCACCAAATCTGGCCCGCCTTGCAAAACGTTTGGATATCCCTGAGTTAGGACTTCACAGGAATTAACCAGAGTTCTATTCACTGAGCCTTAAAAAGGATATTGACGGCCTACAAAGGAGCACAAAGGGAATGATTGAGGGGCCAGAGCAAGTTCCACCACTGCAGTGGTTGGAGCCGTTTAGATGAGAAGAAGTGAGTAAGTGGAGGCATGATAAAGATTTATGCAATTGTTCATTGGCCAGTATCCTTCTGCATGACTCTTCCAGGGTAGCAAGACTGACGTTGTGGGAAGTAGCAGATTGTTACAAATTCAGTTATCCCTCGTTTAATTTTAGCTTGCACACAACTCATGAGCAATGGGATAAAGCCATAAGTGTTTTGAAACTGAAGCAAGACTTCTTGAATTAGCGCACTCACCTGTAGCTTCAGTGACATCTATCTATGGGGAGAAGGCATGAGACAGCCCTGTATCCTCAAGGATAGTTTTGTCCTAAGCTCAAGAATGCAGGTATTCTTCTATACTATAGTCATCCATCCACTCTCAGTCCTAATCATGTAACTATTGAAATCTTTCCAAAGAAAAAAGAAAGACAAGGCCAGTCAGAAAGTTGCCCTGACAGAAGCCTCTCCCTTGTCTTAAAAATGCAAAGGGCCACTACTACGCCCTGCTGTCCCGCGGTCCTGCTGCCTAGGAAATCCCGGAAACTGTAGTCCAAAAACACGAATAGGTACACTGCTAATTCCAATGGAGGCTATCCAGAGGCCATAACAGAAAGAGAACGTGAAACACCTTCCAGTAGCGCCTTGCAATGGATAGGGCTTTTCTTTGTTTGCTCATTCATTTTTAGTTTCCATGACATGCCACTCCATCAGAAAGCAAATTTAGTTCTTCTTATGACTGCCCTTCCCAAAGTTTTTTTCTTGAATTACTTATCAAAGCCGGCATCATCCCTGCTTCTCTTTTCTTTCCTTCATAATATGTTACATGCTGTTAGATATTTTTATTCTTCTTGAACAACAGCCTTGTGTGTTTAAAACTCTGGGATCCATTATATTCTTTCACCCTCAGCTTTAAAACACCACATTCTATGCCGCCTGTCTCAGTTTCTCTAACCAATTCTTCCTCATTTAGTCCTGATTTAATGACTTCAAGTCCTATTAGCATTTTTGCTGTCTTTTTTATTTTATTTTATTTTATCTTATTGAAATGAACAACTAGGGTTTTTTTCCCTAAGAGAGGTGTAAGCTGTGGGTTTTGCCTCTAAAAGAAGACAGACGCTGCAGTTTTTTTCCAGCTAAAATGACATTGTAACACTTCTGTTTTTCTTCATTCCTGGGTGTGAAAAGGAATTTTCTTTTTACAGACTTCACCAAATTTACACAGCTCTTTAATGACAATAAGTGACCTTAGCAGTAAGTCACCTGGCAATAATGTAGATTCTATTGTTCCATGGTAGCTGTTTACAAGCTTCAAAGATCTGTTCATAATCTGGTAGCTTTACACGATTGACCTCACCAACAGTTTTGCTTAACAGCAATGGCTCGTTGTTTAATTAGTAAACGCCAACATTTAGTCAGAAGGTTTTCCAGCTGACTCCTTAATCAGAGTTTAAAAGCTCCCTGTCATCTAATCAGATGACAAACCATGGCAGGGAACATGGCAGAGCATTATATTGGGGTGAGGCTTTGTTGCTGTGCATCAGATTTTATACAGTCCTCCTACTTACTTGATATTTCAACACTTTGTTCCATATCCCCTTCAGTAATGGAAGGTTCTAACTCACAGGGGCAGGTCATATGGGAGGACTTAGAATATGTGTAGGAGGATGCGCTGAGTTGCATTTGAGAAGGGCTTCTCACTTATTCAGAGCCACCACTGGATACATCTGAGACTCCTTCCTAATTTAATATCTAGGATCGCTGTGATATATCTGGAATGACAAAAGCACTTTTCAAATGGTTCCACTTGCAGTTTGATTTCATTTGACTGTTCACCTTCCTTTCCCAAGGCAGCTAAGAATTTGAGGGGGTCTTAGGGAGTGGATTGTGATCTGGGAATCAAATCCGTAAGCTTCGATGTGACCCTGATTTTCTGTTTTTGTTTATAGTTGGCTCTAAAACTACATAGTATTATGAATATTAAGATACAGAAGCATATGAAGGCATTTATTTATTTATTTATTTATTTATTTATTTATTTTTATTTATTTATTTATTTATTTATTTATTTATATATTTGTATTTATTAGAGATGGGCACGACCAGGGAAAATGACGTTTTCGAGTTGTTGTGTGTCGGAGCCGGCCCATTTTGGCTCATTTCCATTTTTCATGAAATTTTCCAAAAATTTGTCGTTTCGTTTGTCGTTTTTTCGTCTGTCGTTAGTACTGGTTTGGGGGGGGAGCGGGCTCCTGGAGGCACCTATCTGGGGTGGGTGCCTCCTCTGGCCCGCTATGAAGGGAAAGCGGGCTCCTGGAGGCACCTCTCTGGGGTGGGTGCCTCCTCTGGCCCGCCATGAAGGGAAAGCGGGTTCCTGGAGGCACCTCTCTGGGATGGGTGCCTCCTCTGGCCCGCTACAAAAGGGTATGCATAGCCAATTGGACGCATACCAAGTTGCAGTGGCAGGCAGAGGCACCTCTCTTTCGGGTGCCT
Organism: Phrynocephalus forsythii; assembly: GCA_029282475.1. Classification (NCBI taxonomy): domain Eukaryota; kingdom Metazoa; phylum Chordata; class Lepidosauria; order Squamata; family Agamidae; genus Phrynocephalus; species Phrynocephalus forsythii. The sequence continues at coordinate 176,119,745 of JAPFRF010000001.1, read as the reverse complement.
CTGTGACTCACTGCCTGGCATACGGTGCACTTGGGCTGGGGATGGGAAGGAGGAGGAACAAAGTGAGAGAGGACCCCTATGGGTGCCCTCTGGCTCACTAAGAAGGGAAGTGTACTTGCTGTAGTGCAATGCGAGTACACATCTGGCTTAGGGTTAGGGTTAGCGCAAGGGCTAGGGTTAGGGTTACGGGTAAGGTTAGAGTGAGTTACTGGGGTGCACCTCTGGGTGCCTCTCTGACCCACTAAGAAGGACAGTGTACTGGCGTATGAGTTAGGGTTAGGGTTAGGGTTAGGGTTCGGGCTAGGGTTAGTGGGCTTTTTATGCCCGACTGGCACATCCCAGAAGTCTCGGTCAAAACCTGGCCAACTGGCCATGCAATTGGTGGAATGGCTCCAAAAATTTACATGGTCCACTCCCATGGCCAGCCCATCATTGCGCAGGTGTAACAATAAAAATAAAAATAAAATAAAATAAAATCAATGGAGACGTTTTGTTGCAAGAAAAACCACTGCTGCTACTGTAAAAATTCAGGCAGTTTTAAAATAGCTATTTTTGCATGTTTCTGTGGTGCTTTGGTGTGTTTTTGGACCACCACGATTTCAAAATAAATAAATATTGCTTGTGGTCGCCCCATTTTGGATCCCCCGCCCTCACCGCATGGCATGGCGAGTTGGCGAGACGACGAGGATGCGCAGCCCAGGAGAGGAGGGGGGAGGCCGGGGACCCCCCCCCCAGAAACCACCCCTCTGGTAGGTGCCCTCACTCAGGCAGGCATATTTTCGCCTGCTTTTTTGGCTGGGAATCGGGGTTTTTTATTTTTAAAACTTTTTTTCTGTGTCGCTTGGCGAGTTGGCGAAATGACGAGGATGCGCAGCCCAGGAGAGGAGGGGGGGAGGCCGGGGACCCCCCAGAAACTACCCTTCTGGTAGGTGCCCTCAGGCAGGCATATTTTCGCCTGCTTTTTTGCCCAAGAATCGGGGTTTTTTTAATTTTTAAAACTTTTTTCCTGAGCCGCTTGGCATCGCGCGATCGCTGCGATGCCGCCAGGAACGACCACGACAAATCAGACCCAATTTTTCTTAAGTTGGTTCGAGTTCGAGTTCTGGCGGAATAATTGTCGTTCTTCGTTTCGTTACGTTAGGGAAACGAGGAACGGAAACGGAAACGAGGATTTCGCCGAGTCATGCCCATGTCTAGTATTTATATTTGTACTTATTTATATTTGTACTTGTATTTGTATTTATATTTATACTTATTAACCACCAAGTATAGTTAGAGATGTAAAATTTCCAGAAATGTTTGAAGCCGGGGGGGGGGGGGCTTTGGAAAATATCAAGAACTTAGGGGGGGGGCAGTTCCTCCTCATCCCCCTCCATTTCTGAAAATATTCTACAACTATTTTTTTTTAATACTACAACCACTTTTAAAAATTGAATTCTTCCAGGAAATATAATAAGAAGCATTGCACCCCTGCTTCTCTCATCTGAGTCAGAGGGCGGCCATCTTGGCTCCCACCTCCTTCATCTACCTCCTGGAGAAGGAGCAGCTTGCATGTAGCTTGAAAAGAAAAAGCAGCCTCATCCATGTTCATGCTGCTGAGTAGTACAAACCGTAGACAAGAAGGGAACCAGATGGCTTATGCCAAGAGTATGACTATGGCTCTGCATTCCCTGCACTTTAGAAGGGCTGTCCTGGCAAAGGGAAAATCAGTCTCATTCCCACTGGTCAAGAGGAGAAGATGCAAGATGTTTGCATCCACATCTCTTGGGAGGCCAATCGGCTATTCTCCTGAAAACTGAAGAGTGATATTCCATGGCTTCATCCATTGTCCAATGCATTACAGGCTGCTGGGGCATGTGTACAGAGTTTGAACAATTTATTTCATGGGCCAAGGGTCTCAGAATCTTTCAGCTGGCATAGCACAAGATCACACAAGCTGACAGATTCTGGAATTTGTACACTCATAAAGCAGGGTGTAAAGGAAGGAAGGAAGGAAGGAAGGAAGGAAGGAAGGAAGGAAGGAACTAAGGAACTAAGGAACTAAGGAACTAAGGAAGGGACAAAGGAAGGAACGAAGGAGAACTGTTTAATTGTGTCTTGATCCTCCATCCTTGATGATAAAAGGAAGATGGGCACTTACACATCATAAAGGGCGGTTATACACAACCCCTAAACTCCAGGGCAAATGGCTCCCAGCTCCAGAGATTAAAAATGTTTACCCACCAGCTCCGGAGTTAACAGGAAATTAAGTGCGACCCCGCCCACTTTAGCGCGTCCCAGTGCAGCTTTCAGGTACCTGCTTTTTGGATGTGACAAATATTTGATCCGGTGTAAGGATAGTGAGTGCGGGGCTCTCCTGGCTTCTGTTTGTTCTTTTTTTGCGCCCCGCCCCTTTCAGAGATCTGAATGCTGCCGGGAACAAAACGGAGGTAAACCGGCATTCTTTTCTTTCTTTTTTCTCCCTCCCTCACACAGCCAGCAACCAGGAAGTGTGGAGGGGGTGGGAACGCAGGAACAGCGACAAACCCCTAAGATCTCTGGTCCAAATTTAAGTGGCCAGCGGATCTTAGGGGTCGTGTAAAAAGGCCCAAAGATGACAGTGAGGATGATGAAGACAAACGCGATAACACCAATCACATAAATGTATTGCCAAGAAAGGATTCAGGCTTACATAAAATTTGCTTTTCTTATTTTATATTCACTGATATTACATAAAATTTGCTTTTCTTATTTTATATTCACTTATATTCGCTATGAGGTTAAAAGACCAGGCCCCATAGTACCTGCTTGCCAGTCTTCAAATTCTCAGCCACTCATTTTATATGAACATCAAGTGAGAGCTGCATTGAGGGCTGTGAATCCCAGTAAAGCTGCAGGCCCAGTCGGGGTCCTGGGGATAGTGGTAAAAAATTGTGCTGATCAGTTAGCAGGGGTTCTGACAAGAATTTTTAACATCTCCCTGCAAACGGCTTGCGTTCCATCATGTTTGAAAGCAGCTACCATTGTCCCAGTCCCAAAGAAAACAGCAGTTAATTGCCTAAATGACTACAGACCTATTGCATTAACGTCTGTAGTGATGAAATGCTTTGAAAGATTGGTTCTCCAATACCTTAAAACATGTTTTCCACCAGACTTTGATAAACATCAGTTTGCCTATAGGAGAAACAGATCAACAGATGATGCCATAGCTACTGCCTTACACCTTGCAGTGAGTCATCTGGAGAAACCTGGAAATTATGTTAGGATGCTTTTCATTGATTACAGTTCAGCTTTTAACACCATCCTACCAAGCATTCTTATTAAAAAGCTGGCTGATCTGGACCTTTCTTCTACCATCTGTGATTGGATCAAGGACTTTCTAAGGGACCGCTCACAAACAGTGAGGGTTGGGCCTTTCACATCTACTTCCCTGAAGCTTAGCACCGGCTCCCCACAGGGCTGTGTGCTCAGTCCCTTCCTGTATTCACTGTACACATATGATTGTGTATCATCTGATCCATCTACTGTGATTATTAAGTTCGCAGACGATACCACCATAATGGGTCTTATTACAGGGGGAGATGAATCACTGTACAGGAATGAGGTCCAAAAATTATCCACATGGTGCCTAGAAAACAACTTGCATCTGAATATTACCAAGACAAAGGAGATGGTGCTGGACTTCCGGAGGAAGAGAGAGGAACCAGCTCCATTGTACATCCAGGGGGGCTGTGTGGAGAGAGTTTCTTCCTTTAAATTTCTGGGAGTTTACCTCAGTGAGGATCTATCCTGGGGAATTAATACAACCAAAGTAGTCAGGAAGGCCCAGCAGAGACTGCATTTCCTTAGGGTCTTGCGTAAGAACAAAGTGAAGCAACAACTGATTATCTCCTTCTACCGGTCCACAGTTGAAAGCATCCTCACATATTGCATTACCGTTTGGTATGCTGGATTGACAGCTGCTGACAGGAAGACACTACAGAGGGTGGTAAGCACAGCTCAGTATATCATGGGCTGTCCCCTGAGTGCACTGGACGACATCGCTAGGGATCGTTGCCTCAGGAGGGTTGGAAAAATTCTTAAGGATGACTCACACCCCGGTCAGCACTTTTTTACCTTGTTACCATCAGGCAGAAGATATCGTAGTATAGTCTGCCGTACCAACAGACTGAAGAACAGTTTTTATCCATGGGCTGTCAGACTGCTGAATGGGAAATAATCCCAGGACAAGTATAGAAGAACTGACCTGTGGGCTGGCGCATTCTGTGTCAAGTACACAGGGTGCAATAAGACTGAGTGATTGCCAGTGAGATGGGGGCGGGATGGTGGTGGGGGTGGGCATGGGAGACTCAGCTAATTTCATTGTGCACATGTTGTACATTGACAATAAAAGGTATTTTATTATTATTATTATTATTATTATTATTATTATTATTATTATTATTATTATTATTATTATTATTATTATTATTATTATTATTAAAATAGTTACTACCATTTAGATAGAAAAATCATACATCTCACCATAGTGGGGAAGACTGTGACCAAATGACCGGTGTGCCTGCTTCATCTCCTGTCTGGGTGTGCATTGCAGATGAAGAGCATCTAGGCCGCTCCTCTATCTTTTGATTGTTCTGCATCTTCACATCAATGAAATCTGAGCACATTTTTCCTTAGCTGTCCTTATCTGCACGTGGGCAGGATTGATGAATGACTCATCAAACAGAAACATCATGAAGGGGAAAGAATGACAGCCGAAAACTTGAAAGGCAACATTATGGTAAGTACAGCTGGGAAGCATTTCTTTTTTGGACTCCCACTCCCAGAATAAGATGATAAGATAATATGATAGATTCCAGGAATAGTTGTCTAAAGAGGTCAATAGTATGGATGGGCATCTTACGAAGAACAAAACACTGCTTGATCCTTTTGTTAGCTTACGAATCATTTGCCACTAATTAAGGAGTTAATACTATAGTAAACTCCTAAATTAGTGGAGTGGCAACCTCCCAGAACCCTTTGTCAATTAAGTACTCTGACCCCCTTTAGAGCTTCCCCTGCACTGCAAATCTTTCCAGATTTGAGGGGGGGACCTGAAATCATTTGTGGAAGGTATCCGTGCTACTTTGGAGCCCAAAGTAAGCAAATTTTAATTTTCTAAATAATTTTCAAGTGCATATGCTTAAAAATTACTTACCTTGGGCTCCAAAGTAGCAGGGGTACCTTCCCCAAGTAATTTCAGGTTACGCCCTGAAATCTGGAAAGATTTGGGGGCAAGGAGGCTGAGTAATTAAGCTCCAAAGGGGGTACCCCAGGAAGCTTTTTTTCTAGAATCAGAAGCCAATCGGAAGCTTCCAATTCCAATTAGAAAAAAGTTTCCTAGAGGCACCCTCTTTGGAGCTTAATTACTCAGCTCCCATAGCCCCAAACCATTTCAAATTTGGGGGGGGGCTTACCATAAATTGTAATAATGGTTCATTTGGTTCATAATGGTTCATTTTTGTTTAGTTTCATTAGTAACAAAACTACTTTAAAATTTTGTTAGCAGTGAAACAAAACAGGGATGGAAACGAAATGAAACACATTCTTTTTTTGTTTCGTGCCCATTCCTAGTTTATAGTTTAGGTATCTCTGTGGAGCTGGAGGTTGAGAGTTTGACTCCCAGGTATAACTCCTTGACAAGGATTCAACATGATGGTCCATAGCAGTCCTTCTGGCTCTGCAGTTCCAAGATGATGATGATGATGATGATGATGATGATGATGATGATGATGATGAAGAAGAAGAAGAAGAAGAAGAAGAAGAAGAAGAAGAAGAAGAAGAAGAAGAAAGATGCATTTACTATCTCTGATAAAGGCTGACATGATACTAATTACTGATGCCCTCCCACTTCAAATTTCATCTGATCATCCTGCACCTGGTATGCACACGGGCGTTTATACATGACCCCTAAACTCCAGGGCAAATGGCTCCCAGCTCCAGAGCTTAAAAATGTTTCCCCACCAGCTCCAGAGTTTACAGGAAATTAAGTGCGACCACGCCCACTTTAGCGCGTCCCAGCGCACCTTTCAAGTACCTGCTCTCTGGAGGTGAAAATTCTTTGATGCGGTGTAACGATAGTGAGTGCGGGGCTCTCCTCGCTTCTGTTTGTTGTTTTTTGGCTCCCGCCCCTTTAAGAGCTACTTAAGAGACTGGAATGTTGCCACAGCAAGAGCGAGAGGCAGAACGGAGGTGAGCCACGTCTCTACTGCTGATGGCCAGTTTATGAAAATAAACACCATCCTCTTTTTTTTAAAAAAAAAATAACTACTCAAGTGTGCACATGCAATGCTATCTGAAGCAATGTGACATTAAAGATGAAGTACTTTTGAGGATCCGGTTCATGAACACCTAGATTCCCATCATATGCCTGATGGGAACACAACACTACCAGAACAAAGCAAAGCAAAAGCAAAGTGTTCTGCTTATATACTGTCCCATACCACTTCAAGTAGTCTCTAGGCGTTTTACAGTTTAATAACAGCATGCAGGCTACACATTGCCCCCCCCCAATGTTTGATGTGCTGTGGAGACAGGCTGGTTAGTTCTTTTTTCCAGTGATCAGATGACAGAGTTTACCATTAAAGATTTATTCCACTTGCCTAAACTAAACTAAACCAAATTAAATTGAAATCTTAATTATTTATTGGTTTAATTTTCTTATCTGTTTAATTGTATTATGATTATTTATTATTCTTGTTTTGTATTGCAAGTCCTTAAAGGAATGGGAGTGCCTGACCACCTTATATGTCTCCTAAGAAATCTATACATGGGACAAGCAGCAACAGTCAGAACTGGATATGGAACAACTGACTGGTTTAAAATTGGGAAAGGAATACGACAAGGCTGTATACGATCACCTTGCCTATTTAACTTATATGTAGAGCACATCATATGAAAGGCAGGACTGGATGAATCACAAACCAGAATTAAGATTGCTGGATGAAATGTCAACAACCTCAGATATGCAGATGATACTACTCTGATAGAAGAAAGTGAGGAGGAATTAAAGAACCTCTTAATGAGGGTGAAAGAGGAGAGTGAAAAAATGTGCTAAAGCTCAACATCAAAAACACTAAGATCATGGTCACCGGTCCCATCACCTCCTGGCAAATAGAAGGGGAAGAAATGGAGGCAATGACAGAGTTTATTTTCTTGGGCTCGATCACTGCAGATGGTGACTGCAGCAATGAAATTAATAGAGACCTGCTTCTTGGGAGGAAAGTGACGGCAAACCTAGGCAGAATCTTAAAGAGCAGAGACATCACTTTGCCAACTAAGGTCAAGATAGTCAAAGCTATGGTTTTTTTCCAGGAGTGATGTATGGAAGTGAGAGCTGGACTATTAAGAAGGCTGATTGCCGCAGAATTGATGCTTTTGAGCTGTGGTGCTGGAGAAGACTTTTGAGAGTCTCCTGAACTGCAAAGAGATCCAACCTATCCATCCTGAAAGAAATCAACCCTGAATGTTCACTGGAAGGACAGATTTTGAAGCTGAGGCTCCAGTACTTTGGCCACCTCATGAGGAGAGAGGAATCCTTGAAAAGTCACTGAGGTTGGGACTTTTCCAACAGCAGAGAATGAGATGGTTGGACAGTGTCATTGATGCAACCAATATGGATCTGACCAAACTCCGGGAGGCAGTGGAAGACAAGACTGCCAGGTGAGCTCTTGTCCATGGGGTCACAGAGAGTTGGACACGACTGAACTGAACAACAACAAATGAGATGAAAAGAACGGTAACTCTCCATGTCTATGTTGCTTTTCATCTTAATGCCATCATGTCTTGTGTAAAAACCTCAACATGCCTTAGTTCTCAATTATATAAATATCCATGTGTGTATATAAGGTTTGTGCTTATATTTGGTTCTGAAAGCCTGACATTTAGCTCTGACAGCCAACAAGAATTAAAAATAGAATGCAGAGGTATTTAGTGTGGAGCAAAAATCTGATATAAATGGTGCATGGAAGCATAAGCCACTCTGAGTCATGAATAGTTTATTTCCTCTTAATCTTCCCATTAAACACAGTCATTGTTTGATATCCTTTTTATGATGTCATTTAGACGGTGCATGCATTGTCAAACATTACTGACATCTCTCCATTGGTCAGATTGATTTGCTCTCCTTTCCAGGTTACTAACAAAAGGTTCCTCATCTCATCTCCAAATTGGAATCGATATCAAGGGCACCGCTTTGGAGAACTCTTGCTGGTTACAAATGGCACAATAGTTTGCGTATTCCCATGAGAAAGTGCCCTCTCACCTGGGTCCCTGTTTAGTGATGGCCAGGGCAATCCTCTACAGATATGTTCAGAAGTAAATGAATTCATTGGGGCTCCTTCTGCAGAAGATTGCTGCCTGGACAAGTCTGGTTCAGTTTTATTTGTACTGAGTTTGTTTGATTATTTATAGGCTGGCTGTCTCCCAATAAGCAGGTCACAATATTAAAAAGAATAGAATTAAAAACATGTTAAACAGAGAAATGGCCCAGAAAGACAGCATGGTCAATGGTATTGAAAGCTGCTGAAATCTCCATCAGAACCAACAGGGACATCTACCCAGGTACCAGTGTTGGTTAGTTACCAAGGCAACAAAGCTATTTCTGTTCCACAGCCAGGCCTGAAACTAGATTGAAATGGGTCTTTGCTTACACCAGCAATCCCTGGAATTAAGAAACCACCACATGCTTCAGTATCTTGCCCATAAATGGATTTTTTGAGACTGGCCAATAGTTGTCCAATAAACTGGGATCCAGGGAAGGCAGCTGCATGCTGGAATCCTACGCTGCTGGAGGCATTTGCCACTCCCTGGACCCATTTGGCCATCCTTCCTCTGGCTACTTTCATGAGCCAGGAGGGCACGAACTCAGCACACATTTGATGGCATTCACCCTCTAGGAATCCAGTGAACACATTCAGATTGCACCACCTGAAACAAATTATAACACATAAGGTGGGGCCAGAGTTGGAACCCCAGGACCAGTATCAAATATAGCATTTGTCAGAGTGAATCTGAGCAACTTTACCCACAAAGTGTCCTGTAAATTCCTCACAGCAGGTTGCTGAGGAGATCACCATTTTGGTGGACTATGTTTTAAACCCATAACCACTTGAAATAACTCTTGTGTGCAGGTGCAGTGGCAGCAGCAAACAATCCTTTCTAATCCACCAAATAAGCTTTCATATGAGCTCTAGCCTATGTTTGGTCAGATTCACCCAAAGTTTTCCACCATTGTCAGCCTGGTCTCCATTCCACTTGTTTCATGACCACCAACTCCCTGGTAAACCAGGTGATTTTCTAGGCTCTCCTACACCAGAAGGGACACTTAGGAGCAATCGTGTCCACAGCTCTGGCCATTTACCTGTTCCAGAGGTCTGACAGGGTTCTTGCTGAGGCAACAGGAGTTCATTGACAATCTACTTCTGAGTAGATAGGACAGGGATGTGACGAGGACTCACAGAACTTCTTGTTGTCTATGAGAGAATTCATTGAGAAATTACTCACCACCGCTGCAGGAGTTCATACCTCAGCATAAGAATGAAACTTCCCCATTCACTGCTCTGCAAAATGTCTCTGCACACAACTAGTGTCTTTTCCCTTTGTGAAACTCAGTGTTCACACAGATCAGCCCAGAAGGACTGGCTATGTTCTTAATTTTCAAAGTTCCGTGCAGCTACAAAAAAAGTGGCCAATTCTCTCAACTACTGTAATGCTGTCTGTGAATGGTGGGCAAAACCTCAGCCTCTCATAGCGTGAGACTCAGACAAGGCATCCCTGGCACGGATAGGATTGTGCTGCGAACTATGGCTCAGAAAACCATGTGATAAAAATATTTCCTGTACCATAAGCAAGTTTATCATTTTAACTTAAGCAAATCTGATTCCCTCTTCCTTTTTTACTTTCATACACTTGGTGTAATAACTTTCCAGCCATGAAATCAAGTATGTGAAATCTACATGACTTCCCCTTTCTTCTTAAACCTCTCAGTGCTATGACTGCTGGATTCCTTTTCTTTCCTCTTGGCTCAGTGGTGATGCCACTTAACATGTTCCATTCAATTCCATCCTTAGATGATATCCAAGGAGAGGGAGGGGAATGGTAATCAGTAATTCTTAAGCTACTGTGTGATGGTTTGGTTTAGGACAGGGGTGCCCAAACTTTTTGTAAGGAGGGCCAGATTTGGTGGCTGAAAATGTGTCGGGCTGGTTGCTCCCCGACCCTGCCACCCCACTGCAAGCCCCACCCACTGACCCATAAGCCCCACCCACTGACCCCTTGCAACCCCACCCACAGGAAGGAAGGTGGGGACCAAGGGAGAGAGGAAGGAAGGAAGGAAGGAAGGTGGGGACCAAGGGAGGGAGGAAAGAAGGAAGGTGGGGATCAAAGGAAGCACAGGGAGCCGTGGCCACAGGTCAGCCCTTGCAAGAGGCTATCTGTGCGACCTTGCACCACCACCCCCAAGCTCCCCAGCAGTGGTGACGGCTCACCCGCCAGCCCACCCCAAAGCTCCTTGGCGGTGGAAGAGGCCCGCTGGCCTTCCCACCCCCACACATTCCCCTGCAGTGCCGGTGGAGGCAGACCGCCCATCTGCCCAAGCTTCCCAGTGGTGCTGATGGTGTGGTCTGCCCAATCACTGCCCTGCGTTTCCCCCACACACAACACCTTACAATGTTCCCGGCTATGCTGGTGGTGGTGAACCCGCCCTTGCGCCACCCTCGCCCACCCACCCAGCCCCACAAGCTTCTTGGTGGTGCTGCTCCTGGTGGCCTGCCACCTCGCCCGCCCACCCCACAAGCTTCTGCTCATCGGCTGGCTGGCCCGCCCAGCCCCTCAAGCTTCCCGGCGGTGTCAGTGTTGGCAGAATTTTTTTTTAAAAAAAACATGGGGCGAAGGAGGGGGAGGGAGGGGCAGGCCAGCCAGCCTGTGGGCCACTCAGAATGGCCTGATGGGCTGGAGTTGGCCCCCCGGGCCGGACTTTGAGCAGGCCTGGTTTAGGCTTACCACATAGGGAAGAGTTTGGAATGCAGCAGAGATGGTATAGTAATAGAGTTAATGAAACTGTTATCTTTGGAGATATTCTTACCTCCCTATATTGTTTTAGGAATCCTTGAGGGTCACTATCCAAGTGACTTATGATTAAAACCTGCCTCTCAATGCCAGTTTAACATGGTTGACACACACAGTTCCTTTTTTAAAAAAGTTCTATAGATAGTCTTTGAATATAGCCATTAAATCTCTGGCACTTTGGAAACATCCTGCAAGAGATGTCAATCAAACCAAATATATGCCATCATGCAATACATACAACTGCATTCAACACACAACCAAAATGCTTATAGTTGGGATACCAGGGAGACATTACTGTTTTGTCCACAGTAAAAAAAGATGTTGTCATCTCCCGTTTAATTTCTAGTTCTGTGCAGTGACTACTTTTATTGACTGTTAGTTAACTTTAAAACAAACAGGACAATGGAAATAAATAAATACAGACATTAGATGTCCATGCCATACTTAACATTGCCATCTGTGATGGTGGAACACATTTATCAGATGTGACATGGCGCTCAGTGGTAGAAAAGACAAGGTCATGAACTTGGAGATTATAAGCAAACAGTTTTGATCCATGCTGGGCTTTAAAGAAATAACACAGTCCTGGTTCAGATGACTGATAGGGTTTCTGTACGTTAATCCCTGAGGGCCAGTTTACACAGAATTTGGGGCACAAATCTTAACCATGCAGGGAAAGCTCTTAGAATTTCCTTGTATACCTTCACTCATCTATAATGTGGATATAGATGCTGACGTGGTGAGTTTTATTTCCTTGGCTGGTGTGTCTTTTAAATTAAAAATTCTCCAAAATATTCATTCCTTTTGATATGTTCAAAATAAAGAATTTAAGGTTTAAAAAAAGAATGAGAGAAAGCAAAAACAACATTTTGCCTATTGTGTCTGCACATCTATCATATTTGTGCTGGCAAAATCAGGGCCTCCATTCTCTCTTTTTTCTTCCTAATTTACCTCAGGGATATAACATGATGCTGAGAGAAAAAAGTACCTACCAGCTTTGACCAGTGTAGATAATTTTTGGTGGGAAGGTACCATCATGTACAATTTTCTTCAAAAATTAGAAAATAACAGGAGTTACAGTATTTTTTCATGTATGACTATATTTTTGTCTAAAATTGTTAGACTAAAAATCGAGGGTAGTCTTATACATGGAAATAAGCTGAGGAGAGAATGATGAGGTTGTGAAATTCTAATTTGGGATTGCAAAAATAGGTGGAGTCTTATAGATGGAAAAATATGGAGGATTGTCTGGGAATCTGGGCAAAATATGAGTCCAACAGACAGATCTACCCATTTCTCATTGTGAAGTCTTGTGGATCTATATCCCCATTCCTGGAGTTTAGAGGATGGCACCTACAATCGTGTCAAGTGCTTACAAGTATATTTCAATACATATTGAATTGACTTGGAGTAGTTTTAACTTGGAATAGCTCTCTGGGTAGGAGTGAGTTTAGTTTAAATGGTGGTGGCGGAATATTATTTTGATACCCTAACTGTGGAAAAGGCTGTGACACCAATGAAATAGTGAAATAGATTGAGGCAAATGGTAAGCACCACAGCTACCTAAAACCAATCACGTGGTTTGTTACCACAACTTAGCTGAGCTATTTTCCTGAGCGCTTTGGAACACCAGACCAAAAAAGTCATTGAGTGGGACACATGCAGCCTGTGGAGCACATCATTACTATCTTCCTGGTTTGGGAATTGGCTGGTGCCATGTCTGTTTCTTCAGTAACGACTGATCTGTATGAAGAAACTATTGCAAGTAAAGTTCCAAGGCAAAATCTGCCCAAACTGAACGCTTGTGTGTCTTGCTGATTTTACTTGAGGTGAAATAGGCTAACATGTAGCAGACCTTGCAAGAAAGACATTTTTGGATGACAGCTCCCAAAATCCCACAGCTAGCCATGTTATTTGTTTATTTATTTATATACCTCTTAGTGCAAACTGCACAACCCAATATGTGGTTAACAGTGCATTCCTGGATACTGCAGACTCAGAAATAACCCTGCTACACTCTGTGGGTCTTCTTTCCAGATATACCGAAACTAGACAGCAATCTGATTTTCTGAATAGTATTTCATAGTGCTTCACTTTACGCAGCCCAAGAAGCAGGCAACCTAATGTCCTGGAAATGTTTTAATCTCCAGTCAGCATCAGATGGATAGCCTTTGGTCAAGAATTTTGGGAACTGTAGTCCAGAGCAGGTGAAGGACAACAGGTTGTTTCTGCCGCACCTGGGCAATGCTTGGATATTTGAATGAACCATTGGATAAATGAGCTGTCCCGACTCCAATCAGATTGGGCTGCAAATGAGCTCAATGTTTCCCTAACAGACATTGTTTGGATTACTTTATGAGCTAAAGTTTTGTTATGGATTTTAACTGAACCTTGAGAATATATTGCAGAAACATCTAGTTTCCTTCTTCTTCAAGGTGTGTTTTATGAACTCCTGAGTCTACTATTAACTCAGCAGTTTTGCTGGCATAACTAACAAGCAGTATTTATTGTTCTACCGATTATGGTCATTAGAAAAACCCTAAATATGCATAAGGTGTCCCCAGAATCTTCCCCTAAGGCAATGCAGGAAAATGCAGAGAATGTGCTTCTGCTTGTTAAACAGAGAGCATTGGAGCATAAGTTACAATTGCTTTTAGTAGCATTTAAATACATGTTTTCATCTATTTTTATCTTATAGCGTACCATATTTTATTGCAGTGAAATTTGTTTTTATTAAGGCTATTGCACACTTTGAGCCCATGAGGACTAGGTACGTTATAAATCTAACTGAATAAAAAGAACAAATTAAAGGAAAACTAGCTAGGTAAAAGCATGTTAAATGGAGTGTGCTTGATAACAATGGAGTCTAGATTCCAGCTGGTATATTTTATGTAGCATATATTGCCAAAGGAGACTTTTCTTTCTTTCTTTCTTTCCTCCTCTCCCCCACCACCGCCCCGTGTCGAATATTTCCTTTCTTCTGTGGAGTTTTGCTGCCTCAAATTTTACTGCAGTGCTGGGAAAATTATTCTTCACTACCTCAGCACTTGGTAAAAGGAAAGGAAAGCATATAGTGCTGAGGTTCCTGTCTTGTTGAAACAAAAACAAAAACATCACACTTTGGGCATGTCAGGCCCTTGAAATTGAATCAAGCAGGCCCATTTATTAACAGGAACCTATGGCTGAATATAGTTCAAATATCAAATGAGTAGCTCATTCCTGAGACCCCAGCAACCCCATAAAATAAGGAAACCTAGCTATCTCTTTATGACTCTCTGTACAACTCTTGGAACAAATTTACAGCCGTGTAATCAGCTGGGTCCAATATATTGTCTGATAAGTAATGTAAAATGTGTTTAGTTAAACAAAAAGTGTGATACATTCCACTGTGCTGTTTCAGTGGGGCTCACTTCCTGTTTCTATCCTCCAGATTTACCGACTTTTTCCTGAAAATGTTATCCACTTCTTTTCCTGTGGGGGGGGGAATAAAATTATGTTGATCAGTGAGTTCTCTTTCTTTCTTTCTTTCTTTCTTTCTTTCTTTCTTTCTTTCTTTCTTTCTTTCTTTCTTTCTTTCTTTCTTTCTTTCTTTCTTTCTTTCAGATTAAAAATAGTACCACACTCTTTTAACACAATGTTTCAATCTGTTCTGATATTAGGTTATCTGAGATGCAATACTCCTAAAGGATGGTGTCCCAGGTGTTGCCTACTGGATATCAATGACATAGACAAAGAGAATTTGTGTTCATTATCTCTCTGTTCTCCTGAAAACTCTTTTTCACTCCCTTGAAATTTTCATGTCATTTCACCAGAAGAGGAGCCATCAAACATGCTTCAAATTTACAGACTTCCAGTATGCTGCAAGATACTCAAATCTGGATTTTGGCACAGTCATCAAGTAGGCTGAGTTACCTCACTGCAAAACAATCCACATAAAGTGTTTGCTATGAGCTGAAGACTGTACCCTTCAGTTTTAGCATTGAAAGGTTATACCAAACATCAGAATTAATAGTGCTATCCCTTAATCCTGCATTAACATTTTCAAGAGGTAAGAAAGCCATTGCTTCCTTTGGGAAACACAGCTTTATTGTTAAGAAAGTGCCAAGGATCTGCAATGCAAATGTTCCCCTCTCCCCATCTTCCTTATACATTTCAGACACCTGTGGTGTGACAAGGGACTCCATAACCTGCAGGTGGTGACAATTCCCTGAGAAGAACATTCCCTTCCTGGCAAGTTTATGACATTGGAAAGAAGAGTAACTTAGATAACAGTGTCTACAGTCTTGTCAGCCAACAGGACTGAAGTGTAAAGTGAGTCTAACCAAACCTTTCTGACACAGTTGAGTGAAAAATGGGCTGAAGTGCCCTTTACTTGTGACCTAAATCTTCATTAATACATTGTATTTATTCATTCAGACTCCAAGGGCAGTTTATAGGCTTTGGTTGAAAAAAAAGGCATGGGAGAAAGGGTTATTGAATGCAGTTCTTGGTTTGCTTCTATAAATGGAACCTAGAGTCGAGGTCACCAGCATCATTTATTGTAGGCATCAAGACCAAGGGGTGGCTCTGATTTTGGCTACAGTTCAGTAGATAATCCGGGCAACTAAACAGAGTGAAACCTTGTCACAAATGTTAATTTTCTTCTCAGCCAATATTGTATATGTCTTTTTCTAAGAGTCGTACTGCCAGTTACACAGATTGTTAATTGCTGTGGATTTGTGGTGAGCTAGGCCACATATAAGTCTAACAACAACAACAACAACAACAAACAAACAAACAAACAAACAAACAACACTTGGTTTCCTATGTCTGCTTTGAGGATGGGGTGATACTGTATATTAAATAGTAAGTGTGCCTCATATCATGAAAACTGTCCAGGCCTCACCAAGGGCCTGTTCAGGTAGATATATATATCACTATTTGGATCAGTGTGTACAGCATTCCACACATGC
The DNA here is from genome assembly GCA_029282475.1 of Phrynocephalus forsythii. Lineage (NCBI taxonomy): Eukaryota > Metazoa > Chordata > Lepidosauria > Squamata > Agamidae > Phrynocephalus > Phrynocephalus forsythii. The sequence continues at coordinate 176,103,708 of JAPFRF010000001.1, read as the reverse complement.
TTGTAATTAGATTGATCCAGCCTACTCTTGTAAGATATGTCCCACTCCTTTCTGGAATAGCACTAGGAGTGGTGGCGAACCTGTGGCAGTCCAGATGTTTTGGACCACAGAGTTCCAAGCCTAGATTGCCAATGACAATGGACTGTGGGAGTTGTGGTCCAAAACATCTGGAGTGTCAAAGGTTCGCCATAATATAATTCAGCATGTTCCTCATTATCCCATTGTGTAGCTTATGTGAGTGGCTAGTCCTCAGCAAAATGCACCTGTGGGCAGCATTAACTTAGCATGCATTTATGTCATGTGGGCTGTAACATAAATAAGATGGAGAAACTCCCTCCACTATTTTCATCTTTTTAAAACATTTTCCTAACGAATGCAGCAAAATTCTAATACTATGCTAGGTTGATGCATTGTTGTCTTTTGACATACCACATACTTTATCTAATAATTTTAAAAAAATGTAAAGTCAGTGTGGCTTGTTGAATGATGGCTAGAGGAGAAGGGAGGGGCTACTTGACCCCGTGGGCTCCTCTCTCAAAAGGCAGTGCAGTCCCAGCAGTGCCCCATTTGAGAAGAAAGGCAGGAAAAGGGGCAGGGTGACCTGACTTTCCCCTCTCCAGACTTCACTACAATGTTCTCCCCTGCTACATCCTTACTTGCAGGTAAACTGTGTAAACAAAAAGGAAACTGGTGACCCGAAGACCAGGGTAGACCCTTCTCACAGGAGCGTAAACTTCAGTAATGTGAATGTATCTCTCAAGTGAGACATAAAATTGATCACACTGAAAATAAGAACCATTTAAGTGTAAACTGGGCACCTCCAAATTATCCCAATCTGGACAGACTTTCATTTATTTATTTATTTATTTATTTTTACAACTCATATGCCGCGCACTACCCAAAGGTCTCTGGGCAGCTTCCAATCAAAGAATTAAAATGGTAAAACCATCAAACAACAATAAATAAGTAAAACAATAATAAAAACCTTATACTAAAATCATCACACTAAAATTGCCATCATTCACTTCATAAATAAATGGTAGACTGTCCAGAGATTGCATTAAGTGCTATAGGGTGGTATATAAGCAGTACACTTTGCTTTTTTGCTTTATATCCCACTTTTCTCTAGAATAGGACCCAAGGCAACTTGCAACAATAAAAACAGATAATATAGAAGCAAGAAGTACAAAAAATCAGTGCAGTTTCCAGATGCAATTCAACAAAAACCATATTAAAATAGCTTAATCATTTTTTTATTTTTTATTTTCAGTTTTATTAATGACTGAAACAGGAAAAATAACAACAAAATGAAAATGAATTAAACCTAGAAACAAAATTATGTTATTTTTTTTAAAAGGAAAAGGAAGGGGATTTTTGGATTTTTTTAAATAATATAAACATATAGCAATACAAATGGCTCCATTGAGCCACTCCCTGAATCCAAGCAACTAGTTATTGGAGAAAAGCTTTTAAGAAGAGAAATTGTATGAAAGTAAAGCAAAATTTTAGTCATTTAATCCATTATTATAGCATTATAATAATTTATAGTTATGCAATGTTGCTATATTACTGTTATTATTTTTATTTTATTCTTATTGAAATAAGATAAGTTATTTTGTACCTCATGAGCCAAAATAGTTAGCTTTTAGATATCATGCCCATATGCAGTCAAAGTATATTTCCCAAAGTATATTTCAAGGTGGCGTTTCTGATGGTCTACCATGTGTGGGGAGGGTGGTCCAGCTTTTCTTCATGCATTAGACTGAAAGATCAATAGCCTAGGGCTTGAACAGTCAGCTCTTTGCTCCACATCTTTCCTGCCACAATGAAGAATGATAATGATGGATATTCTCTGGAATTTGCCTTTTCAAAACAAATATTTGAGTTTCTACAGGCCTGATAAAAGACTCAAGACAGAGTCATGTGAACTGGATTTCAGTTACATTTTAATCAAAGCAGGTATGTCTTTTCCCACATTCCATCATGTGATTCAAATGAAATATGAAGGTCACGTGCTATTGCTTTCATACAGAGTCCACACAGCAGCAGGATATCTGCCACCTTCTCAACAGTCTAACTAAAGATGAGAACAGCTTCTGTCTCTGCCTCAAATTATTGTCTATTATGAGTGGATATAGTTTAAATTGATGAAATAGTTTGTTTTTGCAAATAAAACATCACATGGTGGAGGGAACAGAAATCACCCCATATCTGGGGGAGGAAGTTCATTTCTATTTCTTCTTAATTAATTTTTTTTTTTGTTGGTTTGCTGTATTTGCTTCCTTTCCATGTTTTGAGGGCACTCACTCACTCACTCACTTGGTTTGAGTGTTACTTTGGTAACTCCCCCCTCAGTGTGTGTGGATGAGTGCTTTCCTTATTTGACTCTTTTCCAAAAAAACAGTTATTTGATTAATTTACTGTATACTAGAGATGGGCACAAAATGAAAAAAAAATTGTTCCGTTATTCGTTATATGTTATGTTACGTAATGAAACGAATAACGAAAATTGTGATGAAATTGGAACAAACCAAACAGAACCACGAAAATTAGGTTTGTTACATTTCGTTTTCATTAATGGTGACACACAATGAAATGAGCTGTTTTTAAATGTTAAAAATGTCCTGAATATCCATAAAAATCCAGCAATAATTATTTACTCTGCCTGATAATACCTACCGGGGGTTGGGTCCTTAAAACATGCATTTATGTCTTTTCTCAGATCGCTGTATTTTTTTTTCCTTTAAGAGGAGTTAGGGGACATCGACCCAAAATGGTTCCCAGATGCCTAATATTGATTTCTTGGGTATTAAAACACCCTGGACATCCATAAAAATGCAGTGATAATTATTTGAAATTATTACCTACCAGGTGGTTGTGGTCCTTAAAACGTTTGTTTTTGTCTTTATCCCATAGTGATGTATTTTTTCTTTTCCCTTTAAGGATGACACAAAATGGATTCCAGCCACACAATGGATGCAAACCATGTGATGCGATCATGTAAATTCTTGGACAATTTCAACCAATAGCATGCCCAGGTTGCAGACTGGGTAGGTGTGGCAGCCACAGAGGGCATAAAAAGTTTTGTCAGCCCCCGTCCTCCTTGCAGTCTGCGGTGGGAGTTAGGGTGGGATTGCTGTCCCTGTGACTCGTTATTTTAGGCCAGCCAGGCAGGTGTGTGTCTCTGTGTTCCTGCTGGCTGCAGCCTGGCTCTTAGGGGAGAGAAAGAAGAGATTTCTCTTGCAGCCTCCCTGTGTGCGTGCATACCTCTCAGTGAGTACCCTCCCCTGCCCTGCAGTGCAGTCACTCTGCAGCTGCCTTACAGCCTGGGCAACGCAGGCCGCTGCCTTTGCAGCCTCCCTGCGTACCTAGTCTATACTGTGTCTCTGACAGCATCATTATTTTTTTTTTAGTGTTTTCCCTCTGGTCTGGGGCGTTGGAGGACATCCGCGCGCGGAAATGCTTTAAGTCATGCAAAAAGTGGGTAAAAACGAAAAACAAAAAAGAAACATTTTTTTCAAAAAATTCACGAAAAATGAAAATGAACCAAAATGGACCCGCAACGAAAAACAAAAAAAATGAAATGTCATTTTTTCAATTCGTGCCCATCTCTACTGTATACTTATTACATTAAGAAGCATGTTTTGGTGGGATTGCTTATATTTTTTATTTCTCATGTTGTTGACTGGAGTATCTTAATTTTCTGTTGCTCAGCCTCTGCTTCGTCTAATAGTTTTAAAGATTTTTTAGGGCTTCTGGAGTGCCAGAAAGAATATATAAGAATCCTGAAATGGAATAACCAAAAGGAGGCTTCCCCTTTCAGGACCAGTGCACAAAAATATGAAAAATTTGAAAACGAAATGAAAATGAAAAAGGCATCCCCCCCAAAAAAAGAACCTAAAATAAAAGAAGTCCATAAACTGACACCTTGCAGATCCTGCTAGTAATTTATTACTTGTCATTGGGTGATTTTCAAATTATAATTAGTTTTGTAAAAAGGTTTCATAAACATGAAGCAGTCAGAATTGGTTTACCATTTGCTTCTGGGGGGTACTTTGAGATCAGGTAGCTAACCTAAAATCACAAGGACTGGCTTATTGGAGAAGCACAAAGCACAATGACAAGTTGTACTCCCACCCCCAGGCTCCACAGCCAGCTGCTTTATTTCATTTAACTAGCTAGCCAGTTATCTATATGCTACAAGACCCTAATAATATGACCCTAGCCATGTGCAGCAGTTGGGGTGGAGCATCAAAACAAAGCACAGTAGGAATAGTTCTGTTTTTCTGGGTCAGTTACAAGGCAGCTCCAAAAATCTTCTGCCACCCTCAAGCTGATGTATGTGCTTTTGTGATTTGGTGATAAAAACTCTGAAATTTGAAATAGAAGTACTTGTTGCTAGATGTTGCAGCAGAGTAAAAGGAAACAGAAATCTAATGCCCCAGTGAGAGCCAAAATCTTTGGGAACTTTAGTTACTGAGTCATTAGAAAGGGCTCAGATTGATTTTACTGGAGTTTATGTTTCTATTGACTTGACCAAACAGTCACTTCATGTCTAGGCAGGGAAAGTTCTATAGCAACTATTAGGCTAACTGCATTCTTAAATTTCCTTTTTTCCCCCTTTTAGTAATGCTAAGTCTACACTACACTAAGGACTGAGTGTGTGTGTGTGAATGTGGGAGGAATGTGAGAGGAATGACTAACTCTCTTGTGTGGGCTTTGTTGAGGTGGCCAAGTTTGCAGATGACACAAAACTTTTCCATGTGGTAAAAACCAGAGAAGATTGTGAAGAGCTCCAGAAGGATCTCTCCAAACTGGGGGAGTGGACTGAGAAATGGCAAATGCGTTTTAATGTAACCAAATGTAAAGTAATGCATATTGGGGCAAAAAATCCAAACTTCATCTATCAACTCATGGGCTCTGAGTTATCCGTGACGGATCAGGAAAGAGATCTTGGTGTGTTGGTGGACACAGCTCCATGAAGGTGTCTCCCCAATGTGTGGCAGCAGTGAAGAAGGCCAATTCCATGCTAGGGATTATCAAAAAGGGGATTGAAAATAAAACAGCCAACATTATAATGCCATTATACAAAACAATAGTAAGGCCCCACCTGGAGTTTGTGTACAATTCTGGTCACCGCATCTCAAGAAAGACATAGTGGAACTGGAAAAGGTGCAGAAGAGAGCGACTAAAATGATTACTGGGCTGGGGCTCCTCCCTTATGAAGAAAGGCTAAAACAATTGGGCCTCTTTAGTCTGGAAAAAGGCGCTTGAGGGGGATATGATTGAGACATACAAAATAATGCAGGGTATGAGTAAAGTGGATAGAGGGAAGCTCTTCTCCCTCTCTCAAAATACCAGAACTAGGGGACATTTGCTGGGAGAGTAAGAACTGACAAAAGAAAATATTTTTCACCCAGCGCGTTGTAAGTCTATGGAACTCCCTGCCACAGGATGTGGTGATGGCATCTGGCCTGGATGCCTTCAAAAGGGGATTGGACAGATTCCTAGAGGAAAAGTCCATCACGGGTTACAAACCATGATGGAGATGTGTAATCTCTAGGCTTTAAACCAGGGTACTTCTGCAGGGGAGTGGTATCAGGAGACAGATATCTAGTCTCATGCGCTCCCAAACGCATCTGGTGGGGCCGCTGTGAGATACAGGAAGCTGGACTAGATGGGCCTTTGGCCTGATCCAGCATGGCTCTTCTTATGTTCTTATGTTCTTATGTTCCCACACCGCACCATGTTGTTACTTTTACTTTTTATTTAGCTAGCTGATACAATGTGGATTCATGGAAGGACAGCATTTTGGTAAGAAGTAGGATGCATGGCATTCGGGTGGCAGAAAAGAAAGCAGCTTGTACCTGTAGGAGCTGTGCCTAAAAACTGAACCACATCCCCCAAACTGGTGATGCTGCACACCAACCAGGTCACAATTCTCTGGTTTACTTGGTCACAGTTCCATGGCTACCATCCCACCATCCAGAACCACACAACTCCCTGTCCAAACCCAAGAACAAGTTAGTTCAAATCACCTCCAAACAGAAAGGGTGGTGTGGGGTCAGTACAAAGCAGTACAGCAAACATTTGGATTTAAAAAAATGATCAGATAGTATTCACACTCCCCTACAGATCGAATACTCCTATGTCATATTAGTATTTTAAGTTCAGTTCCCAGTCTCATCTCATGCCACATCTAGTGATGCCATTTTTATGTTTCCGGCCCAATCCTCCACACCTCATCTCCTCTTGCATGCTCCAACTCTGAGGAAGTGGTGGGACAGGGAACCCCATAGCACTGCTTCTGACAGGGTACCTGCAAGAGGAGACTGGGTCCAGAATTTGGGGTGGCTGCACAACAGATGTGGGCCCAATCCTCCAATCTGTGCCAAACCACTGAACCACAGTTAAGTGCCCATCTGTAGTCAAATCCTTTTCACTGGCAATTGAAGGGATCAGGAATCTGTGTTTGGGCTGGTTTAAGATGGTCCTTCCTCTGTCCATCACAGGTTACAAACCATGATGGAGATGTGTGATCTCCGGGCTTAAAACCGGAGTACTTAAAGGACCAGATGCAGGGGAGTGATATCAGGAGACAGATATCTAGTCTCGTGTGCTCCCAGATGCATCTGGTGGGGCCACTGTGAGATACAGGAAGCTGGACTAGATGGGCTTTTGGCCTGATCCAGCATGACTCTTCTTATGTTCTTATGTTCTCTCTCTCAACCTATCATGAGGCATTGTCTGTTGTAAAATATGCTTCCTGGGGTACGTCTCCCATGAAAAAGAAGCCTAAGGCCTTTCCAAGGCTTGAGAGGAACTCGCAAGAGCTTACAAATGGCTGAAGTGCCCGACTTTGCTCTCTAGGTGATAAAGAAAAAGCAACTAACGATGCTATGGGTACATTAGTTATGATTAAATCCCTGTCAGAGCCACAGGTGACATAAATCATCCAGGTGTTGCTGTTTTCAACAGCACAGTGCCCAATTCGGCTGGCTGGGAACACACCTGCTCCAGTGTGTTAATCAAGACAACACACACACACACACACACACACACACACACACACACACACACACACACACACACACACACACACACACACACACACACACACACACACACACACACACACACACACACACACACACACACACACACACACATATCCCTAAAAGAGCTTCTTTGCACTGAGCTGCCTTCCAAACTGTTTAAAATGATCTCAGGAAATATGGGCTCCTGCTGCTGAAGATAACTGCATGAGCAGACAGGCATTTATCAAGCACTCTGTCCTCGGGCTTAGCATTAACTTGGCTCAGGTCACCTTCCCCACCTTTAATTCACAAAAGACCTTGAGACAAGCTGTACAAATAGAGATGGGAGCACCCTGAGACTCGTGGGGTGACTCAGGAAGGGGGCAAGGCCTTCTGCTATTTACTTAGGAAGAGATAGCCTTCTGTTACAACTCCGGAGAGGAAGTGATGATCTAGGCAGGTCAGCAGAGGTCTAACTTGCTCCGGACAGCTGGGGGATCAGAGGTTAGACACGTGCTATCTTTTGCTGGGCCGCATGCATGAATAACACCGCATTTTATGGGAATGGTCTACAGCAGCGATTAGTCAAATGGGGGCCTTTTGCAACACAGATGAAGTCTCATTCTGTCTGAGTTTACTTTAGGTTTTAGATAAGGCCAGACCATGAATCTCTCTTTAACAGTCCCCTGAGAAACCAAACACCTGGACTGGAGTTAAGCACAAAAACGAAGAAACTGTAGAATGACAAGACTGAAATCTAAAGACTAGCCCTATTGCTACACAAATCAGAATTTCAGGATTAATCCTTACACAGAAAGCAACAAGTTGTATCTGAGGGTTTTAAATGTGTTTCTTACCAGCCTCCTCTGAAATGTGGACATCTGTGGATGACGCAGTTGTTGAATACTCTTTTGGATTAAATGTGGCAAGCTGTAATGTACCCCTTTGTAGAAAACTCCAGACATTGACTCTTGCAGCTGAAACCATTTTCTCCTTTCTGTTTCCTCAGATTTTCATTGTTGTGGAAACATGGTTTACAATCTGAGACAATTATTATATTACCTAAAATGGCCAAAGGTAGGTATGGTGGTTACAGGGGTATGTGTGAGAACCAATGTACAAATAATTAGGGCAAAGCTGTCTAAATTTCAGAAACCATTTCTCTGTACTTATATTTTCAAAAAACAAAATTACAAAGAGCTCACCTGGATTTAAACAAACAAACAAACAAACAAACAAACAAACAAACAAACAACATTACTCTAAATTTCACACCAGAATATTCTCCTTCTTTTTCCCCATCCTGGATTCTTCTTTTATGTTTCATCTTTTTGATTTCCATTTAGCCTGTATTCGTTTCACCTGGGTTATCATCTCCATCATCTCCATCTTCTTGTTCCCCTCAATAGCTGTTGTTCATTCCCCAAATGGAAGAATTTCATGACAGTTAGAGCTGTTTGACAGTGGACTATGCTGCCTTGGAGGGTAGCAGAGTCTCCTTCTTTGGAGGTTTTTAAGCAGGGGCTGGATGGCCATATGTGGGAAATATTGTGATGGGGTTCCTGTATGGCAGGTGGTTGGACTCGATGGCCCTTGAGGTCTCTTCCAACTCTATGATTCTATGATTACATGAAATTATTTTTCATTTTTGCTATTCATTCTCTTTCTCTCCCATACCATGGCTAATTCAGTCTTTCTTCTCCCCACTAACTTGACAACTCCCCACCCTCTCTTTCTGCCTCACTTTTGGTTCTCTTGAGATAGGTAGATGAGTTTATGACAAACTGTAGCTAAATTTCCTTACTACACAAATTGTAGAGTCAGTCATGAGAAGACTGAATGTCACATACACAAATCACTCAATTCCTAGTTAGGAGCACTCATTTCAAAGTGTCTTTGAAAAAGTGGAAAATAGAAGACTTTCCCACTTGTAGATGTAATGTTGGGATGCACAACCCATACCCCAAACTGTTGTGCATTCTTTTCTTCTCCCAGTGTCCCCACCCCCTGTGTTCCTGTGCTCTTAATCAGCTGCTGAAGATGCTGATATTCAACTGCTAATGATTTCTTAGAAATTGGAGACCCTGCTTGAGACATCTGGAATTACACTGTTAAAAATTAGCAATGGTGAGTATACAAATGCATAAAGGGCCAAACAAACACCATACAAAAATGTATGCAACATTAAAACACATTCAAAACAAGCATCATGCTCACTTGACACTACTATCTATGATAAAATCATATGATCCATAGGGTCCCTTCCAACTCTGCAGTTCTGTGATGGCAACAAAGATATTCAGAGCTGGGGGGGGCAAATTATTTACTGGCAGCGGGGGAGGGGAGAGCTACCATCCCCCCCCCGAAACCCATTTTCCCAGATAATTCAGCAGTCAAACAGCGACAGTTACATTACAAATTTTAAATAATCATATATTAGGTTTAATATTTCACAGCATGAAGCATACACTAAGATTAAAGTATCCATTAATCATTTTCAATAAGGCCATTGAGAGGAAAAAAATATCGGAATTGCTCCAAAATACATTTTCTTCTGAAGCAGGCAAATAACTCTCTCTCCCCCCTCAGAACATCCTACCCAGAGTAGCTCCCCTGTTAGATGGACGGTATAGAAATGCAATACATAAATAAAATAATAAATACCTTCCTGGTCTCTAGGCAGCCTTTACTGCAAAAACAGCTTTCCAGTTCCCACCCTCTCAGACTGGGTGAAATGAGCCAAACTAAAGAGAAGGGTCTTGCAGGGTTCACAACTACCTGTTCTCCAGGCTCTGACAAGAGCAATCACTGTTTTTATAGGAGTAACTTGCATTTTGTCTACAAAGCCGAAGCAATTAGGCAACAATGACAGTGCCTGGAATCATGCTAGTTACACTTTCTGGCATAGGGCTGCAATGTCCTCTCAAAGGGAGTTTGTTGCCAAAAGTTATGAAGTTAGTCTAGGCATACGCACATTCAGTATTTGGTATGTGGTAGGAAGTCTAGGCACTTCCTATCACATACTGATTAGTCAGTGTGTGATATGGCAGAAACATATGCATTTGGCAGCATTCCAGTCCTTGTATAATAATAATAATTTAAAAAAATAACACAATTAAACAACGTTTCTCCAGTGTTCTTCTCCTTGGAGGAAGGAGCTAGACTTTTGTTTTCAAAATTGGATGTGAGGGCCAGTTGTTTATGGTCTGACATAAAATTACCAGTACATGTCTATTGAAAAGTAAATACTGTTAAGTTCAATGGTTCTTAGTTTGGAATAATGGAATAATTACAGAATAAATCATAATCTAAAAGATAAAGTGACTCTGAGGGAAAACTTTTCTACTCCCCCACACCACATTTTTCTTCCTTGCTTCTAGGGCAGGCAAATTGCAATTACAAGTTAAAACAAAAAACAAAACACTGCCATCTTTTTCCTATGCAGGAAGACAGGAAGGAAGTGAACATCTATCACATTCCTTCTGTCTACCAAGGAAGTTACCTGATTAAAAACAAATTCCCATTATTTCTTTGGGGGAAATTAGATGTCAATCCCTTTTAAAAATGCAGATGAGATGACATGTGCACAAGATCACTTATTTTTGAATTTCAGGGACCAAATGAACAGCTATTGGCATGTGTTTTAATTGGGTAAGCAAAGACTTTGGGATAACTGGTTACTGAAATCAGTTTAAAGAGGATTACCTGATTTTGCTTCCAGATTCTTTTAATTTCTTGATTTAGGATTTGGTACTTTGCAGCATTTATTCTTTCTGTACCTTTGATGTGACTTGTTGATGTGACTCTATAAGGTATCTTGCTTGTTGCTTGTGCAGAAATATAATATCTGGTTCAAGAAAATCAACTATTTTATTTTTGATAATTTGCTTGTCCCTACCTAATATTGCAGTTTCATTTTCTAAAACTGGGGTGGCTGGTACAATATGGAGAACAAATGTGAACAATGCATAATATTTGGCTAACTGCTAAAAATATTTGCCTCTTCTTATTCCTGCACATCTGATGGTGCTAGCTTGGGGCACCCAGCTATGACATGTTCAATTGTTTCTTTAGATTCATGACAGGCTCTTCATGCATCACCTAAATCTGGCTTCATAACTTATTTTCTGATAATAAATCCCTTGGTTCTGGCTTGTGCACATGAATCCGTTAGAGCAGTTTATTTTAAGCCATGGGTTCAATGGTTGCATCTCACATTTTTCATCTGCAAGGTAGTTGGGGTGACGTGCAAGCTTTCTTGAACATAGGTTCACACTTACAATCTACAATGCAATCAGTTTTTACTTTGGTCTGATGAAGTAGAACTCTACACCTATGGAAGTAGTTTCAAATGTTGACTGTTTGACACAAGCATTTTCACAGTTGACTGGCCTCTACTCACTATCCTTTCCCCTCATTGTCATCTTTGGCGCAAGACAGAAACAGGATTAACAGACCAGACCTGGAGACAGAAGAGCACTGCAGATTCCCTAGAGGACACAGTACTATATTTGAGGGCAATTTCGAATCTCCAACAGATGTATAATTTTTTTCAGGTTTTCATTTCATTCTTATTTAATACTGTTGACAAGGCATGAAATAAAAAAAAAAATAAGCAATGAAAATTTTGACTAGAGGTGGTCAATAAATCTTGCCTGTCATTTCTCCAAAGGATAGAGTATTTGAAATGTTCTAAGTCACCACTGGCCCAATATAATATTGTGTTTTTCTCTCTCTCCATTTTTACAGGGAACTTGAAACAAACATTTCCCCCCTCTCGTTTTATCTTGTACTGTTGTTATGCATTTTATCCATCCTGAATAAATGCTCACATTTTCCCAGATCACCAGAGCTGATCAGATTATTTGAGATGCTTTAATGAATGAGATTGATTTCTAATTCTCCTACTCTTCTTTTCTCCATTCTTCCAATTGCTTTGGCACACACAAGTGTGCAACTCTGCATTCAATATGAAGGCAGATGCCCCATCAAATTCTTGGGAAAGTTAACAAACCCCATTCTAGAAAGTGCACAGACATCATCAGGGGAGCAGAGTAATTAAACACAGCTGCTAACTGCCACATACAGCTTCTTAAAGAAATGGTAAGAGGGTCTGGCACATTTTGAAGGTTTTATTCTCCTTAGGAATCACCTTTTTAAATGGGTATTCAATAATAGGATGGGAACAATGAGGCAGACATTTAAAACATTTGGGTTTTTTAGTATTACAGTTCCTTGACTTCTTCTTTCCACGCCAACCAGTATGACTAGTGGACATGCTTGAAAGGGGAAATTGTCGTCTGAAATTTCCCCTCTGGTGCTCTGGACAGAGGTGGTCTTGAGATGGCCCCCTCATGTTGTTTGCTAAAAACATACTGTCTTGACTTGAGTTGTGAAGACAAATCATGTTACCACTTTGGGGACTGGTTCACTTTGAGCTGAGTTGCTTTTTTGGCTGAGTTTGGATGTAGAATAACAGATCTGTAAATGCTCAGAACGTTTATTGAGACAGATTCCAGAAGAATTGATCAAAGCAGTAATTACTGATCACATGACTAATTTCAGTCAATTGCACCATTGATTATTCTCTTCTGCAAATGCCCTTCTTTTCATGCATCCCCTGTAGAATGGCAAAGCTTCTAATGAAAAGTGCCTTCTTTTTCAATTCAGTCATGGCCAACACTCACTGAGAGAAGAGTGCAAATACAGGAACAGGTGATAGCGTTAAGCAACCATTAATCATATTAAAAACCAAAACGAAGCAGAAAACAAAACAAAACCAACCCAGCAAGCTTTTAATGATAATTCATCTTCCTTGATGCTGTACATCAAGTTCTTCGGGTAGTTGATGGCTGCTGCTCCTGAAGCCAGGTTCTCTTTTTAGATGGAGATAGTGCAAAGTGGTTTTCAAGCTTCTTCTCATATAGCAGTTTGGAATTTATGGCCCATCTCTTAAAACAGAGGACAGACAGACAATTTGCTCCCCCTCCACTCTTCCTTCTCCACCTTTAGAAACTAAAAAAAAATCTTTTTTGGCTAGGGGAGGAAAGAGTTCCCAGGAACATAACCTGCCTCTAACAGAGTTGTCATCTGGAATTCAGTTAATCCATCAGGAATAGTCAATTTAATCCAAATTAAAGCTAAATAAAGAGTTTCCCCTTGTTGGTCTTCTCTTTAGTATACAGTACTGCTTATCTGGTGTCAGGAGTCCATGATGTTTGAGAACTCACGTTGGTCTTCAGTTGATGCCCTGATTGGCCATGTGATGGCATCTTACAGTTCAGGAAAAATCAGAAAAGGCCACAGGGTCGGGAAAACAATGCAAATGCAGGAACAGTTGACACATTTACTCAACCAGGAAACAAAACTGGCATGCTTTTTGCATCACCACCCCCCCTCAGGCGAGCAGGGACTTTTAGTCTCGAAACAGCCAAATTGAAGGTGGGAAAAAGGGAAGGGGGTGGTCAAGGACCATGCTGCTTTGTTTGAGATTCTGGGTGTTAAACCATATCCGGGACTTTGAAGCAGTCTTAACACCAGCTTGCCTCCTGATACCATCATCTGGTGTGTTCCATCTCAACCAAAAAAAGATTCTCAGTACCTGATAGACAACATCCTCTATCTTCTGGTTCTGGTACCATGCTTTGATAAAGATAGCAGTTGCTATCAAAAGCTTAGCTTACATTTTTTGTTTTAGTAGTGACCAATAAAAGTATTGGCTACTCTACTTATGGCAAATCTAAGATACAGACCTATAAGATTTGGGCTGAAATACCATGACTACATCATCATAGCCACAGCTACAGCTCCAAGGCTCCATGCATGGTCTTCAGTAAATGTGTGTTGGATTGCCCTCTCACATGGCATTGTGAAAATAAAGTGAGGTAATTTGCTGTCTTTGGAAGAAAAATGGGACAAAACCTGACAGTGACCATCAGATACACACAAAGTACCTATAAACATAATAACTTAAATGTCACTCCAGACATAGTACACGCACACAGTCCTGGGATATCAGAGTTAATATTTCAGAAAAGTTTATATGCCTCTGATTTGTGTTCTTTAACTTTCAGGGATACTGCTAGAGAACTGTCCTATAATACTGTAATATAATATATTAAAACCCCTCTTAATTATTTCCAGTCTTTTCTGAGGCATACAGCATAATTAACTATGATGTGTTTTTCATAGCTGATTAGAGAATGGTATAGCACCAGCTAATTGAACATAGAAGCTCCTCAAAAGGGTAATAAAACAAGTTTGCCGCTTCTTGTAAGTGTCATGTGTGTCATGTTGCGTTCAGAATAAGGCCAACGAAGCTGCGGAGATCTTTGCCAATTCACATTAAGGTTGTTGCATTCACTTAATAAAGCAGTTGCTCCTCTCACTATTGTATCCTTTCTTTCTTTCTTTCTTTCTTTCTTTCTTTCTTTCTTTCTTTCTTTCTTTCTTTCTTTCTTTCTTTCTTTCTTTCTTTCTTTCTTTCTTTCTTTCTTCATACCAGAGCATTCACAATTTAAATCTATAGACATATATAAACTATATAACTCAAACATTTCAATACTGACCTTCATCACATATTCTAAGCCAGTATGAATATAAATAATGTTTTTTTAAAAAAAAAATCTTCAGTACATGAAAACTAGCATCTGACTACATAATAAAAGATGGAAAATATATAATTGCAACAGCAGATGGAATATTAGTTATATGATAGCTGTATGTCACATGAAAAATCAAAAACAGTGTGCCTTTGAGTAACAATCACTGAAGAGTAATAAACAGTGGAAAGGGGTATTGCCACGGGTCCTTTTTGGGTTTCCTAAAAGCATCTGGTGGGTCATTGTGACAGGCAGATTGTTGGACTAGAAAGGCCTTTGGTCTGATGCAGTGGAACTCTGCCTCTGTTCATCTACACCACTCAGCCTGTCCACCCAGTCCATAAATATGGATGAATCAGTACCAAAACAGCATTTGTTCATGTTGCATTATCTCTATAGAGACAGTAGACCTTGTGATACACAGAGCATTTGCCAGCTTACATGTCCTTGTGCAGATTAACTATGAAATGTTATGACATTTTACTGTGTGTTCTTTAAAATGCCTCATTGCTAACAAGAGAAGACCTTGGAATTTTTTTTTAAAAAAAGACCCTTTGATGTACAGCTGTTTAAATAAATTGTGTTTTCAGGGGATGACCTGTGGGAGCATTTTCACTTCAGCTTTCTCTTCCTTGAACAGGAAGTCAACATTGTGTTGCGAAACTGGCACAAAAGGGCGTGAGCTGCCCTTCCTCTACAAAGGAGGAGGATGCTGGTGGTGGAAACACAAGCAGAGGAGAAGGTCAAAAGGAACTAACGTGTGTTAAGGTCCCCTCTTTCAGATAATGGAAAGTGGTTATTTACACTGAACATGGCTCAATGACAGAGCATTGTGGCTTCAAGCAATAGGTTGGGCTTTTTTATTCTGTTGCTTTTTTAAAAATCCCCATCATATATATGTTATTAGATGGTGATATCTGGATTACGCTCAGTCATGCCTTATTGTAATGCCACTGTCAAGCACGATGTAAAAAAAAAAGACACTGACTACAGCCTGTGGCAAAAAGGGTTAATACAAGTATGAATATTTATGACTCTAATTTGAACAGCCAATCACTAAGCAGGTGGGAGTGGCTAAGAATGTTATATATGGAACATAATGGATGATGGACAGTTCAGTTTTGAGTTGGTGTTCAGTTTGGGTTAGAACTGAGAGGAGTTCAGTTAAGAGAGCTGAGAGTCAGTTATATTGTCAGTTGGTCAGGTGGGAGATCCTGCCACTGAAAAGGGTCTGGTTTATAAAGAAAACATATTATTATAAGAATTTGTGTATGCAATACAATAACATCGGCTAAAGCTATCATAACACTGAGCATCTAATTGTAAACCAATAAATGTTTCATGTTTGTTTTAAAACTATATTACTTATTTATTTTATTTATTTATTATGGGACTTCTGTACCGCCCATCTTCCTGAAGGAACTCTGGGCGGTTTACAAAAGCTGATCAAATTCAGCCTAATCAAACAGACTCACAAACAATCGATACAAAACACAAACATTTGAAAACAAGTGTGCACCCCTGGTGTATAACTGCAGTAACTAACTAGACAGATGGCGGGGGAGAAGATTAAACTAAGTCACCGAAGGCCTTGCAAAAGAGCAGGGTCTTTAAAGCTCTGCGGAAGGCCAGCAGGGACTCTGCAAGGTGCACTTCGTTGGGAAGATGGTTCCACAAAGTCGGGCCAACCACCAAGAAGGCCCGGTTCCGGGTCGAGGTTTTCCGGGCCTCTCTGGGCGTGGCCACTTGAAGCGAGTGCACCCGTGACATCCGCATTGGACGGGCCGAGGTTGATCGCTGGGCGATCTGCTCTGCCAAGTAGTCAGGTCCCAGGCCATGGAGGGTTTTATAAACTAAAACCAGGACCTTGAATCAAAAGCCCCAATATCCTTCTCCCGGCAGCTGACAAATCCAAGAGACTGCAGCTAAACAGTCTCACCAAGCTGGGGGGGGGCAAGGGATGTCTGCCAATACCTAGTCCTCAGAAGTCCCCAAGCCATGTCCATGATGACAAACCCCCAAAACAGACTGCCAGTCTCATGGGAGATCTCCACCTCCTCAGGGTCCCAGAGTCAAATAAACCAACAAAGAACCCCCCTTCCCCGGTCCGGCCAGGTAGGAATAGTCCTCTGGGGGTCGAGTGTCTCCCTGCCACTGCTGGCTCTATGCCCCATTGGGCAATCTTTCACGAACCATCCATGTGCCAGGGAAATCCCCGCGCTGACAGAGCATAGACGCTCGGGGCTAGATGGACAATCCCCACTCCACAGACGTATAGAAGACGAACGGTAGCTCATGCCTGATCCGGGGGAAGCAGGAGGAGAAATGGTAGAGCCAGAGTGGTAAGCAGCAAGGGCCAGTCTGGGCGACCAACACGAGGAGCCAGTCTGTTGCCCTCGGAAGCCGACAGGGCCCCCTGGTAATCAGAGCCAAAAGGGCCCGCCGTTTCCTCTCCAAGTTGAAGTAGACATGCTAGGGCTGGGCAAAAGCTGCGGCAGATAGCAAGGGGTCCAGCTGGGAAGCTGAGGGGTTTGGGTGGTGCTCAGGAGGCTCCGGGAGACAGGCAGCATGGCCAGGATAAGGCAGGAGCAGAGCAGCCAGCATGGAGCTGCCGGGCGGGACACAAGCAGCAAGCGGCGGCAGATGCCAACGGCCACCATGACGAAGCAGACCACCGCTCATGCCGCAGCTCAGTCGGAGGAACTGGGCCAGCGCAGCCTCTGCAGTCGGGTGGGCACCTCTCCGTAAGTCCAAAGTTGCCCCCACTGTGATGACGGGCAAGTGGTGGGCTCGGCTACGGTACTGGGATGAGGGCGGGGGGAAGGAATGCTCGAACAGACCTCAGGGGAGTCAGCATTCCGAGGCTCCAGTGCTCCGAGGCTTCGACACCTTCAATTCCCTTGGGTTTCCGATCTTCCTGGTCTTCCTCATAACGAACCCCCTTTTAACGTCCCCCCTCCATGGCCCTAGCCAGCCCCCAAATCTTAGAAATAAAAAGCATGGCACAACAGCAGAGAAATAGCATATTTCAAAGCGCCAGGGTGCAGCTGCCATGAAGGGCTGCTGGTGCCGTCCGCCATCTTGAAAAACCACCTTGGTGTGACTGTCTCTCTCAAAGACATATAAGTGTCCAGTGAATGTGGTGGTGGCAGCGAGTGGAAAACCCAGTGTTTGAAAGGGGCACGTCACACAGCCTTCCTCTATTTTCATTGATTCAGGCTATCTGGATTTGAGAAGACACCACACCAGGGGATTTAAAAAAAAATGCCCTGCAAGATTCTTTTGTTCCAGGCAAGAATGGGATAAATGGCAAGCTTCTCCACATTTTGCACAGTCTGCCTGTCATTTTGCACAAAACAAGTCTCTATACCCTTTCATGAGAAAGGTGACACCACACAAGGGAAAATCCCAAAAGCTGACTGCTTTTTCATCAGATAACTACCTTGCACCCAAACTCAAAGCAAATTTGCCATCTATTGTAGAATTATATACCACATGAGCTAAAAAGAAGGTGATGAAGATATATACAGATTCCACACATCCTGGACATAATCTGTTTCAGTTGTTACCCTCAGGGTGACGTTTTAGGGCATTGCATACTAGGATATAAAGATAGTTTCTTTCCACGTGCTATCAAACTGTTGAATAATTAATTTTTCTTCTTTTCTTCCTTTTTTAAATAATAGGCTATATTGTGCTGTTGTACTGTGTTTTTATTGTTGAATATATGATTCTTATATTTCCTTCTTATATATGGAGAGCATTTTTTTACCAAAACAAATTCCAGGTGTGTCCAATCACACTTGGCCAATAAAAGGATTCTGATTCTGAATCTGAATCTGATTCTGATTCTGAGCTGTTTTTCAACAAGTGTGAATGATGTTGAGCCTGAGACCTGTAGACCATTTTGACTGCTGCCATCGTTGTTGTCAACATTCAGGCTACCTGTAAAGGTAGGCATCCTTTAAACTGCTGGAAATCTGGCCATTTCTTGGGGTATAAAAGCACAAAATCCTACATCCGTAATCTGGAGTGTGTTTGAAGAGCTGAATATAAACAAAGGATGGGAAAAGAAAATCAATATGGGATTTGGAAAACAGAATACAGTAACAAATGTGAGATTTTCATACCACTAGCTATTGCCTTTGTTGTTAACAGAAAGGAATTACAAGGAAGATGAGGTAACATGCCCAGTCAGGTAACAACTGATGAAGGGAGATGTGATGTCTTGTGTGATGGTTCCAGGCAATCAGTTTATTTCTCTTTTACTGGAGGTTGTTTTAGAATGTATCAATCATGTATCACTTCATTCCTAATTGTTCCAACTTGTGTGAATGTTGCTGTTGATTTGTTTCCTTTGCAAATGGGTTGGCACTTCATGGTCACAGCACTTGTTAACCCTTTTCACAAAACAGGATTATAAATTGCCCATAGCAGCAGCTACTGCCTCAAAAGCATAAAAATAACATGAATACATTGTTCTAATGAGATAGCTTCTTCCCTATCCCTTGCAGTTTAAAGAGAGCTTGACAAAAGACAGGGGCATTTGTTCTTTGCATTGTAAAGCAAGGGACAATGCATTGATGACCCCTCTCCCTCCTTCTCTTTTAAAATACTGCTCTTCATAATATGCACCCTTGGATTTTGGCCAGTGTCTTAGAGAACATATAGTGTACTGCTTATATACTGCCCCCTACCAAGTCAAGTAGTCTCTGGGCAGTTTACATTTTAATTATGCAGGCTACACATTGCCCCCCCTCCCAGCAAGCTGGGTACTCATTTTACCGTCCTCGGAAGGATGGAAGGCTGAGTCAACCATAAGCTGGCTACCTGGGATTGAACCCCAGGTCGTGAACACAGTTTTACAGTAGTATGGCATTTAACCACTGCGCCACAAGGCTGTGTATGTAAGTGGGGTGAAAGGTGGGGTAAAAATATCTTATGTGAAATAAATATAAATAAATACTTATCAGTAACCATGGAGCTAGATAATTAACTATGCAAAGGGTTACAAACTGGGTATTATACTATCTATCGGTACTGTTGTATGTGGCAGTCCTTTAGATGGGTGGGTGCTGTGCCCATGCACCAACCTCATTCAAAGTGCTGGTTCTAACCTATAACACTCGAAATGGCTTCGGTCCAAGCTAAGTAATACCAAATTACTACTGTGTCTCCCTTTATGATCCTGCTTGCATGTTAAGATCATCAGGAAAGCTCCTTCTCTCAGTCTCGTGACCTTTTCAGGTGTTCTTGGTGGGGACATGGGAGAAGGCCTCCCAGACTCCTACCAAGAGAAAGCAACCAAACTTTTCCTGCGCAACTGGCCGCTTGGGTTTGGTTTTTTAAATGGACAGTTGTGCCTCACTGCTTTGAAGGTGTTTTTGTTGTTGCTTTTGCCTGTCATTTTAAGTGTGGCATTTGTGACCCTTTTTAGTAGTTGTATACTTAATATGTTTAGCTCTAAATATTATTTTATTTTATTTTATTTTATTTTATTTCATTTTTATACCGCCCATCTTCCCAGGGAACTCCGGGCGGTTTACAATAAAGGTTAAAAGAACCAGTAAAACACAAAGTGACATCAGCAAAAATCAAATAGTGACTTTTGTTGATGTAAGCAAACTTGGGTCATTTTAAATGTAAAAATAAGTAGACAGACAGACAGACAGACAGACAGACAGACAGACAGACAGACAGACAGACAGACAGACAGGGTCATCAGCATTTGCTACTATAGTAATTTCCTAATGAAAGGCTACAGCTTGTCCAGGATCATCCTGTGAACTTCATGACTGGGTTCAGATCAGAAGGTAGCCCACCTCCTAGTGCTTTTTAAGCTATAAAATATCTTGAGAGGCTGAAAATGAAATGAAATAAAATCTCTGTACGGCATAGGGCAAACTCAGTCCTCTGTGGCACTCCCAGAGGCAACAATCTAAGATGTTTCGATCTCTTTACCATTTAACATTCAAGATAGACAGTGAAGCTTTCTTTCCCCTGAAGCAACAGGGTGGTATGAAAAGAGGACTGAAGCAATCCACATGCTACAGCATGTTTGGTTACAAAATGAAATTAATCATCTTTTGGGTTCACCCATAATAGAATGAAGTTGATGTCAAAGAGAAGGAGAAATATGTTTAGTTAATGATCTTTTCTTTTCTTTTCTTTTCTTATTTTGAAGTAAAACATCCTATAAAGTCTACAACAGGTTCCTTAAACAAACAGTTATTAATCCATTAGGTACAAATTAAAAGATCACAGACATGTATCATTTTACTAGTAACTGTGTGGATTAAGGAATGCAAATAATCTCTGTATATCCTTTCTTTCTTTCTTTCTTTCTTTCTTTCTTTCTTTCTTTCTTTCTTTCTTTCTTTCTTTCTTTCTTTCTTTCTTTCTTTCTTTCTTTCTTTCAAGAAAAACAGACAGAGCTGAACCCCATTGAAAAGCATATCGTTTGTTTTGCAAACTGGCTTACAATGTGAAAGGCATTCAGTATGAGTGACCACATTGTTCTTTTCCATGTCCAGCGTGCTGCAGTGATCTGAATGACAGACTTTAATTCAGAAGACTTGGATTCGTTTCCCAACTCAGCCACAGAAACTCACTGTGCAGGAGGTACTTTGAGCCCTACCGTCCTTAGGTTTTGAATCGCCTTTTGCTTAAAGTCAAATCTCCTTAAAAATCACTTACCACAATTCCAATCGCTTTTTCCGCTGAGCCCCCTTCGCCACGCCCCTTTTCAGCCACTGTGTCGGTTTTTCTTGCAACGGCCACCAGGGGTGGTGTTTTCTTAAACTGATTTCTAGACCACTTTTTGAAGCGATTTGGCTCAAACTGCGGACACCATGCAACCTTTTTTCTGGCTTTCCCCCTCTGTATGCCTTATCCTGCCGTCGGAAAAGCCAAAAAAGAAATCCTCCTGCAGTGTAATCATTTCCGCCAACTTCTCCGGTCCTTCTACTCCCTCTTTTGGGTACAATTTTGTTTTTTCCGGTCACATAAGTAGGCTATCAAAATCAATGCACCACGTTGTAAGTAATCTAAAGGGAAAACTGGAATATTAGCTACATTACTTTGAATGGAAGAACAACGGCATGATGTTATCCTAAAAAATAATTTCTGAAATAGAAGCAGATAATGGGAAAATGTCAGACTACATCGGGACAAAAAGCGGTTTAGCAAAGTGTGGACGAGGAAACCTTCTTGAGAAAACACCCAAGTGCGGAATGCTGAATCGCTTCAGCAACCGCTTGACTGGAGGAGGGCAAAAAGTGATTCAAAACAAAAAGTGGTTGCTGTTTGAAGTGCAGTAGCAGCCTAAATTGGTTCCAACTTAATGCAACTTAATGACAACTTGACGAGGAACTAAGATTTTTTTTAAAACCAGTAAAGCAAAATTGTGTCGATAAAAAGCAATGCAGCCAGAAGCACCAGATTGGTGGTTTGTGTCTTTATAAACATGTGTGGGACTCACTATTGGTGCCCCTCTTATATTGCTTCTGCAAGGGAAAGAGTTCTAGTTTTACACAAAGGCAGTCTGCACAATTTGCAGTGCACAAAAAGGGTTTCCTTTCCCTTGGATCAGTCTTCAGTTATTTTGAGAAGACGTATACCAACAAGAAGGGAGAATTTAGTGAGTATTCTTTACATGCTTAGCTGGAAGCCAGTGCTATATGAAAAAGCTAGGGAAAATATTCTGCATTTTTTTCTCTTCTACTTGTGGGTTCATGAGTCACCCAGTACCATTAAAACAACAAGAACAACAGTCTATTATGCCTGTTGTGTCTAAATTTTCTCTCACTCTCAACCACCTTGGGGGCTAGTTGTCAGGCAGGAAGGTAGCCTATAAATACTTGAAATGAATGAATAAGTAAAAGAGACATGCTTAAAGGGCCAATGGGGGTGGGGGACCAAAGTTAACAAGGTATAAGCAATGCCTTGGACAGGAATTTTCCTTTAGGCGGGAAGGGGATATTGGCAAGACCTTAGAGGATACATAGCTATGCCTTTCTCAGCTGTGTGTTCACACATGGTTAAGATTAGCAATGCCTAAACATGAAGTCTGAACTGGGAAAGTGAAAAACTGCAATGACAAATCTCACAAACTCAAATCAAACCAATAATGAACAGGAGATAAATATTGCACATTCTGTACAATCTCTTTCAGATGCCTTTAAAATTCTTCAGCTGTTTAGCCTGGGAAGCCTTTTCTGAATCAGTTTCTGTCAAGAGCACTGTGGGCTCCTTGTCTTCATTTTGTGTCCAAGGGCTGTGCATAAAACAGGAGCCCCTTCCTTTTGACAAGCATGATCCAAAAATGCACACAGAAGGCATAAGAGCATCATATAAGAACATAAGAAGAGCCATGCTGGATCAGGCCAACGGCCCATGTAGTCCAGCTTCCTGTATATCACAGTGGCTCCACCAGATGTGTTTGGGAGGGCATGAGACTAGATATCTGTCTCCTGATAGCACTCCCCTGCATCTGGCCTTTGAAGTTCCCTGGTTTTAAGCCTGGAGATTACACATCTCCATCATGGTTTGTAACCTGTGATGGACTTTTCCTCCAGGAATCTGTCCAATCCCCTTTT
Organism: Phrynocephalus forsythii; assembly: GCA_029282475.1. NCBI lineage: Eukaryota > Metazoa > Chordata > Lepidosauria > Squamata > Agamidae > Phrynocephalus > Phrynocephalus forsythii. Next base: position 176,080,473 of record JAPFRF010000001.1, on the reverse strand, counting down.
GAAGGCATCCAGGCCAGATGCCATCACTACATCTGGTGGCAGGGAGTTCCACAGACTAACAGCGCGCTGGGTAAAAAAAAAACAATTCTTTTGTCTGTTCTCACTCTCCCCGCCCTCAGTTTGAGTGGCTGTCCCGTAGTTCCACTTTACTCATGCCCTGCATTATTTTCTACGTCGCAGTCATATCCCCCCTCAAGCATCTTTTTTAGGGTGCCTGTTTGTTACAAAAGATGCAAAAGAGGCTTCTTCTTTTTTTTTCAAAAGTGTTTTGAGTGATAAAGAACCCTGAGTTTTGTACATCTTGCCTTTAGGGAATGTAGTCTGCCCCGTATGCTTACTTAGAAGTTCTTAACTCTTTCACTTTAAGAAGTAAATGGGATAGGTTTGGGCTGCCTAGGGGCATCATACTTGTCTCCAAACTCCAGCTCCTAATGCAGCACTGGGACTGCAATAGTGGTTTCTTTCCACTGCCCCATGTGGTCAGATTTACCATCCCCTATTTTGCCAGCAGGAGAGGAGCACTGGGCACAATCACCAAAGTATTTCCCTTTCTGGATAGTGGAGGGATAGTGTTTTTCACAAATGCTCATCGGGACATGTGGCAGCTTCATCACACTGTTGTATCTACATTTCCTAAACTGGAGCCCACTGTTGTGTGGGAGCTGAAGCCCTGAAGAGTCATTACAGAAGATATGACATTGTTAGTTTTAAGTCTTTGATGGACATCTAAAAGAGCATTTTATCTAATGACCAGCATATGCAATAATTGTTGACCTGCCTGAGAGTTTGCTATTCCTAAAAAAGGGACCACCTTATTGTCATTTTTTTCCTTTTGGATCCTTGGATAAATCAATGTAATTATTATTTATCTTCTGCATTCCCGTTTTACACATTGCACAACAGCTCCTGTTTTTGCCTTCATCACAATCTTATTGAAAAGCATTGTCTCCCAATAATGAATATATATTTTGGAACCACATCCATTTTAGTTTAATTCTATTACATCAAATAAATGCAAATTTCTGTGATGCAAATATTTTAGTTGACAGCATCAACCATCAGACAGATATTCGTAGGGAGAGACTGAAGTGATTGGGAAAAGGGTGTGTCTCTGTGTTAACCCAAGGCCAAGAAATCATTGGGAAATTGCCTGCAATTGACTGCCAAATGCCAATGGCTTTTATGTATCAATAAATTAACTGACATATTTATAATGGAATTAAGTTGTTGTCTCAGCCTTCACCCATTTCACAAAGGGCTTTATTGGCCAAGATGCTTTCCTGGATTAGAAGCTAATGTGCATATTATAAGCAAGGATGGAGGTTAATAGGAGATGTTTATTCAAGGACATCTCACAAACTTTCAGTAGCAGGGGTAAAATTGCAACACCCTTCTCTCATCTACAAGTGTAGAAATAAGTAAAGAAATGGTATTCCACATCTCCTGACTGAGATATATCCTTCACTGTGCTTCAATGTTACACCAGTCTTTCATGGCTTTATCTCTGTTAACATAGCACTATCTGCCATTTGTGCTTTTGTTTTTCATGCATATGTCATATAGAAGCGGAGAGTACAAGCTCCGTTATGAAGAAAATGACCTAGTGGCTCCTGTCTGGACTGCACTTTATTTTTAACTAACATTAGGCCTCAGTGGCCACAATAAGGACAAGATGTGTCCAGGTGTCATATAAATGTAGATAATACGCACAGAAAATCCAACACGATGGGCCTCTTGTTAGACTGTAAGGATAAGAAGTATGTGGACCTTCATATCTTGCTAACTCCCATCAACCTCAGTGATTGAGGCATATGAGAGTTGTAGTCCACAATACGAAGGATCATAGACTCTGTGTCACATGGCCCAATGGACTGGGCTAAAGAAAGATCTCATCAATCTTCTCAGGAAGAAAAATTTCCAAGAAACTTCAGCTCAGCTTTTCTTACACTATTTTAACCATTTTTTTCCTAAGCAACACTAGTAGCTAATGGAATCTTACTGCTGATTGGTTCCACATTTCCCATAAGCCCTGTAAATACTTTCCTTTCCCAAACAAAGCAACACAGGCATGACTCAGTGTAGATCTGTCTTTTTGCTTACTTTGAAAACTCATGAGCAGTTGGGTATATATGACCAAAATGATGCCTTGCTCAGCATTCGGTGAGCAATATGTCTGTGAAGATTCTCAGTCATCCAGTTTATCTGGAAGCTGAGTAACGGCAACTGGGCTTCTTTTTCTTGAGAAATTGAAACGGTCCACTGCTCATCCAAACAGCTTTGTCAGCAAGACAAGAGGCCCCAAGGATGTTCAGAAGCAGAATGCATGATCATGGGTGGTCTTGGTCTCCACCACCAGGTTATTTATTTTATGATCCTGTTCTTCAAAGAAGAGAATCTTCCCCTGGTGAACATTTGTTCACTCTTTGATCAGTTTTCTAAAACTGTATAGGGCAATGATAATCCAAAAAGCCAGTCTCTGTCAGTCCAATGGCTTAATAAAGCACTATGTGTGGGTGGGGTATCTTGCTTTTGATTGTCTTGAAGCTACCATCAAGCAGTTTCAGTGACTGGAATAGAATTATTAGTATTCTGTCATGTTAAATGAGGGCATTGTTCCTTTTTATTTAGTTAGATAATTCCATTCTAGAAATTCTTAAACACCTGGTAACTGGTATATCTTTGCATGATGTAAAAACACTCAGTGGCTTTAAAAGAAAGAGGTTCTCTACTCAAAATTACTTATATAACTACAATTTCCAATTATGCCCCTTGCACCCAACATTTTTAGTTTATAATATTTGAGAGACTTCTCAGGTTTTTATACTCATGGTATCCTGCATAACTGTGAGCCTGTCCACGCTGGCATGTAGTTATGACTTGTAGTCATAAGACACCACCCATGTGTGTTTCTACTTAAAACAAGCCATCTTTCTCCTGTAAGAGATGGTCTGTATATTTCTGTCACAAGGCTAGAGCACACAATAATTTTTGGAACAATTCACTGAGATGCAAAATTGGTTTGTGCTGCCTTTATGGATGGGTACCAAGAGTTAGAATAGATTACACTGAAGATAAGGACCTTTTAAACACTGGCTGGATTACACCAAATTTCACAACGTGAACAGGCCTTTAGAATACTTGTGGATGTGCAGCCTTATTAGCATATTTTAATTCTATGTTAGATGCAGGCACTACAATGTAGTATCATCCATTATTTGTCCAAAGGGCAAATGCGCTGAAACCAAAACACGAATTGCAAAATTTGTAAAAATAGTAATAACTGTATTCATCAAGTGTAACAACCCTGGAAAACACAAATTGAGGTCCCCCCGCTAATTTTCAAGTTGTCAAGTTGTTTACCCAGTTTCAGTCCCCCTTGCCCTCTGCAGCCTGCTCCTTTTAAGCAGAGGCAGTAGGCAAACATGGGAGGGCAGCCAAACACAGGGCTCAAAGGTCTCTCAGGGTGTTGTTTGTCAAGTGGCTTTATGAACAGTTTCCTTGCAGCCATTTTGCATGCCTGCCTCAGTGAGTCAGAAGAACCAGACTATGCCTACCAATGTGAGTCAGAGGAACCGACCCAAGCCTATCTCTATGCTGACTCTGTGAGTCAGGCTCCCTGGCAAGAACTAGTGCTAGAAGTTTTCCCAAGCTAGGTACTAAAGGGCATTTTTTTCCTGGGGAACCTCCTTTTTGGGTTGTCAGTCATCCCACACTTCATCAAACTTCACCAAATTTGGAAAGGAGAGTCAGGGGAAGTTCTCTGTGATTTTGGATTCATGGTCCATTCAAGACAAATTCATAAATTCATTCTTTGTGGACCTTGATGGGCCATGAATCAAGACAAATCACCATGTTACTGATTTGTGCCCATCACTAATCTAAAATCCGTGCCCATCTCTTGACCAGCACACATCCCTATTATGTATTCTTTCTAGCACAAAAATCTGTCATATCTTTAGTTGTAACAGTAAACTCTGCAAGGTTTATTTACATATAGATATGTAATAGGATTTCACTGTTGTTTAGATCTATCTGGACTGCATAAGGTTTGGAAGGAATCACTACGAGACATTGTGCCCTCTATTTTTTATCCTCACTGTATGGGGCTGTCTTCTTTATGCATGCATGTCATAGGTGCACACATGTGAGCAAACTCCCCTGTGCAGATTATGTCAGAATTTAGGGAGAAAAAAAACCAGTTGTGATGGGTGCATGGGATTAGAAAACTCCAGTGTGGAATGTGCCAGGGGTATGTGCAGCTACATGCCTGTACAGCTTAGAGGGAACCTTGCTGCAGAAAGAGTTTTGAAATGGGGGATTCTTTGGGTTAGGTCAGTGGTTCCCAGAACAACCTGGGGGGGAGGGAAGAACAGCAGGACTGATCTTGAGGGGGCGGCTCGAATGACCATTTCATTGTGATGGGTGCATGGGATTAGAAAACTCCAGTGTGAGCCACTGAAGAAAAATGGAACAAAACGGCTTTTTGGTCTGGAGGAGAAGGGGGGGTTGGGACCGGAAGGGGGAAAGAGTGGGGTACAGCTTGATAGGACGGAGGGGATGTCAGTCAATGGCACCAGAGGCTGCGATTGGCTGAGGGTGCCTGTATAGAGGGGAGTTCTCTATGGCACCTGCGGCAGTGGCCTGCCAAAGGGGGCTTGAGGCCTCTTCCAAGCAGCGCAAGGGGTCACCACAACATGAGGAACTGTATTTAAGGGTTGCAGCATTAGGAAGGTTGGGAACCACTGGGTTAGGTTATGTCAATACTGGATATTTATTTATTTATTTATTTAGCTTTGTTGATTGCCCATCTCCCCAGAGGGAACTCTGGGGAATTAACAATATAAAATACAACAAAACAATAACTATTAAAAGTTCTAAAAACCATCTAAAACTGACAGTATATATATATAATTATTGGGGTAAGCAACAGGGCTTTAAAAAAGAAGAAATCTGTGATGTTAGCCATAGATATGGAGAGGACAGACTTGGCATTCCTGAATCTCTGCATTTCTGGAAATCTCAAGACATGGACAAGAAAATATGCACCCAGGACAATGCAAACAGATAGAAATGCAGTACAATATATTTGAATCAATGAAGGGAGTGTGTGAAAGTAACATGTACAGTTTTAAAAATGTGCACAATAATGTATATTTATTTGAAAGCATGCCTCCTTGCAAGAGAGAGATGAATTCAAGACATTAGAAAGGGTGGGGGAAAGCATGGCCCACAAGAGGAGATGAGTAAAAGAAGACGTTCACTGATCCAGATTTGATTTATCTCCACACCTTTAGCTGATTTTTCAATCCCCAGTGCCAGTTTTAAAATAAAAAATATTTCAGCTCACCACTCGTTACAATCCTATTTCCAGAAAACAGAACATCTTAGTTAAGAAAATGCAAACTTCTGTACTAAAAAGGAAAAAAACAGCTTGAACTACAAATGGGAGGAAATGTCTCTTTTAGGGTCAAGAGAGTCTGCCAAGGATACTCAAGTCCTTACAAAAAGTCTCCTGCCCAAGAAAAAAAACACAAGTCCTTTGTCTTTTTTAGTTTGCACAATTTGGACCAATTGTCTCCCCACCTTTCTCCTTTGTGCAGCAGCAAAAACAAAATAAGAGAAATGACTTCTCCAAAAGATGCAAAGGACCCATCAAGGACTTCTGCTTTTAAAAAATCAGTGCATCAAGGCATCCGTTTTTTGTAAATCAAGTTGATTTAAAGAAATGGCAATGTCTCATTTTTACAAATGCACAAATTCCATTGTGCACCAACAGCAACAAAAATCTATCTTGTAGTGACGAGACCATTAAATAAACACAAAATGCTTTCTCATTTAGCAGTCAAGAGAGGTCAGGATTTACATCTCAAGTTTAAATAGCAAAATGTGTTGTTTGTCCCTGAGTTGCTTCAAAGGTGAAGCCCAGTGAAAGAGAAGGAGTTGAAGTGTTTGAAGTAATATCAGCTTTTATTCTTCCTTTCTCCTCCCCTCTTCCATTCTTTCTTTCTTAGCCAATTTACCACCCGGTCTTTCTTTTTTCATGCTTTCTTTTCCCAAGGGTTCCAAGCCTGTAACCTCTACACACTTTTCCCAGATGTGTGACAAAACATGGCCATTTCAAGACTGATTTCTGAAAACAAAAACATTCCGGAGCCTGCTATGTCTCAGATCCTCAGGGTTTTTGTGTACTGATGCCAGATGAGTTCAGGAAAAATCTGTGAGGTCTCTCTTAAGCCATCCACAAAGTGGATGTAATATGAGCGCAGCTTGTGTACACAGCATGGCTGGGAAACCTGCTTTCTTAACAAGAAAGCAAAGTAATAGCGGTTGCAATAACATTGCTCTTGGGTTTGTGGGTTACTTTTAAGGGTTGTTAGAGCAAGCTATAAAATGTGTGCGCTCTGTGACCTGTTAAGTGGTAGATGCAAGGCTGTGTCTGAGGACAGCTCATGATTTGAACACAAAACTAGGTTCCATGCTCTTGGAAGCTCCGTTCTCACGGGCTACTTTCAGATCTTCAGCCCAAGCCTGTGTCTTTACTGGGAAGATAGACTGTTAATACATCTGTATGCAGAACTGCAACCTTAAGGCAATTTTAATAATATAATTTTAAACATTTCCATCATATCCCTGCTTATTTGCCCTTTTTTGTAAGCTAAACACTCACAAATGATACAATCCTTCTTCACAAGGGAAATGTTCCAGCAAAGTACTTACTTTAGTAATTATTTCCAAGGTAAAAATAGAAGTATTCAAATGCAGAAACACTCGTCAGTCCATCTTTCAGTTGTTTTCTGCACGTGATTGATATGCCCTAAGCACATCCGATCTCGCCTGATTTCAGAAGCTAAGCAGGGTTGGCCCTGGTTAGTACTTGGATGGGAGACCACCAGGGAATACCAGGTGCTGTAGGCACCTGGAGTAGGAACTGGCAAACCACTCCAGTATTCCTGCCAAGAAAACTCCATGGACATGGGGTCACGAAGAATCAGTCACGACTGTACCAACACCACACCACACCCACCCACACCCACCCACCCCACCCACACCCACCCCACCCACCCCCACCCCCACCCCCACACACACATGTCGATAGTGGAAGCAGTCCTGCTAATAAATAGTTTCACACTTGTATGTGTGAGTAAAAACTCTGAGAAACTGGGTTGCTCTTTTATACGCACGGAGCCTTGCGGTGCAGTGGTTAAGCTGCAGTACTGCAATCAAGACCTGAGTTCAAGCGTGACAAGCTCAGATAGGTGACAAAAGCTTGACAAAGCCTGCCATCCTTTAAAGGTTGGTAAACTGAATACACAGCTTGTATGTGAGGGAGCAATGTCTAGCCTGCACAATTATATTGTTAACACACCTCACTCACATGCCGTCAACAAAGTAGTGAGACCCAGACCCGACGGAAGAACCTGGTCATTCCCTCCATGACTGGAGTGTCTAAGAAGTTTAAAAGGATTTTTGGCAAACACCACATCCCTGTTTACTTCAAACCCACAAACACACTAAGACAGAAACTCGTCCACCCAAAGGACCTGGCACCAAAACAAAAAAGGAACAGTCAGGAGTATGCAGACCTCTACATTGGAGAAACTAAACAGCCATTAAACAGAAGGATAGCCAAACATAGGAGGGGTAACAGCTCAGGACCAGAATCAGCATTACACTCCACTTGAAGGACAAAGGGCACTCATTCAAATATGAGGATTTACACATATTAGACAGAGAAGAGAGGTGGTTTGAGAGAGGGGTCAGGGAAGCCATTCATGTGAGTATTTAAAATCCCCCTCTCAACAGAGGTGGGGGTCTCAGGCACAGTCTATCTGCTACTTATCAGGCAGTGATTTCAACAAGACCTAAATCAAAAATAGTTCACACCTCCACTACCAAGGCCATAGCTAACGACCCATACTTTATGGGTTTCACCACTTTAGGCCATTGTTTACCTAATGTCCTATTGAGACTATTGTCCACCTAACAAGCCTATTCAGGCCATTGTTCATCTCATGAGCCTATTTCAGACCAGGGTGACATGAGTTCAAAGTGAACTACAAAATGGAGGACTTGCAACTAGCTTTCCTCAGACTGACGAAGCTATTTGGATGAACGGTGAAACATTTCAATCTCTCAAGAAGAGAAGTCCATTTGCTATGACTCAACTTCCAGACAGATACAGACAAATATTTAGACCAGAAAACAGCACAATAAGTTGGAAAAAAAAACTACAGGGAAGTCCTAAAAACAAGGATGGGTAAGTTGTCCCTTTGTTGATGGTGATGCTCTTTTGTCCCCAGAGCTACCAACAGCACCAGTACACCCATATTCTTCCATAACCTCCAAAGTTTGTGATGTGTTCTGACCTCCATAGCTGTTTTGTTTCCGTGGTCATATATATTGCTGCTTCCTGTCCATTCCCACCAACCTGTATATAACAGCATGAGAGCAGAATTTACAGCTTCAACATTTATAAAATAATCATCGAAAAGAAAAGGAAAGTGCCGACTGGATCAAGTAAGACCAGTATTAAATTTAGTTCAATTTTGATCTGCTTTGTTTAATTGTGGCATTGTACTCATTCTTGTACTATTTTAGTTTGTATGTTCTGCCTAGCTATGTCAACTACCCAGAGTAGTTTCTCACTAAGTTGGGTGGTCTAGCAGCTCAATGAAGAAGAAAAATAACCCAGGTAAATGTAGTTAGATATTAAGGAGTAGTACTATAGTTCCTAAGTATCCTAACTGTAATAAGGATTGAGAATAGAGACAAAACCACACATTTTGTCAAGTTCTAACTCTGCCTACAGTGGGTCTGGTTCTATAGTATAATGTTTGCATGGCGAAGATGCATTTTAGGTCAAAACATCCACTGCCATTTCAGCTAACACACAAGGCATGTTGCTGAATTAGGGTGAGGGACAACCCATGTCATTCCATATGCAAAATCTAACAGGCTGGGAATTGGATCTTGGTTTCCCCATCAGGATAATAGAAGACTGTCTTCTACCACAGCTAAAAACAGTTGTCTTAGGCTTTGTAGTCCACAGTTCTCTCCTCAAGCATATTTTTCTGTTTGTCAGCATCCCCCTTTACAAACTCTACCCCCTGAGCCATAACCTTGATCTGATTTGAAATTCTCGTTCTATAACAGTTCTTATTCAAAATGAAATGAAATGAAACAAACTCTACAAGAGGCCTGTTCATAAATATCCGGATGTCGCATCCAATTGAGGTGATAAAAATGGGCATTTAAGCTTTCTTCCTAGTGAAAAACAAAGCAATATTATGTAGTATTCCTAGGCAACTCTACACTCTCACTCTTTTCCTCCTCAGAAAGGTTGACCTCTTGTTAACACTTTGGAGTTTGCACAGTTCCATGTTGTTGAACCTGAGGCAGCTTTGTCTTTTGTAACTTCCATTACACACATGGGTTTCATGAAATATTTAGTAGCACTAACTAAACATGACACACCACAACCACCACCACCAGCAGATACTGTAACATTTTGAGATACTTGAACAAAATGAGATTTATCTCCACATACCTATCTACCTACCTACCTGACTGAATGTCTGCCTGTTTACCACATAAACCAGATCTTTTCTGATCTTTGTCAAGATTGGGAAAGCTTCTAACTTTTAAGCTTGTTGACTAATGTCAGATGGTATTTGTGAATAATTCATATTGACAGTTCACACAGAACTCACTAGATAAGCTAGTTTGATCATTAAAAGGAGACAGATGGGAAAACAACAGCAATAAATGTGGAGTGCACATTAAAGTACTTGGTATAGAAAGAATACAGAACACATCATAATAAGAAGATGATATTGAGGAGAAAATAAATTAAGTGGAACTGAAAATTGACTAATAAAAATGTCTTCATGTACTTTTAGAAACTGAGGGTCCAATGAATGAAAAAAGAATGGAAACAACTTCATATTATAATGCATAATTACTTCATCGAGCACATTTGCAGAATTTCTCACCATAAGATCTAAATGGTGGACGTTAGATCTCTCTCTATTGGCCTAGATACTAGAGATGGGCACGAATAAAAAAAATGACATTTTGTTTGTTGTTTGGAGGGTCTGTTTCATTTCGTTTCTGTTTTTCGCAAATTTTTGCAAAAATTTTGTTTTCATTTTCATTCGTTTTGTTACCGTTTTGTTACCATTTATTTCAATTTTTGTGATTTTTTTAGCATTTAAAGCAGTTCACTGTATAGCAGTAATGAAAACGAAACGCACAACAAAATTTCTGGTGTTTCTGTTCGTTTCGTTCCATTTTGGAGACAAAATTTGTTTGCCATTTTGTTGCATAATGAAACAAAAAACAAAAACGGAAACGAAAAATTGTTCGTTTCTTGCCCACCTCTACTAGATACAGTTATGGTTCAAAGAAACAGAGTGCTATTTAATGCTAAAATTATAAAAAATAAAAGTAAACCATGTTAATGTTCTATAGACGGGTCACATGACCATCAGTTTAGGAGTAAAATGAAACATAATACAGATTTTTAAGTAAGCGGGGGATTCCTCAGATATGGAATGCTGAGACTTCCTAAGATATTTTAAAAGCAAAAAAATACCAATAAGCATTCTGATAAGGAAGTGGCTGAAATCCTGTAATAGCAGTTGAAGAGCTAGCCAAGTTAGTTTGTGCTAGCATATCAGGCAAACTAATTAAAAAATTAAAAAATAACAAAGGCAAAAATGTTTTGGCACCCTAAAGACTTAACTGCTCTATTTTAATGTGAACTTTTGTGGACAAGTTCACTTCTTCAAACTATTATGTCTGAAGAAGTGGACTTGTCTGCAAGAGCTCACGTTAAAATAAAGCAATGTGTTTTCATGTGCCAGACAACATTAGTTTTATTTATTTGGGGTTTTTAATTTTCCTTTTCCCTGAAATCCTATTGTGCAGCTCATTGTGCATAATGGGCATGTCAGCATCTGTAGCAAATTGTTGCTGATTAAAGATTTCCTTCATCAATTTGGGCTGCCTTCACAGGAGCCGCATGAAGTCTCCTGTTCTGGCTGAGTGCAGTGTAGCCAGGGTTATGAGACATGATTATAAAATGGAATTCAACATATGTGTGTAAAAATGTCTAGTGGGCAGAGTGATAAGAGGTGGCCATCGTATTTGTTGGGTACTGGGGGAAATTAACTCTAAGGCTGCGACCGCACTTCAAACAGCAACTGCTTTTTCTTTTGAATCGCCTTTTGCCCTCCCCTAGTCATGTGGTCACTGAAGCGATTCAGCATTCCGCACTTGGGCATTTTATCGAGAACTGGTTTCCCCATCCGCACTTTGCTTTTTGTTCCGATTTAGTCCACTTTCCCATTATCTGGTTCAATTTTGGAAATTATTTTTTAGGATAACATCATGCCGTTGTTCTTCCATTCAAAGTAATGAAGCTAATTTTCCGGTTCTCCCTTTAGATTACTTACAACGTGGCACATTGATTTTGATAGCCTACTTCTGTGAACGGAAAAAGCAAAATTGTACCCAAAAGAGGAAGTAGAAGGACCAGAGAAGTTGGCAGAAATGATTACACTGCAGGAAGATTTCTTTTTTGGCTTTTCCGACAGCAGGATAAGGCATACAGAGGGGAAACCCTGGGGGAAAAGGTGCATGGTGTCCGCAGTTTGAGCCAAATTGCTTCAAAAAGCAGTCTAGAAACTGGTTAAAAAAACTACCACCCCTGGTGGCCATCGCAAAAAAAACCAACACAGTGGCTGAAAAGGGGCGTGGCCAAGGAGGCTCCGCAAAAAAGGCGATTGGAAATGCGGTAAGTGATTTTTAAGGCAATTTGCCTTTAAGCAAAAGGCGATTCAAAACCTAAGTGCGGTAGGGCTTACTTGAGCTTGGGACACCTACTTTTTGGGGCTATGTCTTCTAGAATCTATCAGCTTCCTCAACCAGTACAAACTATGGAGTTAAGTCAAGCAATGAATTTTTGAGCATTCAAAACTATGGTCCTGGATGAAAGAATGACTGAGGCCATAAACTGATGAGAGGGCAGCTTCAGAATTAAAAGTGCTCCTTCTAAGGAGAAATTTCTTAACATCCCATAGTTCTGGACATTAAAAATCAATTTGATTCTTTTAAATATATTTTTTAATTTGTTTTAAAAAAATCACTTTTTTGCAGGTTGACTCCACAGACATGAAAGCTCTTATTTGACGCATATTTGGAGGGATAATATTTTATCAGCGCCCAGTTGAGAAGCTGGTTCTCATTTGTTTTGTCCACCTTGCGTTCTGTTCACCTCTGGGCTTGGGTGAGTAGAACAGCAACTTCCACATGTTGATAAAATGTTAAATGTTTTAAAAGCACAAAGTTCAATATAATAATTGTTTTTAACTGAGAAAGTCTATATTATTAAAAGTTTTTTTTTAAAAAATACTACCTTATAGTCTGTGGTAGCCAAATTTAGGTAAGGGTTGTAAAGGGGGGGGGTTCTCGGGGTACTTTGAGTCCATCAAAACATTGCTAAAATGTCCTCTTACATCTCCCAGGGGGCACTTGGGTACTTTCTGGGTGTACTCCCCCCCTCCCCACACGCCTGAGATTTCACATATTCTGCCAACAATCCATTAAACCTGAAAATGTTCCAGGCATTTTATAACCAGGAGGAATTAAAACTGTGAGGTGAAAGGTTCTGTATCGTTATCGGCCCACCCTCCTTGCCACATTTTAACTGCCATGAAAATGAGTTTGGACTTTTTAGGGGTTGTTTAATACATATATTTGTGTTCTCTCTCTCTCTCTCTTTGTTCAATTTGTGCTATATATTTTATCAGACACAGAACACATATGCAGCAGCTGTATCTGTTTTCTCAAGAGCTTGCAGTTTTAACCTTTTCTGAGAAAGGCTAAGGGAACTATTATGCCTTATTATTAGTGCTAGGGAAAAAGAAATAGCAAGTGACTTATTCTTACAGTTGTTTATATATGGCTTACCATAAAACTGCACAAAAATCTTGGACATGTGTACTGGCGCTGTATTAAATATCTGGTTCACTGATACATATCGGTTCATGGAAGGCTTGCAACTTGTTATCAGTGTGGCAAATGGAAGAGTAATTGTACTTGTACAGTTTAAGTTTGTGTTGGCATTTGTGCAAAAGGGACTGAGTGCTTGAGTGCGTTCAGATGAAATGCTCCTTCCAAGGGGTTGGGGAAAACCATGCAATTCATATATCAAATGTTAAAGAGCTTGAAGAATACAATCCAAACCCCATGATTTGCTCGCTAGAGGATGGAGTAGACATGTTTTTCTGGAACTCGGCCTGAACGGAGAGGACAGCTGCCCCTAATAATTTGACAAAAAAAGCCTGCATAGATTGAGATCAATGACCAAGATGTATTTATGCTGGTGGTAGGCCTTGAAACAGGGTGGTCCAAGACTAGGGTGGAGGAATGGATATAGCTTCATCCATTGCTGTATAAGGCTAGAAGATGAGGTCAGGACCAGTGAAAGCCTAGAGCAGTATTTTTTCTGTAATTACAATTAATGAAAGTGGAGAGATGATTGATGATGATGTTGAGGAGGATATAATTAATGTCAACGTATGCATGGCCTTGTATGTAGGAACATACACATGCCATTATATGGATTGGTAAAGACACAGTTTGGATCTTAAAAATGGTTGTGTTTGCCTGTGTTTCTACATAGATTGAGCCCCCCATTTTAAGAGCTGTTGTGCACCTTTCTGACTCAGTGGTAGGCATGCATTCTTCTTGGTGTGCTGATTGTTAAGCCTGTGTAGCCAAGAGATGGCAGCCTCCAACAGCCTCAGCTTGTACCTGTGGGTTCTATGGCAGAGTGGGAGAGATAGTTGGGGGAGAACAGAGGGAGAGAAGAGCACTGTTGAAACAACAACAAAACATCTCACTTCCGTTCACCCCCTGGAGATTATCAGGGGAAGTGCTTAATTGACAGTTGATTGGGTTACAAAGAGCTGTTCCCTGTTTGGATGGGAGGAGCATGCCAAGTAGCATATCACTCCTCCCTGACTTCAACAGACTCATTGTAATCCAATCTACCCTACACTCAAAACAGCCAGTCTGGACAATCCCTCAGTCAGATCATTGGTCCACTTAACCCAGTAGTACTAGAGTTGTTGACTCTGCCAGAAAGCAGCTCCCCAGAATTTCAATCTGTTTTATTTCTTTCTCTGTCCTGGAAGACTCTGGCATTCATGATAAACAGCCAGTCCGCCATCAGCCAGGCCTGTGCTTTCTGATCTTCCAAGTTCATATGGAGTCAGCGTGGGCAAGGTTGTATGCTGTTAAATCCAATCCTGCCAATAGAAGACTGCAGAATTTTGGAAGCACTGAATAACTTCTTCTTTGCCCTTTTATACAATACTGTACTACTGAATGGAGAACACAATTTCATATTACTTTATTAAAAGCATGTGATAAAGTGCATAAAGTACTAGTATGTGTGATTAAGTGTTGAAGGATTCTCTGCCTTCCATGGGCAACAGGAGAAGACTCTGAGGTAAAATGACTGGTTCTAGTTAAAGGATCTAGACCTCAACTGGTTTTCATACTTTAAACAAAAAACACATTCTCTATGAAGCTCTATTAGTGGAGGTCAGAGGGTACATTTGAACTCCTATTACTACAGAGCACAGGAGACAATTCCTATTGCCAAAACATTTCTATCACTGTTACACTTACAGAGACTGTAATGTGCAGTGTGATGTTTTATATAGCAGGAGCTAGCAAGATTGAAATGTTTTAGAGATCTGTATTGTGTTTTTGTTAAAACCTCAGGATATGTCAACTGTAGTCAAATGAAAAATAGTGGCTCATACACCTAACAGGATGAAAGAATAATGCACCTCTGAGCGTACAACACTAACCAATAATTTTTTGAGAGTATGGCAACTGAACATGCCTTGCTTTCACATAAAACTCCACTCCTCCTACATGCAGCAAAGAGCTTTACATTTGAACAGCCTAATTTGAGGAGTGTTGTTGTTGTTGTTGTTGTTGTTGTTGTTGTTGTTGTTGTTGTTGTTGTTGTTGAAGAATTGGTAGTCACAGAAAACCTTCCAGACATCTGTCAGTAGAATCTGCCCCAACCCTTTCTATAATGAGAGGAGGTTTTATCTCAGTGAACTTGTTGAAGACTCACATAACACAGCATTTATTGAATTCGGTCATCACTCCATAGAAACATAGAATCATAGAATCATAGAAGAGTGAAGTTGGAAGGGGCCTATAAGGCCATCCAATTCACACACACACACACACACACACACACACACACACACACACACACACACACACACACACACACACACACACACACACACACAGCATAGGAAAACAAATCAGAGGACATCTGCCAGGTGGTTTGCCCAGATTTCTCTTGAATGCCTCCAGTGTTTGAGCACTCGTGCCACCTTTTGAGGTAACTGGTTCCATTAAGAGTAACCACATTCCAAAATCTAACCTTATAAATACCACATTTGCAGATGCTTTTGTGGAAAAGATTTCAAAATGCACTTTAAAAAAAGAAAGAAAGTCTGGCCCTGCAGACAAATTGGGTTTAATTGGGCCTTAGGAGCTCTCAAGTTCCGCTTTTATTTTCAATGACTGTTGCTAGACTTCTTTAACCCTGAAGAAGTCCTAGCAGGTAATTCAGAAATTCATGTCATGGCAGCAGCACAATATGGTGGCAGTGCACCAGGAGGAGGTGGCTTTCACCACCAGGTACAATAAAAACACTACTGAAGTGCGAACTGGTTTGTTTTTCACTGGTTCAGTTTTCTGGTTGGTTTGGGTTTGTGTTAGGGTTAGGGAATGAGTGGTCCATATGTGGTTGTTCCTTTACAATGGGAATGACATCATCCTTAGTGGCAGATTGCAGCTCATTAAAGACATCTTCTTTTTAAATATGGAACCCACACAGCTTGCATGCCTCCACAAAACAATTGCAGCATAGAATAGTAGCATATCAAAATCAGTGGAGTCTGTGTATCCTTTTACAGTATATTCTCTATGAAGGTTTAGGTCCTGCCTGTTATTTTGCCCTAAGTGATCCAACCAGGTTTGATTCGATAGCTACCTTTCTCTGATGTTGTCTGAGAAGCTATAAATAAATGTTAGGCATTTTACGCAACTGATACTGAAGCAATCTGTGGTGGAAGGAAAACGTTAAGTGGCATTAGATTAAATAGATTAGGTCAAATCGCTTGGGTTTCTTTCTAGACATTTTAAATTGCCGTTTCATTTTTTGCTCTCTGGTAAGGACAGAGTTATATAGTGGTGTACAAAACTCAGATCAATGTACATCATGGCAGTCCTTTTCAACTAATCATAACAAAGATTACACATTACGCTCCATATGCTAAGAATGACAAATAAAGTGATGGTAGTTTTTGATTACAGTAATATAAATTATTCACTGAAAATATTATTACTATTATTAAGCAAATTGAAGAGATGATCTGATGGCACTGAGAAAATTGTTGGCAAGGTTTTATTTTTCTTCTGCGGAAGGCTGAACTGCTGTATAGCTTTGCTTTCTAATTCATCTCACTTGACTTTGAGACTATCTTCATTACTTGCTTATTCACAGGAAAAATATTGGCTTTGCACTCGTAGATGTAATGCAACATGTACAGATGCTTTCCTGTTTATTTTGCAATTTCTGCTTGTATCACTCAAAGCATCAGCTCATCTTAACTTGCCGCCACTATTTAGCAACTTGAATACTCAGAATGATTTATAGCTGTCTAGTTAAGTTATTTATGTTGTCCCCATGCTGAAATGCCTGACTGCCTTGCAATATTTATGGTGCTGATCTTCAAGACATCCTTCTGCGATAAGAGAGAATTTAATTGCCTTATTACAGATGGCAAAGAGAAGCCTGCAAAGGTGACAATGCAAGCCCTCAAAAGTACCATTGAAATGTCTACAAGTACGCGATGCAGACTATATGAGTCATAGACTATAGAGATATATGTCACTCTTCACAATGCCTCGTGAGCCTTGCAAACCTAACTTGATATCCTGGTGGTGACACAATTGTCCTGTGGATTATCTGTTTTCAACCAGGCCTTCTTCAGCCTCAAAAGTCTAATCACCCAAAAATGGACATATGATTTTGGAAACCCTAGCATAAATTCAGATATATCTCTATTAGAAATGTAAATCCTGGCTTGACTCATTGTGCAAGCATGAGAACAGAAATATTGCAGACATTTTCTCCTTGCTTGTTAGCTGTCGAGCCACATATTTCCTCCTGCTATTGACCAGAGTTCCCATACTTACAAGAAAACTTTTTTGTTCAAATTGCACATAATTATAGTAGGCTTTGGCTTTTTAAGTGAATTTCTAAAAATCAGAAGCATGGGATGGGCTCTTCACATTTTTTAAAACCAATTAGCTGCTTTCTGTATGTTTTTTGTTTGTGTGTGTATCTGAACTTTGCTTTAAAGGGGCAAAAGACTGAAGTGTTGGCAGAGACATTGTGCAAATATTTGAGAGGGGAAAACTGCTCCTTGTCTCAGGTTTGCACTGGTGGTCATCCATTTTGTTAATTGTATATTGTATAAGGACTCTTCACAATCCTGCACTCAAGGTCTTTTACTGAACATTATATCACCACCACCACCACCACCACCACCATCACCACCACCACCACCCTTTTATACCAGCAGAAATGGAAGGGACTATATTAGGGATGGGCACCTTACAAAAAACGAAACACTGTTTTGTCCTTTCGTAAGCTCATGAACCATTTTGTAACCAAACAAAACAATAGGCAGCATTTTGTTACAAAATGAAATGAAATTGTTTCTGTTTTCCATTTTAAAATGAACCATTTTGTTACTTTGTAAAACATCTCCTCTGGGTCCTAGGGGCACCAAATTGGGTGCTTCTAGAACCCAAGGGAGCTGTTTTATAGAGTAATAATCATTTCATTACGGGTTCATTTTGTTACAATTTTTTTTTGTAAAAATTCATTTGAAAATGAAATGAAACAAAATGCAGGGGGAAATGAAATGAAGCACATTTTCCCCATTTCGTGCCCTTTCCTAGACTATATGGATGATTGGGTCCATCCTCTGTAAAGGAGGCACAGTGGGTGTTGAACTCCCAACTTCTTACTTTGCCCTCAAATGCCTAAACCACTAAGCTATCCAGTTGTTCCTTCATCTACAATATAAGCTGATCTTATCGCTTATAGTACTGGTATGGTTTTGAGGTACTGGGATCTTCAAAACAGGCTCAGAACTACCTGTCACATGTACTGTACCTAGGACTTTATGTGTACAGTGGATATAAAAAGTTTACATACCCCTGTTAAAATGTCAAGTGTCTGTGATGTACATAAATGAGACAAAGACAAATCATTTTAGAAATTTTTGCACCTTTAATGAGACCTATGAACTGTACAACTCAGTTGAACCAAAAACTGAAATCCTTTAGGTAGAGGAAGAAAAAATAAAAAAACTGAAATAATATGGTGGCATATGTGTGCAATGTGTGTGTGTTGTGTCGTTATAGTCGTGACCGACTCTTCGTGACCCCATGTCCATGGAGTTTTCTTGGCAGGAATACTGGATTGGTTTGCCAGTTCAAACCCTTAAACTAATACTTTGTTGAAGCACCTTTTGACTTTATTGCAGCATTCAGCCTTTTTAGGTATGAGTCTTTCAGTATGGCACATCTCGACTTGGCAATATTTGTTCACTCTTCTTTGCAATAATGCTCCAAATCTGTCAGACTGCATAGCCGTCTTCAGATCAACCCAGAGATAAAGTTCAACCTTGGTTTCATCAGAACATAACACTTTCCCCCACATGCTTTTGGGATACTTTAGATATGTTTTTTGCAAAATTTAGACAGGTTTGGATGTTTACTTCATACGAAAAGGCTTCCGTCCTGCCACTCTACCCCCATAGCCCAGACATACAAAGAATACAGGAGATTGTTGTCACATGTACAACACAGCCAGTACTTGCCATATATCCCTGCAGTTCCATTAATATTGCTGTAGGCCTCTTGGCAGCCTCCCTGACCAATTTTCCTCTAATCTTTTCATCTATTTTGCAAGGACGTCCAGTTCTTGTTAATGTCACTGTTGTACTATATTTTCTCCACTTGATTATGTCAGTCTTCACTGTGTTCCATGGTACAGTATAATGCCTTGGAAATTCTTCTGTACCCTTCTCCTGACTGATGCCTTTTAACAATGAGATCCCTCGGATGCTTTGGAAGCTCTCTGGGGACTATGGCTTCTGCTGTAGGATGTGATTAAGAAAATGTCAGGAAAGACCTACTAGCACAGCTGATCTTTATATGGGATTCCTCAGAGGCACTTTAAATGATGGCAGGTGTGCACTGACTCCTACTTAACATGAGTTTGAATGTGATTTTTTTACTCCTGAGCATGGCTACATCCTCATTTATAAGACAGTGCGCACACATATGCCACCACATTGTTTCAGTTTTTTTTTTAAATTTTCCATTCCTCCACCTAAAAGATTTCAGTTTGTGGTTCAACTGAGTTTTACAGTTCTTAGGTCTAATTAAAGGTGGAGAAAAGTTCTGAAATGATTTATCTTTGTCTCACTTATTTGCATCACTGACACTTGACATTTTAACAGGAGTGTGTAAACTTTTTTATATCTACTGTATATCATTATTTATTTATTTATTTATTTATTTATTTATTTATTTATTTATTTATTTATATACTGCAATCCAATTTTCCTCAAATGGGAACCCTGGGAGGTATCAATACAGCGTCATAGAAAATTACTTAACAAAGTAAACTGGGTGTTAGACATGATGCTTAATGTCTTCCTCTGTGAGCTTGCTCATTCTCCAGTTCTTTAAATAATACAAACAATTGGAATAACAGTAAATTGGCAAACTGAAATTCTCCCAGAAGGCACAGTCAGGAAGCAAATGACCATCTCCTCAGTCTTCAGCCAGCTTCTCCAACTCACTGAGACATCCAGTCACTGGTAGCATTATATGGTTGAGTGCTTGGTACTTTTACCGTAAGAGCTGTTTAAGCAATGTTCATGCCAAGTTAGCAGGGCACAAAGGCTGGAAATCACTAGATCCCTTGGGAATTTCACACAGTAAGATTAATACAGTATGTCTCAAAAGAAACAGATAACATTTTACAAAAGAGACAAGGAGAATACCAGTAGTGGCCCACACTTAGCACTTGGATATTTACATGAGCACATGAAGAATTAGAGAAATTTAATATTTAGATGCTAATTCCCTAGAGGATAGGATGAAAATCCAAAAAGACCTTGACAGATTAGAGTGCTGGGCCAAAGCTAACTGCATGGATTTCAACAGAGGGAAATGTAGGGTGCTACATCTAGGTAAAAAGAATGAATTGCACAGATATAGAATGGGGGATACTTGGCTGGAAAATAGTACCTGTGAAAGGGATCTGGGAGTCTTGGTATACCACAAATTGAATAAGAGTTAGCAGTGTGATGCGGCGGCCAGGAAAGCCAATGCGATTCTTGGTTGCATCAGAACCATATTGTCTAGATCAAGGGAAATGATAGTACCTCTCTATTCTGCCCTGGTCAGACCCCACCTGGAGTACTGTGTCCAGTTCTGTGCACCTCAATTTAAAAAGGATGTTGACTACCTCGAGCGGATGCAGAGGAGGGCGACCAGGATGGTTGAAGGTCTGGAGGAAATGTCTTATGAGGAACGGCTTAGGGAACTGGGAATGTTTAGCCTCTCTAAAAAAAGGCTGAGGGTGGGATATGATAGCTATGTTTAAATATTTGAAAGGATGTCATATTGAAGAGGGAACAGGTTTGTTTTCCATGGCTTCAGAGACTAGGACTCAGGGCAATGGTTTCAAGCTAGAGGAAAAGAGATTCCATTTGAATATTAGGAAGACCATCATGAAAATTAGAGCTGTTTGGCAGTAAAATATGCTGCCACAAAGGGTGGTGGAGTCTCCTCCTTTGGAGGTTTTTAAGGAGAGGCTGGGTGGCCATCTCTCGGAAATATTATGATGGGGTTCCTGCATGGCAGGGGGTTGGACTGGATGGCCCTTGAGGTCTCTTCCAACTCTATGATTCTATGACAAGACAAATTAGAGAAAAATGCTGCAACTATTATGTGCCCTAAGTTGCATGCAAACACACACACACACACACACACACACACACACACACACACACACACACACACACACAGAGAGAGAGAGAGAGAGAGAGAGAGAGAGAGAGAGAGAGAGAGAGAGAGAGAGAGAGAGAATCACAGAAGGTGTATGTAATATCCATCAGTCTTTTTTAAAAAAACATACCCTTAAATACCATAACCAAATATAAGATGGGTAGACCTCTTCAAATGAAAGCTGAGAGAAATGTAAATTGTCAGATTTGTCCATCATGACGTTCAGTGGCTTGATGAGGAGTTTCCATCTTCCGATAGGTAAGGCAATGTTCTGTAGGCTGCAATGGACCTTATTTCTTCCCCCCTCCCTTGGGGTTGTACACTAATGTGGAGGAAATTGGCTTGTCTGCGTGGAAGCTGATGCCTTCCAACAGCGCGCCCCATGGTGACAGCCACCATGTGGTGTGATTTAAAGTGGCCTCCAGCCTATTTGGGATTACCACCTTCAAAAGCGTGTTTGAAATGCAGCTTGGCCGTGCAGAGACACCATATGAGCAACACGAGCAGAAATGGAGACAAAACAGATGTGTGTTTTATAAGCTACTCCTGGATGCTGTAGTGCTCTTTTCCCTGCCTCTCTGCAAAGTTGGATTTGAATTTCAGTATTAAGAACCAGACTTGAATTAGAAGTACAGACAGTCCGTGAGTCTTGCAGTAAGTGTTTCCTTCAGCACCATCAAAGAATATATAAAGATCTAAGGAGCTGCCTTATAAAGGATCTGTCTCAACTATTGAGGTTATTACTGTCAAATCAGCCCAGCATGAAGTTACACAGATTTTGTGCTAATTCAAGTTTTTGGATGTCTCAGTCCTCCTTGCCAGATTTTCTTCTCTTCAGCTTCCTCCTCTGTAGTAGGTTGTTGTTTTTTTGCCAGTTTATAGAGAAAGATCCCAATAATTCTGCAACAGAAGCCCTCACAGTGCAGCACATTTAAAACAACATCCTTACAGTCTGCGGCAAAAACAAAATACTACATTTGAACAAATGAAAGAAACACTGGAGAATGAACTGAAACATCTTCTTTGCACATTGCAGACATTGACCACAAATGGCAGGCAGTAGACAAATTTTTTTTTGGACTGTGAAGATTCTCAGTCATCCAGGTGAGTTTATTTGGAAGTTGAGTCATGGCTACTGGACTTCTTTTTGAGAGATAGAAATGTTTCGCTGTTCATCCAAATACAGACAGTCCGTGAGTCTTGCAGTAACCGATGAAGCTGTTTGGATGAACAGCGAAATGTTTCTATCTCTCAAAAAGAAATCCAGTAGCCATGACTCAACTTCCAGATATTTTTTGGATGTTACTCAGGTGCCTGGAGTAGGAACTGGCAAACCACTCCAGTATTCCTGCCAAGAAAACTCTATGGACATGGGGTCACGAAGAGTTGGTCACGACTGTAACAACTAGAGATGGGCATGAAACGAGCGATTTTTCATTTTCATTTTCATTTTTTTGTTTTGTTATGCAATGAAAATGAAACAAATTTTTTAAAACAAAATGAAAACGAAAACGAAAATGACCAAATTTGCCGTGTTTTTGTTTTTGTTGCAGCAGATGCATTGAACTAAAAAGAATGCTAACGAAACAGCAATTTTTCATTTTTGTTTTTGTTTTTTCATTTCATTAGCTAATGAAATGAAAATGAATTTTTTTGCAAAAATCATCACAAAAATGAAAACGAACTGAAACGGACCCCTAAACGACCAAATGACAAACGAAACACCATTTTTTGAGTCGTGCCCATCTCTAGTAACAACACAAAACACACACACATGTGTCATGTGGCATTCAGGAACTGCTATTAAGGTTCCAAGGAACCCCAGAGCTGTGAGGAGCATACTTTGAAACACATTCTGCCATTTGCTCCAGGTGAAGAAGTAGTGCCTTGTTAAAATATTGGCTGGGGGTAGGGGGGTGTAAGGAAATTACTTGCTTCCAACACAGGCATATACTTTGGTGTTGACATCATTTTTACTTGCATTTATATCTTGGGCAGTTCCTCCAATCCACTCAAATTACAACTGGATGTTCTGTCTACCCCGTCCTCGCAGCAACCCTCAGTGACCTTGAATGGTTCTAAGTCATCCGTTGCATTGCATGGCTTAGCAGGGACTTAAAACGGGATTTCTGAAGCTTCCATCTAGCCACTATTCTACACATATGGGAAACTGAAGTGCAGACTGGTTCTGATTCTATGGAAGGAACTACATGTTTGCAGATAATCCACGGTAAATGTTTTATTTTTCCATGCATTAAAGCAAGAAGTGTAATTCCAGTCACTAATTGGACAGTGCCGGGAAGTTTCGCAGCTCCTGACAGCATTGGGCCAGCACAACAGCTGAAAGTCCTTGCCTGCACAACATATGGCAAAAACAGAGCAGCTGAAGATGTGTCCCCAGGCATGGACATCACCAGCTGGCCAGTGCTGAGGTAGCTGGGAAGTCTTTCAGCACTGGCTGGTTAGCAATGTTAAGAACAACATTGCTCCATGTTCTTGCTTGAGACGGGTGGTGGTGGTGGTGGTGGTGCTCCAGAAGCTCCATTTTTGCCACATGTTAAGTAAGCAAGGACCCTGCTTCCCAGACCCTGGCACTGTCATGAGCCAGGGAGTCTCCTGGCATTGGCTGGCTGGCAATCGAAACTTGAATGTAGTTTCTAAGTGTAGATTGGAGCCATTTTAAAGCTGTGCTTTAGCTATCTGGCTGTGGAACCACAGTTTGGGAGTTCTTTTCCCTTCTATGCATTCCACTGTGCAGGCCCAGAAGGTACATTCTCTACCTGGAAACATTCCCCCCCCCAAAAAAAAAGGATCTCCAAAAGTCAGAATAGACTTAAGAGCACATGAAGCATGCAACAAAAGACTGCAAATTTAATTCATTTTCAACTCATTGTGTAGCTTCAGCCTGCCATAAAATCCACTTTCAACCCAAAATGGAGTCAAGGAACATTGATTCTTACTAATGCTACCATGTAGCATCTCTTTATGCAGAGAAAGGTGAAAGGTACACTTGCCTGAAAACTTTCATGACTTTATTACTACTGTTTCAAAATCAAAAGTGTCTGAGAGTGTCTGGCTCAGGATGTGAACTTTCATAATTTCAAAGTGGATCACTAAACAACCCAGCGATCTGGCCTTCAAGAAGCATGGAGTTCATATTTGTTTCATTTATCCGCTGCATGAAAATATTAAATAAAAGGACCCAGAAATAGAGATGGGCACGAATAGAAAAAATGGTGTTTCGGGTTTTCATTTTTCATTGAGGGGGTCCGTTTTCATTTTTTTCATTTTTTGTTTTTACCCGCTTTTTGCGTGATTTTTAAAGCATTTCCATGCACGGGCGTCCCCCAACACCCCAGACCAGAGGGAAAACACTAAAAAAATTGATGCTGGCAGAGACACAGTATAAACTAGGTATGCAGGGGGCGTTGCCCAGGGTGCAAGGCAGCCCCAGAGTGACTGCACTGTGGGGCAAGGGAGGGTACTCACCGAGATGTATGCATGCACGCACACAGGGAGGCTGCAGGACTGAAGCTAGAGAGAAATCTCTTCTTTCTCTCCCCTAAGAGCCAGGCTGCAGCTGGCAGGAACACAGTGACACACACCTGCCTGGCTGGCCTAAAGTGAAAATAACGAGTTGCAGAGACAGCAATCCCACCCTAACTCCCACCAGAGACTGCAAGGAGGATGGGGGCTGCCAGAGCTCTTTATGCCCTCTGTGGCTGCCAGACCTGCCCAGTCTGCAACCTGGGTATGCTGTTGGTTGAAGTTGTCCAAGAATTTACATGATCCCATCAGATGGCTTGCCTCCATTTTGTGGCTGGCGACATGCATTTTGTCATCCTTAAAGGGAAAAGAAAAATACATCACGATGGGAGAAGACAAAAACAAACGTTTTAAGGACCCCAGCCCCCCCGGTAGGTATTATCTGACAGTATAAATAATTATTGCTGCATTTTTATGGATGTCCAGGGTGTATTTTAACATTTAAAACAGCTCATTTCAGTGCACGTCACTATTAGTGAAAAATATAACGTAACAAACCTAATTTCTGTGGTTCTGTTCAGTTCGTTCCAATTTCATCACACTGTTCATTATTCATTTTGTTACGTAATGAAATGAATAACAAATAACGGAAATGAAAAAAAGTTCATTTTGTGCCCATCTCTAACCAGAAATACAGTCACCCCCCGCCGATCGTGGGGGTTAGGGATCCACCCCACCCACAATGCATGAAAATCCACGATATGCGGAAGCGGGTGGGGTGGGCCCTGAGGGCAGGGGGGAGATTGCGCGCCTGTCCGAGCCTTCTCGGGGGAGCACAGAGGGGCGGAGTGGTGTGAGCCAGATCGCCCCCGCCCCCCCACGGCTTCGAGGCTTCTAGGGGAAGCGCGGGGCGGCGTGGAGCGACCTGATCCACCCCGCTACCCCCGCGTGGCTCCGAGGCTTCTTGGGGGAGCACAGGGGGCGGCATGGGGTGACACGAATGCCCCCCCGCCACCCTGCGTGGCTCCGAGGTGCAGGTACTGCGATCCTGCAATGTAGTGGGACCGCAGTACCTGAACTGCGAAATGGAGGGGGGTGACTGTATGCAAGCTGTGCACAGAAAATGGGGTCTGGGTGGGAAAGGAGACCTCAAGCATCCTGCCTCTGTAGGTACCCAGCAAAGTTTCCCAAAAGCCGGGAGGGGAGGGGGTGAGAGGAACCCCGAATCCACCAGGGCTCACGGGAGCACCCACGATGACCACCGCCAGAAGTGTTGCTGCCCAGCAGGTGACTGTATGCATTTTCAAGGCATGCTACCAAAAATGGCCACTAGGGGCAGAAACTATACTCTATATAGCAGTGGTGGCGAACCTTCAGCACTCCAGCAGATGTTTTGGACCACAACTCCCACAGACGTTTGTCATTGGCAGTACAGGACTGGAATTCTGGGAGTTGTGGTCCAAAACATCTGGAGTGCTGAAGGTTCATCACCACTGCTATATATCATTTCTTTGCTTTTCAGTTGGAACCAATCTGCCACAGATGCCATGATCCAACTGTACTATAAATGAATGCAACTCACAATCTTTCAACAATAATCACCAAGTTCCAGTTATTCTGAACTACTTTCTTTTTGGCAACAGAATAGAAGGTGGTGGTCGGAAGCCATTTTCTAGTCATTATCATTAAAAGGCTGGGAGACAGACATGTTTGGCAGGGCACTACAAGTCACTTAGAAATTTCCCAGCCCGTTAAAATCTACCTTCCATCCACTTTTGCCCTTGGGCATGCTGGACATCTTTTGCAAAGCTTTGGCTTCTGACCAAAATGTCTTACCTAATATCCCAGTGAAGACTCAGTGTTACAAATAAACATTATTAGTTCTGTGGATAAAAATCTGCAGAACAGAGAAAGCTCAAACCAGAGGTTCTTTATACTTTTACATGTGTCTTCATTCAGGTTGCAGCTGAATGCCCTCAATATCAATTTTAGATCCATCTACCTGACTTGCTCTAATATAATGTAGATGTACATCTGAAACAGGCATGAGTTTTATGCCTCAGGGACATAACCAAAGATATGTTAAGAGAGGCTGAGTTGGCTTGGTTTATTTTTAGGTAAAATATGGAGCCCATTTAAGAAGGAAACCAACAGGAATGTGCTCATTACCCTTTTAAAAGCCCCCATTCTATCCTTTCCCAATGGCTGCCTTAGGAAGCCAATGAGTTCAGAATTAAGGAACTCTCAGTCTCATAATTTGGTGGGAACCTGCAGGCTGAATTATGGGATTGGGAGCCTTCAAATTGCCATGAGGTTTACCTCCACGTCTTCCCTGTACTGCTGCTTCAAACTAGTAGAAAAATGCTCCGCTGCACTGTGGGAGTCATGAGGATTCCCTGAGAGGAATGAGTTCCATGGAGGAATGAGTTCCATCTGAGTCTGACTGCATAAAGTGCAATTGGGAATTTGTTAATTTAGAAAATCCAATTCCAATTAACATCCTATTGTGTGTTCATTTTATATCAGAATCATGTCCATAGTACAGGACATTATAAACGATCACATACTATTCTATGTTGTGGGTTTAAAAAGGCTTGTACAGTTTTGTAAAGGATTCAACAACATCCTTAGTAACACTGTCACAAATTGTATCCTAGTTTTCTTAGGAGATTGCATAATATTCCTGAGGATGTTCAATATCCTCTTAATCCTGTTTCTTTTATCTCCCCTTTTGAGAGTTGCATAATGGGGAGATATTTTGCTCTGGTCACAGATTGTATTTCTTGTATTCCATGTGGAATGGCAACAATTTCATTGTCCTCCCACAAGGAATGATGACTCTGGACAAAATGATGTGTTAGCTGTGCCTGCAAAAAAAAAGTTACATGCTCACCATAAACAGTATGGGGACCCCCAATTTTGGTTAAGGGTAGGAAGTTCTGAATCTGAGTTATGATGGGGTGGAACTTATTTTCTCTTGTAGCAAAGCCACAGTAAAAAGCAGACTCAGTGAATGGAATGGATCACAATTGACCAGTTCAACCTCCAAGACAATGGGGATTTCCCTAACCAAAGCCCTTGCTGCTTTGCTGCTAACTGGGGATTCATAGGTCTGGTCACACAGTCAAAACCACCACTACCAGCAGCACCACCACCACCACTACACTGGAATTTGACAGTGCTAAAAACCATGCTGAGTTTCACATTCACATAATGCATTCCGAAGTGCACATTTATTTTCTTCTGACTCTTTTCATTTTCTTAGGAGGCAAGTTAAAAGAAGCAGCCACCAAAGGACACTTTATTTTAGCACACTGTTTTCTTAATCAACTTTGGCCAATTGTGAATCTTACAGTCAGTTTTTAAAAGTGAGTATGTGAGGCCCGCCTCCATGCCACCCCTCCTCACCCGACCCATGAGATGAAGCGATGGGGAGACTCTGTTGTTTGAACATGCAATAAAGTGTTATTGAACTCAGCTCTTGATTCTGGGTCTTCATTTACAGGCTCCTCCTTGTTCTCTAACAAGGACTCTGCTTCTGACCATAAGTCTTTTAATCGCCCAATAGACACATTGGGTTGAACAGTCCACTTAGAAATATAAAATGGCTTTTCCCCTTTCCTGCCCAGGTCCAACATCTCCTGGCATCTCACCCATTCCGCCTCTCACATCAGAGTCCGGTTGCCCAAACATCTTGGCACTGCTCACTTCTTCTTCATCTTACCCCCAGGGATACCATAGCATGCTTCCCATTGAGCTCATAGCTCTCGCTGGGTCCTGCTCCAACTGTGTTTTATGCAAGTTCCTATTAAACAACCCCAACTGGTGGGCAGTCCCCTGGCTAACATATTTACCTTGATGGATCAAACAGGGATCTTACCCGATTCTTGGTTAGCCTCAATCTTAGTTCCAATCTTCAAAAAAGATGACCCCATCTCTCCAGCTAACTATAGACCGATCAGTTTGCTCTCCTCAATAGGGAAACTCTATGTAAAGCATTTACTAAAGCACCTAACAAATTGGGCCCAGGAAAAGCTTCTACCAGGCAATGAACAAATAGGCTTCTGTCCAGGATCCTCCCCTCTAGACCACACCCTCTTACTATCCTTTCTCGCTGAGAAATATTCTATCCATTTTAATGGCAAACTCTATCTTGCGTATATTGATCTACGGGGTGCTTTTGACTCAATCATTAGAGAGCTCTTATGGAATAAATTAGCCTCTTGGGGCATTGACCCCCGTCTGCTTTTCCTAATCCATAAACTTCATACCTCAAACTTCTGGCAAGTCTGGACTAGTTGCAGTGGTACCCTATTGGACAGGATTCCAATAATGAAAGGTGTTCGCCAGGGCTGCATATCAGCTCCTACTTTATTTAATCTTTTCTTGGCTGATCTGCGCCCTCAGCTATCACCATATGAAAAGTCAGCCCCTTCCCTCAATAATACCCCTCTTCCTTTACTGCTTTATGCCAATGCCTCAGTCCTGCTCTCTACTACTAGACCAGGGTTGCAACATCTCATGACGGCATTTCAGTCCTACTGTACATCTAATGACTTGCAAATCAACTTGATCTTCTCAAAATCCTGGAAACCAGTACCCTGGAACATTGACAACAGTCCTATTGAAGAAGTTTAGTCCTTTAAATACCTAGGAATAACTTTCCACCACCGACTTAACTGGTCTCCCCACAGAAACTTGGCTATCTCATCAACAACATCCCATTTAAATGCAGTTGCCCACTTTTATTACAATAGGGGCCATCAGTACATCCCCACAGCCCTAAAAATCCTGACAGGTTAAGACCGTAAGCCAATTTCTCTATGGAGTCCCAATCTGGATCAAGGCTGCCAATGAAAAAGTAGACCTGGTGATGGCCTCCTTCGGAGGTGTATTCTTGGTTTTCCAAATACAATTAAAATATCTACCATGGCCCTAGAACTGGGCATTCACTTACCCTCGACTACAGCATGGGTTTTAGCCTTTAAATACTGGCTAAACCTCCATTACAATTTTCGTTCTGACTCTTTACTGTCCAATCTCCTGAAAGACCCTTTTACCCCCTCTTGGGACAACATTTTTGTTACCAAACTCCAAAATATAGGTTTTTCTTTAGATTACTTTGCTGACATTGACTTTAACAGAGCTCACTCAATCATAAAGTCGAGATTATGGGAAGTAGAAACACTATCACTTACACCTTAAACTGTGTTTGCTCCCCATGCTACTTCAATCTATCCCCTGTAGGTGGTCACGATTTATGTTACTTCCACAAACTAGTAAACCCCATCAAGAGGCGTTCATTCATGCTAGCTAGTTTTAATATTTCCCCCTCCTCAGTCCTATCTGGAAGATACCAAAGCCCAGCCTTTTCACATAGGATCTGTAAACGTTGCCATATAGAACCCGATTCGGTTGCCCACATCCTGTGCCACTGCCCAGCTTATAGTAAGCTACGTAAATATGTTCTCAGCCAAATATTACTTGAGCTCCCTGCCTCTCCTGAAGGACATGTGGGCCTCCTTCTTGAGGACACTTGTGAATCAGTCACCGCCCAGGTAGCAGATTACCTTGATGCTGTTTTAAAAAGCTATCCTTTATGAATTACACTGAGGTTTCCAAGGCGGGACATATTTTAAATGTGGTGCTGTTCTGTCTGTTTTTTAATTTATTTATATTTATATCCTCTTTTAAATGCCATTGAAAGTTTATGAAATAAAAAAAAAACCTTGTGTACCAAAGCCTTGCAGTGGATGAAGTGGTGTTACTTTAAAATGACTATTGAAAAAAGGAAAAACCAGTGATGCCACTCCAGTATAGAGTCAAGTGAGAGAAACACCCCTTGATGCTTTCATTGTCAGACTACATTTTCCATCCTGAAATTAATTCTCAATGTAAAGGGCCTTAGATTTCATATGGAGCACTTCTTCTGAAAGTTTTTTTATGGCGAGTTCCTGCCAACACAATCCCAGAAAGGAAAGCACAGTGACTCTCTTTCACCAGTGAAATTCAGACTAATTCACATTGATCTATGATTAATTAAATACACTATTTATTCATATATCCTACCTGCCCTCCCATGAATTTGGGTTGGATTTTTCCAACTGAAGCTGGCATTATTTCTTGCAATGTTTTGCAGAAGATGGCCTAGAACAGCTCTCATCAGATGAAGAATGCAATATAGAATGTATTTTGAGAAAGCACATTGTATGGTGCAAAGTATTCCCAGGTCTAGTGCATGGCGTGGAATCATGGATTGTAACACAAGCAGCTGTAAAAAAGATACCGTGTGAAAAGGCCCATAGAAATCTCTGAAATGGTGATTTATTTTTTTGCAGATGAAGAAGTTATTAAATCAAGTAGGTAGCCAAAGGAGACATATTAAAGTTCACTATTATCAGTGGTTTTTAGCATTCATATTTTGTTGTGGCATTGCAATTTAAAAGTTTTACACAAGAATGGAATCTAAATAATCAGCCATACCTCTCCCTGAGATCTTGAAAAGCCAGGCTGTGTGCATAAAACCCTGTGCCATTTTGCCAGTGTCTTCTAAAGATACTTTTAAAAGGGGCACAAGAAATAAGAATCCCTGAAGGTGTGTCTTCAGCTGACATTTATGCAACCTACAAGTGTCAATGACTCAGGTGTCTGTCTGCAACCTTCAAAAAGTCTGATGAGCTTGTAGGCGGTGTGTCATTGTGCTGCACACCCACCCCCAGGAGTCAGAAATTCCATACTATTGTTTTCATGTCTCTTTTCATTAATCAGTTTTATAGGTTTTAGAAGAAAAAGGCCCTGCAGTATGTTTTCTTGGGGTAAAAACCATGTCCCCTCCTACAGATTGTCTTCAAGATGTTCTTTAATTGAACAATTTATCTGATAATTTTCTTCTGCACTACTTAATAATCACATTTGGTAAATGAGATAGTAAATGAAATGTTTTGCTTCCATGCAACAAGTTGTGTGAGAGAACTTAAAGAATGTAGACAACTGACATATCACGGCTGTTGGAGAAATAATTTGTGACATTTTGATACAACTGTTTTTGGAATATTTTTCGACTAGATAGCACAGCTGAATCAAGATAATCGGAGGCCATAAGATGTAACATATAGCTTAGTGGGCCCACAGAGTTGTTTTATTTTCATGATTATGTAAACATTGGCTGAAATCGAGTAGTAGGTCAGTTGATTCAAATGAACTTTTGAAGGAGTTGATTCATCAGACGCTTACTGATTCAATGGGCCACTCTGGTTTTAACCTACTACTCAATTTCAGCCATTGTCTTATGACAAGTGGTTCCCAACCTTGTGTTCCCACATGTTCATCCAAGACTAAGACTCTAAGACATCTAAGGACGTTAGTTCACGTCCCTTTCATTGCGGTTTGTGGTCCCGTTTGGGAACGGTATGAAGAAATGTTACTCCACGTCCATTGCATGACAACGGGAGTTCGTCCCACCCACGCCTCCTGAACTGGGATTTAAGTGGGATGAGCGATTCCCCTCCCTGGCCTTGGGAATCTGCTTGTCTCGGTTCTCCTTCTGAGACGAGTGCCCATGAGGTAAGGCTCGTCACGCAACATGCCATTCTCCATCTAGTGGTAGGAGTGTGAAGTGTGATTCGCCAGTACATTCCCTATGGAGTCAGCAACACAGTGCAGAGAGATTAAAAGACAAATGCCTCAAACTTAGCTCCATAACGCATTGAAGGCAAAGTTGAGGAGATTCGAAAGATCAAAAACTGGAAGGTCGGACCAAACAAAAAACCGAGAACGAAGGCTGAGAAGTTCAGATGTTGTCACGAAACAAGGATGTGCAGTAATGGGTACACGGGAACAGGGACAGTACCAGGATAAGACCACGTGACCATGAGTGACGTGAACATGAAACAAACCTGAGCTCAGAATGAGGAATGATATGGAGTAACCATCTAAGACGACTCTCGGAAGCCAGAATCAGTGTAAGAAGGCATCAAAAAAGAATTTGCCTCCCATAGAATGGCCACCAAGCCAGAGCTAACCTGGGTATGTATAATGCACTTGAGGTATAGGAAACCGGATTTTGACTGAATATCTGGAAAAACTCCTTAACTGTTAGACCAGTATGGCAATGGTAATTGCCTTGACAGTTGGTGAGTGCTCCAGCGCTGCAGGCATTCAAGAGAAAATTGAGCAAACCATCTGTGATACACAAGTGAGTGACAAAGCTATGCTTGGGCTAAATAGTACTAAGGGAACAGGAAGGGGGGAGGGCAATGGATGGGGCAGCCATTGGAATTGTGCTGGGTAGGGGAAGGTATGGTGGTAGGAGTGGAACATGCCCGCCTAGGAGAAGAGAGTTTAGATACCTCACATCTATCCCCTCTTCTGGTTCCACCCCTAGCCAGAAGGAATCAGGTGACCATATCAGTGAGCCCACAAGCCACACGGTGCTGTTGTTGAATGCCAGGTCGGTACAAAATAAGACCGCCCTCATCCATGATGTCATTCTGGATGAGGGTGCCGACTTGGCATGTATTACCGAGACCTGGGTGGGAGAGGAGTGTGGTGTTCCCCTCTCCCAGCTATGCCCACCTGGGTACTCGGTCCAGCACCAGTGTCGCTTGAAGGGTCGGGGAGGGGGAGTTGCTATAGTCTATCGGAGTTCTATCTCCTTGACAAGACTTCTTGTCCCCTTGGGAGGAGGCCTGGAGGGCCTGTACTGTGTGTTGGGCTCACGAGACAGATTGGGGATTCTGCTGGTGTACCGCCCACCCTGCTGCGTACCAACAGTCTCCCTGCCTGAGCTGACGGATGTTGTCTCGGACCTGGTGTTGCGGACCCCCAGGCTGTTGGTACTGGGGACCTCAACATCCATGCTGAGGCAGCCTTGAATGGGGCAGCTCAGGACTTCATGGCCGCCATGACAACCATGGGGCTGTCTCAATATGTCAACGGCCCCAACGCATGAGAAGGGCCATACTTTAGACCTGGTCTTCTCAACGGGATTGGAGGATGGTGGTCTGGATGTGGAGGGGTTGGTTCTAACTCCATTGTCATGGTCAGACCACTTTCTGGTCAAGTTTAGGCTATTAGCTTCTTCTACCCTCTGCAAGGGTGGGGGATCTATTCAGATGATCCGCCCTCGGAGACTAATGGATCCAGATGGTTTCCTGAAAGCTCTGGGGATTATCCCTCTGATATGGTCGGGCTCCTGTCGAAGCTCAGGTCACCCTGTGGAATAGGGAAATGTCCCGGGCGGTTGACACGAGCACCTAGCCCTCTCCCCTTAATGAGCCCAGACAGCTCCTTGGTATACATCTGAGCTGCGGGCAATGAAGCAGGAGGGAGACGGCTGGAGCGCAAGTGGAGAAAATATCACTGTGAGTCTGATCGAACATGGCTTAGAGCCCATTATCGGGCCTATTCATTTTGATACAGTTTGCGAAAAGGCAATATTTCACAAACCGTATTGCTTCTTCAGAGTGCCGTCCAGCAGAGCTGTTTCGGGTGGTCCGGGACCTTCTTCAACCGAGAAATACGATGGAGGTTCTGGACCACTCAGCAGCCCGCTGTGACAGAGTTTGCTGTCCACTTTGAGGGGAAAATCGCTCAGATTCGCAGGGAATTGACTCCACTATTGGTGCAGAATCAAGGGATGTGTCAGTGTGCCGTGCTTAGGTCCAGTATTATTGGATGAGTTTCAATTATTGAGACCCGAGGATGTGGACAGGGTGCTTGGATCTGTCCGTGCTACCACTACGCCACTTGACCCTTGCCCTTCTTGGCTAATTGAAAGATCTGCCAGGGGAGTTCGCACCTGGGTCCAGGAAGCTGTAAACGCCTCATTAAGAGAGGGAGTGGTCCCCACCATCTTGAAAGAGGCAGTGATTAGACCACTCCTTAAAAACCTAACCTGGACCCAGGGCTGGTGGTTAACTACCGTCCAGTAGCGAACCTCCCTTATTTGGGCAAGGTGTTGGAGCGGGTGGTGGCCGGGCAACTCCAGGCACTGCTGGATGAAACGGATTTTCTGGATCCATTTCAATCTGGTTTCAGGCCGGGTTTTGGTACAGAGACTGCCTTGGTCGCCCTGTATGATGACCTCTGCCGGGAGAGAGACAGGGGAGTGCAACCCTGTTGATACTCCTGGACCTCTCAGCGGCTTTCGACACCATCGACCATGGTGTCCTTCTGGATAGGCTGGCCAGGTTGGGAGTTGGAGGCACCGCTTTGCGATGGTTCCATTCCTTCCTGGCTGACCGTGTCCAGAAGGTGGTGCTGGGGGACAGTTGCTCTGCCCCGTGGCATTTATGTCATGGGGTTCCTCAGGGACTCTATACTGTCTCCCATGCTGTTCAACATTTACATGGAACCACTGGGAGAGGTCATCAGGAGGTTTGGGCTGAGGACTCAGCAATATGCTGATGATACTCAGCTCTACCTCTCGTTTTCCACCAATCCAGGTGAGGCGGTTTCTGTGCTGAACTCGTGTCTGGGCCAGATAATGGACTGGATGAGGGTTAACAAATTGAAACTCAATCCAGACAAGACGGAAGTGCTGTTAGTGGGTGCTTCGCCAGACAGGTTAGAGGACACTTCCCTGTTCTGGACGGGGTTGCACTCCCCCTAAGGGACAGGGTCCGCAGCTTGGGGGTGCTCCTGGACCCCGGTCTAACTCTGGAAGCCCAGGTGGACTCGGTGGCCAGGGTGCCTTTCTCCAGCTGCGGAAAATATATCAGCTACGCCCCTACCTGGATGAACGGAGCCTCATAACAGTTACGCATGCACTGGTAACATCCCGTATTGATTACTGCAATGCGCTCTACATGGGGCTGCCTTTGAAGACGGTTCGGCGATTGCAACTGGTTCAGAATCGTGCGGCGCGGCTAGTAAGTGGTGGGGCTGCTAGGGATCACATCACGCCGATTCTACGTAGCCTACATTGGTTACCAGTTGCTGCCCGAGCCCAATTCAAAGTGCTTGTTTTGACATATAAAGCCCTAAATGGCTTAGGACCTGGATACCTGAAGGACCGCCTCCTTCCATATGAACCTACCCGGCAATTAAGATCAAGCCAGGGGGGCCTCCTGAAAGAGCCATCCCTCAAGGAGGTGAAAGGGATGGCTTGTAGGAACAGGGCCTTTTCGGCAGCTGCCCCCAAGCTATGGAATGCCCTCCCAAGTGAGATCCGCCTGGCGCCAACACTGATGACATTTGCGCCAGGTAAAAACCTTCCTGTTCCAGAAGTTTTTTAATTGATACAATTTAGATTGTGGGTCTTCTGATGGCAATTTTAGTGTGATGTTTTAGTATAAGGTTTTTATTGTTGTTTTAATTATTTATTGTTGTTTGATGTTTTTAACTGTTTTAATTCCTTGATTGTAAGCCGCCCAGAGACCTTTGGGTAGTGGGCGGCATATAAGTTGTAAAAATAAATAAATAAAAATAAATAAATAAGGTGAAGAACAGCACATAAAATGGAGAATCAGAGAGGCTTAGGGATAAAGCAAAATCAAAGCAAAGTGTTCTGCTAATACACCAACCTGTAGCATTTAAAGCACTCTCTGGGTGATTCACATTGCCCCCCCCCAAACAAGCTGGGTACTCATTTTACCAACCTCAGAAGGATAAAAGGCTGAGTCAACCATGAGCCTACTACCTGGGATTGAACCCCAAGGTCATGAGCACAGGTACAGCTGAAGTACAGTAGTTTAACCACTGCTCCACGAGGGTACAAGGTGTGCTTTTAAACTCTGGTTGACCTTTAATTGTTGCAAGCAAAGCAAAAAGACTGATATCATTGCATCCTGGAAAACATAAGGATGAAGCTAGAATTGCTTAGGTACAAACCTGGGTCAAGCTGACATAGATGCATCCTGTAGAAAACATTTCTAAGCCAAAAATTCATTCGTGCATTCTGGAGAAGACATCTTTGAGTCAAGAGATAAACATTGAGAGATAAAAAGGATGGGCGGGCATGATAAATGGACATTCTGAATTGGACTGAACCCAGAAGGAAACTATGTCTAATAAGGATGTTAATTGGAATTGGATTGAAACCAGAGAAGTTTCACATGCTTGAAGAGAAATGAAAGTTTAAAAGGTATAAAAGATACGAGAGACATTAAACCTATGCACCTTGTTCCTGTCAGCACTGCAGTGTTCAGGGTACCCCATCTTCTTGAGCAGGAGGTGGTGAGTATGAATGGAGAATGAATGTGCAAGTGCTTGAGGCTTCTTGATTCATGTTACGTATGCCTTAATTGTTTAATAAATGTTACATGCAAAGTGTTGAAAATCTAGATCTAGTGTCTGATCTCTTTTGTTCTCTACCCAGTAAGTATTTCTCTGTATTCTTCTCTACTGGATTAGAACAGTCTTTACTGCATTGGCTGTAACACAGCTGTAACATCTGCCTTGCTTTGGATTCCTGCATTGAACAGAGGGTTGAACTTAGAGGCCTTATAGGCCCCTTCCAACTCAATTATTCTACAATTCTGTGATTTTGCCCTTTGAAGTGGCCATACCAGTTCCTTGTATATGTTGAATATTTGGTCAGTGTCCTCACTGCTGTTGCAAAGAAGGGCTTTCTCTGTATCTTCCTGTCATAATGCAGCCTGAAAGCGCAGCCTCTCCTTGTTGCCATTTCTTGTTGTTCTCTGTTTCAAGGAGCAAAGGACATCTGTGTTATTCTTTGGTGGTGAGCAGGGCTGTTCCGCGGCACATTAGGAAAATAAATGAACCTAGTAGAAATGAAACATAGTGGCTGAAATCCAGTAGTGTCATAGCTATAGGAGGCCAATTGAATCAATGGGGATCTGGTGAGTTGGCCCCTCTGTATGGGGCATTGATTTAGTGAGTCTACTCTGATTACTAGATTTCATCTACTGTTCCTGTCTGTATGCATTGCAATAAGACATGGGATGGATGATGGTGGTAGGCGTTGCACCCCTCCTTGTGGACACACATGCATGAGCCTTAGAGAAGATAAGCATTAGGGTCATTCCTTATCCTAGGGTTTTGCTGGAGCAATAAGGTGTCAAAGACTTTATGGACAATGTGTTACCTGTATACAGTCAGGGACAGAATGAAAGGTGAATTATTAGACTCACAAGATGGAAACAGAAACATGAGAGTTTTGATAAAAAGCAAAAAGCAAAGTGTTCTGCTTATATACCGCCCCATACCACTACAAGTCGTCTCTGGGCAGTTTACAATTTTAATTACAGTGTGCAGGCTACACAGTGCCCCCCCCAGCAAGCTGGGTACTCATTTTACCGACCTCAGAAGGATGGAAGGCTGAGTGAACCTTGAGCCTGCTACCAGGGATTGAACCCAGGTCGTGAGCACAGTTTTACCTGCAGTACAGGCATTTAACCACTGCGCCACGAGACTCTTTAGACCACAGCTCTCAGAAAACCCCAGCCATGGGTTTCTGAA
Organism: Phrynocephalus forsythii; assembly: GCA_029282475.1. NCBI lineage: Eukaryota > Metazoa > Chordata > Lepidosauria > Squamata > Agamidae > Phrynocephalus > Phrynocephalus forsythii. The sequence continues at coordinate 176,042,361 of JAPFRF010000001.1, read as the reverse complement.
AGCTGTAGCACCTCAAACAATTCCCCCAATATTCTGAAAACTAGTGGTTGCTCACTGGATCTCTTTCTTTTTATTGTCCTGAAAATCACAACCTATTTATACAGCAGGGAATTCAGAGAAAGGGATTTGGTGTGGTAAACATTGCCAAACAAATATTTTGGGCAACATTAAGGAGTTCATGGAGGTAGCCCTCACTAAATCCATCCCTGGATCCATCCCTGCATCCCTGCATCCATCCATGTATCCCGGCATCCATCCATGCATCCTTGCATCCATGTGTCCCTGCATCCATCCAGGTATCCATGCATCCATCCTTGCATCCCTGCATCCACCCACCCACCCACCCATTCAAAATGTTTTACCTCACCTTTCTCCTTAAAAGGACTCAAGACAGCTTACAATAATTTTTTAAAAGCTAAAAACAGTGAATATACAAATATTTGCAAAGAATTAAACAAGGACCCTCCTGGCACAATGGTTAAATGCCTATACTGCAGCTAAAACTGTGCTCACGACCTGGGGTTCAATCTCAGGTAGCCAGCTCATGGTTGACTCAGCCTTCTGTCCTTCCAAGGTTGGAGGGAGTCCCAGTATCTGGGAGCAGTAACTGTCTCCAGGGTCCCCACCAAGCATACCTGTGTAGATGATTGGATTGAAAGAAAGGCCTCCCCTGGTGATCTTAATTCCTAGGTCAGTTCATAAATGAAAATGTGATCTTTTAGACCAAAGCTGTTAAACAGAATCATTATGGTATTCAAGCAGATCTTACAGAGTCATGGGGCTGAACACAAACCTTAGTAAAATTCAAATAATATCCAATGTCATAAGAGTTTTAAGACCCTCATATCTTCAGCACCAGTTCCACACATTCCTGAACAGATTAAAGTGTAAAGCAAGCCAGAGAGCACCTATAAATCCTGGATATCTGTGCCAACTATGAAAGAGAAATTTGTCTTATATACGCCACAGGTCAATGGAAATCTGAATTAGGCAGGTGATTTCCAGCAAAGGAAGGCACCGTGAAGCACAGAATTAACATTACGATTATCTTGGAGATGTCTGAATCCTAAAGCAGATCTCATGTTAAAGTGAGTCAAATGGAAGTCACTGAAGAAAATGTGTTTCTGTCTAGTGAATACAGTACATTTGTTACAGTCTACAGAATAATCTAGAGACTAGTGATGCAGATCACTATTAGCCAGATGGTCATGGTATAAATGCAATAAAGGAATAAAGGAATGGATAAATAAATAAATCTCATAGAATCCCTCAAACACACAGCAGCCTGACACAGAAGAGTTAATCCATGTCAGGAATAGTAGAATATTAGGAGTGTATGGTGCATAACCTGTTGGCAAACATGTCTCATCTGCATATTTCAGTTCTATGGTTGATCATCAGGTAAGAACCAGCATCATGACCTGGCAGCAGAGAACCATAGAGCTGTTCCCTTCTCCCATAAGCTAGGGTGAGGCCTGGGTGGGTGGATGGGCAAAATAAAAATAAAAATTGCCAAGTCCCCTCATCCGTTCTAGCGTGGTGATTCACAGCAGCTGAAGAGACAAAGTGACACAGGTGTACTGGAAGCAATGCTTTGTTTACTGGCTGTCTGGGAGGATGTTAATTTAAAAGCACTTGGAAGTTAAAACCTCCAGATCCTCGAGTCAGTGACTCGGCCAAGGTCAGCAGCAACAGCCCAAAACTGGAGAGTGGTGATGTCAATCTAAGAGGCAGACATGCACACACACAAACAAAACTGCCACCCCAGATGGCCTGAGTCAGGAAGAAGCCCCCACCTCGTCCCACAAATCTCTGTTCCCCATGAGGACAATGGGCTCAGGCCCCAAGTGCAGGCCCTCAGGTGTCCTTCTCCCCCACAGTCCCAACCTGAGTGTCCCAGTCCCTCCCTTACCAGCTGTTCTGCACTCAGGGGCCCAGCTGCTACCAATGTGGAGCAGGGTAGGAGGGAGGGAGTCCCCCACGCTTCCCCTCTCTCCACTGTGCCAGTCACCCATCACCTCCCCTTTGCCCTATAGCATCATCCTGGCAAGAGGCAGTGGCAGCCAATGGCAGCCAGCCCTAGTTAGATGGGACGCATGCATTGGTCACGCAGGGAGGACATGTGCAGAGGAGAAGTGGGCTGAGGGTCGCTTTGCCCATTGGATGATGGGAGTTGTAGTTTCTTTTCCCCCTGCTTCCACCACCCAGTGTGAGTAGGCATGTGAACCGAGGCCACCCACTTGTTGGTGGGAAAAATATACTTTTTTCTGAACATGCCATTGCAGGTTTTTCTGAACATGCTGTGACGTGTCAGGAGGCTGGTGGGGACCTGGCAGGTGACTTCTGATGGCACCGTGGGCTACCAGTTGCCTGCGGTGGACAGGTTGTGCAGGCCAGGTCTAGATAACTAGCTCTCCATTGCTATCATCTGGTTACTGGTACAGTATGTCACATGTTGGCTATGGCAATGATGCCCTCTTTAGTACTGCCTATTTACTTCCACAGCATGGCAACCTTGCTGTGGAATTTGCCTATGTTCTATTAGATATGGAGTGGTCACTTCCTAGAAATACCTCTACTATTTTAACATGATGGGAAACATGTTCAAAATACCTAAACAGTGTCACAAAATCCAGAGAAATTTACTTGTGAAGACTTAACGCTGCTCCAGGTTACATATTGGTTGAGGTAGGTCATGATACCTGAAGGACCGTCTCCTTCCATATGAACCTACCCGGCAATTAAGATCCAGCCAGAGGGCCCTCCTGAAAGAACCATCCCTCAAGGAGGTAAGAGGGATGGTTTGCAGACACAGGGCCTTTTCGGCAGCTGCCCCCAGATTGTGGAATGCCCTCCCAAGAGAGACCCGCCTGGCGCCAACATTGATGACATTCCGGCGCCAGGTAAAAACAATGCTGTTCCAAAAGTTTTTTAACTGATTATTGTGGGTCCTGATGGTGATTTTAGTGTAGTATTTTAATACATTGTATTTAAATGTTTTATTGTAATTTTATTGCAATTTGATGTTTTAATTATTTGAATTGTTTACTTTGTGAGCCGCCCAGAGACCTTTGAGTAGTGGGCAACATACAAGCTATATAAAATAAATAAATAAATAAATAAATAAATAAATAAATAAATAAATAAATAAATAAATAAATAAATAAAATAAAACAAATTTGTATGTTCTGCTCAATATGAAACCTACATATGGTAATACATGTTCAAAATACATGTACAAGCTATGTCAAATAAAGCTTGAACAGTCAGGTAATAAAGGACCTTTAAGTGCAAAAGCCTTAATACATTTTTAAACCCTACACTTGACATTTTTGGTAATACTGTTGGGCTACTTTAATAACATCTATTAAGGCCTCAGCATATTTACATTCATTTTATTTTTGCTTGCAGAGTGCATTGGCCTAGTGCAGAGTTTGTAGTTATTGAAGAGAAATAATCACTCAGGAGAGTGGTATTAAGTAAAAGGAATCTTTGCATTAATTGCACACAAGGAAATCCATTTATGCAAGATAAAAATGTGTGAAACTTGATTAAAGAATTGTTGGCTTCCATGTGTGAAGAATATGATGAGCTATTATGGAATATTCATGTACAACCTGCCTTTGTCTAACTAAACGGAAAAGGCAAAAAGGAGCTAGGAAGGAATTTTAAGATTACTAATCAGTGTGTAGATCGGGGGGGGGGAATACAGGATGGAAAAATGGCGGGGCTGTCATTCTGTATAACACACCCACCCACCCCATTCAAATTATTTGCTACAGGCATTGCTGTTGTATTCCACCACGAATCCAAGGCTGATTTTAATAGCCCAGTATGTTTATGGAGGAGAAGGCCATGGGCTGCCCTTGACTCTTATTCAATGACTTCAGCGGGTGCAAAATGCAGCGGCCAAACTGGTGGTGGGTGTGCGTTGATATGACCACATTACCCCAGTACTGGTCCGCCTGCATTGGCTCCCCGTTGCATCTCGAATAAGATTCATGGTCTTGGTTTTAATTTATAAAACCCTCCACGGCTTGGGACCTGAATACCTAGCAGAGCGAATCTCTCAGAGATCAACTGAGGCCCGACCTACCAGAATGTTGCGGGTGCTCTCACTCCGGGTGGCCATGCCCCGGGAGGCTCAGAAAACTGTGACATGTAACTGAGCCTTCCTGTAGCTGGCCCTGTGCTCTGGAACCATCTCCCGAGTGAGTTGCACATTGAACAGTCCCTGCCAGCCTTTAAAAAAGCCTTAAAGACCTGGCTATTTCGCGAGGCATTTGGCGACCATTAACCTTTTTTTTTTTGCCCATCTTCTTGCCACTGAATTTTTATTATGGTTTTATTGTGTTGCTTAAACCACAATTTTTCTTCTAATTTTTTTTACTGTTCTTTTTCCCCTATTATTTAGTCTTTAGTATTGTTATTGTTACTGTTGTAAACCGCCCAGAGTTCCTTCGGAAGATGGGCGGTATATAAATATTAAAATAAATAAATAAATAAATAAACAAAAACCAACTTGGTCCAGGTTATTGTGTTAATTTCATACATCTGATAGTTCTGGGAAAATCATTTGCATTTATACAGAACCATCACTACTATGTCCAGGGCATTAGACAGTAATGCAAAAATAGCTAAGGATTCTGGAGAGACAAGTGATCTGAAAGCTAGGCTAAAGTCTGCAAATTTCTGTCCTACTAATGGGGTCTGAATCCTGGTACAGTCTGGTCTGTGATCTCTCTCATTCTCCGTGTGATCATGAACGTGCTGTAAAAAGTGATAAAGCCACCACAACCCTTTATTCTTACATAGAAAAAGCAAGCAGATGCATTTATTTAAAAGTGTATATTCCTTTATATAGGGTTCTATCTTTCATTTTCTACCAGCTCTCTCTTCTTCACCCTTCTAGAATATCTCATTTTAATGTTTATAAAGTTCCAATCGTAGGCAATATAATACTTTGCATTTATATTATGCCATTTATACAATACTACTGAAGTACCTTTCTTGGCTGCTGAGAGTGATGTTTTACCACTGCCATTGCTTGAAAGTGAAACACAATGGAAGCACAAGGATAAAGGGAGGCGGGGAAAATGACAGTAAAAATGCAGTCTCTTTAGAGTGCTAAGTCACAATGGAGGGAGAGTCTTTCAAGTTTGCCATTGGTATTGCCATAATTACCATCTCATCATCATGGCCACCATCACTGTCTACCACTATTGTTGCTGCTGTTTTATCACTATGACTTTATAAAATTGAGAAGTAGCCTTAAATGTAATCACCAAAAAGGATAACAAAAGCACACCCCCATCTGACACATTTTGGGGGATAGCTTTAAAAAGGCAACACCTTGATTGAGCTCTGTGAACAGTAAAGTTTAAGATGTGAGCTGGGCATATGTGTTCTGTGAAGAAAGTCCCACTATATTCCTGGCAAGGAGTCACTGAAATCCATCTTCAGTGTAGAACAGCATTGCCAACCCAGTACCTTCTGATATGTTGTTCCTGACAGCTGATTATGATGGGAATTGTTATTTATAGAATCATAGAATAATTGTGTCAGAGGAGTTCTATGGTGAGTTCAACCTCCTGATCAATGGAGGAACCCAAATCAAACCGGATCTGACAGGTGGTTGTCCCATTTTCCCTTGGATGCCTCCAGTGCTATAGTGCTTACCAGCTCCTGAGGTAGTTGGCTGCATTGCTGCACTGCTCTAACCATTAAGAGTTTTCCTGATATTCCTGAATATGAGTTCCTATTATTAGATGTCTTACACTCCAGAATGAATGAAGACAGATGACAACTTGTAATTCTTTGAAGAGTGCTGTCGTATCTTCCCTCAGTATCCTTCTCTCAAGACTAAAGATGCCAAGTTTTTTCAGCCTTTCCTCACAGGGTTTGATTTTAGAGATGGGCACGAAATGAATTTTTTAATTTCATTTTTCATTTTTCATTTCATTTCAGAACAAAATGAAAAACAAACCGATTTTTAAAGAGAAACGAAATGAACCAAACTGGAAACTTTCAGTTTGTTCTGAATTGTTTTTTGTTAATGGCGGCATTGCTGCATGACATGTAATTCTGTGATTACTTTGATAAATTTTAAAAATTATTTTTAAAGAATATTTTACCATTGTCCAAGGGAGGAAAGGGTAAATGACAGCAGAGGCAAATATATTCCTTTCCCTCTCTATTTTTTTTAGCATTGATTTGTGTGTTTAAGACAGTGTTTTAAAAAAATGAAAAAATGAAACAAAACAAAAAATGAAATGAATTTGTACTTAAAATTTCTTTAAAATGAAACAAAATGAAACGAAGAAAAATGAACCAAAAACATAATGAAACACCATTTTCTGTTTCTTGCCCACTTGATTTCCTGATTTTTGTTTCTCTACTTGATTTCCAGTCCCCTGATCATCCCTATATTTTAACATAGCTTTTTGGCATCAAATTGAGGAAGGCTGTTTCAGAATTGCAGTGTTTGGTTGTGTCTCTTCAAAACCCAAATTATTCATCAACTGATACTCAGTTTGTGGGTATAACTGGAATTCCAACTTTATACATCTGGAATAGGGTGGCATCCTGAATGGCTAGGGATGATGTAAACTGAAATTCAACCATATTTGGATGGTAAAATGCCCCCTATAGGATAGCTAGGTATTACTGGATGTTTGGGAATAAACTTAGAGCCATGAAAAGGGCTCTTCTCTTCTTAAGAACTTTTAAGATTCATTTTTTCTTAAAATATTATTATTTTTCTATAAAGAAAAACCTACTTTAACCACACAAGGCCACAGTCAATCATGAATTTACACAATGGAATCATTTGAGATATTTCAGGAAGATATGCACGTGCATAAATCTGAGGGGTTTAGTTTGCATTGCCCCCCCAATGCCAGAATAACCATGTGAGACAAGGTGTTGGGTACAACTCTGGGCCACACTTTATTAATATCTTCAACAATAACCACAACTTCAAACAGGGGCCTGCTGTAGTGTGGGATGAAAGTTGTTACTTTGTGGTCTCCCTGGACCCCACCAACTGGCAGCCTGTTCAGGTGAGTCAATAGCCCCGAGGGTGTCCTGTCGCTGGACAGGGCGGCCTCGGCCAGCAAGTCCCCTTTCCCCAGTCGGGCAGCCCAGGCCTGCCAGACCGGTGGGCTCTCCAGGTACATCCATCCCCCAACATTGTGATCTCAGATCTGCAACACTGTGGGACTGGATGGCCCTACAGGGAAATTGAGATCTGACTCATCTACTGCCTTTCCATGCTCCGCACTACCGCCCCATGTGGCCAAGTCCAATGTCCTACGAAAAAAGCCCACCATGCCACAGCAGTATGGGATAGGCAAAAAAATCCCGGGTGCTATGTGCCAATCTCGCCCCTGGGTCAAAAATTCCTATCCGACCCCGAAGCGACCAGACGAACTCATACTACTGCATAAAAGTGGCAGGTGGGTGGGGAAAGCCGGTCGCCGAAAGAGGCTGGGGACCCAGTGGCAAGCCCCTATATGTGCTTGGGTCCCGTCGCCTCTCGCACGACCCAGGTAAGCCTCGCACGGCTTCTGGCTGGGGGAGGGCAAGGAGGCTCCGCCGGGCGCAATCACGCTGCGGAGCTGAACTTTCACATCACACTTAGGATAGAACCCCTCACAAATGCATGTCCATGAGTCCCTTCCATAAGACATACCAAACGCCCAAAGTTAATTTAGATTTTATTTATTTATTTATTTATTTATTATTTATTTATTGCACTTCTATACCACACCATTTCCCAGAGGGACTCTGGGCAGTTTACAGGTAAAAACATTGAATAAGACAATAATAAAACACCAATGGAAAAAAACAACAGCAATAAGGGCAGAAGGGGGAGACCCTCAACAGGAAGCGGTGGGGGCAAATGAAAAAAAATTAAATAGAAAAAAATACTAAATAGAGATAAGGTTGCCATAAGCCTCCTTAAAGAGCAAAGTTTTTAAAGCCTTTTTGTAGGCTTTTGTGGTGTAAATATGCCATTCAGTCTTGGTGAATCACAGACTCAAATGAATTGCCATGTTTCTGATTCACGTCCATCTCTACTAGCTATTCAAATGGTCTGCTTCATCTCTGTGTTTTTAGAAATGGCTACAAGTCTTAATGAATTTTTAAAAATTGAATAGATGTATTTTAGTTCAATGCAGCACACCACCAGAAATCTGAAATGCAGCCTTATTAAAATATACCTTAAGAGGAGCATTACAGTTTCCTCAGAATCCATTTTTATATTGGACTAACTGAATGCTGTCACTCATTTTCTGTTGGGCAATCTTCTGCTTAATGCCTACATTTTTCTCCATTTGTCAGTTTGGTGTTTTATGACCATTTATATGATTCCTTCAATGGCTCATTAAAGACCTCATTAGTGGTTCATTGCTGCCAGCACTTCATTTTGGCCGGACTACAACACAAACCTGATCCCACCATATATGAATGATCAGATGAAAAAGGGAGCAACAAGGATGAGATTTTTAGAATGAAAGAACTCACAGTCCCATAAATTGTTGGGAATCCCAGACCAAATTAAGAGACTGGGAGTTCTTTACTTTTATAATCCCATTGCTAAAGGACATTATTCCTTTATCTTTCATTGTTGTTTAGAAAAGGGAATTTGGGAGGTGCAGCTTTGAATGTGATATACAAGGCTTTGGAATTTTCTCCTCTGTAGAGCTTCAAAAAGGCCCTCTCCTCTCTTTCTTCGGCCATCTTATGGCATCTTAAAGTATATGATGTCAGGAAAGGCAACAGTGGGCGCAGCAGAACCTTGTTTACAGAATGCATCAGGAAAGTTCCTTTTTCCAGGGCCCAGACTCCAATAATCATCCAACTAGCAAGGGGATGGTAAGAATGAGTAATGTTGAAAGAAACCCTCTGAAACTCTTCTTAGGAAAGTATTTTTGAAAACACAAGGCCTCTTTTCTCAACAGCCCAAACATGTTTTACTCATTCTCAAATATAGTTGGGCATGTGTGTCAGAAAAGTAAAATGAATCGAATTGTCTTATAAACAAAAGCCACTGGAAAACAGGACACATCTCATATATAATTTACCTCATGCTAGTTGAAAATTGTTTGTTTCATTCCTGAGAAGAGTTTGAAGCTGTTTATTTCAAGAATATTTGTATTATTTTTAAATGCCACATTAAATTGGACAAGTGGGTGTCTTTATGTACAGTCACATTCTATTGATGATTGAAGTGATATAAGAAGAAAGATTGAAGTGATAGAAGAAGAAAGAAAAGAATTTATCCGTATAATCCTACAGTGTGCCAACAGGGAAAACAACAGAATGAAATTTGAAAAACCCAAATGTACAGTTTCACAATAAGAGATACTTGCCCTACTAAGAGTACAAGAAAGCAGAATCTTGGAGTTGTAGTTTACAAGCTGAATATGAGCCAACAGTGTGATATGGCGGCAAAAACGGCAAATATTATTTTAGGATGCATTAACAGAAGTTCAGTCTTCAAATCTCATGAGATACTAGTCCACTCTTTTCAGCATTAACTTGGCCTTGTCTTGAGTACTGTGTCCAGTTCTGGTCAACTCATTTTACAAAGGAGGCTGACAAACAAGAACTAGTTTAAAGGGGGTCAAAAAGGATTATCAAGGCACTGGAACCCCATCTATGCAATTTGAACTTTTAGGTTTGCTTCTAAAAGTGTTAGGTGGTGCTAGCCAAAACGTCAAGCAGCCGCTCATTTCATAAGCCTTGATTTTGTATGCAACAGAAAGAGCTTATTTAATTTGCTTGGGATTGTATTATTCAAACAGCTTTAGTGAAAATAGAATTATAGTCTGCTTTGCATGGGGAAATTCTTGTATGGAACAACAGGTTTGATTTTGGAACTGTTGTCGTTGCCCACCCACCCAGAATAACGAGAGGAGGCAGTAAGGTGGGGTGAAACTGGGCCACACTTTATTAAACACAACTTTAAACCAACAGCAACCATAACTGGGAGGGGCCTGGCTTCAGCACTCATGGTCGGAACCCCGGGGTCGTTACAGGCCCCTCCGACCGGGCAGCATGGGGCGAGTTTGACCCCAGGGTGGCGCGGTCAAGCGCCCGCGCCACCCAGGCCGGCCTGATATTGGCTCTCCCTGCATCTTATGGCTTAAGGCTGGGTTATCCCCTGCGCAGGGAGGCATCCCCCTTTTCCCCAGCCAGGCCCTGTGACCTCTCGATCGGCAGGGCCTTGGCTATCGGGTATTTGGTGACAGATGTTTAAACTACTCACCGCTGCCCTGATCCGCTTCAGCCGCCAGTGTGACCAAATTCCCGGGACTGTCCTACGGCCCAGGTACCAGTGTGGGATAGGCGAAAAATCCCCGCTCTCATCGGCCAATCTAGAGTGCGGGTCAAAAATTCCTATCCAGCCCCCGAAGGCGACCAGTAACTCTCACACTGGTCCTATAAAGGGTGGGCGGGCAGGGAACGCTCCTCCGAACAGGATGTGGGAGGGGGTCAGAGCAGCCCTTTTAAAGGACGCTCCTCCCCCTCCCCTCTGGACGCTCCATGCGTCCTGCCTGTCTCTCCATCCGGGGAGGCAGGCAATCATGCCCCGTGGGCGGAGTCCCGTCCACGGAGCGGCCATTGCCCACCCACTCGGAATAACGAGATGAGACAGTAAGGTGGGGTGAAACAGGGCCACACTTTATTAAACACAACTTTAAACCAACAGCAACCATAACTGGGAGGGGCCTGGCTTCAGCACTCATGGTCGGAACCCCGGGGTCATTACAGGCCCCTCCGACTGGGCAGCATGGGGCGAGTTTGACCCCAGGGTGGTGCGGTCAAGCGCCCATGCCACCCAGGCCAGCCTGATATTGGCTCTCCCTGCGTCTTATGGCTTAAGGCTGGGTTATCCCCTGCGCAGGGAGGCATCCCCCTTTTCCCCAGCCAGGCCCTGTGACCTCTCGATTGGCAGGGCCTTGGCTATCGGGTATCTGGTGACAGATGTTTAAACTACTCACCGCTGCCCTGATCCGCTTCAGCCGCCAAGGCTGAGGGTCTAGCCATGCTATGGCCCCGGACCCCCCCACCCGGCCAGCTCCGCAGCCAGACCCCCTTGTAAATCCCGCAAGAACATATCCGTACCCATGTCGGATAGGTGCACTCCATCAGACCTGTAGAGCTCGCCCCTGCTCACGTTGAAATCCGAGTGGCCCACCACCGCCCCAAAGTCCCGGCGCACCGCCCGGCACACCTCCTTGTTCACACCCCGCCGCGAGCGATTCAACTTGCTCGGGTCACAGTCCGCCGCCCAATGCTGGCGGGGTATCATATTTGACCAAACCAGACGGCAGGCCAGATACCTGGACTTCCAAATGCTGAAGTCCCGCAAAATCTCCAGCACCAAAGACTTACCGGTTTGTCCGGTCAAGTTGTTGCCCCCCAGGTGGACAACCAGCATGTCTGGAGGCCTGCCGGCAGTGGCGGCCAACGCTGCCCCCAGGAATTCCCTCCAACGCATTCCCCGCTTTCCCCACCATTCTACGGTGGCCTGGTAACCCAGCCCCAGGTTGGGCCCCCAGCCAGACCTGCGAGCATACCGTTCGGCCCAGTACACGTAACTGTGGCTGATGAACACCACTCTGGCTCGGGAGTCGCGGGAAAGCAGGCCTGGGAAGACACAAAAAACAGGTTAAAGCGCCGGCAGCGGGCGCACATACCGCCGGTAACACTTGGAGGACCACCTGCCCAGCCAGCGAATGTCACCCTGCCCATACCCCAGCGCCGCGGCCGTGGATGCTGCACCTATCCGAAAGGAGTGTGTGCCGAACCGCAAGGATCCCAAGCCCAACTTCCTTAGGACCCTACCGGAGAGCTGCCCGAATTGAAATTTAGTCAATAGCCTACCATCTTTGTGTTGAAAGAGGTAACCCTCGCTAGGTCCCATCAGGACCATATAGGCCTGAAGGGCACTGACAGGACATATGAGCTCCTGGGAGCAGGTGCCTAGATGTATGAGCATTCCCCTGCCTTTCTGGTCCGTTTTGGATTGCCGGACATGAATGGTGAGCCGGCAGGGCTCGAGGGTAACATCCGAGGTGAGAAGTGCCACAAAGGAGCCGTCCCGCTGGCCCGCCGCTACCAGCTCGCCCACTCTCAGGGCACCAAAAAAGGCCAGGAGTGACACCGCTTTGAAAAGGGCAGCCTCGAAGGCATCTCGGCACACCATGTGCCACTTGGCGCACATTGCCGCCAGGATTTGGGGGGTGACAGGGAAGTGGGAGTCCGGTGTCTTTCCCCTCTCTCTACTCCACCCCGTGACCATACCCCTTATTCTAAAGTCCCCCGTAGGGTCCCCATGACCCCGTATCTTAGAATGGAATGCCAGGGCCACGAGCTTTCCCAGCATAGAGCTCGGGGCCAATCCCTTCCTATGGAGGTATACGAGGAAGATACGCAGGTGGTCCACAGGCAGGGGCCATATTTGGCCCAGCCCTTGCGCGGCCCAGAAGGCTTCAAACTCCTCCGTCACGGCCGCGTATCCCCTGCGTGTCCTGGGAGCCACTGAGAGGCAAAGCGCCCTGTCTGCTTCGTGTCGCCAACCTGCCATACCTCTGTTGGGATCTCCACTGGAAGCGCCGCCGCTCCTGGGGTGAGAGCCCGGCCTGTCGGCGGGACAATGCGTCAGCTATCTCGTTCTCCACCCCGGGCACATGACGTGCGCTGGCCATGATGTTATATTGAAGCACCCTAAGTGTGAACGCCCTGACCAGACCCATCACCCTGGGCGAGTGCGACGCTAGGCTGTTAATGACGTGGACCACAGCAAGGTTGTCGCATCAGAAGCGAACAACTGAGTTGGCCCAGGCCTCTGACCAAATATACAATGCGGCCCAAATGGGGAACAGTTCCAGAAATGTTAGGTCGCGTGTGATGCCGGCCTCGTGCCAGGATGCTGGCCAGATGCCACTGCCCCACTGCCCCTTCCAAAATATGCCAAACCCAATGCCCCCCACGGTGTCAGGCTGCACCTGAAACTGGGCCCCTAAGTGGAGTTCGTCCCTCCAGAAAGAGACCCCATTGAAACCGTCCAGGAAGATGCGCCAAACCGCCAAGTCTTCCCTCATGACGGCTGTGACCCTGGTCCTGTGTGTTGGCCTGCGTAGGCCAGACATGGCTGCACAAAGGCGGCGAAGGAACGCCTGCCCCGGGTCAACCACCTTGCACACAAAGTTAAGGTGGCCCACCAGCTCTTGCAGCTCTTGGAGAGAGATCTTCTTAAATGCCTGGGCCTCCCAGACTCTGCTTCGGAGGGCCACCAGCTTGTCCTTGGGGAGGCGGCACGCCTGTGCCCCGGTATCGATCTCGATACCCAGGAAGATAAGAACCATCAGGGGGCCTCCGTCTTCTCTTCAGCTAATGGCAGGCCCAACTGCTCCGCCAGCGCCCTAAAGAAACCCAGAAGGAGCTGTTGAGGGGCCCCACAGAACAAGTAGTCGTCCAAATAATGGGCTGTACTTGCCCACCCCGAGACGTGGCGCAAGCGCCACTCCACGAAAGTGCTGAACTTCTCGAAGACCGTGCAAGACACCGAGCATCCGAACGGTAGGGCACGGTCCATAAAGTATTGGTCTTGAAATTTGAACCCCAAGAGTTCAAAATCCGCAGGGTGGACGGGGAGGAGGCGGAAGGCTGACTTTATGTCACACTTTGCCATCTCCGCGGCCACCCCGCATGAGCACACCATGCGGACCACTGCATCGAACAATGTGTAGCGGACCGCGCAGAGCTCGTATGGGATGCCGTCATTCAGTGAGGCCCTGTTGGGGTGGGAGAGGTGATGGATGAGCCGAAATTCACCTGGGGCTTTCTTTGGGACCAGTCCCAATGGGGACACTCTCAGATTGGGCACCGGGGAGTGAGGGAAGGGGCCAAGTACCCGGCCCTCCCGCACCTCCTTCCCAATCTTCTCAGCTGCCACGACCTCAGCCCCCCGTAGAGACCTAAGGTTGTGGGCCATAGTGGGCCGCCTGGGGCCCTGGAATGGGATACAGAAACCAAACTCAAAACCTGTAACTAGGAACTCAGCTGCTTCCCTATCAGGGCACTCCACGGCCCACCGCCTCAGCACTTCAAGCTTGATTGGGCTGGAGCCCTTTAGGAGGGGCGTTATCCCCCGGCCCTGACTTTCTACCTCCCGCGTCCCGCCCCTTCCCCTGCTGTGGGCGGGCCCTGCTGCAGTTGATCGAAGGGTGCTGCCCTCCACAAATGGAGCACTTGTGCTTGAATCGACATGGCTTCCGGTTGCACGCTCCCTGGCCGTTGTAGTCCCAACAGACCAGCCGGACTTGAACCGACTGGCCCGCCGACACGCGGGCAGCAGGGTTTTGGTCCCCTTGCGTATGAGGTGACCGCTGTTGTAGCGCTCCCTCAACGTTGGGCGGACTGGGGTCATAAACTGCAGCCAAACTGGTGGCAGTGGCTCGTCCCACCTAAGATAAGGCTCCAAGGCTGCTCTACGACGAAACTCCTCATCGTATTGAAGCCAGGTATGGCCAGGAAAATCCACGAAGGCCCGGTAGATAAGGTCCAAATATTTTAGCATTGACTGCGCCCTCCAGGTATGGGCCTGCAATATCAGGGACATATAGATGAGGTATGCGCCGGGAGCCAGGTAGCCCAGGAGCGCTCTGGCTTTTTGCGTAGCCTCCAGTCCCTGTCCTGTGGATCTTCCTTCTCTAACTCCTTAGTGTCCAGATCACGGTTTAAGAGGCCGAAAATGTCAATGAACTCCCCCCTCCAGATTTTCTCTTTCGTGGCCTGTGGCAGGTGGTGTCCAAATGGCGAACCGTAGTCCCCATAAGGGAGCGCGCCAGCAGTGACCCCCGCATAACTCGGGGCCACGCCAAGGGACGGCCACCCTGGAGCACCCACAAGCATCTGGCCGGGCGCAAGCCAAGCGGGCAGGTGTCCGTGGGGCCAGCCGAGCGGAGGGGGGGCAGGGAGCGCGTTGGCGCCCCCCATCCCGAGGGGGCCCATCTGCCAACCTGACAGGGTGTGCCCGCCCCAGACACCGCCCCCGGCAACGGTGGCGCAGGGGCGCTCCAGGGAAACCCTGCACCCGGCGTAGCCGGCATGGGGCGAGCCTCCTGCGCGGGCCAACCCGTCGGGGCAGGCGGCCCCGGGGCGGATGAAGCCAGTGGCCAAGGCCACACAGGTGTGGACACTGATTCCGGTGCACTAGCCAACTCACTTGTGGAGGGGGTCTCCGCCGCTGGCTCCACGCTGTCCTCCTCCCTCATGCCCGTTGCCACTGGGCTGGTGGTGGCTGCCGGCAGGCCGCGTGGTGTGGTTCGCTGGCACTGGGTGGGAGCAGGCGGGCGGCCCGCTGCGTGAGCTGTTCCGGAAGCGGGTTCCATTTGCTCCAGGGCTGCAAAGTGAACAGAAAAATTCTGAGCCATTTCCCGCAGCTGGGCCCGCTTCCGGGCCTTTGAAGGCCTGGTCCCGATTTGTGGCTGCGCCCCCTGTGGTTCCTCTGCCCCCTGCACACCCTTGGCTGTTTCTAGAGCCACCAGGCGCGACTCCAGCTCCAGCCAGATGGTCCAGTCCTCCTCATCAGAAGAGGATTCTGAGAGCTGGGGAGCAGGCTGCGGCCTCTTGGCCGGCTGCTTACCCTTGCTCTTCCCCTTCCCCTTCCCTGGGGCCATCGCAGCCGACCCTCGGGGCCCTGGTTCACAACTTAGCCCAGCCCCGATCCCCGGCCAACCCACCTTAGCCCATCTTTGGGGTCCCCACGTGGTCCGGCTACTCAAACCAGGAGGTGTATGTGTGTGTGTGGGGGGTCCCTCATTCCCACCCTTCAGGCTCCCTGTCCCTGCGAGTGCAGCTGAGAGGCGGGGGGGAGGTCCAGGTGGGCCTAGGCTGCAGGCTCCCTTCGGGCCTAGTCTGGGCCTACGCTGGGCCCGCTGAGGGCAGACAAGCCGGCCGGTGTGCAGGTCGGGTTGCCCTGCTATGGCTCCCAGGATTAGAAGGGGAAAGGGCTCGTCCCCCCACAGGCCACCAGCCGCAGCCACCCCCGTCCTGGGTGCCCTCCTGGGGGGGTGCTGCCGCGAGGCAGTGGAAGTTTGTGGTCCACCTGGGCTGCGCGCTCCTCTCGGCCCAATCCTTTTTTCCTTTCCGGGCTTGGGGAAGGAAGGGGCCGCGACCCGGTGGGGTGGGGTGTGGGGCTGGAGGGCCCCGGGAACACGCCCCACTCATGCAGGGGGAGGGCCGATGCCGCTCCCCCGAATCCTCCGGCCGCGTCCCTCAGCCCGTCCGGCGGCGTCCATCCGCGCCTGCCAAGTCCGGAGGCCGCCGCCTGCGGCACCGCCGCACCGCCGACACAGCCCGGGCCGGCAGCCGGCAATGCTGCGGCCCAAATCCGCTCCCCGGCGGCGCGGCGGCTGCCGCCGCTGCGGGACTTTCACCGCCGGCGAGCTCGCGCTTAGGCGACCCCCCAGCTGGGGGAGGCCAGCCAAGCCCGGGTCTGCGGTTTCAAAGGAGGCCGCTCCGGAAGGCGGTCTCAAAATGGCGTCCGCCTCGTGCCGCCGCCTCCAAAAATGGCGGCCGCACCAGGAGCGAGCAGCAAGACCTCTCCTGCTGAACGCTCCTCTGAACAGGATGTGGGAGGGGGTTGGAGCAGCCCTTTTAAAGGGCACTCCTCCCCCTCCCCTCTGGACGCTCCATGCGTCCTGCCTGTCTCTCCATCCGGGGAGGCAGGCAATCATGCCCCGTGGGCGGAGTCCCGTCCACGGAGCGGCCATTTTTTTCTATTAAAGAGTTTTATTGATTTTAGGGGGAAGAGGGAGGGGAAAAAGGGAAAGGGGGGAAAGGGGTACAGTGTAAGAAGTTACATTGAATACATCAAGCCAAAAGATAATGATCATACATAACAGGATATCATAAAGTATTATCAAAGTGTTAGCAGGTTAACTACTTCTTGCCATCTTTTTTTGGAGATCTCTTCATATTCTCCCTTCAGGAATCCAGAAAGCCTGTCGATTTCAATACATTCTCTTATTTTGTCATGAAGATTTCTCTCAGTAGGCGCTTCAGGTTGTTTCCAAAATTTTGCATATAGTATCCTTGTCACAACTATTACATGATGGAGTACATATTTTTGATCAAAGGAAATATTTATATCTATTATATTTAATAGGAAAATTTCTGGTCGGACCTCTAACTTAATCTTCAAAGATCTCTCTATAAATAGTTTTACCATTCTCCAATATGTGTTTACCTCTTTACATGTCCACCACATGTGGTAGAAAGTGCCGCTATCATGTTTACATTTCCAACATCTAGGTGACCAATTGTATATCTTAGATAAGCGGTGAGGTGAAAAATACCATCTATAAAACATCTTGTAACAGTTTTCCTTAAAGGCTATCAACTTAAAAAGTTTTACTGTGTTCCACAAGGAGTCCCATTTACTTAAGTGAATAGGGTAGCCAAAGTTTTCTGCCCATCTTATCATAGTATCTTTTACCAGTGTATCAATAGATTTCTCATTTAACAAAATACTATAGAATTTACTAAGAAGCTTTGTATCACCAGAGGATAATATTTTGTCAAGTGAAGTGTCATTAGTCATAAAACCACCCTCTTTAATGAGATTTGAAATGTGAATATATTTGTTGGTAATTCCACCAATCTATTTTCCAACCTTCAGATACTAATTGAGTAAGTGGCTTCAAGGAGCGATCAGCATTCAAAAGTTGTCTATAAGTTAAAGATTTAAGGGTTGCACTTGTATGGGAACCAGTTATCGCTCCTAATGGAGAAAGCCACATTGGAGTTTTGACATAAAACAGATTTTTATGGATAACCATATTTTAATCAACACATTCCTTATCCAATGTTTTTTGAAGAGAGTAGGTATGTTACCCTTAAGCCATAAGTAATGGTGCCAACCCTTGTCCAAATTGTGACCTTCGAGCTGTAGTATTCTGTTATTTGTCATTAAAATCCAGTCTTTGACCCAAGTCATAGCTGCTGCTTTGTAATACAATATTAAGTTGGGTAGGGCGAAACCACCAATTTTAGTTCTATCTTGTAAGTAGACATTTCTAATACTTGCTTTCTTCTTTTGCCATAGAAACACCCGTATATTTTTTTCCAAGTCAGAAATAATCTTAAAATTAGGTAATATAGGTAAGCATTGAAATAGAAAAAGTAATTTGGATAGGACAGTCATTTTAATCGCAGCAATTCTACCCATTAATGAAAGCTGAAGTCTTGACCAGATTTCCAAATCTGCTTTAATTGCTTTTATCACACTGACATAGTTATCTTCGAAAAGTGTGATACACCGATTGGTAAGTATTTTGCCTAAGTATTTTGCCTTGTTTACATGCCTAAGTATTTTGCCTTGTTTACATGTTGAAAGCCTGACAAATTAACCAACTTCACAATCATAGATGGGGTCATATTTTTGGTTAAAATCAATGTTTTTTCTCTGTTAACCTTTAATCCTGAGATTTTAGAGTACGCATCTAAAATCTTTAACAGCTCTGGAAGAAAAAGCTGTGGATCTTCCAAAATAACCAGCAGATCATCTGCAAAGGCTTGCACCTTATAGACTTCGCCTCTAATACACAGACCCTGAATTCCTTCAGTATTTCTTATTACATGGAGTAGTATTTCTAAGGAGGGGGGAGAGCGGGCATCCTTGCCTAGTGCCTTTATGTATCATAACTGTATCTGTAAGATAGCCATTTACTACAATTCTAGCATTTTGTGTGGAATAGATTTGTTCTATAGCTCTTAACATTCTATGGCCACACTGTAGGTGGTCTAGGAGAGCTGTTAGTAATGACCAAGAGACATTGTCAAAGGCTTTCTCAGCATCAATAAATGTAAGGGCAACTTGCTTCTCGGGGTGGCATTCGTAGTATTCCAACACGTCTAGCAGAATTCTGACGTTGGATTGGAGATGTCTCTTTGGAAGAAAGCCATTTTGGTCATGGCGTATCAGAGAGGATAGGATCTTCCGCCATCTATTTGCCAAAATGGTTGCAAAAATTTTGTAATCCACGTTTAGTAAAGCAATCGGCCTGTAGTTTTGAATCTGGTCTCTGGATTTCCCTTCTTTAGGGATCAGAGTTATATGCGATGATCTCCATGAGTCAGGAATATATTCACCTTCCAAAATAGATGTAAACAATTTTGTCATATTTCCGGAGACCACTTCAGAAAAGTTCTTGTAAAATTGAGCTGGCAGCGAATCAGGACCTGGGGCCTTATGTGTTTTTGGTGGTTTATAGCCTCTGTTATTTCCATCATAGAAATAGGAACGTTCGTCATGGCTCTCTGTTCTTCAGTGAGTTTTGGAAAGTTGGCTTGTTCTAGATACTGGAATATGGTATCTTTGTTGATGTCTTCTGGCTTGAACAGATTCTGATAATACACCTCTATAATTTTTTGAATTTGGGACTGATCAGTCTGATTTTTCTCAGTTTTGTCTTTGAGTGTTGGAATATGTTTTTGAGAATGTGTCTTTTTTAGTTTATAAGCTAGCCACCTGCCTGGTTTGTTTGCATTTTTGACAAAATTCAGTTTTGCTATTTTGATCTTATGGGCTATATCTGCTGTTAGAATCAAATTGAGTTCATACCTACAGTTAGCTAAATCCTTATTCAACTGCTCGTTCTGTGAATCTAGGATTAGGTCCTTTTCGAGCTTTTTCATCATATTGAGAATAGACCCAGTTTTTTTCTTTCTCTCTTTATTCCGTTTTGCCATATATTGAATAACAAAGCCTCTAAAGTAGGGCTTTGAGGCGTCCCATACAGTTTTCAGTGGAACATCCTTGGTTAAGTTCATTTCAAAGTATAGGCTCAAGTCTTTGGTTGCCTCTGAAATAAATCCACTACAGGGGGGATTCACCTTTCATTCGAGATGACATGCTTCCTTCTCTTGTATCGACATGTGCTGGGCTTCTTCTGATCTACTACTAAACACAAGGGATATAGAAGTTCTCCCAAGAACAATATCTGATCACAATGCTATTCTATGGACCTTGAAAGCTTCTAGCAAACCCAGACACTGGAAAAACAATTCTGCTCTGTGGATGGAACTGTTGTCATTTTTGTCACAAAGTGTTGCTGATTAGAAATGGGCACGAAACGAACAATTTTTCATTTCCATTTTCATTTTTTCATTTCATTATGCAATGAAACAACAAACAAATTTTATCTCTAAAATGAAACAAAACGAACAGAAATACCAGAAATTGTCATCCTTTTCGTTTTCATTATGGCAATATATTGAACTGCTTTAAATGCTAAAAAAGATCACAAAAATTGAAATAAATGGTAACAAAACAGTAACAAAACAAACAAAAACAAAAATGAATTTTTTGCAAAAGTCACAAAAAACGGAAACGAACCGAAACAGACCCCCTAAATGACAAACGACAAACGAAACATCATTTTTTTATTCGTGCCCATCTCTATTGCTGATTTCCTATTTGTAAATGTTTCATCCTTTCAGAAATAATGAAGGACATTCTTTCTCTTTGTTCACTCTAATAAACCTTTCCATTAATTTTACTTATAATGGGCCTAGTGTCATTTCTGATTATACCCTCCTATCCATTCATTTTTCACAGGGCGATAGCCCAGAGCTTGGAAATGTTTTTATTTTGGACTACACCATTCTCCTTATCATCACACTGGAGCAGAGAAATGTGCTGGCAACCTTCCTATCATGGCTAAGCTCACCTCAGTCTGGTTTATAGTGGAGGGCTTTGTTCAACTGGATATCAGGGCACGCTGTCCACATCAATAGTGCCATACAGACATCATGAAATCTATAAGAAATTCTTCAAAGGGTGCCATGTACTATTTTCTTCTTGTCGCCCTTCTGTGCTTCATGAAAGGTTAACATCCCTCCCAAATTACCTCCAGACAATCTCAGAGAAACCAAGTATTTTATATTGAACAGAGCAGAACAGTACAATATCCTCAACTGAACTATCTGAAGGACTGAATGATTGGAATAGAAGCTTTCTCATTCATCCCTGGTGCTCCTCTCCTCCTCTTTTTCTCTTCACACCTTCTGTCCCACCTGAACTTCTTTCTTCTGCTCCCTATCATGTTGAGATTAAAGTGCTGATCTCCTCTTTGAAAAAGGTGTCACTTTTTGCCTTGGCATGGAGAAAAAGATCATTAGAAATCTGCACTGTGGACTGATGGCTCTGAATAGATGCTGGTAAAAAAGAAGGCAAAAACACACACAGATAGTCAGGGATAGGTATTCAAGTCAAAAGAAACAAGATGACACTCAGCGAGCAATGGGGATGTTGGAAAGTATCAGGACAAATGAATGCCTTGTATAAATATCTCTCCCCTCACCTCATTATATGACTTCACTTTTTACTTTTTATTTCCTTGAGGGTATTCATTTTGATTTAATGCTGTGGATTGGGGATCATTTGACAGTTCACCTTGCCTGTGATAGGCATATCTATTTACATTGTTTCCACCAATTGATACCAAAGCATTAATGGGAGATATATGTTGTTGTTGTTGTTGGTGGTGGTGGTAGTAGTGGTGGTGGTGGTGGTAGTAGTAGTAGTAGTAGTAGTAGTAGTAGTAGTAGTAGTAGTAGTAGTAGTAGTAGTAGTGTAAACAGACAGAATGGATATGTGAATTTAAGTGACAGAAAAGAGACATCTGAACCCTCAGATAATCCATCACGTAGTGGCCAACTTTCCTGGTGATGATCCTCTTCCTGTTTGCTTAGCGTGGTCCTCACAGGAAGCACGCCACTGGTTTTGTAATCAAAACTCCACCTCCTCTGCTGGCATAGCGTTCAAGAGATCAGAGTCATCCTGATCCCAATAACTGGGAAACAATATACCAAAAATAGGAAAGTTAGTGGGAAAGGTAACTTTCAGGGTGCCTAGAAATATAATTCATTGGAGCTACAGTGGAATGGATGAATATATAACACTTATGTTGTTACATTACCACTTAAATTTAAATTAGGTGACCACACTAAAGAAAAACCAGTGCTTACAGTATGCCCTTTCCACCTCTATCTATTTTGAGCTTTGGAAAGAAGGAAACAGATGGATGCTGATGACGATCTCATTTCCTCGGCCTTCCATTTTATAAGTTCTTGCTTCATAAGAAGCTGGACTATCCCAACAAAAGTCCCAGGGGGACAAAACTCAGATTCTAAGAAGAGATGGGGAACATCTATGTTATAATTCATGTCACACACAAGAGGACAACTCTCTGGAGGTAAATGTCGTATCCTGCTCCAAGCTGTCCTAATTAATTATTTATTAGTTTAAAATATGTTACCCTTGCAGCTTATGTGCAATCCTAGTGAAATAATGAAAGCTACTGGGCTTGCCTTCTTCACACAGTCATTCAGACAATTAAAGATCCATACCTTGATATCCAGATGAAGCTTTGTGTGATTGGAAACAGTTATCTAAGTATCTATATTCATACCCAAATTAACCCTCCCAAGGATAAATGCCAGTTGTGAGGAACACAAGTTTCTGATTTATCCTAGATGTCTTTAAAGATTGTTGGGGCTTCTAGGAAGCTGTTCAGTCACCAGACTTTACCAGAGTGTCAAGCCTAAAACCTGTACATTCTGTTGACTTCAGCCATAGAATGGAGTAGAGAGCCTATAGCATCTGAAGCAAGGAGAACCCCCCACATATATTAGTCCTTCTTCTCTGATCTTTGTTCTGTTTGGTGATTCAATGTGATAAAAGTTTTAGTTCCAACTTCAGTTTAAGAAATAAATAAAGTCAAACCACATGCTGATGCAGGGTGACAGCAGCTAAAGGATTCCTGTGTGTGTGTGTGTGTGTGTGTGTGTGTGTGTGTGTGTGTGTGTGTGTGTGTGTGTGTGTGTGTGTGTGTGTGTGTGTGTGTGTGTGTGTGTGTGTGTGTGTGTGAGAGAGAGAGAGAGAGAGAGAGAGAGAGAGAGAGAGAGAGAGAGAGCCATCCATCTCTGCTTAAAGCATAAATTACAGGGATGTGTGCCACCTTCCAAAATGATCCATTGCAATGTCTAACAATATTTGCATGCAGGAAATTCTTCCAAATGTTCAATCAGAATGTCCTTTCCTGTTCAGTACACTGTTGCCCTGTAATCCAAACAGGACCATAGAAGAGTAGGGAAAATTCTGTATTTCAGGAGCCTGTGATTTTTCATCTGGCTCATGATATTCCCAATATAATTGTCCCCCGCTCTTTCATGGTTCATATACTGTGGTCCCGGTATATCGTGGGTCTGCAGTATATGAAAAAAGGCCCCCTGGGGTAAGGAGGAAAGGCCTGCCCAGGCCCTTTGGAGGCCCCAAAAGCACTTCCATGCAAACCGGAAGTGACTTCCGGTAAACCAGAAGTGACCTCCAGATCACTAGAAAGCACTTTTGGGGCCTCTGGGGGACTGGAAAACCCACTGCAGGCCCGTTTGGGGCAGTGCCAGGCCTGAGGTAAGTACAAGAGCCCCCAGAGAGCCTGCCCAGTCCCGACCTGACCCAGCATCCACATATTGTGGATTTTCAATTATTGTGGGTCGGGTAGGGTCCCTAACCCCTGTGATAGGTGTGGGATTTACTGTACCTAATCCTTCTGGATAACAGCATAGAAATCACACCAAGATTATCAAAGTATACATGCTTTGGTATCTTTATTACAGCAGTAGATGGATGACAAATATCTTCCTTCTTCCCATGACTTTTTGATATTAAAGAATTTTCTAGCTCTTAACTGCCAAGAAAATGTTGAGGAGCACCGTGTATTGAAAGGGTGTGTAGCATCAAAATAGCTTAATTTACCCATATCCACTGGAATTTAAATGACATTAAACCTCAATCAAGGAAGAGCTCATCCTACAACACATCCAGAGGGAGACCAGTAAGGCATCTCCACAGATCACAATACTTAACTGAGTCTTGAAGCTAAATTTGTGGATCTTCTCTTCTCTGTGCTGTTACAAAAAAGAGATCCTTCTTGCATGCCAAGAAGTGGCAAACCTGTGTTTTTACCAGAGAAAGAAAGGAAATCCAAATTACTTGCTTGCTTATTTATTTATTTATTTATTTATTTATTTATTTATTTATTTATTTATTTATTTATTTATTTATTTATTTATATACTGCCCGTCTAGCCATTGGCTGCTCTGGATGGTGTACAACATTATATAAACAACAGTTGGTAAATACAATAAAACAAAATAAGAACATGATAATATAATAATAATAATATAATAATAATAATAATAATAATAACCTTTATTATCATTGTACAACCAGTGTACAATTGGCTGAGCCTCCCTCCCCCACAACACCATCCCACTAAAAAGCCATTTAATCTGATTTCACACTGTGTGCTTGCTGTACAACTCGCCAGCCCCACAAGTCTATCACGAGTTATCACGTCCCGTTTAAGAGTCGAACAGCCCACAGATAAAAATGGTTTTTTATCCTGCTTGCTATACTTCTGTATCTCCTACCCGAGGGTAGGTGAGTAAAGAAGTGCTGACCGGGGTGTGAGTTATCCCTGATGATTTTCCTTGCTCTCCTAAGACAGCGGTCCCTGGCGATATCATCCAGTGGACTCAGGGGACAGCCCATGATGTTTTGTGCTGTGTTCACTACCCTCTGTAAAGTCTTTCTGTCCGCAAATCACTAACCACTGCATATGGAATGAATTAAAAAATTATACAAACTTCTTAAAAAACACAAATAATGAAAGCCAAGCAAGGTAGGATAAAATATGATAGCATGAGGCATCAGGGTTTAAGATGGTCAAGACTCAGATAAAGATTGCTTAAAAAGCCAAGATGCT
This sequence comes from Phrynocephalus forsythii, assembly GCA_029282475.1. NCBI lineage: Eukaryota > Metazoa > Chordata > Lepidosauria > Squamata > Agamidae > Phrynocephalus > Phrynocephalus forsythii. The sequence goes on along the minus strand of JAPFRF010000001.1, from coordinate 176,017,507 downwards.
ACAGTAATAGGTGTTTGAATATATCTAGTTGGGGGGGCAGGCATTCATTTATCCATGAATGTTGTAATCACTGAGACTGTTAAAATGCACACATTCATTTCTATTCATTGAAGTGGGAAAACAACAAGCACCAATACTCTCCCCCTGCCAATATTTTTTTAGACAGGTAAGTATATATGACTAAAATTTGGTAAATTTGACATTCACAACATGCAAGAATTTCCTTTCAAAAAGGCAGTAGTTGGGTCCCACCTGAAGGAGATGAGCATGCTGGTGGATTCCGAGAAATGCAGTGAAAATGAAACTGACAGACTGCTAGCTTTCCTATAGTCAAGCCTGAGGTGGACTTCCACATGCCCTGTCTCCTAATTGCGACAGTCAGGTGTTGTTATAGTGGTCCCTCATGAATGTAACTCAAGGTGTTTGAAGCTGTAACTCATTTACCATAAACCACTGAACATTAAGAGAAAATAGCTACTTAATAATGTGAATAGGGAAAACTATTCATTTGGCACAATTATTTTTTTTAAAAAAGTGGTAAAAATACTTTATTCCCTCTTCCCAGACATAAATAATGTTTCCTCACACATGCACTCTCACTATTTTCTTCCAGTCTAGTAATTGTTGCAGGGAGAAGTAGAATATGGTTCTAGCTTTGACACAATTTGACCTTATGGTGAAGCCTAATATGTCCTCCTCCAGCCTTCACTATTCTGTTTTCTTCTTCCACACCCATTAAGTTCATTGTGGCAACAAATAAACACTAGCACTGAGTGGTCCAACAGTGGTCATGGCACAGAGATAGCAATTTCAATATAGGAACACAGCAAAGAAGGGAACAGATATAACTGCACCAGGTAAAGATGGTAGCAAGGCTTGGAGATCCTATTAATGTTTCCATTATGGATGAACTACTATCATACCTTCTTACTGACCAGGCAAACAGGAAATAAAGTTCAACAATATCTAAAGAACTCTAGATTTCCAGATCTACTATACATTCAAATCATACTTACCTTTCAAATATTTCCATTTCCTCCTGGAAGATGGGTGGTAAATAAATAAATAAATAAATAAATAAATAAATAAATAAATAGATTCAGAGGGCACCATTGGGGTACAAGAGGGATTAGAGATGGGCACAGAATGAACATTTTTTCATTTTTGTTACCGTTTGTCGTTTCCGTTATGCAACGAAGTGACAAACAAAAATTGTGATGAAAATGAAACAAAACGAACAGAACCACGAAAATTGTGGTCGTTACATTTCGTTTCCGTTAATGGCGACGCGCAATGAAATGAGCTGTTTTAAATGTTAAAAAATGCCCTGGACATCCATAAAAACACAGCGATAATTATTTATATTGTCTAATAATACCTACCAGGGGGGTTGGGGTCCTTAAAATATTTGTTTTAGTCTTCTCCCATCATGATGTATTTTTCTTTTCCCTTTAAAATGGATGTCGCCACTAGCCACAAAATGGAGGCAAGCCATGTGATGGGATCATGTTCAACCCATAGCATGCCCAGGTTGCAGACTGGGCGGGCAGGTCTGGCAACCACAGATGGCATAAAAAGCTCTAGCAGCCCCCGTCCTCCTTGCAGTCTCTGGTGGGAGTTAGGGTGGGATTGCTGTCTCTGCTGCAACTCTAGCTTCAGTCCTGCAGCCTCCCTGTGTGCGTGCATGCTGCGTACCTCTCGGTGAGTACCCTCCCTTGCCCCGCAGTGCAGTCACTCTGTGGTTGCCTTGCACCCTGGGCAACGCCCGCCGCTGCCTTTGCAGCCTCCCTGCATACCTAGTCTATACTGTGTCTCTGCCAGCATCCATTTTTTAGTGTTTTCCCTCTGGTCTGGGGTGTTGGGGAATGCCTGCGCACGGAAATGCTTTAAAAATTGCGCAAAAAGCGGGTAGAAACTGTCAACATATGTAAAAGTTGATAAAACATATGTTATGTATATTTAACAGAATGTGTAAAGTGAATTGTAAAATGGAGGCAGTTAGATTCTGCAGTGTCATGATGTTAATCCACAAGTGTTAGAGACTAGTAATCACAGGCATGTTAAGTGATGAAGTGCAGGTGGAACTGATTGTAACATCATGATTTGTAATGGATAGATCAGATTGCATCAGATTGTTAATTAGTGATTGCATCAGATCTTATGAGTGCTGAATATGTATAAAAGGCACTAGCTTGTCATTTGTAATTAGGGGACTGTTATGGTGAGAACAGTTCACCCCACGCTCTGTTTGTCTGTTTGATATATTGTATATAATGCTTGGTTGTTATGCTGTGTATATTTTGATGTATATATGAATATATGAGTTTTTACTCTATTCATTGTCATTGTCTTTCTAATAGACTAACTCTGCAAACCCTTTATATCAATACTGACATTTTATCTACGTTACTGCTGCACTGTTTTGTGTCAGGCACAAGTATATATTATTATTATTATTTGTTTGCTGCCCCCTTAAATCTGCTGACAGGGTTATGGGCCCAGCTGGGTCAGCAGCCTGATGGGTTTTGTTGTACCTGTATAGATAAAGTGTGTGTTGTGTAAAGTTGTGTTTTTGCAGAGGAAACAGGTTGGAATTGGAACGGAGACAAAGCAGAGCTGCAAAGGATTTCTCTCAGAGGCTTGGAATGAGAGCAGAGGAGAAAAGTAGCTGATAAGGACAAGCCAAGCAAAACAGAGTGTGATTTAAACTGGAAGCTGTGGAGGCTGAGGAAATATTTGCCGAGAAAAAAGCTGAAAAAAGTGTTGCAGATAACGGCAGATAAGGAGCCGGCACATATCAGCAAGAATGGCAAGTATAAATTTAAATTCAATGCCTCTTGTAAAGCTCTCTGACAATAATTACCTGAATTGGTGTCTGCAAATGAAGCATTTCTTGATCTTCCATGAGTTATTTCAGTATGTAGATAAACAGCTTGATGAGGAAGCTGATGAGGAAGATTTGAAGAAGGATGAAAAAGCCTTGGCGATTATAATATTATCCTTGGAAGAAACGCAGTTCGTTTATGTGAAGGAAGCAAAAACAGCTCATGAGGCTTGGTCGTTTCTCAGAGCAGCTCACATAAGAGAAACAGCTGGAAGTAAGGTATCTCTAATGAAAAAACTGTTCCGGTCAAGGCAGAGCCCAGGTGAAACTATTTCTGATTATATAAGGAAAGTAAATAGTATATTTCAGCAATTGTCTGAAGTGGGCATAAATCATGAAGAGGAGTATAAATGTCTAGTTATATTATCAAGCCTGGATAAGTCATATGATAATTTAGTAATGGGATTAGAAGCTATGAAGAGTGATGAATTATCTATTTCTTATATACAGTCAAGACTCCAGCAGGAAGAATCAAGAAGGAATGATTCTAAAGTAAATAATAAGCCTTCTCAAGTGTCTGAAGAAACAATACAAGTAATTAGAAGATGCTATAATTGTGGGAGTAACCAACATGTTTTTCGTTACTGTGATAAGGTAAACAAGCGGCAAAAGCAAAAAAGAGTTGCCGGCACAGGCTGGAAGAGTGAAGGTCAACAGCTGTCTGTAATTAATGATAAGGAACAAAAGTGCTCAAGACAGGAATTATTTATTGTAGATTCAGGAGCCAGTATTCATTGTGTAAACAAGAAATGTTTGTTTGAGAAACTAACTTTGTTTAATTGTAGAAATGTAACCTTGGCAGACGGGACTCAGGCAAAAGTCTGTGGTGAAGGTAATATATTTTTCAAACCTCTTAAATGTGTATTTGATAAGGTCCTGTATATACCGTCTTTAAAGAATAATTTATTGAGTGTGCCTATGCTTGTAAAACAAGGTTTTCATGTACAATTTAGTGAGAATAGTTGCAAGATTGTAAAGAATGGAACAACAATAGCAACTGGAAGGCTCCAAAACAGTTTGTTTATGATAAGCACTTCTGAGAAAGTTTTGAATATGGTTGAAAATAAGCCTCTACATGACAAATGCATACATCTGATGCATAGAAGATTAGGGCACCTAAGTTTTGAAAGCATTAGGAAAACTTTGCAACATGTGGAACATGGGTCTGTGCAAAGCTGTAAAAAGTTTTTAGATTGCCATGTTTGTAAAAGCACAAAAGTAAAGTCTGCTTCCATATCAAAAAAGAGTTTGAGAAAGTCACATCAACCTCTACAGCTGGTACATATTGATGTGATTGGACCCATGGCTAATTCATTTGGTGGTGCCAGGTTTTGTCTTGTGATAACTGATGATTATTCACGTTATTCTTGGGTTTACATAATAAAGCACAAAAGTGAAGTGAGTGCTGTATTTAGAAAATGGTTTGTGATGGCAGAAAGACAGTACAGGCAGAAAATTTTAGCTGTACAAAGTGACAGAGGCGGTGAATTTTTAGCAAAGCAGTTTGTTGATTATTTAGAAAAGAAAGGGGTGAAACATAGATTGATAAACCCTTCTGCTTCTGCTGAACATGAATTAGTTGAGAGGAAGAATGGGATTCTTCAGAATATCATGAATGCAATGTTGGCAGATGCAAAACTTCCCAAAGGTTACTGGGCTGAGGCAATGAAATATGCAAATTATGTGTCTAATAGAGTGTGGAGTTCAGCTGTGAATGAAGTTCCATATACTCTAATGCATGGAATGGCTGCTCCGCCCAGCCTCGTGCTGAGCAGGGGCACCTTTGCCAGCCGGTTGAGGGAGGCGGCTATTGGCTCCGCTATTGGCGTAGCCTATGGTAGGGGAGCGCGCCCTTTATAAGTCCTCGGTGCGCTCCCCACAGCCTGCCTCCGCAATCGCCGGTTTCCCCGCCCTCCCGCCACGGTTTATGATGTGCTGGTGATGCTTTGCTGGTCGCTTAGGGGCCGGATGGGAATTTTTGACCATTTCTCTGATTGGCCTTGAGCGGTGGTGTTTTTTCGCCCATCCCACCATTCACATATTGGCGGTGGGTGTTGTAGGTAATAACCCTGGTCACAACTGGCGGGTAGCGCATAAAAAGTTAACCATTTAGGTCCCGAATCTAATTACATCTTCACGTCTTCGGCAGCCTTCCATTAATAACCCAATAGGATTTAGTTAGGGAGCAAATAATAATAATAACCCAAAACCCTAGGAGGGCTGCCAACCTTTAATCAAGCGTTGATGCCAAAAGATCTCGTTGGCATCCTCACTGCGGCAGTTCAACGGGCCGCAGGAAATTGGTGGAGTAACGGGACCTAATCAATTTGTTGTTACCATTTGATGATGCGCTACGGCTCAGGCCCTCCTAAAGTTATTGTTCATTGATAAGTAATTTAAAATTCGTTACTGTAGTTAATAAAGTTGTGGCCCTTATTTAACCCAAGCGGAATGTGTGTCGCCTCTTTCTTTCAACCTGGCCCGGCAAAGAAAGCTACAATCAGATATCTCCATATATTTGGCTCTGAAGCCTGGGTATTAATTCCAAAGAGGTATAGACACAAGAACAGTCCAAAATCTAGAAAGCTTATGTTTATTGGTGTTCAGCCTGCAGCTAAATCCTGGCGTTTTTGTGACAGTCATGGAAAAGTTTATATAAGCAGGTCTGCAAAATTTTGTGAACAGAAAAATTGGGAAGCTATACATGCTAATAATGAAGTATTTTTGCCAAGCATTTGTCCCCACACTGAGGTTGAAGAAGTTGCCAGTGATGGAGGGGAGTCTACAGCATTACATGATGGAAAAGTGAAAGATGAGATTGCCAGTGATGGAGGGGAGTCTACATCATTTCATGATGAAAAAGTGGAAGATGAGGAGCCAGTGTTGCTCAGAAAATCTACAAGATTCAATAAAGGAGTGCCACCTGAAAGGTTTGTTGTGAATTATGTATTCCATGAGCCACAGAATTTTGAAGATGTGCTGCTGATGCCTGGAGAAGAAAGGAAGCAGTGGATGATGGGCCATGGACAAAGAGCATATGTCTCTGAAGGAACGACAAGTGGATGCACCAGTGGATGACGCCAGAGAGCAAAGGACATTTTGCAAGTGAAATAGGTTGATTGTACACAAAAAGGTTTTTTGAAATTGATAATATTTGTTGATGAAGCATTGGAAAGGTATAAAGCATGTATTGAAATATCTTAAAGGAACAATGCATAAAAAGTTGAAAATATCCATATGTGATGATCTTGATTTGATTAGCTAAGCAGATGCTGACTGGGGTTCAAGTCCAGAAAGAAGGTCAATGTCTGGATATGCCATATTTTTAGGTAACTCACTAATTATCTGGAAAGCCCGAAGACAAAGGTACATTTCGTGTTCTTCTACAGAAGCTGAGTATGGGGCTGTGAGTGATTTGTGTTGTGAGTTGACCTGGGTAGTACAGTTGTTAAAGGATGTGAATGTAAATGTAAAACTACCAGTCAAAGTATATAATGATTCTTTTTCGTGTATCCAATTAACACAGAATCAGAAAGTCGGATCCAGAAGCAAGCACATTGGGATCCGTTACCAGAATGTGAAGGACTGCATAGAACAACATTTGATTGTATTGGAATATTGTACAAGTGTTGATAATTATGCTGACATATTTACAAAGTCTTTGTGTAAAGATAAACATGTATGTTTTAAGAAAAGGCTAGGAGTAGAAATCTGTTAAATATAGGAGGGGTGTCAACATATGTAAAAGTTGATAAAACATATGTTATGTATATTTAACAGAATGTGTAAAGTGAATTGTAAAATGGAGGCAGTTAGATTCTGCAGTGTCATGATGTTAATCCACAAGTGTTAGAGACTAGTAATCACAGGCATGTTAAGTGATGAAGTGCAGGTGGAACTGATTGTAACATCATGATTTGTAATGGATAGATCAGATTGCATCAGATTGTTAATTAGTGATTGCATCAGATCTTATGAGTGCTGAATATGTATAAAAGGCACTAGCTTGTCATTTGTAATTAGGGGACTGTTATGGTGAGAACAGTTCACCCCACGCTCTGTTTGTCTGTTTGATATATTGTATATAATGCTTGGTTGTTATGCTGTGTATATTTTGATGTATATATGAATATATGAGTTTTTACTCTATTCATTGTCATTGTCTTTCTAATAGACTAACTCTGCAAACCCTTTATATCAATACTGACATTTTATCTACGTTACTGCTGCACTGTTTTGTGTCAGGCACAAGTATATATTATTATTATTATTTGTTTGATGCCCCCTTAAATCTGCTGACAAACGAAAAAACAAAAAACGATAACGAAATTTTTCAAAAATTTCACAACAAACGGAAATGAACCGAAACAGACCTCTCAACGACAAACAAAAAACCGAAATGCCATTTTTCTGTTTTGTGCCCATCTCCAAGAGGGATATATGAGATACCAGGCTTGGGAATTCAAAACACGAACAAAAGGCACAGGAATCAGGAAGTACCATAAGTAGCAATACCAAGAATGAGGTATGCTCAGTGGCCATGGAAGATGGTTTGAAGGGTGTGTGTGGGTGGTGGTGGGGTGTTGAAGGGAGGCATAATAGAATAGAATATTCTGGGGAAGGTGCACAGTGGGCAGAAACATTAAAGAACATTTTCTCTTCAGCTATTATTTTATTTTATCCCCAGCTTCTACTTCCATGGGCCTGACAAACCTGTTTTCCAAAGAATTGTCAGTAGGACAAGAGTTGAAGATGAGGCCAAAGTAGAAGTCAGTGAAGGGGCAGAGGAGACATATACTTTGGGAAAGTTATTAGTAAGCTTTAAAGCAGCACTTCTTATTAGCATCCAGTTTCATTTCACACCCCTGCGTCTGGCCAAGTTCAGCTCCCAAGAGTCGGGGAGGACAGATGTCAAATTTCTTGCTTCTTTGACAGATTGACTTCTTGTTTAAATTAAGATATTTCTAGATGACAGTCGGTCTGTGATCGCAGCCATACCTTGACATTTGCACACCTGGTGAGGAAAATTTCACACCCATCAAAACTGTCAAGACTTCATCCGAAAAAGACAAACAAATCTGCAGCCTTACTGATGGGCAAAAATCTTGGCGACTCATCTTTATTTACAAATATCTCATATCCCAAGATACCAAACACTTTGCACTGAACTATTAGGCCAAGTCACAAGAGTTTACCTTTCATCCATCAGGAATCAGGTTTTAGAATGTATGTTGCAAGTTAGTGGGTTAGTAAATGATTTGGAGTTTTTAGCATTCTGATTGACAAAGATTAGTACACAACCTTTTTTGTAGGAGTCCCACAATACTGTGTCCTGGAAATGGATTTCATGTCTAGTTTGTTTCAGGGTGTGTTCAGTTACTGCTAATTTTTAAGTTAGTTGCCCAGAATATATAGAATCATAGAATCATAGAAGAGTGAAGTTGGAAGGGGCCCATAAGGCCATCCAATTCACTCTCTCTCTCTCTCTCTCTCTCTCTCTTCTCTCTCTCTCTCTCACACACACACACACACACACACACACACACACACACACACACACACACACACACACACACACACACACACACACACTTTGAGGAACAAGACAAGAGACTGAAAATCTCCAGTGCACTTTACAGTTTTCCAGATAACAATCATCTGGAATGCTTTTCTTGTAGGTCTTCGTTTGTGTGGATCCTCCAATGGAATTAACTTGTGCCATGCAAGTTTGGGATAGACATCCCTGGCTGTGATATGTCTTCCTGGGTCCTTAACCTAACCACTTTCCTCATTGCTCACATATCCGGAGGAACACTTGCTTGGTAAATGGCTGAGGAGAGTTATATAAGCACTAGTATGGTGTGCATGTAGGTATATAAAAGCTTTTCAATTTGCTTTTTTCCTTTTCAGAAGCAAGTGAAATAATTGTGTCTCATTTTTGTTTAAAAAAATCTCCTAGACCTTCTGTCTGCTTTGCAAAAGTAAATGATGTATACCTTTTGAATTTTTAATAGGATTTCTGTGGCCCTTATTGTTTCAGTTCATAGCCTTGGGACACTTTCCCTGAAATGGCCCATTTAATATACACTGCACAGGTGTGACTCCTTCGCATTTCTTCTGAAAAAAATAAAATAAAATAAATTCTTTTATTTATCCCTCCCAAGGCCCAAATTTTGTTCTTTTACTGAAACTTTCACAATTAGATTCCGTGGCCTCTCCAAAGTTTAAAATGGGTTTCTCCAAAGAGTTTTCTTTTTAATATTTTAAACCCAGACAGAAGGAAAGTCTTGCTGTTTGGAAAATGAATTTGGCTCCTGTTCAGACCACCTCCTCGATCTTAGGCGCCCTGTCGAATGCTGCAGCAATAATTGCAAAATGCCTATGACTGCCAGAGCAATAGCACACTAATTCATAGCTGCCAGCATCTGTGACAGACATGCTTCAACATCCCAATTAAGACAGAGCATCTCACTGTGATAGCAATTGTCATGGAACCAGCTAGTCAAATCTCAAGTTATAACCCTGAGATTTAAGCATTGGAGTTGAACTCTTAGGAAACAAGATGATGCCAACATAGCATAATCATTCTCTACAGCTTCAGGCTATGCCACTTAGCATGCCCTGGCAGTCATAGGGCTTTTTATTTTTATTTTTACTTTCATTTACTTGCATGCTGTTGCTGAAGCACCCAGCTCTGTGAAATCACAGAGGTCTGTCACATTGTGGACCTCAGTCTTTGATCCTGCAGTCTCAGGGAATGGGAGGCTGCTGATATGACAACCACAAATGGGATCATGAAGTTGTTGATGAAAAATGGCAATGTATACTGAGTCCTGGGAATGAGACTTTTTAAATTTTCTGGTCCACAGATACCATAACACCTCATTCTGGGGGTTCTACCTACTGTACTTTTCAGGAACCTGTCAAACACCACAATATGATGCATCTGCCCTACATTAGGAAGTTTGGAGACTTAGGTAGGGGAAGCTCTACCCAAGTCTCCTGTTCAGCTGAATGCTAGTTCGGCACTTTTGTTCTGAGAAGGAAGGCTGGCCTAGTTAAATTAAAAGCCTTCTGACTGAGATGTTTCTCCTAGGTATACCACACTGAGGTGTTTCAAAGGTTCCTGCAAGGTAAGTCTAACTCCTAGAAAGGAGAATTATGGTATTTATAACTTCAGAAAACTTGGGGCGGGGGAACTATTCCTACAGGTTCCATTGAGCTGGAGGGCCAGAAATGACATGCAATAGTTTTCTCGCTCTGAGGCAGATAATGTGTGACCTGAAGTTTACTTAAGCAGAGATCCCCCAGACAGAAATCAAGATATTCAGCAAGCAAAGGGTAAGCCCCGAAGTATGGGTCTTTCATAAGGGACTTTAGCCTTATGACACTTCCTCATGCCAGAGTGATAGACTGATAGACCAATCCCAATCCTGCTTCAACTTGTGGAGCAAACCTAATGGGGGAAAGATTCCTCACCAGTAGAGGAACAGGTGAGGGCAATCAACTGCCAGGATGCCAACAAACTGCAGCATGTTCAGATAATGGGATTAAGGATATTTATGGGGTTGGAAACCAAGCTCTATGAGGGAAGACTGAAAGAACCAGGGATTTTTAGCCTCAAGAAAAGAAGGCTGAGGGGAGATATGATGGCATTTCTCAAATATTGTAAGGTAGTCATACCGGGGGGTGGGGCAGGATCCATTTCTAATCATTTCAGAATGAGGGATATGTCATCATGGGTTCAAGTTACAGGAAGCCAGATTTCAGCTGAATAGCAGAAAAAAACTTCTTACCTTTTAGAGCAGTTCAACAATAGAACCATTTGCCTTGGGAGGTAGTGAGCAGCACTCCAGTGCTGGAGTCATTCAGGTTAAAGTTGGACAACTATCTATCAGAGCTGCCTTTATTGGATTTCTACATTGAGCAGGGGGTTAGACTCAATGACCTTATAGACCCCTTCCAGCTCAATTATTCTAAGATGCTATTGCAGAATATTGCAAGTTGGATGTTTCTGAATGGTCCCTAAAACATTCAAAACATCCAGTCAATCCGGGAAGCCAAATGTATGTTGTCTAATTTGTCTGTGAAGATTCTCAGTCATCCAGGTGAGTTTATCTGGAAGTTGAGTCATGGCTACTGGACTCAAGAAATAGAAGTCCAGTAGCCATCACTCAACTTCCAGATGTCGTCTAATTGTAGCTCTGAGAGTGAAAGAGAGATGGATCCTGTCTTTGGACAGCAGTGGTGGGACCATCACACAGTTTTATCAGCAAAGGTGCCAGTTTTAACACTTCCCGGCTGCATAATTTCTATAACAGGTCACTCATTGAACACACGTAGACTATATCCAGGCTGATACGAAGGAAGAAAAAAACCTGCAGTGTGTTACCTTTTCAAATCTGACTAAATGCCCTACTTTACAGTAGTTTAAACCAAAAAAAGATGCTACACACCTTTACTACTTTTAGAGACATCAGATTCTGAAAGGCTTGCTTTGAAACATGACATGGTAGCGCTTGCATATTTAAAACATGGCTCATTTAATAATGCATGAATAAAGGAATAGAATAATATATTTGTGAAAGACAGTAACGGGGGGGGGGTGAATTACAGAATTTTAAAGTGCTGCTTTAAATATTAATTTGATTAAAATTGAAGCTATCATGGCACACATTTTCCCATTTAACTTGCCAGAAGTGCTACCAATTATACCAAACCCCCAATTGCCCTGCTGTGATCTGTACCAGTGGTTGGTATTTATTTTCACCACAGTACGAGGCTTAATGGACTGGTAAGCACAAGTACCACAAACAAAGGTATTATTTTGAAGCCAGGTTTGTTTAATTTAGCTTTGACATCACCTGCGTGGAGTCTATGGGATTAGTAAAAAGCAGACTCTAGAAAGTTATATGGGTGAAATATTCCAAGCACTTCCTCTGTGCAATTGCTATCTAGCGTTAATGGAATTGCCAGACCAAACTGTCTCAGGCCTTGACCTATTATCCAGATGTTCTAACTTTTCTCCATATACATCTTGCTCATGGTTGCCTATGTTTGTATTTGTAAGAAAGGAAAAGTAAGTGGACAGAGAAGAACAGATCCTGCAGAACATTTTTTAAAACCACAAACATAGGGAAAACAGCTTCAACTTTATGCTCATCACATGGTGAATGCCATGAGTTTCACCAGTGCTCATTTATTTGAAGTGTCTCCCCCTTCCCTCTTCCTACCTGGTTTGACTCTTTAAGACTGCAACTCCCAGAAATCCTGGCCAGCTCAGCTAGCTATGAAGATTTCTGGGAGTTGCAGTCCAGGATCATCTGGGGACCCACAGGTTGAGAACCAGTGCTTTAAGGCCGTGACCAGAGAGACTCTCCTTCAGGTGCCTCATCCAGTGTTGCAAGGGTGTAGCTACATGAGATGAAGCATTTTCAGTGGTTGCACCCTCTAACATACCTTCTCCAGAAAACCTAGTAGTCTTCTATTCTTCTGTACTATGTTTATTCTTTGCTGTTGGTCTCATTGCACTTTTCTTTTGTGCAGTCCTTAGCCATTGTTTCACTGTGTGCATTTTTGGGGTGGGTGGGATGCAGTCAAACTGAAGTTTTCCATGTACTATGTAAGCCCATTTGTAAGAACATTTGTGGAACCCCTTTTTACATTTTCCAGATGATCAAGTCATACATCAAACCACCTAACTGATTGCACTGGAAGACATCTAATGCAACATACAACTGAGTTAACTGCTCATATTATTTAAGCAGTAGTGTAAACTGACAGGATTCTAGCCACTTTAGAATGAAATTTCTAATTTTAAAAAAATAAATGTATAATTCAAAAACTCAGTTTTATTTAAAATCAATATTTAGAATGTAGAACGCATCATTTATCTTTTCTAATGTTTCATTTACAAATCTCTTCACAATACAATGACAAGGGTGCCTATAATTTAGCACAGCACAGTGATGCCACCTGTGATGGCAGTTGGCGTGACATTGCCATTTAACCAGTCCAAATATGAAAGTCCAGGGTAATGTCACTGCCATGCTTCTTCCTCTATTATCTCCATGGAGATGGAGCCAAAAGAATCTTCAAGCCAACCCTGTCTCCTTCCCAGCCTCTTTGGTCTATTGAAAGAGGTTGGGCTTCAGATTGACTCCCAAGTTTGTTCCAAGTAGCCTGCAGCAGCTCACTTGAGGGTTGGGTCAGAATATACCCCTTCCCTAGCATGGATATACAGTGGACTGTCTTTGTTTTGATTTCCATTGTTTTTGGTCTACTTGTGTCTTGGGAGCACAGGTGGCAATGGAGGGAAAGGGCAGATAATCCCTGGACTGCCACTGTACTCATATTTCAGACTTGGATGGGGAAAGGGAATGACTTTGGGGCTTGGCCAGTCTTGGTACAGAAATTTTGTATCACAGAATTTGGGTTTGGGGATGAGGATGAAAACACCCTTAGCCAGGTATCCCTAGCTAGCTGAAAATCTAGAGCCTTGTTCAGTACTAGAGATGCAACATTTCTGGACATTTTGAAGCCATAGGAAAAAAAGCTATGGAAAAAAACACATATTGGGGGGGTTCACCCCCCCCCAAATTACATCTCTATACAGTACTGCAATCGAAACTCTGCTTATCCAAGTGGATTCAGGTAGCCGGCTCAAGGTTGACTTAGCCTTCCAGCCTCCCAAGCTCAGTAAACTGAGTACCTAATTCATGGAGGGAAGGAGAATGTTTAACCTGATTTAATGTCCAGAGAATGTCTGTGAAGATTCTCAGTCATCCAGATAAGATTATCTGGAAATTGAGTCATGGCAACTGGACTTCTTTTCTTGTGAGATCGAAACATTTCACTACTCATCCAAGTAGCTTTGTCAGTCTGAAGAATGTTGGTGAGAGGCCTCCAATGTATAGTTCAACTTGGTTTCACGCCATCCTGGTCTGAATAGGTTTGTTAGGTGGACAGTGGCCTGAATAGGTTTCCTAAGCAACCCTTCCCATCACCCATTAAGTTTGGGTTGTTAGCCGTGGCCATCCTGGTGGAGTTGCTTCTGATTTGCCTGGGGACTGATGAAAGGGCAGCATGATAAGTGGTAGACAGAATGTGCCTAAGTCCCCCACCTCTGTTGAGAGAAGATTTTCAGTACGCATGAATGGCTTCCTTGAACCTCTCTCTTGGACCTCCTATGTTCTCTGTCTAATATGTGTACATCCTTGTCTTTGAATGAATGTGCTTTGTCCTTCAAATGATTCTGGTTCTGACTTCAGAGCTGTTGCCCCTCCTGTGCTGGGCCATCCTCTTGTTTAGTGGCTGTTTGGTTTCTCCAGTGTAGCGATCTGCATGCACCTCACTGCATTTGATCACATATATTATATTGCTCATCTTGTGTTTTGGTGTTAGGTATTTTGGGTGGATGAGTCTCTGCCTTTGTCTGTTTGTGTGTTTGAAGGAGACGGATATATGATGTTTGCCAAAAATTCTTTAAAGCTTTTCAGACACTGCAGTCATGTAAGGGATGACCAAGTTCTTCTGTCAGCTCTGGTTCTCAGGCTGATTCATTGTTCTTCTGGATTGCGACACTGCTTTGTGCCTGTCTTCCTTCTTATTGGCTTTTTGTGGAGGTAGGGATGCTCTCTGCTTCCCCACCTCAGTCCAGAGAGTGTTATAAGTGTTATGGGACAGTGTATAAGCAGCACACTTTTTGCTTTTTTAACTGAGGTCCTGGTGGCTTAGTCATAGCAAGGAAGATGGGGAAATCTGAGGAGATTTCTGTATCAGCAAAGGACATTCCAGCCCACACATTCCAGAACAGCCATTACTGCCAAACTGAGGGTTAAATAGCTAATAAAATATACCGCCATTTATTTGGTAAATGCATCTGGCCTTTTTTCTCCCAGTGGGTGGGCAATGAAATAGTTTTTGCTTGCTTTATTGCATGCTTGTATGGTTGGCTTATTGCAGTTTTTAAATATTTGTGGTCTGTGTTATTAAAGTTTGATTATGGAGATAATTTAAAAGGCACCCTTATCCCCTGCGAGGAAGGGTGAAGAATATAATAAGCAAAACAAAATAAGACAAAATGAAAAGGTGTAAATGATCCAGATGGTGTTTCACGCCCATAAAAGTGGCAGTTGGGGTTTGGGCAGGGGTTCCCAGTGTGCATCGTGGCACACTGTGGCATTTGTGCTGCCGCATAGCGCCCCAGGGAATTGCCAAACCCAGCTGGCTGTGCAGCAGAATCTTTTATGTTTCTTTGCCAAACTGGGAATGCTGTTGTAGTTTTCTGATTCTGGCTTCTCCATGCATTTTTACCTCCTGCTCTGCCCCATAGCACTCCTTGCTCCTCCTACTCTGCTGTTGTTGACACTGTTTAAGGTATCCCCAGTTTGGAAATGTTTGGGAACCACTGGGTTTGAGGGTTCTCCTGAATTCACCACTGTCATTCAAAGTCCAATTGACTTGGGCAGCAAGGATAATTTATTATGCATTTCAGGTGGGTGTAATCACCTAGCCCAGGGGTGTCCAAACTTTTTTCAAGGAAGGCCAGATTTGGCAAGGTGAAAATGTGAGGGGGCCAACCATTCAGGCAGATTGGGCCCCCAGGCCGGACTTTGAACAAGTCTCTATAACATGCAAGGAGGCAGGGAGGATGCTGCAGCAACAGAGCCGGGGGTGGGTAGGCTGGGCAGGTGGCTGGCGGGATGGACAGAGGCAGGGAAGGCAGGTAAACCGTAAAACTGCAAGTTGACGCCTCCATCCGGTATGAGAGGCCAGCTGGTGGGGATGCGTGACAGGCTGAGCCTGCGGGGAGAAGAGGCCATGGACCACTCAGAATTTGAAAAAGGGCTGCATTTGGCCCCTGGGCCTGACTTTGGGCATGCCTGACCTAGCCATTGTAACCTGTACACTACGGACTTCAGTTCCTTATTTCCGTAAGTAGAACTTCCTGTGCTTGCAACCTATTTCATCTCAACAACAATCTAACCATCTCACTGGGTAAGATTGCTAAAAAACCTACCACATTAATAAATTGGCTCATCTCATATTACTTGTTTGTTTATAACTGAACAGTTACAAGGTACATTGGGGGAATAATGTGATGTAGCAGTGAATAGGAACCATATGCATAATGAAAAATGTTTTTGTACAGGTGTCAAAGTGGATGGCCAGCACTGATGGGTGTCAGCCGTCATTGACAACTATCTTGCCAGCTTATGTGGAGTTTTACTGTGCTCATACAAAAGTACCTGAACGGTGCTGGTAGGCAGCCAAGAAGGTGGCTGAGACAATGCTTTTGCAGATACTTGAAGGCAGTATAACAGAACTTACTGTCTTCCCAAGTTCATTTTCTGTTTATGATAGAGGCTGGGTTCCCATGTTTTAAAAAACTCAAGAAAACTTTCAAATCTAAAATTCAAAGCCATGAAGTAAGTATGTTTGTGACAAAACATATGGACATATAGAGATGCTATTGTACAGTAACCCCCTGCCTATTGCGGGGATTAGGGATCCAACCTGACCCAACCCACGATAATTGAAAATCCGTGATATCGGATGGAGGGTCGGGTCGGGACTGGGGGGCCTGTTTCGAGCCTCTTGTACTTACCCCAGACCTCGCACTTTTCTGAATGGTTCTGCAGTGGGCTTCCCACGCTGTTGGGAAGTCCCCAAAGTGTGACTTTCAGAAAACCGGAAGTGACCTCCGGATTACTAGTAGAAACCAGTTTTGGGGCTTCCGAGGGCCTTTCTGGGCATGTCAGACGACTCAGAAATGCTTTTCTGTGAACTGGGAGTGAACTGGAAGGGTTCTGAGCACCACCTGGGCTCGTGTGGGTAATTTTGTAACTACAGGTTCCAAAACAAAATGCCCACTCCTACAAACAATAATAAAATGCAGTACTTAGCATAGTAATAGGCACAGGTCACATAAACAAATTGTCTCTAAGTCTGGAAGTTGAGTCATGGCAACTTGACTTCTTTTCTTGTGAGATTGAATTGTTTTGCTCTCCAAGCAGCTTCGTCAGTATGAGGAAAATTAGTGGTGACTCCTCCATTTTATAGTTCACCTTGATACCTGAAGGACCGCCTCCTTCCATATGAACCTACCTGGTAATTAAGATCTAGTCAGGGAGACATCCCTTAAGGAGGTGAAAGGATGGCTTGCAGGTATAGGGCTTTTTCGGCAACTGCCCCCAGACTGTGGAATGCCCTCCCAAGTGAGACTCGCCTGGCGCCAACGTTGATAACATTTTGGCGCCAGGTAAAAACCTTCCTGTTCCAGAAGTTTTTAAACTAATGATTGTGGGTCCTGATGGCAAAGCTAGTGTTGTGTTTTTAACGTATCGTGTTTATTGTATTTACATGTTTTTATTGTTCTAACTTTATTGCAATTTTGATGTTTTAATTGTCTATTTTGATTGTGAGCCGCCCAGAGACCTTTGGGTAGTGGGTGGCATACAAGCTAAATAAATAAATAAATAAATAAAAGGCCTAGGGCAGGCATGTCCAAAGTCTGCCCCGGGGGCCAAATGCGGCACGTTTTCAAATTTCGAGTGGCCCACAGCCTCTTCTCCCCACCAGCTCAGCCTGTCATGCATCCCCACCAGCTGGCCTCTCCTCATACTGGATGGAGACATCAGCTTACAGTTTTACAGTTTGCCTGCTCTCCCTGCCTCCATCCATCTCCCCAGCCACCTGCCCAGCCTATCCGCCCCAGCTCCGTTGCTGCAGCATGTGCCCTGCCTCTTTGCATGTCCCAGAGCAGTGATGGCAAACCTTTTAGAGACCGAGTGCCCAAACTGTGATTCAAAACCCACTAGTTTTTCACAAAGTGCCAGTACAGCAATTTAACCTGAACACAGGTGGCTGTATTAAAAGACGCCTGCTTCTTGGGAGGAAAGCAATGGCAAACCTAGGTAGCATCCTAAAGAGCAGAGACATCACATTGCCAACTAAGATCAGGATAGTCAGAGCTATGGTTTTTCCAGTAGTGATGTATGGAAGTGAGAGCCGGACTATAAAGAACGCTGATCACCACAGAATCAATGCTTTTGAGCTATGGTGCTGGAGGAGAGTCTTGAGAGTCCCCTGGACTGCAAGGAGATCAAACCTATCCATCTTGAAAGAAATCAACCCCAAATGTTCACTGGAAGGACAGATTTTGAAGCTGAGGCTCCAGTACTTTGGCCACCTCATGAGGAGAGAGGACTCCTTGGAAAAGTCCCTGATGTTGGGAAAGATTGAAGGCAAAAGGAAAAGAGGACAGCAGAGAATGAGATGGTTGGACGGTGTCATCGATGCAACCAATATGGATTTGACCAAACTCCAGGAGGCAGTGGAAGATAGGAAGGCCTGGCGAGCTCTGGTCCATGGGGTCATGAAGAATCGGACACGACTGAATGACTGAACAACAACAACAACAGGTGGCTGTGAAGGGATGATGTCGGGTGCCCACAGAAAAGGTTCTGAGTCCCACCTTTCGCACCCGTGCCATAGGTTCACCAACACTGTCCTAGAGGCTTGTCCAAAGTCCGGCCCGGGGGCCAAATGTGGCTGAATGGTCGGCCCCCACACATTTTCACCTCACCAAATCTGGCCCTCCTTGCAAAAAGTTTGGACACCCCTGGCCTAGGGTGTGTGAAAGTCCCACCTATGCAACCTTTCCCAACACCCATTAGCTATGGGTCATTAACTACAGCATTGCTGGTGGAGGTGTGAAGTGCTTTTGATTTATTTGGGGACTGATACTGTTTGATAAGTAGCAGGCAGATTGTGTCAGAATCCCCCACCTCTGTTGAGAGAGGGGTTTTCAATACACACATGAATAGCTTCCCTGACCCTTCTCTCAAACCACCTCTCTTCTTGGTCTAATATATGTACATCCTCATATTTGAATGAGTGCCCTTTGTGCTTCAAATGGAGGTACACTGCTGGTGAACTATAAAATGCAGGACTTGCCACTAACTTTCCTCAGACTGACGAAGCTGCTTGGGTGAGTAGCGAAACATTTCAATCTCTCAAGAAAAGAAGTCCAGTTGCCATAACTCAACTTCCAGATAAACTCACATGAGTGACTGTGAATCTTCACAGACATATTGTCTGTAAGTATTTATGTGTTCATAATTATGTGTTTACTCTGCCTACATAGTGCATGCACACTGCTCTGGGCAGCTTACATATGGCAAAAAGCTGGACATTACAATAAAGAACAATATAATATAATATAAAACAAGTTTGTAATCAACATAAAATGTAACATAACAAGACAAAAGAGATAAGATGAGTTGGTGTCACAAAAATGCAGGAACTAGAATGTTTAGATTGAGGCAGGCAAGGAAAGCTATCAGCTGTGGCTAGTCTCAAAAACCTCCCTAAATAATAAGGTGTTTAACCGCCTATGAAAGGATTTAAGGGAGGTAGCTAGACGAAGCTCCACCAGGAGTTGGTTCCAGAAAATGGGGGCCACCATTCAGAAGGCTCTGTTTCATGTGGCACACTTGCAAGCCTCTCTCAGGGTGGCCGCCCAGAACATTTTAGACTTTGAGGCCCTAGTGCAGTGCTGAAGAACCTTCAGCACTCCAGATGTTTTGGATTACAACTCCCAGAATTCCAAACCTGCATTGCCAATGACAAAGGACTGTAGGAGTTGTGGTCCAAAACATCTGGAGTGCCACAGTTTCACCACCACTACTCTAGTGGGATGAGCAGATGATATAGGAATGGTCCTCTCCAACAGGTACTGTGACTTCAAACCATGGACTGCTTTGTATGTCATCGGCAGAACATTGAACCTGATCTAGGAGGCAAAAGTGGGGAGATGACTAAGGGCAAGAGCAATACGATCAAATTTGCCAAAGCCCATCGCCAGTCTGGAAGCAGCATTTTGAACCTGTTGTCATCTCCGGATCAGTTTCAAGGGACATCTCACATAGAGGTTGGGAGATCACCAACCAAATTAAATTTACAAAAAAAAATCCCTCCAGTTGTGATGAGGATTGCAGCTAAACTCAGAGGAAACAGGGATACTGAAGTGAGGTTCTGACAGATGAAGTTGTTTTTCCCCCCCTGTTTATCAAAAAAATTCAGTTCTGAACGTCTTTTCTTATGATATTGAAATGTTTCACTACTCATCCAAGCAGCTTCGTCAGCCTGAGGAAAGTTAGTGGCAAAACCTCAAATTTATAGTTCACCTTGATTTCACATCATCATCCATTTGCAAGGCCACAACTGTTAGAGATCTTACTATTTCTTGGTCAAATTGCCCCTCACAGAGCAAATAATGAGTCACATTAAAGTAAAAAAAAAAACGTTTATTAAACTTTAAATAGAGTCTGTATTGAAGAATGTCCCTATACTTGTTACAGCACCCCCTAAAGCTGAATGGTATGCATGAAGGTAAGACTCTCTATTTCAGCAGCAGCCATGAGAAGATATTAAAACTGTCATTTTCTGGTCTGTTTAATCAACAGACCTTTCAGAAAGGAGGGGCATAAAAGAATGTTAGTATAGACCAGTGATGGCGAACCTATGGCATGGGTGCCAAAGGTGGCACTCGGAGCCCTTTCTGTGGGCATCCGACATCACCACTTCATAGCCACCCGTATACAGGTTAAATTACTGTATTGGCACTTTGCCAAAAAAAAAAAAAAAAAGGTGGGTTTTGAATTGCAGTTTGGGCACTCGGTCTCTAAAAGGTTTGCCATCACTGGTATAGACAGACCAATAGTAAGTCAGATCAGGGTGACTGACATACCGCATTCTGAGACTATTGATCTTCGTACTCTAATGCTAATGACCCATAATTAATGGATGTTGGGAAGGTTTGTATAGGTGAGACTTTCATGCACCCCAGGCCATTGTCCACCTAAGGATCCTATTCAGGCCACTGTCCATCTAATGAGCCTATTCAGACCAGGGTGATGTGAAATCAAGGTGAACTGTAAACTGGATGCCTTGTCATTAACTTTCCTCAGACTGACAAAACTGCTTGGATAAGTAGCAAAATGTTTTGATCTCACAAGAAGTCAAGTTTCCATGATTCAACTTCCAGACCTCTTGTGCACTTTGCCTGCATGCTTTGGAAATGACTACATTTATGTGACCTTGTCTGTTCCCCCCCTGAGTGGCTGAGGCAAAGTTGGGGAATCTCCAGAGATCCTGAGGCCACATAAACCCATGCCTGAATTTTGGATGGCAGGCCTTGCTTCAAACATTTTTTCATACAAAATTAGACTAATGATTGAAAAGGCCCCTTGCTTCCTATAGTAGGATGTTTTGAAAAATATGTAAATGTAGGAATTCAGAGATTCCCCCAAAGCAAGGTAAAATTACTCCCTATTTCCTAGCTGGCACAAGGGAACATTTGGACCCTTAAAAACAACAACCACCAGCTCCTCCCTCTGGCGTAGCAGTGCTGGAATGCCCCAGGATTTCCGGGGAGATAGAATTGTGCCCTTGGGGGCTCATACTAGATATGCACACAAAATGAACAATTTTTTGTTTCTGTTTTCGTTTTTTCGTTTTGTTACGCAACAAAACGACAAACGAATTTTATCTCTAAAATGAAACGAAATGAACAGAAACACCAGAAATTTTGTCATCCGTTTCGTTTTCGTTACGGCAATTCATTGAACTGCTTTGAATGCTAAAAAAATCACAAAAAATTGAAATAAATGGTAACAAAACAGTAACGAAACGAACAAAAATGAAAATGAATTTTTTTGTAAAATTCATGAAAAACGGAACCGAAATGAAATGGACCCCCTAAACGACAAACGACAAACAAAACACCATTTTTTTTATTCCTGCCCATCTCTAGCTCATACAAAACACTGCCAGCATGTGGCCAACTTCCAGGTTCAAGAGTGAAAATTTTTGTCACAAAGTTTCCCTCAAACTTTAACTTCACTTGAGAGAATGGAGACTTGCAAATTGCACTTGGCCTCACTTTTCTATGAATACACTGGGAAATTCCATTCATTTTCCAGGATGGCAAGGCTTAATGCATAAACAGAGATGATTAAAAGATGCGGCATTTTGAGCTGCAGTTTCTTCTCTCTATGCCATCCAGTCATTTTCCAAAGCCAATGTTTCTCCCCCACCCCTTCCCAATTATGAAACATTTATTGCTAATCACCTCAGATGCCACTTAAGATAAGAGAGAGGCAAGAGCCAGACTCGTTAAAGACACGAAGCCATCACTGTTCCACTGCAGGTGAATGTTACTCTACACAAGGCAGGCACAATGAAAAAGGACATAAAACCATTTTCCAAACCACAGTCATGGAAAGCATTTCATGCTGTTTGAGCAATCATATGCTAATCCTAGATTTAATCCTCCAATGCTTCTATAGACACAGAGTAACCTATTTTAGACATGGTTAACCAAACAGAATAATCTCTCTTCTCACCATAAAAGCTTGTAAAATAATGTTCATCATCATTATCACACTTATAATCAAAAGCTACCTCCTTTCATCCTTAGCCCTGTTATAACACCTACCCTCTCTGTCATGGGTTTAGCAGAGAAGAAAGAGAATAATGCTTTTTACCCCTCCCCCCTTTCTTTCTGAGGATTGAACATCACCTGGTGAGCAAGTGGAAATGAGGACATTAAAAACTAGTAGGAATGCCCATCATTATGATCAATGGATTGTGTGTGATGGGAAGGCTTTGAATCGCAAGGATTCTTGATGGTTGTAGAGAGCTTATATGTAACAAATAATAATCATGTGCTGTCAAGTCAGTTCTAACTCATGCTGGCCACTTTTACAGGGTTTTCAAGGTGGACACTACTCAGTATTGATTTACCATTCCCTTCTTCCGGGGACACCTGGTACAGTGCAGTTCCCCAAGGATTACATAACCTGGCTTTTCCCCCACTACGCTCACCTCTGACTCCATAGCTGGATACCTAAGCCACTAAGTTATCCAGCCAGCCCAACCAGTAATGAGCTAGTCCTTCCCCCTCTAATACTTCCCTTGGCCTATACTGTTTAACAGTGGAGGAGAAAACTGAGAAGGTGGTGCTGAAGGATTCTTGTTTGACACCCTGGCCACTGGCCTGCAAAGTCCCTATAGTTTTGTCTTGTCACCTATGCTATTTAACATCTGCATGAAACTGCTGGGTGAAACTGCCCAGTGCTTTGGGGTTCAGTGTCATTCATATGTGGGATGAAATCCAACTCTCTTCTCTCCTTGCCATGTAAATCTGAGGAAGCTCTTTCAGCTCTTGCTCAGTGTCCCACAGCATTAATGGACTGGAGGAGGGTGAATAAACTGAAACTTAATTCAGATAACACAGAGGTGCTCCTAGTCAGGTGAAAAGCAGACCAAGGGACACCATTCAGCACAGGATGCATCCAGTACTGAATGAGGTTATACTCCCTTGAAAACATGAGTTTGTAATTTGGAGGTGCTCCTGGATTTGTCTCTGAGTCAGGAAACATGGCATCTCCTCATTACAGCAGCTCTGGTGGCTGCTAATCAATTTCTGGGCAGAATTCAAAGAGTTTGTTCTAATCTATAAAACCATAAACAGCTTATGCCCAAGGTATCCCAAGGATTGTATTGCCCTTTATGGGCCTTCTTGAGTATTAAGAACATCAGGAGGGGCCTTTCTCTCCATCCCACCACCTTCAAAAGGGTATTTGGTGGGTTCATGGGAAAGGACCTTTTGTGTTGCTGTTCCCAGGCCTTGGAATTTCCTCCCACAGGAGGCCAGGATGGCTGAATCATTGTGGTCTTCTGGAAACAGGTGAAGACATTTCTCTTCGGGAAAGCTTTCCATGAGTGATTGGCTGCTGGAGTGCATTTTTTTAAATGGATAGCTGTACCTTACTGCTTTGAATGTGTTTTGGGGTTGCTTATAGCTTTTAGTATGGTATTTGTTTGATCCTTTTTTGTATTTGCATACTCTCTGTTGTTAGCTTTAAATATTGCCTTTTAAAGATATAGGCTGTCTTTGGTCCTTTTTAAGGAGAAAGGAGGGTTGATAGCCCTGATTTTATGTGTGAAGTGCAGAGGGAATTGGGCTAGAGATGGAGAGAAATAGAAAAAAATGTGAAATTTTGAAATTTGTAATTCATCAATGCTGGTGAATCATGAATCATCAAAAAAGTACAAGCTAATGAACTGATTTGTTGGTTCATCTCCCATTTATTTATTTATTTATTTATTTATTTATTTATTTATTTATTTATTTATTTATTGTATACCGCCCACCTGGCAGCGAGGTCACTTTTAGAAGATCCTATAAAATGTGCCCCCTTTCACCTAGAGACACCAAAATTTTAGAGATGTTTTGATGAAGTTCAGATTAAGCACATTCATACCGCTCCACAGCTGAGGCATCTTTGGAGGGTGGTGCGGCTTTGCCCTCTTCCCTGGAGGAGCATGAGACTCCTTCAAAATCCTGTTTGGAGCAGGAAGAAGGAGACTTGGCTTCATTCAAGGCTTGCATAGTTAGGGATGATCAGGCCTCCTCACAGTCCCGACTTTCATTTTCAGGCCATGCGGTGGTGGTGGGACACTGCAGCGGGGTTGTTGGGCCCTGGTGGAGGGGAGGGGAGGATGGATTGCCTCCTGTTTTGAGGGTGCTTGGGTTGGGAGTGGGCTAAGGCAGGCCGGAGCAGTGTGTGCAGTGGGACGTGGGGCACAGTTGACTCGCCCTGCACTTATACCATGCAGGATGGGGGAAGGGCCTGGGAGAACTGTGGAGCCATTGGGACAGGAGTATATGGGCAGCCCCCAGGTGGACAGAGCCCAGTTCACAAGCAGGTTGGCCAGTCTGTGGGAAGCAGGGGATTGCCACGACGATGACGACGACGACAACAACAACAACACATTGATATTGATAATTGGCTGATAAGTCTGCACCACCCTCGCTGAGATGGAGCCGAAGAAAGGGCAGGGTAAGAGTAAGGGCAAGCAGCCTGCCAAGAAATGGCTGCCCCAAATGGCTGCCCCTTCTCATCCTCTTTAGATGAGAAGGACTGGGCAGTGTGGGAACAACTGAAAGACAGGACTGAGGTGTTGGAGAGGGACAGGCTTGGGGAAACTGGGGCATCTTCTGCCGTAAAACTGACTAGGGTACTGACCAGGGAAGTAAATGCTAACAAAAATCTAAATTAAGAGCTCTTGAGGGGAACAACTCTCCTGTTTGAGGCACAGAGATACAACTGGTGCAAGCTGAGCCTCGGAAAGCCAGAGGGCAAGCTAGGGTAGCACAGTGCACAGAGACAAAATGGCACAGACCATTTTGATAGAGGATGCAGAGGATGGAAGGCCAGACCAGCCTGGCCATGGCAGATGGTGAGCAGTGCTGCTCACAGCAAATCTCTGGTTCCAGGTGTGTTTGTGGTTGCACTGGGCACCAGTGGTATGAACCTGACCTGGCCCTGGGCCACTCGGGCTTGGTCATCTTTGCAGCTGACTCCTACATATAGCAACATGGGCAGCACACCTCAGCCCAACACCTTTGTAGCCCCTGCACAGGATGGTGCAGAGTGGCCTCTCTCATTTACACACATAACATACCTCCACTTCTGGCATGCTGTTCAGGAATTGGGCTATGCCTTGCTCTTTGGTGCCTGCCACTGGTTACAACATGATGCTGCTTCAGGCCATATCCTATGGTGATTATGGGATGCCTTTAGGGAGTCATCTCACTCCTGCCATGAAAGAGAAGATTTGGAGGGGTGAATATGTGGATCTCTTTACACTGTCAAATACGGAACTTGACACTAAGGAAACTGAAAAGGAGGACGCTAAAGACAAAGAACATAGGATGAGGAGGAAATCAGAATGTTGATGGGCCAATTGGCTACCTGCCTGTTTGATATATATAGTGGTTATTGTAAAGGCGAAACCATGGACAGCCCTGTCTCTCATTCTATATCAGGATCTGATGTACAGAGCTTACATGGACTGCCTCGGTCACACATGGTTGCTGTATGATGAGAATTTCAGAAAGAGGGCAGCAGTTCACCCTAACTTGTTATGGGAGGAACCACTGCTGGGACTATAGTTACAGCTTGTGATGCCAACACGCCTGGCAATGAGGGGTTGATACGAAGTGGCCACTTGATCAGCTGTCCCACCCAGCAAGTGCCTCTCTACATGATAGCAGGTCAGGGGGTTCTACACCACCTGCTTTGCTGGGATTTCAACACCCAGGCAGGCTGTACCTGGCAGACTAGTAGGTATAGACATGAGTGCTCCAACTGTGGCAGAGCCTCCTCCAGTGCCAACTGTTTCAGAATCTAGGGGCAGATGGGGGCAGCTAAGGATGTTGGGAATAAAAAACACCCCACATCCCACCAGCACCTGCAAAAGGGTCCTGGCCCCTCAAATGTTGAGGCGATCGCCAATTGTCTTATGGCCTATCTGGTTGGGGAAGCTGCACGTTTCTTGTTAGACAGTTTTAGGTTCGGATTTAGAATCTCGGTTGTGGGGGAATGACTCCAATTTAGGGCAAGCTCCCTGTGAGGGAAGAAAGATATAGTGAGGCAAAAAACTGCCAAAGAGGTGAAGGAAGAAAGGGTGTTGGAGCCTTTTCATAAGTGCCCAATTCCATGTTTAAGAGTATCCACCATTGGGCCTAGTCCCCCCCGCCCCAAAGGGCTCTGGTGAGTTCAGGCTCATTCACCACCTATTCTTTCTGAATGAGTCTTTAATGAATGATAGAATCCCTGCAGAACTGTGTTTGGTCAGATACACATCCTTTGATGAGGCAGTAGAAATTGTCAGGGCCTGTGGTGTGGGTGCAGAATTGGCGAAATGTGACATAGCCTTTCACCTGCTCCACATACACCTTGACAACTTTGAAATTTTGGGTTTCAAGTTTGAGGGACAGTATTTACATGTCAGGGCTGATCAGTGTCATGCACAGCTTTTGAACATTTCAGTACATTCATTGACTGGAAGCTCAGGCGTACAGTGGGACTAGTTAGCTCCCTCCACTATCTGGATGATTTTTTATTTTCCAGGAGGGCAGGCTCTGGGCAATGAGCCTTCTTGCTTGAGATGTTCCAGTCTTTAGCATGGGAGTTGGGCCTTCAATTGTCTGAAGAAAAGACTGAGGACCCAGCAATGGCATTGATCTTCCTTCGGATAGAAGTAGGGCCTTTTCACATGACCCCTAAAATCCACAGCAAATGGCTCCCAGATCTGGAGCTTAAAATTGTTTCCCCACCAGCTCCAGAGTTTACAAAAAATTAAGTGCGACCACGCCCACCTAAGCACGTTCCAGCACACTTTTCAAGTACCTGCTCTCCGGGGGTGAAAAAATCCTGATGTGGATGTAACGTAGTGAGTGCCGGGCTCTCCTTGCTTCTGTTTGTTGTTGTTTTGCCCCCCACCCCTTTAAGAGATACTAAGAGACTGGAATGCTGCCGGGAGCAGAGCAAGACAGCAGAACGGAGGTGAGCCGGCATTCTTTTCTTCCTTTTGTTTCTCCCTCCCCTCACACAGACAGCAGCCAGGAGTGCGGAGGGGGTGGGAACACAGGAACAGCGACAAACCCTCAAGATCTCTGGTCCGAATTTAAGTGGCCAGCGGATCTTAGGGGTCGTGTGAAAAGGGTCTTAGACATCGAGCAGCAAGTGTGCCACTTGCCAACAGCCAAACTGCAGGACCTAAGGCAGTGAGTGCAACTCATGGCTGAGCGGAAAAAAATTTAGGCTCAGAGAACTGCAGGAATTAGTAGGGCACATTTACTTTGCATGCAGATGGTCATCCTAGGCAAGGCTTTTCTGCAGCAACTTTGCTCAGCTATGCGGGAACTTAGCAAACTGCATCACCAGACCAGAGTAACGTCAGGTATGCAGTGAGTGTTTGAGCAGTTGGCTCCAGTTTTTAGAAGGATTTAATGGGGTTTCTTTTTTGGCGGGCATATATTCACCTCAGATCGAACTTCCAAGTCCAGATGGATGCAGATGGGTCATCAGGCTTTGGGATATACTTTAGAGGACAATGGTGCACAGGCACTTGGCCTGATGAATAGAAGCAGTGGTGGGAGGATAAACCAGGGACCTATCCTTCGTGGAATTCTTCCGCATTGTGGCTGCCTTGTGGATGTGGTCTGAGATGTGGGCCAATTCTGTGATGTAGTTTTGGTTCTGTGATGTAGTTTTATGTGCACTCTTTTCTTGTTCAGTTTCAGGACCAGTAAATCACATGAGATGGTTGCAGATACATCTGTTTGGGCAAAGTTACATCTATTGGGCCGTGCGTCACGCTGCCTCCTCATCATACGGGCAGAACCTGGACCTTGGAGCTGATGCTGCTGTAATCCTGCAGAACAAGAGAGGCATGTGTTGGTACAAGTACTTGGGTGCAGCTCGGCTGGCAATATCACTGGGATATCACTGGATATGTTGGTTGTGAATCTTGGTGGCAACGGCATTGCAAAAATTAGTGGGAAAGAGCTTGTCCATGATTCTGCAGCATTTTGTGCTCAATTTCCAAATATGAAAATAGTTCGGTTTACAATTGTTTTGCAGTTGGTTTGGCAGACCAATTGTAAGAGAAGAAAATTGCAATATTTTGGACACATAAAATGCACTAAGAAATACCATCTGCTGCAAGTTACCATTCAAGGAAAAATAGATAGGAATCGTGGCCCAAGGCATAGAGGAAGATTCTGGCTTAAGAACTTAAGCCAATGGTCCGCAGTGAGCACAGTTGCTCTGTTTAGAATAGTCTTAGATAGAAACCAGTACAGGTTACTGATTGCCAATGTTCTACGAGGATGTGGCATACAAAGAAGAAGAAGCTTCATGCCTGTGTGTGTTGCCTTACCAGCCCGGAGTAACGACGTGAGATACAGGATGTGGGTTAAAACATGGGGCACACTTTATTTACTGATTAATTAAACTTCAACATATAGATAAAGGGGGAGCCTACTTATTTATATTTATTTATTTATTTGATTATACTGCACCATCTGACCAATGGTCACTCTGACTAATACACTGCCCCAGGCCCAGATCTTCCACATGTTTTTTTAAATAATACTCTGGTACGCCCACAATGGCAACAACCAGAGACTCCTGGCTCTAGGCTATTGCTGTCACATGGGGCATTGCCTTCTTGCCCCTCCCAGTCCCAAGTCCTCCCATATTGGGTGCTGCTTGTAGTCACCCATGAACAGTGCTTTCCACCACTACCCAACAGCATCACCAAACTTGAAGCATAAAAAACCCACCCCATACCCTTGTAGCTATTAAAATATTTAAGAATGGGATGGGTGAAAACACACCTGCTCTCTTCCTGACCACTTTGGGTGCAGATCAAAAATTCCCATCCACCCCCAAAGAGACCAGAAATCTTATTCTTAAAATAAGGGTGGGCAGGTGGGATGATGATGGAAAGAAGAAGCTGAAGGTCTAGGTGAGCCAGCTTATAAAGGCTGTGCTTGCCTGGCTTTTCAGAGCCACCAACCCCAGCATCTTGTATGGTTCCAGGTTGCAATTGTGACTGCGGAAGTAATGTTACATGAATGTTCCTAAGTGCAGTGGGAGTAAAAACATGAAGCTTTCCACCCATGGACAAACATCTTGGTCGCAGTATGGCTTGAGAGCCCCTGTTCTTCTCATTGCAACAATTTTCATTATTACTATGCAAGTATAAATTAGTGGACAAGCTGACTGTCCATGTCTTCTACAACTTGCTGTGGGACCCAGCAGGAGGAGTATAGAGGAAGACATATTTCATATATAAAAAGACTGTCCTTTTAAAGGAAAGACATTGAAAAATTCAAAGAGGAAGCTAGAAGTTTCTCCATCTGCTATAATGTGATAAGTGTTGATGATGAACAGTTGTTGTATTCTCTTTCCTTATGATACTTGATCCAACCCACCCCACCCCAACCAGGATTGTCTTTTCAAAGCAATGCCTGGGGTGTGAGACACATGGGCACCAAGCTACAGAACAGAACTGGGCAGCAGTTGATCCATTCGACCCTCAGCTGTTGTTGAAAGACAGCTCCCATTGTATTAGTCAGGTTGAGTTAGGCTAAAAGGAATGGGAGTTCAATGACATCTGAAGGACTACGGGTTTGTTATCTCTGCTGTAGAATATCTCTGGAAGTATATGAGCCTGCAAAGGAGAGGAAAATTTGGAGCTGGCATTTTTGGTGGCAACCCTCCATGTATAAAATCCCTCTACCCAAGCATCAGGGAGTGTAGACATGCCCAGACACTGTTTTAGACAGACGAGTGAAGGCAGATGGCCAGATCCGCAATCTGTTAGATCGTGTGGGCATGGTTTACACCTCATTGAATGATGCAAAGGAACTATAATTAAATGTATCACGCAAACTTGGAGGCTGAACAAAGGTGCAGCTTTCATAGTCTGTGACAGAAGGAGACTCAGACATGCTCTCTGGCTTTGGAGCATGGCCTGATTGATCAGTTAAAGCGTTGCCAAAAGAGTTCAGACTTCCACATGTGCTTGTCTCATGGAAGCTCTTTGGGTTACTATCCTGTAAAGAATCTAGCATCTCTTTGTATTTCTTTCTACAGCTCATCCCCCATCAAGGCTTAGCATGTTATCACTCCATGGGACAAATTAAAGGACACATCTGGTAGCATCTTGTCCAAAATAGCAAGGAGACAGGATACTTTTAAATACATTGCTGTGGAATAACAAATCCAGCTCAAAGAGTAAGGGTCATAAAGTATATGACATCCCAGTAAGTCCAAAATTATATACCATAAGGGTTATAAATGACGTGGCAATAAAGAAAGGCAGAAGGGGGAAATGGCAAGATGTCAGTTTAACAGCAGCCGTATATAGTGTGGTTTAAAGAGAAGAAAGAAGCACGACCCTTTCCACATGTGTGAATGTCTAGCAGTTCTTCCTCTGAGCATTTGGATGATCGTAGTGAAGGTTTGTCTAGCGCTTTAAATGCTATATTTATAAGTCTGAAAGCACATCGGTGATAACAGATCTGTCTTTGGAAAAGATCAAATGCCTTCCTCATCCAAGAGTGGAGGGTGAGGGTGAGGGTGGCGGCTTGAATGTTTTTCTGCCTTGAGCCGGGTGTTGTTTTCATTTTAGCTGCACCGATTCCATCATCATCCATTTGCAGTGATGGTTTATAGGAAAGATCTGTCAGAGAAAGCAATTTTCTGAAGCAAGTTTCTAAAGTTTTATGGATGTAGTTGCTAAGGAAGGGTGCGGCAATTCAAGAGACAAAGGAAGGAAGCAAAACTACTCACAGGGGGACACTTGGCCCAGAATTTCACACCATTCCTGATTCCCTACCTATAGTTTCTCTATCTACCCATCTATTATTACTTGTCCTAAAATTGCTTACCTCAAATTTTCCCCAACAGTGGGAATCCTCAAAGCCAAATTAATGAAAGAAGTAACAGCTAGGTTTTATCTCATTTTGTTAATCTCCGCTGAAGCAATCGGTCAAGTTAATCATGCCCAGTGTAAGGCCCATAGATATTGGTCTACATTCATAACTAAATCTGGTTCCAACATATTATAACAAAGAGCAACAGGTTATTTTTGTTGATGATGTCATTGTAAAAGGGGGCTGCTGTCAACAAAATAGCAGATAAATAACATACTTACTTATCTATCAACAGTATCAAAAAGTTGTGAGAGAGGAACCATGGGTGGGACAAAAATGAAGGAGGCCGTTTTAGGTTTCCGCAGGGAATTCTAAGTGTAGGTGGCTTCCACAGGAAAAGCCTTCTCTTATGTATAAAAATCAGGAACCATACCTGTGATGGCAATAACGCATGCAAAGGGTGCCTTGGCTCATCTCAATTCTTTAACAGATTCATGGCATTAGCAGCAGAGTTTTTCAAGAGTTTTCCACAATGGATTCCATCATTCTTTAGCAGTACAGGATAATGCAGTACAACAAAATCTATAGTGGTTGCCCAATTTCTTTCTAAGCTATCTTTCTAAGCTCTCTCTAAGCCCTACATATTTAGAGTCTTTGTAACTGCAAGGGACGTGTCCATATACTGTATCTCATCTACCTCTGCAATCTAAGAGGAGACCTTCATAAATGTTCTGTCTTTATCTGTTAACATGGCTGTTGTTGGAACTTGGTCTGCCCTTGTGCACAGCACAATTCCTTTAGAAGGAGGGCTGTAGCTCAATGATATAGCACATGTTTTGCATTCATTGAGCCCCATGTTAAATTGTTGGCACCTCCAGGTACACTTGGATAAACTCCTGTTTGAAATCCTAGAGAGCCACTGGCCACCAGCATGGACAATAGTGGGCTAAATAGACCAAGAGTCAGACTCAGTATAGAGCAGCTTCCCAGGGGCAGATACTACATTCTAAATTATAGCATTGCTCTTTCTGTGCAAACTTCCCAGAAATACCTGGCTAGCCATAAACTAGAAGAGAAATGGGATTTGAAAGCCATTAGGAATGAGGTAGCAAAGCAAATCTTATGGTCTTCTGTGAAAGCAGAGTGGCATGACTTGTGAGAGTTGTTTTCCCACCCTAAGTTTTGAGACTTGGATTAGGGCCAGCCCTACTCTTAGGCCCAATGAAGCCTTTAGCTTGGTCAGTTGACTTGGATCATGAGCAGCAATGTTAATTAGAGATGGGCATGAAATGAACTTTTAGTTCGTTTTGCTATTCGTTATTCATTTTGTTACATAATGAAACAAATAACAAATCTAGGGGTAAATTTAAAATGAAACAAAACAAAAGTTGGTTCAGTTCAGTAAGTTTCAGCTGCAGGGGAAACTGTATAGAGGGAGCCCTGTTCTCGCTTCTGTGTGCAGAGGTAGGAACAGGGCTCTTTCTAAAGGGATCTTCCCTGTGGGCAAACTCATAAGTAGAGCAGCAGTATCTATCTATCTATCTATCTATCTATCTATCTATCTATCTATCTATCTATCTATCTATCTATCTATCTATCTATCTATCTATCTATCTAAAAAAATCAGAAAAAAAATTAAGTAGAGCAGACCACATCTGAAATGTGTAAAGCAGTGGTTAAAACACCAATGATTTTTCTGCTCATAAGTTGAATTGCTTGTAAGTAGAGCTGCTCACAAGTAGAGGTACCACTGAAGTTTGAAACTATTGCCCCACGTCCTAGTCCCTGAAGCCATGGAAAACAAATCAAGCCCATCTTCAATGTCACATCCTTTCAAATATTTAAGCATAGCAATCATATCCCCTCTCAGCCATCTTTTTGTAAGGCTAAACATTCCCAGCTGCCTAAGGATCCTGGGAGGATATATGTTTTAACTTATTATATTAGTGATTTGTGTTCTGTTGTTTTGTGATACTTGTTGTTAGCCACTTAGAGTCTTCTGTTGGAGATAAGTGGGATACAAATATAACAATAAATAAATAAATAAATAAATAAATAAATAAGCCGCTCCTCTTTAAACATTTCTTCCAGACCTTCAACCATCATAAACCTTCCTTTTTAAAACGACCACATAGAACTTCATTGTCAGGGGTTTGTTCTCCTCATCATGCATATGTACATAGGGGATACTCAGAAGTGGTCCACCATTCCCTTCTTCTGGGGCCACTAGGACTTTGCTACACAAGGTGGTTCCACTTAACAGGAGGCACAGTGGGGAATTGAACTCCCAAACTCTGGCTCCACAGCCAGATATTTATGCCACTGAGCTATACAGTCAGCACTCCTTAATCCCTTTCTATATTTCAAGCACCATCCTGCTGGCTAATTTATAACAGAAGGCAAAAATCATGTAAACATTTGCTTCAACAGGCATCCCCATTGCTTGGCCACACTCAAAACCATGCAAAAAGAGACATTTGAGGTTCAGCCTGCCAGAACAGCTGGGGGAGGAATATTTAAATATTACCATTTCACTTCAAGTTTAGCTTGGATGTTTCCTCTCTTCGATTATGTTTTGCCAGCAGCAGAGCAGGTGTGAATGATAAAATAATGTAATTTTGGTGGGCAGCAGTTACCCTAGAATGGAGAAGGCTATAAATATTACATGATGGAGAATGAATGGCTGGACCAAAATGAAAGAACTGGGTGTACATTTGGGGAATACAATTGGCTCTTCAGGGTGGATGGGTTGCACCCTCTCACCTTGATAGTAAATTCAGCACCTGTTGAGCAAAGTCTTCATTATTACTGCAGTTTGGCATTGCACTAAGGTAGCTTTGGCAGAGTAACATCAGACCAGTTTTACAGGTAAGGTCATGGATAGTTTACTGTTTAGTAGACAGTTGGCTGGAAGGCATATGGCAGGAAACGGGACTGCCAAGTTTTAAGTCAACTGATTCTTTAGCTTGAGGAAGCTGTCTGGATAGCTTGATGGTTTAAGTATCTGGCTGCAGAACCAAAAGTTGGTAGTTGAATTCCTCACTGTGCCTCCAGCGAATAGTTATTCTCATACCATCCAATTTGTTTCATGCAAGAAAGTGTGTGTGTGTGTGTGTGTGTGTGTGTGTGTGTGTGTGTGTGTGTGTGTGTGTGTGTGTGTGTGTGTGTGTGGGTGTGTGTGTGTGTGTGAGAGAGTGGGTACAGCCAGATACCTAAATCACCAAGCTTATCCAGACAGCTTCCTCGAGCTAAAGAATCAGTTATACTGTTCTATGCATTAGATCATTAGATCATTGTTAGTGTGGGGTGGTAAAAGGTGAAAACATGCACATGGATCATAATATTCTTCAGTATCAAGTAGAGGTGGCCATGAAACAGAAAACCCATGATTCGGGTTCGTCTGTTTCGGGCCCACCCTTGGTTCAGTTCGGTTCAGGTTCGTACGATTTTTTTTAAAAAAAAACCTATACGAACCCGAACCAAGCCAAACCAGTTTGGGTCCGACTTACTGGGTGGCAGCAGTAAGTCATTTTAGAGTGCCAACCCAGCCACCCCTGGGGCTGGGTGAGCACTCCTTGTTTTTATTTGTTACTTTTTTAAAAAGCACCGACCGCACGGCCCCTGGGGCCAGGTCGGTGCTGACTCTATTTTTTAAATTTATTTTTTTGGTTTACAGCACTGACCGCATGGCTCCTGGGGCCAGGTTGGCACTGGTTTTTCTTTCTTTTCTTTTTAAAGCACCGACTGCGTGGCTTGTGAGACCGGGACGGCACTGGTTCTATTTTTTTAATTTTTAAAATAATTTTAGAGTGCTTACCCAGCCACCCCTGGGGGCGGATTGTTTTTTTTTTTTAAATTATTGTTAAAGCACCCACCGTGCAGCCCCCCAGGTCAGTGCTGGCTCTATTTTTAAAATTATTTTTTTGGTTTACAGCACCGACCGCACAGCTCCTGAGGCCAGGTCAGCACTGGTTTTTTGTTTGTTTGTCTGTTTGTTTTTAAAATGCCAACCGTGCGGCCCCAAGGGCCGGGTTGGCACTGGTTTTATTTTTATTATTTATTATTTATTAAGTTTTGTTGTTTTAAAAGTCCCCAGTGCCTCATTTGTTTGTTTGTTTTTCTTCAACTGCTGACCATGCCGCCCCAGGGGCTGGGTCCACACTGGTTTATTTTTTTTTTATTAATTTAAGAGCACCAAACTGGCCACCCTTGGGGCCGAGTTGGCTCTCCTTGTTTTTTAAGCGCTGACTGCGTGGCCCCTGAAGCTCTCTTTTAATTTTTTTTATTTAATTTTAATTTTAATTTTAATTTTTTGTTGTTTTAAAAGTCCCCAGCTGGCCCTTTTTTGAGGCGCTGGCTTCGGGCCAACACCTCTACAGGCCTACCTTCCCCGCCAGGACCAGGAGGACTGTGGTGGCTGCCGGCGAAGACAAGGTAGGAGGGGGTAATGAAAAACAAAGCAAACAAAATGGAAATTTCCATTTCGTTTTGTTTCATTTTTCTTTGATGGGTTGGTTCGTTATTCGTTTCATTAGCTAACTAAATGAATAACGAATAACAAACAAATTAAATGTTTGATTACTATGAACACTGTATCTAAAGATTGAGGCAATAGGAAAACTTGAGGGTAGTCAGAGATGACAGCCTTGCTCCCATGGAGCTGGGAGAGACAAAATGAATACAAGCTATCTTTAATCCATTTGCCCATCTATCTCATTTCTATCTTCTATACAATTGTTCAGAGTTCTTTTCTAAATCTACTCAGAATCTCTCAATCTAAATGGACAAAAGTAGTATGAACAAAAAAAATTATATATGTACACATTATATGTACACAGCTCTGGATTCTTTGCATGTATGTCACATAATAAGCACTGTACTGTCAATCAGCTGAACAATCACATTTATGGTTATAAAGCAAAGGCAAGGGCCTGTCTTTGGTTTGGACTTGTTTTTTGAGTTTAAGCATGAATGTGAAATGTAGGATGAAGTTAAATAAGCGGCATTTAAGCTAGGAAATCAGGAGTATCTTTGCAAAATTTCTTGTTTTTGTAGCCGCTGTGGGGCTCTATATAAGCAGAACACTTTTCTTTTTGTTTCTGTTTTCAGCTCTTACCATCCTGGAGATTTACAAGGTAAATAAACAAAAGCATGTTAGTACTTTAATGTTCTATAATTTTTTGTAGACTAACCAGAAGAAAACAACCCATTCTTCCTCTCATGGCAGAAAAAAAATCCTTCCAGAAAAAACTACCTGTCCTACCAGTTCATTCCCAGTGGGATGTCTGAGGGTGCTGATTCTGAGAGAGGACCAAAAGGAGGGGACTAGGAGTCAGGTCTTTTCTGAGGCCACACCTAGACTCTGGAGCCAGTTGCCTCTGGACCTCTGCCTGGGCTCCTCACTGATGACCATTTAAAAAGCCCTAAAACCGGGATGTCCAGCCAGGCATTTCCATAATCAGAAACCTGCTGAAGATTTTGACCACCGTGTCAACTTTGCCGCTTTTTAAAATATTTAATGTTTAAGGTGCTACTTGCAATTTTATAATTGTTGAATAATTATTTTATTTTATGTTATCTCTTTACTGATTTTCTTTTCTTTTGGTAGCAGTATCTGTAAGTTGGCAAAGCTGCTTGGATGAGTAGTGAAATGTTTCGATCTCACAAGAAGAGAAGTCGAGTTGCTATTATTCAACTTCCAGATAAACTCACCTCGATGACTGAGAATCTTCACAGTTTTTTGTAGCATTGTTTTTATTGTTGATTAGGTTGATTATCTTGTGAACCACCAAGAGTAGACTCAGACTAGATGGGCAGTAAGCAGATCAAAGAAATGAATAAAAAAATGAATACCAAAAATGCCCAGACCTAAAAATGTTTTTGAATTGTTCTGGTGGCAGCAGCAACTGGATGCAAGAGGTCTGTGTGCTGGCCTGTGTCAAAGCCTCTCTGTTCTCTCCTCCCACACCACCATTTCACTCCTCTTGCTTTAAGTCAAAGTCAGAAGGAATCAAAAGTATAGAACTACAGAGGTGCCTCTTAAGACAAAAAACTCATAGGAAGAAAAAACATTCCAGGAATAGGAATGCTTTGCATGATACAAAATTACTGATGGGATGCTTTGCAAGACAAAAAACCATTCTGCATGAACCCAGGGAAAAAATCCAGTTATTTTTGTCTTTATTCTAGCCTCTGGAATGGCTTAATCTGTTTCCAATTAATTCCTTTAAGAAACCACATTTCATACAACATTTTCATAAAACGAAGTGACTCATAGTGCCCACAACAAATTATTCCATTTTCAATGTATACCTATGGGAAACCATGTTTTGTAAGACAAAATTTTCCCATAAAATGAATCAAATTTGTTTTAAGTGGTACCACTGCATATGTTTTCTTAAAAAACATTAAAGATTGCCAGCATCGAGAAAAAAGCTTAATTGGGAAAACTCACTCTTCTTGGAAAGCCTAAAAGCTGCCAATCTTGTCTATTTCTCGGGTCAATTTATCTGGGCCACTCAGGGTGTGTCTTCCATCATCAAACCAGCCATGGCTAAGAGTTTCATTGCCCTGTGTGCATGTGCGTGCATGTGTGCACACCCATATGTTGTGCATGTGTGTGTATGTGTGTTGGGCTTCAGGGAAACCTTTCAGTCCAATTTGTTTTTCCCCTACTTTTAAGAGTGATATAGCACCATCCCACTTTAAAAGAAATAAAACAAATATTTAAAATAACATCACATGAGCAGCATTGACTGGTTGTCAGAGGTAGCCAGGACAATGGTTGGTGTGTGCAGGACAAAGCGTCAAATACAACAGCTCAGAAAGGCCATGTAGCCCCTCGGATATATAACATAGTTTTTAAATGGCTTAAAAGATTTCCCAATAGAATTCGCACATCAACTCAAAAACCATGCAGTAGTTTCAAATGACTTCAAAACCCCCAATCCATCTCCTAATTCATTTTCAAAGTCTATCTGAACCCTGAGATTACTTGCATCAAATTCAAAGGAACTTTGTTCAGAGCAAACAAGCAGGCTTATTTTTTGACAAGTGAGATAAAAATGGGCTTTTTGTTTTGGCTTTTATTTGTCTTTGTCATTTTGCACTCTCCAAAAATCTCTCAGTGAAAAAAAAAGATTACAGTATACATGAGCATTTTGGGGGGTGGGGGGAAGATTGCTATATGCATGAGCATTTTTGATGCTGCTAGCAATTAATAAGCAAAAGAAGGCAGCAGATGACACAAAGCCCATTTCAATGTTCTTTACAAACAGCTACATAATTCTTCCATTAAGCAGAAAATGACATTTTGAAACAGGGTGGAGCTTGTACATGGACCAAAAACGAATTCTTTGGTGTTTTGTTCCTTCCCCACTTTTTATCATCTACTATAATCACATTTTCATTTATTGTGCTTTTATGTGAATATTGCTAAGGCCAATTCATTGTCCTCCCCCAACAAACATATGAGAGTTAGTCATGATGCCAGCTGCAGACATAAGACCAACTGAGAAATGAGTGGTAGGTGTAGTGTTTTCACTGCCTGCCTGCATTTCAGCTCCAAAGGTGATCCTGATTGGCAGATGCTTAGGGTCACTAAGCCATTTTTCTAACAATATTTAACAGATGCTAAGGAGCCCTTTATTAATCTGCATATAAAATCTATTTCATCCTGAGGCTATTTACAAAATGAAGCGAGAACATTATAAATGATTCCTGTTGACACACACACACACACACACACACACACACACACACACACACACACACACACACACACAGAGAGAGAGAGAGAGAGAGAGAGAGAGAGAGAGAGAGAGAGAGAGAGAGAGAGAGAGAGAGAGAGAGAGAGAGAGAGAGAGAGAGAATTTGTGTTTTTCATTCTTCTACATGACCCCTATTTGTGCACATGTAAATGCCACTTTCTTTTCTGGGGGTATCTGATGATGAAAGCAACAGAATTGCTTCTCCATATAAAGGAACGGGAAACTTCTTTTTGATATCAATTGTATTATATGATCCAGACATTGACAATGGAAGCATATATTTAAAGAGGAGTCATGTGATGTCATTTCAGACACTTGATTTTTATGTGCTGTTCCTTCTAATGACAGCTTTGGTTGTCATGAGAAGGAACAGCACATAAGTATCTGGTTGAGAGAGGAGGAGGAGGAGGAGGGAGGAGGAGGAGGAGGGAGGAGGAGGAGGAGGAGGAGGAGGAGGAGAAGGAGGAGAAGAAGAAGAAGCAGAAGAAGAAGAAGAAGAAGAAGAAGAAGAAGAAGAAGAAGAAGAAGAAGAAGAAGAAGAAGAAGAAGAAGAAGAAGAAGAAGAAGAAGAAGAAGAAGAAGATTTAACCCAGTCAGTGTGGAACATATGAACTGAAACAATGACTAGTACCAGTGGGAGTTAAAAGGCCAGGATTAGCCCATTCTTCCTATCCCTTTGAAAAGATAAGCAACACTGATGGAGCCTCAGTCTGGACATGTCAAATGAAAATGTTTACTTCTGGGAATTGTGTTTGTGTTTGCAGAAGCGGAGATGCTTGTTTAAACAGCACAACGTGCTATTGTCCCATATGCTGGCATCATGTGTTTATTTAAATAGAGGGAGCTCTGATGTAGACACAAGTGTGTCTGCTCCAGTTAACATAATAAGATCAAAGATGGGGGCAGGAAAACCTGCACCCATTTACCTGCAAAAAAGAAAAAAGGGAAAAAAGACAGCCTTTTCTGCACTGCAGGCCTTCGGCAGGAAAGGCTGAAGGGATCATCATAGCTCAGAGCTATAAAATCCAGTAGCACCTTCTTGTGTTATGGCAAGGGATTAGATACAACATCTCAAAATTGGTGGGAGCTCCCCTTTCCTCCCTCCACACACACAAGCTGTGTTGAACTGCCACTGAAATCTTGCCAGAAGAAAAATTCAAAGTAAATTTGTGAGTTCCTTTTCAGCTCAGGCACACCAGATGTCAACCAAAGCAAAAAACTGCAGCAAATGTGGAGAAAATTTGCAGGACATTTAGAAACTCATTGACTCACCAAAGCTTTCCAGATATGGAATGGCAGCAAATGTTGCTTGGGCCACACTTTTAAACAAACTATATTGCACTGCTCGGAGTAAGAGATGTATCAGAATGAGACTGTCCTCCAGACTGCATAGTTCTTTGGATTTTGTGTTGTGGTCCTTGTCTCCAGAACTGCATGCAGTTGTGCATAGAGAGAAACTTGGATTGCAAAGATGTGTGCTGTATGAAAGTTTGTATAAAAAATAATTTTGATGCATGGAAATCTAGCATTGAAAAAAAATTGGAAAATTTTGGTGGGGGGGGCTTAGTTTGGCTTTATTTTTATTTTTAAAATCTAATGTGGAGATTTTATTTTTTTATATAAAAATGAAACATTTATCAGTAGTTACAAAATGTATCCAGAAGCAGTCCTTTGTCGGAGAATACAACATTGTAGGGGCCGCAAGCATGGATTATGGAGGTCAGATTTCATTTACTGAGATTGGCAGAGGACTCTGGTTCTGATAGCCACACTCTGGTCACCATAAATAAAGTCATGGGCACAACATCCAGCCCATTGCAAGGGAATCCACTGTTTCTCTAGGACTGAAGGAAAAGGATAGCTATAGGATAGAGATGGGCACAAAACAAAAAATGGTGTTTCGGTTTTTTGTTTGTCATTGAGAGGTCTGTTTCAGTTCGTTTCCATTTGTCGTGAATTTTTGGAAAAATTTTGTTACCGTTTTTCATTTTTTCGTTTGTTATTTCTACCCGCTTTTTGTGTGATTTTTAAAGGATTTCCGTGCGCAGACATCCCCCAACGCCCCAGACCAGAGGGAAAACACTAAAAAAATTGGATGCTGGCAGAGACACAGTATAGACTAGGTATGCAGGGAGGCTGCAAAGGCAGCAGTAGGCGTTGCCCAGGGTGCAAGGCAGCCGCAGAGTGACTGCACTGCGGGGCAAGGGAGGGTACTCACTGAGAGGTACGCAGCACGCACGCACACAGGGAGGCTGCAGGACTGAAGATAGAGTCGCAGAGACAGCAATCCCACCCTAACTCCCACCAGAGACTGCAAGGAGGATGGGGGCTACCAGAGCTTTTTATGCCCTCTGTGGCTGCCAGACCTGCCTGCCCATTCTGCAACCTGGGCATGCTATTGGTTGAACATGATCCCATCACATGGCTTGCCTCCATTTTGTGGCTGGTGTGACATCCATTTTAAAGGGAAAAGAAAAATACATCACAATGGGAGAAGACAAAAACAAACATTTTGAGGACCCCAACCCCCCTGGTAGGTATTATCAGACAATATAAATAATTATCGCTGTGTCTTTACGGATGTCCAGGGCATTTTTTTAACATTTAAAACAGCTCATTTCATTGTGCACCGCCATTAACGGAAACGAAACGTAATGACCACAATTTTCGTGGTTCTGTTTGTTTCGTTGCATTTTTATCACAATTTTCATTTGTCAGTAGAATGATTTTGTATTGCCAATGCTTTGAACTTGAATTTTTTTTTTGTATACTAAAATTTTCTAATAAAAACATATTTAAAAAAACAATTTTCATTTGTCATTTTGTTACGTAACGGAAGCGAGAAACGGTAACGGAAATGAAAAAATGTTCATTCCGTGCCCATCTCTACTATAGGATGATAAGTATCATTTTTTCCCTCAGCAATCATCACGCTACACTCTCCACAACCCAGTTCAGATGAATGTTAAAACCATTGAGGGACAAGATGCCCTTATCTGCTGTGTAGAAAATGGAGTGTCTCAGCATTCCTTTCAGAGAGCAAGAAGCCTACTCTAGAGGTGGCTTTAAGGCTTTATCACCATAAAGCAACATACCTCTTCCTGTTCCTGTTAGATGTCCTTAAGGACCCCATAGTCAGTAGTGTTGCTAACAGCTTTGTCCAGGAAAATAATCAATGACACTCTATCACCATCAAATATTTCCCACCAGTATGTGTGCGTGCATGTGTGTGTGCACACAAGTGTGTGTAGAAAAATGGTCCTCTTTCTTTATGGTATTTTATGTTAGTATATAGCAGTGGTGAGGGAAAGGTAACTCTAGGTGAATTTAATATTAGGGTCCACTGCATTGACTTGGTCTGCGGTAGACCCTAACATTAAGTTCACTAGGGAAGACACCCAATACAACAGGCTGGCTTTCTTGGATTGTGCATTCATCATCAGACCCAACTGTGGCCTGGGAGTAGAAGTTTACAGGAAACCTACCCACACAGATCAGTACTTACAGTTTAACTCCCACCATCCATTACAACACAAATTAGGAGTCATCAGGGCCCTAAACCACAGAGCAGAGTGCATCCTCACTTCCACATAAACCAAGAAGAAGGAAGACAGGCACCTGAAGACAGCACTTAAGGCCTGTGGATATCTAAAGTGGGCCTTCCATAAAGCAGCGTGCCGAACCAGAAAAACAATGGATCAGGCTGAGAACCAGAGTTGACAAGAGAACCTGGTCATTCCCTACATGGCTGGAGTGTCTGAGAAGCTTAAAAGGGTTTTTGGCAAACACCACATCCCTTTTTATTTTAAACCTACAAACACACTAAGGCAGAGACTTGTCTACCCAAAGGACCCAATACCAAAACAAAAACAGAATCAATATAGTATTTGCAGACCAATGCAGTGAGGAGTGTGCAAACCTCAACACTGGAGAAACTTAACAGCCATTAAACAGAAGGATGGCCTAACATAGGAGGGGTAACAGCTCAGGACCAGAATCAGCAGTACACTCCACTTGAAGGACAAAGGGCACTCATTCAAAGATGAGGATGTACACATATTAGACAGACAAGAGAGGTGGTTTAAGAGAGGGGTCAGGGAAGCCATTCATGCAAACATTGAAAGCCCCTCTCTCAACAGAGGTGGCAACTTCAGGCACAGTCTATCTGCTAATTATCAGGCTGTGCTTACAACAATACCCAGACAAATTAAAAAGCCTTCACCACCAAGGCCATAGTTAGTGACCCATACTTTATGATAGACATGGGCACGACTCGGCGAAATCCTCGTTTCCATTTCAGTTCCTCGTTTCCGTTATGTAACGAAACGAAGAACGACAATTACTCTGCCAGATCTCGAACTCGAACTGACGAAAGAAAAATTGGTTCTGATTTGTCGTGGTCATTCCTGGCGGCATCGCAGCAATCGCGCGATGCCAAGTGGCTCAGGAAAAAAGTTTTAAAAATAAAAAAACCGGATTCCCAGCCAAAAAAGCAGGCGAAAATATGCCTGCCTGAGGGCACCTACCAGAGGGGTGGTTTCTCGGGGGGGGGTCCCCGGCCTCCCCCCTCCTCACCTGGGCTGCGCATCCTCGTCGTCTCGCCAACTCGCCAAGTGGCGCGGCACAGAAAAAAAGTTTTAAAAATAAAAAAACCCCAATTCCCGGCCAAAAAAGCAGGCAAAAATATGCCTGCCTGAGTGAGGGCACCTACCGGAGGGGTGGTTTCTGGGGGGGGGATCCCTGGCCTCCCCCTCTCCTCTCCTGGGCTGCGCATCCTCATCGTCTCGCCAACTCGCCAAGCGGCACGGAACAGAAAAAAAGTTTTAAAAATAAAAAAACCCGATTCCTGGCCAAAAAAGCAGGCAAAAATATGCCTGCCTGAGTGAGGGCACCTACCAGAGGGGTGGTTTCTGGGGGGGGTCCCCGGCCTTCCCCCTCTCCTCTCCTGGGCTGCGCATCCTCGTCGTCTCGCCAACTCGCCATGCCATGCGGTGCGGGTGGGGGATCCACAATGGGGCGACCGCAAGGAATATTTATTTATTTTGAAATCGTGGTGGTCCAAAAACACACCAAAGCACCACAGAAACATGCGAAAATAGCTATTTTAAAACTGCCTGAATTTTTACAGTAGCAGCAGTGGGTTTTTCTTGCAACAAAACGTCTCCATTGATTTTATTTTATTTTATTTTTATTTTTATTTTTTTACACCTGCGCAATGATGGGCTGGCCATGGGAGTGGACCATGCAAATTTCTGGAGCCATTCCACCAATTGCAGGGCCACTTGACCAGGTTTTGACCGAGACTTCTGGGATGTGCCTGTCGGGTATAAAAAGCCCACTAACCATAGCCCGAACCCGAACCCGAACCCTAACCCATACACCAGTACACTGTCCTTCTTAGTGGGTCAGAGAGGCACCCAGAGGTGCACCCCATGAACGCACCCTAACCTTACCCATAACAACCCTAAACCTAGCCCTTGTGCTAACCCCCCTAACCCTAAGCCAAATCTGTACTCGCATTGCACTCACGCAAGTACAGTTCCCTTCTTGGTGAACCACAGAGCGCCGAGACTGAGGAGGAGCCTTCCCCCAGTGTGTGCATGACACTGCAGTTAGCAGTGAGCCTGTGGTCAACAGAGAGAGGCACCCAAAAAAGAGGTGCCTCGAGTCTCAACTTGGTATGCATATCCAATTGGCTATGCATGCCATT
This sequence comes from Phrynocephalus forsythii, assembly GCA_029282475.1. NCBI lineage: Eukaryota > Metazoa > Chordata > Lepidosauria > Squamata > Agamidae > Phrynocephalus > Phrynocephalus forsythii. Next base: position 175,972,835 of record JAPFRF010000001.1, on the reverse strand, counting down.
TTGTAGCGGGCCAGAGGAGGCACCCACCCCAGAGAGGTGCCTCCAGGAGCCCGCTTTCCCTTCATAGCGGGCCAGAGGAAGCACCCACCCCAGAGAGGTGCCTCCAGGAGCCTGCTCCCCCCCAAACCAGTACTAACGACAGACGAAAAAATGACAAACGAAATGACAAATTTTTGAAAAATTTCGCGAAAAATGGAAACGAGCCGAAACGGGCCAGCTCTGACATACGACAACTCGAAAACGTCATTTTCCCTGGTCGTGCCCATCTCTACTTTATGAGTTTCAGCACCTTAGGCCATTGTTCACCTTAAGGCCATTGATACTATTATCTACCTAATAAGCCTATTTAGGCCATTGTTTGTCTTATGAGCCTATTTCAGACCAGGGTGACAAAAGGTCAAATAGAACTATAAGATGCAGGACTCGCAACAAGCTTTCTTCAGACTGATGAAGCTGTTTGGATGAGCAGCGAAACATTTCTCTCTCTCAAGGAAAAGGAAAAGTCCAGCTGCCGTGGCTCAACTTCCAGTTAAAGGGATAATAAACCTCTGGTCCCTGTCTCTAATTCAGCCTGAAGATAATTGAGATGTGGCCCACAGAGCCTCCTGAACCACCCTGTCCTCCTTAACTGTTGCTGCTATTGTCAATATTTCTTCTTTGCCTTTCCACTTCAGTGTAATGCTCAAGGAAGCTTATAGTCATACCACAGCACAATAAAAACAACAGTAATAAAAACTGAATCATAGATTCATTAAAATCAGATAAATCCAAACACAAACGCCCCAAAAATATTTAAAGTCAATGAAATGCAGAAACAGTTAAAGCCATTACAACAAATAAAACAATATCATGAGCCCATTTAAAAAAGACAAGTCTTCAGATTCTTCCTAGAAGCAGTGAGAGTGGAAACTGATTACAGTTTGGTGGGGAAAGTATTGTAAATATGTCCTCTCCAGTCAGCATTAAGGATTTGTGTTCTGGGCTACAATCCTATTGGAAACAAGAAGCATAAGGAATTCATAGGGCACAGTGCTCCTTGTGTGAGCATTCCAAAGCAGTCCTCCACTGCCCAAGGGAAGGAAGTGAGCTTCAGGAATACCATAAATATTGGCTGAGAGCACATCAACTGAATTGACTGTGGACTGGTTCGGGAAAAGGACATCAGTGCGAGATTTCAGAATGTGGTCCCTCTCTGTTCAGACCATGAGCCACCAAAGAGTAAGGAGGAAGAAGAGGATATTTGGGTTCCTGGATGAAGTAGCAGGTGAAGATAAATCATCTCATGCTCTGGCCAAGATCAAGGGATGTTCTGGTGGGTATGCCCTTGATATCGTTCCACCCGTGAAGGGATAAAGGAAGGAAATATTGTCTCACACTCAAATATGCTTTCCCATCCAACCTTTAAGGTTTATTATACACTAAATCTAATGAGCATAGCTCATACCATTTTTTATTTTTTATTTTGCTTTTGTCAGTTTCATAAGATAATGAAGCAGCTGCTCGTTCTATCTATAAGATACCAAATAGCATGAACCCATTCTTCCTAAAATACTGCTTGAAAGTATTCAGCCAATTTTGTATATTCAAAGTGTATTTTTAAAAAAAACTGCAAAACATAATTGGGAGACATCAATCAATAGCATGTTGCTAGTAATTAGAAATGGAGATGAATTGAAAAATGAATCACGTTCCCTGAAAAAATATGGCTGATTCATCCAAGTTCATTTATTGATGAATGCCTGATTCATCATAAGCAAATAGAAATTATTTTTAAGCAACTTTCGATTCATCAATGTGTCAGGCTGTAGAATGACCCCCAAGGTATCTATAGATACCATTTTGATTTCTGAATTATACACCCCCACCACACACACACAGAGAGAGAGAGAGAGAGAGAGAGAGAGAGAGAGAGAGAGAGAGAGAGAGAGAGAGAGAGAGAGAGAGAGAGAGAGAGAGAGAGAGGAGTTCTCACCAGGCACCTAGAGACTCCGAACTTCCAGAGAAGCTTCCTCTGACTCTCCTCTATAACACACCCTAGTTTGGTGAAGACTGGGTTTTCCCAACCCAGTTACTAAAGGGCTCTTTCCTAGGGGTCCACAACTTATGGGTGTGTAGCTCCGATGTTATCAAATGTGTAAGGATTGTAGAGGAGAGTTGCAAAAAGCTTATCTGTAATATTGGTGATTCTATGTGCTTGGGGGGCACTTTCATGAGGATCCCTATGGGAGGTACATAACTCAAATCTCTGAAACCCAAACTTCACCAATCTTACAGATCATGTAGATGAGAGTCATGGGAATCTTTCCTGCAATTTTGGTGTCTCTGGATGCCTTGGGAGGTCATTTTATAGGGTTCTAAGTAAAAAGAAATCAATGAATGTTTCATCATTTCACCAGAAAACAGTCATAAGTCTGTGATTTGTGATTTGTTAACCATGACAAATCCTTAATCAAAATGAATCACCATTTTTCTGATTTGTCCCCATTTCTTCTAGTAATGTGTTGCTCTCTATAAAACAAGTTGCGGCCAAATTATCTTTTAGAGTCAAATTGCCCAAAGCTCACAACTCACCATAGTCATTAGCAGTTACATGCTGAGTCACAAAACTCAGTATGCAACAGATAATTTTTGTGCTAATTCCTGAACTTAAGATAATTATTTACCTCCAAACGTCATTGCTTTTTGTTCCGACAACACAACTGAGTAAGAGGATCAGGCCCTCTGAATAGAACCAACTTTTTTAAAAATACATTTTTTTGGTATAATGTTACATGTCGTGACGAGATCCTATGATTGTCTGCCTTTCCACTTAGTAAATGATAAGCAATAAGATACCTTTTAAAAAAAAACTACGTGCACAGAATAGTTGTGAATAGAGATGGGCATGAAATGAACAATTTTTCATTTCCATTTTTGTTTTTTGTTTTGTTATGCAACAAAATGACAAACGAATTTTGTCTCTAAAATGAAACAAAACGAACAGAAACACCAGAAATTTTGTCGTCCGTTTCATTTTCATTACGGTAATACATTGAACTGCTTTAAATGCTAAAAAAAATCACAAAAAATGAAATAAATGGTAACAAATGGTAACAAAACAAAGGAAATCAAAAATGATATTTTTGCAAAAATTTGTGAAAAACGGAAACGAACCGAAACAGACCCCCTAAACGACAAACGAAACACCATTTTTTTTATTCATACCCATCTCTAGTTGTGAATGTGTTATAAATGCTGTTCCCATTGATGTGCTTAGAAGGCAGCTTAGCCTAGCCAGCTTTGACACTGTGTCTTGGTGTTCTTCCAGGAACCAAGAGGTTCCTTGTTCATGGGTACAGCTTTCACACAAGCAGGAGATTCTTCCCTTCAGACTCTGTGTTGAAACTGGTACAACATCATAAGAGAGGGGGTGGGCCTAGGTGCTTGCCTATAAGTATATTCACATCCTCCATTGTGAATAATGACTCAAGGTAGCTTCAGACACTGAGAGCCTTGTCTTCTATGAATTTGCTTAATCCTCTTTGACAGCCATCCAAGTTTATGTCCACCATTAATTCTTGGAATAGGAAATAGCACCATTTATTGTTGTTTGTGCAAAGAAAGCTCTTCCGTTTATCTGTTCTGATATTCTGGGCAAAGACTTAGTGTAACAACTGCACCATATAATTCCACATCCTTCATCTAATAGTCTACTTTCAGATACTGTACATTGCTATCCAAGGGGAAACAGCCCACTCCCCCCCCCATGTGTGCTACTGCCTTTTCCCCAGGAACGTGAAAACCAAGCAACACAATGCAAATTTGACAGAATTTTCTTGAATTTACAGTTACAATTTGTGACCAGTTGCTGGCCAAGAATTCCTTTGCCTGCCACTGAGGGAATCATCAGAACCCCAGCAGGCACAAAAAATGGGAGCAGCTTTCATTTCAAGTTTATTGAATTCGTTAAGCCTTTATAAAAGTGTACCTTAACGGAGGTGTGAAAAATCTGTAACATGAGGTAATGGTAACAGCTTGACAGTTTCTTCAGAAATTTCCTTGTAAAAGGCATGGTGCTGACTAAAGAAATGTTCGGAACAGATGTCCATAAGCCAGGCAACATCAGCATTACCAGCATTTAAAGTGCTGTAAAGCTTTGAAGCTCCTTAAGAGCGTGTGTTATTCAGAAGCTCTGCATTTTATATATGGTATTTATGCTGTGTTACAATGAAGGCATTTATGGCACTGTATGTTTCAATATCCTGCAGCGTGTTCACAGTCCTGTAAAATGTGGTGACTCGGTGGCCAAGAGAAGCGTTAGTCCCTAAAACTGTTGAATTCTTATTTTATCCTTTGGCTCATCCAGAAAGTGTTTTCCATGGCTTCAGAGATGAGGACTCGGGCAATGGTTTCAAACTACTGGAAAACAGATTCCATTTGAACATTAGGAAGAACTTCATGATGGTTAGAGCTGTTCAGCAGTGGAATATGAAGGTGGTGGAGTCTCCTTCTTTGAAGGTTTTCAAGCAGAGGCTGGATGGCCATCTGTCGGAAATATTGTGATGGGTAGACATGGGCACGACTTGGTGAAATTGTTGTTTCCATTTTCGGTTATCATTTCCGTTACGTAACGGAGATGGTAACGATAATTAAGCTGTCAGAACTCGAACTCGAACCGAAAAAAGAAAAATTTGGTCGGGTTTTTCATTTCCGTTAGTGGCATCGCGGCGATCGCGCGATGCGAAGCACAGAAAAAGTTTTAAAAGATTTTTTGAAAAAACCCGACTCCCGGCCAAAAAAGCAGGCGAAAATATGCCTGCCTGAGGCTTTGTCACCTACCAGAGGGGTGATTTCAGGGGGTCCCCGGCCTTTCCCCCCCTCTTCTCCTGTCCTGGGCTGCTTGCACCAGGCTGGGGGTTTCATCCTCGTCGTCTGTCTCGCTGCATGCCATGCGGTGGGGGGGGATCCAAAATGGCGACCACAATTTTTCTTTGGAAATCGTGGTCAAAAAACACACCAAACCACCACAGAAACATGTGAAATTTATTTATTTTAAATGCCTGAATTTTTATAGTAGCAGCAGTGGGTTTTTTTATAGCAATAAAACGTCGTATTGATTTTATTTTATTTTATTTTATTTTATTTTTTTAGACCTGCCCATTTGGGCTGGGCATGGGATGGGACCATGCAAATTTTTTGAAGCATTCCACCAATGGCATCGCCAGGTTTTTGACTGAGACTTCTGGATGCCGGCACCTTCCAGAATTCGCAGTCGGATGTATGGATGTGGTTGAGGGAGGAGGGCTGGCTGCTGGTGCTGGTGTGACCCGATCGAGATTGAGGAGGGAGGCTCGAGGCTTTAGGATTTAATTTAGGCAGGCAGGGAGGGAATTGAATTTAGAAAATAATTTCTTTGATTCCCTGCAGCTTTGTCTGCTGAAGGGAATCGCAGTTTATTTATTTCTTCTCTGGCAGTTTGAGGATTTTTTTCTGATATTGGATAAAGGGGGAGGTTCGACTGGGAGTGGGAGGTGTGGATTTATTTTAAATATATATTATATACTACCATTTATTTTCTAATTTCCCAACTTCAATTTGCTTGCACACACACACACACTTGAGGTGCAAGCCAAGAACAGAAACTCTATCCTTCCTAAGTGATATCCTAACTGCCCACTCGCCCGTCCGCCCGCGCCACCACCCGCCTGCGGCCCACGCCGCCGCCTGCCCACTTGCCTGCCCGCCCCGCCCGCCACCCATGGCCCCCTACCACCGCCCCCCACCCACCCCCTCCACCGCCACCCACCCCCGCCTAGGGCTCCCCTGCCCCTGACATTTTTAAAAGCCAAATAATTTCCATTCTGAATCTGAAGTTAGTGAAAAAACAAAAATGTCCTAGCACCGGTTTCCTTAGATGACATTTTTAAAAAGCCAAATAATTTCCATTCTGAATCTGAAGTTGGTGAAATTTTGAACAAAAAATGTCCCCAAGGAAAGGGAAATTAAATTTCCCATTAGCATCAAGCAAAATTCAATGAGCACATCTCTTCTAACTGTGGAGTTTGCTCAATAGTAAGTCTGTAATGTAATATCAGAGCTGTTCAGCAGTGGAATATGCTGCCACGGAGAGTGGTGGAGTCCCCTTCTTCGGAGGTTTTTAAGCAGAAGCTGGATGGCCATCTGTCGGAAATACTGTGATTGGTGTTCCTGCATGGCAGGGGGTTGGACTGGATGGGTCTTGGGGTCTCTTCCAACTCTATGCTTCTGTGAGTCTATGAAGTTGTCCTGGGTTCACCTGGATCCAAAATGGCATTTCGTGGTCATTATTCGGGCCTTGGGGTCCGCTTCATTCCATTTCCATTTTTCGGGGCCCTGGGGCCCGCTTTGTTTCCATTTCTTCATTTTTCGGGTGTGGCAAGCTGCGGCCGCAGGGAGCCCTCCTGGAGCCCAGCCCATAAGGGATCGGATCCCACCTCTTCTCACAAGACTGGCAAAGTCTCGCGTTGACTCCGGCGGGGAGGGGGCAAAGAGGCTCCACCAGGCCCAGCCCCCTCTCGCTGCCCTCCGCTGCTCCATTTTTCATTGCGCGAGCAGTGCGACGCCAGTAACGGAAACGCACAGAACCAAAGAAAATTTTCTTGGTTCTGTTCAGTTCGAGCCTGCCCCATTGCAACAGTCATTATTCGTACTGTTATGTAACAGAACAAATAATGGAGAATGGTAATGAAAAATGGTCATTTTGTGCCCATCTCTACTATGGAACCCAATTTTGATTCCAAGAGACTGCCCCACGATCAAGGGAAAGGAAGAAAGCACCATTATATATCCCTATCTTGCAACCTCCATGTGTCCAGGAGATTAACAGAACAGGTGATCCCTTCAACAGCATCCCTTATATTTTCCAGGCTTTTAGTGATTCTAGCCAATACCTTTATTCAAGCTTGGTAAAAAACAACTAGCAACTAGGGATGGGCTATTTGTTTTGGAAGCTACCTGTTCTGAAATGACACATGCAAGCCCAGGTGGTATTCGGAAGCCTCCAAAATGCAATCAGCCAATACTTGACTTTGCTTTGTGGCTGCACAGGGATGAGCTCCAATGAGGAAGAAGCCTCCAATGTCATCATTGGCACTGGCCAATCAGGAGCTGTGTAGGGAAATGCATCATCCTGCCTCCCTGTCCGATTGGCCAGCGCCAGAGAGAAGGAAAGATGACGTTGGAGTCTCCTCTTCCTCAAAGGCTTTCCCTTTTGGGATACACCACAAGAGTCCATCTATTCCATCTCTCTCTATTCTATTCCATATCTCTCTCCTGTTGTTCCTTTCTTTTGCACTCTCCCCAGTAAGAGGCTTTGGAGACCAGCTTTCTCCTTCTCACAATCTCTTTTAGAGGTAACTTCAGCCCTCCAGATGTTTTGGATCACAACTCCCACAGTCCTTTTCATTGACAAACTGAGCTTAGAATTCTGGGAGTTGTGGTCCAAAACATCAGGAGGCCCGAAGTTTGGACAAGCATGAATAGACCCTTTCCTTGATATACCCATCCCATGGGCAGTTCCTCATCCTCTCACTTTTGCTCCTTTTTTCTTTATCCCTCCATCCTTTCTGCCCGCTTCCTGCAGTCTATTCATTCTCTTATTTCCTCCTTGACAATGACATCCTCCACCTCTTCCCTCACTACCAGGAACCTCCCTATGATTGGTTCATTTGATTCCCTTCTCATTTCCTGTTTTGTCCATTAAGATCTTTGGCTTTATTTCCACCAAAACCAGTCTCATCTCCTAGGTGCAACCCCCTAGTAGAGCTAAAAGTCTGTATGGAATCTCAAATAGCTCAGAGGGGTCAGGTCTTGGTTATGGCACACTCATACAGCCAACGGATTTAGGCTCTACCTCCTCACAGTGTGGCATCGTGTTGATAGCATTCACCAGCAGCTGCATTTACTACCAACTGAAACTTCAGAGTCAACATAGAGTTTCTGAGCACATCTAGTTTTCAATTAGAGATGGGCACGACCAGGAAAAATGATGTTTCAAGTTGTCGTGTGTCGGAGCTGGCCTGTTTCGGCTCGTTTCCGTTTGTTGTGAAATTTTTCAAAAATTTGTCATTTCGTTTGTTGTTTGTCGTTAGTACTGGTTTAGGGGGGGTAGGGTAGCAGGCTCCTGGAGGCACTTCTCTGGGGTGGATGCCTCCTCTGGCCCGCTACAAAGGGAAAAGGAAGGGGACATGACCGTGTAGCCATTGCGTACCAAGTGGCACTGGCAGAGGCACCTCTCTTTTGGGTGCCTCTAGCTCACCAAGAAGGACAGCATACTGGCATACAGGTTTGGATTTTTTTGGAACTTTGGACTGTGAGTGAGGTGAGAGAACAATGCCTCTGCTGGGCGCCCTCTGACTCACTAAGAAGGACAGTGTACTTGCGTGTAGTGCAATGTGAGTACAGATCTGGCTTAGGGTTGGGGTTAGGGCAAGGGCTAGGCTTAGAGTTATTACGGGTAAGGTTAGGGTGAGTTAGTGGGCTGCACCTCTGAGTGCCTCTGACCCACTAAGAAGGACAGTGTACTGGCATATGGGTTAGGGTTAGGGTTAGGGCTAGGGCTAGGGTTATAGTGGGCTTTTTATGCCCGAATGGCACATCCCAGAAGTCTCAGTCAAAACCTGGCCAAGTGGCCATGCGATTGGTGGAATGGCTCCAAAAATTTGCATGGTCCCATCCCATGGCCAGCCCATCATTGCGCAGGTGTAAAAAATTAAAAATAAAAATAAAAATAAATAAAATCAATGGAGACGTTTTATTGCTAGAAAAACCCACTGCTGCTACTGTAAAAATTCAAGCATTTAAAATAGCTAATTTTTGCATTTTTCTGTGGTGCTTTGGTGGGTTTCTGGACCACGATTTCAAAAAAAATTTGTGGTCGCCATTTTGGATCCCCCTGCACCGCATGGCAAATGGAGACAACGAGACTGATGCCCCCCCAGCCTGGTACAGGTCCAGCAGCCCCGGACAGGAGAAGGGGAGGAGGCAGGGGACCCCCCCCCCAGAAACCACCCCTCTGGTAGGTGCCCTCAGACAGGCATATTTTTGCTTGCTTTTTTGGCCGGAAATCGGGTTTTTTTTAATTTTTAAAACTTTTTTCCTGTGCTGCTTGGCATCGCGCGATCGCCGCGCGATGCCATGAACGACAATGACAAATCAGACCCAATTTATAGTTTATCGGTTTGAGTTCGAGTTCTGACGGCTTAATTGTCATTTCTGTTTCCGTTGCGTAACGGAAACGAGGAACGAAAACAGAAACGAGAATTTTGCCAAGTCATGTGCATGTCTATTTTCAATACTGTCACTCTGAATGTTTTCCATAAATCCAGCTAACCAAACTCTCAAATTATGGTATTTTTTCCACACTGGAAGAATGTCAGTACATATCTGAATTGAACTTTCATATTAAGGCTTGCTTTTCCTAACTTGTATTGTATAAATGTTTTTGATAGCATTCATATCTTGCTTGCTTGCTTGCTTCATTTATAAATGGAGGTATCAACAGTTCAGTAGGGGACCAGCAAGACTTTGTTTTAAATCTTGTCCAAACTCCACTGCTGTCTTTGATGCTGCTGAAGACTCAGAATCAGGAAACAAACAACTGTGTCAGATTGAAAAAACATAATTCATCTGAGCCCCCAGAATACACTTTGCATATGAAATATGTATTTACATCCAGGTAAAGGAGGGTGAAATTCAAACTGAGAGACATTGGATCCACATCGCAGGAGAGAACTATTTACATGAGATTTGATGGTGCCTGTCAAAAAGCCGGGTAAATCCAGTCCTAATTTTGCATTGCTTGAATTATTCTCACATCTGGAGATGCCTTCTGCTACGCACCTGCACTCTGTTTGTAACATGAAGCAATCTACATTGCATAGGGTACACGGGCAGCCACAGGGGGAAAGGAGGGAGTGATCTTTAGGGCATGAGTATAACTCAACAAAGATGAAGTTTTGTGTGCAGAATGCTTGAACTCTGTCCTTAGCGTCTCCAATTAGAAGAAACAGGTATCTGGTGAAGAGGTCACTGGAGAGTTGAAGGGCAGTCAGAGAAGGCAGATAGGATTTAGGAAAGGTGCAACCAGATGAAAAATATACAGTGGCAAAGGAGAAATATGTTCCGAAAGAACATAAATCCACTAATAAGGTATTTTTTTAAAAAAGCAGATTCCCCAAATATACAAACACCCTGTCTGGCTATCCTCCAGCTCAAAATCCAAGCATAAATCTTCAGGCGGAGGGGTTGCTTTTCTGTCTGTTACGTTCAGCGGAAGCCTCAGCTGCCACCTTCACTAGCTTTCACCATAACTGTGTGTGAGGCAACTGACTCAGCTTGGACCTTAAATGGTCCATTTCACATTGCAGTCAATAGGACCTGCAGACTTTCAGTACCTTTGAAGATAGAGACAATGAGCTTTCAGCCAAAAGGCAGATATTGCTTCCATACAGAGTGGGCAGGTTGCTTTAAGTACAGAAAGTGTTCTGCTTATATGCCGCCCCATACCACTTCAAGTAGTCTCTGGGCAGTTTACAGTTTTAATTACAGTATGCAGGCTACATATTGCCCCCCACCCACAGGAAGCTGGGTACTCTTTTTACCGACCTCGGAAGCATGGAAGGCTGAGTCAACCATGAGCCGGCTACCTGGGATTGAACGCCAGGTCATGAGCACACTTTTAGCTACAGTGCAGCTGTTTAATCACTGCGCCATGAGAAACCAAGCCCTTCCACCCTAACCCTTGCATAAATTGTGTTATACAGTGGACCCTCGTATAACAAACAGTTTGTATAATATAAAATCTGTACAACATAAAAAATTCTGGAGATAGGGGAAATTTGCTTAACAGAATTGTCTATGGGGCGAATCCGTACAACATAAAAATAGTCGCAATTAGGGATTGTTCTCGAATGCATTCCTATGGGAAATTTGTATAAAGGAAAATTTGTTTAACATTATTTCATTTGGAACAAATTAATTCCTTTATACAAGGTACCACTGTACTACACTGTGAGTCTTTTTAAGTTCTTAATGGCCACAGGTTCATCACCGGTCTAATTTCTCTCTCTTTTTCCCCATTAGCTCTCCTATCAGTCTTCAGCTGCACAATCCTGTTCTGCCCCCAGCTTCACAATGGGTAGCCAAGGACACACTAAACAGAAAACCCAGACAGGATCTTGTTAGTATGTACTGCACACAGACATTTACAGTTATACAAGTAGAAGCATTTATTACACGGTGCATCAGGTATGGGTTGCACGCTCTCCTGGTTGTGCAACCAGCACAGGATTGGCACTCTGCCCAAAGCCTACCTGTATTTTCCCCACTGGGACTCTGTTAATGGTAAAGAACAACCAGATAATGGCTGAAATCCAATCGTCAGTCTCAACTAGAGCAGGCCCACTGAATCAGTGCAGATTTGGTTAGCCAAACCTTCTGCCAGTTCCATCGATTCAATGGACCGACTCTAGTTGTCTCAGGATACTGCATTTCTACCATTGCTTGTTTCAAAAAAGTTCAGAGTTCAGTGGTTTCTGTATCTGGTGAAAGAGTCCAGAGACTGGTAGTTCTGTTCCCAACTGTGCAACCTTGAGTGGGTCATAGAGTCCCCTCCAGATCTGCACTTCTAAGAAAGACAGAAAGAGACTGATAATGTGAAAACCTAAGCACAGAATCCAGGCACCTTTACAACACCTATTCTACATCACTTTAAATAGGCTCATTCTTAAAGCCACATAACCATGATGACAAAATCTGGACCTTTGACATGATCTCTTCTCTACTCACATGCAAGGAACCTGGACAATCTGGGTTCTTGCTCATGTCTAAAACCTACGGCAAGCAGAACCTTTCTATCTTTAGACTGGTTCAGAAACTATGAAGAACATGATGACGATGTGGTGGTTGGGCTTAGTATTCTCTTCATGGCACATTCACACATTGGGTTGGATGATGATGATGATGATGATGATGATGATGATGATGATGATGATGATGATGATGATGATGATGATGAGTAGCAGTAGCAACAGCAGCAGCAATAGCAGCAATAGTATTACTATTACTGTTGTTGGTTTGGAAGGTGGTTTGGAAGTAAGTAATGACAAGCTGAAGCTACTTTTGCATCTTCATCTAATCTCAAGGCCTGTAAAATATTGACATACTAAAAATTGAAGGAATCTGCTTCTAATCATAGTTCAGTAAATTATCTCTGTAGATAGTCTGGGGCAGTGGCCTCACTTTGCGTTACATACATACTACAGTGTTTTGTTTCGGTTTTTAGCATTTGTACATTTAAAGTGATGTACTGAATCTTCCTTTCAGTAAAATACAGACCATCATCATCATTATAATTGTTACAAAAATAAGCAGTAAATCGGGGCAGCAGAAAAGACCAGAAGCTGCAGAAGAACATGGCTTAATAAACATCCTTCAGGTCAGCTAAGCACATCCCATATTACAAATGAAGAATTATGCAAAATTGTGAGGATGCGATGACTATGAGATTAGCATCAGTAGACTAACAATTGCTAATTTAAAACAAGGAAAAAGATAAAATGTCCTGTTTGTGAACTGATTGCATCAGATGCCCTGTTTTTTTCTCTCTTTTAAACAATGGTAAGAATACCAGTCGCCTCCTATTACACATAAAGGGAGGTGGGATTCTGTATTAAAAAGCCACAAGAGAGCTGTTTATTTGCTTCCCCTCCAAGCCACCCAGCTGTTCTTTCCATTTGTGGTCTTTGGGCTAATTACATAATGTCCCTAATTTATACCCACTGGTAAATCAGATCAGAGCATTACCTGGAGGGCATGCTCTAATTAGAGGAATTTCAGAACAAATTGTTTAAAGAGCTTGTTTGGTGTGATTAAATGCAAGTGATGGGCCTCTCTGTCTCTCTTATTTAAAAGCAGGCACATTTATTCTAAGCTGAGACCGTGCAAATTAAAAATATCCTAATAGCCATGTTTCCAGCTGAGAGGCTGTAAGTGAAAGGCAGGATTATGCAAGAGGGATTTTTAGGGTAATGCTGGAGATCTGCCCCCCCCCCCTTTCTCATCAAATAGATTGAAAACATTGCTCTCCTTAGACAGGCATTATTTAGACTCCTGAAGTTTGAGCTGGGAATCATTTATCCTACCAAATTGTCAGTGCATGGGATGCAAAAAGACAGGATTTGCCATATTTTAGAGGTTTTGTAAAGGAGCAAAGCACCAGTTTCATCATCACCTGCAGGGAATCACCTGAATTGTAGTGGGTTTTTCGGGCTGTTTGGCCGTGTTCTGGAAGTTTTTCTTCCTGATGTTTCGGGAGGGAACTAGGAGTTTTCTCTGTGCTCTGGGTTAGAGAACTCCTAGTTCCCTGAGCTTCTTGCCTTCTGAAGATGCCGGCCACAGAGTCTGGCAAAATGTCAGGAAGAAAGATTTCTAGAACATAGCCAAACAGCCCAAAAAACTCACAACAACTACCAGATCTTGGTCGTGAAAGCCTTCGAAAATCACCTGAATTATTTTCTTGCTGTCTAAGAAGGCAAAGTGATATCTGGAAAGCTCTCTTCTATCAAAATAACAACAACAATAATTTTAAAGCTCTGTTGTGTCTGAGAACAGTCAGGGAAACCATTCATGTGTGTACTGAGAACCCATCTCTCAACAGAGGTGGGAGGCTCAGGCACAATCTGTCTGCTACTTATCAAGCGGCCCTTTTATCAATTGCTAGACAAATCAGAAGCACTGCACACCTTGACTAGCAAGGCCATAGCTAATGCCCCATACTTAATGGGTGTTGGGAAGGGTTGCATAGGTGGGACTTTCACACACCCTAGGCCATTGTCCACCTATGAGCCTATTCTGGCCATTGCCCAATTTACGAGCCTATTCAGACCAGGGTGATGTATAAATTGGAGGACTCTCAACTAACTTTCCTCAGACTGATGAACCTGCTTGGATGAACAGCATGTTTCATTCTCTCAAGAAAAGAAGTCCAGTTGCCATGACTCAACTTCCAGATTATGTCTGAATGTGTGCCTGTAGGGTTTTTGTAAAAAGAACTAAAGGCCTCTTATACATGGAATTTGGTTATTCCTTAAGTTAGAAGGGCTGGAGGGATATCTCAGTAGTTCAGAAGAGGTTGGGAATTCAGTTCCCCAGTGTGCCTCCTGGGGCAGAATCCAGACTGGGTGGCCTTGGGAAAGGCACAATCCCAGGTGCCCCAAAAGGAAGGAATGGGAAACCGCTTCAAAGTGTTCTTTACCTGAAAAAGGGTTGCCATAAGTCAGAATTGACTGGACAGTACATGGTGCTGATGTTGATAAAAGAGGACATGCAAGACAAATGCAAGTGTGAGGGAGTCAGCCTAGTGTCACCCACCACTCCTTGGGATACACAGTCTAACCCTTTTGTAGTAAAACGTGATCACTGAAGATGGTTCTTGAGAAGGCAGAAGTGTAGTTACTCACGGCTTCCGGTTTAATGGCCGACTGCATAAGATGCTAGGGGAATTCCTCCGTGAGTTCCCCAGAGCACACAGGGGGTTTAAAGAGTTTCGCGAAGGCTACGCGAACTCTGAAAACCTCAGGGGGGTGCCCTGAGGGGTTGGGTATCGGCTGCGCCCTTTGCGGCTCTCCTTTCGCCCCGGCCCGGAGGGGTTGGGGAGAAGGATTGAGCCGCGAGCGCTCTTGCGATCACTACCCCTGTGCTGCGAAGTCTCTTTGTCTTAGCAGGAAGCCATTAGCCTCCAAGAACTCTATAAAATTGTTTCTATCGGAGGAAGAATCAGCAGAGGCTGTTAAACGGTTAACTTGAAGATAAGGACTATACCCAAAGAAACGTGAAGTTGGTTTGCTTACATCGGAATCTGTTCGGAGCGTGGTGGAAACTAAGCCGTAACTCTCCTTCGTGATACAAATTGGAGCCGTGCGGTGGGGGTGGAGAGATATCCCTTCATTCGCGAAGTGAGTTTGAACTATTATTATTTACATTGAAGTGGTGAGAAATATGGGACTTGGGGAGTCTTGACCGAAGTCTGTAACTCAGAACTGACTTTTCGAGTCACCCCCCTCTTTTTGTGAAAGGACTGAGTGAAAAGGACTGAGTGAATAAAGAAGAACGCGGGGGGGTGGATAAGGGGGGCAACTCCTTTTTTGAATACATTTCAAAGGATAGTGGCGCTTGGAGTTATTCCCCCCCCTAAGGAGGAGAGCTTGTATTATTTGATTTTATACTTCCAAAGACCTCGGAGAATTGACTTTTGGAGTAACTTCCCCCTCCCTTTTTCCTTTTGTGAAAGGATTGAATACTTAAGAAGAATCTGGGGGACAGACAAAGAGGAGAATCGGCTTGGTTTTACATTTCAAAAGACCTTACAAGAGCCGGTGTTTGGAGTTACCCCCCTCTTTTTTTTGAGGGGGAGCTGCCCTCATTACTTTGGATTTTTCAGTGCTTTGTTTTCTATTTTTGGGGGTGCTTTTGTGAACAACTTTGGAGTTATTGCTATCTGGATTTTGAATTTGCAAGAACTTTCCCCTTCAGAGGCTTTCGTGAGCAGGGAACTTCATTTTCTCCTATCTAAGAGCTGTGTGGATTAGGCTTTTGGAAGAAGCTGAAGACATTTCTTTAATTCTTTCCCTTAATTTTTAATTATCAAGGGTTTTTGTGGGTTTCCCTTTGTGCATTTGGCTGCAGCGGAATTGAAACCAAGTCATTATCTGCTGTTTTTCTGAGGCTCTCTACGGCTGGAAGGTCGTACTGTAGCCAAAACAATTATGCTGCAGCTGTGAAGACGACTGGAGAGCTCATCTCTTAGGTTAGAGTGCCATCTGGTGGATTTTAAAAATTAATGCACTGGATATTGGTTAAGAAATTCATTTCTTATGTTGGAGCGCCATCTTGTGGATTTTGAAAATTATTGCATTTAAAACTCAATTTGAACGCTGTATGGGATGGGAGAATGCTTGTTTATATAGAAAAATTCACAAAATTTGATAAATTGTTATTAATTTGATATGTGAGTAATTTAAAATTAGAAAGGACAAAAGGAAGTTTGATTAAGTAAATTGAATATTATTGATGGTAAATATGTGATTATTAATTATTGGAGTATTACTTGGTTAATTTGACTGGTTGAAGCTTATTATTATTTACTGATTGAATCAATTTTAATCAATTTTAATCTGTGATTAAATCTGTGATTAAATTGTGCTCCATTGGAATAGAAGTTAATTAAAACTGAGATGGCAGAGAAGAAGAAGATGACACCTTTAACACAGAGAAGAGACTCCAGACAAGAGGAGGGCAAAGAATGGGAAGGATTAATGATACACATAAGGAGAGAATTTGAAAAAAGCGAAGAAAGTATGGACAAGAAGTTATTAGAATTAAAGGAAGATATGCAGAAACAAATCAAAGAGGCAGTTGGAGAACTATCAACTCAAGTGAAGGATTTAACGGCAAAAACAAAGAGTATAGAAGTTAAAGTGAAGAAAGTGCAGACAGAGGTTAAACAATGCAGAGAAGAAATAGAGAGGAATAGAATAGGAGTGACAGAAGTAAAGACTACACAAATGAAAGTGGCCGAGGAGCTTGCTTTTCTTGAAATGAGGCAACGGCAACAGAATCTTCATTTTCGCCTGATACCATGGGAGGAAGGAGAAGATATTAAGGCCAAAGTAATAACTGAACTTGCGAAGTGGCTTGGGTGGCAAGAAGAAGAAGAAGCTGGTGCAATCTCCCAAGTGTTTAGGATAGCAGTTAGATCAAAGAAGTTGAGAGCGAAGAAGACACCAGGTGATGTTATTGTGTCAATGATATCTATGGACGTGAGAGATAGAATTCTGAAACATAGTTACGACAACAGATTTGTGATTGAAGGACAACAGATCCTGATATATAAGGAGATCCCTCTTTTTTTTTTTGAGAAGAGGAAGTTATAAACCTTTGGCAGAAACATTGAGAAGAAATGGTCTGAGATTTCGCTGGGAGTTTCCGGAAGGCCTATCCTTTATCTACAAAATGAAGAGGTTTAAAATAACATCTGAGTTGGAGATAGGTAAATTTTTGAGAAAATATGGAGAAGAGCTTGGGTACAGGAAACCAGTGAAAGAGGGGGATAGATTACCTGAGGAGAAGGAGGACCAAGGTTCAAGAAGAGGTGAAGGTGAAGAAGAAGAAGAGGAAGAAGAAGAGGAGTTAGAACTCTCTGATGAGGAGGAAGGCAAAGCTGACTTAGCTATGGCCAATATTTGAATAGAGACTGATAAAAATATATTTAATTTGAAATCTGCAATGGTGCTGAGAGTATTAACATGGAATGTTAATGGTCTGAACGAAAAGACCAAGAGAAACAGGATTACGCACTTACTGAAGAAAGAAAACTTAGACCTGATTTGTCTGCAAGAAACACATGTTGCAATGAAACATATGAAGATTCTAAAAAATAAAATTTTGGGACAAGAATTTGTATCGTCTGATAAATTGAAGAAAAGAGGAGTCGTGATATATGCAAAACATAAATTAGAACCTAAGTTGATAATGAAAGATGAAGAGGGAAGATTTTTGATGGTGCAAATTACTTGGCAATCTGAAAAATTTTTCATTGTAGGAATTTATGCACCAAATGAAAGGAAATCAGAATTTTACAGATTTAGAACAAAGACTGCTAGATTATATGGACGAAAAACTCTTTTTGATGGGAGACTGTAATGGAGTAATGATGCCGGATCTGGATAGATCCCAGAAAAAGAAAGGCTCAGAAGGGAAATTACCAAAATCTTTTTTTGACTTAGTTGAAAATTTTGGATGGACGGACATTTGGAGATTGAGACACCCAATGGAGAAACAGTTTACCTTTTTTTCTGAACCAAATCGGAGTTGGGGAAGAATCGATCACATATTTGTTCCTAATGATATTTCACATAGAGTGACGAAAGTGGAAATTTTACCTAAAACGATCTCAGATCATAATGCAATTGAGATGGAAGTTAAAACAAAACTGCAAGGACTATACCGCTGGAGACTGAATGAAAGTTTATTGGATGAGACAGAGACTTTGCAAATAGCGAAAGAAACTTTTAGAGACTATTTGAAAAATAATTGGAGAAGAGAAACACCAACAAATTTTGTTTGGGATGCGAGTAAAGCTGTTATGCGAGGTCACTTTATTCAGAGAAATTCGTATCAGAAGAAACAGAAAGAAAAAAGAAATATGAGATCTTAAAAGAAATGGTGGAGACAGAGAAGAAATTGGTGGAAAAGCCAAAGGAACAGAAATGGACTCAAAAATTAAAGATGCTCCAAACCCAGTTGTCAATGGTTATCAATCAAGAAATTGAGTGGAAGGTTAAGATGATGAGACAAAGAAACTTTGAATCGGCAAACAAAGTAGGGAAACTGTTGGCTTGGCAGCTTAAATGGAAGCAAAAACAAAAGGTTGTGAACAAATTAATAGTAGACAAGAAATTAGTGGAAGATCCAAGAGAAATTGTAAAGGTGTTTCGGAATTTTTACAGAGATTTATATATGAAGAAAAAAGAGGATCCGGAACAGATTGATAGATATATAAGAGAGAATGGATTGAAAAAATTTCAACAAGCCAATTGTTGATATTGAGTGAGAAAATTACCCCACATGAAGTACAAAGTGCAATAGAGAGGGCGAAATCTGGAAAATCACCGGGTCCAGATGGTCTGACTGCAAAATATTACAAAAAATTGTCAGAAGAAATGCTACCAATAATGTTGGAGGTGATGAATGAAGTGCTAGAAAAAGGAGTTATACCTAATACTTGGAAGGAGGCGTATATAACACTGATTCCAAAGGAGAACTCGGAGATGACAGATGTCAAAAACTATAGGCCCATTTCCCTTTTGAATGGAGATTATAAATTATTTGCCGATGTTTTGGCCAATAGATTAAAAAGGGTTCTAAATGAATTACTACATAAAGATCAAGCGGGGTTTCTTCCTGGCAGACAGATGAAAGACAATATGAGAAATATAATTGATATAATAGAATATCTAGAAGTCAGGAAGGAGAAACAAGCTGCTTTGATATTTATTGATGCTGAAAAAGCCTTTGATAATGTTTCTTGGCAATTCATGAAGAAGAATTTGGAATATATGGGAGTGGGAACAAAGTTTTGGAATGGTGTTAATGCAATATACAAGGAACAGAAAGCACGTTTATTGGTTAATAATGTGATAACAGAAAGTTTCCCGATTGGGAAAGGTACAAGACAAGGGTGCCCATTGTCTCCATGGTTATTTATTACTCTACTGGAAGTATTGTTAGTTAAACTGAGAGATATGGGGACAATTAAAGGTATAAATGTGGGGGATAAGGAATATAAACTAAAAGCATTTGCTGATGACTTGGTTTTGACATTAGAGAATCCTAAAGAAAGTATTATTGAGGTGATGAAGGTAATTGAAGAATTTGGTAATTTAGCCGGCTTTAAATTGAATAAGAATAAGATGAAGGTCTTATTGAAAAATGTAACTAAGAAAGATTGGGAAGAATTTGAAAAACTGTCTGCTCTTTCAGTTGTGAAAAAAGTTAAATATTTGGGAATTAATTTATCTCTTACGAACTTGAATCTCTTTGAGGATAACTATATTATGGTCTGGAATTCGATTAAGAGAGATTTGGAAACATGGAATAGATTGAATCTGTCACTGATGGGAAGAATTTCGGTGATAAAGATGAACGTGTTACCAAGGTTGTTATTCTTATTTCAAATGATCCCTATAGTCAAAGGGACAGGCCACTTTAAGGAATGGCAGAAGATATTGTCTAAATTTGTCTGGCAAGGCAAAAGACCGAGAATAAGGTTTAAATTACTAACAGATGCTAAGGAAAGGGGAGGATTTGCCATGCCAGACCTGAGATTGTATTATGAAGTGGCCTTTCTCGGTTGGATAAAAGAATGGATTACTTTAGTTGATGGGGATCTTTTGGATTTAGAAGGTCATGATAATAGATTTGGTTGGCACGCTTATCTTTGGTATGATAAAGTGAAAGTACATAAAAGTTTTACGAATCATGTAATTAGAAAGTCACTACTTCAGGTCTGGGAACGGTTGAAACCCTTATTAGAGAGACACACCCCGAGGTGGTTATCTCCGATTGAAGCATCGGTGATCAAGAGGAAAGATACAGAAGGAGTGGGGATCACATATGGGGATGTGTTATTCTTCTCAGAAAAAGGTCCCAGACTGAAGTCTTATGAACGGTTAAAAGAGAGGTTAACTGGTTGGTTTCAGTACCATCAGCTACATGACATTTTTCAGAAAGACAGAAGGATGCTTGGGTTTGGAGAGAAGGAATCCAAGTTTCAATCCATAATCATGGGCCCAAAAAAGAAATTGTTGACTAGATTATATAATTTCTTGTTGGAGTTGAACCTAAAAGATGAACAAGTCAAAGAATGTATGATAAAATGGGCTATGGATCTGGGTCACAATATTGAGTTAGATGTGTGGGAAAGATTGTGGAAAAAGAACATAAAGTTTACCGCATGTACTTTGATAAAAGAAAATCTGTTGAAAATGATGTATAGATGGTATATTACTCCAACGAAATTAGCAAAGATGTATAGGATGAAAGATGATTATTGTTGGAAATGTAAAGAGAAACAAGGTGACTTTTATCATATGTGGTGGACCTGTGAGAAAGTGAAAGAATATTGGGCATTGATATATGATGAACTCAAAAAGATGTTAAAGTGTACATTCCCAAAACGACCTGAACTTTTTTGTTAGGGTTGGTGGATAATGAAATTAAAGGAGCAGACAAGACGCTATTTTTATATGCAACAGCAGCGGCACACAACGTATATACCGTCTTTGGATGAATGGAGGGCGAAATTACTGGACTTTGCAGAGATGGCCAGACTGACATGCAGACTGAGGGACCAAGACAACCAGAGGTTCCAAAAAGACTGGCAAAAATTTAAGAACTACATGGAGACTAATTGTAAGGAATTAAAGACTCTTACCGGATTAGGGTAGAACTCGAAGGACTATTTTCCATTTTTAGAACCTTTTTTATAAGTATATAAAAGGGGTTCGTTTGAAAGGAAGGCTGGGAGATGAATAACGTTAAAACCGCGCGAAGAACAGAGGGAAGCCGAACTTTAGTGATAGATTGACTCTGTATGGTTAATGTTTTTAATTTGTTTTTCTTTTGTATATTAAAATTTTCTAATAAAAAAAAACAAAAAAAGAAGTGTAGTTACTCACAGCTATTATCTGTAATTACTGTCAGGAATAAAAGGATAAAAGCATGGAGGAAGGTTCCATACTTGCTTTTTGACAGGTGGTTGGGGAAGAAGAGGCAAACAACAACCAAGGAAAATAGGAAGAATGTACTGGTCCAATGACAGATGCAGGGGAAAAATACCAGTTAAATGAGTTGCAAACAGAACAACAGGGCATGCTTCTCCCACGGACCCTTAGTGTTATTGCATGCAAGACTGCATTTTCCAAATATTCTCTGTAAAGGAAGATTACATGGATCCTTTAGTTTTATATATTAAAGATATACATTCAAATAATGCACATAGCATAAATTGCAGATGGTGATGGCTGCCTTGTAGTATGGATGTTTAAAGACTAGAAGCATCTTGTTTCAACTAGGTTAAACCCATTGCTCAGGATCCTGTTCTTTTTAACAATGTGTGGAAGACAAATGGTAGAAGCCAATAGAGTGTTAATCAGCAGGGTTTTAGTTGAATCCCAGACACTTAACAGTAGTGTGATTTCTGCAATTTAACTTATCTACTGTATATGAATGAACACAAGAGAATCCCAACCATTAAATCAAAGGAATTTACTTAACTGTTGACTTACTGCTACTTTCATTCAATGGGTCTACTTTAGATGAGACTAGCTGTCCCCTTCTAGCTTTTACTGGTAAATAATTGAAAAGAAGGAGGGAAAATGTGTTCCTTGGGTACTTGGTGCTCATCTCTCTTTAGGACAGAAAGCACTTGAGGTTTAAACAATTCAGATGAGGGATGAAGCAAAACAGCCAGAATCTTCATCTGCAGCAGAGTTACGCTTGAGAACCTGGAGCTTGTTGTAAATTGACCTTATTTGATTAAGCTGTTGCTTTGAGATCAGAGTACTGCCTTGAATCTTTCTTTCACTTAGAGGGTGGACAACCCTCTTCATGTACAAACACTGAAGTTTCCTTACATGTTAGCAAAAAATAGACAAACTCATACTTTAATGGTCAAAACACATAATTGTGGAGAGTGTCTCAAAAGTGTAGTTTGGTGTATTTGGGATGCAATCTGTCTCTAGTGATCTTTGGTTCTGTGAACTTTCACAGTTCATTAAGCCCTAACTATGGACAGATGGATAACTACCAGTTAACCATGCTCATCCAAGAGTATTTTCTAGAAGGAAGCACTTGCCCCAAAGGCTTATAAATTCTAGAAGAGGGTACTAGCCCTAATGGTTAGACACACTGTACCCAAGAGTGTAATTAGAATGGAGCTTCTTTAATTAGCTGAACTTCCTCTTTGTAATGGTTTAGTGGCTTGTTTCTGCGGTTTTGCTGCAGTTGTGGATAATCATATTTCCCTTAACCCCATGGCCATTAAAGTATCAGCTTGTTGAAACTATTGACGGGAGCAATATTCTACATTGCATCAGTTCCTACAAAGTCCTTTTCTTAGCCAGAAATAGCAAATGCTCATAGTGAAATCAGTTATTTCTGCTTTCACCAGTGATGGTGTGGTGATAAATTTTGAAATGCCAACATGCCATCTCTAGATTCTGCAGGACTATTTTTAAAGATGAAACTGCAGACACAGTACACTTTCAAAGACTTGAGGATTGGATCAAATAAGATCAATGAAGCAAGCTCAGCCTAAATTTATTTATTTATTTATTTATTTATTTATTTATTTATTTATTTATTGGACTTATACACAACCCCATCCAGCAACAAGGCTACTCTATTGCTGTCTACCCCCTCAAAAAAGTGCATGTGCCAATGGGTTCTATGCACAAACAAGGCAGCGTAGAAGGTAGTACCTGAAAAAAATAAAGCCCTGAAAGGTTTCTCTGATCCAAATGTGTTAGGAAGCAACTCTCAAGACAGCTCTGTCTTTCATTCTTATCTGTTTTTCTTTTAAAAACTGAATCATCAGAATTATGGCCCCTCCCTATGACCCCTTCCCAGCTCATTGGGCTGAAAAAAAAATAACCTGTTGGGGCTAATTTTATGGATAACGCCTTATTGGCGTTCTGGGATGCAACAGGATTTTTAATATATTAATTATGTGTTTTTACATTGGGCTGCTTATAATTGTTGTTTATTGTTTGCTTATAATACTATTATTGTTCTGTTTGGCTCCCGCTCGCCTGTTTGTAAGCCGCTTAGAGTTCTATCCAGAAGATAAGCGGGATATAAATACAATAATAAATAAATAAATAAATAAATAAATAAATAAATAAATAAATAAATAAATAAATCAGGGTTGATAGTGATAATCCCCATAGCTATGCTTGCAAGGAGACTCCTCAAGGGCCATGGTGACCAATTCTTTCAGAATCATATCTTGGTTGCTGAGGTGAATCCACTCTACACTCAGCTATCATGATGACTATAGCTGAGGTTAAAGGGGGACACATAGACCTGAGGAGGTGGCAGATGACACCCTTGTCACTGGTAATCAAAGGCCCTGCTCTGACCACGCAAGCCATTGTATTCCATCATGTTCACTAGAAATCCCAGGTGTTTGAACATAAGTCTGTTAGCACTTCCATAATTCTCTCTTCCAAATAAGCCTGCAGGTGACGCGGGTAGTCTTTCTGATATATATGCTTGCATTTTCTTGGAATATGAAAACTTATATATAGTTGCACATGTACACACAGTCATGCTATCCTGCTCAATAAAGTTTTTTTAAAACCCTCACAAGTTTTTCAATAAATGATTCTAATATTGAACATTTTCAATAATGCGAGTTTTCTGGAGTTCTGCTGGTAGTGTTGTGAGCACTGAAATCAGAACAAGTCTTTTTGCTGTAGTTCAGCACAACAGGCCTAGAATTGTACAGTCTGTAACTAAAGCCAATTTAACTTCCCAAGCGAGAATCCATCTGAATTAGCAAGGGTGACAGGGGAAAAATGCTGAATTTTATAAACCTGGCCTACATCCTTCCTGTTAACTGCTCTATCAGGACAAGTGAAGTTTATATCACTTTATTGGAAATTTATTTTATTTGCCTGGATTTGAAGTGAAAGTTTTATACTTTCCTGACTACTGGTGCCTATAAAATGATCATAGTTTGGAGTAGGTACTCCATAAAATGAAACAACCTGGCTGCCTTTGAACCATCAGTAGCCAATCAATACTTTGGAACACATTTTGAAAAGGTTAAAAAATCCCCTGAAAGCTAGAAGCATAAGACTGTGTTGATCGCTTTAACCTCTGAAGGTTTTGAAGGATAAAATACGTAACCACTAACCAATAAAAACACTTTAAAGAAGATATAGGCATTTCGGAAAAACAATACAAATACTTGCCCATATTGGCTATTAAAATCTGCTGAGAATTCAATGACACAATGGTTGAATGAACCACCCATGTCATCAACATGTCTCTCCAGCAAGGCCTTTTACCCACATGCTTAAAATAAACTATAAAAAGTCTCATTCCTAAAAGAGCTAATTTGATGATAGATGATTTGGTCAATTATTGGCTCATCTGAAATATTCCTTTCTTGGGTAATTTGATTGAAAGAGTGGTAGCTGACTATTTGCAGGCATTCAAGGAAGATGCTGATAGACTGGATCCATTTCAGTTGGGATGAAAGCTGCAAGATGGTACTGAAAAGTACTGGTTGTCCTGCAAGATTATTTAAGTGAGTCAGACAGGAGGAATATGCTAGTCCTCCTGGATTTTTCATTGTGCCCCCTTTGATACCATTGACCATGGTACCCTTCCACTATGGCTATCTGGTTTGGGGACTGATGACTCTGTACTTGGTAATAACAGTCAGTTCTTGATGGGTGATTCCAGATGGTACAGCTTGGGGATGTGATGTTCATCCACTGGGACCTTTGTTGTTGGTTCCCACAGAGGCCTTACCAATGCTCTTTAGCATCTATATGAATCTTCTGTAAGAAGTCATACAAAGGTCTTGCATTTGCTGTTGCCATTATGCTGTTGACTTATGCCTGTATCTTTTTTTTTTCATATGCAGTTTATATTGTACAGATCCTTGAGCGCTGAAAGGAAAAAACAAAAAAGCCCTGTGCTACAGCTGTAGCGCAGGGCCTTAACCTGAAAGTGGGGGGGGGGTTTAAAATAAAATAAAACTGCATTTTAAAAAAAGGGGAGCGCTGACCGACCCCCAAGGGAGGCCTGGTCAGCACCCTAAATAATAATAATAATAATAATAATAATAATAATAATAATAATAATAATAATAATAATAATAATAATAATAATAAAAACAGCACCAGCCGGGCCCAGGGGCTGTGCAGTCGGTGCTGAAAGGGGGAAAAAACCCCACGCTACAGCTGTAGCACGGGGCCTGAACCCAGAAGTGGGGAGATCGGGAGGTCTGATCAGACCAATCTGCCGCCCCGCCTGCCTGCCTGCAGGTGCTCCTCAGTGGGTGGCGGGGACGGAGGAGCGCATGGGGCTGTGGTGGCAGGGCGGCAGCACTGGCCTGGTGGCTGGTTGTGGGGAGCCCCGTCCAGACACGTGTGCCTCAGGAAGTGAGCCCAGCGAGCAAGGGGAGTGCCTGCACCACCCTGATTGCCCTTCTTCTTCGTCCTCCTCCTCCTCGTCGGATTTGCCCACCTCCCCAGGCCAGGTTTTTGCTGCCGCCACCTCAGCTCCTCCTGGCCCGGTGATCATGGCCAAGGAAAGGAACAGAACAGTTGAGGTAAGTCTCCCCTCAGAGGTTAGCCTGGCCCCGGCCCAGGTGACTGATGCTGCTGCGCCTCCGCTGCCATGATTGGATAGGTTGGTGGGTTGGGGATGGACCAAAAGCCTCCCCACCCCAACCCCACCATAGCCCTGCTGGATCCATCCATCCACCCATTGTGCCAGCCGCCCCCTTGGGCCGATCCTCCTCCCGGGTGGATAGGGGGTAATTTATATCTTGTTTGGGGAGGCTTTTCGACCCCCCCTCCAGACCACTGCCCACCTGCCTTCCTCCCGTGGTCTGTTAGCTACAGGGCCAATCGGGAGGCCGATAAGATTGAGGCTGCACTTAGGGAGCCAGGCAGTGCGGCTTCGCCACCCCCTCCCCCTCCCAAGTCCAGTGACTAGGGTGAGCCCTGCTAGTGCTTGCCCTCTCATCTCAACCTTGCGTGTGCTTTAAATGCAAAGCAGGTAAAAATAAATAACGAATTAACAAACCAACGAAATGAATTTTTCCACAAAAATTCACGAAAAATGAAACAAAATGAACCAGACCTCTCAACAAAACAAAACAAAACAAAACATCATTTTTCAATTCATGAGCATCTCTAGAAATATCTACTATAATCAAGAATACCTTCAACCAACTCCAGTTGGTGGCCCAATTGGAAGATAGGAAGTGCTTGGCAACAGTGGTTTTTTTTTTTTTTTTTTTTTTTACTAGTGGTAATCTCAAAAATAGATCATTGTGATACAGTACATAGGGTTGCCCTTGAAAATGGTACAAAAACTTCAGGAGGACCAAAATATGGCAATCAGACTGATTATAGTAAATGTAATCATATCTGCAGAGGTGGTGCACCTTCATTGGCTCCCTCTTAGGTCCCTGCTTTATTCACAAAGCTATAAAGGTCTTAATGGTTTAAGACTTTGATTCTTGTTGAAAATGGAGATGAGGATGATGATCCTCAATTTGGAGCTTCATGCTAGCTGGCATGTACGACACTACAGGTACTGTTATGTTACCATCCTCAGCCACTCACCAGCCAGTGTGTGGTCCTCTCCTCCTCTTTTTCAGTTGTTTAACCAATCTCTTGGAAGGAGAACAGGTTTGTCTGTCTTACCTCCTTGTCTGAATGATCACTAAAGAAGCAGGGTCAGAAGAGGAGGAAGAAGCTAAACAGGAGGAGGAGGAGGAGGAGGAGGAGGAGGAGGAGAGCACACTCTATTGAGTGGGTCATGGCCAGAGAGGTAAGTAAAAGGGAACATGTAGTATCTGTGTGCAGTGCAAAAGAAGCAGTCCAAACTTCCAAACTGATGTTCATGCCAATTTCTAATCAAAATGCCTCTCACAGAAATCCGCTGCCCGTCCCACCTGCTCTTCTCAGTAGATGTCATTAAAAGTTGATACACGGAGTAAGGGCGAAAAGCTGAAAAAAGAAATTTTGCCTTTTTAATCATGCCCCCCCACCCAAATCTCTGGAAGAGAATGCTGACAGAAGTATGCTATCCTCTTTGCATTCAGAGAGATGATAAAAACAGAATTATTTAAGGTTGCCTTTAATGACTGAAAGTCTGGGATGCTACCAATAACAACTCTTTTGATGTTATCATTTCAAGATTTGTATAGGGCAAATGATATTTATGGTAATTATTTTTGTCAGCTGCATTGCCATGTCTGAAGGCAGCTTTTGTTAAAATGGGATATTAGGTGTGTGTGTGTAAGTTTAATCTTGTGCAAGCTGCCTAGTCTACTCCTTGCATTAATGGGCAGTTTATACATCAAATAAATCAATAAAATATCCCATAGGAATGCTCTCTCCCTCCCTCTCCCTCCCTCCCTCCCTCCTCTCTCTCTCTCTCTCTCTGTGTGTGTGTGTGTGTGTGTGTGTGTGTGTGTGTGTGTGTGTGTGTGTCTGTGTGTGTGTTGGATGGAGCCAACAGACTCTACAAAGTTGTCTATTTTGTGCTTGGGTAGGCAATGTGGCACCGCCTTCTTTGATAGTGTACATGGCTTTGGGGTTTGATCTGGCCTATCCAGAGTCATTGTCAGATTGAGGCAGAAACATAGAAAGGGCTTGCAAAGTGGCAACTGGCTCTGTCCTCCCACTCCCACTCCTACTCCTCCTTTGTAAGGAGTTTGCCTGCAAGGAAGCCGCTCACTCATTATCATAGGGCTTTCTTGACATTTTTCTTAGGCAGCATGCGTGCGTGAAAGTGGCAGAGCAAGAAGAAATGCTAAGCAGATTTCGGAGAAGTGGGAGGAAATCAGCTGAGGCAGAGGAAGCGCTGACCTGAGCTTCATCTGCTTCTCAAATCCGGAGAAGAGCCTGGCATCAGATTACGCGAGACTGATGATGGGGCTCGGGGCAACGGTGCGCTCTTGTCAGTCTTGTAAAGATTTTGCTTTGTGATATCTGTGTCGCCTGAAGTCTCTCTCTCTCTCTCTCTCTCTCTCTCTCTCTCTCTCTCTCTCTCTGTGTGTCTGTGTGTGTGTGTGTGTGTGTGTACATGCATGCATGTAAGGGATGTTCCTCATTCCCTGCTTCAGGGATCACAGTCTGCCTCCTGAACAGGTCTTTGCTCTCATCCCCAGAACATTGGCACCTGTATTCACACATTTGTTCATACAAAAGGCTATGTATGTGCTACCATAGATTGAAGTCCAGGACTTCCAAGGTAGCATTTTCAGAAGTGCTACCTGTTCCTTGTGCAGGACCCGCCAGGCAGGCAGAACTCAGAAGCCTCAATGCGTGGATTAGGTGTTGGTGTCGAGAGGAGGGCTTTAGATTTGTCAGGAACTAGAGAACATTTTGGGACAAGCCAAACCTGTTCAGGAGGGACGGGTTGCACTTGAATCATGATGGGACCAGATTGCTGGCACTCAACCTCAAAAAGGCTGCAAAGCAGCTTTTAAACTGATAACTGAGGGAAAGCCAACAGGAGCTGAGTGGCATCCGGTTCGGAACACCTTATCCACAGGGAATGAGTTTGGAAAGGGTAGAGAATCACATATAGATGCCATAGCAGCTAGTAGTACTGGGAGAATAATGGAATGTGATAGTTTGTCTACTGAAAATAATAGCTGTGGGCGGGGGGGGGGGAGAACAAAGCAGCAGCTGTTGTTGCAGAACCCACTGTACAGGTGCTTCTACGCCAATGCTCGAAGCCTCCGACCAAAAATGGGAGAACTTGAACATTTGGCAGCTAGTGATAACATTGATATAATAGCCATGACAGAAACCTGGTGGAATGTAGACAACCAGTGGGTTCTCCTGTTTTGGCCCGCCCCCGGAGACTTATGGACCCTTCTCGGTTCCAGGAGGCCTTCGGGGCATTTCCTGGCGAACTGGCTGGCGCACCGGCCGAGGTTGTGGCTAACCATTGGTTTGATACAGCTGCCCATACCATCGACCAGATCGCCCCTAAGCGTCTTCTCCGGTGCCGAGCTCGGCCCTCACCGTGGTTCATGTCTGAGCTCCGAGCAATGAAGCAGTTGAGGAGAAAACTAGAGCGCAGCTGGAGAAGAACCCGGACGGCTAATAATAAGGCTGCCGTTATTTCCCAGACTAGGCGCTATTCCAACGCGATCAGGGAGGCCCAAAGATCTTTTTTCTCCCTGAGAATTGGTGAGGCCTCGAACCGCCAGGCGGAGCTCTTCCGGGTGGTTCGGGACCTCACCAATCCTAGTCTGGCAAGGCCTCCTCCTACTGATTTCAGTAGCGAGAATTTTGCAGCCTTCTTTCGAACAAAAATTGAGGCCATCCGGACCGCCAGTAGCACTACCCGTCCCCAGTTGCTGGTCCGCCTTCGGCCTCGGTTGGGGAGCTTGGGCCTGTTTCTGCTGTCAAGGCCTCCAAGGCTATGGCTCACTGCCGGCCGGCGTCTACAGATCCCTGCCCTGCCTGGCTTATAAAAACTGCCAGTGGGACTATGGCCGAGTGGGCTTCGGTCATCGCCACCGCCTCCTTCAGCGAGGGGTTTTTTTCCTCCCGTCTGAAGGAGACGGTGGTAAAGCCCATTCTTAAAAAACCTGGCCTGTGTCCGGACGATTTGGCGAACTATCGTCCTAACGTCCCGTTTCTGGGTAAGGTGAAGGGTGGCGGCGGTTCGAGTCGTACCTGGAGGATCGGCAGTGCCTCGATCCTTGCCAGTCCGGGTTCAGGCCTCGTCGGGGTACCGAAACAGCTTTGGTCCAAGATGACCTAATCCAGGCGGCCGACAGGGGTTGCTCTACCCTGTTGGTTCTCCTGGATTTGTCGGCGGCATACCGGGATCCTGTTGGATCGAGGTTGGGATCGGGGCACTGCTCGGTTCCTTCCTGGAGGGAATCACGTTCAGCATGGGGGAGTTGTGGCTCCTTGGATTCTCCCTTGTGGGGTTCCACAGGGGTCGTCGCTGTCTCCTATGCTGTTTAACATCTACGTAAGGCCGCTGGCTGGGGTCATTAGGAGATTTGGAGTCTGCTGTCATCAGTACGCTGATGACACGCAGCTCTATCTCTCCTTTTCCACCTCTGCAGTGGAAGCTGTGAGGATCCTTGACGAGTGCCTGGAGGCCGTGCTGGCTTGGACCGGGGCAAACAGGCTTAAGCTCAACCCCGAGAAGACGGAGGTCATGTTCTTTGGGAGCTCACCATCTGGGTACGGTGGCCCTCTTCCCTGTCTGGGGGGGGTGTTTCCCTCCGGCCGGTGGAGAGGGTGCGGAATCTGGGCGTGGTCCTGGACCCGGCGCTGACCATGGAGGCCCAGGTGGCGTCGGTTACCAGGGCCGCTTATTACCATCTTCGCCAGGTCGCCCAGATCCGCCCGTACCTGGATGTTGACTCTCTGAGAACAGTGGTCCAAGCACTGGTGGACTGGACTACTGCAACACCCTCTACATGGGGTTGCCCTTGACTCTTCTCTGGCGCCTGCAGCGGGTACAGAATGCGGCAGCCAGGCTGGTGGTGGGTGCGCGCTGATATGACCGCATCACCCCAGTCCTGGTCCGCCTGCACTGGTTGCCCGTTGCGGCCCGGATTAGATTCAAGGTCTTGGTTTTAGTTTATAAAACCCTCCATGGCTTGGGACCGGACTACCTGACAGAGCGCATCGTCCAGCGATCCACCTCGGCCCGTCCTGTTCGGCAGGCACGAGCGCACTCGCTGCGGGTTGCCACCCCACGAGAGGCCCGGAAGACGATTACTCGGAACCGGGCCTTCTCTGTGGCAGCCCCCTCCATATGGAACTCCATCCCTAGCGAAGTGCGCTCTGCAGAGTCCCTGCAGGCCTTTCAAAAAATGTTAAAAACCTTTCTATTTCGCGAGGCCTTTGGCGATTCTTAGTTTTTTTTTCCGCCATCGTTTTTACATTTGTTGGTTATCGATGCCTCCATTTTTAACTGTTAGGATCCATGTTTGGAGTACTGGGATGCATCAGGAGGCATTAGGATCTTTATTTATATTGTTTATATTGTGTTTGATGTGGTTTTAATTTTTGTATTTCTATTTTGTCTGTTAGCGTTTCTACGCTTTTGTTCGCCGCTTAGAGTCCTATTTTAGGAGATAAGCGGGATATAAATATAATAAATAAATAAATAAATAAATAAATACATACCGCAATCCCAAGTTATAAACCCTATAGAAGGGATGGAGAGGGGTGGGTTGGAGGGGGAGTGGCCCTCTATGTTAAAGAAGGGGTAAAATCCAGCAGAATGGAGATTGACAGAGGGTGTGACTTCACCATAGAATCACTGTGGGTTAAACTACCAGGTCCAAGGAGTGATGTGATAGTTGGGGTATGCTATCGCCTACCAGATCAAAAACTTGAGGGGGACCTTGAAATGAGGAGACAAATCATGGAGGTATCTCAGAAGGATAGGATAGTAATCATGGGGGACTTCAATTATCCCCACATTGACTGGGCCAATGCGAGCTCCGGGCAAGAAAGAGAAACTGGGTTTCTCAACTTGCTGAATGACTGTGCCTTAGAGCAACTTGTCATGGAGCCCACCCGAGAACAGGCAACTCTGGATCTAATACTGTGTGATACTCAGGACCTGGTCAGGGATGTGAATGTCACTGAGCCTCTGGGGAACAGTGACCATGCTGCAATCTCCTTTGCCATGCTTGCTGGAGGAAGAGTGTCAAGCAAATCAGACATAAAAACCCTTGATTTTCGAAGGGCAAACTTCCCTCAGATGAGGAAACTAGTTAGAAAGAAATTGAAGGGGAAGGTTGGAAGAATCCAATCTCTTCATAGTGCATGGAACCTGTTTAAAACAACGGTAACAGAGGCCCAGCACAAGTGCATACCACAAAGAAAGAAGAGCTCATTTAAGTCCAAGAGGACACCGGCATGGTTAATGAATGGAGTTAGAGAGGCTCTAAAGTGCAAGGAGAGGTCTTTCTGTAAATGGAAATACTCCCCAAATAAGGAAAATAAAAAGGAACACAAACTCTGGCAAAAGAAATGTAAGAAGATGATAAGAGAGGCAAAGAAAGATTTTGAGGAACGCATGGCTAGCAATATAAAGGGTAATAATAAAAGCTTATTTAAATTTGTTAGAAGTAGAAAACCTGCCAGAGAACCAGTTGGCCCTCTGGATGGTGAGGGAGGAAAAGGGGAGATTAAGGAGGACTTGGAAATTGCAGAGAAATTAAATGAGTTCTTTGCATCTGTCTTCACGACAGAAGACCTTGAGCAGATTCCGCTGCCTGAATGGCCCCTCTTGACTAAAGAATTAAATCAAATACAGGTTAAAAGAGAGGATGTTTTAGGACTAATTGATAAATTGAAGATTAACACGTCACCGGGCCCAGATGGCATCCACCCAAGGGTTATTAGGGAACTGAGAAATGAAATTGCAGATCTCTTAACAGTAATATGCAACTAGTCTCTTAAAACGGCCACAGTGCCGGGGGACTGGAGGATAGCAGATGTCACACCAATTTTTAAAAAAGGAAGGAGGGGGAACGCGGGAAACTACAGGCCAGTTAGCCTTACATCTGTCCCAGGGAAGATTGTGGAAAGCCTCATCCAAGAGAAAATCTTAAAACACATAGAGGAACAAACCTTGCTGAGAGAAAATCAGCATGGAATCTGCAAAGGTAAGTCTTGTCTGACAAATCTTTTAGAATTTCTTGAAAAGGTCAACAGCCATGTAGATTTGGGTGAATGGGTGGATATAGTCTATCTGGATTTTCAAAAGGCTTTTGACACAGTCCCTCACCAAAGGCTGCTGAGAAAATTGCACAGTCAGGGGATAAGAGGGCATGTCCTCTTATGGACTGAGAACTGGTTGAGATCCCGGAAACAAAGAGTAGGTGTCAATGGGAAAATTTCACAATGGAGAGAGGTGAAAAGCGGTGTGCCCCAGGGATCTGTCCTGGGACCGGTGCTTTTCAATCTGTTCATAAATGACCTGGAGACAGGGATAAGCAGTGAGGTGGCCAAGTTTGCAGATGACACAAAACTTTTCCATGTGGTAAAAACCAGAGAAGATTGTGAAGAGCT
Source organism: Phrynocephalus forsythii (assembly GCA_029282475.1). Lineage (NCBI taxonomy): Eukaryota > Metazoa > Chordata > Lepidosauria > Squamata > Agamidae > Phrynocephalus > Phrynocephalus forsythii. Next base: position 175,939,434 of record JAPFRF010000001.1, on the reverse strand, counting down.
CCAGAAGGATCTCTCCAAACTGGGGGAATGGGCTGTGAAATAGCAAATGTATTTTAATGTAGCCAAATGTAAAGTAATGCATATTGGAGCAAAAAATATCAAAATTTTATCTATCAACTCATGGGCTCTGAGTTATCCATGACAGATCAGGAAAGAGATCTTGGTGTGTTGGTGGACAGCTCCATGAAGGTGTCTCCCCAATGTGTGGCAGCAGTGAAGAAGGCCAATTCCATGCTAGGGATTATCAAAAAGGGGATTGAAAATAAAACAGCCAACATTATAACGCCATTATACAAAACAATAGTAAGGCCCCACCTGGAGTATTGTGTACAATTCTGGTCACCGCATCTCAAGAAAGACATAGTGGAACTGGAAAAGGTGCAGAAGAGAGCGACTAAAAAGATTACTGGGCTGGGGCACCTCCCTTATGAGGAAAGGCTAAAGCATTTGGGGCTCTTTAGTCTGAAAAAAGGCGCCTGAGGGGGGATATGATTGAGACATACAAAATAATGCAGGGCATGAGTAAAGTGGATAGAGGGAAGCTCTTCTCCCTCTCACAAAATACCAGAACTAGGGGGCATACACTCAAATTGAGTGCTGGGAGAGTAAGAAGAGACAAAAGAAAATATTTTTTCACCCAGCACGTTGTTAGTCTATGGAACTCCCTGCCACAGGATGTGGTGATGGCATCTGGCCTGGATGCCTTCACAAGGGGATTGGACAGATTCCTGGAGGAAAAGTCCATCACAGGTTACAAACCATGATGGAGATGTGTAATCTCCAGGCTTAAAACCAGGGTACCTCAAGGGCCAGATGCAGGGGAGTGGTATCAGGAGACAGATATCTAGTCTCATGCGCTCCCAAATGCATCTGGTGGGGCCACTGTGAGATACAGGAAGCTGGAGTAGATGGGCCTTTGGCCTGATTCAGCATGGCTCTTCTTATGTTCTTATGTTCATCCTGGTGCTCCTTGCTATACAAGTGTCCTTTTCCAAGGAGAAAGGTGAGGTGAAAAATACTCTAAACAAACAAACAAACAAACAAACAAACAAACAAACAAACAAACAAACAAAGTGCTTCCTATTTAGAATATTACGCCTCTTCTTGTATGTTCTGTTAGTTTCACTTGATTTATTTATTTATTTGAATACTTTTTGTGTTGTTATTTTATTATGCTGTATATGCCTTAGAATAGTGCTTTGCGCTAATTTGGGGGTGGATGGGTAATAGCAGTTCAATAAATACATAATTAAACAAGTCTTCTGCAGATGTTGTGCATACACATGCTGCACATTCTCTCCAAAAAGAACCTTCATGCATGCAGTTGTACATACAGAAAATCCCCATATGATCAGGATCCCACAAGGGCCATTCCAGATCTTGAGGGGGTGGGGGGAGAAAGGTCCCTGTCTGAATTATGGGTCCCAGAATCACCTGGTCAGCATGTCCGTCTATAAAGATGTAGCTGAACACAGGCTGAAGCTCTTTTGTAGAATCTGCTGAAGCTATATACATCTTATGATGCACCTAGTTTTAGAGGTATGCATGTGAGAAAAAATATTCACACATACATACTGTGGTCCTGGTATATCTCCAGCTCCAGTTTACTCTCCAGCCATGCTGCTCTTGGGAGGCCTAGAGCAGCATGGCTGGAGAGTAAAATGCAAAGACAAGCCACCTCCCCAATTGGGACTCCATGCTGGAAAGCCTCCAGCCGTTGCAGAGTCCTTCAGACCCGGCACAGGTCTCAGCCCCAGCTACAGCCCCAGAAGAGACAGCCCCAGAATAGAATTGAAGAAGGTAAATAGCACTACTGAGACCACAGAGATGAAAAACTGGCTACAGAGTAACCACTCACCATGATGACCATAGAGCTGCTCTTCAAGATGGGCTGAATTGGAGAGCTCCCTCCCCTGGATTCACATTCTGCCTGTCTTGAAGAATGGCTCTATGGTCATCATGGTGGGTAGTTACTCTCTCGCCTGTTTCTAATATCTGTGGTCTCTGGTAGGGCTGTTTACTCTCCCTCTTATATTCTATGGGAAAAAATCAATCATGTAAGGTAAATTTTTTAACAGCAGGGTCAGGAAGCCCCCACTGGGGCTGGGATCTGTACTGGGTGTGAAGGCCTCCACAGCAGCTGCTTTGGAGGCTCCCAGTGAGGATGTATTTGCCCTACAAGATGCAGAGACATTTCTCCTTACTGCTGAGGGGGGAAAGGGCATCTAATAGAGCAAAAAATACGGTATATACCAGCAAGTCAGAGCAAGACAACCCTGCTCTCCTCTTCTGCACATCGTGGATCTTCATTGTCCATCATTAGTGATTTTTAGACAAGGACCATGCAGCCTTCTGTTAGCGCTATGCATCTAGAGCCAATATTCTATTGAGCTTCAACTGATGGAAAAATGTCTGTGAAGATTCTCAGTCATCCAGGTGAGTTTATCTGGAAGTTGAGTCATGGCTACTGGAGTTCTTTTTTCTTGAGAGATAGAAATGTTTTGCTGTCAGTGCTCATCCAAAGAGCTTCATCAGTCTGAATACAGCTAGTGCGAGTCCTCCATGGAAAAGTCCTGCTGAGTGATACGGTACCTCACCGTTGTGCTTCTTGCACAAATACTGCTCCTGTGCCAGCAGTGATCTTTATGAAATCAATTCATCCTTCACTTGCCTGTGGCAACATTTGTGCTAGAGGTGCGATCTTGCATTTCTACCCTGGGGGAACTTTCAAGCTCAACAGGATCCTGTCTCAAGTTTTGGGTGTATGAATGGAAAGGTCTCAGTGTTGTGTACCCCATGTGTGCACAGGGCCCTTTCTCACACTCTAGTGTATCATCATCATCATCATCATCATCATCATCATCATCATCATCATCATCATCATCATCATCATCATCATCATCATCATGTGCTGTCAATCCAGTTCTGATTTATGGCAACCCATTTCAGGGTTTTCTTTAGAGAAAATACTCAGAAGTGGTTTGTCATTCCCTTCTTCTTCCTGCGGGCAGTTTGAGACTGTCCAGCTTGTCCAAGGCCACACAGGCTGGCTGTTCTGGAATGCACAGGGGGGAACAGAACTCCCAAACTCCAGCTCCGCAGCCAGATAACTAACTCACTGAACTATCCTGGCCCTCAGTTGGACTTTTGCCCCTTGCTTCCATCTGTTCAATATATCTAGTTTTAGTATCTGAAAAGGTCTTACAAAAGTATGGTAAATAAACAGACCTGCTTTTGAGTAACCCTGAACACAAGTGGCCATTTTGGACAAAGAAGATCTTGCCCAAGACAGAAGGAGTTTTATATGATGGGAATTACAGATTGTTCCAAAGCAAACCAGCCTACATTCCTGGTTCAGGCTGTCAGTCCTGCTGGAATAATTATAATAATAATAATAATCCTTCAACACAACCTGGACTGCAACTCCCAGAATCCTCCAACTGTCATGATCATTTTCCAAATTTGCCTTTAGCAAAATATCATGGGCCTTGAGTCCTTCTTGTTCATGTATGATGTGTTGGCTTACAAATGCATTCCCATTTCCATGGCTAAACAATTCTGCATATATGAGAGTAAAAAAGTAGAATTAAATATATAGAATTTGAGTCAAGGTTCCCATGTCCAGCAAATGCATAATATTTAATCCTTGTAGCTTTTTTGACCAAATCTGTTTTCCAGATAGTCCACCAGACCCTCATTTGCTACAGGCAGTTTTGCCATCTGCCCTGTGAAGGCCACCCTATTAAGTGTGCTGATGGCCTAATCTTTTATAATTGATTACAAATTATGCACAACATGTGGCCTGGAATAAAATTAGAGAGACTGATTCCAGAAAATAAGCTTGCAAACTGATAACCACAGAAACAGAAGTGTATCTCTGAGTCTCACATAGAGGGGATACATGTTTAGAGGCTGAGAAGATATTCAGAACAACACTGGGAGGAAAAGTGCTGTTTGCTGCACTAAATCTGATAAGGTTTCATGTAAAGAATGTGCAAATCTGTTAGGACTTTCTTTGATGCGTGTTCATTGGTTTCAATAATTGTAGGTAGAATTCAATAATTTGGTAGAATGAGACACTTACCTCAGATAGCAGGTGCTGGGGGGGTACAGTAGGATGTTTGTTTGTTTGTTTGTTTGTTTGTTTGTTTGTTTGTTTGTTTATTTATTTATTTATTTATTTATTTATTTATTTATTTATTTATTTATTTATTTATTTATTTATTTACAACAGTAGTCTGATGGGGAAAGCAAACTATGTGTTGTCGGGGAGGTATTAAGCACCTATGTTGGTTTACTAGCTTTACACATGATGACCCAGTCCCTCTGCTAAAGCAAGATTTGATAGCTAGCTCAAGAGACTTTCATATGAGCAATGGGGATGGGGTGGGCTGGTGATAGGTGGGTACAGTAGGATGTTTATTTATTTATTTATTTACAGAATTTGTTAGCCACCCCATCATCAAGCAGTCTCAAGGCAGCATACAACAATATATTAAAACAATAAAGCATGTTAAAATACAAAATCCAGTGTAGTTATCTTGTTTGCTGTGTAATAATAATAATAATAATAATAATAATAATAATAATAATAATAATAATAATAATAATAATAATAATAATAATAATAATAATAAAGCCTACACATGCCTCAGATTTATAAGACTTTAAGTGCTAGTTAATGAGAAAGGGGCAGACTCTGGGAAACATATAGCTATTCTCTTTCAATCTCTGTACTTCTGCTGTGTAGGAAAAAGAGAATTTTGAGAAGAAAGTAAAATTCTGTAACAACATACCCCAGCTGCACCCCAGATAAAATTACTAAATCTTCAGCAATTCTAATGAGACTTGGTAGAAGACACAGATAGAAGGAAGATTGCCAGTCACGGCATTCTTCACCATCAAGGGCACACAGGTAATTTTGACCTGAATGCCATGAACCTGGCATTTTCAGATAGCAAAAGCATTACATTATATGGGTAGGAAAAACATTGCATTGCTGGGGCATGCAAATGCTTTCCACCCCACCTTCAGATCAAAAAGTGGTACCTCCCTTTGTCCTGATGAATATTGGTAGCCTCGATTTCCAATCCTACATTGTCTTTTTCTCTGCGGTTATCATCTGGTTCATGCAGGAAATAAACCTTTTTGGAATTTTTCTCCCCACCCACTCTGCCATCACTGCTGCCCAAAATTGGTTGCCAGTGATCTCAATGTTGCATGAAAGAGATTCATGCCTGGACCCATCGTGAGAACAATGAACAGTCAGAGACAAATGGGAAGGGAGGAGACAGAGGCAGGGAAGATGATGAAAGATGATCAGATAAAAGAATGTGGGTGTCTTAAAAGAGTTGCAGTCAAAGACTATTTAATGTCTTGAGCTTTTTCCGTTAAGCTGTTTACATAGTATAACTGTCTGAGGGACATTATGTGGAATGCAGCACCCTGGAGATGAAGTACTACAATTCAGCATGGAATAACGAGTTCTGAGTTCAAAAGGTGAAGCTTCTTTAGCCATATTCGTTCATTCCTTGCCCACTCTTTATCAGCACCCTTAGAGAGGAGCCACTGGCTTATTCTCCTTTTCCTTGTCATTTCTTCATGTGGAGAGCAAAATAGTGAAGTGGACTAAAATCCTATTTCTGTGAAAGCTCCACACAGGGGAAAGAACCTGAACAATCACATGCAGGCTCACATGTGAAGCCTATGTGCGAGCAGAAGTTTCACCCTCTCAAACATACTGTATTACGCCTCAAAAGGCAAAAGTGATAATGCAGAAGAAAGTCATGCCTCTCTAAGGCTGTTGATAACAACTGAGTAGAAAATGGCTGACCACGGCTTTCTATCTCAAATGAGGTTTCCAGGCAGAAGTCTGCTCTTGGATACGACCTTCTCTGTGGTGGGTTAAACAATGGCTAGAAGGGGTAAGACTAGAAGAATATCATTAATATCAATAGCATTTTCTCATTTGACGTCCTTGTGATGGTGCTAGAGATGGGCACGAAACAAAAAAATGGTGTTTCGGTTTTTCGTCATTGAGAGGTCTGTTTCGGTTTGTTTCCGTTTGTCGTGAATTTTTTGAAAAATTTCATTACCGTTTTTAGTTTTTTCGTTTGTTCTTTCTACCCGCTTTTTGCGCGATTCTTAAAGCATTTCCGTGCACAGGCATCCCCCAACGCCCCAGACCAGAGGAAAACCACTAAAAAACAAATGGATGCTGGCAGAGACACAGTATAGACTAGGTATGCAGGGAGGCTGCAAAGGCAACGACGGGCGTTGCCCAGGGTGCAAGGCAGCCGCAGAGTGACTGTACTGTGGGGCAGGGGAGGGTACTCACTGAGAGGTACGCAGCACACACACACACAGGGAGGCTGCAGGACTGAAGCTAGAGTCGCAGAGACAGCAATCCCACCCTAACTCCCACCAGAGACTGCAAGGAGGACGGGGGCTGCCAGAACTTTTTATGCCCTCTGTGCCTGCCAGACCTGCCCGCCCAGTCTGCAACCTGGGCATGCTATTGGTTGAACATGATCCCACATCACATGGCTTGCCTCCATTTTGTGGCTGGTGGTGACATCGATTTTAAAGGGAAAAGAAAAATACATCGCAATGGGAGAAGACAAAAACAAACGTTTTAAGGACACCCCCCCCGGTAGGTATTATCAGACAATATAAATAATTATCACTGTGTTTTTATGGATGTCCAGGGTGTTTTTTAACATTTAAAACAGGTCATTTCATTGCGCGTCACCATTAACGGAAGCGAAATGTAACAACCACAATTTTCATGGTTCTGTTCGTTTCATTGCATTTTCATCACAATTTTCATTTGTCATTTTGTTACCTAACGGAAATGGCAAACGGTAACGGAAACGAAAAAATGTTCGTTCCATGCCCATCTCTAGATGGTGCTGTCAACTTGTGTTGAGGCTTAGCCTTTTCATTTTTCATGTTGGTTCCCCAAATCCACTGCTGTTTGTCCCAGTGTACTTCCCTGCAGAGTTGACTTTGGAGGCAAGAAAACAGATTATTAGTGTGTCTATAACCCCAAATGTTCACTGGAAGGACAGATTTCGAAGCTGAGGCTCCAGTACTTTGGCCACCTCATGACGAGAGAGGAGTCCTTGGACAAGTCCCTGATGTTGGGAAAGATTGAAGGCAAAAGGAAAAGAGATGGTTGGACGGTGTCATCGATGCAACCAGTATGGATTTGACCAAACTCTGGGAGGCAGTGGAAGATAGGAAGGCCTGGTGAGCTCTGGTCCACGGGGTCATGAAGAGTCGGACACGACTGAACAACAAAAATAAGATTTGGGAACATGCTACTTGTGGCAGCATCCTTCCCCAATGGCATCTGCTCAACACAACAGAACATCTGAGGTGAGACTCCTCCATGTAGCTACCCCAGATGAACCCCAAAAGTCATCTACAAGAGACAGGGCCTTCTTTTGGTGTCACCAATGTTACGGAATGAGCTCCTGGAGGAACTATACCAAACTCCCTCCCTGCTTTCATATAGGAGGAAATTGAAAATATGACTCTTTACAGAGGCCATTCACAGTGCTCTTGGCTGAGTTTCTTGCCTTCTGCTCCACTTATTTGGGGGGGGAGTTGTTTCTGGTGCCCTCTGCCCTAATTCTGCCTGTTATTTCTGTTTTACTGTATTGTTTGTTGTATTTTTATCTCCGTTTTAGTTGTTTGTAAACCTCCCAGAATGGTGTGTATGCACTAATGGGGCTGTAGACAGACAGACAGACAGACAGACAGACAGACAGACAGACAGACCTCAGTCTTTCATGGGAAATGCAATGTGTAAATGAAGCCTTGGTTTTGTTTCTGATAGAATTAACCTGAGGATGGTTTGGCATCCCTTTAGTACACTTGCACCTCGTCTGTCATCACCAACTTTAAAACAAATCTTGAATTGGGATCCAGTAGTGAGGCAGCACTATTTCCTATAAAGAACATATTTGACATGTATAGAACACACAGCTTACTCTGGCCCCAATATCTCCTTCACTGGTACTGGCTATGCATGGAACAGACAAAAAATGACCGAGTGGATGTTGTGTCATTCTCCAAGAAAAGTGGCATGAAACTCCAAGGTTTCTGGATTCCTCTGTCTGCCCACACAGACAGATTGTTGGCAAGGAAATTAATGGTACAGTGGTACCTGTAGGCTTGAGAGATGCATGCTGGATTTCCCTAAGGAACTAACTTAGATACACATTGATGGAAATTCTGAACATACAATGGTGCACCAAATCTTTTCACTTTGGAAATGAAATCCGATCACCTCATCAGTGACACCACTTAGTTTTTTGCTTTTGAAGTACAGGGGGAAAGCATGCTGAGAACATGTACTCATGCCAGGTGTTGCATGACATGCACATGTCCAGAATGCTGAATGTTTCAACTAACCTGAAAAAAGTGAGTGCTAAACCTCTTCATCATGCCGAACACTGATAATTCCCCCTAATAAATTTTTTACCTTTGCCTGCTAAGGCTGGAACTTAGGCGACCATGAGATACAAGGTCTACAGAACACAAAAGTCAGCACAAAATCTCCCTTAACAAAAAGGAAGTGACTCACGGAGGGAAATTAAACAAAGACATATCTAATGCTGCGGAAGCAGATGGATTGCCTCAGAAGCATGAGGTGTGGCAGCTTGTGCTGCTGTCTGTCTGATCTTATGGCCAAGAAGCGATGGGTAAGGTTACCAAATATGGAAGTGCATGCAAATAAACAACTGTGTCGCGTCACTACATGGAGGCTAAATTCCAGGATGAGAGAGAACTGGTTGAAGAGCAAACACTCTGGCTGACTTGCAATGTGTGTTTATGAAGCAGAAGGAGAAGCCGAGGCTTAACCGCTTCATCTGACACAATGCACGCATTGTTCAAAAACTCCTAGTGTGTCTCCTTGAAGCCATTTCCTGCTGTGACGTTATGTGTTATTGAACAACACTGGCATTCCCCTCTGAAGGCAATCTGAATGTGTGGATGGGAGGAGACAGGCTGTTTGGTGGGAAGATTGATGAGCAACTTTTCTTGCACTTTTGAATCCTCTTGTGAAAAAGGGGGAGACTGTGGGTCTGTTATCAAGAAGGATCTCACATCGCTCCAGGAGAATCAGCCTAAAGAACCAAAAAGCTCCACTCCTAATTCTGTTTCTCCAACTCAATCTCTCCTCTCCATCTAAATCTGAGGAAGCTGTTTCAGCTCTAGATCAGTGGCTAGTGGCAGTAATGAAGGGCTAACAAACTGAAACTTAATCCAGACAAAACAGGGTGCTCCCAGTAAGTCAAAAGGCAGATCAAGGAATAGGGATGCAGCCTGTGCTGGACAGGGTCACACTCCCTTCTGAAAACTCAACCGGATTCATCCCTGAGCCTGGATGCCAAGGTTTTGACAGTGGCCAAGAGTCCATTTACGCAATTAAAATTACTGTGCCAGCTGTCCCTGTTCCTGGAGACGTCTGCTCTGGCCATGGCTCATAACAGTTTAGGCCCTGCTTACCTGAAGGACTGCTTCCTCACATACGAACCTACCTGTAGATATAGGGCAGTGTTGACGAACCTATGGCACAGGTGCCAAAGGTGGTACTTGGAGCCATTTCTGTGGGCACCTGACATCGCCCCTTCACAGCCACCTGTGCTCAGGTTAAATTGCTGTATTGGCACTTTGCAAAAAATTAGTGGGTTTTGAATGCTGCCTAGATCCCCTAAGCACATTCGATCTCACCTGATTTCAGAAGCTAAGCAGGGTCAGCACTGGTTAGTACTTGGATGGGTAATCCTTAGGGAATACCAGGTGTTGTAGGCACCTGGGGTAGGAACTGCAAGCCCCTCTAGTATTCCTGCCAAGAAAAGCTCCAGGGACATGGGGTCACAAAGAGTAGCTCATGACTGTAACAACACAATACAATACAGTGGGTTTTGAATCACAGTTTGGGCACTCGTTATCTATAAGTTTTGCCATCACTGATATAGGGCCTTTTCAGCAGCTGCCTCCAGACTATGGAACACCTTCCCGAGTGAGATCCACCTGGCACTGACATTGATGACATTTCAGTGCCAGGTAAAAATCTTCCTGTTCTAGAAGTTTTTTTATTGACATAACATAGATGGTGGGTCCTTATGCCAAATTTACTGTATTGTATTTAAACGTTTTAATTGTTTTTATTGTTTATTGACATTTTAATTTTGAATTGTAAGCCACCCAGAGACCTTTGGGTAGTGGATGACATATTGTTCATTGCATAAATAAGATAAATAAATAAAAATGGTGACACATGCCTTAGTTAAAGCTGGTAGAATTGCTGTGACATGGTGTACTTAGAGCTACCCTCAAAAATGTCTGGAAACATAAACAGGGCTGGTCACAGGGATCTCCTATCCTCCCTGTCACATCAGTTCCCTTGGCTGCTGAACCATTTCTAGGCAGCATGGAAGTGCTGGTTTTAAGTCATAAAAATGCTAAATGGCTTGGCTCCAAGCTATCTCATGGACTGCATCTCCATTTATGAGCCTGCTTGGGAGAAGTCTTTCTCTCGGCCTGTCATGATCACAGGTGCATTTGGTGGGAACGTGTGACAGGGCCTTCTCTACTGCTGCTCCTAGACTTTGGAACTGCTTCCTATGAAATGCTAGGCTGGCCCCTTCTTTGGTGTTTTTCCTCAAGTAGGCAAAGACCTCCCTGCCCCCACGGTAATTTTAAAATAATTTCTGTGCTTTGTTGATGTAAACGTGTTTCTGAGGGCTGCTATTGCTTAACCTCTTGTGATGTATTTATTTATTTATTTTGAATATTTTTGCACCACCTTTCAGCTTGGAAAAGGACCCAAGGTGGCTTACAATAAAGAGGAACAATATACAGCGCAGAAGATTTAAGTCATATTCAAATTAAGAACAGGGAATTAGGAGAGGCTATTTAGAACAATAAAATGTAACATTAACACTACAAAGATCACACAAAAAGAAAAATGAAAACCCATTATAAGGGTTGGAAACTAACATGGAAATCACTGTTGTTCTTTATGAAATCAGTCAATGCAATCATGTATGGTAATCAATATAAAAGTCACATAGTAAATAGACCCTCATTCAGGGAAAGCTTGCCTGAAGAGGAAGATCTTTTCCTGCTTCTGGAAAGACAACAGAGATTGCGCAGTCATGGCCTTCAACGGGAGGGACTTCCAAAGTCTGGGATGTAGCGTTGGTTTGATCCTCTTTGGTATTTGTAAAATACTATTTTTAGCTTTAGATATTGTCTCGTAAGCTGCCTTGAGCCCTTTTTAAGGAGAAAGGTTGAGTGAAATATTTTAAATAAAATAAATAATTTCTGTACTATCACATCTGAACTCAGCAACTGCTAGTTCTCTTGTTTATTTCATCTCTCACTGAGCCTCAAAAAGAAATCACAGACTGTTCCAGGGTTTATTTCTCTGGCTTTTCAGTGTTTCACAAGCCTCAAAAAAACCCCACTCAGTCTACCTGAAATTACCTTTAGGAAAAGTGAAGACTACTGAGCAAACTAGAACAATGAACTGTTTGTAAGACAACTTTATAGATGAACCCAAGCAGAAAGAAGCTTGCAGTAGCAGATGCCTGGCAGAGTTGGTAAGCACTAACTTTAGAGTCCAGTATCAGCTGTGTATCCTTTTGAGTATCTGGAAAATTAAAATGCTACTTAATTAGCACAATACTTTTTTTAGGAAAAGAAAAATAGCATCATTTTAAAAAAGCAGTGTGCATTTTCTTTCTTTCTTTCTTTCTTTCTTTCTTTCTTTCTTTCTTTCTTTCTTTCTTTCTTTCTTTCTTTCTTTGTCCCTCCCTCCCTTTCTCTGCTAGAGAAGGACAGTAAAGAGGTTCCCAATAAAGAGGTCAGTAAAGAGGAATTTGGTGGGAGCAGCCACCCAAAGAGTGGAGTAACCAAGGGAGAAGTCTTTCTGAAACAGCTGTATACCACATAAGGCACATATAGAGAGGCACAGTCAACATAGAACCTAAACCAGGGGAGTCCAAACTTTGGCCCTTCAGATGTTTTGGACTACAACTCCCAGAATCCCAAACCTAGATTGCCAGTGACAAAGGACTGTGGGAATTGTGGTCCAAAACATTTGGAGGGCCAAAGTTTGGACACCACTGGCCTAAACCAAAATCACCCAAGTCTTTATAAGCCAAAATAAGTGCATTGATTTGTCCTTGGAAACATACTGGTAGTTGCTGAAGATGTTACAAGAATGGAATTCAGTTCTTCATGTAAGGTGCTCTGCTCCAGAGTTAAACTGCAGTATCTCGGACTTGCAGATGTTTCTCAACATGTTCCAAAGGCAGTCAGTCCCATATAGATCACATTAGAAGAACCCAAGCAGGTGGAGGGCAACATATGTGCCATTGTGGTAGCTAGATCCTTAAAATGTATTGCACATATGTGTGCAGTGAACAGGAAATTAGGTGGGAAATGTCACAGGAGGTCCTTTTTCCAAATATCCTTTTGGCTTTAAAAGGCTTACTAAAACATATTCACCGAGTCAAGGGAGACCCATCTTGCCCCTTCACTAACCATACAGTGACCATGCAGTCAGACCCCCAAATTTTTCACTTTAGAAAAGTTTTGGGTCTTAAGTGTTTTTCAGTCCTCCCGGCAATTTTTTTAATGGACATGCCATTACTGTCTGCTCTCCCTCCCTCCCTCCCTCCCTCCCTCCTTCCCTCTCTCCTAAATTGCTATTCTTAGTTTTGTTCCTGTTTTTTCTGTTTGTTCTTATATTATTTATAATGTTATTTTACTTCTTGTTAGTCAACTGCCTTTGCTGTTCTGGGGAAGGCTGAGAAAAAAGTTTTCAATTAAATGAATAATCCTAAAATAGTGCACAGACAAGAGCTAACAAAGTAGCATGCTGGCTGTCTTCTGACAAGTGTCAAAATACAGACCAAATGTATGTATTGGTGTATTTCTTAAGGGAACAGAGAGCAAAACAGACACAAGAGGCACTTACAGGGTGCACCAATAACTCTCTGACAGATCTTTCAGGTTAACGCTGGTTGGATTGAAATGTCCATATAATGTGTGCTGGTCATGTCCAACTTTAAGGACAGTGCTCGTCTCCCTTTTCAAGCAAAAGAGCCAGTGTTGTGCAAGTCCGTGGCCATGTGGCTCGCATGGCTGAATGCATTTCTGCACATGGAATAATGAAGCATCCATGCAAATTAAAGTGGGGAAGTATGAATTTAAAAAGTTTATATCAAATTCATGGGAAAATTTGTGAGATTTTTAATGAGAGATCTTCCCCACAAACAATCACATTGCTCAACCATCCCTACTTCTCCCAGCAGTTGTCTGCCTGAGGCAGATAAGCAGCAGCTTAGTTTTTTTTACCAAAACCAAGCCATGTCCAATCAAGGTAACAGAGGCATTTTGTGGAATCTAAAGTGGCAGCTACATATCAGCTCTGTTTGTATCTAGAAATCCCACCACTGCCTGATGAATAAACACACTGAGGGAGAAGGATGGGAGTGAAACATGACAGGAAGTCTCTATGGTATCAGGAGGTGGCCCAGACTGGCCACCTCCTGGGGCCAGTCTGTGGGGCGCTCATGAGGAGGAGGAACACTAATTTCTGGAGTTGTCCCTGATCAGGAACTCCTTGTATTCCTCTCAGAACTTCAAACAAACACGTCCAGATCCCAAGCATGATGTTGAACAGGAACTTCCTTCCAAGCTCCAGGATCAGGAATTTCTAACCTTGGGTCCCCAGATGTCCTTGGACTACAACTCCTATAAATCCTGGCCAGTACAGCTGCTGATGAAGATTCCTGGGAGTTTTAGCCCAAGACCATCTTGGGACCCAATCACCGTCCCACATCATTCTTTAATTGGTTTATTGTGATTCACTGACATAAACTTAGTCAGGAATAGAAGCCCTTCCCTTACAGGGATATTTCCTCATTGAGGCTGATATAGTCAACCCAGGTCAATAAAAAAGAGCTCCAATAGTGAAGAAGTGAAAATGGGAAGAAGAAGAAAAATGCCAATCAACTGAAAAGAGCAAGAAATTTATTTATTTATTTATTTTAGAATATTTTCACCCGCCTTTGTCCTTGGTAAAAGGCCCCAAGGCGGCTTACAGTAATGAGGGATAATATACAGTCCAGTATAATTTAAGACATGTTCAAGTATTTGAGAACAAGGAATTGAGGGACATCTTGACTTACAGCATTAATAGGCAACATTACATTGCAGCTACAAGGTTATAAGTAGTTATAAACACAAAGTCTATGTGAACCTATAAATTCATGTGAAATACACATAGTAGTCCACCATTCAGGGTAAGCTTGCTTGAAGAGAAAGGTCTTTGCCTTTTTGACAGGAGCAGTGGCAACGACCACAACAACACAAGTAGCTTTTCTGCCAAAACAATGTTAACCACAGAAATCTGCCAAGACTTAGTGCTGAAGAAGGAAAATGAAAGCAGGGTATTTGGAGTCTTTGACGTAGGTGCGATTCTCTTTTCCTAAATTAACTTTAACAAATACATGCTGCTGAATGTTCCTCTCCTTGCCCTGTTCCCTTGCACTCAACAAGAAAGGGGGGCATTAAAGAGCTGAAAACAAACCTCTCTCTAGCTGCCTTTCAGGGAAAACTGGCTCAGTTTCCTTGGTGTTTCCTCTTTTCTTTGCATCCTATCAGATGTTACCCAGCTATAAATATGCTGCATGGAGACAGCCATCACAGCTTCCTGGACACAGGTTTGCAGACTTAGGCTTATCACATGCACATGTCAAAATGTGTATGTAATACATGATATATCCTTAATCCCTTCTCTAAAGGTATCTGTCAGGGACACAAAGATTAAGGCTACGATTCTGAACTAACATATAGTGGGTGCTGATAAGCATAGGATTGTACTCCATGGTAAAATAGCCAACAGGACGGGCTGCAAGGGACACAATGCATTTTAGGGCTGAACTATATGTTATAAATAATCAGAAATTAGAAATAATAATAAAAATAGTACTCTTGAAATGGAAATCTGTTGAAATATAACAGACTACCATGTTTGAGCAATCATACTTGCAAATAAAGCCTGTGCTTACTTCCTCATTTTTTAATCCCTGGCTCTGAGTCTGCAGAAACCAATATACCAATGCATTGTGGGAAGTGTGACGTGAGTGACCTTTTTGGCCTCCCTCACATAACACAGTGTCCCCAATGACTCCTGGAGGCAAGATTTGTCCAAAGAGCTGGATAAACTAAAAAGATCTCTAAGACACGGTGAAATAAGAGACAACACCGTTGCCCTTTCTTGCTTTTGTCTTTTCTTCTTGCCTCATCCTCTCTGCATGATGAAGGAGCATGATGGGTGACATGAGGGTCATAAACACTGCTGAGAGGATAGTGGGCTGTCCTCTTCCTCCTTTGGAAGAATTATACAACTCCAGATGCTCAAGGAAGACATCTAGAATTTTGAGAGACCCTTCGCATCCTGGCCACCAATTTTTTGAACTGTTGCCGTCTGGCAGGAGATATAGGACTCTTAGGTCAAGGACAAATAGACTAAAGAACAGTTTTTATCACAGAGCGGTATCCAAGCTAAATGCGACAGTTTTAGCACTATCTTAATCAGTTTTAAGTAGTGTTTTAAATTTTGTAAGCAATTTTAAGAGTTTTTAATATTTTGTATGGTGTTTTATATGTTTTATGTGTTTGTATGCTTAGAGTGTGTAGTGGAACAGCACTCTAATTTTGTTGTGCATATTTTGCATATGCATAATGACAATAAAACTCTATTCTATTCTATTCTATTCTATGAGCACCGGCTGCTGACACTTCCCTTCTTCCCAATGGGGAAGGGGGAGAGCTTATGGCTCCACTATTTCTGTCTCCAGATGTATGCATACCCAGGCTGGAGGGCTTAGATCTGTCAAATGGGTCTATCTCTGTTTCCCAGCACTAAGAACCACAGTATAATGGTAAATTTGGAAATTGAGGTGTTCATAATGACAGTCCTTCAAACACTTATCCCCTATACCTCCAGCATCTGAAAATATGAGTTGGCAAGTCTTTGGGTCCAAATCCTAACTCCCAAGCTCCAAGTTTGAATCCCTAGTAGACATGGGCATGACCAGAAAAAATGACGTTTCGAGTTTTCGTTTGTCGGAACGGGTCCGTTTTGGGTCGTTTCCGTTTGTCACAGAATTTTTCAAAAATTTGTCATTTCTGTTTGTCGTTTCCACCGCAATTTAGCGCGGGGCGGGCGAGCGGGCGGGCGGCGGCGCGGGCGGGTGGGTGAGTGGGCAGTTAGGATATCTGTTAGGATAGAGGTTCTGTTTTTGGCTTGCACCCCAAATGGTGTGTGTGTGCAAGCAAATTGAAGTTGGGAAAATAGAAAATAAATGGTAGTATATAATATATATTTAAAATAAATCCATACCTACCACTCCCAGTCAAACCTCCCCCTTTATCCAATATCAGAAAAAAATCCTCACAAACTGCCAGAGAAGAAATAAAGACAAAGCTGCAGGGAATCAAAGAAATTATTTTCTAAATTCAATTCCCTCCCTGCCTGCCTAACTTAAATCCTAAAGCCTCCAGCCTCCCTCCTCAATCTCGATCGGATCACACCAGCACCAGCAGCCAGCCTTTCTCCCTCAACCACATCCATACACCCGACTGCGATTTCTGGAAGGTGCCTCGGCTTTTTATGCCCTCCGAGACATCCAGAAGTGTCAGTCAAAAACCTGGCGATGTCATTGGTGGAATGGTTCAAACAATTTGCATGGTCCCATCCCATGCCCAGCCCAAATGGGCAGGTCTAAAAAAATAAAAAATAAAATAAAATAAAATAAAATCAATATGACGTTTTATTGCTATAAAAAAACCCACTGCTGCTACTATTAAAATTCAGGCATTTAAAATAAATAAATTTCACATGTTTCTGTGGTGATTTGGTGTGTTTTTTTGGCCATGATTTCAAAAGAAAAATTACGGTCGCCATTTTGGATTCCCCCCCACTGCATGGCATGGCGAGACGACGAGGATGACCCCCCCATCCCGGTGCAAGCAGCCCAGGACAGGAGAAGGGGGGGGAAGGCCGGGGACCCCCCAGAAACCACCCCTCTGGTAGGTGGCAAAGCCACAGGCAGGCATATTTTTGCCTGCTTTTTTGGCCAGGAGTCAGGGTTTTTAAAAAAAACTTTTAAAAACTTTTTCTGTGCTTCGCATTGTGCGATTGCTGCGATGCCACAAATGGAAACGAAAAACCCAACCAAAATTTTCTTTTTTCGGTTCGAGTTCGAGTTCTGACGGCTTAATTATCGTTACCGTTTCCGTTACGTAACGGAAACGATAACCGAAAATGGAAACGACAATTTCGCCGAGTCGTGCCCATGTCTAATCCCTAGTATAAGCAAACTTTATCCCTATTTAAAAAAGGAAGGAGTGGGTGGGCTCTGAGTTCCAAGTTGAGTCTGAGATGGAGCAGGGGGAACCCAAGTTGAGTCTGGGTTGAGTCACTGCTGTAACTTAAGTTCAACTTGACAGTTGAGTCCTGTGACTTGAGTCTTTGAGTCCTAGATCAGTTCATAGCAACAAAGGGGCAGGGGGATATTTTCTCAAGCTATTGGATCACTGCTTTCAAGTCCAGACCACCTCAAATTCTATGCATTACAACAGCAACAGCTTCCAGCAAAAACTGCTCTGAGGACAAGCCATTCCTATCTTAACTGCTATGAGGACTATAGTGCAGCCCACAGTGAAGTCAGAAAGTCCTGGGACCTCAGCATGTCCTGGCTGCACCATACCACTGAACTCATTTAAGCAATCTAGAGATAAGAAAACAAGGCCTGAACATGCTAGGGTGAATCAAGTCAGAGGCAACACTACATGGAAGATGGGAATGGCATGATGCCATGGCCTTGCAGCTATAATTTGTGCCATGTGAGATTGGCTGCTATGGAAGCAAAGTCTTTGGATGCAGCTTGAATGTTGAGTTGTGGGGATACATCTCTTTGATCCTGAATCATGGGAGTGCATCTCTTTGATCCTGCTCTGAGAATGCTTCCTCAAAGTATTCTTTATTACCACAATTTAGCACACCCGGGCTTCTGGGAAGAGCTGGTGTGCTGATGTGCTACTGCAGGACACTGGGCTGCACTCCTGTAGGGTCAGAGATGATCTCCCTTATGCTGAACTACATACTTCTGAAAGTAAATGCAACCTCTTTGCCAGGTCACTGCAGATGTTAGCAGGCTGTGTCGATTTCCCTGTAAAAGTAGCTTGGGAGCTTAAATCTTGGCCACTAAATGAACCACAACATGCAAACATGGGCTAAAACTATGCAGCCCAAATAATTACACCTGTGACTCATCCCCCAAAATCACATCCAATTGCCCAATTAGGCAGCATCTTGAGAGGCTCTGATACTGGTGTCTTCGTCAGTGTGGTTTATATTTTGTGAGAATTTTTATATCAGCATTTTGGATGCCTAAAATCCCTTTTAGAGCTAGTAAGCCTCTTTAACGTCATCGTACCTCTCGGGGCTCCTCTTTCCATTCTTTAACCTGAAACACTTGAGAAAACAGAGTTCATGTGCGGTCCCTCACTTGGCATTGAGTTTATAAGACTTCCAGAGGTTTCTGGCTGTTTTGCCTGGCTGTGATGGAATAACAATGGCAACCATCTTCCAGGCTTATAGTGCCGCCTTGCAATAAATAACAGAGAGCTTCATAGCCCAGCCTGTGCTCCGCTCAGTCTCCATCTGCCTAATGTAGCTCCTTTGGAACAGACATCCTTCATTTTAGGGCTTAGGGAAAAGGGGAAAATGCAAGTCCAATTTATTATGCGATGAGCTGTCAAGTTGATCTTGTGTTATGATCATCCCGACAGACTTTCTGAGGTATGTGTGATGTTGATTTCCACTGCCACTCCCAGTGACTTTCCATGGACAAGGCAGAATTTGAAATGAGTTTTCCCTGCATTCCAGTGTGCCACACTATCAGTCATAATGCTGGCTGTCATAAAGTCTAATAAACTGGTATTATACAGTATGCCGTAGAAGATAGGCTAGACTTGGAAACATATTTATTAGCCTTGTAGTTACATTTTTTTAAAAATACTCTTTATTCAGTCACCTATGGATTTACTATTTACTGTTTTATATCCTGTCTTTTCTTTTCTTTTCTTTTGCAAAGAACTTAATGTTCTGCATTGTTCTCCTTACCATTTTATTTGCAAGGAATCATAGAATCATAGAATCATAGAGTTGGAAGACACCTCAAGGGCCATCTAGTCCAACCCCCTGCCACGCAGGAACCCCATCACCATATCTCCGACAGGTGGCCATCCAGCTTCTGCTTAAAACCTCCAAAGAAGGAGACTCCACCACCCTTTGTGGCAGCATATTCCACTGCCAAACAGCTCTAACTGTCATGTAAGATAAGTCAAATGAGAATATAGGCTTCCATTGAAGGGTTCTTATGCAGATATGGTATACTTCTCCCCTTTGGCGCTTTAACACCAACAATGTGGAATCATTTTTGGTGCACGTGTAGAAGAAATAATGTTGGCACAGGACACATGCCAGGCTGGTGAACATAATCACCCATGGCCTTTTTTCATGAGTTAAAAATTTCTGAAACATCCCTTCCCAATGTCAGAGGTGACAAATGCAGTTTTCAGAGATTAAACACTCCCCCCTCCCTTTGGGAGCTGAGGGTGAAAAGGATCCCTGGCCTTGGCATGAAGGGGGGAGGAAGGATGACACTTTTAATTAGCAATAGGGATGGGCACGAAATGGAAAAATAGCATTTCATTTCATGTCCACCTCTGTTTCATTTTGTTTCCTTTCTTATGAATGTTTTTTTTTAAAAATCATATGAAACAAAATGAAATTAAACCAAATGGCTCCCCTGGGTCTTAGAGGCAGCAGATTCGGCTGGGCCCCTCTAAAAATGGCCCGTTTGCCACCAGGGAACCCCCATGGGGGTGAATGGGCCATTTTTAAGCCGGTCCAGCCAATGACATCTCTGCTGGACCCCTCTGAAAATGGCTCCCCAGCATCAAATCAGGTGTCTCTAGGACCCAGGAGAGTCACCCCCACCCACCTCCCAGCTGAGAGGAGGCATAAGCTGGGACTGAGAGGAGGAGGTCAGGAGTGCCAGAGCCGCAGCGGGGACCCACCTCCTCCTCTTCCCTCTACTGGGCTCTGGCAGTGGTGGCACAGCAGAGGCTCATTGCAAGCCCAGCAGGTAAAGGACCCCTTTTATAGATGGAATGAAATGTTTCTTTTCAATGAAAATACAACAACAACCATTTGTTTCATCTGTAACGAAATGCTGCTTCCTCATTTCATTACATTACATAAAATGACAAACCAGCATTTTTTCCATTTTGTGCCTATCCCTAACATGAGGAGGATGACATAACTAGCCTTGCATGTGTGAGGTTGTGCCAACAGGACTTCAGCCCAATAAGTACACATTGTTCTTACTATATGTGTTTGTCCTTGGCTGTCTTAATACAAGCATTGCCACAACATGATACATAAAAGGTGGTGGGGATGGAGCCCAGAATTCTGTTCTCACTGTGGCAAACTAGACACGTCTGGGAACCCTCCAAGCAGAATAGAATAGTATGGTCCTTTTGATGTTCATCTGTGACTAGTATTCATATCTCTCATGACTCTATTGCTGGAGAGAATATCAAGGCAGGACAAAGCCTTCTCTCATATTCTGTCTCAACTAAGATGATGGCGGCTACAAATGCTGCCTTTATTTTGGCACCAGCTCAAATTTTTCTTCTTTGATCAGGTTGACTTTGTTGTATTATGTCCTTTTCTGTTCTGGTTAAAGATCAACTTTTTCTTAATACTGTATTTTGATTTTAATTTAATCATATCTGAAAACCATCTTGGGACTTGCAGGGGACAAAAATAACTGAAAAACAAACAAAAAAAATTATATATATAGGCAAGTATACTGTAGCTACTAGTAGACATTGGTAGCTATATCCTGTATGCATTGGTTCAACCCTCTATGACAGGGGTGGGAAACTGTCGGCCCTCCAGGTGTTTTGGACCACAACTCCCACAGTCCTTTGTCATTAGCAATCTAAACTTGGAATTCTGGGAGTTGTTTAAAACATCTGGATGGCTGACAGTTGCCCACTCCTGCACTATGAGACCTAACCAGGTGTTGGCCATCACTATAGTTGGACTAACAGCAAAATGTACAGTATAGGGTAGAGTTTGGAACAAACTAGAAAACGGGTGTTTCATAGTGGTTCATGGCTACTGATGAACCATCACAATCCCCCCATGAACCGGTTTGCAATTCATTTGGGAGGTGGTGCCTGGGGGCTGACTTCCCTTCCAAGAGCTGGGACTACTGCCTCTGTGCATGCATCTGCCAATCGGCTGGGCAGCAGGCAGATGTGCAGAAATAGTGGACATGGCTTCCTTTCAAGAAGCTGGACTGCTATCTTGGTGTATTTGCTTGTCTATCAGCTGGGTAATGGGCACATGGGCAGAAGCAGCCACCTGGCTTCCCAGAGCCAGCTGACAGGCAGGACCATGTGTTGAAACAGTGGATCCAGCTTCTGGAAAGGACGCCAGTCCACTGTCTCTGACCCTGATGGCTGGAGTGGCAAAGGAGGAGGAAAACGTGGTGGCAGCAGCAGCACCAGGACCAGCTAGGGAGGTGGTGGGGCAGTGGAAATGGCACAGGTGGGCATGCGTTTTGCTGAGGCAAAATCAAGTACCAAGGGGGGGGGGAAATTCAGTCCCTTTTTTCCGGGATCCTCAAACTCAATTGTGAATTAAGCTAAAAACCAGCCTGATATGTTGGTTTTTCTGGTTCATGGTTTAAGACATGTCCATCTCTACAGCACAGTGCTGAACAGTTGTAACTATGTAATGTGTGAAGAAATACATCTATTCCTTTGTTGTAAGTCTCCCACGGTTGAGCTTCATTAGATGTCCCTTGGTTCCCATTATGTGACAATGGCTCTCTCTTCCATTTTCTCAATGTAATTAAAAAAGAGAGGACAATGTCTCTCTTCCATTTTCTCAATGTAATTAAAAATACATTATGTATGACACATTATACATTATGCAGAATACACCTGTACCATGTCTCTCCTTACATTTCCTTTTTATATTTTAAACAGTCCCAAACATTAGCTAAAATCCTGTTCAGGCTTTATGTGCTTGTGAGAGCAATCAATCATAGGTCGAAAGGCATGACCAGTTTCACAATCTGTGCTTGCCTGTTTGCACAAAAGAAATTCTGCCAGAGGGCAAAAAATGCTCTGGCGATTACCATTACATGGTAATTTTGCCATTGTCCAAATTTCTGCCACATAGTTACTTAAATATTGCAACTTTTGGCAGTGAAATGCCCTAAGTTGAAAAATCTCCATAGCCATTTTCTGCTGCGTATCAGGTTGCACAGCTCATATGCTCCTTGAAATGAGGAGAGAAATCATGGAGTTGACTAAGAGGGATAGGATAGTAATCATGGGGGACTTCAATTATCCCCACATTGACTGGGCCAATGCGAGCTCTGGGAAAGGAAGAGAAACTGGGTTTCTCAACTTGCTGAATGATTGTGCCTTAGAGCAACTTGTCATGGAGCCCACCCGAGAACAGGCAACTCTAGATCTAATACTGTGTGATACTCAGGACCTGGTCAGGGATGTGAATGTCACTGAGCCTCTGGGGAACAGTGACCATGCTGCAATTTCCTTTGCCATGCATGTTGGAGGAAGAGTGTAAACCAAATCGGACATAAAAACCCTTGATTTTCGAAGGGCAAACTTCCTTTGGATGAGGAAACTAGTTAGAGAGAAACTGAAGGGGAACGTTAGAAGAATCCAGTCTCTTCAGAGTGCATGGAGCCTGTTTAAAACAACAATAATAGAGGCCCAGCACAAGTCCATACTAGACATGGGCACGACTTGGTGAAATTCTCGTTTCCGTTTCTGTTACTTGTTTCCGTTACGCAACGGAAATGGTAACGACAATTACTCCCCCAGAACTTGAACTTGAACTGACAAAAGAAAAATTGGGTCTGATTTGTCATTGTCGTTCCTGGCATCACAGCGATCGCGCGATGCCAAGCGGCACAGAAAAAAAGTTTTAGAAATAAAAAAAACCCCGATTCCTGGCCAAAAAAGCAGGCAAAAATATGCCTGCCTGAGGGCACCTACCAGAGGGGTGGTTTCTGGGGGGGGGGTCCCCACTCCAGCCTCCCCCCCTCCTGTCCTGGGCTGCTGGTACCGGGCTGGGAGGGGGCATCCTCGGCGTCTCCATTTGCCATGCGGTGCGGGGGGATCCAAAATGGCGATCACAGTATTTTTTTTGAAATCGTGGTCCAAAAACCCACCAAAGCACAACAGAAACATGCGAAAATTAGCTATTTTAAATGCTTGAATTTTTACAGTAGCAGCAGTGGGTTTTTCTTGCAATAAAACGTCTCCATTGATTTTATTTTATTTTATTTTTATTTTTTTACACCTGCGCATGCACAATGATGGGCTGGCCATGGGATGGGACCATAAAAATTTTTGGAGCCATTCCACCAATCGCATGGCCAGGTTTTGCTGAGAATTCTGGATGTGCCAGAGAGGGCATAAAAAGCCCACCAACCCTAATCCTAATCCTAACCCTAACCCTAACCCATACGCCAGTACACTGTGTTCTTAGTGGGCCACAGGCACCCAGAGGTACAGCCCACTAACCCACCCTAACCTTAACCGTTACCCTAAGCCTAGCCCTTACCCCCTAACCCCATGCTCTGGGAAGTCAAGTCGTGCTAAATCGCGGCGGTAACGACAAACGACATGACAAAACGACAAATTTTTGAAAAATTTTGTGAAAAAGAGAAACGAGCCAAAACGGACCCGTCCCGAAAAATGACAACTCAAAAATTTTTTTTCCGGTCGTGCCCATCTCTAGTCCATACCACAAAGACAGAAGAGCTCATTTAAGTCCAAGAGGACACCAGCATGGTTAATGAGTGGAGTTAGAGAGGCTCTAAAGTGCAAGGAGAGGTATTTCTGTAAATGGAAATCCTCCCCAAATGAGGAAAATAAAAAGGTACACAAACTCTGGCAAAAGAAATGTAAGAAGATTATAAGAGGGGCAAAGAAAGATTTTGAGGAACGCATGGCTAGCAAGCAATATAAAGGGTAATAATAAAAGCTTCTTTAAATATGTTAGAAGTAGAAAACCTGCCAGAGAACCAGTTGGCCCTCTGGATGGTGAGGGAGGAAAAGGGGAGGTTAAGGAGGACTTTGAAAATGCAGAGAAATTAAATGAGTTCTTTGCATCTGTCTTCATGACAGAAGACCTTGAGCAGATTCCGCTGCCTGAACCGCCCCTCTTGACTAAACAATTAAATCAAATACAGGTTAAAAGAGAGGATGTTTTAGGACTAATTGATAAATTGAAGATTAACAAGTCACCGGGCCCAGATGGCATCCACCCAAGGGTTATTAGGAAACTGAGAAATGAAATTGCAGATCTCTTAATGGTAATATGCAACTTGTCTCTTAAAATGGCCAGACTGCCAGAGGACTGGAGGATAGCGGATGTCACTCCAATTTTTAAAAAAGGAAGTAGGGGGGACCCAGGAAACTACAGGCCAGTTAGCCTTACATCTGTCCTAGGGAAGATGGTGGAAAGCCTCTTCCAAGAGAAAATCTTAAAACACATAGAAGAACAAACCTTGCTGAGAGAAAATCAGCATGGCTTCTGTAAGGGTAAATCTTGTCTGACAAATCTTTTAGAATTTTTTGAAAAGGTCAACAGGCATGTGGATTTGGGTGAACCGGTGGATATAGTCTATCTGGATTTTCAAAAGGCTTTTGACACAGTCCCTCACCAAAGGCTGCTGAGAAAATTGCACAGTCAGGGGATAAGAGGGCAGGTCCTCTTATGGATTGAGAATTGGTTGAGATCCAGGAAACAAAGAGTAGGTGTCAATGGGAAATTTCACAATGGAGAAAAGTGAAAAGCGGTGTGCCCCAAGGCTCTGTCCTGGGACCGGTGCTTTTCAATCTGTTCATAAATGACCTGGAGACAGGGATAAACAGTGAGGTGGCCAAGTTTGCAGATGACACAAAACTTTTCCATGTGGTAAAAACCAGAGAATATTGTGAAGAGCTCCAGAAGGTCTCTCCAAACTGGGGGAATGGGCTGCGAAATGGCAAATGCATTTTAATGTAGCCAAATGTAAAGTAATATCATATTGGGGCAAAAAATCCAAACTTTATCTCTCAACTCATGGGCTCTGAGTTATCCGTGATGGATCAGGAAAGAGATCTTGGTGTGTTGGTGGACAGCTCCATGAAGGTGTCTCCCCAATGTGTGGCAGCGGTGAAGAAGGCCAATTCTATGCTAGGGATTATCAAAAAGGAGATTGAAAATAAAACAGCCAACATTATAATGCCATAATACAAAACAATAGTAAGGCCGCACTTGAAGTATTGTGTACAATTCTGGTAACCGCATCTCAAGAAAGACATAGTGGAACTGGAAAAGGTGCAGAAGAGAGTGACTAAAATGATTACTGGGCTGGGGCACCTCCCTTATGAGGAAAGGCTAAAAGATTTGGGCCTCTTTAGTCTGGAAAAAAGGCGCCTGAGGGGGGATATGATGGAGACATACAAAATAATGCAGGGCATGAGTAAAGTGGATAGAGGGAAGCTCTTCTCCCTCTCACAAAATACCAGAACTAGGGGACATACACTGAGATTGAGGGCTGGGAGAGTAAGAACTGACAAAAGAAAATATTTTTTCACCCAGCGCGTTGTTAGTCTATGGAACTCCCTGCCACAGGATGTGGTGATGGCATCTGGCCTGGATGCCTTCAAAAGGGGATTGGACAGATTCCTGGTGGAAAACTCCATCACAGGTTACAAACCATGATGGAGATGTGTAATCTCCAGGATTAAAACCAGGGTACTTCAAGGGCCAGATGCAGGGGAGTGGTATCAGGAGACAGATATCTAGTCTCATGCGCTCCCAAACGCATATGGTGGGGCCACTCTGAGATACAGGGAGCTGGACTAGATGGGCCTTTGGCCTGATCCAGCATGGCTCTTCTTATATTCTTATGTTCTTATGTAAAGGGTTTCTTTAAAAAAAATAAGAATTCACTACTAAAAAGTTGTAGTCATAACCACC
Source organism: Phrynocephalus forsythii (assembly GCA_029282475.1). NCBI lineage: Eukaryota > Metazoa > Chordata > Lepidosauria > Squamata > Agamidae > Phrynocephalus > Phrynocephalus forsythii. The sequence continues at coordinate 175,913,243 of JAPFRF010000001.1, read as the reverse complement.
ACCACCACCACCACCACTCATCAAATTGTCACACAGCAAACAACTATGCTGGATTTTGTATTACAAATCACTAGTTGAACGCTTCCCAAGCATTTAGGACTATGTGATGTATTGGCAAATTATGCGAGCAGATCCCAGTGCTGCCTTGTTGTGGTGGGGCGGCTTAACTGCTCCAGTGATGTTGAGGGCTGTACTGGCGGTGTAAACTACCAGTAAGTCCAACCATGCCAGAGTGGTCTCGACTGCGGAACAGAACTAAGTGCACCCAACAACCCATGAATCATGGTGAAATATAATCAAAAGAAGCCCATACCTGCTCAGTTGTCACCCAGGTTAACAAGGACCGCGATGAGTGTTGATGAACCTGGACATCCATCGATAAATGGGCTACAGGTCACATGTCCCATTGCTGAGCAACTAGGGCATGGTCCTGTAGAATTACTGGAAGTTGAACAATTTCAGGAGCGGCAGACATATACTTTACCAGGGAATTGGGCAATCATGAAATGCTATGATAGAGCAGAACCTGAAAAACAAGGCTACCAAAAGTGAACACCTATATTATTATTATTATTATTATTATTATTATTATTATTATTATTATTATTATTATTATTATTATTATTATTATTATTATTATAGGGTCACAAAATGAATTTTTGATTCATTTTGTTATTCGTTACTCATTTCATTGCATGATGAAATGAAAAATGAACTGCCCCCTCAAAGGAAAACAAAATGAAACAAAAACTTTCATTTTTTGTTACCCCCAATCTGGCATCTTCTCCTACCTTATGTAGGGGAAGCCTCCTAGCCGCTCAGCACCGCTGCTTCGTCCGACCAGCCCCTGTGGAGAGGGCTTCCGAAGCAGTGGGGAGGCATCCCGTAAAATTTTAAAAAGGTGCCAATTAGCTGTAGCACGGCTAGTGCTTGTTTTAAAATATACACCCTCAGCCAGCCTGTGCTACAGTTGATTGGTACTTGGGGCTCAGCAAAAAAAAAACATTAAATTTAAAATCCCACCTTTTTACCCACCCAATTTTTATTTTTTGCTGAGCCCCAAGCACTGATCAGCTTTAGGGGGAAAGGAGCTATTTTTAAACCTTTTTGTGTTGCGCCAAGCCCACGCTACAGCTGATTGGTGCTGATTGGTGCTTGGGGTGCCAAAAAAAAGTTTGCAAATCCCATGTTTTCCCATGCCTGATTGGGTGCAGGTTACATTTTTCATTTGTGTACTCTCTCTCTCTCTCTCTCTCTCTCTCTCTCTCTCTCTCTCTCTCTCTCTCTGTGTGTGTGTGTGTGTGTGTGTGTGTGTGTGTGTGTGTGTGTGTGTGTGTGTGTGTTTGTTTTTGCATTTTGGGAGGTTTGGTGGTGATAAGGATAAAAACAGCTGTGGGTCTTTTAGACCCATGGCTTCTGCACTTCATGTGCAAATCAAACAACGAACAGCCACTAACAGCCCAAAAGAGGTGTTAAGCCCGTTTGAGTGCTAGAAGATGGTAATTTAGTTGTACATATCATCTTGTATACAATACTGTATGTGGTTTTGTTTTGCCACATGCTATGCAATTAAATTACTGAATGTTTATGCATATGACGTGCCTTGACCTGGGTCCTATCTACCTCAAAGACCGAATCTCACAGCATGGACCGACTAGGGTGTTAAGGTCACCAGGAGAGGGCCTTCTCTCCATCCTGCCATCCTCATAGGGATGTTTCATGGGAACACATGGAAGGGCCTTCTCAGCTGTGGCACCCAGACTCTGGAACTCCCTCCCCACTAGAGGCCAGGACTGCCTCATCACTGTTGTCCTTCCGGAAACAGGCAAAGACCTTTTTCCTCAGGCAAGCTTTCCCTGAATGATGGACTACCATGTGTATCGTATATGTATCTATAGGTTCACATAGACTTTGTGTTTATAACTACTTATAACTTTGTAGGTTTCATGCAATGTTGTCTATTAATGCTGTAAGATGTCCCTCAATTCCTTGTTCTCAAATACTTGAACATTTCTTAATTGTACTGGACTGTATATTACCTCTCATTCCTGTAAGCTGCCTTGGGTCCTTTTCCAAGGAGAAAGGTGGGGTAAAATACTCTAAAATAAATAAAAATAAAATAAATTGCAACCTGCTGTACATTCATAGGGAGCACCTTAATATTTTCAGTGCTTAGGGTCTCCAAGGCCTTAATCTGGCCCTGGTTTGATGTTTCTTTCAAGTAGTGCTTTCAAAAAGTGATTTCAGGCATTATCATTACATAAAGGCAACTTATAGGCTTCATATGTTCTTGGATTCAAAACCCCACCAACAGTGGCATAACCATGGAGAAGCATGATGGAAGCTGCAAACCAAGAACCTCCTAAGAACCACATGTATTTATTTAAATACATAATAACATTCCGCAGGAAACATGGACTGACAGTGTCTGCGTTCCATGGCCTTGTTTATGCAGGCCAGCAGTAATGACAAAATAGCGGCCTCTGCAACCTTTGCAAAGTGATTTGAGGTGTGACAGTAATATGAAAGTATAAATTGAAATTTTTAAACAAATGCTTTATCTCTCCCTTTCTTTTTGCTTGATGTTAAAAAATATACCTTGCTTGAGGTAAAGGGAAGTAATACATGCGGTAAGGTTGAGTTTTGATAACTAGGTCTACACGTTTTTTAAAACCATATTTTAAGGAAACTAAAATAATGGAAAGAATCTGGAGAAGGGCAATAAAGATGACAAAAAAACCTTTTTAATAAATGCAGCATGCTAGATATTCAAAGGGCATTTAAAGGCCAACCTTAATAGGTTTGGAGTGGGAAGTGGAAGGGGACTTTGATATGGCTGTTTCTTTTCACACCGATACAATTCCATAAATTAGTGAGAGAAAGATTTGCAAGGCCTTACAGGAAAAAATGAGAAAGCAATGGCTTCAAATAATGCTTGAGAATACAGCAGTCCTACAAAAAGAAAGAGAGAGAGAGAGAGAGAGAGAGAGAGAGAGAGAGAGAGAGAGAGAGAGAGAGAGAGAGAGAGAGAAAAAAAAAGGATTTTTTTCCCTAACAGAACAGATGGACACCTTTCAAGAGTGGTTTAATTATTATCAGACCATATTGAGGGTCACATACTGAAAACTACTCCGTTATAAGGGAGAAGATGAGTCTGAATTACAGATGCAGATCCCAGTTTGTCTCATTCTCATATATGAGGGTGGGAATTTTCAATTATCCTTTCCTTGCCGGGAGATGGTGTAGCTTTTATTGCCGTCTCAACAAGAGCTGAGAATTTGCCCAGTTTTTGAACAAATTGTAGAACTTCACCGAGAGCTGCTGTCTTATTGTATGGGCTGTCTTGTTGCACATATATCAGCAATATATGTTTACTGCAATCTTTTTGATCAGCCAGCTCTTCTTCTTCTTCTTCTTCTTCTTCTTCTTCTTCTTCTTCTTCTTCTTCTTCTTCTTCTTCTTCTTCTTCTTCTCCTCCTCCTCCTCCTCCTCCTCCTCCTCCTCCTCCTCCTCCTCCTCTTTACTTGTGCTTCTGTGCATGTGCACTTACCTTGTGTGACGTTCCCCTTTCCCAGACTGTGGTTTTCAGAGGCACAACCGGGTTTATTTCGACATCCCACTGCTTGAACCACTAAATTGTGACGACACCTCCCTTTTACACACTGAATTCTGTGATGGAAATGGTACCGCTGCCACCTTTTATTCACTTGAGAATGCTGCCACCTTTTACACTCGTCGCCTCATGAATTGGGACTGACTCAGAGATATATAATATAAAAATAATGACGAAGTTTATTGAGAAGATAATAACTATAACAATATCTGAGGATGGTATGCGTTGCCTTTAACATATACTGTAACAGATTTAATCAGCTCCACAAGCCTCCCTGTCTTAAATAGCTAGTAAACAGTATAGCCCTCACTGCCTGACAGAACTCTCAGAGAACAGTGCTCTCTCCCAGCACTCACTCTCAACTTAACTGAACTCCACTGAACTGCCCCAACTGCCTAGGCTCCACCCTTTTTATATCATACCATTCCCCGCCCTCCTGCTGGGATTGGCTGATGATTTGTATATTCATCACTCCTGTCTGCCGGGTTTGTCACAATACCTCCCCCCTTATAAAGAAATTTTAAGGGAGTAAACTTACCTCAGTTTGCTCACTTAAAATTTTCTTCTGGAGCCTATTTAACTAATACATACATTCTTCTGTTTATCATATTCAACTATACATATCTATAAACTGTTTTATAATATGTTCAACCTTCTTACTATATAATATCATGAAATGCAATAATTCTTACTATAACATTACATTTTAAATAGACTATATTCTTATAACATTGGTTAAAATCATAACTTCAAATACCTGTAAAGACCTTATTGATCATACTAGAATCAATCTATGTTAAGATGCATAAATACATATATTTGGTTTACATTTTAAGCTAGTTTACTTATCAATATACATACAATTGTTATCCTTAACTTATTCTAAATATCACATAAACATTTTGATTTATAATAAGCTCTAATTATACATTACCTTGCATTTTTCATTTACAGTTAACTTACATTAAGTTACAGTTTTCACATTTTATGACATTACCTTTCCATACTATTTTTTTAACAACTTTCTCTTACATCAGCAATAAAATAACAATATTACATTATTATTATTTAACCATGGACCATGTAATCAATGTCTTCCGCTTCTTGCTGCAACGGCTGGACGATGATACTCCACGGGTGACCATTTCCTCTGGCACATAAATTCAAAGTCCAGTTCACAGTAAAGTGATGCCATTTTTTCTTGGGTTCTTTGTCACCACTCCTGGTACAGTTCATTATAGTCCCCTCGAATGCAGCTGGGTATTCAGATGACTACTGTATGGCATACGGGTGCTTCATTTTTATCAGTTCAGTCAGCGGTGCTGCAATGGTGCTCAAATGTGGACTAAACCTCCTGTGTTATCCCGGAAGACACAAAAAAGGATCTCACCTTCTTTTTGTTGGTCTGTCTTGGCCCCACGTCAATTGCATTGATCTTCCTCTGCAGGGAGTTGATAACGCCTCATCCCACGATGTGTGCCAGGTAGTTAATGTTTAGATTTCCTACTTGCCACTTGGATGCTCCCTTCGTCTTCTCGGCCTCTCGGATCCGCTGAAGCATGATGTTCACAGGCTGTTGTTGTTTTTCCCAGGTGTCTTTTGCAACCACCGAATCAGGTCTGTCATTAGCATCCTTCACTTCCAAGTAGGGTTTCTTCTTTACACGGTTTTCTATTTGCTTTTCAGGTTCCTGCAGCTTTCTACATTCATTAGCCATCTTATTCTCTTCTTGTATCATTTGTTCCTTGCCCAGAGCCACTTTGTTCTTCATCCCTAAAAGTGCTTTCAAAGGTGAAATTTCATTCTGGAGCTCACCAATAACTGAGGGCTGCAGAATTTTAGCTTCTTTCAGCTCTTCTGCTATTGCTTCATTTTGTACCTTTTCAAGTTGTGCTAATTTTTCTTCATCTCCTTTCAATTTAAAATATTTTTCTAGTCTGGAGTTCTCTGCTGGTACACAAAGTTCCTCACAAGCTTGTATCATTTTCTCCTCTATTATGAACTTTTCAGGGTGTTTATAACTTAAGAAGTGTGTATTCGATTCCATTAAGTCAAAACATCCCTTCAAACTGTCATCTTGCCTTTGTTCTAGACTAAAGTCTGCTGTTGGCCCTTTTATAATGTCGGCTAAATCTCCTTCTCCTACTATTTCAGGCGGTTCAGTTTCCCTCCCATGTGCTTCTCCTGAAATTTGTTCTGTAACTGTGTGGTTGTCACTATCTTGTACATCTTGATGTGCCTGAGCTCGTGTTACTACAAAAGCATTCTGCACATGCTCTAAGACATCTATTCCAATTAAACAGGCACTTGGTATTTGATCTGAAATTCCTACATCCAAGATTCCTTCCCAATCTCTCATCTGTAGTTTCACTCTGGCCATAGGCAATTCCACCTTAGAAACTCCTATTCCTTTTACATTTAAAGTTTTTCCTGGGTTTAAATCTTCAGGCTTTAAAATGTCCTTGTGTACTAAGGTTACTCTGGAGCCGGTATCAATCAAACCCAAGTAAGGTTTGTCATTTATGTTTACTGACTCTCCTGAGGTTGCTAGTAATTTCTCATCAGTGTGTATACAAAAACAATGAACTATTTCAGCTAAGGGAAGCTCTGTCTCTCCCTCATTTTCACCTTCTGATTCTGACTTTTCCCCTTCTTTGGGCTTGGGAGTTCCCTCATGACTCTTTCGAATATGAAACACCCTTTTCTCAGTTTTGTCTTGTGATTTGTTTAATTTAGGACAGAATTGTCTTGTATGCCCCGCTCCAAAACATTCCCAGCACGTTAATTTATGTTTGTTTTCAGGGCTCCCGTTCTTAAACTTTCCTTCCCTTCCCTCAGACTTTGGTGACTGGGATCCAATTAGTTTCTCTTGCCTTCTTTTATTCTGAGGGGATTTAGCATTCCTAGAATCACTTTGGAAGGGTTTCCTTTGATAGTCCCTATTCCTAGGGGTCACTTCTGAAAACCTAGAGTCTCGGATAATATTAATTTCATCCGCAATTTTAGCAGCTTCAATCATGTTCTGTGGCTTTTTATCCTTTACTAGAAATCTGATCTCAGGATGGAATAAACTGTACAGTTGCTCTAACCCAAACACTTGTTTAATTTCTTCAGCTGTGTTAGCATTTTCAATTTTCATCCATTTATTCAATACCTCTGTCAGTCTGTAGGCTAGCTGTGCATATGTATCTCCTGACGCTTTCGTAATTGACCTGAATCTCCTCCTCAGCTGTTCTGCTGAAATGCCAATTCTAGTAAACACTAACTCTTTAAAATGGGTATAGTCTCAGGCATGTTCGCTATCGATTTGAGCATATATTTCTTCCAATACTCCAGATAATAATGGCCTCAAATAGGACATTCTCTCTTCGTCTGACACGTGTAAATCCTCACATGTTCTCTCAAAAGAAACTAAGAAAGCTTCAATATTGTCTCCTTTCTTGTAGCTAGGGAACCTTTTCAAATCTATTTTCTTGGGAGTTTCACTCAAATTATTGTTATTATTATTGGTATTTTCCTGACTAGCTAACTCAAGTTTTCGCAGCTCTAATTGATATGCCATCCGCTCTCGTTCCATCTCTCTTTCTTTTTCCCGTTCCTCTCTTTCTCTCTCTTTTTCCCGTTCCTCTCTGGCCATCCTTTCTTTTTCCATCTCTCTTTCTTTTTCTAGTTTTAATTGTTGCAATTTAAACTCCTGTCCCAATCGCCACCTCTCAAGACTCTGGTCCTCATCAGGTTCTGCCTCTCTGGGTGAAATTGGTGTTTCCTCAGACACAATGGCTACCGGCCCCTCAGCCGCCATTCCCCTCTTTGCCTTCTTAGATTTTACTTTTGGAATTGACATGAAATCAAATCTTTTTATTTCTTTCTTTCTTAAGAAAAGGAAGGTTCAGACTGGGTCACAGCTGTTTAAATGGCAACTGTAAAAATTTCACCTCAGCTCCCAGCTCCTGACTCCTGTTAAGCAACTGTTGCCAAGGGCAAGATTGGCACAGTGCCCAGACTTCAAACTTTCTTTATTTAAAATATTGTTTCAGTGTTTAAAGCACACAGATTTAAATATATTTCTTTGGCTTTTAACCTATAACTTTTCTTCTGGCCCTTACAATTTCACTTTCCCTCCAAAAGGGATTCTAATTAGCCAACTCCTGCTCTCACAGAGCTTCTGTCAGTTTTAAATCTCCTCAGACCTCTTCAGTTTCTGAGGCAAATTTTTCTGAGGTAAATTTTCTGTCCCTACAGACTCTCACTTTGGAGATTTCTTTCTGTTAAAACCCAGGGTGATCTCCAACTTTTACCACAGCCACCCTCAATTCCAGGGCAAACACTTTGGGTCTTTCACCCTCAAAGGAAATTTGTCTCAGCACCTTTTAATTTTCAGGCTGCTGGACAGCACAGAGTTCCGTGACTCTCAGGCAGTTTCCCCAAACAAACCACTGTAGATTTCAGTCTATCCTTTCAGATTTTTCTCTTCCAGGTGTCCTATAATTTGTCAAGTCAGACTCCTTTTCCTTTTGGAGTCCTGACCTCCAGACACTAACAAGGCCCACCAAAGAAAATCCAGATAGCACTACAGGGTCACCCCCAAAGGAAATTTGCCTCAGCACCTTTTAATTTTCAGGCTGCTGGACAGCACAGAGTTCCTTGACTCTCAGGCAGTTTCTCCCAAACAAACCACTGTAGAATTTTTAGTCTATCCTTACAGATTTTTCTCTTCCAGGTGTCCTATAATTTGTCAAGCCAGACTCCTTTTCCTTTTGGAGTCCTGGCCTCCAGACAATCTAACAGGCCCACCAAAGAAAAATCAGATAGTACTACAGGGTTTTAAATCTGAATTCCTCTCTCACACACAGGGCTTCCAAGGAACTGAAATTAGCTTCACCTAATTCTCAGTCCTAAACCCCTTTCAGAGGAACTTCCACAGACTACCTACAACACTTGAGGGCTAACTTTTACTAAAGGCTTCTTTTTAAACTTCCAGTTTCAATTTCTTCACAGGGTACAGGATAAATATTTTGAGCTGGTGATTTTTTCCCTCAGGCAAACTGGATATATTCGAAATCCGACCGCTGCCCACCAAATTGTGACGTTCCCCTTTCCCAGACTGTGGTTTTCAGAGGCACAACCGGGTTTATTTCGACATCCCACTGCTTGAACCACTAAATTGTGACGACACCTCCCTTTTACACACTGAATTCTGTGATGGAAATGGTACCGCTGCCACCTTTTATTCACTTGAGAATGCTGCCACCTTTTACACTCGTCGCCTCGCCTCATGAATTGGGACTGACTCAGAGATATATAATATAAAAATAATGACGAAGTTTATTGAGAAGATAATAACTATAACAATATCTGAGGATGGTATGCGTTGCCTTTAACATATACTGTAACTGATTTAATCAGCTCCACAAGCCTCCCTGTCTTAAATAGCTAGTAAACAGTATAGCCCTCACTGCCTGACAGAACTCTCAGAGAACAGTGCTCTCTCCCAGCACTCACTCTCAACTTAACTGAACTCCACTGAACTGCCCCAACTGCCTAGGCTCCACCCTTTTTATATCATACCATTCCCCGCCCTCCTGCTGGGATTGGCTGATGATTTGTATATTCATCACTCCTGTCTGCCGGGTTTGTCACACCTTGATAGAAGAAAAATTAACAAGGATTTGTAAGGATACATTCTGCATAAAATGAAGGAACTTCCCTAGGCGGACAAGTGCCTACTTTGCTTTCACATGTAGAGGTATAGGATGAGCATTTGTTGGGATTGGTATTTAAATCAGAGTTTGGGAAGTGTTGGTCTATCAGCAGAATGTGACTCATAGCACCAGGGGTACAAGAAGCCTTGTTCCTTCCTCAGCTCCAACCATAGAGGAATTAGGTTTGCATTTTGACTCATAGAAATGGAGTGTGGGATGTTGGCTGAATGCAGCACAAGGAAAAGCCTTCATCCTTGTCTCACTAAACACTTCAACCTCCTATCCCCTGGAGACAGGCCTCCTCTTTTCTTGCAGTCTTCCAACTTTCCTAGCATTATCATGTTTTCCTGAAAATTCAACCTGCTCATGATATTCTCATTACAGAAGGGCATGAAATGAAAAATGAAATGCTGTTTCATCGTTCCATTAGGTAACGAATTACTTGATTACCTAACGAAACAGTACGATGTGTTTTGTTTCATTTTGTCATTATACAATTTCCCCTCTCTAGAACAAAATGATTTGACCTAGAGGAATCAATGGCAGGGGAGCTCAAGCTCTTCCCCGAAAGCCCCTGAAATGTGGGAAGGTTTGGGGGTCAGGGAGCTGAATTAAAAGCTCTAAAGGAGTAGCCCCTAGTAAAAATCTTTCTAATTGAGTTGAAAGCTGATCTGGTGAGTGATAGTGCCAGTGATAAAGGATTCTGGTGACTGAAGTCCCAAGTATCTGGAAAGTCAAACATTGATAACTATTGGTTTGGACACTCTAATTTAAACAGAGTATGGTGCTATGTACAGGATTCTGCTCTGTTGTAAAAGTCTCATTAAATTAAAAGGAATGTGGCAGGCTAAGTCTGAGACAGTCTCAGTGGCTGAATGGGCAGGGAGTTCCAGAGACCAGTGATCCTCTGGATGAAAAAGCACTTTCCCTTATTTGTTTGAGATCTAGCATCCAAAGGTTTCATGGAGTGCCCCCTAGTTCTAGTGTTGTGTGATAGGGAAAACTGCTTTTCCTTATGTATTTTGTCCACACTGTGCATAAGTTTATAAACTTCAATCAGGTTACCTCTTAGGCGCTGTTTTTCAAAAGTGATTAGCCCCAGCTGTTGCAGCCTCAGATGGTAAGGAAGGTGATCCACTCCCCTAATCATTCTGGTTGAACCTCCTCTGCAGTTTTTCCATTTCCAAATATCCTTCTGAGTAGACATGGGCACGACTCGGCGAAATCCTAACGAGGAACGGTAATGACAATTACTCCGCTCCAGCTCGAACCTGACCCGATAAAGATAAATTGGGTCTGATTTGTCATTGTCGTTCATGGCATCGTGGCGATCACGCGATGGCAAGCAAGCAGCACAGAAAAAAAGTTTTAAAAATAAAAAAGCCCCGATTCCCGGCCATAAAAGCAGGCGAAAATATGCCTGCCTCAGTGAAGGCACCTACTAGAGAGTGGTGGTTTCTGGGGGGGGGGGGTCCCCGGCCTCACCCCCTCTCCTGTCCTGGACTGCTGGTATCAGGCTGGGGGGGCATCCTCATCGTCTCCATTTGCCATGCGGTGGGGGGGGGAATCCAAAATGGTGACCGCAATATTTATTTTTAAATCGTGGTCCAAAAACCTACCAAAGCACCACAGAAACATTTGAAAATTAGGTGTTTTAACTGCCGGAATTTTTATAGTAGCAGCAGTGGGTTTTTCTTGCAATAAAACGTCTCCATTGATTTTTTTTATTTTTATTTTTATTTTTATTTTTATTTTTTTACACTTGCGCATGCGCATGCGCAATGATGGGCTGGCCATGGAATGGGACCATGCAAATTTTTGGACCCATTCCACCAATCGCATGGCCAGGTTTTGACTGAGACTTCTGGGTGTGCCAGAGAGGGCATTAAAAGCCCACAAACCCTAACCCTAACCCTAACCCTAACCCAACCCTAACCCATACGCCAGTATGCTGTCCTTCTTAGTGGGTCAGAGGTACCCAGAGGTGCAGCGCACTAACCCACCCTAACTTTAACCGTAACCCTAAGCCTAGCCCTTACCCCAACCCCAACCCTAACCCAGATCTGTACGCAAGTACACTTTCCTTCCTAGTGGGTCACAGACACCCAGAGAGGTGCCTCCCACAGCCCACTATCCCCTACCCCTAACCCATTCCCTAACCTGTACGTCAGTATGCTAGTACGCTCCCCTTCTTAGTGAGTCAAAGTGAGGCCCCCAGAGAGGTGCCTCGCAGAGCCCACTATCCCCTATCCCATTCCCTAACCTGTACGGTAGTACGCTACTATGCTTCCCTTCTTACTGAGTCAGAGGCACCCAGAGAGGTGCCTCTGCCATCCCACCCTAACATAATGTAATGTAAATGTATGGTACGCGGCGGCTCCGTGAAATGCTTCCCTTGCTTCCCTTCTTAGTGGGTCAGACGTCAGAGAGGCACCCAGAGAGGTGCCTCCCAGAGCCCACTTACCCCAACCCCAACCCCAACCCAAATGACAAACGACAAACGGAAATGACAAATTTTTGAAAATTTCCACGACAAACGGAAATGAGCCGAAACGGACCCGTCCCGACAATCGAAAACTCGAAACGTCATTTTTCCTGGTCATGCCCATCTCTACTTCTGAGGTATGGTGACCAGAACTGTACACAATACTCCAGATGGAGCTGCACCATAGATTTAAAAAGAGACAAAATGACACTTGCTGACTTATTTTCTATACCCTTCCTAATGATCCCTAGCATTGAATTTGCCTTTTTCACTGCTGTGGCACACTGGATTGACACCTTCATGGAGCTGTCCATCAGGGCTCCAAGGTCCTTTTCCTGGTTTGTTGCAGAGAGGTCAGACCCCATCAGTTTATAAATGTATTTTATTTTTGCCCCAATGTGCATCACTCTGCACTTACTAATGCTGAAGCTCATTTGCCACTGGTTTGCCCACTCCCCCGGTGTCAAGAGATCCCTCTGGAGCTCCTCACAATCTTTCTCAGTTTTTACTACCATATATAATTTAATGTCATTGGCAAATTTGGCTACCCTGCTATTTAATCCTACTTCTACATCATTTATGAAGAGGTTGAAAAGCAGAGGTCCCAGTACTGAACTTAGGAGGACCCCACTCTTTACCTCCCTCTACTTGGAGAAGTGTTCATTTATTGCTACCCTCTGTTTCCTGTCCCTTAGCCAGTTGCTGATCCAAGACAAGACCTGTCCCTTGATTCCATGACTGGCAAGTTTATTCAAGAGTCTTTGGTGTGGCACCTTGTCAAAAGCCTTCTGAAAGTCCAAATAAACAATGTCAACTGGATCTCCCTTATCCACATGCTTGTTGATACTCTCAAAACATTCCAAAAGATTGGTGAGGCATGATTTGCTCTTGCAGAAGCCATGTTGGCTCTCCTTCAGCAGCACCTTCTCTTCTATATGCCTATTGATTTTATCTATTAGGATAGTTTCCATCACTTCACTTGGGATACATGTCAAACTGACCAGTTAGTTCTTCTTCTGCCATTCCGGGGTAGGTAGGGCTTGCATTTTATTACAGCCATTCTGACTCTGAATGCAGCCACTGTAAATAAGACATTATACTACAGCCACATTTTTCACCCAGGAAGCTATTTTCTTTCTTCTACTTTGTTTTCCATCTGTTTTACCTTAATGATCAGCTCTAACAATCTGTAAGTTTTGGTTTCTTGTGACATGACCAAAGGCAGCTTCCTGCATTTTATGAGTTTTATGAATTCATAATATTTCTTCATTTTCCTTAATACTTTTTCGTTCATCACTCTCTTGATCCAAGAAATTCGTAACAGAAATGTGATAGCCATATTTCAAATCTTCTTTTTTATAGTAATTAGTTTTACAGTCCATCTTGATGCCATAATAGCAGGAAGTCTCCAGTTGTCAGAAATATAATTGTCTGCTATGAAAAGCAATGACATATGTATAAATCATTCCCCATTATTAAATTAAGTATGTCTGAAGTTATCTGATTTGATAGCCCTGATGAAGGACCACTGTGGTTCCAAAATGCTTTCGAACAATACATAGTTTCTGTCTGCTTTTTTATACTTCCAGTTAAATGACTGCTCTGACATTCATGTATGTTTTCTTTAACCAGCCACAGTCAATAGTTTAGCCATTGATGAGGGCTAGTTAACATTTTATGCCAGCTGAGGTTTCCAAATTGTCTTCAAAGGCAATCCCATGTAGAGTGTGTTGCAGTAATCCAAACAAGATGTAACCAAGGCATATGTCACTGCAGCCAAATTGGAAGTTTCAAGGAATGGACAACACTGGCACATGAGCTTTAAATATGCAGATGTACTTCTAGCCACTAATGAGACCTTGGCATGAAGAAAGGAGTACCCCAAACTGTACTCCTGGTTTTTCAGGGGAAGTATAAACCCATATAGGACAGGTTGAAGCCCTATTCCCTGATCTGCCTTTTTATTCACTTGCAGCAGCTCTGTCTTGCCTGGGTTAAGTTGGCCCCAGGGCTAGATGGGTTGTATATCAATCAATCAATCAATCAATCAATCAATCAATCAATCAATCAATCAATCAATCAATCAATCAATCAATCAATCAATCAGCAAATCTACAGCAAATCAGTGCCTTCAAGTCCCATCCCAGAGAGGTGCAGAAGGATACCATGGTGATTTGGATGGATGAGCATAATTGCTCTTGGCTGAGGTGGGTAGAATTATATTAGAAACATTATAGTCTCATATTGTGTGACGTGGACCAGGAAAGTAGACCAGGCCACCAGCAATGGCCTCTTTCCTTTGGCAGGTTGGCACCCACACTATAAGATTTAGTAGAGAAGAGACTACTAGCTATAGGAATGAGGCAGATTAAAGGGGAAAAGCTATGGATTTCATTGCCTGTGGAATGCAGTTTCCCTCCGCCCACACACACTGGTTCTCTCAGGGGAAAGGGGGATATTAGAAAAAGGTCTGCAGAGGAGTGGTTATAGTGGTGGGGCAGAGCACTGAAGTAAATTGGTTGTAGTAGGCAAAAATGTTGCTTACCTGTTTCACTCTTGTTTCCACTCAAATATTTCATTATGTCTGTTTTCCAACTTTGTGTAAGATCTACAGATGTTCACTGAGCCTAATGTGACACAGAAGGAGTAGTTTTATTAGTCAATTATCATGATTTATCATGTGCAATTTTAAATGAAGGAGCATATGTAAATTAATCCTGTCAAATGAACATTTACAGGGACAAGAGTTGTAGTTTAGTGTCTTATAAGTCCTGCTCAGGCATTACAGCATCCAGTCCCAAGATGGAGACTGCACATGGAAGATGCCACTAGGTTGTATTTAGAAATACATTTTGAGAAGGAGATATTATGCTACAGTCTTGTCTGGTTTAAGTGAGAAGAACACAAGACTGGCTGCAATGTAAGTGATACACAGTACTTACTTTGGGCAATGCTTACAAATTATTGAAATGGCATATAACACAGCAGACATCAATCCAGTAACTGTCCCGTTCAGATACTTTGCACTTGGGAAAATGTTCAGATATCTTCAGATTGAGGTGAAATATACCTTGTTACTGTAATTGTGCAACAGGATCATCTCAGAATTTAACTAGTAACTCTAGTCCTCATTCTTCATTATTCCTCCTGATGACAATGGAACCCCCTAGTGCAGTGATGGTGAGCCTATGGCTCGGGTGCCAAAGGTGGCACTTGGAGCCCTTTCTGTGGGCACGCAACATCACCCCTTCATAGCCACCTGTATACAGGTTAAATTACTGTATTGGCACTTTGCAAAAAAATTAGGGGTTTTAAAATTTCAGTTTGGGCACTTGGTCTCTAAAAGGTTTGTTATCACTGCTCTAGTGTCTAGACTTTGAATGAGGTGGCCATTCTAAGCATAATAGATTTTGATTTGCTTGTTTGACTTTATTAGGGAATTTATTCCTCCCACATAATTTTTTGGGTGCTGCTGGGTGGGTGGATGGGAATACATGTGCAACTAAATGTGGATCTTAGCAGCCACAGAGGAGTTGGAGGGGTGGAATTAAGATGAAGCTATTGGTCATTCCTCTATCTTTGTTTAATCCTTTTATGAAAATGTGATCTCCATGAATTTATTGTTCTATTAACAAAACCTTTGCCATTTGCCTCCCAATCTTTACACAAGTAGCAATTGCTTACATACATTAGAAACCTGTACACTTATCTACCCTCAAAGAAAAATGATCACTTGAGTATATTAAAACAAACAAGTAGGTACTTGTTTGACATAACCACCCAGGAGGCTTGCTGGAAACCAATATGTGATATCATGAGTAGTTTATTTTTTCATACCTCTCTCTTCTCACTATTGTATATTCCAATTATGGCACTTGATATTAAATTGCACAGAGTATTAAAAACAGGACTTTGTAAACCACAGGCCTCTTCCCCCAGCCGGCCTTACCGGCTGGCATAAACACCATACATGTGGTACTCATTTCAAGTATATTTCAGTTGCTGATCCGTGGTTACTGTCATCCATTCAAGATAACAAACACAAAATTACAGAGAGGAATGTGGTACAGAAAAGTAGCTTGGGAGTTAAGCACAGAGCACGTCTTTTCTATCTGGAACTGTAATTCAGCACACAAAAATGCCTTTCATGTAAGGAAGGAGGGGGGAGGGAAGGCTATTATCCTATCAGTATACGAACTGTTAATAGCAAACATCGGGAGCTGAGCTATTCATTTGCCTTGACAGCTTTTTTTTTTGATGGGTTTAGAAACTCCTTTTTGAGCCCTGAAATATACTTTGGGACAAAAGGAGGAAGATGCTATTTAGAATTAAAAGGACAGGAGGACTTTCCCTTTCAGAGGGAAATGATCTGGAAGCTAAAAACTGCCTGTGGATACCACAATATTTGGGGAGAAAGAATTATGAAAGGAACCTACCTGCTTCACCCCCTCTGCATGGAGAAAAACTTCCACTTGTGTTTAATTCCCTTGACATGAAGACTGAGCAAAGATGAGAAATAGCCATCAAAAGTCCCCTCCCCCTTCACTCTCAGTTCAACCACAACCACAACTCAATAAGATAGCCTTTCCCAACCTGGTTTCTCTTCTACCAGAAGGTTTAGGCAAATATTCTCATTTCCCTTGACCATCCAGGCCACGCGGGCTGGGGCAGATCAGAATTTTCACCCAAAGCATCTGTATATCATCAAGCAGGAGAAACCCGATCTAAGGCTGCAGTCTCATTATACACACTTACCACAGAATAAGCAGCCCTAAATCCTTATAACATGTTTCACATCACTTTGTTCATGTTTATCAGTACATTGCCTGATACAGAAGGATTTTGAAAGACATCTGGAGAAACATTACTTATCTTTAAAAAGCTTTCAAGAGCTTTCTGAGAATTCCTCAGCTACTTCACTGCAGCAGTAACCTCCAAATTTGCGTCCACAACCTGAGTTTCAGTTTAAAGCAAAAGCAAAAGTTTTCTGCTTATATACCACCCCATACCACTTCAAGTAGTCTCTGGGTGGTTTACAGTTTAATTACAGTATGCAGGCTACACTGGTTCCTTACCTGCTGGTAAGCCAAGGAAATGATAGATGGGAATATAAGAATTGTTTGGTCTCTCTCTTAATGATCTTAGCTGCCTAGAGTGCCCCTTTAGGCCAGATGGGTGGGATATAAATGTAATAATAAACAATATAAATAAAAATACAATCTTAGTTCAAACCAAGAGAGAACGACAGATCTCCAAGAAATGTGTGAAGTCTAAATGCAGTATTTTTGCTGTGCATAAGTCTATGTTTTCATCTAAAATTGTTAGATTAAAATTTGAGAGCCCTCTTATACAGGGAAGTAAGCTTAAAAGAGAACTGTACAGTTGTGAAAATGTAACTTGGGGTTAGAAAAGTGGGGGTTGTCTTATACATGGGGGCATCATATAGATGGGAAAAATATGGTCAATTGTATGTCACTGCATCTCCCACGTAAGGGTGAAGAATGCTGGAATTTAATCCCTATCAAAAGATGTTTGCAGAGTCCTTGGAAAATAAATCTTCAGAGTATCCACAGTTACGTAAAATACTCAGCACAGAAAAGTGGATGAATGGGTGCCAGCCAGTAAAGAGAGATCACAACCTACTCTCCACCAGCGACCAAACTCACACTCTCTCAGTTGCTATGCATGGCTTAATAAGGAGAATAAACAACTTGTATAGAAAAATATAACAAAGATTTACTATAAAACAGGGACAAGACTGTTGTGTATTGATCTGTATTCCTATTGGTTTCTGTTCCTCTTCCAAAGGGAACAGGCCTATTGGTTTATTCAAGTTGCTGCATTGGGATCCTCAATCCTATTGGTCTCTGCCAAAAGGCAGCTTTGTGATTGGTTGTAATTGTTCCCTCCAAAATGTATCTTTTCCTAGCCAGTCCTGGCTCCTATAAAAGTAGCTCCCTCTCCCCAGTCCCCAGTCTTGTTCTCTCCCTGAATAAAGAGCTGTTATACTAGAAGCTGTCTCCAGCCTGTTATGTCTAAGAGCTGAAATCACTGCTGAGATCACTAAAACCCATGATACCACACTGGCGACGAAGGTGGGATCCGGAATGCTGAGAAGCAGTGGATCATCACGCTGACTCAGAGTCCGGATCGCAGTGGAGAACAAAATTCACCAGCCGGCTTAGAAGACGACCCTGCCCGCCTGGAGAACGGAAAGTCCATGGGTATTGGAGCCCTTCCAGCCATCGGAGCCCCACACTTGGGAGGACTATGTTGAACGCTTCGAGTTCTTCGTGGTGGCTCAAGGAATCACTGATGTCAGCAAAAGAAGGGCCACGTTCCTGAGTTGCTGTGGGCGTGAGACCTTCATGTTGGCCAAGGCACTGCTCGCTCCAGCAAAGCTGAGTGAGACATCACTCACAGACATTTTCGCCCGGCTGACAAGCCATTTGGCACCTACCAAGATGGCCTGGCAGATGGAGTTCCAGAAAACGCAGCAGCAAGCTGGAGAATCTGTGGCTGCATTCCTGGCAGGACTCCGGGAGCTTGCTCAGCACTGTGGCTTCCCAAATCTTGAAGATACTCTCTTGAATCGATTTGTTGGGGGGCTCAGCAGCAAAAAAGCCCGAAGGCGCATTGTGGCAAAGGAAGATGTCACCCTTGCCTCCGCCTTGAAAGAGGCCACCGCCAGAGAGAATTATGAGCAGGAAGAGCTCAATGCCAGTTGCAAGGCCACAAAGTTGTGGGTAGAGGCTGCCCATGCCATGGATGAACCAGAGGCTAGTCCAAGCCAGAGCCCAGTTCGTGGTGTCGAGTTGGTGCGTCAGGCTGATGCATGGCCAAAGATCACTGAGGCGCTTGCCCAGGCTGTGGCGGTAACCATGAGTGGAAAAGCTGCTGTTTTCGTGATGCTACATGCAGGGCATGCAGAAAGTCAGGACACATCGCCAGGGCCTGTAGGTCGGTGGTAGCTGGAACAATGCGTCGCAGATCATCCACCACGACTCATCTCCTGGACGACTGCAATTATTTCACAGAGGTCAACGGAGAGACCGTGCAGTTCCTGGCGCAAGGCAAAACATCTGTCAGAGTGAAGATTGAAAGTCAACTATGCGACATGGAGGTGGATTCCGGATCTGGATTCACCATTGTTTCAGACCAGACTGCAAGGGGGCTCTTCCCTGGGGGTAAGTTCCCCTCTCTAGAACCATTCCCAGCAACCTTGAAATCATACACGGCTGGCTGCATCCACATTCTAGGAATGTGTGCAGTGAGGGTACAATTCCGGGAGAAACAGGCCGTGCTTAAATTAGTGATTGCAAAGGGGAGTCGCCCCAGTCTCCTGGGTACTGACTGGTTTCCCGCCTTGGGACTGTGTATATCAGGGCTCAACTCAGTCCAAACTTCTGCAGAGTTGGGCAAGGCATTAGGCCAGGAATTTGCCGAACTCTTCGGTGGAAAACTGGGTTGTTATAAAGGGCCTCCAATTGACTTTGAGCTGGACCCCAGGGTGGCCCCAATCTGACTCAAGCCAAGGCAAGTGCCATTTGCGCTGCAACCCAAGATTGAGGCGGAACTGGACAAATTGGTCAAACAGGGAGTTCTTTCACCTGTGGACTCTTCTAAGTGGGAGACTCCTATCGTCACACCCCTTAAGGCAAATGGGGAAGTGAGAATTTGTGCAGATTACAAATGTACTATCAACAAGGCACTCGGGAAATTCATACCCCATTCCAGTCGTCTCACAGCTGTTGGCAAAACTAGCTGGGGGAAATTTTTTTGCCAAACTTGACCTGGCACAAGCTTACCAGCAGCTGCCAGTGACTCCGCAATCTGCGGAAGCACAGACTATCGTAACACACAAAGGGGCTTTCCGAGTAAACAGGTTACAGTTTGGAGTTTGTGTGGCCCCAGGGATTTTTCAAGGACTAATGGAGTGCCTGTTGAGGGGTCTGCCAGGGGTCTTGCCATTTTTTGATGATGTTCTGATTGCTGGGAAAGACCTCCAGGAACTGGTTGGGTGTATCCGTGCTGTGCTACTCAAATTTAAAGAGGTGGGGCTGCAGCTAAAAAAGGAAAAATGCAGTTTTGGGGTGCCATCTGTGGATTTCTTGGGGTTTAAAATTGATGCAACGGGCATCGACCCCACTGACTGTAAAATTAAAGCCATTACTGAGGCACCACGCCCACGGAACAAGACGGAGTTACAGTCATTCCTGGGACTTATTAACTTTTATCATTCATTCCTACCTCAGAAAGCTTCAATAGCGGAACCGTTGCACAAACTATTGAAGAAAAAGAGTGTGTGGCGTTGGGCTCAGGCACAGCAGAAGGCTTTTGACACCTTGCAGGGCATGCTGACTAGCAGGAGAGTCCTTGCTCATTATGACGAGTCAAAACCTCTTGTCCTGGCATGTGATGCCTCTCAGTATGGGCTGGGAGCTGTGCTGAGCCATAGGGAAGCGGATGGGTCAGAAAAGCCCATCTTGTTCTATTCTCGCACGTTGTCACCAACGGAGCGCAACTACGCACAAATTGACAAGGAAGCCATGGCAATAGTGGAAGGGATTAAAAAGTTTCATGACTATTTATAAGGTCGCCACTTCTTCCTTAAAACTGAACACAAGCCTCTGTTAGGATTGTTCCACCCGAACAAACAGATGCCGCAGATTCTCTCCCCCAGAATGTGTGATGGTCTATATTCCTGAATGGGTTCCAGTACACCCTGACCCATGTTCCAGGGAAAAAGTTGTGCCACGCTGATGCACTAAGTCGCTTGCCCCTTCCTGGTGTGAGCGATGCGGATCCTGCCCCCGCGGAACGAGTGATGATGCTGGAAACACTTCCGGGGCCCCCTGTAACTGCCACTGAAATAGCTGAGAGAACGAGGAAAGATACCACTCTCTCCCGTGTGCTCACATGGGTGGGGAGGGGATGGCCAGGTGGCCCGCATGAAGAAAAATTTAGACCATACGCAACAAGGCAACATGAGCTATCCCTGCATAAGGGCTGTCTCCTGTGGGGAGACAGGGTGATCATCCCAGCGCCACTGAGAAACAGGGTTCTGGATACACTGCACATGGGGCATCCGGGAATGGTCAGGATGAAGTCGCTGGCTCAGTGCTATGTATGGTGGCCTGGGATGGACCAAGATGTTGAACAATGGGTGCGGACTCTCAAGGCATGTCAGGAAGTGCGCCCAGAAGTGGCCAAAGCACCAGTCCACTGGTGGGAGCAGACCCGGACTCCCTGGAGCCAGCTGCACTTAGATTTTGCTGGGCCATTCCAAGGAAAGGTTTTTTTGGTTATCGTTGATGCGTATTCTAAATGGTTAGAGGTGGCTATGGTTCCCAGCATGTCGTCAGCTGCGGTCATCAAAGTGTTGAGACAGCTGTTCGCAACCCACGGGTTGCCCGAGACCATTGTGTCAGACAATGGAGCAGCCTTTGTATCCCAAGAATTTAGGGCATTCCTGGCTGATAATTTCATAAGAGGGGTCACCTCAGCTCCTTTTCATCCCTCATCCATTGGGCAGGCTGAGCGCATGGTGCAGACAGCCAAAGGATCTATTGCACGCTTCATGGAGGGTGACTGGTCAACGCGCATTGCCCGAATGTTGTTCTTGCAGCATGCAACGCCATGTACTACTACGGGCAAGTCGCCAGCAGAGCTGCTCCTAGGTAGAAGGCTGGTAACGGTGCTGGACTATGTCCACCCAGACAAAATGCCAAACCGCAATGCTAGAGCACCTCCACAGGCAGAGAGCGACTCTACAAGGTATTTTGCTCCTGAATATTTGGTCTGGGTGAGAAAATATGCCAGAGGTCCCCTGTGGGTGCCAGGGGTGATCACCAGAGCATCTGGGCCAGTTTCTTATTACGTGACCATTGAAGATGGCAGGGTCTGGCGAAGGCACGTGGACCAACTGAGGCGCAGAGCACCCAGTAGAGTTGGTACAGGTGTGGGAGAATTGCAGCCCGAGAGTGACACTACCCCCATGAATGAATCACAGCTGCAAGATCAGAGTGGAGATGCCCCAGGAGTGCAGGTACCAGTGGCTTCAGCAAATGAATCTGCTCCTGCAAGTCCTCATGGTGCCGAGGAACAGATCAGGGACACTGAGTTGTCTGAAACCCCCTCCGTGTCAGACAAAGCTAATACAGTAGACTCTCCACCACAGACACTGCCTGCTCAAGCCCCTGCAACACCCGTAGTCAGGAGATCAATTAGAAGTCGCAGGGCCCCACAATATCTAAAGGATTACATGTGCTGTGCCCACCGGGGGGAAGGGGTGTTGTGTATTGATCTGTATTCCTATTGGTTTCTGTTCCTGTTCCAAAGGGAACAGGCCTATTGGTTTATTCAAGTTGCTGCATTGGGATCCTCAATCCTATTGGTCTCTGCCAAAAAGGCAGCTTTGTGATTGGTTGTAATTGTTCCCTCCAAAATGTATCTTTTCCTAGCCAGTCCTGGCTCCTATAAAAGTAGCTCCCTCTCCCCAGTCCCCAGTCTTGTTCCCTCCCTGAATAAAGAGCTGTTACACTAGAAGCTGTCTCCAGCCTGCTATGTCTAAGAGCTGAAATCACTGCTGAAATCACTAAAACCCACGATACCACAAAGACAAAATAATAATGTGCAAAAAAATTTAGCTTAGCTTGTGCAGAGAAAGAAAGGCAGTATCAGCATTTCTGTCAGGGAAGGCAGGTGACTGGCTAGCAAAGCATGGCTAGCCCAGGTTTGGCTCATTAAGAGCTGCCTAGACTAGGATAGAACCTTCCCTTATACTAACAGAACAAGAGGGACACGTGTAGGTGATGGCAGGATATCCTAGAGAAAGCTTCTAGAAGAAGCAGCCTGGAAAAGATTACTTTATGCATGGCTGCATTGCCATTGGGATAGAGATTAGAGATGGGCACAAAACGAAACTTTTAGTTCATTTTGTTATTCATTATTCATTATTTGTTATTTGTTTCACTACGTAACAAAACAAATAACAAACCCCAGAGTGGATTTAGAATGAAAATTGGTTTGTTTTGGTTTGTTAATGGCAGCACTATGTTGGTGCCCTTAAATAAAGAAAAAATATAAAAAAATAAAACCAGCACTGACCTGTCTCCAGGGGCCACTGGTCGGCACTTGGAAAAAAATGTATTTTTTTTTTTAAATCACCTGATCCGGTGCGAAGGCTGCAGAACTGGCCTGTGGCTGAGGAAAACAAAACACACACACAAAAAAGCCAATCAGCCCACGGTACAGCTGTAGTGCGGGCCACATGGTCAGCAGCAAAAAAATAAAAAATTTATTTATTTATTTATTTATTTATTTATTTATTTATTTATTTATTTATTTATATTTTATTATACTGGTTAAAATCACTTTATTAGAAAACACTGTTATTTAATCAGCTGGCCTAGAGTGCCAAGCACACAGCAGGCATTCCCTCTTTGGACAGCGATTGAGAGCTGTTGCCTCAGGAACATCGGTGCTCGGACGTCTTGAGATGTAATGGCTATCCTGTGACCTATTTCCTGGACTAGGCTCAAGGCTGATTCTCCCCAGACCCCAGATGTTTCGATGGCTACATGGACAAAGTCAATTCCTGTTGCAATATCTTCGTATTTTTGTCTTTTTAATTGTTCGGCCGTTGCTGCTGCGGACCCGGCTTCGATGCTGGTGTTTTGTACGTGGGACGTGGCAAATGGATTTGGACATGTGGCGTCCCACGTCAAGCATCGGCCTTTGCTCCAGGGGATCAAGGTAGTCCCATCCTGTCTTTTGTTACTTCCAGCACACAAATGTAAAGGCTCTCAGGTAGCTGGAAAACCGGCTTGGTTAAGGGCGCAACATAAGATATCATTAATCATGTTGTGTCTGAAATGTTTGCCTGAACCAAGTCGGCAAGAGAGTGACAGTTGTACCACAGGGACACACGTGATGGTGAACAAGGGTGACAGTTGTACCACAGGGACACACGTGATGGTGAACAATTGGTGCTCCCAAACGGAGACCGACTGCTATTCAAAGAGAGTTGTCATCAAGCTTCAATCCTATACTGGAGAGTGGGAGAGCATGAAGCCAATCTCCTGAGCCTTTTGACAGAGCTGCCAGCACATGTGCATGATCTATTGGGTTGTTGGCTGAGGTCTTAAGTTTTTCCGCTAGGGCCTTGCAGCATGGGTCATCCCAGGAGCTTTGGGTAGCTCCTGTAGTTTGAAGAGGAGGAGCTGCTGGAGGGTCCAGTGAAGATAACGAGGCTAAGACTGACCACCTTGAAAGAGCTAGATGGATAAAACTATCTTTCTGGAGGCAGAGGTGCTCAGGGAGAAGAGTGAAAATGAGGTCCCTAGTACTTGCAGCAGAAGCCAAATAGGTTGAAGGTGCCAACAAAAGTGCACTGTGGATACCCAAGCTTCCCCACCTGACTGGAAGTGACACATGAAGCCATCTATCTTCATTCAGGTCTGTGTTTTGAATAGTCAACAAGGTGTCCCTAATCTGTGAAGCAATTTCTATCAGGCCCAAACTGTCAAAACAGGCGCTGTGCGTAAAAGATAGAGTAGCTGAGGGACCACTAGAGTGTTACGAAGGAGAAAAAAAAAATAATGGACCGGCAATAAGGCTAAGCGCTTCGACAGCAATTAAAGTTCTTGTTTCTTTGTCCTTAATACTTCATCCAGATGGGGTCCATCAAATAATGGTGCTCCCAGCAAGGTTGATGCAACTGGATCTGTTTCTGGGAGCATGAGGCCCTGAGAAGTAAATTGGTTTCGGGTTTCATCTGTGTGGCTGATAACTTCACACTTCAATCTATTCATAGTTAGCCCAATTTTGTTTGCAGATGCTTCTAGAGCTAAAAAGTCACTGGAAACTATGCTGGCATTATCATTTTTTAAAAAATTAAAAATTAAAAAAAATTAATTTTTTTTCAAAAAGGACCACTGCCCTGGCCCCAGGGCTAGCTGGGCTGGCACCCTAAAATAAAGAAAAAATATAAAAAAATAAAACCAGCACCAACCCGGCACCAGGGTGGCTGGGTTGGCACCCTAAAATAAAAGAAATATATATATATATAAAATACAAGAAGTGATGATCTGGCCTCAGGGGCTGCGCGGTAGGCACTTAAAAAAAAAGAGGTGCTGGCCCCAAGCCAGTGCCTCAAGAAGCCCCTGCCACAGGGGCCAGGATCGCCCCACCGATGCTGCTGCCACCGCCACCACCAATAAGAATGATGTGTTGTTGATTTAAGATGAAAAAGGAACACAGATCACAAAACTTCCACAAACACAAACACAAACCAGAAATAGCCCATTTAAGAAACCCAAAGACAAGATTTGAGGATGTTGATGTGGATGATGAAGATGAAGATGCTGCCAGTCCAGTTTGTGCAGTTGTTGCCAATGTCTGAGGGTTTTTTTTTAAATGTTTTTTCCTGCCCGCACGCTGTCAAATGGATTAAATTACCCAAAGCAGGAAAAACGAATAACGAATCAACAAACCAACCAAATGAACTTTTAAAAAAAAGAATCATTAAAAATGAACCAAACTGAACCAAACCCTAAAACAAACCTGAACCAAAACGAATAGCCATTTTTTTTCAGTTCGTACTCATCTCTAACAGAGATTGAAAAACCCAACAAAACAAAGCATTGGTCTGATTTGCCCCTATATTAAATATTTTGAAGTTTGAAGTCCCTTCCATCTTATATATCATAAAAATACCAATTTTAATGCAAATGGAAACAAAATGATCCCTCTACTTGCATTAGTCAATTATAACTGTTGCTAAAATGGGAAGATCCATATTAACCCTGCTTGCCATAAAACTTAGTAAAGATTTTTGAATGCGGCATGTTGCTATTTATTGATTGTTTCTGAAGCAGCTGGTGGTGGTTTTAGTTAGCTTTAAGATGATTTTAACTGTTTAACCATTTTAAACTATCATCATCATCATCATCATCATCCACGCAGCTAACTATGCTGGATTTTGTATTACCAATCACTAGTCAAACGCTTCCCAAGCGTTTAGGACTTAGTGATGTATTGGCGAATTATGCGAGCAGATCTCAGTAAGGTGGCTTTCTGCAGCTGACTGATGGTGACTTTGTCAACTCCAATTTCTTCTAAATACTTGCTTAGCTCTTTAGGTACCGCACCCAGTGTGCCGATTACCACTGGGACCACCTGTACTGGTTTATGCCACAGTCTCTGAAGTTCAATTTTCAGATCCTGATATTGGGTAATTTTTTCAAGTTGTTTCTCAGTGACTCTACTATCACCTGGTATAGCAACATCAATGATCCACACTTTTTTCTTCTCCACAATCACAATATCCAGGGTATTATGCTCCAAAACCCTGTCTGTCTGTCTGTATTATTATTATTATTATTATTATTATTATTATTATTATTATTATTATTATTATTATTATTATTATTATCATCATCATCATCATCATCATCATCATCATAGTTTTATGTAGCTTTAAGATTATTTCAACTGTTTAACCATTTTAAAGTATTTTAAAATAATAATAATAATAATAATAATAATAATAATAATAATAATAATAATAATAATAATAATAATAATAATAATAATAATAATAATAATAATAATAATAATAAATAGATGGGGATAAATAAAAATGGAAATTCATTTTGATTCATGTTTTGACAAGTTCAATGAATCGCAACAAATGAATTTGAGTTTTTCTGACAAATTTACAAATCAATGTGTAAATTTGTTTCTAACTTTAAAACCCTTTGAAATGGCCTCCAAGGCACCTAGAGACACTGTGATTGGGAAGAAGCTTGCCTACAATCATTGCAGGTCTGGTGAAGATTTAGTTTCAGAACTCTGAGTCAGACATCTGCAAATTGCTCCAAGGAAAGTGCCCTTTAGCAAGTGGGTTAGGGAAACCTATGACAGCATTTTGGTAATTTTATCTGCCAGTGGAAGCTAAACTTGGGGTGACAAAATCCACTTCAAACAGTTTCTTAAAAGCAACTGTATTACATATGTACAAATATAACAGAGGTTCAACAGCAATATTTCACTTCACAGAGACAGCATATTAACATAAAAGAATACATGCACAGAGCATGACAATATGGGTACCTTCTGACCAAAGGACATCTAAAATATTTTGTAAATAAATAAGTAAATAAATAAATTTCTGGAGCCCTTTTATACTTATGATAACGAATCGGGAAACTGGTTACATCATGCTACTGCATTTATCTTGCATCAGCTTCACTCATTTTATCTATTCTGTTCACGTGGGTTTACAATGAGTCAGTATTACATACTGGACTCCGTTTGATAAATCAATTAAATATATATGCAAAACACATGTAGACAAACCTGTCTAATTAATACAACATGTTTTTCCTCTCTAATATTTGACAACCTAATCTTTACAAAACTTGGAGAGATTGTAGAGGAGCATGAGAGTATTCTTCTCTTCAGGTTTGGTGTCTATAGGTACCTGTGGGAAACTCTCCTGGGGTGCCCTCTTTGGGGGTGTATAACTTGGAAACCAGAAATTCAATCTTCTCCAAACCTGATGGGATTGGGGAGCAAGAGAAAGCTTCCTAACAAAGATGGTGTCCCTACATGCCTTGGGTGCTATTTTATAGTTCAACAAACCAACAAATCAAAAATCACTGAAATAATCAACTTGTATTTGATGGGGGTATCAATTCATATGAATATGAATCAATGGATTTTGCAATTCATTTTTAATGCATGCCTGTCTATAATAATAACGATTTAGCCCAAATCCTCTTGTGTAGGTCCACAAATGGCGTAACTTTTGGAGACAAGCCAATTCAAGTTAAGAATTTCCAAAATACATTAACAGTTGTATGCCATGTCAGTATACAACTGATAAGGTTTGTGCCTCTAAAGGTTATGCAAGTTGGGCTACATGAGTGTAAATAGGTAAGAGGATTTGAGTCACTATATTTTTAGATTGCTTTTTCCTCACAGAAGTTTTGAACTACCCTAAGTCCCTTCACTGGGAAAAAGGCTGTGTTAAAATGACATGATGTAAAATAATAAAGTAAAGATTAGAAGCCTGACAAGAAAATGAGATGACAATCCTAGTACATCCTCATATATTAAACACACAAAGATTCAAGCCCAGATGTTAATAGTTAATCATTCAAACCTCTAGGCCAGTGGTGGTGAACCTTCGACACTCCAGATGGTTTGGACCACAACTCCCACAGTCCTTTGTCATTGGCAATACAGGCTTGGAATTCTGGGAGTTGTGGTCCAAAACATCTGGAGTGCCAAAGGTTCGCCACCACTGCTCTAGGCCAACCTGGGCCAACATATCACCTTCAGCTTCTACTATATTCATTAAATCTCTCTCTCTCTCTCTCTCTCTCTCTCTCTCTCTCTCTCTCTCTCTCTCTCTGTGTGTGTGTGTGTGTGTGTGTGTGTGTGTGTGTGTGTGTGTGTGTGTAAAATCTCACATTATTTCACTTTTAATAAAGTGTTCTTATTTACCTCCCCATATGACTTGTAGTAGTCTCTGGGCAGTTTGCAGTTTTTAATTACAGGATGCAGGCCACATATTCCCCCCTCCAGCAAGCTGGATACTCATTTTACCCACCTCGGAAGGATGGAAGGCTGAGTCAATCTTGAGCCTGCTACCTGGGATTGAACCCCAGGTCATGAGCATAGTTTTACCTGCAGTACAGGCATTTAACCATTGTGCCACGAGGCTCCGAGAAATAGCAAGAAACATGCACATTTTTATATTAAAACAAACTGAAAGTTCTGAGTCATCCCTATTCCTCTTATACATCTAGCAGTTGAGTCATGGTAACAAAAAGAAGTCCAGTTGCCATGACTCAACGTCCAGATAAACTCACCTGGATGACTGAGAATCTTCACAGACATGTCCTCTTATACATAACTGATTCTTGGAACTCACTAGGTGGCTTTGGGCCAATTACTCTTTTCTCCTTTTTTGCTTACTTGAAATATCAGTTGTTAAGTTAAAAAGAAGAAGAACAGAGCCTGAGGTTACTGCACAACAGACACCTGGTCAAGTGGCCACGGTGAACACTAGAACAAGATGCCTTCTGTTATTCCAGGTAATTGCTACATTGAGGGACATTCTCAGCATCAGAGTTTTATGAGGCACAGAGTTTAACTGTTATTTCTCGTGAAGGGTGTGCAAACTGCATTTATTTATCATGTCAAGAGAATTTTTATCTGCTGCAGTGGTAGACAAAAAGAAAGAAAGAGTTCCTGAGTGCAGTTTAGGAAGCTGGCCAGTTTTCCAAGTCAAACCATCTGAGGGTTTGCAAAATATGTTTGTGCAACAGAAAAATGAAATATTTATTACGGGTGCCAGAGAACCACTCCTTAAACAACAAGAATTGCTTCAGTCACTCAGGCTGTCCACTGCAAGGCCTAAACAAACCTTGCTGAGAGAGCCTGCTCCCCCCCTCTTTTTTTCTTTTTGGTGCTGTCTGCCTGAGAGTAGCAGAAGCATAAGGAAAAGAGCTACAGAAGCTCAATGACAACAGTATGTTATTTGATCTCAAAGAAGATTTGGCTGTGGAAGCCGCTCAGCTTAGCCCTGTGATCCTGGCATGATGACGATAATACCAGATGAGGAACCAGGGAAATGGAGTCCTGATCCAGGAGGCCATAGACCAGTTGTGCCAATGGAAGCTGAGCAGCCAGTGGGTGGGCTACTTGAAACCTTTTCAGTTTTCCTAATCTCAAATCAGATATGGATGTTTCTCCTTCAGTCTCACATGGAAAGAGCAATGGAATGACACAGTTAATCCTTCCTGCATTCTTAACAGAGACTGACTATGAATAAAGCTCAGCTAAAATTTCACAAATATATTTTTCTGAGGGAAAAATGCTGGTAACTATTTTTCTATCCCCTTTGCACATACATCCGGAAGAAGGAGGACTCTGGAGGTTGTTATCCAGAGATTTCCACATTTTTAATGGTAGTCACATTTTACTCCTCGTAAGCCCTATTTGTTATCACTGCCACCATCATCCTCATTGTCACTGCACTCACCATCACTAACATTGTCAAATGTCACCTGACCTCAAGGCAGC
Organism: Phrynocephalus forsythii; assembly: GCA_029282475.1. NCBI lineage: Eukaryota > Metazoa > Chordata > Lepidosauria > Squamata > Agamidae > Phrynocephalus > Phrynocephalus forsythii. Next base: position 175,883,344 of record JAPFRF010000001.1, on the reverse strand, counting down.
TTTCTGTTGATTGTCACTTCATTCACACAATAAGCTGTTGAGTCAGGCCACTATGAGAATGATTGGCTGAAGGCTACCCAGTAGATTTCATAGTTCAGTGGGGACTAAAACTCAAAACCCAGTACAACACTGCTTGTCATTGGAGTGGAGTGGTTCCACATGAGACCCACTAAATGCATCAGTTGTTGAACTGTAAACCAACATGTACATAAATACAACCGATTCATTGCTTCTGCCCTCTTTGGGATTACAAATTGAGTGTTGGTCCTTTTCTTTTTAGCAAACATTGTTTAAGCTATGCACCCAGTTTTCTGTGTTGCAGAAATAATGTGGAAGGGGCAGGTACTGTAGAAGTCTTTGCCTGATCCCACAGATGGCACTGATGGATCTACAAGTATAGAGGGGGGAGATAGCATGAACACAATCCAAACGTTAGAAATCTTTTCAAATGTGGAACTAAATGCAGCATAGGGAACTATATTCCTATTAACATAATGCATATTTGTTAAGAGAGCAGTTAAATTCAGCACATTCTGAAGCTTTAGTGAACACATTAAGCCCTTAACAGTATTTGTTCAACCAAATGAATTTGGTATGATTTGGTTTAATGAATATACAAGTTAATTGTATTTCAGTGATTCAAAGGACATTTACATTTCTGTTTCATTTTTTTAAATTCCCACAGTTCCCCACAGTTTTCTGTTCACTTAGGAACTGTAATAGTTTGCACTGTAATAACTGAATGGATCCTCTTCCCATTATAAACAGAGTTTTACAACACTGATGGCAAAATAAGCTTTTGTATTTTAACAATTCCCCCCCCCCAAAGTTACATTGCCTCCTCTTTGCAAACTCCCAGAAACAACCCTCTCATTCACTCATAAATCTGGGAGAAAGCCTTTTTAATCTGTGCATGGAAACTTCTGTAGAATATAACCCCAGGCCAGGGATGGGAAGTTAGCAAACAATTATGAATAATTTTGTAAACCTTTTATCCAAAACCTGAATTTACTTATATTTAAGTTGGAGGAGACCATTTTTAATTGTTGCTAAATTGCCATTTAAACTGAATAACTTCAATGATGTAACTCTGGGTTTGTTCACACAGCTGTTTGTCTCACAGTGAAGACCGGATCCTGCACAAATGGTTTTGGTGACTTATCTACTGTCTATATGCCATTCTTGCTTATTCTTGCATCACAAGACCATTCCCCATGCTTTTGTGGTATTTTTTTTTGTTCAGATTGTGTTTTCTTTCATTTACTTTGTACTCAACTACTGGCTTATAAGTTTGAAGGTTTAAGTAACTTTTGTGCTTTTGATAAGCCCATCTTCAGTCACAGTTTATGTTTATGGTGTTTCTTCAATCTTAAGCATTTGACAGAACACCCAGTACTCAGCTACCAAGGCATTGTCTGATCCAAATGGGTCAGGTGTATATAAGAGGACTCTGGGCACTAATTTTTCACAGTGAGACACAACCATGAAAATAGGTGCTACTTTCAGTGCTATCTCAGAGTAAAGTATGAATATACTGTGTAAGGCAGACATATTTAAGTCATTGGTCAGACAGTTGCGTACTGTAAGGGTAGCTGAGTACTGGGTGTTCTGTCAAATGCTTAAGACTGAAGAAACACTCAAGGTGCTATCTGCCAAAACTGGATGTTTTAATGAGGATTTCTTCCTTTGAAATGGATGGGACTTAAAAGTGCTTAATTTTAGCTAGATTTCACTCAGTATAAATACAAAGTACTATTATGTGGGTTTTCATCACTGATGATCAAAGACCCACTTAGAAGTCACATAAACCACCTAGGTCTTTGATGGTACCAACTCATCCTTTGTTGGCCTCTAAAGATGACGCCTTAGTAAACTTTTGTTTGTAGTCTCTTAAGCGCTCATTTAGGCAGCCTTTGTGCCATCCTCCTGTATGGTGTGTGTGTGTGAGAGAGAGGGGGGGTTATTGGCCACTGACTCAACTACAGCACCAGGAAAAGAACAAAAGAATCTATTTGCAAGTTCAGACGGAGGGTTTTAGCGAAAATCACACATTAGCACTAAATCAGACATGTTTTTAAAGAGAGATTCTCTTATCTATCAAGCCCACAGTGATCATACTCCTGGCTCTCTCTTGGATTCCATCCCAGACCTCACTTGCTGAGACATCTGTAATTGGCATTCCTCCTGCTCCCTGACAAGTTAACGCTAAGGAGAACTGGCATTTCATACACCCACACTCAAACATAACCTCTTTGTTGCAAACCAGGTTTCCCCTTTCAAGGCTAAACAGTGACAGGACTTTGAGAAGAGAATTTGTCAGGGGAAGGAATGGGTAATTTGGATCACCACTGAAGGGTAATGCCAAGACTAGCATTAGTAATATTATAATGAGAGACCAAAAAGACAGACAGCTACAGTGGTGCCTTTTAAGACAAATGCCTCATAACTTAAGACAAAAATCTTGTAGGAGGAAAACATTTCCAGGAATGGAAATGTTTCTCATGACAAAAAATTCTCTAGGCAGTGTTGGCAAACCTATGGCATGAGTGCCAAAGGTGGCACTTGGAGCCCTTTCTGTGGGCACCCGATATGGCCCCTTCACAGCCACCTGTATTCAGGTTAAATTGTTGTATTGGCACTTCATGAAAAGTTAGTGGGTTTTGAATCACAGTTTGGGCACTTGGTCTCTCAAAGGTTTGCCATCACTGCCCTATAGGATGCTTTGCAAGATGAAAAACTGTTCCACATGTACCCAGGAAAAAAACCTGGTTGTTTTAGTGTTTATTCTAGCTTCTGGAATGGATTAATCAATTTCCAATGGATTCCTATGGGAAACTGCATTTCATAAGACAGATTTTTCTGAAAACAAATTGACCCGTTATAGGGTAGAGAAGAAGGTTGGGTTAAATAAACAATTGATAAGGAAAAATAAATATTATTGTTTCAATGAGATAAGCTCTGTCACAGCTGGTATGAGAGCTGCACCTGACCTGCCAGGAAAGTAGGAGAAAGGTTGTGTCATTCTAGGTAACAAGAATGACTCTTAGCTGTAAGCCATTTTAACTGGTTCTTGTGGTTAAGGGGCGTGGTTTTGGAAAACTATTTAAGATGCTGGTGAAGACATTGAGGAGGCTTAATCAACTGATTGGTCTGTGCTGTCTTGAACCCTTAAGGGACCCTTGGATCCTTAAGCTAAGATGCTTGAGATCTTTACTAATCTACCTGTGTTCTTTCTGTTCTGCTGTAACTCCGTCTGTCTTTTAATAAACCTTTTACTATTTCAGTATCTCTGAGTGTGGCATTTGCACCAAGAGCAAGATGATGGTTTAAAATCAATTTTGGGTTATCACCCCTAGAATGAATTAAATTTGTTTTTAGAGTTACCACTGTATTTATAATAATCTGGTGCTGGGAAGGGGCGGAGTTAGGACACAACTGCAAAATTGGACTCTGTAGAGATGAAGAGTACTAAATAGTGACCTTTAATTCCTTTAATTTTTTGTGTGTCACCTCCTTGCCGATGACTTTGTCTATTATCTTGTTGTTTTGTTGTTTTTTCTTTCCTCCTTCCTTTTAATTCGTTTTTGATTCCTTTGTTGATTGTTACATTGGGTTTTATACCTGTTTTATTTCCCTTATTGTTAATCGCCCAGAGTTCCTCTGGGAAGATGGGCGGTATATAAATAAATAAATAAATAAATAAATAAATAATAGACAATTTGGTTTTGTATCAGCAATAGGCTGAAGAGAAATCACTAAGAGGTATTGGGATTAAATTAGGAATCATTATAGTTACCTACCAATGTATATAGTCTTCCTAACAGTGTATGAGTCACACAATGAGAGGCCTATATACAGATATCAGTCCCCCTTTTCACCCTGTCCTCTACTACAGATAGAAAGCAAGAGCCTTAAAGCTACGCATCAACACACAGTATAAGAATGAGAGAATGAGGACAGAATGTATACATTACATATATCACATCATTAGAGGTTAGGAGTTCCTTTAAGTGATGAAAACATCAGAGTGTCAAAAGAGATGCTTCCCACATTTCCTGTAGTTTGCAAATCAGCTTTCTTTGTTTTATGATTGATTATTGTGAGGTAAATACAGGATTTATTTGCAGATATAATGGATCAATTATGCAACTCTGCCATAAAGACATCTATGGAATGTTAATGGATTTCATCTTCTAATGAAGGGCCACCTGCAATTTATAGCTTGTTCCCGAGTCCTTGATCTGTCCCTGAGTCCCTAATCTGTGACTTATAGCTTGTCCACACAGATCCTTTGTTCATAGTCTTCCCATCTACACTAGATTTCATTGTGTGTTATTTGATTTATTTCAGAATTTGCATTTATGCATCTAATTGTGCACATGAAAGCATAAGAAAAAAATTGTGTCTTTTGATCTCTCTCTCTTCTCTACTCTCTCTCTCTCTCTTGTGATCCATGCAAACAGCAAAAGCAATCCTGGCATTAGTACCCATCAACAGTCAAGGCAGTAGGGCCTACTAGTTCTGATTAAAGATGGGCACGAAATGCCAAAATGGCATTTCATGGTCATTATTCGAGCCCTGGGGCCTGTTTCATTTCCGTTTCTTCATTTTTCTGGTGCGGCAAGCTGCGGCCGCAGGGAGCCCTCCCATGGCCGGTCGCCACCGGAGCCGGCAGCATGCAGGCCGGGAGAGCGTTCCCGCGGCTGGGGCAAGCCTCCAGGGAGAGCCGTCCCACAGCCATGGGGAACCCTCCTGGGGCCGGGCGCCACCGGAGCCGGTAGCAAGCCCGCTGAGAGAGCGATCCCATGGCCACAGGGAGTCTTCCCGGAGCTGGGCACTGCTCGTATCCCCACCCCCTGAGCACCGCCAAGCGCCGCCCTCCCTTGGGCCCCCTCCCCAAGGACCAATCCGCTGCACCGTCTGCCCCCGTTGCGCTACCCCCAGAGCTCTGCGCAGTGCCGCCCTAACTGGGGCCCTTCTCCGCAGGAACCACTCCACCCTGGGAGCCACTGCCCCGGCAGACTGCCACCCTGCACCCCCCGGCCTAGCCAGGGAAACCTGTGGGGGGTGCCGCTGCACTCCCCCCGTGCTCCAACGACGCCCTCCTCTCCGGCTTCTGAGCCGGCTGCACCGTCGCCACTTCACCATGTGGCCGAGATCCCGGAGCCCAGCCCATAAGGGCTTGGATCCTGCCTCTTCTTGTGAGACTGGCAAAGTCTCGCATCGGCTCCAGCGGGGAGGGGGCAAAGAGGCTCCACCAGGCCCAGCCCCCTCTCGCTGCCTTCCGCTTGTTGAATGACAGCCCGGTGGGCTGTCATTCACCAATCGGAGATGGCTGGACAGGGGGCTGGGATCCTGGCTCTGTGCATGGAGGCAGGATCCCAGCCCCATCTCACCGCCCTCCACTGCTCCATTTTTCATCACGCGAGCGGCGTGACACCAGTAACAGAAACGAACAGAACTGAAGAAAATTTTCTTGGTTCTGTTCGGTTTGAGCCTGCCCCATCGCAACAGTCGTTATTCGTACTGTTATGTAACGGAACGAATAACGGAGAACGGTAACAAAAAAAAATGGTCGTTTCGTGCCCATCTCTAGTTTTGATAGCTGCCTTCAGGGAGAAAACTCCGGACCTTAGTTTCCAGCTCCTGTGGGAGCTACATGCACAGGCATCTATTATATAAGGTTGTCTGTTTCAGCTGCACATGTGTAGTGCATTAATATAGGGGCCAAGGCCAGTGTGAAGAATGCCTATTCCATCAAATGGAGCCCCTAGGTGCAAGTCATGTAGGAAGTAACCTGCTATTTGTTCTCCGACTCCCATATAAAATGAAGATCAAACCAAGGGGTCATATGAAGCATAGCTTGCTGCACTGAGATGAAATGGGAAACCACTGTATCTCGTGAACCACAGTCAGAAACTTCTGATCTCTTCTATTCATGCATAAGAGCCCAAGGCTCAGCAGTGTTTTGTTACATTTCAACCAGGCGTGCTGGCAGGGTGTGATAACACAGTGCCCATTAGTTGATACTAATGATCACTGACAACTCTCTGTCTCTTCATCAAAGCTCAAAGACTATTGTTCAAACTCAAAGACCTGATGAATGAAGTTGCCACCGAGTTATGAGAAAATGAAAATGGCAAGCTAACAGGCAGGCCTGTCCTCTGTTTTCTAGCAAGCCCTATTACTAGCAGAGAAGATCTAGAAAACTTCTGGCAGAACTCTGTGCAACAGGGCTTTCTCTTTTCATCCTGCCAATGTCAGCCCATTAAGCTGACAAGCCTCTCTGCCAAGGGTTGTGACATCATCTCAGATCACACAGGGTGTGAAGCTGCAGGTGTGATTCTAGGACAATCTACCAAAACACTGGAGCCCATCTAAGTAATAGAAGAATGTTTCTCTGTCCCATGCCATGGCATTTTGTTTAGAGATCCATGTAGCTATACTTCTTGTTAGATGTGTATGCCTGAAGAAGCATATATTTAGTTAGTTATTTAAAATATTTTTCATCTGCCTTTCTCTTTTAAAAGGATCCACTGCTGTTTAAAAACCATTAAAAGACAGGATTTAAGTTGGTAACAAATACAGAATATGAAAAAAATCAATGGATACAATATAAAAAAGGAGCCTTGTGGCACAGTGGTTAAATGCCTGTACTGCAGGTAAAACTGTGCTCACAACCTGGGGTTCAATCCCAGGTAGCCGGATCATGGTTGACTCAGCCTTCTATCCTTCAGAGGTTGTCAAAATGCGTACCTAGATTGTTGGGGGGGGGGCAATGTGTAACCTGCTTTTGCTTTTTTTTTTGTTTCATTTGGAATGAAACATTTTTTTAAAAAATCTGTTTTTATTTATTTATTTATTTATTTATTTATTTATTTATTTATTTATTTATTTATTTATTTATTTATTTTTACCATCCCGGCCGTTAATGGTGCTTTGAAAAAGAAAAAAAGCTCTGATCAGCTGTTGTGGGCCAGTCGGCCTTTTTTTTTTTTTTTTTTTTTTTTACCCGTCTGCTGACCAGCTTGCGCACAGGGTCCGGCCAGTTGTCGCTTTTTTACTTTTTCCAAAAGAAGCGCCAATCAGCTGTAGCACGGGCTTTTTAAAAACCCTTGTACTGACCAGCCTGTGCATGGGCCCAGCCGGTCAGCACTTATACAGTTTACAAATTGCTTTGGATCTCCGTAACTGGGGGCGGGGTAATGAGAGATAATGCAAATAAATAAATGAAGAACTATGGTGTCTCCATGTAGCAAAGTCCATGGTGGGGACGCTTTGCAGATCGAGCCATAGCAAAACAGTGTGGAAATCATGCCCACATAGTATGGGGCGAGAGTGGGCTCAGGAGCCTTTAAAATGGCTCCCCGCAGCTTCATCCCCCTCCTTTGCTGCTTGTTTTGAGCTCTGTCCCATCCATCCCAGTGGTAATGAGATTGATAGTACAGTGACCCCCTGCCTGTTGTGGGGGTTAGGGACCCGACCCAACCCACGATAATTGAAAATCTACAATATGCTGATACAGGTCGGGCTGGGCCTGAGGGGCCTCGCTGGGGGCCCTTGTACTTGCCCCCAGCCTGGCACTGCCCTGAACAGGCCTGCAAAGGCCTTTCCTGGCCTTCTGGAGGCCCCCAAAGGGCCTCCCTCAAACCGGAAGTGACTTCAAAAATCATTTCTGTGGTCTCCGACAGACCTAGAAAGGGAAGCCATTTTGGGGGCTCCAGAAGGCCTGGGAAGGCTCTCGCAGGCCTGTTGGGGCAGCACCAGTCCTGGGGTAAGTATGGGAGGCCTGAAACAGGTCTTCCCCCCTTACCCCAGAGGGCCTTTTTTTCATATACTGCGGTCCCGCAATATAGTGGGACCGCAGTATATGAACCACGAACGGGCGGGGAACCACTGTAGCTGGTTGCTTCATGGGGTGGATGGGAATTTTTTACCATTACTCTGATTGGCTTTTGAGTAATGGTAAGTTTTCGCCCATCCCATTCTCATTATTGGGTCAGGCAATGTCTTTCCATTTGGTCACAACAGCAGTTAGTGTAAGGTTTTGCCTTTGCTCATGGTTTATGTCCCATAAGGGGACAGGGCAGCCTTTAATAGAATATCAAGAGTTCAGGTTAGGATTAGTAGTGCATTAATAATGTAGTAGTTTGTGGTTATATTTGTTTATGACTGTTTTGGGGGAGTTAGTCTCCCTGAGTTTGGTAAGGTGCTGAATAAGGACAGCACATTTCCAGGTAGGAACTCACCTATGCTATTATAGGTCTAGAGGTCAAAGTGATGCACACTATGTGTTTACTTGCACTACAGCAGGCCCCCTTTAATTTTAAAGTGATTATTAAATTACTAAAGACGTGGTCCAATTTAAAATCCAATAGTTTTTGTCATTTGTTTATTTCAGGTCTGCAACTGCAATGTGTACACAGCCTGTATTTGTAATTCTGCAGAATTGTGTCCAAGAAGAAAAGAAAAGATGAATAATAACCAACATTTATGCTAATATTGTAGCCTTAACTCTTCATACAGACAAGCCCATTTTCTCCCCTATGTATAAGGAGAGGAAGGATGATTTTTAAAAAACCATACACGTTACCTTATTGCTGAGTTGGAAAATGTCTCTGAAACCACCTTGGGAATATTGCTTTGCTTGACCAGTCATCTAGAAAAGATGCAGCAAGAAAAGTGTCCACATGGGAGTCATCTGACAGATGTTACCTTATTGAAAGACACATTAAAATAAATGGACTCTGCACTTTGCAGTTGGTATGATGCTGATAATTAACCATGTAGCATGATCAGAAATAGGAAGTGAAGCTAGTTTAAATTTTGCTGGTTCTAGGGTTGTGGTAGAAAAGGAAAAAGGGAAAAAATCAAATTCCAATTTTTCATGTAGGGGTGATGTTGGAAGTGGCCTACAAGGTCACTGAGTCCAACTTCCAGCTGAAGGCAGGAATACTAATCATAGGATATCTGCTAGGTGATTGTCTAAATTCCTCTTGAATGCTTTCCTGATATGCAACCAAAATCTGGCTTCCTGTAACTTGAGCCCATTGTTGTGTGTGCTGCATTAAGGGATGATTGAGAACAGATCCTGCTCCTCCTCTGTATGACGGCCTTTCACATTTGAAAGCCCCCTTTTCTCAAGGCTAAACATGCCCAGTTCTTTAAGTCCCCTCATCATCCTTGTTGTCCTCCTCTGAACTTCCAATTTGCCTTTTCCATTATTTTCTAATTTGTAAGCATTTGTAAGCATCCTTCTTAAAGTACAGCATCTAGAAATGGACACAGTACTCAGGATGACGCCTAACCAGTGCTTGAATAGAGGGGAACTAGTACCTTGCCAAATTTCAACACTATAATTCTATTAATACAGCCTAGTAGAGATGGGCAGGTAACAAATTTTTAATTCATTTCTTTATTTGTTATTCGTTTCATTACCTAATGAAACAAATAATGAACTGGCCCATCAAAGAAAAATGAAACAAACCAAAATGGAAATTTCCACTTCGTTCGTTTTGTTTTTCGTTTTCCCATAGGAATGCATTGAAGCAATGCATTCCTATGGGAAAGGTTTCCCTAACCTTGCAATTGGTGTGGGGAAACCACGGGCTTCTTCCCGCCAGAAGCCAGCACTGCAGATCAGCTGTAGTGCTGTCTTTGGCGGGAAAGGGATTTAAAAAGTTTGCCTTTTCCTCCACCATTTTCTGAGGGCTCCTGCCGAGCTGTCATCGGCTGGGCCCCTTTAAAAATGGCCCAGTCGCCACCAGGGAGAACCCCTGGTGGCAACTGGGCCATTTTTAAAGGGGCCCAGCCGATGACAGGGAAGAAGGGTCTCTTTAAAGGGATCTTCCCTGCATTGAATGACAGCCATCCACTGCGGGGGGAAAATGTTAAAAGAGACCACGCTTCTTGCCTCCTCATGCGGAGGCAGAAAGAAGGGTCTCTTTGAAGTGCTGGCCCCTTTGAGCTCTTTCCCCCACCCCACAGTGGCTGGGCGGAAGATTGAGCCCCTCTTTCCCCCAACCAAAGTTGCACAAACCACACACACACTACACACAAAAGGAATAATGAACCAACAAACCAATGAAATGAATTTTTTTCTAAAAAAATGTTTAAAACAAAACAAAACAAACTGAACCCTAAAACAAAACAAACCAAAATGAATCACCATTTTTTTCAGTTTGTGCCCATCTCTACAGCCTAGCATTTGCCTTTTTTGTAGCCACCTCACACTGTTGGCTCACATTCCCATTGATGACAATTCCAAGATCCTTGCTGAACCAGGTATACCTTATTTTATAACTGTGTGTTTGGTTTCTTTTTCCTGTTGAATTTCATTCATTTGTTTTCTCCTCAGTGACCAAGCCTATCTAGATCCTTTTGAATTTTGTTTCTGCCTTCCAAGGAATTAGCTATTCCAAATGTGCTTTTGAGATCTGCTGCTTTCTGAACTCTTTCCTGCTATTGAGAAGGTCACCATTGTCATCTTGAAAACCCCTCATCCATCCATCTATCTATCTATCTATCTATCTATCTATCTATCTATCTATCTATCTATCTATCTAATCTATCTATCTATCTATCTATCTATCTATCTATCTATCTATCTATTATTATTATTATTATTATTATTATTATTATTATTATTATTATTATTATTATTATTATTATTATTATTATTATTATTCTCTAGGTTCCTCCAAACTGGATGTGAATGTAGAGAAAGTTAGATGTTTAGTTAGTCCTACATCCCTATGGCAGAGATCAAAAGAGTGTTTAATATGAAGGGGAGATTTATACAGCAAGTTTAACAGCTTCTCTCTCAGGTAGCATCAGAGAATTGCTGGGGCAATTAGTCATTTAGTATCAGCAAATGCTTCTGTTCAGAAATTTAGAAAGGGCCAAGAAGGCAGTAATGGGTAACACACTGTCCCATGCTATCACTGAACAGATAGGGAGGGCAAGAAGCAAGGAGCACTGTGTAGCATCATCATCATCATCATCTGTGAGGGAGACCACAGCTGTGGTATAAGGATATTTGTAAGTGGGACCTGAAGGCCTTGGGAATGGACCTCAACAGAGGGGAAAACCTGACCTCTGATCACACTGTCTGGAGGCAAAAGATACAGCATGGTTTACATAATTTTGAAGAGGCATTTGTCCAACAGGCAGAGGAAAGGAGGCAGGCACAGAATCAACAAAACCCGAGGACCGGGCAAGAAACAAAATACATGTGCCCCCAATGTGGTAGAGACTGCCATTCCTGAATTGGTCTATTTAGTCACACCAGGTGTTGTTTTTAGGATCTCTACTCCAGGCATGATACCATAGCCAAGCAGCATCTAGCCATCTAGCTCTCAGGGGTCTCTATTCTCTAAGAAACATTGAATTGATTTTCAGTGCCCCAACCAGTGGCAACAGGGCAAAAAACACAAAAATCAAAGGGAATGAAAACAAATTTAGGTACTCATCAGATTCCTAGCTTGCAGTATTTGTGCTCTTTGTTTCTCTCTCTCTCTCTTTCACACACACTTACACAGAGACATACAAACATGGGAGGGATTATTTTTGTGCAGAGACATTTTCTACAAACCATGGAAAAACATCACTGGGTAAGAATGCTCATTGTTCCGTTAACAAATTCTGAGATAGACCTGTCTTGTTGGAATGAGTAATTTACCAAGATTTCTTCTCAGCTCCACTTCATTGTGTTTTCAAGTCTGCATTCCCTATAATAACGAAATGACATTAGCTAGGTTTCAATAAACTGTATAGCTTTATTGAAAACCCATATAGTTGTTTGGGTTGCACATGTATCTAAGGCACATGATCAGTAGGTATATTGCATTGCCAACGCCAAGCTGTCGTGTGATCCTGCTATGTTGTGAGGATGGTTTCATTGACCACCTGTGTGTTCTCTGTGCTGTGGGTGGGTGGGTGGAATGGTGAGCCAAGACAGAGAAAAACTGCTATGGCAGGAAACTTGCTTTCTGGCACCAGGGTAATGTCATAGGTTGTGCAGTTGTACAGCTAATAGACATCTCAGAGTGGAAAAATTAGAGGTTTAACTAGGCTGATGAAATAGCTGATTGTTACAGCTAGAATATATTTACAGTGACACATGCCTCAGTTGCATCCCACTTGGATAACTATAACGCACTCTGTGTGGAGCTGCCTTTCAAAATGGCCTAGAAACTTCACTAGGTTCAAAATGCTGCTACCAGGCTCCTGACTGGGGCTGTATACAAGAAGCATGTAATTCCTCTGATATAGTGGCTAATGGTTTATTTTCAGGCCCAATTGAAAGTGCCAGGTATAACATATATTGTTGTGTATGGCTTGACTCCAGGCTCGCTGAAGGACCATATCCCTGAGCTTCTTCTGCTCTTATGATATTCAGGGTAAGCCTTTCTCTCAGTCCCACTTCCCTCTCAGGCATATTAGGTGGGGATGTGACAGATGGACAGATGTTGTTTTCTTTGGCTGCTCCCAAATTGTGGAATGCCCTCTCACAGGAGACTAGAGAGTCTTCCTCCTTTTTGTCATTTGAGTGACATATATAAATCAGAGTTTTCTGGCAGACTCAAGTAAATAATTGGGCAGTGAAGAGTTTTAATTTTTGGTGCTGCATTATTAATTTTTGTTTAAATTAATAATGTAGCACCAAACAATTAAACAATTAAATTTTGTTTATGTATGTTTAAATTTGTTTTAAAGTGTTTTCAACAGTTGTAATTAATTATTTGTATAGAAACATATGTTTAGTTTTAAAAACATGATAATTTATCGTGTTTTAAATTCATTTATCGGGTACTAAGTTGTGAGCCATCTTGGTGTTAATAACTAGAAGAAAGGCAGTTTAGAAAATAAATAACTACCCATCTCCCTTCATCAACACTGGTGATGGGTTCCCTAACCCCCTTGTAGTTCAAACTCCATGTATATGGATTTTTGCCTGACCCCAACTTTATTATGAATCATAAACAATTAATTAATATGCACACAGCTCCCCCAAACCTCATTGGCCTCCTGGCATGCCCCAGAATCCTCCTCATTTGAGTGATGGAGGTGCCATGACAGGAGAGTGTGGTGTCTGGGTTGTCATCATCAGACTGGAGGGCTGCCATACTGCCAAATACAGGGCCCTAGAATCTAGATAAGCCTGAGACTGATCTTTCTCAGGTAACTTCCTGGAGACTAAAGCAAAAGTGTTCTGCTTATATACCACCCCATAGACTTCAAGCACTCTCTGGGTGGTTTCAATTTTTTAACTATGCAGGCTACATATTCCCACCCCAGGCAAGCTGGGTACTCATTTTACCAAACTTGGAAGGATGGAAGGCTGAGTCAACCATGAGCCTCCTACTTGGGGTTGAACCCCAGGTCGTGAGCACAGTTTTAGCTGCACTACAGGCTCCTAGTACCTTGGGATTTTGTAGGTTCTCCCAGGAGGCACAGCGAGGAGTAGAACTCTTGATCCTTGGCCAATCCACTGACTGAGTCAACCATAAGTCGGCTACCTGGGATTCAATCCCAGGTCATGAGCACAGTTTTAGCTGCAGTGCAGCCATTTAACCACTGCACCACGAGATTCCTAAAAGTAGCGCAAGAATGATTGATTGATTGATTTGAAAAACAAAACACAGTGTAGCATTCACCCTTTTACTGTTTATGTGACTGTACCAGAAGGGAGATAAAGGCTTAATGCTTATACCCAAATAAGAAGTATGGATGTGGAGCCCTAGTTCTTAAATAGCTCCACCTGAGGTAGTTAGAGTCAGGGTGAAGTTAGGGATACTGTCAAGTTTGAGTGAGGGAACTAAGAACAGTATTTGAGTGAACTGCTTTGTGTAACTTTAAGTAACTGCATACAAGAGAACTTGAATTCAACATCTTTCTGTATTCAATAAACAGTCCTTTTATTTTACTATGTTATATCTTGTCTGGGACTCAGTTATTGAACTGGTCTACCCTGAAGGGTGGCAGCGAAACCCGAGACTAAAGTGGTACAGGTCAATGGTCTGTGAAACAACTGGGGGCCTGTGCTAGAGCAAGGCGAGACCTTTTATTACTCTGTATTAGACATGGGCACGACTTGGCAAAATTCTCGTTTCCGTTTCCATTTCTCGTTTCCATTATGTAACGGAAACGGTAACGACAATTACTCCGCCAGAAAACAAACTCGAACCGACTAAAGAAAAATTGGGTCTGATTTGTCGTTGTCGTTCCTGGCATCGCAGCGATCGCGCGATGCCAAGCGGCACAGGAAAAAAGTTTTAAAAATAAAAAACCCGATTCCCGGCCAAAAATGAGGCGAAAATATGCCTGCCTGAGGGCACCTACCAGAGGGGTGATTTCTGGGGGGGGGTCCCCGGCCTCCCCCCTCCTCTCCTGGGCTGCGCAAAGTGCGCATCCTCATCATCGAGTTGCACTCGCCCACGCCAACTCGCCAAGCGGCACGGCACAGAAAAAAAGTAAAAAACAAAAACCCGATTCCTGGCCAAAAAAGCAGGTGAAAATATGCCTGCCTCAGTGAGGGCACCTACCAGAGGGGTGGTTTCTGGGGGGGGGTCCCCGGCCTCCCCCCTCCTCTCCTGGGCTGCGTAAAGTGTGCATCCTCGTCGAGTTGCCAACTCGCCAAGCGGCGCGGCACAGAAAAAAAGTTTTAAAAATAAAAAAACCCGATTCCCGGGCAAAAAAGCAGGCAAAAATATGCCTGCGGCCTGCCTCAGTGAGGGCACCTACCAGAAGGGTGGTTTCTGGGGGGGGTGTCCCCGGCCTCCCCCCTCTCCTCTCCTGGGCTGCGCATCCTCGTCGTCTCACCAACTTGCCATGCCATGCGGTGCGGGCGGGGGATCCAAAATGGGGCGACCGCAATATTTATTTTGAAATTGCGTGGTCCAAAAACACACCAAAGCACCACAGAAACATGCGAAAATAGCTATTTTAAAACTGCCTGAATTTTTCAGTAGCAGCAGTGGGTTTTTCTTGAAACAAAACATCTCCATTGATTTTATTTTATTTTATTTTATTTTTATTTTTTTACACCTGCGCAATGATGGGCTGGCCATGGGAGTGGACCATGCAAATTTTTGGAGCCATTCCACCAATTGCATGGCCACTTGGCCAGGTTTTGACTGAGACTTCTGGGATGTGCCAGTTGGGCATAAAAAGCCACTAACCCTAGCCCGAGCCCGAACCCTAACCCTAACCCTAACCCATACGCCAGTACACTGTCCTTCTTAGTGGGTCAGAGAGGCACCCAGAGGTGCACCCCAGTAACTTACCCTAACCTTACCAGTAACCCTAAGCCTAGCCCTTGCGCTAACCCTTAACCCCAAGCCAGATCTGTGTACTCGCATTGCACTATACAGCAAGTACACTTCCCTTCTTAGTGAGTCACAGCGGGCGCCCGTAGGGGTCCTCTGTCACTTCGCTCTCCAGCCCAAGTGCACTGCAGGCAGTGAGTCACAGAGGCACCCGAAAGAGAGGTGCCTCTGCCTGCTGCAACTGCAACTTATTGGTATGCATATCCAATTGGCTATGCATGCCATTTTGTAGTGGGCCAGAGGAGGCACCCACCCCAGAGATGTGCCTCCAGGAGCCCGCTTTCCCTTCATGGCGGGCCAGAGGAGGCACCCACCCCAGAGAGGTGCCTCCAGGAGCCCCCCCAAAACCAGTACTAACGACAGACTAAAAACCAACAAACGAAATGACAAATTTTTGGAAAATTTCGCGAAAAACGGAAACGAGCCGAAACGGACCGGCTCCAACACACGACAACTCGAAACGTAATTTTTCCTGGTCGTGCCCATCTCTACTCTGTATTGAGTGGAGTGTTGTACCTCGGCCGCACTCCAAAAGGCTGACCTCCACACATGTATAACCAAAACTGTGCTGCTCACTTCTATGCCATTCAAGGTGGAACTGTATTTGCACTGAATAAACCTTTGTGAAGAATAGTTTGTGTGCCACATATCACAGCAAGATCTTCTCCACTAATTGCAAATGATAGCAGCTGAAACTCTTCTTCAAACAACTAAATGAGCTGTTCAAAAATGAATTTGGCCTGCTCAGTCCTCAAAGATCTCCAATTAATTCATTTCTCCTTCCAATGAGGCTATTGAGCATCAGAGCACCATAGACATACATTATTTATAGCTCTCAGTGTGACTTATCCTCATCAGGTTCACTAGAACTGCTGTCTTACCATTTCCATACCACCAGCTGGGGGGGCAGTTTGATGTGCTTTGGCCTCTGCACCATCTTGTTAAGTCAAAAAGCCCCTTTTAAACATCACTTTGTATCTTAGCCAACATCCTTTTATCTTTGCAATATGCTTTGGCTGCTGCACAGTACCCAAAACAGTTCATTTTAATGAAGGAGAACATTTTGCAAATGTCAGTACTAATGACATTCGATTTTTCATGGGGACCTCACACCAGACAGTTATGGATACAAGAGTGCAAGAACTGTTAAATATATATAGTACTCGATACTAGAGATGGGCACGAAATCGACCATTTTTTCGTTACCATTCTCCGTTATTCATTCTGTTACGTAACGGAATGACTAATGGAGAATTGTGTAGTTTAGAACGAACCGAACAGAACCAGAACAAATGAGTTCGGTTCTGTTCAGTTCGTTCCTCCCTGCTGGCGATGACAACCCAGCTGTCATAGCCAGAAGCGGGGGAGGATTGAGAGAGCCCCATTCTCACCTCCGCAAACGGAGGCCAAGCCACGGCTATCTCAATATCCGATCTCCGCAGCGAAGGGGTGACAGCCTGCTCAGCTGTCACATCCCCGCTGCGGAGATCAGATCGCTGCCGGAGAGGGGCCTGCAATCTTGACTCTGCGAGGGGAAGCCGGATCTCAGCCCCCTCTCGCTGCCCTCCGCCCCACAGCGTGACAGCCCACCGGGCTGTCAGGCTCTGGGGCGAGAAGGAAGGGGCTGTGCAATCTGGTCTCCGCGCAGAACCCAGATCGGAGCCCCCTCTCGCCGCCCTCTACCCCACAGCCTGACAGCCCACCAGTGGGCTGTCAGGCTCTGGGGTGGAGTCGAGAAGGAAGGGGCTGAGATCCGGTGTCTGCAGTGTGGAACATAGATCGCAGCCCCCTCCCAATCAGCCTCCACCTTCCCTGCACTGGATGACAGCACCGGGCACTGTCATAGCCAGTGTGGGGAAGGTGGGACCCCCGTTCAGCCCCTCTGCATGCAAAGGGGCTGAACGGGGGTCTCAAGTGGATCTTCCCCGTGCCTGTCATAACAGGCGCACCTGTCATGGCCGGCGTGGGGTAGGCGGGACCCCCGTTCAGCCCCTCTGCATGCAGAGGGGCTGAACGGGGGTCTCTGTCAAGTGGATCTTCCCCATGTGGGCCATGACAGGCGCGCCTGTCATGGCCAGTGCGGGGAAGGTGGGACCCCCATTCAACCCCTCTGCATGCAGAGGGACTGGACGGGGGTCTCTCTCAAGTGGATCTTCCCTGGTGGGCTGCATGCTCTGGGGCGGAGGGCAGCGGGGGGGGGCTCATATCCAGCCTCTGTGCGCGGAGACCAGATCGGAGCCCCTCCCTTCCCGACTCCGCTCAGAGCCTGCAACCCACCGGGTTGTCAGGCTGTGGGGCAGAGGGCAGCGAGAGGGGGCTTTGATCTGGTTTCCACGCACAGAGACCGGATCGGAGCCCCTTCCTTCTCGACTCTGGCTCTGGGGCAGAGTCGAGAAGGAAGGGGCTGTGAGACCGCGGCTCCATCTCCTCCGCCCTGGGTGGCATCTGGGCAGCTGTCACCCAGGTAGGAGGAGATCGGCTGAGCCTTGCGGGGAAGCCGAGTGCACGCAGAGGGGTGAAGGGGGGATCTGAAAGGGTTCTTCCCCACCCGTGCTCTCTCCCCCACTTCCCCCCCTGAAGCCAGCGCCCAGTAGCCACTGGATGCTAGCTTCGGGAGGGGAGAAGATTTAAGAAGCCCGCTCTCTCCTCCCTCCTGATGGGGTGGGGGAAGAGTGGGCTTTTAAAATATCCCCCCAGCCTCAGGCACTGGAGCCACTGGCAAGCCTGGGCAGGAGAAAAGTCTTGCAGCCACGAGAGCGCTCTCCTGGCCGGCTTAATGGCAGCTCCGGTGGAGCCCCAGCCCGGGACGGCTCCCCGCAGCTGTGAGAGGGCTCTCCCAGGAGGCTTGCTGCTGCCCCCGGCAGCGCCCAGGCCCAGGAGGACTCCCCACAGCCGCGGGAACAATTTCCTGGCGGGTGCCGAAAAACGGCACCCAAAAAATGAAGCAGGCCCCTGGGGCCCGAAAAACAGTAAACAGAATGAAGCGGACCCCAGGGCCCAAATAACGAGCACAAAATGCCATTTTGGCATTTCGTGCCCATCTTTACTCGATACTTCAGTGCAATAACTGGTATGTGACGTTTCAGCCACCTCATAATCAGTACATTGACACAGAGTTGTTGTTGTTGTTGTTGTTGTTATTATTTCATTTTTTAATTTTTATTTTTTTATTGAACATAAAAAAAGACATAATAACAATGATAAACAATTATATAAAAAAACAGTAATAGACAATCATAAACAGTACAAAGTGCCCCCCACCCCCAAGAAACCGTCCAATATTCTTGCATCTTCTCTTTCTTCTTCATCTTTTTTTTTCTTTTTATTCCAATAGGCTTCTTAAGGTCCTTTACGCCAGAACTGTGTTGGGTTATAAGTTGGTTGTATCCCTTTCCCTTTTAATAGTACATGATCTATAAATTCCCCCCAAACATCATAGAAAGTATCTTTTTTTATTTCACCTCTCAAAACTTTTATATTACAAGATAGTTTATCATTTAGTGCTATGTCCCACACTTCCTTATACCATTCAGCAATTTTAAGGTCTGATTTCAGTTTCCAGTTCCTAGCAATAATCAGTCTAGCTCCTGTCATAAGATTTGCTATTAATTCTTTAGTTTTCACATCATATTCATTGATAGATGGTAATGATAACAA
This sequence comes from Phrynocephalus forsythii, assembly GCA_029282475.1. NCBI lineage: Eukaryota > Metazoa > Chordata > Lepidosauria > Squamata > Agamidae > Phrynocephalus > Phrynocephalus forsythii. The sequence goes on along the minus strand of JAPFRF010000001.1, from coordinate 175,864,358 downwards.
AGCAATTTCCGTACACATTTAATATCAGTTTGTAGTATTTCTCTTATCTCCTCAATAATCTCTTGCCAAAACTTTTGAACTATTTCACATTCCCACCATAAATGAAAATAGGTACCTATCTTTTTTCGCATTTCCAGCAGAGCTTAGAATATTTTGGATTCATTCTATTCATTCTGACTGGAGTCATATACCATCTTAAAACTAGTTTGAAGTAGTTTTCTTTTATTCTGACTGATAATGACCGTAAAATCCTCAAATTCCAAATTCTTTTCCATTCATCATTATTTATTTCTTTCTCTATGTCTTGTTTCCATAGCTCTCTTATTGTGTCCTGTTCCCTATTCTCAAATGAATCTTGAATTATTTTATATAATTTGCCAACTGTTCCTTTCCGTGTATTTCCTTTCTCTGATTCATATGTTGTCAGAAATTGCTCAAATTTTGTATATTCTCTAAGTTGTGTATTTCTCCTAATCCATTCTTTCGTCCAGCTTTCTAACTGGGCGTAATTCAACCACGACAATTCCTGAGTTTGCAGAATACTTTTAATTTCTTGTTTTGGTGTCATCTTTTTAATCCAATCTTTTAGTCTTGCCACTTTCCTTAATTTAAATAAGTCTCCCAATTTCTTCATGTTCGTGGGGAAATTTATCTGATCGATCACAGCACCAAGCGGGGAACCTTCCTGTATCAATTTCTTTCCATACTTTTTCCAAGTGAGCAATAGGGAACTTAGAAGAGGATTTTTAATTGGGTAACTTTTCCTTTTGTGGGGGAAACTAAACACATATTTATTTATGTCTTCATTTAGTTCCTCTGATTGAAGTTCCCACCATATTAGTTTTTGAGATTTAAATAGTATTTCCCCCAGGGAGCTAAGCTGATTAGCTATGTAATACATTCTAAGATTAGGTATGCCTATACCTCCCTCTTTTTGAGATCTGTACCATAAGCTTTTATTTATTCTTGCTTTTTTTCCACCATTGCAGAATTTATTTAAAAGATCTTGATAAACTTTAATTTCAATTTCTGTGTATTGAATAGGTAACATTCTAAAAAGAAAATTTATTTTAGGAAGTATTTTCATTTTTACCACTGCTATTCTACCAAACCATGATAAGTTTAATTTGGAGTAATTTTGTAATTTATTTCTAATCTCTTCCTTTATTTTTGTGTAATTTTGTTCTTTCGTTTTACTAATGTCTTTATCTAAAAGTATCCCTAGGTATTTTATACATTTACAAACTTTCAGTTCGTGATTGGAGATCTCTTCCATGTCTCGATTATCCTGATTGAAAAGCATGATTTCTGATTTCTGCCAGTTGACACATAATCCTGTTGTTTCACCAAATTCCTTTAGGTGTGCTTTTATTCTTAATATATTTTCTACCGGATTTTTTATTGTTAACAAAGCGTCGTCCGCAAATAAACTGATTTTTATCTTGCCTTCCTTACCCATACCTTTAATAAGTTGGTCCTCCCTTATTGCATTAGCTAGTAGCTCTATCACTATGCAAAACAGAACTGGCGATAAAGGACATCCCTGTCTTGTTCCTCGGCCTAGGGTAATTTTTTTCTGTCATCCCATCATTGACAATGATTGATGAGGTGCTATGAGAATAGAGTTGGTTTATTACACTTAGAAATTTTTCGCCAAATCCCCATTTCACTAATAAAAGTTTTAACGCAGGCCATTGGACACAATCAAAGGCTTTAAATAAATCTAGAGACAAAATGCATGCTTTGTCCTGTGATCTTCCCATCTCATAAAGAACATTCAAAACTCTTCTTACAGTGTCTGACATTTGTCTACCTTTGATAAAGCCCGTTTGGTCTTCTTTAATATATTTGTCTATAAATGTGTACATTCTTTTGGCTAGAATTGCTGTAAAAATCTTGGCATCTTGATTTATAAGTGATATTGGTCTGTAAGATCCAACATCTATTGGATCTTTATTAGGCTTGAGAATTAAAATAGTTAAGGTATGTTTCCAGGAGGAAGGAACTTGCTCGCCCTCAATATCTCATTATAAAGCTTCTTTAACTTAGGAATTAACATTGATTTGAATACCTTGTAAAATTCTGGTCCCAATCCATCATCTCCTGGAGTTTTGGCATTCTTTAGCTTATTTATAACATCCTCTATCTCCTCCTCTTTAATAGCTTTTTCCATTTCAAGCCTGTCTTCTTCCGCTAGTCTTACTTTTAGGTTTTTGTCAATATATTGTTCCATAACTTCCTTACTACTTCTATTGGCTGTATATAAGTTTTGATAAAATTCTTGAATAGCTTTTAATTTTTCTTTCATTTGAGTAGATATATTGCCGCTTAAATCCTTTATCCTTCCTATCATGCTTTTTCTTTCCTTTTCTGTGCTAATTTTGCTAGCATCTTGGAGTTTTTATTACTGTATTCGAAAAGTTTCTTTTCAAATATAGTAGATTTCTTTGGGTTTGTTGTAGATCTATATCTTCTAATTCCTTTTTCCTGGCCTCAACCTGAATTAAAAATTTTTGTCTTTGGTTAAAAAAATTGAGATTCAAGGTCTGCTATAGTAGCCTCCAATTTTTTTATTTTGCTGATCTCGACTTTTTATAATAGCACTTTCTTTTATTATGTAACCTCTAGCCGCTGCCTTCAGAGTGTCCCAGATAACTCCTATTTGACCACCACCTTCTTCATTGATATTCCAGGTTTCTAGCCATTCTCTTTGTATTTTTGTACTGTATCTGGGGTTTGAAAAATTCTAGGGTTTATTGTCCACCTTCTAGCTTCCTTATAATTCTTCTTATTTTCTATTTCAACAGACATTAGAGCATGATCAGAAGTTTTTATCAATTCTATATTTGTATTTACAACTTTAGATAACAAACTTTGTGAGACAAATATAAAATCTATTCTCGAGTAAGCTTTGTGGGCTGATGAATAAAAAGTAAATTTTCTTTCATCGCCCTTTAATTCTCTCAAACATCCTTTAATCCTGTATTTGCGATGAATTTTGTTAAGATTGTATGTCTAGCCCTCCAGTCTACCTTCCTAGTCATTGTTTTATCTTTTATTTTGTCCATAACCATGTTGAAATCTCCTGCCAAAATCACATGTCCTTTCTGTACCTTTTCTATCTGCTCCCATATCTCTTTGTAAAACAGGTTGTGATTAACATTTGGTGCATAAACATTTATCAGTGTATATTGTTCTAGACCAATTGTGGCCTGAAGAATAATATATCTACCTTCCAAATCTTTCACAGTTTTTCAACAATACAATCACAGTGCTTTGATATTAAGATTGCTACCCCCTTGCTTTAGATGTACCAAAACTTTTCTCATAGATGTTGATGTTGGGTAGTTTCAGTTCGTTTTGGCCATCTTTCGCTTGGTGTGTTTCTTGAAGAAAGACGATGTCCGGTTTATTCTTCTTAATTAATGACTCTATTCTGTTTCTCTTCATGACAGTTCCTAGACCCCTGGCATTCAATGTAGCTAATTTCAACAGTCTACCCATATTTTCATTCTATTATCGATCTGGAATGGTCTCTTTGTGCATATATACAAACAAACATTACATATAATAAAGAAAAAAAACAATGATTACCCAAACCCTACCACCTACATTTATTTTCTGTTCTCCCATCCTCTTGGCTCTCATACACAACCTGTATGCGCCCTTATAGGAGGGAGGGGGAAGGCACCCGTACACTCCCTGATGGCTAATAATGATTCAGAAGCTCTAAATTAGCGTTGGCACTGTCTAGTCTTGCTTACAGTTATATACGTGAAAAGTTGAAAAGAAAGAATGTAATAAAAAGATAACATGATAATGTGAATCTTAAGATCCTTCTATCCTCCTCTTTTCCTCCCTCAGTCCCCTCCCCCCCCAAAAAGACCAAAAAAATAATATAAAAAAATAATAAAAAATAAAAAATAAAAAATAATAAAAAATAAAAAATAAAAAATAATAAAAAATAAAAAATAAAAAATAAAAAAATAGAAAAATATAAAAAAATAGAGGGGAAAAGGAAAGATATGCTAAGAAAGAATAAGGGATAATGGATAAGGAACAGGAAGGGAGTGGAGAATTATGGGACGGGCAAGTCAAAATATAAACAAAATAAAACAGAATGGGCTAAGAAAAAAAAAGGGAAAAAATAGGAGGGAAGGGAAGGGAGAGACAGGGGGAGAGAGAAAGGAGGGCTGTCTTCTGTAGTGCAATGCTCTTCAAATCGGTCTCCATTTGCTTGCTCATTGAAAGATTTAAAGAGTTAAAGGGTGACACTGTCTTCACTGCAGACGCTGAATTTGGAGTTCTCTATTCTTCTTCGATTTGAATGTTCCATGCCTTGAGAAGTTGTTCACCTTCTTCCAAAGAATAAATTTTGTGTAGAGTTGGACCCTTCCACACCTTAAGAAAGATCGGGAATCCCCAGTTATATCTGTAGTTGTTGTTCCTCAGAGCAATTGTTACAGGTCTCATAGTTTTTCTCCATTCAAAAGTCTCCCTGGAGATATCCTGGTAAACTTGTAGAACTCTTCCCTCACGCTTCAGCAAGTCAGGCTTTGCCCTAAGAGTTGACATCAGTTGTTCTTTCATGGCATAGGAAGTAAATCTAATGAGAATTGGTCTTGAAGTAGCTGTCTTAGCACTACCTATATAGTGTATCCTTTCAATGTCGGTCTCAGCAAGGTGTTGGGGGAGGATAGAATTAAGCCAAACGAGGATTTCTTTCTTCATTTCTTTTTATCCTGGAGTTCAAAATTAATTAATTTCAGATTAGACCTACGAGAATAATCTTCCATATAGATAAGCTTCCGCTGTAAGGCATCAATCTCTTCTTCATGCGCAGCGATAACACTTTCGTTCTTAGAGGCTAGAGTTTGAACTTGATTGATTTCTCCTGCTAATTTTTTCAGTTCAATGCCATTATTAGATACCTGTGTCTGCAGGGTCTGTATTTCTTGTAACAGGTCCTTCCTTAGGTCTTTATTCTGTGATGATAAGGACTGGAAACGGTCTTCGATAGTAGAAGTTACATCTTTTAGGGCTGATTTAATAAGGGAGCTGACTTCTGCTTTCAAGTTTTTGAACTCCCTTGAAAAATCCGGCTGGTGTGCTGGCAACTTGCCAGAATCAGACGCCATTGTGTCAGCTTCAACAACAGCTTCTGCTCTTTCAAGACGAGCACGTGATACGTGGCGTCTGAGGGTTTGCGTACCCACTTTTTTATCACAGTAGGACCCTTTTTCTTGGGTGGCATGCAGAAAAACCAAGTAAGTACGCTTTTTTCTTTTCTTTCTAGCCTCAAAGCAAAAAAAACAACAACAGTCTCTCACAGTCCGTCTGCCTGGGACGTGACTTCGGCAGAAAGCGAAAGTAAATCACTGCTTCAGTAATTCATTGTTATCTCTCCCCTTGAAAATACACAGTTTTCAACCTATCCTCCCCAAAGATTTATGATCGTTTACTCACGATTTTGGTATCATTTAAAGACAGTATTTCAAGTTTTATTCTTCTCATTAAGCGGCGCTGCTGGATCACCCAGCCATCATCGTCGTGGGCGGAAGTGCCCCCCTATTATTATTATTATTATTATTATTATTATTATTATTATTATTATTATTATTATTATTATTATTATTATTATTATTATTATTATTATTATTATTATTATTATTATTATTTCACTGACCAACACAGCCTGAATTTTCAGTACAGTAGGACCCCGTATCCATTGATTCATTATCCACTGGTTTAGTTATCCACGGTTGGCAGAGGAAAAAAAAAATAATTCAGCAGCCACAAAGCAAGCTATTGCCACAAACAGCAGCTTTAAAGCAAGCTATTGTCACAAATAGCATCTATAAAGCAAGCTACTGTCATAAACTGCAGCCATAAAGCAAGCTACTGTCAGGAAGCAGCAGTTTGGGGGTGGGTGGGCAAGTGTTCTCTCTTATCCACAGTTTTCATTATCTATGGGATCACCTGGAACCAATCCCCAGTGGGTACTGGGGTCCTACTGTACTGAAGCTATGATTGAGTTTAAACTCAACAAATGTGCCACAGTGGCACTGAGAAAAGGAAAAATAACTGAGAGTGAAGGAATTGAAATGCCAAATGGACAAGCCATTAAGTATCATGAATTTGAAGCCTATAAATATCTGGGCATACTGCAATTTGATAATAGCAAGCATGGACAAGTGAAAATGTGGTCAGTAAAGAATATATCCAAAGGGTTAGAAAAGTACTAAAAAGTAAGCTGAATGGTGGTAACACCATCAAGGCCATGCCTTCACCTATCGGTGGGTCAGTGAGATAAGTGTGGTATTGTGCTGGTGTACTGTGCTCCCTGCAACCCAGCATAATCCTTTCCAGGGATCTCGGAATTCGTCTCAGCTGCCCTGTTGAGGTCCCCCCACCTTCTGGTGGTTGGGGTTGTCAACGTGCATTCTGAGAAGGAACTCTCAGGAGCCACTCTGGAATTCATGGAATCCATGGCCTCCATGAATCTATCTTAGCATGTTGTTTGCCCCACCCATAGTGCAGGCCATACCCTGGACCTGGTTTTTACCTCCATGTCATCAAATTCTTATCTGAGGGTTGGGGGTATTCTACCCCTAATCATGTCATGGTCAGATCATCATCTGCTAACATTTTCCCTGTCAATTACCACCCCGCCCATGGGGAGCGCCGGCCCCTTGTTTCAGCCCACCCTGAAGGCTCCTGGACCCTGCATGGTTCATGGAGGCCTTTGGGGAGCTCACTGGCAGTCTGGCTGATGACCCAGTTGAAGCCCTGGTGGATAGGTGGTATGATGGTGCCACCAGGGCAGTAGACTGGATCACCCCAAGTGCTTCCTCCGCTGTGCAGCCCGCTCCTCGCCATGGTTCATGGCTGAGTTGTGGGTGATGAAACAAGAACGTAGGAAGCTTGAGGACATTTGGAGAATGGATCGGATGCAAGTGAGTAGGGCTGTGCTTAAGCAGCTGACCAGCCATTATGTTCACGTGACCAGGGACACTAGAACAGCTCATGCCTCCCTGAGAATTGGTGAGGCCTCGAACTGCCAGGTGGAGTTGTTCCAGGTGGTTCAAGACCTCTCCAATCTTGGTCAGCTAGGGCCTCCTCCTAGTGATTTCACTAGTGAGCAATTTGCAGCCTATTTTAGATCTAAAATTGAGGCCACCCATTCCGATCTGGCCTCCGGCTGCACTAGTCCATCCCCTGACATCCCGGGGTCTCACCCCCTCAGTCTCCCTGCCTGGTTGAGTTTGGGCCTGTGTTACCAGCGGAGGCCTCCAGGGCTATGGCTTATTGCTGGCCGGCGGCTTCCCCCTTTGACTCTTGCCCAGCCTGGCTCATTAAATCCGCCAGAGGGAACATGCCAGAGTGGGTCACCTCTATTGCCATGGCCTCCTTCAGGGAAGGAATTTATCCTTCCCCTCTGAAGGAGACCATGGTGAAGCCCACTTTAAAAAAGTCCGGCTTGGCATCAGATGATTTGTCCAACGACCATCCGATTGCCATTGTTCCCTTCCTGGGCAAGGTTGTTGAGAGGGTGGCCGCTGTCCAGCTTCAGTCGTACCTGGAGGAAAATCATATCCTGGACCCCTTCCAGTCTGGGTTCAGGCCGCTTCAGGAAACTGAGACTGCCCTGGTCGCTCTGCAGGATGACCTCCTCAGGGAGGCTGACAGGGGTTGTTCCTCCCTGTTGGTCCTCCTTGATTTGTCAGCGGTCTTTGATACCGTCAACCATGGTAACCTGCTGGATCGGCTCGCTGAGGCTGGAATCAGGGGCTCAGCTCTCTGCTGGCTCCGATCCTTCCTCGGCGACCGGTCTCAGTGGGTTCAGCTGGGGATGACTTGTTGGCTCTTTGGACACTCCCTTGTGGGGTGCCCCAGGGGTCGGCAATCTCCCCCATGCTGTTCAATGTTTACATGAGGCCGCTGGTGGAGGTCATCAGGAGATTTGGAGTTCGCTGTCATCAGTACGCTGATGATACGCAGCTCTAGCTCTCCTTTTCCTCTTCTGCAGTGGAGGCAGTACACTCCCTCGATCTGTGCCTGGAGGCAGTCTTGGAATGGACCAGGACTAACCAGCTCATGCTAAACCTGGAGAATACTGAGGTTCTGTTCTTCGGGGTGCCCTCGTCCAGGTACAATGGCCCCCTCCCTAGCCTGGGTGGGGTTTCCCTCCAGCCTAGGGCCAGGGCCAGAAATCTGAGCGTGGTCCTGGATTCAGCCCTCTCCCTGGAAGCCCAGGTGATGGTGGTCTCCAGGGCCGCTTTTTTCCAACATCGCAGGATCACCAAGATCTGCCAGTACCTCAATGAGTCCTCCCTGAGGACAGTGGTGCAGGCCCTCGTGATCTTGAGGATCGACTAATGCAATGCCCTCTACGTGGGGTTGCCCTTGACCTTTATCCGGAGGCTCCAGCGGGTGCAGAATGTGGAGGCCAGATTGGTGGTGGTTGCTCGTAGATTTGATCACATCTCCCCAGTTCTGGCACACCTGCATTGGCTGCCCGTTGCCCTCCGGATAAGGTTCAAGGTCCTGGTTTTGATTTTCAAAACCCTGCACAGCTTGGGACCAGAATACCTGTCAGAGCATATCTCCCAGAGGTCAACTGGGATCAGGCCCACTAGAATGGCACAGGCGCGCTCACTTAGGGTGGCCACACCCAGTGAGGCATGGAAATCGCTCACGCGTAACCGCGCCTTCTCTGTGGTGGGCCCCACATTGTGGAATCTTCTTCCTAGTGAGCTGCGGCTAGCACAGTCCCTGCCCACGTTCAAAAAGGCTCTGAAAACCTTCCTTTTTAAGGAGGCATATGGCGACGTTTTCATTTAATTTTTTTTACTGCACCGCCTCTTGTGTAGGGTTTCTCCCTCTTTACCTTACTAGTTTTTTTTCTTTTCTTTCCATTACTTATTATACATTGTTGTTTTATTCTCGTCTGCAAACCGCCCAGAGTTCCTTCTGGAAGATGGGCGGTATAAAAATGCAACCAATAAATAAATCATAATAAATAATAGCTGGGCCATATCGGTCATTGCTGGCATTATAAACTGGACTCAGATGGAGCTAGATAGTCTGGAGAGGTAAACAGGAACACTTATGACAATTTACTATGCATTACATCCACACAGTGATGTTGACAGGCTGTATTTACCTAGAAAATTAGGTGGTAGAGCTCTTTTGCAAGTGAAGCAGAGAAGCATGCATTGGCAGAGTACGTAAAAAAATAGTATAGAGCCAGCATTATTGGAGGTTAAGAACAAGGAGGTGTTTAAATAAAGCAAGCAAAGCGTCAATACAGGAAAACAAAAATGCAAATACGAGCTGATTGCTGGCATAGTAAAGCACTGCATGGGCCGTTCTTCAAAAAAAAAAATCAAAGGAAAGTAGATGAGGAAAAGACTTGGTTATGGCTCACCAAAGGTACACTGAAAAAAGAGGCAGAAGCCCTGATTTTTGAAGCTCAAGAACAAGCTATCAGAGCAAATGCAGTTAAGACTAGAATAGAAAAATCAGCTGAGTACCCCACATGTAGACTGAGTACCCCACATGTAGAGGCAGATGAAACTATTGACCATGTATTGAGTTGTTGCAAGAAAATTGCTCAGACTGATTACAAACAGCATCATAATGTAGTTGCTCAAATGGTGCACTGGAATTTGTGTCAGAACTATCATCTGCCTGTAGCAAAGAACTGGTGGGATCATAAGCCTGAAAAAAGTAATGGAAAATGAGCAAGCAAAATTACTTTGGGACTTCCAAATACAGACAGACAGGGTTTTGGAGCATAATACCCCAGATATTGTGATTGTGGAGAAGAAAAAAGTGTGGATCATTGATGTTGCTATATCAGGAGATAGTAGAGTCACCGAGAAACAACTTGAAAAAATTACTCGATATAATGATCTGAAAATTGAACTTCAGAGACTCTGGTGTAAACTGGTACAGGTGGTCCCAGTGATAATTGGCACACTGTGTGCAGTGCCTAAGGAGCTAAAGAAGAACTTGGAGTTGACAAAATCACCCTGAGTCAGCTGCAGAAAGCCACCTTACTGGGATCTGCTCGCATAATTCACCAATACATCACATAGTCCTAAACCCTTGAGAAGCATTCGACTAGTGTTTGGTAATACAAGATCCAATGTTGTCTTCTGTGTGATAATTTTAATAATAATAAAGGTGAGTCTACCACCAACTAAGTCTATCTGTTCTACCATAAACCTTATGAAACACTGGTTCAAGTTCAACATAGAACAAAAATACTCCACCTTCTCAGTGACTTCTGATGTCACTTAGACAGTACTAGATTTTTCAACACAGGGTGTCAGCAGGGTCTAACTAGCCATTTTATACCCCAGGGCAATCAGCACTGTTTCCCAGTCATTCTGAGCTTCCCCATGTAGTATTTCCTCTGTTTAAAATTGTATTGGGTATTCTTGCCCTTTATTATCCAAACACAATTCAGAGGCTTTACTTCTGAGTTTTGTTATGGCTATGGGAGCTGAGTGGGTAGCTTATCATAATGGCAGCAGTGGTGGTAGTAATGGTGGAAGTGGTAGGAAAATGTTTGGAGGCAACAGGGGGAGTGAGAAGAAGGCGTTTTCTAGGTGGAGAATATGAGAAGTGGTTTACCCAACCCTTCTACTGGGGACACCCGAGGACTGAGCAGCTTGCCAAAGGCCACACTGATCAGCTGCTCTCATGGATGGCAATGTCGGGGATTAAACTCACAACCACTAACTCACTGAGCTATTCAGCCACTTGAAAGCATAACTAGTTTTTCTAGAATCATTTAACATGAAATAATAGGGCATTTTTTATTTGAAAAATGGTTTTTTGATGGTTACTGAAACAGCCGGTGTAAGTAGGATCAATCAAATGAAATAAAAATGATTGCTTAATCTTCTACCATCTGAAAATGTGACCAATATAATTCAACGTACAACCAGCGAAGAGAAGAAAGGCACACAATCAATCTAATTTGGGGTTGACAATGATGAAAATGTGTCATCTAATTTAAAGAGTGCCTTATTTCTGACCTATATGATGAGTTGCAAATCAGTTCCTTCCTTCTAAGTAATTATGGAAAATATATATTTATTAGTCTGACAGAATAAGTTAAAAAAGATATGGAAGTGGGAGAAAGAGGTCATTTCTTTTCCCCTGGCTCAGCCTGCACGATGCCACTTCTGTGACTAATTGCACGGTTTCACTGACAGATCTGAATAGGTAGGAAAGGGAAAAGTGTTCCACCTCCTGATCCCCAAAAGAGAGCAGGCGGCTGTTTCACCCAGATGAGATACTGCTTGCTGTTTGGAGGGCCCATGAGTAAACAAGGCAGCAAGGGGGGGATGCAAACTCATAGGGAAAAAAACACAAACTGTTTCAAGGCTTGACCCTTGGCAACATGAGATTCATCTCTTCCACTGAAGGTTCAAGATGAAGGGGAAGGAAAGGGAGAAGTTGACCATGACACACAACCAATAAATTGTAGATAACCGTTCAAATTATCTGCTTCTTCTGCTCCCTCCTTCCCTATCTGCCTCCATCCTTCATTTCCTTTAATTAGAAATCATCAGAAACCCCAAATTTATGTCCAAAATGCCTTGCACCACTACCTTAATTATACTTCAGATTCATGTCTTAAAAATTTATATGATAATTATTTTTGCGAGGCTTTTAAAACTCCACTGTCATAATTATCACCATAAAGCAGCCACATCTTTGGCAATAATGAATGATGTTACTGTTTAATATTCAAGATTCAATTTCAATCCTCTTGCTTCCAACGTTCCTAAATAAATAAATAAGAACGCTTCACTGGAAAAAGGCCTTTAAATTTTGAAAACAAACTGGGAGCTGCTGATTGAGATATGCTGTGGAGACCTGCCATTTGAGAAAAGGGCATCATCTGTACTTAGGCCTGGATTCAGCAAGGTCTGGAGTAGAAGGACAACATCTAGGTCAAAAAGAGAATCCAAAAGTACATTTGCTTCCTCAAAACCAGCAGAAGGTGTTAGTAGGCTTTTGGGAGGACATATATGGGAATAAACGAACAACTTGGCCTTTATTCAGAGAACCTGAATGGAATGGACCAAAAGATGTGGTCTGCATCAGAATCATTATATGTAGAACTTTCTTATTGTAAATAGAAAGGGTGTCACCATTCAAGTTCAATTCTAACAGTTGCTCAAAAGCAAACCCAGGTTTGCCTGGGCTAAAAAAAAAAGGAGAGAAAACAAACATGGTATTTTGAGAATGGGAGTGTAACATGTTACATTTTAAAAGTTACTTTCCAAGCCGCAACACAAGTTCTCATTTGCATGATACTCTGATCTAAGACAAGAGACACAAAAAACAAGTACACATTTTTTTGTGTGAGTTTCTTTTCCTATAGAGACAGTGAAGAAGAACATTGGCAGAAGATACAAATGGAAGCCCATGTGAGTGTTTATGCATATATATATATGCAAGTGCAGTAGAGATGTGCCATTTGGATCTCTTTAGACTTCCAACTCCCAGCAAGGACCAGCTCAGCAATTTTTCACAGGAAAATTAATTAATTAATTTTTCACAGGAAAATTAATTAATTAATTAATTAATTAATTAATTAATTAATTAATTTGCATATCACCCCATTAGTGTGAAAGCACTACTCTGGGTGGTTTAAAATCAGCTAAATCAATGAATGGGAAAAAAGCAATGGCAGACCACACATCAAAATTTGTAAATAAAACCAGCTAATAATAGATGACACACGAAGAGGCAGAAGCATAACACAAAATATGGCATAGGTATATAAGCATAAAGAACAGCAGGAGCAGGTCAAGCTGGGGCATGAAGCTGGGCCATAAAGGCTTTCAGTGAAGCCTTGCTTCAGGTGATCCACATATAGGTATCCATAGATTATGGGTCTATCACAGTGGTGGTGAACCTTCAGCGTTCCTGATGTTTTGGACCACAACTCTCACAATCCTTTGTCATTGGCAACACAAGCTTGGAATTCTGGGAGTTGTGGCCCAAAACATCTGGAGTGCCGAAGGTTCCCCACCACTCGTCTATCAGGTAAAGTCCAAAAAAGCCCAATGACACATTCCCATTGCATACAACATTAATTGAAAACAATAACACAGAGAGGGTAATGCTTCAGTGAATGAATGCAACTGGTTTCCACCTTGTGCATTGCTCTGAGTTAGATCCATAGTCATTCTTGCTATGCAACAGTTTACAGAAGGGAAAATGAAAACAAGATATATGAAGGTAGAAACCAGTGTTATGAGATTGCCCAGCCTGCCCACTGAGTCTAGTCTTTCTATAACAATTAATTAGAAGCAATCAAGTCAATGCTTGTTTATGACAACTTTTGTTCAAGTTTTATAGATACAAAGTATTCAGATGTGATTTACTATTCCCTTTTTCTAAAGCAAAAGTGTTCTACTTATATACCCCCATACTACTTCAAGTAGTCTCTGGTAGACATGGGCACGACTCGGCAAAATTTGTCATTTCCGTTTTTGGTTATCGTTTCCGTTACATAACGGAAATGGTAACGATAATTAAGCCGTCAGAACTCGAACTCGAACCGAAAAAAGAAAAATTTGGTCGGGTTTTTCATTTCCGTTTGTGGCATCGCAGCGATCGCACAATGCGAAGCACAGAAAAAGTTTTTAAAAGTTTTTTTTTAAAAAAAAACCCGACTCCCGGCCAAAAAAGCAGGGGAAAATATGCCTGCCTGAGGCTTTGCCACCTACCAGAGGGGTGGTTTCTGGGGGGTCCCCAGCCTTTCCCCCCTCTTCTCCTGTCCTGGGCTGCTTGCACAAGGCTGGGGGGGTCATCCTCATCATCTGTCTCGCTGCATGCCATGCGGTGGTGGTGGGGGATCCAAAATGGTGACCGCAATTTTCTTTGGAAAGCGTGGTCAAAAAACACACCAAATTCCCACAGAAACATGTGAAATTTATTTGTTTTAAATGCCTGAATTTTAATAGTAGCAGCAGTGGTTTTTTTTTAATAGCAATAAAACGTCATATTGATTTTATTTTATTTTATTTTATTTTTTATTTTTTTAGACCTGCCCATTTGGGCTTGGCATGGGATGGGACCATGCAAATTGTTTGAACCATTCCACCAATGGCATCACCAGGTTTTTGACTGACACTTCTGGATGTCTCGGAGGGCATAAAAAGCCGAGGCACCTTCCAGAAATCACAGTCGGGTGTATGGATGTGGTTGAGGGAGGAGGGCTGGCTGCTGGTGCTGGTGTGATCCGATAGAAATTGAGGAGGGAGGCTGGAGGCTTTAGGATTTAAGTTAGGCAGGCAGGGAGGGAATTGAATTTAGAAAATAATTACTTTGATTCCCTGCAGCTTTGTCTGCTGAAGGGAATAGCAGTTTATTCTTTATTTCTTTTCTGGCAGTTTGTGAGGACTTTTTTCTGATATTGGATAAAGGGGGAGGTTCAACTGGGAGTGGGAGGTGTGGATTTATTTTAAATATATATTATATACTACCATTTATTTTCTATTTTCCCAACTTCAATATGCTTGCACACACACACATTTGGGGTGCAAGCCAAGAACAGAACCTCTATCCTAAGTGATATCCTAACTGCCCACTCACCCATCCGCCCGCGCCACCACTCGCCTGCAGCCCGCGCCGCCGCCCACCCACTCGCCCGCCCGCCACAGCTGCCCGCCCGCACCTCCCCCTCCACCCACCCCCGCCCCGCCCGCTGCCTAGGGCACAAAAACACCTAGTGCTGGCCCTGATTGCGGGACGCCCCTATGCTCTGGGAAGTCAAATCGCGCTAAATCGCGGTGGAAACGACAAACGACAAATGGAAACGACAAATTTTTGAAAAATTTCACAACAAACGGAAACAACCCAAAATGGATGCGTTCCGACAAACGAAAAATCAAAACGTCATTTTTTCTGGTTGTGCCCATGTCTAGTCTCTGGGCAGTTTACAGTTTAATTACAGTATGCAGGCTACACATTGCCCCCCCCCCAGCAAGCTGGGTACTCATTTGACCGACCTTGGAAGGATGGAAGGCTGAGTTAACCGTGAGCCTCCTACTTGGGATTGAACCTCAGGTTGTGAGCACAGCTTTACCTCCAGTACAGGCTCCTAGTACCTTGGGATTTTGTAGCTTACCTAAGGCTGAACAGTCTGTCTCTTCTCCCAGGAGGCATAGCGAGAAGAACTCTTGACCCTTGGCTAATTTACTGACTCTTTCTATAACCTCATATAAATTGAACTACTGTGACTACCATGTGTATTATATAGCAAGAAAGAACTCCTTAAATATGCTTGTACTCATCAATGCCAGAATATGGGATAAAGTAGAACATGATGTAAGCAGGGAACCATTCCAGTTTAATCTTCATAATGCATACAAACATGACATCTGCAGAGCAATGTAATATCACAAGAATTCAGAACATCTCGATAATAAATGTTTTAAGGAGAGATAAGAGCTTGGTATTCTCCAGACAGTACTAATTTGCTCCCAATTAGCAGAGGGTGGGATTGTTCCTCCATTAATAATGCAGCATGGCCACAGAACTCTAGTCTGTCTGCTTGTGATCTGTAAAGCAGATAAGCTTTCTAACTTTCTAGCATGAAAATATGCCTTACGTCAGCTGTGTGACCACCTTGTACACTGCCTTTTGTTGACTTTGTTTAAAGGCAAGAACTATGGGATATCATTTGGGACAGCTCACTTTCCTGAAACATAACTTCCAATCTCAGCAGATGATGCTATAAAAGAGAGTCTATGTGGTCATCAGGGCGGAAAGAATAAGGACTTGAAATCCACAAATTGTCATACCACATTTAAGCAGTCTGGAAGGCAATGTACAAGGAATTCAACTGTCTGAAATGGTTCTTGAATGCTCATTCGAAATTGTCCCCCCACCCCATGTGCCTCTCTTTTCTCACCTCACTCGCCCTTAAAAATAATTGTTAATGACCAAATCATCAAGAAAAAACTGTTTCCTGGGACTTTTTTTTAAAACAGGTAATTGCTTCCTTATGACTCTGATATTTTTGATGCTTGCACAGTATGGTGTGGTGCACCACCAGCAGACTAAGGAAAGGGGAAAGGAGAGTTGGAGATGGCTGTCTCCAACACGCTATAGAGGCCGCTTGCTTTTATTTGGTTTTCTCTCACCCACCCCCTGCGCTTCCTTCCCAAGTTAAAGTCGAGACATTCCTTTAAGCCCCTTTCCTCTCTGGGTAAGCTGCTGTTAAAAGGTCAGGAAATCAAAGAACTGTGGATGTTAGCATCCCAAAAAGGGAAACTGCCTCAAGAAATGCTTAATTCTCGGGGGGAAAGGTTCAGCTTTCCCCATGTGAGTGTGACTCCACTCAGTTAACTGGCCAGTTCCACAGACACCATTACATTCTCACAGAAATGCCATTGTTTGCAAGAGTATCATTTTTGTTAGCTCTTCACAGAAGAGCCGTCACTCATTTATTTATTTTAAATATTATAGGGCACTTTTTTGTTATAAAACAAACTCAGGGCAGCTTATGAGAATGTTTCATAAAGTGCATTAAAACACCATTTAAAAACACCTCAGCTTTCCATAAAAACATTTCAAATAGCAAAAATCAGTTTCATACCATAAAATGGGGAGCTGGATAAGGTAATTCAGCATAAAAAAGCTGGGACACATAATATCACCATGCATGAAAAGACTGGCAAAATAAATAACAGTTCTGTTGATGCTTAAATGAGAAGGCACTAACCGGACAACTTTAGGAAGATGTTTTGGTACCTGGGGGGACAATGGGGAAAATATGAACAGAAACAAGAAGACACGTATATTTACCGAGTTCATTCTCATTTCCTCTTATCAGTTTTATGGGACATTCATCAGCATATACTTTATGGTTGTCTCATGAAAAAAGGATACAACACAGTAATAAGAATAAACACTTAAACAAGCAAATAATAAAAATAAACACCAAAAGAAGTCAAATAATTAAAACAATGCCATTTTCTTGTTTATGCCAACAGAGCATTGATTTTTGTGCATTTGTTGTATCAAGAGTCATACTTTGATGTGTGTGTTTTAATTATTACCAACCAGTCTTCAGTACAATATTCAATTCTTGGGAAAGTTATTGGAGCCTACAGTGGCTTTTCAGATTCAACAGTTTCTGGACAATACCATTTATGCACATCGTCATCTATTTTAATGTAGCCTCAGGTTTAGTTATGGGATTGGGCAACTTCAGTTGCCTTGGTGAGAACTAGAAAATGGGATTGGGTGGGAATTAAGCCCTGGCCCCCATTCTTTGGGGATTACTTTGGTTGCTGCCTGCTGTTTTGGTTAGCTGTTGATGTGGGTTGTAGAATGGCCTGATTTTGTGCTTGATTAATTCTCAGTTGCCTTGTCCCCACCTTTTTAATTGTGTTCTTATGGGCTTTTGGATAAGTGCCTGATAGAACATGGATTGGGGGGGGGAACCAAAACCAAAAAAATCTGAAAGAGCTATTCCACTTTGTGTTTAGCAAAAGGGCTGCTATGTGAAAGACATTAAAATGAAAGAGGCACTTCCAAAAGATCCTGAAATGTTACTACAGCATTAAAAGGCTTTGCTGTGATCATCCGTATGTCCAGCTCACTGTGCAAGTTCCTCCTCCAGCAAAAACAAACTGAAAGAAAGGATTAATCATTAGTAAAGAGCATTCTGTAGAGATAGGACACTACTGTTCCCTTGTATTCTCGAAGGCTTTCATGGCCAGGATCTGATAGTTGTGAGTTTTTCGGGCTGTTTGGCCATGTTCCGAATGTTTTTCTTCCTGACATTTCACCAGACTCTGTGGCTGGCATCTTCAGAGGGCAAGGCGCTCAGGGAACTAGGAGTTCTCTCTGTGCTCTGGGTTATAAAGTGAGCGAGACTGGGGTTTTTAAAATTATGGGAAAGAGGAAACTTGTCCTATGCAGGAAAATAGGTGTTAGTTATTGTATTATGATGAAGGGGTTAAGAAGTTTTGTTATTGTTTTTTAGCAGAGTTTTATTTACAAAGAATAACTTGGCAAAATAAAAGCAAAAAAGCAATGTGTTCTGCTTATATACCACCCCATACCACTACAAGTAGTCTCTGGGCGGTTTACAATTTTAATTACAGTGTGCAGGCTACACATTATAACAATATAACATAAACAGCTTTAAGAACATAAGAACATAAGAACATAAGAAGAGCCATGCTGGATCAGGCCAAAGGCCCATCTAGTCCAGCTTCCTGTATCTCACAGCGGCCCCACCAGATGCGTTTGTGAGCGCATGAGACGAGATATCTGTCTCCTGATACCACTCCCCTGCATCTGGCCCTTGAACTACCCTGGTTTAAAGCCTAGAGATTACATATCTCCATCATGGTTTGTAACCCGTGATGGACTTTTCCTCTAGGAATCTGTCCAATCCCCTTTTGAAGGCATCCAGGCCAGATTTCTTCAGCATTCCTTCTTGCAGTCACAGAGTTCTTCAACAGAGACATGTAGCAGCATGGATCATAATCAGAAGATTGGGATGAAATGATCAAGTGTTACCCACACTTGCTAACCACTATATACTCAGTTGATTACACATTGCAGTCAGCTGATCCCTGACTGGTTTACTACAGTTACAAACTCTTAAGCAACTTACTTACAATTGTTAGTTACTTTACTGTTATACCCTAACAAGTTTCAATGCAATCAGGGGTAGCAACAATCCTTGATGGGTGTCGTTATCTGTTGTGTTGTGTGAACTGATCACTTTTGCTTGTGGCTGGGTGGGAATCATTGAGCTTTGACCTTTGCACTCTGCAACTTTTAGTACTGGAAGCCAGGATAATTGCTACCCCAGATTGAATTGAAAATCCCTTCATCACAACATGGCTAACACCTATTTTTCTGCATAGGACAAGCTTCTTCTTTCCCAAAACTTTAAAAACCTGACACTCTCACTCACTCTATACCCCAGAGCACAGACAGAACTCCTAGTTCCCTGAGGTCCTTGCCCTCTGAAGATGCCAGCCACAGAGTCTGGCAAAACGCCAGGAAGAAAAACTTGCAGAACACAGCCAAGCAGCCCCCAAAACTAACAAGAACTATTAGATCCTGGCCATGAAAGCCTTTGAGAATACAAAAATATATTACTTATGCCAATTGTGTTTAAGGTCCTCCTCCTCTCCCACCTGCCCCCAACACAAAGGCCAACATCCACATGGATTGGACCCACTGAGTCTATTACTGAATGATAAACAACGGCATTGTGTAGGTCCCATGGATTACATGGATTTTATTATAGCATGTCCAAAAAAATAGACTTATTTCTCTTTTTTTCTATTTTGAGGTGGAAATCCAAAGAGTTCTTTTAAAGAAAATTTTGCTACAAGGCATTTATACTTTTCTGCCATTCATTGCCAGGTTACTGACTCATGCACACTGTTCCCAAATGATTGTAAGCCTTAAACAGACTTCATTATCCCTACTCTTGATCTACATCAACCTGACTGGAATCAAGTATCTACCTTGCAAAGAAAGGAACCTTGACACAATTTCACTGGACAACCTGCAATTAGCCTAATGGGCTTTGATTCAAAATAATCACGTTCATTAAAACCAAAGTATAGTTTTGCTTTTTAGGTAACTCAAATTGAAATACGGCATAATTTGTCAAATCTCTCTGCAAATATGAGTGTTTGTGTGTTCAATTAATAAAAATCTTTCAATTTAACAAGTTAAGTTAAGGCCTTCCCATGTTCCCTCAAGCTCTATAATAGTGGAAAATTGCAGCTATTAAAGGCCATGTCATTAGAATTCTATTTAAGCAATATGAATGTGATATTGTATCCTATGCCATGCTTAGTTCCCATTGTACCACGGCTTAGAGTTTTTGGTGGAACTGTTCTGGAATTGAAGAGTTGGCCAGGGTGTGCCTAAGTGTGAGTTTATGTGAACCACCCAGAGTTCCCTCTTGGGAGATAGGCACACTATACAAACAAACAAACAAACAAAATAAATAAATAAATAAATAAATAAATAAATAAATAAATAAATAAATAAATAAATAAAAGATCAGGAGGGTGATAAAGCGCTGCCCAGCTTGTCTCCCCTCCCGGAGATCAGATCAGCAGAAAAGGCAGGCGAGTCTGGTCTCCGAGCAAAAACCTCCTCAGCACTAAACCATGGCGAGATTAAAGCCAGGGAGATGGGAATAAGCAGGAGATCGGGAAGGCGGTAAAGAGCTGACCTGCTGTTCTCCTCTCCCAAAAATCAGATCAGCTGTCTAGCACTGTCTAG
This sequence comes from Phrynocephalus forsythii, assembly GCA_029282475.1. Classification (NCBI taxonomy): domain Eukaryota; kingdom Metazoa; phylum Chordata; class Lepidosauria; order Squamata; family Agamidae; genus Phrynocephalus; species Phrynocephalus forsythii. The sequence continues at coordinate 175,844,045 of JAPFRF010000001.1, read as the reverse complement.
CAGGTGCCATCAAGGGAAGAGAGGAAAGGGGATGTTGGTGCTACTGATGATGATGATGATGATGATGATGATGATGATGATGATGATGATGATGATGATGATGATGATGATCTCAGAATGGCAGGGCTGGGAAGGCCCCTATGGGCCATTGGGTCCAGCCCTTGTCAAGGAGGCCCAGTGGAGAATTGAGCACCCTGTCTCCAGCACTGCAGTCAGATCCCTAAACCACTGAGTTATTTGTGGAGCGAGTGTGCATGTTTCCAAGCAATGCACTCCTTCCCTATCCAGAGTCCCTGGTAGTGCATCTTCTGTGTTGGGGCAGATTGAGCAGTACTGCATTTACCTTGAGAGGTGATGAGTGCTCCAACACTGGAGACATTCAAGAAAAAAAAATGGACAACCACCTGGTAGATATCCTTTGATTTCTATTCCTGCAGGGGGTTGCACCTGATGGTCCTTCCAACTAAACTATTCTATGATTCTATAATTTTCTGATTCCCTACCCAGGATGCCCTGCCTGCCTCCTAGATCCACTGGTTCCCCACCTGGTTGATCACTTCTGCCCAGGTCGCGTGGCTGGGCTGACGTAGAGACTTGGTCAGGATGGCGCCCCCTCGTGGCCCTCTTTGCACTACATCTAGGCTTGCCGATGGCTGGGTGATAGCCCCTTTCACCCTTACCCCACAGTGCTGAGCCTCTGGCAGGGTCCGAAGGCAGCCCACAGAGAGAGGCGGGACAGCCCCCCAGCCCCCCTCTTGCTGGAGAGGGGATGATTTCTCATCAGCATCACTTCTGCCTTCAGCTTGGTGGCACCAAGACCAGGGCTTCCCAGAGCTTGCTGATGAAGACAAAGGGTGAAGGGGTGGGGGCACAATTCCAGGTGCAGGCTACAAACAGGTTGCGCCTGCCCCCCATGCTGTTGGTGCATCCAGAGAGCTCTCTGAGCTGGCTACACATCCAGAGTCTGCTGCAGACCCTGTGGCCAAGTTAAGTTAAGATGCCGCCCCTCCTCCACTTGGCTCTGATGGGCATGACACCTTGTCACAAGGGGGCAGGAGGGAGCGCAACAACTGACTTTGTCCCCGGGTGCTGAAAACCCTAGCTATGCCTCTGGCAGTGACCTAGGCATCTAGGCTCAAGGGTGAGTCCAGGAGCACCCCCAAGCAGCACACCTCTTATTTCAATGGGGTGTGTATAATCCCATCCAATACAGGCTTCATCCCTATCACTTGATCTCCCTTTCGACTGAACAGAATCACCTCTGTCTTGTCTACATTTAGTTTCAGTTTCTTCCTCCTCATCCAGTTCATTACTGAAGCTAAGCACTACTCTAAACTTGAAATAGCTTCCTTGGAATCCAGAGGTGACGAGAGGTAGAGTTGGGTATCGTTGGCATAATAGTGATACTTAATGCCAAAACTCTGGATAATCTCCCCTAGTGGTTTCATATAAATGTTAAATAACATAGGAGACAGAACAGAACCCGGAAGGACAAGGGTGAGGGCATATTAGGGGACCTGAGAACAACCACCTATAAGCCCTCTACCATGTCCTTATTAAATGAACCTGTGGGACTTGTTGGATAAAATGAAGACAACCCCCCATAACTGCTCAGGGAGATTCATACGGGCTGATATGGTCCTTCGGAGAAGGTATGGTTAGAATCTATGGGTATTTCTGTAATGTTTTTGTAATGCCAGGGCATGACATGGTGGCAGAGTCAGGCACATGACTGGGCATGTAGATGAGATATGCCTTGTGCTTCATCAATTACAAAGGTTACACAAACCTTACTCAAATAACAATAGGAATCAGGTCAACATTATGTTTATAGATATCTTTCAGTCTCTTTTCTCCATCTTTTTCCTGCAGATCTCTGTAACTTCAGAGTTCCCATAATACACCCCTCCCTAAATTCACAATGTATATCACTTATAAATATCTGCTGTTTTACTCATTGCTACCATGGCTAATATACTGGTACTTCAGGATGGTGGCCTTGGAGTCACCTTGAAACCACGATACATGGTTGAATCTCTTGTATTTTATTCTATAACAAAATGCTGCTACCATATTGGAATAACAGAGGAAGCATTTTTTCTATAGCACACTCATCTCACATTACACGCAGAGAGAAAAAAATTGCCAAATTGTTTTTACCACCCTTGGATTGTATATGTAGTATTAACTTCACTACAGATCACATGGAGCTAGAATATAATGCATAATATTGATCTTGAATTTTTTTCCAGGCTGTTTCTTAGCTCCTAGCCTTGATCTTATAAGTTAAGATGGATGTTAGGTATTATTATCTAGCAAAAAGGGTAGAAAATCAATTTTATCTCCTGGTGGTTCATCCCCTCATCTTTCCCATGGCCGGGAAGTGCAAGCTGTAACAGCTGTTCACATAAAACCATTTATAAACCAGTGTTATGACAAAGTTTGGCAGGGGAATACATTACTAAATGTTCCTTGATGCTGGGGAACTCAACTTCCTGATTAAAGGTATGAACACAGGAAAGTGACCAATTGCTTCTCTTATGTGAGGGTAATGAGTTCATAAACCATCACTCTCTCAGTAGGCACATAGTAGCACTGAAGTGACAAGAATTATCTCTGAAGTTGTCCTTTTCCTCTCTCTCTCTCTCTCTCTCTCTCTCTCTCTCTCTCTCCAAAGACTAGTCAAGACAGAATGATAAGTAACTACAGTGTATTCATTCGTTGGTCTTTCATTTTCATTTTAAAAGGGAACCACTTTGATTATTTTGGAAATTCCATCCATAACCCAACTTTAACTTCATGCACATGCAACAAAAAAACATGACCTAGTCCAAATGGATGGAGCAAAAATCTTAGCTCCTAGCCTTGATCTTATAAGTTAAGATGGATGTTAGGTATTATTATCTAGCAAAAAGGGTAGAAAATCAATTTTATCTCCTGGTGGTTCATCCCCTCATCTTTCCCATGGCCGGGAAGTGCAAGCTGTAACAGCTGTTCACATAAAACCATTTATAAACCAGTGTTATGACAAAGTTTGGCAGGGGAATACATTACTAAATGTTCCTTGATGCTGGGGAACTCAACTTCCTGATTAAAGGTATGAACACAGGAAAGTGACCAATTGCTTCTCTTATGTGAGGGTAATGAGTTCATAAACCATCACTCTCTCAGTAGGCACATAGTAGCACTGAAGTGACAAGAATTATCTCTGAAGTTGTCCTTTTCCTCTCTCTCTCTCTCTCTCTCTCTCTCTCTCTCTCTCTCTCTCCAAAGACTAGTCAAGACAGAATGATAAGTAACTACAGTGTATTCATTCGTTGGTCTTTCATTTTCATTTTAAAAGGGAACCACTTTGATTATTTTGGAAATTCCATCCATAACCCAACTTTAACTTCATGCACATGCAACAAAAAAACATGACCTAGTCCAAATGAATGGAGCAAAAATCCTTACTGATTCTGTTTTCCAGAGATTTTGAAAATCATTATTATGTCTCCCATCATGATCATCTCTAGAAATGTAAATCGACTATAGATTTACAAGAAGTAGTCTTGTCAGAACCAAAGCTGGCTGTTTACTCAACTATATCTTTCTGAAATAAGTCATTTTGAAACAAAAATTTATATCTATACTCACAGTTACCTTCAGTCATTACCAACACAATTTGAAAGCAGGGTACAGAATAGCCTCCTCCTTCTCAGAAGATAACCAGGGAATAAGAGGGGTAATCAACAGGACAATCACATTCTTGGTAAAGACGCTTGGTTCAGAATAGTGACAAGAATGAATGGCTGGTTTGGTGGTTTGATGTGGTTCATTTCCAGGCTGAGCAGCTGACCTGTGGTTTGGTGCCTCTGCCTCTGGGCCCTGCTGCTGTTCAGATGGAAAACAAACCATGCTCAATAGTTGGATCGATGGTTCTTGCCCATCTCTAACCCCAAAGCAGAAGAACTTAAACAATCAAGGTAGCAACAAAGAACAATAATCTTAAAATGTAAAATTCCCTCCCAAACTCAACACAATTGTCAGGGCTGTTAACAAACAGCTTGCTGGTGTTGGTGTTGGTGGGGAATGTGTAGCCTGCATATTGTAATTATACTGTAAACCACCCAGCGACTACTTGAAGTGGTATGGGGCGGTATATAAGCAGAAGACTTTATGTATTCATTTTTGGAGTCACAAAATACAGTAAACAAATGCCTGGAAATGATGGCAATGAGCACAATGTGGTCTCCATTTATTTTTTTGGTGGTGACATGGGCATGACGTTGTGTTGGACTATTAGGCCATTTAAGGGTTTTTTGAATGGTGGATACAGAAGCACAACAGAGAGGCTAGCTTTTAAGTCTGCACAAGTCTTCTTCAGTTTGAGGGTTCCTGAGGCAGCACAGAAAAACAAACAAAAATGAACACTTGAAAAAAGCATGGCCAGACTTGCAGTCCAGTTCTTTGTGCTGAACAAGGACCAAAATACGGCAGCTCCACAATGCACTCTGAGATGCTACGTCTCATATTTTACCTCTGATGATGTGAGCTGTTGTTCCTCAAGTATCTCACTCCAGCACCTGCCTTAGACTGAAATAGGTGGCATCTTTTTTTGGCTGGAGAAGGTAGCTGAGAGAGGTGGGTACAGATAAAATTGTAATTAATTGCAGCCCTGTATACATTGGCTCAGCAGCAGTGGGAAGCTTGAGGGTAGGTTTGAATGATGGCGGTGGGGTGAGTTATTTACAGTGGTTCAATTAGGGCTTTTGACTCATCATGGTTTCAAAGTGCAAAGAATGAAGAGATGACCTTCTACAGCTACACTCTTCAGATGTTGGAAGTTCGAGTTAAACAGGGGTGGACATTTGTGTGAAACTGATGTGAGCTCAGTTCAATTATGATACTCTCCTCTAAAAAGTACTAGCGAATATTCTGATGGTTAGGTGGTGTGTGTGCGCAGTTGTACATCAAGTTGTTTCTTCAGAAGTACAAGATCACACAGAATGTTTCTTCCCCCCCCCCCCGCTGGCTAGATATTATAGCAAATTGTTCCTGTTATTGATCTCAGTCATCCAAGCCTTGTATGAAATAGAATCGTTTATCATATGTTAGAACTAAGGATAACAAGCCTCACATACAGTATTTGAATGATGTTTATTAATATGTCAACATATCTGTGAAAATTATTCACAAATGGATGTCATGTATACAGGTCCAGCATGGAAGCAATTTAAGGGAGGAGGGGTGTCTAATACAATCAAACAAATGGGGAAAAGGTAGTTTAGTTGTAAGGCTGGAGTGCAACACTATGAGTCTTTGTTGTAAAAGAATGGCCCTACCTTGGAATTCAGTAGAGAATGAAATTCTCTCTTCATGTCTAAGAGCCAAATAACAAGAATAATGAAGAGACTAGGTAATGCTAAGGAGGCTCATGGCATAATGGTTAAACTACACTACTGCAGCAATGTGTCCACTCACAACTTGAATTTGATCCCACTGAATTCATGTAGCCACCACAATGTTGACTCAGTCTTCCATCCTTCTGAGGTCAGTAAACAGAATACCCAGGTCGCTGGAGGGCAATGTGTAGCCTATGTAATTTAAATGTAAACTTTCCAGAGAGACCATTTAGCACTCTGGATTAGTATATAAGCAATAAAATTTACATTGCTTTGCATGGTACTTGGTAGTCAGGCTAGTGGTTGGGGGTCTAGCTATCAGTATGTTCCTGCTCCTTAGAGTATACACAAATGTAGAGGTTCAGTTACTATTGACAAGTAGAATATTTATTTAAATCGCTCAAATGACTAGATTTCTACATATTTTTAGATATTAGGAAATTTCAGATATCACTTACATGGAAATAATTTATAAGCCAGCTACCAATGGTGGCTTTCTTTTATGTTAAAACAGAAACAAAAAATTGATCATGGATTTTTGGATATTTTGTATAAAAGTCTCTTGTCGTTTTAAGAGGGATATTTATTCCTTCCTTTCCTATTTAATGAATTAATTCATGAATTAATTAGTTTTATTTTGAACTGTTCTAAAAAAGGTAAAGGTAAAGGCTCTTCATATGCATGATAATCATGTCCAACTCTACGGGCGGTGTTCATCTCCGTTTTTAAGCCAAAGAACCAGTGTTGTGCAAGTCCATGGCCATCTGGTCGGCATGGCTAAATGCATTTCTGCACATGGAACACTGTTTACCTTCCCACTTTTTATAGTGGTACCTATTTGCTAAAATGAATAAATTCAATTAGTTCACTCTGGCCATGGTAAACAACATAAAAATATCAAAATAATACAGCATACTGAAATTTGAATTACATTCTATTTAAATTTCAAATGCATTATAGCTTTGTAACCATAAGATTTAATATAATTCATAGATTTAGCTGACAAATAATAATTCTGTGTCAAAGGACCCTGAGTAACAATAGTTTAAATGCCAGCTTGGTGAGTGAGAGATGATATGATTAGTGTGGAAAACAAAGAATGTTTGCTATTTGAAAGGTATCAAATTTGTTGTTGTCTGAAATGAATTGAGATATAAAAAACTGACCAAAATCCTATTAATTATCCCCTACCCTTTTAGCATAGTTGGCATAAATCTCAGCAGTAAGAATAGAATGGATCACCTGGGGTATACCCTAAAATCTTAACTTGCTATACTTCACTGAGATTTATGAAAATGTGTTATGTTGGAAGGCATCATCAACAGGATTTTGCCCCCTGTGCATGTAGCTCAAGAAGACCTTAGAACTTGTAGAGTGGCAACAAAAACACACTGAGTTAAGAAGAACAGCATGCCAGTCACAAAAAGTTTGTTTTTTAATGAGTCCAAATAGAAGAATGGAGAGAGGGATTACACTTGCCTCATTTCCCTACCTTAAACGTTAAAAAATTGTAAATGAACAAAGAAGCAAACTCACAAAACTATTAAATAAAATATTTGACAGAAGTGAAATTGATAGATCTATCCATTTAAGCAGAGTACTTGAAATGGTTGGATTTCCTCTGAATTCAAAGAACACTCGTGTTTCTGTTGCAGTGTCCTATGTTTTATTCATAATTAAATTCTCCTAGGGGTTCACAGAGCAAAATAGCTTCAAGTCCCCCTGTTTAGTCAACCCCTTTTCTCATTAACTGACACTTATAGTCTCAATAACTGACTGAGATAGAAATAAGAGAAAGAATAAAAGCCTTTTTCTTTTCTTATAATTATGAATAGTTTGAACCCCAAACTTACAAAACCTGACTGCTTTCAGCAAAACAGGGCTCAACAGACCCACTGCTTCCAATAAACTACTGAGAAGGAAAAAGAGCTGAGCAGAGAGATGAGGCAGTCTTGGAATCCAGAGAGATAGGAAAAGAACAAATGTTTACTGCTGGATAAAATGATAGTCACCCCAGCCTAGAAAGGTACTTCCTAGCCACAACTGCTAGAATCAGCAGAGAAATTAACAGTTCCCTGTTAATTTTGCTGAATTACTGTTAATGCTTCTTTTCTTCATCATGAACCCTGAATAAAGGATTGACAATTTTGTTAAAAATTGACAAATTGATATGTCAGTTCATTTTTTTAAGTTTGAATCCCTATAAAATGACCCCAAGGGCACCTAGAAGCACAGAAATTGGATCATGAAGCATTTTATAATCCAATGAATCAATGAAAAAAAAAAACCCTAAACATTCATCAGTTTGAATTTGTAGGGGATTATCATTCGTATGAATATGAATCAACGAGTTAACTATTTTTGAACAATTTTTGTAGTTCATGTTTAAATTTGTGCCTATATCTAATCTAGAGTTTCATCCAGTTCATTATTTTTACAATAATTTAGAAAAGTTCATATATTATGGGTGGAATTCATACAAGTGGAATCTCAGAGACTAAAAAAGTTGCCTATTTGAGTAAATAGGCTATAGATTTTCCACTGTATTGAAGTGCTTACAGGGCAGTAACATGATATGGTGCTACTTGCACAGATGTTGACATTGGAAGTGGAGGATGGACTTTACAAAGTCCCTTGCTTGGGTGATAGCAGTGTCTGAGCAAGCAGCATAATCCCATATTATTGTGGTGGCAGGGCTTTCCATACAGCACAAGAATGATACAGCATTGATCTTGGACTATAAATTCCAGATTCCTCCAGCCAGCACAACCTCTGGCTTTGCTGGCTAGAGGGTTCTGGAAGATGTAGTCCACAAAAAGCACATTTCCCAGACTACCTGTTCTACACACATAATGCATTAGGAGTGAGCCTCCAACATATAACTGAATGACCTCTGAAGCTGAAGATCTTGACTGCTGTAAAGATTCTAATCTGAAATGAGGGTGGCATCCATTTTATAGATGTTATAATAAATTCATACAGGTAATGGTGCCTGATGCCATCATTCTGCTCCAGTCCCACGTTCATTACAACATCTGAGCATAGCTGTGGGTATATGACCTCAAGATAAATTCTAAATTACAAAATAGAAACTAATGGGTCCCAGTTGGACAATAACAATTAAATGAAGCATCTGTGAATCTAGAAGTATTAATTACAAATACTGGAAAATTAACCTTGGGCCTCTTTGCAATTTGCATTCTGCACAAGTGTCGGTTACATCAGCCATAGTAACAGAAATCAGTATGTGATTAATATGGCAGTGTCACTGTCAAAGAGCTGAAAGGAAAGGCAATATCAGAAAAGCCACCTGTTTGGATTTATAAGTCATATTGCTTTATAAGTACTTTTCTAGTCAGATTTGTGCACAGTTTTCCTCCACTTTTTGTGAAATTGTCATGCTGTTTGATTTTCTGGGAAAGTGTTATCTCCTTTACATGTATACAGATAATCAGGTTCCCTTTGAGCTTTTCTATTGGTATGGAAAGAACAGCCTTTTTTCCCCCTTAGGTTCTTACACAATAGTCAGAGATCAAGACATATACTGGTAGATACAATCAAATGCATTTTGAATCCTTATGTTTGGAATGGAGGCAAGGGCGGGAAGTCTAGCTCGAAGCACAGAAAGCGGCCTGGCCTTCAGACCATTGGTCCATTCTGCTGAGCACTGTTGACACTGATTGGCAGATTTTTTAAAAAAAGATTTTAGACAAAGGCTTTTCTGAACCTAAATGGAAATATTGAGGATTAAGACTTCTTCATTAAAACCACACCAAGATATGAAAATCTTGCCGATTTGATGTGGTTGTATTTTACTGCATTAGATGTCTAACCTCAATTTCTGTCTGGTTGCAAGCCTTTGAAATTCAGATGCTACTTGAGCAATTTAACTAGATGTGTTTACTTATTTATATAGTTTGCATTTCCCCTGTTGATTAAAGTGTATTTGTAACTTTCTTAACTGTACCACTCACGGTTTAGAAGCATGTGCATAATGCTGTGTGCATTTTGTTTCTTTGAAAGGAAATGAGCCTGGTGGATGTGTCAATTCTCAAAGCCAAGTGTGTTGCTTCTTCCAGAGAGTTTCAGGCGATATGAAGGAGACATGAAGAATATAAAAAAAAAAGTTGCACCCAACACATTTTTTTGCATCTGCCAAACCATTCGATCAGCCTTGACTTCCACTGTAAATGGCCACAAACAGAACTGCAAACGAGAAAAACCAATGAATCAAGTTGTTTCGTTTTTTGGTTCATGACTCAGTTTTGGGATCCTGTTTTGCAAAAGCAAAATCAAGAGCCAAAAGCTTTTCCCCTCCATGCTTCATTTTCCTCAGTTTCATCCCGGCCGACCAGAGCTTCGCTCACCTTTTCGCTTTGAGTGGCTACTCCGAGGGAGGCCTGTAGGGCAGGCCTGCCCAAAGTCTGGCCCAGGGGACAAATCCGGCCTGTCAGGCCATTCTGAGTGGTCCACAGATGGCTGGCCCTGCCCTCCCTCCCCCTCCTTTGCCCCATTTTTTAAAATCTTCCGCCAACACTAACACCACCAGGAAGCTTGAGGAGCTGGGTGGGCCAGCCGGCCAGTGAGCAGAAGCTTGTGGGGCTGGGTGGGTGAGGGGGCGGGCCACCACCACCAGCACTGCCGGGAAGCTTGTGGGGATGGGCGCACACGCGGGCTGCCACCACCAGCATCACCGGGAACCTTGTGAAGCTAGGCGCATGCGCACAGGGTGGTGCGTGGGCAGGCCACTGCCATGGACATAGCCGGGAACATTGTGAGGTTGGGCGCATGTGCAGGGCAGTGATTGGGCAGGCCACACCACTGGCACCGCTGGGAAGCTTGGGCGGCTGGGCAGACGGGCGGTCTGTCACCACTGGCACCACAGGTGTCAAGCTCCGCACACAGAGCACACACACAAACAGGGTTCAGTTCTTTGCCAAGATCTTTAGTGGAAAGCCAGGCAAGTTTAAGAACTTTGTAATAATCAAGTGCCAGATAAATAACAGAATCCAACTCCCATCAATTAACAGTCCAAGTCAAAACCAGAATGTCTCACAGAAACCAGATGCCAAACCCAAGGGAACAGATCAAGCCATTGTCCAGGAAGCCAGTCCAAAATCAGGAAACAGAGCCAAGGTCACAGACAGGAACGTGGTTGCAAGTTTAAATGGCGCGTTACTCCCACAGAGAGCTCAAGGTGAGCTTACCAGCTTTATCTCAAAAGAGGGAACACACCCTTACTTCTGGAAAGGCTCCTGCTAGTACTCAGGGCTTCCCGACCTGATTCCCTGTCTAGCCTCAAAGACCCTTTCCCTAGCTCTCCTGGTAGCACGTCTTTGCAGAATCCTGCTCATAGCCCTTCTAGGGGGAGAAGATATGTTTTCAGCTGAGTCATCAGACCCAGCTGCCTGCTGACTTGAGCTGCAAGGCTCCTTCAGCAGCTCTTCACCATTTAACCCCTCAGAGTCAGGTTCTGTGACAGGCAGGGTACTGGCAACAGGGGAATGTGTGGGGGTGGGCAGGCCAGTGGGCCTCTGCCACCGCCAAGGAGCTTGGGGGGTTGCAAGGTCATACAGATCACCTCTTCCAAGGGGTGACCTGTGGCCATGGCTCCCTGTGTTTCCTTTGGTCCCCATGTTCCTTTTTTCCTCCCTCCCTTGGTCCCCACCTTCCCTCCTGTGGCTTATGGGTCAGTGGGTGGGGCTTGCAGTGGGGTGGCAGGGTCGGGGAGCAACCAGCCCCTGACACATTATCAGCCACCAAATCTGGCCCTCCTTACAAAAAGTTTGGGCACCCCTGCTGTAGGGTGTCTTCGTGGCCACCCCGACACTCTGGAATAAGTTGCCACCAGAGATTAGGCTGGCGGAGTCTCTGCTGGCCTTTAGGAAAGCCTTAAAGACCTGACTTTTTGTGGAAGCCTTTGGTTATCACTGAGCGTACATCTGTGAGTTGCTGTTGGTTGTTTCATCTTGTCCCTGCCCTTTTTCTTGCTGGACCCTTTGTTGTCGTATTACTTGTGTTGTTATCATTTTTCTGTTTGTTTGTTTTTAGTCTGATATTTGTTTGATTATCATGGGGGTTTAGGTTGGGTTATTGTATTTGTTATTTACTGTACACTGCCCAGAGTTCCCAAGGGAAAATCAGGCAGTTAACAAGTACAAATATAAATAAATAAATAAATAAATAAATAAATAAATAAATAAATAAATGGATGCCTGCCTGTCTCCTTCCCACTGCCCCTTTCACCTCACTACCTGGCCCTTTCATGGAACTGGCTGCTGCTTCTACACATGTGGCTACCTACGTATTAGCTGAGTAGTAGGTGCATGTGCAGGGGCAGTGGGCTGTGCTTCTGAAGGGAAGCCAGGTCCACTGCCTCTGAGGTGTTGACAGTGGCTGAGGGCAGGTACAGGTAGCCCTCCCCTTCGACATGAACTGGAAAATTATCTCTGAATTTGTTCATTCACAGTGTTAGTCATGGTGGTTTGTAGTTAGCCACAAGCTAACACAAACCACTGTCCCCCCCCCGAGTTTTGCCCATCTTGAAACTGCTCCCTTTCCCCTCTCTACATCTGTCTTTATCTCTGCTTTGCATGTGACATCCTATTTGTTCATTTACAAAAAGTTACATGTTGAAATCTGAATACAGCCAAATTCCTCTCGGGCTGTGTAGGAACTTGGATTTTCCCAGCAGTTATTTCCCCATTCTCCCAGCTAAAATCTGATGAGCAAATGGGGTGTGTTTTTGTGGGTGGGGCACTGCACAGTGTCTGGTCTGTGGTGACTAGAGATGGGCACGAATAAAAAAATGGTATTTCGTTTGTCGTTTGTCGTTTAGGGGGTCCGTTTTTGGTTCGTTTCCATTTTTCATGAATTTTTGCAAAAAACTTCGTTTTCATTTTCATTCGTTTCATTACCATTTTGTTACCATTTATTTCATTTTTGTGATTTTTTTAGCATTTAAAGCAGTTCAATGTATTGCCGCAACGAAAACGAAACAGACGACAAAATTTTTGGTGTTTCTGTTCGTTTCGTTTCATTTTAGAGACAAAATTCATTTGTCATTTTGTTACATAATGAAATGAAAAACAAAAACCAAAATGAAAAATTGTTCATTTCGTGCCCATCTCTAGTGGTGACACAAGCCAAAGAATACCATGCTGTAAGCCACTGGAATTCCACATGCAAAAATGGGCAATGAAATCCCCTTATGCTAGCACAGGAATTACAGACAAATGTACAAGCAGTAAAAATAAGCAGGGTGTTAACCTATGAGTCTAAAACAATATGCATGAACTCCCAACAGTTTTCCATTCACTGCAATCATATAAGATATAATGGGATGAAACATAATTCTCCATGGCTTCAGTCAGTAACCCAAGATCTAACAACTCAATAGATGAAGAAAGAGAAAGCTTGTGACTGGGGCAGATTGACCCCCAATTTGGGAGTGAGGTTATCCATCATCCCAGTGCATGAGCAGAGGTCTTTCCATATCCTACTCTCTCAGGATCCATTTAACTGGAAATATTTAGAATTGTATACAAAAGCATAGCCTCTCTCACTGTTACAGCTTTTCCTTTATACTGCAATAAACTGTTCTCCAAAATGCAGAAAAAACCCACAATATTTTGCATATATTGCCATGTCATCCAGATATATTTCATAAGTGATCGAGGGTTGTGGAAAAAAAGTGTTGATTAGGTTCATATATATACTTGATTAAGAACATATTTGATAAATGTGGAAGTTATTTAGAAACTTGAATCTGAATTAAAGCTTCTGTCAAACCACATCTCCTGGTTCTTCATTGATTACTTGCACCTTTCTTGTTTACTTGCACATCAGGGTGCTGGAGGAAACTTGCAAGCACATTTTCCCCTCACAATATAACCCCTCACTGTTCAGGCTGGCCAGAAAAAGCAAGGCATTTTTCCAAGCAATTGGACCCCTGAGGACAATTAGTAGGGCTCTTGAAACTCAGCACAGGTGGGTTCCCCACCACATTAAATAACAAAATGGCTCACAGAAGTTCCTCTGTATTACAGGTCACTGCAGATGGGCTCCACTATATTCCAATTTAGAGGTTGGCTAGCAGATGTCTTTGGACAATTAGGACACTTTCAAGCTTCCTTGATTTTGACAGAAATGTTCATTGTAGGACCTTCAAAGCTTTTGTCTTTTATTGATGCCCACTGCAGAACACATTGAAAGAATTATGACTGGTGAAAATCCTTCGGAGCCCATTCCTTAGGTAATATTGATAACAGATTATGATAAAGAAGCAATTTGCCCATCCCCTTAGCTCTCTGGATCATCATGCTGGATCTCCCATGAGACCAGGTCCAAGTCAAGTTGACTCACTGCCTTTGCTGTTGTAGCCCGTGTCATGACCTAGAGTTCCCAAAGCCAACATGCCATTTTGGGCCTGTCCAGAAAGGTGGTTTTGATTCTGGGGTGGATCCGACTACAAAGGGTCTGTTGAGGTTGGAGGAGACGCTATGTATCATTTGGAATGTTGCTCCAGTCTGAGTAGCAAACATCCCCTGAATCCTGAACAGCTGTAAATTTAAGTGTTGTAAGGAGATGATCAGAGGTACTGCACTGTCTCCTCCCATTCAAAAACCTGAAAGAAATCTTGAAAAGACTGTGGATTGAATAGATCTGGGGGAAGGAATAGCCATTTTGAATGTGGCATCAAAAAGAAATCCTAGATTGGAGAGACAGTTGGGGATGGTGGTTTTGGCAGGAAGCGAGGGAGGAAAGGGGGTGGAGCTAAAAGAGAGAGGGATGAGAATGCAGAGCTGAGGGAGAGGAAAGGGAGCAGAGGAAGAAACAGGGACTATTTTGAAAGGAAAACCCTCATTACAAAGCCTAAAAATGTCTGTCTTCACGTGGGACCAGTTCTAGGACAAAACAATGCCCAATCAGATGTCGCAAGGACTCAGGGGGGATGGCTTCCTAACTGGCAATAAGCTGGATGTCTCATCCCTCAGTAGAGACTTGTAAAATAAGACCCCATCTTCAGGGACTGACATGTTATAACCATTCTTTTGTTATATGTATTAGGAGCTGCCTAGATGCCCTAAGCACATCCGATCTTGCCTGATTTCGGAAGCTAAGAAGGGTTGGCCCTGGTTAGTACTTAGATGGGAGCCCACCAGGGAATATCAGGTGCTGTAGGCACCTGGAGTAGGAACTGGCAAGCCACTCCAGTATTGCTGCCAAGAAAACTCCATGGACATGGGGTCACGAAGAGTCGGTCACAACTGTAATACTTCTGATGTGGTGTTGTTACAGTTGTGACTGACTCTTCATGACCCCATGTCCATGGAGTTTTCTTGGCAGCAATACTGGAGTAGTTTGCCAGTTCCTACTCTAGGCGCCTACAGCACCTGGTATTCCCTGGTGGGCTCCCATCCAAGTACTAACCAGGGATGACCCTGCTTAAGCTTCCAAAATCAGGCGAGATCAGATGTGCTTAGGCAGGGCATCTAGGCAAGGTTGAGTTACCTCAAGTTAAATCATTATTTAATAAAAATGCTGTTATAAAAACTGAAACAGCCTCTAATACTGTGATCGAGGGAAAAGATACTAAGGAGGTTGTGGGCTTCCCAGAATATCAAAAGTGTTTCTCCTGATCTTCTGAGGAGGATCAGGGGAAGTGATTTTTTTAAACATCATTCCTCTCTCGCTGTCATTCTGTTTTCTTCTTCCTTTGTTTTTGCTCTCAAACTCTCCCTTGTAATTTGTGGCCATTATGAGGCTGATGAAGGCTACTATTTCATAGCTAAGCAAAGAAAAAAATACTAGAAGGGTACTTTGCCAAATCTGTTTATAGTGGCTGTGTGTGATTGATTTTGTAAAAGACTTAAATTCTGGGTTCCACAGTTCAGTTATCCAATTTATATTGTACCCTACGTGTTTGAATAATGTTTTCATTCTTACTTTAACAACTGCATTTATGTTTGGCATTTATGCCTAATAAATATTATGTTGAGTGACATCAAAATACATCTGACTTACAGTTGCCCTAGTAGTTTTTTTTAAGTATGTGAGATATTTAAGGAATGATTTTATCTTTGCTGCTGCCACCCAGTGAGTTTCTGTGACTGATCAGGGAATTGAACCCACATTTCCTGAGTCCTGTTCCAACACTGTATCCACAGTGATTTTCTGCCAGATTCATAGTTCCTGCATGTAGGTTCACTGAGGTGTTCTAGAAGTTGAGTCATGGCAACTGGAATTCTTTACTTTAGAGAGTGAAATGTTTCCCTGTTCATCCAAACAGCTTCAGCAGTCTAAGGAAAGCTAGTTGTGAGTCCTCCCTTTTATAGTTCACTTTGAACTCTTGTCACCCTGGTCTGAAATAGGCTCATAAGATAAACAATGGCCTGAATAGGCTTGTTAAGTAGACAATAGTCTCACTAGGCCTTTTGGTGAACAATGGCCTAAGGTGCTGAAACCCATAAAGCATGGGTCGTTAGCTATAGCCTTGGTGGTGGAGGCATGAAGTATTTTTGATTGGTCTGGGTATTGTTGAAAGCACTGCCTGATAAGTGGCAGATAGACTGTGCCTGAGCCCCCCACCTCTGTTGAAAGAGGGGTTTCACATGAATGGCTTCTCTGACCCATCTCTCAAACCACCTATCATTTTATTTATTTATTTATTTATTTATTTATTTATTTTTTATTTATATTTGTCGACCACCCAACATTCCCTTGGGAACTTTTTGCAGTGTACAGCAAATTGCCAAATAAACAACTTGCCCAAAACAATCCCAGCAATAAATCAGATTGAAAGATAAAAACAAGCAACAAACAACCAAACGACAAACAAAAGTCCAGCAAGAGAGTGCTGGGACAAATAATACAGACCAACTGACAAACATACCATCATGCACTCAGTGATCACCAAATTCTGAGCGGCCACTGACTGAAGGCCTGACTCTGGGTAGAATGCTGGCTCTGTGGGTGGTTTATCCGCTCGACGGAAGCCGATTTGCCCTCTTGCGAGAGATGCGAGAGGGGAAGGACATGTGAGAGTGTCCAGATGGGAGAGGGGAGGAGCGCCCTATAAGAGGGCTGCTCCGACGCCCACCATCAGGCAGTCAGCGTTGGCGTTCCCCACCCGCCCACCGCTTAAGGACTAGTGTGAGTTTTACTGGTCACTGTTTTCTGGGGCCAGATAGGAATTTTTGACCCACACTCTGAATTGGGGTTTTTTTGCACTCTGAATTGGGGATTTTTTGCCTATCCCACACTGGTGCCTAGGGTGTTAAAGTCTCTGAGTTGTTGGTCACACTGGCGGCTGAAGCGGATGGAGGGCAGCGGTGAGTATGCAACAAACCTCTGTCCCCAAGTACCCATAACCACAGCACTGCAGATCAGGAGGTCATGGTGTTGGGGCGGATACGAGGAGATGCCTCCCTGCACTGGGCATTACCCAGATTTGGCCATTGAATGCAGGGAGGGGTAAGAACATCAACTGGCCTGGTGGGTGCAGTTGGCTGACTGTACCACCTGGGGGTTGCCTTTCGCCCGATGCTGCCCAGTTGGAGGGGTCCCGGGTGACCCCAGGGTTCCAACCATGTTTGCTGATGCCCGGCCCTCCTGTTCTCGTGTTTGTTGAGTTGTGTTAATAAAATGTGGCCCAGTTAAACCCATATTCCTGACTCGTCTCATCATTTCGAGTGGGAGGGCAAACCCTTTGGGTCTCCTCTCTATCTGTGTACATCTTCATCTTTGAATGAGTGCCTACAAACACCCTACGGTCCAAAATTGTTCCTTTCATCTTAATCAGAGTCTTGTTTAATTCTAATCCAAATTATTTACTGCATATGCCTGTATTCCTTGTTAGGGTGGACTGAAGTGAAAGAGGTCAGCAGACCAATCACCATCTTAACTGTTGTGTCAAAGATGAACAAGAGTTGGGTCATGAAGCAGGTAACACATGATTCACATGTAAAAAGTCACCATTTTAAATGACTAGATAAAGAGAAAGATTCTCTCTGCATGACTCCCTAGAAGGCCATCACCTGCCACAGCAGACTGCATGGGGCTTAATTCAGAGGACTCAAATGCTGTGCTATATGGCATCTTGTGACAATACTCTCTAACGTGACTGTTAAAATGGACACCCAAGACAAACTCAAACAGCACTTTTCCAGGCACAGACGTCAAATTTAGCAGTTGACTTTGTAATTGCCACACAGTTGTTTTTTGCTCTTTGAGAAAAGCACATTTCAACGTGTTGCCACACCCATCTTGCATTTCAAGAAACCAAGTAAGCATTCTGATTGCCCTACATTTCTCAAAGGCATATATTTATTGAATGGTCACTGAGCACAGCTGCCTCAGTGTAATTGGCTTCTAGTGCAGGGTTCCTTAAGGGTGTAGTCATGGGCAGTAAACCTCGAAGAGAGCAATTTTTGAACCACAGTTGCTTCAAGGTCACTTGTGAGAGTTAAGATATGGATGATAGACCACTTTAGAAAAGTTGTGTCATAGTAAATGAAGCTTTGTGTCAAATGTTTTCATAGTCTTCTCAGTGCCTATCAATATATTCTGTGATACTTTTCCTCCTGAAAAGTCTTTCAGTATTCTATCGCCTGTTGAATACAAGGGTTTTTAAATTAAAGTTTCAATTCTGTCCTTTTCTATGGATTTGTAAGTAACATCATTATCACTATCATCAGCACCTTCATATTCGTTTTGACTGACCGTGACCCTTCTAGAGTTTTCAAGCCATCAGGAACTCAGAAATTGTTTGCCTACATTTCCTTCTGATGGTACTCTGAAAGTGTGATAGCCAAGGCTTCACAGCTGGTGGGGTGCGTGACCCTGTCAGAGCCACATGCTGCAGCTGATATTGGCTGACCCACTCTTCTGGAAGATACAGTGGGGTTCTGAATGATGCAGCCAGGTGCTGCAACTCACTGAGCTCTGCCAGAAGCATGTCCAAATATAATTCTGCTTTTGGTGTACCCATGCCAGAAATGAAGCACATTCTAAATGGACCCATTTCTGAGATAAGAAAACAGTAGAAAATAGGATAGAATAGGAATCTTTATTGTCATTGCCCCCTTGCAGGAACAACGAAATTAGAAAATAATTCTAATACATTTAAATAACAAATGTTTTTCCTGGGGGTACCAAATTTGGAGTTGAAAAACTTCACCCCCTGTACCCCAAACCTCTCCAAATTGGGGGTGCTTCTAGGGGAGAGCTTGAGTAAGCTCTGATGTACATAATTTCCATGCTTCTAGCTGCCTGGGATCACTATTTTCAAGCACATAACATTGCAATTAGAAATGTTTTTCTGGGGTACACCCCCTTCGAAGTTGAATAACTTGGCCCCCTGAACCCCAAATCTCTCCAAATTTGGGGGCTTAAAGGGGAGAGTCCAAAGAAGGTACCCACCAAATATGGTGCCTCTAGGTCCCAGGGGACCCATTTTATAGAGTAACTAATTGGTTTGTTACTGGTTCATTTTGCAGGATTTTTTTAAAAAATCATTTCTAATGAAATGAAATGAATCACAGGGGAATAAAACAAAACAAAACAAAATACAATGTTACCATTTTGTACCCATCCCTATTGTTTGCTGCAGTACAGCAGTTTAACCACTGCATCATTAGGTTCTCCCAAGGAGACATTTTCAGAATGTTTTTGTAGTTGTGGGACTGAAGAGTGTCAAATTAATATTCCTTGATAGAGATGGGCATGAAATGAACAATTTTTTTGTTTCCATTTTTGTTTTTTCATTTCGTTATGCAATAAAATGACAAACAAATTTTGTCTCAGAAATGAAACGAAACAAACAGAAACGCCGGAAATTTTGTCGTGCGTTTCGTTTCCGTTACTGCAATATGAGTGAATTGCTTAAAATGCTAAAAAAATCACAAAAATTAAAATAAATGGTAACAAAATGGTAATGAAACGAACGAAAATGGAAACAATTTTTGCAAAAAAATTGTGAAAAACTGAAATGAACTGAAATGGACCCTCCAAACGACAAATGACAAACGAAATGCCATTTTTTTATTCGTGCCCATCTCTATTCCTTGAACTTCTGTGATATGTGTGATTCAAATACAAATGTGCTGCTTATATACCATCCCATAGTGCTTAAAGCAGTCTCTGGGTGGTTTATAAGTAATTATTCAGGCAACACATTGCCCCCCCCCCAACAAGCAAGCTGTGTGCTCATTTAGCTGAACTCAAAAGGATGGAAGGCTGAGTGAACCTATTTATTTATGTTAAACTTTCCAACTTGAAAAATGCAAGAAGTTTTGATACGTTCCCCGGATAACTCTGACTGTACAGCCCCAAAAGCAGAGCCCTGATTCTCAAGTTTGAAGAATATTTCGAAGAGAGTTGAGCATCTGCCTATGAGTACTTTAGGATAGCATTTAATTGCTGCACTTCTTGGCTGCCCTGCTGAACAGGCACAACATTTCATCACATAAACTGTTGCTCTCATTCACAAGCCATGCCTTTGGAACAGGGTTGCACCAAAAGGAAAATGTTGGCCGCTTCTCACTGAAGAAAGAACTGCTCAGAAATGTCTTTGTCTGCAGTGAGCCTGCTGTCAGTAACTGTACAGGTTCCCAACTGGTTTCCATCAATGTATTACCAGACGCTCTGAAGCTCTGCTCCAGTAAGGCTATCATGAGCAATCAAAGAAAAGCAAGCAGGTGAATGTCGGCTCCTGTGTGCACAACCAGAGAAGAAACCCATCCTGCATTGAAGCAGCAGCCACCCAGTTCTGCCAGGAATGAGGAAGAAAGGCAATGAGAGAACTGGGTCTTTTGCTGCCAGCATGATCTGCTCGTGGTGCTCTGTGGGAGAAGGGCTTGTTTTCTCCCAGTTTAATAGGCTCTTTTAAACCCTGTGTGCTGGGCAGGTCTGGTCTTACCATGAGCCAGTGGGAGGCAATTATCTGAACTGGCAGACATTGGGGAGCACACCTTCCTATCCTGTCTGTTCTTTCTGAACTTCCCATCTGTGCCTTGCTGCTTGAGAATGCAGTTGTATATAACACATGACCTATCCTCCATCCTCTGGTATGTTGTATCAGGTGCAGTGAGTGCAGAAACATTACTTTTGGCAAAACAGATCCCATGATCCTTTAGCCAACATGACCTTTCCTAGCATCAGCCCTCAGGTGTAGTGAAGGGCATTGTTTTACTGCCTGGACTTGAATTGAGAATCAGTTAGCCATTCTTTTGCCTCCCCAACAGGTGAAGAATAAGTGGACTGTTTTGTTCTCTCTTTATGCCAGCAGAATGTATTGGATTGCACTGAAAGTCCACCCCCCCCCCCAAAAAAAAAATAACCCATAAGAAAAACAGAAGCAGCAGCAGCAGCACCAACCACTACCAACAACAACAAGAATGAAATTAGGGCATTATTAAATATGGGATATGTAGTCACCCAGGTAAATAAAATGGATCAGAGAAGTTAGAAGCATTGTTTAATTGCATCGCAATGGGTGTGTCCTACCAGCACAGCAGAGACACATGCCCAGCATAGCATTCAAATCCCTTTTATTCCCTACTCCTCATTTGCAATTACCCTTCCCCATGTCTCCATTGGTCATCTGCAGTGTAGAAACGTAAAGGTTACAGTCTGCACAATACACCTATTTTCCTTGTTTGGCATGGCACCATAGTAGCACACACTTAACACACTCTCTTTCCCATAACTCAGGGGATTTTCCAAATTTGCTTCTGTATTCATATACCACTTTCTATGTAAGATCTGCAAGCTAGCTCTCTTGTGCTTAATGCTTTCCCAGAGATCACCACTTCCTATGTCAGGCCTGCAAGCCTGTAAGAGCTGCACAATGATTTAACAAGCAACATTTTCTGTTATTGCACTAAGCATTCTGTGTAAGCTCAGAGTTCATTTTGAAATGTGAAAATAACATTTCCCCCATTTCTTACAAGCATTAATAGAAAGCTTTGATTGTACAGGACATAATGCAAATAACATCAATATCATGGCACTTAATAAAGTCCTACTTTTAGTCATAGGTAGAGATGGGCACGAACAAAAAATGACGTTTCGTTTGTCGTTTGGAGGGTCCATTTCGGTTCGTTCCCATTTTTTGTGAATTTTTGCAAAAAATTCATTTTTGTTTTCATTCGTTTTGTTACTGTTTCATTACCATTTATTTCAAATTTTGTGATTTTTTTAGTATTTAAAGCAGTTCACTGTATTGCAGTAACGAAAACAAAATGCACAACAAAATTTCCGGTGTTTCTGTTTGTTTCGTTTCATTTTGGAGACAAAATTTTTTGTCATTTCGTTTCGTAACAAAATGAAAAAACAAAAACGGAAATGAAAAAATGTTCATTTCGTGCCCATCTCTAGTCATAAGGATCTAATGGACAAAAAGTATGTGGACATATGGACTGAGGTGGCCTACAGATATATGGCCTATGGCAGTGGTGGTGAACGTTTGGCACTCCAGATGTTTTGGACCACAATTCCCACAGTCCTGAGGATTCTTTCCAGCCTGTTCTTTTGTGTGATGCAATGAGTAAAAAAGAGAGGGACACAATTGCTGTGGCAACAAGGTTCTGGCTGAGTTGGAAGACAATGGAACAGTCTGGACAGACTACAAGTAGCTCCAGGCCTAGAGTTTACCCTGATAAGATGCTTTGGTCACATCATTTGCCTCAGGACAAAGGGATGCTTTACTTTCTGAGAATAAAGAAAAGTGCTGCACAAACTTTCACTCTCAGTTTTGCCATCTACGGACACAGAACTGAGTTTTAGGTGTGAAGATAAGGAAGCCGATCAGAATCCAGGAGAATCAGAAACAAAAAAACAATTTCTGCTGGGGACAAGTGTCATGGAATTGGAGTTATCCAGAACCTGATTTAGCAGAGTTTTTCAGCTTTATCCCTTAGTAGAGAAAAAAAAAATGAAAACAAAGCTGTATCTCTTGGTTTTCTGCAGTCTATTTATATATGTACAATCCAATAGCAATAACTTTTCCAGTTTCCTCCAGCTGTTCCAAATGCACAGATCCAAACTCAGTGGTTTAAAATAGGTAGCCATACTCCACAATATCACAACACCATCAGAGACAGGGAATCAAATCAGGGAATAATACCATCAGAGAGAAAATCACCAGGGAGAGAAAACCATGTTCACCATACATAGTATATATAGGTTTGTTAACCAATCACCTGTGCCCTTTTTGTCACCTGAGCTAAGCTTCTATATCTCTGCTTCTATCTCCCCCTTCCCTTCAAGGACAACTAAGTGTGTCTTCTTCCATCCACAGCCAGACTAATAATTGCTCATAATTGCATGCCTCAACACTCTCTATTTGGGCATTTTATCTACAATGCCCTGACAATAAGGAGACTCAGAGTCACAGTCATTCACACTCATATTTGCGCTTACTGCAAATGATTCTCACTTTATATTTATTGATTTAGATTTGTATTTATTTCTTTCCTGAAGGAACTTTGGGCAGTTCACAAACTCACAGAGATGAGTTTGGTGGGTGAAGCAGCAAGAGGAACATCAGGATGAATGGGTCCAGAAGTAGAGAAGTATGCTAACAAACAGAATGATGAAGACAACTTTCATTGCCACACTCCCATCCCCAGACAAATCAAAAGCACTTTACACCTCCACCAGTGATGCCATAGAGAACTACCCATATTTAATGGCTCTTGGGAAAGGTTGCATAGGTGGGACTTTCATGCACCCTTGACCTTTATCCACGTAATGAGCCTATTCAGATCATGGCCCACCTATGAACCTATTCAGGCTATTGTGCACCCAATGTGCCTATTCTAACCTTTGTCCAACTTATGAGCCTATTCAGACCAGGGGTGTGTGAAATCAAAGTGAACTGTAGAATGAATAATTTGCCACTAACTTTCCTCAGATTGACAAAGTTGCTTGGATGAGTAGTGAAACATTTCAATCCCTCAAGTCCAGTTGTTATGACTCAGCTTCCAGAAAAACTCACCTGGATGACTGAGAATATCCACAGACATATCTTCAGCTGTGTTGTGGAAAAGATAGCCCCCATCAGAAATTTCCACCCTCATCCTCCAAACAGAGAACTGTTTATGTCATGTCAGCAAATGATTCAATTCTGCTTCTGTTGCTGAGCTACCTGCTGGTGAAGAGGTCATGCTATGATATTTCCAAAATATGTTGAGTAATGGAAGCAAGAGAAAGAATATTTCTTATGACCTAAACAAGTAAAGTAAGAGCATCTATTTTAGTTATTTTGGCCTACTTGGAAATAGAGATGGGCACAAAATGAACTTTTAATTCATTTCGTTATTCATTTCGTTAGTTAATGAAACAAAAAATGAACCAACCCATCAAAGAAAAATGAAATGAAATGAAATGAAATGGAAATTTCACTTTCGTTTGCTTCATTTCTCGTTACCCCTCCTACCTTGTCCTCATCGTGCAGTCCTCTGGTCCTGGTGGGAAGTAGGCCTGTAGAGGTGTTGGCCCCAAGCCAGCACCTCAAAAGACCCTACTGGGGACCTTTAACTCCCACCCCCCAAAATGAAAACAAAATTAAATTAAAAAAAGAAGTGCTGACCCAGCCCCAGGGGTGGCTGGGGGGGGTTGCTGTAAAATAAAGGAATTTTTTTATAAAAAGAATCAGCACCAACACGGCCCCAGGGGCCATGTGGTCAGTGCTTAAAAAAAAAAATTAAAAAAGGAGTGCTGACCCGGCCCCAGGGGTGGCTGGGTTGGTGATGTAAAATGAAAAATAAAAAAAGAATCAGAACCAACCCAGCCCTAGGGGCTGCACAGTTGGTGCTTAAAGGAAAAAACTTGAGGTTCTGCCCCGAAGCTGGGGACTTTTAAACCCTCCCAAAATAATAAATAAATAAATAAATAAATAAATAAATAAATTAAATAAATAAATAAATAATTTTTAATTTAAAAAAGGAGTGCCGACCTGGCCCCAGGGGGTGGTCGGATCGGTGCTGTAAAATAAAGAAAGAAGAAGAAGAATCAGCGCCAAACTGGTCCCAGGGGCCATGCGGTCAGCGCTTAAATAAAAAAGGAGCACCGACTCAGTTCCAAGGGTGTGCGGTCCTCACTTAAAGCAAAAAAGAATACAGTGCTGACCCAGCCCCAAGAGCTGTGCGGTCGGTGCTTTAAAGCCAAAAAAAAAAAAAAAAAAAAAGAAAAGAAAAGAAAGAAAGAAAGAAAAAAAAAAAAAAAGAAAAAGAATCAGCACTGACCCAGCCCCAGGGGCTGCGCGGTGGGCGCTTAAAGGGGGGAAAAATTGAGGTGCTGGCCCCAATACAGCACCTCTCCAGCACCTCAAAAAGCCCTTTCTGCTGGGGCCAGGATCACCCCGCTGCCGCTGCCGCCACCACCTGGTAAATTTGTACAAACCCAAACCAAGCTGAATTAAGTATGGGCCCGAAACAGACGAACCCGAACCATGGGTTTTATGTTTTGTGCCCACCTCTACTTGGAAAGTAAGTGTTCACTTTTAAGAAATGTTACTTTTTTTTTACAGGAAACAAGACTGCAATGGATTACTTCTTAAAAAGGAAATGGGTGTCTGTCTTTTTGTTTGTTTAACTGAGCTGCTAGACAAGCTGAACCACCATGCTGGACTTTGCTATAGTTGCTGATGCTGTTAATCACATCTCAGTTTCCTAATAGTGTGCTATTAATCTCGAATTTCCTTGTTGTGAAGCCTTTATTTTCAAGCAAAATTAGTTATGCTGTGTCAATTTACCCTAAAGGTAAAGACGTGGAGAGGAATAATTAATTTTATATGCCCACAACATTAAGCATTATATTGGTTGTTGAATGATAGTTAGGAATAGTTCTGGATACACAGAAACCAATTGTCTATCTTGGCTATTAGTCTTAAGATTTGAGCCTGCACACGTAACTTACTAGGGCCAAGGAGGGCAGAAATCTGCTCTGTGGATGTTTAATCATGACAGGTAGTGAGCGTGTGGTTATTGAGAATCATCAGAGAAGGCTATGCTTGGATGACATCTTACAAAACAGTTTATAGTATTATTCCATTGTTGCCTCTGAGATGTCTTTCATCTTGCATCTGATTTCCTTGCTTCATGCATGAATTTCATTATTTGAGGTAAGTGATTTTAGCATGCATCGTGGGAGGAATGCAGACCTCCAAAATATCCAGGGTTTTGATCAAACATGATTGCAGACACCATAATATTGAGCTAAACAGATATGCTGAACATGAAACTGGTTGCATTTACAATGTAATCCTATCCCTTGTTAGCCACAAAGCTCTTAAACAACTGAAAATTGCCTACAGACAGGCAGGCAGGCAGGCAGGCTTCTCATTAATAAAGGCCTATGTTATTTCTTTTATTTTTGCTGCTCTGTGTTCATACGATTTTCATTTTGGAAATTGTCTCGAACAATTCTTCTGTTTTTCATTCAAAATCTCAGGTGTGCGTTAACTTTCTAGAAATGCTGGAACTTTTGCTCCATAGCAACCTGCAAGGTTTTATTGCGATGGCTTAGGTCATTCACACCACCGATGGCTGACGCTTGGTTTGGGCAGCGTAAAATGAACACATGATTAACTTTAACGAAGTTGCAGACGTTGACAATAAAAAGAAAATGGCAGTTTGCGCTGTAGAAGTTTAAATAGTTAAAGCAGCCCCTGATAAAAACAGGGCTGTCTCGATTCCCAGGGCTATTTATATTTATTAAAAGACTAGTGAAAAGTACGTAAAAGAATACAATACACATGTACATTGCACATGGAGATGTGTCAATATGCTGTGTCTGTGTGCACGTGTTGATGTGCATGTAGGTGGCTGAGTTTAAAAAGGCTGTTGCACCATTGTTAAATTCACCTACATCAGTAGGGAAATCCACAGATGCCAAATGACCTCGTAATGAGTGTACAAAACACTTCCACATCTGGAACTGGTATATAATCAGAATTAAGTACAGGGGTTTGGTAGTTTTGGATTTCTGACAACTTTTTGATATACAAGCAGAAATTTCCAACCCCTCTTCCCAAGTTGCCAGGCTAAAGGACACTGACATTTTCTTGCATGCTACCAAAAAAAGAATGGCTTCAGAAAAGCAAGAGGAAAAGGAAAAAGGGGAGCAATGCACCCATCCAGCACTATGACTCAGTTCAGGAACACAGGAATTGGAGATATGTTTTGTTCAATTGGCCTTGTGTTTCCAGCTCTGACTAGCAGCAGTTTTCCAGGATTTCTTCAACAGATCATGCAGTACTTCTTACACCCATGTTGTGGCATCCACCCAAGCACCAGCTGACAATTCTAAAAGAAGGCAGGACACAGGAGTGCAAACACACACACACACACACACACACACACACACACACACACACACCTCTTCCCTGGTTCATGACTTCTAGAGACATAAACTCTGAGCCTCCATCTTTCCTCCTTTTGTGGTCCTTGGTTCGCACTTTGGGGGTAAGGGGTGGGGAAGAAAGGCTTTGGTCCCATGGCAGCGAGAGCTAGGTAGGCAGTTTGTGTGTGTATGTGGTTGCAGCTGGTGTATTGGATGGGAGGCCGAGCCTCTGTCTTTCCTCCTTTTGTGCTCCCCAGTTCACACTTTGGGGGCAAGTGGGGAGGAAAGACTTTGGTATCCTGTAGCAGGGAAAGTGAGGCAGATGGCAGTGCCTGAAGTGTGTGTGTGTGTGTGTGTGTGTGTGTGTGTGTGTGTGTGTGTGTGTGTGTGTGTGTGTGTGTGTGTGTGTGTGTGTGTGTGTGTGTGTGTGTGTGTGTGTGTGTGTGTGTGTGAGAGAGAGAGAGAGAGAGAGAGAGAGAGAGACCCTCCTGTGTCCCAGAGCACAGAGAGAACTCCTAGTTCCCTGAGCTTCTTGTGCTCTGAAGATGCTGGCCACAAAGTCTGGCAAGGTGTCAGGAAGAAAAAATCCAGGAAATGGCTAAACAGCCTGAAAAATGCACAACTATCAATGTTACAATAAATGATTATTTTGTTAATAATAATAATAATAATAATAATAATAATAATAATAATAATAATAATAATAATAATAATAATAATAATAATAATAATAGTGGCAATATTTGGGAGGTAATTAGAGGTTTGGTTTCCTTGGATGGTGCCTTTTTGGGGCTACAAGGACTTCCAGTATAAGTTACAGTTGTCACATAATTGAAATAAGAATTTATCTGGTGCTGGCCTTATAATAGTTCTTAAAGACACATACATCATAAAATCATAGAATCACAGAATTGAAAGAGACCGCAAGGACCATCCAGTCCAGCCATGCAGAAACCCCCATCAAAATACCCCTGACAGATGGGGTATAAAAAAACCTCAAAAGAAGGAGACTCCACCACCCTCCGTGGCAGCATATTCCATTGCTGAGCAGCTCTGTCATGAAGTTCTTCCTAATGTTCAAATGGAATCTCTTTTCCTGTAATTTGAAACCATTACTCCAAGTCCTAATCTCTGAAGCCATGGAAAAAATGCCAGCCATCTCTTCGATATGACATCCTTTCACATGTTTAAACATGGCTATTATATCCCCTCTCAACCTTCTCTTTGTAAAACTAAACATTCCCAGATCCCTAAGCCACTCCTCATAAGACATATCTTCCAGACCTTTAACCATCCTGATCACCGTCCTCTAGACCCGCTCAAGGTTGTAAATATCCTTTTTAAATTGAGGAATGCAGAACTGTATACAGTACTCCAGGTGGGTCTGACCAGAGCAGAATCAAGTGATACTATGTTTCTGTTGATGCAACCAAGGGCCTTTTCACACGACCCCTAAACTCCGCGGCAAATGGCTCCCAGCTCTGGAGCTTAAAATTATTTCCCCACCAGCTCTGGAGTTTACAGATAATTAAGTGCGACCACGCCCACCTAAGCGCGTCCCAGTGCACTTTTCAGGTACCTGCTCTCCGGAGGTGAAAATTCCTGATGTGGATATAAGGTAGTGACTGCCGGGCTCTCCTTGCTTCTGTTTGTTCTTTTTTTTGCCCCCCGCCTCTTTAAGTGATCTGAATGCAGTGCCAGGACGGCAGAACAGAGGTGAGCAGCATTCTTTTCTTCCTTTTTTTCTCCCTCCCCTCACACAGCCAGCAGCCAGGAGTGTGGAGGGGGTGGGAACGCAGGAACAGCGACAAACCCCTAAGATCTCTGGTCCAAATTTAAGTGGCCAGTGGATCTTAGGGGTCATGTGAAAAGGCTCCAAGAATCACATTTGGCTTTCTTGGCTGCTGTGTTACACTGTTGACTCATGTTCAATTTGTGGTCCACCAAGACTACCAGATCCTTTTCAAAGGTTCTATTCTCCAGCCAGGTGTCTCCTATCCTATATATATATATAATTGGAAGCACCTTTTGGTTTTATTACAGCACTGAGACTTTTTGAGTCTATCAGTATGGCACATCTTGATTCGGCAATATTTGTCCACTCTTACGAGTATTTGCAATAACTCTTCAAAACTGTCAGATTGCAAGGGTATCTCTTGTGCACAGCCCTCTTAAGATCACCCCACAGATATTCAATCAGATTCAGGTCTGGGCTCTGGCTGGGCCATTTCAAAACGTTAATCTTCTTCTGGAGAAGCCATTTCTTTGTTTATTTGGATGTATGCTTTGGGTCGTTGTTCCTTCTCATGTTCAGCTTTCTAGCAGAAGCCTGAAGGTTTTGTGCCAATATTGACTGGTATTTGGAACTGCTCATAGTTCCCTCTACCTTGACTTAGGCCCCTGTCCCACCTGAATTAAAACAGCCCCAAAGTATGCTGATCCCACCACCATGCTTCACTGTGGAAACAGGTATTTATTTATTTATTTATTTTGGTAATGTGCAGTGCTGTTTTTGCATCAAACATATCTTTTGGAATTATGGCCAAAAAGTTCAACCTTGGTTTCATCAAATCATAACACTTTTCCCCACATGCTTTGGAAGACTTCAGATGTGTTTTTCCAAAATTAAGCTAGACTTGGATGTTTTTCTTCATAAGAAGAATTTTAATCATCCGTCTTGCCACTCTATCCCATAAGCCAGACATATGAAGAATATGAGAGATTGTTGTCACATGTACTACACAGCCAATACTTGCCAGATATTCTTGTAGTTCCTTCAGTGCTGCTGTAGGCCTCTTGGCAGCCTTCTTGATCAATTTTCTTATAGTCTTTTCATCAATTTTGCAGTGACATCCAGTTCATGGTAATGTCACTGTTGTACCATATTTTCTCCACTTGATGATGACTGTCTTCACTGAGTTCCATGGTATATCTAATGCCTTGGAAATTCTTCTTTACCCTTCTCCTGACTAATGCCTTTTAACAATGAGGTCCCTCTAATGCTTTGGAAGCTCTCTGCAGACCTTGGCTAATGCTGTAGGATGTGATGAAGAAAATGTCAGGTAAGACCAACTAGCACGGCTGATCTTTATATGGGATTCCTCTGAGGCACTTTAAATGATGGCAGGTGTGTACTGACTCCTACTTAACAAGAGCTTGAATGTGATTTTTTAATGTGATTTTTTTTTACTTCTGAGCACAGCAACATCCCCTGTTATAAGAGGGTGTGCACACCATATTATTTCGGGTTTTTTTAATATCTCCTTCCTCCACCTGAAAAAATTCAGTTTGTGGTTCAACTGAGTTGCACAGTTCATAGGTCTCATTAAAGGTGGGAAAAGTTCTGAAATGGTTTATCTTTGTCTCATTTATTTACATCATATACACTTGACACTTAACAGGGACGTGTAAACTTTTTATATCTATTGTAATTTGGGCTGTATAGTGAATTAACTGATTGCTGTATGTTGGAGTGGGAGAGAGCCAGGGCCAGGCAGGCAGGCAGGCAAATGCTGGGGTCACGTGAAGGTCCAGTAAGGAATCAAATGCACAAAATGGCATGTGGGGCTCACATGCATCAGTGGCATGTTTCCGGGGTGGTGCTGGAACAGGGAATGGAAATGAGCCCAGTGATGGCGAAATGCCACCAAGAAGGTCAGCTAATCCTACAAAATGGTTCCAGCCCAATTGAGATGGGAGTGTTAGAAGACTGGCTTGATGCCTACCCAGATAGGGATGCTGCTGGTTACTTGTTGAAACATTTTTGCTCGACTTTCTGCATGCCAGTGACAAGGGACAAAAAGGCCAGCTTGCCCCCCAATTTTAAATCATATCAAGGTTTGGAGGCTGTTCTGTGCTCAAAAGATCCAAATGGAAGTGACTGAGGGTAGGCTTTGGGGCCCATTGTTGGCACCACCTGTCAAGGATTGTAGTTTTGACAAAAATGTCTGTAATATATATTTAGCAGATTACAACATTGATTCTGTAAATTGTGCCATGTCATGAGCTAGACAAGAATGTGTATAAGGTTACACAGGTGTAAGGAGTAATCAGCACTGGAAGTTCAGGATGATTAAGCACAGGTGGTATAGCTTTATTTATTTATTTATTTGCTTCATTTTTATACCACCCATCTTCCAATCTGGAACCTCATCCCATGTAGTGTGTGATTGGCTTACACCATATTGCTTTGTGTATAAAGATATCAAGGAAACCAATGCAAAATTTGCGACTGGGTAAGGTGAGAGGCAGCTTCCCCCACACTCTGTTGTATTTTCTCTATATGCTGTGCTTTGTATATTGTTATTGTATATTACTCTTTGTCACATGTACATATGTAATATAAATTTTGTACTGAGCTCTGTTGCCTTGTTCATTTGTCTCCTAGCTCCATAATCCCACTAAGTGCATTTATTCTTTCACAACGCTGCTAATCTCTGCTAGTAGTTTATATTTCCTTGAACATTACAAATCCCTATCTGCATAATAGGGTTATACTTTAACACCACCAGTACCTAATTTGAAAGTTTATCCACTAAGTATAGTTCCAAAGAAGCAGCAGGTGAATTACAGTTATTCACCACCTTTCTTATCCCACTGAGGATCCTGTTAATGATAAGATACCATAAGTGTTATATCGTGTTTGCTACACATGATTTTGATGTTGCTGTACTCATAGTGCACTGTGACATTAAGTCTGCATTTTGCCTTCTCCCAGTTCATCCAGAGGACACAGAGCTATTAAGTTTTGCATTTGAAGCTTCCTTTTACATGGATATAGCACTACCCATGGGATGCTCAATTTCCTGTCCCTGTTAAGCTTTACAGCTCATTTTTAAGGTGGGCGCTCAAGCATAGGACTGGGTTCTTACAGGTAGTGCATTATTTAGATGGTTTTTGTATTGTTTTGTGGAACAATAGCTTCATGCATTTGTCCATGCCTTGTGGCAGCATTTCAACATTTGGCAGATGAGCTGAGAGTGTCCTTAGCGAAATAAAAGAGGCCATTTATCATGTAGTTATTGAACTTGATACCTTGCATCAGTCTACAAGGCTGCTTGACGAGAAATTAGGAGGCCTCAAATGCAGGTTGAGGGAGTTATTATCACATAACAAAGTCATGTTGAGGGAGCTACAGCAAATTGTTGGCCATCTTAATTTTGCTTGCCTGGTCATCACACCTGGAAGGGCATTTGCTCTAACCCAGCCCAAAATAAAGCAGGCCACTGCTTTTTGGGTTATACAAGGGCCACAACTTTATTAACATATTATTAAAGTTATTGTGACATAAGGGAACCTATATAATGCAATAGGTTAGGATCATTACTTACTAAGAGATCCATATCCCCAGGTGACACTCTGTGAAATCCCAGTGGGCACAATCAACCTTGCAAGGATTCCTTGCTCCTCCCCAAAACATATGGGGTAACATTTCTGACCAGAGGAAACACATTTGGGGGAAAATGATTCAAAAACTTCAGGTCAGCTGTGACCTGTAAAATGATTGACTTTCCTTTGCACTGAGAGAGGTCATTGCCTCCAAATGCACCACCAAAATGGACAGAGGTTCCATCCTAGAGCACTGCACTGTTATATCCAGGAAATCCTTCCACTTCATGCCTCTCCGTCCAGTCCACTCGAGCACTGCCCACTGCCCGAGGCCCAGGTCACTTCCCCAGCTGCTCCATCTCACATGGCCTGCCAGCCTAAAGATAAAGCTGTGCCCACAGATCAGCACCTGAACTCGTGTCTGGACTGACAAACCTCAAATGACAAAAACACAACAAATGAAGATCAGCCCTAACATTCAGGCAAAGGATGAACATAAGTGCAGAGCTTTTGAGAAGACCACCACCCCACCACCTGGATACCTTGTACCAATTCTGAACGAGTGTGTCCCAAAGTGCCATTGCTAAAACAAGAACTCTGAAGCATCCTGGACATCACCTGCCAAAACTGGTACTTGGTGAATGGGCTCTTATCCTTCTGCCAGAACAGGTACCCGTCATCTGCACCCCCCCACAACTCCAGGTAGGCCTGAACTGCCCAAAAGGCATTTGGTATTTTCCCAAATGTATAAAAGCTGCCCCACTGGTCCATTTTTATGATCTGTGCAGAGTTAATATAAGCTGATCTATCAGGGAGGTCCACATATGAAACCATGCTTGCCGTAGCACCCAGGGTTGTGCCAGCACTAGCTACCTTCCCCAACTGCCCCTCATCCCTCTGTGTTTCTACTGATGAGGGCCCCACATGTTCTGGTATGGGTTGAGTGACTGTCTCCACTGCTATGCTCGATGTTGGGTGCGAAACAGGAACCAAGATTGAAGGAATAAGCACCCTGTGGCACCCGGTAACCCAAGGCCAAGACTCTGTGGTGTGCTACAACTTAAAATAACCTCACCTCACTACACATTGCCAGCAGCCACCATAGTACATCTATGTGCATTGTTCTGGAGGGCTCTCAAAAGGGCCAGTATGGCTGCCCCTCCACCACCTGGTGTTGTTGAAACTTCCACCAGAGCCCATTCCTCACAACGGAGCTCCACAGGCTGCTCCTCTTGATCACTCATAGATATGGTCACTAAACAGATTCATTTTGTTATTCGTTATTCATTTCATTAGGGAACAAAACGAATAACGAACTGACCCATCACAGAAAAATAAAACAAAACTGTGTCAGGCCCCTGCCAGAACCTATTCCAGAGACTAAAGAGTTAATGCCTGAAGAAGACCCAGATGGGGTTTCTGAGCTGTCAGTTCCTCCAGCAGCTGCACAGGAGAGTGACTCAGCATCTTCAGGGGATTCTCCACCCCCCCCAGAGGGCTGCTTTTCAAAGGCAGTGAACACTTACAACCAGGAGAAGCAGAGACAAGCTTTATCTGAGCCACTGACATCTACATTTAGGGAGTCCTGAGTTTTGACAGGGTTAGTTTCTGGGGAAGTTAAGTTGCTCTCTGGAGACATAAATTAAGCATCCAGGACTGAGGCAAATTGTGGGAACAACATGTTGATACGACAACGTGCTACTGCTTTCCTGCTTGATCCTTGTTCCTGCTTGGCATGACCCTGGACCTTGTCTCTCTTGGCTCTGGACTTTCTCAGTGGACCTGGCGTAAGCTACCATTGGCATTCTGGCTTTGACCTCTGGACTGTTTATCTTGGACTCTGCTTTGCTCTTTGAATAGGCATGACCTTGCTATAAGTTTCCTGGAGTCTGATTTACTTCTGATTTGCTGTATTGGGGTTTGGCTCTGAGTTTCCAGTAAAAGCCTGAACTTACCTGTGTGTGTGAATCTGTGGGTCATGACAAATGGAGCAG
This sequence comes from Phrynocephalus forsythii, assembly GCA_029282475.1. NCBI lineage: Eukaryota > Metazoa > Chordata > Lepidosauria > Squamata > Agamidae > Phrynocephalus > Phrynocephalus forsythii. Next base: position 175,809,991 of record JAPFRF010000001.1, on the reverse strand, counting down.
AAATGAATTGCAGCAGGAGAAGCAAGCACCTAGCAGCTGACCTGTGCAGCTGATGGTCACAATCTTTAAAGAGCTTAAAGAGCCTGCTCTTGGGACCTCTGAAGTTATGCAATGGTGTGAAAGCAAAACTGTGTCCCACTGCATGGCTGAGCTCCTGTTGTCTCTGTGGTGCTGAGGAAAATGCCACAATGTGGTTGAGGTTGGTACTTATATAGACTGCCCCACCACAAAATAAATCCCGGCACAGCCATTTCATGCCTCTTTGAGCAGGGGGGCCAAAGAACCCCCACACTGGACTTCCCCAGGCACAAAGGTACCTTTGCTATGTAGCTTTGCTACATATGGAGGAATGCTTATGAGGCTATTTTGTTTAGTGGCACATTTGTTGTAGTAGTAGTAGTAGTTGTTGTTGTAGGAAGTTCAAAGCCCCTCTATAATAACCACATTCCTCATATCCAAATGGTGAATGTGAAGGGAATATTTCAAAGTATTCGTATTACGCTAATATATATTTTCAAACACTTACATATTCCAAGCTGGAATTTTAAGTAATGTTGCAACTAAAAGAAAAAGATGTTTGCAACAGCAGAACTTTATTTTACACATTATGCACTTTTAAAAGTGTGAGCACTTACAGAATCTTAATTCTAAAATCACATACTCTTGGTGAAAGCAGCCAGCAGATTTTATGCATCAGGGGATTATTCAACATTTTTTTTTGTTGAAAGGTCTAATATAACTGCCTTTTGCCTATTGTGTGCATTTTGTGGAAAGGAATGAGATAAAGCATCTTCTCCAGTTGACCCTTTGGAGAATCTTGTGGTGCAGATATAAAAGATTAGCATTTTAAAGGAAGACTGAGCACTTGACTGTATCATCTGAACCCTGTTTATTATACTAAGTGTTTCTGGGCCAGTGCAAAGGTGTCTATTTAACAAACAAGTGCTGCGTTAGCAAAAGTTACAGAATCCGAGGTAGTGTCTTAACTTGGGAGGTTCTGTATGCTGTGAGAGATATGGTGCTTTGAAGAATAACTTCCTGATAGCAAAACGTGTTTGATGGTGGAACAGATTACTTCAGAAAGTGATGGACTGTTCTTCGCTAGAGATTTTCAAACACAGCTTGGAGGACTATCAGACTGATAACTGATTAGACAGAGCTGTAACTAAGAATTTTCACACCCAGGGTGAAAAGCACAGCTTCTACCCTCAAATTAACCTTGTAATTCATGTAATGAAAATAATACAATAATTAACCACAGCACTGAGCTCCTTGCAATCTTGAACATTTTCTCTACCCCACAAGGGGCCAGCTAAACCATGAGAGCTACAAAAGAAAATCAAGTGTGTGTGTGTTAGATAGATGGATAGATAGATAGATGGATAGATAGATAGATGATAGATAGATAGAGAGGTGCTATGAAAGTAATATGCATAAATGAGTGATTTTAACTACAACTAGAGTCTGTGTCACTTGGGGAAAACATGGCTTCTGCATAATAGTAGCGAGTTCAAATACAATGTTGTTATTTAGACAAGGGACCTCCCCCCTAACATGGCACCTGGGCACATGCCCCACCTCCCCCCCCAATTGCATAAGAACATAAGAAGAGCCATGCTGGATCAGACCAAAGGCCCATCTAGTCCAGCTTCCTGTATCTCACAGTGGCCCTACCAGATGCGTCTGAGAGTGCACGAGACTAGATACCTGTTTCCTGATACCACTCCCCTGCATCTGAAGTACCCCAGTTTTAAGCCTGGAGATTACACATCTCCATCATGGTTTGTAGCCTGTGATGGACTTTTTCTCCAGGAATCTGTCCAATCCCCTTTTGAAGGCATCCAGGCTAGATACCATCACCATATCTTGTGGCAGGTAGTTCCACACACTAACAACACACTGCGTTAAAAAAATTATTTTCTCTGTTCTTACTCTCCCAGCCCTTTTTGAGTGGATGTCCCCTAGTTTGGGTATTTTGTGACCGGGAGAAGAGTGTCGCTCTATCAATTTTACTCATGTCCTGAATTATTTTGTACGTCTCAGTCATATCCCACCATTGCAGCCCTAGAGCCCAGCTGAGATTTGATATTCCTAGGAATCGATTCACTTCTATGAAACTATGACATTAGCAAGAGAGTCATCAACTTTATTAAAAGCCATCACCCTGTACTGCAAGGGAATGGTTGAACAAGGATAATGGTTCTCTTGATAATGCTATGACAGAAGCATTGCTACCTATGCAGCATGCATCAGTTCAGTTTTGTTTTGTTCAGACAGGCTTTTCAGGGTTTGGAACACTCTAATAGCTTGCAACACTTTATCAGCAGTAGGATGGCTATGAAAACTTGGAAGGAATGATAGCATTCCATACAATTTCCAGCTTTTATTGTGGAGTTGACCTCTAAAAATAACATTTGCCCTGGATATCTTATACTGTCAGGACATGTGTCAGTTTAAGTGTGGAAAATATGAGAACAAGCCAGCCAGATTGCTAACGTTCTCACAGAAAGATATTATTTTTTTCCCCAAAAGAAGTTCAAGCTACCTCCTGTACCTCCTGTACCAGTGAGGGCTCAGTACCACTAACAGTTCAAATCTTGTTCACCCAACATAGATCATATTCGTATTTTCCTTCTTCCTGCCCCATCTGGGCAAGTGATGAGATGACATTTTACAACCCAGTTGCACAGAGCTGTAACTCTACATAGAAAAGGAGCAGTGTAGTTTTTAAAGACCAGTAATGGCCAAATGATCAAGTTGATGTCTTATTCAAGAAGCACACATGCTTACACATAAAGAGTTCCATTTTAAAAAATGGTGAAGTGAGCTGCAAAAAGTTGTTTCAAACTGTGGCAGGAACATGACACCGTGACCTTACCACTAGCAATATAAAAGCATTATGCAGGAGACTGGGTAATCTCGCCTTCTTTTATTGGCTAGAAGTAACACCCATGTGAAATCCTTTCTTAGTTCATTTGTTAGTTATTTCCAGAGCAGTATTGATATTGTTTCAAAATGCTTTAAATCACATATGTTTGGAGCACAGAGCCCTTGAAACCAGTTCATTTGCAAGCATATAAAATTCCATTGTAACTTGAGCTAAGATCATACAGGTGGAGAAGACCCTTGTTTCTTTCTTTCCAGTGTTCTGTGCAGCTGCCTTGCCACTATGTTAATTCTGGCGCCCATTTGTAGAAGCTTTACTTTACGGCATCCTTTTGTGACCATATCAAATTGAGGGCCTTGAACCCTAATGCAGACATGCCCTTGTGTGGGTTTTGACAATTTCAGAAGACACCACAGCTCACTTTACAATATAAACAGATTAAGCAAGAAAACCACCACATCATACACAATAGAAGACAAAATGTGTTATAGAGATGCATTTTACTGGAATATTTTTTTACAGTTTCAGCTGCACTCGATGGAAGATGTGTTGACTTTGGGTCAAGAGGATAGGGCGTGGGGAGACTTAACATATTTGGTTTGCAGCCTTATGTATACTTATCTGGGAGTGAACTCAACAAGACTCACTTCTGAGTACACATACAGGACTGTGCTTTCAGGTTTTTCATCCTCAGACAAATAATGGTAAATCAAAATGCAACAACTCTTAGCAGTTTAGCTTCTTGGTTGCAAAATTTGCTTGATCCATAATGAATTATCACATGGCAACTGAAAATTAAGTCAGATGTAATTAGATTGACCCAAGTTTAATTTTCCTGAGGATTTTCAGAAGACAGTGCTTGAACATATGTCCAGAAGAGCACTTAATATTCCCTACTTCAGTTCCATTATTACAGGGGTTTGAGCTACATTTTAAGAATCTCAACAGTGACTTGGCCAAATGTGAGTTAGCCATTTTTGCTCACATAATTATAACAAAATAATAATAAAATTACAGCTATAATTATTACACATTTGATGAGATTATGAATTTATCTCTGTATCAGTGTTGATACTTCTTAGGCTGGGCACTAGGTCAGTAGAAGATTCTTTTTATCTATGGTGTCCACCTTCCAATCTTTTTTGTCAGATGTCACAAAAATGACAAAACAACCCATTTGTGAATGAGTGCATTTTGTGAATTGTTATACACACATTTGATTTAAACACCCTTAGGCTGGGTGAGAAAAAGGGTTCCCCTAAGTCAGGAACACAACATATAGCATAGACACGACAGACAGACAGACAGACAGACAGACAGACAGACAGACAGACAGACAGACACCCACCCACACATACACACATATACAGAGAAAAATAAAGAGAGTTCAATATAATGGAGGAAAATGTGGTCCATATGTGGTATCACCCCCTTTTTGTATAAATCAGGTGATCAGCACGTATATTTTCTAAAGAACTACATTGCATATTATTTTAAAGTAGACCCTTAGAAACTATTAAACACATTGCACAATGTAGACCAGTGATTCACATTAAAATGTATGAACTTGAAGTTTGGGGTTCTGTTCATTTTCTGAAGCAGGTGGCTGAACTCCTGCCGTTGTCGATCATTAGATAACGATTCCCCCAGACTTTTAGTTATTGCAACAATTCATTAACCTGGTAAGGTGAAAAATATGAAAGCTACGATGGCTTGGGGAATTCGGAGCGGCATATGGCGTCTTTCAACCTCTGCAAGGCTGGTGTAAATCCAGAGTGGGTTAACAGTCAGCAACTGTTAGTTGTTCCCTGTCTAATGACTCTCTTGTGACTTGTGTTTATAGGGCTTGGTGGTTTCAAGACAAACCCCAGTAGGCCGTATTACAAAATCTGCAGCAACATACAACACCTGTTTTGGCGGTGTACACACATTGGCTGGGAAGAAAAAGAACACATATGCCAATATACATACAGTGGTCCTCCATCTACACTTATTGACACACACACACACACACACACACACACACACACACACACACACACACACACACACACACACCACCACCACCACCACCACCACCACCACCACCACCAACAACAACAACAACAACAACAACAACAACAACAACAACAACAACAACATACATATTTAAGATATGTCAGATGGGAGCAGTGTGGAATCAGGTTGTGTTATGTTGGCTAAAAGTGTTTGGCTGTTTCATCATTTGTTTATGTTTATTATCACTATTGCATAATTTGTATACATCATTTGCTAATCAGCCAGAGAGTGTATATTGCACTATTGGATGGTACATAAGGTAAATATATACACCCTATTTCAGGCTGTCTTTTAGTGGGTTATTTTTCACCTTACCAGCTTAATGAATTGTTGCAGCAACTAACAGAAGCAGTAATAATTCATACTCATACTGCTTCTGACATTCTCTGTGTTTCAGGAAAGAAGCAGTGGAACTATAACACTGAATCAACACAAGACTGTAGCCTCCCGGGGAAACCATAGGAGATTCATGGAACTGTGATTGTCAGCCCAATCCAAAAGAAAGGGTAAGATCCAAGCTCTGCACAATGCAATTTCTTTATTGTATGATTCCATTCTGAGCTTCTGGGTTTTGTATGAAATGACAGCTACTGTACTGTAGTAACTAGAATTAGGAGAATGAGGAATCAGAAATTTGATTAAGCTCAAGAAGTCTCATGAATTGCATACTTGGCACACACCATTCTGCCTTCACATCTTTGTGTATTTTGAAAAAAACAGTACAGCAGTGTTTTGTGCAACAAGAGATGTCAGTAAAGCTTTTAGAGAAGGAAGGAAGAAGTGGCACAGGGTAAGAAAGATTGGGTTCCCATGTAAAGCAGCTACACTGGCCATGGTGGAGGTCATGACCCCGGCCGCCAGAGCACCCCCAATAGTGGCTTTGGTGGCCTTTAGAAATGGGCACGAAATGCCAAAATTGCATTTCATTTCATTTCATTTTTATTTCGTTTTTTTGTTTCATTTTGTTTGGAACAAAGCAGTTTTTTTTAAAAAAATGTTTTGTTCTTTGTTTTGTTTCATTTTTAAAAATTTTTTTACACCCAACCAGCCTGGCTGGTCGGCATTTTTTTAACCCTTGCATTGACCAGCTGGCCCGCAGGCAGATTGGCGCTTTCCCCCTTTCCCTCCTCCCAGTTGGCCCTTTTTAAAAAAAATTCCCCCCTGTTGACCAACTGGGCTGCAGGCCACTCAGTGCTTTTTAAAACTTCTTTTTCTTCCCCTCACGCTGACCAGCTGGCCCACAGGCCGGTCTATGCTTTTTAAAAATATATATTTTCCCTTGCACCGACCAGCTGGCCCAAAGGCCAGTCAGCATGTTTTTTACCTCCTGCCAACCAGCTGGCCCACAGGCTGGTTGGAACTTTTTAAAACCCCTTTTTTCCCCTCATGCTAACCAGCTGGCCCACAGGCCAATTGTCACTTCCCCCTTTTCTCCCCTCCCACTGACCAGGTGGCCTGTGGATCAGTTGCCACTTTTTTAAACATAGTTTTTCCCCTCATGCCAACCAGCTGGCCTGCAGGCCAGTCAGCATTATTTATTTTTACCCTCCCACCAACCAGCTGGTCTGCAAGCCAGTTGGAGCTTTTAAAAACTTCTTTTTTACCCTCACACCAACCGGCTGGCCCACAGGCCAGTCAGTGCTTTCCACCCTTTCCCCCCTCACACCGACCAGCTAGCCCATGGGCCGGTCGGCACTTCCCTTTTTCCCTCCCACTGACCAGCTGGCCCACAGGTTGGTCAGCACTTTTAAAAAACTTTTTCCCCTCCTGCCAACCAGCTGGTCCACAGGCTGTTAAGTGCTTTTTAAAAACTTCTTTTTCCCCTCACACTGACCAGCTGGCCCGTGGGCTGGTTAGTGCTTTTTTAAACATTTTTTCTCCTTGCACTGACCAGCTGGCCCACAGGCCAGTTAGTGCTTTTTTATCACCCGCCGACCAGCCAGCCTGCAGGCTGGTGGGCACTTTTAAAAACTTCTTTTTGTCCCCTCGCATTGCCCAGCTGGCCAGTGGGCTTGTCAGCACTTTTAAAACTTCTTTTTTCCCTCCCACTGACCAGCTGGCCTGCAGGCCAGTTGGCACTTTTAAAAACATTTTCCCCTTGCGCCAACCAGCTGGCCTGCGGGCCAGTCAGCACAATTATTTTTTTACCCTCCCATCAACCAGCTGGTCCACGGGCCAGTTGGTGTTTTTTAAAAACTTCTTTTTTTACCTTCATGCCTACCAGCTGACCTGCAGTCCAGTCAGCGCTTCCCCCTTTTATCCCCTTGCACCGACCAGCTGGCCCATGGGCCGGTCAGCGCTCTTTTTTTACCTCCCACCAAGCAACTGGCCCACAGGCCAGTTGGTACTTTTATTTTACTTCTTTTTTCCCCTTGCGCTGACCAGCTGGCCCATGGGCCGGTCAGTGCTTTTAAATTTCTTCCCCCCCTCACACTGACCAGTTGGCCTGTGCGCTGGTTGGTGCTTTTTCTTTCTTCCCCCTTGCACTGATCAGCTGGCCCATGGGGCTGGCTGGTTGGTACTTATTTTTATTATTTATTTTGACAAGTGTTGAGATTGGCGCTTGTGAAAATAAATAATAAACAAAAGCAAAACAAAACGAAATGAAAAATTTCTGTTTTGTTGTGTTTCTTCTTTTTTAAAAGGTACTTCATTTTTTGTTTCATCCTGTAATGAAATGAAAATGAAAATGAAACTTTTTTTTGGCTTTGTGCTGATTTCCCATGGCCTTGGCTGCCACTTTGATGGTTGCAGTGGCTACGATGGAAGCTATGGACCCAGAGCCAATGGCAACAGCTGTGGCAGCCCCAGCAACAGAGATGGTGGCTGCAGCAGTGGCAAGGGATACCTTGGCAGTAGAAGAGTAGTGATGGGGAGGTGGGAATGGGGCCAGGTTGTGTGTGGCTGGAGTGCCTTTCCATTTAATCTGTTCTCACCACTACCACCTTGCAAGTCAGTATTAAAGAAGGGTTGGAAGAAAGTGACTGTGCAGTTAGGATAAATGAGACAAAATCAAGACAAAGAGCTTTTCACAGTCATTGGCCACACATTTCCCACCACCACCATAGTCTGTGCTGATTATCAGTATTATCAATCTGTGTCTACACACTGAAGATCCAACTGAAATGTTAATGCATTTGATAAATGGCAGGCAGCAGGGATGAGCACAAAACTCAGTTCAGTGTCTTGGTCAGTTTGGTGTGGTGCCCACACAGATGTTCCACTGGTGCTGCACACTCCTCTCTCCTGGTTCCTCTGCATGCTTGCTCATTCCTTAGCCAAGGCAGACAGTTGGTACTTAGGAGAAACCACACACATGCAAACCTCTCTAAAACCAATTTTCTTAATTCAAACCCAAATGAATCACATCCAAATAACTGCAATGTACTTGCAAGGCCCCTGAAAACCATATTTGCAAACATTTACTATCATTATACATTTTTGTGTTTCTTCTAAGTTTGCCGGAACTTTATTCCTCTGGACCCCTGCTGTCATTCAATTGGGAATGGGCCTTCAAGGCCTTTTAGATGTAAAATAGTTTCTTTGCAGCAGGTGGTCTTTCCTGCTGTTTATGATGTAGCCTTGGGAAGAGAGTCAGATGGAGCCCTTCTTCTTTATCCGCATGGAATCTGGATAAATCACTATCAAACAGATGGGAAGACAATCAACATATCAGAGTCCACTAGACAAGCAGCAGTTCATAAAACTCACAAACACAGGCAGCCTTTTCAGGGGAAAGTGGTATGGGCAATTTATTCAACCACCTGTTAACAGGAACTATCTCTGGGTTTAAAATCACAGCTGTTCAATATTATTTTTTTGCAGAAAGTAAACACTAGGAACAGGGAAATTAGGCTGTAATTTACTATGGCAAATCAATATGGAAATTAGGAAAAGAAAACAGGCCTAAGAAATACCTTAAAACAGTTTAAAATCACAGCTGTTCAGCATATTATGTCACAAATGCCGCCCAAATTGCAGAAAGTAAACACTAGGAACATGGAAATTAGGCTGTAAACTAGGGGGCAGGATGCCCTCTTTTGGGGCGGCGAGGGGGCCGGGGCACCCACTTTGGCCGGCCGCGCCGCACGTGCCTCTTTTTGGGGAATCCCGGGCTGGGCTTTGGCCGGCCGGCGCCGCACGTGCCTCTTTTTGGGGGAAGAGGGGGAGGGGGGGGGGCTGGCCGGGGGCCGGGCTACTGGCCGGGCCGGGCTGGCAAAGGGGGGCCAAGAGGAAAACTGCTACCTGTTATGAGAATGTTGCTTGAGAAGATGGGAGGACCCTAAAAATGTGGAACTGTGAGGAATGTAAACCCTTAGGGCAGTGGTGGCGAACCTTCAGCACTCCAGATGTCTTACACCACAACTCCCAGAATTCTGAGCCTAGATTGCCAATGACCAAGGACTGTGGGAATTGTGGCCCAGAACATCTGGAGTGCCAAAGGTTCACCATCACTGCCTTAGGGCTATATCCTTTCAGGGTGAGTGCATACAAAATGCATCAAATTCAAGTGAATGGAGAAAAGTCTCTCCAAACTCAGAATATGGGACAGTAATATGGTTAGTGGGTTCAAGGTAAAGAAGTTTAAAGTGATAGGTGATGCCTATTGACACCCCAGATATTCAACTGTACACTAACAGTATTGGCACAGACTAATGAAGAAAGGTATCACTAAACACTTGGTTATTTAGGCAGGCATTTGAAAATATTATTCCCACGCACTCACCCTGAGAGGATATAGCCCTAAGCCAGACAGGCAGTATGAGAATTAAACCAACAAAAATATTCTTGCTAGACATGAAAAGAGAGCAAATAAAAAGTAAAACTATCTTTTAAATAGATGTGAAATACAGCCACACTTGGAGGAGTGGGTACAATTCTGGGGGCCATTTAATTTGGGAGTTGCCTCTGCTATCAACTACTTCAGTGTCCAGTGTACAGGCAAATTCCCACCAATTTCTTCTCTTCCTAGAGATTAAAAAAATTCTCACTTCCGCAGATTTTCTGATTAGTTTTTGATAGCAATACTGTTGGATAAAGAAATACTGAGGCAATTTGACAAAGGATGAAAGGGCTCTGAAATAAGGAACATGGAAAAATCCAATTTTTTGTTGAGTCCTGTTGTGTAAACACAAATCATTTGTGTTTAAAAGACTCTCTTTCCGTGATCCTTGAAAGAACAGAAATTACACAATTCATCATGGAAAGAATACAAATCACCACTAACAACAAAAGTATTTAATTTGCAGTAATCTGCCTTTGCTAGTGATGTGATTCTCATGCTGCAGACAGAATGACATGTTGTTTTTGTTATTTTTACCTCTCAGAAGACTAATTCCACCTTCTATTCAGTGGTAGAAAACAAATTCTGGCTTATAGCAATGGGTTATATCTTGTTCATTTGTTTGTTCGTTCATTACTTCCTTCCCTTTTTCCTTTTTATAGAACATCCCCATTTTAATAATATTTTCACCAGTCAAAGGATTGTATTTGAAAGACTAATCAGCACTCATAAGTGTTTTGAGATGAACTGAAGAGCTTTAACTTATCACAACAATAGCCCTGAGAGCTCTAGAGTAGTAATGAGAACTGCTAACCCTTCGCTCCTTCAGATGTTGACAGTGCTACAGAGAGTGCTTAAGGAAAGACAGGCCAAGTGGATGAACTGATTAAGGAGCACATTCAGAATTGAAATGAAGGATATTTAATAAAAGGCTCAGATTTAATTGAGAGAGCTAGGCAGGTAGTAACAGAATTTTCACTAGAGAAATTACAGGCAAACATTGAGGAAACAGGAAGGTTGGTAGACAGGCAGCTCTCTCTCTCTCTCTCTCTCTCTCTCTCTCTCTTTCTGTCTGTCTGTCTCTCTCTCTCTCTCTCATACATACACGCACACACACACACACACACACACACACACACACACACACAGAGAGAGAGAGAGAGAGAGAGAGAGAGAGAGAGAGAGAGAGAGAGAGAGAGAGAGAGAGAAGGAACATGGAAGGAAAATGTGGAGGAAGCTCGTGGAGAAAGAAAAGGCCCATTTAAAAAAATCATTGAAAATCTTGTCACATGATGTGGGTGGCTGTAGATAAGGGCACAAACATTCTTGGGAATTATAGTCACTAGTAGACATGGGCACAACCAGAAAAAATGACGTTTCGAGTTTTCCTTTGTTGGAACGGGTCCGTTTTGGGCTGGTTCCGTTTTTCGCGAAATTTTTCAAAAATTTGTCATTTCATCATTTTGTTTGTCAGTTGTCATTTCTACCACGATTTAGCGTGATTTGACTTCCCAGAGCATGGGAATAAACTGCTATTCCCTTCAGCAGACAAACCTGCAGAAAATCAAAGAAATTATTTTCTAAATTCAATTCCCTCCCTGCCTGCCTAACTTAAATCTAAAGCCTCCAGCCTCCCTCCAATCAGCAAGCAGCAGCCAGCCATACAGCCCTCCACCCTCCACATCCAAGATCCCACTGCAACTTCTGGAAGGTGCCTCGGCTTTTTATGCCCTCTGGCACATTCAGAAGTGTCAATCAAAACCTGGCCATGCCATTGGTGGAATGGTTCAAAAAATTTGCACGGTCCCATCCTGTGCCCAGCACAAATGGGCAGGTCTAAAAAAATAAAAAATAAAATAAAATAAAATAAAATCAATGCGATGTTTTATTGCTATAAAAAACCCACTGCTGCTACTATTAAAAATCAGGCATTTAAAATAAATAAATTTCACATGTTTCTGTGGTGATTTGGTGTGTTTTTTTACCATGATTTCTAAAGAAAAATTGTGATCGCCATTTTGGACCCCTCCCCACCGCATGGCATGCGAGAGTCGATGAGGATGACCCCCCCCCAGCCTGGTGCAAGCAGCCCAGGACAGGAGAGGGGGGGAGGCCAGGGACCCCCCCCCAGAAACCACCCCTCTGGTAGATGTCCTTAGGCAGGCATATTTTCGCTTGCTTTTTTGGCCGGGAGTCGGTTTTTTTTTTTTTACTTTTTAAAACTTTTTTTCTGTGCTGCTTGGCATTGCGCGATCACCGTGTTCGGCGCGATGCCATTAATGACAACGAAAAACCCAACCCAATTTTTCTTTTTTCGGGTCGGGTTCGAGCTGGAGTTGCGTAATTATCGTTACCGTTTCCGTTACGTAACGGAAACGATAACCAAAAACGGAAATGACAATTTCGCCGCTCCGTGCCCATGTCTAGTCACTAGAGCTGGGGATGAACTGGGATTTGGCAGTTCAGGCTGGTTCAGCTCTCCAGCTGCACAGCTCTTCCATGAGCACCCAACCCTCCTCTGGCAGGCACCTACTCAGAAGCAGTGGTGCAAATTGCCCCAAGTTAAGACATTACTGCAGACATTACAAGTTCACAACTGAGTCTCAGTACTGAGACTCGGTATTCAACAGATAATGCCTAGGATGATCTCTTAATTCACTTTCAAAATTACACATATGCCATAAAAAATTGCCAGGAGGATTTGGGCCAATATCTGTTTGGGAGGTAGTGCAACAAATCCACTTTGTTTTCCTTATATATTTATTTATTTGTTTATATTTCTATATTGTCCCCTTATTGCAAACTGCACTACCTGGGGCAGTCTTCACACAAAGGACTGACACAGCTCTGGTGTTGATGCTAAAATCCCAAGAAAGAGGATATTCTGAGACAGCCCTTCCAAGTAATAAGAGTTTCTGATTAAGACATCATGTGAACTGCTGTTTATTTGAGTGGCTTAGGTAAAGGATGGGAGTTTGATTCCCCACTGTGCCTCATCAATAGGTACCAGGCTGATTCTATGATGATGATATGGAGGAGGATCATCTTCATCATCATTATTGCTCTAGAAACAGCAAGAAGAATGGTGAAGAACATAGACACCATTTTAAGAATGTTTAAAAAATCGCTTTCTTTTGCTTGACAAAAGAATCCGTGAACCTCTGCATGATTGGTTTACTCCTATAAGAGAGCAAAAGACCAGCACTTTTTTCTTCCAGGAGCATTGCATGAACTTGTTCATGGATGCAAGCAATAACTTCATTGTTTATGACCACATCAATACACATTGTTCATGCAGAATACATGTTATTTTTGAAAATGCATGATTGTGGGGGTGGGGTGGGGGTGTTTATTTTGCAAAAAAACCTGCATGTGTTGTGTGTGTTTACATGCACACACACACTTGTGCACACATGCACATGTACGCACACGTGTGTGTGTACACACACATGCACACACATATGTGTGCGCATGCACACACACACACACCTTATGCAGTCTTGCTCAGCCAGGAGAAAACATTTGATAATCTTCTCTTCAACTTGCCAGAACAAAATAAATGAGCATATACATTCCCAACACATTTCTCTTTCTTAGGAGTGACATGTTGCACATAGAGGTCTTTTTAAATTCCCCCATATTACATGAACACGAGATCAGCAGAACAGACTTAAGACATTCTTCATTTACCTTGATCCCAGGGAAGGGATTCCTTTGTCAGCTATTTGCCACATAAAGTCCTGGCTTGCAACTCAAATCTCCTTGGTAGGCATCTTTCCTCTCTGTGAGGCTGTTGCTGTTAATTAAAAGTAGCAGAGCAAAGACTTTCCCTTGTCTCTGTAAGAAGAGAAGGAAAATGATGTAGCAACTCCTCTCTCTCTCTCTCTCTCTCTCTCTCTCTCTCTCTCTCTCTCTCTCTCTCTCTCTCTCTCTCTCTGTGTGTGTGTGTGTGTGTGTGTGTGTGTGTGTGTGTGTGTGTGTGTGTGTGTGTGTAGGGAGCACCTTGACAGTTTTCATCTTGTTGTTCCCATTCATATTTTATCTGTCTGCCAAGAGTAAGTGTGGGAACAAGAATTTTTTTTTAGAAGAGTGCTGGAGAAAATATGTATAAACAGAAGCTTAAAAGGGAATTAGTTCTGTGGGCAGTTGGGGTCTTCAGTCTCAAATATCTCCCTGAGCAACTTTGAAAAACACAGCTGTAGAGAGAAGGTGAATTGCTGATGTGTACCCTGTGATGTTTAATTAAACAGCCTATGAATTATTTACTATGATGTTTTTGGAAGGTAAATAACACCTTCCACCAGCAGTTAATATTTTAATTTAGGGACACCAATCTGGTCTGTCATTCCTTAGACAAATTATTTACCCTGCTCAGTGTTGCACTTCTTATCAGGCAGTTAAGAGGAGGCCTGCAAGGCCTGGTCCTTAGAAGCTGGCTGAAATAATTGAATTTACGGTGGGGTATGCAAAGCAGGAGATTTTTGAGCTATGGGAAATGAGTTTTGTATGCAGGTAGTATGTCTGTGAAGATTCCTAGTCACCCAGGTGAGGTTATCAGGAAGTTGAGTCATGGCAACTAAACTTCTTGAGAGATTGAAACGTTTCACTGCTCATCTAAGCAGCTTTGCCAGTCTTAGTGGCGAGTCCTCCATTTTATAGTTCACATTGATTTCACATCACCCTGATCTGAATAGTCTCATAACCTTGACCAATGGCCTAAATAGGCTCATTAAGTTGACAATAGCCTGAATAGGTTCATAGGTGGTCCACGATCTGAATAGACTCGTTAGGTGGACGAAGGCCTAGTGTGAGTGAAATTCCCACCTATGCAAACTTTCCCAACACCCATTAAGTATAGGTCATTAGATGTGGCCTTGCTGGTGGAGGTGTGAAGTGGTTCTGATTTGTATTGCCCTTTCACCAAACCTCAAACAAATGCAGGTAATATATTTTCATCCATGCCTTCATTTATATACCACCCCAGTAGTGGGAATTATGTAAAATGCAACAGGACAAACAAGCAAATTTTATAAAATAAAATAAAAACATAAAATCAAGAGACAAGCAGCATTTAATTGGCATTAAACTGCAATGGTGCAGTGTTTGGATTAAGGCAGAATGATAGAAAGAGGCTTGCAATATTTGTCAAAATGTCAGATACAAATGAATAAATGGCTGATCCTATTTAACCTGATTCAAAAATACAGATCCCAGTCATGTTTCAGCATGGGAATGACCACAGTAGTTTCTTCAAGTGATTCTAGGTAACTCCCTGAAATTGGAGAGGTTTGGGTTTCAGGGGGCTGAGTTATGAAGCTCCAAATGGGTGCCCCTAGGAAAAAATATTTCTAATTAGAATCCAAAGCCAAGCTGTGGCCTGCTCAGCTTCCAACTCAATTAGCACCCCCTTTGGAGCTTTATAACTCAGCTCCCTAACTCCCAAACGTTTCCAATTTTTTTGGGCTTTCAGGGAAGAGCTTGAGCTCCCCTGCCATTGATTCCTCTAGTGATCTAGAGGGGGGAAATGCCATTTCATTAAGAAACAAACAAAAAAAGTCCTACCATTTCATTAGGTAACAAGGCACAGTATTTTTTGTTTCGTGCCCATCTCTACACCACAAGAAAATTTCTGCTCTCCCCGCTCCCCCGGCTTCCAACAGCAGTATTCAATAGCTCTGTTGCTTTACTGTTTTAGTCTATGGGCACAGAACTAATGTGCAGTTGCCATCATGTTAGTTTGCTGCCCTTACTAAGCTTCTAAAGGAAGAGCAGATATCCGTTACTTACAATCTCATGCCATTAGACACATTGGCTTAGTTTTTTGAGAGTTGAAGTCAACAACATCTGATTACGCCCTTCTGTTCTCAAGGTTTAATGTTTCACTAGGTGTATAGCTAGTAGACAATAATGCCAGTAAAGAATGGAGAAAAGGGGGAATATAAAAATGAGATTGAGTGACTTTTTAAAAGAACTCACAGGATTGATTTTACAAGAGTTGAGGACAGGACATTTTGGAGAGCTCTCATTCTTGGGGTTATCATAAGTTAGAGGCAGAGGCAATTTGGCCACATGTAAGAGCAGCAGCTGAGCTGTGAGGTAAGGTTTGGTATACATGATAAATACATGCTGTCAAATTAATTTTTTACTTATAGTATATATATTTGGGAAATCAGGCAGTCTAGAAATGCAACCAACCAACCAACCAACCAACCAACCAACCAACCAACCAACCAATCAATCATGATTCTTTCAATACTTTCCTAGTTATAATGTAATTAGACCCAGTTTAATATTCCCTTGTTCAGGGATAAGAGGTGCAGTTTGCACAAGCTTACACAGGTGGACTTCTTTCTTGGTAGGCACCATTCTGAACTGAGAGAATCTCATGTTGCACAATCAATTTGAGGCTCTTGTGCAATATGAGAGAGTCTCATATTGCACAATCAATTTGAGGCTCTTTCCCTCATCACACCTCATGAGGCACACACCGAGGAACAACTGGTTCCACCTGAGGATCTCTCCCTCATCACAATTGATGAGATACAGGATCAGGTACATGAAGAAGAACAGGCTGCAGGAGAGAAGCTCCTTCTGCTAGGGGATTCTATAATCAGAAATACGGAGGGATTGATTTGTGAGGAGCATGATAACCGTATGGTCACTTGCCTGCCAGGTGTAAAGGTTGCAGACATCACGAGAAATCTAGATAGCTTGTTAGAGAGAACCGGGAAGGAGCCAGTGGTCATGGTACATGTTGGTACCAATAATGTCGGGAAGGCCAAGCGGTCAGTCTTGGAAGCCAAGTTCAGGTTGTTAGGAAGAAGATTGAAGTCCAGGACTTCCAAGGTAGTATTTTCAGAAGTGCTACCTGTTCCTCGTGCAGGACCCGCCAGGCAGGCAGAGCTCAGAAGCCTCAATGCATGGATGAGGCGATGGTGTTGAGAGGAGGGCTTTAGATTTGTCAGGAACTGGAGAACATTTTGGGACAAGCCAAACCTGTTCAGGAGGGACGCGTTGCACTTGAATCATGATGGGACCAGATTGCTGGCACTCAACATGAAAAAGGCTGCAGAGCAGCTTTTAAACTGATAACTGGGGGAAAGCCGACAGGAGCTGAGTGGCATCTGGTTCGGAACACCTCATCCACAGGGAAAGAGGTTCGAAAGGGTAGAGAATCACATATAGATGACATAGCAGGTATTAGTACCGGGAGAATAATGGAATGTGATAGTTTGTCTACTGAAAATAATAGCCGTGGGGGGAAAAGAACAAGGCAGCAGCTGTTGTTGCAGAACCCACTGTACAGGTGCTTCTACGCCAATGCTCGAAGCCTCCGATCAAAAATGGGAGAACTTGAACATTTGGCAGCTAGGGATAACATAGCCATAACAGAAACCTGGTGGAATGTAGAGAACCAGGGGGATACAGCAATCCCAGGCTATAAACTCTATAGAAGGGATAGAGAGGGGCGGGTTGGAGGGGGAGTGGCCATCTACGTTAAAGAAGGGGTAAAATCCAGCAGAATGGAGATTGACAGAGGGTCTGACTCCACCATAGAATCACTGTGGGTTAAACTACCAGGTCCAAGGAGTGATGTGATAGTTGGGGTATGCTATCGCCCACCAGATCAAAAACTTGAGGGGGACCTTGAAATGAGGAGACAAATCATGGAGGTGTCTCAGAAGGATAGGATAGTAATCATGGGGGACTTCAATTATCCCCACATTGACTGGGCCAATGTGAGCTCCGGGCAAGAAAGAGAAACTGGGTTTCTTGACTTGCTGAATGATTGTGCCTTAGAGCAACTTGTCATGGACCCCACCCGAGAACAAGCAACTCTAGATCTAATACTGTCTGATACTCAGGACCTGGTCAGGGATGTGAATGTCACTGAGCCTCTGGGGAACAGTGACCATGCTGCAATCTCCTTTGCCATGCATGCTGGAGGAAGAGTGTCAACCAAATCAGACATAAAAACCCTTGATTTTCGAAGGGCAAACTTCCCTCAGATGAGGAAACTAGTTAGAAAGAAATTGAAGGGGAAGGTTGGAAGAATCCAATCTCTTCAGAGTGCATGGAACCTGTTTAAAACAACGATAACAGAGGCCCAGCTCAAGTGCATACCACAAAGAAAGAAGAGCTCATTTAAGTCCAAGAGGACACCGGCATGGTTAACGAGTGGAGTTAGAGAGGCTCTAAAGCGCAAGGAGAGGTCTTTCTGTAAATGGAAATCCTCCCCAAATGAGGAAAATAAAAAGGAACACAAACTCTGGCAAAAGAAATGTAAGAAGATGATAAGAGAGGCAAAGAAAGATTTTGAGGAATGCATGGCTAGCAATATAAAGGGTAATAATAAAAGCTTCTTTAAATATGTTAGAAGTAGAAAACCTGCCAGAGAACCAGTTGGCCCTCTGGATGGTGAGGGAGGAAAAGGGGAGATTAAGGAGGACTTGGACATTGCAGAGAAATTAAATGAGTTCTTTGCATCTGTCTTCACGACAGAAGACCTTGAGCAGATTCCGCTGCCTGAATGGCCACTCTTGACTAAAGAATTAAATCAAATACAGGTTAAAAGAGAGGATGTTTTAGGACTAATTGATAAATTGAAGATTAACAAGTCACCGGGCCCAGATGGCATCCACCCAAGGGTTATTAGGGAACTGAGAAATGAAATTGCAGATCTCTTAACGGTAATATGCAACTTGTCTCTTAAAATGGCCACAGTGCCGGGGGACTGGAGGATAGCAGATGTCACACCAATTTTTAAAAAAGGAAGGAGGGGGACCCGGGAAACTACAGGCCAGTTATCCTTACATCTGTCCCAGGGAAGATGGTGGAAGGCCTCATCCAAGAGAAAATCTTAAAACACATAGAAGAACAAACCTTGCTGAGAGAAAATCAGCATGGCTTCTGCAAGGGTAAGTCTTGTCTGACAAATCTTGTAGAATTTTTTGAAAAGGTCAGCAGGCATGTAGATTTGGGTGAACCGGTGGATATAGTCTATCTGGATTTTCAAAAGGCTTTTGACACAGTCCCTCACCAGAGGCTGCTGAGAAAATTGCACAGTCAGGGGATAAGAGAGCAGGTCCTCTTATGGATTGAGAACTGGTTGAGATCCAGGAAACAAAGAGTAGGTGTCAATGGGAAATTTTCACAATGGAGAGAGGTGAAAAGCGGTGTGCCCCAGGGATCTTTCCTGGGGCCGGTGCTTTTCAATCTGTTCATAAATGACCTGGGGACAGGGATAAGCAGTGAGGTGGCCAAGTTTGCAGATGACACAAAACTTTTCAGTGTAGTAAAAACCAGAGAAGATTGTGAAGAGCTCCGGAGGGATCTCTGCAAACTGGGGGAATGGGCTACGAAATGGCAAATGCGTTTTAATGTAGCCAAATGTAAAGTCATGCATATTGGGGCAAAAAATCAAAACTTTATCTATTAACTCATGGGCTCTGAGTTATCCGTGACAGATCAGGAAAGAGATCTTGGTGTGCTGGTGGACAGCTCCATGAAGGTGTCTCCCCAATGTGTGGCAGCGGTGAAGAAGGCCAATTCCATGCTAGGGATTATCAAAAAGGGGATTGAAAATAAAACAGCCAACATTATAATGCCATTATACAAAACAATAGTAAGGCCGCACCTAGAGTATTGTGTACAATTCTGGTCACCGCATCTCAAGAAAGACATAGTGGAACTGGAAAAGGTGCAGAAGAGAGCGACTAAAATGATTACTGGGCTGGGGCACCTCCCTTATGAGGAAAGGCTAAAACATTTGGGGCTCTTTAGTCTGGAAAAAAGGCACCTGAGGGGAGATATGATTGAGACGTACAAAATAATGCAGGGCATGATTCAAGTGGATAGAGGGAAGCTCTTCTCCCTCTCACAAAATACCAGAACTAGGGGACATACACTCAAATTGAGGGCTGGGAGAGTAAGAACAGACAAACGAAAATATTTTTTCACCCAGCGTGTTGTTAGTCTATGGAACTCCCTGCCACAGGATGTGGTCATGGCATCTGGCTTGGATGCCTTCAAAAGGGGATTGGATAGATTCCTGGAGGAAAAAGTCCATCACAGGTTACAAACCATGATGAAGATGTGTAATCTCCAGGCTTAAAACCAGGGTACTTCAAGGACCAGATGCAGGGGAGTGGTATCAGGAGACAGATATATAGTCTCATGCGCTCCCAAACGCATCTGGTGGGGGCACTGTGAGCTACAGGAAGCTGGACTAGATTGGCCTTTGGCCTGATCCAGCATGGCTCTTCTTATGCTCTTATGTTCTTAACACCCTTTAACATGAAACCCCTTACCTTGTTTTGGGGTTGCTTGGGGCTAAACTCCAATGAATAATAAGCCTCTGGTGTGATTGTTCTTTCTCTCTGGTGCTGGCCAATCAGACAGGGAGGCAGGATGATGCATTTCCCAGCACAGCTCCTGATTGGCCAGCACCAGGGAGAAGGAATGATGGCATCAGAGGCTTCTTCATTATTGGAGTTTAGTCCTGTGCAACCCCAGAGCCATGTAAGGGATAGATAGATAGATAGATAGATAGATAGATAGACAGATAGATAGATAGATAGATGATAGATGTCTGAGAGCTCTGTATTCCAAGTCTGGTATACTTTACAAGGAACCAACCCTTCTTTTGTTGTAGAACAGGCAAGCACACATTTCTCCACATGCTCACCAACGAGACTTGAAATATGATTAAATCATGACATTGAGAAGACTTTATTATTTTAGTTATCTGTTTTACAATCCCCTAAACCCTTAAAGAGTCTATTCACAATGGAATGCTTGGAATTGCCTTTCAAATATGTTTAGAAATCTTTGCACGGAATATTCTGCCTGAGGGCAGGGTTTTATGAAATGGCCAAGCACTTAAGTAATTACACAACAAGATGAAAACCTTACAAATTGCTAAGATCTCCTTTCAAAAAGATGAATTATCGCCCACATGTGCGCTTGTAACAATAACCAAGAACTCGTTGTTTCCACCACTGGGACACACATTCAGCATTGCTTAGTATGGATTAGTTATCCATTCATCTATCTTTTAATGTGGGAAGAATAAATCACATCCCTGGAAGATTTAATAAATAAATAAATGAAGCAAGGGAGCCAGTCTCACGACCCTGGGAAATACTGGATTTCCTAATAGGCAGATTACAAAATGCTGTAACGGCCACTGCTACAAAGAAGCTTCAGATAATGGTGTAAAGGGGGCAAGGTAGTGAACACAAGAACTGGTATTTGAAGGGGGTATCCAAAAGATCACCAGAACAACAAGTATAGTGAATCATCTGAAAAACAAGCCTGATGAGGAGAGTTCAGGGGCAGTTAAGGGAGTTGGATATGAGTAGTCTGGAAAAGAGAAAGACAAAGACACAATGACACCCATTTTTCAAAAATTGTGAAATGTTGTCACATGAAAAATGGAGTACACTTGTTTCTCGCTGCTCCAGAGGGCAGGACCAAAATAAAATAGATTTGCATCAGAAGTGAAATTTAAACTAAACATTAATTTTTGATGGGAACAGCTGTTCTTCAGTGAAACTGTTTAGCTTAATTTGTTGGAATTCCTCAAACAGAGGTTGATGGCTATCTGACAGGGATGCATTAGCAGTGGATGTGTGCATTGGAGAATGCCTGGGATAAGTCTTCCTTGGAGTTCCTTCTCACCTGAAAGAAATGTATGATTCTCTGTCTAAGCAGGAATGAGGTATATGGTCCTCATATCAGGTAATAACATGTTTTTGGACAAGCATTGCAAAAAGGTGGCATGTTGGAGTATCTGAGATGAATGCAAAACTGTGAGTGTAGCCCATGAGGTTAAATTATACCAGCTTCTCTACACTGACTATGCAGGATGTTACTGGCATGGAAAGTCAGCTGAAACATTTTGTCCAAGGTGTCCTGCTACATGTACTGCTTATCGACAAATGCAAATTTCACTTCTGTTTATGTTTAATATGAATTTGTCTTTGTTGACTACTTTCTCCTTATAGGAGATAGCATAGGAACAGCAGCAGCAGCAGCAGCAACAACAACAACAATTACGCTTACAACAATAGGGATGGGCATTTCGTTTCAGAACCAGTAGGATTTGAAATGAACCATGCGAGCCCAGGTGGTTCTCGGAACTGGCTGATACACGCAGATCCAATTGCTTTACCTTTCTCTGTCTTGCACAGGGTTAAAATCCAATGAGGAAGCACGCTGCGATGTCATCTTTCCTGCTTCGTGCTGCTGGCCAATCAGAGAGGGAGGCAGGATGATGTCTGTCCCTACACAGATTCTGATTGGCCAGCATCACAGGTCAAGCACAGATGACATTGCAACATGCTTCCTCGTTGGATTTTAACCCTGTGTGAGACAGAGAAAGGTAAAGCAATTGGATCTGTATGTATCAGTTGGTTCTGAGGACCACCTGAGCTTGCGTGGTTCATTTTGTAACCTACTGGTTCTGAAATGAAATACCAATCCCTAAGCAACAACTCTCTTGTGGATGAAACACATTTCATTGGTTCCCCATAATCATCAGGGCACTGAAAACAATCCTGTGGGGTTTTATAAAATACTATAATTCATAATAATTCATAAATATTATAATTCTCTGTATATTGTAATTTTCTAAAATACTATGATAAATTGCAGATCTGCTTGTAGCAGTAGAATGCTGATAATACCACTAGAACTGCAAACATTGGCAGTAATAGGAACAGCATAACATGTTATACTGATATTTATTTGAGTTAAACTGAGACCCAATGGGGAACTGAACTCCCAACCTAAGCCACTGATCTATCCAACATTTTTGAAGAATGCACCAAAATTATGAACCAACACAAACTGGGATGACCATCTCTAATCTCCAATCTCCAGTCTAGATTCACTGTTGTAATGTGTACTAATTTTATAAAAATATGGAATTCTCTATACAGACATAGGGCCCCTTGGTGTTTAATTCACTCCCTAATGGAGGAAACATCAGTATGAACAGGGCCCGGCAGGTAATACAGTGATATCTCTACTTACGAGTTTAATCCATTCTGAATGCATACTTATAAATTGAACAACTCATAAAATAAAATAAAATTGTAAGTAGAGCAGACTGCATCCAAAAGTTAAAAGGCAGCAGCTAAAATGCCAACGGTTTTTCACTTTTAAGTCAAACTGCTCATACGTAGAGATGCTCGTAAGTAGAGGTACCACTGTATATGAAATATACTTCAAGTTGTTATGGCTTTCTTTTGCTTTTCTTGTTTTCCATTGTTCTTCCAAGCCTTGATATGGACACACACATAGGGCAATTCAGTAGCACAGTCATACATTTCATGGATACTGCACAATGGACCAGCAGCAATTGGGGCACATTAGCACCCCGCCATGTTTGGTCTACCTCAGGGGGGGGCTGTGGGGATCTCAGGACTGTGTGCTAGCCACTTGCCTCTGCCTCTCTTTTGCCTCAGAACTCCAAACCCTGGCAGCCCCACCATGTTTCTTCCTGGCCCCAGACCACTTTGTGTGTCACTGCCGTGAAGACTGCCACTGTGGCAACTGGTGGGTGGCATGGGTGGGGGTTTCACCTCAGAAGGGGAGGATGTCAGAGATCATGCCACAGCCCTTGCTCACTCACCCACCATGCCCCTCCCTTTACTGGTCCGGACCACAAGTCCATCAACATCAGCAAGCCAGACTTATTTTGGAGTGACAGTGTGCATCTTTCTGCTGCAGGGATGGTGCAGTTTTTTTTTCTGACATGCAGGTGGGGCTGCAAGCCATCATGGGCAGCTACAGGGGGAGCCATGGGCTTGGCAGGGCCCAGCCATAGCCGTGACATGTTGGGTGGGGAACTGAAGCATCTGGTGAGTTCCAAATATGGTTAACAAGTTATGCCCCTCCAACCTCATGGCTCCACGGATATAAGTGATCACGGAGCTGGAGCAAGGAGACCATAGTAACCCAAGCATGACTGGGACTGGCCACGTGATGGCGCCCACACCAGCTGAGGTTTAATTGCATCATTTAGGCCAGCCGAGGGGGTGCCACTCTTGGATGATGCCCCATCAGGGCCAAGGAACTTGCCCACCTGGACAATGCAGTTGGGTGAGGTCTCCAGAGACCTCAAGGCCAATGGTTCCCCACTGGGTGGCAGCCCCCTCTTTAGTACTTGATACAAGGCACTTAATAAAGTGTGGCCCAATTTTCAACCCCAATATTGTCCTGCTTATTATTTCACTCTTAGGCGGTGGATAAAGGACTGCAAGGCCCCAATTAGAACCATTGCTTTCCTCTGACTACAACTCTTACAATCATTTAGCCAGTCATTGAGGCCTTAGGGGAGGGATCCTGTGAACACATGAATGCCATGTTCCCAATTGTTGGAAGGCCTTTCTAACTTATCTCTCTGACCATGTGAGGCAGGGGCTGGAGAATAAGATGAGACACTCCATCCAGCCCACTTAATTTCCCCAATGTTATATCTTCTCAGAAGACACAATGCAATTCTCACAGCAGCCATATCTAAATGCATTTCATAATACATAATTTTACAGAAACTGCCTCATAAAATGCATGAATAAGTACCATCTTTTATGCACCCCTTTTAGAAATTGCAGATTAATGCAAAAAGGAGGAGGAGGAGGAGGAGGAGGAGGAGGAGGAGGAGGAGGAGGAGGAGGAGAATGGTGGAACCTACTTACAGACACAGACATAAATGTCACAAACAAAAGCTCAGCTGATTTATCCTTTCCAGACATAAAGATTCTTCTTACTGCAGAATATTGTGAGACAGAGTTTCTGCAGTGGATTATTTCCCCCATTCCTTTTGGTGTATTTGCTTCGATTCAACCATCCTTCTAAATGTACATATTTCGACAGAAATGATAAAGGCCTCCAAGGAGGGAACAAAAGATGCAACAATGCCCATTTTCCAGATGAGCAAGAGAAAAGCTGTAAAGACCCTGCACAGTTTCTGTCACCTGATATTTGCATTCATTGCCTAAACAAGGGAGAATGAGAGACGCCTTAATGATGAAGCATACACCACATCTTCCTTGGATTTCATAGGCTTTTGTCTTGTTAAATATTTCACTCTGTCAGGCCAAACAAAGTCCATGCGAAGAAATTTTTATTGGCTCTGTGTTATGTTATGTTACTTTTATTAGATGGTAACATTCCTGAGACAGCACCTGCTGTGTGCATTTGGGCATTGAGCCAGAAATCAAATGTACAAGAAATGTGTGATTTAAGTTGGAGTGGGTGAGTGTTACTGTGTAATGAATATCTCTAGGTCTGAAGTCAGCGATTTATCCTTAAAAGTGTCAAGAAGATGGTGTGTGTGTGTGTGTGTGTGTGTGTGTGTGTGTGTGTGTGTGTGTGTGTGTGTGTGTGTGTGTGTGTGTGTAAAGCTGAATAAAGGCCCTAACAGGACACTCTGCTATGCAAGCTGTGTTGTGATGAGTACAATTGCTTTGATAAATGGCACTGGAAGATATGAATTGTGACAAGTGAATTGTGCCTTTTTTCAGTCCTCATTGTCCTGGAAGTTCAACCACTCTTCTTTGATGTCCCACGCATCATCCTGGTTGTTCTCCCCGTCATCTACCTATTTGACTTCCTTGAGCATCAGGTAAGGTCAGTCCTTCCTTTTCCCAAACCTTCTATGATGGTTACTTCATGTCCATTCTCATCCCAGGAGGATGTTCGTTGCATGTTGATGTCGGTAGCAGAAATGTGGTCTTCTTCCAATTGTGTCCCTATTCCTGTGTATACATGGGCATGATGGATGATACAGGCATGACTGTTACCACACGTCCTTGTTCCATGATGAGATGTGAAATTCCATGCCTTTGTTCTCCATTTTTTTCCCAGCCTGACCTTCCATTTTTTTGATGTTTCAATTCTCCGAAGTCTTGCCTTCAATGTATTACAGAGCTAAGTTTGAGGCATTTGTCTTTTAATCTCTATGCACTGCATTGCTGACTCCATAGGGAATGTACTGGCGAATGGCACTTCGCACTCCTGCCACTAGATGGAGAATGGCACATTGCGTGAGGAGCCTTACCTCATGGCCACTCATCCCAAAACGAGAAGCGTGACGAGCAGATTCACAAAGCCAGGGAGGGGAATCTCTCATCCTGCTTAAATCACAGTTCAGGGGGCTTGGTCAGGACAAACTCCCCTCGTCACGCAATGGACGTGTGGTTAGATTACTTTTTACTGGTCGAACAGTGATGAGATGGACATGAAGTATCAGCCTAGAGGGATTGTTCACTTTGTTGTCTAGCATGCCTGACATTATGTAGAAACAGAAGGCAACCTGTAAAACAACATATAGTCTCTGAAAGCGCCATGCAGCAGTATATTTGGTAGGTGTTATAGAAAGGCTAATTATCAGGGAACAAAGCTAACCTCACTTGAGTGCACCAAAAGCCCAAATGTTGAGGAGAAGTGATTTCTCACACGGCTTCAGTTGATGCCCATAGGCTCCATGCATGTTCCTTCCTCCCTGCAGCTAAACTTCAAAGAAAAGAAGTTCAGATAATGACACACACCTAAGACACATTACTACATGATCATAATTTCTTTTGCACAATAACCTAATGATTAGCAATAGAGATGGGCATGGAACATGAAAATGATGTTTTGTGTTTTATTTTTCATTTATTTTGTTTTTGTTTTTTTTTTGTTTCATTTGAAATGACTTTAAAAAAATTCATTTCATTTTTGTTCATTTCATTTTTCATTTTTATCTATTTTTGACACTACTTAAGCAGCGTGTGGGGCCCTGTCGGTCAGCTGATGCATGGGGCTTCGCTGGTGAAAAAAAAGTTTTTAAAGCCCATGCTTTCCCCCACCTGATCAGGCATGTTGGGGGGAATGGCCTTTTAAAACTTTTTTATTTGCCACTGAAGCAAGCACCGATTAGCTGGTGTGTGGGGCTTCAGTGCAAAAAAAAAAAGTTTTAAAAGCCTGTGCTTTCCCCCAATGTGCCTGATAAGGGGGAAGCATGGGCATTTAAAACTTTTT
The DNA here is from genome assembly GCA_029282475.1 of Phrynocephalus forsythii. Lineage (NCBI taxonomy): Eukaryota > Metazoa > Chordata > Lepidosauria > Squamata > Agamidae > Phrynocephalus > Phrynocephalus forsythii. Next base: position 175,783,229 of record JAPFRF010000001.1, on the reverse strand, counting down.
TTTGATACCAAAGCCCTGCACGCCAGCTGAATGGTGCTTGCTTTGGTGGCAAAAAAAAAAGTTTTAAAAGCCCACGATTTTCCCCACCCATTTGGGTGCATTGGGAGAATGGTGTGGGCTTTTAAAACTTTTTTGGCCACCAAAGCCCCAAAAGTGCCAGCTGATCAGCATTTGCTTTGGTGGCAAAAAGTTTTAAAAGCCCACACTTTCCCCCACCCAACTGGGCACGTTGGGGGTTTGCGGGCTTTTAAAAAAAATTTCTGCTGCCCAAACAAGTGCCGATCAGGTAGTGTATGGGGATTCAGTGGGAGAAAATGTTTAAAAACCCTGTGCCATTCTCCGACCCAATCGGATGCATCATGGGGGAATGTCACAGGGTTTTATAAGCGGTTTCCCATAGGAAATGCATTCCTATGGGAAAACAAAAACTGAAACAGAACAAATGAAAATATTTCGTGTCATTTCATTTCATATTTCTTTAAAGAGGCAGTTCTTTTTTCATTTTCCTAGGGAATGAAACAAAAATGAAAAAATTGTTTTGTGCCCATCTCTAATTGGCAACACTGTTCTCCACTCTCACTCCATGTAATGAGTGCCATTTTCTCAGCACTCTGTGCTTGAGGGAAATGCCGTTTAAGGTGATAGTACCCGCTCCCAAATTTTGGACATTTCCTAACATTCTTATTTGGATTCTTTTTATTGGAAGAAATTAAAATTCACCAAAAAAGCAACAAGTTGTGTAACGAGGAAGCAATCAGCATCAGCATTAACGGCAATTGATTTTTCTTCAGCATTAATAGGAATGAATAAATGAGTTACATTTGAAAAGCAATTCTCCAAACTCTTGCTGTTTAGGTCTTTATAGGTAAGAACTTAAATTAAGTCAAGATGCTGTTTCAAGGTTGCTGATATGTAATTCTTAGCCATTTGGGATCTTCACAGTTTCTTTGGCTTCCATTTATCTTTCCCAGCAGATTCATGTGGGTACAATTTTTCTAGCCTATCTTTAAGACTCTAAGAAGCCTTTGTATATTATATTTTACAAATTGAGGGGAATAGTGAATTTAATCAAATGGTGAAAACTACAGAACTACAAAAGCAATGATCACACAAATCAGATTTCTACCCATTAGCAGCACCAGAAGTGATAAAACTTGGACAGTTTTTGAATAGAATAGAATAGAATAGAATACTTTTATTGGCCAAGTGTGGTTAGACACACCCAGAATTTGTTTTGGTAAAAATGCTCTCTCTATATAAAAGGAAATATAAGAATCATATAGTCAACAATAAAAACACAGTACAATACTACAATATAACCTATTATTTAAAAAGGAAGAAGAAATGTAAAAATTAATTATTCAACAGTTTGATAGCACTTGGAAAGAAACTATCTCTATATCTAGTTGTCCTAGTATGCAATGCCCTAAAACGTCGCCCTGAGGGTAACAATTGAAACAGATTATGTCCAGGATGCGTGGAATCTGTATATATTTTCATCGCCCTCTTTTTAGCTCGTGTGGTATACAATTCCACAATAGATGGCAAATTAGTAGCAATAATTTTTTCTGCAGTTCCAATTATCCTTTGAAGTCTATATCTGTCATGCTTAGTCGCAGAGCTAAACCAGACAGTTATAGAGGAACAGATAATAGATTCAATAACACCTCTATAGAATTGAATCAACAGTTCTTTTGGCAGTCTAAACTTCCTAAGTTGACGCAGAAAAAACATTCTTTGTTGTGCTTTCTTAATAATACTTTCAATATTAGATGACCATTTTAAATCTTGAGATATAATAGTACCTAAAAATTTAAAGGACTCCACTATTGACACTAAGTTATTTGATATCATAAGAGGTGGCTGTATAGAACGAGTCCTCCTAAAATCCACCACCATTTCAACAGTTTTGCATGTATTTAATTCAAGATTATTTTGAGTACACCATAAAACTAGTTGTTCAATCTCTTGCCTATAGGCAGATTCATCATTGTCTTGAATGAGACCAATCACCGTAGTGTCATCTGCAAACTTCACTATTTTAACAGAGGAATCCTTTGAGGTACAATCATTAGTATATAAGGAAAACAGAAATGGAGAAAGCACACAGCCCTGAGGGGCTCCTATGCTAACCTTGCTAATATCTGATATAATTTTACCTAACTTCACCTGCTGCTTTCTGTCTGTTAGGAAGCTTACAATCCATTTACAAATGCGATCAGGTACAGCCAGCTGTTTTAATTTAGTCATAAGGATACCTGGAATAATAGTGTTAAATGCAGAACTAAAATCAACAAAAAGAACCCTTGCATAAGATTTTGGAGATTCAAGATGTTGCAATATATAGTGTAAGGACATATTAATAGCATCATCTATTGATCTATTTGCACGATAAGCAAATTGCAATGGATCTAATGACAAATCCGTGATAGATTTCAGGTGAGCCAACACTAGTCTCTCAAAAGTTTTCATGACCACAGAAGTTAAAGCAACTGGTCTATAATCATTCAATTCCTTGACAGAAGATTTTTTTGGTACTGGAATAATCAATGAATTTTTGAAGCAAGAAGGAACATAACACATCTCCAGTGATCTATTAAAGATGCGGGTAAAAATAGGAGCCAGTTGTTCAGCACAGACTCTTAAACAAGAAGAAGAGATTTTATCTGGACCTGGTGCTTTTCTTAACTTCTGATTGTGAAACAGACTTCGCACCTCCTTCTCTGTGATCACCAAAGATGGAGGACCTGATAACATGGGATAAATTTCCACAGGCTCAGTTGTTGTTGTTAAATCTGAGATGGAAATTTCAGGAATAGATGGCTGCAGTTTCCTCTCAAACCTGCAGTAAAACATATTCAAGTCATTCACCAGTTGATGATTTCCTTCAACATGGAGAGGGGTCTTACTATGACCAGTAATGGTTTTAAGAATTTTCCACATATTTGCTGATTCATTTGTTGAAAACTGGTTCTTTAACTTTTCAGTGTAGTTCCTTTTTGCTGCTCTAATTTCTCTGTTCAGTATATTCCTAGCCTGATTATACAATGTTCTATCACCATTTTTATAGGCTTCTTCTTTGGCATGAAGCTGTTTGAGTTTAGTTGTAAACCATGGTTTGTTATTACTGTAAATTTTCACATTCCTAGATGGCACACATAAGTCCTCACAAAAGCTGACATATGATGTTATAGTGTCTGTGAGCTCATCCAAATCAGCAGAAGTGTTTTCAAATAGGTCCCAATCAGTGCAGTCAAAACATGCTTGCAACTTTAACTTTGCTTCCTCAGTCCAAGTTTTCACTGTTTTAATTGTTGGTTTTAGTGTTTTAAGCTTTTGTTTGTAAACAGGTACAAGGTGAACCATGCAGTGATCAGAATGTCCCAGCTGAGCGTGATAAAGAGCGATAAGCATCCTTTAAAGTTGTATAACAATGATCCAAAATATTTTCCCCTCTAGTAGGGCATTTAACATGCTGGAAGAACTTTGGTAACTCCTTCCTTAAATCAGCTTGATTAAAATCACCTAAAATAATTTTAAAAGCATCAGGATATGCATTTTGGCCCATATAATTTGACTAGTTAAAATACTTAATGCATTTGTCACAGAAGCATCAGGAGGGATATATACTGCAACCACCAAAAATGTAGAAAATTCCCGTGGGGAATAAAAGGGTTGCAGAAAATGATTAATGTTTCTAAGTCCACATTGCAAAATTTCTTTAAGGTGGTTATTTCTTTAGACCAACGATTATTGATATATAAGCACAATCCTCCGCCCTTCTGTTTCCCAGATGTATCAACAATTCTATCCGCTCTTTGAATTTGAAACCCTGGAATATGTACAAAGTTTTCAGGGATTAAGTCACTCAGCCATGATTCTGTGAAACAAATCAGTGCTGCATTCGAGAAATCTTTGTTATATCTATTCAAAAGGAGTATTTCATCCATTTTGTTGGCTAGTGAGCATACATTCGATAGAAGAATTGAAGGGAGAGGGGACTTCAAACCATTTTTCCTCAGACGATTCAGAGCTCCTGCCCTCTTACCCCTCCTTCTCCTTCGTCTTCTTCTCCAACTCCGACCTCGACCTTCATTGCTGATAACCCAGGGATTTACAGCTCTCAGGAATTCCCCTTCATTAACAAGCAGCGGAGGAGGCAAGGGAGGCAAAGCTTCTGATAGTTGTTCCTCATAATGTTGACAAATGCTTAGCAGGTCATTTCTAGTATAAAAATCCGAGGAAATGCACAAGGAACAGCAAAGCAGTGTAGATAAAAAAGTAAATAAAAAAGATAAAAAGAAAAAGTCGAGGAGCATGTTACCAAGGCTGCCGTCCGCGGCGCCATCTTAACACAGAAGAAAAATTTTTTGTGACTCTGTTGCCTCAGCATCACAAAATTGGGCTGCTGTTACACTGACAACCAGCCATAGTTATGGGCCAAACAAGTGCAGGAGAAAGTGCAGGATAAGAAGAAACCCTTTAAGAAATGGCACACAGATGAGACCTGTGAAAATCAAGAAAACTATATCACTGCCAAACAAGCAACCAAGGAGACCATTGCCAAAGTCAAGGTGGAACACTTTCATGATCTATGCAGTTTCTTGGAAATGCAAGAAGGGGTGAAAAACATTGCAATAGACAGAGAATATGAAAGCCCCCAGGTTCAATGATCTTCCCACTGATTTCTGGAAAGTACAGGGACTCCAAGACATGGGATAACTTGGCTGACAAAGTTTTTCAATGCCATATATGAATAGTGGTTGATTGGTCACCAAGCATAACAGTCCCCATATTCAAGAACAAGGATGACCCAGCTGACTATCACCCAATTCACTTCCTGTCCCATGCTATGAAGGATTTTTAGAAAATTTGGGACCAGCACAATCACAACATTATTCAATTCACCACCAACCAATGTCTTAAATGTTCTGGGCTGCATATTGTCCCTCATTATTGTAAGCCATCTTGGGTCCTTTTCTAAGGAGAAAGGTAGGGTAAAAATGTTCAAAATAAATAAATAAATAAATGTGGCTTCCTCAAAGGACACAGAATGATCATTGCCCTCTTTGCAACTCATCAGCTCATAGATATACAATGGGAGAAGACCCAGCCATTGCAAATGATGTTTCTAAACTTGGAGAAGGCATTTGACTGTGTCTTACATCAACAATATCTGTAACCATGGAGTGCCAGAACCATTCATCAACTACGTCAAAATGCTATACAAGAATATCGGCAGCCATGTGTGATGCTCAACTGGGCTTTACCCTCCCAAGGTGGAATGAAGGGGTGAGACACAGAGGATGGGTTTAAAATTGGACCAAACTTTATTAAGCATATTCCAAAGATATTTCAAGTTATAAGTCAAAGAGGGGCCTGACTGAGTGCAGAATAACAGTTGGGACCAAGAAGTCTCCCAAGACCCCACCAACTGACTTATGTATGGGTGAGTCCACTACCCCTTGGTTGCACAGTCAATAAGATAGTGCATCTGTGGCTGGGTCATACCTTGGGTTTGCAAGCCCTGTTACTGGTGGCTCTTGGCCCAGGGAGAAATCCCAGCACATCCTCCCCCCAGCACTGTAATATTTAGACCCACAGCATCCTGGGGTTGGATGGGCTGGAACAGGATATATCTCCACTTAGGGCTCACCAAATGCTTAATTTCCACACTACCTGCCAGTGTGACCTGTAATGATGACTACCTAATGGATACAATATCAAGCACCAGTGTGAAATAGGCAAAAAATCCCAGTTCACCAATAGGCTAATTCTGGGATTGGGGCAAAAATTCCTATTCTGCCCCTTAAATGGTGGGCAGGCGTGATGATTGCCTGGAAAGAGGTCAAAGCATGCAAGATACATTGTTATATACAGTGCTCCTCCCCTCCTTCCCAGTCTGCAAGAAGCGTGAGAAGCATCTTGCTGTATTTTGCCCAGGAGGACAAGAAGCTGCTCTCATTGGTGAAGCCTCTGGCAGAGCCAGCCCTTCTAACAGTTTTCCAGTGATAGTTGAAGTGCACCATGCACCAAGGCTCTGCACTGTTGCTTCTCCTCTTTATACTAGTCATGGATATCATCACACAAGATGTGCGGCAAAATGCTTCTTGGGCCATGCTCTACACTGACCATGTCATGCTTGCTACTAAAATAGGAATGAACTGCAGTGGCAAATTCCAACATGGAATGACTGCCTCAACCAAAATGAGCACATTGAGACTGCTACTGCAAATGGAATGCTCCCAATAAATGGAGAAAATGGTGATGGTGGCCTCAGTGATGACATGTGAGCAGGAATGAATGTCGGATGATGGTGAGAACTCACCAATGTGTTTGTGACAGACAAATACCAATTTGTCTCAGATCCAAGATTTACAACTTAATTAATGCATCCATTGGGTGAGAGGTTGCATGACCAATCTCAGTACCAATGTACAATCAGACTCGTCCATAAGAGTGAGTGCTTCCACTTCATATTACTTAATAGATCACTGGCTAGAAAGCCATTGACTAATGACCACTCAAGACAGTAGCAGTAAAAAAATAAGTAGAAGAATTGCCAGTAGAGATGGGCATGAAACAAAAATATAGTGTTTCATTTCATTTTGTTACTAGCAAATTTTTAAAATAATTTTCAGAACAAAACAAAATGAAACAAAATGATTTGTTACACTATATAATGGCTCCCCTGGATCCTTGAGGCACACAATTTGGGGGTAGCTTCTTTGGACTCTTCCCTTTAAGCCCCTCACCTTTGGAAATATTTGGAGTTCAGGGGGCTGAATTATTAAACTACAAAGTGGGTCTTCCCAGGAGAATTATTAAGGGAAACTCAATTTCTCCTCCCATGGGGGTCGATTCAGCACTTCCCGAGTCAATTACAAATGTGTTTCTCCTGGGGGACTCAATTTGGAGTTTAATAACACAGACCCCTGAACCCCAAATCACTCCAAATTTGGCAGGCTTAAAGGGAAGAATCCAAAGATGCTACCCACTAAATTTCATTCCTCTAGGATGAATGTTTTCATTTCTAGAGGGTAAAATGCATTTAATTCCATTTCACAACTAAACATGTCCTACCGTTTCATTTTGGAACAAAAAATATGTTATGTAATGAAACAATGAAACAGCATTTAGTTTTTCATTTCATTGCCATCTCTACTTGCCAGTTAAATAAACTAGGACAGGAAATGCTTACCCTCATCCTCTTACTTCTCACTCATTTAATAACAGCTGAGATTAAAATATGTATATTCTAACATGGCCCACATTTCAGGTAAACTAATAAAATGCTATGCAACTGTTATCCACTGTACTGCTTCCACAATTTTCAACAGCAAGCTCTTTGAAGCATGTTGATATTGCAGCTTACATTCCCTTATGCCTTCCCTGAGCCAACCAGCCCCTTACCTCCCATCCCTTTTCCAGTTTTCATCGGCTTTTCACAGTGGTGACATTGTAGCCTTCAAACCATATGGCTCTTTGAGTTCAGGGGTGTTGACTTTATAGGATTCAACCACATGACGCTAAACTGCTGGGCGATAAGTGCATAACTCTCTGGTGCCTACACAGAAGAAGCAGCTGCTGGTAGCTGCCTGTTGCTAACACAAAAGACTTTATGTGGAAACAACTATAGTATTATGGATCAGAATTTGTCAAGAGTAGTACCTATAATTTGTTGAATGCGTTCTACAGAACCTAAAGGAAAATCAAATCTACTAACAATCTCTGCCCCTTCTAATCTGGGTGATTTATTGTTTTTGAGCCAAGTGTGTGTAATTGGAATCCCATTTTCTGCTGATTGTTCTTACCATTATTCCCTTCTGAAATCATTTCACTTTTTTGTGTCTATTTTAGCTTAGGAGTAGAGATAGGCACATATTTTTAAAAAATGAATTGTAACAGTAATTCAACAAACACTGATTTGTTGATTTGTATTAGTATGAATTGATATTCACAATAGATACAAATTGATGATTTTTAAAGAAATGTTTGATTTATCAGTTCATTGGGCCTGTTTCCTGTCTCCTGAAGGAAAAGTTTACAACAGTACCTTAAAACAACACAAGTAATAAACTGCTGCTTATAGATGTACCATTACCCAAGAGCTAATGAATACAGTATTTAGAATATTCTGCTTGTGAAACTGATTCTGCATTTCATTCTGTTTCCATACGTCTGACAAAGTGGATGTGACCCACGAAAGCTTACATTAAAACATAGTGGTTAGCCTTTAAAATGCCACATGTTTTTGTTTTGTTTTTTTGGATTTTGTCTGATAAGCATGTAAAGACCAACAAGGCTACCTGCTCCAAAACTTCTCATTGTAGCAACTAATGGCAGCAAAGTGTGTGGAGTGCATGGAGTACCACCTAGGTGGTGACATATCCAATTGTTTAAACTTAATGTCACACATTTAATAATAATCGCCCCACAACTTAGCATTTTTCATTCATAAGAGCACATTTGTAAATGATCTATGCAGAATCCTTCCAGGAGATTCTCCATCCTGGTTGCTGTTGCATAATCCCAATTAGGACTGTGTACAAGTTCCCCAGAGGCTCATTCTATGCATTGGACCAGATCCTTATCAGATATGGACAGATCCTGACCAAATCCAGACACTAAATGTTGATAAATTTTGAAAGCCATACCACCAGCCTCTCCTTCCTTTAGACTGGAAAACCAAAATAACTATTCTTGTTTATTCACTGCTGTAAGTAACATTTGTTGACACTATAGACGCTAAACAGGGGAGTACATCTTCCATATTTTTGGCTGCTAGCTTCAGGATTTGTATTTTACGTCTGTAAAAATTACTTTTTTTTTCAAAACAAATAAACCACAAACCCCAAAATAATAAAGCACCCTCCCTTGAAATAAACCACCACATCAAAATAGAATTATTAAATCATGGGCAATCAGATGAGTGCTCAGCCTTTACCCATTTATGCGACATTTGTCTTTTTCGTGTACTGAAAAACAACATGGAAGACACTGGCAAATATAGGGATCTCACACAGTCTCCCCCCACAGACACAGACATGGGCAGTGTTGACAGCCTCCCCCCACCCAGGTTTTATGTGGCACTTATCAATGAACAAAGCCAGCTCCCTTCATGGTCACACCTTGGTGCTGAAGACACACTGATTCCTTCCAAATTGTTTCTATTGTAGCGTGGGGTTAGTGAGTCAGCAGTGATTTCAGCTCAGAGACAAAGCAGGCTGGAGGCAGCTTCTAGTGAACACCTCTTTAATCAGGGAGAGACAAGACTGGGGACTGGGGAGAGGAGGTTACATTTATAGGGGCCAGGACTGGCTAGGAAAAGATACATTTTGGAGGGAACAATTACAACCAATCACAAGGCTGCCTTTTGGTGGGAACCAATAGGATTGAAGATCCAAATGCAGCAACTATAATCAACGAATAGGCCTGTTCCCTTTTGAACAGGGAGGCAGTTACTTCAACCAGCAATTACAGATCAATACACAACAGTTTCACATGTCCAGATTGAGCTGGTCCCCATACCGGGCTGATTCTGTTCAAAATTTGGCATTTAACCAAAGCCAACGCACTGCCCTAACCCAAATGAGCTGCTCAGAACTGATCATGAGTGAGAGATGTGTATATCTGAAGTTCTAAATCTTGACTTTGTTTTTTGAGCTGAGTCAAAGCAGACTGACTGTGATTCAGTCCAATAATAAAGCAGGCATTTCCCAAAGAACTGAATTGGGATCCAGAAAGAATCTCTTGGATGATGTTCATTCCTTTTAATGGCATTTAAATCAAAGTTCTGGTTTAGAAAGCAAACCAGTAAATCATGGTAGTAAATTCCATGTAGGTTTAGCGAGAGATCCATGTAGATTTAGATGGAACTCTCATCCTCTTGGATTCATTAATGTGTAAAGTTGTAAATGTAAAACACCAGTCCTGTTGCCAACATCATTCTCTGTGCTATCTCCTTCTTCCCAACACCTGTAGAGATGATGGATGTCCATGACTAACTAAGCATGTTCCGATGAATATGCACAAATTCTTCTTTCAATAGTACGGGCAGCCAACCTGTTTGAATTGCACGGTCTTGATTACATGCATCTGGCTGAATGTACATAGATGCATTCTTCAGATCTTCCACTGAAACCATAGAGACCAGGAGAGCAAAGCTAGAAGGCACAGCAAGATAGGACATAATATCATCATGCAGCACTTCATCCACCCACCCTTTGTGTATGTGTGTGTTTCTGAATGCACAGAGAGGAATACCCAAGAATGGATTTTCATCTTCGTACTTCAGATATGGTTCAATATAGTTTGAAAATTATTCAATCTCACATGCATTCCATCTAGAAAATGAATGTGCATTCGTAAATTTTTCAGAAAACAAACTGAAATGAAATTCTTCTGTTTAATAAGTACAGCTTTTCTCAGCCTACAAATACTGGTCTGTCAAGATTCTTAGTCATCCAGGTGAGTTCATCTGGAAGTTGAGTCATGGCAACTGGACTTCTCTTCTTGAGAGATTGAAACGTTTCACTGCTCACTTAACAGCTTTCCAGTCTAAGGATAGCTAGTTGTGAGTCCTCCATTTTATAGTTCACTTTGACTTTTATAGTTCACTTTCATGTTACCCTGATCTGAACTAGGTTCATTAGATGAACAATTGTCTCAATAGGTTCTTTAAGTGGACAATGGATTAAGGTGCATGAAAGTCCCACCGTTACAATTCCCCGGCACCCATAAAGTATGAGTCATTAGCCATGGCCTTGCTGGTTGTAAAGGTGGGACTTTCATACACCTTAGGTCATTGCCACCTAAATAGCCTATTGAGACTACTGTCCACCTAACAAGCCTATTCAGGCCATTGTACATCTTATGAGCTAGTTCAGAGCAGAGTGTCATGAAGTCAAAGTGATCTATAAAACAGAGTACTTGCAACTAGCTTTCTTCACACTGACAAAGCTGTTTGGATGAGCAGCAAAATGTTTCAGTCTCTCAAGAAAAGAAGTCCAGTTGCCATGACTCAAATTCCAGGTTACAATACTGGTGTTAAAATTAAGGAGCCACTCAAAGTGATCTTCATTTAGATTTACTGGCATGGTTCAGCCTTAGCTTCTGTAGATTTAGACCAGCTATGTCCAAAGTCAGGCCTGGGGGCCAAATTTGGAGTGACCCTCAGCCTTTCCTCCACACTGGGTCAGCCTGTCATGCATCCCCACCAGCTGGCCCCTCCCCATACCAGTTTTACAGTTTTCCTGCCCTCCCTGTTTCTGTCTGCCACCCCCCAGCCACGTGCCCAGCCTACCCACCCCTGGCTTTATTTATTTATTTATTTATTTATTTATTTATTTATTTATTTATTTATTTATTTATTTAACGTTTGTATGCCACCCACTACCCAAAGGTCTCTGGGCGGCTCACAATCAAAGTAAACAATTCAAATAATTAAAACATCAAATTGCAATAAAAATACAACAATAAAACATTTAAATACAATAACTACAATGTATTAAAATACCACACTAAAATCACCATCAGGACCCACAATAATCAGTTAAAAAACTTCTGGAACAGCATTGTTTTTACCTGGTACCGGAATGTCATCAATGTTGGCGCCAGGCGGGTCTCACTTGGGAGGGCATTCCACAATCTGGGGGCAGCTGCTGAAAAGGCCCTGTTCCTACAAGCCATCCCTTTCACCTCCTTGAGGGATGGCTCTTTCAGGAGGGCCCTCTGGCTGGATCTTAATTGCCAGGTAGGTTCATATGGAAGGAGGCAGCCCTTCAGGTATCTAGGTCCTAAGCCGTTTAGGGCTTTATATGTCAAAACAAGCACTTTGAATTCGGCTTGGGCAGCAACTGGTAACCAATGAAGGTTATACAGAATCGGCGTATTGTGTTCCTTGGCGGCCATGCCACTCACCAGCTGCGCAGCATGATTCTGAACCAGTTGTAATCGCTGGATCATCTTCAAAGGCAGCCCCACGTAAAGCGCATTGCAGTAATCAATACGGGATGTTACCAGTGCATGTGTTACTGTCATGAGGCTCCGTTCATCTAGGTAGGGGTGCAGTTGATATACTTTCCGCAGCTGGAGAAAGGCACCCCTGGCCACCGAGTCCACCTGGGCTTCCAGAGTTAGACCGGGATCCAGGAGCACCCCCAAGCTACGGACTCTGTCCCTTAGGGGGAGTGCAACCCCATCCAGGACAGGGAAATGGCCCTCTAACCTGTCCAGCGAAGCACCCACTAACAGCACTTCTGTCTTGTCTGGATTGAGTTTTAATTTATTAACCCTCATCCAGTCCATTATCTGGTCCAGACACGAATTCAGAACAGAAACTGCCTCACCTGGATTGGTGGAAAATGAGAGGTAGAGCTTGGTATCATCAGCATATTGATGACTCCTCAGCCCAAACCTCCTGATGACCTCTCCCAGTGGTTCCATATAAATGTTAAACAGCATGGGAGATAGTATTGAGCCCTGCGGAACCCCATGATGTAAACGCCATGGGGCAGAGCTACTATCTCCCAGCACCACCTTCTGAACACGGTCAGCCAGGAAGGAGCGGAACCACTGCAAGACAGTGCCTCCAACTCCCAACCTGGCCAGCCTATCCAGAAGGACACCATGGTTGATGGTGTCGAAAGCTGCTGAGAGTTCCAGGAGTATCAACAGGGTCGCACTCCCCCTGTCTCTCTCCCGGCAAATGTTATCGTACAGGGCGACCAAGGCAGTCTCTGTTCCAAAACCCGGCCTGAAACCAGATTGAAATGGATCCAGAAAATCTGTTTCATCCAGCAGCGCCTGGAGCTGCCCGGCCACCACCCGCTCCAACACCTGGCCCAAATAAGGGAGGTTCGCTACGGGTCGGTAGTTACCCACCAGCCCTGTGTCTAGGTTGGGTTTTTTTAAGGAGTGGTGTCTAATTACTGCCTCTTTCAAGGCAGCGGGGACCACTCCCTCTCTTAAAGAGGCATTTACAGCTTCCTGGACCTAGGTACGAATCCCCTTGGCTGATCTTTTAATTAGCCAGGAAGGGCAAGGGTCGAGTGGCGTGGTGGTAGAGCGGACAGATCCAAGCACCGTGTCCACATCCTCAGGTCTCAACAATTGAAACTCATCCAATAACACTGGACCTAAGCACGGCGCACTGGACACATCCTTTGATTCTGTAACAATGGTGGAGTCCAATTCACTGCGAATCTGAGCAATTTTTCCCTCAAAGTGGACAGCAAACTCATCACAGTGTTCTGCCGAATGGTCCAGGACCTCTACCGTGTCTCCCGGCTGAAGAAATTCTCGGACCACCCGGAAGACCTCCGCTGGACGGCACTCTGAGGAAGCAATGCAGTTGGCGAAATGTTGCCTTTTCGCCAACCGTATTGCCACGGAATAGGCTCGATAGTGGGCTCTAAGCCATGTTTGATCTGACTCACAGTGATATTTTCTCCACTTGCGCTCAAGCCATCTCCCCTCCCACTTCATTGACCGCAACTCAGGTGTATATCAAGGAGCCATCTGGGCTCTGCGTATGGGGAGAGGGCACTTAGGTGCGATCGTGTCAACTGCCCGGGTCATCTCTCTATTCCATAGAGTGACCTGAGCTTCGACAGGAGCGCCGACCATATCAGCTGGATAATCCCCCAGAGCTTTCAGGAAACCATCCGGATCCATTAGTCCCTGAGGGCGGATAATCTTAATGGATCCCCCACCCTTGCAGAGGTTTGGAATAGCTAATAGCCTAAACTTGACCAAGAAGTGGTCTGGCCATGACAATGGGGTCAAAACTAACCCTTCCACATCCATACTACCATCCTCCTGTCCCGTTGAGAAGACCAGGTCCAGAGTATGGCCCTTCTTGTGTGTTGGGCCGATGACATGTTGAGACAGCCCCATGGTTGTCATGGCGGCCATAAAGTCCTGAGCTGCTCCAGTTTAAGGTAGCCTCGGCATGGATGTTGAGATCCCCCAGTACCAACAGTCTGGGGGTCCTCAACACCAGGTCCGAGACCACCTCTGTCAGCTCAGGCAGGGAGATTGTTGGAATGCAGCAGGGTGGGCAGTACACTAACAGAATCCCCAATCTGTCTCGTGAGCCCAACACACAATACTGCAACATCCTCCCAACCTCCCTGTATGTCCTAGAGGTTTCTCCAAAGTCTGGCCTGGGGGCCAAATGTGGCCAAATGGTCAGCCCCCACACATTTTCACATCACGAAATATGGCCCTCTTTGCAAAAAGTTTGGACACCCCTGATCTAAACAGTCAAATGTCTGCACCTGCAAGTTTTATTACATTCATATTAAATGGAAAAGCAGATTGCTCATACATCTCTACATGTAGATTCTGTGTTGGAAGATTTTGATTGTGAAGCAGAAGATATTGTTCAATGATTGTCCCCAAATATTTTTTTTGAAAAATGACCTCCTACCAACACTCAATAATGGAAAAGAAAAATCTTAAATCAGGATTGTACAGAGGAAAAAGACAGCTTTTCTGACCCCAATTTCCTTGAGTGAATTGCTAGATTATATATTTTTAAAATTTGTATCAAGCTCCATTCTGAAACTATAATGAAGTTCTTTCCTCCAATGGGTAATATAAGGGATGGATTTCAGAACACTTTACTCCATCAGCCTTTTTGACCTGCAGTTCATAACATTTTATATGCACATTCATTGGATGCAGCTCTGTGGACGGGTTTGGCCTTGTTCCAGAATCCAACAGGAAAAGGCAGGAACACAAATGGAAATGGGATGATTGATAAGTGAGGCATAACTCAATCCAATTGGGTTGTTTCTGGAACTTGATCAGATGCCGAGAATATTAAAAGGCCACAAGTACATTTATGAATCACAAAGTGCATACAACTGAGCCATGGAATCAAATCCATAGATTCATTAATTCAACTCAGCTGAACTCTAATAGCATTTAATGTTCATTAGCCACTTATTAGAATAATATAGTGAGGTTTTATATGACCTCATGTATCTTGGTGGATGTTCTTATAGTCTGTTTTCTAAACTAAACACTTCCTGTTTCCATAGTTTAATTATAGAAATTATAGAAATTAAAAATGCATCTCCTCAATAATTTATCTCTTTTCTTATCAACTCAGCAAGTCTGCAGCTTTGGAATCTGTCCACAGTTCTCTTTCAGATAGTTTTAAGGATGTATTGTCTTTTTCTGCAGAGGCAGCTGCAAACATGATGTGACTGCCATTTTGCGTATCCATTGCCAGAAATGTCCCTATTGGAGATCAAAATTGAGGACAAGTGATCAGATCACTAACCTAATGATAGTGAAAACACAAACAATATAATTTACTCTTCCTCCATTCTACTATTGCCACAGGTATATGAAGATGTATCTTATGAGGCCATTAAAAATAGTACAAAGGCACTGATAAGTGAAAGAAATGTCACTGAAACCATTGTAGGACTAGGTGCACAGTAAAGGACTGTACAAGGTGAAATTGCTGGGATATTTAAATAAGTTCCCATAGAATCATAGAATCATAGAAGTGGAAGAGACCTCAAGGGCCATCCAATCCTACCCCCTGCCAGGAAAGTACCCCCGACAGAGAGTCATCCAGCCTTTACTTAAAAACCTCCAAAGAAAGAGGCTCCACCACCCTCCGCGACACCATGTTCCACTGCTGAACAGCTTTAACCATCATGAAGTTCTTCCTAATGGTCAAATGGGAACTCTTTTCCTGTAGTTTGAACCATTTAGGATACAGGTCAGTGTACTATAGTCCCATCTTCCCCTTATGTACATATTCAAAACAAAACAAAACAAAACAAAACAAAACGAGGAGGAAGCAGGGGCCCGCCCGCCCTTGCCTCGAGCCCCGGGCTCCCCGCGTGAGCAGAGAAGACCTGGAGAGAACTAGGTTTATCTGTCCTTAGCACCCCCATCTCCCCCTCCCCCACCCCCACCCCGGGGCCACGGGAAATTAATCAAACAAATACCGGTCCGTTCTAGTCCCAGGTCTTTCTTTCATGGAGTTTGTATTTGTTTGAGGATGGCCTCTACCTCTAAGGCTGAGGTTGTACATTTAAGTGATCACAACTTTAGGGGGGGTTAATTTTGTAAATCATCTTTGCTACCCAGGATTGAGCATTCTCAGAGCTGCCCCAAGTTCTCACTAAATTCAAAATCCAGTCAAAGAAGATTGGAAGAGATTATGCCTGGGAGAATGAAATATGAAAATTTAAAGAAGAGGTTATATTTTTGGTGAAGCAATGCTGAGCATATGAAGCTGTGAGAGGATATAAATGCATAAATCTTTGCTTTTGTTTTCTGTGGTGCTCTGGTAGTAAATTCTCTGGGAGAGAAATTAGTGTATGCTCCTGTCTATACCATTTGTTTACTTTCAGACTGGGGAGTCTCTTATTCTGCTCAGCTGTTCTTATTTTGATTGTCCACCTGACCTGAAAGTCTTAACCTTATTCACCTCATTCTTCCCTCTGCCAGAATTCTCAGTCATCATTTTTGCCTCTAATTGGACAAAAGGGACACAACTCTTTACTGCCTCTCAGGTATGCACCTCATTAGAAGGCCTAGCTTTCTTTCTTGACATGGAGTTGCCTCTACTGACTCCTCCAGCCCACCATTTTAAATTGTTAGCCTCAACACCCATGAAAGCTAGCAAAAAGTTATGCATTGCCAATTTTTTTCGCATGCTGAAGTTATGTGCAGTCAATCTGGATATGTATATTTTAAAAGACAGAACAATATACAGTATATGAGGGGTTTCTAAAAGGAGCAATTTATCTCTCTGAAGCATGCATGAACAATGAGAATATATTATTGGTAATGAGTGTCCAGTTGGTCCTTTAAAAAGTTGTTGGCAAAGACTGTACAAAATAGATAATAGGGCTCTTGAGTGAACAATGGCACATGATGTATATAGTTGAATATGTATGATGTTACACACAAATTAAATGTAGGCTACAGTTTTAAAATATGCATTTATTTATTTATTATTTATTTTGAATATTTTTACCCCACCTTTCTCCTTGGAAAAGCACCCAAGGTGGCTTAGAACAACAAGGGACAATATGCAGTCCAGAATATTTAAGACATATTCAAGTTAAGAACAGGGACTTTGAAGAGGCATCTTAGAACATTAAAAGGGAACATTAGAGCTACAAAGAGCATGCAAGAAGAAAAGAAAAAATTCATTATGGGGGTGAAAAGCAACATGGAAAACATTAGTGTTCTTATGAAATCAGTCAATGCTATCATATTTGTCAGTTCCCTAGTAAACCAAGCATTCAATTTGGCTGTACTTCGAGGAAGGAGATGTTTAGGGGCGATCAGGTGAATGGCTTTGCTCATTTACCCATTCCAGAGATCAGCTAAAGGTTCAATGGAATCATTCATCAAAAATGTGGGAAACTCCCTTAGGGCAGCTACAAAACCATCTGGATCCATCAACAGATAATGGTCTGTCCATGACAATGTGACTACAGAAAGTTCCTTTACCTTTGTGTGTAGAGATAGACATAAAACAAAAAACAAAATGCTGCTACATCATTTCATTATAAAATGAAACGGTAGAACACATTTCATTAGAAAACAAAATGAAACAAAATTTATCCCTAAAGGAATGAAACAACTCATCCCAGAGGAACCAAAATGGCAGGGGAGCTTCCTCAAGCTCTTCTCTGTAAGCCCCCCAAGTTTGGAGAGGTTTGGGGTTCAGGGGGCTGAGTTATTAAACTTCAAAGGGGATCCTGGTAGTTAACTGGAAGAGTGTGTAGAGCTGTTGTGAGATTTTCGGTTATTTGGCTGTGTTCTGGAAGTTTTTCATCCTGATGTTTCACCAGACTCTGTGGCTGGCATCTTCAAATGGCAAGGAGCTCAGGGAACTAGGAGTTCTCTCTGTGTTCTGGGGTATAGGAGTTCTCTCTGTGCTCTACCTACTGAAACCCAAACCTCTCCAAATTTCGGGGACTTATAGGGAAGAGCTTGAGGAAACTTCCTGTGGTTGTGGTGCCAAAACATGCCTGAGATCACTATTTTCAAGTACAGAAATAATATGTACTCCAAACATATATACTTCCCCAAACTTCCTCAAATCTTTCTAATCAAAGTGGAAAATCCCAGTAGCTCCCCCGAGGGCAAGCAATTAGCACCACCATGACTTGGATTCTGAATCCTGATTCAATCAATTAGAAATAGTTTTTTTCCTATGGGCAACCCCTTTGGAGCTCAATAGCTCAGCCAACTGACCCTAAACCTCTCCAAATTTCAGGGGCTTACTGTGAAAAATCCAAACTTGCTCCACAGAGATTTTGGTGCCAAAAAGTAACTGTGATCTGTATTTTCAAGTATGTAATGTTTGTTATGTTTATGTACTCAGAAATACAGATCACAGTCATGGATCAGCACCAAAACTGCTGAGGAGCTTCCTCAAGCATTTCCCTGCAAGTACCTGAAATTTAGAGAGGTTTGGGGTCAGGGGGCTGAGTTATTAAGCTCCAAAATGAGTGTCCATAGCAAACAAAATCTTTCTAAGTGATTGAATCAGGATTGAGAATCCAAGCCACTGTGGTGCTAATTGCTCACCCACGAGGGGTTTCCCACTTCAATTAGAAAGATATGAGGAAGTTTGAGGAAGTTCCCCAAGGTTTTGGTGCCTCTAGGATCCAGGGGAGCTTAGTGTTTCATTGTGCTTTGTTTCATTTCATAACAAAACTACTATTAAAATTTGTTACAAACAAAACAAAACAAAACACTATATTTCCATTTCATGCCCATCTCTAATGGCTCTGTAGGATGAAGAATCTATGAAATGGCAGGGAAAAAACCCTAATTTTCAGAGACCAGTGGAAACACTTGAGATACAATGAAAGCTTAAAATCTGTGAGTTCTTTATATGTAGCTTTTTAACATCTTACTTTTTTGTATTTAAAGAGCAGCCTTTGTTGCCAGATAATGCGGTATACAAGTCTAATAAATAAATAAATAAATAAATAAATAAATAAATAAATAAATAAATATTTTTACCCTACCTATGTGGCAGCCCTAGGTTGATTTTTACTGCTTAGTGTCTACTTAGCTATTTCTATTTCCACCATTTTGAGAGTTATGTGCTAGCTATATAACAAGGTCTTTGGATGGGCATTTGATTTTCTTTATATATGTTGTTTTTAATCTTTTCTTTGTGTGCCCGTGTTTGTTGCCTCTGTAGGCACCCAGAGCGGTGGCTATTCCACTAGATGGGTGGTTTATATGTTCAATTAATCAACCAATGAATTAATTAAAATCCAATGAGCATCATCACCATATAGGCTGCTTTCTTGTGTAAAATAGTGCTATGAAATACTTCATCACAAAGCCTATTCCACTAGTGGTCTTTCTGATTTAAAAAAAAGAAAAAGAAAACCCCACTATGCTGACCACTACCATTTTAGAAATAAACCTCTTACAGACAGCTTTCTTTCTCTGCATCCTTTTCAAGCTTTCATTTAAAGGCCTTTCCTTTCCCTCTAGCATATCATCAAGGAGTGTCTGAAAAGTCAACCAGTATGAGGTAGGATTTCTCTTGTTCCAGTTTCTCTTCACTTTGGATGTCTGGCTTCAAGATAACAGAGCTAGCTTCAGGACTCTTTCTGGGGACTTCTGAGATGTAGAAGTTTCCATGCTCTTAAACTTCTGGAAAACTGTTTTTAGCTCGCATCCACAGTCACTGTCTACATCAAATCACTGTTCAGTCAAGTCCATACTCGAGTCTGCCATGGATGTATTTTCAGGGTCAGGAGCTTGCTGCACTTATACATATAGGCCAGCGGTCTGCAGAAAAGCTTTCTTCTTCTCACAGCCGCAGGAGCTGCAAAGAGTATCCCTATTCTGAATTAGATGCTTCACTTCCAATGGGGCAATCAGTGGGGTGGCTGGAGCTTCCATGTGTTTAGGTTTACAGGGAAGAGCTTGAGGAAGCTCCCCTGCCTGGCGGGGGATGCTGCATTGGCTTGCTTTGACCCAGTCTTGGAGAGGACCAGGGGCAGGGGGAGGGAAGGAGGGGGAGGGAGTGTGTGTGTGTAAATATGCCTCTCTCTCTCTCTCTCTCTCTCTCTCTCTCCTCTCTCTCTCTCTCTCTCTCTCCTGACTCAGTACCTGGCAATGGCATCTGCTGCAGGAGGTGGCTTGGTGTTCCCTGGGGTGACAATGCACCTCAGGACAAGAGCAGCGATGCCTCGGAGCATCTAATGGAGGAAGAGTGGTGCTGGATCAAACGATGACGGGTGACCCTGCATACCCTTCCCAGCTCTCTGCCAACATAATGCTTGTCTTGGGCGATGTGGCGTTTCTTTTCAGCAGGACGGGAGGCAGCGAATATGTTGTCAGAGAGCTGGGCAGGGGCACAAGGTCCTGAAAAGAGACACCTGCTCGCCTCAGGATGGTCTAAGCTTAGCCAACTCTTTGGCTGGCGGTCCCCAGTTGCCTAGGTGAGGCTTGCTGCAAACTCCCTCCACCGTGCGCACACGATCACATACGCCTTGGGTTTTATTTTATTTTATTTTGTAGTGAAGGCTTTGGGAGGTGGGTGGGTCAGTGCCCTGCCAGGCAATAAGGGCTAAGGCTTGGTGATCCTTGGTAGGGGAGGAGGAGGAGGGGGAAGCTTAGGATGGCGAGGTGCTGCTTGAGCCAAAGGAATAAGAAGTGGCTCAAATAATTACTACCCCCAGAGCCAGGAACAGGAAAACGCTGTGGGTCACGCTTCAGGGGCATGATCGAGGCTTTCATTTTTTTGAACCGGCTCCTGGTGGATGCAGTTTGGATCCATTTTTTAAAGAAATAAAAAGTGATTTTAAGGGTCATGTGATTGAGGTCAATATATCCTGTTAAACTTTGGAACCATTTGACTGCAAATCCTATTGTTTTGCTCATAGGTGGTGTCAGAAATCCAAGGAAATGCCAGGGGCAAGGACTTGAGTCACAGAACTTGCTGTCGTGTCAGACTTTAAGTTACACCTGTGATTCGACTTGGACTTGACACCCCCCTCTTTCTTCAGGGGAAAAAAAATCTTGTTTTTAATAGGGACTCAAATTCAGACTTGGGATTCTGACTGAAATAGTTGCTGACACTCCAGGAAAAAGCAGCTGGAATTAAAACGTCTTTGAGCTGGATTGGGCCCAAGACAGCTCAGGAGGCACATATTGTAGTTGTGTGCTTCATTGTTTTGCACATTGCTGCCTGCCCCCCCCTCACCATCTGAAATCTCCCATCCTTCCTTTCATGAAAAGACTCTTGGTTCAGAGAATGGGGAGCACATGCTCCCATTATCCTTCCCTGTTCATCTGTATTGTTCTGTCACATGTTACATTTCTCTCTCCTTGGAGGCATATGGTGAATGTTAGTGATAATAACTGCAGCATGTCGATTCCAAGCTTGACAAGTCTTATCTGACACTTGAGATGCCTGACTAACATTTACCTTGACAGATGGAAAGAGGTTGGGAATTCTGACACTCCCTCTGTCTAATTCCAAGAAAGCTTCTACTAAATACAGATACCTGTCTTTGGAATAAATTACTCTGCTGCTTTAGCACACAAGCCTCTCTCTCTCTTTCTCTCTCTCCTTTACACATCCTCTGATTAAGGACAAAACTACATTTCTTCTCCATTTAACAATTTATTATGCATTTATTTTGGCCTTTTAAAGAGGTTTTGTTGTTTTGAGGGAGGGGATCAGTTGATAGCTCTGCTCACTGAAACTCAAGTCTCCCAAATGCCTCTTAAAGCCTCCAAGAGGCAATCCCTCTGTTGTTTTTAGAAGATGTTGCCATGTTAGTCTTTGCATATCAGGCAACACCCCCCCAAAAAAATTAAAAATAAAGACGCCCAAACTGTTGTGGTTCCTTTTAAACCTGCCATAGTTTAAGGTGTGTTTTCATAAACCACTGATGTCTAAGAAAGTGGACTTGCCCTCAGGAATGGGGCATGGCGCCTGTGGGATTTCCTCCTTTGTCTGGGAAAATCATTGTGCTAGCTTTGGGTCTCCATGACCCTAGGAGTGGTATGGACCCAAAAAAAAAAAAAAAAGTGCTGCTGTATTGGTGTCCTCAGAATGTCATTAGGCAGCCCTTGCAGGGATTTTGGAACATGTGAACTTTCACACAGGTACCTAGGAATATGTGACCTTGAAGTGATATAAAAATTTTATCTCTCAGTTCTCTTGATTGTATAACTTATCCATGTCATTGAGAAAGGGGTCTTTAATGAAATGGCCACTGGAGATTGCAATAGATTTGAACAAAGGGAGAAATTGCATCTGTCCAGAAAGCCATCCCCAAAAAATGGATTTAAAGATATTTAACTCTTAAACCAATTTAAGTCTGTTGTAAAGGACATGGCAGATTAAAACTCAAGAAACCGGGGTGCAAATCCTTGCTTACTCATGGAAACTCATTGGATAGTAGGAGTGGTAAAGTGCCTCCTTAAGTATCTCATATACCTCATAAACCCTTCTATGTCTGTAATTCAGGCATACATCGGTTTAAGATTTATTTATTTATTTATTTATTTATTTATTTGATATATTTCTAGACCGCCCATCTTCCGAACAGAACTCTGGGCAGTTTACAATTAAAACGATACAACAGACAACAGAGAAAAATATATAAAGGGGAGAGGTACTAATAAAAAAATAAGGAGGGACAATTCTCTCCACAAAGGATGGTGCAGGTGTGGTGGTGGGGGAATAAAAAATTAAATTAAAAAATTAAATGCGTTCTCCGGGACATTTCATATTGCTGAAAATTTGTAAACTGGAAATGCATAGGAGAGCATCCGGTACTTTTTTCGCAATGCGACAAGAAAAATTGTAAACCGAGGCATTATTTTCAATGGATTTCCTTTTGTCAACTGAACATTACGTTAACAGAGGCATTGGTAAACCAAGGTATGCCTACTATTAGATGGTAACTGATGTATACTATTTGTGCATACATAGTATACACAAATTACAGTTGTTGAGTGAACCATGTTGGAATCAGCATTATATCTTAAAATAGTTAGCAATCCTATTTATCTCTGCATATTGCATGAAAAGTTTGGATTCTCTTCCTTTTAAAGTTCTTTTATGTTTTAAAAGTATGAATTACATATTTCGCCAGAGCTTGGAAATTGTTTTTATTTTATTTTGTTTTGCATTGGTTAGTATTGTTTTTGTTTTTATTGTATCTTCTGCAAAATTCCTCTGCTAATTAGTCTCACAAATTGAAGTTAATATGTTATTGCAAAGAAGGAAATAATTTCAAAAGGAAGAAAGGAAAACTTGTGGAGGCAACTAGAAGTGTAAGGTGTTACTGCATCTGTTATGGCATCTGTGCTCTGTGATGTTCAACCAAGATTTAGTATGACTGTTCTAAGCTGTTTCCTGTGGTGCTGACTAGAGATGAGGATGAACAAAAAAACAATTTTTTCTGACTCACCAAAAGTTGCTGATTCATATTTGTCACAAATGGAGTTTTCCAGACGAATATGAAGTGATGAATTTTAGCATATTTTGATTTATTAATTCATTGGGCTATTAAATGCCCACCAAGGCACATAGAGTATCTAAAATTAGAGGGAAGCAAACCCTAATACTCTTCTACAGTCCTGTCAAGTTTGGTGGAGATAGCATTTTTATGTCGGATTTATCTATCCCCAAATAGGGCCTAGCTAGAAAAGTTCTCCCAAGGCACCTACAGACTTCCTCTGACTCCTCTACAATCCTTCCAATCCTTCCAGTTATTAAAGGGTAGTTTCCTGGGGGGGGGGCATTTTGTGTGTGCATAACTCATAAGTCTGAAACTCAATAAAAACATGGAGGTATTGTAATGCAGAGTTGGGAGGAACCTCTCTGCTAGTTTTGTGTCTCTAAATGTCTGAGAGCGCTTTCCTGAGGGTGCATAGCCCAGATGTATGAACCCTAATATTTACCAAACTTGCAGACCTTGTAGAGGAGAGTCAGAGGAAGCATGCCTGCAAATTTAGAGCCTCTAGATGCTGGGGGCCCATTTTATTTCATTTTAAATAGGAGACAAATCAATTTGCATATTTGTCACTGGAAATTTATTGATTTGTCAATTTGTTGATTCCTCAGCCTAACAAATCACAAATCATGATCGGTCACTATTTTGTTTATTCATTTCCTTCTCTACTGTTGACTGTTTTGAATATGTAGGGAAGCCAACTCAGACAATCATGTCATGATATGGCCACATACAACAGTCTTGTAATTTGCATCACAAAAAGTAGGCATTCATTTGGGTGGATACTCTCAACCAAGCATGCTATGCCAAAGCCTGTAGAGATGGAAATAAGGGCACCAATAAAGGGATTTGATTTGAATGCCTTCTCCTCCTACAACAGCCTTGGCGTAGCTGAAAATCTTCCTCACAGAATAACATTTCCCCTCTACTGCCAGTCTACCATTGAACCTCATTTGCTATACTCTTGTGAAGCTGCCACATGGATCAAATTATTATGAGCCATGTGCCTGGTAAAATGTTTATGTGACTATTTAAGTGGACCACTTTGGGATCCCCCCCCCCCAGGGTCACTCATTCATGTTGACAGAATGTGAACTGTCTGGGTAAATGAGCTAAGAATTTTCATTCTATTTCCATTAAATGGGTCTTTTTTAGAGCTGGGGAAAGTAAGTTGCTCTGACTTGCTTTGAGATCCTTATTACTCAGCTGAGATGCAGAAAGGTTCTTTCAGTATAGGCCTCCTGCTCTCAGCCACCCATACTCTGGAGCAAGTCTTAGTGACATACACCCAAATAAGCATATTTAGCATCGTAATCTTTAAATTCTTCTCACTTATTCAATAATTCTATAGATCTGCTTAGATTTGGATTCCACCATTGAGCGGGGTGTGGGTGTGGGTGTGGACTCAATGGCCTTATAGGTTCCTTCGAGCTTAATTATACTATGATTCCAAAAACTTTTTCAGCAAACAGTTGGCAGGACAAATAAATGGAACCTGAGTGTGGTGGCTCAGCGGGCTAGAGTACTGAAACTGTTGGCTGCAAAGTCAGCAGCTTGGTGGTTTGAATCTCAGATGCCACACAGCGGCGTGAGCACCTGTTGTTAATCTGAGGTCCTGCCAACCTTGCAGTTTGAAAGCATATAAGTATGAGTAGATAAATAGGTACTGCTGTAAAATGCAGGAAGTTAAACAGCATTCTGTGTGCAAAAATGCATTCAGCCATGCTGGCCACATGGCCACAGACTTTCACAACACTGGCTCTTTGGGTTATAAACAGAGATGAGCACCACCCCTAGAGTTGGACATGACTAGCATGCATGTGCGGGGAGTGGGGGGACCTTTACCTTTTTACCTTACTGTGTACATCCTTGTGTGCACACTGATGAAATACCACCTTTATACCTCTTGTGCTTAGATTTCCTAACCGAGCTACTTTCCTTATTTTTAAGGCTGCAGTGAAACACTTTCCTTGTGGAAGATACATACAAATAAAACCAGACAAAGTACCTCCTAAGTACTGAGTACTGCCTTTCTAAGTACTGAGAGGACCAAAAGATATCTCAGTCCTCCAAAAGAAATAGCCTAGCTGTGTAGGGCCAACTATCTATTCATCTCTTATGTTAAAGCTATCTGACTAGGAACAACTTCAATAGTACTGGACATTTAGAAGTGCAGAACGGGAGTGAAGATTCAAGGTGTATGCAAGATGCCCAATTGGGCACACAATCAAGTGGACAACCAGCACCTTGTCAATCAGCTAGAGCAAGTTCTGTGGCTCCTCTTGTGCATGTGTAAACAGCCAATAGAATTTCTGAAAGTTAATTCATGGCAACTGGACTTCTTTTCTTGTGAGCTGAAAATGTTTCACTCTTCATACAAGCAGCTTCGTCAGACTGGCAAAGCTGCTTGGATGAACAGTGAAACTTTTCAATCTCACAAGAAAAGACGTCCATTTGCCATAGATCCACTTTTGGATAACCTCACCTGGATGACTGAGAATCTTCACAGACAACCAATAGGATTCTGGCCAATATAAATTATCTAAAATAGAAGCTAAATAAATGGAGCTCACTGGCATTTCATATCAGCCTTTTCTAATGAACAATAGTTCCCTGTGCTACAATGGATTTCATTTTAGCAGATAATTTCACATTGAAGGCATATATCTCCAACTTTAACCAAAATTGGAAGATAAGAGATTTAATCTCGCTCTCCAAACTGCACTATTTATTTCTGCTAGTTTTCAAATTCTGGAATAATTCCCATTCATTACTAACATGTGTCTGTAAATTGCATTTTGAAAGAAAAAAAGGCATGTCAATTTATTTTAATTTAATGTCTATAATAAGATCATAGCACCTCATTCATCCAATACTTTTCCCCCTGAAAAAAACTTATTTTTTTCTTTAGTTACTGGGAAATTAGTGTGTATGTGTGGGTACATGTGTCAGATGTTCAGATCTTCAAAACAAACTTTTATGGGTTAACATGAAATGAAATTCGTTTTCTCAAGCTCTATCAGCCCTTTCCTATAGTACAGACATGAAATAAGCTGATCAGGCCAGGAGATGGTTTCTAATCCGGCTGCATCCTTACAGACAGATGATTGTATTGAAGAACATTGTCTGATATCACAGCTTAGCTTCTCTCCCCTCCCCAGTAAACAGCAGCAAGAAGGGATAGTGTGTGTGATTGAATCCAAAGCTTTCCAAACCAAATACCTACTTCTGAAATGACTTTCAGCCTTTTGAATCCATACTCCCCAAGACAGATTTAATATCTTTTTACAAAGCATGGCCTTCCAAGTTTTCTTGAGCTATTTTGTGGCGCCCGTCAGGAGAGGTGGCTTAAATGGAAAGGCAAATATCTTACTTTAACTATTGCATCTCTGGTGAGATCCCCTAAAGGTAAAGATTCCCCTGGTAGTTGAGTCCACTCATTTCTGACTCTAGGGACTGGTGTTCATCTCTCTGGTTAGAAATAACTGGGAAGAAGGTCCTTGCATGCCTTGTTAAATCACCAGGACCAGATAGCATCCATCCACGAGTTCTCAAGAATATATACATATATATATTTCCCTCAAATCAGGTGTTGTGCCTGAAAACTGGAATGTAGCGAATCTTCACCAATCTTTAAAAAAGGATCTAGAGGTGATCCAGGAAATTACCAACCAGTCAGTTTGACAAGTGTCCCAGGTAAAGTGATGGAAACCATCCTAAAAGATAAAATTAATAGGCACATTATAAGAGAAGGCACAGCTGAAGGAGAGCCAGCATGGCTTCTGCAAGGGCAAATAATGCCTCACAAATCTGTTGGAATTTTTTGAGAGTGTCAAATGGAGATCCAGTTGACATTGTTTATCTGGACTTTCAGAAGGCTTTTGGCAAGGTCCTGCACCAAAGGCTCTTGAATAAACTTGCCAGTCATGGAATAAAGGGATAGGTCTTGTCCTGGATCAGCAACTGGCTAAAGGACAGAAAACAGAGGGTAGCATTAAATGGATACTTCTCCGTGGAGGGAGGTAAAGAGTGGGGTCCCCCTGTCAGATATTAGTTAGTGAAATATATGTATCAGACAGGATGTTCTATACTGTATATATTTGATACGTATTTAATTGATTTAAAGATGGAGTCTGTAAAAGTGCAAAGTCACAGTGACTCAATGTATAGTTTTTTCTAATGGAGTAGAGATATTAAAAATCAGCATATTGAATTTTGGCTCATGCAAGGGGTATGATGTAATGTCATTTATGATTGGACAAACACATGTTTAAAAAGTTGTGTAAATCATTGTTCATTGGGCCTTCCATGAGTAAGGCACCCACTTTGTTTCTCTGCCATATATTTTGTCAATGTAATGTATGCTGTTATGCTGTTATGCTGTTGAACTTTGTATAAGTTCTGTGATGCTGTGATATATATTTTGTACAGTTTGTAATATAGCTGTTTGATTTTAAGAAAACTCCATCTCTGGCTAACTATTTATTCAATAAGTATTGCTTCTGCTGGCTGATCAAATAGCACAAAAAAGTTCAGTACTGGGACCCCTGCTTTTCAATCTCTTCATAAATGATCTAGAAGTAGGAATAAATAGCAAGGTAGCCAAATTTGCTGATGACACTAAATTATACAAGGTAGTAAAACCTGAGAGAGACTGTTGTCCACCTAACGAGCCTATTCAGACCATTGGTCATCTTATGAGCCTATTTCAGACCAGGGTGACATGAGGTCAAAGTGAACTATAAAATGGAGGACTCGCAACTAGCTTTCTTCAGACTTACGAAGCTGTTTGGATGAGCAGCGAAATATTTCAATTTCTCAATGAGAATTCCCAAAAGGTAGCACCCTTCTGTAAAGCGAGGATCAAAGAGCAGGTTTTTGAATTTCCTGTGGCCACAGCACCCTCTCTGTGGCTTGGAAAATTCAAAAACCTGCTCTTCAATTCTCGCTTTCCTGAAAGGTAGCACCCTCTTTCTGGCCACAGGGAATTCAAAAACCTGCTCTTTGATCCTCGCTTTCCTGAAGAGCAGAACTCCATCGGCCTCCCTGCCTTGGGCAGAGAGGCAGATTGTGTGCTACACTGTTGGAGAAGCCAAGGGGGAGTAATGGTGGCCTGTGGGCTCATTTGTAGCCCCAGTTTACTCTTGAACCATGGAGTTCTGAGTAGCCCTAAAGCAGTGTGCCTGGAGACTAAACGGGTGTTACAAAGGAGCCTACAAACTGCTGCCTTCACCCAGCTCTATTCACAGACCCATTTCAGTGGTCTCAAAAACAGCTCTCTGCAGAGACCCAGGCAAAGGGGAGGCAGCAGTTGGTGAGCTCCTTTGTAGCCCCAGTTTACTCTCCAGCCAAGCCACTTTTGGGATGCCCAGAGTGGTGTGGCTGGTGACTAAACTGGGGCTATGAATGAGCCCACAAGCCACTGCCTCGCCTTTGCCCAGCTCTCTACATGGAGCACAGTGGCGTGTTTCGAGCGTAGGGGGAAGTGCCATGGCTGTGAGGGGATGGTGTCATGTGCCCACAGAAAGGGCTTGGCATGCCACCTTTGGCACCCATGTCACAGATTTTCCAACACTGCCCTAAAGCCTGTAACAATAACTTCTGGTGCTTCTTTGCAGCAAAAAGAATATGTTTGTGTATAGGACATAAGAGGTAGGGTGAGGCGGCTGCAGACTTATTATTTATGCACTGCTAGCATTTTTAACATGCAAAGTGCTTTTAATTGGAGTCGAGTCTATCGACATATCCTCACTAGAGCTGCTGTCTCTGAGAAGGGATTCTTTTGTTCCATCGTGCAGTTACCAGAATCTGGCGCTGGGTCATAGCTCTCAAGACCGTCCACTCACAAACATACACTGAAACCTCCTGTGTGAGACAACCCTAGTTCTGCACATACTTTGTAGGCTTTATTTTTGACTGAAAAGACTTGTTAAAACACCATCATAAAGTCTCCTGAATGACATTTTACTGCTCGCCCTGAAATCAGCCGGAAATTATACAAACTTTCAACACTCTCCCATCAGCAGCAGTTGAGATGAACCACTCTTAGGGCTGTATGTGGTTGTTGTTTTTAAGCCCAGGATGGATTAAAAGAGAGGGAAATATGTACTGCACAGCAAGCGGAGGAAGGCAAATGTATGCATGAGAGACACATCCCCTCTATATTTATTTACTTATGGTGATCCCAGGCCTGAGTCATCTGCCTACAGCGTCTTTCTTACAATTGCCTTCATTGGCTATTCACCAGCAAGCCATGAATAGTGGGATTATATCCAGAGTCATTCTGTTTATGCTTCCCGAATAAGACCTGTTGAAGAATTTCCTTTCAGGAATGTGTGTGTGTGTGTGTGTGTGTGTGTGTGTTATTAACTGTTTGCTTGAGCAACATTTTACAAGTGACACTTTCCTGGTACGAGTGGAAAACTGGGAGAGCTTTGATAAGTGGAACAGAGATTAGTTACATAGACTAAAAGCAGAAACAGAGAATTCATGTTAGCATGGGTAACTAGCCCCAAACGGCCTCAAACTAGCCTCCTCTGGGGAGCAGAATGTTAATTGGAAAAACCTGGATCTCCAGGATTTCTGAATTCTTGTAATCTTTGGCTCATCTGCATTCTTTAACATGCTTCATGCCTGAACGTTCCTTATAATACCCAGGGACAAAGCAATATAAAAATAAAGTACAACTATGCCTGGTTATGGTAGTCACAGTTTAAGGGAGATTTCAACACACTTCAATGTATCTGTAGAACAGGGAATGGGGTGGCAAATGTTCTGGAATCCAAGCCCTATGTGGAACAAGAGATTTCACAAGATATGAACTGTTGTATGGTGAGAGATGAAAGAAAAAGCAAAAAAGCAACGTGTGCTGCTAATATACCACCCCATAGCATTTAAACACTCCATGGGTGGTGTGCAAATTAATTATGCAGGTGGTGCATTGTGCCCCTTTTGTGCCTCACTTATTTTACTGATCTCCAAAGGATGGAAGGCTGATCCAACCATGACATGGCTACCTGGGATTGAATGCTGGGTTGTGAGCACAGTTTTGGTTGCATTACAGCACGTTAAACATGGACCCACAAGGTTCAAGTGTGGGTAGGACCTGAAAGAAATTACTCAGATAGAAAAAAGCAAGTTCTTTCTTTAATCTTAATAAAGTCAATAAATTCTGGAATATCTGGATCTTGTTGTTGTTGTTGTTGTTGTTGTTGTTGTTGTTGTTGTTGTTGTTGTTGAGTTGTTCAGTCATGTCCCACTCTTCATGACCCCATGGACCAGAGCTTGCCATGCCTTCCTATCTTCCACTGCCTCCCGGAGTTTGGTCAAATCTATATTGGTTGCATTGATGACACCGTCCAACCATCTCATTCTCTGCCATCATCTTTTCCTTTGCCTTCAATCTTTCCCATCATCACAGAATTTTCCAAGGACTCCTCTCCCCCCTCCTTCGCCCCATTTTTTAAATCTTCTGCCAACACTGACACCGCCGGGAAACTTGAGGGGCTGGGCGGGCGGGCGAGGAGGCAGGCCATCACCACCAGCACCGCCGGGAAGCTTGTGGGGCTCAGCGGGCTGGCAGGCCAGCCATTGCGTGGGCTGCTGCCACTGGCACCGCTGGCAACCATGTGAGGCTGGGCGCGTGGGGGGTGGCACGCGGGTGGGCCGCTGTCACCGGCAACACCGGGAACCTTGTGAAGCTAGGCGCGCGGGAGGGCCACCGCCACCAGCACTGCTGGGAACCTTGTGAAGCAGGTCAGCCATCGCATGGGCTGCTGCCACTGGCACCGCCGGCAACCATGTGAGGCTGGGCATGCGGGGGTGGCGGCACGCGGGTGGGCTGCTGTCACCGGCAACACCAGGAACCTTGTGAAGCTAGGCGCGCGGGAGGGCCACCGCCACTGGCATAGCCGGGAGCATTGTGAGGTTGGGCGCACGTGCGGGGCAGTGATCAGGTGGGCTGCGCCACCGGCACCGCTGGGAAGCTTGAGCGGCTGGGACATCTGCCACTACCAGCACCGCATGGGAATGTGTGGTGGTGGGCAGGCCACCTCCAAGGAGCTTTGGGGTGGGATGGCAGGCCAGCCATCGCTACCGCTAGGGAGGTTGGGAGGGTGAAAGGTCGCACAGATCACCTCTTACAAGGGGCGACCTGTGGCCACGGCTCCCTGTGCTTCCTTTGGTCCCCACCTTCCTTCTTTCCTCCCTCCCTTGGTACCCACCTTCCTTCCTTTCTCCCTCCCTTGGTTCCCACCTCCCTCCCTCCCTCCCTTCCTTGTTCCCCACCTTCCTTCCTTCTTCTCTTGGTTTCCACCTCCTTCCCTCCCTCCCTTGGTCCCCGCCTTCCTTCCTGTGGGTGGGGTTGCAAGGGGTCAGTGGGTGGGGCTCATGTGTCAGTGGGTGGGGCTTGCAGTGGGGTGGCAGGGTAGGGGAGCAACCGGCCCCTGACATATTCTCAGCCACCAAATCTGGCCCTCCTTACAAAAAGTTTGGGCACCCCTGCTATAGATTGTTAACTGGGGCTGACTATAGGGAACATAAAACTACCCTGTTGCAACAGCTCCACTGGCCACTGATCCATTGCCAGGCACAATTCAAAATGCTGGCTTTAACCTATAAAGTTCCAAGCAGCTTGGAACCAATCTATCTAAAAAGACTACATCTCCCCATATGGGCCTGCTTGGGCAATAAGATCACCAAGGAAGGCCTTTATCTTGGTCCCACCACCCTCACAGGTGCACTTGTGGCTACATGGGAGAGGGCCTTCTCTGTTACTACTCTCCAACTCTGGAACTCTCTCCCATGGAAAGCTAGGCTGACCCCGTTATTAGTGTTTCCAGGCAGGCAAAGACCTTTCTCCTGAGAGGCAGGCTTTTCCTTAATGATTTGGTGGTTTGAGATGGGTTTATATGGATTATTGTCCTCTGTTTTAAACATGTTTGAATATGGATCTTTGTACTATTTTAATATAATACTTGATTAATTCTTTTAAAACATTTCTGTATATCTTGCATTTAACTTTTAAAATACTATTTTATGATGGAAGCCACCTTAGGTCCTCCCATGGAGAAAGGCAGGATAGAAATATTTTAAATAAATAATACTTTGGTGCTGGAAAATAAAGTATTGGGAAATGTTGATCCATTGGTCTTGCATTGGAAGACTGCAAAGATGTGCAATCCCACATCCTTCCTCGGGATCTGAAAAATTCTCAATCCTGCTTTGGCTGGATTTGTCCAAATGCAAATTGCATTCCTCTTCTACACTTTGTTTGTATCAGGTTGCACAACCAACTTTTTTCTTCTTCCATCAGAGACATTTCTATGCATTTTCCATATGCATTTTTCCTAATGCACATTTTTCCTATTGAGTAAGGAATACACATGAATAGTTTTCAATGTTATGCATCATAGCCATCCACCTGCTTAAAAGATGCGTATAGTTTAAGCTGCATTTTGGTCATCCAAAATATATATTTTATTTATTTATTTATTTATTTATTTATTTTTTATTTATTTATATGCCGCCCACTACCCAAAGGTCTCTGAGCGGCTTACAATCAAAGAATTAAAACAGTTAAAACATCAGATATCAATACGTAATTAAAACAATAATAAAAACCTGACACTAAAATAATTATACTAAAATTGCCATCAGAGGACCACAGTCTATATTGTATCAATTAAAAAACTTCTGGAACAGGAAGGTTTTTGCCTGGCACCAAAATGTCATCAATGTTGGCGCCAGGCGGATTTCACTTGGGAGGGCATTCCATAGCTTGGGGGCAGCTGCCGAGAAGGCCCTATGTCTACAGGCCATCCCTCTCACCTCCTTGAGGGATGGCTCTTTCAAGAGGGCCCCCTGGCTCAATCTTAATTGCTGGGTAGGTTCATATGGAAGGTTCATATATATTTGTATAGCAAGACATACAAACATGCATTTTGAACAAGGTTTTCATTTTCATTGATAATAGCAATTGCAGTATACTTCTTTTCCATGCCTCAGGGTCCAATTACACTTTAAGAGGGATGTATAGGTAAAAGGTAAAGGTTCCCCCCACACATGTGTGCTAGTCATGTCTGACTCTAGGGGCGGTGCTTATCTCTGTATTCAAGCCGAAGAGCCAGTGTTGTGCAAGTCCATGGCCACGTGGCCGGTATGGCTGCAAGGAAACACTGTTTTTACCTTCCTGCTTTTTACAGCAGTACCTATTTATTTATTTATTTATTTATTTATTTATTTATTTATTTCCCGCTTATCTCCAACATAGGACTCTAAGCGGCTGACAACAAATATCACGATACAGCAAAACACAAATCACAAGTATAGCAGGTTAAAACAAAGCAAATATAATATCCTCCTAAGATCCTAAAATCCTAAAATCCTAAGGCCTCCAAGTGCGTCCCAGCACGTCAAAGATGTAAGTCCTGACAAATAAAATTGGAGGCACCAATGGTCGTAATAATAGTAATAATAGCGATGGTGGAAAAGAAAAAAAAAAATAAAATTCGCCAAAGGCCTCTCGAAATAAAAAGGTCTTTAAGGATTTTCGAAAGGCCTGCAGGGACTCTGCAGAGCACACTTCGCTAGGGATGGCTTTCCATATGGATGGGGCTGCCACAGAGAAGGCCCGGTTTATTATTTATTTATTTATTTATTTATTTATTTATTATATTTATACCCCGCTTAT
Source organism: Phrynocephalus forsythii (assembly GCA_029282475.1). Taxonomy (NCBI): domain Eukaryota; kingdom Metazoa; phylum Chordata; class Lepidosauria; order Squamata; family Agamidae; genus Phrynocephalus; species Phrynocephalus forsythii. The sequence goes on along the minus strand of JAPFRF010000001.1, from coordinate 175,749,041 downwards.
TATCGTCAAGATCTCTAAGCGGCTTACAGAGCCACAATCGGCACACATAAACACAGTTAGAAGACACACAATACACACATCAACTAATACAATTAAAACCTGATAGCGTTCCTGAAGCTATCCGATAAAATTATCATTCAAAACATGGCGATGGCGGGGTGAGTTAAAAAAAAAAAGCCTAGGAATCGCTGAAGGCCTCCCGGAAAAGGTAGGTTTTTAAAGCCTTCCGGAAGGCCAGCAGGGACTCTGCAGAGCGCACTTCACTGGGGATGGAATTCCAGAGGCTGGGGGCCGCCACCGAGAACGCCCGGTCCGAGTACTCGTCCTCCGGGCTTCACAAGGAGTGGCAACCCGAAGCAAGTGCGCTCGCGCCTGCCGAACGGGACGGGCTGAGGTTGATCGCTGGGCGATATGCTCTGACAGGTATTCCGGTCCCAAGCCATGGAGGGTTTTATAAACTAAAACCAAGACCTTGAATCTAATCCGGGCTGCAACGGGCAACCAATGCAGGCGAGCCAGGACTGGGGTGATATGGTCATAACGACACACACCAGCCACCAGCCTGGCTGCCGCATTCTGTACCCGCTGCAGACGCCGGAGAAGAGTCAAGGGCAGCCCCATGTAGAGCGTGTTACAGTAGTCCAGCCTCGAGATCACCAGTGCTTGGACCACTGTTCTCAGAGAGTCACCATCCAGGTACGGGCAGATCTGGGCGATCTGGCGAAGATGGAAATAAGCGGCCCTGGTCACCGACGCCACCTGAGCCTCCATGGTCAGCGCCGGGTCCAGGACGACGCCCAGATTCCGCACCCTCTCCACAGGCTGGAGGGAGACCCCCCCAGCTGCGGAAGAGGGCCACCGTACCCAGATGGTGAGCTCCCAAAGAACATAACCTCCGTCTTCTCGGGGTTGAGCCTAAGCCTGTTCGCCCCAGTCCAGGCCAGGACCGCGTCCAGGCACCCATCAAGGATCCTCACAGCTTCCACTGCAGGGGTGGAAAAGGAGAGATAGAGCTGCGTGTCATCAGTGTACTGATGACAGCAGACTCCAAATCTCCTAACGACCCCAGCCAGCAGCCTTACGTACATGTTGAACAGCATAGGGGACAGCGATGACCCCTGTGGAACCCCACAAGGGAGTATCCAAGGAGCCGACAACTCCCCCCCCCATGTAGAACGTACTGTGGACGGTCCTCCAGGAAGGATCGGAGCCAACTGCGAGCAGTGCCTCCGATACCAACCTCGGAGAGCCGATCCAACAGGATACCGTGGTCGACGGTATCAAAGGCCGCTGACAAATCCAGGAGAACCAACAGGGTAGAGCAACCCCTGTCGCCGCCCAGATTAGGTCATCTTGCAGCGCGACCAAAGCTGTTTCGGTCCCCCAACGAGGCCTGAACCCGGATTGGCAAGGATTGAGGCACTGCCGATCCTCCAGGTATGACTGCAACTGAACCGCCGCCACCCTCTCGATCACCTTGCCCATAAACGGGACATTGGCAATTGGACGATAGCTGGTTAGATCGTCCAAGGGGAGGCCAGATTTTTTAAGAATGGGCTTTACCACCGTCTCCTTCAGATGGGAGGGAAAAAACCCCTCGCTGAAGGAGGCGGTAGCAATAGCCGAGGCCCATTCGGCCATAGTCCCGCTGGCAGATTTAATAAGCCAGGCTGGGCAGGGATCGAAAGGAGTGGACGCCGGTCGACAGTGAGCCATAGCCTTAGAGGCCTCGACAGCAGAAACAGGCCCAAGCACATCCAACCGAGGCAACGAAGGCGGCCCAGCAACTGGAGATGCCGGGGCAGTGCTACTGCAACCGGAGTCGAAGCCGGCCTGGATGGCCTCAATTTTAGAACAAAAAAAAGGCTGCGAAATTCTCACTACTGAACTCAGTAGGAGGAGGCCTGGCCAGACTAGGATTGGTGAGGTCCCGAACCACACGGAAGAGCTCCGCTTGACGGTTCGAGGCCTCACCAATTCTCAGGGAGACAAAAGATCTTTGGGCCTCCCTGATCGCGTTGGAATAGCGCCTAGTCTGGGATACAACAGCAGCCTTGCTAATAACCATCCAGGTTCTTCTCCAGCTGCGCTCTAGTCTTCTCCTCACCTGCTTCATCGCTCGGAGCTCAGTCGTAAACCACGGCAAGGGCCGAGCTTGGCACCGGAGAAGACGCTTAGAGGCGATCCGGTCGATGGTCTGGGCAGCTGTATCAAACCAATGGTTGGCCACAACCTCGGCCAGCGTGCCAGTCAGTTCTCCAGGAAACGCCCCAAAGACTTCCTGGAACCGATAAGGGTCCATGAGTCTTCGGGGACGGGCCAAAACAGGAGGCCGATGGTCCCCGCGAGGAGGGGCCGGAATCGCCAAAGGGAAAGTAAGCAGGTGGTGGTCTGACCATGACACAGGAAGGGGGACAATGCCCCCAACCTCCAGACTCGAAGTCCCCGACATGGAGGAAAAGACCAGATCCAGGGTGTGGCCAGACCTGTGAGTGGGGCATACAACATGCTGGGACAGACCCATGGAAGCCATGGATTCCATGAACTCCAGAGCTGCCCCAGAAAGTTCACCGCCGGCATGCACATTGAAGTCACCCGCAACCAGAAGGCGCGGGGACCTCAATAGTGCAGCCCCGATGAACTCGGAGAGCTCCAGGAGGGATTGTGCTGGGTTGCAGGGAGCACGGTAACCCAGCACAATACCAAATCTGTCCCGCTGTCCCACCAGCAGGTGAAGGCACTCTAACCCCTGGCTAACCAATGTCGAGGCCTTGCAAACATAAAGAGAATCCCAATGGACGATGGCGACCCCACCTCCCTTCTGACCCTCCAGCCTTCCCACACTCTGAACCAGATACCTGGGTGGGCACAGCAGGGAGAGCGAGACCCCCCCCTGTGCACCCACCCAGGTCTCGGTAATGAGAGCCAGGTCAGCCCGCCCATCTTGGATGGTATCATATATGATGGGGATTTTATTATGGACTGACCTGGCGTTCAACAGAATGCAGGAAAGGCTGGAGGCGCTGGAGAAGTGACTCCCGGACACGTGGCAGGGAGCCAAGGGGTCAGAACGCAGGACATGCACAAGATGCCTGACCCGGGTTCTTCTGATCTGACGAACCCCCCGGCTACAAGCGTACCGCCCACGGCCCGTCACAGTTGATATATGAGTCCCTGCAGACATGGCAATGAAAGAAAAAAAAACCTAATTCAACCTAATTAGTATAAACACTCGCAACAAAATTTACAAGTAATACAATAAATTAGTTACAATCAATTAGCAAAACTGTGAACAGACAGTGGGATAATAATAATAGTAGTAGTAGTAGAACAAATCTTAACTAACAAATAAACAATAAATAACAAAACGGGCAAAGTGCCAGGAGAGATGTAAACCACCTGGATGTTAGAGGGGGAGGAGGCCAGGAAATCGAGGCTCTGATGGTTAATGAAAGGTTACTGCGTAGTGCAAACACTTGGCATTGAGGATGGCAAAAGTGCCAGACCTGATTATCACAAATACAACAGCACCGTCCTGATTCCGAAGTCCGGGCTCGAGGCCCCCAACAGGGGATCCCCCCCATCACACCCCAGCTCCACCAGTAGGCTCACCATCATAACTCCAGCCCCCCTACCCTCCACAGATAAATTGGAGGGTGGTGATGTAATAAATAAATAAATAAATATCCCCCCCAAGGCATAAGCGCCAATCCTTGAGAGGGGAAGGAAACAGGAAACCCAACTGCTTCCAAGCGTCTCCGATGGAGAAAGGGGCAGGGCAGCCCCAGGCAAAATAGATGGATGCCGGACACTGAAAACAAGTCCCGGCGATGGCAAGGAGCCCAAGACCCTTGGAGCACCGGCAGCCGGTCTGCTGCCCGGGAACCACCAGCCGCCAGGGGCTACGACGGGCGATGGAGAGCAACCACCGGCAGCCGACATGCTGCCCGAATCCCAAGGAACGGACGGCACACCGGCGGCCGAGCTGCCGCCCGAGAACCACCAGAGAGAACGGCTAGGCTACCGAGTGATCTATGAGGCAGCACTGGCGGCCGACTTACCGCCCGAGTTCCTGGAGCGATGGGCGCACCGACAGCCGAACTGCCGCCCAAGAACCACCAGCAATGGGAAACACCGGGAAGGGAGACCGGCTGGAGCTTCCGAGCGGACAAAGCAGGCGACCAGTGGCAGACTTACCACCCGGGCAAGGGCGCACCGGCAGCCGAACTGCCACCCAGGCGAAAATAAAGCAGCAGGGCGATGGTAGTACAGGCGGCCACGGGGAGAAAAAGCGACCAGTCCTTGGCAGATGAAATGAGCTCTCACCTCAGCTCCAACCCATGGGGGAGAATCTGAAATGGCGGCCACCGTCTCAGTCCTCGGATCTTCCAGACCACCGAGGGTGGACAGACCGACCACTCACCCGGGACTCCCCACATGAGTGGACAAGGGAGGGGGGGCTTGCCAGGGAGGGCGCTAAGATGTAAAAAGGAGGGGGGGAGAGAGGGGGTAGTACAAGAGGCCGCTCGTATCAAAGGGACGCTCGACTGAGGCAACATACCATGTCCACGCGCCTCGTCCTCGTCGGCGTCGGCGTCCGGGCTCAGCATGCTCGATAGGAGCCTCAGCAAGCCTCAGCGAGCCCACAAAGCCCCCCCCCAAGTTCAAACACCTCCCAAAGGTACTCCTGGCAGCCCCAAAATTAAATAAAAATAGAAAACCAGCGGCACAGCAATAAAATAGAAAAAGGTAATCGAAAAGGTATTTATCTACTTGCATATTTACATGCTTTCTAACTGCTAGGTTGGCAGGAGCCAGGGTTATCAGTGGGAGCTCACTCCTCTGCGTGGCACCCAGGATGTGAACTGCTGAGCTGCTGACTTTGTAGCCGACAGTTTTCAGACCCTTAATCCACTGAGCCACCACACCCCTGCCAATTCCATGTAATTCCTTAAAAGTAGACCCAGGCTTGCAAATGAAGCCTGTGCTTACCTCCAGAGAACCAATCACTAGACAAAAGCAAATTGATCTGCAACAGGTGAAGGGAGGCAAGCTAGGACAATCTGACAGTCTAGGGAACTCCGCTTTAACAGTGTTTTAATTTTATGTTTTACCTTTGGCTCTAGTTTCTCTAATGAAAATCCAGCATGAAACAAAGACCAGTACATTGCTGTTTGCCAGCACAGCATTCTATGGCTGTTTGCAGTTTGGGATGGTGGGGGTGGGGGATGTTGATTATATTTGTTTTAGTCAACATATGTGTGGGTTTTTTTTATGATCATGATGAAGGCGGATTATCCTTCCCACCTGTGCTGTTTCCTGCCAGTGGATTCAAGAGGATGATGAGGATGGTGATGCAATGAAAGTGTGAATTTTAAAGTGTTATCAGTGCCTGCACAGCTTTGTAGATAATTGATTTTTCTTTCTCGTGTAATGTGGTTGTTGCTTACTTTTGAAACGTATGGTTGTCTGTTGTCTTGCTCTTCTTCTTTTTTGGATTTCTCTTGAAAGTTCTGAGGGCTTATTTGGCAGAAGCCAAAATGGGAAAACTGAAACATAAGAACCCAGAAGATATGAATTGGAGAGAGAGCTGTACCAGAAATTACCCAGAACTTTAAAAAGATCCCCCCACCAAGATAACTGGAAATGAAAGCAAAAGGTATTCCCCCAATGCATATGTACTATTTAACTTTCAGCTGTATCTGTACACTTCCTTGATAATTACCAGGACTGTCTTCAGATTTCAGCCAAGATGCCCCCTTTCACCCTGCTATCACCTGGTTGCTTACTCTTTGTAAATCCTTTCTTTTGTTTAAAGGGAAAAGGCAGGGAAATTGTCTCTGTTATTGTTTTTCTGTTCGTGGTATTTCCTGGTTCTCTCTCTCTCTCTCTCTCTCTCTCTCTCTCTCTCTCTCTCCCCCCCCCCACCACAACACACACACACACACACACACACACCTCTGGGTCAAATAGACACAAGAGGGCACCAGGTGGCAGCTAAAGATGTATAAAAAAAATCTGAGTTCAATCTGCGAATTGATGGGCTTCTAGTCTCTGCTTCATTGGCGTTGCTGCCATAGACCCAGAAGGGTCAAGAGGAAGACTATTTCCTGCATTTGAAATGAGGAATATGAACTCAATTCATACATATGGAAACGTTGTTTAAGCACAATTCAGTCAAGTGGTGGTGGGGAATGTTCTAGCAACATATACAGCTTAAAACATTTGCATAAATATGTGTTTTTAAAGAGGGGAAGGAAAAAAGGAGACTAATCTTATTCTATTACAGAAGTAAAAAAAGAAGTTTGGACTTTGTGTCCATAAAAACAAAAGACTAGACTATGGGTGATATCTTCATAGGCTGCGAGAAAAATGAAAAAAAAATTGCTGAACTTTCGAGGGCAAGCTCTCTTTTTCAAAGCAGGTTTAAAAGTCCAAACATGGCAAGGGATGTCTTTTCCAAAAGAGAGTTCTTAAAAGTTCACTTGGCAAGATGGATGCCAGGCTTCTTCTTGGGAGGTACGAAGCAGTATGGTCCATTGGGGCTGGACTTCAAAGAGCAGTTGAAACAAAGGGGGGATGGCTTGGGCACCTCCCTTCACTTACATTCATCATCTATTGGCTCTTCAAAGCATGGAGCCCCTGACAGGCCAGAGGTGGGGAAGAACCAAATGCTTGATGCAAAAGACCACACTCTCCACTAAGGAGTTGGGGAAGTCTTTTTTTTGGGGGGGGGGTAGACTTTCCAAAAAGTCCCACTAGGCAGTCCTAAATAATCCTACATGGCCAATGCCACATCACCTGTCCTACTCCCTTATTTTGGCTTGTTGCGTTCAAGGTTGGTTCCTATTGCCAGTACACAAATAAGGCCGTTACTTCACAGACTTCGCAGTTGAAATGCAAGGGGTCACGATGGTCTCCCTGGGCCCCCACCCCTCTTTCTCTGTCCTCACTTTTCGGTTCGAATCCATTGCCACCTCATCTCCCTATTGGCTTTCTTTCAACGTCCGGTTTTCGCTTTCTTTTATTTTTAAAAAAATTTACCGGGCGTATCGATGCATGACACCCGGCTGTCATTTGTGGCTGAATTACTGTATGATCCAAATGGTTTGTATTGCAAAGTCCATTGGCACTGCTGTTCCCGTCAGGGAGTGGACCAGCACACAACATTTGTTGTTTATGATCCATCGGTCCTCCAAGGGCATTCGAGTAATCCCTTCCTAAATCCCTAGAGCAGTGACCAAGCAACTTCCGCCTCAAACTACCATTACAAAATCATGCCTCCCACATCAGTATTTCGGAGAAAAAGTAACTGAAAAAAATAAAAAAAAAAAAGAAAAATTAGTGGCCACACCTGACTTTGGATGTGAAGTGGGATGCGAAGCACATGACCTGTCCTACTCCCCGCTTATTTTAGGGGCGTGGTCGGGGTGGCGCCGAATCAAAGAGGAGGAGCGCGGACAAAGGGGTCAAGGTTGGTTCCTATTGTCAGTAGCAGAGGTTCAAATAAGTTCCAAATGGCAGCTTCTTATTTTAAGACAGGCCCTGAATGGTGATCTTACAGACATGCCACAATGGTTCCCTACCTTGGGAAACTAATCTTTTCTTGGACTGCAACTCCGAGAAAACCTGCCCAGAAAAGCCAGTGATGAAGACTTTTGGTAGTTGCAGTCCAAAAACACCTGGGCTGCCCAAGGTTGGAAACCACTGCACTACAGAAAGGTGGTGGTGGGGAACCAAGAGAATCTGGCCTAGAAAAGAAGGGGAAAGGAGATATAAGTGTGGATTTAAGAACATAAGAAGAACCATGCTGGATCAGGCCAAAGGCCCATCTAGTCCAGCTTCCTGTATCTCACAGTGGCCCCACCAAATGTGTCTGGGAGTGCACAAGACTAGATATCTACTGATACCACTCCCCTGCATCTGGCCCTTGAAGTACCCCGGTTTTAAGCCTGGAGATTACACATCTCCATCATGGTTTGTAACCTGTGATGGACTTTTCCTCCAGGAATCTGTACAATCCCCTTTTGAAAGCATCCAGGCCAGATGCCATCACCACATCCTGTCGCAGGGAGTTCCACAGACTAACAATGTGCTGGGTGAAAAATATTTTCTTTTGTCTGTTCTTACTCTCCCAACCCTCAATTTGAGTGTATGTCCCCTAGTTCTGGTATTTTGTAAGAGGGAGAAGAGCGTCCCTCTATCCACTTGACTCATGCCTGCATTATTTTGTATGTTTCAATCATATCCCCCTCTAAGGCACCTTTTTTCCAGACTAAAGAGGCCCAAATGTTTTAGCCTTTCCTCATAAGGGAGGTGCCCCAGCCCAATAATCATTTTAGTCGCTCTCTTTTGCACCTTTTCCAGTTCCACTATGTCTTTCTTGAGATGCGGTGACCAGAATTTTATTTTCTGCTTGTACAGATCAGGTGTTAGCAAATATTTGGATCTTTGGGTCTAAGTCCCGTCTCAAGTATGAGTCTTAAGTAACAAGCCCCATTACCAAGCCCCAAGTCTGAGTCCATATTAAAAATAAACTTCCCGCCCTGCATTCCAAGGACAATAGGAGGGGTGACTGGATTCTGAGTCCAGTCACTGGTGTGACTTAAGTCCAACTTGACAGTGAGTCATGCAACTTGAGTCCTCATCCTTGGTACAGACAGTAGAGATGACAGAAGGAACAACAAGGGTATACAGCAATAAGGCTTTCACTGGGGAATGTGTCCCAGCAAGTGCCCAGTGATGCCATTGCCTCGTGGCAGTTCTGTTCAATAATGTTCTTATGCCTGAGAAAGGTAGAGTCATATAGCACAGTGCCTTTTTAAAAAAATAGCAAACACTGGCTTTTCTGCAGAAAGTGACAGAAATCTTAGATCTGGTTTCTTTATCCAGATGTATGAACTTATGAGTTGATGAGTCTAAGGGGACATGCAGATAGCGGTTTTCCATGCTCCATCTGGCACTGTTGTGTGCACCAGAAAGCACTTTCAAAGGCAGATACTCTTTCCCTTGAGATGCCCACCATGGGGAGATGGCCACATGGACTATCTGTTGTTTGATGTTGTGTGAGAATAAAATGCTTGCACACCAAATTCAAGCCATCTGGGTGTGCTCTAAAAGGGCTGAGTTCTCTTTATACTAGTGAGTACAGAGAGCTCAAACAAGGTGACTTGTTTGAGCTGTATTTGCTTAGTTGCACTGCAGATGAAGCTACAACCCTTCTTTTTTTTGTAGTAATTATATCTGTCCTACAGTCTTCTTGTGAGATTAAAAGAAAAGGTTACAGTGTGGAAAAACATGGTCCATCCTCTGCTTGCCTGAAATAACCTGATGTCTTCTGATATGCTGGAAGTTCACCAGACTATACAGAATTCTTGCTTTCTGCAAAATACTGAACCACTTATCTGCAGCTGTGGAATGAACTGAGGCTGTGTTTTTTCTCCATCCATGTAAATGCTCTTTCACTGTTGGATGCACCCACTGTGCATTTACCCAGAAGAGCAAGTAAACTACAGGATGGGCTGCAGCCATATAATGGAAAGGATGTCACACAAGTGATGTAATTAGACTTATTAAAACCATCCATCCATCCATCCATCCATCCATCCATCTATCCATCCATCCATCCATCCAAAAGGGATGAGTTATTAAGCTCTGAAGGGGTGCCCCTAGGGAAAAAATCATTTCTAATTGAGCAAAAAGCAAACAATACCCCCCCACACACACACACGCAGGGAGAAATTTCAGGCACTTACCTTGAATTGCTTGAGGATGCTCCCCTGTCATTTTGGTCCTTTAGAACCCAGCGGAGAATAGTGTTTAGTTACATTCCGTTTCATATCATAATGAAACTATTTTTAAAATTTGTTACAAAAAAAACTCAAAATGAAACTACTACAGAAATGAAACGAAATGAAACACTTTTTCCCCATTTCGTGCCCATCTCTATATGGGACTTTTCTGAATGGATTGAGGCCGCCGCCACCACCCACTTTGTGGGTACAAAGAGACATAATTTCTGTAGACTCAGTGGCAAAATTCCATTCTTGGGCATGTTGTTCGAGAGGGAGGTGGCTGACCAGTTGTAGGCATTCTTGGAAGAAATGGACAGTCTAGGTCCATTTCAGTTGAGGTTCAGGTCACCCATAAGAGTGAAACAGTATTGGTCATCATGACAGACAGTTAACTGAGGCAGACAGGCAGGCAGGTAGACATAATCCTCTTGTTCTCCTGGATTTTTCTGCAGCATTTGATACTGCTGACCACAGCATCCTTCTGGGATGGGTATCAACCACAGAACTTTTCATTTAAGCTTTTCCAGATTAATTTTTCCTGTTTAGTTATGCCACTGGTTACTCTTTTAGATATTTCAATGTTTAATTGGATATTTGTTGTTGTTACCATTATTTTACTATAATGCTTTTGTACAATAAATAGCTTTGGTGCTGGTGCTGGTGCTGGTGAGATTGTTGCTGTTGCTGTTAATCAGCATAAGCAACTAAAGAAATTCAATTAGTTAAAAAGAAAATGTGGTTTATGGAAATGAGATATTGTACATTTGTATCTCTGATTCAAAATGCCAGGAAATAGCTCAATATTGCTGCACAATATTGTGCCATGTTTCCAGCAGGAAAAAAGTATGCCAAACTTGACATTTTGTTGTTGTTCAGTCATGGCTGACTCTTTGTGACCCCATGGACCAGAGCATGCCAGGCCCTCCTGTCTTCCACTCCTGGAGTTTAGTCAAATCCATGATGGTTGCATTGATGACACCATCCAACCATCTCATTCTCTGCCTTCCCTTTTTCCTTTTGCCTTCATTCTTTCCCAACATCAGGGACTTTTCCAAGGAGTCCTCTTGCCTCATGAGGTGGCCAAAGTACTGGAGCCTCAGATTCAAAATCTGTCCTTCCAATGAACATTCAGGGTTGATCACTTTCAGGATGGATAGGTTTGATCTCCTTGCAGTCCAGGGGACACTCATGACTCTCCTCCAGCACCACAGCTCAAAAGCATCAGTTCTGTGGCAATCAGCCTTCTTAATAGTCCAGCTCTGACTTCCATACATCACTACTTGAAAAACCTTGGCTTTGACTAGTTGGAACTTTGTCAGCAAAGTGATGTCTCTGCTCTTTAAGATGCTACCTAGGTTTTTCATCGCTTTCCTCCCAAGAATCAGGCATCTTTTAATTTCATTGCTGCAGTCACCATCTGCACTTAAAGCAAAGTGTTCTGCTTATATACCGCCCCATGCCACTTCAAGTAGTCTCTGGTGGCTTACAGTTTAAGTACAGTATGCAGGCTACACATTGCCCACCCCCAAGCAAGCTGAGTACTCATTTTACCGACCTTGGAAGGATGGAAGTGCTACCTGGGATTGAACCCAGGTCATGAGCACAAGTTCGCTAATGCCCAAGATGTCAATGTTTATTCTTGGCATCTCACATTTGACCACATCCAGGTTACTCTGGTTCATAGATCTCACATTCTTGCAGCACTGGACTTTCCTTTCTCTTTGAGGCATGTCTGCAGCTGGACATCCTTTTGGCTTTGGCACAGCCACTTCATTAACTCTGGAGCTACTTGTACTTGTTCTCTGCTCTTCCTCAGTAGCATGTTGGATGCCTTCCGACCTGAGGGGCTTATCTTCCAGTATCATATCTTTTAGCCTTTTGTTTCTATTCATGGGGTTTTCTTGGCAGGGATACTGGAGTGGCTTGCCAGTTCCTACCCAAGGTAAACCACATTTAGTCAAACTCTCCACTATGACCTATAGGATCACTCATAGCATCTCTGAGTTGCTGAAGCCCATTTGCTGTGACAAGGAAGTGATCAATTGAAGGGGAATGTTGGTAACATCAATGGGAGTAGTAAAGATTTACAGGATACCCTATTGTGCTCACTATCATTCAAGCTTGTCAAAAACGAGTCATGACAATTGCCTTGCATTTGAGTGAGAAGTGCTTAACTGGTGAAAAAAGGAGCCCGCTTCTTGGAATTTCCCTGTTTGGTGTCACTGTTTGAATTTCAGAGGTTTGTTTGTTTGTTTGTTTGTTTGTCTGTTTGTTTGTTTGTTTATCTGTTGCATTTCTAGACTGCCTGATTTCCCAAATAGGGACTCTGGATGGGTTTGGTTCAGGCTGTCCCCACTTTTAGAACTGTTTTGTAGAATTTTGATTTGCCTGCCAGCGCAGTAATAGCATTGCACTCTTTTACCTGTACAGTGATAATAAAACACATTGGTCAGTTTGGAACCATTGCTAATGCATCTAGCTTATATTACATTCATTATGTAAGGCCATTCGAGTATTATATCCTCTTGTTTCCTCCTCTCTCCTTATGAAGTAAGGAGCATCACTGTCATAAAATGTGAGAATCCTTGAGATATATATAAAAAAGAAATGATATGTCTCCAAGAGTTCTTTGCTTTGTTCAGCATTTCTCGCAGCTGACTTCATGGGCTTTCTTGGTCCCTTAATATCAATTGTATAGAAAATGCAGGATTTTCTTTTCAGAAACATTTTATATAGATGCTCCAGTAACAGGGTGCACTGTGTGCAATGTACCTGGCTGCATCACTTAGGCATACTCATAAAACTGGAAGCAGTCTAGTCAACTCAGTATGCTGTGCCACAGCTTAGGAGGTCTTTAGGAAAGAGAATTAGTGACTTTATAGATGAGATCAAGAAGTTCAGTAGACTGTGCGAAGGAGAGCAGGCACTTTGATAATTGTGCCAGAAGTTAATGATGCTCTGAAAACCCTGGTGGGTTTTAGAAACAGCATTCCATGATTGCAAGTAATCTAGAAGGAAGGGATAGATAGTATGGAAATTCACAGTCATGAAAGAAAGGGGCCTGCTGAATTTGTTTACTTTAGCAAAGTACAGTACACCCCCGCCATTTTGCAGTTCAGGTACTGCGGTCCCACTATATCACAGGATCTCAGTACCTGCACCTCGGAGCCACGTGGTGGGGGCGGTGGGGGGTGATCGGGTCACTCGCCGCCGCCCCCGGACCCCCTCCAAAAAGCCTCGGAGCCACGGGGGGGCGATCAGGTCACTCCCCGCCACCACTGGGCCCCTCCGAAAGGCCTCGGAGCCGTGCAGGGGGGTGGCAGACTTGGAACCGGCAACACTCCACTTGCTGTGGCAGATTGCATTTTGCACAGGCTTTCTGGCTCACTCTCAGTCTCTGAGCTTTGCCCACTCTCTTCCTTCTCAGACATCAGGGAAGACTGCCTGGCAACTTCTTTCAGCTTTCAGCTCCAAACTCAGCAACTTCAAAAAAGTTTTCTCTAACCACTTAACATGCTGGCTTAAACGTTAACTGGGCCCATAACCTGTCTGTAGTGATATCATTGCCCATATTTCTGAGCCCCAACATTGGTCAAGCACAAAGGAAACTGAAGGCCTAGGAGGGCTGCTTGACATATATTTCCCGGCAGCCCCAGGACCGAAGCAGATACCAGAATGTGCTGAAGAAGGCCAGAGCAAACAGGACGGCAGATACCAGGATATCAGAATACATCTGCTCAGGCCCAAGGAAGCCTCTTATCAGTAATGTCTCACTAGCTAGGGAGCATTCTCCCCCCACCTATGGATTCCATTTCCCCTGCTTTGTGTACCTGTTTACTGAACAGATAAGGCTTGCATTATTTCCCCCCACCGAGGAATGTTTCCCTGTATCTATTGTGCTTACTCTCTAATAAAACACTGGGGCTCAGGCAGCAGCAGGAGAAGGCTCAGGGAGAGAAGGCTCAGGGAGCAGAAGGCTCAGAGGGAGAATCATCACCAATCTCACATGCACGCAGCCGATGCAGACACAGAGAGACACTCAGACATCCATGGAACCCTGACAGACAGACGAACAGGAATGCTGCCCTGAGCGCCAGATGATTGCACCCCGAAACTCTGTGTCCTGTGTGATTCGTAACGCAACACCTGTCAAGGAATGTATGAGGAGCTAACCACAGTTAGCAGCGTTGCAGCAATGTCAAGGATTAGAGGCAAAAATATGACAGACTCCATTGCTGGTTTTCTATTGCAGTCTATTTACAAAAATATATACAAGTTCCATTTGGTTTCCAGACTTACATCCAGTAACATAAACAATGCTGCTACTCTTACTTATCACAGCCAACACATCAGGCTTACTGGCTAAACAGCCCTGGCTAAACAGCAAGAACATATTGAAATACATAAAGTATATATAGCATCTCCTTCAAATCACATATTTACTTTTACATCACATGTCATAATGCTTCTCTCATCCACGCTTCTGAGCTACGCTTCCACTGTCCTTGGACACTCACCTTCCTGTCAAGGCCACTTTACCGAGCTTGCTTCAGCCCACAGCTGGACTCCATATCTCTAATTGCAAGTTGAAAAACTCACTCACAAGAATATTCTTGACGGGGGGATCGGGTCACTCCCCACCGCCCCCGGGCCCTTCCGAAAAGCCTCAGAGCCATGCGGGGGGGCAGTGGGGGCGATTGGGTCTCTCCCCACCCCCCCGGGCCCCTCCAAAAGGCCTTGGAGCCACACGGGGGGAGCAGTGAGCGATCGGGTCGCTCTCCGCCAGCCCCTGGGCCTCTCCGAAAGGCCTCGGCGCCACACGGGGGGTGGCGGGGAGTGATCGGGTCGCTCTCTGCCACCCCCGGGCCCCTCCGAAAGGCCTTGGAGCTGAGCAGGGGGGTGGCGGGGAACGTGGACAATTGCCCCCGTGCCCCCAGCCCCCTTCCATATATCGCAGATTTTCATGCATCACGGGTGGGGTGGATCTCTAACCCCTGCGATCGGCGGGGGGTTACTGTAATCCCTAATACACATTTTATAGCAGTATATAAGTGTTAGAGCATTTGTTCAGCTGAAAAATGTTTTCATTTTAATGTAACTTAGTGGCTGATATCCTGCTGCTTTAACTTACACTGCATAAGGCTGATGACATCATCAGCCACATTGATTTCTCCCCCTCTTCCCAGGAATTATTTTTTTTTCATTCTCCTTACCCTCAGGGATGTTGGAATTTTTTACTATTCTTTGATTTTGGGGAAGATGTTGAGATATTGAAGGGGATAGTTTTATTTCTGAAAACTGCTGCTGCCATTAAAGTCATCTCAGCGTTTTTTGGAATTTAAAGCCTCCTGCAGAGGATAATGGTATTTGTTATCAAAAGTAATAATTTCATAGCACATAAATGGGATTTATTTATAAAAAGATGTTTTCAGGGTTAAAAAGAAAAGGCCTATGAAGTAACAGTAATCAAAGTGTTTGGAACCACTGTGTAGACATTTCCAGCTCTTGATGAAACTGGAACAGAGATGGCTTACTGAACAGTGCAAATATGTACTTGCTGAAACCTCTAAAATTATTTTAATCTGTATGATGCAGGAAGACCTGAGTGAGAGAGAAAAATGCACCAATCAAGACAGGGCCATTTTATCCAGCCACTAGCATGGGGTTGACTAAGTGTTAAAATACTGGCAGTTTGTTACATAGATTATTGGGAAGATAAGGGTATCTAAAACTTAGGCTAGACTTTGGGAACTTTTAAAAATCCTTGCTTAGACAATGGACCCTGCATCTCCTAAAGTAAAGTTTAATACTACCAATATACCTCCAATAAATGCATTAAGTTTCTAGTTTCTAGCCTGGAACTCTAGTTTAACTACAATCCATGGCAGCTGAAAATAATGTAATATTCATGGATCTATGTCTGAGGTCCCCTGACCAACTTCTCTTACCAATCCAGGTCAAATGTGAGATGTTGTCACATACCGACCACTGTTGCAAGCTTGTTTCCGAACATTGGTGAATATTGACTGTTGTGTCACATACTATCCAGTCTGAATTCACTGATATTCACTGCTGCTCCAAAATCCTTAAATGCCAACTGGTGGTGTTGATGGGCATCTATTCACAGAACTGCAAGTGAATATTAACACACCCAATGACCATCATCAACATTTACAGAGACAATTTTAGAAACATTTGTCTTCAGGAACCCATTTCTTTCAGAACATCCCATTTTCCTCATGATCCATATAATTAAAGACTTTGCTATAGTTTATATAACACAGAATGATTTTCTTCTAAAATTCTTTGGTATGATCCATTAGTTAGTGAAAATTTGCAATATCCCTCTTTCTTTTCAGAATCCAGCTTGAAGTTCAGATGTTTCTTGCTCCATGTAAGGTAAAAGCCTTTCTAGGAATGTCTTGAGAGTGGCCATATGGTCAGATGGATGGTTTATAAATAAATAAATAAATAAATAAATAAATAAATAAATAAATAAATAGAACACCACTTTGTTTGCATGGAAAAAATAGATCAATAGTCTTCTAGTTACTGATCTTTTTAAACTGCTGTCTGGGAGGATGGAATGTACTTGTATGTTGAATATTACCAGTCTATGAGCTATTGATTTGTTTTCCATATTTGTTGTCATATTCTTGTTAGGATTTTGACAGATTCAGTCCCTCTACCCTGGTGATTTAATTTCTTCCTAGTGCTTCCAAAGCTGCTTTCACTTCATTTTCTTGAATTTAAGGTTGCTTGTCACAGATTTTTCTTCAAAGACACAATCCCTTTACCTCCTATTTTTAGGGCTTTAGTATATGGATTCTGCCTTCTCTTTATTTTCACTTGGTGACTATAGGGTGAAAATCCCAGAGATACTTCTCCCTTTTCCTGACACTAAAAACAAAAAAACAAAAAAATCAGTAGTTGCTAAGGAAATGAAACTCTGAAGTTGCATCCTGAGACACTTGCCTCATCATGCCTAATGGCAAGAAGACTAGGTAGAATGGAAAATGTTACCATTTCAGTGTTTTGCAAACAATTATATTAAGATATTTTCCCACCATGAGTGGTGGTGACAAGAAACTACCTGATGCTTGTCTACCAGGTAAATGTAGGAGCCTAAAAGTGATTGTGTATTAATACAATGTTAGCTTTATGCTCTTGCCATGACAGCTAAATGCCAGTGGTCTTCTTCTTCATGTCACCATTGTGAGAAAAGTCTGATTAGTTCGAATGTTAGAAATCCTTCTATTCATTGACACAGTTCCTGACTGGCTGGAATCACATCATAAACATAATTGATCAGTAGTTTAGGTATCTGGCTGCAGAGCCGGATTGGATGTCCCATTTTGTTTAAAAAATTGTTTTGTTTTTTGTTTGTATACTCTGTGTGCGTGTGTGGGGGGGTGCTTGTGTAACTTCCCGCTCTGATGGGAGCGGAAAAGGCGGGATTTGTAAGCTTTTTTTTTGCCGCCCCAAGTGCCAATCAGTTGTAGCTATCTTGGGGTTCAGGAAAAAAAAGCTCCTTTCCCCCCACCCAATGGGTGGGGAAAATGAGGGATATTTAAATGCTTTTTTTTGTGCCAGCTCCAAACCTGCTCTACAGTGCTTGGGGCTCAGCAAAAAACAAAACAAAACAAAATAAAAAACAAACAAAAATGTCCTCCCCCCCATCGGGGTGAAAGGACTGGAGCATCCACAGACAGTAACAATGTGGGAGAGAACACTCTCAGGATGCTGATTAGGGATTTTCCCCCCTGAGCCCCAAGCTAGCTACAAAAAAAAATCATAATAAAAAATAAACAAAAGAATCACTCATTTCCTCCACCCAATGTGGTGTAGGGAAAGGACATGGTATTTTTTTTTTTTTTTTCCTGAGCCCCAAGTGCTGTAGAACAGGCATGGAGCTGGCAAAAAAAAAGTTGGTGGGGGAAAAGGAACATTTCTTTTCCTTTTTGCTGATCCCCAAGCTAGCTACAGCTTAGCCAAATAAATAAATAAATCACACTTTCCTCCACTGGATGGGGTTGGGGGAAAGGAGGATGGGCGCTGGGGTGGGGGAAAGGTTTTCCCCCCACCCTAGTGCCAATCAACCTGCAGACAGAGCTTGGTGGGAGGGGAAAAGTTTTTTTTTTAAAAAGCCCAGAGCTTTTTTTTTAAAATTCCCCTCCCACAAGTGGCTTACAGATGGAACGAAATGGTATGTTTCAACAACAAAAACACCATTTCATTTAGTCTGTAATGAAATGCTGCTTCCTCATGTCATGTCATTTCATTACATTTTGTTACCTAACGACACGATGAAACAGAATTTTATTTTTTTGTTTTGTGCCCATCCCTAGATTATATCAATGAATAGTGGCAAATTGAGATGCAGGCATGGGAAGAGGGGATGTATTCGGAGAAGCATGATACCTTTTCAGAAAACAATTTATCTACTCCCCTGAAAGGGGATTTTAAAATATGCACACAGAGACACTGCATGCACCTTCCCTGAATGCACAACAGGTGTATGTTTTGAACAAAGTGCCACCCCAGGCTCTTTAGATACAGAAACCTTCTGCAATTGATGTTTGCATTCTTTTCTTACTTCAAAGATCTGATTTGTCTCCCTTTTGAAGATTTATTTGTTTTTTGAAATAGGATACAGGCTGACAGATCCCACTCCCCAACTGAACCATAGCAAGCCCTCCCCCTAAAAGCGCTTGACAGTGGATTGTGTTCATGCCTGATCAGATGATCTATTAGGGGAGTAAAAACCACGCTCTGCAGGAGTGAGACAGAAACATCACCTTCGAAATGAAACTGGGCACTCACGCTCCACAAGCAGCCTCACTGGAGAGGGATGGGAAAATAAAGTTTAGATAACAACACTCATTCCCACCCTGCCCTGTACGACAGGAGGTTGAGCAAGACTGCTGACAGGATGATTTGCACTGAGTGATTGATAAAAGGATGGCATGCCAGGCCAGGAATTTCTGAAATGACATAGTTCAAAAGGCAGCAGATTCTCTTCAGCAGGATGATGAGAAGGATATGATTTGTACAGAGTTCTCCTCCTCCTCCTCCTCCTCCTCCTCCTCATTATTATTATTATTATTATTATTATTATTATTATTATTATTATTATTATTATTATTATTATTATTATTATTATTATTAATTAATTAATTAATTAATTAATTAATTAACCACAAAGCTATCTATGCTGGATTTTATACCAATCACTAGTCTTGAAAAAAATTTTTTGAGTTGCTTTCCATTTCAAGCATTTTTCGCAAAGATAGCTATTATTATTATTATTATTATTATTATTATTATTATTATTATTATTATTATTATTATTATTATTATTATTATTATTATTATTATTAAACTATTGACAAAGGTTTCCCAGTTATACTTGGCATAGTAAAAAATAATTACAGGGAGAGAAACAAAGATTGTTACTCTTTAGCTTATTGAGATGCTTCCTTTTCTGCAGGTCATTTTGAAGGCACTATGATTCGGGAAGGCTCTGTGTGTGTGTGTGTGTGTGTGTGTGTGTGTGTGTGTGTGTGTGTGTGTGTGTGTGTGGTGTGTGTCATTACAGTTTTCCGCCTGACCCGACCGGGGGGAGAGTTTCAAAGTTTTTTTCCTACTTCGTGACTCCATGTCCATGGAGTTTTCTTGTCAGGCTGTATGTATGTGCTAATGTTACCACTTTTTCTAATCGGATAGAATAAAATAGAAATTAGAGAGGGGCACAAAACAAAAAATGAAATGCTGTTTTGTAGGGTCATTATATAACGAAATGAAATAAACCAGCTGATCGGCACTAGGGTAGAAAAAAGCCCCCACCCCACCCCAGTGCCCAGGGCTTTTTGGCAGAGTAAAAATAATTACAGGGAGAAACTTCTTTACTCCATCCCCTGCAAGCCCCGCCTGCTGTGTGTGTGTGTGTGTGTGTGTGTGTGTGTGTGTGTGTGTGTGTGTGTTGTGTCATTGGCACTGGGATGGGGGGAATCTTTCCCCCCACACTAGTGCTGATCAGCTGTCAGGCAGGGCTTGGGGGAAGGAAAATGTTTTTTTTTTAAATCCTCTGACTGATGGGGCATGGGAAAAGGTGGGACGTGTTTTCTCTTTTTTCCTTTCTATTAAAATGCATTGGCTCAATGAATTTCAATGGAGTAGTTTTTCCTCACTGGAATGCATTGGTTCAATGCATTCAATGAGGAATTGCTGGTGTGCTTTTTTTTTTGCCTCCCACAGACCACACACCAGCTGATGGGTGCTGGGGGAGGCCAAAATACACATACACAAAACAAACAAACAAACAAAACCTCACCTTTTCCCACCGGATTGGTGTGGAAAAAGGGGGGATTCATTTCTTTTTCTTTTTCTCTGTCCCCCAAGCCCTGCTTGCCAGCTGATTGGTGCTGGGGTGGGGGAAAAACCTTTTCCCCACCCAGCACTGATCAGCTGGCAGGCAGGGCTTGGGGGAGGGATTTTTTTTTTTTTAAAAAAAGGCCAGGACTTTTTTTTCTCAAAAAAAATTTCTCCCTCCTCCAAGTACTGCCTGCTAGCTGATCAGCGCTGGGTAGGAAAAAATTCCCCCACCCCAGCCCCAATCAGCTGGCAGGCAGGGATTGGGGAGGGAAAAGTTTTTAAAAAGCCCAGTGCTTTTCTGAACCCCCCACCACCAGTTTCCACACCACCACCCCACAAACCATTTTGTTAATGGTTCATTACATAAATTTTTTTTGGAAAAAAATGTATGAAATGAAATGATAAAATGTGGGGAGGGGAAATGAAACAAAAAATTTTTTTTTTCATTTCATACCCATCCCTAATAAAAATGAGCCTGCCCTGATTTGCATGTCAGTTCTTTTGCAGGCTAATTCTTTTGTGATTATCCAAGAAAGTGCTAGAGGTAGGGCGGTCTATAAATACAACAAATAAATAAATAAATAAATAGTTTTTGTAACCTTGTATGCTCCCTTTAATAGCTTTTAGCTGGGGGGGGGCTTCTGGGCTGAGGCGATCGTCAATCTCTCTGGGAATGGCCATTTGTTTCTTCATGCCTCTGATTTTATGTCTCTGAGGCCAGGTGAATTACACCCAAGGATATTAAAAGAACTGGCGGAAGTAATTTCAGAACCATTGGCAATAATATTTGAGAAGTCCTGGAGAACAGGGGAAGTCCCCATCGACTGGAGGAGGGCTAATGTTGTCCCCATCTTCAAAAAGAGAAAAAAAAGAGGACCCAAATAATTACTTCCCAGTCAGCTTGACTTCAATTCCTGGAAAGATCCTAGAGAAGATTATTAAACAGGCAGTCTGCAAATATTTAACAAACAATGCTGTCATTACAAGAAGTCAACACGGGTTTCTTAAAAACAAGTCATGCCAGACTAATTTGATCTCTTTCTTTGATAGAATTACAGGCCTAGTGGATGAGGGGAATGCTGTGGATATTGTTTATCTGGACCTTAGTAAGGCCTTTGATAAGGTTCCCCATGGTATTCTTGCTAAGAAGTTAGTAGAAAGTGGGATAGATAGTGCTACTGTTAGATGGATTTGTAATTGGTTGACTAATCGCACCCATAGGGTGACCATAAATGGCCTCTCTTCAGCTTGGAGAGACGTGACCAGTGGGGTGCCCCAGGGTTCTGTTCTGGGTCCAGTGCTGTTCAATATCTTTATTAATGACTTGGAGGAAGCAATAGAGAGTATGCTAATTAAATTTGCAGATGATTCCAAATTGGGAGGGGCTGCAAATTCCCTAGAGGATAGGATGAAAATCCAAAAAGACCTTGACAGACTAGAGTGCTGGGCCAAAGCTAACGAAATGGATGTCAGCAGAGGGAAATGAAGGGTACTACTCCCCCTTAGACTGGACTGCCAGAGTCGTGGCGTTGGACTCTTCCATCTTCTACAACTCCCCATAGCTGTCCTTGGATGGCACTGTCCTTCTGGCCCCTCCACTAATCTTGTTTATCTCACGTTAATTGTTTATTTTTCTCTAATTAATTTTGTTTTCTTTTTTGTGATTTATAGTTTCTCGTTTTATATTGTCATACTGTATTTGGCGCTTTGTATGTAGTTTTTTGGCCTTGGTTAGTTTGCACTGTATTGTTGCTTATCATTTTTTTTCCCTTTCTCTTTCTCTCTCTCCGCCATGATAGCAGGGGCTCACATACCAAAGGTGATGGGCCGTGGGCGGTACGCTTGTAGCCGTAGGGTTCGTCAGGCAAGAAGAACTCGGGTCAGACAACTCGTGTCTGTCCCTCGTTCTGACCCCTCGGCTCACTGCCACGTGCCCGGGAGTCATGCGCCCCCAACCTTATGCATCCTGATGAACGCAGTGGTGCACAATAAGATTCCTATCATCCATGACATCATCGGAGCAGCCCGACCTGGCGTTCAAAGACTTGGGTGGGCAATTTGATTCTGTGGGAAGGTTGGGGGGTCAAAAGGGGAGGGGCCGCAATCATGTACAGAACCAGGGCCTCGACATTGGTTAGTCCTCCACCTGTTGGTGGGACAGCGGGACAGATTTGGCATTGTGCTGGGCTAGTACAATCCCTCCCAGAGCTCACGGAGTTCATCGCCGCTGCCCTGTTGGGGTCCCCGCGCCTCTTGGTTGCGGGTGACTTCAACCTGCATGCGGAAGGTGGACTCTCCGGTGCAGCTCTGGAGTTCATGGAATCCATGGCTTCTGTCTGTCCCAGTGTTTTATGCCCCACCCATGGTCTGGTCACACCCTGGATCTGGTGTTTATTGTCGGGGGACTCGTGTCTGGAAACATTGATCCCTGTGTCATGGACAGACCACCACCTGCTCTCATTTTCCCTGTCGATTCCGGCCCCACCTCGGGACCACCGCATCTTGAGGATGGACCCTCAGCGCTGAACTCTTCGGAGGGCTACCTGATGGTTGACTGGCGCTCCGTCTGGTTTGAAACAGCTGTCCAAATGTCCCCCAAGCGCCTTCTCCGTTGCCGAGCCCGGTCCTCCCCTTGGTTCACGGGGAGCTCAGGGTGATGAAGCAGGAGAGGAGGAGGCTAGAGCGCAGCTGGAGAAAGACCGGACGGTATCAAGTAAGGCTGCGGTAGACGCCCAGACTAGTCGCTATATCAACGTCAGGGAGCTTCATCCTTTAATGAGAATTTGAGGCCTCGAAGGATCTTCCGGGTGGTTCACCTCAGCAATCCTATGAGTTCAGTAGTGAGCAATTTGCAGCCTTCTTTCGAACTAAAATAGAGGCCATCCGTGTTTGGTCTTGCCCCGCCATCCCCAGTTGCTGGTCCGCCTTCAGGTTGGATGCGCTTGGGCCTGTTTCTGCTGAGGGCTATGGCGCATTGCCCGGCCTGCCTCCACCCCTTTCGACCCTTGCCCTGCCTTTCCAGAGGACTATAGCTGGGCTTCTGTCATCGCCACCGCCTCCTTCAGCGAGGGGTTTTTCCCTCTCGTCTGAAGGAGACGGTGGTAAAGCCCATTCTGAAAAACCTGGCCTGGCGGTGGACGATCTATCAAATTATCGCCCAATCGCCAACCCGTTTATGGGCAAGGTGATCGAGAGGGTGAGCTGCAGTCATAGGAGGATCTGCCTCATTTCGGGTTCAGGCCTGGAAGAAACAGCTTTGGTCGCCCTGCAAGATGACCTTCTCCGGGCGGCCGACAGGGGTTGCTCTACCCTGTTGGTCCTCCTGGATCTGTCAGTCTTTGATACTTTCTTTGGACCCGGCTCTCTGAGGTTGGAATTGCTAGTTGGCTCCGTTCCTTCCTGGAGGGCCGTCAGAGGCTGGATGCTGTTTAACATCTACGTAAGGCCATCATCAGGAGTTTTGAGTCTGCTGTCATCAGTACGCTGATGACACGCAGCTCTATCTCTCCTTTAACACCTCTGCTGTGGAAGCTGTGGAAGTCCTCGCATGGCTTGGACCGGGGGGCTTAAGCTCAACCCCGAGAAGACGGAGGTCATGTTCTTCGAGCTCGCCGTCGGGTACGGTGGCCCTCTCCCCTGTCTGGGGGAGTTTCCCTCCAGCTTGCGGAGAGGGCGCGGAGATCTGGGTGTGCTCCTGGACCCGGCGCTCACCTTGGAGGCCCAGGTGGCTTCCCAGGTCCGCCTCTATCTCCGTCGGATCTCTCCGCCCGTACCTGATTCTGAGAACAGTGGTCCAAGCTCTGACTCGAGGTTGGACTACTTGCCTTGACTCTTCTCCGCGTCTGCAGCGGGTTCCCTCCAGGCTGGTGGCTGGTGTGCGTCGTTATGACCACATCACCCCAGTTCTGGCCCACCTGTTGAAGCCCGGATTAGATTCAGGTCTTGGTTTTAAAAAACCCTCCATGGCTTGAGACCCTGGCAGTTGCTGAAAACCTCGGCCCGTCCCGTTCAGCAACATTTGTCCACCCCTCGTGAAGCCCGGAGGACGAGTTGTTTCTCAGTTGGCCCCTAGCCTCTGATATCCCCAGTGAAGTGCGCTCTGCAGTCCCTGCTGGCCTTCCGGAAAAGACCTAATCCGGGAGGCCTTTGATCTTTAACTGTTTTTTTTTTCTTTTCCTCCGCCATTCTTTTTATCTATCATTGTCAGTCACTGAGGTGCCATTAGGTTTTAACTTTGCTTAGTGTTATTTTTATTGGTTTTATTTTTGGGTTTTTTTTTTTTTTTGTAATTTATGGCTATTGAGGCCCGATGTTTTGTAAGCCGCTTAGAGTATATATTGTAGATAAGCGGGGTATAAATGCAATAAAATGAATAAATAAATAAATAGGTAAAATGTAGATGGGGGATACTTGGCTGGAGGATAGTACCTGTGAAAGGGATCTGGGAGTCTTGGTGGGCCACAGATTGAACATGAGTCAGCAGTGTGATGCGGCGGCCAGGAAAGCCAATTCGATTCTTGGTTGTATCAACAGAACCATAGTGTCTAGATCAAGGGAAGTGATAGTACTACTCTATTCTGCTCTTGTCAGACCCCACCTGGAGTACTGTGTCCAGTTCTGTGCACTTCAATTTAAAAAGGATGTTGACAACCTCGAGCGGGTGCAGAGGAGGGCTACCAGGATGGTTGAGGGTCTGGAGGAAATGTCTTATGAGGAATGGCTTAGGGAACTGGGAAAGTTTAGCCTCTCTAAAAGAAGACTGAGATGGGATATGATAGCTATGTTTAAATATTTGAAAGGATGTCATATTGAAGAGGGAACAGGTTTGTTTTCCATGGCTTCAGAGACTAGGACTCGGGGCAATGGTTTCAAACTACAGGAAAAGAGATTCCATTTGAACATTAGGAAGAACGTCATGACAGTTAGAGCTATTTGGCAGTGGAATATGCTGCCGCAGAGGGTGGTTGAGTCTCTTTCTTTGGAGGTTTTTAAGCAGAGGCTGGATGGCCGGCCATCTGTCGGAAATATTGCGATGGGGGTTCCTGCATGGCAGGGGTTGGACTAGATGCCCATGAGGTCTCTTCCAACTCTATGACTCTATGATTCTATGATTCAATGACAGCCTTGCCTTTCTGCTCTTTCCCCTCCCCTCTCAAGTCTGTTGAATCAGTGAAATCGGTTGAGACCTGTTGCTGAAAATTAGTCAGCAACATTTGTCAGTTTGTTAATTGATATATTCAGTTGTAAGTAAATGAAACCTTTTATTCTTTCTACTTCGATACTCCCTTTGGAATAGTCACTTGCAATATGGATGTACAGGACTAGAGATAGAGAAACTGAAATCCAGAAGTAAGTTGCAACTCGATTAGTCCCACTGAATCTGTGGGGATTTGGTAAGTCACTTCCTCCACAAGTTAAATTGATTCAATAGCCCTAGCTGTGAATCATAGTGAATGGCTCTACCAGAGCTCACAAAGCCCCCTGCCTGGGGTGAGAGATATTGAAGCGTAAACATATTATTGCACCGCTCAGCATTTCACTACTCGTTGTCAATTTGCTTTTCCAGAAGCAGGAATCTTAAAAGAATTTCCATAGTATCTATGGGAGCTGGGAGGATGCAGAGTTGGACACTTACTTGCAAAATTCCTACTTAAAAATAATAACTATGTCGCCTTTGTTTTGTATAAACTGCTCAAAACAAAACAATGGTTCAGCAAAGAGGATAAAAGGAAAAACATAAACAAAAGAAAAACAAAATAAATCAATAATAGTACTTCACTCCTCTCTCCTCTCAATCTCTCTCTCTCTCTCTCTCTCCCTCTCCCCTCTCTCTCATATCACTAACTGTAACTCCCTTAACCGCTCCTTCTACAACTTGACAGTCTTCATTATATCAGAATAGATAATTGTCCATGCAAATATCCCTCAGTTCTGCTAAGGAATCTAAGTTATCAATGTTCCTTCAAGTTGATAAGATAAAATTATATAAAGGAATGTTGTGTAAGTAACTCCCTGACCTACTTCTCTTAGATTTGACTTCAGGAAATCCAAGTTTAGGGAGCTACTAAGCCTGCAGGTATCATCTATTGCTGGCAATTGGGGGTATGGTGGGGTTACAGCCATTCTTTAACTTCCAGTTGTAGATATTGAGAAGTTTGGAAAACTGAGTTTTCTGGCTCAGAGTTTTGATTCAAACCTATTGTCAGTTCAGGCCTAAACTGTCTTGTGGTTAGTTCATTAATTGGGTTTTTCTTCTGTAATTACAATCCATGCCCAAGTAGGTTGTTTTTTCTTTTTTTAATTTTGCTTTCAAATTTCTGTAGACACTTAGGATTACCTATCTTCCTCCTCCAAAGAATCACAGTACATTAAATGCTAATATATTCACAATGGCATCATCATGACTCTAGTCTATGAAGGCCTACATCACAGGCAATCTAGAGGTTGAGTCATGTCACCTCGACTACTTTTCTTGAGAGATCAAAATGTTTCACTACTCATCCAAGCAGCGTTGTTGAGTAGTCAAATGTTTCGATCTCTCAAGGAAAGGAGTCCAGTTGCCACATCTCAACCTCCAGATAACCTCACCTCACCTGGATAACTGAGAAACTTCACGACATGCCACAGGCAATGTTAATATGCAAGACTTAAGCCAAAATTATCCTGAATAGCTATGCTGATCATGTAACTTTTAGTTACAAATTGCACCGAAACTGTAGACTAGAGATGGGCACGGAATGAACATTTTTTCATTTCCGTTACCATTTGTCGTTTCCGTTATGTAACAAAATGACAAACAAAGATTGTGATGAAAATGAAACAAAACGAACAGAACCACAAAAATTGTGGTCATTACATTTCGTTTCTGTTAATGGCGATGCACAATGAAATGAGCTGTTTTAAATGTTAAAAAACACCGTGGACATCCATAAAAACACAGCGATAATTATTTATATTGTCTAATAATACCTACCAGGGGGGTTGGGGTCCTTAAAATGTTTTAGTCTTCTCCCATCATGATGTATTTTTCTTTTCCCTTTAAAATGGATGTCGCCACCAGCCACAAAATGGAGGCAAACCATGTGATGGGATCATGTTCAACCAATAGCATGGCCAGGTTGCAGACTGGGCGGGCAGGTCTGGCAGCCACAGAGGGCATAAAAACTCTGGCAGCCCCCGTCCTCCTTGCAGTCTCTGGTGGAAGTTAGGGTGGGATTTCTGTCTCTGCTGCGACTCTAGCTTCAGTCCTGCAGCCTCCCTGTTTGTGTGTGTGCTGCGTACCTCTTGGTGAGTACCCTCCCTTGCCCCGCAGTGTAGTCACTCTGCGGCTGCCTTGCACCCTGGGCAACGCCCGCCGCTGCCTTTGCAGCATCCCTGCGTACCTAGTCTATACTGTGTCTCTCCCAGCATCCTTTTTTTTAGTGTTTTCCCTCTGGTCTGGGGCGTTGGGGGATGCCTGTGCACAGAAATGCTTTAAAAATCATGGAAAAAGTAGGTAGAAACGACAAACGAAAAAATGAAAAACGGTAACAACATTTTTCAAAAAATTCCCAACAAAGGGAAATGAACCGAAACAGACCTCTCAACGACAAACGAAAAACCAAAATGCCATTTTTCTGTTTCGTGCCCATCTCTACTATAGACTGCAAAGTTAGCAGCTTGGCGGTTCGAATCCCGGGTGCCACGCAGCGGAGCGAGCTCCCGCTGATAACCCCAGCTCTTGCCAACCTAGCAGTTTGAAAGCATGTAAATGCAAGTAGATAAATAGGTACCGCCGTAAAAAGCAGGAAGGTAAAACAGTGTTTCCTTACAGCCATGCCAGCCACATGGCCATGAACTTGCACAGCACTGGTTCTTCCGGCTTGAATATGGAGATGAGCACTGCCCCTAGAGTTGGACACGACTAGCATGCATATGCGGGGGCATCCTTTACCTTTACCTTTACCTATAGGTGTTGGCAGTTGAAGGCAAAGTCACTGAGCTCTACATGCAACAGGTGATTTCTTAATTTAAGCAATTCACTTCTAAAACATATGTCATTTAATGTTACACCAGTGTAGTTATTGTTTTCTTAAATTTTTAAATTTTATTTTTTTAACACATAAGAAGATAACTAAGGGGGGACAGGTAATGGGTAGGGGCTCCAAACTTTTTAAAAAGGGAGAGCTTAAGTGGCATGTTTACAATATTCCCATTATTTTGACAATAACAGCTACATACTGTATCTATTGGGGCTATCTAGTAAAAAATTCTTTTTCATCATAGCTATAGTGTGGGTTCCAACTATCACCAGTGTAACTAATTTGTCATTTATTTATTTCATTTATATATATTTTTTCTCATCCAATGAACAGCCGAGCCACTACTCAGGATGGCAGACAATACATAATAATACAAACAATCCCAATAACACCCATAGAATTGATATGAAACATAATAACATGAAACATAATAACAAAATAATAATTAAATAATTAAAAATAAATTATAAAATATTAAGAATATTAATTACAATAATGGTAGCAAAAACATGGAAGATGTGAGTAAAGCGAGAGGATACCCGTGGATTTACAGGAAGATTTGGACCTTAGTTTTCCCTTTGCTGCAACAGTGCAATCCAAGAAACTCTAATGGATAACAGAGAAAAGGCAGTGGTTAGATGCCCTGAGCAAGTCCAGTCCTGCCTGATCTCAGAAGCTAAGCACGGTCAGGCCTGGCTAATACTTGGATGAGTCACCCCCAGGGAATACCAGGTTCTGTAGGCGTCTGAAGTAGGAACTGGCAAGCCACTCCAGTATTCCTGCCAAGAAAACTCCATGGACATGGGGTCACAAAGACACAAGAAGAAGAAGAAGAAGAAGAAGAAGAAGAAGAAGAAGAAGAAGAAGAAGAAGAAGAAGAAGAAGAAGAAGAAATGCTGAACTCCTACTTTGACTCTGCATTCTCCCAAAAGGAAGACAGCGTTCAAACTACTACAGTTTGAATAAAGAAGGAAGGGCTACTGCCCAAGACAGGTAAAGAAGTGACATATGAATGTCTAGCCACTTTTAATTTATTCAGATATTAAGAATTAGATGAAGTACATCCAAGGATATTTAAGGACTTCACACATGCAATCTTAGAGCCCCTGTCTATTAAATCTTGGAGAAAAGAGAGGTCCATTAAGTGAGCAAATGCTGTCCTCAGTTTCAGGATTGGGGGAAAAAGAGAAACAGGGCAACAAGTTGATATCAATAGCTTGAAAGTTCAAGAACAGTTCATTAAACAATTGGTCTGTGGGCATTCAGAAAAGAATGCTTGTGATTTTTTTAATATGCTATCTGAGTTTTTCATGCCAGACTAATCTTATCTCTCTTTTTTGTATAAACTTACATACCTGTGTTATGAAGCGAATGCTGAAGATAGGATGTGTCTTTATTTTGGCAAGGCTTTTAAGAAGGCTGAACTCGGTGACTCTGGGGATCCCTTCCAACTCTACGAATTCAATGATCCTAATCCAGATAGTCTTCTAGAAATTATGAGATAAATAATCCTCTTGCAGACAATACTTTTCCAAACATTTAGAATCAAGCAAGATCAAAGCACCATGGTTAATCAGCCTTCAGTTAATCAGGTGTTCTTGGACTGCAACTCCCAAAAGCCTCTACTACCAGATGTGCTGCCTGGGATTTCTGGACTTTGCAACTCAAGAACACCTGGGTTACCCAGGTTTTGGAAGCCCTGTCATAGAGTGTCTCATGTCTGGAAGAACACCATCCAGAACCTGCCCCCAAAAGAAGCTGCCATTTGAAACTTATTTCTGTATCGGCAACTGTAGGATCTAACCCTAAAGACAGCAAGCCAAAACAGAGGAGTGAAATGCTTGTGACATAGGCCATGTGGAAATATTAAATCTTCCAAAAATGTAATGCTTATATAGTTTAAATCCCTAGACTAGTTCCAGCTCTAGTTTGCTTTTGATGGCCTTGGCTATTAAATGCTTTAAAACCTAGTATCTATAATCCCTTCTTTCCCAATAGAATTTTACATGGTTTTCTGCACACATCTGGTGCTTTACGTCAGGAATTATCAGGGCAAATCAAAGAGTAATGTGATGCTATTTGTTTTACTGGTTCCAACACAATATGGATTCAGGGGTGCACACCAAGAGGGATCCCTGCAGTTCTAATTAGACTTATAATGTTGCAGGCAAGTCAGTGGGTGTTTTTTTAAAATATATATATACATATTGTTTAGAGTCTGGAAAGCTAACTGAAAGAGGGCTGGGCAGAATAGGCTGCAGCCATCTATAACAGAGTGTTGGATGTAGAATCTTGTCTAACCCTGCTTTCTGAGACAACTCGATTAGATATGCTAGAAGAAAATTCATTTATACATTAATGGGTTTTTTTACAAAGTTTTTTAAAAAAGTGACTAACAGTGTATTCTGTATCAAATCTCCAGGTACTTCCATCACTTTGATAAGAAAAACCATAATTCAAATCCAATTACTTAATTAAACTAAATTATTGAACTAAATTGACAGGACATTATTAAAATAACACTTCAGTAATGTTGATTAATTGGATGGATCTATTCTGGTTGGGACAAACAACTGGAGTTAACCTAAGGACCATAGATAGTTTCAAGGCCAATGCCGTGTAGGAAATCTGCAACCTATGTTTAAACCTACAGTGAAGGATGGTCTACCATCTTCCAAAATAGCCACCTGCATAGCAGAACAGCTCTTACTGTCAGGAACCTGTTCCTGATCTATAGGCAAGCTCCCATTTCTTTTAATCTGAATCATCTGTCCTCACTACCTGGGTTCAGTCCCAGGTAGCCAGCTCATGGATGTCTCAACCTTCTATCCTTCTGTGGTTGGTAAAATGAGTACCCAGATTGTGGAGAGGGGTGTGCAATTTGTAGCCGCATAACTAAATTGTATGCCCAGAGAGTGCTTTGAGTGCTATGGGGCAGTATATCAGTAGAACACTTTGCTTTTTTTCTCTTTAAGATTTTGGCCACTGTCCTCTGGATATCTTCCAACTTCTTGATCTCCTTCTTAAATCCTGGTGCCCAGAACTGGACCCAGTGCTCCAGGTGAGGACTAACTAAAGCAGAGTAAGTTAGTGCTAATACCTCTTTTGATACAGCCTAGTACTGTGTTGGCTTTTTGTGCTTCTCTCATTGTGCCACACACTTCACTCTTGTCTTTATAGATATTTTTAGTGTTCTATGCTCAGAAGATCATTTAGTATACTATGTCCCATATCACTGACTCATGGAAGGGTGCAGGGTGTGTGTGTTTGCAATTACATATCACTGAAAATAATGTTGGTCTTATCCCCCATGGAATGATTTCCTTGTTTATTTATTTATTTATTTATTTATTTATTTATTTATTTATTTATTTATTTATTTATTTATTTATTGGGCTTATATACCGCCCATCTTCCCGGAGGAACTCTGGGCGGTTTACAACAGAAACAATATAAATAATAACAAACAATTAAATAAAACAGTTAGAACAAATAACAAAACTAAACAGTTAAAAATAGCAGATGGTGGGAAAGAGGGGGGAAAAAACACTATTAGTCACCAAACGCCTCCTGGAAAAGGAGAGTTCTTAATGCCTTCCGGAATGCTGGCAGGGACTCTGCTAGGCACACTTGGATGGGGAGATGGTTCCACATAGTGGGGCCAGCCACAGAGAAGGCTCGGATACAGGTGGATGTTCTCCGAGCCTCCCTGAGCGTGGCCACCCGCAGCATGTGCGCCCGCGACAACCTAGTCAGTCGGGCCGATGTTGACCGCTGGTTGATCCGCTCTGCCAGGTAGTCAGGTCCTAGGCCATGGAGGGCCATGTCTCTCAAGTAGTACTTCTAAAATTTGGTCAGCATATATAGAGAGATTCCACCTCCCTTTCCTGCTTTCCCATCAAGTGAGTAATCACTTTTGAACAATTTGTGGTTAAGCTGTTACTTCTTGACTGTCTTCAAAGATGTAGAAGCATGTTGGAAAAGTCAGAAGAGAGACTCCTTTTCATGTGGTGCAGCAATGCAAACAATTTGTCTGTGTTTTTGTTCTACTGCCAGTTCCAGTGCAGATTCTACCCATCCCAATCATGTTCCCTGTGGCTTAACTGCTGTCAGCTAGGTGCTTGCCCCAGGGAGGTTGATTACAAGAGATTGCCTTGCAGAAGGGGCTTCAGACCCTTTTCACCTGAGGAGAAGGTGATGGCTTGGAAGAAGGAGTGTTTTACTGGACCAGGCAGGATTTCTTCACAGGAGAGGGCTAAGCAGTGCTTATGAGAAAACTTGGTATTAAAATTGCAGGCACCTGAACCAATAAAGTCTTGCACCTTAAACCTCTGGGTTGCTTCTTTTTGGAGAAAAATTAATGTCTTTTATGAAAGCTATGAGAATTTGGCAGCTGATCCATGAATAATTTATTTCATTATTAAAATATTCTAGAGATATTCCAGCTAAGAGGGAATTTAGAGTGGGACATTGAAAACAAAGCCCATAGGAATTGGGACATGTATATTAAAAACATAACACATTTGTAACATTTTTCTCTTCCAGATGGCTTGTTTTTTCTTTTGCTAGTTGATTTTTTAATCTTGCTTCCCATTATCAGAACTGGTATTCATAGTTTACTGGTAGTTGATAATATCTCGAACACTATCCTTAAAGAGGTACTAGAGCATCACAAGCACGATGGAAAATCACATGCACTGGGGCTTCAAGGAGATCTGCTTGCCTTGGTCCTGCTTAGATGCTTCACCATTAGATAGGTCTGTTCTTGTCAGTGTTAGAAATGACCTTCTACTGGGCAGATCTTTAAGCTCCCTGTAAAATTCAGAGCTGATTCTGACTGTGATACATAAGAGGAATGGGAACTGTCTGTATTTCACAAGCACGATCCCATTCCTCACATGAAGGTGGTCAGAAGCATTCTTTTGAATCCCTTTGATATAAATCCAGGTATCCGTTTCCACGGGAAGGGGGATGATCTCCCATAGCCATTTCTCCAGATGTAAACACACCTAATCCACCCATTCTCTGTAGATGGAAGAGGTTTTTCTTCCCTAAGATTTGATGAGTATGATAGTCAAACTTAGAGATACGTATTTCCAAGTATTGTCTACTCATTCATTCCCAGCAGCTGGCCATTCTGGGCTGTTAACTAACAATATGGTAGACAAAGGAATGGTCAGCACTAGTATAGTAATGTTTAATGCAAAATGTTTCCATTTGTTTCAAGTTACAAACTGCTTCCTAGAAAGACAAAAGGTTACTTTGTTGCAATGCAACTCCTTCTTGGCTCAGTTATTGCCCTACTCCCTACCCTCACAATAAATGAATGAATAAATAAACAAACAAATAAATAAACAAATAAATAAACAAATAAAATGCAAATGCAGTTAGAATGCAGTTATGCTACATTAATGTATCCAGGAGTCTTCAAAGAGTCATCAGTATTGCTTCAGTGGACAAAGTGGGTAGTTGGATGTAGTTGATGGGTGGAATTAATGGCTATGACTAAACAGCTCATTTAAACAAGAAAAAGAAAGAAAGAATTATGTGCTTCTATCACACTTTATTGGCGGATCTGAAAAGCAAAAGACCATAATTTGGTCTTCTACAATGTTGCCAACCCAAATACTTCAGGCAAAAAGGCAAGCTAACATTTCAAATTAGCAATGTGATAATAAGTGCTGTTGGCTTCTCCCCAGAATGCATAACAGAGCAAGCAGCCTGGACTCTCTGGCCCAACAAGTGGTTCATTTGCATCATGGGCTTTCTCTTTCATCCTTCTCTGCCACTGAGCAACTGGCCAATTAATTGATCAAAGCAGCACAACAAACTGGTTCAAATCTCTCTACAGATGACTGCATGACCAGTTATGATAAGGTCCCGGCTTGGTTCTTTAGACACAGGTTTCAAGGCAAATATTATTGCCCCTCATCCTTTCATCCATGAGCAGAAATCTGGGAAAGAACTGAGCCAAATTCCTTTCTCTCCACTGACTTTGTGGAATCGGATTCAGTGTGCTGCATGCAAAAAGTTAATTTTGCTGCCGTGCCTTGTAGCAGCTGCTGCTTTGAATCTTCTAAACCTGGCATGGCCTACATGTCTCTGGTTTGATAAGAATTCCATAATGCCAGACTGTGAGAAATGATGTTAACCACTGTGCAAGGAGTAGGTTGTTCTGTGAACTCTTCTTCTTCTAGTAGCTAATCCATGTAAACTATTAGAATTAAATAGAATTATGCTACATTGTTATAATCAAGATTCTACCTTCCTTCCCCCCACCTCAACCTATTTCTTATATCTTCTGTTTTTCAGGACCATCCCATGCCTTGTGGATGATTGTCCCTCTAAGTATACTTTCCATTCATCTAAGTATACTTTATGGAGAGTCTGATGGATCACATCACTGTTGGCAAATGTTGAATAATATAATAGCCAGTATTTTAAAATTAGTTCTGATGAATACATCTATCTACAGCTGTTAATCCTTCTTAAGAGATTAATGTAGACCTCACTGAAAATCTCTAAGCAGAGACAGAGTTGAGCCTTAAATACATTATAATGAAATCCAAATGGAATTAAACAAATACTCTGAGATTAACACTGTGGAAAATGGCTGCTGTGGTGACCCAAAGGAGATATTTTATAATGTGGATTGCCAGAAAGCATGAGGCAAAGTCAAAAGGAGCCACCTGACCCAAAAGGTAGAGCATGCATGTTAATTGCATGCATTGGACATCAACAAGCTAGTATCATTGCCAAGTTAGGGCTTGAAGAGGTTACATTTTGGTCTATGGCTCCTACCACTATCACCACCTAGAGAATGGCCCATTCTCCAATTGGAAGTGGAATCCTTGAATACATTCATCTCAATAAGAACAGATATTGTCATTAGGGATGGGCATTTCATTTCGGAAGCAGTAGGTTACCAAACAAACCATGTGAGCTCAGGTGGTGCTCAGAATCATCTGATACACACGGAGCCAATTGCTTTACCTTTCTCTCTGCCGGCACGGAGCTGAGCTATAATGAGGGAGCATGCTGCGGTGTCATCTTTCCTCCTCTGTGATGCTGGCTAATCAGGAGCTGTGCAGGGACAGGCATCATCCCGCCGCCCTCTCTGATTGGCCAGCAGCATAAAGCAGGAAAGATGATGTTGCAGCATGCTTCCTCATTGCAGTTTAACCCTGTGTGAGCCCAGAGAAAGGTAAAGCAATTGGTTCTACGTGTATTAGATGGTTCCGAGCACCACCTGGGCTTGCATGGTTCATTTTGTAACCCATCTCTAATTGTCATTAGTAGCCTCAGGTTTGGCCAAACAGAACAATGACCCAAAGATGGGAAATGTTTAATGAAAATTCCACTCCAAGAAGCCAAGAAGTATAGTAACTATAGGACCAATACATTGATTTCACATACAAGCAAAGTAAGCTCAAGACATGTCCATTTTTCTTACCTGTAAAAAGAAAGTGTTGGCTTTTATTGCTAGCTGCAATGCTTCATAGGTGAGGCATTACAAGGCACATCTCTTCAGTACACCCTAGTATTGAAGTATCTTCCTCCCAGGCAAGCTCAAATTCTCTCTAGAGGCAAAAAGACATAAAATCAAGGTTCAAGTTGGTCACATCATGAAAAGTCAGAATTAGAGATGCCTATGAGTTAACAAAATAAATAGCAACATTAGACTGATTCATTTAAAATATCGGACCCGACTTACCGGATCCAGTGTTGTGGTCCGCTGCCAGCCGGACCCACGCAAGCCACAAAATGGTGCTGGCCAGGGACCCCCTACATGGATTTAGCCACACCGCTCCGGGCGCCAGAGCCAATCCTGGGTGCCCAGCAGGCTTTGCGGCCACGGGCATCCAGGCACTGGCTGGCCTGCACAGGCGCACAAGACTCACCAGCGCCAGCCCTTTAAAAGGGCCTGCAGTCACCAGAATGCCACCATTTGGTCCCAGCGGCAGCGGCATTCCCCACCCACCCACCCCTTGAGCATGGAATCAGTTTACCGTATGTTGGTGTGTTAACTTGTATGGTTCTTGTTGCTTTGTAACAGCTTGGGCGGTTTGGTGGTGTCAAGCCCCGCACACAGAGCACACACACAGACAGAGTTTAGTTCGTTGCCAAAGTCTTTAGTGGAGAATCAAGCAAGTTCAAGTCCTTTGCTAACAATAGAGATGGGCATGACCAGGGAAAATGACGTTTTCGAGTTGTCGTGTGTCGGAGCCGGCCCGTTTCGGCTCGTTTCCGTTTTTCGTGAAATTTTCCAAAAATTTGTTGTTTTGTTTGTTGTTTTTTTGTCTGTTGTTAGTACTGGTTTTGGGGGGGGGAGCGGGCTCCTGGAGGCACCTCTCTGGGGTGGGTGCCTCCTCTGGCCCGCTATGAAGGAAAAGCAGGCTCCTGGAGGCACCTCTCTGGGGTGGGTGCCTCCTCTGGCCCGCTACAAAATGGCATGCATAGCCAATTGGATATGCATACCAAGTTGAGACTCGAGGCACCTCTTTTTTGGGTGCCTCTCTCTGTTGACTACAGGCCCACTGCTAACTGCAGTGTCACAGTGCGCACACTGGGGGAAGGCTCCTCCTCAGTCTCAGCGCTCTGTGGTTCACCAAGAAGGGAACTGTACTTGCGTGAGTGCAATGCGAGTAGAGATTTGGCTTAGGGTTAGGGGGCTTAGCGCAAGGGCTAGGCTTAGTGTTGTTACGGGTAAGGTTAGAGTGAGTTCGTGGGGTGCACCTCTGGGTGCCTCTCTGACCCACTAAGAAGGACAGTGTACTGGCGTATGGGTTAGGGTTAGGGTTCGGGATCGGGCTACGGTTAGTGGGCTTTTTATGCCCGACTGGCACATCCCAGAAGTCTCGGTCAAAACCTGGTCAAGTGGCCATGCAATTGGTGGAATGGCTCCAAAAATTTGCATGGTCCACTCCCATGGCCAGCCCATCATTTCGCAGGTGTAAAAAAATAAAAATAAAATAAAATAAAATAAAATCATTGGAGACGTTTTGTTGCAAGAAAAACCCACTGCTGCTACTGTAAAAATTCAGGCAGTTTTAAAATAGCTATTTTCGCATGTTTCTGTGGTGCTTTGGTGTGTTTTTGGACCACCATGATTTCAAAATAAATAAATATTGCTTGCGGTTGCCCCATTTTGGATCACCCGCCCGCACTGCATGGCATGGCATGGCGAGGAGA
The DNA here is from genome assembly GCA_029282475.1 of Phrynocephalus forsythii. Lineage (NCBI taxonomy): Eukaryota > Metazoa > Chordata > Lepidosauria > Squamata > Agamidae > Phrynocephalus > Phrynocephalus forsythii. Next base: position 175,711,660 of record JAPFRF010000001.1, on the reverse strand, counting down.
GGAGGTGAGGTGAGGCGACCCCAGAAACCACCCCTCTGGTAGGTGCCCTCACTCAGGCAGGCATGTGCATTTTAAAACTTTTTTCTGTGCCCAGGAGAGGATGTGCAGCCCAGGAGAGGAGAGGAGGGGAGGCCGGGGACCCCCCCAGAAACCACCCCTCTGGTAGGTGCCCTCACTCAGGCAGGCATATTTTCGCCTGCTTTTTTGGCCGGGAATCGGGTTTTTTTTAATTTTTAAAACTTTTTTTCTGTGCCGCGCCACTTGGCGAGTTGGCGAGACGATGAGGATGTGCAGCCCAGGAGAGGAGAGGGGGGGAGGCCGGGGACCCCCCAGAAACCACCCCTCTGGTAGGTGCCCTCACTCAGGCAGGCATATTTTCGCCTGCTTTTTTGGCCGGGAATCAGGTTTTTTTATTTTTAAAACTTTTTTCCTGAGCCGCTTGGCATTGCGCGATCGCTGTGATGCCGCCAGGAACGACCACGACAAATCAGACACAATTTTTCTTTAGTCGGTTCGAGTTCGAGTTCTGGCGGAGTAATTGTCGTTCTTCGTTTCGTTACGTAACGGAAACGAGGAACGGAAACGGAAACGAGGATTTTGCCGAATCCAACTCCCAGCAATTACCAGTCCAAGTCAAAACCAGAATATCTCACGGTGCCAGGACCCTGCCTGTCATAGAACCTGAATGTGAAGGGTTAAATGCTGAAGAGCAGCAGGAGGAGCCTTGTAGTTCAACTCAGCAGGCAGCTGAGTCTGAGGATGCAGCTGAGGGCACATCTCCTCCTCCTATAAGGGCTAGGAGCAGGATCCTGCAAAGGAGCACTAACAGGAGAGCCAGGGAAAGGATCTTTAATGATAGGCGTAAAATTAGATCTGAAAGCCGTGAGTTTTAGCAGGAGCTTTGCCAGAGATATGGGTGTGTTCCCTGTTTTAGGATAAAGCTAGCAAGTTTACCCTGAACCCTCTGTGGGAGCAACGCGTCACTTACCTTGTCACCACGTTCCTGTGTATTATCCTGACTCTGTTTCCTGACCTTGGACCGGCTTTCTGACTACGGCGTTCTCTGTTTCCTGACCTTGGACTGGCTTTCTGACTACGGCGTTCTCTGTTTCCCTGGAATTTGGCATTTGGCTATGTAAGGTATTCTGGCTGTGACTTGGACTGTATTTTGTTCTTCATCTGGATTACAACTAAAGTTCCTGGCAAAGAACTGAACTTGGCTTGCTGTGTGTTCTGTGTGTGGGGCTTGACACATGGAAACCAGATGCCAAGCCAAAGGGAACAGATCAAGCTGTTGTCCAGGAAACCAGTCCGAAGTCAGGAAACAGAGCCAAGGTCAGAAACAGACAGGAACGTGGCTGCAAGTTCAAATGATGCATTGCTCCCATGGAGAGCTCAAGGTGAGCTTGCCAGCTTTATCCCCAAACAAGGAACACACCCTTACTTCTGGAAAGGCTTCTGCTAGTACTCAGGGCTTCCCGACCTGATTCCCCGTCTAGCATCAAAGACTCTTTCCCTAGCTCTTCTGGTAGCATGTTGTTGCAGAATCCTGCTCATGGCCCTTCTAGGAGGTGAAGATATGTTTTCAGCTGAGTCATCAGACCCAGCTGTTTGCTGATTTGAGCTGCAAGGCTCCCCCAGCAGCTCTTCACCATTTAACCCCTCAGAGTCAGGTTCTGTGGCAGGCAGGGTCCTGACAGGTGGCATTGGGACCAGATCCAGGCAGAGGTGGCTGCAGGACGGAGCCTGTGTGACATGGAATCTTCAGGTGGTAACGGCGGACCCAGGAGGGAGCTGCGAGTGTCCTGGGTTGGGAGGGACATCAGACGGCCTCTCCACTCAGGTTGGGGAAGAAAATCTCGAAGGTGTCTGCGCCCACGGGGTTTCCGGAAGCTGAGTAACAAATGGTGCTGCCACCTGGTGGTGCCACCATTCACATCGGAGGACAGGCGGGTTCCCCAATGGTATTGGATCCGACCCAATGCCTGGCCAGATTACTGTAGATTGTAACCATACCAATAAAGCTGTGGCCTCCACAATTTCCCCATAAGTTCAAAAGTGTTGGTGTGCTCAATGGGTTTAACAAACAACAGGGCTTGGGCGCTGGATCACAATATCCGTCCCTTCTTATTCATTAAGTCTGGAGACCACAATGAATAAAAAGGACCAAGTATTTTGCCTTTTTACTTGTTCCTTCATCTCTCTCTCTCTCTCTCTCTCTCTCTCTCTCTCTCTCTCTCTCTCTCTCTCTCTCTCAATTTTTCGACAGCCTATGGCTGTCTTAAAGAGAGAGAGAGAGAGAGAGAGAGAGAGAGAGAGAGAGAGAGAGAGAGAGAGAGAGATATGGCCACCCAGTTTCCCATATACCATATGGGAAACTGGGCTGCCCTTTTTGAGGTTGGCAGCCTAGATCCGTGGAAAAGATGACCTGCTTTGCCTTGGATCCAAAGGTTGTGAAACTGTGTGCACATATGATCAAAAAAGAAAATGTGTGCATACAGTAAGTATGTGTGTATGCATGTAAGTATTGCAGAGGGACTCAGCATTTCTGAATTTGAAGCTACACTGCTAACCACCAACCACATGCTCTCCGTACCTTCTGCCATTATACAAGAGGTGGCCTTTGGACAGGTGCACCTTCTTGATGCAGTGTAATTTTTTTTAAAAAAGGCTGAATCTGCTGAAATTCTATATTGCATCAGCAGTCAACTGTATACTGATTTCTCACAGAAGTGTCTAATATAAACTAGATTTTTATGTCATGAAGTTTGACTATAATCCACAAGTAACTGGAACCATCACAGTACATAGGGTCTTAGAGAGGTGAGATAATTAAGTCCGCTATATTTATCTTATGACCATTAAAAACTGTATTGCAGGAATGTGAGGTCACAGATGCCAAAAAGCATTCGTGTAATCTTTGTGATGGTTTATTTGTTCAATCAGTTTCGATGCATGCTTTTACCTGGAAGAAACATCTGGTGGCACAGTGGTTAAATGCCTGTGTTGCAGCTAAAACTGTGCTCACGACCTGGGGTTCAATCCCAGGTAGCAGGCTCATGGTTGACTCAGCCTCCCATCCTTCCGAGGTCAGTAAAATGAGTACACAACTTGCTGGGAGGGGGGGACAATGTGTAGCCTGCATATTGTAATTAAAAAACTGTACATCGCCCAGGGACTACTTTGAAGTGGTATGGGACGGTATATAAGCAAAACATTTTATTAGATGTAGACAACATAGATGTTTTGGAAAGTATATTCAACAGAGATGTACAACTCAGACCTCCTCACCTCACCTCAAAGAGTGCTGTAATAGCTGCAGTCCAACCTTTTCATGGTCTACTCTAACACTACACCAAGGGATGAGCTGATGCTGTCAATCCTAAGCCTTTTAAGAGACATGGCACCACTTGCTGTGCAAAAGTCCAGCAGAAGAGAACTATAAAAGGTTCAACTTTGACTCAGATGGCTGAGGAACATCTAATGAATGGTGGGTGACCCACTTTCCATTCTTTAGAGATTTCTCTCTACTCTTGAACTCTCAAGAATGTATTACTTGTTCCCTTAAGAAATGCTTTAAAAAAACCCTCCTGACTTAAAATAAGGGCATGACTGTGATAAATGTTGAAAGGGGAAAAATTGCACTGTGTAAAATTTTGGAATAATAGTAATTCTTCTCTTTAAATCAAAGAAGGAAAAATACCCATAGTTACAAACTGAAACCAACACAGGGAACTGCCTTTTCAAATGTTAGGCAGAATGTTTTAAAAAGTCTCACAACGTATTACAATACTCCATATTTTCCTTTCTTCTCCTTTCTTTTTTCTCTTTTTCTTTCTTTCCTCTTTTCCCTTTCTTTCTTCATTTGTTTGTTTATTTATTTAAACACATCTTGCTCTTTTGTGTGCTCTGAAATTTATCCCTAAAAAAGTTCTGCATTTGGAATGATGGTTTTACATCAAGGATTGTAGTTCCTTTGTATAAAATGTGGCCCAGTTTAAGCATGGTGCACTTTGACACACTTGTGAAGAAGTAAAACATAAATTGATCTCCACATAGATATATAGCGCTACCCCGGTTTATGCACACCTCAGTTTATGAAAAATCCGGAAGATGAAAGAAAATTATTGGGAATAGGGATGCCCCACTAACAAAATTTTAAATGGAATACCCAGGTTTATCTATTTTTTGTAAGGTAAAGGTTCCTCACACACATGCATGCTAGTCATGTCTGACTCTAGGGACAGGTGCTCATCTCTGTATTCGAGCTGAAGAGCCAGTGTTGTGCAAGTCCATGGCCATGTGGACAGCATAGCTGCAAGGAAACACTGTTTTACCTTCCCACTTTTTACAGTGGTTAGAGATGGGCAAGAACTGAAAAAATGGTGATTTGTTTTGTTTCATTTTGTTTAAGGCTGTGGTTCATTTATTTTGTTTTTAATGTTTTTTTAAAAAAAATCATTTCGTTGGTTCGTTAATTCATCATTCATTTTTACCCACTTTGTTCCCCAGTGCCCACTGCGCAGCCCCTGGAGCCCGGTAGGCACTTTTTAAATATTTTTTTCCTTTATTTTAGGGTGCTAACTAGGCCACCCTTGGGGCCAGTCGGTGCTCATTTCTAAATTTTTTTAATTTTTTTAATTTTTTTTCCCACTTCTGGGTTTGCCCCACACTACAGCTGTAGCATGGTGCTTTTGTATTTTATTTTATTTTTCAGCGCCAACCACATGGCCCTGGGGCCTGGTCGGTGCTGTTTTTTTAACTTTAACTTTTATTTTATTTTTGTTAATAAAAGGGTCAGCAGCAGGTAGGCAGGAGGGTGAGGAAGCCACTGCTGCCACTGCCCGCTTTGGGAGAGCCTGCTTTCGGCCATGCCACCCGCTCACCCGCAACCCTCCATCCTTCTACCTTGCACCTGCCTGGCTTTGGGCTGGAGTGAAAAAATCTGCCTCACCTCCACCTCGGCACACCCTTTGGTCAGTTCCCTCCAGGTTTTTTTATTTTTGCCCCCCCCCACTTCTGGGTTCGGCCCCATGCTACAGCTGTAGCGTGGGGCATTTTTTGTTTTTGTTTTCTTTCAGCGCCAACCACGCGACCCCTGGGACCTGGTTGGCACTGTTTTTTATTTTTATTTTTTATTTTAGGGTGCCAAACAGGCCACCCTTAGGGCCGGGTCGGTGCTCCTTTTTTATTTTTATTTTTATTTTTATTTTTATTTTTTATTTTTATTTTTGCTGCTGACCACATGGCCGTGCTACAGCTGTAGCACAGCCATCGGCTCCCCCCTCCCGGTCGCAGTCCCAGAAGCCAGAAAGACCAGACCTCCAGACCAGCACCAGCTAGGAGGCATCTCCATCCCCCCATTAACGAAAATAACCTAACTGAGCCAATTTTTCTCAGTTCGTTTCATTTTAAAGTAACCCCAAGGATCGGTATTTGTTTTTTTTAATGTAACAAAATAAATAATGAATAATGAAACAAACTTTTAGTTCATTTTGTGCACATCTCTAACGGTGATACCTATTTATTTACTTGCATTGCTTTTGAACTGCTAGGTTGGCAGGCATTGCAAAGCCTTTTCTCACTTTGGCGGTGGTGGCTTTTTGTAATCCAAGTGCAGCTCCTTCAGGGCACCAGTTGCACAGGGGGAAAGCTGGTGTTGGGGTACCCTGAAGGCTTTTTGCCACTACTGCGATGGGTTTTTCCTATGGGAAATCGTGCTTCAGTTTAGAAATTTTTACAATACAAAGTGTCCTGGAGAATGGATTACTTTTGTATATCAGGGTACCATTGTACTGTTTCTCCATGTATAAGACTAATTGTTAGACTAAAATTTGGGGGTCATCTTATACATGGAAGTAAGTCAAAGACAGAACTGTGAGGTTGCAAAACTGTAATTTTGGGTTGGAAAAGCGGGGTCATCTTATACATAGGGGCATCTTATAGACAGGAAAATAATGGCATAATTCATGAGATGACAAAGTCCAAAGATCTAATGGAGTGAGACAGGTATAATATTCCTTTTCAAGAACATATATTTTGTGAGCACAGTTATAGCTGCAGTACAGCAGTTTAACCCCTGTGCTACAAGGCTCTTATTAAAGATAATATAAGTACAGAAAGAGTGGCCTGTTGCATCTGGTCATAGTGGCCACTTCATGGGAAGCCCACAATCAGGATGTGAGAGCTACAGTATGTTCCTATTAATATTCCCCAGCAGATGTTTTACACAGATATCAAGAGGCAATGAAAAGAGTCCTATCAATGTATTCTCAAAGGCTTTCACAGCCTTTGATAGCTGTTGTGAGTTTTTTGGGCTGTTTGGCCATGTTCTAGAACAGGGCTGTTCAACTTTGAACCGGCCAAGGTCTACTTTTTCTGGCCCAAAGTACCTGAGGGCTACTACACTAAAACCTCTACTTACGAATTTTATCCGTTCCAAGCACATGCTCATAAGTAAAAAAAACTTTTGTATGTAGAGCAGCAGTTTATCATAGGAATGCGTTGAAAACCAATTAATCTGTTCTGGAGGGAACAGATTTCAATGTGCCATGGCCCTTGAACTGCCCTGCTCAGCTGAGACAGGGAAGGGTGGAGAACTTACCCCTTTACTTTTTAAATTGATTGCCGGCGGGCTACTTTTGAACCCTTTGCAGGCTACCAGTAGCCTGCAGTCTACCTGTTGGGCAGGCCTGTTCTAGAAGTTTTTCTTCCTGACATTTCACCAGTCTGCCACTGGCCAAACAACCCAAAAAACTCACAACAGCTATCAGTCTTATCAGTGTTCACAGAGGGTTTGAGGATCTTCCTGCAGTGAATTTTGCATAACTTGATAAGTTAATGAGGAATCTTTTAGATGCGCAAATGAATGAGTGACCAAGCCTACAACCAAGAGAATCAGCCACAAGTGATTGTTTTGTGTTTATATGAGAAGTGGTTATCTGAGAACAGAGGAGCCTGGATCTGGAGTTTTCCCTTGCTTGGTGATGATACCATATCAAACATGCTTTCTCTGAAATAAATTACTTTATTAATTTCGGTAATATTCTATACTATATAATGCTTCCTAAATTAATAAGGTGGTGTGTGTGTGTGTGTGTGTGTGTATGGATGTTTGTGTGTGTACAGATACACCAAACTGGGGGATGGGCACAAATGGCAAATCTCTTTCTGTAACTGTAAAGTAATGCTCTTGGGGCTCTCTCATCTCAACTCATGGGCTCTGAGTTATCACACATCAGGAAAGAGATCTTGGTGTATTGGTGGACAGCTCCAAATTCAAATGGCAGCAAAAAAGGTTTTCTGACAATGCACATTTCTGAGACACCACAGAAATATTTCTGTGACACAAAAATTTCTTTAGAAAACAATTACATCTGATACAATGCATCCAAAACTCTTTAAGTCTAAGAAATGTCAGAAGCACCTGATAGATACTTGTGTGTAACTGAAAAGAGTTGGGCTTGTTAATTTCTGAGAAGGAATTGGGAGCATGGAAAGCTAAGCAAGCTGAATGAGTTGATTCTTCTGCAAAATCATTGACAGCAGTTTCAAGGTCAGTTTCCAGTACAGCAGTGCTACTTAGTTGTTGACCCATTAGTTGTTGAAGTGATGAAGCTATGTTATTAGTTATGAAGCTCTAAAGGGGCTACACACACACACACACACACACACACACACACACACACACACACACACACACACACACACACACACACAAATTCAAATGGCAGCAAAAAGTTTTCTGACAATGAACATTTGTGAGACAGGCAAAATCAGGAGTTTTTCTTTGGTTATCTAACTCCAAAACTCTTTAAGTCTAATTGCCTCCACACTACTTATGTGTAACTGAAAAGAGTTGGGCAATTTCTGAGAAGGAATTGCCAGCATGGAAACCCCAAGCCCCTTTAGAGTTTTCTGCAAAATCATTGACCATATATCCTCAGCAGTATAATGGGGTTGTTGAAAAAACACGCCTTCAGCTTATACTTGAGTCAATAAGTTTTCCCAGTTTGGGGGGTGGGGTGAGGTAAAATTAGGCCCTCGGCTTATATTCAGGTTGGTTTATACTCAAGTATATACACTAGTCTTTATTTGATCCAGACATGAAAATGTTCTTTTATCTCCAACACCTGATGGAGATATGATAGCGACAGTACTTTGTGGAATTCACTTCCAGACAGTTTCACTTGTTCAAGTGTTTGGTTAATTGTGTTCCTTACCTGTGCTGTTGGAGGGTGTGTGTGAGAAGCATTTTCCTGCATTTAACAATACGTCCAGACAGCTAGCATGATGATACTCTACATGTTGCCTCACAAATGGACACTGGTGACCTGTGATAAGGTCTGACAAGCTTTTCACGGCTGAATACCAGCCACATTTGTTGTCACTGCAGCAAGATTTGTCTAGGATTTTGTAGGCCCGAGGCCTGATGGGGAGCGTCTGAGGCCAGGAATGTGGAGGCAGGCAATAGAGTGCTACCTATTGTTGTCTGCCTATGGAGCTTTTGACAGTGGTGCATCTCATCAGTTTGGAGAAATACCAAGGTGGGGACCAGGTCTTAAGGAAATGCCATACCCAGATATTACTTGACAAAGGGGATAACAATCAAAATAACAAAACAACACAAAATTGCTGATTGTATTCAGTAGGGATGGGCAATTCATTTCGGAACCGGTAGGTTCCGAAACAACCCACACGAGCTCAGGTGGTGTTCAGAAGCCTCTAACACACATGCAGCCAATGTCTTACCTTTCTCTGGGTTCGCATGGGGTTAAGCTCCACCCAGGAAGCAGGCTACGACATCATCTTTACTGCTGTCCAATCAGGAGCTGTGAAGGGACAGGCACCATCCCACCTCCCTGTCTGATTGGCCAACACCACACAGCAGCAAAGATGAAGTTGCAGCCTGCATCCTTGTTGGAGCTCAGCTCCATGCCAGCACAGCAAAAGGCAAGACATTGTCTACATGTGTCAGAGGCTTCCAAACACCACCTGGGCTCGTGTGGGTTATTTTGCCCATACCTATTGAATATCATCAGCAATTCTGTGTTGTTTGGTTATTTTGATTGCTATCCCCTTTGTCTTGTAATATCTGGAATTGTCCATCCCCAATATTTAGTCTGGTTTAATCTGCTTTGGAGAAAGGGATTATTTGAATACCAACTGCTTAAGTGTTGGAGGTGGCAACAAAAGGGCACAAGTTAGTACACCTCTAGCAACTGCCGTGATATGGCGGAAGAAGAAAGCACTCAGTTGGGGCATCTTGAAATAGCAAATACTCAAGGAGATGATATAGCGCTTGCACCAGACACACAATGCTGCCTTTTACTGGGGCCCCTGGAATCATCCTGCTGCTCCCATGTCATTGGCTGGACATATACCTACCCACTCATACACACTATAAAAACAAAATCTGCAGAAAATGCTAATACAATGCCAGGAAATAGCCAAAATATTTATATTTATTTATTTATTTATTTATTTAGAGTATTTTTACTCCACCTTTCTCCTTGGCAAAGGTCCAAATGCAACTTACAATAATGAGGGACAATATACAGTCCAGTACAATTAAGACAAGTTCAAGTTTGAGAACAGGGAATTGAGGGAAAATATTAAAGCTGCAAGGGAATGCAAACAGTTAAAGAGAAAGTAAAAAAATCCATGTAAAAGTTATGAGTGATGGAAACTAACATTGAAAACATAGTGTCAAGGCAATCACACAAGGTTATAAGTGGTTATATAAATGCAAAGTCTATTTGATAATGTGGGGTAGATTTATATAAAAGACACATAATAGGTAGTCCATCATTCAGGGAAAGCTTGCCTGAAGAGAAAGGTCTTTTACATAGTAAGTATCTAATTTTGTTTTTAAGAATCTATAAATAGAAGCCATGTACACAGGAGTAAGATACCTGAAGAAGAAAATAGGAGTTTTTTCTTCTTCAAATAATTTGCCTCAGAAATTGGATTAGAAAAGGCCTTTTCTAAAATATGTTGAGATCATTTTCACCTAGCTTTACTGTATAATAATTTTTTCCAGTCACTTTCAGCCTCGTGGCGCAGTGGTTAAATGCCTGTACTGCAGGTAAAACTGTGCTCACGACCTGGGTTCAATCCCTGGTAGCAGGCTCAAGGTTCACTCAGCCTTCCATCCTTCCAAGGTCGGTAAAATGAGTACCCAGCTTGCTGGGGGGCAATGTGTAGCCTGCACACTGTAATTAAAATTGTAAACCGCCCAGAGACTACTTGTAGTGGTATGGGGCGGTATATAAGCAGAACACTTTGCTTTTGCTTTAATTCTGGAAAAAAAGTCACTGAGGAATTTGCAGTGACATGGATAAGATTGCTGAACGGATGTTCTCAAAAACAGAACAGAATGAACTTTTTATACAATCCATCAAACTTGATGTTTAGAGAGCCAGCTCTAGTGCAAGTCAGCCCAAATCAAACCAAGAATATTTCTTGGTTTGATTTGCCAAAGGAATTTTTGAAACAAAACAGAATTGGGATACTTCGCATCTTAACAAGAAATGCAGAAAAATCTGTAAATGTGTGTGTGTGTGTGTGTGTGTGTGTGTGTGTGTGTGTGTGTGTGTGTGTGTGTGTGTAAAAAATCTTCCTTATTCATTCTCTAAAAAAACCTTATAGAGTGCATATGTCATCATTAAGGAAATATAATGAAACATGTTTTTTTAAAAATAAATTTAATGTATATATAACCCCAAAATGCACTGAGAAAAAAAATAAACCTAAGGGGGGGTTGTCAAAAGACACAGTATTTCCTCCACCCTACCCTGGGAACCATTTGAGAGTAACAACTAGAGATGGGCTTGAAGCTGAAAATGGTTCTTTATGGTTGGCCATGGACAACAAATCAACTGGGGTTTTTGTTTCATGCCTCTCTCTCTCTCTCTCTCTCTCTCTCTCTCTCTCTCTCTCTCTCTCTCTCTCTCTCTCTGTGTGTGTGTGTGTGTGTGTGTGTGTGTGTGTGTGTGTGTACCTGCTCCTATTGCACTGCTACTGGGGAAATCCCTTTCACTGTTTAGCCAGAGTTTTTCAGAGATAATCATAGGATATGATAAATTGAGGGTCCAAACCATTCTACAGAGCCATCACATAGCAGTAGGATACTAACAGTAACACCTGTGTATTGTCAATGTGATTCTGACTTATAGTGAACTTTCCAAGGTTTTCTAGGCACAGAATAGTGGTTCATCGTTCCCTTCTCCAAAGGCCTCTCTGGGACTGTTCACCTTCTCCAAATCTACACAAGTTAACACTTCACCCAAATGGTGCAGTGTGGAATCAAAGAAGAAGGAACTGATACATCCCATTGCTCGTAAAAGTACAAATGGCAGACCAAGTCTCAAGGTGTATGGAAACATTGACAATATAGACATTATTCTGCAAAATTCAGGCAGTGGCGTAGCTAGGGAGCAAGGGGTGCATCTGTACCCAGGCACAGTATCTGGGGGTACCAAATTGGGCACCAAATGACTCCCTTCCCAGGAGCCGTGAGAAGGTGCATCATGGATGACCTGTCAGGGCTGGCATAGATGGCTCCCTGGTTGCTGCCACCCCCAACTGCTCTGCAGTGCCTTAGCCCCTCTCCATCCTTTGGAGCACACAAAAACTGACTGGGTGCTGAAAACCCTAGCTACACCTCTGAGCTCAGGCTCAGTGCTATACCAGCACCCTGAATTTATTTTGGATCTGGTACAGACCAAACGAGAAGCCAAAATTCTAAAGGCTTTTTCCTGAAGAAGCCCACAGCCAAAATGCATTGAGCCTAAGCTTTTTAGAATAAAGTTTATGCTGACAATATTTCCATACATCTTGAGACTCGGCCTCCCGTTAGTACTTTTGCCAGCAGTGAGAAATCAAGCACCCTTCAGCTATACAACACACTGAGCGACATATTATTCATGCAAGTGTTCCTATTTGAATCCCCAATAACTCTAAGGAGGCCAATCTGGGAAAGTTTGCCTCAAATCCTGGAATAAAATTCAGACAGCATACACAATATTGAGGTAGACAAACCAGGTTTTCCTGTGTTCTAATCCTAAACTTTATGTTGAGGGAGGAGGAGGAGGAGGAGGAGGAGGAGGAGGAGGAGGAGGAGGAGGAGGAGGAGGTAGACCTGGCCACCTCAGGCAGCTGAGGCATAAGCATATTTTATACATTTTGAATACACTCCATGTTGCTTTTGTGGTTTAAATCCTAGAATATTACGGCTGAGGAAAAAGCTGTCTATCCAGAATCCTGTCATAGAGAGAATTTGGATTTGTCTGTTTTATAAATAAGAAGGCATTCCAAATGGAGATACATCACATTGTTGTTGTTGTTCAGTCGTTCAGTCGTGTCCGACTCTTCGTGACCCCATGGACCAGAGCTCGCCAGGCCTTCCTATCCTCCACTGCCTCCCGGAGTTTTGTCAAATTCATTTGGGTTGCATTGATGACACCGTCCAACCATCTCATTCTCTGTCGTGCTCTTTTCCTTTTGCCTTCGATTTTTCCCAGCATCAGGGACTTTTCCAGGGAGTCCTCTCTTCTCATGAGATGGCCAAAGTACTGGAGCCTCAGCTTCAAAATCTGTCCTTCCAGTGAACATTCAGGGTTGATTTCTTTCAGAATGGATAGGTTTGATCTCCTTGCAGTCCAGGGGACTCTCAAGACTCTCCTCCAGCACCACAGCTCAAAAGCATCAATTCTGCGGCGATCAGCCTTCTTTATAGTCCAGCTCTCACTTCCATACATCACTACTGGAAAAACTATAGCTTTAACCATCCTGACCTTAGTTGGCAAAGTGATGTCTCTGCTCTTTAGGATGCTATCTAGGTTTGCCATTGCTTTCCTCCCAAGAAGCAGGCGTCTTTTTATTTCGTTGCTGCAGTCCCCATCTGATACATCACATGAGCTACTGTAACTGCTGGGTTACCCCATAATTCCAGAGAGCAAGACAATGGAAATGAAATAAACTACCAAATTCCCTGTTGCACTTGGCCCTTCACTTCTCTTCTCTGTGAGTACACCTCGGTACAAACCAAACATAGGCTCAGGTTTTCCATGAGCTCATGTTCAACACAGAAACTAATGAAACCTTCCCCACATTCAGACAGATTGAAAACAACTGAGTACTGGCCATTAATGGCTCATTATAACAGGTCCTGTACATTTTAATGTTCTTTTTAATAATTTGGTGCTGGTAAAAGGTACTAGACTGACAACTCCGGAAAAATGAAATTGTCTGCTTACCTTCAGAGTTGACGCAAGGTAGTCACCCAGGGCCATGGGGTGGGGGGTGGAGGGACCAATGGAATCACCAAGCCACCTGGAACACTGACTTTACTTGCTTATTTTTGGACAAAATGTTCCTAAAAAGAGACCTGGCTTTTAGTTTATGGCACTTCCATATAAATCCTAACGGTGAAAGGCAATTATGTCCATCTGTTGGTGGAATAGTTTCTGCCTGCAGAATGGTTTCTCTCTCTCTCCTGCCACCCATGTCCCAGCATCTGATGGAAAATGATGCTAGACTTAGCAGAACAGATTTTGGAAGTCCATTCAGTTTGCATTAGACAGGAAGTCTTTTTTGCATGATGTTGAATTAGGTGTGCATACAGGCATGCCTACCTTTGTGTCTGAGTGTATGTTAGCATGTATAAAAACACACACCACCATTTTATTGGCCAAAATTCTGATGGTTATCATAGTAAATCACACTATAGTAGGCCCATTAACTCAGTTGGGATTTAGTGAGCTAACTTCTCTGTAAGTTCCATTGAATCAGTGTGCCCACTCTAGTGTGATTTACTATGCTAAGCAACAGGATTTTGGCTACTGTCATTATTATTTAGATGCACTTCATTAAAAGTGACTCAAGGTATCTTAAACTGTTCAAATGAATAAAAAAGAGCATTTGAAAGACTACAGTACTCACTAATTTCCTTATTCCTATTAACTTAAGTAGTTAAGTAAGACAGGGGGGAAAGCCTTTCAGTGCTTCAGTTTCTTAAAGCAGTTATACTAATTCAGGGCAGGTTATCCAAAGTGAGAAGCCTACCAAGAGGGCCAGAAAGTTCTTTAGTATATCCTTGCTGGTGAAAATGACGATGTTGGTGTTCTTGAATCCTAAGGACAAGTCAAGGGCAAGCTTAACTACGTCCTTTCTTATGTCTATACAGAAAGCAGTGAATGGCCAAAGCAAAGCATACTTTCCGTCACCTACCATAGATCTAGAGCAAAATATGAGATGTGCATAGAAATCACAGGCACCATCTATTTGCTGATGCTGATCTCCTAAAGCCATACAAACAGTGAAACCCTAGAAAACATTGAAGGGAATGATATCAACAGCAATGGCAAATCATTCCTGCAATTTCAGGGTGCACACAAATTTGTTGCACTTACAGGTTGAATGTGCCCCCAAATCACCAAAGGAAACCTTGAATCAGGGACTGTTCACCCAGGCTTGGTTGGTGGGTTTTTTTTGGGGGGGGGCTTTCCCCCCACAGCTGAGAGGTACTTGCTTCTCTGCATGCCCCCTTTTAAAGAAGTCTTTTTTTTAACTTTTGGTTGGCCCAGGACCGGATGGCCCATGGGCCAGATCTGCTTCCCCCCCCCCCCTTATCTTTCTTTCTCTTTTTTGGCCGGCATCAATTTTATAATGTATATTCATCTGTAATTTTAAACTGGGCAATACTCTGACATTAATAAAGAAAGATATCAGAAAGAAAAATATCCCTGGATCTCATGTTTTGAGCCCAAGTACAGAAATGATCTGCTAATCGTCAGATCTACACGGATAACTCTTTACAGCATTTGCTATTTATGTATGTATTTATATATTTTTGCATTTCTAGACCACCCAGTTTCCCAGAAGGTACTCTGGATGATGAATGAAAGCCAAATAAATAATCAACAATTAAGAACAAACAAATCAATGAGCAACAAATACATAAGGCTAAATACACAATGGCATAAGAACATAAGAAGAGCCATGCTGGATTGGGCCAAAGGCCCATCTATTCCAGCTTCCTGTATCTCACAGTGTTCCCACCAAATGCCTCTGAGAGCACACAAGACTAGATATCTGTCTCCTGATACCATATCTCCATCGTGGTTTGTAACCTGTGATGGACTTTTCCTCCAGGAATCTGCCCAAACCCCTTTTGAAGGCATCCAGGCCAGATGCCATCACCACATCCTGTGGCAGGGAGTTTCACAGACCAACAACATGCTGAGTAAAAAAATATTTTCTTTTGTCCTTTCTCACTCTCCCAACCATCAGTTTGAGTGGATGTCCCCTAGTTCTGATATTTTGTGAGAGGGAGAAGAGCATCACTCTATCCACATTACTCTTGCCCTGCATTATTTTGTGCTTCTCAATACAAAGACCCGGCTCATAAAAGAGAAAGATTGAACCGACTAACAGACATCCGTGTATTAAAGCCCTGTGTTAAAGAGACTGGCAACGTCCTGGCTCCATCCTTTATGTCATCCAGAAATGTAAGCTACATCTTAGACTATTTGCCCACCATGTCTTTGGAAAAAAATTATGAGGCCTTGCAGGGAACATCAAGGAGGAAGGAACTCCCTTCTCTCTCCTACGCAAGCCTATGTGTTTCTCTGGATCTTGACCATAGGTTTTTTTCCCCCCAGAAGACAGCTTGACGACTCACAGATGTGAGGACAAGCAATTTAGCTTTTATTTACTCTATGGATAGGGTGTAAAATTTGTTCTTTCTTGTAGGAACTTGACAAGAAACCTAAATTTACGGTTGCTCTCAAGGAACACAGCTCTCTACAAAAGCAACCCTACTTAATTTCCACATTAAGTGACCACAAATCATGCATGCATTTGATGCCTTCCATGCCAGAGAAAGATCATGTGAGTGTGACTTTTCAAAACAGCCTACAGTACAACCACTTACTATTTTGTTGCGGGCCATGAATTCCTAGGAAGAACAACCCGGATAAGCTTCATTCATTGATCTGCGCTGTCATAATAATCCTTCATGGCAGTTCCTAGGCAAAGTTAGCAGTTGACTATTTACTGATGATGAGTTAATTATGCACATCAACTCCCACAAGCATTATTATGACAGGATGGATCAGCATGCTTACCTGGGTGAACTTTCTATGAAAGTACAGTCCCAGACAATAAGAAGGATTGTTAAGTTACCCATGCAAGTGAACATTTAATCTTTGGAGTGAGCTCAGTAGCTGACAAACAGAAGCCATCTGATACAGCAGGAGATATTAATTTTGCCAAGTGGCTTTTCTGTCTGGTTGGTGGCCTGCCATCGACCTTAATAGAGAGAGACATTCAACGGCTGTGGCTCATTCTTAACAGGATTACTTTAGCTGCCTGTATTAGAAGCTTAAATGGGACTGAACGAGATGCTGGGCCCAATGCTGGCTGATGATGCATTTTCATCAGTTCATAACAAAACTGAATCATTTGGACAGCTTGTAGGAATGCATTTAATGCTGTTTGGAAAGAGAGGATGCTTGGGTTTGGCAGCCCAATTTTATGCACAGACAGGATTGAAGTTAATATGGGAGCAAGTTAAGAACATAAGAACATAAGAAGAGCCATGCTGGATCAGGCCAAAGGCCCATCTAGTCCAACTTCCTGTATCTCACAGCGGCCCCACCAGATGCGTTTTGGAGCGCATGAGACTAGATATCTGTCTCCTGATACCACTCCCCTGCATCTGGCCCTTGAAGTACCCTGGTTTCTCCATCATGGTTTGTAACCTGTGATGGACTTTTCCTCCAGGAATCTGTCCAATCCCCTTTTGAAGGCATCCAGGCCAGATGCCATCACCACATCCTGTGGCAGGGAGTTCCAAAGACTTACAATGCGCTGGGTGAAAAAATATTTTCTTTTGTCAGTTCTTACTCTCCCAGCCTTCAATTTGAGTGTATGTCCCCTAGTTCTGGTATTTTGGGAGAGAGAGAAGAGCTTCCCTCTATCCACTTTACTCATACCCTGCATTATTTTGTATGTCTCAATCATATCCCCCCTCAAGTGCCTTTTTTCCAGACTAAAGAGCCCCAAATGTTTTAGCCTTTCTTCATAAGGGAGGTGCCCCAGCCCAGTAATCATTTTAGTAGCTCTCTTCTGCACCTTTTCCAGTTCCACTATGATGTGTCATGAGATTTCTAAATCCACGATCTTTCATTTTATTCCCTCCCCCTACTTCCCTTCTCTACTTTTGTTCCTTATTTCTCTTTTACTTACCCCAAGAGGCATCTTTTTCAGTGCTTGTAAAAAAGTATTCATAATAAGAATCAAGACATATTGCTAGTAATTTAAGAATGTTTTCCAATATAGCATATGCAATGATAGAAACTAAATAGTAGTGCAATATTAGGGTGATGCCTTTGCTGAATCACACATACACACAAAACCACACAGATTGCAAGCTTTCATGGGTATATGCCCACTTCTTCTGGCTAGGTACCATAGTGCAGAAAAAATATATTAGTATTGTAGGTTAGAGTCCCAAAAATTCATGACAGATATCCATGACAAGTCTATCTGGATGAGATGAGTTAAAGTGAGGTGGAAGGTGGGTTTTCAAGTTTCCTTCCATGTAGCATATTTGGAAATTTCCATCCTAAACTCCAGACAAATGTTTGCTAATTACTCTGTGACTACCTCCCACCCACTCCCACACTATCCCACTGCTTGCCCCTGAAACATCAGTATTGTCATTGGTGTTGCCATCAAAGAACTGCAGACTGGGAAGGGAGCTAATGGATCATCCAGGCACAACTCCTGTTAAGGAGACACAGTGGAGAATCAAACCTGCAGCCCTTGGCTTCGGAGGCAGAGGCCTAAACCACTGAGCACCCAACAAGCTCATTCTCTGTCTAAAAATACTGTCTAAAAACCCTGAAACCATAAGAATATTTCCTTTGATCTCTCTCTCTCTCTCTCTCTCTCTCTCTCTCTCTCTCTCTCTCTCTCTCTCTCTCTCTCTCTCTCTCTGTGTGTGTGTGTGTGTGTGTGTGTGTGTGTGTAAAATGATACAGAGGCATGGCAACCTCTATTAGAAGGTTGGGTTTATAATTTGGTTTATTCTCCAGATAGAAGAAGCCAATTAGCCAAATTAGTCAGATAATAGTTTTACATGAGTACAGTGGAACCTTGACTTATGTCATTAATCCGTTCCAGAGGTCTAGACTTAAGTCAAACATGACTTAAGTCAAACAAACTTTTCCCATAGAAAGTAATGGGAAAGTGGATTAATCCGTTCCAGACGATGAAAAAGACCCCCCAAAACAGCAATTTGACTGTCTAAGCAGACAGCAATAATTCATGCTGTACTATAAAAGAAATAAGACAGCATTGTGGATTTACCTCCTCCAGCATGAACCCACCCACGCACCCATCGTCCTGCCACAGCCAGCCTTGAGGGTGTATGAAAGCCCCACACACCCTTTCTAAGTCCCTGCCCTCCTCTCCCTTCAAGGTTTGCAAGGAGACAGGAGGACCCCCCCATTCAGAACACAAACACACACACACACACACACACACACACACACACACACACACACACACACACACACACACACACACACACACACACACACACACACACACACACACACCCTTGCCAAGTGGGCTGGGGGTGGTGAGGGGGGCTCCTCTCCATGGCCCAGTTTCCCTGCCTGCTTGGAGAGGGGGGTGCACACCCCAAGACCCACTCCTGCCTTCCCTCCAGCAGCAAACTGCCCTCTGCACGTGCAGCGACACCCTCAGCAGAAGCAGCAGGAGGAGGAGGGGACAGAAGTGGAGGAGGTGGGGGGCTGTGGGATTCCCGAGGCTGCCCCTCCCAGGGGCCCTCTGCGGCGGCGGCAGTGCCCACCTGCCCTTCCCCACTGGCCCCCCTTGCAGCTGCCTGGCATAAAGGACTCACCGTTGCGGGTAGGAGGGAAGGGGATGGGAGCCCTGCACGCCCAGGCGAAGAGCGGCAACGAGCCTGGGAGGTTGGGGCCGGGAGGGAAGGGGGTGGGAGAAGGGAGCCCTGCGCGCCCGGGCGAAGAGTGGCGACGAGCCTGGGAGGTTGGGGCCGGGAGGGATGGGGGTGGGAGAAGGGAGCCCTGCGCGCCCGGGCGAAGAGTGGCGACGAGCCTGGGAGGTTGGAGCCGGGAGGGAAGGGGGTGGGAGAAGGGAGACCTGCACGCCAGGGTGAAGAGCGGCGACGAGCCTGGGAGATTGGGATGGGAGGGAAGGGGGTGGGAGAAGGGAGCCCTGCGCGCCAGGGTGAAGAGCGGCGACGAGCCTGGGAGATTGGGGTGGGAGGGAAGGGGGTGGGAGAAGGGAGCCCTGCGCGCCAGGGTGAAGAGCGGCGGCGAGCCTGGGAGATTTGGGTGGGAGGGAAGGGGGTGGGAGAAGGGAGCCCTGCGCGCCAGGGTGAAGAGCGGCGACGAGCCTGGGAGATTGGGGTGGGAGGGAAGGGGGTGGGAGAAGGGAGCCCTGCGCGCCAGGGTGAAGAGCGGCGAATGAGCCTGGGAGATTGGGGTGGGAGGGAAGGGGGTGGGAGAAGGGAGCCCTGCGCGCCAGGGTGAAGAGCGGCGGCTATGAGCCTGGGAGATTGGGGCGGGAGGGAAGGGGGTGGGAGAGGGGAGCCCTGCGCGCCTGGGCGAAGAGCGGTTCCTTATTTCGAGCCTGGGAGATTTGGGTGGGAGGGAAGGGGGTGGGAGAAGGGAGCCCTGCGCGCCAGGGTGAAGAGCGGCGGAATGCCTGGGAGATTGGGGTGGGAGGAAGGGGGTGGGAGAAGGGAGCCCTGCGCGCCAGGGTGAAGAGCGGCGACGAGCCTGGGAGATTGGGGTGGGAGGGAAGGGGGTGGGAGAAGGGAGCCCTGCGCGCCAGGGTGAAGAGCGGCGACGAGCCTGGGAGATTGGGGCGGGAGGGAAGGGGGGTGGGAGAGGGGAGCCCTGCGCGCCTGGGCGAAGAGCGGCGACGAGCCTGGGAGATCGGGGCCAGGAGGGAAGGGGGTGGGGGAAGCCCGCACGAGTGCGTGGGGCTTCTCCCGGCTCACCTGCCTTTTGGGTGTTTTGTGCCGGCAACGCCGGCAAAGGGAAAAAAGTGGGAACCAGGGGATGGAGGGGAAGCCCACATGAGAGGCGCGGGGCTTCCGCCGGCTTGCCCGCCTCCTGGATCTTCAGCGCCAGCGGCGCCAGCTTCAAAAGAGAGCCGGGGGTGGGGGGAAGGCCATGCAAGTGGCTTCTCCCGGCTTGCCCGCCTCCTGGGTGCTTGGCGCCTGCAGGCACCGGCAAAGGAAGAGAGGCAGGGGCGGGCAGAGGAAGCGCCAGAGGTGCACGGATTCCACTGGGTGTGTCCGTCGCCCGTGTGCAGTGGCAAAGGAGGAGAGGTGGGGTCCTGGGGAGGATTGGAGTGGGCGAGGAGGTGAAAGTGCACTTTGTAAAGAGGTCTCAGGGAAAAAAAGGCTTTTTTTTTTTGCCTTTTTTCCTGGACCTCCGGAACGGATAAGCATAGAAATTTAGCCTGGCCGCCCAATTCCAGGCGTTACGCTGGGACTCCGAGACGTAACTCGGAGCCTGGGACGCAAGTCAAACAGACCCCTAGTGGACGTAAGTCAAATATGACGCAAGTCAAGCGGGACGTAACTCAAGGTACTACTGTAGTTGTTTCTTCAGTTTACAGTCACCTTAAAAGCCTCAGTGGCTGATGTTAAGAGTGTCCAAGGTGATTCAGAAATGAATGCCCATTTATTGTTATCTTCATAGTCCACATTTCAATTAGGAAATGGCCATGTGGTTCAGCATTACACAAGCACAGGAGTAGTGTGAGACATTTATGGAACCCCTGAAAAAAATCACACAGTCTGCAAACAGTAGTGGTGCCAGATGAACTGCCTCCCATTTCCAGAAATTTCAGGGACAAAAACTTGAGATCATGGTAGGAGAAGGGGATGGGGGACTGTTGTAATGCTAGAAGTCATGGCTTTGTGATGTCACAAAAGTTCTGGGCCACTACTGCCCGGGCGTATGGGACAACGAAGCTCCTAAGTAATAACAATTCTCCTCTCCCCACCCTAGTAAAAATGATTATCAGGATGGGCTTGAATGAGGGTGAAGCAGGAATTTTTTTTACTATCAAAAGGGACACAAACTGTATCAATCCTTGCTGAAATAGCACCATCTGTGAACTCAACGTATCAACAGGCTTGAGGGAAAATTTATTTATTTGTTTGTCTCACATATTAGCTAGTGAAATATATGTATCAGCCAGGATGTTTTATATGTATTTGATATGTATTTAATTGATTTAAAAATGGAGTCTGTAAGTAGTGCAAAGTGTATAGTTTTTTCTAATGTATAGACTCAGTGAATAGTTTTTTTCTAATGGAGTGCAGGTGTAAAGAATGGACATAATGAGTTTTGGCTGATGCAAGAGGTTGCAATAGCTATGATGTAATATAATTTGTAATTGGACAGACAAGTGTATAAAGATACTCTGTGAATCACTGTTCATTGGGCCTTCCGTGAGTAAAGGCACCCACTTTGTTTCCCTGTTATATATTTTGCCTATGTACTGTTATGCTGTTATGATGTTGAATTTTGTATCCATGAACTAATGTAATTTTTTTGCCATCTACGCTTTGTTGAAATTTATTGAAGTTCTGTGATGCTGTTATATACTTTGCATATTTGTAATATAGCTGTTTGTTTTTAAGAAAAAACTCTGTCTCTGTCTCTAACAATTTATTCATCAAGTATTGATTCTGCTGGCTGACTAGCTCATATTCTGATTGTTTGTTTGTTTGTTTATTAGCCACCTTTGTGCCAAATAGGATATTCAAGACAACTTGCTAGTAATTGCAAAAACATGCATGTTCTGTCAGTAGGACTTGGGAGAATATTGATTTATGAACCTCTAATTTATTTAATGACTCTATTGTAATTGGGATTCAACAAAGCTGGAAATACAATTAAAACAGTGCTCCCCAACCTTTTTATCACCGTGGACCGGTAAATGTTTGATAATTTTTCCCTGGCCCACTTGTTTTGATTTAATAAGATAAAAAAGGTAAATGCCCCCCCGGCCGCTGAAGCACATGCGTGCTAGTCGTTTACCACTCTAGGGGGCGGTGCTCATCTCCGTACTCAAGCCGAAGAGCCAGTGTTGTGCGAGTCCTTGGCATCGCTGCAAGGAAACACTGTTTTTACTTCCTCACGTTTTTTTCCCCGGGGGCTACCCAGCCGCCGTGAGGTCTTGGGACCCTTCACCCTTCCTTGACATGAGGCCTCCCTCCCTCCCTCCCTCCCTCCCTCCTTTCTTTCTTTCTTTCTTTCCCTTTTCTTTCTCCCTCCCTCCCTTCCCCCGTCCCTCCCTCCTTTCTTTCTTTCTTTCTTTCTTTCTTTCTTTCTTTCTTTCTTTCTTTCTTTCTTTCTTTCTTTCTTTCTTTCTTTCTTTCTTTCTTTCCCTTTTCTTTCTCCCTCCCTCCCCCTCTCCCTTCTTTTTTTCTTTCTTTCTCTCTCTCCCTTCCTCCCTCTTTCTTTCTTTCCTCCCACTCTCCTTCATTCCTTCTTTCCGTCCTTCTTCTTTCTCTCCCTTCTTTCCTTCTTTCTCTCCCTCCCTCCCTCCCTCCCTCCCTCTCCCTTCTTTCTTTTTTCTTTATTTCTCTCCCTCTCCCTCCCTCTTTCCTTCTTTCCTTCCCTCCCACTCTACCTCCTTCCTTCCCTTCTTTCTTTCCTTCCTTCCTCATTTTCTTTCTTTCTTTCACTTTCTTTCTTTCTTTCTTTCTTTCTCCCTCCCTCCTCCTCTCCTTCCTTCCCTCCCACTCTCCTTTCTTCTTCTTCTTTCTTTCCCCTTTTCTTTTTTCTTTCTTCCTCTCTCCTCTCCTCTCCCTTCTTTCTTTCTTTATTTCCTTCCCTCCCTCCCTCCCTTTCTTTTTCTTCCTTTCTTCCTCATTTTCTTTCTTCGTTCCTTCCTCCCCCTTCTTTCGTTCTTCCTTTCTCTCTCTCCCTCACTCCTTCTCCCCCTTTCTTTTTCTTTCCCTCCCTCCTTCCTTTACTTACTTACTTTCTTCCTCCTCCTTCTCCCTCCTTCTTTCTTTCTTTCTTTCTTTCTTTCTTTCTTTGTTCCTGCCTCTTCCTCTCCTTCCTTCCTTCCTTCCTTCCTTCCTTCCTTCCTTCCTTCCTTCCTTCCTTCCTTCCTCCCTTCTCCCTTCTTTCTTTCTCTCTCTCTCTCTCTCCCTTCCTCCTTCTCCCCTTTCTTTCTTTCTTTCTTTCTTTCTTTCTTTCTTTCTTCCTTTCTTTCTTCCTTTCTTTCTTCCTCCCTTCCTCCTTCCCCTTTCTTTCTTTCTTTCTTTCTTTCTTTCTTTCTTTCTTTCTTTCTTTCTTTCTTTCTTTCTGCCCAGTCCTTCCCATCCATCAGCACCATCCAGCCTTTCCAGTACACACACACACACACACACAAACACACACACACACACACACACAAACAAACAAACAAACAAACAAACAAACAAACAAACAAACAAACAAACAACGCCACCAGTTTACACAGGCAAAAGAGAGTAACCCAGACGCTTTCCAAGGAAACAGGACTGGAAAAGAAGGCGCTGCCCTGGTCGGAGCCTTTTCCACAGCACAGGATTAAGAAGGATTTTTATTTTATTTTATTTTAAAAGCAGAGGCCAGAGGGAAGATCCAGACCGTTGCGGAACCCTAGGACAGGGCTGCCCAACTTTGAACAGGCTGAGGTCTACTTTTTCTGGCCCAAAGTGTCTGAGGGCTACTACATGAAAACTAATGTTAAAAAATATTTTTAAAGTAAAATCAAAGGAGGCGATTTTGTTACTGCCTCAGAAACCGTGGCACACTGCCATTTTCGCTTCTGTACCACAAGCTAGCTGCTTGCCTTGGCTCCCAGGTCGTGTCACCCCCACACACACACACACACCATAGCCAAATTTGATGGGTCACTATTGCTAGCCCAGTTATTCCTTCCTTCCTTCCCTCCTCTCCTTCCTTCCACCCTTTTCTTTCTTCCTCCTCTCCCGCCTCTTTCTTTTTCTTTTTTTTCCATCCCTCTATTTCTTTCTTTCTACCTGCCTTCTCTATTCCTTCCTTCATTCCTTCCATTCTTTTTTCTTCCTTCCTTCCCACTCTTCTGTCCTTCCTCCTTTCCTTTTTCATTTTTCCTCCCTCCATCCATCATCATCTCACTTCTTTCTTTCTTTCTTTCCCTTTTCTTTCTCCCTCCCTCCCTCCCTCCTTTCTTTCTTTCTTTCTTTCTTTCTTTCTTTCTTTCTTTCTTTCTTTCTTTCTTTCTTTCTTTCTTTCTTTCTTTCTTTCTTTCTTTCTTTCTTTCTTTCTTTCTTTCTTTCCCTTTTCTTTCTCCCTCCCTCCCTTTCTTTCTTTCTTTCTTTCTTTCTTTCTTTCTTTCTTTCTTTCTTTCTTTCTTTCTTTCTTTCTTTCTTTCTTTCTTTCTGTCTTTCTTTCCCTTTTCTTTCTCCCTCCCTCCCTCCCTCCCTCCTTCTTTCTTTTCTTTCTTTCCTTCCCTTTTCTTTCTCCCTCCCTCCCTCCCTCCCTCCCTCCTTTCTTTCTTTCTTTCTTTCTTTCTTTCTTTCTTTCTTTCTTTCTTTCTTTCTTTCTTTCTTTCTTTCTCCCTCCCTCCCTCCCTCCTTACCTTCTTTCTTTCTTTCTTTCCCTTTTCTTTCTCCCTCCCTCCTTTCTTTCTTTCTTTCTTTCTTTCTGGTGGGGTGGGGGATTGCGGGGGGGTTGCAGCAGCGGCGGGGGCGATGGCGGGGCGGGGGCGATTGTGGGGCGGGGGTGATTGCGGGGGGGCGATTGCGGGGGGGTCTCAGCAGTGGTGGCGGCGATGGTGGGGCGGGAGCGATGGCAGGGGCGGGGGCGATTACGGGGGGTCATGGCAGCGGCGATGGTGGCGGCGGTGATGGCGGGGCGGGGGCGATGGTGGGGGGGTCACGGCGGTGGCGGCGATGGCAGTGGGGCGGGGGCAATGGCGGTGGGGTTGCGGCGGCGGGGATGGCGGGGCAGGGGTGATTGTGGGGGGTTGCGGTGGCAGTGGCAGTGGCAATGGCGGGGCAGGGGCGATTGCGGGGGTTATGCTGTTGCTCCCGGGGGCCGTAGGTTGGGGACCCCTGGCGTAGCGCAAAGAGGTTCCCTTTCTGGCTTTGGAAGCCCCGCCCCCTCCTTCCCTCCCTCCCTCAGCGGGGGCGGGGTCACTTTCCCCGCAGCGGCAAGGCTTCCCCTGGTTTCCTCAAGCGGCCCGGTGCCGATTGATCCATGGACTGGCACCGGTCCGCGGACCGGGGGTTGGGGAACACTGAATTAAAACACCAAGAAGCAGATTTAAAAATACAGTTAAAACTTGAATAAAATTAACAAAGATCAAGTTGAAGGTGACAACTCGTAATACTGCCAGATGATGATAGAGTCAAATATGTTGTGCAAAAAAATTGTGCTGCTAGAGATAAAATATGAATATGGGACAGGAGACAGAATGGAATATGCTAGAAAGTGGCATCTACAGTAGATATGAAGAAATATGTGAATTCATGTGTGCACATATTTTATTTTATTTTATTTATTAGATTTATATATCACAGCCATCTAGCCCAAAGGCTACTGTGGGTGTTTTACAAAGTAGAAAATACAAATTATAAAACACATAGAGAAAATATATACAAATAAAAATTATATCAAACTCAATTAAAAATAACTGTAATCGATGTAATTATAATAAAAATTCAACTATGGCACTTAAGTTAAGATATTACTTGACTTAAGACTGATACTGACAGTAATTTCTCTAGCTGGGTGCAGTAGTATCCACCAACATCACTTTGGTTTCTACTGTTCTAAAACTGGACACTGAAAAACTTATGTGGAAAATGGCACACTTTCTGTTCTTTGCTGTTCTATAACACTTAAGAAGATAAGAACAGCCTTGCTGGAACAGGCCACAGCCCATCCAGTCCAGCATTCTATCTCATACAGTGGCTCACCATTCGCTTCATAGTATTCCCAACCAGATGTCTCTACCTGTTTATGATTCCCTGCAAATTGCATTGAGAAATATCCTGCTTATCTCTCCAACCCGGAGATTGTCCTTAGGCATCCATCATGATAGCCATTGATACCCTTGTTATCCGTGAACTTGTTTAATACTTTCATAAAACTGTCAAGGCTGACAGCTGCCACCACTTCTTCAAGCAGGGAGTTCCACAGACCAATGATCCTCTGTGTGAAAAAGTACTTCCTCTTATTTGATTGAGATGTAGCACCCAAAAGTTTCATGGAGTGCCCCCTACTTCTAGTGTTGTGTGATAGGGAAAACAGCTTTTCCTAATCTACTTTGTCCACACCATGTATGACTTTATAAACTTCAATCAGGTCAGTCACGTCTTAGGCGCCATTGTTCAAGTGTGAAGAGGCACAGCCATTGCAGCCTCAGATGGTAAGGAAGGTGTTCCATTCCGCTAATCATTCTGGTTGCCCTCCTCTGCACTTTTTCCATTTCCATAATATCCTTCTGGAGGTCTGGTGACCAGAACTGTACACAATACTCCAGATGAAGAGGCAAAATGGCACTTGCTAATTTATTTTCTATACCCTCCCTAATCATCCCTAGTTTGCTTTTTTCACTGCTGTGGCACACTAGGTTGACACTTTCATTGAGCTGTCCACCAAGACACCAAAGTACCTTTCCTAGTTTGTTGCAGAGAGTTCAGACCCCAGCATCTTATAAATGTATTTGTTTTTTTTAACCCTAATGTGCACCACTCTGCACTTACTAATGTTGAAGTTCATTTGCCAGTGGTTTGCCCACTCCCCTAGTGTCAAGAGATCCCTCTGGAACCCCTCACAATCTCTCTCAGTTTTTACTACCCTGTATAATTTAGTATTGTAAATACCTCGTTATTTACTTCTCTTTCTAGATCATTTATGAAGAGGTTGAAAAGCAGGGGCCCCATTACCGAACCTTGGGGGGCTCACTCTTTACCTCCTTCTACTTGGAGAAGTGTCCATTTAGTGCTACCCTCTGTTTCCTGTTGCTTAGCCAGTTGCTCATCCGGGACAGGACCTGTCCCTTGATTCTATGATTTGAAATCAT
Organism: Phrynocephalus forsythii; assembly: GCA_029282475.1. NCBI lineage: Eukaryota > Metazoa > Chordata > Lepidosauria > Squamata > Agamidae > Phrynocephalus > Phrynocephalus forsythii. Next base: position 175,684,528 of record JAPFRF010000001.1, on the reverse strand, counting down.
CCCTTGATTTCAGAGATTGGAGGATAGGTGAGGGAGAGGGAGAGGAAGATGGGGAATTAATACTCTGCTGTATTATTTCTAGATAATCAAAGCTATCTTATAGGGATGCATTTGTTTATTTTCCTGAGTTCAAGCCAAATGGCATGAAGTACAGTAATGTTATTTTCCACAATAAATATGATTGGTTTCCCTTCAGTGACCAAATCCCATGCAATTTGAAAGTTCACTGAGCATTAGATAGACCAAGAAGAGTCTGAGTAGTTACACTTTCGGACACAGACAGAAAGTTCCTGCCATTTTGCCGGTTTAACTAAGATCAGCAGCCATCTCTGTAAAAGAGTACATACACAGAAATATATCCATGTACTAAAATATAGCTTTGCCACAAGGCATATAAATAAAAGTGCAAAGAAGCAGAAATTATTTTGACTGCATCTATAATATCAGCTTGCTCATCCAACAGAATCCTAGGTTTATAGTTAAGTACAGATTGCAGATGTTTCCATAGATGAACTTCAAAGAAAAGCACGATAACTCAGTGGCTGAAATCCTGTTGCACAACTCCATGCACCCAACAGTAATGCTTTCATAATAAGTACGGAATCACTATTGATTAAAGCTTGTCATTGAAAGCAAAAAGGGGGTTGAGCCGCATGGCCATCACAAAACACAATTGCAAAAATAGGTTATAGACGATACCTTAATAGGCCACTGTTAAAAATAACAAACAAGAAATATTGCAAGCTTTCAAGTTTAAATAACTCTTCTTCAAAGCAGGTCCCAGAAGTTCAGAAATGGTAAAAGATGAGGTCTACCAGAATGTAACTTTTAGATGTTCTTAAAATCCACAACTAGAGATGGGTACAAATAAAAAAAATGGCATTTCGGTTTTTCATTTTTCGTTGAGAGGTCTGTTTCAGTTCATTTCCGTTTTTCATGAATTTTTGGAAAAAAATCATTTTTGTTTTTTTTTTTGTTTTTCATTTCTACCCGCTTTTGCACAATTTTTAAAGCATTTCCGTGCATGAGCGCCCCCCAATACCCCAGACCAGAGGGAAAACACTAAAAAAAATTGGTGCTGGCAGAGACACAGTATAGACTAGGTATGCAGGGAGGCTCCAAAGGCAGCGGCGGGCGTTGCCCAGGGTGCAAGGCAGCCGCAGAGTGACTGCACTGCGGGCCAGGGGAAGGTACTCACTGAGAGGTACGCACACACACACACACACAGGGAGGCTGCAGGACTGAAGCTAGAGTCGCAGAGACAGCAATCCCACCCTAACTCCCACCGGAGACTGCAAGGAGGACGGGGACTGCCAGAGCTTTCTATGCCCTCTGTGGCTGCCAGACCTGCCCAGTCTGCCACCTGGGCATGCTATTGGTTGAACATGATCCCATCACTTGGCTTGCCTCCATTTTGTGGCTGGAGACATCCATTTTGTCATCCTTAAAGGGAAAAGAAAAATGCATTGTGATGGGAGAAGACAAAAACAAACATTTTAAGGACCCCAACCCCCTGGTAGGTAATAATTTCAAATAATTATCACATTATCACTGCATTTTTGTGGATGTCCAGGGCATTTTAATATCCAAGAAATTAATCTTAGGCATCTGGGAGCCATTTTGGGTCGATGTCCCCTAACTCCCCTTAAAGGAAAAAAAAATACAGCGATCTGATAAAAGACATAAATGCACGTTTTAAGGACCCCAACCCCCCTGGTAGGTATTATCAGACAGTATAAATAATTATTGCTGCATTTTTATGGATGTCCAGGGCGTTTTTTAACATTTAAAACAGCTCATTTCATTGCGCGTCGCCATTAACGGAAACGAAACGTAATGAACCCAATTTTTGTGGTTCTGTTCATTTCATTCCATTTTCATCACAATTTTCTTTATTTGTTTCATTACGTAACAGAACGAATAACAAATAACGGAAACAAAAAAAAGTTCATTTCGTGCCCATCACTATCCACAACTACTGTAGATGGTGTTGAAGCCAGGGCAGAAGTCTTTGGAGATTTTGAGGTTTGTGAAATTTCATTGTTTTATGTACAAATCATGAGCATTTCTAACATTGCCTTTAATCAGTGGCAGTTTGTTTTCAGTCCATTTAGATTTGCCATGAATAATTATAGCATAGCTCTTGTGCAACTGAATGTGCGCAACAGGATTATAGCCTCTACAGATAATTCTAAGCGTCTAATCAAACTAAAACTCCCATAATTCCAGAGGATGGAAACATGGTGGTTAATAGTGGCATGAAGATGTTACATATTTTACATGTTTGGTGACAGTTTCTAAGGGACTTGTGCATCACATGTAATGCATACTCAGTGCATATTTTGTCTATGCAATACATATGAGGCCACATTAAACAAAATGGCTTGCTCTTGAAATACACATTCAGTATTCCTATTTTGTGTAGTGCAGGTTGTTTCGGCATAATTCCAGGCACTTTTGTCGTCTGAGGGAGCTTATGCACTATTGACAAGAAATGTTAATTTGAGATGAGTGGTCCTATGTAGAGATCGGCATGAATTGACAAAATGGCATTTTGCTATGATTCCTGATTAATCAAGTTCTACAAATCACAAATCATGAATTTTGTATTCCCTCCTAATGAACCAATGAACTGATTTGTCAGTTCATTGGGTCTTTAAAACACTATAAGATGTCCCCTAGGCATCTAGAGATAGCAAATGACACCAACTCTCATTTTCACGACCCTCCCCTACACCATGTCCCTGTTTGGTTAAGTTTGGGTTTTGGACGTCTGAGTTATACACCTGCAAAGTAAATCCCCTGAAGAAAGTGCCCTTTTAGCAATTGGCTTGGGGAAATTTCAGCATTGGTTCATGCCATGGGATAAGAGCATGACTTCCAGATGTTCCATAGAGGTATGCTTTGGCTTCTTCCTCTCAGACTCACAGAGGCAGACTTAAGCAGTTTCCTATGACTTGGCTGCAAGGATATTGCTTATGAAGTAACAAGCAACTCTCCCTGACCCCTTTAAGCCATTCATTTGGCTGCCAGATCTGTCAATCCAGGAGCTTCTAGGTCCCTTCCATATTTGCCTAGAGCTTCTGATCAACAGAAGCAGGCTGCATATGGCAAGACCACCCCCCTTCCAAATGGAGTAGAAATTGATAAACAAACTGATGACTTGAAAATCACTAAAGAAAACCAAGAGGTTATTACAATCACAGTGTTAAATAGATGAAGGGTTGTCTCATGAAAGACAGAAGCCTCTTCTGCTCTTTGAGAGGGCAGAATATTAATATATAGACTGAAATTGCAAAAAAGGAGATTTTGGCAAAACTTTAGGAAGAACGCCGTGAAAAGATGTGCTGTTAATAACAGGGCCAACTATAATCTAATGGTGTCTTCCTGAAGCTTGCCACCACTATCCAGTATTCTTGCCTACCCACCAGCTTGTGATCTGTTTAAATTGGACCACTGCTCCCAAAACAACGTGTGCATTTGCTGGGTAATCATAATGATATGGACACAGAATTTCCTGGGCTCTTTTAGCTCAATGCACCAATCCGGAAATCCAGTTATAAATTTATGTTTCAGCCAGTAAATCACACTTTGGACACACAGGATGGGCAAACAAGTGGAATAGGATATGAAAGTGTCCTGCCTTGTGGTGGGGCATGCCACAGTCTTTGATCCCAGTGAAGATGATCCAGTAACACAGGGTGTCACTTTTGAGTCTCCCCTCCTTCCTGAAAGGGTCTATCCATCTCCCAAAAGGAGCATCATTCCAGAGACTACATCTGAACACATCATATGGTGGGATTGTGAACTGATACATTTTTGCACTTTCATTTAATCACTCCTACCAAATTTAATAACCTTTAATAATAACCATTTTGAACTTCTGAGCTGGAAGGGACCCTACGGATCAATCAGTCCATCCCCTCTTAAGGAGGGGCATTGAGGTATTGAACTCTCAATCAGAGAGACCTAGGCCACTGAGCTATCCAGCAGTTTCTATGAGCTTTGTTGCTACAATAAGCAAGAAGGAAGGAATTCTCAACAGCATGTGCACCATGTATGGGGGATGCACTTTCTAATAAGAACTGGACTAGGCTTTCCATTTCCTGTTGCAAAAAGAAAACAGACCAGTACTTTATCCTCCCTGACACAACTTATATTACTTGTAGCAATACTGGAGAATATCTATAATGGATCATTAAATATTTCCAAAAGGCACAGATTTTTTTTTACAACAACAAAAAAGGTGGACTGATATTCATCCTCAAAGCAACGAAGGGAACCGAGAATCGGTTAATCAGATTTTTGTCTACATGGAAGGGAGAGCTAGAAAACCTTGTTTTGGTTTTGAATTGCAGTCTCCATCTTGCTTTTCAAATAGACTCGTTTGAAATGCAATGGCTTCTCCATCTGGCCTGATTCTTCAGACTTCAGAGATCTTCTTCTTCTTCTCCAGTGTCCCAAATCTTATGCCACTAAACCTTCGTGAAGCAGCCTGGAATCTCCCGAACCTTCCCTTTTTGTGTAAAAAAAGTATTGCAATACTTACATTTTTGTTTCTAAGTGACAAACTACCACTATTACATTGTACTTTTTTGTAAAAAAAATTTTTTTTGGAAAACTGAGAAAATAAGGGAATTGAATTTAGGAAGTTTATCCCTAGAGTCCATCAGTTTTGAGTCAAAGAATATGATCTAATGTATCGTATGCTGTTAAATAAAGAGCTACTTATAATGAGTTTTATGGTGCAGAGTAAAGACTTTACAGCTGCTTTATTGCAATGCAGCACTTCTTAATGTTTACACAGTTAATTATATAATGCGTTTAAAAGGAGTATGATATTACAGTCTTACCCCAATTGATAGATTTTCTCACCACGTACTGTTAGCTATTGTGTTTTTATTTGCTCTTACAGCAGCCACATTTATATCAGAGTAATACCATGGCAGGGCATCTTGCAATGGCTGTCTAATCAATTTCCCTGTGGCATTATAAAATGACTGATCTCATACAAGAAGCCATTAAACACTCTCATGCCACCGCCTGCCTCGCATTCTGTTTTACAGATATTCTTGAGCGGTTATGGAAGGAACTTTTTGTTTTGCGTTGGTCCCTGCATCATCAAGTAATGCTTTATAATGTCTGCAAGGGAACATCATTTCATTTGTATTGGTTATCTTGGCAAGGAAAGCAAGAACTAATGATCCTCCGTAACTGGAGACAGGTGTCACAGTCCTCAGATGAAATTCTCCAAATAGGAGAGCAGTTCCTGGGATGGTGGAGCTGGGATAGGAAGGAGCCTTCCCTTTTTGAAAAGCCATTTGCCCCCCCCCAGCCCAAAATAAAGAGGCGAGACAACTGCTTTTTGGGTTAAACAAGGGCCACAACTTTATTAACTTCTTATTAAACTATGCAGAGATAAGGGAGCCTACGTAGTGCCATAGGTAGTGATCTTTCTTGCTTAATAGATCCTACATCAGGGTGACACTCAGTGAGATCCCCATTAAGTGTCTATGTACATCAGGGCTGCCCTCAGTCGATTCCTCAACCTAATTTATCTCCATCCTTGGCCTGCATCTGACACCAAACCTATTTATGGCCAGAGGGCTACCAAGCACCCATTGGATGCCAAGAACTGGGATCTCAACTCACTCTATTGACCTAGGCACTAACCGCTGTTGCGACCAAACTAAAGGACAACGTAATCCCTTTCAGTTGATGATGGGATGGGCAAAAATGTGCTGCCACCCCAGGGCCAATCAGGGTGGCAGCCAAAAATTCCCATCCATCCTCGAAGTGACCACCTATTCTCATCATCAACCTAAGGGAGGGGTCTTCACAGCGCCTGGCAAAGACGGGAGTTGCAGTTGGGGCAGTCTCTTATATAGACTGCCCCACAAAATGGATGCCAGCACCACAGCATGCCTCTTTGGGCGGGGAGGGGGCAAAGATCCACCGAGTCAGACTGCACTGGTCCAAAGGTAACATTCTCTGCAAATGTGGGACACCTTGTATTTATAAGGTCACCATCATTATCCCTTTTCATCCTTTCTCTTATCATAAGAGAAATAAGATGGCAGAAGGTTAAGGTCAAACTGGAGAATACATCTAAGCAACTATGCCTTCTCTTTTTTCCCTTATTTAGTCTAGTAAAGGCACAGGACCCTATCAGGATCTCCAGTATGTATTTTGTCCCAAACAAAGTTCCCTCTAAGTTGTGTATGTGTGCATGGACATGCCTCTGGACCACTTCATGCAGGTCTTATCCTCCCCTGTGCACCTACACATTATTTTAGGTCACTTTAATGTTAATGTTTATTTTATTTTTATTTTATTATGTTACTGTATTTTATGTTTTTATTGTATGAATTATTTGAATTTATGAATTGTTGTAAACTACCCAGAGTGACCTCGCTGCCAGATGGGTGGTATAAAAATCCAATAAATAAACATATAAAATAATACATCAAATGTTTTTATTTCAGTTACGATGGAACCCTGTCTGCAGGACAGAGTCCCATACAGTGGGGCCTAAAACTGGAGAACACATGTCTCCCAAACTAATTACTTTAAGACTCTAGCTCTTTCAACCATACTATGATCCTCATTCAGAAGGGGTGGCTGTAAAAGGTACTGGTCAAAAGAGCCTTGTTGGCACAACTGGTTCTATCCAAATTAGATAGTACAAGCCCCTCTATCCATAATGTTAGTGTCTCAAACTGGATTGGTTTCTCGTTTTTTACTCAAGACAATGGAGGGGGAGGGTATCTCCCACTGTGCTTTGTGATTCCACCAGTGGCTGGTCCCACTCCCTTTCACAGAGTGTATATTAAGAACCCCTCCCAGAAGCCTCCATTACCTGGAGTAGAAGACATTCATGTTGGGAACACCAGTAATGTTTGAATTATTCCCTCAATCTCACTACATGGTCATGAACAGGCTTTGTTCCCAATTCAAAGAAGGTTGCCCAGTTCTGTTCCAGAGTAAGGGAGTTACTCAGTAAAAGACAACATGAGTATTGAAGGAACATCTAATCTGTCCTTTGTTGCTGTTATTGTACAGAAGAACAAGCCACTTTCTTAGAAATAGTTATCTGGAAGGTATTTTCCCCAGACGGTCCCAATATCACTGGTACGTTCACAGGGGCATACTTGATTTGGGAGTGGGTGGGACAGGGAAGATGGCTGTCCCTAGAGAGTAGTACCAAAAATTTCAACTACAAGATACAATGAATTAATGAAAACCCCACTTGTAACCTCCAAAGAGACCTATCTCTGACTGAAAAAGAATAATTGCCTGCTTCTATAGATATCCATAATGATGCAACCGGGTATATTTGGCATCATGTAATTACATTTATTATCATAGCTTAGCTCTTGAGAATAAAGACTGTTTAATTAGTGCCAGTGGAAGAGATTTTATGATGTGTATGCGTTCATTCCACAGTGGGAAATTAAAAAAACCACCACAAACACACAATAGCTTAAATCTTAAGCTAACCACACAGAGGAAATTACTTAATAACATGCAAACTGAGTGGTAGGTGAGGAGTGTCAAAAAGCTAGTGGCTTAAAGCCCTGGCCTCCAAAATGTAAGCTTTTTAAAAATTGCCCCTAGCAGCTGGACTGTAGACACAAGGTACTAATGTAAGAAATACAACAAGAGCAGAATAGTGACTTTTTCAAATTCTTTTCAAATAGTCAGCTTTCCCTGCTTGGCCATATCCGTAGGTGTTCCTTCCTCCATTGCTTCATACATGGATGAGGTCACACAAGATTTAATTTAATTTATTCTAAAGCTTCCTGTCTGTTGGGGATCTTTGTTGGATCGGTGGTTGCAGATGATTTTTAGTTGCTTTAACGAGAGAGACACCTCTTGTGTTCCTATATGAAAAAAAACTGTTTATTTAACTAGAAGGGAAGGGTACATGGGAGGTTTTCTAACAGCCATCTTGCTAGGCTAGGAACATGCTTCTCTTCTCTAAGAATACAAGGCACACACACTAACTAGACTTCTACCAAAACATTCCAAGTGGTGTGATCTCAACAACCAATAGGCTTTGCTCTTCACATTAAATCCAGCCCATAATACTCTACATTCACATTAACCGTGTAATGGCTGAAATGTAAATCTTGCCAAATATTCCAGCACTGTCACCTCCTTAGATTCTGAGGCTCCTTAGGTTGCACAATGAGCCCAAAGAAACCAGTCCTACTCACACCACAAAAGTAGAAGCCGCTGACAGCAACCAGAAATATGTGGGCAGAATTATTCTGGATGTGGGCTTGTTCACTCCAGAAAAGATGTCCAATCACCATCTTTATAAGCAAACCATCCCATCCCTTCAGTGGACCAAACAGCAAGCCCATTTAGTTGTCACTTCTGGTGTTTTTTTTTTTAATTGAAGATATGGTATTCTCTTAGAAAGTGAAAAAAACAACATGAACACATCGTTTTGAAAAGACTGTTCCCCCATGTACTGCTTATCTTCAAGTTCTCATACTTCATGGGTGTGATGATTAGCCACATTAATCTATAGCAGTAAAACAAAAATACAAAATACCCAATAGAATCCAGAAGTTGAGTCATGGCAACTGGACTTCTTTTCTTGTGAAATTAAATATTTTCCTACTTATCCAAGTAGCTCTGTCAGTCAGACTGATAAAGCTACTTGGATGAGTAGTGAAATGTTTTGATCTCGCATGAAAAGAAGTCCAGTTGCCATGACTCACCTTCTGGATAACCTTACCTGGATGACTGAGAATCTTCACAGATATACCCAACAAAACATTCTGACATACTGAAGACCGAGGCCAGTATCCTGTTGGGTTCACAGAGTGTAGAAGGACAGTCATATGTTGTGACACTATCTCTATCCCCCATGGCCATGTCCTGGTTGTGCAATCGATTATGGAACTAATCAAGTGCTTGGTTAAGTGACAGACAACCTGAACAGAGCAGAAAGTTTGCATGCTTATATTTTCACACATGACTGTGGGACAACTCAAATGGATTCTGGCTTGGAAAGTGGAGCTAAGTAGAGATGGGCATGAACTGAATTATGAACTGGGGGAAAACACATCATCTGGTCTGGTTTGTGGTTCAATTTGTGGAAGTGGTTATTTGCTTTGGCAAAAAAGCTTTTGATTCATTTTGTGACAAAACACGACCTACCATTTCATTACATTACAAAGTAATTCATTGCATAATGAAATGATGAAAGAGTGTTTTTTTGTGCCCGTCTCTAGTTGTGAGCTTCTGGCTTTCTATTGTAAAATAGTAACATCTTTGTTTTATACTGCCAGAAGAGCAACTGGCTATTGGTTTTATTTTATTTGTTTGTTTTTTGCACTGATGACAGTAGCATTGCCTCTTCATTTATTTTAATTTATCTAAGTCATTCATTGTTAAGGAAGATGTTCACTGGAATCAATAAGCATTTGGTTTGATGAAAGGCCACAGCATTTTGGCTTCAGCATCTGTAGTAAAGATGAGTTTCAATGTATAATTATAGCTTCATGCTCACAGCTAGAAACAGGTTTCTGAGTGCCGGCCAGGCAGACAGGGTTAAACTCAAATGAATCAAACAACTTTTAATAATAATAATAATAATAATAATAATAATAATAATAATAATAATAATAATAATAATAATAATAATAATAAACGTTCATTGAGATATGAAAATGTCCTTGGAATGCTGTCTGCCTGGCTCTATAACTTATTGGCAGTGACAGACCTAATGTTTACTGCACAAATTGGCTCTGTGGACATTTCAGTAACACATTTCATTGCTGTCTTACATCGTGGCAAAAACCTTAAATAAATGAAGTAAAGGGGGGGGTAACCAAAGGGAGACCTCCAGTATTCACTGTTTTTTCTATTGTTGTTTCTGTTTCTTCCACCTTGAAAACAGATGGAGCTATAAAGGATATGCAGTCTAATTAGCATTCATATTTTACTAATGACACAAGGTGAAATATCCAGTAAAGAGCAAGTAAAGATGTTCACATATAATAAGACCTGGAGTTTGCAGACAGCAGCAGGCAGCAATCTGACTTCAGATACTCTTGACGGCAGCTTCTAATGAGAGGTATGTCGAGATCTAAGACATGGAGGGTTACACTTTGTCCACACTACACTTGGACTTTGCTCCATGAGATCTATTCTAGTTCAGGTTAACAATCTGAGGTAGCTGGAAAGGATGATGCTTTATTCGAAAGTATTAGAACATAAAAACATAAGAACATAAGAACATAAGAACATAAGAACAGTCTTGCTGGAACAGGCCACAGTCCATCTAGTCCATTCTGTCTCACACAATGGCTCACCACTTGCTTCAGGGTATTCCCAAGCAGATGTCTTCACCTGTGTACGATTCCCCGCAAATGGCATTGAGAGATATCCTGCCTATCTCTCCAATCTGGAGGTTGTCCTTAGGCATCCATAATGATAGCCATTGATACCCATGTTCTACATGAACTTGTCTAATCCTTTCTTAAAGCTGTCAAGGCTGACAGTTGTCACCCCTTCACCCACCTAAGTATAAATTCTGCTAAGTGGAAAAGTTGCTATGATATTTCAGTACACAAGTTACTTCAAACTGGAGGCCACCCAGAAAAGGTATAAAATTATTACAGATTGATGTGGCAATCTATTTTTAATCTACTATCCATCTTTCTCTTTCTTTTCATTTTTCGATAATATTTGAAAACTGAAGTGACTGTACTTTTGCTTCTTTCATGAAAACATAGTACTCTCTGAAATCCTAGTTTTATCAAATCAGAGCTAGACTAATGAACGCTCTGCCCGAACCTGTTGGGGAGTGGGCACCTTTGCCTCCCACCCGGATGCTAGCGTGAGAAGTTTGCACTGATGATGGTGCCTGCAAGGCAGGCAGCAGGCGCAATATATAAGAGGTTGCCTGCACCGCCCTGCCTCTTGCCTGTCTGTTTCTTGCCCCCTCCCACCCACCCTATAATAAAGGTGGATGAGATTAGCTGGTCGCTTAGGTGCAAGATGGGAATTTTTTGTCTGTCACTCGCATTGGTCTTGAGTGGCAGCGAGTTTTCACCCATCCCATTCTCTTTGATGCGTGGCAGGGAATTCTTAAAATTTCCCTTCCTGGTCACAATTGGCAGGTCGCACAAGAGGTATCAGAATTCAGGTAAGCCCTTTCGTAAGTGCCCCTACGGTGCCAGGCAGCCCTTTGATCAGAACAATAAGATGTAGGAAGTTTAGTCTAGATTTAGAGTAACTAGTAATTTCCAGTTACTCAACTCAGGGCTGCCCTGGGGCTGAGTAGATTCCTAAAAGTGATTGGTATGCCAACAAGCGGGCAGCAGGAATCTCACTGAATTTATTAGGGGCGGAAAATTTAATTCATTGAATGGCTTATACCTTCTTGTGCTATGGCTCAGGTCCTCTTGTTAGTTAAGAGCTATAATCAAGTTAATAATGGTGATCAATAAATTGTGGCCCAATTTAAACCCAAGAACTTTGTCTTGACTCTTTATACTGGGCTGGGTGGGCAAAGAGAGGGAGAACATGCAACCTTTAAAAAAACTGGCTCATCACAAATGTGTTTCACTGCTTTCTAGGGAATATTTCTTGAAATGCCAAAGCAGGTGTCTTAAAACGTGTCATGCCTTTTTTTTTTGCAGTAACCCTTGGCCATAAAACTGCAGCAATGCATGTTAAAACATAATAGCTGGAGTATATCATATTAACACACTGAGAGCTATGTTAAAGTAACATTATGGGCATGACCTATACCCCACCATAAGCCAGGGAATTCACAGTTAGCACTTCCACTTCATCCATAACTTTCCTTTGCTGTATACATCTGCAAAAGTATAAATTCAAGGAGGGAGTCTGGTCCCATAACATAAAGGACAAGCCCTAAGGGTGAATGAATCCTTTACAACCTAGTAAATGACATGAAAAAAGTATAGAAGAGGGAACATTATACAGTGTCAGGGGAGTGGGGGCGGGGGTTGATATGAGCATTTTTTCTTATGGAGGGGAACTTTTTCAAATGAATTTGCCTTAGGGCCCCCTTCTGAATCTCAGTCTCCCTATAAGAAGGTGAACCATGTGAAGTGGGATGGTTGGGGGGGGAGTGTTAATGGGTCCACCAAAACCCTTCTACCATCACATTTATCACATTCCAGCTTGTTGCTAGTAATAACAATAAAATCAGTGTAAGCAAAGAAATACATACTATTTCAAGCATGTTCTAAAAGAAATGTAACAACTTTATTATATCAGCAGGCAATCTCAGTTCTTACAGAGGTTAGCCTACCTTTACAGCAGGTAGTCTCAAGAAAGCTTAGGGTCTCAAAATTTTTATGTGGCATATGCTTTCATGGACTGCAACCCAGTTCATCCAATGGATGATTAAATGCCCCAAAGCTTGACCTGAACAAAACCTGTTTTTCAGTAACATGCTACCAGAGCTTGGAGGAATGTTCATTTATTTATTATTTATTTATTTATTGGAGTTTTATACCACTCATCTGGCAGCGAGGTCACTCTGGGCAGTAATGATTTGCAAGCAACAGGGCTCTTATGATGAGTTAAAAATAGACATGGGCACGACCAGAAAAAATGACGTTTCGAGTTTTTGTTTGTCGGAACGGGTCTGTTTCGGGTCGTTTCCGTTTGTTGCGAAATTTTTCAAAAATTTGTCGTTTCGTTTGTCTTTTGTCGTTTCCACCGTGATTTAGCACGATTTGACTTCCCAGAACATAGGGGTGTCCCGCAATCAGGGCCGGCGCTAGGTGTTTTTGTGCCCTAGGCAGCGGGCGGGGTGGGGAGGCGGGCGGCGGGGGAAGGTGCGGGCGGATGGGCAAGTGGGCAGTTAGGATATCACTTAGGATAGAGGTTCTGTTCTTGGCTTGCACCCCAAATGTGTGTGTGTGCAAGCAAATTGAAGTTGGGAAAATAGAAAATAAATGGTAGTATATAATATATATTTAAAATAAATCCACACCTCCCACTCCCAGTCGAACTTCCCCCCTTTATCCAATATCAGAAAAAAATCCTCAAACTGCCAGAGAAGAAATAAAGAATAAACTGCTATTCCCTTCAGCAGACAAAGCTGCAGGGAATCAAATAAATTATTTTCTAAATTCAATTCCCTCCCTGCCTGCCTAACTTAAATCCTAAAGCCTCCAGCCTACCTCCTCAATCTCGATCGGATCACACCAGCACCAGCAGCCAGCCCTCCTCCCTCAACCACATCCATACACCCGACTGCGATTTCTGGAAGGTGCCTCAGCTTTTTATGCCCTCCGAGACATCCAGAAGTGTCAGTCAAAAACCTGGCGATGCCATTGGTGGAATGGTTCAAAAAATTTGCATGGTCCCATCTCATGCCCAGCCTAAATGGGCAGGTCTAAAAAAATAAAAACTAAAATAAAATAAAATAAAATCAATACGACGTTTGATTGCTATAAAAAACCCACTGCTGCTACTATTAAAATTCAGGCATTTAAAATAAATAAATTTCACATGTTTCTGTGGTGATTTGGTGTGTTTTTTGACCACGATTTCAAAAGAAAAATTGCGGTCGCCATTTTTGATCCCCCCCACCGCATGGCATGGCGAGACGACGAGGGTGACCCCCCCAGCCTGGTGCAAGCAGCCCAGGACAGGAGAAGAGGGGAGAAAAGGCCAGTGACCCCCCAGAAACCACCCCTCTGGTAGGTGGCAAAGCCTCAGGCAGGTATATTTTCACCTGCTTTTTTGGCCAGGAGTCGGGTTTTTTAAAAAAACTTTTAAAAACTTTTTCTCTGCTTCGCATCATGCGATCGCCGCGATGGCACAAACGGAAATGAAATACCTGACCAAATTTTTCTTTTTTCGGTTCGAGTTCGAGTTCTGACAGCTTAATTATCATTACCGTTTCCGTTACGTAACGGAAACGATAACCGAAAACGGAAACGACAATTTCGCCGAGTTGTGCCCATGTCTAGTTACAAATGTTGTTAATTTCACTGGCTAAGAGGGCTTAGCATTAGTGTTGGGCATGAAGGAGTCATCCTAATTCGTCAAAAGTCATCCATGTGGCACCTTCCTTGCCCAATCCCCCAGATAGTGTGCCCAGTCGCTAGCCTGGGTACTCATATTCAGCTGGCCAGTCTGGGCAGGAGCACAGACTTCCCTTCTTTGCTCCCGCCCCCAGCAGCTATCCACTCAGATCAGCAAGTGGGGCAGGGACTTTTGAACATGAGTCAGCAGTGTGATGCGACAGTCAGGAAAGCTAATGCGATTCTTGGTTGCATCAACAGAACCACGGTGTCTAGATCAAGGGAAGTGATAGTACCACTCCTGCCTGCTCTGGTCAGACCCCACCTGGAATACTGTGTCCAGCTCTGTGTGCCTCAATTTTAAAAGGATGTTGACAACCTCAAGTGGGTACAGAGGAGGGCGACCAGGATGGTTGAAGGTCTGGAAGAAATGTCATATGAGGAACGGCTTAGGGAACTGGGAATGTTTAGCCTTTCAAAAAGAAATATTTGAAAGGCTATCATATTGAAGAGAGAACAGCTTTGTTTTCCATGGCTTCAGAGACTAGGACTCAGGGCAATGGTTTCAAACTACTGGAAAAGAGATCCCATTTGAACATTAGGAAGAACTTCATGATGGTTAGAGCTGTTCAGCAGTCGAATATGTTGCCACGGAGGGTGGTGGAGTCTCCTTCTTTGTAGGTTTTTAAGCAGAGGCTGGATGGCTATCTGTCAGAAATATTGTGATGGGGGTTCCCTGCATGGCAGGGGGTTGGACTGGATGGCCCTTGAGGTCTCTTCCAACTCTATGATTCTATGATTCTATGAATTAATATGATTCATTTCATGCCCATCTCTATTTACAGTTATATTGACTTATGAGCACATAACACATACTGCAGATGATAATGATCTATTTTTGATCAAACAATCTAAATTCAATCTAGATATTTTAAAAGGATTTTTAAATAATTCCTTTTAAATTCTCTGTCATTGTGTTTGTTTTAATGTTTGTGATGATTTCCTGTATTAATGTAATGATAAATATTTTTATTTATTTTCAAAAAAAAATTTCTTAGGGCATTTAGAAACATTTTCAGAGGGATTTGGAAAATATATTCTTTCCTTCTTTAAGTAATATTTGTTATTATATGGTGTTTCTGACCAACTAATGAGAAATAATGAACAAGTAGCTAAAATGCATCAATTATCCTAAGGATCTACCTTGCGAAAGCCAGAATCCTACTGGCAATTTGCATGTGTATAAGTGAAAACAAATTCAAAGTGCCACAAAGTTTGTGTTTCCTCCCTCCCTCTACATTTCTCTTCCTTTAATTTTGCCAAATGAAGTGAAATCATGTAAGTCATAATGTAAATGTCCCTAATTAATGTGATGCCAGTCATGTTTCTGTTTGTGTGCTCGCTATGTGGGTGGAACACAACAAGCATCAACTTTAAATAGTAGCAAGAAACTTGCCAATTGTATAAAACACTAATAATTGTCTTCTCCATCATAATAACAGGAATGAGTTCCAACTAGCTCTTGGTGGCACAAGAGTTGTTTTTGCTATGGCAGACTGACCTCTCTGGATCTACAGTTGCCATGAGGAATTTGACCCTTTTGGGGGCATAAACAATGAATATTATTATGTGTAAAGGCATGGGATCTTGCATGTTGGCCCCCGTCCCAGCATCACAGTGCCTGCCCCCTTTAGCTGCTGACCTCTCCAGATTAAGCAAAGAAGTTTTATGGAACTTTTGCTCCCACACACTTGCTGAGGGCTGCAGCTAGTATGTACAAACCTGTGACCCTGGCAGACATTTAGACAACCTGTTTAGGCATAATTCCTGATCAGAGATTCTGAGCCCATGACAAACATGTGATGGACAAAATACATGTCATGTTGGATGTGGGATCTAGCCAATAGCATCATCTGAATTGACAGATTGACAGTTTAGAAGTGGTGCTGGTACTGGATGAAAGGGTTGGACATCCCTTCCTCCACACTAAGTGTGAGGAGGCACCATTTCAGGAGAATTCCCCCTAATTATGTTCAATTTATGATGCTACATCTAATCAGCATTTGGGTCAGCATTTGGTTTAGTTAATGTGGCACCAGAAGTAGAGATGGGCATGAAATGCCAAAATGGTGTTTTGTTTTGCCTTTTAAATTTGTTTCATTCTTCGTTTTGTTTCATTTTTAATTTTTTTGCTGAAGAGCCTCGTGGCGCAGTGGTTAAATGCCTGTACTGCAAGTAAAACTGTGCTCATGACCTGGGGTTCAATCCCAGGTAGCAGGCTCATGGTCGACTCAGCCTTCCATCCTCCCAAGGTCGGTAAAATGAGTAACCAGCTTGCTGGGGGTGGGGGGCAATGTGTAGCCTGCACACTATAATTAAAAACTGTAAACTGCCCAGAGACTACTTGGAGTGGTATGGGGTGGTATATAAGCACACCACGTTGCTTTTTTTTAACAGTTGACCAGCCCCACCGGTTGGCACTTTTTTAAACCCCAGCGCTGCCCAGCTTCCCTGAGGGCTGGATCAGCACTTATTTATTTATTTGTTTGTTTATTTTTACCAGCTGGCCCATGGGGATGCTGGTCGGTGCTTTTTTTTTTAACCTAGCATCAACCAGCCAGCCGTGAGCCAGGTCGGTGCTTATTTTTATTATTTATTTTGACAAGCGCCAAGATCAACGCTTGTCAAAATAAATAATCAATGAAAAAGAAACATAATGAAATGAAAATTTCCATTTTCTTTTGTTTCCTTTTTTTTAAGGGCACTTCATTTTTCATTTTGTTATGTAATGATACAAAACACAAAAAAATGAAATAAAAATAATAATAATTTCATGCCCATCTCTAACCAGGAGGCTATCTGGGATCTTTATGTTGACTAAGAAAGTATCCTACCTGAAACACTGGAGACCTGTTGTGACTCAGCATTTATATGAATGGGCTACATGGACCAATGGTCTGACTCAATATGGGGCAGCCTTGTAAGGTTCTAAGCTTCTGCCCTTGGCAGGCTTCTCCAATTGACCTACAGGCCTTCTATCCATGCAGTTGTGTGTAAGAGAAGGACAGAGGGTACAATGGATACATCCACTTTACACATCCACCCTTTTGTAAGTAAAGTGCTCATGTTTTACAAGTTCCCCCACACAGATGGCTTGGCATATGGCAACACAGTCTTCAATCCAAAAATGTTTCCTCATTCTTGACCTACAATAAAGCATAAAAAATGGTGTTACCTGCCGGGCCAGTTTCCTTAACTATTTGAAACCAGACCTAAGTAATCATATGGTAGCCTCCTAAACATTATGCCATTAAGGGGCAACAAATAAGGTGCTAATTTGGGGGGATATGTAAGGAAAAGAGGCTTTTTTGAGATCTGAAAAGAGGAAGGAGGTACTTAACAAATCCACCTAATAGCCCAAGGATTTATGGCAGGCCAAGTTTATGTTTTGTATGGACTGATATTTTATGGAATGGCTTGTCCATTTGCAGTGGAAGAATCGAGCTCAGCTAAAATCATTAAGCACATCTACCTGGAGTTTGCAGCTGGGAGTGATCCACTTTTCAGCACTGTGTGAACTTTTATGGCTCAGTTATGAGCCCCCCTGGAAATACTGCAGGGGGTTTATAATGGAAAGAATGACAGACAGACCCTTAACTATTGTAATGCTAGTAGTGGGGCTGTTCCAACACAGCACAATTAAGACATACTCTGGAGAATTGTGAATACTTTTCAAGGTACATAATATTATTCCGCAGGAAAAAGAATTATATCGTTCCTACCTCAGTCAAATATAAATGTGTATGACTATCAGTTTCTTCTCACTTCCTACCAATATTTTAAATTAGAATACTGTCCTGAAACTGTAATACTTTCAGCCTGTAGTCAGTGTACTGAGATGTCGATGGAAGACTTTCCAAATTAAGCTGGAAGAATGTGGGAGGATATAGAAAGCTCCCTTGCAGAAAAAGAGATGGGAGAAGTTACTTCTAAGCTTGTGCATTTGGATTTTTGAGATGGATCCATGTGAATATTTCACTCACCAGAAGAAAGGCCCAGCTTGAAGGCTTCATAGCTAGTATTGCCCAAGCGTTGTCTAGTGTTCTGTTCAAAACGGAAGCTGTCCTGATACTAGATCCAGGGGTTCTTTTCTTCAGCTGTAAAAATTATACCAGCTGCTCCTTTACCTGGATTAGTGGAGCCTCATAACAGTTACCCATGCATTGGTAACATTCTGTATTGATCACTGCAATGCGCTGTACGTGGGGCAGCCTTTGAAGACAGTCCAGCGATTGCAACTGGTCCAGAATTGTGCAGTGCAGCTGGTAAGTGGTGGGGCCGCCAGAGACCATATCACGCCAATTCTTTACCAGCTACATTGGTTAGATGCCAGTTGCTGCCCAAGCCCAATTCAAAGTGCTTGTGTTAACATATAAGGCCCTTAACGGTTTAGGCTATGGTTACCAGAAGGACCACCTCCTTCCATATGAACCTACCCAGCAGTTAAGATCTAGTCAGGGGGCCCTTTTGAAAGAGCCTTCCCTCAAGGAGGTGAGAGGTATGGCCTGTAGATATAGGGCCTTTTCGGCAGCTGCCCCCAAGCTATGGAAGGCCCTCCCAAGCGAGATCTGCCTGGTGCCGATGTTGATGACATTTCAAAATCCTTCCTGTTCCTGAAGCTCTTTAACTGAAACAACATAGATTGTGGGTGATGGTGGCAATTTTAGTGTATTGTATTTTAACGTATTTTAATTGTATTGTATTTTAATGTTTTAATTGCTTTTAATTGTTAATTTTAATTTTGAATTGTAAGCTGCCCAGAGACCTTTGGGTAGTGGGTGGCAGCTAGCTAGCTAGCTAGATAGATAGATAGATGAATGGAAGGATGTAGTCTTCCAAAGTAACTTTCTCCATCTCTGATTTGGGCACCTGCGGGCAAAGTGTGGTTGCTGAAATGCAGTTCCTCAGATCCATTATTTCACTGGCAATATGTCTAGGGCAGCTGGGAGTTGTATTCCAACAACACTGGAAGGGTGCACTTTGCCTGGCCTTAATTTAGACTCTAATTCAGTGTTGGCGAACCTATGGCATGGGTGCCAAAGGTGGCACTCAGAGCCCTTTCTGTGGGCACCCAACATCGCCCCTTCACAGCCACCTGTATTCAGGTTAAATGGTTGTATTGGCACTTCGTGAAAAATTAGTGGGTTTGAATCACAGTTTGGGCACTTGGTTTCTAAAAGGTTCACCATCACTGCTCTAATTCATCTCTAGATTGGATCAAAATGCATTCCTATCTTCTCTCCTCCCTCACCAGCATGCTTATCTCCAGAACATTCCTCATCAATATTTGTTTGGCCTATCATAGCAAAAGGAAAGAAGATTTAGAGCACGGGTCCTCAAACTTTTTAAACAGGGGGCTGGTTCAGTGTACCCCAGACAATGTTGAGGTCCGGAATATAGTTTGAAAAAATATGAACAAATTACTATGCACATTTCATATATTTTTGGATAATTTTTGGGATGATAAGAGGTACAATTCAGCTCTCCTGGCATTTTGCTTGTGAAAGGATAGGCGTCTTATCCCGAGGCTGGTCCTCAAAGATCAAATATTCACCCAGGGAGAAAAGGCTTATTGTACAGGGCTGGCCAGCCCAACCCACCAGATCTGTCCCTCTGGACTCCCTTCTCTGGCCACACCTAATAAGGCCCCTTTTTATCTCAGCAGCACACACGGCGGGCAGGTCTGTGGGTGCTTCTACCACCCCTCCCAGAGGGTGCCCGGAGAGAATTCTGCCCCCTTTTTAGCACCCTCAGAGGGGGCTGAAACAGTCACCTGCCCCCGGACAAGTCGACCGCTCCACCCTTGCTTAAAAACAACAGGGTGTCCTGGATGCAAGCCTTCCCTGCAGGGTTATTACTAGGCAGAAGGAACTGGCAGGCCAGGCATTTGACAGGCTGGTATAAAACCCTATCCAATCAGGAATTGACTCCCTTGGTCTGGTTACTCCACCCCTTTTGGGGCATCAACCCCCAAGAAAGATAAGGTCTTCAGATGTTTGGAAGAAGAGTGAGGGGACTTGAGAGGCATTCTGCTAGTGATGCCCCCAAGATTAAGCCAGCAACAGGGGGCTGGGTGTGCATGCTGGCCCAGGGCAAGCTCCCTTGCACATTCCCCCTGTCCCACTTCCTGGAGCAGAAGATGTTGCTGGGGCCAATGTTGGCCTGGGGGCTCTCAATTGGCTGAGGAGGGGTGGAGCAGACTACATCACCAGAGGGCGCTTTCTAGCTTTGGGCAACGTGGCACGAGGGTGATAGGCACTTACAGGCATGCATGTCTCTGGAAGTGGGGTAGGATGGGTTGTCTTTTTCCTGGTACCCTGAAAGAGCACAATCACTGGGGGGTGCTTCTCTCCCACCAGCATCTCCACTGCAATCCTGCTTACTGGCATCCAGGGCTTGTGCCAAGGTAACCAGGCAGGTCATGCCAGTGGCACCAAAAATGGTGATCTTTTTGCACTCATGGTAGGCACCCTTGTTCTTCACTCATTTCAGGACACCACCGACAGCATGGCCAAAAGCTTCCACCAAAAGCTCCTCCCAGGAGACAGGTGGGGTTAGGCCAGGGGCAGAACATCCAGAGGCTCATGATCGCTGTCCAACGGAGCACGAAGGAGGTGTGTGCAAGGCCTCTGGAAATTAGCAGTGCCTTGGTCTGGCTGAAAGCAAACAGGGGGGCGGAAGGTGGGCTGGAAAGTGTTCCCTGTGAGATCGCTGTGTGGTAGGTGAAAACCTGGCTGGGAGGGTCCCCCTCCTTTCACTCTGAACCCCCATTAACCCACGTCCCTCAACCTGAACCCCTATTAACCTGAAGCTCCGCTGTCTAGGGGGTTGCCCCCTTTGTCAAGGAAGAGATGAAGGAGACAGGGAGAAGACAGCAGAAGTTTCTCTTATGAAGACGAGAGCCTGGTGGATAAACAGGGCTCCATTCCCACTTTAAAGTGGCACAGCTTATGACTGAAAAGCCCAGCCACAGAATGTCCTGAAAAGTGATCAATGGGGAGCTGTCTTCCCCCACAGCTCCTGTTCGATCCAACTCAGTTCATGGCTGAGCTGCATGCAGTGTGTGTATTTTTGTCCCTGAAACCTCATTTTTCCTGAATGCTGTGGAAATGGAAGTTTCTCCTCCGCTCCTCATCCTTAGCACCGCTCCAACCAAGGCACTGGCAGCTGCTTGATGAAGCAGAGGAAGACGCTTCCGCGGCTGGAAGTTGGCCACGCTCCCTGCTCCTGCATCTGGTTGTGATACGCAAGGGGCATTTATTACAGCTGAAAACAGAGTGATTGGAATGGGAACAGCAAGTATGGGGGGGGTCCACAATGGCTGGTGGGCTGGATTCAGGACCTGGTGGGCCAGATCAGGCCCACAGGCCGTAGTTTGAGGACTCCTAATTTAGAGGGTGAAAAAAGAAGCAGTGAGGTCTATCCCTTTCTTGCTTTAGTTGTTTGGTGCAGTTTGGCAGATCAGGTCTACAGGTGTTGCATGGGTGTCCCAGATTCCTCTCGTTTCCCCATGGGTGCCTGCTCATAGGAGGAGGCATGACACAGAAATGAGGGCACCCAATATAAAGCCTGAGAGCCCAGTTTGCCAAAGTGCATGAAAATGCTGAACTGGGGTTCATGTCCATCTCTTCTCCCCACCACATTTATCTGGCACTTCGTTTTAGATCACCCCCCCCTTGTTTGGCTGCTTTGGTAAACTCCCACATGAATTCTGTATTTTTCCAGCTCACAAACCACATAGCAGACAAGGGCTCATTGCCCCATCCCCTCATTACATGGGTGAGATTTATTTCCTCTAGTGAAATATTTGTTTTAATCCATCTCCCATTGTTTCTCTTTATATTCACATCAGGAATAATGCTCATCTGATTGGCACTTGGAACTTGAGATGTATTTGTTTCCAGCAATGCACAGTTTAGAAAGAACCGTGATTTAACTGCAAGTCAAATAGATTCTAATGACCCTCCAAGTTCAGAGTTCAGAAGTCAAATAACTTTAGATTGCCATCTGGATTCCAGCAAAGCAAGAACAGATCAAGTCATCCATCTCATAATGAGATTATTAGCCTGCTCATCATCAAAATGTTCCTTTCTAAAAAGACATATAAATTTCATAATATCCTTGTTTTATTCTTTCCAGAGGGATTTCCATAAAGATACGAATTGTTGCAAAAATAGCACAGGACTATTTGTGGTTCAGACTGTTTTTGTTTGTTAGATTCCATCAGCCGTGTGCAGATTATATGTATAGTACACATTCACATTAAAGCAATGTCTGAAGGAAATTCTAACCTTTCAATACTATCCTTTAAATCTCAGTTCCATTAAATCTAAGTAGAAAAACACATACACATCATCCTCTGAAATGCTGCCTAGTTTCCACTAGGCACATGGAAGTCTTCATTTCTTGTAATGATCAGTTTCTGAAGCACAAATTCATTCTGTGTCATTAGCATTAAAAATAAATTCTAAAAAGACTGCGTAAAACATTGGCTATGGCTAAATAAACATTGGCTAAATAAATTCTAAAAGGGTTTTTTAAAACAATAGTAGCTTGCTTAATTATGCAATCACAGAAGTATGATTGTGTATATTTTGGCACAATTGTTGCACCTCTTTATGTGCCCATTGTCCACTATTTGTAAAATCAGTTGTGCAACTGGTTCCATGGTCTATCACATGATAGATGATGGCACATAATACACTTCTCCTCCAAATATAGTTCTGGTCAGATTAACAAAGCTGCTTGGATCAGTAGCAAAATGTTTCAATATCACAAGAAATTAAGTTCAGTTGCCATCACTCAACTTCCATATAACCTTACCTGGATAACTGAGAATCTTGACAGACATTCTGGTCAAGATTACAGGTGGGCACGAAACAGAAAACCGATGGTTCAGTTGGTTCTGTTTCAGGCCCACCCTTGGTTCAGTTCGGGTTTGGGTTCATATGAACTTTTTAAAAAAAATTGTACGAACCTGAACTGAGCTGAACTCGTCTGGGTGGTGGTAGACTGTCCAGATGCCGTGTCCGGTAAACAGTGCTGCCGCCGTGATCAGGATGGGCAATGGTAGACCATCCCGCCACCACATCTGGAGGCCCAGCAGTGGGTCAGTCTACCACTATCCTGCCCAGCTGCGGCCAGGGCTCCAGATGCGGTGGTCCGGCCTTCCACTGCCAGACCTTTGGAGGCAGCGGCAGGACAGTCTACCACCACCTGGCCCGGTAGACCGTTCCACCACCACTTTTTTTCAGCACTGCCCACGTGGCCCCAGGGGCTGGGTCAGCACTTTTTATTTTATTTTTAAAAAACATTTTACAGTGCCGAGCATGCGGCTCCCCAGCTGGGTCGGCACTTTTATTCATTTTTTAAATTTTTATTTATTTATTTTTTACAGCCCCGATGTTGGGGCTTAGGTTTCTTTTTCTTCACAGCTGAGAAGCATTGGCTTGGTGCCAGTGCCTCTCAAGCTTGCTTCCCCACTGCCGGGAGCGCCATTTTATATTTTATATTTTATATATTTTAAAATTTATAGCGCCAACCACGCAGCCCCCAGGGCCGTGTCGGCCCTTAAATTTTTTTTTTTACAGTGCCGACCATCGGGTTCCCCTTTCGGGTTGGCACTTTTTTTTTTTTTTTACAGCCCCGATGCCGGGGCTTGGTTTTTTGCCCCCACAGCTGAGAGGTGCTTGCTTCCCTGGGAGTCTGGGGGGGTGCCATTTTTATTTATTTATTTATTTTTATTTTCAGGAGGACCCATCGGGAGTCTACTCCGCAGGAAGGTAAGTGTCCCCCAAATGAAAAACAAAATGAATGAAACGGAAATTTCAGTTTAGTTTCATTTCATTTTTCTTTGATGGGTTTGTTCGTTATTTGTTTCATTAGCTAATGAAACAGATAACAAATAATGAAAAGAATTAAAAATATGTTTCATGCCCATCTCTAGTCAAGATATATTTTCCTATACCTTTTTTAAAAATATATATTTTCCTACAAGAGTCTCCCTGTTAACACAATATCTTCAAATATACATATTTTGATCGTGATAAATGATAGATGGTGGGAATGTTGTAGATGGAATATACCTTGACTTCAGCAAAGCTTTTGACTAAGTGCCCTATGATATTCTGACTAGCAAACTCACTAAATGGGATGGATTGAACAATTGTTAGAACAGTTAGCTACAAGATCATACTCAGAGGGTATTATTTGATGATTCAGAGATTCTGTTTGGCTACTTTTTTTTCCAGCAACACATTGAATAATTTAAGTATCAAAATGGATTTTTGCTCTTGTTCTGAGAAAAGTGAATGAGATCTAGTTGTATAAAACCAAACACTGATATGAACCTTTTAATGTAAAATTCTAGGGATGGGCATGAAATGGAAAAATAATGTTTCATTTTGTTTCATTTCATGCTCACCCCTGTTTTGTTTCATTTCGTTCCTTATGAAATTTTTTAAAACTTTTCATATGAAACAAAATGGAACAAAATGAAATGGCTCCCATGGGTCCCAGAGGCACCAGGTTTGGTGCCAGGAACTCCGGGAGCCATTTTTAAAGGGCTCCTGCTGAGCTATCAATGGCTGGAGCTCTATAAAAATGGAACAGTCAGCACCAGCTGGACCCCCTGGTGCTGAATGGACAAGGTTTAAAGGGCTCCAGCCAATGACAGCTCAGCAGGAGCCCTCTGAAAACAGGGGTAGGCTGTTTCATGGGATCGTGCTCCCTACCCGACTGTTTTATTTAGGGCTCCTGCCAAGCTGTAAATGGCTGGAGCCCTTTAAACCTGACCTAGTCAGTACCAGAGGGTCCCCCTGGTACAGACTGGGCCAGGTTTAAAGGGCGCCATTAACAGCTCGGCAGGATCCAGAAAATGATGGAATGAAATGGTTCATTTAAATGGAAAAATGACCATTTTGTTTCATCACTAACGAAATGCTGCTTCCTTGTATCATTTCATTTCATTTTTTTGTTTCATTACATAACGAAATTATGAAACAGCATTTCATTTTTCATTTCCTGCCCATCCCTATAAAATTCTCCTCAAGAACAGAAGCTGTCCCTTGCTATACTTGTGGCCTCAGTGTCTAAGCCTGCTGTCCTTATGGGGATGATCCACAACCTTCTGAATTTATGTTCAAGATTTGTTTATCTCTTCGTATAACATCACAAAGGACTCCGAGTGTTTCCATTTCTCCATGAATGTGTGAAGTACTTCACACTTTCTTAATGAGGGGAATGGTGAATTCAAATATACTGCTATCTAGGGAAATTTCCATATGCAAAATTAGACCAGGGAAAATGTGTGACACTAGTGGAAAGCTGCGGCTTTCATTGACAATTATTCAGTGCTAACACCACTATCTATGTAAGAAGCATACATATAATCTTCTATTTGGCAGATAATTAGTAAGGCGTATTTTCTTTAATAACCACTCACCAAGGTTTCTTCCAGCATTCAGCATGACTGAGTTTGGCCAACTCCCATGATTCTTCAGCTTCCTTCATTTCCATGCAGAACAGAGTTTACGTTACATATGTTTGAGTAGAAAATGAAATGTCAATCTAGTTTCTGGTTGGTTGCAGTGGATAATATGTAACAGTATTTATAAAAGCTGAGAACTGAAATCCGTCTGGATGCTTTATACTGAAATACTAGGTCCACTGAATTATAAATAAGTTCTCTAAGATTACCATATGGCTCAGGTTTTTGTTTGTGAACACACAAGTACCCATAGACTGAATAAAATAATCATTATCATTGTTAATGTTGTATAGAGACAAGGATAAGATTAATGTTCTCAGTATTTATCTTTGTATTTCTCACCATTGCTGGTGCACAGAGGAAGACCCAAGGACCAAGTCTAAAAATTAAGAGTTGAGTTCTTATAGAGCCTTGTGGCGCAATGGTTAAACTGCTGTACTGCAGCCATAACTGTGCTCATGACCTGATGTTCAATCCCAGGTAGCAGGCTCATGGTTCACACAGGCTTCCTTCCTTCTGAGGTTGGCAAGATGAGTACCCAGCTAGCTGTTGGAGGGAGGCAATTTGTAGCCTGCATAAATAAATTGTTAACTGCCCATAGGGTGCTTTAAGCACTATGGGGCAGTGTATAAGCAGGACATACTTTTGTTGACAACATGACATTTTTGCAAAATCACAGCTTTTTAAATTCCAGGAAGAAAAATTTTATATATTTTATTGACTGAATTATTTAAAATATTTTTACCCCAACTTTCACCTAAACCAACCTAGGGTGGCACAACAATTGCAACTACAGTGGACCCTTGTATAACAAATGGTTTGTATAACATAATATCTGTACAACATAAAACATTCTGGAGATAGGGGAAATTTGTTTAGCAGAGTCATCTATGGGTTGAATCTGTACAACATAAAATGATCACTATTAGGAATTACTCTGCTTTCAATGCATTCCTATGGGAAATTTGTATAAAGGAAAATTTGCTTAACAGAATTTCATTTGGAGCTAATTAATTCTTTTATACAAGGTACCACTGTACTGGTAATTGTTTCAATTAGACATGGGCACGACCAGAAAAAATGACGTTTCAAGTTTTTGTTTGTCGGAACGGGTCCGTTTCGGGTCGTTTCTGTTTATCGCAAAATTTTTCAAAAAATTTGTTATTTTGTTTGTCATTTGTCGTTTGCTGTTTCCACCGTGATTTGACTTCCCAGAGTATAGGGGCGTCCCGCAATCAGAGCCAGTGCTAGGTGTTTTTGCGCCCTAGGTGGTGGGCGGGGTGGGGGGGCGGGCGGCGGGGGGGAGGTACAGGCGGGCGGCGGTGGTGGTGGGCCATGGGCGGGCGGTGGCCGTGGGTGGGCGAGTGGGCGGGCGGCGGCACGGGCCGCAGGCGGGTGGCGGCATGGGCGGACGGGCGAGTGGGCAGTTAGGATATCACTTAGGATAGAGGTTCTGTTCTTGGCTTGCACCCCAAATGTGTGTGTGTGCAAGCAAATTGAAGTTGGGAAAATAGAAAATAAATGGTAGTATATAATATATTTTTTAAATAAATCCACACCTCCCACTCCCAGTTGAACCTCCCCCTTTATCCAATATCAGAAAAAAATCCTCAAACTGCCAGAGAAGAAATAAAGAATAAACTGCTATTCCCTTCAGCAGACAAAGCTGCAGGGAATCAAGGAAATTATTTTCTAAATTCAATTCCCTGCCTGCCTGCCTAACTTAAATCCTAAAGCCTCCAGCCTACCTCCTCAATCTCGATTGGATCACACCAGCACCAGCAGCCAGCCCTCCTCCCTCAACCACATCCATACACCCGACTGCGATTTCTGGAAGGTGCCTCGGCTTTTTATGCCCTCCGAGACATCCAGAAGTGTCAGTCAAAAACCTGGCGATGCCATTGGTGGAATGGTTCAAAAAATTTGCATGGTCCCATCCCATCCCCAGCCCAAATGCGCAGGTCTAAAAAAATAAAAAATAAAATAAAATAAAATAAAATCAATACAACGTTGTATTGCTATAAAAAAAACCCACTGCTGCTACTATTAAAATTCAGGCATTTAAAATAAATAAATTTCACATGTTTCTGTGGTGATTTGGTGTGTTTTTTGACCACGATTTCAAAAGAAAAATTGTGGTCGCCATTTTGGATCCCCCCCACCGCATGGCATGGCGAGACGACGAGCATGACCCCCCTCAGCCTGGTGCAAGCAGCCCAGGACAGGAGAAGAGGGGGGGAAATGCCGGGGACCCCCCAGAAACCACCCCTCTGGTAGGTGGCAAAGCCTCAGGCAGGCATATTTTCACCTGCTTTTTTGGCCGGGAGTCGGGTTTTTTTAAAAATCTTTTAAAAACTTTTTCTGTGCTTCGCATCGCGCGATCGCCACGATGCCACAAACGGAAACAAAAATCCCGACCAAATTTTTCTTTTTTTCGGTTCGAGTTCGAGTTCTGACGCCTTAATTATCATTACTGTTTCCGTTATGTAACGGAAACGATAACCGAAAATGGAAACGACAATTTCGCCGAGTCGTGCCCATGTCTACTTTCAGTGCCACACACTGCTGTTGTTGAATGCCAGGTCAGTACAAAATAAGACTGCCCTCATCCATTATGTTATTCTGGATGGGGGTGCTGACCTGGCATGTATTACTGAGACCTGGGTGGGAGAGAAAGGTGGGGTTCCTCTCTCCCAGCTATGCCCACCTGGGTACTAAGTCCAGCACCAGTGTCGCCCGTTGGGCCAGGGAGGTGGAGTTGCTATAGTCTACAGGAGTTCTATCTCCTTGACCAGGCTTCCTGTCTCCTTGGGAAAGGGTCTGGAAGGCCTGTATTGTGTGTTGGGCTCACAAGACAGATTAGGGATTCTGTTGGTGTACCACCCACCCTGCTGCGTACCAACAGTCTCCCTGCCTGAGCTGACAGAGGTGGTCTCGGACCTGGTGTTGAAGACCTGGTGTTGAAGAGGTGGTCTCGGACCTGGTGTTGAAGACCCCCAGTACTGGGGGATCTCAACATCCATGCCGAGGCTACCTTAACTGGAGCAGTTCAGGACTTCACGGCCGCCATGTCAACCATGGCGCTGTCTCAACATGTCATTGGCCCAACACACCAGAAGGGCCATACTCTGGACCTAGTCTTCTCAACGGGACTGGGGGATGGTGGTTTGGATGTGGAGGAGTTGGCATTGACCCCATTGTCATGGTCAGACCACTTCCTGGTCAAGTTTAGGCTATTAGCTACTCCAACCCTCTGCAAGGGTGGAGGATCCATTAAGATGATCCGCCCTCAGAGACTAATGGATCCGGATGGTTTCCTGAAAGCTCTGGGGGATTATCCAGCTGACATGGTCAGCACTCCTGTCGAAGCTCAGGTCGCCCTATGGAATAAGGAGATGAACCGGGCAATTGACATGATCGCACCTAAGTGCCCTCTCCCCTTACACAGAGTTCAGACGGCTCCTTGGTATACATCTGAGTTGCGGGCAATGAAGCGGGAGGGGAGCCGGCTGGAGTGCAAGTGGAGAAAATATTGCTGTGAGTGTGATCAAACACAGTTTACAGCCCACTATCAGGCCTATTCCATGGCTATACGGTTGGCGAAAAGGCAATATTTCGCCAACCATATTGCTTCCTCAGAGTGCCGTCCAGCGGAGCTGTTTTGGGTGGTCCGGGAACTTCTTCAGCCAGGAGCTAGGTGGAGGCCCTGGACCATTCGGCAGCACACTGTGATGAGTTTGCTGTCCACTTTGAGGGGAAATTGCTCAGATTCGCAGTGAACTGGACTCCACTCTTGGTACAGGATCAAGGGATGTGTCCAGGGCGCTGCTTTGGTCCAGTGTTATTGGATGAGTTTCAATTGTTGAGACCCTAGGATGTGGACAGGGTGCTTGGATCTGTCTGTTCCACCACCACGCTGCTCGACCCTTGCCCTTCCTGGGCTAATTGAAAGATCTGCCAGGGGGGTTCACACCTGGGTCCAGGAAGCTGTAAATGCCTCTCTAAGAGAGGGAGTGGTCCCTGCTGCTTTAAAAGTGGCAGTAATTAGGCCACTCCTTAAAAAAGCCTAACCTGGACCCAGGGCTGGTGGGTAACCACTGACCAGTAGCAAACCTCCCTTATTTGGGTAAGGTGTTGGAGCGGGTGGTGGTCGGACAGCTCCAGGCGCTGCTGAATGAAATGGATTTTCTGGATCCATTTCAATCTGGTTTCAGGCTGAGTTTTGGAACAGAGACTGCCTTGGTTGCCCTGTACAATGACCTTTGCCGGGAGAGAGACAGGGGAATGCAACCCTGTTGATACTCCTGGACCTCTCAGCGGCTTTCGACACCATTGACCAAGGTGTCCTTCTGGATAGGCTGGCCAGGTTGGGAGTTGGAGGCACTGTCTTGCAGTGGTTCCATTCCTTCCTGGCTGACCGTGTTCAGAAGGTGGTGCTGGGGGATAGTAGCTTGCCCCATGGTGTTTATGTCATGGGGTGCCACAGGGCTCAATACTATTTCCCATGCTGTTTAACATCTACATGGAACCTCTGGGAGAGGTCATCAGGAGGTTTGGGCTGAGGAGTCAGCAATATGCTGATGATACTCAGCTCTACCTCTTGTTCTCCACCAATCCATGTGAGGCGGTTTCTGTTCTGAACTCGTTTCTAGACCAGATAATGGACTGGATGAGGGTTAATAAATTGAAACTCAATCCAGACAAGACAGAAGTGCTGTTAGTGGGTGCTTCGCCAGACAGGATAGAGGGCCACATCCCTGTCCTGGATGGGGTTGCACTCCCCTTAAGGGACAGGGTCCATAGCTTGGGGGTGCTCCTGGACCCCTGTCTAACTCTGGAAGCCCAGGTGGACCTGGTGGCCAGGGATGCCTTTCTCCAGCT
Organism: Phrynocephalus forsythii; assembly: GCA_029282475.1. Classification (NCBI taxonomy): domain Eukaryota; kingdom Metazoa; phylum Chordata; class Lepidosauria; order Squamata; family Agamidae; genus Phrynocephalus; species Phrynocephalus forsythii. Next base: position 175,654,066 of record JAPFRF010000001.1, on the reverse strand, counting down.
GCGGAATATATATCAGCTGTGCCCCTACCTGGATGAATGGAGCCTCATGACAGTTACACATGCGCTGGTAACCTCCCATATTGATTACTGCAATGCACTTTACGTGGGGCTGCCTTTGAAGATGGTCTAGCGATTGCAACTGGTTCAGAATCATGTTGCGCAGCTGGAGAGTGGCAGGGCCGTCAAGGAACACATCACACCGATTCTGTATAACCTTCATTGGTTACCAGTTGTTGCCCGAGCCCAATTCAAAGTGCTTGTTTTGACATATAAAGCCCTAAACGGCTTAGGACCTAGATACCTGAAGGGCTGCCTCCTTCCATATGAACCTACCTGGCAATTAAGATCTAGTCAGGGAGCCCTCCTGAAAGAGCCACCCCTCAAGGAGGCGAGACGGATGGCTTGCAGGTATAGGGCTCTTTCAGCAACTGCCCCCAGACTATGGTATGCCGTCTGAAGTGAGATCCGCCTGGCGCCAATGTTGATAACATTTCGGTGCCAGGTAAAAACCTTCCTGTTCCAGAAGTTTTTTAACTAATGATTGTGGGTCCTGATGGCAATTTTAGTATTGTGTTTTTAATGTATTGTATTTATTGTATTTACATGTTTTTATTGTCCTAATTTTATTCTAATTTTGAGATTTTAATTGTCTATTTTGATTGTGAGCTGCCCAGAGACCTTTGGGTAGTGGGTGGCAAACAAGCTATATAAATAAATAAATAAATAAATAAATAAATAAATAAATAAATAAATAAATAAATAAATAAATTGATTTTGAAATTAGCCTGGCTGCTGAAATTATTTTGAGGAATAAGATAACCTCATCTTGTTTCTGTTGTTCAGTTGTTCACTTGTGCCCGACTCTTCGTGACCCCATGGACCAGAGCTTGCCAGGCCTTCCTATCTTCTCAGTTGTTGACCCTTCACTATAGACAGATGAGTAATAGCAGTAAAAGCTACAAACCTAATTATCTGAGAATTGTACCAGATATTTTATGACTTAATTTCACCCCCATGGCAAGCCTCAGTTACTGGGCAAGTCAGTGGATGGTGGACAGCAGAATGGCCTACAGAAATATAGACTTAACAGCAATGAAAAATAGAACTCTTGAGCCATCCTCCTCCTCCTCCTATCAGAGGTGGACTATGATGAACCTATTCAGTCTTGTGCTGCACTGAATGTATTATAATTTATTTTCTAAAGTTTTATTTTAAGGGACAGAATATCCATGATTAAATAGTTTGAGAAATGATTGCACACTTACTTATAACTAGAGGTGGGCAAAAAACAGAAAACCGATGGTTCAGGTTCTTCTTGGTTTTGGTTTTCAAAACCCTCCACAGCTTGAGACTTGAATACCTGGCAGAGTGTATCTCTCAGAGATCAACAGAGGCTAGGCCCACTCGAATGTCGCGGGTGCACTCACTCAGGGTGGCCACCCCAAGGGAAGTGCGGAAGTCGGCAACGTGTAGCCGTGCCTTCTCAGTTGTTGGCCCTTCACTATGGAATCAACTACCAAGTGAGTTGCGCCTTGCATCATCCCTGCCCGCCTTCAAAAAGGCTTTAAAAACTATGCTTTTTAAGGAGGCTTACGGTGACCTTATTTCTATTTAATTTTTTTGTGTGCCCCTGCTTCTTGTTGAGGGCTTCCCTTCTACTGCCCTTATTGTTGTCCTCCCGCTATTCTTTTTATTACTCTTTAATCTGATGCTTTTTAAATCTGTAAACCACCCAGAGTCCCTCTGGGAAATGGTGTGGTATAAAAATGTAATAAATAAATAAATAAATAAATAAATAAATAAATAAATTCTGTTTTGGGCCCACCCTTGGTTCGGTTCGGTTCGGTTTTGTACAATTTTAAAAAAATAATCTTGCGAACCCGAACCGAGCCGAACCTGTTCAGGTCTGACTTACCAGGTGGCGGCAGGGGCTTTTTGAGGTGCTAGTTTGGGGCCAGTGCCTCGGGCTTTTTTATTTTTTAGGGACCAGGTTGGCACTTTTTATTTTTATTTGTTTTAGAGCTCTGACTGTGTGTTCCTGGGGCCGGGTTGGTGCTTGGGTTTTTTAAAAATCTTTTTTAGGTGTCGGTTCAGCCCTTGTTTTTTATTTATTTATTTGTTTTAGAGTGCCGACCGTGTGCTCCTGGGGCTGGACCAGTGCTCATTTTTAAAAAAATATTTCTTTGTTTTTGAGTGCCAACTGTGTGCTCCTCGGGCCAGGTCAGTGCTCGTTTTATTTTTGTTATTTATTTCTTGATTTTAGAGCACTGACCACGCAGCCCTTGGGGCCAGGTCGATGCTCCTTTTTTATTTTATTTTATTTTATTATTCTATTCTATTGTATTTTATTTTAAAAGTCTCCAGCCAGGGTTTTTTTGAGGCCCTGGCTTGGGGTCAGGGCCTCTACAGGCCTACCTTCCCCCCGCCAAATTCCAGGACCAGAGCTGAGCTGGCTGGATAGGTCAGTGGTTTAGCTATCTGGCTATAGAGCCAGAAATTGGGATTTTGGTTCCCCACTGTGCCTTCTGTTAGAAGGGCCAGCCTGAGCGGCCTTGGGCAAGCTGCATAGAGCCTGGATGCTCCAACAGAAGGGAATGGTAAAATATCGCTGAAATCCTTGAAAAAGGTGACATAAGCCAGAAATGACCTGTCAGCAGATGATGATGATGATGATGATGATGATGATGATGATGATGATGATGATGATGATGATGATGATGATGATGATGATGCACTATCTGCTACAAGCTTTGGCCCAAACGATTTCTGCAACTAAATGGTTGCCCCAAAAAAGAATTTAGTCTTTATCAGGGAAATGTCACGTCCCCCCTTTTTATGGGGATGCATTTATGTCAAATATGTTTCCTAGTTTTCAAAAGAGAAGTGGGAAATTCCTGGGCTCAGCACCATCCTCTATCAAAAATTCTGCATTTAATTGACACGTGTGAAAAAGGACTCAATCTTTACTCCCATCTATCTTTTCTAAAGTTGACACCTTTCAGATTCTCTGAGTGTCCCTTTGTCTCTACATCATGATTAAACTTGGCAACATTACCTTGCTGTCAGAAAATGTTATTTAATGTCAGTTACACTATCCATATGAGTCATTTAGGATTTTTTTAAAACCCAGCAATAATTGACATTTTTCTGTTTTTTTTTTTTAAACTACATTAATGCTGTCTAATAACGCATTTGCTGTTCTTCTTAAAGAGTACCAAGGAGGGTGGAAAATCTAAGATTCTTCAATGAAACAATACAACTGTGTTTGTTCTTGACCTATTTCTGTATTTTGTGAGAAAAATACTTGAAAATAGTGACTTACATACTCAACCTTTTTAATTCCATCAAATGGTATTATACTTTAATTGTACCATGTAACCATTGTACCAGCTGTAAAAATTAAAATCAATAGGAAGCTCTTTCTCTCTCTTTTTAAAATAATAATAATATCTGGTTGCATACATATGTGAAGATATTATTAGACAAATACAGAAGAGGAACTAATATTCAGTACAATCCAATCAATCAGCTTTTACCAAGATATTTGTTATTGTGTCATTACAGTCGTGACCGACTCTTTGTGACCCCACATCCATGGAGTTTTCTTGGCAAGACTACTAAAGTGGCTTGCCAGTTCCTAGTACTTCAGGCACCTACAGTACCTGGTATTTCCTGGTAGTTGCTCATCCAAGCACAGTGGATCCTTGTACAACAAACAGTTTGTATCACATAAAATTTGTACAACATAAAAAATTCCGGAGATAGGGGAAATTTGCTTAACATAATCCCCTATGGGGCGAATCTATACAACATAAAAATGGGATCACTCTGTTTTCAATGCATTCCTATGAGAAATTTGTATAAAGGAAAATTTGCTTAACATAATTTCATTTGAAATGAATTAATTCCTTTATACAAGGTACTAGCCAGGGACAACCCTGCTTAGCTTCCAAAATGAAGTGAGATCAGATGTGTATATGAATCTGTAAGGTTGAACTACCTGAGGTTTTTTGATTCTGTGCCCATTTGTAAGTTACAACCATAGAATAAGAAAGAAAAACAACTGCATGCATTTCTATGGCCATTTTCATCTCTTTCAACCAGTGTTTGTTGTAGTCCTTTACATCTGCAAGCTCAAAAAAAATTCTTCTAATGTACTGTGTATATAGCAGGTTGATCTAGAACACCATGGTCCTAAAATCATTGTGCACCCAGCCCAGAAGTAAAGAAGTGAGACACATTTGTAGGATTAAAATTGGGCCAAAATTTACTTACATGGAATTCACTCAATTCAACTAACATCCCTTAAACAATGGGGACTAAATGTAGTGCAAGCAGATCAGTTAATGATTCCTAATATTAATAGAAGAGCGCTGCCCACCTGTTCAGCACCATCCCAAAACATGTGGTCTGGGCAGCCCTCATTCCTAAACTTTAAACCTATTTATACCTAATAGAGATGGGCACGGAACAAACATTTTTTTGTTTCCGTTACCATTTGTCGTTTCCGTTATGTAATGAAATGACAAACAAAAATTGTGATGAAAATGAAACAAAACGAACAGTACCATGAAAATTGTGGTCGTTGCGTTTCGTTTCCGTTAATGGCAATGCACAATGAAATGAGCTGTTTTAAATGTTAAAAAATGCCCTGGACACCCGTAAAAACGCAGCGATAATTATTTATATTGTCTGATAATACCTACCGGGGAGTTGGGGTCCTTAAAACGTTTGCTCTTCTCTTCTCCCATCACAATGTATTTTTCTTTTCCCTTTAAAATGGATGTCGCCACCAGCCACAAAATGAAGGCAAGCCATGTGATGTGGGATCATGTTCAACCAATAGCATGCCCAGGTTGCAGACTGGGTGGGCAGGTCTGGCAGCCATAGAGGGCATAAAAAGCTCTGGCAGCCCCCGTCCTCCTTGCAGTCCTTGGGAGTTAGGGTGGGATTGCTGTCTCTGCGACTCTAGCTTCAGTCCTGCAGCCTCCCTGTGTTCGTGCGTGCTGTGTACCTCTTGGTGAGTACCCTCCCCTGCCCCGCAGTGCAGTCACTCTGCAGCTGCCTTGCACCCTGGGCAACGCCCGCCGCTGCCTTTGCAGCATCCCTGCATACCTAGTCTATACTGTGTCTCTGCCAGCATCCATTTTTTTGTAGTGTTTTCCCTCTGGTCTGGGGTGTTGGGGATGCCTGTGCATGGAAATGCTTTAAAAATAGCGCAAAAAGCGGGTAGAAACGACAAACGAAAACATGAAAAACGGTAACAAAATTTTTCCAAAAATTCCTGACAAACGGAAACAAACCGAAACAGACCTCTCAATGACAAACGAAAAACTGAAACACCATTTTTCTGTTTCGTGCCCATGTCTAATACCTAACACTTAATGCTCCTAATTTCCTAACCCATTTCCTAATTCATATTGAGGGCTTCTGGCTCACTAGGGCATATTATTCAATAAATTTCACCTGACTTAAATTAATTGCTTACAGTACCCACCTATTGTAACCGGTTATAAACCCTTCTTTAGCCTAAAGAGAATGGGATGGATGAAAACACAGTGTCACTCTGGTCCAATCTGATTGGCAGCCAAAAATTCCCATATGTCCCTTATGTGACCAGCTAATCTCATTATCTTATTTAAGAGTTGGGATAGGAAGATGGCTGGATCCAGAAAGAGGCCTCTCGCCACATGGCAAGGCCTTATAAAACTAATACCCCTGCAAGCAGCCCATAGGATGCCAGCTGGGTGCATGGGCAAAAGGCCCCTGCCCTGCACATCAGGGCATGTGTCACAGCGGCCAGAGCAAGTTTCTCCAGGAATGGGTGTAACTGACATACTAGCTTTAATTGTGCAAATGCGCTCCTGGACACAGCCATGTCCTGGGCATCCAGGCTCAATGATGAGTCCAGGAGCACCCCCAAGCTGCACACTTCTTCTTCCAATTGGAGGGTGACCTCATCCAGTACACTTTGCATCCCTATCCCTTGTTCTCGCTTTCGACCAACCAGCAGCACCTCTGTCTTGTCTGGTTTTAATTTCAATTTGTTCATCCTCATCCAGTTCATTAGTGAAGCTAAAACTCGTGTAAGTTATTATGTACTGTCACGTTGCCCCCAGCCAAGTAAAGTAAAAGGTTTCCATAAGGAACAATGTCCTCTGAAAGTTCATGGGGAATGAGAAGATGCACAGAACCACAAACAGATTTTTTTTTTTTTACAGAATTGGCCCTATGCTGCTCTGTACATAACTATGCCAGCCCAATGGTGTATACGTTCGGTCCATGCAAAAGAGAGATATGTAGCACTCAATGAAAGCTATAGAATCATTAAAAGATGCCTAAAGCCAATTCCTATAGATAAAATCAATCATCTAGCAGGCATTCAACCCAGTAATGTACACAGAGAGGTAGCAGGTAATCACAAAAGGCTCAAAGCATCTACATGGCTCCCAAAGCATCACTCTGGCTTCCATGATGCCCCTCCCAGATTAAAATCAGGAAGAATGTTTTAGAACATCTATGAATCTTGTAGGACCAGCTGAGAAGATCAGTAGCATAATATGGAAAGAGAAAATTACCCTCTCCTTAAATTGTATGGATCTTCAGAAAATTATAGCCCCAGATCACATACCTGTAGAGATTTGTATGCTGGGAGAGTAACTGTCTTGCATATAGTACCACTAGGTATCAGTGGGAGGGGGCTTTACAGCCTAATGTGACTCATTGCTACTAACTTGGCTGCTAACATTATTTACCCACTTCTAGCATTTGAGGCAAGTACATGCCCCATTTTCTCTCTGACCATGCTCCAAGAAGCAAGTATGCAGGGACTACTGCATGATGGTGACACCATTTACCTTCTTTGAGGGTCTACAGTAGCAGCAGGTATAGCACAAAACTGTATGTGGCACCATCAGCTGCAATAGAAGAATAGCTGATGTTTTTCAGCACTACTGTGTCTTACTAGGAGGGTTGCTTCTTTTTAAAGCATTATATTTACAGGGCAATAGAAAAGTCCTGTAAAATGCAAATGATTTATTTTGTTTGTGGGTCTTTAATGAGCATTGAATAAGCAATCTGCTTGTGTATAGATATCATAGTGTCAACAGGCTAATAGAATTAACAATTTACAAATACTAAGCCTGCACAAAATAAAGAAAAATATTGTTTTTAAAGATTTGGGAGAGGGGTATCAGATTTTGCCTAACAGTAAACATATTCCATTAGTATTGATCTGGCTGCATTTCTTGGTCTCTTGGAATTATCCCAAACATTTGGATCAACTAGGGCTAAACAGTATGCAGTTAAGTTTGATATCATTTGCCTTTATAAGTCTATTGTATTTTATTAATTGATTCTCTCTGAAAGAGCTGCTTTTGTTCCAGTAGCATAATGTCATTCTAAATTAAGAACAGCAGAAAGAACAGCTTTAGAAATTTCTTTACAATTAATCTCTGTTGAACAGGATCAAAATTATTCCAAAAATATGTTTTAATTCTGTTTAAAGGAACTCAACCTCCCACACTGCATCAACAGGTTTGCAGCATATTGTACAAGTTTGAGTTCAAAAAAGGTGTTCTAATATTTTTATTCCCATAAAGCTCTGTGGTTCAATACAGTTTAAACTATAAAGAGGATACTGAAAATATGAATTATTAACAAAGTGAGACTAGCTCCCCCAAACTTTGCCACTCCTTTAGTAATTCTTCATTGAAATGCCAATCACAGGTTAACAAATTAATAAAAGAATTTCTTCATCTGGTGCACTTCTAAACTAAGTCTATTGAGACAAAACAGCCAACATTCCTCTTTCCTTCTGATGCTGAATTTCACCACAGCTATTATGATTTTTGATTCAGCTTTTCTCTTATGCTGCATTTCTTTTCCAATTTATTTTGTCTTATTTATTTGTTTGTTTGTTTGATACTGCATATCTTGCAAGACATCCACTCTGAGTGGTTCACAACAACCAGAACAGTTAAAATGAAAATATACAATAAACTTCAAGTGTTGCCTGGAACAAGCAACATTTTTGTTTCTCATTAAACAAGCAAAGGTATCTGGATGTCTGCATATTGCATGAGTCAAATGAAACAAAGTTCTCCCAATGTTTTGTCTTTGGGTCTTCTTACTGAGTATCTGTTTAGTTTCTTTGCCCTCCAGGTTGAAATAAAGAGACCAGACACAAGTGGTGGGTTGAACTTGGGCCACACTTTATTTAACTCTTTGACATAACAGCATGACACCAACAAGGGGCTGCTGTAGGGTGGAAAACAAGTTGGGCCCAAGAGGTCTCTGCCAGACCTCACCAACTGCACTGTATATTGGGGTGAGTCCCTTGCCCCTCGGAGGCACAGTCTTCCTGGACAGTGGCCCCATGGCTGGCAAATTGATGTTCTGCCCCCCTGGGCCAAAAGTGCCTCTACCTGGCTACTCCCAGCCCCAGGAGGATTTCCAATGCCTCCTACCCCAGACTCTTTGATCTCCTGATCTGCAGTGCCTTGGGGTTGGAAGGGGTATATTGTAACTTGTTATCAGCTTGAGACTCACCAAAATGCATAAGTTTTTCTGCACTACCCACTAGTGTGACCACTGCTATTAACCTAGCCAAACAACACCACCTGTACCAGCCTTCACTCAACCAATCTTGAAGGTGGGGCAAAAATTCGTATCCAGCCCCCAAAAGTGACCAGCTACGTTCACACTAGTACTTTAAAAGAGGGTGGGGCAAGCCTCTTGGAAAGAGGCCAAACAATGTGAGGAGCCCTGTTATGTAGAGCTCTCCCCCCTCCCTCCTTGAGTCTCACAATGACACAAATTCACATCTCACGGTATTTCATCTGAGGAGGACAAAGAAGTCCTATAGCCACTTGGTGCCAAAATGACACCTTGTCTACAATAGAGTTTGCTGTTTATTACACTGAAGAAAGATAGGCTACTAAAGGAAAAACATTCATGTACTTCCAGACATGACAGATTATCTGGTACTCATACACATGTATACAAACCAGTTATGGGATTTCACAGATTTCAATTCACTGTCCACAGGCCAGAGTTTATTATATGATTCAGGGACTCTGAAGAGAGAATGACCTAGGTGAGAGGTAAAGTCAACTGGCCATCAAATATGTTTTCATTTCTAACATTCTACTACCTATTCACTTTTAGTAGATGTGCCAAACTGGTTATTTCTTTCAAACATTCAAAGACTATATTGCTTTTCTTGGGAATTTTATTTTTATTTATTTTATAGTATTTTTACCCCACCTTTCTCCTTGGAAAAGGACCCAAGGCAGCTTACATGGATAATATACAGTTCAGTATAATTAAAACATTTTCAAAGATTGAGAACAAGGAATTGAGGGACATCTTACAGCATTAATAGACATAGACAACATTACACTAAAGCTGCAAGGTTATAAGTAGTTATAAACATTTATGGATAGTGAAGCCCTATCCATTTCCCTGTGTAAGTCATCTACCAATGCAACTAGTGCCATCTCTGGTCTGAAGCCAGATTGAAATGGATCCATGTAGCTTATCTCATCCAGAAACCTCTGGAGCTTCAAGGCCACAACCAGCTCTAGGACTTTCCCTAAAGAATGGGATATTTGGTACTGGTTGGTAATTGTTCATTATCATTGGGTCTAAGGAGGGCTTTTTAAACTGTGGTTTTATTATTGCCTCCTTTAAGCATGGCGGAATCCTGCCCTGTTTTAAGGAGGCATTCACTACTCTTCCTAACCAGTCTACCATACCTTCTCTGGCAGCTTTTATGATCCATGAATATGTGCAGTAAATTATTTGTCCTGCAGGATTTAATGCTATGCTAATTCTTTCACACCCACAAGAAGCACACGAATATGATTTTAATATGACAAAGGAGGAGGGGAAACTTTGCAGATGTAGCATTTAGAAGGAATGGAGAGGTGTTCTCATCTATCAGATTCATGACTGAAAAAGGGGTGGGGTGCGGAGAGAATCAACTGACACGCCCATTAGACTCATATAAGAATTCCTGTTTCTGTTGCTTAGCCTCTCAGGTGGATAAACTTTTCACATCCTGTAAAAAAATGCACATTTCAAATGTTTGTATTGTTTTCACCATGTCCTGTTTTAAAGTCCACCATTCCATGCTAAACAGAACTTAGCATCATAAAATGTCCATTCATAAAAGACAAATTTAAGTTGTGTTTTTTGCCACAGACTAGATTCCTCATCATAAGCTGCACTACATTTTTTTTCAAGGCACCATGTGCCTTGGCAAAATTTGAGGAAAACACTTTTTATTTTTTGCTTTTTTAAAAATATTACTTCCATATTCCTGAAGACATGGTGGCTGGTAAAATCTGGGAATTGTCATCCAAAATGTAACATTTTGATCCTTTGCAATGCTTGGAACCACATATGTTTAGTACTGGCAAAGTGACTGATTGGCCATCAAAAATCATCTGTGTGGAGTGACATTTCTCATCAAGGTCCCATGAACATTTAAAAGCACCATCTGTATCCCATATGGAGAAAAGCTGAGATGTATAGTAGCCTTAGCATTCATTAACAGTCAGGCAAAGAGGGCTCTGTCCAGTGCTGCACAAATGGACTTCTACTTCTCTCTCTCTCTCTCTCTCTCTCTCTCTCTCTCTCTCTGTGTGTGTGTGTGTGTGTGTGTGTGTTGTGTTGTGTTGTTGTCTGTGTGTGTGTGTGTGTGTGTGTCTTTGTGTTGTGTTGTTACGTTCATGACCGACTCTTCATGACCCCATGTCCATGGAGTTTTCTTGGCAGGAATACTGGAGTGGTTTGCCAGTACCTACTCAGGAAATGGAAATATCCTTTTCTGTCTTCTTCTGTACCTCTTGTCTTTTAGAAGGTGCAGAATGCTGTGGCAAGGCTGATCACTGGGGCAAATAAATTTGATCACACCTCCCCTATCTTGGCACATTTCCACTAGATCCTTCTTAGTTGCTGTGCTGAATTCAATGTATCAGTGTTGTCTTCTAAATACCTCAATCGTTTGGAACTTTGGTATCTGTTGGACCATTTCCAGACAAACTACTACCTGTGCCACCTACTCCCTCCAGGTCTGGCTCCTCAAAATGGCCTCTTTGAGAAAGGCCAGAATATCATCAACCAGACGTTGGGTCTTCTCAGTGGTGGCCCTGTTTGTTCCTTTAGTATTCATTGCTACTGGATACACAATAGGCATCATCCATACTTACTTTCAGAAAACCTGCCATAGCAGAACTTTACAAAGAGGCCTTTCAAGACATCTTGCCTCTGAGATAGGAATTTATCATTCTTTTCTTTCAGTTTCTGTTGCCATTTTGCTCTTTTGATTCTGTTCTAGTTGGTTGTAATTTGTCATTCTTTATATTTTCTCTTATTATTATTTTGTCATTTTATTATATTGTGGGGGAGTGATTGTGTTGTCGTGGGCTTAATTTTCTTTAATGTTCACTGCCGAGAGAGCAGCGAGTTTTCAAGTCGATCAGTCAATTCAAATCGAACAATCAGTCAATATATTTCAGATCTGCTTGGGAAGAGTTTGCAAATCTCAACAAACGTCCTCCAACAGGAAGAGTTTTGCTGCTGGATGCTCTCTACTTGATTTAACCTCTGCTCTGTGATTATCCATATTCCTGTATAACAGAATAATGGAGATAATGCCAAGAAATGTACAGTACTTGACATTCTTTCCTCAGGTGGGCAATATGGAAAAACACAACTTTAGTCTTTTCAACTGACACCACAGAAGGGGAGTCAGCAATGCCAGAGCACCCAGCAGTTTTATGCTTTTATTTCTATTTTTTGCCTTTAGTTTCTTATCTATTAATTTAAACACATGCATGAATCATTAATATGATCACGTTTTCCTGTAGGAAAGACATTGCCAGCATATTTATTTATTTATTTATTTATTTATTTATTTATTTTATTTATTTATTTATTTTTCACACTTATATACCGCTCCTACTTCCCAAGCGGGAACTTATGTTATGTTCTTGCTTCTGTTAAAGTTGGAGGAAAAAACCCAACTTTAATAAAATGTGGGTGTATATATAAATGAAAGAGGGTCATGTAAAGCAGGATCTGTTATTTTACAGTGTGAAATATCAATTGCTAACAGAATCTATTGGAGAAAAGCCCTTCTTTTCAAAATGTGTGCTTTGATTAAAAACATGCATGGAAGCACACATGCACATCTATATGTACATACATAGACAAACAAGCACAGAGCGAGACATACATAGACAAATACATGACATTATAATGCCATTATACAAAACAATAGTAAGGCTGCACCTGGAGTATTGTGTACAATTCTGGTCACCGCACCTCAAGAAAGACATACTGGAACTGGAAAAGGTGCAAAAGAGAGCGACTAAAATGATTACTGGGCTGGGGCACCTCCCTTATGAGGAAAGGCTAAAACATTTGGGGCTCTTTAGTCTGGAAAAAGGCACCTGAGGGGGGATATGACTGAGACATACAAAATAATGCAGGGCATGAGTAAAAAGGATAGAGGGAAACTCTTCTCCCTCTCACAAAATACCAGAACTAGGGGACATACACTCAAATTGAGGGCTGGGAGAGTAAGAACAGACAAAAGAAAATATTTTTTCACCCAGCACGTTGTTACTCTGTGGAACTCCCTGCCACATAATGTGGTGATGGCATCTGGCATGGATGCCCTCAAAAGGGGATTGGACAAATTCCTGGAGGAAAAGTCCATCACAGGTTACAAACCATGATGGAGATGTGTAAACTCCAGGCTTAAAACCAGTGTACTCCAAGGGCCAGATGCAGGGGAGCAGTATCAGGAGACAGATATCTAGTCTCATGCGCTCCCAGACCCATCTGGTGGGGCCACTGTGAGATACAGGAAGCTGAACTACATGGGCCGTTGGCCTGATCCAGCATGGCTCTTCTTATGTTCTTATGTTCTTAAATACACAAAGAGCGAGAGATTGAGATTGAGAGAAGAAGACAGAGAGAGAGAGACAGAGAGATTCCCCTTCAGCTTGATGAGGAACACTTTTCTTTATATTTGTGCAATTCTAGCTCATTCAAGAGCTCAGACAGTAAGGCATCAGTTATTAGTACATCATTAGTTACCTCTTTCATTATGAAGATTTTGGAGACAGCCAAGACAGAAGACAGGACCAAGTGATTTGAAGAACATCTAATGACCAGTTAGTATATACTGTATACTGTACACCTAAAGCAAAAACTATAATTTGATTGATAATACCTATGATGTTTTGGCCATCATGATCATGATCATTAGAGATGAGCATGAAACAAATTTTTATTCATTTTGTTAATCGTTATTCGTTCCGTTACCTAATGAAACGAATAACGCACTGACCCATCAAAGAACCACGAAACAAAACAAAATGGAAATTTCCGCTTTGTTCCTTTCATTTGTCGTTTTCCCATAGGAATGCATTGAAGCAATTGAAGCATTGAAGCAATGCATTCCTATGAGAAAGGTTTCCCTTGCAATTAGTGTGGGAAAACCACGGGCTTTTTCCTGCCAGAGGCCAGCGCCACTGATCAGCTGTAGCACTGGCTTTGGCGGGGAAAGGATTTTAAAAGCTGCCCTTTCCTCCACCATTTTCTGAAGGCTTCTGCTGGGCAGTCGGTTCCTGGACCCCTTTTAACCCAGCCCAGTTGGTACCAGGGGGAACCCCTGGTATGGAATGGGCTAGGTTTAAAGCGGTCCAGCAATTGACAGCCCAGCAGGAGCCTTCAGAAAATGGGTCGGGAGGATGAAAGTTGCAGCAATCATGCTGTCCTCCCGACCCGTGTTTGAGGGCTCCTGCCAAGCTGTCAATCGCTGGACCCCTTTAAACCTGGCTCAGTCCATACCAGAGGGACCCCCTGGTACCGACTGGACTGGGTTTAAAGGGGCCCAGCAATTGACAGCTCGGCAGGACCCATCTGGAAATGCTAGGGAGGGCAGCTCGATCCCTGGAACAGCCCTCACTAGCATTTTCACAGGACTCCTGCCGGGCTGTTAGTTGCTGCACTGCTTTAAACCTGACCCAGTCAGTACCAGTGAGATCCCCTGGTACTGACTGGGCCAGGTTTAAAAGGGTCCAGCAATTGACAGCTCAGCAGGAGCCCCCAGAACACGGGTCAGGAGGGGAAATGTGAGAGGGGAAATGCTTCAGTATGCCCATCCTATACTAACCATTTCAAACGATTCAGTCTTGTATGACCCATGACATTAGTTCTCCATAGCAAGAGTCTTCCCAGGTTTCTTCATCAACATTGACAGGCTGGGTATTTCTTTGTTCTGGTTGCTGTATGGATTATGCTTCATAACTTATGACAGGCACCAAGCAGAAAATCAGTCACGCAGGAAGGGCATCACCCCTGTGGCAGGAACATCCAGGTTTCTGTGGAAGTTTTTATTATCATTTCAATCTAATCCCACATAAGAGAAAGAGAGAACTTCAGTTGGCCTTTTCCCTCTTTCCTGCTTAAGACAATTCCAATTTCTGCTTCACTTGCTAATCAAAATGCTAGCAGGGCCTCCAGATGTGCTTTAGAAAATGCAGTAAAATTCCAGCCTGCTTGAACTGTAACATCACATGGCTTGATCTCTAACTTAATGTAGTTAAAAGATGAAGGAAAGGATTGATGAGGGCTGATCAGTCAGAAGGCTGTGTTTGTAACACCTCTGGACAGTAGGCAATAGGACACTGTTCAACCCACAGCTTTTCATTCTTTCATTGCTAAAGGTTTTCTGGCAAGCACTTCAAAAGAAGACATGAGAGAGAGAGAGAGAGAGAGGAGTACTGATGATTGATGTAAATATTTCAAGCTGACTTGTAGATCTCGGGCCTTGAATCCCACATATATATCTCATATATACCTTTTCTCTTGAGAAAATCTACATATATATATACTTTTGTGCCTCGCTTAAAGGCTAGATAAGATGTTGTGGTCCTTTGAAGTGAACTGGGGGAAAAGACTGAGTGAAAGGAAGAGAGGGCTTTAAACCTGGGAAATACGCCTTCCCAGAATCTTATCAGCATTTTCTCCAAGGTGGAGGCATCAAGAGTGGTGCTATTACTATATGCAGAGAAATTATCTCAGCAACTTGTGTAACTGCCCTTTTTATCTTCCAGTGCTAAAGCTTTTTGACTGTTTCATATCCTTAAACGGTTCATCCATTTATTGTTATGTCATTTCGTTATCTCCAGAGCTCATTAGTGAGGTCTTTGGGTTGCTGTTTACATAATGTCAGATGCTGGGCCCTTTTTATTTCCACTTTTGCAGGTCTTTAAGAAATAAAGGAGGCTTCTCCCCCCCTCTCTTTTAAAATAGTTGGCTTCTTCTGAAGTAAATTGGGAAGATGGTGAAAGGTTCAGCTAAAACCTGTTTTCAGGATAAAATAGCCCTGATTATACAAAGGAGTCTTAGCTAATAGAGTGTGCATATAATCATAGAATCTCAGAATCATAGAGTTGGAAGAGACCTCAAGGGCCATCCAATCCAATCCTCTGCCATGCAGGGAACCCCATCACAGTACTCCTGACAGATGGCCATCCAGCATCTGCTTAAAAACCTCCAAAGAAGGACATTCCACCACCCTCAGTGGCAGCTTCTTCCACTCCTGAACAGCTCTAACCATCAGGAAGTTCTTCCTAATGTTCAATTTGAACATCTTTTCCTGTAGTTTGAAACCATTGCCCTCTTATGGACCCATTTGAAGTTGTCAACATCCTTTTTAAATTGAGGTAAGCAGAATTGGAACACACGCCAGGTGGGGCCTGAACAGAGCAGTGGTTCTCAACTTGTGGGTCCCCAGATGTTCCTGGACTGCAACTCCCAGAAATCCCTTTCAGCACAGTGACCCATCTGGGGACCCACAGGTTGAGAACCACTGATCTAGACACTATGGTTCTCTTGATGCAACCAAGAATCGCATTGGCTTTCTTGGCTGCCGTATCAGACTGCTGACTCATGTTCAATTTGTTGTCCACCCAGACTCCCAGATCCCTTTCAGGTGACTCCAATCAGCTGGAGTGTGGGCTTCCGCAGGGAGAGGAATTTTAAAAGCCTGCTTTCCCAGTGTCCACCTGTCATCAGCTGGACCCCTTTTAAAATGGCCCAGTCGGCACTAGGGGAACCCCCTGTTGCCAATGCAGGAGCTCCGTGCCATTTTTAAAGGGGTCCAGCTGATCACAGGTGGCGGGACCTCTCTGAAAATGGTTGGAAATGAACATCGGGAAATAGAACTCCCAGTCTCTGGCTCTACCTACAGTCAGAGCTACCCAGTCAGTTGTGAGATGATTAGTGAGCACAACATGGAATGAATGGAAACAATGAAAAATTTTAAAGGTACATTGTTATTCATTCATTCATTCACTCACTCATTAAATTGTTTACAATTCAGTTGATCACATATTATGGCCTTGATAAACTGGTACTCCCACCTAGCAGTTGAATCAATAGCTGAATTGGGAGACTTACATAAATCCCTTTAATTGAAAGGGTTAACTTAAATTGGAACTATCATTTGGATTCTATTTTATGTAATGAATGTAACTGTGTGGTAGTTAGAGGAGGCTTAGTAATGCACCATTATCATTACCCTACTCCTTCATTCTACTACTACTACTACTACTACTACTACTACTACTACTACTACTACTACTACTACTACTACTACTACTAAGCTCCTATAACACTATTTAGTTTCCTTAGGTCCCAGCTATTTTGATTTGTTTTTCTTTTTTTGTTTCTCTGTTTTTTCATGCTTAGGATCACATATGACAAGGTGTACATGACTTTGGAGCACAGAGAGGAGAGTGATAAAAGTTTTTAAAAAGCAAGACTTCTTTTGATTCCTCTGTCTAGTCATTATCCATTGGAATGAAGGGAATCAGAGACAAATGTTTGCCAAAAGAACTAGAGTGATGTGCGCTCTGCAGAGTCCCTGCTGGCCTTTCACAAAGCCTTGAAAACACTTCTCTTCCACGAGGCCTTTGGCGAGTATTAATCTCCGCGTTTTTTTTTTTTTTTTTTGCCACCACCAATACTTGCCTTTATGCAATCCGCCTCCCCTTAGATGGTGATGCTAGGGTGCTCATGTATTTTGTGATTTTAAACTGTCTATAATTGTTTTTTGCTTTATTGTTTTATTTTGCTTTTATTAGGTTATATTGTACTCTGAATATTGCGCTTTGTCGCTACTATGTAAGCCACCCAGAGTTCCTCCGGGAAGATGGGCGGGATACAAATGCAATAAATAAATAAATAAATAAATAAATAAATAAATAAATAAATAAATAAATAAAGCTAGAGAAGGTACAGGAAAAAAATGTGTGTGAAAGACTAAGGAGATAGCTGACATATTCAAAAAGTGTAACTGCTGAAAACCATCATGTGGAATGAGCAAATGGAGAAAGTGTTTTGAAGATAACAAAAGCAACAGAATCGATTGGATCAGATGTCAATAATAAACTAGAAGTACACAAATCTGAAATCCAAATTACAATATAGCTATAAAAATGGTAAAAAACCGGGTTTGAATGATGCTTTTGCAAGGACTACAAATATGAAGATAAGGTGATTTAGAGGGTTTTGTGAATCTTTTCAGTCAAATCTACATTTCTGAAATGTGACTCAAATTGACATTTATTCAATTACCTAAAAAAGGAAAATGTCAAAGATGTAGTGAGTGCAGAACAATAAGCTTAATGAGTCAGCTGCTGAAGGTTTATTTAAGAAAAATACATTGCAGAAGTTATAAGAAATGTGAAGAAGGAACAAAAGAGAGACTATTTTATGTAATGAGACTATTTTAGTGCAGAAGAATCGAATATCCTGACCCACACTTTAAAAAAAACCTCAGCAGCAGCCCAGAGATCAATTTGGTAAAGAAACCTGTGAATAAAGAAATAAAATAATCTGCTCTGTCTTTTTGGAGAATTGAACAAATCCCTAGAGGTGGGAGACAATTGCATCCTTGTATCACTGCTCACTCACTTGCCATTCCCTAGATTTTACATTCTCTAGGGTCTAGAACCAAATAGTAGACATGGGATCTTCCTTATGCAATGTCATAGCATTGGCCCATCTAGGTCAGTATTGAATGCACTGCCTGGTAACAGCTCTCTAGGCTTTCAGATAGGAGACTTGGAAGAGCTCTTATGGAAAATGCAAGGTTAAGGGACTTAGACTGTTACTTCACATCCTTCCTCATTCCGAGGTTACGTTCGTTTCGTGATAACGTTGTTCAGGGTCAAGTGGTCTTGTCCCGGTTCTGTTCCTGTTTCCGTTTACCCATGGGCGTGATTTATGGTATCATGACAACTGTTACTTCACATCCTTTTTTGTGACAATTATTTTTTCTGGGTTCATTTACCCTTCTCTTTTTTTTGGCCCTGGCTTCCATTTTTCGATATTTTGAATCTCCGCAACTTTGCCTTTCAAAACTCCCAGTTTCATGCCTTCTTCCCTCTCTGCAATGCATTGTTTAAGCCATTGGGATTGTACTGGAGAATTCAACTTCACACTCCTGCCACTAGATGGAGAATGCGTGTGTTGCGTGACAAGCATTACTTCACGGGCACTTGCCTTGAAACAAGAACTGAGACAAGACAATTCCCAAGGCCAGGGAGAGGCATGTCTCATCACACTCTGATCCCGGTTCAGGGGGCATGGTCGGGACAAACTCCCGCCATCACACAATGGATGTGGAGCAACCTTTTTTCATACCAGTCCCAAGCAGGACAGTGGAACCGCGATGACAGGGATGTGAAGTAACCATCTTAGAAAGTCAGTGTTCAAAGTCAGTACTTTCCTACTGAGCATTTGTCCAACTGAAGGCTACCATCAACCTCTTTTAGAGATCAAATCCATTTCGGTTTCAAGCATATTTAAGATGTTAAAGTTCAGCTTCTTTCCACTCCAAGCATGTGTGTGTTGTGGATTCTGGTGCATTCTTTTTATTTTTTTAAAGAGAAAATCTGAAATGAAGTTCACCCTCATTTACATCAGCCGAATTAAATGGGAACAGTGCTCTTCATGCTGTCAAGATGATCAAGCTGTTGCTGTCCTCTGTAGACATGTTACAGATAAGGAGACTCTTTGAATAAAAATCTTCACCACTCCTCCATTTGTGGCATGTTTTGATATTCCCATCGGAAGGTCTTTCTTTTTATGGCTAAACATCTTGTCCTGCATGTGCACTTCATTTCAGAGCAGTAGAAGGAAGAACTGGATTGTGAAGGGATATTCTTCTTCTAACAGCTTTACTAACCTTTGATCACATCTCTTTAGTGCCTCCTGTTTATCTTTAAAGAACAGGCACTGGCTTCTGCAGCTCATTTGCAATGGAATATCCCCTTAATAGGTGCCTCTTTGCATTTCCACACAGGACTGGGATACTGTAAGCACCAAAACAGAACTGATGAGGAAGAAGGCAGTTCATTTTCTAGGAAGAATACAAGAGAATAAAATACACCAAGAGGATTTCAGAATTAATTATGTTGAAGGAAAACAGGATGCTGTTAATTATGAACGTTGGCTTTTTAATCTCTCCTTTTGGCAGACACCATTGGCTTGACCAAGGAAGGCCCATGTGTGATTAATTTCTATCACCCTAGGTGAACAAGTAGGCAGGAGGTGGCTGCGGAAAGATGTTTGAAACATGTGCAAGTGTTCATTAGACAGTATGGAAAACAGTCTTTCAGGAAAACATGTATGCTTTATCAAAATAAAAGGGGATTTAACACCAATTGCTTAAATGGGATTTGGTGGGGGGGTTGTGACTTGCTTGTTTGCTTACTTACATCTATCTATCTATCTATCTATCTATCTATCTATCTATCTATCTATCTATCTATCTATCTATCTATCTATCTATCTATCTATCAAGACATTTCCAAGTGCTGGTATAATATCAATTAAATTATACACTATTGTTAGATAAACTTTTTAGATACACTTGCACAGCTGAAGTGCTCCCCCTATCATTGTGGGTGCCTCAGTTGCTGTTTCCAAACCCACAAGAGATCCCTTGCCCTCCACCAACCCAACTGCATTCTTTCCAGTTTTTTTCCTTCTATTATCAAGACTCAAGGGAAATAATAGGAACAAGAAGATTTTAGCCAGTTTCTTATTAGATCTAAGATCCTTGGATCTTTGGTTCAAAAATGCTCAAAAGATCAACACTTACCATCCTTACAGCAAGATATCCTAACTTTTTGGGGACAGAGTATTGTTGGGAATCCCCCCCCCCATCGGTACCTCTCTATCCTGCCCAAACAAGTAGGAGTTGAAAGAGTTATTTCCACCCATAGAGCATAAAAGGATCGGGTGCTAAATTCTATTCTATCAACAAAGCTCAGACAAGTTCCAACTGCTTAATATTTATAGGCTAGGAGTGACCAGATATCCCACTTTATCACAGCTACTGTTTTTGTAACCCAGTTGTCACAGTATCCCAGCTGATTACATTCAACATTATCACTTCTCTGCTTCCCATGCCAATAAATATTCTAGTTTCACTCTCCCTGTAACCAGCTCTTCTCAACCAGGCCTATCAATTTCTTGTTCTTCCTTTTTGACTTTTTCTCTCTCTCAGCTCATTAATCGGAGCACTTCACACAGTTGTCGCCCTGTATTCACTCATCATTGGCATGGTTCCCTCAGTAGTTAGATGCTATTCTTATAACAGCTGGTTGGAAAAGTTTTGCTGACAGAATTTATTTCTTAAAAGGAATGAAAATAATAAGAATATGTTTCTATTTTTTTGCACAGTCCTGAAGATAACTCTGGCAAAAAAATGGATATAAGAAGTATTTTCCTCCTAAGCATTCTCTAGGTGCTACATTTTTCAGAGCAGAACCAGATGTAACCCCTATCTTATCACTGGTTACTTGGTTATTGGCAGCACCTTTTGGAGAGCTACAACCACCTCTTTTTTCTTTCCATCATTGTCATCACCTCTTTGTCTGTAAGCTGCACAAAGAAGCAAAAGTCCTGGATAACTGGGTGTTATTGGTCATGTGAAGAGTCTACATGCAACTAGGGCCTTTCTCCTTTTCACAAGTCATTTTCCATGTGGAGAAAATGACAACGAAGACAGAAAGGCAACTTGTTGAGAATCAAGCAATCAAAGCCTGAATAAAGGGTACAGGCTGATGGCAAAACATGACAAAGTAGTCAAGCATTTCTTTCACCATTTCATTCACAATGCTTAAACCATTGAAGCAACATTGCAGGAGCAACTTAAATATTATCATGCACACACACTTTTCTGCCTTCTCTTGATGCTCCACCTGATTAACAAGGATCAGAAAGATTGCTACTAGAGATGGATGTTTCATTTCGTAAGGGGTTCCAAAACAAAACACGGTAGCACAGCTGCTGTTTGGAACTGGCACTCACTCTCCGGAATGAAATCAACTACTGACTTACCTTCCTTTGGGTGGTGCAGGTGAAACCCCAATGAGGAAGCAGCCTCTGACATATCAGGTTTCCTTCTCCCTGGCACTGGCCAATCAGGAGCTGAGCAATGACATGTATCATCCTGCCTCTCTGACTGATTGGCCAGCGCCAGGGAGAAGGAAAGATGATGCATCAGAGGCTGCTTCCTCATTGGAGTTTCGCCCTGTACGACCCAAAGGAAGGTAAGTCAGTGGTTGATTTTGTTTTTGAAGGTGGGTCCTAGTTACAAACTGCAGCTCTGCTGCTGTGTTTTGTTTTTGAACTGGATCTCTTCTGAAATGAAGCACCCATGTTTAAATTTGCCACAAACGTGGGTACCTCATTATATTGTTGTCATGTAGCCCCTTGAGGAATAATAAGTGCTATTTTGCATAAGTTTCTGTGGACTCCTGCCCATTTTTGATTCACATAAGCTGAGCTGAGCTAAGTTCCTAAAAACTATGACAAATACAATAGTATTTAAAATGCCAAGTGTCTCTGTTGTCCCTACTCAAGCAGACCAGACTATGCAATCCATTGTTTTCATATAGCTGTCTTTTAAAAATATTAAAATAGGTGGAATAACAAACCATTAATATTAAGTGGTCATTATAGCTGCTGACCTTATCATTCCACACAACATTTTTCCAATGGCATGCATGGCACAATCATGTTTTTAAAAATTAATGTGTCCTAACAAGTCAAGGGTCTTTTGTATACAGTGGGAGAGGGAAATATGGTTGAGCATGTTTTGCTATTGTTTACTTACTTAGCATCTTTCATTCAGGAAGCTATCAAGGATAGATATGATTTCCCTGGATCTCCCTTTATTTCTTGCAATGCTCTTAGGTTAGGCAGAAGGGGGAATGAATGGTTCATGATGTAGCAGTAAACCACCTAACAGTTTGGGGCTGAGCCTGCGTCTTTTTACATTTTAATTGCAAGAAGAACCAGGGTACTTCAAGGGCCAGATGCAAGGGAGTGGTATCTGGAGACAGATATCTAGTATTGTGTGCTCCCAGACATATTTGGTGGGGCCACTGTGAGATACAAGAAGCTGGACTAGATGGGCCTTTGGCCTAATCCAGCACGGCTCTTGTGAATCTGTGAAGATTCTCAGTCATCCAGGTGAGTTTATCTGGCGGTTGAGTCTTTTTTTTCCTTGAGTGATAGAAACGTTCCGCTGCTCATCCAAACAGCTTCATCAGTCTGAATAGAGCTAGTGCGAGTCCTCCATCTTATAGTCAGCTTTGACCTCTTGTCACCCTGGTCTGAAATAAGCTCATAAGATGAACAATGGCCTGAATAGGCTGGTTAGGTAGACAATAGCATCCATAACCTTAAGGTGAACAATAGTCTAAGGTGCTGAAACCTATAAAGTATGGGTTGTTAGCTATGGCCTTGGTGGTGAAGGCTTTTTGATTTGTCTGGGTACTGTTGAAAGCATAACCTGATACGTAGCAGATAGACTATGCCTGAGGCTGCCACCTCTGTTGAGGGAGGGGGTTTCAATGCTCATATGAATGCTCAACTTCCAGAAAGACCACACAATTGTATTTCTAGTCACCATGTTTGGATATGACATTAAAGAAAGCTGACAGGAAAAAAGATTTGTTTGAAATGTGGTGTTGAAGGAGAACATTGTGGATACCCTCGGCCTTGATGGCCAAACAAGAGACAAACAAGTGGACCCTGGATTGACATATATTTGGAAGCAAATATGTTGAAACTGAGGCTGTCCTACTTTGGGCACATCACGAGAAGGCAGGATTCTCTATCAAAGATAATAATGCTGAGAAAGGAGGAAGATGGCAGGAAAAGAGGAAGACCAAATATGATATGGATTGACTCACTAAAAAATCCTACAGGTTTGAGTTTGCAAGAGCTCAGCAGGACTATCAAGGAGAGGACATTTTAGAGATTGCACATTCATGAGGTCATCACAGGTTGAGGTGGACTTAAAGACACATTATGCCAACACCCTGTTCTTCATGTTTAAAGTATGGTGAGGCCACAAAGTGGGATTTCTCCCTATGTATTATTTGTCCAGTTTAATGGGATCAAAGAGAGCAAGTCTCATTACCTCAGTATATTGCTGGTTGGCTTTTTAGAGGCTCTGAATATTGTGCTGGAGACCCTGATGAGAAAAGCTGATGGCCCATTTTGGGAGCTTTACTTGTTTATGTTTTTTTCCCCCAGCCTCAGTGAAGGAAGAACTTTATTCTGCTGATGAAGTACAAGCTCTTTCACCTCTAACTGTTGGAAAGAATAACACCAAAGAGTCAAAAGAGGACAGGGCTATTTCCCAGCTGACTAAATACTCAGGCCATTAAGACAATCCGGGTTCATAATACATTTATAAGAGTGGAAAACCAGTTTTATTGAATTTGTAGATCCACTCAAAAGTTGCAGTCAAGAATTTTTTTTTTTTTAGTTTGAGTACAAAGTACTTGCTGACACCAAGGTGAGGATAACAAGACTAAGGCAGTAAAACAAAATTCCCTATATTCCATATATTGGAGGCCCTTCCACTCAGATGCAGAATTTCAGTGAAAAACAACTAGTACACTTCAGTTATACTTGGCTTTACCTTCTCTTCCAAATGAAGCATTTTAGACATTCCCTTGCCCTGTATGTTCTGGCTTTTCCTTAAAAAAACACCAATGTAATGATCCATGAAACCCAGGGTCTTGGTTGTCGATTCAAGGCAGATGTCCTGAAACAATGTTTTCAGTAGAGTTTAGTTAAAAAAAAATCTCCCATCTGCAACTCACAAACTCTGCTAGCTAGCATGGTCACTCACTAGGATAGCTGATGAATTCTGTGAGTTGTAAAAAAATGAGCACAATATATATATATACATATTGATGGGGGAGGAATTTATCCCTGTTGGAATTTATTCATGTACCTTTAAGCAAGTACGTTCAACAGTTTGGGAATCGATATTAGAATTTAGAATTTAACTACGGATGTACAAACCAACATGTATTTGTCGTGTATTATTATTTCTCAGAGAATTTAAAGATTTCTAATACTTCATTCAGCAAACAAATACAATGTCTTTATTAATTAACTTCCTAGACCTTTAAGCAAACAGATTGACAGCCTTCAACACATTGTTAGAAAGGCTATTATTCACCCTTGGAAAATTTCCATTGCTTAAATCTGTTGCCTCCATTCCCCCCCCCCCCCATCTACAGGTATTGTATTACAACACAAGATTCTTGATTGGAAGTTGTGAAATGAGACCTAGTAACAGACTGTGCCTCACACATCTTCTGATAAGGTCAAGCTGACCCAGCTTTTTACATGATTTGATAAACAATGCAGGTCTTTTTCTCTATTAAAATGGATGTTCTGATTCAGTGCCAGATTGCAATACCATGTGAGGTTATTTCCACTGAAGTGTCTTCTTGATAATTGTACAGTAGAGATGGGCATGACTTAGCGGTATTCCCGTTTCCGTTTCCGTTATTTCCGTTACTCTCGGAACGGTAACGGGAATTACTCCACCAGACTTCGAGCTCGAACCGTAGCGAACAATTTTAGTCTGATTTGTAATGGAATCGATACGCGTACAGAGAAAAAAGTTTTTAAAAGTTAAAAAAACCCGGTTCCCGGCCAAAAGCAGATGGAAAAATGCCTGCCGTGCCTCAGGGCACCTACCAGAGGGTTGTTTCTGGAGGTCCCGGCCTCCCCCATCCCCGTCCTGGGCTGCTCTGGTGGGACTCAACTCGCAGCCAGCAAAAAGCCCAGTCTCGCCGTGTATTAAAGCGCATTTGGCACAGGAAAAAACGAGAATTCCCGGGCCAAAAGCAGGTGGAAAAATGCCTGCTTGACTAAGGGCACAGGGCACCTTGGTTTCTGGAGGGGGTCCCGCCTCCCCCCGTCCTGGGCAGCCAGACTCGAGTCGCCATGCCATCCGGTGCAGGCGGGGATCCAAAATGGGGCGGCAAATGCAATATTGTTTTTGAAATCGTGGTCCAGAAACACACAAGCACAACAGAAAGAAACACGCGAAAATTTATAAACTGCCAGCAGATTTTTCACAGTAGCGGTGGGTTTTTCTTGCAACAAAATGTCTCTCCTCTCCTCCTCTGTCCTCCATTGATTTTATTTTTTATTTTATTTTTTTACACCTGTGCAATGATGGGCTGGCCGAGTGGCCAGCCATGTAAAGTGGACGACCATGCAAATTTTTGGAGCCATCCCACCAATCGCATCCACTACAGACTTCTGGGATGTGCCAAAAAGCCCCTAAAACCTGCCCTAGCCCCGAAACAACCCTAACCCTTGACTCCTTCCTTACCCATTGTCTTCTTAGTGGGTCAGAGGGCACCCAGAGGTGCAACCCACTGCCCACCATAACCTTACCCGTCACTAGCCTAACCTAGCCCTTGCACTAACCCACCTTAACCCTAACCAGATCTACTTGCTTGCATTGCACTATCCCTTCTGTGTGAGACATGGCGGTGTGAAGCCTTGTGCAGGGAAGGCATGACGCTATCACTTTGGTCTCACAGTCTGATTTGGTATAAATCCATATGGCTATTGCATCTTTTTGCAGCAGCAGCAGGTTGTAGCGGGGTCTCTTGGAGCCTTTCCCCTTCCTAAAATGAATGTTGCCTCCAGGATTTCCCTTTAGTGCCAGAGGAGGCACCCACCACAGAGGTGCCTCCAATAAAAAAACCAGTACTAACGACAACGAAAAATGAAAAAACGGTTTTTTTGCGATTTCCACGGAAGTGTCTTCAACTCGAAAAAATTTTTTTTCAAGTCGTGCCCATCTCTATTGTACAGTATTTCACCATTCTACACCTGGTGCCAGGTTGCAATAATCTACAGCAGGTTTATGTCAAAATAATCCCAAGGACTGATAGAATTCATTCTTCAGGC
The DNA here is from genome assembly GCA_029282475.1 of Phrynocephalus forsythii. Taxonomy (NCBI): domain Eukaryota; kingdom Metazoa; phylum Chordata; class Lepidosauria; order Squamata; family Agamidae; genus Phrynocephalus; species Phrynocephalus forsythii. Next base: position 175,627,720 of record JAPFRF010000001.1, on the reverse strand, counting down.
CGGCTACAATCCAATACATGACTGCTTTATTTATTTCAGATGTTTGTCCCACTTTTGATATATAAACCAAAAGTGACCTCATAACAAAAAGAACGTGAATCCTTAAAAAAAGGCTCAGCTCCCACATCAATGATTTTAAATATATATTTCTAATGGCTATGATCTGGAACATGATTTCTGTTTAAACTTTTAAGGGGTGGGAGATGTATCCAGTCTCATTTCTAGCAGAACTGATGTTATATACGGAACTGTAACTGTGTGCTGGTTTTTGTGATGCTAAGGGCCATGCTGGATAGTTTCATGGGTTAGACATCTGATTGTTTGGGAGTTTAATTTGCCCAATGTCACTCCTAAGAGGAGAGGCATCCTGTGTTGCTTTTGGCAAGCTGCCTAATCACAGGATGTCCCCACAAAGAAGGGAATAATAAACCACCTCTGAGAATGCAGTACAGTGGTATCTTATATAAAGGAATTGATTTGTTCAAAATGAAATGCTGTTAAGCAAATTTTCCTTTGTACAAATTTCACATAGGAATGCATTGAAAAAGAATTAATCCGTAATGGTGACTGTTTTTCTGTTGTCCGGATTCACCCCATAGGCGTTTCTGTTAAGCGAGTTCCCCCTATCTCTGGAATTTTTTATCCTTTAAACAGATTTTCTGTTAAACAAACCACTTGATATTCAAGGGTCCTCTGTACCTAGGAAAAAAAACTGAAAATGGTTGCAATCATTCGGAACTGACATGATGGAATGCAAGGACTTTGCAAATATTTTTTCTAGTCCACATTTCAAACTGAACTCACAACCACACAATAGGAAAGCTGGAATGAGAGATAATGATTGGTGAAAGACCAAATGATCAATTTAATGGTTAAAGCAACTGGTTCTCCAACACTTCTATTCATTGCTCAGACCGGATTACCTACCAAATTGGTGCTCTTTCATAGCCCCCACCAAAGGGCATGGCAGCAGCTCTTGGGTTGTTAGCCATTTGGATTAGGCATTACATGCAGGTCAAAATTATTTTGAGAAACACCATAATCAAGAGAGATCATGCAAGCAGATCTTGCATGTCTTTTTTCACACTTTGATTGCCAACTCTTGTGTGCCTAGATATGCAACAAAGTGTACAACCAACTGTGTGGTTGGGGCACCGCCAAATTTAAGATAAGTATCTTGCATGATCACATACACAACATATGCAATTTCCCATAAGCAATTTGTAAACACAGTTAGGTAACTTTACTTGTAATTTTTTTAATTTCAGTGATTCTGGATTACAGTTCTCACAACCCATTATATGATGGCTGATGGGATTTGTAGGTCAAAACAATGTTAATACTAAAATTTTTGGTCCTGGACCAGATTAATAGTAAGAATTTTCTTATGTATTTATCTACGTGCTCATGATAAAATGGGATAGAAATTCAGAGTGAACAAATTCAGAATTGACAAAACCAGAACTACATGAATCTATCAATTTTAGCTTGATTAATTCTTTTCTGAACAAACAACTGCCTAGTGGCAGTTGACATGAGAACACTAAATAAATTATACACCCATTCGTTAAGCAAAATTTTGATAATGGATGCATATCTTGTCAAAAGTATGTAGCAGTGTATGTTCCTTAATGGAAATGTGCATATAAATTTACTATCTAAAATTTATTTTTGTATTTCTAGAAAGAGTTGTCCAAGGAATAATATGTATGGAGTTCCTTTCAATTATTTCCTCCCCGGAAGTGAAATTAAGGAACTGGTATCTACAATTTCATTGCTTAGGTCAGTGTTGGCGAACCTATGGCACAGGTGCCAAAGGTGGCACTCAACATTGCCCCTTCACAGCCACCTGTATTCAGGTTAAACTGCTGTATTGGCACTTTGCAAAAAAATTAATGTTTTTTTTTAAAATCACAGTTTGGGCACTCGGTCTCTAAAAGTTTCGCCACCACTGGCTTAGGTCTTACTCATGCTCTAGAAGGACTTGCAAATCACGATGACAACAACAACACACACACACACACACACACACACACACACACACACACACACACACACACACACACACACACACACACACACACACCAGCTTTGACTGCAGATGCCAATGCTAATGCTCTTAAATGCTAAAGTTAGCTATGGTGACATTCCTAACTTACTCTAGACATTTCAAAACTATTTCATATCAGCATCTATCCAAACAAGCAACACATAGAACAACCTAAAACCTCTCTGCCAAATAGGGTCCTGCAGGGGAATATTGTGAGTCACTACCTAGAAATAAAAGATGTGGATAAAGGCTGGAAACAAGATCAGTTATCAGAGCTACTAAAAGTTGCATGTTTTAGATTATAATTTCCAGAATTATCCATGCCAACTAAGAGACATTAGGATTCGTGGTACTTAAAAGCAATATTTTGGAGTTCTGGCAGTCATTTTTAATAGTTTCTGGATAGTTGGTCTATCACTCCAGAGCAAGACTCCAGTAAAAGTAAATTAAATCTTATGAAAAAGCTCCAGTTTAAAAACCTGACACATCACTTTGGTATCCACGATTCAAAACACCAGGAGATGACCAGACATTGCCCTCAATAATGCCTGCATGACCAGCAGGAAGAACAATGGTAAGCTGTACACCAGAGACCAGCATATTTTTCTGTTCCTTTCCATTTTTGAACTCTCTCTTCTTACATATTTTTGCTTTGCATCCTCCTCTTCTCTCCCCTTCCCACTCCCTAACATATTCTTCTTTTTATTATGTGCCATCCAGATGCCTCTGACTTATGGATACCCCATGAATGAATGAGCACTCTACAAAATGTCCTGTCCTCAGCCAAAGCCATCTTTTGAAGATTCAAGCCCCATGGTCTCTTTTAGGGAGTCAGTGCATCTCATATGTGGCTTTCCTCTTTGGTTCATCTAGCCCAGTAATGTCAACCCTGACTAGTAGCAGCAACAAAATTAAAAGATGCCTGCTTCTTGGGAGGAAAGCAATGGCAAACCTAGATAGCACCCTAAAGAGCAGAGACATCACTTTGCCAACTAAGGTCTGGATAATCAAAGCTATGGTTTTTCTAGTAGTGATGTATGGAAGTGAGAGCTGGACTATAAAGAAGGCTGATTGCTGCAGAATTGATGCTTTTGAGCTGTGGTGCTGGAGGAGAGTCTTGAGAGTCCCTTGGACTGCAAGGAGATCAAACCTATCCATCCTGAAAGAAATCAATCCTGAATGTTCACTGGAAGGACAGATTTTGAAGCTGAGGCTCCAGTACTTTGGCCACCTCATGAGGAGAGTGGAGTCCTTGGAAAAGTCCCTGATGTTGGGAAAAAGCAAAAAAGCAAAAGCAAAGTGTTCTGCTTATATACCGCCCCTACTACAAGTAGTCTCTGGACGGTTTACAATTTTAATTACAGAGTGCAGGCTACACATCCCCCCCCCAGCAAGCTGGGTACTCATTTTACCGACCTCGGAAGGATGGAAAGCTGAGTGAACCTTGAGCCTGCTACCGGGGATTGAACCCAGGTCGTGAGCACAGTTTTACTTGCAGTACAGGCATTTAACCACTGCGCCACGAGGCTCCGAGGCTCCGAGGAAAGATGGAAGGCAAAAGGAAAAGGGGACGGCAGAGAATGAGATGGTTGGACAGTGTCATCGATGCAACCAATATGGATTTGACCAAACTCCGGGAGGCAGTGGAAGATAGGAAGGCCTGGCGAGCTCTGGTCCATGGGGTCACAAAGAGTCGGACACGACTGAAGGACTGAACAACAACAACAAAAGTCCCTGGTCAATGTACACAAGTCACATTTCTGTACATCTACCTCAAAACAGTTTAATGACATTTTGATTTTTTTTAACATTTGTTACTTTACATGGAGTAGCAAATGTTGACCTCCCCAATATGATGGCTATTGTGCCTGAGACTGGGCACTTTGCCTCAGCACAGGGGGTTGAAAAAGCTACCTGCATTTCTCTTCAAAATCTAGAAACCAAAATAGTAACAAATTAAATAATTCAGAGTTTTGCTGGTGTCAACCAGCCTCCTCTCTTTTTGGTGCCTGAAGCAACTGCTTCATTCTTCATAATGTTAGAGGAAGCCATGAATTTACTGATACATATGCCCATTATGTGAAACAAAATAACACCAAACATCCAGAAATGACAAAGCAGCAGTAAATGCAATGATAAGGATGATGTGGTCTATGTCTGTGAAGATTCTCAGTCATCCAGGTGAATGTATCTGGAAGTTGTGTCATGGCTACTGGACTTCTATTTTTCTTGAGAGATAGAAACATTTTGCTGCTCATCCAAACAGCTTCATCAGTCTGAATAGAGCTAGTGTGCGTCCTCCATCTTATAGTCAGCTTTGACCTCTTTTCACCCTAGTCTGAAATGGGCTCATGAGATGAACAATGGCCTGAATAGGCTCGTTAGGTAGACAATAGTATCCATAGCCTTAATATGATCAATGGCCTAAAGTGCTGAAACCTATAAATAATGGGTTGTTAGCTATGGCCTTGGTGGTGAAGGCTTTTTGATTTGTCTGGGTACTGTTGAAAGCACACCCTGACAAGTAGCAGATAGACTATGCCTGAGGCTGCCACCTCTGTTGAGGGAGGGAGTTTCAATGCTCACATGAATGGCTTCCCTTACTCCTCTCTCAAACCACCTCTCTTCTTTGTCTAATATGTGTACATCCTCATCTTTGAATGAGTGCCCTTTCTCCTTCAAATGGAGGTGTACTGCTGATTCTGGTCCTGAGCTGTTACCCCTTCTATGTTGGGCCATCCTTCTGTTTAATGGCTGTTTAGTTTCTCCAATGTAGAGGTCTGCACACTCACTGCATTGGACTGCATATACTGCATTGCTCCTTTTTTGTTTTGGTATCGGATCCTTTAGATGGACAAGTCTTTGCCTTAGTGTGTTTGTGGGTTTGAAATAAACAGGTGGCAGCCTCAGGCATAGTCTATTTTCTTCTTCCAACATGGACATTCATATACCCTTTCCTCAGGCAGTATCTTCAATCGATGTGTTTGATTGATTTTCTTAATTGGTGCATTTTAAAATTCTTTCTTTCTTTATTCATATTTTCCCCATAATGTTGGAGGTAGATATGGGCACTAATAGAAAAAATGACATTTCGTTTTTTTGTTTTTTGTTGCAGGTCTGTTTTGGTTTGTTTTCATATTTCATGAATTTTTTGAAAAAAATCATTTCATTTTTTCATTTTTGTTTTTCATTTTACCCACTTTTTCTGTGACTTAAAGCATTTCCGTGCGCGGACGTCCCCCAATGCCCCAGACCAGAGGGAAAACACTAAAAAAATGATGCTGGCAGAGACACAGTATAGACTAGGTACACAGGGAGGCTGCAAAGGCAGCAGCGTGCATTGCCCAGGGCATAAGGCAGCTCCAGAGTGACTGCACTGCGGGGCAGGGAAGGGTACTCACCGAGAGGTATGCACTCACACAGGGAGGCTGCAAGAGAAATCTCTTATTTCTCTCCCCTAAGAGCCAGGCTGCAGCCGGTAGGTGCACAGAGACACACACCTGCCTCCTGGCCCAAAGCAACGAGTCACAGAGACAGCAATCCCACCCTAACTCCCACTGCAGACTGCAAAGGAGGACGGGGGCTGCCAGAACTTTTTATGCCCTCTGTGGCTGCCACACCTTCCCAGGCTGCAACCTGGGCATGCTATTGGTTCAAATTGTCCAAGAATTTACATGATCCCATCACATGGCTTGCATCCATCTTGTGGCTGGAATCCATTTTGTGTCATCCTTAAAGGGAAAAGAAAAAATACACCACAATGGGAAAAAGACAAAAACAAACATTTTAAGGACCACAACCCCCTGGTAGGTAATAATGTCAAATAATTATCACTGCATTTTTACGGATGTCCAGGGCATTTTAATAGCCAAGAAATCAATATTAGGCATCTGGGAGCCATTTTTGGTCAATGTCCCCTAACTCCCCTTAAAGGAAAAAAATACAGCGATCTGAGAAAAGACATAAATGCACATTTTAAGGACCGCAACCCCCCTGGTAGGCATTATCAGGCAAAATAAATAATTATTGCTGGGTTTTTACGGATATTCAGGATGTTTTTTAACATTTAAAAACAGCTCATTTCATTTCATGTCGCCATTAGCAAAAATGAAATGTAACGAACCTAATTTTCGTGGTTCTGTTTGGTTCATTTCAATTTCATCACAATTTTCGTTATTTGTTTCATTACGTAACGAAATGAATAACGAACAATGGAATGAATTTTTTTCATTTTGTGCCCATCTCTAGTTGGAGGTAACGTGTTAGCTTTGCTTTCCTCTTCAGTCATTTTTTTAATGTTAAAAAAATCTGAATGCAACTCTTCAATTTTTGGTTAATCCTTCAAAAGCAATTTAAAATGAAATTTCTATCCATCTGCTTTGTCCAAGGCATGACAAAGGCCACACTGCAGCTTCTTAATGATACAGAATATAACATGAAAAAAGAGGTGTCTCTTTGCTTCTGGATATACAGTGATTCATAGCCAGTTTTTAAAGACCAACATGTAAATCCCAGGCTGAAGATGTACCAATCTTTCAGTTTTAATTTCTGCCATATTTGATTGAAAACAAAATATGTTCTGAGTATGAAAAAATTGGAAATTTTGAAAATTTCTTATCAGAAGGATCATGAAATGAAGTTCTCTTCAACCCTTTGCCAAATGACTTGTGCCTATGTTTCAGTTTGTCTCACAAGAAGTGTTAGGAAGTGTGAAGTAGATAATCCTGGCAATAGTCAGTGGCACCAATATTCTTTTCCAGTTTGTTCCATCATTGCTTTATTGGGTGATTTCTGATCACTGTCATTAGTTTTAAGCCAATCCATTTGCTACTCTGCTAGCCTCATCTCCTCAGAATCTTCAGTTGGCTCATGGGATGGAATTGAAGGTCAAGATAATTAATTTTAGTCTTCTGTGGTTTATGTCTTTGTTGCATTCAATTTGTCGGTCCAACATACTTCTGGGGTTTATGGACATAAAATAGAAGGCATCTCGGCATCCCACTGAAACCAATTCTACTCACTTGTAAACATTTCTCTGAAGCAAACAGCAGAAGGAATGCAGTCCTCATGAAATGAATAGCTGCATTTTGGAGGTTTCAAAGTATAAACTGTGACCTTTTTTGAGGAAAAAGAGCTTTGTGTGTGTGTGTGTCTACCAAGCCTGAGGAGGAAAAGGTCAGATTGTATGCTGTTATGGCAATTGGCCAATGTGTCTCTGTAAATGTAAATTCTCTACTAACCTTCTGGGTTTCTCATGGTCTTTATAGAATCAGAATATTACCTTTGCAAAGTCTTCATTGAAAGCATTTGTATGTAAACTGAACATCCATATTCTGAGTGGCATGGAAAATGAGGCCAATATGCCTTGCAGACTAGTTGTGAACTTAAACCCACAAGATTTTCCCCATACTAGTAGAACTTTTTTTACTTTTTCCAGGAGAGTTCATGTATATGACTGCTCTTAATTTTCCAAATGCCTGTTTCTTAAATGTATTTGAATAATGTTCTGAATAATCCGATGCAGCAGTCTGCCGGTTCTCACCCCTCAGACCTTAGCACAAGTTTGGTACAAAGGAATTTGATGTCTTTTTGGGAGAAAATCTTCACACACTGTTGAATGAGAAGCAACTCCCTTAAGAAAGAAAGAAAGAAAGAAAGAAAGAAAGAAAGAAAGAAAGAAAGAAAGAAAGAAAGAAAGAAAGAAAGAAAGAAAGAAAGAAAGAAAGAAAGAAGCAAAATGGCACCCTATAATGGGTGACAGTGATGATCCTGTGCATGTGTTAAAATAGTGAATATGCTTTATTATTGGCACATGAACCCTTTCTCTGTCCCTTCATCAATCCTAAATCAAAGATGTTCCAGTTGGAGAAGGTCTGAAATCACTAGAAACCTTTCCTTTACTCCTAAGCAGAACTGTTTATGTCAGGAGAGTTCTCTTTTGTTGCCAGATCTGGTGACATATCTGTTGAAACTGCTCTGCTGCCAGAGGAACCAGAAAAGGGGAAGGAGACAGGAGGAGCCAAGCTACCTCAGATCCAAATTTCCAAACCCAGAGACACAGTAGCTATGGCAACACAAAGTTGGGTGAAGGTGAGAAGTTAGATTGGGAGTATGGCCAGTATTTCTTACTTCCCTAATAAGGACTATCACAGACTAATTCTGCATATAAGTTGAACCTTTTAAAAATGCACATAGGTTTGGGCCCATTCCTTCTCTTATTCCACAAGGCATCAGAAGCATCACAGATCTGTGGATTTCTAAAGTTTATTGGTGTCTTCAATAGATAATATGGGTACATATGCATATCTGGTATATTTCATTTTCATCCCTAATGGTAATTTTTTAAATGTTAAGTAGGCCTGGAACACCTTTTACCTGAGTGACTTCCAAATATTAGAGTCCTTTATTTTTCAACGAAGCCAACTATGTGTCCATTTCCAGGCCCAATTCAAAGTGATGGTCATTACCTCTAAAGCCCTATATAGTTTGGATCCAGGCTATCTGAAGAATGGTATTTCCCCTTATGAACCTTGTCAGCATTTAAGATCATCAGAGGAGCCCTCATACCAGCCCCAATACCAGCATAGGCATGGCTGTTGGGAACATAGGAGATGGCTTTCTCTTTGTCATCTCCCATATTATGGAATGCTCTCCCTTGGGAGAACAAGCTGCCCCCTTTATCCTTCAGCTGTCAGCTGAAGACCAATCTCTTCAGGAAGGCTTGTGACAGTTCCTGAATGGCTTCTTAGAGTTAAGGTACCTATTTATTTATTTATTTATTTATTTATTTATTTATTTATTTATTTACTGCCTACACTGGGTGGCTTACAACAATTCAACATAAAACACCCAATACAATATACAGTAGTATGTCGTAAGAAGAATGCCCCATAAGAAGGAAAACTCATAAGATGATTTTTTTCTTCCGGTTTTTGTTTGTCTTATGAGGCACCACTTATCCCTGCCCAGCCTGGGCTGTTTGTAAGGGGACAGCCCAGGCTGGGTGAGAATCACTAGGTCCCTGCTTTGGTGGGCAAAACAGGGTCCCAATTGATCTTCATCCCAGCCCATGTAGCTTGGAAGGGAAGTGGTGGCGGAGATCTGCTGTCCCTTGATTGAGGGGGGATTTATTCAGTCTGCCCATAGGAATGCATTGAAAACCTATTAATCTGTTTCCCCTGGAACTGATTAATTGGTTTTCAATGCATTCGTATGGGAAATCGTGCCTCATAAGATGAATTTCTCGTAAGACAAATTGTCTTCTAAAATGAATTAAATTTGTCTTACGAGACACTACTGTATAATAAAAATATAGCAAAGTGAAAATGATACAACTAAAATGATACATACTAAAACATAATTAAATCAATAATTAAATCAATAACATCATTCATAAAGTCAAAAATTGAGAGTAAGTTAAGAGCATGTGGGGGGATAGTAGTTGTTTGTAGACAGGGAAAGCAATTCTAAACAACCAGGCCTTCAGGTGTTTTTTGAAGACCAACAGCAATGGGTCCTTGTAGATCTCTGAGATGAGCTGGTGCCAAAGTCTTGGAGCTTCTACTGAGAAAACCCAGTTCCTTGTTACCATCTTATGGGCTTCTTTCAGAGTAGGTACCCTCAGATGACCTGCTTCTGGGGAGTGAATGTTAAGAGCAGTGTTGAAGGGCAGGAGCCATTCTGACATATAACAAGGTCCGAAATCATGGGCCTTCTATGTCAACATTAAACTAACATTAAAGGCTTTTAATAGTTAGTTGCTTTTAATTATTCAATTGCATTTTAATTAGCATGTAGTTTGATTATTTTTTTAACATTTTACTTAGGTTTAATTTTATTCCTTTTAGGATTGTGAACCACCTTGAGTCTCGTTACTGGGAGAAAGGCAGCATATAAAACAAGCAAGCAAACAAACAAACAAACAAACAATATGTTACACCTGAGGTTTACTTGGAATAAATGAATTAGCATGGAATGGATAATTGTCCAGATAAAGAAAAAATGTTCAGATAGCAGCTTACCAGTGGTGAGAAACAGAGTCTGTACTATCCAATAAATAGGAGGGGGATGAGCTGCATGGTCATCACAAAACACAAATGCAAAACTAGGCTACAGGTGATACCTTTATAGGGCACTAATAAAAATTTAAAAATTCATTGCAATACCCTCTTCTTCAAAGCATGTCTCAAAAGTCCAAACATGGCAGAAGATGCACTAAAGCAGGAAGGAGATCGTGTTGCATAGCTTTGGTTTCTGGATGCTTTTGCAATGATTTTTGAAGACCTCTAAAGTGAGGCCCATATAAACAGTTTTGTTCAAGCCTGAAACAGAAGCTATCTTAGTTTCATATTGTGTCTGCAAACACACCTCCAATAACTTTCTCCCATTAGTGGCCTTTTCTCAAGCTAAGTGTCCCAATTAGCTTACTTAGCTTTAGGCTTTGGAAATGTGTTCTCTGACACACAGAGAAAACAATAGGCTGGATGCTAATCTGGGCAAGATATATGTCAGCAGGTTAGAAGAGGATATTCTGTGGTGCTTCAGAGATGCGAAAGTACAAGAAAAAGTTGATCCCAGACAGCTGCCTCCACCAGGTTTAACATAATAGATTTAATTAGCTCAGGGAGAATATTTTCCACAGGAAGGCAAAATCAAGATTTTTTCTCAGTGGATTACCTTTCAAACCTGCTTTATTTATGATAATTTCCAGAGGAGGGAGAAAGAAAGAAAGAAAGAAAGAAAGAAAGAAAGAAAGAAAGAAAGAAAGAAAGAAAGAAAGAAAGAAAGAAAGAAAGAAAGAAAGAAAATATGTGACTGGATATTAACCAGAACATGTAACCTTCTTCATCTTCTTCCCTCTTCCTATTCCAGATGACACATTTACGTACTTCAAGAGTCTACTACTACATTTTGTTTATCCATTTATTTTATTTGTACAAGACCTCCAATTAATTTATTAGCAGACTTCAGAAGGCTGAATGTTCCTTGTTCAAATACAACATTGCTCCATCTTCCCTTTTATTTCACTGCCCTGGTTATGGCAATATGCCTGTCTCCCTCAAATGGCTGTATCTTTTTAGAAGATATGAGTGGTGTTATATAATTGTGGCCTATCAACAAGCGAAAGGTCCACATACAGTTACTCTTGTGGGACCCAAGGCTAAGCACTACAATTCACTGGCTCTTTCTGTGATTAGTCATCTCAGTAAGAGTGTCTGAAAAAAAGGCCACCTAACAAACCTAGTCTCTCCAGAATCATTACACTATGGCACAGATTTTTTTACAGGTTGTCCCGTCTTAGAAATATCTTCCACTGCATAATGGGACATTGCTCTTAAGGGAATGTGGGAATTTTATTGAAATAATTTCTTGGTTGTTCTGAGGGAAACAAAATTTCAGATTATTGTTGACACAGGCTGATTAATCTCATCCCCACCTTCTGCAGAGTGAGAAGGGGGTCTGTTAAGACTGGTCTATTAAGTCCTGCATTATGCGGGACTTAATAAACCATAGACCCTTATTGTGATTCTAGAGGACTGTTCTAAGATAATTACATTTTTCTATGCACGTACAACAAATATACTGGGACCTATGCACTATGACAGAATCAGAATTTCCAGAATGGGAATCACAAACATGACAACAAATTGTTTGTTTATTTATTTATTTAAGATAAATTAATTATAGTTTATCATTTGAGAGACAGAAATCCCTGCTGTATGCCATCCCAAGCTTTTTTGTAGACATCTGAAAATAATCCAGAAAGGGGGAAAATTCTTCAAAATGTTTTCTGTTGTTTTCCAAAGCATTGGGGAATTATATCTTCAAGTCATCTCTTGCTTCTCTAAAGCCATGTATAGGCCTCTAAAACAAGTTGACCAATATTCTGTTCATGTACTTCTTTGCAAATAATTCCAGCTATGGAAAATGTTGCAGTAATGAGGTACTAGTCATGTTCCTGGACATACACAACTGGCACCTTATCTGAATGCCTTAGCAGCTTCCAAATTTGGAACTTTGCAGGTGCATATATACATATATCTCAACAGGGCTAGTTATTTTTAAAATGAGTGTTTTAAACTCAAATTGGTCTTTTCATTGGTGGATTGTAACTAAGCACACATGCAATAGCATGCAATAACAAAGTTAACTTATGGTTTTGTATGTTGAAAATGTGGAAAGATTTATGAGAGAAGCCACTTGTGAAAGGAAACGTAATAGAAGTCCTAATTTTAACTGGCAAAGTTTGAGATGTTAAGAGCTATGGCTAATCTTTTCATCTCTAGAGAACAAAGGAAGGATGTCTCCTCCTGGGAGGACAAGAAAAGGTGTTAGAAAGAAGATAATGACATTAGCATCACTAAGAATAGCAATCTAAAACCGAAGGAAGGTCATCACTCATCATAGTTCAAAGCCAGTCACTGACAGTCTAAGAAACCGGATTTCCTTATGCAAAGACATGCATCTCTTTTAATATAAGCTGAATTGCTCCCACTCCTTTCCAACATTGGACATTTCTGGTTTTAATGTATTCTTAAAGGCCTTCACAGCTGGGATCTAATAGTTGTGAGTTTTTCCGGGCTGTTTGGCTGTGTTCTGGAAGTTTTTCTTCCTGACATTTTGCCAGAGTCTGTGGCTGACATCTTCAGAGGGCAAGGAGCTCAGGGAATTAGAAGTTTTTTCTGTGCTCTGGGGTACAGAGTGAGTGAGACTGGGTTTTAAAAGTTTTGGGAAAGAGGAAATTTGTCCTATGCAGGAGAATAGTCTTTAGTCATTGTATTGTGAAGAAGGGATTAAGAAGTTTCAATGCAATCAGGGGAGCAACAATCCTTGATGTGTGTCGTTAGCTGTTCTAGTATGTGAACTGATCCCTGGTGCTTGTGGATGGGTGGGAATCATTGAGCTTGGACATTTTGCACTCTGCAGCTTTTAGTACCGAAAGCCAAGCTTTGTTGATTTTTAGACTTTCTTCTTTTTGTTGAAACTCTGCTTATGTTTGTGGATTTCAATGGCTTCCCTGTGCAGTCTGACATAGTGATTGGTAGTGTTGTCCAGTACCTCTGTGTCCTTGATAAGATTGGATTTGTATTAATATTCTGTAATCAATAATCAATGAGATGGGACATGTATAACAGCTGGCTGTTTGGAGGAAAAAAGCTTCATTTACTGGGAGCTCACAGAGCTGGCAAGCCAGAGACTTAGGTAACTTCCGTAACATCTGTGGAGCCTTTACCACAGAGGACTTTCTTCCTGTAGAAGAACCTGGAAGAGAAAGTGTTTGCAGATGGTCTTGTTAGTAACTAGGTCTTTTAACATAGTATCAAACTGGAAGCAGTGCAGAGATTCTGATTTCATGGGGATGATTTTCATTGTCTGGTCACTTGGCAGAGATTTAAATGTATAAAGTTGAGGTCATCTGAGGTATGGAAGGAGGGAACTTCATGGATAGGAGCTAACTGGTTTGATCCTGTTTGATCCTGGTCCTGCAAAAGTAGAAAATACTAAATGTTGTTGATGAATTCACACAGTGAATTGCTAACACCCCGGGTGCATTTTGTTTTAAATGGCTTATAAAACCACGATAGCGCCCAAACACGGCTGGTGTTCCATCTGCTGGTGATGATATTAGATTTGATAAAGGGATTGCCTTTTCTATGAAATAAGCTCGCAGAACATTGAATATTGATTCGCCTTTAGTGTCTGTTGTCAAAGTTCTTGCAAAGAGCAATTCTTCATGGATTTCTTGGTCCATAAAAATGAACATATGCCAATAATAGTGCTTAATTACCAGGTAAAATTGAATCATCCAGTTGAATAGAGAAATTGTTTGTTTTCAGATAATTACATAAGAAGCTTTCAACATCATTACTAATTTTATCAACTCGTCTTTGGACTGTGTTGTTGCTCAAAGGAATTCTTTTGAGTATATCATATGCAGGCTTGTGTAGAACAGTTTTTAAAACCTCTTCAACAGCTGGTAAAATCAGCTCATCCCCAATAGGATGAGGTTTTCCTGATTTTGCTATGAGTTGTGAGATATTATAAGGTGCCCACAAACCATCATAGTCTCTTTTTGATGTTGAAGTAAATGTATTGTCTGCTGTGATTCTCTTCTGAAGCCTTTCTTTCAGTATTTTAATGTATCTCAATTTTTAATCTATTTTAACAGGGTGATACCTTCTCAGATGATCCTCCAGCTTGGATGGTTTCATAGCACCATTGTTTAAAACACTGTTTCTTTTAAGCATCAACCATGTTGAGTAGAAGTTATCTGTTGACAACAATAAATATATTTAAATATGATAAGACAGAGAAATTCAAAATTGATTCCGGCCCAGACAGCATAAAAATATTCTAAAAACTGGTACCGCTGGTGAGCTTGCAACAAGGAGGCTGGGGTGGGGAGGGAGCCAGCTTATAAAGGCTCCCATCCCCAGGCAGCAAGTCCTTGGATTGGAGCAAAACCTATGCGCCTAATGTCCGAGGCAAGCAGGTAAAATGCCCCACCTCTGAACTGTGTTGAGTCCGGAGCTGTCCTTGCCCATTTCCAGAAAGACAAAATAGATGTGGAAGTCCTGGCCACCTCTGAGAGGGATTTCTATAGTCTGGGTGCAGCAGCCGAGAAGGCCCTTTCATGGGTTCCTGCAAGATGCACCTGTGAGGGTGGTGGGATGGAAAGAAGGGCCTCTCCTGATGACCTTAACATCCAAGTCAGTTCATACTGTGAGATTTAATCTTTGAGGTAGCTAGGACCCAGGTTGTACAGTACTTTGTAGGTAAAGGTCAGCACCTTGAATTGTGCCCGATAGCAGTTTGGCCACTGGTGGAGCTGTTTTAATAGGGGTGTAATGTGATCTCTGTACCCCACCCCAGTCAGCAGTCTGGCTGCTGCATTTTGGACCTGTTGAAGTTTCCTGAGACTTTTCATCAGTAGTCCCACTTAAGAGTGCATTACAATAGTCTAGCCGGGACACCACTAGGGCATGTGTCACTGTGGCCAGAGCTGGTTTCTCAAGAAAGGGGTGTAACTTGCATACTAGTCTTAATTGTCCAAATGTGCTCCAGGCCATAGCCATGACCTGGGCATCCAAGCTCAAGGATGAGTCCAAGAGCACCCCAAGCTGCGTACCTGATTTTTCAATTGGAGGGTGAGCCCATCCAGTACAGGTTGCATCCCTATCCATTTTTCTCCCTTCCAAATGACCAGGAGCACCTCTGTCTTGTCTGGGTTTAGTTTCATTTTGTTCATCCTCATCCAGTTCATTACTGCAACTAAACACTCATGTAAAGTTCAGATAGTAGCTCCCTTAGAGTCTGGAGGTGACGAGAGGTAGACCTGGGTAACATCGGTATACTGGTGGCATCTGACCTCAAAAGACATGATAATCTCCCACAGTGGCTTCATATAGATGTTAAATAACCTTTCATGAACCCAAACCTTTTCTCACTGTCATAGACCACCTGCAAACTGAAATACACCCCTGGGGGTCTTTATAGACCACTTTACGAACCACTTCTATAGACCTTGTGTCCTACTTGGAGGTCCAGTTTGTGTATGACCATGACATACACCCTGGTGGTGAGGTGGCAAGGCCTCCTGCAGGGCCCACTTGCTCTCCTCTCTGCAGCCAGGAAGACAACCCACCACCACCACCCCAATTCTTAGATGCGGTGGGTTTTTTAAAAAAATCTTTGTGGCAAGCACTGCATTCCATCCCCACTTTTTTAAAAGCTTCCCTTGGGGGCTAAAGACATTTTATAGGACCTGCAGATTCTCCCCCATTTCCAGTTCATTTTGTTTCATTTTTCTTTAAAACTCATTTAGTTTTTCATTTCATTCCAGAATGAAACGAAAAATGAAAAACAAAATGAAAAGAAAATTTTGTTTTGTGCCCATCTCTAATCATCAGTCACTAGTGTTACTGTAACAGGGGGGTTATGGGATCTCTTTATCCTGCCTCAGTCTGCAATCTGGCTGCTGTATTTTGGACCCAATGGGGTTTCGTGACACTATCCCTTGGTAGCCCTGCATAAGAAGGTGTTAGAGTAAGCCAGCAAGGAAGTAACTAGAGTGTGTGTCACAGTAGACAGATCAGATATCTCCAGAAACAGACATAGTTTATTTATTTATGTGTACTGTCTATTGTTAGTTTTAGATGTCTTCTAGATTATTAAATATCCATTGTTTTATTGTGCTTAATATTGTAAATTGCCCAGAGACCCTCTAGGGAAATGGCTGGTGACAAATTTAAACGAATGAATGAACGAACGAACGAACGAACGAATGAACGAATGAATGAATGAATGAATGAATAGCTGACATACTAGTTTTAATTGTGCAAATGCATTCCTGGCCACTGCCAAAACCTGGGCATTCAGGAGCACCCCCAAGCTGCATTTGTGTTTACAGTGGGAGTGTAACCCCAACCAATACAGGCTGCTTCCCTGATCTTTGAGCTGCCCTTTGATTGTCCAGAAGTGCCTCTGTCTTCTCTGGATTCAGTTTTAGTTTATTCATCCTCATTTAGTCTACTAATGATACCAAACACTGATTTAAAGCAGAAACAGCTTCCTCAAATTTAGGTACCAAGGAGATGTAGATTTCGTTGCCTGGTATCAGCAAACCCCAAAACCCTAGCCTGTCTCTCTAGCAGTTTCATGTTAAATATAATAGGAGACAAAACAGAAACTTTGGCTACTGTATGTTTTTAAACAGGTCATTTTCTATCATTATTCAGTGCAAATAATCAGTGTGCTTTTTACCTCATTTTCATGCACCATGTCATTGTTATATGTCATATAATTTTTTTCTGTTTCATTTTCACTAGATTAAGTGATGTGCCAAGAAATTTATTTTTCTCTTTCTTCAAATGACCCACTGGGGGGCATGGACATTAATAATAATGAAAGCTGATGATTAAAACATTGAAAATTAGCAGTCTTTTTATTCTAATGTTGACGTTTGGTGTCTAGAAAAGTGATTCTGAAAAATAGATGGCATTTCTGTATCTTTTCTTTCCCCCTCACCTTGCGTGTACAGATAGAATTTAGAAGACTACACTTCTACGCTACTGTATACACTTCACATAGGATTTAGGCATTTCAATGCAAGAGATACAAAGTTCCAGGACAGCTACCTCAGCCTTGTGAACTGTTCTAGCCCACAGATCAAACACTGAAGTGTGAGAGAACAGATATACCACTATAAAACTATGCTTTTTTTTAAGTGGCTTGAGTTTTAGGCAGGAGTTAAGGGAGTATTTATTTATACATGAAGAGTGGGAAGCATTTCCCAATCTCCTTGTGTGTTTAGACATTTATAGGTTCTACCTTCTGCTGTTATAAGCCAGTGGTGTAGCGGTGAAAGAACAAGTCTGTTTTACAAGGCACGTATTAAAGAGGAATGCTCAGCGGATGCCAAAGGACAATGGTACAGTTAGCTTAATTTCTCTACAGTACTTCAGTGTTCCCCTCACTTCCATGAAATCTTCAGGTTAGGACATAGCTTTGAATAGTAATTTTTTGGGTACTTAGTCATAGAGCTAGTCATTACAATGTTATTTTGGGGTGAAGAACCTATGATACTTTCAGGTTTTTTGTTTGTTTCATGTCATTCTTTTTTCATTCTAAGTTGCAAGAGAAGCATTCTCTGGTTTTTTCTTTTGGTAGCGTTGTCCAAGGTGCAATATCTGAATTTGTCAATATGGGGAACAACAGAATATCCTCTTGTATTTTGCTGGCCTGCTGGTAATGTCAACAGAACACATTAGTGATGTACAGTTCCATGAATTACTTATGTGACCGGAGTGAAAATTAACGATAATGGCAACCTGGCTGTTGAGAAGTAATGAGTGACACCGTGAATTTCCTTTAAAATTTAATGTTCTGAGTACTAAGTAACCCAATATGTGTGGAACTCTTTGCCTCCTTCATATTTGTCTCACTCCAGCGCACTCTTAAGGAAAAAGGCAGTCCTAAAGGATAAGGGAAGGATGGGGTTATGGTTTAGTGCTACAGCACATGTTATCCATAAACTGTGTCACAAATATATGAAATAAATGAAGAATGGGACCATTCCATTTGTAGATGGTGGAAGAGGAGATGGAAATAGTTGTTGTGAGTTATTCAGGCTGTTTAACCATGTTCTGGAAGTTTTTCTTCCTGATGTTTCACCAGACTCTGTTGCTGGCATCTTCAGAGGACAAGAAGTTCAAGAAACTAGGAGTTCTCTCTGCGCTCTGGGGGAAACTTACATTTTTAAGACCAGCCGGGAGATATGTGTGGATAACATTTCCACCTAGAGGCTTTAGTAACTATCATGGGCATGATTTCAAGTTTCATTCACATGGTGATCCAAAAGGAATTTATTTCATAGACCACTTAAGAAGAGGAAGGAGATACCTGAACACTGAAATCTCCTACCTGTTGGAGAAAGGATTGTTGATCGTGCAGATAGTGTGTTTGACATGAATTGTGCTGGCAGAGATGAGTAGGTAAAAGAGAGAGGGAATAGAAGAGAAAGGCAAAAATCCCCATTCTAGTCAGTTTGACTTAATTGTTAAAAAAGCAGAGTGAATGAAAGTTTGCTGATCATGGAGATATCCTAGGTGCCTTCGCTACTCAGTTCATTTCTGGTTTGTTTAAGATTTTTTTAGTGTCTGTTTGTTTGTTGGACTTATATACCACTTGATCTAGTCTATAAGCTACTCAGATTCAATTGCCTTCTACTACAGGCTGGTTAGTCTTACGTCTGTCCCAGGGAAGATGGTGGAAAGCCTTCTCCTAGAGAAAATCTTAAAACACATAGAACAAGCCTTGCTGAGGGAAAATCAGAATGGCTTCTGTAAGGAAGTCTTGCCTCACAGACCTTTTAGAATTCTTTGAAAAGGTCAACAGGCATGTGGATTTGGGTGAACCGATATTGTGGATATTGTCTATCTTGATTTTCAGAAAGCTTTTGACACAGTCCCTTACTAAAGGCTGCTGAGAAAATTGTACAGCCAGGAGATAAGAGGACAGGTCCTTGTGAGGAACCTTTCTCTGCAGGGTATGCTTCCTGGGAAGGGGGTTACAGTTGAAGGCACACCATCCTGACCCTGCCACATTGCATCCCTAGGGGGATGTGACCTATTTCCTCATCACCTTTGCTTTGAGGCAGGACAAAGGCTAAAGGCCATTTGCTCCCTATTAGAGGCGATGTTTTAATTAGTAATCCAATGTGTATTCATCAACATTAGATAGCTCAATAAAAGGGGGCTGCTGAGGCAAACACGTCAGACTTTCTTTGTTCTGTGTCTGAATCTCAGCTGGCTCTCTCTGTGTGTGCTTCCTTTGCTCTCCTAAAATCAGTTTGCTTGGCACTTTCCCAGCAAACTCCCACAGGTCCTTTTATGGATTGAGAACGGTTTGAGATCCAGGAAACAAAGAGTAGGTGTCAATGGCCAATTTTCACAATGGAGAGAGGTGAAAAGCAGTGTGCCCCAGGGATCTCTCCTGGGAGTGGTGCTTTTCAATCAGTTCATAAATGACCTACAGACAGGAATAAGCAGTGAGGTGGCCAGGTTTGTGGATGACATGAAACTTTTCTGTGTGGTAAAAACCAGAGTAGATTATGAAGAGCTCAAGAAGGATATTTCCACATTGGGAGAATGTGCTGCAAAATGGCAAATGTGTTTCAATGTAGGAAAATGTAAAGTAATGCATATTGGGGCAAAAAATCTGAGCTATCAGTGACGGATCAGGAAAGAGATCTTAGTGTGCTGGTGGACAGCTCAATGAAGGTGTCTACCCAGTGTGTTGCAGTGGTGAAGAAGTCCAATTCCATTTTAGGGATAATCAAAAAGGGGATTGAAAATAAAACAGCCAACATTATAATGCCATTGTACAAAACGATAGTAAGGCTGCACCTGGAGTATTGCGTACAGTTCTGGTCACCACATCTCAAAAAAGAAATAGTGGAGCTAGAAAAGTTGCAGAGGAGAGTGACTAAAATGGTTACTGGGCTGGGGTACCTCCTTATGAGGAAAGGCTAAAACATTTGGGCCTCTTTAGTCTGGAAAAAAGGTGCCTGAGGGGGATATGATTGAGACATACAAAATAATGCAGGGCATGAGTAAAGTCGATAGAGTGGTTTTTTGCACTCTCATAAAATCCCATAACTAGGAGACATCCACTCAAATTGAGGGTTGGGAGAGTGAGGATAGACAAAAGAAAGTATTTTTTTCACCCAGTGCGTTGTTAGTCTGTGGAACTCCCTGCCACAGGATGTGGTGCTTGCAACTGACCTGGATGCTTTCAAAAGGGGATTGGACAGACTCCTTGAGGAAAAGTCCATCACAGGTTACAAACCATGATGGAGATGTGTAATATCCAGGCTTAAAACAGGGTACTTCAAGAGCCAGATGCAGGGGAGTGGTATCAGGAAACAGGTATCGAGTCTTGTGTGTTCCCAGAGGCATTTGGTGGGGCCACTGTGAGATACAGGAAGCTGAGCTAGGTGGGCCTTTGGCCTGATTCAGCATGGCTCTTCTTATGTTCTTTAGAATCATAGAATCATGAAGTTGGAAAGGCCTACAAGGACCCCGAGTCCAACCCCGTGATCAAGGCAGGAATACAAATCATAGTATATCTACCAGGTAGTTGTCTATTAGGGAAGTTACCAGTCAAAATGAAATTGGATTAGTCTGGCGGGATTTGTTCTTAATAATCTATTTTAGCTTCTAGCTATTACTGCATTGTTTTATAGGTGGTTCAATAGTGACTACTTTATAATGTTCCAATTTTTTTCCATAGGATTGATATCAGGATGCCTGGTTCCCAGATTCCTCTTTTGGCACTTTTTGAAGATAGACTCATGATTAGCCCTTCTCCAGTCATCTGGTACATCATCCATTTCTCGTGATTTCAAGAAAATAATGGGCAGTGGTTTTTAGAGTTCTTCAGCAGGTTCCTTGATTTTTTTGTGTGAAGAGGGTGACTTTTCTTTCGTAACTTTGTGCTTACTGCTTATGCCATGAGGTAACAGAAGAATCCAGGATGCTAAAATGACAGCCATAACAATTATCCCAGTCTAGTGGGGATTTTAGTACTTTTTATAGATGTCAAAGTTATTTTTTCTCTCTCACGCCAATCAGTTTTTGTTAATCTAACAAAACTACTAAAGAGCCACCATGGGAAGTTTTTATTTTCAATATTTTTTACTCTAAACCTCTCCATTTCTTAAGTAATAAAAATAACATTAGTTTATTATATGGCTTAAAATGATTCCTGTGCAATATTTTATTGTATAAGGGAAAATACTAAGTTCAAAAGCTTATAAAATGGGGTTCTGTGAGTTAAAATTGGTTATTTGACCTCTGACAAAGCTCCTGAGATTGTGCTTTTATGGAGTTCCTTTTGGTTTGAAACCATTTACAATAGATATGGACTTCTATGCCTTTCTTAAGAAACATCTAGTACAGTTCACTTAGAGGCCTATAGGAATGTGAACAGTAGACATTTTTGTATTTGCTTTGAGGCGAGGTGGGGAACTCTCTTTTTTGTATTTTTAAAGCACTGGGCATTTCATCTTACATGAACAGGAAAGCCTCTTTCAGGAGACTTTGCTTTGGCTTTCTTCTTTATGTTTCTGGCATTCCAAAAGCCTTAAAGAGCTTTTAAAACTACTGTAAAAGAGGAGAGAAACAATATGGAGAGTACATCCAAAAGTCCATGCATTCTTGACTGTAACTCCCTCAAGCCTTCACTACTTGGCCAGGGTTTCTGGGAGTTGTAGTCTAAGAACACATAATTATCTCAAGTCTGGGAACTACTGTCCTAGAGAGTCCTTAAAACATACAGTGGCACCTCTTAAGTGTCTCGTAAGATAAAATACTCATACGAAGAAAAACAGTTCCAGGAATAGGCATGCTTGCATGTCAAAAAAATATTCCTATGGGATGCTTCACAAGATGATGATACAATAGCTATACTGTTACGCATGTACCCAGGGGGGTAAAATGGTTATTTTTGTATTTATTCTAATGTCCAGGAAAAATTAATCTGTTCCCTGTGCATTCCTATGGGAAACTGCATTTTTTAAGACAAAATTTTCATAAAATGATGCAACCCATAGCCTCCAGAACAGATTAATCCACTTTCAGTGCATTCCTGTGGGGAACCATGTTTTGCAAGACAGTATTTTCTTAAAACAAATAGACCCGCAGAATGAATTAAAATTCATTTTAAGAGGTACCACTGTACTTGGGGGGGGGGGAGGAAAGACATAAGACACAAGAGAGCAGAGATTCAATCTACCCCAAAACCAGGCAAGATAACTACGCAAACTGGTACAAGCACATAGTTCACTAAACAATAGATCGTCAAACTGAATAATAGTTTATAGATAATTTATAGATTCAAAAACTTGGAGGAAATTATCCATAATTGGATAGAATTACTAAGTGGAATTCCACAAACCTTGCTGAGTGCATGACATTGGAGAGTTTCCTTCCTTTGTATTCAATAAAAATAAGAATTCACCAAGTGCAAGTTTTGTGCTAGGAATTTAAATAAACATAAGGGAGGGAGGGAAAAAAAACCCAGGCAGCATTTTGTTAGAATGAATATGAACAAACTGGTTAAACGGCTCATGCAACAGATGCATGGCAAGCATAACAGATGGACGTACATTTTCATAGGTGGAGCGATCCATATTTCTTTCCTCACTTGAGAGGAATGTGAGCAAGGGAAAGGTGAAAAGAGCAAGAAGTGCATTCCCACACCAAATGGCAATAGCAACCTGCTATGAAAGACTCTGATGTAATTAAGCATTAAAATGGAAATCTGCTTGACAGCCAATGTTTTGGCACCTTTTCAGTTTCTCCTTAACGTGCACTTGGTTAACTCAGATGGCTTTTTTTATAGGGGTCCCACTTTAAATCAAGTTCTGAATGCACCCTATATATACCACCAGGGCAAGTTAAGAGAATGTAGGAGTAGCTGCTAAACAGATTAATCTTATAATGTTCACCTTGCCTTCTGAAAAGAGCAGACAGGTTGTTTTAGGTTGCTTTCAAAATTCTAGTCTCTAATACACCTGATCTGAAATTTTTGAGAGCATATCTGCCTTCTCACATGGAAATCTCTGTCGTTTTTCTTTTGCTTACTGTCTTCTAAAGACATGGAAAAGTTCTCCAAATTTCCCATTCATGTCTGAGACATTCTGATGCAATAGGTATTGACAAGGTGTCTAACTTTCTTAATTCATATCTCCTTCCTTGAGAGAGAGAGAGAGAGAGAGAGAGAGAGAGAGAGAGAGAGAGAGAGAGAGAGAGAGAGACCATCTTGCAGAATCTTCGTCTAGTCCTTGGAATTATTTTGGTAGCAGCTGCCAGTTTCCCCACTGAAGTATCCCTCCTCTTCACCCGGGTGCTGAGACTACAGTGAAGAGGAGGAGGACCAGACAAATGCATGTTTGAGCGGCCTCTCTTCCAATCCACCCGGGCTGCCTGAACATGCACCTGTCCCCAGGATCCAAGGGATCCGAGAATAGCATGGACCCATGGATCTTTTCCTGGCCTGGGAAGGTTGCAAGGCAAGCGGCAGTGGCAGATCGCCACCCCCACTTCCCTTCCAAGCTGCACGGGCTAGGAAAAGATCGATGGGATCCTGTTTTGCCCTCTAATTTCATGGGCAAGGCAGAAATCATGTGATCTTCACGTATCCTGGCCTGTTCCCTTGCAAACAGCCCAGGCTGGGTGAGGATCAATAGTAGCTTGTAATACTAATGTAAACGGGAAGGAAAAATTCATCTGACAAGTTTTTCCTATCTCTGGAAATTACATTCGTCTTGCGAGTTTTTCAACTTAAGGGACGTTTGTCTTACAAGGCATTACTGTATAGATTTTTTCATACAGGATGACAGCTTTTGTTCTAGCTTTAGAACTAAGAGAATAATTACACATTCCCCATATTTAGGACATCTTATGTTCTTAACAAGAGCTGTGTTTTGGTCTTGGATTTTAGACTTGTGCTTCAGAAACACTGAACCAAATCAGCACAATTCAATCATGCTGTATGAGGTAAGTGGAATGGCCAGATTTAATTGCAAGGCAAAACATAGCACATTTACAGATTGATTTTTGTCCAGAGTCCACTTATTTTTGGGGGGGTGGGGGAGAAAGAAAGAGAGAACAAACCCCCCTTTGGGATCTACCACATCACTACATTTCCTCCACATCTGTCAAGAAAAAAAAACATACAAAAAGGTGTGGCTGTTTGGGTTTTCTAATACAAATCAAGAGGCAGCTTATAAATCAGTTTGAGTCCAGACTGAATTGGATGGGGCAGAAATTGTTCCAGAATTCAGATGGGCACAAAACGAATCATGAAGCAAAGACAATCTGGGCTCATTCATGGTCTGTTTCATGACCCAGTTCAGGGATCCCATTTTTCTGAGGCACTAAACATTTTCCTCTGTGGTATTTGCTTCTGCAAAAGGGGTTGCCTGCCCACCTCTTCTCCACTTCTGAAACTACCTCCCTTACCAGCTCTGAATGTCTTTGCCTCTTCCGCCACCACCACCTCTGCCACCATCACTGTGGATGCCATACTAAGAGACAGTCACTGGCTTCCCTGCCAGGAGTCTGCCACTGCCTCTGAGTATTTGTCCATGGCAGTGGCCAAGGTGGTGTCAAGAACAGGTAAAACCAAGAAAAATGAGCCCATTTACCTAGGAATGTGCAGTGGTTCATGGTTAGCCTCCAACCATGAACCTTCACGAACCACCAGTTTTCTGGTTTGTGCCCACTTCTGTTCCAGACCAAATTGGGATACACCCCAAAGCCTCAAATTAGCCTCAAGAATGGACTAGTGGACTCATGAACAGCCCCATTTAACACATGATCAAAGTTAGGGGTTGCCACCATACTGCACTAGAAGGGAATTTAAATAATGTAATTACGGATTCTGTAAGTAGTTTCCTTTTTCATTATTTATATGTAGGTTTCAACCTGGAACATGAAAACAGAACTTTGAAATTATCCTTAAATCAACTGCGGTTTGCATCACGGCATTGCAATGAGCATCAGTATTGGCCTGTAGCACAGACAATTTAATTATCCTATAAAACATCTCTGGGCTGGAAAGTTATTTATGCTGTTCAAGCTACATACCTTTCTCTTGATTTCTCCCTTTTGCTCCACAGGCTACATCACATGTAATCCAATATAGAGCTGACATCCTTCTGCACTTCTTCACACCTCTGAAATATTTGTAGACTATTAAACCATCCTCCGTTAGTCAATTAGCATTTAGCTAGTATACACATATTTAATCTTCTAAGTCAATTCTTCCAGTGCCATAATCATTTTTGTTGCCATTAGCACCTAAAACATCCTCTACTTTGTCAATATGATCCTTAGGATTCTGATGTAGGCTTATAATTATCCGATTTATTTAACCTATTCTGGATGTTGAATTTATATTTCAAACCATAAGAAATTCTCCTCCTCATTTCCGGGCCTTGCAAACAATTACATGAGTGAATGCTTTAATAATCTCAGGACACGTTATAAATAGAGATGGGCACAGAACAAACATTTTTTCATTTCCGTTACGTTTCGTTTCCGTTAATGGCAACGCACAATGAAATGAGCTGTTTTAAATGTTAAAAAACGCCATGGACATCCATAAAAACACAGCGATAATTATATTATCTGATAATACCTACCAGGGGGGTTGGGGTCCTTAAAACGTTTGTTTTTGTCTTCTCCCATCGCGATGTATTTTTCTTTTCCCTTTAAAATGGATGTCGCACCAGCCACAAAATGGAGGCAAGCCATGTGATGGGATCATGTTCAACCAACAGCATGTCCAGGTTGCAGACTGGGCAGGCAGATCTGGCAGCCACAGAGGGCATAAAAAGGTCTGGCAGCCCCCGTCCTCCTTGCAGTCTCTGGTGGGAGTTAGGGTGGGATTGCTGTCTCTGCGACTCTAGCTTCAGTCCTGCAGCCTCCCTGTGTGCGTGCGTGTTGCGTATCTCTTGGTGAGTACCCTCCCTTGCCCCGTAGTGCAGTCACTCTGTGGCTGCCTTGCACCCTGGGCAACGCCCGCCGCTGCCTTGGCAGCCTCCCTGCATATACTGTCTATACTGTGTCTCTGCCAGCATCAGTTTTTTTAGTGTTTTCCCTCTGGTCTGGGGCATTGGGGGATGCCTGCGCATGGAAATGCTTTAAAAATCGCACAAAAAGCGGGTAGAAACGACACGAAAAAAACAAAAACGGTAACGAAATTTTTCCAAAAATTCACAACAAACGGAAACGAACCAAAACAGACCTCTCAACAACAAACAAAAACCGAAATGCCATTTTTTGTTTTGTGCCCATTTCTAGTTATAAAGTCTTATTTGTTTACATAATATATATATTTTAAAAAAATTCAATTTAAGCTGTATTAAGGATAATAAGTAACATTGTTTTTGATAAGCCTTTCAAGTTCTTTAAGTTCCCTCTTTTTATGATTAAATAATGCCAGGAGTGGCCCACTATGTTTTGCTACCTGAGGTGGAGCAGCACATAATGCCCCTCCACACTGAAGCCATGGTACATTATACCAAAGACAGCAAAGCTCTATTTCCCCCTGAAAAAATAAAACCTCATCAGGACCTTTCTTCAGCTGCCTCATGGTGAACATGCTATAATACTGAAGTGATAACCAGCATTTGCTGTCATTTTATGATGGATCTTATCTGCTGTTTGGGGAGACTGTCTCACTCTGTCAAATGGCTTGAGCAGCCCTGGCTTAAACTTCAAAACACTGTGCTGAAATAGTAAAGGAGGCCACAAGCTAATTCATCAGGAGATACTAAAATACATTGTGCTTATGATGCCATGCTTCTATTCACTGTAGAAGCAATCATTTTTCTATGGCCAGATTATGCTCTCAGTGAAATCCTGAAGTAGGATAGGATCTGTGGTACCCACCAAGGAGCGTGGTGGCTCAGCGGACTAAGGCTCCAAAAACTGTCGGCTGCAATGTCGGCAGCTTGGCGGTTCGAATCCTGGGTGTCACGCAGCAGAGTGAGCTCCCGCTGATAACCCCAGCTCCTGCCAACCTAAAGCATATAAATGCAAGTAGATAAATAGGTACCACCATTAAAAGCGAAAAGGTAAAACAGTGTTTCCTTGCAGCCATGCTGGCCACATGGCCATTGACTTGCACAACACTGGCTCTTCGGCTTCAATATGGAGATGAGCATTGCCCCTAGAGTCAGACACGACTAGCACACGTGTGCGGGGAAACATTTACCTTTACCTTTCATCCACCAAGCAGCCAGAATCAAACAATAAGTCAGAAATAGGATTAGTCACAACTGTGACTTCACACCCTAGGTTACACAAAAGCACAGCAAAAGTTCATTATGTGGAAAACGAGAGGTTAAAGTAGTGCCTGCACATTTGTCTTCATTTTCAGTGAATGAGAGACATACAATTTTGTTTTGCTCTCTTATCTGCACTGCACAGCTCTTTCAGTTTCATACCACTTCATGGTGCAGTGGTTAAACTATAGTACTGCAGCTAAAACTCTGCTCTGAGCTGGGTTAAGTCTTTGGGACCTAAGCAGTGGAGCCTTTCCCGAGACATGAAAATCTACCTGAACTGTGCCTCGCCAACACTGACTTGCTCTTATCACTCTTCATAGACCTTCTACAACATAGTATGTTTCTGCCCTCCGACACAGAGGAAACAAGAGGCAGAAAGAGTAGAATTCATATTTAGGCACAAACAGTTTTACTTTAGGCTCCCTTCCTGTTTCTTAGATGATAGGACTGCCAAAAACTATCACTGAATGTGTGTATTTCTCAGAGTATATGAAGAAGGTGGTTGTTGGGGTGGGGCAGTGAATCAAGGAGTGTGAATTAAGCCCGGCTTCCATTCAATGGATTGTTCCCAAGAATGAAAGCTATTTCTAACCCTGTGAAGTTGATTCCAGTTTATCAAAGAACACATAAAAAGAAGGACTCAAAGGAGCCTAGTCAGTTAAAATAAAGAATCACATTTCACCAAAGGGATAGTGGGATTTTCCCTGCTTTCTTCTTCAGATTATGTGTACTGTTAACAATGACAGAGTCCTTGTATGTGAGTTGCTATATCCCTTTAGTCTTTGAACTAATCCAGTGACTTGAATTCCAGTCCCTCAGAAGACCAGTTTCTAGTCAATTCTGATCCCTCCTCTCCCCAACACAGACTGAGCCCGTACCAGGTGCTTCACTGTTTGAAACCACAGTTGCTTCTGTCACTCTGTGCTAAAAGCCCCTATAAGTACTTGAATCTGAAATGCCCAGTGGAATCCTGCTCTCCACTGTATTATGAAATAGCTGCCAGAGAAAAGTCTGCAAGAGCAACGCTAGAAATCATGACGTTACCAGGTCCAGGACACATTTTGCTGACAGAAGTGCAGGTCAGAAATGTATTGCCAGCTAATTTTATCTAAAGGGAAAGACAGGATGAAGCTAGATGCTTGGCTCTGATGTGACATTGTTTATACTGAACATAATGACTACAGGATGCCCCCAAACCCTCTTCACATTTAAAATAATGTTGCTTCTTGATGTTCCAAACCAAGAGATGGGTAAATTTTAGGGCTGAACACCAGAACTGGAAAGAAAATCATCTGTGCCTTTCCAAATATAAATTACAGAGGAAATGGTCAATAGAGACATCCCCTTAGTGTGCACTAGATATAGTGAATAGATATGGTTCTGAAGTGAAGCAAAATGATTTACAACTTGATTCAGGTCTGGGGCACAAATTGGTGGGCATGAACCAAACTATGAACCAAAGAAACCCCATGAACTGGGCTGGTTTGTGCTTCAGTTTGTCCACCCCATTTTGCCAAAGTGAAATGAAGTGACAAACTCCCCCAGCACCACTCAGGGCTTTGTTTTGCTTCAGCAAAACACTTGCTTACCTGCCCTATTCCTGCAGCCTCCATCGCCTCCTTATCTGGTCCTGCCTCCTCCTCCAAGTTCCACCATCCTCAGAAGCAGGCCCAGCTTCCCTTTCAGGAGCTGGTCCTCTGCAACATATGTCCTCCCATCAGCTGATTATAGGCACAGGCAGCTCTCAAGCTCATGGGAAGGAAGCCACTTGCTGCCTTCTGTGCAGGTGCCCATCTCCCACCTCATCAAGGTGATCTGTTGGGAGCTGGCCACCTGCATACAGGGAACACCCAGGGTCCTGGAAAGCCATGCTACTTCTGCATCCCTGACACTGTCACTGTCCTGACAGCATCTGCATCTTGGCAGTTGAGTGGCTGCAGCAGTGACACAAGAAAAGAAGGTAGCCCTTCCTGCACTGGGAACAAACCAAAACTCCATATGTTTTTGTTTGTTTGTTTGTTATTGCGGTGATTTGTGGTTGCAGCTCACCATGGACCACAAACCATCAGGAACCACTATTTCTCAGATCTGTATCCATCTCTAGCTCAGACTACTAGTTTATTGATAAAGGTGTGTAGTAAACAAATTACTGAAGCTACCTTTCTGAAATTTGGCAGAATCACTCCTGTCGTTAGCTTCAATGTATAACTTTTTTAATTTCCTGTGCATGAAGGCAAAAATAAAAAAGCTATAGCCATTCTGGAGGCATAATGCATTGCCTTTATACATACATTGATATTTGTGGACCCTGTGTACAAATTAAATTGGATAGGACACAAATCTCTCTGAACTAAATTGATATAATCTTTGGAAACCCTAAACTGGCCTGCAGACTCAATAGGAGGGCCTGCATATAGTATTGTGAACTCTTCTGTACAATTTGAAGAGTTATTTTAGAAAACGTTTCTGCCATTAGAATTCCTCAGATGTTTTGCCTGGGGTAGGGGGACCCAAAACAATGGTTGTTTGAATTGTGATGTATACCATTCCTGATGTTCTCAGACAGAAGAGTAGCCTATAAATAAAAATAGTAAATAATAAAATAGATAAAATGCAAATAACAAATACAGTTAATTTTTCCTTCTCAAGAATGTATGTCCTATATGACTGTTCTTTTAACATTTGAAAAGGGCAATCATTTTTGAAACTTCACTTCTTCAGGCTAAACATAAAATTCAACCATCCGAGACAGAGTTTGCTTTCCAAACGTGTCATCTTCCTCTAGGCAAATTTCTGCTTATTGATATGTGGCTCAAATGATTATGCCCAGAATGGAACACAGTATTCTATGTGAGATTTAACCAAAGCCTGAGTGAAACAATGGTGTACCTTGCTCGGGATACTGTATTCTTGTTGATGCAGCAGATGTAAATGCCATTAGAACTTTCTCTTACAGCAGTGTTTCCCAGATGTTCTTGAACTAAGACTCCCAGAGGTCTACAATACTTGCTGTTCTAGCCAGGATTTTTGAGATTTGTAGTCTAAGAACATCTGGAAACCTAAGGTTGGAACTTTGACCTATGGCTTATAAGATCCCTAGATAACATTTCACATATGTGACTGTCATGTGAGGCGTCCTCAAGATGATTACAGGTCTGATTTATCAATTTGCAAGATTGATCTGGAAGTGTGAGAACCCACTTGAAATAGAGGGGGAGGTGGTACAGAGGGAAACAGAAGAAAATTGAATTGGAAAATAGTATCTCCTATTGGATTAAAGAGGCTTGCATGCAAATGAATGATTTAATGAAACTCTTTAAATAACTGTTCCTTCCTTCCTTCCTTCCTTCCTTCCTTCCTTCCTTCCTTCCTTCTTTCCTTCCTTCGTTCGTTCCTTCCTTCCTTCCTACCTACCTACCCAGGCAATGTCACAAAGTTTGCCCACAACTAATACATCAAAGCTGCCTAGATGCCCTGAGCACATCTGATCTCACTTGATCTCAGAAGCTAAGCAGTCGGTCCTGGCTAGTACTTGGATGGGCGACCACCAGGGAATACCAGGTGCTGTAGGCACCTGGAGTAGGAACTGGCAAGCCACTCCAGTATTCCTGCCAAGAAAGCTCCATGGACATGGGGTCATGAAGAGTCGGTCACGTCTGTAACAACACAACAACAAAAAAAAAATATCCAAAGTGTCAATGGTGCTACAGCTCCAAATGTATTTCCCCAAAATTCCTCATCTCTAATTCATCCATAGTCTTTTTTTTTCCTTGAAAAGGCTAAGCCAAAGCAACATTTGACTTTTGGCATTTAAGGCCGAGTGAAAACAAGTCATTTTTTGAATTGCATGATTATTCAATACAGCTTTTCATTTTCAGAGAAGCAAAGGTCATTGAGATCATGTGCATATGGAAAAGGGTGGCAAACACAATAGCCTCATTTCTAATGTCAAGCCTATCTTGCACTGGGGGGGTTACCCTCTCACTTGCTCTCGTTCTCCCATAAGAAAGGGTTCACTCCTAGTCTCTAAATTAAAGCCTTTGTAGGTGTTCTCTGATAATAACAAAACTCAAGGGAAGACAAATGGAGCTGCCACGGGTAGAAGCAATGCACAATTTTGTTGGGCGAATTTGTAGAAAACCGTTGGAAATGGTCATTTCTGTATGCTTAGAAATGTGGGACTTGTCAGTTCTGTTTCTTAGAGGAAGAAACAGAACTGACAAGTCCTGCAGATTAAATTGAGTAAGACGGTACCAACATTTGTTACAGGCTATGAGGCAGGATGAAATATTGAGGTAATTATTTTTCATTTTTAATGGATCTATCTCTGGTTTTTGTTTTTGTCTTTGTGCTGATGTTTGTTAATAGTAATTGCCTTTCCATGTACTGTTTATTTTTAATGAGTTCCTTAAAATGCAGCATAAATACTGTGAATTTGCAGCAGTTGCTCTGATGGAAGAAATAAAAGAATATAGAAGTGGGGTTATAGCAAAGAGATAAGTGAATACCCCTCGGGTTTGCTGTCCCATGTGATAAATCCTGGATTCTGTTTCAGCTCAGTGGTTTGGTTCTCTGGCTGTGGATACAAAGTTTGGGAGTTCAATTTCCCACTGTCCATTCCGGTCACCCCCCCAAAAAACTTTCTCTCCCGCCTCGCCCCCAGTGGAGAGCATGTGTTTTTGCATTAACCTCCTACTTCTAACTCATCTCTGGCCAACCAGGAGCCTTGTGCTTCGAAGAGCCAATAGAGATGATGGTTGTAAGCAAGAGGGAGGTGCCCACACCATGCACCTCTTTGTTTGAATCTGCCTGTAAAGTCCAGCTCCATCGGACCAGGCTGCTCTGTGCCTTCCAAGAAGAAGCCTGGCTTCCATCTTGCCAATTGAACTTTTAAGAACTCTCTCCTGGCAAATTACATCCCTTACCATGTTTGGAATTTTGTACCTGCTTTGAAAAAGAGGGCTTGTGCTCTCGAAAGCTCAGCAACTTTTTTATATTTCTACTAGCAGCCTATGAAGGTATCACCCATAGTCTAGTTTTAATTTTGTTTGTTCAATGTTTATATGAGGCCGCTGGCAGAAGTCATCAGGAGATTTGGAGCTCGCTGCCATCAGTACGCTGATGACACGCAGCTCCATCTCTCCTTTTCTTCTTCTGTAGAGGAGGCAGTTCACTCCCTCGATCTGTGCCTGGAGCTGGTCTTGGAATGGACCAGGACTAACCTGCTCAAGGTCAACCCAGAGAAGATGGCGGTTCTGTTCTTCGGGATGCCCTCGTCTGGGTACAATGGCCCCCTCCCTAGCCTGGTGGGGTCGCTCCAGCCTACGGACAGGGCCAGGAATCTGGGCATGGTCCTGGATTCAGCCCTCTCCCTGAAAGCCCAGGTGATGGCGGTCTCAAGGGCCGCTTTTATCCATCTCCGCAGGATTGCCCAGATCCGCCAGTACCTCGACGAGTCCTCCCTGAGGACAGTTGTGCAGGCCCTCGTGATCTCGAGGATTGACTACTGCAATGCCCTCTACGTGGGGTTGCCCTTGATCCTTGTCCGGAGGCTCCAGCGGGTGCAGAATGTGGCGGCCAGACTGGTGGTGGGTGCTCATAGACTTGATCGCATCACCCCAGTTCTGGCTCGCCTGCATTGGCTACCCGTTGCCCTCCGGAGAAGGTTCAAGGTCCTGGTTTTGATTTTCAAACCCCTCCACGGCTTGGGACCAGAGTACCTGTCGGAGCGTATCTCCCAGAAGTCAGCTGGGGTCAGGCCCACTAGAATGGTGCAGGCACACTCACTTAGGGTGGCCACATCCAAGGAGGCACGGAAATCGCTTTCGCGTAACCGCACCTTCTCTGAGGTTGCCCGCACACCGTGGAATCATCTCCCTAGTGAGTTGCGCCTAGCACAGTCCCTGCCCACCTTTTAAAAAGGCTCTGAAAACCTTCCTTTTTAGAGAGGCATATGGTGACCTTACTACTTAATTATTTTATTTTATTTTTTATTTTTATTTTTATTTTTATTTTTATTTTTATTTTTATTTTTATTTTTATTTTTATTTTTATTTTATTTTATTTTATTTTAATTTTTTTTCTCTATTGCTGCCCGCATCGCCTCTTGTGGAGGGCCCATCCTCCTTTACTTTTTTTTTCTTGTTTTCTTCCCTGTTGTTTTTATTGCCATCATATTTTATTCTAAACCGCCCAGAGTTCTGTCCAGAAGATGGGCTGTATATAAATATAACAAATAAATAAAATAAATAATAATGGCTGCACGGCTCCAAACTCCTTTTTATTGATAATCCATAGGTTTCCTTCCAGCTCTGTCTCCCTCTATGGCTGCAGGTTTTGGTTTTCAAAGCAGGTTGGCTGCTTACTACAGTTATGGTGTAGTAGCTAGGATTTAATTAATTCATGACAATTGAAGGCATAGGTAGAGATGGACTTGACCAGCTGTTCAGAAGTTTGTGCCAGTTTGACCATCAGTCCAACAGGTGTTCTGTGGCTTTAAGCCCCTCCTCTTCCTCTAGTAGATGCTCATTCAGGCAGCTCCTAGAGAAGGTGGGTCAGAAAAGCTGTGTTGCTGCCTCTGAGTGAGTGCCTACTGGTTTCAAATCATCCTAAGCACCTCTTTTCACCCTCCTCTGAACTTTTTCCATGTGACAGCTGTTGAAATAATATTCATTAAGTAATAGAAAAACATTAGGAATGTTTACCGTATTGCATGTTGAAAAAATCAAACAGCAGTACCTGAACATTGTGCCTGGTATAGACTTGTGCCTGACCGAAATCATAACTTTTCCTTAATAATATACTAATAGCAGATAGTATAACTAAAAAAAAGCACTACAGTTGTCCCCTGCCCTTTCACGGCTCATATACTGCGGTCCCGTATATCGTGGGTCTGCAGTATATGAAAAAAGGCCTCCTGGGCTAAGGAGGAAAGACCTTCCCAGGCCCCCAAAGTGCTTGCCCGCAAACTGGAAGTGACTTTTGGTAAACCAAAAGTGACCTCAGGATCACTAGAAAGCACTTTTGGGGCCTCTGAGGGCCTGGGAAGCCCCTTGCAGGCCCGTTCCGAGCAGTGCCAGGCCTGGGGTAAGTACAAGAGCCCCCAGAGAGCCCCCCCAGTCTCAACCCGACCCAGCATCCGCATATTGAGGATTTTAAATTATCGCAGGTCAGGTCGGGTCCCTAATCCCCATGATAGGCGGGGTTTTACTGTATTTCTCAACAGAAAAGCTTCATGAAAACAGACAAAGAAAACAAGCAGAATAAGTTCCATCCTGATTGTTCCCCCATTTTTTCTGACAGCTAACCCCTTGCAATATCCATTGGCAAGCTCCAGATAGAATCTAATTGGTTACAATGTTCTGTTGTGAGGAGAACTGAAACGTTTATCAGTACTACACCGATGGCTCTTACACAAGGTAACATAACACATGATCCAGGTGTCACCTGGAAGTTGTTTTTGCTAAAATATGCACATTGGGACTCAGACCAATAAGGAAGATTACATAAATAAGAAAAAGTAAACAGGCTTGCTTTGCTGTGTCTATAAATACAAGAGTGAAATTCTGTTTGGTGTTCCCATTTCATGGGAGTCCACACATGTGTGTTACTGTGTATTATGCCGCATTGCTGCAGCTGATAAGAATAAAAGAGGAACTTCTGTTCAAGAGACTTCACCATGGTTTCCTGCTTCTGTTCTTGAGGAGCTGCACACAGAAGGCAAGGGTGACATTCTTATAACACATCTCTATCATTCCTATATATGTATAGTATATACATGCTGGGTTGCATCATTGTATGTTCTGACAAAAAGATGTGAGACAAATGAAACCAATGAATAAAATGAGAATAAAAATGAATGGCCTGAGTCTATGATAATAATAAAATTGGTTACAATAAGGATTAAAATAAATGGATAGGAGAAGCAAATGGTGGCCCATAGTTTGTGTTTTAGATGCTACAACAGCAGATTGACGGTGATCATTTCTTGTCCAACATATGACACGTATGCACAGCGTATCACCCATATCCAGATATATTTGATTTTTCTAAATTATTATTTGTATCTATGCACTCTTTCTACCACTGTGAAACTCCAAAGATAAATGCTGAGGGGTGGTTGAAGTGCTCAAATTGCCAGGCGTTAAGCAAAAGCAATGCAGTTGTTGTCACAAAAGACTTAAAAAGGCAGAACGGAGAGACAGTTCTTCTGCTAAGGAAAAGAAAATGCCAGCCACAAACATGCTCTCCAAGCCTCCGAGTAATCTAATCTTCCTTGTTGTACAGAGTGGCAAACCTGCAACAACTGAGATTGTTTTCAGGAGTGGGGCTTTATCTGTAAGATTACAATGTGACAGATGTAGCAGCTCTTTAAATTGTTTGGTGATGGATGAAAGAGAATGAGACATGTGTGTATGGGCATATGTTTCAGTCATTCCTTCTTTTATGTAGATGAAGAGTGAAAACAACGTCCATAGTGTTATGATAAGGAGGAAATGGAAACAAGGCCTGGCTTCGGTGATTAGGATATTGGTAGCAGAAAAGGGAGAGCACATTTTCAAGGTATTTTCCAAATCCTTTCTCTGTGCCAAGGAGAGACTGGGAATGAGCTTTTTCATTTTTTCATTTTT
The DNA here is from genome assembly GCA_029282475.1 of Phrynocephalus forsythii. NCBI lineage: Eukaryota > Metazoa > Chordata > Lepidosauria > Squamata > Agamidae > Phrynocephalus > Phrynocephalus forsythii. The sequence continues at coordinate 175,591,680 of JAPFRF010000001.1, read as the reverse complement.
TTTTTTTTTTGCATTTCCATGACTTGGCCTGCAATCCAGTCCTGCTAAATACTAGGTAATTAAGGCCGTGGTCCTACCAGCGTTTTCTGTGTAAGTTTCCCAGTGGCGAACTGCATAGTAAAAAATTGTGTGCTAACCGGGAAGAGAAGAAAATTCTGGTCCCGGCTGACCACACCCCTGGAACAGCAGTTTCAGCAAAGTTTCCTAGACCACCGCCAGGAGCTGGATTTAGAAACTTCGCTGGAAAATGCTTACTTATTTGCTTCTGTAACCATGACAGGACTCTGAAAATATGCAGTTAAATCAGTTGTTCCCCTTTAACACCACGGAGGCTTGGAAACTAGAGCCGGAAAGAAGGACAAAATGCGAAGTAGACAGGACTGAACCAGAATACAAAAATACGACGCAGAAGAGAGGACACTAACTGCACATTTAAAACCACGTGACCATCCGGAAAAAATACGCAGGAAATTTATATACGCAGAAAACTCTGGTAAGACCGCGGCTTAAATCTGAGTGAGCACGAAGAGAACTCTCCTGGGAGACTTGTGGCTGATTTTTGCCTTCAATAATGTGAATTTATTACAGTGGTTCCCAACCTTGGGTCTTCATGTGTTTTTGGACAACAACTCCCAGAAATCCTGCCCAGGACAGCTAGGTTTGAAGGCTCCTGGGAGTTTTAGTTCAGTCTGATGAAGCTGCCTGGATGAATAGTGGAATGTTTCAATCTCACAAGAAAAAAAGACCAGTTACCTTGACTCAACTTCCAGACACCATTTTTACGATTCATGCCCATCTCTACTCATCATAAAGTGAATCTTGAAAAGCCCAGCTGCAACTTGTTAATTGTCAGATAGGAGACTGAGAATGCTATGCCGTTTGCCTGCCACATGAGTAAAAATGCAATGGGATTTCAGCCACTGGAGCACTAATAGACAGAACTGTCTAGAAGTTTAAAATTACTGCACTGGTGTAAATTATATCCTTAAATTTCCACATATTTGGGTTATCTTTTTACTTGACTCAATCAAGAGAATTGTGGTATTTTGGTATTTTGCTTAGTATGAGTGTCACTCCTCACCTCCCTCCCAGCAGCCCTGCAGCTGAGGAATCTCCTGGCAAAAATTTCCATGGGTTCAAGTACAATCCTGGGGTCAACTTCATAGGGGTTCCCAAAAGTTCAAGTTTGGAGAAGCAGACGGGAAGTAGCGACCCTGATATGGAGTATCAGGTAAAGATGGGGACGAATCAGAAAAATGGTGATTTGTTTTGATTCATAATTTGTCAAGGTCAATGAATCTCTCTCTCTCTCTCTCTCTCTCTCTCTCTCTCTCTCTCTCTCTCTCTCTCTCTCTCTCTCTCTCTCTCTCACACACACACACACACACACACACACACACACACACACACACACACACACACAATTACAGATTTATTTCTTGACAAATCAATGAATCAATTTGTAAATTCATTTTTTACTTTAAAAACCTATAAAATGGCTTCCAAGACACCCAGACACTGAATTTTCAGGGCAGCTTCCCATATCTTTTCTAAACAAGCCCTCCAAGTTTCGGGAAGATCAGGCTTCTGACATCTGATTTACACACACCCCAAAGTAGCCCCCACTAGGAAAGTGCCTTTTTGCAATTGGCTTAAATAGATTTTATTTATTTATTTGGGCAATTTACTATATAAAACACAATAAAAATAAATGCATTTATTATTTATTTAGATTATTTTACCCCACCTTTCTCCTTGGAAAAGGATCCAAGGCAGCTTATAGTAATATTTAAAAAATCTAAAAAACAACTAAAACAAACAATATAAATATAAAAAAGTATTGGGGTAAGTGGTGGGACTTTAAAAGAGATGGATTCTATGATATTAGCCTCTTGTAGTTCCTTTTTTAATGAGGTCTTAGGTGCTGCTCCTCTCAAAGCCTCCTTTGCTGTACCTGTCTCCACTTCAGTTTCTAGACCCAAAGTCATGCCAGTTGAATACATTGGGTTGGTGTAGGCTCTGCAGTTCCCATTGGGTAATTAGATTGCCAAGGCAGGTTGAAACTGGGTCAGCTGAAGGCTACATTGCCATCACCTCACTACCCTGACTCTCTCCATGAGCTGGGCTAGAGAAGATTATTCCCTTGTATGCTATCCTTATTTGTATCTCTGGGACCATATCAGAAGGTGGCTTCCCAGTGTTCAACTGGCTTTTCTCATGCCTCCCCCCCTTTTTTTTTATCTGGAGTGGTTGATCATAACCCTGAGCCTTCATATTCCTGATGTTGCATGCTCCTCCAGCAGTCCCCCACCAGGCAATGCCACTTCTTCCTACTGCAGCCACATCTGCCTGCAGGCTAGGGGTTCATGAGATTTGCTGTGTCCTGGGTTTCCCTAGGCTTGTGGGGTGGGGCAAGATGGCTCACTGGGGGTGCTCAATGTGACCTTTTCATGCTTATAATTTATCTTCTGATCAGCTTCTCATGCAAGATTTCACTTTTTAAATTTTTCTCTCAACATAGTTTCCCCCAAAATAACCTTTTCATAGAAAATAATATTCCCTATCATGACTCCAGCACTAGTGCTTTTGATATCTATTGATCTGTGCTAAAATATGTTGTATTATTGTGCATAGCCCTTAGCAAACTGAACTGAGATATTCTCAAATTGTTTCTAAAGGTCAATCAAGCTGTTTTACTGCCTGTATCTTATTATTGTGTAGCATGAGATTCTTTTTATATAGTATCAGGAGATGAGGTGGAGCAAAATCTCATTGATTTTCACCATCCTCTAACATTATACGGCATATTTTTGTATTTCTTTTTTTTGCTACTACACCGACCAGCTGGCCCATGTGCTGGGTTGGTGCATTTTAATTTTTTTATATTTTTTGTTATTGCAGCGACCAGCTGGCCCATGGGCCAGGTTGGCACTTTTATTATTATTATTATTATTATTATTATTATAATTATTATTATTATTATTATTATTATTATTTTAGTCAAGTGCTGATCAGCTGTAACGCGGGCTGTTCAGCACTTTTGGGGGGGCTGGAAGGAGACCTCACGGCCGCCTCAGAAGCCCTCCCCACAGGGGCTGGTCAGCGGCAGCGGCGAGTCCCAGGGCTGGCAGCATTCAGTTTTCAAAATACAAATTAATTCAATATTTTTCCCAACCATTCAAAGGTGTAATCTGTAATGCCTCTAATAACAATGATGATAGCAACAATTTTAATCACTTGAATCCAGTGTAAAAGACAGGCTTAATCTATGTGGCTTGGCTATGCTACATTCAAATTTCCTCATTATAAAATTATAGTTACAAATTAAGATGTTGTTTAGCTGTTTTATACATTTCTACTTCCGCATGCTTAACATGTTTTAATTGTACTTTCCTATAGAAGATTTGGTTAGTTCCAGTCACTGGACTAACATTTATATGAAATAATTCAAAGTGCTTACATTTAACCTGCTAATTTACCAAAATTGATTTGTTTAAACACTTTTGGCAGATCTGCTCCATAGTTAGTAAAAATGAGATGGCACCGTCTGTGTATAGCCTACTGGAGTGCTCAATATCTCTGGTTCCTTCTTCTCTTGTTTCTGGGCCATTTCATAATGTTTGAGTAAACGTTTCCAGCAATCATCATCATTGGATTATAAGTGCAGACATGACCCAACTGCAAATATCATTTTTCATCAGTTAACCAAATTTTATGGATTATTCACATTCATATTATGTATATAATATGGCCTTGAGTTATCTCAGGACAACATTGAAGAAGGAAATGGCAAACGACTTCTGAGTAGTGTTGATTTAGACGGCAGGCATCATGGTAGAAGGCAGGTCTGCTTCCATTATTATTGAATAGCAGTAGCTGGTTTTATGCTTTTAATGCTATACCATTAGAACACATTTTATACGCTGTTAGAACCCAATGTTATATTGCAGAGGAGAAACTCCGAGGCAGAGATAGAACAGGTATAGATTTGGTTTACTTTTGAGCTGACATCTAATTTGAATTTAACTTCTCAAATTCTTTTTTTGAAAACCAAGGAAGGGGGAAATGAGGGAAATGGGGCTAGAGAAATAACAATGCTATATGAGATATCAGTTGTTTACTGTAAATTCTGAGAAAATATATTTTGGAATAGATACATGACAATATGACCCAAAACAATATACTTCACAAGAGCCTGAATCTTCATCAGGGAATTTTGGCTGTTTGCTTTTGGACATTGAACATTACTTATTTTTAATTTAATTTAATTTAGTTTAGGCTTATATCCTTCCCATTTAGTGGACAAGCCACTACCCTAGGCAGTCTCCATAAAATGACAAGAGTATACAATATTTTTAAAATGATCATATAAAAACAAAACTTCCAGTCTAACAAATAATTCAAAACTCAGAGTGGTGAACCATGAGCTGGCTTATTATTATAGACGTATTACAAACTTAATATTACAAAGGGATTAAAAACCCTATAAAACAACACTTTGGCACCCGGAGAGACCATAATTTTAGAGATTCACACTTCTCTACAATCTATGCCAGTTTGTTGATGTTTGTGTTAAGGGCATCCACGTTCTGCACCCACAAAGAGGGTATCCCATGAAAGTGACAGAGGCTGCAGGTGGCAAGGGGACCCCCCAAAAAAAAGGGCCAAAAAAGGTTAAAAACTGACAAATAACAATGTATTAAAAAGTGTTGCTTTGCAATCATTGGGCTTTTTGAACAGAATGCATAAAAATGGAAGAAATTTTGACAAACTGGTGATTTCTGACAAATATTGTGATTCAATATTTGATTTCTGCCCATCTCTAATCTAGAGTTAGTCAGGCTTAAAGTGAACTAGCTGAATTTAGTGGGACAAAAGTTAGCCATCAATAAATTATTCCCTCTTAATTCCCATTACATCTATTCCAAATGCGATTTACCTGAACAACTGAATTTTATTGATTTCATAAAACCACTCTAAGCTTTCAACCTGAGTAAGTGCACACTTTGGATGTTTCAAACACTACTTTCTTTCAGTTCCAGACTGCATTTAGTTTTTAGGATGGACTGAATTAAATATTCACTACTTACTCAGTCAAGACCATTACATAGGAAGACATTATTTTAAAAGTGTGCATTTGGTATCTGATGTCTGCAAAGATCAAAGCAGGTATATTCTCTGATGTTGCAAAAGAGTACCCTTATGCCTTGCAGCTTCAAAGCATTTTGCACTATTTGCATCTAATGTACAAACTGCAGAACAATCTCAGGGTTCTTCATTGTGAAGCCTGCCAGTTCTATTTTTGACATACAGCATTTTCCATCGTCCTTGTAGCTTTATGCAATTGTTTTATTCTGTTACAATTCTTTACACTTTTTTAATCTAGACCTTAAAAGCCATTTCTTAATGCCTTACTATATATGTTTACTACTTAGCCTTTTAGTTGAATTATATTCATTTATATACACACACACACACTGGTTTATGATTGCAGGACATTGCTTTTGTTTACACAGTTCAAAATGTTTACAAATGGTCTGACATTGCCTTACAATTGAAAAAGTCTCCCAAGCTTTAAATAGCAAAGGGCAGCCTGAATGCTGACGATACTAATGCCATTGTTCAAAATGGTATATAGCAGTGGAGGTGAACCTTTGGCACTCCAGATGCTTTGGACCACTACACCCAGAATTCTGATCTTAGATTGCCAATGGCAAAGGAGCTGTGGGAGATGTGGTCCAAAACATCTCGAGTGCCAAAGGTCCACCACCACTGGTATATAGGATCCCCTCTTGTGCTCACTACCATTCACACAGAGATAAAAAATAAAATATTACATAATCATTTTCATTATTTATTTATTTATTTATTTATTTATTTATTTATTTATTTATTTATTTTACAGTATTTTCACCCCACCTTTCTCCTTGGAAAAGGACCCAAGGCAGCTTACAATAATGAGGGATAATACACTGTCCAGTACAATTAAGACAGGTTCAAGTATTACAGCATTAAGAGACACATTACATTAACATTAGTTAGCCACTCTTCACTCAAATACAAAGAAATTGTTATTTTTTCCTCTCTATTATTTTCTTGTGTCTTCTCTGTCTCTCTCATTCATGCGTTTGTTCTCATTCTCATTCTTTGTGTGCTTCCTTTTTCTTGCTTTCTCTGTGGTTCTTCTGTGCATGCCCGTTCAGTGATTTATTCCTGTGGCGAGACTCCAGCCTTAATCTACCTTTTGACCCCATTTACCTCAAATAGATTCAAGTTTCAAGTTTCCACACATACTGGAAGAAATTTGGAGCACTGCTGTGGAATACTTCAAGAAGCAAGTGCAGCCAGAGTTTATGAAACCTTTCCTATGTAAAACAAGCATTGTTAATGACTTGCTATATTCTTAACAACAGGGCAGATTAACGTCAACATTTTAAAAAAGACATTAACTTTTCGGGAAAAAGTGTCAGATATTTGAAAAAATAACCACAGAATTGGCTACATCCCATTAAAAATATGGAAGCAAAATAAGTTTTCACGTGTGTGCATTAATTTTTTAAAAATAACTTTCAAAGTACTTGTCGAACCTTCTCCAAATTTGGCACAGAGGAAATCTCTACTCTTTACTACCACTATGCCAAACAAAGTACCAATTCAAGTTCAAAAAATAAACATGTCATTTGACTTACCTCTTCCTACCATTCATGTCTAATGGAATGCTGTATTGATTTGATCATGCAATTTTATTCTTGATTCCAAAGGTTTGGTATATGTTTTTGTCTTGACCTTGGGGAACACTGTTAATTTGTGGATGATAAACCACTTAATATCTCACTTACCTTGAAAGTAAGGCTCTATGAGTCAGTTTAGACTTGATAGCTTGCAATGTACCACGAAAAATCATCTGACTCACAGTTATTTTGACACACAAAATATGCATCCTGCTCCCCAAGATCTGGGTACTCATATAAATTCAATAAATACTGATTCACAAAAAGACCTTCCAAAATGCCCAAAGAGTGAATTTGTTATAAAAGGAGCATGTGTATAACAGTCATACCAACAAGAGTGGTACTAGCTAGATACATTGTCACAACTTTACAACCCAGGAAGGGAGAAGTTTGGAGTGCAACGAAAGGTCCCAAAGTAGTCAAATGACATGTATCTCCATGGAAATTCCATACAGTTTGTATGGCAGGTTTAACGTATATTTTCAATGAGGAATGCGTGGAACAGTTTATGTTTGTCCAATCCTGAGTGCTTTCAGTAAATATTACATCTGAAATTCTAAGACCAGGCTCCTAACACAGGGACAAAATATCTCACAATCATAAATCAGATATTTTTTAAAAACAGAATTGAACTTATGGCAGCTCAATAGAAAATGCCTCTTTATGTCCAGTCCACCACTGGGTGTTTATAAATCTCTGGGAATTATATATATTTTCCATATACAATATAAAGTCATAGCTAGAAACTAAAACATGCTATGTATTGCCAAATACCAGATATAGTAAGTGATTCTATAAAAATGACACAGATACTTCATTGGTTTTGAGGTGTAGAAGAAGAGGTGCATTTTGGTCAGTTAGCGTCATGGTAGTTTTGAAGAAACTGAATATTTGCTCTGCATCTCTGAAAAGAACCTATTTCTTCATAGCTTGAGATCACATAGCCAATGTGGACACCTGCTTTATTTTATGGCTGGATTCATAAAGTTGATACCAAGAGGTACTCATTAGTGGGATTGCTATTAGTTGAGGGACATGGCAACCGCATGTGTTCCGTACTACACTGTCATTCTTTTTGGGCATTGATTGGCTAAATCAGTGTTTTTCAGCCACTGTTCCGCGGCACAGTAGTGTGCCGCGAGATGTTGCCTGGTGTGCCATGGGAAAAATTCTCCCTACACCAGCAATGCCCCCCCGCATCCCGCTCGCGACCAAGGCAGTGGTGCGGCGCCGGCGAGCCGGAGGAAGGTGGGACGTTCAGAAAGAAGCCGGCTGCCGCAAGACTTCCTTGGGAGATATAGTTCCGCAGGTCTGAGACGCGGTCCTGGGGAGAAGAGCGGACTACCTTTCCCGGTGTGCTTTGTGCGCCGGCGAGGAAAGGCTGGCCGTGGGCGGGGAAGGAGAAGAAATAAGGGGGGAGGAGGAGGAGGAGACTGGAGAGCGAGAGAGTGAGAGAGAGCCGGGAGACCCGCGCAGGCGCATTGCGGCGAAGGGCGCTCCAGAAGCCGCTCTTAAAGGTTCTTGGGGTTGGTTCCCCCTCCTCGCTCACCGAACCCCCTCCCTCCTCCCCGCCTCGCGCTCTCGCTGTTTGCCTCCCGAGGGTGGGCGCGCACCCCTGCCGAGTCAGGTAGGAGCGTTCATGCACACCCCTCTTTTAAGGGTGGGGAGCGGGCGGCCGTTGACAATTGTCATTTTTTGTGGGGGTGGGTAAATAAAGGGGAGGACGTGGGAGGCTGAGGAGGGGATTCCTAGGACCTAGGGAGGAGACGGGGATGGGGGGTCCCTTCCGGGCCCTGTAGCTGCCTGGCTGGAAGGAGGCGGGGGGGAAGAGAAGGGAGGCTTATACTGGAAGGGGTAAAAGATGGGGGTTGGGGGGTCATATATGAAGAGCCTCCCCCAGCCCCACCTTCCTGGGTTTGCAAGTTCCTCTGAAAAAAAGTGCCAGGAGGAGGGAGGAGGAAGGTGAGGGCAGGCGGTCATTTTGATAGGGATGCCTTGGGAGGGCCTGGGCTGGAGGATGGATTTGTTGTTGTTTTTTGGGGGGGTGAGAAGTGTGTTTGTGTGTGTCTGATAGGCACAGAGTTAAATTTTTTAACATTTTCTAATGGTGGTGTGCCTCGTTATTTTTTTCATGAAACAAGTGTGCCTTTGCCCAAAAAAGGTTGAAAAACACTGGGCTAAATGAAGCCAATTGGCCCCAATGATGTTTGATGCAAAAATGGCTCTTGCCATTTGCTTTTGGTTCATTTTAGCTTTGGACTATTGACCTCACAAATTGTGTCCCATTTGCTTTTTATTATTTGTTTCATGTTTTGCTTGGATCCTAATTGCTAATTCCTATGAGGCCTATGCTCCTGGTATATACATGTATATACCAGGTAAGTCTTTAGTGCTATGTCAATAGCACAGTAATTCCAGACACCACATCACTTTGTACCAAACAGAAAGCCTTAAATTGGCAAGTTTCCAGAGAGTAGAATGTTATTTTAAAACTTAATCAGGCACTTCTGTTGAGTATGGAGCTTGCATTGGCATGCCACCTCCTAAGGGAAAAAGCCTAAACTAGAATGCTTTGAGGCTTAGCTAGTTTCCTGTTCCTCTTTGGTGCTAACTGCAGTCTGATTTCTGAGCAGAAAGCTAGGAGGAGCTTGGACAAACTTTGGCCCTCCATATGTTTTGGACCACAACTCCCACTGTCACTGGCAATACAGTCTTGGAATTATGGGAGTTGTGGTCCAAAACATCTGGAGGGCAGAAGTTTGGCCACCACTGAGCTAGGCCTAGCTAAACATCAAAGCTTTCCAGTTTAGGTCTTTTATCCCAGGTGACCCAGATTTAGGTCTCTGTGAAGTCTGTGAACTCATGTAGAACTTCCAAAATGGGGAATTATAGGATGAATAGTCAACTGCCATCACTCTGGACTAGCTTTTGAAAAACAAAACAAAATGATGTTCTGATGAAGGATGATAGGAACTCTATGGAAACTCACAAATGCAATCTCCCAAGCAGTCTCTAGAGATGAGTTAGATGGCTCTTCACTCCATCCTCTTTTTCAACTCTGCTGGAGGAAAACAGCCTGAAGCACTTATTCTACTTTGGTGAGTCCTGCAAGGGGGCCTATTCTTTATACACATCTGATTGTTTGTGATTAAAATACAAAACACTTTTAAGTGGCTGAAAACAGCTGAACAAGAATATAAGAAACTGAAGAAGTAAACAAGGATGCCAAGAAGAACTGAAGTGCTGATGAGTCAAAGCAATGAATGCTGAATTATTGAAGTACTCAAAAAGCTTTAAACTAAGTACCGAACAAATAAAGGAATGGATTCAACAGAACTTACAAAACAGGCCTACTTCAGTGTGATAATATACAAAGTGAATCTGGATTTCACCTGCACATATCAATGTTGTTCTTCAGCAGTACACTACCACCAGCCTAAGTCATAAGGAAACAACCTGTTTGAAGGCATAATAAATGGTTATGAAACAGTTTCATATCAGTATCCCATATACTATACAGCTATGTAGAAATGTCACAAGTCACTGACATTTCTTTCTGTGCTGCGCCACAATGTTTTCTCATCTGAACCAAATGACAAAATGCCCCAACAGTCTTTGAACAGAATGTCTGAAACTTCAGCTTTGATGGCCTGTTTCAACTGCGAATAGCACCTGAGAATAGCAGAACAGCTCAGGAAGTACAAGGATGGGTATGTTATGGGGTGTGGAGTCCCTGTCTTTCATCACAGTGATTCCCACCTTTGGATAGTCCAGAAGTTCTTGGACTGCAACTCTCACAAACAACAACCAGCATAGCTAGTGGTTACGATTTCTGGGAGAGTCTGTCAAAGAACACAAATTGTAGGTTACCAAGGTTGGGAACCACTGTTCTAATGTTTCATGGTCCTCTCGCCTTCGGCCTCCAAGATGTGCCCCATGAGGCAGTTGTCTTACTTTGCCTGATAGTAAAACCATCCCTGATTACACTGCATTTATTTATTTATTTATTTATTTATTTATTTATTTATTTATTTATTTATTATCATTTTTTTATTATTTTACTCTGAGCATATAAGCATTATGCACTCCCCACTTACAGGAGCTTGAAATTATTTTAATTGCTTTGGTGTTCTGGCTGAATCTTGGCTAGAGAACTCAAATATAGTTCTCTGACGTTCTCTAAGCCAAGAATTTGAAGCAGCCCAGCAAACTACACATTCCAGCATTCTTTAGGATGGGGTCATGATAGTGAAAGTATATATCTGGGTGCCAACTTTGTGGCACCCACTATATTTTGCTCTCCTCGGAATGTGGCACTGCAGTTTTCATTGGTTTAAACTAGGCATGGGCATTTCATTTCAGAATGGGTCTGGTTCGGAACTTGGACCCACCCTCTGAAATGAAATCACCCATCAACTTACCTTGTGCAGGGCATTGATTGTTCCTTCTCCCTGCCACTGACCAATCAGACAGGGAGGTGGGATTATGCATGTCTTTGCCAGCTGCTGATTGGCCAGCACCAGGGAGAAGGAACAATGACATGTTGGAGGCTACTTCCTGGTTGGACTATTGCCAGGATAATCAGGGTAATGATAATCTGAGCAGTGGCATGGAATGGATTAGAGATGGGCACGACCAGAAAAAATGACATTTCTATTTTTTGTTTGTTGGAACGGGTCCGTTTCGTTCCGTTTCCGTTTGTCGCAAAACTTTTCGAAAATTTTTCGGTTCAACGTTTTGTTTGTCATTTGTCGTTTGTACCGTGATTTAGCGCGATTTGACTTCCCAGAGCATGGGGTCATCCCGCAATGACCCAGAGCAGGCGGAAAACACTTTAAACTGGGTGATGAATAATATATTTAATAAATATATCATACCATAAGACTGCATCCTATGCAATAATGCAAACAAAGCAGGCAGAATGCAATATTCTTTTTTTCTCTTGGTCAACGCTGACTGAACCGGCCACCCTACTTGGTCTGGCTGCCTGTTGTACTTTTGTTTTATTTTGTTTTGAAGCCTTTATCCATCCCATTTCCCCTCCACCTCTCAGAGGCAGCAGGAGACACAGTATTCCGTTCTTCCCCCAAATCTGGATGAGGGTCTTCTCCTCTCAATGTCCCCAATCATCTCCAATGACACTCCTTGTAAAGCCAAGCAAATGCCACCCTGGTCAACTAGCGGTCAGAGATTCAGATGCTTCTCCCCCCCCCTCATCCGGATTAGTGCCCCTCAACCTCTTGGGGAATCATCGCCAGCTGGAGTATCCCAAGGAGCTCACTGGCAGCATCTCCAAGGATCAAATTCAGGACAGAGCAGAGGGAGCGCCTGGTGGGAACACTCTGGAAATGCCATACCAGCATGGCCCATCCGAGCTGCCTGCCCTGCCTTTGCCTGGGCAGGTTTGTCCTTTGCCTCAGATTCTTGTCCCCAGCGCGACGACCGAGGAGCCCGGTTTGCTCATGGAGCAGACCTTCTCCCACTCCCACCTTGACCAGGTGGGGCAGTTCCAGGCCCATCTCCAGGGCAGAGACCCTCCGCTGCCCTCCACCCCATCCGGCTTCCCTGCTGTGTCGCGGGAAGTGGCCTAACCCTAACCCTAACCCTAACCCTAACCCTGTAACTGTTTTCATTGGGGGCCAACTTGCAAGAAGGGCCACCTGGGAAGAAAAGAACCCCCCCCCCGGGACTGCCAGCTAAAGGGACCACTGGTTTTTCAAGAACTGATTGGCAAAGGCAGCCATGCAGTGAGCAGGAAGGACAGGTGGTGGGGTTGGACCTGCTGCCTTGAACGGTTGGGGTGCAGGCAGCTGAGCCCAATTCGTGACAGTTCACACAGCAAAGCCACGAAGCCAGAGCGCCAGGGAATGTTTCTTGGTTGGGGAAGGATTTTTTCAGCCGCCAACTTTGGAGGCCACTAGACAAGAGTTTTGCCAACCCAGTGGAGGAGACAAGAGTTCTACCAACCCAGTGGAGACACAGTCCACGCACACAACAAAGCCACGAAGCCAGAGCACCAGGGAACTTGAGGGAGGGATTGTTTCAGCCACCTACTTTGGAGTCCACAAGGCCAGAGTTCTGCCTACCCAGTGGAGGAGACACAGTCCACGCAGGAAAGCCATGAAGCCAGAGCGCCAGGAAAATTGAGGGAGGGATTGTTTCAGAAGCCTACTTTGAAGGCCACTAGGCCAGAGTTCTGCCAACCCAGTGGAGGAGACAAGCGTTCTACCAACCCAGTGGAGACACAGTCCACGCTGGAAAGCCATGAAGCCAGAGTGCCAGGGATTTTTTCTTGGTTGAGGAGGGATAGTTTCAGCCACCTACTTTGGAGGCCACTAGGCCAGAGTTCTGCCAACCCAGTGGAGGAGAAGCAGTCCATTCAGGAAAGCCACGAATCCAGAGTGCCAGGGAACTTGTGGGAAGGTATTGTTTCAGCCACCTACTTTGGATGCCACAAGGCCAGAGTTCTGACAACCCAGTGGAGACACAGTCCACGCAGGAAAGCCACAAAGCCAGAGCGCCAGGGAACTTGAGGGAGGGATTTTTTCAGCCACCTACTTTGGAGGCCACTAGGCCAGAGTTCTGCCTACCCAGTGGAGGAGACACAGTCCATGCAGCAAAGCCACGAAGCCAGAACGCCAGGGAACTTGAGGGAGGGATTGTTTCAGCCACCTACTTTGGAGGCCACTAGGCCAGAGTTTTGCCAACCCAGTGGAGGAGACAAGAGTTCCACCAACCCAGTGGAGACACAGTCCACGCACGCAGCAAAGCCACGAAGCCAGAGCGCCAGGGAACTTGAGGGAGGGATTTTTTCAGCCACCTACTTTGGAGGCCACAAGGCCAGAGTTCTGCCTACCCAGTGGAGACAGAGTCCACACACGCAGCAAAGCCACAAAGCCAGAGTGCCAGGGATTTTTTCTTGGTTTGAGTGGTCCTGCCTGGTTTGGAGCCAGGCAAGGGCTAGGAAAATTGGGCCTACAGAATCAGACTCCCTTCAAATGACACTTTGAGTGGTCCTCCATGGTTTGGAGCCAGGCAAGGGCTAGAAAAATTGGGCAATAATCGAACCCTTCAAATTGAGTGGGAATGCAGGAAGGCAGGCAGGCAGGCAGGCAGGTAAGCAGGTAGGCACAGGGCCAGGCAGGCTGGTAGGCTGGTAGACAGGCAGGCTGGCTGGCAGGAAGTCGGGCTTGCAGGGAGGAAGCCTAGCTGGGAGGCAGGCATAATTGCTGGCAGGCATAAGTGTTGCTCTGGTAGGGCATGTTAAAACAAGGGAAGCCTGATGGGAAGGAACCGGTGGAGAAACGACTGTGGACCTAGGTCTTGGAGTGTTGGGGTAATCCCAACGTGGAAAGGTTGAAGCGGATGAAAGTCAACCTTTCCACGGTCTCCGGGTCCAGACGAGAGTGGCGCGGCCTCAGGACATCTCCCATGTGGGAGAAGACACGCTCACTCTGGACACTGGTGGGTGGGATGGACAAGAGGTCCAACGCCAGAGTCGAAAGAGTGGGCCAGATGCCTTTCTGGCCCAGTAGTGGAGTGGGTCCAAGGTGAGGGGTTGGAGGGGCTTGGCCATGTACTCCCTAACCATGGTCAGAGCAGGGTCCGGTTCTTCTTCCTCCCTTACCTCTACTGAGGAGGAGACTGCCATGGCTAGGTCAGAGTCCAGGTAGTTGGCTGCTGGTATGGAACCCTGGTCTCTGGGTGTACACTCTTGCAGTAGAGGAGGAAGAGGATCCTTGCGAGGATTCCTCTTCTGGATTGCTCTGGCTTCCGTGCACCCTCAGGAATGCCCGGGCCTGATTTGAGACAGCCCTGCGGACTTGATGGCATAGCTCCGTCTTCCAGGAGTTCAGGTCGGCAGGGCTCCCCAAGAAGGAACCCTTGATGCAAGGGTTGCACAGGCATGCCATCTGGTACACCTTTTCCCTCCTCAGTGGGCTAACGCGGGTATCCACGCTGGTCAACAGCCTGTCTGCCAAGGCCCTGCTCTTTGGGAGAACATTGGCTTCTTCCCGGATACTGGCCTCTAGGCGTTGGTGAAGGGCATGTATCAGGGGGAGTACGTGACCCAGGCTGGCATTGTAGTTGCTGAGGACGTGGGTGGTCTCCTCAAAAGGCTGCAGGATACCCACCATCTGGGAGAGGGCGAGCCACTTGGTAGCACCAATGTCCAACACCCTTCCCTCAGGCAGGATGGGAGTGTGGGACATGACATATTCCACCACTTGCCTCTGCTCCACCAGGCGCTTGACCATTTCGTAGTTGAGTTCCACCGGGTGGTCACATCCTGGATCAGGACGTGCTCTGTTCGGCCCATCTCCGCCTGCTTCTCACGCATCATCCTGGATGCCTTGACGCTGCGTGAGAAGTGCCTGACTATTTTCCTGCACTTGCCCAGCAAGGCCTTGGTCTCCAAGGTCCCCTCACACCAGGAGTCCTTTGGTGCACCCAGCCCAATGGCATCGCCCACCACTAGGTGCAGTTTGTGTGCTGCGCACACGATGCCCTGGAACCCTGCCCTTTCAACCACGTTGATCATGTTACGGCCTGCGTCAGTGACCATGAATCCACGATTGACCTGCCCCTCGGTTCCCCATCCCCACTCTCACAGTGCTGTCTTGAGGACCTCAGCAATGTGGATGCCTTTGGCACTGTCCTCCATGCTTTGTGCCTGAAGAAGCACCACCCTGTACCCTCTTGGGGTGCTCCCTTGTGGCTCCCCCTGCAGATGTTCTTGGGATGCCCTAGTGTCAAGGACCTCCTTGGGTTGCCACCAGTGAGCCGTCAGAGAGAGGTATCTGTGGTGCCCACCGGCCCAGAGGTCGGAAGTGAAGTGGATCTTCCTTCCTCTGGCCGCCTGCAGCAGGGCCCGGACCATGTCCCTGATGGACTCAAAAAGGGAGGGAATCACCTGCCTGCTGAAGGTACGCTGGGATGGAGGCTCATACCATGGAGCCACGTGCTTCATCAGGTGCCTGAAGCCTGATGACTCCACAAAGGAGAGGGGCAACCCGTTCATGGCCACCATTTCACCAACCATGCGAGTGGTGGTCTCCTGTGCCTTGGCCCTATTACATTGGCTGACAAAACTCCCACACAGTGGCACCACTTCCTGCAGTGTGGCCTGCCTCTTCCCACTCTCAGTGGAGCTGTCTCTGGAGGCCTCCTTCCCCATTCCTGCTTCCCCCCTCTTTCTCCCTGAGGAACCAGGGCCTGACACTATCCCAGGCAGAGTCCCAGGGTGCCTTCGCATGAGGTGGCTACGCAAGGCACTTGAGGAGAGGTGTTTGGGGTCATTCCCCCTGTGCACGACCACCCCGCATTTCTTGCTCACCGTAAGCCTCGAGTCTTCATGGCTGTTCTCAAAATGCTCCCAGAGAGAGCCTCAAGGCTTATGGAAAGTACTGCCCCCTCTGTTACTGCCTGCCGCTGCTGTGCTGCTGGTGGTGTGGCTTGTACCCTGCTGGGACAATTGACTGCTGCTGTCACTGGTGGTACTCTGGTCCTGGGTGGAAGGACGGCTGCTCCTTCCATCACTGCCTGAAGCCTGCCTTTTGTCTGTTCCTGCCAACAGGTCCTCAGAATCTGGCATATTCAGATGCAAAGAGCCTGTTTCTGATTCCGAGTACTCGTCTTCCTCCCGACACAAGGGGGTATGTCCATGTCAATGGCCGCCCCGCACCGCCTCGTGCGGCGCAGGGGCGGCTTTGCTGGCTGGCTGGAGGCAGGCGATGGTTGGCTACGCAACCGGCGTGACTTACGCTGGTGGTGTGGCCATATAAAGGATGGCCGCCCCCCCACACACCATCGCCTGCCTGGTTCAGTTTCGGATCCCTGCCCTCCCTCCACTATTGAATGTGCTGGTGATGCTTGGCTGGTCACCTTTGGGGCCGGATGGGAATTTTTGACTGCCACTTTGATTGGCCGTGAGTGGTGGCATGTTTTCGCCCATCCCACCATACACATGTCGGAGAAGGGCTCTAAAAATACCCGGTCACAATTTGGCGGGTAGTGCAATAGATAACATTGATCAACAGATCCCTAATCGATATTAATAGCTCCAAGGTCCTCGGCAGTCCTCAATTAATAAATTAGATTAGGTAGTAGAGAGGGAATAATTAACAACAACCCCAACATCATCAAAAGGGCTGCCAAGAAATTGGTAACCTGGGGGATGCCCAATATTACTCTGGCATCCTCCATGAGGCACTATAACAGGCCACAGTAAATTCCTTCAGCAAGGGGACCTAATAAATTCAATCTCCTGACCTAATTGCGCTACGTTACAGACCCCCCTAAAAGTTACTTGAGTTAATAAAGTTAACAGCCTGTTTCTGTGGTTAATAAATTGTGGCCCTGTTTAAACCAAGGCAAACGTGTGTCGCCTCGTTATTTCAGCCTAGCCTGGCAAAGCATGGTGGTGATGGGTTTTGCATGCAGTCATCCATGCTTCCCTCAGTGAGAGAAGATGGTCCGGTGGTGCTGGTTGTGCAGCTGCTGCTTGGAGAGGGAGTGGTACCAGCAATATCACTATCTGCACTGCTTCCTGTGCCTTCCTTCAGAAACGTGGGCCTATTTATTTTAGTGGGTGTCCCCTTTCCCTTCCCTCTGGCTCTGCCAGCCCTCCTCATTTTTTTTATTTCTCAAAGATGTAGAAAAGTAGAAATATATTTTCTTATGAAATATATTTTCTTATATTTGTGTTTAGTAAACAAATAAACTTATCCTTTTGGCCCATAAGCTTACTCTTACACTGTGTTCTTTTTGACAAGCTTTCAATGTTGCCCTGCTGGCCCTTGATATAATTTTCTGAATTCTAAAATCAAATTGATCCACTGAATTGGAGTGTGGCTGTGTTCAGTGCACGCAACAACACAACACAAAAGTAGATGCCTCCAAAAAGATATTGTATTGGGTAAATAAAATATGGTTCAGTTGTACATCAACTGTGTAGTGCAGCAGCTAAATGAGTTTGAAAGACTCTCTCTTATTTTCTCTCAGGTAGGAAAACGTTGAAAAAAACAAATGGTACTATGAAACTAAATCCAGAATAAGTCCCCTTTAATCCAATGTATAATATATTAATCAGGTTGCCTTATTAATCAGCCCCCCAGTAAATGAACTTGTGATTTGTTAGAGGTAGGGTGAATGCCCCCTCCCCCACACACAGATTAGGCTGATGTAATAAAATAAAATAATTAAATGTAATTGCCAGGGCTGGCAGCAGCACCAGCTGCAACTAGAGATGGGCACGACTAGGGAAAATGACGTTTTCAAGTTGTCATGTGTCGGAGGCAGTCCGTTTCGGCTCGTTTCTGTTTTTCGCAAAATTTTGCAAAAATTAGTCAGTTCATTTTTTTGTTTTTTCATTGTCGTTAGTACTGGTTTGGGGGGGGGTAGCGGGCTCCTGGAAGGAGCTGCAGGAGTCAGACAGAGCCACAAGTGACGGACTGGCAGACTCTTTGCACCCGCTGTGTCTCACGTACTTGCATGTAGTGCAATGCAAGTAGATCTGGCTTAGGGTTAAGACGGGTTAGCGCAAGGGCTAGGGTTAGGCTAGTTATGGGTGAGGTTAGGGTGAGTATTGGGGTGCACCTCTGGGTGCCTCTCTGACCCACTTAGAAGGACAGTGTACTGGCGTATGGGTTAGGCTTAGGCTTAGGGTTCGGGTTTGGGCTACGATTAGTGGGCTGTTTATGCCCGATTGGCACATCCCAGAAGTCTCTGTGGTCAACCTGGCCAAGTGGCCATGCGATTGGTGGAAAATTTGCATGGTC
Organism: Phrynocephalus forsythii; assembly: GCA_029282475.1. Classification (NCBI taxonomy): domain Eukaryota; kingdom Metazoa; phylum Chordata; class Lepidosauria; order Squamata; family Agamidae; genus Phrynocephalus; species Phrynocephalus forsythii. The sequence goes on along the minus strand of JAPFRF010000001.1, from coordinate 175,573,169 downwards.
CACTCCCATGGGCGAGCCCATCATTGCAAATGTGCAAGTGTAAAAAATAAAATAAAATAAAATAAAATAAAATAAAATAAAATCAACGGAGACCTTTTTTTTGCAAGAAAAACCCACTGCTGCTACTGTAAAAATTCAAGCATTTAAAATAGCTAATTTTCGCATGTTTCTGTGGTGCTTTGGTGGGGTTTTGGGCAATGATTTCAAAACAAATATTGCGGTCGCCATTTTGGATCCCCCGCACTGCATGGCAAATGGATGCGCCCTCCCAGCCTGGTACAGTCAGCAAAACCTGGCCATGCGATTGGTGGAATGGCTCCAAAACTTTGCATGGTCCACTCCCATGGGCGAGCCCATCATTGCGAATGCACAGGTGTAAAAAAATAAAATAAAATAAAATAAAATAAAATAAAATCAACGGAGACTTTTTTTTGCAAGAAAAACCCACTGCTGCTACTGTAAAAATTCAAGCATTTAAAATAGCTAATTTTCGCATGTTTCTGTGGTGCTTTGGTGGGGTTTTGGGCAACGATTTCAAAAAAAAATATTGCGGTCGCCATTTTGGATCCCCGCACTGCATGGCAAATGGATGCGCCCTCCCAGCCTGGTACCAGCAGCGCAGCAGTAGCAATAGCCAAGGAGAGGGGGTGGGGAAACCCCCCCAAATAAAACACCCTTCTGGCCTGGTAGGTGCCCTCAGACAGTTTTCGCCTACTTTTAGGGCTGGGAATCGGTTTTTTTAAAAACTTTTAAAAACTTTTTTTCTCTGCCGCTTGGCATTGTGCGATCGCCGCGATGCAATTAACGAGCACGACAAATCAGACCAAATTGTTTGTTCGTCGGTTTGAGCTCGAATTCTGGCGGAGTAATTCCCGTTACCGTTTCCGTAGAGTAACGGATACGAGTAACGGAAACAGAAACGGGAATACTGCTAAGTCATGCCCATCTCTAGCTGCAACCGGTCTCCTGTTCTGGAAGGGTGGCTTGCCAGCCACCACCCAAAAGTAACCCTGAATAGAGAGTAGTAGCCTAGTAGGGGTACTAGTATGCCTCCAAAAAAATATTGTATTGGGTATGGGTAAATAAAATATGGTTCAGTTGTACATCAATAACTGTGTGTAGTGCAGCAGATAAATGAATTTGAAAGTCTCTCTTATTTTCTCAGGTAGGAAAACGTTGAAAAAAACAAATGGTACTATGAAACTAAATCCAGAATAAGTCCCCTTTAATCCAATATATAGTATATTAATCAGGTTGCCTTTTTAATCAGCCCCCCAGTAAATGAACTTGTGATTTGTTAGAGGTAGGGTGAATGCCCCCCCACAGATTAGGCTGATGTAATAAAATAAAATAATTAAATGTAATATATTATAATATATTAATCAGAAAAGCAGAGAACTTCTTGTTAACTGTTCTGTTCTTGCACCCCAAATTGTGTGTGGGTGTGCAAGCAAATTGAACTTGGAAAAAAGTAGGAAATAAATGGTATATTTTAAAATAAATCCATACACCCCACTCCCAGTCGACCCTCCCCCTTTATCCAATAGCAGAAAAATCCTCCTCTCCCCACAAACAGCCAGAGAAGAGAACAAAGAAAAAAAAAAGAATAACTGCTTCCCTTAGGCAGACAAAGCTGCAGGGAATCAAAACAATTCTTTTCTAAATTCAATTCCCTCCCTGCCTGCCTAACTGAAAGCCTACAGCCACCCAGGCCTCCCTCCTCGATTCTATCACACCAGCAGCCAAGCCACAGCCCTCCTCCCTCAACCACCACTCACCGACTGCGATTTCTGGAAGTTGCCTCAGGTTTTTATACCCTCTGGCACATCCAGAAGTGTCAGTCAAAACCTGGCCATGCCATTGGTGGAATGGAGCAAAAAAATTGCATGGTCCCATCCCATGCCTAGCCCATTAATCGGCAGGTCTAAGAAATTAAAAATAAAATGAAATAAAATAAAATAAAACCAATGTGACATTTTATTGCAATAAAAAACCCACTGCCTGCTACTGTTAAAATTCAGGCATCAGAATAAATAAATTTCAACATCTTTGTGTTGTGTTTTGGTGTTTTTTGGACCACGATTTTAAAAAAAATGTGGTCGCCAATTTGGTTTCCCCCCCACCGCATGGCATGGCAAGACGACGAGGATGACCCCCCCCAGCCTGGTGCAAGCAGCCCAGGACAGGAGAGGAGGGGCGGGGAAAGGCCGGGAACCCCCAGAAACCACCCCTCTGGTAGGTGGCAAAGCCTCAGGCAGGCATATTTTCGCCTGCTTTTTTGGCTGGGAATCGTTTTTTTTAAAGCTTTTTTAAAAACTTTTTTCCTGGGCTTCGCATCGTGCGATGCCAGAAATGGAAACGAAAAACCCGACCAAATTTTTCTTTTGTCGGTTTGGGTTCAAGTGGTGCCGGCTTAATTACCATTACCGTTTCTGTTACATAACGGAACTGAAAAAACGGAAACGGAAACAGAAATTTCAGCATTCCGTGGCCATGTCTACAATGGATACTGAAGTTCAGTATTGTCAATACATATTTCATTTTTGCCCATTATTTAGTCATTATAAGAAGTGGTGAAGTAAGCAGTTTCACAGTTAGCTAGACAGAAATCCACATAGGGCCTTTCTTGCTGAAAATTGGGAAAAGTCTTTAAATTATGAAGAACAGGGTTGCCACATGAGGGCATGCACAGCTAAGCTAAGGGGGAGACTTACTGTATATACTCGAGTATAAGCCTAGTTTTTCAGCCCTAATTTTGGGCTGAAAAAAGGGGTCCTCACCTTATATTTGGGTCAATACTTTTAGTCACTGAGGCAAGTTTGGGTCAGTGGCTAAAAGTCATTTTAAACATTGAGTGCCACTTCTCCTGACCCCCCCATGTTTAAAATGACTTTTTAAAAAGTCATTTTAAAACAATGTTTAAAATGACTTTTAGCCACCAACTCAAGCACTTGCCTCGGTGGCTAAAAGTAATTTAAACATCACACATACCCCCAGCTCACAAAGGAGGAGTTGCCAGGCCTTGCTGCATTTCCCACTCTAGGCTTATACTTGAGTCAATAAATTTTCCCAGTTTTGGGGGTTTAAATTAGGGGTCCCGGCTTATACTCAGGTCAACTTGTACTCGAGTATATACGGTAATTTGCTGTTTTAGGTTATGTGCACTTCCTTGCTGGATTCATGAGATGGCAATATTTAAGTGGCATGGAGAAATTAAAGACAGAGTACAGTGCTACACAGGTCAGCCTGAAGATATGTAAGTTCAGTGGGTCTATAGTCCTCAAGTAAGTTTGTACAGGATTAAATAACATGCAGCAAGGAGCAACTATCATCTTTGTCTGTTGCTTCAACTGCTTTATATGCCATCTTGGGAGTGAAAAGAAACCAGAAGATATGAACTATGCCTCAGAAGCAGAAACCCTACATATGCAAGTCCAACAATGCCCAACTCAATGCTAAATTTCATGTGCAATGTGGCCAAACAGGCCATTTCCTAGAAGTCCACCAAGGCCTTCTGTTTTGTTTACATCGAAGATGGTCAGTAACAACAGCAGCAGCAGCAGCAGCAGCAGCAGCAGCAGCAACAACAACAACAACAACTATAGCATGCCATTAACCTTTCCAGGTTTTTTAAAGTAGAGAATACTCAGAAGTGGTTTTCCATACCCTTCTTCTAGGGATGTCCTGGAACTATGCAGCTTGCCCAAGGCCACATAGGCTGCTATTCTACTTTGGAGTCACAGTAAGGAACTGAACTCCCAGCCTCTGGCTCTGAAGCCAGATACTGTACCCAAACCACTGAACTATGCAGCCAGCCCAGGTCATTAAGAACTGTATCAAATATTGCCTCAGGGTTTCCCCCCTTTCATTATCCTTCCCCATTCCTTTTATTTCTTCTGTGTCCTGTCTTTATATATTGTAAGCTTGAAGGCAGGAACTGCCTTGCTTTTATCCATTTTGTAAATTTCCCAAGAAACCTTTCTAGCTGAAAAGTGTGGAACAGAAATAATTTAAGAGACATGGTGCTAAGTAAGTAGGATTCCAGTCATAATCTGCTCAAGTCTCTGCATGGAGCTGATTGACTTTAAAAGATGAATCCTGTAATCTTTCCCTATCCCAATTAATTGGGTTGTTCATACTTTTAAATATGCTCTTTAAGAGAGAGAGGGAGAACACCATGATGTTTAGAAATTAGAAAGTAAAAAGTAGAAAATTAGAAAATTAAAAGTAGAAATTAGAAAATATTTTTAGATTAAATTGCACACACCCCTACATGTATACATGACTAAACTGGTTTGAAAATTCTGGAAAATATTATCTAAGCCCCCTCCCAAATTTTAAGATAAATTATAGACATCTACCATAAAGAAATAATTAGTAATCCCTTAAAGTTTATTTAATGTTCCTTCCCAAATAGATCATATGTATACAAGATTAATATACTTTTCATTTGCAATGAGACTTTATTATATATTTAATATAAAACTGGACAACTTCTTTAAAAAAACACAGGCAGGTGGGGGCAGTGAAATAAACACCAAAATTATATACAAGCATCAAATGGCCTCTTGAGAAGAATAGGTCAGCTCAGCTGTTTCGGGTGGAATGGAACACAATCTTGGCAGCTGCTTGGCCAATTATGACTGTTGAAAACTTCACCAAGTCTTAGTAAAGCTCAGGATTTGTTATTATCTTCTATGGATTTCAAAGTAAACAAAGCAGGTTGGAGGGAGCAGGGTTCTGATGCATGCAAAGCCCAGGAAATTTAATTACTGTTACAAAATGGAGACTGACAGCAACATTTCCTATGATCCCTCAAGTGCATGTGTTAACCAGAGGATGGATGGATATTTTGGAGTTTTTATTCTTGCTATAGTCTTACTCTTCCCCTGTGCCTCCCCCAATCCAAGTCACCATGAGACCTCTTAGAATCTTTCATCAAGCTAAACTTGACCCACCGAAGCCCACCTCCCCCTTCTTCAAATTCTTATGTGAAACCGTATCTTATTCCCAGCACTTGTCCAGAATGCTTAAAATGATGGAGGGAAAGTCTCTCAGTGATCAAACCTGAAGAGTTTATGACGACAAATGTTTGCAAAGAGTTTCATTTAAAACTTGGATTAACCAGCTGCCGTGCTTGGCTCAAAGCATCTCTCTGAGCAGGACCAGATCAGGGAGTGTGTATATGTAAACAGGGTAGGCTACAAAAGCCTGGGAACACTAAATCAAATTTATTTAAGAGGGAAAAAAGGAGAAGGATTTAATTCAGGACATATGGAAGACGGTTCTTTGCAAGGAAACAGAAACATGGCCAAAGTGTACTGTGGAGATTACTAGCTTTCATAGGTGATTATTTGTTTCAGAGAGCATAGAATAAGAACAATTCTTTCTCCACGAGTCTGCCTCTGTGTTTTCTGATTTATGCAGAAGCCAAGAGAATTTCTCCATACAATTTTGTTTATTACGGAGGATCAAATCTTCTTCTTCTTCTTCTTCTTCTTCTTCTTCTTCTTCTTCTTCTTCTTCTTCTTCTTCTTCTTCTTCTTCTTCTTCTTCTTCTTCTTCTTCTTCTTCTTCAAGTGCCATGTCCTCACAGAACATTGGCGAGCAGTAGCCTGAACTGGTTTCAATCTAAAGCAATTCTAAATAGAGCAGCTGTGTTCACCGCAGACTGGCTTACGTTCTTAAGCCAGACCAATAAAAGAAATCACAGACCAATAAAAGAAAATAAAAATCTGAATGGAGAACCTGCCACAGTTTCAAGTAAACAAGGAATTTTGGTGTCAAAAAGTTTAAATGAATAATGAAGAAGAGCAGAAGGAAAAAAAACCCAAATTAGTTGTTACTTGTGAGTGTGCAAAAAATCTTTAATGACTCCTAAGTGATGCTAGGAAAAAAAACATGGTGTGAGTCTTTTATGAGGATTGGCTTTAATTGCCTTAGAATTAGAAGGTGTGAGTTAATGGCTGAGCTTGGACACTTGAAACAAAACTGGAGACAGCTAAGGAGAAGGTGGGTAAAGGAGAAAATATGAGGTAATATGGCAACAGGAATTGGTTTTTATTCAGGACCTATTGGTAAGCCAAGCCAGAAGGGCATTTTGCAGATGCGTGTGCATCTGTGCCATTTGCATATGTTTATTTAAAATGCTCTCCTCTCTCATTAAAAGTATTCCTTATTATCTCTGGGAACCGTAATATGCAGTAGTGTGTAATAGATAGATGAGCGGTAGACATGGTTACAGGAATATGTGGAGGATATTTCTGCCAGCACTTCTGTTAAATAAAATTTCCATTCTCAGTTGCTCTGAACCTCCAACAATGTGGTCCCATATGTGTTTACTTGGAAGTAAAACTTGCTTTGTTTGATGGAACTTAACTTCCCTTCCCTAAGTTTTTAAGTTTCCCCGAAATGTCTGAAAATTGTTGCTGCTGGATGCAGTGTCCATGAAGTAAAAAAAAAAAAAGTTTAAATAAATCTTCTCACCCTATAATGCCCATAAACTGATCCTTACAGCTAGGAAATGTCAACATATTTTGGTTTCAGCTTTACTGTATTTACTGGGGTTCCATCTCATTTTTTGTTTCTATCCTTATTTAGTATTGGGTTGCAAAATATTTGCCTTATTCAGCCATTGCCTCCCACATCATCCCTGACCTGCTTAGGTAAGAGTAGCTAGCTGTTTCTCTCTCTGTATTGAGGGCAACTTGTCTGAAGAGGAATAATTCCTACCTGTATATGGGCTCTTCATGGAAGCACCCTATACTCCAGCAAAAGTTCCTCGTATATCCAATGTGTTCACAGACACAGTTAAACTCTAACATCAAATAGCAATACAATTATATGCAATTCGCGATGTAGAGTCACACTCCCAACATAAAAAATCATGCCAAATCAAGTTGGCAAGGGCCCTAGTAGTCCAAATGGCAACAGCAGCTTCAGTCTCCTCGGGTCTCTCATTTTCTTGAGATTTAAACCTCTTACTCACAGCCCTTTTCTTTCTTAGTCCTACCCTGTGTTTTCAATGGTGTTGCAAAAGGAAATTTGGAAGAAGTTAACAAGTAAGTAGGAGGAAATAGAGAAGTATGAGGAAACCAACACAGACATGTAATTTGCAAACAAACAGAAGAAAATTATTGAAGAAAAAGAGAACTAACAGGATCTTGCAAGACTGGAGGAGCCAAAATTAGACAAGGTTGTTCCAGGAAAACAGAGAAAATATATTTATATGGTAATAAATTCCACCCCTCAGCATTTTTTTAAATTGATTAATGTATATTTCCCCACCTTCTTTACTCCAACAAGGCTGCATATGTCACAAGAAAAGTCCAAAGAGGCACCAGCATAGCACTGGACACAGAAGATACAGAAGGTCCCAGAAATCTCTAACTAGAGCTGAAAACACTGCTCAGAAACTTGCCTTTACCAGTCAGAACTGGCAAGTCTGGGCTAGATGGGCCCAAGAGTCTGACTCAATGTGAGGCAGCTTCCTTATGAAGACAAGAGCAAAAGGAGATATAGACACAGCCAACTGTGTGGGTTTAGGGTTTAGTACTATTCCTTCCAGAAGCAAAGGAGGAGCGAGGAGGAGGGGTTTCAGAACCCTGTACAAATTTCTGGGAACACGTGAGCTGTTGCTTCCATTTTAAAGCCTAAAGTTGTGTGCTCTTTAAATCTTTTCCTTCCAGAAGCAAGGAGGAGCAAGGAGGAGGGGTTTCAGAGCCCTTTACAAATTTCTGGGAACATGTGAGCTGTTGCTTCCATTTTAAAGCCTAAAGTTGTGTGCTCTTTAAATCTTTTCCTTCCAGAAGCAAGGAGGAGCGAGGAGGAGGGGTTTCAGAGCCCTTTACAAATTTCTGGGAACACATGAGCAGCGCGCGCCTGATGGCGCGTGCAACTTAAAACAACAACAAAAAACCCTTATAATCTCTTCTGGGTATATTTTAGATCCCAAGCCAAGCTACTCCTGAGGAGATCCTACACACATTAGCAAGTTAGCACTGGAAACTTCCTGATGTGCTTGCAGTGGGTGTAGAGGTGCTTTAGCGGCCCCTACACTGTTAGATTTTGAATAAACAACAAAAGAAGTAAAGAGTCTTACTAGATAAAAAAATAGTGTAAGTTTACATTTTTGAGACCTTGAATACATTTTATTGCATTCGTTAAAATGGAGTTGCAGGGAGCAGCTGTAGTTACCTGCACTACTTGTGCCATGTTTGTCATCTTGACAGAACATGTGCAGAACTACATCTGCTGCAAGTGCAAGCTGGTTGCGCTATTGGAAGAGAAGGTCCAGCAGCTGGAGGCTCGCATATCGGACCACCAACATATTAAGGAGCTTGAGCGATTCTTGGACAGAGCGGAACAGACTATCCAGGTCCAAAAAGAGACAGGGCACGCTTCTGAGGATAAAGTCACTGCCCCAAGTCAGGAGGTAGATGGGTGGAGGAATGTGACTCAAAGGAGTAGAAGGCCAAGGGATCGCTCAGAGAGTCTCATATTGCACAATCAGTTTGAGGCTCTTTCCCTCAGCACACCTCATGAGGCACACACAGAGGAAGATTTGGTTCCACCAGAGGATCTCTCCCTCATCACTATTGATGAGATACAAGATCAGGTACATGTAGATGAGCAGGCTGCAGGAGAGAAGCTCCTTGTACTAGGGGATTCTATAATTAGAAATACAGAGGGATGGATTTGTGATGAGCATGATAACCATATGGTCACTTGCCTGCCTGGTGCAAAGGTTGCAGACATCACCAGAAATCTAGACAGCTTGTTAGAGAGAACCGGGAAGGAGCCAGTGGTCATGGTACACATTGGTACAAATGATGTCGGGAAGGCCAAGCGGTCAGTCTTGGAAGCCAAATTCAGGTTGTTAGGTAGAAGATTGAAGTCCCGGGCTTCCAAGGTAGCATTTTCAGAAGTGCTACCTGTTCCTCGTGCAGGACCCGCAAGGCAGGCAGAACTCAGAAGCCTCAATGCGTGGATGAGGCGATGGTGTCGAGAGAAGGGCTTCAGATTTGTCAGGAACTGGAGAACACTTTGGGACAAGCCAAACCTGTTCAGGAGAGATGGATTGCACTTGAATCATGATGGGACCAGATTGCTGGCACTCAACCTCAAAAAGGCAGCAGAGCAGATTTTAAACTGATAACTGGGGGAAAGCCTACATGAGCTGAGTGGCATCCGGTTCAGAACACTTCATCCTCGGGGAATGAGGTTGGAGAGGGTAGAGAATCACATAGAGAAGACATAGCAGGTATTAGCACTGGGAGAATAACGGAATGTGACAGTTTGTCTACTGAAAATAAAAGCTGTCGGGGAAAAAGAACAAGGCAGCAGCTGTTGTTGCGGGACCCACTGAGCAGGTGCTTCTACGCCAATGCTCGAAGCCTCCGAGCAAAGATGGGAGAACTTGAACATTTGGCAGCTAGGGATAACATAGATATAATAGCCATAACAGAAACCGGGTGGAACGAGGAGAACCAGTGGGATACAGCAATCCCAGGCTATAAACTCTATAGAAGGGATAGAGAGGGGCGGGTTGGAGGAGGAGTGGCCATCTATGTCAAAGAAGGGGTAAAATCCAACAGAGTGGAGATTGACAGAGGGTCTGACTCCACCATAGAATCACTGTGGGTTAAACTACCAGGTCCAAGGAGTAATGTGATAGTTGGAGTATTCTATTGTCCACCAGATCAAAAACTTGAGGGGGACCTTGAAATGAGGAGAGAAATCATGGAGGTGGCTGAGGGATAGGATAGTAATCATGGGGGACTTCAATTATCCCCACATTGAATGGGCCAATGCGAGCTCCGGGCAAGAAAGAGAAACTGGGTTTCTCAACTTGCTGAATGACTGTGCCTTAGAGCAACTTGTCATGGAGCCCACCCGAGAACAGGCAACTCTGAATCTAATACTGTGCGATACTCAGGACCTGGTCAGGGATGTGAATGTCACTGAGTCTCTGGGGAACAGTGACCATGCTGCAATTACCTTTGCCATGCATGTCAGAAGAAGAGTGTCAACCAAATCAGACATAAAAACCCTTGATTTTCAAAGGGCAAACTTCCCTCAGATGAGGAAACTAGTTAGAGAGAAATTGAAGGGGAAGGTTAGAAGAATCCAATCAATTCAGAGTGCATGGAGCCTCTTTAAAACAACAATAATAGAGGCCCAGCACAAGTGCATACCACAAAGAAAGAAGAGCTCATTTAAGTCCAAGAGGACACCGGCATGGTTAACGAGTGGAGTTAGAGAGGCTCTAAAGCACAAGGAGAGGTCTTTCTGTAAATGGAAATCTTCCCCAAATGAGGAAAATAAAAAGGAACACAAACTCTGGCAAAAGAAATGTAAGAAGATGATAAGGAGGCAAAGAAAGATTTTGAGGAACGCATGGCTAGAAATATAAAGGGTAATAATAAAAACTTCTTTAAATATGTTAGAAGTAGAAAACCTGCCAGAGAACCAGTTGGCCCTCTGGATGGTGAGGGAGGAAAAGGGGAGGTTAAGGAGGACTTGGACATTGCAGAGAAATTGAATGAGTTCTTTGCGTCTGTCTTCACGACAGAGGACCTTGAGTGGATTCCGCTGCCTGAGCCGCCCCTCTTGACTAAAGAATTAAATCAAATACAGGTTAAAAGAGAGGAGGTTTTAGGACTAATTGATAATTTGAGGATTAACAAGTCACCGGGCCCAGATGGCATCCACCCAAGTGTTATTAGGGAACTGAGAAATGAAATTGCAGATCTCTTAACAGTAATATGCAACTTGTCTCTTAAAACGGCCACAGTGCCGGAGGACTGGAGTATAGCAGATGTCACACCAATATTTAAAAAAGGAAGGAGGGGGGACCCAGGAAACTACAGGCCAGTTAGCCTTACATCTGTCCCAGGGAAGATGGTGGAAAGCCTCATCCAAGAGAAAATCTTAAAACACATAGAAGAACAAACCTTGCTGAGAGAAAATCAGCATGGCTTCTGTAAGGGTAAATCTTGTCTTACAAACCTTTTATAATTTTTTGAAAAGGTCAACAGGCACGTGGATTTGGGTGAACCGATGGATATAGTCTATCTGGATTTTTAAAAGGCTTTTGACACAGTCCCTCACCAAAGGCTGCTGAGAAAATTGCACAGTCAGGGGATAAGAGGACAGGTCCTCTTATGGATTGAGAACTGGTTGACATCCTGGAAACAAAGAGTAGGTGTCAATGGGAAATTTTCACAATGGAGAGAAGTGAAAAGCGGTGTGCCCCAGGGTTCTGTCCTGGGACCGGTGCTTTTCAATCTGTTCATAAATGACCTGGAGACAGGGATAAACAGTGAGGTGGCCAAGTTTGCAGATGACACAAAACTTTTCCGTGTGGTGAAAACCAGAGAAGATTGTGAAGAGCTCCAGAAGGATCTCTCCAAATTGGGGGAATGGGCTGAGAAATGGCAAATGTGTTTTAATGTAACCAAATGTAAAGTAATGCATGTTGGGGCAAAAAATCCAAACTTCATCTATCAACTCATGGGCTCTGAGTTATCCGTGACAGATCAGGAAAGAGATCTTGGTGTGTTGGTGGACAGCTCCATGAAGGTGTCTCCCCAATGTGTGGCAGCAGTGAAGAAGGCCAATTCCATGCTAGGGATTATCAAAAAGGGGATTGAAAATAAAACAGCCAACATTATAATGCCATTATACAAAACAACAGTAAGGCCCCACCTGGAGTATTGTGTACAATTCTGGTCACCGCATCTCAAGAAAGACATAGTGGAACTGGAAAAGGTGCAGAAGAGAGCAACTAAAATGATTACTGGCCTGGGGCACCTCCCTTATGAAGAAAGGCTAAAACATTTGGGCCTCTTTAGTCTGGAAAAAAGGCGCTTGAGGGGGGATATGATTGAGACATATAAAATAATGCAGGGTATGAGTAAAGTGGATAGAGGGAAGCTCTTCTCCCTCTCACAAAATACCAGAACTAGGGGACATGCACTCAAATTGAGGGCTGGGAGAGTAAGAACAGACAAACGAAAATATTTTTTCACCCAGCGCGTTGTAAGTCTATGGAACTCCCTGCCACAGGATCTGGTCATGTCATCTGGCCTGGATGCCTTCAAAAGGGGATTGGACAGATTCCTGGAGGAAAAGTCCATCACAGGTTAAAAACCATGATGGAGATGTGTATTCTCCAGGCTTTAAAACCAGGGTACTTCAAGGGCCAGATGCAGGGGAGTAGTATCAGGAGACAGATATCTAGTCTCATGCGCTCCCAAACGCATCTGTTGAAGCCGCTGTGAGATACAGGAAGCTGGACTAGATGGGCCCTTGGCCTGATCCAGCATGGCTCTTCTTATGTTCTTATGTTCTTATGTTCTTATGTACTATTCCAGTTTCACATGTGAACTGCTGCTACTGACATGACCTTTCAACCTGACAGCTAGCAAGTAAAGAGACACACTATTACACCGAACAGAAGAAGCCATCTACACACATCCAGAGACATTCATACAGTATAACAATGGCTTTGTGGAGTAGCTTTTTATGGAACTTAAAATTACATCAATTTGGACCCTCATACAAATACGAGAAGGCAGGAGATGTGACAATGGTAAAGCATGCTTTTATATATGCTGCGGATGGCTCTGGAGGCAGGAGATCATCCTGACTTTGGATTTGGCCTACTAGGCCTTATAGCATGGAGGCAGGAGGGAGACTATTTTTTCCATACAAACTGGAAAACCTCCTGATGTCGCCAGAGCCGTTCCAAAGAAACTTTTAAAAAAGATGTAATTCAACACGAGCTTGCATTTCATTTTTAATGGTAGCATAGGGAAACACAGATGGAGATATAGGGCTAGAAATATACGAGGTGCAACGGAACAGAGGGTATTTTGATCCTCAAAATGGATTACCACAAAAGAAGAAGAAGAAAAAGAATTTACCTGAAACTGTTTCCTTATGTTCTCTGCCATTCATCTTTCAATGTATGAGGCACAATGGAATGACGATTAATGCCCTCATAAGTATATGATGAATGGGATAGGCTGTCCTCTTTACCCTTCTGTCACCTGCGATCAAGTCTAACATATTTCATTTTGTCGAGAATGTGTAATGTGGCCGAGGTATCTTTTTATACGTTTACTGAACACAATATCAAAGCTAGCAAAGGCGCTGAGCTTCCTAAATGCCTAGACAAATCATGGTGTTAGAAGCTGGTGCTGGATTTAACCCACTTCCACTGTTGGGGGATAATCCTGCAGGGCATATAAAAAGTAATCTGTGCCACATCAAATACCTATGACTAAAATATTATCACAAAAATGCAGCCACTAATTATAATCCCTAATTGAGGGTAGAAGGGATGTATGCTAGAAAAAAACTGCAATGCCAGCAAATGCATGATAATTTCTTTTTTTTAATACAATCATTTGTGTAGACAAACAGTTCTGAAAGCTGCTTTTCACACTCTAACTCTTTTTTTAAAGACTTGTTCAGGCTGAAGCTATCTCAGATGGATTCTGCTTGGCTTATTTAATAAAGCAAAATCGAAAGTGTACAAGGATTCACCAACTAAATTTAAAATGTGTTTCTTTTCATAAAGATTTCAGTTTGATCTGCTTCCTTTGAAGTGATTACTAGAAGCAGTGCATTTTTGGTATGCCGTGTTAGTGGATGATGCCACCTGAACCTGCATTTTTGTTTTGTTTTGTGTGTGCGTGTGGGTGCAACTTCCAAATGATGAGGAATATCAGCATTATTAATCAGTGCTTATGAATGAAATAACAAAGGTTGCTCCCTGTGACAACTCAAAATGTTCCCTCATTTATTTTCCCTGATCTACTATGGGTACGATGAACCCAGCTTCTTGTTATTGCATCAGGTCATTGTGATGATAAACTCTTCAGCCATAATCTTAATTCCCCACTTTCCTGCTTAAATTTTGCTTCCTGGGTTGAATGGTGGGTTTTCGACATCCAGTATCAGCAGGGTTAGTTTTCCTGCCATTTGAGGGGAGAAACAAAGAACGACTCACACTGTGCTGCAGTAACCTGCAGATCCTTCCTTTTCCCATAGAGGAAGGGGATGGGAAGAAGAGAATGTCTAACTGGTGTTGATAATGACCACTAGCACTTTTCATAACACAGATGAAGGCAGCAATGAAGGCAGCATTGAAGGCAGGATGAAGGCAAAGTAGTCTGCCACCTGCCAAAAAGAGGGAAAATTTGGCAGCAACTGTTATAATCAAGGGCTTACTTTATTTAGCTGGCCACATCCTCAATACCTGTCTCTGACACTTCCACAATGTCCTGAAAAGATTTTCTTCTCTCATACAAGGTGGCTTTGGGGACCTTCAGAATAGGGATCCAAAGTACCACCTTTCATTCTCAAATAAATCAGAAGTTTTCTGAGTTCTAAAACGTAACAGAAGTGTTTTGCTTGTCTCTGTGTGTGTTGCATTTCCAGTTTTGTGCTAGACCACTCAGTGGCTTTTGATATCATTGATCATTGTATCCTTCTGGGCCATCTTTCCGGAGTGGGATTTGAGGACATTGTTTCATAAGGGCTATAAGGTATTGGGCTGATTAATCTCTACCCAGGTACCTTTTGCAGTAAATTAACCTCAGCCAATTAATGCAGGAACCTGGAGATTGAAGCCCACATGGGTCCTTTTCTTGTCTCCCTGCCTGTCTGCTGTATTGCTTCTAAACTTACCAGAAAAAAATTGGTAAGGCACAACCACTTTAATAATTAAAGGCTTTTATTTAGCTAATAGGAATTACACAGGAATATAGGTCTTACTTCAAAATAACAAAGCATGGTTCCTTCCCTAAACCATGAGGCAAAAGCCTCCCTCTCTAAGGCTGTGGTCACACCTGGGTTTCAATCCTGATCTTCTGAAGGTCCCGGCCAGCAGGTGGCACCAGCATTTGAAAAAAAGGACCACTTTGCTGGGGAAAATTAATGCTTGTAGGACCAGATAGAGCTTCCTGTTTCTCCGAAGGTGAAAATAAATTTAAAAAAACACAGCCCATCGGCCCCAGGAATAGCCAAAGAAAGAAAGAAAAAGAAACCCAGATCATCAGCGTGGACCCACAGCATCTGCCTCCTTAAAAGCTGGATTTTCAAAGCGAGGCAAAGGTGACTCACAGAAACTTCGCTTAAGGAATCATTACCGGGTTTTCTTTTTTCTTTTTTTTCAAAAAGCCCGGTGGCCATGGGGACATTTTTGGACTCGGTTTATTTAGTAATTTAAACTGCTTTTAAAGGGACGTGGGACCAAGCCCTAAGTTTCTAAATTACATCTCTAAGCATCATTTCATCTTACCGCCATCAGAAAAAAAGTCCCACCTTCTCTCACACACAGACTGCTCACAACCTGGGAAAACAGTCACATGTTGCTTTCTGGACCAATCAGCTTTCACTTGCTGCTGGCTGGAATGTGTCTTTGGCCATTGTTTAAATATGCACCTAAGATAAGCTTTACTAGTACCTACTAAACCGAAACTGCACTTTAATATTGGCATTGTTTACTTTTGGCCTAAAGAAAGGCTTCCTTACTTCTAAAATCCATTACAATGGCTCCTGTCCTTCCTGGAGAACAGAATTCAGAAGATGGTACTGAGGAATTATTCAATACTCTGGCCGTTGACCTGTGGCATTCTGCATGGTCCTGTTTTGTTCTCATGAGATTTAACATATACACAAAACCAATTCTAATGAAACGTAGAGAGGAATCAGCCAATCTGAACAGCTGAAGGAGTTCCTTAGAGTGGCAGGACAAGGGCCGAAGTAATTTACTGACCCAGGTTCAACTGCCTCAGAGTCTAATGGCAGAACCAGTTTGTTGATGTCAGACTCATTTAGCTTTACTGACTGTGCCTTTATTTGATTCCACCTTCCCCAGATCTGCTTTATTGCATTTCATTCTTTTCTGGATACTGCTAAATTTTACACACATGTATGCATGTGTATGTGTACCTATACATCTATTTATATGTATACTGTATGTACACATCTATATGGAGTGGGTATGTCTGTTGGAGTACATTTAATGTGTGCTATTGTTCCTCAACTACTTGCCACCTCTTCATATATATATATATATATAATTATTTCCTTTGTCTCCTTTCCTTGTATTCAGTTTTCCCACTTGCTGCTTTTCAGGAGCAAACTGTCCAAACAAATGACCCACCAGTTGAGATAAAATCACATTTGAGATTAAGAGTTGTCTGTGAGGCAGTTTCTCATGTCTAACTTACAAAGGAAGAATGTGCTTATGACTTGAGGACCAATCACAAAAAAGCAAGGCAATTTGCAAATCACCTGCTATAACAATCATACACAATCAGCACTGAGCAAATTACCTCTTCTAGGGATGGAGTTTCTGTAAAGTATAATTTTTCCCTCAGTGTTTATTATCCTCATTCTCATTTCCCAAAGCTTTATAAAGTCTGAAGCATCTTCTTCTCCTGTTTCTTCTACATCTTCCATTGTTCCAACTAGCTTCACCAATTCACAGCTTTCAACATGCACAAGTACCCTTAAAACGTGGTGAGGAAGGGTTAGATCCCAAAGACATTTGTGGAGGAGGTACACCAGTGAAGGCTTTCAGAGGCCACAGCAAGGACAATCTGTTACAAAGGGAGAGTGGGTATCTACTGCCTCACAGACTGAATGCAGATATCTAGAACTTTCAGGTGGGACCTGCAGAATCTCTTCAGGCCACACCTCTCCTCACAATGGCCCTGTAACCCATAGATTACTAATACTATAAGGATATGTCAAAAAATCTTTTCAGTTACTATTTAACTTCAAAATTACAAACAATGGCACATTGTCATTATGTAGGACAATGCATATTGTTGGACGGTAATCAGGAAATTTCTTCACAAATTCACCACACTTACTCACCACAATGTTAAGCTACTGCCTTTGTTCTGAAGACTAATAGGTGCCTAGACTTTCCAACATACATTTCCATTTATTACACCATACTCATTCACTAAAATTTATGAAGGGACGTTTACAGACGTTGGAAAAGTAGAATGCTTGACTACAAGCACTCCATCTTTGCCCATCTACCTCTCTACATGATTGTCCCCTTCTGACTCTGGCCAAGCCCACAGCTGGAACATTGACCACCATTGGGTTCAATTGAGATAAATATGAATTGTTTTGTAAACCCAAAGACTCTTTGACTCTTCCCAATCATAAGTCCTTCTTTGCTTGCTTGTAATTAGAGATGGGCACAAAGTGCTATGAACCTTTCCCTTGATTGGGTCTGTGACCATAAGTAAATGTTGTTGTTGTTGTTGTTGTTGTTGTTGTTGTTGTTGTTGTTTGTTGTTGTTGTTGTTGTTGTTGTTTGAAGTGTTTTTCTTCCCCTGCTGTCCAAAGGTCCTCTTACTGGCAACAGCACCATCCCAGGGACTGCCTGCACAGGCGGTGCACCATTCAGGTCAGGAGCTAGGGCTATCCTCCCTTGGCTGCTCAGACTGTCAGCCAATCCAAAGAGGGGGCAGAACAAGGAGAAGCCTTGCAGGTGTCAACTGGCTAGTGGTCTGAGGAAGCAGGGAAGGACAGCCCAAGCTCCTAATATGGCTGGTGTACTGTCAATGTAGGAGGACCCTGGCATGGCATTGTTGCCAATGAGTGGGTCCCTGGCTGGTGGGGGCGGATGAGTGCAGCATCTATTGTGCCATGCTCAAGAATCAGCATGAAGCGCTTTGTAGTGCTTCATGCCCATCTCTACTGGTAATCCCACATTTCAGTGTACAATATATGTTCACCAATTGATAGACGTTTCCTGGATACTGCGGAGTTGTTCCCCTCTTAAGTTGTTCTTTCACCTGCATTTTTGTTGTCCTTTTAAGCTTCTGCTGTTAAATCATTTAAAATGAGATTTCTTTCTGAGCTTGGGAATGCAGCACATTTCAAAGGTGTGGATTCTTTTTCTGAAAAAGTAACAAAAGAGAGTGTGCCTTGTACAGAGGTTGAATTTGTCTTCTTGCTTTCCTTTGGAAGGTACAAAATTTGAATTTGCACTAATATATTTTTCATAAAGAATTTAACAGCTACCAGAGGAAAACTCAGCAGTGACTTGACCTGCTTTTCAGAGTGACAAAGTAGTAACTGCAATAAAATTAAAGCTATGTATAACTGAATGTTGTTTGGATAGTTCGGGGAGTAAGGTAACTAGCTGCAAAGGCAGAGGCTGGGAGTTCAGTTCCCCACTGTGTTTCCCAGAAAAAGCCAACCGGTGTGGCCTTGTGGATGCTGCACAGTCCCGGGGTTGTCTCCAGAAGAAAGGTCTCTGTCAACAACTTTTGACTACACTCTACCTAGAGAGTAGAACTCTAAAAAGGATGATCATAAATCAGAATTGACTTGACACCACATGATGATTTGTATATATTAACTGAAGGAATAGTTTTCCCAATGTAAACATTTTCTGTGCAGGAATTGTAGATGGAATCCAACATAAATCACTGTATGAATGGATGAAAGTATTTCTGGGATCATACCTGCTAGGCTTAATTTAGCAGTGTTAAAAAAAATCAGAATTGCAATGACTTCCTCTGCTGACTTGTTCAAAGTTGTTTGTGCTTGAATGCTGCCTCAGCAGCCACCTCTGAGGGGTTGATGTGGAGGGGTGAGATAAGATAAGATAAGATCAACTTTATTGTCATTGTCCTATACAGAATAACAAAATTGAGAGAACAATGAAATTGAAGGATCTGCATCAGCTCAAAAACATCCATACAGAAGAATACCCCTCAAACATACCCCACCCCACATTTATATAGAAACTCCCTCAAAACCTACATTTCCCTGCATTCAAAGCAGGGAATAAAAACTATTTCTCAAGTGGCTGGTTCTGATCTTAATGACCCTATACTTCCTTCTAGAAGGCAGAAGCTGAAAAAGATCATTTCCAGGGTGTGTGGGATCCTGCACTATCTCTACGGCTTTCTTATAACACCTGGAGACATACAATTGATCTAAAGTAGGAAGAGTACACCCAATTATCCTCTCCACAGTCTTCACAAGTTTGGACAGCATTACTCTTTCCCTATCTGTACAACTCCCAAACCACACAGAGAGACCATAGGTTAACACACTCTCTATGGTGCAATGGTAGAATCATTTCTACCATTGCAATGGTAGATCTTTTGAAAGATTATTCCTCCTGAGAAATCTCAAGAAGTACAATCTCTCCTGTGCTCTCTTCATCATATCTTTGGTATTTACTCCCTATGTCAGGTCCTCTCTCAGCTCCATTCCCAAAACACAAAACACTGAAACCTGTTCCACACAGTTTTCTTCAATAATAAGTGGCTGGATGTTCAATTTGCATTTCCTGAAATCAACAATGATCTCTTTTTTAAATTGAGGATTAAATTATATTCTCTACACCACTCTGTCAGCATCTCTACCTCCTTCTCCCCCTCCCG
This sequence comes from Phrynocephalus forsythii, assembly GCA_029282475.1. Lineage (NCBI taxonomy): Eukaryota > Metazoa > Chordata > Lepidosauria > Squamata > Agamidae > Phrynocephalus > Phrynocephalus forsythii. The sequence goes on along the minus strand of JAPFRF010000001.1, from coordinate 175,553,727 downwards.
AGCAGTAATCAGACCAACCACAGTTGTATCATCTACAAACTTAATGATCTTATTACTGGGGTAGTTGGGAACACAAACATATGTATAGAGCATGAACAAAAATGGGATCAACACACACCCCTGTGATGTTCCCGTATTTTATTGAGATTCACAGAGACGTGAGAACCCATCTTGACCTGTTAGGAACATTCTGATAGAAAATCTAATATCCACCTGCAGAAATGTGGTGGAAGCCCCAGATCCAACAGTTTGGGCACCAGTCTATGTGGAAGTATAGTATTGAATGTGGAACTAAAGTCCACCAAAAGCAATCTCGCATCGTTCCTTTGTTTCTCCAGATGGAACAGGACAGTATGTAGGGCCATAATCACAGCATCCTCCATGGATCTCTTCTTTTTGTATGCAAATTGACAAGATTCCAATCCAGCTGGTAAACAAGCCATAATACAATTCTGCACCAGTTTTTCAAAACATTTCATTATAACTGCTGTGAGCGCCACAGGGTGGAAGTCATTCAAACTATCTATGTTAGGTTTGTTTGGCAAGAGTAAGACGGTAGAGGATTTCAAATACGATGGAAGAGTGGCTTGGTCCAAAGAGAGATTAAAAATCTTCATAAAAGTTTCTGCCAGTTGTTCCGAGCAGTCTCTCGGCCCCCTACCAGCCACTCCATCAGGACTCGTAGCCTTTCTCATGTTTATCTTCTTTATTATCCATCTCACATCATCCTTTTCCACCCTAGCAATGCTTCCATTATAAGACAATGACGGCATCTCCAGAAACACTATTGAAACCCCTACCGGTGTCATCTCAAAACAGGCAAAGAAAGTATTAAGCTCTCTCACTAGGGAAGCATTACTTTCTACAGCTGATGAATTTCTAGATTTATCGCCAATAAGGTGCTGAACACCCTGCCACACTTGTCTTGTATCGTGGCTGCTCAAATGATCTTCAATTTTTCCTCTATACACAGCTTTTGCATTCTTAATTCCCCTCTTCAACTTTGCTCTTTGTATGTCATACAATACCCAGTCTCCAGTTCTGAAAGCAAAATGTCTGGCCTTCAGCAGTCTTCAAACTTTTCTCATCATCTAGGGTTTCCTATTTAGATACACCTTTACATGCTTCTCCCTGGTGACATTAGCTGTACAAAATCTGATATAATCCAGGACCGTTGTTATGTAGATCTCCAGATCTTGATGGTCAAACACATTCCAATTGGTCTCCCAAAAAAACTTCTGCAACTGTTGAGAGGCTCCCTCAGGCCACACTGTAACAGTCCCATGTTACTATTGGAACTCATTTCCTATAATGCTGCTGTCAAAAGCAGAGAGACATGATCCCACCTGTCCAGATGTGCCAAGAGCTTAGACTTACATCCCCATTCAATGTTTGTATACACTTTATCAAGAGTGTTTTCTCCCCTTGCTGCACATTTAATGTACTGATGAAAATTTGGGAATACTACCTTCAAGTCCGTATGATTAAAGCCCCCTGCAATAATTTGCACTGCCTCTGGGTATTTACTCAGTTTACTATTTATGTCCTCATACAAAATACCCATGGTCATTCTTGCATTTGCAGTTGGTGCCACATACACTACTGTTAACAATACTGCTGTAAATTCCCAGGGGAGATAAAAGGGTCTGCATTTAATTATTAAAAAGCTCATATCCAGGGAACAGTGGCTATCTTGCCAAACAGAGTTCATGCACCTCTTATGATTTACAAAGGGCGCTTTTACATGACCCCTAAAATCCGAGGCAAAGGGCTTCCAGATGCAGAGCTTAACATTGTTTTCCCACCAGCTCCAGACTTAAAAAAAAATAAGTACAACCATGCCCACCTAAGCGCATCCCAGCACATTTTCCAAGTACCTGGTCTCCGAAGGTGAACAATTTCTGATGCAGATTGCAAAGCAATGAGTGCCGGGCTCTCCTCCCTTCTGTTTGTTTGGTTTTTTTGCCCCGCCCCTTTAAGAGACTGGAATGCTTCCCGGGGCAGCTCCGGACGGCAGAGCGGAGGTGAGCCTGCATTCTTTTCTCCCTTTTTTCTCCCTCCCCTCACGCAGACAGGAGCAAGGGAGTGCGGAGGGTGGGATCACAGCAAGAAGAGCAAACCCCCAAGATCTCTGGTCCGAATTTAAGTTGCCAGTGGATTTTAGGGGTCATGTAAAAGCACCCAAAGATACATACTCCCCAAATGTGCTTCTTTCCAGAGTCTTCTTTCCTGTCACTCTGATATGTTGTAAAGCCTTGTAATTCAATAGCCATATCAGGAATGAATGAGTTAAGCCATGTCTCTGTGAGTAGCAATACACCACAATCCAAGATACCTCCTTCAGCTCCAACATATAGCTTCCACTCGTCCAGTTTCTTTACCAACGAACTCACATTGGAGTAGAAAATACCTGGGAGAGGCAAGGTTTGCTGTTGTTTTCTTATCTTTGTTGCTCTTTTCATTAGACCTTGTCTTCTACAGCTCTACAGCCTCTTTTCTGTTTTTGCTGTCTTCCAGTTCTGATAATTTACAATTTCTGGTATTTTACAGGCCCTCAGGCACTCCCACACAGCACAGTTTCCACAATCTCTGCTTCTGCCTCAAAAAGACAACAATTCCTGATGACCATAAATAACTCAAAAAAACTCTGTCTCCAAATCAAAGTCTCAGCCGCAACATCCGAACATGCCACCATCTTTGAGGAGTACTGCTGCGGCATGTTACAGATCACCAATGACTGCTTCACAAAGAATAATTCAGTTTATATGTTCATTCCATAGAACATATAAATGTTTCATCAATACAATTTCTAATGGAAAAGGCAACTTGCAATGAGATGGACAACGGTAGTTAATTAAAACAGATAAACTGCCCATCTCCCCTGGTCAAATATAGTGTGCAAATATTTTTTGACTACCTGACTAATCCAAAATATCCCAAAGATCTTTTCAACTCTCTGTCTTGAAAAAAAGAATATAAATTCTTTTTAATCAAATCAAATCAATTTAGAACATTACTGAGCCTGAGACTTTCTGCCTGCAAAAATATACTTTATTCTAACTGTAGGTAGATAGTGAAGTCCATGAGGAGGAAGACAGAATGCATGACAAAGGAGATAATGAAAAAATAATGGCAAGGCACAACACATCTGATATAATGTTTTCTGGTGTTCAGTCAGATATACATATGAATAATAAATCTATTAGATGAACTTCCTTCCAGCTGAAATGTATTGTCACTCACTGCATATTTAGTGTGATAATATATGCACTCAGTTACACTCTGCTTCCTGACAGTCTTGTGAAGATGTCAGGTTTTAATTAACTGGAAGTATAAAAGCTTCTATTGAAATGTGCCCTTTTCCTTTTTAAAAAGGGGATGAAGGTATAACAATTAGCTGAATTCTTCAGGGGCATCACAAGGGTCCATTTGTTGTCCTCATTTTGAGGCTTTCATAAGCTAGCTCTTTCTTTTCCTCCTCACTTTTTGGTCTCCTGGGTTTTAGTTTGGTTGAAAAATAGTTATTTTGCTGGCATTCAGCGGTTTGATCCAGGACATTCCTTCCAAAGACAATAATTAAAAGCTGGCAATGTTCACTCAAGTTTTGTGTAGACAAAAGCATATGAATGAGACTGCGTCTTTTCCTAGACTTGGTTAATCCCTCACCAGCTGCTCAGACATCCACCCAGCCCTGATGCAGGGCTCCTCTGATCGGAAAGTGTGATAAATCCAAGCAGAACACGCCATATGTGCTTTGAAACATGCCAGACACTCTTGTGACTTGTAGAATATAGATGATGGCCTAATTTCAGGTATTTTAGGCTCAGGTGGTATTTATTTGCTGCAAAGAAGTGTTTCCCAAGTAAGGTAAGTCTTGCTAGCTCTTGGTTAAACACATGTAACTTGAGGGAGTAAGGATGGTGTTGTCTCTTCCTCCTGGCTTGATTCACTGGATTAAGATTTACTGGATGCAGAGCCACAAGTAGGAGAAGGTAAGCAGGGCTTTGACCCAGGGCACCAACATTTAATATCCTATTTGGTATACTAGATTGAGTGACAGAGTAGATCTCAGGAGATCTGTATTCAAATAAACAGGATTTCTGCCACTGAATGCCTCTTAGTTATGGAAAACATTGGTTGTATGACACACCTGAAGCCTCAGCATACCTGAGCAATTGTTCTTTGTTCTTTTGTGGGCCCGAGAAAGGTGTATCAGAAAAAAGGAAATAATTCTGTAATAGAAAAGGAAAGCTTTGGTACTAGAAATAATATTTTAGTTGCCCTGATTGCTATGTGCTGTCTCTGTCCACAGATAGGTCTGTCAAATGGTGAACATTAAGGCATAGTCACAGAAATGCCTGTTACTTCCATTCCATGTGATGAAATGGATTTTTTCATAGCCTGCAGAAATGTATGCAGTAGAGATGGGCATGAAATGAACTTTTAGTTCATTTTGTTATTTATTATCTGTTTCGTTATGTAACGAAATGAATAATGAACCCCAGAGTGGACTTCGAATGAACCGAACCGAACTGGGAAAAAAATGGTTCATTTAGGTTTATTTCGTTAATGGCAGCACCACAGATATCTCCTACTTAGTGCTGGTCCTTTGGTCTTCCTGCCTTCAGGGAACGGCAACCAGAAAAGGAAAAAAAGCTGAATGGCCCATGCTATAGCTGTAGCGCAGGCCACATGGTTGGCAGTAAAAATAAACCCAAATAAAATAAAAATAACATAATTTTTTAAAAAAATATTAAAAAGGAGTGCCGACATGGCCCCAGGGGTGGCCGGGGTGGCATCCTAACATCAAGAAAAAAATATGAAAAAATAAAACCAGCACTGACCCGGCCCCAGGAGCCGCACGGTCGGCACTTATATATATGGGTCATGGAACCGGCCCATGTCCGGCAAAAGAAAAAAGAGCCAACCAACCCTCGCTACAGCTGTAGTGCAGCCCATGTGGTTGGCAGTTAAAAATAACAATAACAATAAAATGAAATAAAATAAAATAAAATAAAATAAAAAGGTGTGCTGAACTGGCCCCAGGGGTGGTGGGTTGGCACCCTAAAATGAAGAAAAAAACATAAAAAAAAGTGTCATCCCAGCCCCAGGGGCCATGTGGTCGGTGCTTGAAAAAATAAATTAAAAATAAAAAAGGTGGGGAGCGCCAACCCAGCCCCAGGGGTGGTCAGGTTGGTGCCCTAAAATCAAGAAAAATTTAAAAAAACCCATGCCAACCCGGTTCCAGGGGCCGCGCGGTAGGTGCTTGGAAAAACAGAGAGGTGCTGGCCCCAAGCCAAAAAGCCCCTGCCACAGGAGCCAGGATCACCCCGCTGCTGCTGCCACTGCCACCACCACCCAGTAAGGATGATGTGTTGAATGTTCAAGATGAGGATGAGGATGAGGATGAAGATGACGAGGATGCTGCCAGTCCAGTTTGTGCAATTGTTGTCAACATCTGGTTTTTTAATTAATTTTTGAATGTTTTTTTCCCCGCCTGCACTGTCAAATGGATTAAATCACGCAAAGCGGGAAAAAACGAATAATGAATCAACGAATCAACAAAACAATTTTTTCAAAAAAGTTGTTAAAAATGAACCATACCGAACCAAAGCCTACAATGAGCTGAACCAAAATGAATTGCCAGTTTTTGGTTTGTGCCCATCTGTAGTATGAAGTAATACTTTTTTCAGTTTCTAAGTTGTCACCTTTAAGATGCTGTTGATGTTGTACAAGAAGAGCCATGCTGGATCAGGCCAAAGGCCCATCTAGTCCAGCTTCCTGTATCTCACAGTGGCCCCACCAAATGCGTCTGGGAGCGCACAAGACTATATATCTATCTCCTGATACCACTCCCCTGCATCTGGTCCTTGAAGTACCCTGGTTTTAAGCCTGGAGGTTTGGATATTTGTTCTTATTGATCAGAATCAAATATATTTTGCTAAGCAAACACTTGTCCATTTCCTCTTTATATGATTTAAAAATACCAGCTATTTTGCAATTCAGTAAAAGTTTTAGGTAAGGTTCCTCTGGCAACCTCTGACTGTCAATGCTCCTGACTGTGTGGAGAAGAGAAGTCCAGGGCAGTCTAACCTGTAGGCCATGGGGCATCAGCTGCTGTGTCTCTTCACTTCCCCTGCTTAACTTCAGCCTGCAGGAGATCTACTACTCTGCAGGCCCACATCCTCCGTGGGAGAGGATGTTTTAGGACTAATTGATAAATTGAAGATTAACAAGTCACCGGGCCCAGATGGCATCCACCCAAGGGTTATTAGGGAACTGAGAAATGAAATTGCAGATCTCTTAACAGTAATATGCAACTTGTCTCTTAAAACGGCCACAGTGCCGGGGGACTGGAGGATAGCAGATGTCACACCAATTTTTAAAAAAGGAAGGAGGGGGGACCCGGGAAACTACAGGCCAGTTAGCCTTACATCTGTCCCAGGGAAGATGGTGGAAAGCCTCATCCAAGAGAAAATCTTAAAACACATAGAAGAACAGACCTTGCTGAGAGAAAATCAGCATGGCTTCTGCAAGGGTAAGTCTTGTCTGACAAATCTTTTAGAATTTTTTGAAAAGGTCAACAGGCATGTAGATTTGGGTGAACCGGTGGAAATAGTCTATCTGGATTTTCAAAAGGCTTTTGACACAGTCCCTCACCAGAGGCTGCTGAGAAAATTGCACAGTCAGGGGATAAGAGGACAGGTCCTCTTATGGATTGAGAACTGGTTGAGATCCAGGAAACAAAGAGTAGGTGTCAATGGGAAATTTTCACAATGGAGAGAGGTGAAAAGTGGTGTGCCTCAGGGATCTGTCCTGGGACTGGTGCTTTTAAATCTGTTCATAAATGACCTGGAGACAGGGATAAGCAGTGAGATGGCCAAGTTTGCAGATGACACAAAACTTTTCCGTGTGGTAAAAACCAGAGAAGATTGTGAAGAGCTCCAGAAGGATCTCTCCAAACTGGAGGAATGGGCTACGAAATGGCAAATGCGTTTTAATGTAGCCAAATGTAAAGTAATGCATATTGGGGCAAAAAATCAAAACTTTATCTATCAACTCATGGGCTCTGAGTTATCCGTGACAGATCAGGAAAGAGATCTAGGTGTGTTGGTGGACAGCTCCATGAAGGTGTCTCCCCAATGTGTGGCAGCGGTGAAGAAGGCCAATCCCATGCTAGGGATTATCAAAAAGGGGATTGAAAATAAAACAGCCAACATTATGATGCCGTTATACAAAACAATAGTAAGGATGCACCTGGAGTATTGTGTACAATTCTGGTCACCACATCTCAAGAAAGACATAGTGGAACTGGAAAAGGTACAGAAGAGAGCGACTAAAATGATTACTGACCTGAGGCACCTCCCTTATGAGGAAAGGCTAAAACATTTGGGCCTCTTTAGTCTGGAAAAAAGGCACCTGAGGGGGGATATGATTGAGATGTACAAAATAATACAGGGCATGAGTAAAGTGGATAGAGGGAAGCTCTTCTCCCTCTCACAAAATACCAGAACTAGGGGACATACACTCAAATTGAGGGCTGGGAGAGTAAGAACAGACAAAATAAAATATTTTTTCACCCAGTGCGTTGTTAGTCTATGGAACTCCCTGCCACAGGATGTGGTCATGGCATCTGACTTGGATGCCTTCAAAAGGGGATTGGACAGATTCCTGGAGGAAAAGTCCATCACAGGTTACAAACCATGATGGAGATGTGTAATCTCCAGGTTTAAAACCAGGGTACTTCAAGGGCCAGATGCAGGGGAGTGGTATCAGGAGACAGATATCTAGTCTCATGCGCTCCCAAACACATCTGGTGGGGCCACTGTGAGATACAGGAAACTGGACTAGATGGGCCTTTGGCCTGATCCAGCATGGCTCTTCTTATTTTCTTATGTTCTCCGTGCTTGCTGGATTATGAAGCAGTTGTTTTGTTTCATCAGCCCATCTCCTGATATTTCCCCTTGACTTTTATTACTTTTGTATTGGTGTGAAGTTGATAGGAAGTGTTACTTGCATTATAGAGGCATGGTTGGATGAAGCTGAGGGAGTCAGGACCAGACCAGACCTGGGGCATGATGCAGTGAAGGTGTAATGGTCTATGAAAATCAAGTCACTTTTATAAGATGTCCAGTCCCATAGATTGTGGCACTGAGATAGATTAGGAATTCTGTGAGTGTAACACCACCACAAACCTCAGTCTCACGGAGCTGGCTTAGCTGGTCTCTAGTGTAGTGTTATTCCAGATGGTTTTTCAAGTTGTGCTGAGGTACTCCAACATCCCTGCAGAGGTCAGTTTATCAGGAGTGCCACAGACATCTGAGGGGGGGCGGGGAAATGAAATTAAAATTTATGCCATCTTTGAAATTATTCAATGAGTCTAAGCACCTAAATTATTATTGTGCATAATAATTTGCAAGTTTAAAGCCAACATTACAGGAAAGTCTTGAGGTGTTTTTTTTTTAAAGTTCCACCCTCTAAAGATTAGATGGAAAAAGAAGTGAAGTAAAAGTTTTGGCGGCCACCAATGGAGTATTTACAAACCACATTTCCCTCTTTTCTCTTTAAAACAAATTAAGTGACAAGATGCATATCGGCTGCTACACATTTTTCAAATGGAAGCTGAAATCTTGTGGAGAAGACATAAGCAATGATGTAGAATTTCTGCTAGGGTATCCCTGGAGAAACAAAACATGTCCTAATTCCAATTTTTCATTCAGGATTCTCAGAGGCATCTTGGTGGTCTCTGTTAGAGTGGAAATGACTCAGCAAAATAGCAGTGTGATATGAAATTAATAAATTTCATTTACTATGCACTTTCACTGATGTTGTCCCACTGGATCAGGAACCTCTGATGACATTATGCTGAATAAAACTTGCTATTTATGAAGCCGAGGTTACTCCAGCCTATCTTGCTTTTTCTGCAAATGGCTAAGATGGCTACCCACTTTGAAATGTGAATTAGAATGGCACTTCACATGCCCTGCAGTTAAGTTTTATTCTTCTGGATCAGAGTTTTAATTTCCATCATGCTTTTAAGCAGTAGGTGCAGGTGATGACTCAACTTGGCTCCTTTTCCAAGGGGAAAGGCGGGCTAAAAATACTTTAAAATAAAATAAACTATTTATTTATTTATTTATTTATTTATTTATTTATTTATTTATTTAATGCTGCCCACTGCGCAAAGGTCTCTGGGCAGCTTACAACAACTAAACCGAACAATTAAAAACAAAAACATTAAAATTCAATGCACTAAAATTGCCACCAGGACCCATAATCTATGTATGTGATATCAGTTTAAAAATGAACAGGAATTCATTTTGTAATGCACCTGCTGCATAGCTGCCTATGGAGTAGGGTTATCAGAACAGCCATGTTGAGTTACTAAGGAAAATTCTGTTGGCATAAATATAGTCTGGCATAAACTGGTTTGGAGGTGGGAAATATGTAATGTAAATAATTAATGTTGCATTAATGGAAAGTCTTTTATCTGTCCCTTTTTGCTTCTTTACTGCTGTCCTGGGGCTTTTGAGGGGATGTCTTTTGGAACATTAGGATGTTGGAATGGAGGTTCTAAAAGTCAAAAGCCCAACATAAGTGGAGCCTCAGAAACTGAAAGAGAGGAATACAATAGTTTCCCTTAATTTAAATTACATATTTCCAGTGCCCAATCTTGGTCACACTGGCCTAACGTTTCCCAACAGGATTTGTGAATGATGATGAGTGGTAGAGATGATTGTATGAACTCCATCACCATTCATTGCTATTCTCCTCACATGGGGGTTCAGCATCTACTAATAATCTCCCTGAGCTTTTACAGTGCTTATGATCAAGAACTTTAAAACCTTGAGGAGAATCTTTACACAGAGAGGAGTCTCTCCTCTGGGAGCAGTCACTCTCTCCATGCAGAAAATCACAAGAACAGCAAAAGGAAGGGCAAAGTTAACCCCACCAACGCATAGAGCTTACATGCAAGGAAAATGACTGAATAGGGCTACAGCTTGCTTTTAATTAAGCCTAATTTGAAAGAGGGCAACCAATCAGCCAGAAGTCCCAAACACAGTAAGGTCAGAGGGGCTTGAATAAATTATTCTATTTGGCCATTTTTTGATAATGTGTCAGGTATTTAGGGCATAAATCAGATTTCTTCATCACAGATTTCTTTCTTTCCTTCTTGTGACAGCATAGCAGTAAAAGTCAGGGAGATAAGAGAGAGAGAGACTCGCAGGTGCCTGAGCCATGGAATGGGTGAAGAACAAAGAAGTAGGGATGGACACCTTACAAAAATGACACACTGTTTCAAAGTTTTGTAAGCTTACAACACCTTATGAAACAAAACAAAACAGTGTGTTGTCAATAAATGAAATGAAGCATCATTTTATTTCAGAAATGAAACTATTTGTCTGTCAAGATATGTAAAAGTTGACAAAACATATGTTATGTATATTTAACAGAATGTGTAAAGTGAGTTGTAAAATGGAGGCAGTTAGATTCTGCAGTGTCATGATGTTAATCCACAAGTGTTAGAGACTAGTAATCACAGGCATGTTAAGTGATGAAGTGCAGGTGGAACTGATTGTAACATCATGATTTGTAATGGTTAGATCAGATTGCATCAAATTGTTAATTAGTGATTGCATCAGATCTTATGAGTGCTGAATAAGTATAAAAGGCACTAGCTTGTCATTTGTAACTTGGGGACTGTTATGGTGAGAACAGTTTACCCCACACTCTGTTTGTCTGTTTGCTATATTGTATATAATGCTTGGTTGTTATGCTCTGTATATTTTGATGTATATATGAATATATGAGTTTTTACTCTATTCATTGTCATTGTTTTTCTGATAGACTAACTCTGCAAACCCTTTATATCAATATTAACATTTTATCTACGTTACTGCTGCACTGCTTTGTGTCAGGCACAAGTATATATTATTATTATTATATTTGTTGCCCCCTTAAATCTGCTGACATTGTCCTAGCTTCTTCATCTTTAAAACTGATTGATTTGTTTTCCTTTATTCTCATGCCTCAGCTCTTGAGATAGCTTATCTTGGATCTTGATCTGACTGAAGCTGGCTATGTCTGCAAGTTGATTTAAACTGATTGTTTTCCTTTCTTTTTAGTAGGGTTGTGGAGGTTATTTTTTTAATATTTTCTTTCCTTCGCTAGCTGCGCCAATCAGCTGTTGAGTTTATTTCCCTGAACTCTCTGTGGAGCAGCTAGCTGTTAGGGTTCTAGCTTGTTTACAGAGGGTGCTTTGCTTGAAAGCAAATTGATTGGAAGGTTTAAGGAGGGTATTTGATTTAGGGCAGTTGGATCCCTGTTAAATAAAAAGAAAGCTCTTCATTATTTATAGCCTTACAAAGCATTTCATTTCATGATGAAAATTCTTTTTAAGAATCCGTTATTAATGAAACAAAAAGAAATAAAGACTGAAATGAAACAAAATGAAATGAAACACTATATTTCCGTTTCGTGCCCATCTCTACAAAGAAGCCATGGCATTCTTCTAACCATGAAATGCCAGAAAAGCAAGGCTGCACACCTGCTTTGATTGTCAATAACATAAGAAGAGCCCCACTGGATCAGGACAAGGCCCATCTTATAGTTTTTGTGAATTTTTGGGCTGTTTGGCTGTGTTCTGGAAGTTTTTCTTCCTGAAGTTTCACCAGACTCTGTAGGGGCACCCCTGACCTTCACAACCTCCAAGCCATCACCTGGGTGAGTCCATACCTCCCATATGTGCTGTTTGCCAGACTGAAAGCCAGGGCTGGTGAAATATCTGGAAACCCCCCCCCCCCCGGCATCTAAACTCCATCAGTTGGTAACCCCTGGCCCAAGGAGGGTTCCCTTCCCCATGACACTGTCACCTCAAGATCCACAGTGTCATGAAGTCAGATGGGCTAGAATGACATTTAACATGGACTCACCAACATCTTACCCTCAGCATTACCTGCCAGAGTTACTTAAAGCTGCTTTATTATAACCTTATTTAAATATTACCGATTTATTCTAAGGCCAACCCACTTCAGTCAGTGCAGGATAGGTGAAAAGCCCACCACCACCTTGGCCAATCAATGATGAGGCTAAAATATTCCTACCTGGTCCCAATAGGCGACCAGTTCAACTCACACTGATTACTGGGTGGGTGGCTGCAGCCTGAGGCAGAGCGACCTTATCAAGCCTGCTCCAACCCCTCCCCTTGATGACACAAGCTACTTTCTGCAGGTCCTATTAGCCATGCTAGTGTGTGGTTTTTGGAAGTTCTACACCAAAACATAACTTTTCTACAATCTGCCTTAGGTTGAGGCATATTCCAATACCCTGGGCCACGTGCAGAGTTCTTGACACAGAAGAGTTCTGTGGGACCAGGAAAGCTTTCTCAACACAGGAGGTGACATCCATACATGTGCAAAGTACAAATTTCAAACTGCATGGGACAACTATGGGATTCATTTCATATTTGTGGATCTTTCACAGGCAAGGATAAAGCAGATAAACTCAGAAGGACCCTTACATTCTTAAAGAAAGAAGAATGAAGGTGCTGAGGGAAATGATGTGAGACATGTGACACACTTTTAGCTATTATATGCCAAACTGGGTATTTGTGGTTGAATAATTCAAATAATACTTTATCATAAAAAAGGATTGGTGATGGGAGGGGTTGGTTGCTGTGATTGTACATGGATTTACAACAAACGGTGCAGTAACAACAGTGTTTTGGAGTTTATGCCATGAGGATGACACTGGAGGGTGGTATGTTTGATTATCATGTTCCAGGTAGGGATGGACACAAAATAGAAAAACGGTGTTTCATTTTTTTGTTCGGGACCCTTGCATTTTGTTTTTTTTGTCTCATATGGATTTTTACAACAAAAATCAGTACAAAATAAAAATAAAACAAAATATTTTTTTTTCTGGTGGCTCTTTCCAAAGGCTCTAGCAGCAGCTCCAAAGGCTCCGGCGGCAGTGGTGGCGGTGGCGGCAGTGGCGGCGGCAGGTCTAGGCTGGCCGGCCCAGCTAGCTGGTGGGCCTCCAGCGACAGCCATGGTAATGGGCCTAGGCCAGCCTGCCCAGCTGCCCTGGCTTGCGGGGCTCTGGTGGTGGCCACGGCAACTCCAGGAATGGTGGTGGGCCTAGGCCAGCCTGCTGGCCGCTCGCCCTCTACTACTGCCGCTGCGGTGGCGGTGGCTCGGTGGCCGGCCTAGGCCAGCCTGCCAGCAACTCACCCTCTCTTGCCTGGCTGGGTGGTCTCGGCAGCAGCAGCAGCAGAACACCCACAGATAAGTGACCATTTTACAGATGGAACGAAATGATTTGTTTTAATGAAAAAAAAAACCCATTTCGTTTTGTCCGTAATGAAATGCTGCTTCATCGTTTCATTTCATTTTGTTTCATTTCATTACATAACAAAATCATGAAACAGCATTTCATTTTTCTTTTCATGCCTATCCCTAGCTCCAGTATTTTTTCCTTTGCTTGCTATCAGCCTTTTCCTTTGCTTGCAATCTTTGCATACTGCAAAAAAGCCTCCACAGCTATAGGACAGCCCACTTTGTGAGAAGGCATCAGATGGTGAGTGTGCCAGCCAGAGGCAGAGAATGGAATGTCCTAGAGGCATAGGAAGTGTCAAGACATTCCATTGAGCATGGCTTCCCTCGGCGATGCAGATGGGTGATCATTTGGAAGCTGGAGACAACTAAGGTCAAAATGAGCAGCAAGGATAAGGAAGAGCCTTGTAGTCAGGGATGGTGGAATAAAGAAGTTTCTCTGAATTCTTGCAGTCTTTGGTCCAGGATGTTAACCAAGATTTAAGAAGCATGATTCTGAGAGCTACAAATGTACAACAGAACAAAAAAATGAACCTGTAATTTAAACTTCTGGCAGAAGAGATCTAAATTTTGTGATTAAAAAAAAATTGAAATCATAAAGGGTCCAGAGGAGCAAAAAACACAGATCAGCATTTGATTTTGAGAAATTCTAGAAGATTCCCCCCTCCTTTTTCTCTGGCATCTTAGTGAGGAGGTGGAGAAGGAACATAGAACCACATGTGCTGTAAAGAAGTGATTATAACACACCATGTAGGAGGAAGAAAATTATGGGGAAATTATCTATAGCTGTCTGCTGATAATTACATTGCATAGATTATAGCAGGGTAATGGAAAGGAGAAATGTAAATTTCTCTCTGATTTTTCCACAGTTCTGGAGATGTTCAACGCTGCCTGAAATTTGTGATTTAAGAAGACAGATTAAGACAAGTCAATTTAGCCTATTTGATGTGCCCTGTGATGCATAACAGATGCAGGGATGATTGGTTTGCATATGTACAATCTTTGCAAAATGTACATGTAGATGACTTAATGAATTGATGAAAGGAAACACAACGGTGGAACAGCCTCCAATTTGGAAAGATGAAGATAAAGCCTAATAATTGCATCTGGATTTTCACTTTTCTTTTCCTAAGAGCTTCTCTGATTAAGCCTTTAACATTATTTTTGTATAAGTGGAAAGATAATTAGGGTATTCATCTGCTTACTCACTACAGATGGGAAAATGTGTGATTTCACCGAATTTGATATACACATATATTCATCTCCACTATGTCTGCTTACACATCAGGGCCTTGAGAGGTTCTATTTAGTTAAGCTCCTGTTTAAGACAAATACTCATGAAAGACCTATTTGAAGAGCTGGATGAATGAATGCCTGCATCTCTTCTTCATTTCCTACTCTGCTTTTATCACTTTGAGTTTATTCTATGATTAAGGAGGGAGCAGGCTAAAATAGACATGATGAAGGAGATCTGTGAACACAGATATCCTGTCTAAAAGTATAAGCAGCAACACTTCCTTTTATTTTATTTATTTCTCATTTGTTTGAAATATTTATACTCTGCCTTTCTCCTGAAAAGAACCCAAGTATGCCATTTCCTAAATGCTACTACTGCTCTTAGTACTTCTGTGGCCAAGAAACAGACATCCTAGATACCATATTCAGAATAGTGAGAAGTGAGAACAGCCATAAAGACATCCAACTTCTGGTAGGGGAGAACAGGAAGAAAAACATAAAGAAGATAACTTGTTTTTGCAGAGGTGCTAATAACAGTTTGGGGTGTAATTTATCAGCCTGAAATTTAAATTTAAATTTAAATCTAATATTGTTGCAAAGACTGATCTTTGCAAACACAGCCCAAGTTTTGTTTTAAAAGGAGGGATGGGCATTTTGTTACAGAACCAGTAGGTTATGAAACGAACCACGAGAGCCCAGGTGGTCCTTGGAACTGGCTGATATATGCAGATCCAATTGCTTTACCTTTCTCTGTCTTGCACAGGGTTAAATCCAACAAGGAAGCATGCTGCGATGTCATCTGTGCTAGATCTGTGATGCTGGCCAATCAGGAGCTGTGCAGGAACGGGCATCATCCCGCCTCCCTTTCTGATTGGCCAGCGGCATGAAGCAGGATAGATAGATAGATAGATAGATAGATAGATAGATAGATAGATAGATAGATAGATAGATAGATAGATAGACAGATAGACAGAACATGACAGATAGAACTAGATAAAGATGTAATGGAGTTGTGCTGGAGATAGACAGAACAGATTGATGATTAATATGATGTTTAGATGAGAAGGGATCTTCTTCAACATGACATGGGGCTTGCAGTGGAACTGTGAAGAGAAAGCTACTGTAATGGAGTTGTTCTGGAGCCCTAAGGGGAATCAAACTCAGCCTATTGATGATTAATAAACCACTGTTTAGATGAGAAAAAATATGGTATGGGTATAAATTGCACAAGAAAAGGTTTGTTATTGTATAAGGCTGAGATGATGCAATGAGGAAATCTGAATTAGCTTTCTTTTTCTCAAGCCAAAGTTATATTGGGGCAGTTGGCTTTCTCTGATCTAAGTGGCCACAGAAGCTGAGTAAGGAAAAAAAAACCTTCTACTTGCAGTTCCATTTGAAGTGCCTGTAGGTGGTGTAGTTCAAAGATACAGTAATCCCCTGCCTATTGTGGGGGTTAGGAGCCCACTCGACCCGTGATGACTGAAAATCTGTGATATGCAGATGCAGGTCAGGTGGGGCCTGGGGAGATGGGGGAGCAATCAGATCCCTCACCGCTGCTTGCCTGGGCTGCTCCAAGACTTCTTGGAGTGGCTTGGGTGGGTGGTGTTGAATGAATTTTCCTAGTAAAGGCATTTCTCACAAGACGACGGTTTGCCTACCAGATGTCTTACGAAAAATCCATCTTGCGGGGTAGGCATTTGAAATTTGTGCACCTACAGCCCGAGATATTATGGATGCATGAAATTCAAAAGCTTGGTCTTCCATCCTGGCTTTCCCAACCCTGTAGCATCTGATCCACGGGTGGTACATGGTTGGGAAAGCCAGTATGGAAGCTGAGATGCCTCCTCTTCAGCTTGGGCTCCAGGCAATGAACCCAAGCCAAAAATGAGGAAGTGGCTGGCAAGCCTGCAAGCCTCTACCTTCACTTCAGCTTGGGATCCTTGCACAGAGCAATTTAAAGGAGCTCAAGCTGAAGGGGAGGCAGCAGCTACTTCCATCCTGGCTTTCCCATCCAGGAAGCAGACACAAGGTGCTGCCTTCCTTTTGCTAGCCTCCGCGAACAGAGAGGTTGGCAAATGGCAGCACCTCGTGTGTATTTGCACACATGAGGAGCTGCCCTCCCTTCCCCAACCTGTCTGTTCCTGGAGGCAGGCATTATATTTTCAGGAGTCACCAACCAAACAATATGGAGAAACAGATTATAGTAGGAATCCCCGTATCCACAAAGTCTCATTGCAGAGGCTGAAAAACACAGATGGTAATAAAAATTATTGTACAGTAGTCCCCCACCACATTGTGGTTCATATATTATGGTCCTTGTAAATTGCAGATTTTTTCTTCTTGAGAGAATGTGCTTCCAAAGAAGGGGTTTTAACCCTCTCCTGTCACCTCAGCAAACAGACCTTGGGCTGTTTCTGCCGGCATGCACTTCCAAAGAGAGACTTTTAACCCCCTCCTGACACCTCAATATAAATATAAATATAACTTATAAAAAGAAGAAAAATAATTTAAAACCTACTTCCACCAGGCATGCATGCAGCTTTAAGGGCAGATAAGAAAAAAAATCATCTAGAGAAGTGGCTCCCAACTTTTTTTGAGTTGTGACCCTCTTATATAATAGCTAAGTAACCTGCAACCCCTCCCACCATATTTGCATAAAAAGGCATTTTATTAGGGTTAAAATTATCCATTCTCAGAAATTAAGACTTCTTTCTCCCCAAAAGTCATGTTTCACCCAATATACACATCTTCTAACTTTCATATCTTGCTCTGAAAGGCCAAGGGATAATTTATTTAACAAAGGCTGCAAACACATTTCAGATGACCTACAACCTCCCCCCCTTGGAAAACATTTTGTGACTCCCGTGGGTCAGGTTGCAATCTGACAGTGATGCTTGGGTTCTAAAATCCTTCCCCTAAGACCCCTAAAGAAAAAGGAGACCCGTGGAGCCCTGGAATTTGAAGAAGGAGAATAGAAGGCTTTTAATTAGTTTCAATTAAATGTTGCCAGCGCCAGCGGATGACATAATCAGCTTCTGCCATGCAACTTTATGGCGATGGGATTTGAGCCAATCTGTATGAATGCCTGTTGTGTGCATATGGGTATGCATACCTACTTCTGCCTCTGCCTCTGCTTCTCACCACCCATATTTTACCTTCTGCTGCATCATCCAACAATTGACTCTAACCTTCATTGGAATATTCTACTCACAGGAATATGCTACTCACTCCAGTCCTTCCACATGCCAGAGGGCATAAGGGATGCTTTGAGGATTCTGCTGTAATTGTTGGGCAGGGTTCCCATGCCACTGAGAACCTAGGACAGTGCTGCTGGCTATAGAGATGTGAACTGAAAGGGCATACCAGCGACCGCAGTGCCCCACCCAACCTGCCCCCATGACGGAAGAGTCACCACAAGTCACTTGGCGGCACCTAACAACAACTTTTGGCTCCAAGGCTCTGATGTGTCCATGCTCACTTTAGGCCCAGCAGCTTCTATGGGTCAGATTCCAAACCTCCATAGTGCAGATTAGGTCTGTTGGCCAGTTGCTTCACACCTTTGCTTAGGGCAGGCATGTCCAAAGTCAGGCCCAGGGGCCAAATGTGGCCCGTTTTCAAATTCTGAGTGGCCTGCAGCTTCTTCTCCCCACTGGCTCAGCCTGTCACACATCCCCACCAGCTTGCCCCTCCCCATACTGGATGGAGGCGTTAGCTTGCTGTTTTATGGTTTGCCTGCCCTCCATGCCTCTGTCCATCCCCCCCCCAGCCACCTGCCCAGCCTACCCACCCCCAGCTCCATTGCTGCAGCATCCTCCCTGCCTCCTTGCATGTTATAGAATCTTGTCCAAAGTCTGGCTCGGTGGCCAGTTGAGGCTGAATGGTTGACCCCCACATATTTTCACCTCACCAAATCTGGCCCTCCTTGCAAAAAGTTTGGACACCCCTGGCTTAGGGCAAGGCATTGAAAAGAATGCTTAACACCTCCATCCAGTGGATCACATATTTAATGTAAAGCTCAAGCCATGAAATACCTCGTAGCCAAAGGTTCTTAAATCTGAATCTGGAGGCAGGTCTTGAGAGCCCATATCTGTAGTCCTACCCCAATTCTCTGGCCAACCTGTTCAGCTAAACACCCGTTCAATTCCACTCAGCATCAAAGTGCTTGTGCCTGGACTGTGTGGGTGTCTGAGCATCTACCGAATGATATAGTAGTTTTTATTATATTTGCAGTACTTAAGACAGGAAAGAACAGGAGTGGCTGAGAAGGCAACCTGGACCCAGGTCTCTAGCCATCCCCGAGTGGCAACGATTGGCCAGCTTGCCCTTGCCATTTTGGCATTTTGATGACTGTAAGGCAATAACGTGCTATAAAGGGGATCTGGTTTTGTACAAACGGCACGGCGCGGAGGCGAGAAAGACAAGGCCTGTGAGAATTATCCGATAAAATTTGAAGGTAGAGTTTTGCAGTCTGTTGGGATTTGGGTTTATTGTATCTGGAGAACTAATTGAACAAGGTTTTTGGAAGGAAAGAAAGCATCAGTAACAGGATAAAGTAGCCTTTTGATTTATTCAAAGAGCTGCAGTAGGTAACCCCACAACACCTTTCTTCGTACTCTTAAGATACCCGAGAGGGCCATTTCCTTCACCACCCATTGGCAGCCAGCAGGCTCCTACTTCTTCTCCGGAGCCACAAATTACTGAAACAAATCCTGATGAGGTCCTACGAAAACAGCTGGCTTTGTGGTACCAGAAGTCAAGTGTGAGCTAAAAGCCATAAAATGGTAACAAGGGAAAGTTCAATGGGCAAATGGAAACTTTGGAAAGCACACACCAATCAACACCTAGTGCCACAATGTAAAGCAGTGATCTTATTTATGCCGGATAATAAATGTTAACAAAGAAAAGCTCTCAAAACCATCACTTGACTCAGCATTGACCTCATCCACTCAGTAAGTACTGTTAAGGCATAAAAAGTCATCTATCCAATAGTTTAAAAGGCTTTTTAATGCAAACCACAGACCACCTACATTACTTGCTTTGGAAAGTGAAGGAGGGAGGGAAAAGTGGAAAGATCTGAGAAATCAACACAGCCGAACTCCTGTAATTTGCAGAAGCCTAGTCCCATCCATTGTGGTCCTGTTTAAAAAAGAGGAAGAAACTGAAACAGTTGAGTTTCAACAGCTTATGTTCTGCTTATGATGCTATGTGTTTTCAACCTAAAGTCACCCTAAAATGGTTATCAAAAATAGTGGGAGGATGACTCTGTCTTGGTGCATCTAGCCATTCAGGGCTGATTCGTTTGGAATTCAAGCACCGAAGAAGTGTGGGCATCATGATGTTCTACAAACGTAACTCCAACAAACTGGCAGACTGCTGAAATTGCTGGCTTGAATATTCCAGCTACGCAGAGGAGAGAAAAAAAATGCTGGCAGATACACCCAGAGCAGGTTATTATAATTACAAGTCTCTCTCAAATATGCTACCCCTTATTGGTGAGTTTGATATGAACTGGAAATATAGTCTCAATACATTCAATCAAACTCTAATGTTGAAAAAGAATAAAAAAAGTTTCTACAATATTTTACTCACAAATCTTCATATATTGCAAAATCATAATCAAAACATATGCTTGTTATTTAGTATGAGATCTAACTAGTTAGCTTCATTATTTTGATTGACTAACTGGCCACTACATAAACACTTCACCCAAACTCTAACTGTTGACTCAGTAACTGTCAAATTCTAATAGAAGTAACAGGACACTAATTTTGCTAACTGACTTTAACTATTGAACACTGACTGCACAAGAATGGCAGGAACAATTGGCTGCTTATGTGATTTGACCCAAAGTTCCTCCCATTCAAACTTCTTAAAGGCATGATATACAGGTTGCTGAATTACAAAACAGCAGGGTCAGCCCTGGTTAGTACTTGGATGGGAGACCACCAGGGAATACCAGGTGCTGTAGGCACCTGGAGTAGGAACTGGCAAGCCACTCCAGTATTCCTGCTAAGAAAACTCCATGGATATGGAGTCACAAAGAGTCGGTAACGACTGTAATGATACAACACACACACACACATTCTACATCATTAACTACATTGTCTATTCATGGAAGTTGTCAGGATCCAACACTGTCTGGAGGGCATCCTTCCCCCGCCAATTCACATTCTTCCTAAAAGGAATTAGAGATGGCCTAAGAGTATGATGTTCATACGTGGAAGATTCTCACTGGGATAAATTGCCATGTAATACACTTGACATAAAAAGTAATGAGAGAAGAATGAGGAAAGCAAACCATTACAGACAAATTACAGTCTTTTTTCCCCTATGACCAGATGGAATGGCTTATGGAGACCATTTTATGAGGGAAAGAAGACCTAAGGAAGGGTTCCTCAGAAAGCTATTGGAGATGGAACGAACCACAAAGAGGTAGAGAAAGAAGCACAGATTTGATAAGAGAAGTAACAAAAGTGGATCAAAAAGTGCATCTAGGCAGGAAAAAAAGAATTGCATAGATATAAGATGTGAGGCACCTGGCTGGATAATAGTACCTGTGAAAGGGATATGGGATTCTGGGTGGACCATAAATTGAACATGAGTCAGCATTGTGATATAGCAGCCAAAAAGGTCAATGCAATTCTTGGTTGCATCAGCAGAAGCATAGTTTCTAGAGCAAGGGAGGTGATAGTACCACTCTATTCTGCTCTGTTCAGACTCCACCTGGAGTGCTGTGTACAATTATACATTCCTCAATTTCAAAAGTATGCTGACAACCTCATGTGGGTCTAGTGGAGGGCAACCAGGATGGTTAAAGATCTGGAACATATGTCTTTTGAGGAGCAGCTTAGGGATCTGGGAATGCTTAGTCTTACAAAAAGGAGGTTGAGAGGGAGGTACAATAGCCATGTCTAAATATCTGAAAGGATGTCATATCAAAGAGGGGACTGGCTTGTTTTCCATGGCTTCAGAGACTAGGACTCGGAACAACAGTTTCAAACTATAGAAAAACAGATTCCATTTGAGTATTAGGAAGAACTTCCTGATGGTTAGAGGTGGTCAGCAGTGGAATATGCTGCCATGGAGTGTGGTGGAGTCTCCATCTTTGGAGGTTTTTAAGAAAAGGCTGGATGGCCATCTCTCAGGGGTAGTTTGATAGGGGGTTCCTGCATGGCAGGGGGAAGGCTAGATGGGCCTTGAGGTATCTTCCAACTCTATAATTCTATGATTCTATGAATCAAAGTTATTTACAAGTTTTTTTTTTTTTCTTTTCTTTTTTTCATTCTTCTGTGCTCTTAGGGCCTGTTTGGTGATGTTTTATGTTAAGCTACCAGGCTCATCTCTCCTTCTCCCCCATTTTTGAACATTGGTGATTAGACAGCTACCTTCCAAAATTGCAATTTGTACACATATCTGTATATTTATTGTCTTTAAGTGGAAGAATGCAGCTCCAAAAATCTGCTGTTTGATAACTGACACCAAATTTCAGCAGAGACCACCCACAGCTGGGAAAACAGTGGATCTGGTTGGAATGGAAGAAATTAATGATAGCTTACTAGACAGTCTTGTTGTATTTTTTTTCTAGTCACAGTGAGTGGGGCATGAGTTAGTGTTTATATCACATAAGTAAATACAAAAGAATCAAAAGGCTATTCAAAAAGAATGCCAGCCCTTTTGGGCATAACATATATATCTAAACATGTATTTCAGCTGACAAAACACAGTTTTGCATGGAAAGAAGAAGGAGGTCTGAATTCTGTGAGAAGTGCTGAATTAAATAATTGTTTGGAACTGTATTCTGTGACACATCTCCCTCTAGCCAAATGTTTAATCATCCCCCCCATTACTGAAACCAGGGATAAATATTTTACATATTTTATTCTGTTTAGTTTTGTTCTCAGGTATCATCATGGTCAACTCATGACTCAACTTTTTCAGGTAGAGAATACTCAGAAGTGATTTTACCATTCCCTTCTTTCAGGGGACGTCCTGAGACTCTGCATCTTGCCCAAGGCCACCCTGGCTGGTTCTACTCACTGGAGGCACACTGGGGAATTGAACTCCTAACTTCTGGCTCCACAGCCAGATACCTAAAGAACTGAGCTATAGCTTGTCACATTCAAAAGAGTAGGCAAAAGTAGGCACAAATAGCTAATCTGAAATATACTGCAAAGCTTGAATTCAGATCCTCAAGTCTCCCTCCACCCCCGATTTTAACTGTTTTGTTCCCAAACTGAGGGTGTACTCTCTGGGGCTGTGTGAAGTAATTCTAGAAGGATAGGACACGGTGAGATTTTTGCCATGTGTCATGCTCAATGCCATTTGTTTCTGTAACGTCATAGAGTAAATTGCATTCTTACTAACTTATCTGACCAAAACCAACCAACCAACCAAATATCTGTGCTTATTTTGAAGTAAAAAAATATTACTTTTTACTTTTGTTATGGGTTCTGGTCTTTCTGTCAAGACTTCATTTTTTCTTCATGGGTGAAGAAGTCTCCATGTATTTACTTGACATACTTTAAAAGGGCCCACCTTCAAAAGAGCTTTTAAAACCTTGCTCTTCCGGGAGACATTTGGCCACCATTAACCTCCCCCGAGCCACCGTCTTGTTGAAGATTCTGTTTTCTTCTGTCTTGGTCTTTTATTTTTTATCTCTTATCTTTTTTTTGTTGTGATTGTTGTAATGGGATACTTCTAATCCCCTTTGTTAACCACCCGGAGTTCTTTCAGGAAGATGGGCGGTATATAAATAAATAAATAAATAAATAAATAAATAAATAAATAAATAAATAAATAAAAATAAAATAAAATTACAAGGCAAAAAAGGCTGATGTCCCATGTTCCTGGAAGAAAGGTACAAATTAGTGGGATGGTGAAGACCAGACAGGGGCATGCAGCATGAGAAGCATGATCAAGTAGATTGTGATGGAACTGGGACCACGGTAGAGGTAAGCTGTCCAGAAATCAAGACTGTGGGTTGGGCAGCTTGTACAAGAACCAGGGCCATGGATGGGATAGCTTGCACAGGAATCAGGACCATATGTGAGAACGCAGTTTCCCCAGAAATCTAGACTGTGGAAGAGGCAAGTTCATCAAGAACCATGCCTTGAGAATTGGTGGGAAAGGGGTTTTTAAAGAAGGTTGTGTGTGCGTGTGTTGTGTCATTACAGTCGTGACTGACTCTTCGTGACTCCACGTCCATGGAGTTTTCTTGGCAGGAATACTGGAGTGGTTTGCCAGTTTCTACTCCAGGTGCCTACAGCACCTGGTATTGCCTGGTGGTCTCCCATCCAAGTACTAACTAGGTCCAACCCTGGTTAGCTTCTGAAATCAGGTGAGATCGGATGTGCTTCAGGAATCTAGGCAGAAGGCTAGATAATGGCAAAAATGAAGAAGTGAAATGTCAGGGTTACAAAATCTGGGAGCTGAGTCATGGGAACTGAACCTCTTTTCTTATTGCATCAGAATGTTCCTGGTGGAGGTGTGAATAGTTCTCCATTTGTCTAAAGTAGGTGGGAGGCTTCAGCATAATAGTTGGGAGATGGTTTGTCCCACCCTGGTCTGAATAGGCTTGTTAGGACAGTGGCCTAAATTAGCTCCTTAGATGGACAATGGCCTGGGGTGTGTGAAAGTCACACCTGTACAACCCCTCCCAACAGCCATTAAGTATAGGTCATCACCAGCAGTGGCCTTCCTGGTGGAGGTGTGAAGTAGTTCTGATTTGTCTAGGGATTGATGATAGGGCAGCATAATAAATGGGAGATAGAGTGTGCCTAAGTCCACTACTCTTTATAGGGGTAAATTATAAATTGGAGGCCTCCCACCAACTGTTCTCAGACTGAAGAAGCTACTTGGATGAGTAGCAAAAGTTTCAATCCCACAAGAAAAGAAGTCCAGTTGCCATGGCTCAGCTCCCAGATACCCTCACCTGAATGAGTGAGAATCTAAACAGACAGGGTTACAAAACCGTGGGATATGAAAATGGGATATGATTGTGGAAGATTTGGGAACCACAGCTTTAAATGTTTATTCAAAGACAGTCACTGAAACTATTCCAGCACAGGAATGTTGATTATAAGGCTTCCAGATGTTGCTAGACAAGAGCTCCTATTGGCTACAAAGACAAGGGAATATTCCAATCCCAAAACATCATTCACATAATCCCAAACTATGCCCTAGCATCAATCACAACCAATTGTTCAAAGGGAGCAAGTAGAATGGCCTTATCGGATCCCAGCTCCTCTGCATTTTGCCTTGGTGAATCTAAATATACATGTATATGCACACATAATAAGCAAAACAGGAGTTGCTGATTGATTTTAAAGACACAAACAATTCATCCAGTGCTTTCCTCTTTACTGGTTCCTTCAATAAAGCAAGAATACTTGCTTAAATGATTTATTTAAAAATCATTTTCTCAAGTTTTGCTTTCATGAGAATTATAACTCTGTTGTCATGGGAAGCAAGAAAATGCCATTCACCAGAGCTGTAGAGCTTTAGTCTGAACACAATTCTAAACAGAGTAGATGTTGTATAAAAATGAAATTTCAGATATAAATATGTAGGAGACATTAATGACCTTTATTTAAATGAAATTAGAAAAACAGAGGATGTAGGTGGCTCATTATTTTATTCACTAATAAATTTTATTAAACACTGAAAAATACTTATTATGATCTTATTGGTACCTAAAATTAGTGATATAAGTATAACAAACTGCAATTACTTCAAAAATAACTAATTTATAGAATATATTGCCTACCTTTCATATTGTACAATATGTTATAACTATCTGTATTCTCCAGTGGCTTGTACATTTATGGTCATTCAGTCCTTGAACTTTGAACAATTGTGTTTTCTTCAAAACAAATTTGAACAATAAAAACAAACTGATATAACACAAGGTGTAACAAAGAAGGAGTATGAACAATTTTATACATGATGGTGAATGAAAGTCAAGATACATTGTTGACGGCCACTGGAAGAAACAATTTTCATTCATCAAATATAAATGCATTTTGGCTGCTGTCCCATTTTACAGTCTTATGATGAAACACAATGTAATATCAAACACATTAACCAGTGTCCTTTGTAATATTTACACATGCGGGGTTGCAGCTGTGGAAGGTGTTGTGGTGATTTGACAAGATGCCTAGTTCCATGACTAGTTGAAATCACTGCAGCAGCTTCTGTGCTTTCCTTTTTCTTTGTGGTGATTCCAATAACTGTAGATTTTGTGTATATGTGTTATTAACAATGGTGGTTTGTTGATGTTTAATGGTATATGCAGGCTCAGACTGTGTGCATGGGAAGAGTGCTGGAATGGTTGACAGATGAGAGTTGGAATGCTCGTATCTAGTGTTAGATGCTGATTCACCAGTGGGAATGAAAACAGATGATATGTGCAAAGAGCGGCAATTGGTTTTACCAGTTGGTTATAGAGTCTGAAGACAGGCAGTTGGGTATTTCAATGATAAGAGTCGTCTCCTTCAGAGTCATCTGAAGGAGCATCATGGTACAGTGGTTAAATGCCTATACTGCAGCTAAAACTGTGTTCACGACCTGGGGTTCAATCCCAGGTAGCTGGCTCATAGCTGACCCAGCCTTCCATCCTTCTGAGGTCAGTAAAATGAGTACCCAGCTTGCTGGGGTGCAATGTGTAGCCTGAATAATTAAACTGAAAACCGCCCAGAGAGTATTTGAAGTGCTATGGGGCAGTATATAAGCAGAACACGTTGTTTTGCTTTGCCATCTATAGAGTGTAGTGTGTACAAATTTATACTGAAGAAAAGTAAGTTGAAGGTTTTTCTCACTCCTGTTGTTGTATTCAGAAACTTATTCACACCTGTTCTACTTGTTATTCATTTCGTTTTGTCCAAAAGGTCTCTATCTTCATTATTTTACTAAATTTCAGCAAGTTTTACATAGCAGTCAAACTAGTAATTGCACCTACTTTCCAGCAGGAAACACTGGAGAATTAAGCTGCATTCTCATCAAGATGCCCCCCTACTCCCTCAGTACCAAATTATCAATTAAATCCATGGTGGGGGGGGTTAGTGCATTGTAGAGAAATGGCACTAAGAAGGCAGAATTAATATATGAAATCCTAGTTATTTGGGTAGGATTGTTTTTTGGTAAATAACAAGAAGCCATGGTAGAAATGAATAGACGGCTAGTTGTAAGAGGGCTGTGAAGACTGTGTGTTAATACATGTTAATATTAAAGGGTGCTGTAAATAGCTTTTAATTAGGAAACTTTTAGTTTATCATAAAGTAGGTCAATACTTTACATGACCTGTACATGGCTGGAGGAAATTAAAACTTCCTCCCAACTGATTTTTAATCTAAAGATGGACCCCAACCTACATCCTTCCAAGATGAAATGAGCAGGAAAGAGATCAAGAGATCTTAAGATGTGAAATATTATGTCATTTGACCCTCAACAAATTTCCAGCACATCAAATGAAAAAACACATGTGTGTCCCATTTTTAGATTTCCCCTGTCTTGGTGGATAGTAGAGATTTTTTTTCTTTACCTAGAATAAAGTAGATTCCAATAGATTCCTAATGATGGTAGAGATTGATAAGAACTCAGCATTTCAGTTATTTTTCTGTTTTGTTGGACCAATTTGTACTTTGCAGAGTTGAACCCAGAATAGCAACTTTGTAAATTTCCAAGCTTTTGATGAATGATGCAAAAAAGAAAAGAAAATCACATTGTATGACTCTGTATGAGATTGGTGGAGGAAGGAAAACTGAATATAGTTGTAAAAAAAAAAGCCATTGATGTAAGTTAATCAGTGGTACTGGAATTTGTGTGGAAGGACAGTGTCCTCTTTATACTGTATATGCTTAAAACAAATCCCTAGACTTAAAACTATCGATTTTTAGGGTACATTTTGTTGGTCACTGTATTTGATGAATCTTGAGGTTCTAATGAAAACAAATAAAGCCTAAAAACTATCAATGTCTGCTAAAAGGTACACAAAGAACCTGAACCTGAGCAACAGGTTAAATCTAATTGTTAAGCTCAGCCAGAGTAATGAATGAATGAGTGAAATGTGTTAAGTCCCGCTGAGAATCTAATCTAGTTCAAAGTAACAATTGAATTTGGCCCATGAATAAAATTCTCACTTCCTAATGCAGTGTGGCAGCTAGCTGGCCCATGTTATATTACTTCTAGTGTGTGTGTGTGTGTGTGTGTGTGTGTGTGTGTGTGTGTGTGTGTGTGTGTGTGTGTGTGTGTGTGTGTGTGTGTGTGTGTGTGTGTGTGAGAGAGAGAGAGAGAGAGAGAGAGAGAGAGAGAGAGAGAGAGAGAGAGAGAGAGAGAGAGAGAGAGAGAAACACATTGGTGAAACTAACTTTATTTCCAATAGTAGCAGAGGAGCAGTAATAAGAAAAAAGGGGTGTATTTGATTTTGGAGTCATTTTTAAAAACAGCCATTTCTATGATTTATGTTTCTGCCCTTCTGAAGCACAGGCTCTATTTACTGAGGAAACATGTGGAAATGTAGCCATTCCAGAAACTGCCATATCCTTTCAGGATGCCCAGGATTCAACTGATATTTTGTATGGCATAATACAAGCATAAATGAGCAGCTGAAATTAAATGGAATTGTTCGTCACATTTATTACAGCACTTTCCCTCCAGATCTGAAGGAAAATTCATTACCTGTGTGTCCTGACCCCCACCTGCCGGGAGAGTGGTTTGGACTGATTCCTAACAGGAGACTGTATGGAAGATATTATGGCAGAATGGAAAATGGACAATGAAAGATTTAAAAGAGATCTGGGAGAAGGAAACTAGATTTCTAATGACTACAAGTCTTTTCTGCAGGAAACAGTTTTCATTGTATTTATATGGTACTGCAATATTGAGTCATTACTGAGCACATGAATACATTAGGTATGCTGTACCACCTGATGCAGTTTTAGGGCAAACAGTGCCTACTAGACTTCCTGGGCAATAGGACCAATTGTAGAAAATGTGATGTCATGAGGTAGGTTTACAATTATCTATTTAAATGTATTCTTAAATATTTATAGCCGTATATTATTATTGGTGTTTGCTAGCTCATTTTTATTTCCATGCCCATCCCTCTTGGCCATGCTCAGATTGGCATGTGTGTCTCTTGAATTCTTTTTTTTTTCTCTCCTCAAAATACGGCTGATGGGCAAATTGCCTCCTACTTAAGGAACAGATGCTGTTTACCTGCAAAAACTGCTATTTACACACTTTAGCAGGGACAAGTGGGTTGGTGCTCCTGTCGTCATCAAAATGTCCGCCCTGTGAACAACGACTAAGAGTGTCGTCCTCTTCCTGAGAGCTGCTAGGTCAGTGACATGTAGATGTGGCAGAAGGGAAGGTAAGGAAATGTGATGAGCCGGTATCCTCAGAATGTCCTTCCTGCCCCAATGCCAGCAGAAGCTCTGAACACCACAGCCTGGCAGCAGAAGGTTTAAAAAAAAAAGAGGGTGTGGAGTGGCTAAAGCATGCAACACACTGAAGAAAAACATGTCCATTTTGATTCCGAAGCTCTCTCTCCTTGCACAGATATGTCCATATACAATTTCTCCATAACTGGGGGTGTGTAAATAAAAAAACACTAAATAACATATAACTTAGAAGAAGAAGAAAAAGTTCCATTTGAATTATTACAGAGGGCAAGAATAGGTGTTCATATATGTATGCTAACATACAAATTTATTTTTTTATCATTGCCTGAACATCCTGGAATAATGAGGCAAGATTCAAGAGGTTGGTATTAAAAAGGTGGGTGGGCAAAAAGCTCCCAGGCCACAGTAGCGGTTGTGGAAGGACACATCTGTGAGGACTCCCATGGTGAAATAAAGCGACAACAGCTGTTCTAACAAAAACAAACAAACAAACAAACACAGATAGAAGACAATTTCTAATTACTTATTTTATGTAGGGCAACACTTGAAGCTGGTGCGGAAGCTTCAGCAGGTCCAGGTTAGTCTCTGGGTTGGGACCTGGGTTGCATGTTTTGTTTAGTGTTTTATCCATCTTGCCGTGTAGCTGTTTGTCTTGTTCTCTAGCATTTTTTTAGCTTTATTATGATTATTATTTGTTGTTGTTGTTATTTGTTGTTTTTTATTATGGTGCAATATGTAAACTGCCCAGAGTTCCCTTTGGGGAAAATTAGCCACGGTATACAAATGCAAAAATTAATAAACATATAAATAAATACTGAGAAAGAGGAGATTCAGAAATCAAAGAGAAAAGATTAGTAGCATATACATTTAAGTAGCCAAATCTATTTAAGTAGTATATGCATTTAAAAGTAAATAACACTGTTTTAAAATTGATGGAAATGACAAAAAGAACTTCAAAAAAAGAAAACTCTTTCATATACTGTGTGCAAAAAAGTAGAACAGGCCACAATGTAAAAGACAGACGCAGAGGCTTAAGATGAAATAGGGAAGACGGAACACAAAAAAAGCTTTATTACTCCAAAGAAGACAAAATCAGGGAATGAGCTGATGTGGGCAGAATCACCAAAAGGGGGAAAGAGGAAGAATAATTTCCTTTATATTTGGCAATGGAAAATGGCATTCATT
This sequence comes from Phrynocephalus forsythii, assembly GCA_029282475.1. Classification (NCBI taxonomy): domain Eukaryota; kingdom Metazoa; phylum Chordata; class Lepidosauria; order Squamata; family Agamidae; genus Phrynocephalus; species Phrynocephalus forsythii. The sequence goes on along the minus strand of JAPFRF010000001.1, from coordinate 175,523,573 downwards.
CATTCATTTATTTATTTATTTATTTATTTATTTATTTATTTATTTATTTATTTATTGCATTTCTAGACCACCCAATTTCCCAAATAGGGACTCTGGGCTGTTTACACAAGAGCAAATTAATCAATAATTTAAAAAAAGCAAAACAATAAACAGCAAATATAAAAAACAAAACTAAACACACTAAAAATCCAGACCCTGGCAAGAGGAAGACTAAGGGATGGGGGGATCAACAAGATGGGCGGGGGATAGTTGTGAATAGATGTTAACAAATTAGACAAAGGGAAGGTGAGAAGTGCTTAAAATAACACTATTACAGCCACTGTGAGTATCCTGACTTGACACAGACATGTAGCTCAGCTCCTTTATCTCCACAAAGCTGCAGTGCTTCTCATCTCCACTTGACAACTGGCCGCTCTGTTAATGAAACCATATCCACAATGTTTTCATCTTGAACAGGTTGCCATGGCCAAAGTATATCGCATAGCATCAGTTCACAATGAGAACAGAAGCACTACATTTGTTTGACTGATGATCTGTAATGCTCTTTTTTTGTTGGACTGCATTCCCCCCTCCCAGCAGAAATATGACTATAAAAATGCCTTGCTTTTTATCTGCAGATTTAAAAGGATAAATCTCTTCAGGTGGATTAGACATTCCTGGGGGTGGGGTGTGTGTGACTTCAGAGAGCACTACAGAGGAAACACCATTTTGAGTGATGAGGCTATTTGTACCCCAGAAATTCCATTTCTTCTCATGAAAAGAGGCCACAAAATGAATTTTTCATGGGCTTTAAAATGTATAGCTGGAGGTATGGCATAAGGGTGGGTGGCAGTTCGAAAACACCAAAAGAAGCAAAGAGGCTGCTTCCTAATATAGGGCAGACCAGCCTGGCTCCACTGAGCCACTGTTCCCAGCTTTGTCCGTGCTCTCACACACCCCATGAGGGCTTGCAAAAAAACTCCCTTGCCACAAAAATGGCATGAAAGGAGACTAATGTTTGTGAATTCTGTAGAAACATAACTGAATATCTACTAAGAAGGCCAGGATTTCAGTATGCCTTGTTCAGCTGTTCTGCATTGGGAAGCTGGGAAAGAGAACAGAGTATGGGAGATGTTGAACTTCTATTTTAAAAATCAGAGCAGAATTGGTTTTTTATAAACCAGTGTAAGAAGGGATTAGGAAATTAATGAGATTAGCATTGATAACAACTACAAATACTCTGAGGTCAGCAAACTCTTCTCTGCTTGGTTCTTGTGTTAATTACTAGAGATGGGCACGGAACGGACATTTTGTGGTTTCCGTTACCGTTTGTCGTTTCTGTTACATAACAAAACGACAAATGAAAATTGTGATGAAAATGCAACGAAACGAACAGAACCACAAAAATTGTGGTCGTTACGTTTCATTTTCGTTAATGGTGACCCACAATGAAATGAGCTGTTTTAAATGTTAAAAAACACCTTGGACATCCGTAAAAATGCAGTGATAATTATTTATATTGTCTGATAATACCTACCAGGGGGGTTGGGGTCCTTAAAATGTTTGTTTTTGTCTTCTCCCATCACAATGTATTTTTCTCTTCCCTTTAAAATGGATGTCGCACCAGCCACAAAATGGAGGCAAGCCATGTGATGGGATCATGTTCAACCAATAGCATGCCCATGTTGCAGAATGGGAGGGCAGGTCTGGCAGCCACAGAGGGCATGAAAAGGTCTGGCAGCCCCCGTTCTCCTTGCAGTCTCTGGTGGGAGTTAGGGTGGGATTGCTGTCTCTGCGACTCTAGCTTCAGTCCTGCAGCCTCCCTGTGTGCGTGCATGCTGTGTACCTCTCAGTGAGTACCCTCCCTTGCCCCACAGTGCAGTCACTCTGCAGCTGCCTTGCACTCTGGGCAACGCCCGCCGCTGCCTTTGCAGCCTCCCTGCATACCTCGTCTATACTGTGTCTCTGCCAGCATCCATTTTTTTAGTGTTTTCCCTCTGGTCTGGGACGTTGGGGGATGCCTGCGCATGGAAATGCTTTAAAAATGGCGCAAAAAGCGGGTAGAAACGACAAACAAAATAATGAAAAACGGTAACGAATTTTTTCCAAACATTCACGACTAGAGATGGGCACGACTTAGCGGTATTCCCGTTTCCGTTTCCGTTACTCGTATCCATTACTCTATGGAAACGGTAACGGGAATTACTCCGCCAGAAAAATTTGTCGTGCTTGTTACTTGCATCGCGGCGATCGCGCAATGCCAAGCGGCACAGAAAAAAAGTTTTTAAAAGTTAAAAAAAAACTGATTCCCAGCGAAAACTGTCTGAGGGCACCTACCAGGCCAGAAGGGTGTTTTATTTGGGGGGGGGTTTCCCCGCCCCCCTCTCCTTGGCTATTGCTACTGCTGTGCTGCTGGTACCAGGCTGGGAGGGCGCATCCATTTGCCATGCAGTGCGGGGGATCCAAAATGGTGACCGCAATATTTTTTTTGAAATCGTTGCCCAAAACCCCACCAAAGCACCACAGAAACATGCGAAAATTAGCTATTTTAAATGCTTGAATTTTTACAGTAGCAGCAGTGGGTTTTTCTTGCAAAAAAAAAGTCTCCGTTGATTTTTTTTATTCTATTTTATTTTATTTTATTTTATTTTATTTTTTTACACCTGCGCATTCGCAATGATGGGCTCGCCAATGGGAGTGGACTATGCAAAGTTTTGGAGCCATTCCACCAATCGCATGGCCAGGTTTTGCTGACTGTACCAGGTTGGGAGGGCGCATCCATTTGCCATGCAGTGCGGGGGATCCAAAATGGCGACCGCAATATTTTTTTTGAAATCGTTGCCCAAAACCCCACCAAAGCACCACAGAAACATGTGAAAATTAGCTATTTTAAATGCTTGATTTTTTACAGTAGCAGCAGTGGGTTTTTCTTGCAAAAAAAGAGTCTCCGTTGATTTTATTTTATTTTATTTTATTTTATTTTATTTTATTTTATTTTATTTTTTTACACCTGCACATTTGCAATGATGGGCTCGCCCATGGGAGTGGACCATGCAAATTTTCCACCAATTGCATGGCCACTTGGCCAGGTTGACCACAGAGACTTCTGGGATGTGCCAATCGGGCATAAACAGCCCACTAATCGTAGCCCAAACCCGAACCCTAAGCCTAAGCCTAACCCATACGCCAGTACACTGTCCTTCTAAGTAGGTCAGAGAGGCACCCAGAGGTGCACCCCAATACTCACCCTAACCTCACCCGTAACTAGCCTAACCCTAGCCCTTGCGCTAACCCGTCTTAACCCTAAGCCAGATCTACTTGCATTGCACTACATGCAAGTACGTGAGACACAGCGGGTGCAAAGAGTCTGCCAGTCCGTCACTTGTGGCTCTGGCTGACTCCTGCAGCTCCCTCCAGGAGCCCACTACCCCCCCAAACCAGTACTAACGACAACGAAAAAACAAAAAAACGAACTGACTAATTTTTGCGAAATTTTGTGAAAACGGAAACGAGCCGAAAGGGATTGCCTCCGACACACGACAACTTGAAAACGTCATTTTCCCTAGTCGTGCCCATCTCTATTCACGACAAACGGAAACGAACTGAAACAGACCTCTCAACGACAAACGAAAAACCAAAACACCATTTTTTTGTTTCGTGCCCATCTCTATTAATTACTGTCCATGCAATATTTTGTGAGGATCTGGGAGTAAATGTAGAAAGCAAATGAAACTTTTTGATATAGTAATAGCTTTTCTTCATTGTTCTGGACATTAATTTTTCTGCAGGGACTGCCTGGAGGAATGGATCTGGCTTTAGGGAAAAGCAAAATAAGAAAGAAAAAAATCTCAAGAAGTTATGTGCCTAAACAGTGAACATATCTTGAACACTAGCAGCCAGCAACCAAACTAAGCAACAAAGAAAGAAAAGTTGTATGTCATTAGAACGATGAATGATCTATAAATGATGAGGCTGTATACTTTAACAAGAGAGGTGGTGTTCATTGCTCATAGGGTGGAATTCAAGGAGTTATGCCTTCATCTGTAAAGCATCCCAAGATCTGTTACAGAAACATTACTGACTTTATGATGTGTAACCAAATACTTACTATATGACAGATCCACTGTTTTTAACTGCCCATTTAAAATAATCAGCCTACAGAAACACCTCAGTCAGAACCATGGCATTTTATACTTTGGATTTAAATTTGGACATATGATGCAGTTGCTTGGGAAATGTATGCACATAATGCTCAGCAAAACACTGATACTCATGCTTCTCAGACTGTTTTGAACCAGAATCAGTGGTGGTGGGATGTTGCAGATGTTTTAAATATTTTAACCATTTTCTACATTACTGACATTTCCTTCCTTCCTTCCTTCCTTCCTTCCTTCCTTCCAAGTACAACTAGTGTAGAACCTAGAATGTAGGATTTATTATTAATTACTTAAAGTTATGGATGTGTTTCAGAATTGGAATTCAATCAGAAGACTAAGCAAAGAAGTCATATTTATCATTTTCCAAACTGATTTGAAGTGAATTGAGAAAAACAGAAACAGCATTTGTTTTGAACTGGCAGTAGTATATAGAGCATCAGGAATTGCTTTGGAGTGCTGGAGGTTTAAAAAGTTGCCACCAATGAATTTTACCTGAAAAGTGGAAATAATAAAGGAGCAGAACCTGGAAGCCAAAAGAGATTGACAGCTCCAATGCCAATGAAAAGCCCAGCCTGTCCTGGTAACCCCAATCACAAGAACTTTTCCTTTCTCTGTGAATAATGGCCATTTTTGCATCTTGGCAGAGTGATAGTCTGAAATTGCTGTTTTCATTGCTTTCATTTAATAGAGGTTTCAATTAGATAATTTTACTCCCCCCTTTTAGACAGCTACAGATTTAATTTTGCATTACATTTTAGATTTCAGTCAACTGAATGCTTGTCTGTGTGAATGTAGCTATGTGTGTGTTGAGTTCCTTGTGTGGGATTTGAGAGAGGTAGGTCACGTTAGGCATAACATCTCAGCAATCTCTTCTTGCCTCACAACTCCCCCCTTTTTAAAATTACTTTTATTGTGCCAACTACTGGCTTTTATTTTTGTGCCATTTTGACTTTACCATTCTGTTTTGTGTCCCTATGGTCCCCGGGCAGCACGTGTGACACACAAGGCAAGAATTGGGTATTCTTCTACCCTCTGATACAGCAGAGCTAGTAAATGTGTTTGGGGGTTTTCTTCATTGATTGGCTCCTCCCAAGAAGAACTGCCAGGATCACCCGTGCCAGCCAGGCAGGACACCTGGGAGTCCCAACCCTGAGGGAGGCCCATAAAGTTGTAACTAGGAGTAGGGCTTTCTCGGTGGTTGCTCCCAAGTTATGGAACCATCCACTCCTGAAATTTGGCTGGCACCCTCACTTCAAACTTTTAAAAAACTATTGAAGACCTGGTTCTATAGAATGGCGTTCCCTGATTCTTCAAACATTTAGCAAGGCACTATTTTTTAAACCATTTTTCTTCTCATCTTTCCCCTTCTCCCATTTTATCAAATCTCTTGCCATTTTTAGCTTCATTTTAGCTTCATTTTAGTTTTTTGTTGTTGATTTATGTATACAGTATTTTATTTTATTTTGTACCTTCTATTTTGGTTTTTAAAATGTATTCCTTTGTTTGTTATCACATGCTGTAAACCGCCCAGAGTAGCCCTTGGTCTAAATGGGCGGTATAAAAGTCAAATAAATAAATAAATAAATAAATAAATAAATAAATAAATAAATAAATAAATAAATAATATCAAATTGGATGAGCAACAAATCAGCCAGAAAATAGTTAAGTGGTTTCTTACTGATAAAAGGAACCCCTCCCCCAAAAATTATTAATGCTATTAAGGAAATTGTGTGACTGTCTTGCCCTCCCAACAAAATGCTATGGTTTTCAGCAATATTTCCAAGAGCTGAGGAAAATTCTTCAGCTGGCAATTTTAAGTGTTGTCTCACATGTGCACTCACACACCTCTGCATTTTGTAAACTGAAAAATATTTGCTCTTCTTTGGAAAGCCTTTGTAACTACGTACGCACACAAGTGATCAGCAATTATTGATTTCAAAGATTTACCTCAGTTTTACCCATTGCGTGGTAACTTTTATCCTATTATCAGATTCATAATCTGTTGGTTGCCTTTCTGCATTGCAATCCATACCCACAACACAATGAAGCTAAACTATTTGGATTTTAACACACTGCACTCTCAGTGACTTCAGATCTTAGCTCATGGAGTTAATCAAGTAGTTTTTCACTATGGGACTCTAGGGTAGTTGTGTCACGCTCAAAACATTATAGGATGTTCCCAGTGTTGTAGGAAATCAGATAACCTCAGTAGAAAACCACTCTGCCCATCTTAAAGAGCTTCATGGCAATGTTAAGCCAAAACGTCACAATGATTGGTTTAGGCCAAAACAAATGTCCAAGTGTTCAGTCCTAACCAGCCATGACACCTGAGGGACAGCTGAGACTATACCAGATAACAGTTCAACAAAGCCTATGGTTGGCATTGCCTAATATTGTGCTGTTATTGTTGCTGAACTGGAGGAAGTTTGGATGTGGCATAATTAAGCTCCTCTCTCCCTCCACTTCTCCTCCATCTCTTATGCCTCAGGATCCTTCTTCTGGCAAAAACACTTCAGTGCTACACCCACACCCCCAAAGTAAATGTTATAATAAATGAAAAAAATATTTTTAAAAAGACCCTGTAATGTTGCTCAGCAGGGATAAAACTTTTAAGTTTTTAAATATTTAAACTTATGAAATTTCATTCTCAACTAGAAAAATGAAGTTCAAAATAGTGCATCCCTTCTGCATATACCAACCTCTATACTAATCAACGAGCCTTGTGGCACAGTGGTTGAGCTGCAGTACTGCAGCCTAAACTCTGCTCACAACCCGGGTTCAATCCCAGGCTGCCAGCGTGAGGTTGATTCAGCCTTTCATTCTACTGATGTTATTAAATTGCATACCCATCTTGTGTGTGTGTGTGTGTGTGTGTGTGTGTGTGTGTGTGTGTGTGTGTGTGTGTGTGTGTGTGTGTGTGTGTGTGTGTGCAATGTGTAACCTGCATAACTGAATTATAAACCACCCAGAGAGTGCTTTCAGTCCTATGGGACACTATGTAAGTAGTACACTTTTCTCTTTTTTACTATCAAGGCATCCCTCAATTGGGATTGCAATGTATGTATGTATGTATGTATGTATGTATGTATGTATGTATGTATGTATGTATGTATGTATGTATGTATGTATGTATGTATGTATGTACATAACAGCTGGTTTTGATGTAACAATTTTAACAGGCCTTGGAAATTTTCATATATTTAGATTAGGGATGGGCATGAAACAGAAAAATTGTGTTTCATTTCATTCTGTTTTGGGTGCCCGTGTTTCGTTTCATTTCGTTTCATCTCATATGAATTTTTGCAACATTTTTTTTACAAAATGAAACAAAAATGAAATGTTTTGTTAACTTGTGGCAGCTATGTCCAAAGGCTCCAGCAGCAGCTCCAAAGGCTCTGGCAGCAGGCCTAGGCCGGCCTGCCCAGCTGACTGGTGGGTCTCCAGTGGGGGCTGAGGTGATGGGCCTAGGCCAGCCTGCGTAGCTGGCTGGCGCGGTTCCGGTGGTGGCCATGATGTCTCTGGAGGTGGCAGCAGGTCTTGGTCTTGGCTGGCCTGCTGGCCATTCACCCTCTCCTGCTGCAGTGGCAACTCTGGCAGTGGCCACAGTGGTGGGCCTAGGGCGGCCTGCCCAGCTGGGTGGCGACACCTCTGGCAGTGGCTATGGCAATTCCGGTGGCAGTGGGCCTAAGATGGCCTGCCCAGCTGGCTGACAGTGACTCCAGGGGCAGCAGCAGTGACTCCAATGGTGGCTGTGGTGACTACGGCAGCAGTAGGCCTAGGCCTGCCTGCCCAGCTGGCTGACAGGGCTTCGGTGGCAGCCACAGTGACTCTGGTGGTGGGCCTAGGCCAGCCTGCAGGCTGCTTACCCATTCCTGCTGTGATGGCGGCAGCTCTAGCAGTGGGTCTAGGTTGGCCTGCCAGCCACTCACCTTCTCTGGCCTGGCTGGGTGGTCTCAGCGGTAGTGGTGGTGGTGGAACACCCACAGGTAAATGATCATTTTACAGACAGAACAAAATTGTTCGTTTTAACAAAAAACAATGGTTTTGTTTCATCTGTAATGAAACAACAAAACAGCATTTCATTTTTCATTTCATGCCCATCCCTAATTTAGATATATGATTGAGATGAAATATTCACTGCACAAAACTGACACGGCAAACTTGCCCTGTGATGAAAAGACCACAAAAGGCAAGGAAAAGGACCACCTTCACTGAAGCAAGGTCAGTCTCCAAACTAGAAGAGTTTTGTAATGTGATCTTAGAATCTATGACTTTCCACTAGAAGAACCAACCTGAATTAATTTGAACTGCCCTTCAGAGATCAGAAAAGCAGTAAGAGATTACATGAGGTGCACATTACATACCATCATGCAGAGAAGGCACAAATCTCTATAGAGCAAAACTCATGGCAGACAGCGGTGCCATAAACCTGCCACCTTTTGATCCTACTGTAATACTGTAGATGTGCTTGAAGCCTGGGAAATCAAATGCTGTCCCCCTTCCTCCCCATATTTTGACAAGTAATTTAAGCAACAATGCACATTTGGCCAGCTCACAATATGGTGTATAACATGTCTTCTGACTTGTGTGTGTTTCGCATTGTGCTACCAATTACTGACTTCAGATGCTTCTGCTGAGAGAACAGATGGCCTTGTGCACAGAAAACAATAGGAATGGGACAGTAAGAAAGAATATTGAAATAAAATTTAGCATCATGAAAGAAGAAAAAACCCAGAAGTAAAGAAATCCTGTTGTTGAGTGTAGTGTACTGTGACTAGAACAGGTCCATTGAATCAGTGTGGATTTGATGACTCAACTCCTCTCTAAGTTCCATTGACCCAATGGGCCTACTACTTGTGACTTTATTTAAACCAAACAAAAGCACCCCTCTATCTCAAAAGGAATGGTGTTACGAAATATGTGATTTATTCTACCCTAAAATCTGAAATCATAGGTTCTGTTTAGGCCTGTACTTCAGATTCAGATATCACTTTTGGAAATGAAGCTAAAGGAAGGAGCTGGGTATTTGCCTGTTTTGAATCTAATCTGAAGCAGAGTAGGGGAAGACAATTTTTTTAAAAAAAAACCCTATAGTGCTTAAAACTCTCTTTAGGCTATTTACACTAATTATGCAAGTTACATATTCCTGCCCCCCTTCCCATTAGCTGAGTACTCATTTTACTGACTTTGAAAGGATGGATGGTTGAATCAACCTCAAGATACCTACCTGAGTCCAGAATTGAATTCAGATTGTAAACGATCTTCACAGCAGTAATGCAGTTTAACCACTGCTGCACAAACTCTTTAAGCCTGGAGTAGAATCAGGGCTCTCCAAAGTGCCAATGGCTGCTTCAGCACTCCAGGGGTTTAAAAAGCTAAACAAACAAACAATGTGAAAACAAAAGGAATGCATTAATACAGTGGTTCCCAACCAAGGGTTCCCAGATATTCTTGGATTAGGCAGCTCAGCTAGTAGGGAAGCCTTCCAGGGGTTTTAGTCAAAGGACATCGGGGCAACCAAAGTTAACAATCAGGAATCTGGAAGCTGAAAGCACCAATGAAAAGTCCAAACTTCAGAAACCTCAACCTCAGAGTAGCTGAAAGAAAATCCCTCAATCCCTGTGGGCCATTTTTGATGGGAAGGATGGTAATGAAGAGATAGGATGTTAAAGTCAGGAGATAGGGTAGGCTTGCATTTGAAAAAATTCTTCACTGTTTTCATGAAGTTGCAGAAATCAACTGAGCATCTGTATGGAATTTTGGTCTACACTATCTAAATGGCACAACTCTCAGGGATAGGAAAGAAGGAAGGTCAGTGGTATGAGCTTTACAGGCATGTTGGAGAGTTTCCATCTCAAGTCAGAGGCCTTTCTTTGCTTCAATTGTCATGATATTTTTTACATTATTCAAAAAAGGGAGAGAGAGAAATAGACAAACCCTCTGAAATATTGGGATACAACTCATGAAAGGGCTACAAATCAGGTCGAGGCAAATGGGTGTGATATGCAAAACAAATAATTCAGATCAAATCCAGGTGGATTGTAGTCTCCCACCTTAAGCCTTTCCTACCACATGTCCCTATCATTTTGCTGCAGGTGCAGATTATGTCTTCTTCAAGCACATTGGTCAGGACAGGAGCCAGAGAACCACAAAAGTCATTTAAGAGGGTAGGATTCATATATAAGCAGTGTTGCATGTTAGACTGCTTATAAAAATAATAGTCGAGGCATCGTTAGTTCTGTAGTAAGAATTGGGCCGTTGATCTCTTCAACAGGTGTGGAAGAAGCCAAAGCAAATAAACATTTCCTTGCACAGCATCACTAATTATTTCAAGGATGAACATTAAGCAAAATAATGACCTATGCATATAAAAGTTTGGACACGTATATAGATCTACCCATTCCCCCTAGGCAAGGATGATATATTAACTGCCTAGGAAGAACATAGATTCTAGCTGGCTTGTGATGAAGCCATATTTCCACATCCCTTTTTAAAAGGAACCTTGGAAGCAGATTATTATGAACACAAGAACCTCCATAAACATTGTCAAATATGGAACAAAGTAATAACATTCACAGCAATATTTGCTCCACCCACCCACCCACCCCTGGTAATCATAGCTTGGTGCAAGCATCCACTCTGATATCTATGAGTGATGGAAAGATTCATCTCTCTGTTATATTGGGGGTAACCTTGGTTGGGCTGACCAATCAGCCAAAAATTCAATTAGGCTTTGAATAGGGGAGAGCCTTGCTGGGAAATTGCTCTTGGATCAGCATTTGTTGATACAGAGTGTGTGAATATGTCTCATTGCATTTCATTTGGAAGTCTTCACTGCCAAACACTGTTCATCAGATGTTATTTCTGTATTATTGGTTGCATACATCATCAGCATCATGATCTGTAGGAAGACACCCCCTCTGTCTGTGCCTTGCATCCATGATAGTTTACAGAGCAATCCAATGGCCCCACAGTTGCAGCAACTGCTGTTATATCAGCATTATGTTGAAATAATGTAGTCACCATCCTGTGCATTCACAACAGCAAAACAAAGGTTTGAGCCATCACAGCTAAGCCAGAAAAAAAAGCACATCAGACATGATGTGCAGAATCCCTATAGCAGATCTATATTGAAATGTGGATGGCGTAGAGGTGCAGCCTTCTGCTATGACATTATGTATATTCATAAGTGTATGGACTGTGAATTGGACTCAAACTACAAATCAGAGAAAACTAGTTGAACCTAATTGATTGAAAGTCCTTTTTTCAGCAATATTGTCACTTTGTTCGTACTATTAATTCATACAAAGGTGGGGGGGAGAGGGAGAGGAGGGGGGGAGAAGGAGAGGGAGAGAGTGCATGTATAGCTACTGCACAGTAGTGAGTCAATGCTGTCTTTCCAGAAGCAGGCAAAGACCTTCCTTATCAGGCAAGCTTTCCTTGAATGATGGACTACCTAAATGTGACTTTTAGATGGATTGCCATGAATGAACACCAGTGTTTCCATGCTAGTTTCCATCCCTCATAATGGAAAATCTTTTCTTTTCATGTGTCCTTTGTAGCTTTAATGTTACCTTTTAATCTTGTAAAATACTTCTTCTAATTCCCTGTTCCTAATTTGAGGATGTCTTAAATGATCTAGGCTGCATATTGTCCCTCATTATTGTAAGCCGCCTTGGGTTGTGTTCCAAAGAGAAATGTGGGGTAAAAGATATTCAAAATAAATAAATAAATAAATTCTGAGAAACTGGATCAACCATAACTTTTGGAATAGAAACCTCAAATGGCTGATTGCAGGCTGCTACAAGACTTCAAGAAGCTGTGAGCTGTAGATCTAATTGCAGACTGAGTGCCAGTTGAAAATGCATGCATGTAGACATATCCTTATAAAGAGAAATAATATTAATATGCCCTTATTCTTGGTCCCTTAAGAAAGACTATCCTGTGTTAAAGGTCGTGTGTCAAGGTTAGGTAATGGATAGTGTTGATTTATTGATGATTGTAACTTCAGTTCTGCAATGGAAACACTAAGGATAATCTCCCTTTCCAGTCCATAATAAAACAAGTATGCCATTTGTTTCATGAGTCTTGGTGATTAACAGTCCATTTGAAATGTTGACTACTTAATTACCCAAAATATTAATCAATCACTAATTAAACAGCAATACAATACCAGGTGGTCATTTCAAAGAAAAAAGAAAAAATGCTGCTTTAGACTCCTACATTCAGGATCCCAAAGAAGTAGTTGTGATAACATTGTGTCAACCTGTGGGCAAAATTAAAAAAAAAACAACAATGGGAGCAAAGAAGAAAAAAGAGGGGGGACTATTCTGGCATTTAGGGGTGAAAAGATTTATTTCACAAAAGGTTTTCATAACTCAAAATCCACTTGTTCAGACACTACTTGAGACTCCTTTTAATTTTTGACAATAATATTGAGCAGTTATTTCTAATATTACCTTCTTTGTACTCTCAGATGCTTTGTCCCCCCAGTCCCGAAATAAGGAGTCCACACAGATAATTGGGTTTTAAATCGGGCCACAACTTTATTAATAACTTTATGCACTTTATTATTAATTGTACTGAAGCTGTAACTAAATAGTTGTAGCCGAGGGATGGGCCTCCCGTAGTGCAACTTATATTTTAGCCTACAGATGTTGTTTTAGCGTGACGCCATGTTGTGACCCAGTACGGGGGTGCTGTTCAAAGGAAGCAGCCCTCCCAGCCAAAACTAGGTCAGCATATTACTTGGGGCAGCCGTACAAGCTCAGTGACTTTATGGTCTTTTAATTTACTTTCATTCTGTGGGGTTTACCTATAGGATGTTATTATCTTTGATATTCTCTATTGTACAGCTGCCCTGCTCCCTGTCCAAGGTGCATTTTTAGTTTTGACGTCACAGTCTTGGCCCCATTTTAGTTGCACTACCCGCCAAGCAAACTCGGGTGGCCCTGCCTAACAGGTCCATGAGAATGGAATGGGCGAAAACACACTGGCACCCGGCAGCCAATCTTGGTACCAGTCAAAAATTCCCATTCGGCCCTGAAGCGACCAGATTATCTCATTCTCATGACCTCAAAGGGCGGGAGGGTGGGGTGCAGCTCGACGTGAAAGAGGAGGGTTGGAGCGTGGGCTTCCCTTTTAAGGGCTTTGATCCCCGCACGGCCCGGGGATCACGTGCTCTCCTCTTTCGCGCCGAAACTACGGCGGCCAGGGAGACAAAGCGGCCCCAAGCCGGGACAAGCCCGGCAGGAGCCTACATTGTCCCCCCAGTCCCGAAATAAGGAGTCCACACAGATAATTGGGTTTTAAATCGGGCCACAACTTTATTAATAACTTTATGCACTTTATTATTAATTGTACTGAAGCTGTAACTAAATAGTTGTAGCCGAGGGATGGGCCTCCCGTAGTGCAACTTATATTTTAGCCTACAGATGTTGTTTTAGCGTGACGCCATGTTGTGACCCAGTACAGGGGTGCTGTTCAAAGGAAGCAGCCCTCCCAGCCAAAACTAGGTCAGCATATTACTTGGGGCAGCCGTACGAGCTCAGTGACTTTATGGTCTTTTAATTTACTTTCATTCTGTGGGGTTTACCTATAGGATGTTATTATCTTTGATATTCTCTATTGTACAGCTGCCCTGCTCCCTGTCCAAGGTGCATTTTTAGTTTTGACGTCACAGTCTTGGCCCCATTTTAGTTGCACTACCCGCCACGGCAAAGGAGCTGCTACACATGCTCCTTGCCCGCCACCAAGCCATCTAGCATGGCACAAGGCCCATCCCAAATTCAGCTAAAGGATATCCAAGCCAGCTTCGTTCCGATGACCCCATCGCTCCTAAAGAGCTTAGGTTGTGAAAATTGTATGTCCGGGTAAATAATCACAGAGCCGAGGCCCTGGCGCATAGCAGTAGCAATTTCTCGATTCAAACATCGTATGTCCCGATCCACCATCACTGGGATACGGGCACCCAGCCACACCCGCTGTGGCAACATCACTGACCAGACCCACTTGGGTACAAGGGAGTTGGGCCTTAAAGGCCTGCAGATCACTAATGATCATCAGAATTAAATCCTCTCCCTTAGCTCTGGTCAGGCATACAAGCGGAACAGCAATTGGGATGTCAGAAGAGCAACAGGATGCAACCGTAAAGAAGCTATCCCAGCTCATTCTGCGCTTTCCTCTCCAGTCAAGGAGGACAAATGGACAGCCATCGAGGCACCAGATGCGCAACGGGATGCCACTGTAAGGAAGCTATCCCAGCTCATTCTGCGCTTTCCTCTCCAGTCCCGGAGGACAAGCTGAACAGCCCTCGAGGCGTTGAAGGCACAACAGGATGCAACCATGGGGAAGCTATCCCAGCTCATTCTGCGCTTTCCTCTCCCGTCCAGGAAGACAAGCGGAACAGCCCTCGAGGCTTTGAAGGCACAAGGGGATGCAACCATGGGAAAGCTATCCCCGCTCATTCTGCGCTTTCATCTCCAGGCCAGGTAGACAAGTGGAACAGCAATCAAGGCTTCAGAAGTGCAGCGGGATGCAACCATAGATGAGCTGTCCCAGCTCATTCTGCACTTTCCTCTCCAGTCCACCTGGACACGGTCGCCAGGTCTGAGCTGAGGACCCCAAGCAGAGGGTCAAGCATCTTTTGCAGCCCAAAATATATAGCTGTTGCCACAACCAAGGACCCGAAGGTGTTCGTTGCTGCACTGACCTGTAGAAACACAACTCGTTAGTGAGACCACAGCCCCCTTTAACCGCATATAATAATAATACTAGATTGACCCCAGTACAGGGCCTTCCACTATGCTTGCCAGATATAACTGGTGGCCTACACTGATGAGGCTGAACGATATCTTGGTGATCCTACCCATATCTGATTTACAGTAGATGGACTCACATTCAAGATGGAGGAATGCCTGCTGTAATTGTTTGGCACTTTTAAGTTTAAAACTGCAGACTTAAACTTTCAAGCTGGTTCGTCAGTCCTCTAGCATGTCCCCATGTACAGGCCACAGCATCACTGCCAAATGTGAGGACAGAGGAAATTGAATCCTCTTGCAGAACTACTCCCCCACATAGAGGTTGCACCATTGGTAGCTATAATTGTGCCCAGGTGGGAATTATTCCTCAAAGCTAAGCAAGGAAGTTCTGCATGTATTTCACAAATAGTCACATCATGAATTGCACAGTGCAACTGTGAAATCCAATGGTACAATGTGCACTGTCTGGACATGATATCTTGCCACCTCTCACAGGCATAATGTTGAGTTATTCAAACAGCATTACAGCTTATGTCATTTGCAGAGCCTAGAGCTCTGCTGGTGAGGCTGGCTTGGCCATTGTGCAAGAAGTTTCTGGCTAATATAATACTACCAATATTTAGTAAGCTTTCCTTGACCATTAAGAGCTAGATGGAAAGCTAGCTGTGCCTAGTCGAAATTCATTTAGTTCCATCATTTAGAGAGCGTTTGGGTAATTTTTGATGGCAACACATTGCTGATCCTCTGACAAAGGGACCCTTAAACAAAGTGATGCTGTTTCTGCAATGTCCTCAAGAGAGAACAATGTTGAACTTGTTGTAATGTGCATACTGCACTAGATCGATTATGAGCCAGATGACAGGGGACAAGTTTGATTGATAATTCTAATGACAAGCAGGGGGCTCAGGCTAGCTTGAATAGCGAGAATTTTATATCTGAGTGAGTAATCACAGAGCCGAAGCCCCGCGCATAGCAATACCAACTTCTCGATTCAAACATTGCTTGTCCCAATCCACCTTCAGTGGGATACGGGCGCCCAGCCACACCAGCTGTGGCAACATCACTGACCAGACCCACATGGGTACAAGGGAGTTGGGCCTTAAAGGCCTGCGGATCTCAATGACCCTCAGAATTAACTCCTCTCCCTTAGCTCTGGTCAGGCATACAAGGAAAACTGCCATCAGGGCGCCAACGGCGCCACGGGATGCAACCGTAGAGAAGCTATCCCAGCTCATCATGCACTTTCCTCTCCAGTCAAGGAGGCAATTGGAACAGCCATCGCGGCTTCAGAGACGCAATGGGGTGCAGCCGCAGGAAAGCTAACCCAGCGTATTCTGCACTTTCCTCTCGAGTCCAGGTGCACAAGTGGAACAGCCATCGAGGCTTCAGAGGTGGAATGGGATGCAACCCTGAAGAAGCTATCCCAGCGCATTCAGCGCTTTCCTCTCCAGTCCAGATGTACAAGCGAAGCAGCAATCAAGGCATTAGAGGCGCCACGGGATGCCACCCTAGAGAGGCTATCCCGGCTCATTCTGTGCCTTCCTCCAGTCCATCTGGACACAATCGCTAAGCCCAAGATAAGGACCCCCAGCGGGGCATCCAGCATAATTTGCTGCTGAAGATATTTTGCTGGCCGCAAATAACGACCTGAAGGCGGTCTGTGCTGCACTGACCTTAACCTGGTTCACCCCACACAGGGGCAATATATATATATATTCAGAGGTACAGGATATTTTGATGTTCAGCAGTAGTTGCTTCAGATTCCTCTATGCCAACGATGGGCAAAGTTCCTGCTCAGTGATACATTCAAAACATTTTTTTTTTGTATTTCTTTTTGGGTTATTTTGAGTAATCTATTTCCAAAATATTTGCATTTGGATTATGAAAATATCATAGACTGCCATATCTCATAAGAAGATTTATAACAGGAGAACCGTTTGAGAGAGTTGAAAACTAGATAATAATTACATTCCAGTTGGCACCTATAGCATGAGGCGACAGTGGCCTCCTAATATGTGTAGTCAGAAGTCTGAAGTAAGTGGCAGGTGTGCACATATAGGTGCCACTCAGAAGTGAAAATTCCCCAGCATACGTACTTCTGCTTCTTACACAGAGCACCAGCCGGAACATGTTCAAACAGAAGGATATAGGGGAACTGGAAAAGGTGCAAAGGAAAGCAACTAAAGTACTTACTGGGCTGGAGGACCTACCTTGTGAGGAAAGGCTCAAACATTTGGGGCTCTTTAGTCTGGAAAAAGGCACCTGGGGAGTATGATTGAGACATACAGAATAATGCCAGGCATGAGTAAAGTTTATGGAGGTGCATTCTTCTTCCTCTCACAAAATACCAGCACTAAGGGACATATGCTCAATTGAGGGCTGGGAGAGTAAGAACAGACAAAAGAAAATTTTTCACCTGGCACAATGTCAGTCTGTGGAACTCCCTGCCACAGGGGGTGGTGATGGCATTCTGCCTGGATGCCTTCAAGAGGGGGATTGGACAGATTACTGGAGCAAAGTCCATCACAGATTACAAATCAAGATGGAGCTGTGTAATCTCTGGGTTTATAACCAAGGTACTTCAAGGGCCAGCTGCAGGGGAGTGGTATCAGAAAACATAGATCCAATCTCATGTGCTCCCAGACACATCTGGTGGGGCCACTGTGATATAGGACGCTGGACTAGATAGACCTTTGGCCTGATCCAGCATGGCTCTTCCTATGTTCTTAGGTATGAACCAATAACGCGGTGCCTTAAATACCAGGTTTACTGATGAGGATCCACCCTTTTGGGCACGGGATAAGCAATCCCCTATACCCCTTCTATCCCCTTGCAGGAGACAGATAACCAGTCTCGTGTGCTCCCATAGGCACATGGTGGGGCCACTGTGAGATACAGGGAGCTGGACTAGATAGGACCTTGGCAATGATCCGGCATGGCTCTTCTTATGTTCATATGACCCTGATGGGTCGATAAGTGCCCAAATGGCAGAAACGCATATGCCAGAAAATGTGGGCCAATAACACAGTGCATTAAATGCAAGGGCAAAGGCCCAGTTTACTGATAGGGATTACCCCCTTTGGCCAAAGGATGTGCAATCCATGTTTAGTGTGGAGTAGAGCAGGATAGGTGGCACCACGCTGAATCCACCAGACCCAGGACGGGTAGCTACCTCCTGGCCTAAAGACAAAGAAACCTAGAAGCCCCCACCCACCCAAGAAGGGGGGTTATATTTTATATTAGTTATTTATATATTATATTAGTTACAGTGGTACCTTGTATAAAGGAATTAATGCGTTCCAAATGAAATTATGTTAAGCAAATTTTCCTTTATACAAATTCCCATGGGAATGCATTGAAAACAGAGTAATCCCATTTTTATGTTGTACGGATTCTCCCCATAGGCAATATTTTTTTTTTAATGTTGTACAAATTTTATGTTATACAAGCTGTTTGTTATACAAGGGTCCACTGTATTTATATTTCTTTAATTATATAATTATAATCATAGTTATAATAATTATTAATAGTCATATTAATAAGCTTTCATCATTTTATCATTTATTTATTTATTTAATCATTTCTCTCTCTCTCACTCTGTCTCTCTCTCTTTTTTTTTTTTTTTAAATACGGAACCACACAAGCCCTGCTAGCAAGCAGGGCCCAGAGGGCGCTCTAAGGCCCCTAAGGCCCGAGCAAGGCACCGACGCAAGGCAGGGATCGAGTGGAGCTCCTCGCTAAGGGAACAGGGCTGCCGCACACAAAGCGGACGAGCGAGCGCACGCCCACTATCCCTCGCTGCCGGCGCCGAAGACAAGCAGGGCGCGACGGGCGCCCAAGGAGCCCAAAGGCCTGACCAAGGCCCCTAAGCGGGGCCAGGGAAACGGACAGCCGTCGCCGGGCAAGGCTCGACCCCACCCGGGCGAGCACGCCCAACAAAGGGCCAGCAAGGAGCCGGGGCAGCCACCGGGCTTGCATGGGCGTGCGTGCGAAGCAGCCGCGCGTGAGCTGGAAAGGGTAGAGTGGGCGGTCGCCTCGCTATCCCGGCAGACGCCGGCAGTCAACCCCAGCCCCAGTCCCAGCCCCAGCCCCGAACAGCTGACAGTGAGTGTGTGGATGCTCTCTCTTTACATTCAAGCGCAGTCCACCACCACCCGCTGGGGTAAGTCAGCCGGGGGCTGTGCTCTGACTAGGGGGAAGGTGATGTTGTAGAGGGGGAAATCTACCCTGTTTAGGGGACTACCGTCCCAAGCAGGGTGCCCTCCCCCTTCCCAGTTTATCACCCAGGGCTCGGCTGGAGCACGAGTCCCGTAGGCCTTCCTCTCTGCCGGATAGCACCCCGGCGTCCTCCTGGCTCAGTGCAGCTCGACGCGAAAGAGGAGGGTTGGAGCGTGGGCTTCCCTTTTAAGGGCTTTGATCCCCGCACGGCCCGGGGATCACGTGCTCTCCTCTTTCGCGCCGAAACTACGGCGGCCAGGGAGACAAAGCGGCCCCAAGCCGGGACAAGCCCGGCAGGAGCCTACATTCACTGCCTGTATCTGATAGATGTTGTGAGTTTTTCAGGCTGTTTGTCCACGTTCTGGAAGTTTTTCTTCCTAATGTTTTGCCAGTCTCTGTGACCCACATCTTCAGAGCTCAATTTATAGTTCACCTTGGTTTCAAGCCCTCCTTGCTCTGAATAGACTCATTAGATGAACCATGGCCTGGGGTGTGTGAAACTCACACCTATGCAGCTCTTCCTAACTTCCATTGAGTATGGCTCATTAGCAGTGGCCTTCCTAGTGAAGGTGTGAAGTGGTTCTTCTGATTCGTCTGGGTATAGTTGAAAGGACTGCATGAAAATGGGAGACAGATTGTGCTTAAGTCTCCCACCTCTGCTGAAGGACGGATTTCCTGTATACACATGAATGGCTTCCTTGACTGTTCTCTCAAACCACCTATCTTCTCTGTCTAATATGGGTACATCTTCATTTATGAATGAGTGTCCATCAACCTTTCAAATGAAGGTACACTGCTGAATCTGGTCTGGAGCTGTTGCCCCTCCTGTGTTGGACCATCCTCGTGTTTAGTTTCTCCAATGTAGAGGTCTGCACACGCCTCACTGCATTGGACCACATATACTATATTGCTCCTCTTGTCTGACGCACATGGCGGGTGTGTCCAAAAAGCTTAAACGGGTTTTTGGCAAACATCAACTATCCATTCGCTTTAAACCCACAAACACACTAAGACGGAGATGCACCCAGCCAAAAGACCCTACACCAAAACACAAGACGAGCAATATAGCATATAGATTGAATATATATCTCCATATTATGTTGTAATAGAAGGTTCTTGCCCACAATACAAGTTATGTATGAGGACAATCAAATAATCAGGTACACTCATTTGTTTCAGAACAGTCCATAGTTTCTCATAATCTACACAGCTGGTAGTTTTGTAAACCACCCAGAGTTCTGTTCTGGAAAATCAGTGTGGTATATAAATATAAAAATAAATAAATAAATAAATATAAATAAATAATTATCTATAAAACATAGACTGACCTTCTGAAATTCTTTGCTGTGCTCCTGTTGCTGGTGGTTATTTGCAATAAGATTTCAAGTGTCTCTTACTTTTCTGAATCTTGCTTCAGTTCCATCTCCTATATCAAAATTTTCAACATTTTGTTCTGTATTTTTTGTATGTGTGTTTCAGCTACCTATGATTATATGCATGTCTTCTTTTGATGTGTGATCAGTCCCTTCCTGTAGGATTGTATACAATCTTCCAATATCAACTTTTTCAGCATATAGTTGGAGCATATAGTTGGAGCATAAATTTGTATGATGATTATATTGGTAGATTGACCAGGGAGCATGACTGGTATTATTTGGTCTAAGTTTCCATTATAGCCCCTAACTGCCTGTGCTATGTCTCACCTCAGTATTAGAGTCATGTTATCATTTGCAGAATTTAACAGTTTTTAATTTTTTGACTTAATGTCTCTTTGTGAATGAGAGTGAGCAGAAGAGGATGCCATGTAGATCATTTGGACTGCTGACATGTGTATCATGAACATTTAGGTTGTGCTTCTTTCTGTCAAGTGCAGCAGTACTTTTACAGCTGGCAAGATGGGCGCTATATTGTCCAGCCATTTTCTGTGTTTTGAAAGCAAAAGCAAAGCAAAGTGTTATGCTTATTTACCACCCCATACCACTTCAAGTAGTCTCTGGGTGGTTTACAGTTTTTAATTACAGTACACAGGCTACAGATCCCCCAGTAAGCTGGGTACTCATTTTACTGACCTCGGAAGGATGGAAGGCTTAGTCAACCTGCTACCTGGGACTGAACCCCAGGTCGTGAGCACAGTTTTACCTGCAGTACAGGCATTTGAACCCCTGAGCCACGGGGAATGAACCATGGAAACAGAAGCAGAATGTCTCACATTTATAAACTAGAGATCTTTGAACAATTTAATTGAAAGCCACATGGGATTACTTCCCCTTCCTAGTGGGAGAAACACTCTGAATTGTTCCCTGTGGACCGATTCTACCCATTAGAAAAGAAACCGGATCAAACTCTTTTTTTAAAGAAAATCCTTGACAGTTAAGAGACTCAAATAATTCTCTGCTTAAATTAATGAAATCTGAAAATCTTTGAATGTGTCAAAACAATGCCTCAGAACTATGTAATTACAGTACTAGTGTTTTGTATAGATGAAGCTCATCTTTAATTATTTCCTGCTGGTGGGCATTAGTTGGAATTATGCAGTGTAAATGTGCAGTTAACAGGGATTGTGGCTATTTCCATTCTATTCTAAGAAAATCGGCACACAAGGATTTGGTTCCCCAGTCTTATTTTTCGCTGTTTCTTATTGTACAATCACAAAAAAAGACTGGATGGAGTTTTCTGATACTTAGCATATGGGAATATTTTAATAATTATGCCAGGCAAGGCAAGGGTTACAGGAGGGGAATACAGTGGACCCTCGTATAACAAACGGCTTGTATAACATAAAATCTTTATAACAACAAAAAATTCCGGAGATATTGGAAATTTGCTTAACAGAATCGCCTATGGGGCGAAACTGTACAACATAAAAATGGTTGCGATTAGGGATTACTCTGTTTTCAATGCATTCCTATGGGAAATTTGTATAAAGGAATATTTGTTTAACATTATTTCATTTGGAACAAATTAATTCCTTTATACAAGGTACCACTGTAGTTGTTTTACTGGGTCTTTGTTTCTAGAATTAAACATTATAAAACACAACATCATTCAGATTTTGAGTCACTTGTACTATGTATAAATGGCCTCTATTTTAAATGTCTACCCCCTTTCCTTTGCTGATGTTTTAAAATGTAAAAGAAGCAGGGGCTGACGGCTCTACCCTTGTGTTGCCAGCCTCACACTTTAAACTAAGCACTTTCATACTATATTTATAACAATTCTGAGATTAACAGCAAAATTGCTGTACAACATCTTTAAACCACCATATAATTGGGCAAAGTTCCAAAAGTGTATTGTGAAGAGGCTCCGCAGGGTAAATACTAGATAATTCCATACCTGGGCTGAGAGTCCATCTCCGGGATGATGTGGGGGCCTTGCTCACCAACCAAAGGGTTTAGAAATTAAACAGTAGAATTGCATGGCTAAAGATGCCTGGGAGAAACATACAGTGTATTAAATTAAGCTATTTATGACTCAGTTATGATCTCCTGGGTCCTAGAGGCACAAAAATTGCAGGGAGCTTCTTTGAATTCTTCCCTGTAGAGATGGGCACGAAACACCAAAATGGCATTTTATTTTGTTTTTCATTTCTTTCCCCCAATTTCATTTCATTTATAATAAAACTTTTTTAAAAAATGTTTCATATTTTATTTTGTCTAGTTTCTCATTTTTCATTTCAATTTTTGAGTGCACTTCACTTTTTGTTTAGTTAGGAGACAAGACAAATAACGAATAACAAAACAAAAAGAATCATTTTGTGCCAATCTCTACTTCCTTGTAATCGCTCAAAATTTGGAGAGGTTTGGGGTTCAGGGGCTAAGTTATTAAACTCCAGATGTGGTCCCCCTAGGAGAAACTCATTTCTAATTAAGTTAGGAAGCAACCAATTGTTCACCTGGTTGGTGGGGGGGGGCTATTATTGGCTTCCAACTCAATTAGGAATGATATTTTCCATAGGGGGCATTTAGAATCTAATAATTCAGCCCCCCAAACCGCAAACCTCTCCAAGTTTCAGGGGCTTACAGGGAAGAGTCGAAAGAAGCTCCAGTGCCATTTTGGTTCTTCTAGGATGATTCATTTTGTTCCTAGAGGGAAAATGGTGTTTCATTTTGTAATTACCTTTTTGTTACATAATGAAGTAATTTGTTATGTAATGAAATGATGAAATCTGGACTCAGACTTTAAAAAGAAATTACTTCTTTGAGGGTCAGGCTGCCAGTCACTGCTAGTCAATATGGTAGTCTCCTATATGTCTCTATATTTCAGTTGCTGAGGAGTTGGGGGTAGCATGTAACAAGCATGTTTCAACCCACAAGTGGACATCCCATGTGTTGGTTACTTGTTGGACAGAATGGAGGACATAGACTATTGGTCTCATCTGGCATGGCTCATCTTATTTTCATAGGACTGCCAGTTGAATCCCAAACTAAGGAAGCATTGTGAAGCCATAGGAATATGGTATGTTATAGACATCAGAACATTAGCGGGAGGCTCACTACCATTCATATATTGAAAAACACCCCTGAAGATTGCTTTATGTTGGGAAAGTGGTTAAGTGATTTGGCAAAACAACATTAGCTTCTGGTGGCATCACTCTGTGAGTGTTAATGAAAAGAAGAGAATATCCTGCAGACCATCTTGACTGTTGCTTTGGTGTTGTGAACATTCAGGATGTCTTTTGCTATGTAAAGCTTGGCATCGTTTTTCCTGCTGACAATATGAACCCAATATTGTGCAGAAATACTGGATCATTTAGGTTTATCAATTAAACCTAAAACATCCTCTCTTTCAACTGTATTTGATTTAATTCTTTAGACAAGAGGGGCTGTTCGGGCAGCGGAATCTGCCTGAGGTCTTCTGTCCTGAAGACAGATGCAAAGAAGTCATTTAATTTATCTGCAATTTCCAAGTCCTCCTTTACCTTCCCTTCCCCCCCCTCACCATCCAGAGGACCAACCGGTTCTCTAGCAGGTTTTCTACTTCTAACATATTTTAAAAAGTTGTACTATTTCCCTTTATTTTGCTAGCAATACGTTCCTCAAAGTCTTTCTTTGCCCCTCTTATCATCTTCTAACATTTCTTTTGCCAGAGTTTGTCTTCCTTTTTATTTTCCTCATTTGGGGAGGATTTCCATTAACAGAAAGACCTCTCCTTGCCATTTAGAGCCTCTCTAACTCCACTTGTCTAACAAACTTCATCTATCAACTCATGGGCTCTGAGTTATCCGTGACGGATCAGGAAAGAGATCTTGGTGTGTTGGTGGACAGCTCCATGAAGGTGTCTCCCCAATGTGTGGCAGCAGTGAAGAAGGCCAATTCCATGCTAGGGATTATCAAAAAGGGGATTGAAAATAAAACAGCCAACATTATAATGCCGTTATACAAAACAATAGTAAGGCCCCACCTGGAGTATTGTGTACAATTCTGGTCACCGTATCTCAAGAAAGACATAGTGGAACTGGAAAAGGTGCAGAAGAGAGCGACTAAAATGATTACTGGGCTGGGGCACCTCCCTTATGAAGAAAGGCTAAAACAATTGGGCCTCTTTAGTCTGGAAAAAAGGCGCTTGAGGGGGGATATGATTGAGACATACAAAATAATGCAGGGTATGAGTAAAGTGGATAGAGGGAAGCTCTTTTCCCTCTCTCAAAATACCAGAACTAGGGGACATACACTCAAATTGAGTGCTGGGAGAGTAAGAACTGACAAAAGAGAATATTTTTTCACCCAGCGCATTGTAAGTCTATGGAACTCCCTGCCACAGGATGTGGTGATGGCATCTGGCCTGGATGCCTTCAAAAGGGGATTGGATAGATTCCTAGAGGAAAAGTCCATCACGGGTTACAAACCATGATGGAGATGTGTAATCTCTAGGCTTTAAACCAGGGTAGTTCAAGGGCCAGATGCAGGGCAGTGGTATCAGGAGACAGATATCTAGTCTCATGCGCTCCCAAACGCATCTGGTGGGGCCGCTGTGAGATACAGGAAGCTGGACTAGATGGGCCTTTGGCCTGATCCAGCATGGCTCTTCTTATGTTCTTATGTTGTTAACCATGCTGGTGAAAGAAGATAGGTATTCTGGACCTTGGAAATATTACATTTTACTACTATTGCCATAGCTCCTCACAACTAATAATTATGGTGGGATTCAAGAAGTTGTAGTCTAAAAAAGTAACTTCTTTAAAATCAGACATTTTCTGCATTTTTGTTCTCCATTTTCACTTGATATTTTTCAGACTTATTCCTCCCATAAGATACTAGACCTCCTGCATTTCAGGCAAGTGGACAAAGCAGAGAGTTCCTCCTGGAATGTTGGGTGGTATATAAATGGAAATAATAAGCAATGGAAATAATAATAAAGCAGCCCATATTTAGAAGGAGGTATAAGGGGCAGGGTGTGTCCATATCCCATAAAACATGTTAATATTCTTCATTTTAGACAGGACAGTTTTCATGTCTTGTCATTGTCAGCAAACCCCAAGAGGCAACTGGTGGAATATCCATTAATATTATTTGACTACTTCATAGTGCTGTTATTTCAGCCAACTTCACAAATCAATGAAATGCAAGAAAGGGAAAAGGGGAAAATATATTGCACACTTTATTTCAAAACCTGTCTCAGATATTCAGTCACAAAATGAAAGCCTGGCTGAAGAAAAAAAGTTTGTGTAAGGACAGTGAAGATAGCACCAGCCTAGCCTGAATTGGAGCTGCCTAGATCCCTTAAGTACATCTGATGTCGCCTGATTTTGGAAGCTAAGCAGGGTCGGCTCTGGTTAGTACTTGGATGGGAGACCACCAGGGAATACCAAGTGCTGTAGGCGCCTGGAGTAGGAGCTGGCAAGCCACTCCAGTACTCTTGCCAAGAAAACTCCATGGATGTGGAGTCACAAAGAGTCAGTCACAACTGTAATGACACAACACACACACACACACACACACACACACACACACACACACACACACACACACACACACACACACACACACACACACACACACACACAGCCTGAATTGGAGGGAATTACAGCATCGAGGGGCAGCGACCAAGAAGGTCCTCTCCCATGCATTCACCAAACACAATTGTGATTGAAGCAGTCAAAGTAAAATAATGATTGTATGCTGTCAAGTCAATTCTGATTTACGGTGACCTTTTTCAGGGTTTTCTAGGTAAAGACCACAGATGGGGACTTGAATCACAGGACTTGCTGTCAAGTCAAAAGTGAGTTGCGCAGGTGATGCAACTTGGTTTTGTTTGTTTGTTTGTTTGTTTGTTTGTTTGTTTAATAACTCAAACTCAACTCATGATTCAGAATCTCCCCACTACTCCATTTTTTCCCGGTGGAAAAAAAAAAACTTATTTTCAATAGGCACCCAGTCTTGGAGCTTAAAACTTAGGACTTGGTACCAAAGACTCAGACTCAGATTTGGGACTCGGATCCAAACACTTGCCAACATCTAAAAGGTACACAGAAGTGGCTTACCATTTCCCTCTGTCAAATGTACTTTGATTTGAATTGGAGCACTGAGCAAGGGGTTGGGCTCAGTGGCCTTATAGGTCCCTTCCAACTCAATTACTGTATGTTTCTGTCTATAAGACTATTATTGCTAAGCATAAAATTAAGGGGCATCTTTTACACAGAAATAAACTGAGGAAAAGACCCCCACAGGGTACAACTGGGAAAACAAGTCACGCCTACCCACAAACAGGAGGGGTTTGCAAACTGAGGGCGCCCTGCTGGTGGAGCGTGCAAGCCGCCTCTTTCCCAGCCTCGGTTAGTGGAGGCTGAAAAGAGGGAAGAGGCAAGGGTGAGTGCCCCCAAGCTGCCTCTTTCCCAGCCCTGGTGAGCAGAGGCTGGAAAGAAGGAAAAGGCAAGGAAAGCAGCAGCAGCGGGGACGATCCTTGCCTGTGCATCTCCAGCTCTACAGCCTCTTCCCAGTGCTTCTCTTCCTCCCCTACCCTTCCATTTCCATCCCTGCAACTTCCTCACCCTTCTCTGGATCTGGGCAAGGGAATTCCCCACTCTCTTTTCTTCAAGCAGTTACACATTGCTCCGGCACCCTCCCATGCTCCTGTCCTCCCATGCTTTCCCCAGTGCTCCCCTCCTATTGCTTTCTCCCTGATGGGCTCCCCTCTTCCTCAGCTTCCTTCACAATGGAGCTGAGAAAGAGGAGCCCACGCTGCGGCCCACCCACCAGGTCCAGGGCAAGGAGACAGGGAGGATCCATCTGGGACGGGCTCCTCTTTCTCTTTCTATAATTTGGGATTGGAAAAGTGGGGGTCATTTTATACATGGGAGTGTCTTGTAGACAGAAGAATACAGTATTTGATGATTCAATGATTCTTCTGGGGGCATCCTAAAATGGTGTGGTGTGCCCACAGCCACACAGGTTGGCTCTTCTGGCATACACAGTGGGGAACTCTACTCCTAACATCTGGCCCAGCAGCAAGACATGTAACTCATGGAGATATCTAGCCACCTTGTGAATATGTACTGTAAATTATACAAATCCAGTCTCTTTGATAATGTACTGTAACTAATCCAGTAGACTTTCCATAGGTTTTTGTCAGCATTCTCCACCCAGCCAGAATAAAGAGATGACATAAGTTCATATGGGTTAAAATAGGGCCACATTTTTTATTAGAAATCTCTTTTTGTTGCACCCTGAACCTTACTTCTGCCAAGGGTGGTGGTGAATGTAGTGCAAACAGGTAAGGGTCTGGAATCTCCTTAGTTCCAGCCCAATAACCGATTTGTTGTTTAATTGTATTCAGAAGAGTGTTGCCCACCTGTTTAGCACCATCCTGAACTCTGTAACTCTAAGTCGAGCATGTCCAAACTTCGGCCCAGATGTTTTGGACCACAGCTCCCACAGTCCTTTGTCACTGGCAATCTAAGCTTGGAATTCTGGGAGTTGTGCTCCAAAACATCTGGAGGGCCAAAGTTTGGGCATGCCTGCTCTAAGTCATCCAAAGCAGCCCTCAAGTCTATGCCTAACAGTCATTTAAATTCCTACCATTCCATTCCTACTTTCTACTCCAGCTTCAAATGTTATCTGAGGGCTGCCACAAAGCTTGATGTATCTTACCATGGGACTTTCAATCTGTTACATCTTGCACTACCCGGCATTGTGACTGGGTGTATGATCCTCCTTACCCCAAAGCAAGAATGGGATGGTTGAAAACATGCCACCAATTTAGGCCAATATGACTGACAGCCAAAATTTCTCATCTGGTCCACAACGCAACCAGCTACCCTCACTCTTGCTTCCCAAATTGGGGTGGGAGGATGAGGGATAAAAGCAAAAGGAGATCGGGCTGCAAGGCAAGCAGGCTTATATAGCCTGGTTTGCCCCTGCTAGGAAAGCCTGTAGTCAGGGTGTTTTCATGGGCAAAGGATCCCCATCTGGAACTGATGTCCATGCAGAGCCACCAATGCATTGGCAGCAGATGTTTTCTCAGATTTTCCTAATCAGGATAATCAGAAATAGGAGCTTTCCTGAGAAATAACCTAGTGTTCAGCTCTTCATGGAAGGCCATAAAACCAAGAACAACCTTAGACAGTATGGTATGAAGGGAAATGCAAACTGTTTATGATCAAGGCTGTAGTAAAGGCACATGGTTCAAAGGTTCATACTTAAATTGCAATTTATGATCTCTACTCTAGTTTACAAATTAGACCCCAAATGTTATAAGGAGATGCATTCCAATTATATGCCCAGCCTTTCAGGATATGGTTTCCCTGGAAATAGCTCAAGAACATATTTTTGGGGTATTTTCATTTCCTGATCCAGCCACATCCAGAAGGAATAGTGCTGTTACTTCAGCCAACTTTTAAATGTTTTTTTTTTCAAACTATAAGGCATTAAAGCAAACCAAACTGAAAGTTAAATCCCTCAAGTTTGGCATTCACCAAGCTGAGATCAGGTCAAAATTGCAATTCTCCATTGTAATACAGTTGTCCGTGTAAGGTGCATCTGCACAATGCATCGGGCAACAAAGTATGCATTTAAAATATATTAATAGATTCCTAGGTATTGTAGCTTCTGGAGTCAGGAATACACATTATTTCTTTCAGCCCTCTGGTGTTATTTGAGGAGGAACGACCCTTTATATGGGCATCTGGTAACCTGCTTTTTAAAAGAAAGAAAAATTAAGAATGTATGTGTAGTAATATACTTATAGAATATGTTTCTCATGAATTATTCCACCTTCCACAGTTATTTGTTTTTGTATTTATTATAGCTCAGTGGTTTAGGCATTTGGCTGCAGAATCAAAGGTTGGGAGAGTTCAATCCCCCACTGTGCCTCCTTGGCAGGGGCTTAACTCAATGATCCATAGGCTCCTTTTCAGCGCTGCAGTTCAAAGATAATATATTATATACTAATTTGTTACAGGTATTTACTTACCATTCTTCTGTGCACCAGAGCTCCCAGAGCAATCTGCAATATAATAGATTAAAATCATCCTTAAAGATAGATAGATATCAGTTCTGAAGTAATTGCATTTCTTGGCTGACTCATATCTGCAACAACATAGTATAGATTCATGCTGGGAAATAGTGGAAAAACTAAAAAATTAGATATGTTCATGGATAAGGAGGAATTGTTATGCATCTACCCTAAGCAATGAAGCAAACCTGCATATGCTAAAATTCTGAGGTTTAGCATAGTAAATCTCACTATACCAGGCCCATTGAATCAAGATATGGTGACACCCTTCTGCAAACAGATGTCTGAAACCAGCCAGGAGTAGGGAGTAGAGATGGGCACGACTAAAAAAAAATGGTGTTTCCTTTCTCGTTTGGTCGTTTAGGGGTCCGTTTCGGTTTGTTTTCGTTTTCGTGATTTTTTTTGCAAAAAAATTCGTTTTCGTTTCGTCAGGTAACGAAACAAAAAAATGAAAATGAAAAAGAAAAATTGCTGTTTCGTTAGCATTCTTTTTAGTTCAATGCATCTGCTGCAACGAAAATGAAAAACACGGCAAATTTGGTCATTTCATTTTCATTTTTGTTTTGTTTTTTTTTAAAAAATCATTTCATTTTCGTTGCGTAACGAAACAAAAAACGAAAACGAAAATGAAAAATTGCTCGTTTTGTGCCCATCTCTAGTAGGGAGACATTTGTATCAGCACAATTGCTCTTAAGATAGAGGATTCCCTTTTGCTGGTTGGTTTCAGAAAAAAAGGGGCTGAGGTGGGCTGGGGGAAAATTGAAGCCAGATCAAACATTCTACAGTCTGGAGATTGGAGATGGACATGAACCAGTTCATTACAGTTCATCCCAGTTCATAAAGGTTGCAGCATAGGTGCTGCTGTTTCTCTTTCCTGCCTCCTTGGGCTCAGTCATCCATTCGCCAGGCCCAGCATGTTAGCTTCCTGCATTTCCTCAACTGATCTTCTAGTCCTTGCAACAGCTCAGCCTTCTCTGCCCCGCCCTCTTGGCTGATCTCCCACTCAGACAAAAGGGCAGGACAGAGAAGTCAGTGCACTTGTACTGCCACCTTCACAAACTGGGATGGACCAGTTTGTGACCATGACCAGTGGGTACCCGACCAGCACAAAGTTAGTCCAAAGTGATTGTAACTGTAAGGTTGAGACTTGGCAGTGTTCCACCTGATATTTGGCCATCTTGGCTATTTAGGATAGTACTTTAGTCTTAATAAATGAAGTGTTATTTCAGTTTAAAGGCCAATTTAAATGGATTTAAAGGAAATCATGCCTTAGGTGCAGGGATTTGAGACTTACTTTGTTCCATTTGATCCATGCCAGATTTCAAATGTCTGCATTTCATAGTTTTGGTGCTATGGCGTTAAATATATATATCTATATCTATATCTATATCTATATCTATATAATCTATATCTATATCTATATCTATTAAAATTACATTTTTCTATTCATGGAATAAGTAACAGGGAAATACATTTGTTAACACAGATGCTGTTTATTGTCTTCCCCTTATCAGAAATAGAAACTTATTGATTTTCTATAGTTCTCTGAGTTTGGAAAAATAAAGGAATTTCTTCAAAATACCTTTACATCACAACCATATACCTTGCTGAGGTCAATATCCGACCAGGTTGTCGCAGGCGCACACGCTGTGGGTGGCCACGCCCAGGGGAGGCTCAGAAGATGTCCACCAGAACCCGAGCCTTCTCTGTGGCTGGCCCTGTCCTGTGGAACCACCTCCCCAGCGAAGTGCGCCTTGCAGAGTCCCTGCCAGCCTTTAGGAAAGCATTAAAAACTTTGCTTTTCCAAGAGGCATTTGGTGATTTAATTTAGTTTTTTCCCCACCATCTGCCACTAGCCATTTGTTTAGTTTTATTGTCTGTTTGATTATTTGTTATATTTAATTGTTGTGATGCTGTTTTACATTTCTTGTTGTGAATCGCCTGGAGTTCCTTCGGGAAGATGGGCAGTATACAAGCTCAATAAATAAATAAATAAATAAATAAATAAATAAATAAATAAATAAATAAATATGTATTTTTGAGTTGTTTATGGATAAGACGTTAGCTTCCAGTATATCCCCATATACATATATATTAATAATATTTATTATTGTTATTATTTCTGTTTGCAGAGTTTAGATTGTTGATCATCCCATTTGCAAAGACCTTAACCCTGTTTTAAAATCAAAAGCTCCCTGTGTAATGCGGGGGGGAGGGGGAGGTTCCAACAGTTGGTCCTAGTAAATCCTAGTCCCTACCTGTATTCATTGTATACTTATGACTGTGTAGCATCTGACCCATCCACTGCAATCATTAAGTTTGCAGATGACACTACCATAATGGGTCTTATAACAGGTGGAGATGAATCAGTATATAGGGGGGAGGTCCAAAAATTATCCTCATGGTGCTTAGAAAATAATTTGCACCTAAATATCAGCAAAACTAAGGAGATGGTGTTGGACTTCCAGAGGAAAAGAGAGGAACTTGCTCCACTGTACATCATGGGAGGCCGGGTGGAGAGAGTCTCCTCCTTCAAATTCCTGGGAGTTCATTTCAGTGAAGATCTTACCTGGAAAATTAATACAACCCAGGTGGCCAGGAAGGTTCAACAGAGACTCCATTTCCTCAGGCTCTTGCAGAAGCACAATGTGAAACAACAATTGATTACCTCCTTCTACCAGTCTACAATAGAAAGTGTCCTTACATACTGCATTACAGTCTGGTATGCTGGTTTGACAGCCGCGGACAGAAAGACTTTACAGAGGGTAGTGAACACAGCACAAAACAACATGGGCTGTCCCCTGAGTCTACAGGATGACATCGCCAGGGACCGCTGTCTTAGGAGAGCAAGGAAAATCATCAGGGATGACTCATATCCCAGTCAGCACTTGGGTAGGAGATACAGAAGTATAGCAAGCCATACCAACAGGCTAAAAAACAGTTTTTATTCATGGGCTGTTCGACTGTTAAATGAGACATGATAACTCGCAACTAGACATGGGCACGACTTGGCGAAATTCTTGTTTCCGTTTCCGTTCCTCGTTTCCGTTACGCAACAGAAACGGTAACGACAATTAAGCCGTCAGAACTCAAACTCGAACCGATAAAAGAAAAATTGGGTCTGATTTGTTGTTGTCGTTCATGGCATCGCGGTGATCGTGTGATGCCAAGCGGCACAGAAAAAAGTTTAAAAAACCCCGATTCCCGGCCAAAAAAGCAGGCAAAAATATGCCTGTGTGAATGAGGGCACCTACCAGAGGGGTGGTTTCTGGGGGGGTGGCCTCTCCCCCCTCTCCTGTCCTGGGCTGCTCTGGTGGGGGGCATCCTTGTCATCTCGCCATGCCATGCAGTGTGGGGGGATCCAAAATGGCGACCACAATTTTTTTTTTTTGAAATTGTGGTCCAAAAACCCACCAAAGCACCACACAGAAACATGCAAAAATTAGGTATTTTAACTGCCTGAATTTTTACAGTAGCAGCAGTGGGTTTTTCTTGCAATAAATGTCTGTCTCCAATCCCATTGATTTTATTTTATTTTATTTTTATTTTTAATTTTTTACACCTGTGCAATGATGGGCTGGCCATGGGATGGGACCATGCAAATTTTTGGAGCCATTCCACCAATCGCATGGCCACTTGGCCAGGTTTTGACTGAGACTTCTGGGATGTGCCAGTCGGGCATAAAAAGCCCACTATAACCCTAGCCCTAACCCTAACCCTAACCCTAACCCATACGCCAGTACACTGTCCTTCTTAGTGGGTCAGAGGCACCCAGAGGTGCAGCCCACTAACTCACCCTAACCTTACCCGTAATAACCCTAAGCCTAGCCCTTGCCCTAACCCCAACCCTAAGCCAGATCTGTACTCACATTGCACTACACGCAAGTACACTGTCCTTCTTAGTGAGTCAGAGGGCACCCAGCAGAGGCAATCTTCTCTCACCTCGCTCACAGTCCAAAGTTCCAAAAAACTCCAAACCTGTACGCCAGTATGCTGTCCTTCTTAGTGAGATAGAGGCACCCAAAAGAGAGGTGCCTCTGCCAGTGTCACTTGGTACGCAATGGCTACACGGTCATGTACCCTTCCTTTTCCCTTTGTAGCGGGCCAGAGGAGGCATCCACCCCAGAGAGGTGCCTCCAGGAGCCTGCTAAATGCCTTCCCTTCGTAGTGGGCCAGAGGAGGCACCCACCCCAGAGAGGTGCCTCCAGGAGCCCACTACCCTACCCCCCCTAAACCAGTACTAACGACAGATGACAAACGAAATGACAAATTTTTGAAAAAATTCGCGACAAACGGAAACGAGCCGAAACGGGCCGGCTCCGACACACGACAACCCGAAACGTCATTTTCCCTGGTCGTGCCCATCTCTACTCACGACAGACTCATGGGGCTGAAATCAGACTGAATGGCTTTTTAGTGGGATGATGTTGGGGGGAGGGGGGAGGCTCAGACAATTTCACTGTACACTGGTTGTACAATGACAATAAAGGTTATTATTATTAAACATGGGCGGTGGTGGAGTTTCACAGAGGGTGCTTAATAACCTTCTTTGGAGGTTATTAAGCAGAGGCTGGATGGCCATCTGTTGGGAGCACTGTGATGGGGCCCTGCATGGCAGGGGGTTGGACTAGATGGCCCTTGAGATCTCTTCCAACTCTATGATTCTATGATTCATTCAGTGTATGGCAGATGAGTAAGTAGAAAGATTACCTAAATTAAAACTCAGTGCACCCCTCCACCACAACCAATATTAATACATCCAGGGTGATGAGTATTCATCAGTGGCTTATTCCTTGCAATGTTTCTTGTATAGGAAACCAATCTTTCCCTTTTATTAATACGAACTCTATAAAATATCCCCATATATTCTTAAAAAAACACCATGCTCGATAGTATGAGTTCATGATCAGTACCAAAATCTGCTGGTTCCAATTATGTCAGCTATTTGAAGCAAAACAAACATGACAAGACTGCAACCACTAGGTAATTTCTTTCCTTTTTATTTGATCCAATTGGCTACACCAAGTGGACTTTTCTAAATTTTATCCCAAGGCCCAAATGTAATGCATGTGTCTTCTGCACCAACCCTCTCCCTTCTCTGGCCATGAAGGGGGCATTAGCCTCAAAGAGCCACATGGAGGGGTGTGTGAAAGTGGGTATGTGAGCCCTGACATGTTGTTTGAAGGACTGGTACAATAAAAACATCACCCTTCAGATGCAGCCTGAGAACATCTAAGCTCCTGGCCTCAATTAAGAAACTACCTGGCATATTTTCCATCTTGCCAATGACTTTACATCTACCTCCTTGCAACTTCATCTTTTGCCATGTTTTAACCTGTTGGTACAGCTCTGAGGAAGAGGGTTTTGCCCTCAAAATATTATCAACTTTTTGTTATTTTTTTCTAGTAGCCTAAAGGTATCACCTGCTCTACTTTTGTAGTCAGCTATTTGGTCTCTATAGTGACCTTCTGGTGATGTCCATGTGCACAGTCATCTGTTTAGTTGCTTGAAGCATGTATTTGCGATAAACAGATTGTTGGCTTCACAGAACTTTATGAGTCACTCTCCTGCCTCATTTTTGTCCCCTAGACCAGGCCTGTCCAACAGGTAGACCACGGGCTAGCAGTAGCCCGCGAAGGGTTCAAAAGTAGCCCACCAGCCATCAATAAAAAAGTGAGGGAATAAGTTCTCCACCCCTCCCTGTCTCAGCTGAGAGGAGCAGTTCAAGGGCCATGGTGCACTGAAATCTGTTCCCTCCAGAACAGATTAATTGGTTTTCAATGCATTAATATGGTAAACTGCTGCTCTACTTACAAAAGCTTTTACTTATGAGCATGTGCTCAGAACAGATAAAATTCGTAATTAGAGGTTTTAGTGTAGTAGCCCTCAGGTACTTTGGGTTGGAAAAAGTAGACCTTGGCCTGTTCAAAGTTGAACAGCCCTGTCCTAGACCAAACTTTCCAACATCATTTGATTTTGCTTTGTTCCCTTCTTTTATATTCCAGTCACCTATGATTATATGCATACTTTGTTTTGGTGCGTAATCAATATTCTCTTTGACACTTACATAATAGCAGGGCTGGGAAATGACAAAACACTGATTGGCCAATAAACAAACTGGCATGAACAACCCAAGTGGCAATTTGTGCCCATCGCTAGTCGCTATAGTTTGAAAGTGACTTGGCAGGATATAACAAGGAAGAATGGCATAGAACTATATAAGAACTAAGTAAAACTTAAATCATCATTCTAGTTTTCACAGTACTATTTGGAATAAGCCACTAACTTAATATCACATGTACAGTGGACCCTCGTATAAGAAATGGTTTGTATAACATAATATCTGTACATCATAAAAAAGTCTGGATATAGGAAATTTTGCTTAACAGAATCGTCTATGGGGTGAATCCGTACAACATAAAAATGATTGCGATTAGGGATTACTCTGTTTTCAATGCATTCCTATGGGAAATATGTATAAAGGAAAATTTGCTTAACAAAATTTCATTTAGAATGAATTGTTTCTTTATACAAGGTACCACTGTATATCAATCTATGTGCTTTTCCCTCACTCATTAACATTGCAATGTCTTAATTGATATAGGATCAATCCTTGAGGCTGCATATGACAAGATATGTAGATCCCAAAGGGGGAAAAGCTTTTTACAGGCCTTTTCCTTCTCCTCCTCTAATCCATACATCAATACATCTTGTACTGAAGCATCCAAAACAGACTAATGGGTGATTCTACTAAGATCTGAAGCACTGTAGTTTGACTCCTTGAGTAGATAAGCTCCAGAAAGCAAGAGTGCGTTGACAAGGAAAAGGACATTTTATTCAGTTTATGTGTTTTAAAATAATGGTAACATTCTGATAAGGGGGATTGAGTGCCCCCAACCATCCAGCACTGTGATTATGGTTAATATGAAGTGAACATAGGTGAATGTCCAGGGCAATGAAATGTGAATTAGCTTAATGCTCCAGAAATTGTTGAACTACAATTCCTATCATTTCCATTCAACATGCTAAGTGGATAGTGCTGGATATAAAAGACCAACACTATCTGTAGATCTCAGCTTTTGCACTTCTGAGTGTCAATGTCATATTTAGTGTTATTGTTTTGGCAGACGAGAGGACTCTAAATTGGCTCTTCAGTCATATAAAATAATGGTGTTATACCTTGAAGGCTCGAAACTGATAGATTGGGACTTTTATAGTTTCAGGCAGCAGACTTGGGAGGGGGGGGAGTCAACACTAGTATGTATCAGCCTTTTTGGTGACAGATATTCACCAAAGGGGTTTCTGTTTTTATTTGACTCTTTTTTTCAAAATGTGTGTTTTTAATATTTTCTGGAAGCTGCCCAGAGTAGTAGTCTGTCCATTAATTGGGTAGAAATTTAAACAAACAAACAAACAAATAAATAAAAATATTGAGCTCACATTATCTCCTCCAGCTCCGAAACCTCTTTTGTTAGTAGAACATAAGAGTGCTCCTGACCTAGAATCTGGTACTGTCACTGTGCTTTCACAAGGTTAACTCTGTCTCTGTGTGTGTGCGCGCGTGCATGTGCACGCGTGTAGGGCATAGAGTTAGTACACAGGAGGAACACAATGCAGATTTTCACAGCACAGTGACTTCATAATACAACCCATGTGCACCTCGTCTGTTGCAGCTCGTTGGGCAGTTACTGGAACCCTTTATCTTGGAGTAGTGAACTGGTGGTCTTCATGCAATGTGGTTTAGTTTCCTGCACTAAGCAGGAAGTTGCAAGCAGATTCAGACAGTGTTTCCAGTCTGGATTATAACTCCTGTCATTAACCAGCATCTAGTCTGCAGCTGAGACCTTTTGCCTGAATCCCAACCAAGGGTCAGCTGTAAGGAGTTCATCATTAGGATCCTTCAAAAGGAGGTTCCTGGTCCTAGTGAAACTTCTCCCACCCATCACCACTTGGTATAGTTGCCCCCATTCTTTCTCATGCTATTTGTTAGGTGACCCACTTCCTTCCTTCCTTCCTTCCTCAGAATGAGATCTTCCTGCATCTTCCATAAGGTGTTGTGCTCTTCTTCCAGCATGCTGTTTGGCCCTGCAGGTTTTGGATTTGACTCTGAAGAGAATCCCTCCTGTAGGGACAAAATATCTCCCTCCACTCCATGAGTGCTTCATTCTATGAGTTTTTCAAATCAGAAAATTTATGCTGGAAGCCACTTTCTGCATTTTTTTTTTTTTAAAATATAAAAGAGCAGTGTATTCATTTCTAAATTGCTATATGTCAGTAAATAATCCATCTCTTCCTATCTGCCAATTTTCCTAAGCTGAGACAAGGCATGGTGCTCAACAACCCGCAACACTCTTGTGTTTTCCGATTGCACTTCTCATGCTATATACGCTGAAATCCACCCATGTGAGCAGCACAAGCTGAAACAAATGCCTAGCCTGCAGCAAGAATAGGCTCTCAGACAGAGGCTACTGTGAATTGCTAGTGACAAGTCTGACTTGAGCAGAAAACAGAGCAGCCTTTTTTTTATATAGCAGAGCCGAAAAGCTGTTTGCCAAAGGGCCAGCGTTAAGGAGATAATGCTGCTTTTCAATTTAGCATAAGCTTGTGTCTCCTGTGCTCCACTTCCCTGCCTAATGTTTTCCAGGTTATTGCATACAGTGTAGGATGACTAGGCAAGGAAAGAAGCATTACAATTATTAGTTGATATTCAGTTGTCCAGTCGTGTCCGACTCTATGTGACCCCATGGACCAGAGCTCGCCAGGCCTTCCTATCTTCCACTGCCTCCCGGAGTTTGGTCAAATCCATATTGGTTGCATCAATGACATCATCCAACCATCTCATTCTCCGATCACAATGATACTTAGAATTAAAATAACAGCAACCCCAAGTAATTAACAAAAACAGACAAAAAGAGACAAAAACGATCATCTTGCATGTACAACTGTCAGCATGTAGCAAATGTCCTTTTCCAAGGAGAAAGGTGGGGTTAAAATACTCTAAAATTAATAAATAAATATGTAAAATAAATACATAAATGTGGAGATAAAGTAGAGCCAAGGAAGAAACTAAGATGTTTTTCATTTCTAGAACATCCCTTCAGTCAAGCCTCTGCTCACAAACTGAGTTTGATCCTGATGGATTTGGGTCGCTGGCTCAAAGTTGACTCAGCCTTCTATCCTTCTGAGGTCTGTAAAATAAAGAGCCAACCCCCTGGGGCAAAGTGCTGTTTGTGTAATTCTGTTGCAAACGACCCAGGGAGTGATTTATCATGATGCGGCAGTATGTAAGTCAAATACATCTACATTTTCTGTAGGTCCAGTCTCTCACATTCCTAGATAGAGGCTTTACATTTAATTGTGGTTTAAGTAACTGGTTGTGGAGACAGAAATTGGGTGTTTCATCCTCCTGTGCCTCCTGATAGCCAGTCTACCTGGCCTTGGGCAAGCGGCACAGTCCCAGGGCACCTGCAAAGAAAGGAATGGGAAACTACTTCTGAGTATTCTCTACCTGGAAGACCCTGAAAATGGGTTGCTATAAGTCAGAAGTGGCTTGATGGCAGGTGATGGTTATTGTTATTGAATTGCTCAATAATTTATTGCCTGACATTTTTATTAGGCATTGATTGATTGACTGATTCCCCCCCCCCAATTGTTCCTTCTGCACTAAATCCAGTTTTAAGTTTAAACCAAAGCAAAGTCCTTGAACAACTGTCACTTAGGGTTTGATTCTGCTGGTTCACTCCAACTGGGAGTAAAGATCGGGTGTAGCTTGGAGCTTGTGAGTTGCTGCACTCATTGTGTGATGTGGGAACAATTAAATAGGGGGAAAGAACATAAATAAAAGGATGGTGATGATAGTAACAATGCTATCTTTCAAGTCGCCATTTCTGCTTTTGGCTAAAAACACAGGAGATGTTTTATACAGACCTGCTGTCTCTCGCTCACTCCCTTTGCGTTGTGTGAAGATTATGCACTTGGTATGCAAAATGAGCGGTGGACGAAGTCTAGAAAGACGTTTCTGAGGAATTTCTGATAAGTTTCTAGGTGTTTCTGAGGCCAGTGTTCTTCGGAAATAAAGGATCAAATCTGTCAGTTCATTTTTGTGGTATTGTTTATCCAATATCCATGTTTAGTTGGCTAGATGGATAGCCTGCAGTGGTGGCGGTGGCGGGGTCAAGTATGTTCCCTCCCCATAACATTTCGGAGACTGTGCAGGTTTTCTGGGAGGGTATGTTCTAGGGTCACCGGAAGTCAAAATCAATGGATGGCATGTAATGTGGCAGCCTCCAAAGTAAAATCAGCATTAATCATGGTTATAGTCTCGAAATTCTCAGTTGTTTCCAAAATATCAGACTTTGTACATGGAAACAGATCTGAACTCTAAATTGATATGATATGATATACATTGTTCTTGAAACATTGTAGACAATTCTATTATTGTTGAACATGATGGCCTTTCAAAATCCTTTCATTTAAATCACTTTCTTACTATCACTCTTTTATAGCTATGCAAGATGTTCAACAGATTCCAATTCACTTTAGGGTTTTATGGCATGGATACACTTGGCAATTAAGGGTGTTGATTTTTGTTTCCTCGAAAGGCAGGACATTACATTAAGGAGGCAGCATGCAATTACTGAGATTAGAATTTTATCAAACTCTTCCATTATATCAGAAGTGCTGTTGGATATTTTGCAGTACTTTCTCTTGTTTGAAAAAATATAGCTTTTTTAGTTCTTAGAAGGCTGGGCACTGAGCACACTTCAGTGCTTCTCTAGCTATATCAATTACATTGCTGGGTCCTGGGAACAAGATGTGCAGAGATGTAGCTAAAGGTTTTGCTGCCTGGGGCAAGCAGCACATGAACTATTCTTAGATAAACAGACCTGTTCTTCCCCTCACTCCAAAAATTTCCCATTATTCAAACAAAAAAATATAGCATTTTAAGTGATTTTCTAAATCTTACCATTTCAAGTTTCCTCAATGAGACATTGCCCTGAACTAGTGGCCAAAAATCTGTTATTAAGTTTAGGGTTATGGTTAGGGTTACTAAATGGCACTAGTGTAGGACCAACAAATCAGTGGTAATTTATCTTAGAATAGAATAAGTTGCCCATTTGAATCAATAAAACCTACAGAGGATTTGACTCACTAAACGTCCATTGATTCAATTATATATGTGTGTGTGTGTGTGTGTGTGTGTGTGTGTGTTAAATCTGGTTGTTTTGGCGACGTTTCGACGAGGTCTCACTCGTCATCTTCAGGCTGGTGTTCTGGCTTCTTTCTTCTTGAAGCAAAGCTTTGCTTCAAGAAGAAAGAAGCCAGAACACCACCTCGCCGAACGTCGCTAAAAAAACCAGATTTCTACACGGAAGAAACCGAATCCACCTAACATGCATACCTATACCCGTGAAAATCTACGAAAACACATATATATATATATATATATATATATATATATATATATATATATATATATATATATATATATATATATATATATATATATATATATATATATATATATATATATATATATATATATATATATATATATGTTTTCGTAGATTTTCACGGGTATAGGTATGCATGTTAGGTGGATTCGGGTTTCTTCCGTGTAGAAATCTGGTTGTTTTGGCGACGTTTCGACGAGGTCTCACTCGTCATCTTCAGGCTGGTGTTCTGGCTTCTTTCTTCTTGAAGCAAAGTGTGGTCTCAGTTGAAGTCCTTCTATAAATACTGCTGGGGGTGTGTGGTTTGCTTGCTCTGTTGCTGATTGTAGGTTCCTTTGTTCCTTTGTTCTTTTGTGATCTGCTGTGTGGCTGAGGCGATCGTTAAGGGATTAACTGCTGATGGCTGTTTAGATGGCTGTTTACATGCTGGTGGGTTAGATGGCTGGTAGGTTCTGGCAGTATCCTGGGCTTTGGTGGAGTGGGGTCCTGTGTCTTGTGAATTCATTTTGGTCTGGCTACGTGTCTGTGGTCTCCCAATGTTTTTTTGGGGTGTGTGAGTGTGCTCCATGTGGTGACTGGAGTGGGGTGCCGCAGTAGATGGTGCAGTCGTGGTTTTGTTATTGGATGGTGGTTTCGTTTCATCTGTGGGAAGGGTCTGGGTTTGTGTTTGGTGTGGATGGAAGGTGGTGGCATCTTGTGTCCTTTTGGACCTGGTGTCAGTCTTTGTGACAGAGGCTCGTCTGTTGACCAGGGCTAGTTTCCAGATGTCAGGCAAGCGGGAGGTGTCATCACGTTTATTCATGTTGTTTGGGTGTTTCTCTATTTCAATGGCTTCCATGATTATTCGACTGTTGAAGTGTTCAGTTTTGGAGATGAGTTTGGTTCTTTCAAAGTCAATTTCATGACCTGTTGTTTTTATGTGCTGGAAGAGAGAGGAAGATTTTTCTTTTTTGACTGCGTTCTTGTGTTCTGCGATGCGTGCGCTTATTCTCCTGTTTGTTTGTCCGATGTATGTGGCTGGACAGACTTTGCATGGTATTTCGTAGACTCCTTGGTTTTCTAGCTCAATCTTGTCTTTGGGGTTTCTTAAAATGTTGGCTATTTTTTGGTCGGTGCAAAAGGCTGTCTTGATATTGTGTTTGTGGAGAATTTTGCTGATTTTGTCTGTGGTGCCTTTGATGTAAGGGAGGAGGGCGGTGCCGTTGTTCTCTTCTGTTTCTTGGTTCTTGGGGGGTGTTTCCTTTTGGATTAGTTTGGTGATGGTGTTTTTTTGGAATCCGTTCGCAATTAAAACATTCGAGAGAGTGTGTAATTCAGTTTTTAGGTGGTCTTTGTCAGCGAGGCGTTTGGTTCTGGAGATGAGGGTTTTTGCTACGGAGTTGATCTGTGCAGGGTGGTGGTGCGATTGTGCATTTAAGTAGCGGTTTGTATGTGTTTTTTTCTGGTAGATGGTATGTCCTAAGGAGCCGTCGGGTTTTTTGTAGATTAGGACGTCCAGGAAGGGAAGTTGGTTGTTGGCTTCTATTTCCATAGTGAATTGTATTTTGGGGTGTAGGCTGTTGAGATGTGTGAGGAAGTTGTTCAGTTTATCTTTCCCGTGTGGCCAGATAACAAAGGTGTCGTCAACATATCTGAGCCAGAGTTTGGGTTTATGTTCGGACTTCTGTAACGCGTTGGTTTCAAAGTGTTCCATATATAGGTTTGCGATGACCGGTGAGAGGGGTGATCCCATGGGTGCTCCTTCTATCTGTTTGTATCTTTGTCCATTGTGGATGAAGTATGTGTTGGTTAGGCAGTGGTTGGTCAGATCTAGGATGTGTTTGGGGGTTGTATTTGTTGTGGATAGCTGTCAAGGCTTCTTGAATGGGCACTTGTGTGAAGAGCGAAACAACATCGAAGCTCACGAGTAGGTCATTGGGTTGTAGGTCTTGTTTCTTTATAATTTCTATGAAGTGGAACGAGTTTTGTACGTATGAAGTGATGGATTCTGCATAGGGCTGGAGTTGTTTGGCAAGAAATTTGGCGAGGTTTTGTAGAGGTGAGCCTATGGAGCTGACTATGGGTCTGAGAGGTGTTCCTTCTTTGTGAATCTTGGGGAGGCCGTAGAGCTTGGGGCATCTGGATGATTTCTCTCTGGGGATGATGCTTGGCTTGATTTCTTCACTTAAGGGAGAGGCTTTTATTTTGGCTTTGGTGGTTTTTTCCAGGTAGGTGGTGGGGTCTGTGTTCAAAGGTATGTAAGCAGGGTCTTGTAGTAGGTTGGATAATTTGGCTTGGTAGTCGGATGTGTTCATCACCACTGTGGCATTGCCTTTGTCTGCTGGGAGAATGATTATGTTGTTGTCTTTCCTCAGGTTGGAGAGGGCTTTTTGTTCTTCTTTGTGTAAATTGCTTCTGGGTGGTTTGCTGGAGCAGAGGACATTGGTGACTTCGAGTCTGATTTTGTTGGCTTCATCTGGGTTGATTTTGGTTAGGCTGGCTTCCACTCCGCATATGATGTTTTCGGTGGGGATGTATCTGTGGGCGATTGCAAAGTTGAATCCTTT
The DNA here is from genome assembly GCA_029282475.1 of Phrynocephalus forsythii. Taxonomy (NCBI): domain Eukaryota; kingdom Metazoa; phylum Chordata; class Lepidosauria; order Squamata; family Agamidae; genus Phrynocephalus; species Phrynocephalus forsythii. The sequence goes on along the minus strand of JAPFRF010000001.1, from coordinate 175,480,011 downwards.
GGAAAGGACTTTGGTCTCTGCGATGGTGAGTGCCCTGTCTGATATGTTGTGAACTGTTTGTTTCATGGGCTGTTGTGTGGGGGGGTTGGGCTTCTGGCGTTTTTCCAGTTTGTGGAGTTTGTTGGTGTGTGTGTCTGTCTTGTGGGAGGTCTCTGTTTCAGCTCTCCAGGCGGCCAGTTGCTTGGATTTGTTCCAGAGTGTTGGGTGGATTTTGTTGCTGAGTTTGAGGTGGAGAGTGAGTAGGTCTCTGTTGGTTTGATCTAGTAGGTATCTTTTCCTGTGTAGTTCGCTTCTGATTAGGGCTAGTTCTGTTCTTTTCAGGATCCTTTCGCTGGATGGGGTTTTTGAGTGGAATTTCAGTTGGAAGCTTGTGGGGATCACAGTTTTGTCTCGGCAGTTGCGTAGGAATGCAATGTCACATAAGATGGTGGCTCTTCGGACTTCTAGTTTCTCGTAGGTTCTGGTCAGCTGGAAGGTTTCCTCCCCGTAGAGGTCGGATATTTGTTTTCGTAGATTTTCACGGGTATAGGTATGCATGTTAGGGTGGATTCGGGTATCTTCCCGTGTAGAAATCTGGTTGTTTTGGCGACGTTTCGACGAGGTCTCACTCGTCATCTTCAGGCTGGTGTTCTGGCTTCTTTCTTCTTGAAGCAAAGTGTGGTCTCAGTTGAAGTCCTTCTATAAATACTGCTGGGGGGGGTGTGGTTTGCTTGCTCTGTTGCTGATTGTAGGTTCCTTTGTTCCTTTGTTCTTTTGTGATCTGCTGTGTGGCTGAGGCGATCGTTAAGGGATTAACTGCTGATGGCTGTTTAGATGGCTGTTTACATGCTGGTGGGTTAGATGGCTGGTAGGTTCTGGCAGTATCCTGGGCTTTGGTGGAGTGGGGTCCTGTGTCTTGTGAATTCATTTTGGTCTGGCTACGTGTCTGTGGTCTCCCAATGTTTTTTTGGGGTGTGTGAGTGTGCTCCATGTGGTGACTGGAGTGGGGTGCCGCAGTAGATGGTGCAGTCGTGGTTTTGTTATTGGATGGTGGTTTCGTTTCATCTGTGGGAAGGGTCTGGGTTTGTGTTTGGTGTGGATGGAAGGTGGTGGCATCTTGTGTCCTTTTGGACCTGGTGTCAGTCTTTGTGACAGAGGCTCGTCTGTTGACCAGGGCTAGTTTCCAGATGTCAGGCAAGAGGGAGGTGTCATCACGTTTATTCATGTTGTTTGGGTGTTTCTCTATTTCAATGGCTTCCATGATTATTCGACTGTTGAAGTGTTCAGTTTTGGAGATGAGTTTGGTTCTTTGAAAGTCAATTTCATGACCTGTTGTTTTTATGTGCTGGAAGAGAGAGGAAGATTTTTCTTCTTTTTGACTGCGTTCTTGTGTTCTGCGATGCGTGCGCTTATTCTCCTGTTTGTTTGTCCGATGTATGTGGCTGGACAGACTTTGCATGGTATTTCGTAGACTCCTTGGTTTTCTAGCTCAATCTTGTCTTTGGGGTTTCTTAAGATGTTGGCTATTTTTTGGTCGGTGCAAAAGGCTGTCTTGATATTGTGTTTGTGGAGAATTTTGCTGATTTTGTCTGTGGTGCCTTTGATGTAAGGGAGGAGGGCGGTGCCGTTGTTCTCTTCTGTTTCTTGGTTCTTGGGGGTGTTTCCTTTTGGATTAGTTTGGTGATGGTGTTTTTTTGGAATCCGTTCGCAATTAAAACATTCGAGAGAGTGTGTAATTCAGTTTTTAGGTGGTCTTTGTCAGCGAGGCGTTTGGTTCTGGAGATGAGGGTTTTTGCTACGGAGTTGATCTGTGCAGGGTGGTGGTGCGATTGTGCATTTAAGTAGCGGTTTGTATGTGTTTTTTTCTGGTAGATGGTATGTCCTAAGGAGCCGTCGGGTTTTTTGTAGATTAGGACGTCCAGGAAGGGAAGTTGGTTGTTGGCTTCTATTTCCATAGTGAATTGTATTTTGGGGTGTAGGCTGTTGAGAAGTGTGAGGAAGTTGTTCAGTTTATCTTTCCCGTGTGGCCAGATAACAAAGGTGTCGTCAACATATCTGAGCCAGAGTTTGGGTTTATGTTCGGACTTCTGTAACGCGTTGGTTTCAAAGTGTTCCATATATAGGTTTGCGATGACCGGTGAGAGGGGTGATCCCATGGGTGCTCCTTCTATCTGTTTGTATCTTTGTCCATTGTGGATGAAGTATGTGTTGGTTAGGCAGTGGTTTGAAAGAACCAAACTCATCTCCAAAACTGAACACTTCAACAGTCGAATAATCATGGAAGCCATTGAAATAGAGAAACACCCAAACAACATGAATAAACGTGATGACACCTCCCTCTTGCCTGACATCTGGAAACTAGCCCTGGTCAACAGACGAGCCTCTGTCACAAAGACTGACACCAGGTCCAAAAGGACACAAGATGCCACCACCTTCCATCCACACCAAACACAAACCCAGACCCTTCCCACAGATGAAACGAAACCACCATCCAATAACAAAACCACGACTGCACCATCTACTGCGGCACCCCACTCCAGTCACCACATGGAGCACACTCACACACCCCAAAAAAACATTGGGAGACCACAGACACGTAGCCAGACCAAAATGAATTCACAAGACACAGGACCCCACTCCACCAAAGCCCAGGATACTGCCAGAACCTACCAGCCATCTAACCCACCAGCATGTAAACAGCCATCTAAACAGCCATCAGCAGTTAATCCCTTAACGATCGCCTCAGCCACACAGCAGATCACAAAAGAACAAAGGAACAAAGGAACCTACAATCAGCAACAGAGCAAGCAAACCACACCCCCAGCAGTATTTATAGAAGGACTTCAACTGAGACCACACTTTGCTTCAAGAAGAAAGAAGCCAGAACACCAGCCTGAAGATGACGAGTGAGACCTCGTCGAAACGTCGCCAAAACAACCAGATTTCTACACGGGAAGATACCCGAATCCACCCTAACATGCATACCTATACCCGTGAAAATCTACGAAAACAAATATCCGACCTCTCACGGGAGGAAACCTTCCAGCTGACCAGAACCTACGAGAAACTAGAAGTCCGAAGAGCCACCATCTTATGTGACATTGCATTCCTACGCAACTGCCGAGACAAAACTGTGATCCCCACAAGCTTCCAACTGAAATTCCACTCAAAACCCCATCCAGCGAAAGGATCCTGAAAAGAACAGAACTAGCCCTAATCAGAAGCGAACTACACAGGAAAAGATACCTACTAGATCAAACCAACAGAGACCTACTCACTCTCCACCTCAAACTCAGCAACAAAATCCACCCAACACTCTGGAACAAATCCAAGCAACTGGCCGCCTGGAGAGCTGAAACAGAGACCTCCCACAAGACAGACACACACACCAACAAACTCCACAAACTGGAAAACGCCAGAAGCCCAACCCCCCACACAACAGCCCATGAAACAAACAGTTCACAACATATCAGACAGGGCACTCACCATCGCAGAGACCAAAGTCCTTTCCAAAGGATTCAACTTTGCAATCGCCCCAGACACATCCCCACCGAAAACATCATATGCGGAGTGGAAGCCAGCCTAACCAAAATCAACCCAGATGAAGCCAACAAAATCAGACTCGAAGTCACCAATGTCCTCTGCTCCAGCAAACCACCCAGAAGCAATTTACACAAAGAAGAACAAAAGCCCTCTCCAACCTGAGGAAAGACAACAACATAATCATTCTCCCAGCAGACAAAGGCAATGCCACAGTGGTGATGAAATACATCCGACTACCAAGCCAAATTATCCAACCTACTACAAGACCCTGCTTACATACCTTTGAACACAGACCCCACCACCTACCTGGAAAAAAACCACCAAAGCCAAAATAAAAGCCTCTCCCTTAAGTGAAGAAATCAAGCCAAGCATCATCCCCAGAGAGAAATCATCAAGATGCCCCAAGCTCTACGGCCTCCCAAGATTCACAAAGAAGGAACACCTCTCAGACCCATAGTCAGCTCCATAGGCTCACCTCTACAAAACCTCGCCAAATTTCTTGCCAAACAACTCCAGCCCTATGCAGAATCCATCACTTCATACGTACAAAACTCGTTCCACTTCATAGAAATTATAAAGAAACAAGACCTACAACCCAATGACCTACTCGTGAGCTTCGATGTTGTTTTGCTCTTCACACAAGTGCCCATTCAAGAAGCCTTGACAGCTATCCACAACAAATACAACCCCCCCAAACACATCCTAGATCTGACCAACCACTGCCTAACCAACACATACTTCATCCACAATGGACAAAGATACAAACAGATAGAAGGAGCACCCATGGGATCACCCTCTCACCGGTCATCGCAAACCTATATATGGAACACTTTGAAACCAACGCGTTACAGAAGTCCGAACATAAACCCAAACTCTGGCTCAGATATGTTGACGACACCTTTGTTATCTGGCCACACGGGAAAGATAAACTGAACAACTTCCTCACACATCTCAACAGCCTACACCCCAAAATACAATTCACTATGGAAATAGAAGCCAACAACCAACTTCCCTTCCTGGACGTCCTAATCTACAAAAAACCCGACGGCTCCTTAGGACATACCATCTACCAGAAAAAAACACATACAAACCGCTACTTAAATGCACAATCACACCACCACCCTGCACAGATCAACTCCGTAGCAAAACCCTCATCTCCAGAACCAAACGCCTCGCTGACAAAGACCACCTAAAACTGAATTACACACTCTCTCGAATGTTTTAATTGCGAACGGATTCCAAAAAAACACCATCACCAAACTAATCCAAAAGGAAACACCCCCAAGAACCAAGAAACAGAAGAGAACAACGGCACCGCCCTCCTCCCTTACATCAAAGGCACCACAGACAAAATCAGCAAAATTCTCCACAAACACAATATCAAGACAGCCTTTTGCACCGACCAAAAATAGCCAACATTTTAAGAAACCCCAAAGACAAGATTGAGCTAGAAAACCAAGGAGTCTACGAAATACCATGCAAAGTCTGTCCAGCCACATACATCGGACAAACAAACAGGAGAATAAGCGCACGCATCGCAGAACACAAGAACGCAGTCAAAAAGAAGAAAAATCTTCCTCTCTTTCCAGCACATAAAAACAACAGGTCATGAAATTGACTTTGAAAGAACCAAACTCATCTCCAAAACTGAACACTTCAACAGTCGAATAATCATGGAAGCCATTGAAATAGAGAAACACCCAAACAACATGAATAAACGTGATGACACCTCCCGCTTGCCTGACATCTGGAAACTAGCCCTGGTCAACAGACGAGCCTCTGTCACAAAGACTGACACCAGGTCCAAAGGACACAAGATGCCACCACCTTCCATCCACACCAAACACAAACCCAGACCCTTCCCACAGATGAAACGAAACCACCATCCAATAACAAAACCACGACTGCACCATCTACTGCGGCACCCCACTCCAGTCACCACATGGAGCACACTCACATACCCCAAAAAAACATTGGGAGACCACAGACACGTAGCCAGACCAAAATGAATTCACAAGACACAGGACCCCACTCCACCAAAGCCCAGGATACTGCCAGAACCTACCAGCCATCTAACCCACCAGCATGTAAACAGCCATCTAAACAGCCATCAGCAGTTAATCCCTTAACGATCGCCTCAGCCACACAGCAGATCACAAAAGAACAAAGGAACAAAGCAACCTGCAATCAGCAACAGAGCAAGCAAACCACACCCCCCAGCAGTATTTATAGAAGGACTTCAACTGAGACCACACTTTGCTTCAAGAAGAAAGAAGCCAGAACACCAGCCTGAAGATGACGAGTGAGACCTCGTCGAAACGTCGCCAGAACAACCAGATTTCTACACGGGAAGAAACCCGAATCCACCCTAACATGCATACCTATACCCGTGAAAATCTACGAAAACAAATATATATATATATATATATGCACACACACAACACACACACACACACACACACAGCTGGGGGAATATATATATATATTCTGGGGGATATCAGTGCCAGTTACAGGGAATCTTGGAGAAGAACTATGCCATTTTGAGTCAAGAGTGTAATAATTCTTTGCCCCTTTGTGTTTCTTCTATTGGAAAATAAACTTGGAAATCCCACAAGACTCCCTGAAAGATTCACAGTAGAGATGGGCACGGAACAAACATTTTTTCGTTTCCGTTACCATTTGTCGTTTCTGTTAAGTAATGAAACGACAAACGAAAATTGTGATGAAAATGAAATGAAACGAACAGTACCATGAAAATTGTGGTTGTTACATTTCGTTTCCGTTAATGGCGACGCACAATGAAATGAGCTGTTTTAAATGTTAAAAAACACCCTGGACATCCATACAAACGCAGCGATAATTATTTATATTGTCTGATAATACCTACCAGGGGGACTTGGGGTCCTTAAAACGTTTGTTTTTGTCTTCTCCCATTGTGATGTATTTTTCTTTTCCCTTTAAAATGGATGTCACCACCAGCCACAAAATGGAGGCAAGCCATGTGATGTTGGATCATGTTCAACCAATAGCATGCCCAGGTTGCAGACTGGGCGGGCAGGTCTGGCAGCCACTGATGGCATAAAAAGCTCTGGCAGCCCCCGTCCTCCTTGCAGTCTCTGGTGGGAGTTAGGGTGGGATTGCTGTCTCTGCGACTCTAGCTTCAGTCCTGCAGCCTCCCTGTGTGCGTGCGTGCTGCGTACCTCTTGGTGAGTACCCTCCCTTGCCCCGCAGTGCAGTCATTCTGCGGCTGCCTTGCACCCTGGGCAATGCCCACTGCTGCCTTTGCAGCCTCCCTGCATACCTAGTCTATACTGTGTCTCTGCCAGCATCCATTTTTTTTAGTGTTTTCCCTCTGGTCTGGGGCGTTGGGGGATGTCTGCGCACGGAAATCCTTTAAAAATCACACAAAAAGCGGGTAGAAATGACAAACGAAAAACAGTAACAAAATTTTTCCAAAAATTCACGACAAACGGAAATGAACTGAAACAGACCTCTCAACGACAAACGAAAAACCGAAATGGCATTTTTCTGTTCTGTGCCCATCTCTAATTCACAGCATAACTCATTCAGAGAAACATCCCTGCAGTGATGACAGAGGGATTTTTCAAACTGGTTTGTCTCTGACAGTAAGAAGCTGAGGGATTCCCAGTCTTAGGCTCACACCAGAGATGGGCATGAAATGATTTTTTAATTCATTTTATTATTTGTTATTTGTTTCATTATGGAACAAAACAAATAATGAACAGACCCATCAAAGAAAAACAAAACGAAATGAAATGGAAATTTCAGTTTCATTTTCTTTGTTTTTCATTTTCCCATAGGGATGCATTGAAGCAATACATTACATTCCTACAACCCCAAACACACACATGGGAAACCATAGGCTTTTTTCCCTGTCAAAGCCACCAATCAGCTGCAGTGCAGGGCTTTGGAAGGAAAAAACTTTAACAAGCCTGCCCTTTTAAAATTTAAAAAAACATGCCAACCCAACCCGTGGGCCAGCTAGGCAACGCGATAAGAAAAATATAAAAATTAAAATTAAAAAATGTGTCGACCCAACCCATGGGCCAGCTGGTTGGCACAATAAGAAAAAAATAAAAATTAAAATAATTAAAATAATTAAAATAAGTTTAAAAACACACCAATCTGGCCCAAGGGTCAGATTGGTGGTGTAATGATGATGATGATGATGATGATGATGATGATGATGATGATGATGATGATGATGATAATAATAATAATAATAATAATAATAATAATAATAATAATAATAATAATAATAATAATAATAATAATAATAATAATAATAATAATAATACAATGTGCTGGCCCAGCCCACAGGCCAGCTGGTCTGTGGATATGTAAGTAAGTAAGTAAGTAAGTAAGTAAATAATAAATAAATAAATAAATAAATAAATAAATAAATAAATAAATAAATAAATAAATAAACACGCCGACCTGGCCCGTGAGCCAGGTGACCAGTACCATAAGATTTTTTTAATAAAAAAACCACGCCAACCAGGCCCGTGGGCCAACTGGTCGATGCAAGTTTTAAAAAATGAAAAATGAAAAAATGAATAATTAAACAAATGAAAAACAAAATGTTTTTTTAAAAAATGTTTCATTTTTAATGACTCTAAACCAATTTAAAAAAACCAAAAAATGAAACAAAATGCCATTTTGGAATTTCGTGCCCATCTCGAGTTCACACCTTTAAGCAGTACAGCAGCAGAAGGTGGACTATCCAGGGGACCCAATGTTTCAACTTATTTTGGATGCAGTGCTGTAAATGGTTTAGATATCTGGCTGAAGAATCAGAGGTTGGGAGTTTGATCACCCACTGGATCTCCTTGATAGAGGCTGGACTCAATGATTCTTAGGGTGCCTTCCAGCTTTTCAGTTCTAAAATAACAACACACCTTTTCATGTCATCTGGGGAAGGATATAAACTGAGACCATACCATAGACAAAGAAAATGATTTAAATTGTTTTGATTACCCACCCCTACCCATATAGACACTTGCCCCTCATCCACATACATATTTTTCTCATATTCACAATATCTATCTAAATACAAATTCTTAAATATATTTTCTTTCCTAACATGTGTTTTAAGGTATTTTGATAAATTTTAAACCAGAGAACTGCAACTCAGTATTTGGGGAGTGTGAAAGCCCCTGATTAAATTTCAGGTCTTACATTAATCTAGGAGGTGTACAGATGGTATCAGTTTATGTAAGAATTCAGAAGTATCAGATTCCTCAAACCATCCCAGGGAGATTGGAACAAAGCTGGTTAAAGAGATTATCGGGAAATAAAACACTAAGGATACAGACGCCCAAGAATCTCAGCTGGTAGGCCCAGCACTTCTTTGTAGGTTTACCTCATGAGAACAGAACAGCACAGAATGCAGGATTACAGCTTCATAATCTCATTGTTGTTAAATCACTTTCTATCCTCTATAGGACCTTTAAGGACTATAGAACCCCCAGAATCATACAACCAGCAACCCAATATGCTCCATGGAGTACTATTAGAGATGGGCACGACTTGAAAAAAATTTTTTTCGAGTTGTCGTTAGTCGGGCCGGTTTCGTTTCGGCTCATTTCCCTGTTTTTCGAAAATTCGCAAAAATTAGTCGGTTCGTTTTTTCAGTACTGGTTTTTTTGGGGGGGAGTGGGCTCCTGGAGGCACCTCTGTGGTGGGTGCCTCCTCTGGCCCGCTATAAAGGGAAAGTGGGCTCCTGGAGGCACCAGTGGGTGCCTCCTATCCTCCCACTAGGAAGGGGAAGCAGGCTCCAAGAGACCCCTCTACATGGGGGTCTCCCCTCTTCACCTGCTGCTGCTGCTGCAAAATGGTATGCAATAGCCATATGGATATTGCATATCAGTTGTGCAGACAGTGAGACCAGTGAGAGTGATAGCATCATGCCTTCCCTGCACAAGGCTCTCGCACCGCCATGTCTCACACAGAAGGGAATTGTACTTGCTGCGTGTAGTGCAATGCAAGCAAGTAGATCTGGCTTAGGGTTAAGGTGGGTTAGTGCAAGGGCTAGGGTTAGGCTAGTGACAGGTAAGGTTACGGTGGGCTAGTGGGTTGCACCTCTGGGTGCCTCTCTGACCCACTAAGAAGACAGTCTGTGACGTATGGGTAAGGAAGGAGTCAAGGGTTCGGGTTCGGGTTTGGGGGCTAGGGCAGGTTTTAAGGGGCTTTTTTGGCACATCCCAGAAGTCTCCGTGGCCAAGTGGCCATGCGATTGGTGGGATGGCTCCAAAAATTTGCATGGTCGTCCACTCCCACATGGCTGGCCACTCGGCCAGCCCATCATTGCGCAGGTGTAAAAAAAATAAAATAAAAAATAAAATCAATGGAGGACAGAGGAGGAGAAGAGAGACATTTTGGGGCAAGAAAAAACCCACCGCTACTGTGAAAAATCTGGCAGTTTATAAATTTTCTCGTGTTTCTTTCTGTTGTGCTTGTGTGTTTTTGGACCACGATTTCAAAAACAATATTGCGTTCGCCGCCCTCGCCGCCCCATTTTGGATCCCCGCCCGCACCGCATGGCATGGCGACTCGAGTCCGGCTGCCCAGGACGGGGGGGGGGAGGCGGGACCCCCCCTCCAGAAACCACCCCTCCGGTAGGTGCCCTGCGCCCTTAGTCAAGCAGGCATTTTTCTGCCTGCTTTTTTGGCCCGGGAATGGGTGGGGGGAGAGTTTAAAAGTTTTTTCCTGTGCCGTCTGTGCCGCTTGCTTGCGCTTTAATTGTGGCGGCCGGCGGCAAGACTGGGCTTTTTGCTGGCTGCGAGCCTGCGGCAAGTCCCACCAGAGCAGCCCAGGACGGGGAATGGGAGGGAGGCCGGGGACCTCCAGAAACAACCCCTCTGGTAGGTGCCCTGAGGCACGGCAGGCATTTTTCCACCTGCTTTTTGGCCGGGAACCGGGTTTTTTTTAACTTTTAAAAACTTTTTTTCTGTGCCGCGTGGCATCGCGCGATCGCGCGATGCAAGGAACGAGCATGACAAATCAGACCAAAATTGTTCCTTCGTCGGTTCAAGCTCGAAGTCTGGCGGAGTAATTCCCGTTACCGTTTCCGTACAGTAACGGAACCGAGTAACGGAAACGGAAACGGGAATACCGCTAAGTCGTGCCCATCTCTAAGTACTATTGTTGTTTGTGAAATAGGCTTCCTGCTGGATACTAGTTGTACCTAGTTGATGAAGTATCTAGACCTATTTCTGTTGAGCAGTTGGATACATGATTAGGCACACAAGTGAGATAATCCCCAGCAATTTATCAATTAAACACAATTAGCTGTGGCAAGTTACACAAACCTTATACGAACACCAGGAGGATTCTGGCCTTTGGGTAAAATGTGATAGAATCTTGCACGAACCCCACAAAATACCGTGACTACCTTTTGAAATGAACAGAAGTGCATGTTGTAACAGGCCAAAGCCTATCTAGTCCAGCATTTGGTTCACACTCTGGCCAGTTGCCTTTGGGGAGGAAAGAATCCAGCTGCATCCTCTATCCCTCACTCTCCAGCAGCTGACATAAAGAGCCATGGTACTTCTCGTGTGAAGGTGCTAGAAAGTCATCCTGACTCATACTCACTGATGGCCATAGCCTGCATGAATTAATCCAGTCTCCTTTTAAAATTGTGAAATGTTGCATCATATGGTAACAAATTCCACAGTTTGAATGTGTACTGTATTAAAAAGTTTTTCATCTTAACTGTCCTAAATCTCCTTTCATTCAACTTCAGTTTATGACTGGCTGCAATTATTAGGAGATAAGAGGAAAATACCTCTGCATGTACACTTCTTTACCATACATAATTTTATATTCATTCCTCTGTAGCACATCCTTCCATCCTTCCTAAGCAAAGCAGCCTGAGTGTTAGAATTTATCCACACAAGGATTCTGTTCTACTGTAGGAATATAAATAGCTGTTATTTCATTCCTACAGGTGAAAATAAGAAAATTCCAGGGTTTTCTCTCCACTTAGCTAGTTTGCAAGATTTTTGGTGGATTTTTTGCATTTCAGAACTTTTTTTTTTTGCAAGAAATGAAATGAAATAGTAGAAGTGTATTTACACTAGGAGAGCAGAATAAAATGTCATTTGACTGGGTTAAACCTTTGTGCAAAAAGTTCAGTTTTGCTCCTGTAACTGATACTTTGAACAAAATGCAAGGGCTTCTTAAGATGTGCATGCATGTGTGTATAATTAAGCTTTATTCAAGAAAGGATGAAATTCATTGAAGGATATCTGATTGTTTTGTTTGCTAACAGGACTTTGCCCCCAACTTCCCCCAATGCTGCTGATGCTGGATGATGCTGGATGATGATGATGATGATGATGATGATGATGATGATGATGATGATGATGATGATGATCATGATGATGATGATGATGATGATGATGATGACGACAGTGACAATGACAATGATTGCTTTCATTTAAAAGAAGAATACCTTCCACTGGTTGACTTCCACTGGTGTCCTCAGACAACAAAACCTGTCATCAAACAATGCATCCTCTCTGTAGCTCTTTGATTATTTTGGTCTTTGGTTCTTAACCTTTGAACTCCCCCCCCCAGCTTGGAATAATGGGGCAGAACACATAGGTTGGGTTACAACCGGGCCACAACTTTATTTTGATATATTTAACTTTTAACCTTTTAAACACTTCCTTTCTTAAAAGGAGGGCTGAGCGTAGAGCAAACAGGTCTGGGACTGGAATCTTGAACTCAGCAAGCTCCCAATTCAGAAAAGCGCTGCCCACTGGTTCAGCACTCCTCCAAACCTTGTAGGTTTGATTACTCCTGGGCAGCTCTCCAAACCATCATCATTAACTATGTTTAACCTGTATCTTTTTATTCCTACTGTCCTCTCTATCCTTTCTAAATACCGCTATGAGGGCTGCCCTGCACCACTTGGGTGCCTTTCCATGGAGCTCATCTGAATTCTACTATCTCTTGCACTACCCGCTGTTGTGGTCAGATGGCAAGCCTGTCTAACCCTGTGGTGAGAATGGGATGGGTGAAAACACAATAACATCTGAGGCCAATTTGGCTACCAGCCAAATCTGTATGTATGAAACTTCAGCACATGTTAGTAGGGACTAGAACATATTTGCGATACCATTGTTACACTGTTTAAAATTTATTGGGTAATTAATGCACGCGTTTAAGAAGAGAATGATGGAAAAGATGAAAAGAAAAAGGGGAAGAAGATACATCTTTAAAGAAGGAGAGCAAAATAAAAGCAAAATAAATACCCGAGAAAACAATTGATCATCCTAATTAAACTAAATTCATCCGATCTCAATAAAAACAAAACAAAACAAAATTTTAAATTGCTTTTTCAGTTATTAAAAATAGCCGGCTATTCTTGTGAGGTATATACCCCACAAGACAGAGACAAATATATTCTCTCTTTTGACCTAAGGTATTTACAATTGTATGCAATATCTGGTGTTTCAGTTTACAGACACGGCTATCCCCAAGCTGTTTGCTGTCTAAGCAAATCACAATGCCTAGGAGATCCCCAAACTAGATGAAATGGGCCAAATTACACAATTAAGTAAGCTTTCATATGACACATTTTCCTCTATTGGACAAAATTTCTTCTGAATGTCTGTCTTTACCATGAGAGTGGCCAAACTTAGGTTTACATTTCAGTAACCTATCACAAACCAAAGCAGAATTAAACACAAGTTGCAGAGATGAGTCAAGTATGCACTTTTGTCTTTGACAGATATATTTTGTCACTTGTTGCCATGCCATCAATTTTGACACTTCTTTGGGGTTCTGAGACAGAAGTTCTGAAGCACCCTCCAATATGAAAAAACAGAGCAAACATCAGGAAAATTGCTAACAATTTGTTTGCTTCCCAGGACACCCTGGATGAGGCATTTTCCTCATCTTGCATTATGGTAAAGCTACTTTTGGTCAACAAATTACAGTTGAAGATATCTGGACTTTTTAGTTGCAAGAGGCATAACATATATAGCTGCTGAATTATTTATCCAAAGGTTCTCTGTGTCCTTGGCATTCATCAAAAACTCCTTTAATGCTTAAGAAAGACTCTTTGTAGTTGAGAAAGTCAAGTATTCATACTTTCTATAAAGTGAGTAAATAAAGTAAAAACATATGAATGCAGGTTTCAGTGCCACTTGACTAAAGCTGCATCCTTTAATCCCATATTCAGTTTGTAATTCAGTTTGCTCCAGAATAAGTGTAAATCTGTTATAACCTAGGCAAAAGCTGTCATTTTTTAGTCAGATCACCTCACATGAAACACAGGGCCAATAATTACATTGTAAGACCTCAACGTAATAGTACGTTGTTATTGCAGACTGAAGGAAGACAGAGAAAGAGAGTACAAAATGCAGCTGAATGGCATCTGTTGTGCCTGAAGAATGTTCAAGGATACTGTAAAGGAAGCTGATCACTGGAAAATACTAGTTTATAGAGATGGGCTTTTCATTTTGGAAGTGGTCAGCTTCTGAAAGGAAATGCAGGAGCCCAGCTAATGTTCAGAAACGGAGGAATAAAATCAACCAATCCCTTACCTTGCGCTGGGCTTGCACCAACAAAGAAGAAGCCTCTGACGTGTCATCTTTCCTTCCCCCTGGTGCTGGCCAGTCAGGCAGGGAGGCGGGATGATTCATTTCCCTGCACAGCTCCTGATTTGCCAGTGCCAGGGAGAAGGAAAGATAACGCATTGGAGGCTTCTTCCTTGTTGGAGTTGCGCCAACAAGGACCTTTTCTTGATTTCTTAAATGTGCCTTTTCTTTGCTTCCCACTCTTCCCTCTACATCTTTGCTGGAAAATCAAATGCAAGGAATTCGTTGGCATAAGATGGCATTCACACTCAGTTGAAATGAGTCACCGCAGGAACCATGGATAGGATAATGGATGCACTTCTCTGCAGTCACAGCCCATGGGGGAGCAGGCAGGCTCTGCCCCATCTGGGCCTCCCCAGCAGCATGGAAACCCAACTAGCTCTGAGCCAGTGAATCCAGCCTGACCCAGAGGAAGTACTGGTGGAAGTGTCACAATGAGTACCTCTAGAGGTGGAATGAGATTTCTTTCTGCATCAGTAAATGCCATGCTGAGACTTTCTCCTACACCATAGGAAGCATGCATCTTGGTTTCAAGCCAATGAATGGATGGATGGCCATTAACATCACATTTAATTTGAGGTGGGGCGGAGGGGTTTTATGGGCATTAAAACCAGACAGAGGGATGAATGAAGACTATATGTTTGGTGTGGGTTATGCCTGGCATCAGGGATTAATACTTCATACAGGTAGATGACTGTGAAGAGCCCAAGAAACAGAGAAGTCAAGAGACCAAAAGCCTCAAGGCATGGCAACTGAGAAACTGATCCAGAATTGGTAATGCACAAGGACACAAAACACTCCATTCAAGGATTTCATTGGCACAGAATTGTTTAAAAGTGGTTACATTCATCAGCTAAATATTATACTTACAAATTGCCAGCATATCACTTAATCATCTCCAGGGCTAGCATACAGAATAAAACATGTCTTTATGTAAGCTAAATCAAATTCTTTGATTGGACCTCTGAATGAAAATATTTCTCAACAGAAGGCCGCTATTAGAATCCAATCATGTCATATGGAGAAATGCTAAAAGTACTTAATTACAACAATTTACATCCCCACTAACTCTTCCTTGAATGCAGCTTGGATTCAGCTGGATATGTTTTAAAACACAGCCTTCATATATAAGATGCCAAACAAGGTTAGAATACTTCTTGGTTAGCTAAAAGCTGATGAGGCAAATCCACTATGAAAAGCAGCAGCGTACTGTTGAGGTCTGGTTGAGCACAGTTATCCCTACAACAGTGCTTGTTACTTCTGAAAGCAGCCAACATGATGGAGCAGGCCAAAGATGTTTTATATTGCAAGGCATTGCAAAGCACAGATTCAGGACACTGGATTTTAAACATGGATGCTGTGCCAAAACTTAAATGCTTGCATCAATACACATGCAGTGTAGCCTTTTTAATGAATTATATTCAGAGCATGAAAGAGTTAACATTTGCACTAGAATGTTCAGAGACACTCCCTCTTTAACCCTCCATGCTTCCACTAAACCTGCTACAGACCCCCCCCCATCTCAGCCCCCTTTGCAGAAAGAATCACACCCAGTTCCTCCGATGGAAAGAAGTATCACCAGCAGAACTAATGGATACCAATCATTGTCACCAAGACAGCTAGAGCTAGAGATATGTTCCCAATGATAAAAATATTATCATTAATTCCCAATTAATAAAAATATTAATTTTTATAAACTAATATTTTTATTAATTTATATACTGCCCCATACCACTTCAAGTAATCTCTGGGTGGTTTACAGTTTTAATTACAGTATGCAGGCTACACATTCCCCCGCCCCCATTTTAAAAATGGATTTAAACTGCACATAAGAAGCAGATTTGCATTGCTAAACTCAATAGCTTTGAAAGAGATATGACAAAGAGATTTAAATAAAGGAATTAATGGAGAAGCATGGAAGATAATCTGGGGAGAATGAATAATGAAAACTCTTGTAGATATAATGTAATGTTGTCTTTTAATTCTGTAAGATGTCCCTCAATTCCCTGTACTCAGTGCTTGAACATGTCTTAATTGTACTGGACTGTGTTGTTGTTGTTCAGTCATTCAGTCATGTTCAACTCTTTGTGACCCCATGGACCAGAGCACGCCAGGCCGTCCTGTCTTTCACTGCCTCCCAGAGTTTGGTCAAATACATGTTGGTTGCATCGATTACACCGTCCAACCATTTTATTCTCTGCCATCCCCATTTCCTTTTGCCTTCAATCTTTCCTAACATCAAGGACTTTTCCAAGGACTCCTCTCTCCTCATGAGGTGGCCAAAGTACTGGAGCATCAGCTTCAACATCTGTCCTTTCAATGAACATTTCTTTCTTTCAGGATGGATAGGTTTGATCTCTTTGCAGTCCAGGGGACTTTCAAGAGTCTCCTCCAACACCACAGCACAAAAGCATTAATTCTGCAGTGATCAGCCTTCTTTATAGTCCAGCTCTGCCATACATCACTACTGGAAAAACCATAGCTTTGTCTATTTGGACCTTTGTTGGCAAAGTGATGTCTCTGCTCTTTAAGATGCTGCCTAGGTTTGTCATCGCTTTCCTCCCAAGAAGCAGGCATCTTTTGATTCCATTGCTGCAGTCACCATCTGCAGTGATCAAGGAGCCCAAGAAAAACTCTGTCCTTGCCTCAATTTCTTCCCCTTCTATTTGCCAGGAGGTAACGGGACCGGTGGCCATGATCTTAGTTTTTTTGATGTTAAGCTTCAGCCTATTTTTTTCACTCTCCTCTTTCACCCTCATTAAGAGGTTCCTTAATTCCTCCTGACTTTCTGCTGTGTATCTCAGGTTGCTGATATTTCTTCCGGCAATCTTAATTCTGGCTTCTGATTCATCCAGTCCTGCCTTTTGCATGATGTACTCTGCATATAAGTTAAAAAGGGAAGGGGACAGTGTACAGCCTTATCGCACTCCTTTCCAATTTTAAACTAATCAGTTGTTCCATATCCAGTTCTGACTATTGATGCTTGTCCCACATATAGATTTCTTAGGAGATAGATAAGGTGGTGAGGCACTCCCATTCCTTTAAGATCTTTCCATAGTTTGTTGTGGTTCACACAGTCAAAATCTTTGGCATAGTCAATGAAGCAGAAGTAGATGTTTTTTCTGGAAGTCTTTAGCTTTCTCCATAATCCAGTGCATGTTGGCAATTTGATTTCTAGTTCCTCTGCCCTTCTGAAATCCAACTTGCACATCTGGGAGATCTCTGTCCACATACTGCTGAAGCCTCCCTTGTAGAATTTTAACCTTGCTAGTGTGTGAAATGAGAGCAATAGTATGATAGTTGGAACACTTTTTGGCATTGCCTTTCTTTGTGATTGGTTGTCCCTCATAACTGTAAGCCACCTTGGATCATTTTCCAAGGAGAAAGGTGGGGTAAAAAAACTCTAAAATACATAAAATAAAATAAATATGTTGAAAGATCATGGGGAACAACATTATCTGCTCAAGATTAAATAAAGAGAAGGTGGAAACAGTACACTGAAGGCCTATTAAAGCACCAGGAGTAGACGGGATACCAATGGAGCTATTTCAAACCACAAAATTTATCAAAATCCTAACAAAAATATACCAACCAATATGGAAAATAAAGAAATGGCCCACAGACTAGCAATGTTCCTTATATATTTTCCAGTCCCTCATAAAGGAGATGTCTAGGAGACAAGTAACTACAGGACCATTGTCTTAATTTCTCATGCAGGCAAGTGATGTTCAAGGTGTTGGAATAAAGATTGTTATCTTATATGATGTTCAGGCTGGAGCCTAGAATAATACAATGCAAGCATTTACTGGCTGTGTGTGTGTTGTGTTGTTACAGTCATGACCGACTCTTCGTGACCCCATGTCCATGGAGTTTTCTTGGCAGGAATAATGGAGTGGTTTGCCAGTTCCTACTCCAGGTGCCTACAGCACCTGGTATTCCCTGGTGGTCTCCCATCCAAGTACTAACCAGGGCCGACCCTGCTTAGCTTCCGAAATCAAGCAAGATCAGATGTGCTTAGGGAATTTAGGTAGCTATTTACTGGCTATTGAAGGCCAAAAAAGAATTTAATCATATCAGACTTTGCTTTGTAGACTACAGCAAAGGCTCGGACTGTATGGATCATGAGAATGTATGTTTCAGCACCTGGTTGCCCTGATGCATAACCTGTATTGTGGACAAGAAGCTACTGTTATGACTAGACATGGGCACGGAGCGGCGAAATTCTTGTTTCCGTTTTCGGTTATCGTTATCGTTACGTAACGGGTAACGGTAACGAGAATTACTCAGCTCCAGCTCGAACCAGACCCGATAAAGATAAATTAGGTCTGATTTTTCATTGTTGTTCATGGCATCACGGCGATCACATGATGCCAAGCAGCACAGAAAAAAAGTTTTACAAATAAAAAAACCCCGATTCCCGGCCATAAAAGCAGGCGAAAATATGCCTGCCTCAGTGAGGGCACCTACCAGAGAGGGGTGGTTTCTGGGGTGATCCCCAGCCTTCCCCCCTCTCCTGTCCTGGGCTGCTGGTACCAGGCTGGGGAGCCATCCTCATCATCTCCATTTGCCATGCGGTGGGGAGGATCCAAAATGGCGACTGCAATATTTATTTTTAAATCGTGGTCCAAAAACCCACCAAAGCACCACAGAAACATTTGAAAATTAGGTATTTTAAAACGTCTCCATTGATTTTATTTTATTTTATTTTTATTTTATTTTTTTACACCTGTGCAATGATGGGCTGGCCATGGGATGGGACCATGCAAATTTTTGGACCCATTCCACCAATCGCATGGCCAGGCTTTGACTGAGACTTCTGGATGTGCCAGAGGGCATAATAAGCCCACTAACCCTAACCCTAACCCTAACCCTAACCCTAACCCTAACCCATATGCCAGTACACTGTCCTTCTTAGTGGGTCAGAGGCACCCAGAGGTGCAGCCCACTAACCCACCCTAACCTTAACCGTAACCCTAAGCCTAGCCCTTACCCTAACCCCAACCATAACCCAGATCTGTACGCAAGTACGCTTCCCTTCTTAGTGAGTCAGAGGCACCCAGAGAGGTGCCTCTGCCACTTACCCCCCAACCCTAATATAATGTAATGTATGGTACGCGGCAGCTATGTGAAACACTTCCCTTCCCTTCTTAGTGGGTCAGACGTCAGAGGCACCCAGAGAGGTGCCTCCCAGAGCCCACATTACCCCAACCCCAACCCCAACCCCAACACAAACGACAAACGACAAACGGAAACGACAAATTTTTGAAAATTTCTGCGATAAATGGAAACGACCCGAAATGGACCCGTCCCAACAAATGACAACTCGAAACGTCATTTTTTCTTGTCATGCCCATCTCTAGTTATGACAGAAGATGGAGAGTCAGAATAGTGTGCAGACAAGAAATCAGAAAGAGACTTAAACTCAGAAGGCAGTAGGTTAGAAAACATAATCAAGTGTAAGGATATGTCACTGGAGTCAAAGACCAAGCTCAACCACACTCGTGCATTCCTAATCACTATGTGTGCATGTGAAAGCTGGACAGTAAAGAAAGCTAACATGGTGGCGGGGGGGATGTCATCTGAAATGTAGTGCTGGAGGAACGCTTTGCAGATATCTTTGCAGATATTTATTTTACTTTATTTTTGTCTTGTCTTAGACCCATGGGATTGTGTACTTTATTTTGTTAATCTTTTACTATCTTTGTAATTTTGTATTTGTTAACTTGTTGTAAACTGTCCAGAGTGGCCGTGGCTGCCAGATGGAAGGTATAAAAGTCTAATAAATACTTAAATACATTAATACATTATCTTTAACTGCCAAATGGGTCCTAGAGCAAAAAATAAATAAATAAATAAATAAATAAATAAATAAATAAATAAATAAATAATAAATACATTAATACATTAATACATTAATACATTAATAAAATCTTTAACTGCCAAATGGGTCCTAGAGCAAAATGAAGCTTGAATTATCTGGGGAGGCAAATATGATGAAACTGAGGCTGGTCTACTTTGTCCTCATAATGACAAGGCAACAAGGAAAAGATGATAATGCTGGGGAAGATTGGAGGCAGCAAAGAAAAGAGAAAGAGGAAATGGGAGAGGGATTGTCTCCCTGAAAGAAACAGGGCTTGAGTTTACAAGAACTAAGCAGGGCCTATTGAAGACATGATATTTTGGAGACCATTCATACAATCACTAGGACACATGAACCCAGGTAAGTCTTTTGTCCTCAGTCTGGAGGCATTTTTTCAATACACCATTGAAACTAGGAAAATACAGTAGGACTCCTGTATTCACTGATTCATTATCCACTGATTCCTATCCACGGATGGCGGGGGGAGGGGAATCAAATAAATAATTCAGCAGCCACAAAGCAAGCTACTATCGTAAACAAAGCAAGCTACTGTCACAAGCAGCAGCTGTAAATCAAACTACTATCATAAAACAACAGCTTTAAAGCAAGCTACTGTCACAAAATAGCAGTTTTGGGGATTTTGGTGTTCTCTCTTATCCACAGTTTTCATTTTCCATGGGAAGGTCTGGAACCAATTCTCAGCAGAAACCGGGGTCCTACTGTAATGGGTTAGGCTCTATCCCATTATTCTCCTGGTATCAGTGGTTCCCAAACTGTTTCGCCCCATAGTCCACTTACCGATTTTTTGGTTTTCCATAGACCCCCTGCCTGCATAATATTGAATTTTCCTAAACTTGTTAACTTCAAATATGTTTTTGACAGCTGACACAGTACTGCACACTTTGACAGGGTTTGTTTTTTAGCATGGACGATTGTAAAAAAAAAAAAAGAGAAACATGTACATTTTTATTCATACCTTTATTGAAGAGACACAGAATGAAAGTAAATGTTTGGATTTACAAATCAGAACCTAGTAAAATTCTTCTATAAAATTAATACACAAATATTACTGTTAATGGGAGGGATGAGCCTGATGCTCTGTTAGCAATTGTTCAATATTTGGCTTCAAATTACTGGGGTATAGTCTTAAATCTCCATGTTCAGTGATTTGCAATCAATTTCTTTTGTTTCTCATAAGAAGATTGGTAACAGGACTAAAAACCCTTTCCATGAGGTATTAAGATGGAAAAGTTATCAAAAACCTTCTTGTGATAGTTCATAATGTAGGATAAGCAACAGGTATATGTTTCTGAAACCAGAACTACTGATACCTCTTTCTGAACTACACCTTAAGTTCTTTGTTATTGCTTATTCTGATCAGTTCTTCTTGTAGTATGACATCCAATTCTTGAATATCACCATATGGATTCATAATCCACTATGGTAATTCCATAGTCACAACATCCTCAAACCTGGTTTTAATGTCTGTGTAAAGGACATTTAAATGTTGAACGTAGAAGTTGGTCTACAACATAGACCAACACATCATCACACTGGACATTTGTCAATGACAATTTGGAGAACTGGGAAATTTTGTGTCCTCCAATGTTACCATGACTGGCAAGAAATGCTGGAAATGATGGACTTTGTTTTTATTAAATTCAGACTGTCACTTTGTAACTGCAAGTTAATCTGATTAAATTCAGTAAACAAATCTGTTAAATAAGCAATGCCTGGTTTCCATTTGATTAATTTTTTTCCAAAATCTTTACCATCTAAAAACTCTAAAACAGTCTCAACAAGTGAAAAAAGTCTTGCTAAACATAAGTCTTTTGAGAGTCAGTGTACTTCAGTCTGAAGGAGTAATCGGTGAAAGTCCTCATCATTTTCTTCACACAACTGAGTAAATAACCTAGAATTCAAAGTGGTGGTATGGATCCTATTTACTGTGTTTATGACAAATTGATGAGAGTGTTGCAATCTGGCACTCAGATTTTTAGCTACCAAATGTTGTTGATGAATGATGCAAAATGGACTTTAAAATCATGCACATAGTGAGGATCAGGTTCTGAAAAATGATGCAACACCCATCCCCACATACAATGCAAAAAAGACTTTAAAGGCATGCACACCATGATGATCAGAGCCCCACCTTTGCACTGCTTGAGAAATGCACAAAAACAGTTTGAAATTTTTCAAAAATCTCTGCAATAACTTTCAAGAATGGCACCAAAACTTGCTGAAAGTGGTGGCAAAACAATCTGTGTTAGGTGTAACAAGGCATTTATGGAATGCCTAAATGTTGATGGCCTAAATACGATCCGCTCGTGTGGATCCCCATTTAGATTGTGTGCAACCCCAATTTTTTCTTGCTGACATGGACCCCCTGCAAGTCGAAATCTACCTCTGAGGGTCTATATAGACCACTTTGGGAACCTTTGGGTTAGAGGATTCTGTCTCTGTTATGATACAGTATATTTGCCTGTGAAAGTATGCACTGACAGAATATCTTTGGGACTTTCTCTTAATGTCTATCTGTCAGATGTTATATTCTGATGGTGGTCTTTTTTTTCATTCTGAAGGAATGAGTTAAATTAAGCTTGAAATTGTATGAGAGAAGCTTGGCACATTAGTATTTTATAAATATTATGACAATGAGATTGTGATAGAATGCAGTGTAATGTGTTTTTATTTCTTTGCTTGCTACAAAAAGAAAATATTTCCCATGACATGTATAGGCAAGACAATAAGTGTAGAAACTAGTACAGAGATTATAAACTGATTCTCTGTTATCGCTATTTTTGTTAAAGATGCAATGAACAGCAGATCTGGGCAAAAATACATAGAGGACTCATTGTTTTTCAGAACAGCAATATTCTATAATTATATAGTTGCATTTGGAAAACTGTTCAAAGCAATTCCAGACATTGCTGCAGAACCACTGTGGCTACCAATTTCATGGGTCATGTAAAGTACATGTAACATGAATGACTATTTCAAGCCAAAATTCATTATGGTCACTTACAGAACAGTAGAGAGATCTATGGAATTTGAGTTGGAAAGCATTATCTTGGTAAAACTATAATTTCCTTGGCTTCGCTAAAGAAAGGAGGCAGTTTTGTCTAAACTGTTCCTTTGTAACCAATATCTACATTAATAGTATCAATCTAACTCCAGCATATGAATACTTGTGTACAGATAAAGACAGGGATTCCTTGTCCATAAATCTAGTCTCAGGGCTTGGTTAGGATGGCATTTGTCCCACTCTTTGATGCATAGCAGGGGTGGGTTGTTTCACTTTTCCTTCAGCCATTGGACAAACATATCTGTCAACCAATCTGCCCCAAAAGTTCCCCTACCAGCATATTTTGAGCTCTTGTTAGGGACTCTAGTTTGGTCCATTTCCAGCACATGCAATCACTGGGAACAGACCAAAATCAAGTCTTCCAGATGTTAAAGCTCCTTCTACTATCAATTTCTGCTATTGTGAAACGGCTTAATAAATGAGCTCCTTCAGGATATTGGCAAACTGAAGACTTTCCCTGCTTCTCTGTGGAAAGGTCCCCGTTGATACCTATATAATCTGTGTTATTATATTTTCTATCACTACTGTCCAGCATTCACACTATGGCTTGGGCAGTAAATAAAGCTGTCAGTGAAAAAAAAAGATTTTTCAAAATGTCATGCTGAAGAAGAGCTTTGTCAATTTCCAAGACTGCCAGAAAGATGAACAAAAAGAGCCTAGATCAAATCAATCCTGATCTATCTCAGGAGGCATGAACGTTGAAACTAAGGCTGTCCTACTTTGGGCACATCAGAAGAAGGTAGGATTCTCTGGAAATGACAGTAACACTGGGAAGAGCAGAAGGCAGCAGGAAAAGGGGAAGGCCCAATACCAGATGGACTGGTTTCCCAAAGGATTATCCAGAAGTTCAGTCATGGTAACAGGACTTTTTTTTCTTGTGAGGCTAAAATGTTTCGCTACTCACCCAAGTAGCTTCATCAGTCCTACATCAGAGGTCAAGACTGACAATGGAAGAATAGTGAAATGTTTCAGTCTCACAAGAAAAGAAGTTCAGTTGTCATGACTCAACTTCCAGATAACCTCACCTGCATGACAGAATCTTCACAGACATAACTTCCTAAAGGATACATTTATTAGTGTTGAACAGAGCTGTTGAGGACAGGGCATTTTGGAGATCAATCATTCATGGGGTTTCCATAACTGACGGTGACTCAGTGGCTGCTCAGTGACAGCCTTTCAGTGCTGGGAGGGGCTCCTTTGCCTCCCTGCACCGGACGCAACATACAAATTGTGGACCATGTGGTCTGTCAGGCTAGGAACCTATATAAGGCTCTCTTGAAAATTTCCTTACCTCTCCTGCCCACCCACCCTATTAGGAGAATGAGATTAGCTGGTCACGCCAGGGCCGGGTGGGAATTTTTGACTGCTACTAAGAGCGGCAGTGAGTTTTCACCCATCCCATTCTCCTCAGGTGAGGTGTGGTCATTTACTATTTTACCAGTCACAATTGATGGTTAGCGCAAGTGGCAACCCAAGTTAGTCAGTATTAGAAAGTTGTGCATTCATAAATTACCCAGAAGCCCTCTATATTAATAGTCTAGGATAAGATGATTAGTTAGAGCATTAAAATTGGCCCCTAGAGGTTAGATGAGGGCTGGCCAGACCGTTTCTTTGGGATGGGTGCTGTGCTAGTGGACAACATGCAGCTAAATTTAATTAGACCCTTTAATTCATGCCACTTGCACTATTCTGAGGCCTCCCTTGGCTTTTCAACCTTTACAGTTTCCTTAATACAGCTAACCAATAAATTGTGGCCCAATTTGAACTCCACAATTCTTTTCCCATCTCTTTATTTTGGGGCTGGGTGGCAATGGTGCATAACAAGAACAACAACATCCTATTTGTTATTACTGTAATTATCCTCCCCACCAATATCAAAACCAGAGACAGGTATTAACTTTTTTCTTTTTTTCCTTTCCTTTCCTTTCCTTTCCTTTCCTTTCCTTCCTTCCTTTCCTTCCTTCCTTCCTTCCTTCCTTCCTTCCTTCCTTCCTTCCTTCCTTCCTTCCTTCCTTTTTGCAGTATAAATTCCAGAATAGCATGGCTGGTCTCCGTACCTAATCAGGACCTTTTATGCTTACATCAAAGAAGCTATTTTGTAAAGCAACCTAGTTGCATTGGTCTGATCCTTCCAAACAAAGCCACTTTCCTCCAATTTTATCAAACCTGACACCAATAATTTTGTGCCACCACAAATTTTGTACCACAGTAAACACCTGCATTAGCATATAGCATGGGTGAGAAACAATGATTTAATTTAGATATTCTGGAATTAGAATGTAATTCCAGTGAAACATTTCATGGAATTTATCATACATATCTTTATTTAGTGGGAATATGTATGTATGTATGTATGTATGTATGTATGTATGTATGTATGTATGTATGTATGTATGTATGTATGTATGTATGTATGTATGTATGTATGTATGTATGTATGTCATAGAAATGACACACATTTCAAAATAGTGTATTCCTAAACATATTTAATCTCAAAAGATACTTTTTAGTTTTATTTTTTTACTTTTAAAAATGTTATTTATTGATTTCCTTAATTTTGAATTGAGAACATTTCGGTAGTGATGCAGCATGATTAAATTCTACCCCTGAATTCTTCATGTGTTTCTGCTCTTTGCAGTGGTCTCCATGTAACACAGACTTGGCGAAATTGTCGTTTCCATTTTTGGATATCGTTTCCATTACGTAACGGAAACGGTAACGACAATTAAGCTGTCAGAACTCGAACTCGAACCAAAAAAAGAAAAATTGGGTCTGATTTGTTGTTGTCGTTCCTGGCATCGCGCGGCGATCGCGCGATGCCAAGCGGCACAGAAAAAAGTTTTAAAAATTAAAAAAAAAACCGATTCCTGGCCAAAAAAGCAGGCGAAAATATGCCTGCCTGAGGGCACCTACCAGAGGGGTGGTTTCTGGGGGGGGTCCCCAGCCTCCCCCCTCCTGTCCTGGGCTGCTGGTACCGTGCTGGGAGGAGGCATCCTCGGCGTCTCCATTTGCCATGCGGTGCGGGGGGATCCAAAATGGCATCCACAATATATTTTTTGAAATCGTGGTCCAAAAAACCACCAAAGCACCACAGAAACATGCGGAAATTAGCTATTTTAAATGCTTGAATTTTTACAGTAGCAGCAGTGGGTTTTTTATAGCAGTAAAAGGTCGCACTGATTTTATTTCATTTTATTTTTATTTTTATTTTTTTTACACCTGCGCAATGATGGGCTGGTCATGGGATGGGACCATGCAAATTTTTGGACCCATTCTACCAATCGCATGGCCAGGTTTTGACTGACACTTCTGGATGTGCAAGAGGGCATAAAAAGCCGAAGCACTCCCAGAACAGTCGCAGTCCGGGCTTGGATGTGGGTGGGAGAGGGCTGCTGTGCTAGTTTCGATTTTGCGGAGCCTTTAGATTTCAGTTAGGCAGGCAGGGAGGGAATTGATTCAATTGAATTTTTAGGAAATAATAATAATTCCTTTCATTCTCTGTCTGCTGTGGGGAATAGCAACACAGTTTATTCTTTTTTATTCTCCTGCAGTTTGTTAGGATTTCTTTTCTGATAGTGCTTCAAAGGGGGGCGAGGTTTGAGTGGGAGGGGAGGTGTGGATTTATTTTAAAAAATTCATTTGCTTGGTGGCAAGCCAAGGTCCTTTCATACCCTGCCTGCAGCTCTGCTGTGGGTGCACTGCAATTGCTTTATTCGATGCAGTCTTGTGCAGCAAGTCAGTTTAAAGTGTTTTCCCCCTGCTCTGGGTCATTGCGGGACCTGAGTCCGCCGCCCGCATGCCCGCGCGCCCACCCCTCCCCCTGCCGCTGCCACCGCCCGCCCATGCCCCCCGCCACCCCGCCTGCCACCTAGGGCGCAAAAACACCTAGTGCCGGCGGGACGCCACTCGCTGGGACGTCAAATCACACGAAATCGCGGCAGCGGCAACGACAAATGACAAACGACACGACGAAACAACACATTTTTAAAAAAATTCATGAAAAACGGAAATGACCCGAAATGGACCCGTCCCGAAAAACGACAACTCGGAAAAAAATTTTTTTCTGGTCGTGCCCATCTCTAGTAACAGATTTAATATAAACAAATTTTGTCCTATTATCTGGTGATATTTTGCATGCTCACCCCAAATCTAAAGAAATTAATTTGCAATGGGTATAAATCTTCTCGCATGGCACTTGTTTCACATGTAATAACCATTTCATTCTCATGCTTCTTTTCTTGCAATGTAACAACCAGGGCAGTTGAGGCTTTTCTATATATTCAGCACCAACACTGTTTTGTACGGCCTGAACTCTGAAATTGCATTTTCTTTCTCTCAAGGATGCTTCAATTGTCACATTATTTTAACTATAGGGGAATGCTTAATTGAGGTAACTAGATGTCCATAGCTCTGTTGGATTTTTTTTTTGGGGGAGTAGTTGTGAGATATTTTGGGGTCAGCCCCAGGTTTTCTGATTCATTTGTTTGTCATTTTTTCCTCCCCCCCCAAAAAAAAAAACTTGGCACTGGGATATCAAACTAATGATGTTTTTGTGACCTCAGAAATCCTCTTAGATTATGAGAATCATTTATCATATTATAATGTTGAAAATAAGATTTATCTCTAAATGTCTCTGTTTCACAAGCTCATGTACATCTTGTAATAAATATGACAGCTACTGATGTTTATGCCCCCAGGCAAGTAATTTACATCTCTCTCAACTGCCTCCTCGTACACAAGTTATGAGATATACTCCCAAAGAGTCTTGGCTAACGTATTTTCAGAATCCATCATTCCATTCCATGAATTCCCAGTGTATCACGAGAAACAAATAATAGAGGCTGATGGATAATCTGCTAACATCAAGCATGGGGGCTGAATATTTTATGTCTGTTTGAAAAGTTTTTGGAGAAAGTAAACATTGGAGAAAAGCTATTTTTACAGTTTTCTTCTGAAGAAAATGTTCAGGTGCTTGTTAAGTAGAAAATATTTTGCATTATTAGAATATTCTCTCAAGCATAGTTTTGGAGAATTTCATTGAGTCAAAATATTAAATGAACTAGTATTCACCTGTGGAGAAGGATACAGAGAAGGATGCAGAGGGTGTGATTCAAATTCCCTTTAAAATTTTGCATTGAATCCCTTGAGTTGGAAGTTAATTAAGCACTATGCCACTTAAAATATATATTTTTTAAAATCCAATTTCCCTCTTCTTCCCTAAAGATGGGAGACAGGAAATGATATATAATTATTTTTCCTCCTTTCTCTTTAAAGAAGGAATGGCTTAAATAAGGTTATTTGAGGTGCAATGTGCTTTCCTAACCTGAAACCATCCATTTCTGGCTTGTGGATGCAAGATTGCCTCAAATGGCATAACCATACATCAAGGCCAACTAGAGATGGGTATGAACCACTGCTTTAGTGGCTCAATTCAATTCTGGCAACAACCCTGTTGTGATGTCGTTCTGAGCCCCACTTCCTTTGTCATGTCGCCTGGCTTCCCTTCTCCAATTCTCAGGACTACCTAAGAGTTGGCAGGCCTTGGAACCACATAGGAACCACAGAACACCTGAATCAGCATGAACTGCTGAATTGGTGATTCATGCCTGTCTCTAAGGATCCAGCCTAGGACAATTTGGCTGTCTAGTCACACCCTCAGTGTTGACTGACAACAACTAATCAAAGAGGCTGGAAGCGAGTAGAAAAAAAGTTATAACAAGAACAATAATGTCTGATGAAAGGGACGTGCAATTTGTCATCTGTTCACCTATTTAATGAAACATCCCTTTCCCAACCTAAGTTTGATGGTAAGAATGTGGACTATCTTTGGATGCAAGTGAAGAAATGGAACAAGCATTATTATTATTATTATTATTATTATTATTATTATTATTATTATTATTATTATTATTATTATTATTATTAATAATAATAATAATAATAATAATAATAATAATAATAATAATAATAATAATAATAATCTCTGAAGTTCAATTTTGAGATCCTGATATCGGGTAATTTTTTCAAGTTGTTTCTAAGTGACTCTACTATCTCCTGGTATAGCAACATCAATGATCCACACTTGTTTCTTCTTAACAATCACAATATCCGGGGTATTATGCTCCAAAACCCTGTCTGTATTCGGAAGTCCCAAAGTAATTTTGCATGCTCATTTTCAGTCACTTTTTCAGGCTTATGATCCCACCAGTTATTTGCTATGGGCAGATGATGGTTCTGACACAAATTCCAGTGGACCATTGGAGCAACTACATTATGATGCTGTTTGTAATCAGTCTGAGCAATTTTCTTGCAACAACTCAATATATGGTCGAGAGTTTCATCTGCCTCTTTACAGAGTCTACATGTGGGGCAGTCAGCTGATTTTTCTATTCTAGCCTTAACTGCATTTGTTCTGATAGCTTGTTCTTGAGCTGCAAAAATCATGATTTACTTTAAACACCTCCCTGTTCTTAACCTCCAATAATGCTGGCTCTGTACTATTTTTTACATAATCTGCCAACGCATGTTTCTCTTCTTCAACTGTCTGCTTCACTTGCAGAAGACCTCTACCACCTAATTTTCTAGGTAAATACAGCCTGTCAACATCACTGCATGGATGTAATGCATAGTGAATGGTCATAAGTTTTCTTGTTTTCCTATCTAGAATATCTAGCTCCGTCTGAGTCCAGTTTATAATACCAGAGGTATACCTGATGACCGGTATGGCCCAGCTATTAATGGCCTTGATAGTGTTACCACCGTTCAGCTTACTTTTTAATAATTTTCTGACCCTTTGGATATATTCTTTACTGACCACATTTTTCACTTGCCCGTGCTTGATATTATCTAATTCCAGTATGCCCAGATATTTATAGGCTTCAGACTGATTATACTTAATAGCTTGTCCATTTGGCATTTCAGTTCCTTTACTCTCACTTTTTTTCTTTTTTTCAGTGCCACTGTGGCACATTTGTTTAGTCCAAACTCAATACTAACATTAGTACTGAAAATTCGGGCTATGTTGGTCAGTGAGTGTATTTCAGTTTCTGATTTTCCATACAACTTTAAGTCATCCATATACATTAGATGAGAAATTTTCCCTGAATTTTTAGCAGTTTGGTACCCTAAATTTGTGTTCTGCAAAATTATTGAGAGGGGAATCAGGGGAATAGTAAATAGCAGAGGTGACAAAGAGTCACCTTGAAAAATCCCTCGTTTGATGCTAACCAATCCATAGCTTTCATCCCTGACAAATAATTCTGTTTTCCACTTCTTCATCGCATTTTCAATTAGGGCACTAATACTTTTACATATTCCAATGGCATCCAGGCACTTAATAATCCAACTATGCAGTACTGAGTCAAAGGCTTTTTTTATAGTCAATCCAAGTCACATATAAATTAGTTTTCCGGGCTCTAGGATCATTTTATCAATGAGTAACTGATCTTTTGTGCCTCTACTTCCCCGTTTGTTCCCTTTCTGCTCTACTGGCATGATGTTATTTGCTTCCAAATAATCCTGGACTCTATCAACTATGATGCCTGTTAGCAGTTTATACATAGTTGGTAAACATGTTATTGGCCTGTAATTTTCAGGTATTGCTCCTTTTGTTGGATCCTTCTGAATCAAATAGGTTTTGCCAGTTGTTAACCACTCATTAATATAAACTGTCCTCAACATTTCATTGAATTGTTCGTCCATTTTTCCATGCAGACTGGTCGGGTGTTTAAGCCAAAACCCATGCAGTTGATCACTGCCAGGTGATGTCCGGTTTTTGACTCTTTGTACTCTTTTGGTGATCATATCAGCTCTTATTTCTAGTTGGCCCATTGTGCACTTGGAGAATTTCTTCTCAAAATCTTGGAGCCATCCAGCATTTCTATTATTGTCTTTCTCAGTCCCCCATATGTCTTTCCAAAACTGAATGGTTGCCATTTTTTCAGGCTTTTCATCTTTTATACCTATCTTCTGATTTAAACTCTGATAGAACTCTCTTTGATCTGATTGAAACAGCTGGTTGTCTTTATACTGAGTAAATCTAGCATCATATCTTTCAATTTTTCTAGCTATTGCTGTTATTTGCTCCTTCACTATTTCCAACGCTTCTCCAATTTTCCTTGTACTTAGCCAGTATTTTTTAGTCAAATATTTTTTGATCTTACCATTTTTTAATTTGTCCTCCTGCAGATTTTTTAAGTTACTCATATCTGCTCGGAGTCTTTTGATTTTAAGCTCCAGCCTGATTTTCCACCATGGTTTCTCAGTGCATTTTTGGGGGGACTTCAATTGTGGAATCCCTAGTTCTTCCGTTACTATTACTGCTGCACCATGAACAAGCTGATTTATCTGTTCAATTGACGTTATCTGGATTGCTGCAACTGCTGAGTTTACATCGTTCATCAATGGTACCATTTTTTTTCTAGGCACAGTCTTTAAAATCAGGAGCCTTCCCCTCTCTTCATTTAATGCAGCATGTCTGAGTATTTTATTCTTCAATTCTTGCTGCCTAATAGGGAGCAATGCTGGTGTTCCAATCCTATTTGAACCTTCTTTTGATTCAAAGTTTTGCGCAACATCCAGATTTTCTTCAGCTTTTGACTGTTTGATGTCCCCAGGAGTTATTAATCTATTTTCTCCTCCTATTTGGATAATTTGTTGACCTCCAATTTCACAACTCCTCTGTATTTCTTCTAGTTCAACTTTACTAAACACCTTGTTTCTGATAATATATCTTCGCTGGTCAGCTAATCGTAATTCAGTTATTTGGAGTTTGGATATTCTTGTTTCCATAACTGATGCATCCACTTTTGGTAGCCACGTTTTTCAGGTTCTGCTCTATAATAGCATTTCATGATTGTCCGATTCTCTGGTAGACTATATTTCTGCCGCTTCTGAGATGGTTTAGATTCCAGTAACTCTACAGGCCCATGCCCTGGTTGCTCAGCAATGGGACCTGTGACCTGTAGCCCGTTTATCGACGGATGTCCAGGTTCATCAACACCCATCGCGGTCCTTGTTAACCCGGGTGACGACCGAGCCGGTATAGGCTTCTTTATATTATATTTCACCATGATTCATGGGTTGTTGACATAAACTCTGGCATAAACCAGTACAGGTGGTCCCTGTGGTAATCGGCATGCTGGGTGCAGTGCCCAAAGAGCTAAGCAAGTATTTAGAAGAAATTGGAGTTGACAAAGTCACCATCAGTCAGATGCAGAAAGCCACCTTACTGGGATCTGCTTGCATAATTCGCCGATACATCACTGAGTCCTAAACGCTTGGGAAGCGTTTGACTAGTGATTGGTAATATAAAATCCAGTGTAGAGAGCTGTGTGGTTAAATAATAATAATAATAATAATAATAATAATAATAATAATAATAATAATAATAATAATAATAATAATAATAATAATAATAATAATAATAATAATAATTTTTGTTGTTGTTTAATATTTTTAAAAATATCAAACAACAGTATGCTGATGACACTCAACTCTACCTCATCACCTCCAAATTCCAAGGAAGCTATTTCGACTTTAGATCAGTGCTTAGCTTTGGTAATGAACTGGATGAGGAAAAAAGAGGTAGATAGCTTGGGGGTGCTCCTGGACTCATCCTTGAGCTTATATGGCCAGGTCACAGCTGTGGCCAGAAGTGCATTTGCAAAATTAAAACTAGTATGCCAGTTATACCCGTTTCTTGAGAAATCTGCTCCAGCCACTATGACAGATTCCCTAGTGATCTCCCGGCTGGACAACTGTAATGCGCTCTATATGGGGCAGGAAACTTCAGGAAACTTCAGTGGGTCCAGAATGCAGCGGCCAGATTGCTGACTGGGTTGGGTTACAGAGATCACATAACACCCATGCTAAAGCAGCTCCACAGGCTGCCAATCACCTACTGGACACAATTCAAGGTGGTGAGGTCTCTTCCAACTCTATGATTCTATGATTCTATCCCACCACCTTCACAGGTATGCCTCAAAAGTGCACATGAAACGGCCTTCCCTGTTGCTGCTCCAAGAGTTTGGAATTCCCTCCTGTTGGAGGCCAGGACTGCCCCATCTCTGTTGTCTTTCCAGAAGCAAAGACCTTACTTTTCAGGTAGACTTTCCCTGAATGAGTTACTTCCTACTATGTAACTTTATACATGACTGCATGTATACTTTATAAATGTAACCATACATGATTGCATTGACTGATTTCATAAGAACACCAGTATTTTCCATGGTACTTTCCACCCCTCATAATGATTTTTTCTTTTCTTTTTGCATGCTCTTTGTAGCTTTACTGTTGCCTTTTATTATTCTAAGATGCCTCTTTTAATTCCCTGTTCTTAACCTGAATATGTCTTAAATGTTCCGGGCTGTATATTTCCCCTCATTATTGTAAGCCACCTTGGCTCCTTTTCCAAGGAGAAAGGTGAGGTAAAAATATTCTAAATTAATTAATTAATTAATTAATAAAATAACCATCTAACCTAAATGTTGATGATGTAATACAAACAATGATTTATTGATATAGCCATGTCAACCGGTGGCTGTTTTTGGATCAGATGTATTGACACAAATCAACTTTGCACTAGAAATTATGTTTTATTCATAGATTTGTGTGCAATTTTCAGCTATGTTCTGAAAGCTCTGAACATAACTGGTGGTCAGAGCACTTGGCTTTTACAAGCTCTTACCGTCAGCAAAAGATTTACACTTCATACTTAAAGTGTGGAAAGGTAAATGTACACCACCTGTCACTGAATAGTCAGAGGATTTCACTATTGTAGCTGTGCATGTATATCAATCCTACCAACACATAATGAAAGTGTTTTTGAACATATGGTTAGTTTATTTGCCTAATCCATGATTAGATTGTCTACATCCTCTCCATTTTATTCCCTCTTCCTTTTTCTTCCTTTCTCACTTTTGCCTTTCTTTTTTTTTATATTTTTTTATTGAACATAAAAAAGACAAAACAACAATGATAAACAATTATATTAAAAAAAAACAGTAATAGGCAATCATAAACAGTACAAAGTGCCCCCCACCCCCAAGAAACCGTCCAGTATTCTTGCATCTTCTCTTTCTTCTTCATCTTTTTTTTTCTTCCAAAAGGCTTCTTAAGGTCCTTTACGCCAGAACTGTGTTGGGTTATAAGTTGGTTGTATCCCTTTCCCTTTTAATAGTACATAATCTATAAATTTCCCCCAAACATCATAGAAAGTATCTTTTTTTATTTCACCTCTCAAAACTTTTATATTACAAGATAGTTTATCATTTAGTGCTATGTCCCACACTTCCTTATACCATTCAGCAATTTTAAGGTCTGATTTCAGTTTCCAGTTCCTAGCAATAATCAGTCTAGCTCCTGTCATAAGATTTGCTATTAATTCTTTAGTTTTCACATCATATTCATTGATAGATGGTAATGATAACAAAGCAATTTCCGGTACACATTTAATATCAGTTTGTAGTATTTCTCTTATCTCCTCAATAATCTCTTGCCAAAACTTTTGAACTATTTCACATTCCCACCATAAATGAAAATAGGTACCTATCTTTTTTTCGCATTTCCAGCAGAGCTTAGAATATTTTGAATTCATTCTATTCATTCTGACTGAGTCATATACCATCTTAAAACTAGTTTGAAGTAGTTTTCTTTTATTCTGACTGATAATGACCGTAAAATCCTCAAATTCCAAATTCTTTTCCATTCGTCATTATTTATTTCTTTCTCTATGTCTTGTTTCCATAGCTCTCTTATTGTGTCCTGTTCCCTATTCTCAAATGAATCTTGAATTATTTTATATAATTTGCCAACTGTTCCTTTCCCTGTATTTCCTTTCTCTGATTCATATGTTGTCAGAAATTGTTCAAATTTTGTATATCCTCTAAGTTGTGTATTTCTCCTAATCCATTCTTTCGTCAGCTTTCTAACTGGGCGTAATTCAACCACGACAATTCCTGAGTTTGCAGAATACGTTTAATTTCTTGTTTTGATGTCATCTTTTTAATCCAATCTTTTAGTCTTGCCACTTTCCTTAATTTAAATAAGTCTCCCAATTTCTTCATGTTCGTGGGGAAATTTATCTGATCGATCACCGCACCAAGCGGGGAACCTTCCTGTATCAATTTCTTTCCATACTTTTTCCAAGTAAGCAATAGGGAACTTAGAAGAGGATTTTTAATTGGGTAACTTTTCCTTTTTGGGGGGAAACTAAACACATATTTATTTATGTCTTCATTTAGTTCCTCTGATTGAAGTTCCCACCATATTAGTTTTTGAGGTTTAAATAATATTTCCCCAGGGAGCTAAGCTGATTAGCTATGTAATACATTCTAAGATTAGGTATGCCTATACCTCCTCTTTTTGAGATCTGTACCATAAGCTTTTATTTATTCTTGCTTTTTTCCACCATTGCAGAATTTATTTAAAAGATCTTGATAAACTTTAATTTCAATTTCTGTGTATTGAATAGGTAACATTCTAAAAAGAAAATTTATTTTAGGAAGTATTTTCATTTTTACCATTGCTATTCTACCAAACCATGATAAGTTTAATTTGGAGTAATTTTGTAATTTATTTCTAATCTCTTCCTTTATTTTTGTGTAATTTCGTTCTTTCGTTTTAGTAATGTCTTTATCTAAAAGTATCCTAGGTATTTTATACATTTACAAACTTTCAGTTCATGATTGGAGATCTCTTCCATGTCTCGATTATCCTGATTGAAAAGCATGATTTCTGATTTCTGCCAGTTGACACATAATCCGGTTGTTTCACCAAATTCCTTTAGGTGTGCTTTTATTCTTAATATATTTTCTACCGGATTTTATTGTTAACAAAGCGTCGTCCGCAAATAAACTAATTTTTATCTTGCCTTCCTTACCCATACCTTTAATAAGTTGGTCCTCCCTTATTGCATTAGCTAGTAGCTCTATCACTATGCAAAACAGAACTGGCGATAAAGGACATCCCTGTCTTGTTCCTCGGCCTAGGGTAATTTTTTTCTGTCATCCCATCATTAACAATGATTGATGAGGTGCTATGAGAATAGAGTTGGTTTATTACACTTAGAAATTTTTCGCCAAATCCCCATTTCACTAATAAAAGTTTTAACGCAGGCCATTGGACACAATCAAAGGCTTTAAATAAATCTAGAGACAAAATGCATGCTTTGTCCTGTGATCTTCCCATCTCATAAAGAACATTCAAAACTCTTCTTACAGTGTCTGACATTTGTCTACCTTTGATAAAGCCCGTTTGGTCTTCTTTAATATATTTGTCTATAAATGTATACATTCTTTTGGCTAGAATTGCTGTAAAAATCTTGGCATCTTGATTTATAAGTGATATTGGTCTGTAAGATCCAACATCTATTGGATCTTTATTAGGCTTGAGAATTAAAATAGTTAAAGTATGTTTCCAGGAGGAAGGAACTTGCTCACCCTCCAATATCTCATTATAAAGCTTCTTTAATTTAGGAATTAACATTGATTTGAATACCTTGTAAAATTCTGGTCCCAATCCGTCATCTCCTGGAGTTTTGGCATTCTTTAGCTTATTTATAACATCCTCTATCTCCTCCTCTTTAATAGCTTTTTCCATTTCAAGCCTGTCTTCTTCCGCTAGTCTTACTTTTAGGTTTTTGTCAATATATTGTTCCATAACTTCCTTACTACTTTTATTGGCTGTATATAAGTTTTGATAAAATTCTTGAATAGCTTTTAATTTTCCTTTCATTTGAGTAGATATATTGCCGCTTAAATCCTTTATCCTTCCTATCATGCTTTTTTCTTTCTTTTTCTGTGCTAATTTTTCTAGCATCTTGGAGTTTTTATTACTGTATTCGAAAAAGTTTCTTTTCAAATATAGTAGATTTCTTTGGGTTTGTTGTAGATCTATATCTTCTAATTCCCTTTTCCTGGCCTCAACCTGAATTAAAATTTTTTTATCTTTGGTTAAAAAAAATTGAGATTCAAGGTCTGCTATAGTAGCCTCCAATTTTTTTTTATTTTGCTGATCTCGACTTTTTATAATAGCACTTTCTTTTATTATGTAACCTCTAGCCGCTGCCTTCAGAGTGTCCCAGATAACTCCTATTTGACCACCACCTTCTTCATTGATATTCCAGGTTTCTAGCCATTCTCTTTGTATTTTTTGTACTGTATCTGGGGTTTGAAAAATTCTAGGGTTTATTGTCCACCTTCTAGCTTCCTTATAATTCTTCTTATTTTCTATTTCAACAGACATTAGAGCATGATCAGAAGTTTTTATCAATTCTATATTTGTATTTACAACTTTAGATAACAAACTTTGTGAGACAAATATAAAATCTATTCTCGAGTAAGCTTTGTGGGCTGATGAATAAAAAGTAAATTTTCTTTCATCGCCCTTTAATTCTCTCCAAACATCCTTTAATCCTGTATTTGCGATGAATTTTGTTAAGATTGTATGTCTAGCCCTCCAGTCTACCTTTCTAGTCTCTTAGTTTAAATAGAGATAACTCAGAGAATTGAACTGAGGAAATAAAAAAAAACTGAGCTACTAAGGCCAATGGAGAAGATGAATGTCTTTTGACGTCCCAATAAAGATCAAGGTCTTGCTTGGGCACTCTAACCACTAGGAAGGATGCAGACTGAAACTACTATGCATACCCTTGCAGTCACTCTGCCAACTACAAAATGAAATGAAAATTTAACTGCAATTAGCATTCTGAAATGTCCTTTTGTTTTTATTTGACAGTAGCAGTAGCAGCCCTGTATCCGCCAATTCCATGGATTCAGTTATCTATGGCTGGCAATCAGCAGGGGGTGCTGGAGCAAAATCTGTACCATGAAGCCCAGCCCTTTTGACCCAACAGCCCAGCACCCCCTGCCACTGGGCAGCATGGCAGACTAGATGGTGTGCTGCTGCACTGCCTGGTCTGCCACCCAGGAAGCTTGAATGGCCAGGGATGTACCTTCATGCCACCCAGTCTGTCATGCTGCTCAGTGGCATGGGTGGTGGGGTGTCTAGGATGAAAGCGTTCACCCCCAGCACCCAAGCACCATCCTCACCCCATCACCCTTGGATAAGAGCACTTGCCCAGAACTGATCCCCTGAGAATATGGAGGTCCTACTGTATATCTGCCTTAATTAGTTTTCTAAAACAATTGCTATTGAGATTAACAGGGTGTGTGTCTCTGGATGAATGCCTGTATTCCTCTTGTATGGGCTTAGATCAGGTAGGTCAGTATCAGTCTTCTTGAGCCCATCCTTTGTGCTTTCACCTCTGTTATATCTTACCAGGATGTCCTACAGAAAGTTGTAGCCTGTCTAGGCAAAGAACAGAAGCCTGTGGTTCAGCATAGCTGACATTTACCCCAAGCAAAGGGTGAATCACAAAATGAAATCAGACAATCATTGGCAAAAATTAACAAACTCATCTGGATACCTAGTGTATGTCTTTTCTTTGTTGCAATCATTTCAGGCAACTTTAAAATGTGTGTACAAGGTTTATTTCTACAAAGATTCTAGGTTTCATAAAATCAAGTGTTCCTGGAAACACATATTGTTTGAGAAGTTGCAGGTATATTACTTTAACATTCATTTGTACACCTTATAAAAAGATGTATGTGTCAATACTTGAGTTGTAAGCAAAAGCTTCAAAATATAGAAACAAATGTATATCGAAAGAATGTTCTAAGTTACATTGTGAAAATTATAACAGTTTGCAGACTATAAAGACAGAGAATATACCTCTAAGTAATAAACTTGTTCAGTTTAAACATCTATGAAAGTAAAATACATTATTTATCCTGTTAGCATATTTAGACAAATACAAACTCTCTCCAAAAAAGAAAACAGCTGACCTAGCTTGGCCAGTTAAAAATCTAAGGAAGAAATGTATTGATGATAATGATTACTGTTCTTTGATGTGTGCTGCCCAAAGCAGTGTGAAGTTGTAATGACTGCCTGCTCATTCATTCATTCGTTCATTCACTCATTCATTCATTCATTTGTTCATTCATTCATTCGTTCATTTGTTCATGCATTCATGCATTTGATCTCATGATTATGTATGTTCTATTGCTATGTTTATACTTTGCATTAGAGAGGGGCACAGAGTTAACATTAAAGTAGGAAATTAAAAACTGCTAATTGGATTGGTTTTGGTTTCTTCAAAATGGAGAACCTGAAATATCCTTAACCAATGCATATTTTGGTGATTTACAAACTTCCTGGATTGTTGCCCTCCACAATCTGACTCCTGCTCCATTCTCACTGCTCCCATCTCCTCCATAGCTTTTCCTGCCACTACCTCCTCTTCCTCTGTTCACATAACCATTTTCCAACTGCCTGGTTCTGAGTATCCTTTGTATGAACTATTATTTATGAGCTGGCTAGTGAAGTTGCCTGGATGCAAAAGGAATGCCTCACACTAAGGTGGTTATTTCATGTCTATTTTGTCTCTGTTAGTGTTGTACTTAGGAGCGGTACAAAAAAAGTTACTTCATGTTTGTCATGCAACTACTGAAATTTGCCTCAACCACACACCCGGAACGGGTTCTAAGCATGACAATACTATATCTGGTGCTGGGGTAGGGTTTTCCCTTCTCACTCTGTGTTCCCGCTTTCTGTTCTGAGACAAGACACCGTGTAG
Organism: Phrynocephalus forsythii; assembly: GCA_029282475.1. Classification (NCBI taxonomy): domain Eukaryota; kingdom Metazoa; phylum Chordata; class Lepidosauria; order Squamata; family Agamidae; genus Phrynocephalus; species Phrynocephalus forsythii. Next base: position 175,440,277 of record JAPFRF010000001.1, on the reverse strand, counting down.
TAACAACTGACATGCAACAAAACATTCGTTTCTCTCAGAAAACAGTGTCCGGTTTTTTTGGGGGGGAGAAGTGTACACATACACCAGCAGGTGACATCCAAGCGTGGGTCAAGGTTTTTAAATATCCAGTGAGATATTCTTCAATAACTTATTTGTAATGTTGTTCCCTTGAAACATTGTGGATGATGGTAGAACGAGAGTCTCAGATCATATATACTTGGTCCAATTTGAGAGGCTGTCCTCTGAGCTAAACCTTCCCAGTCACTTACTGATTTGAGGAAACATTATTTGAATTGCTTCTCAAAAGAACTCAAATGAACTACCCAGGATGCTTGTTTACCTGAATATGATATTGACAAAAACAAAGTATCCTAACTACTGCACCACATGCCAGCAGGTGACTAACAAGATTTCTCTAGCTTTTCAACCTTTGAGACACAATGTCTTCCAAAAATTGTTTCATAGCATCCTTTTAGCATGGCTTATTCTATTTCATACCCGCCTTCCAGTGGACAGGGGGCTCTCCAAACGATCAGCTAAAGCAGGTGCTCATTTTGCCTCTTGTTTGATAGAAACATTTCCAAAATTCAGCTTCAACATCACTTCAAGAGACACCATACAAATTCAAGCAGGTGCATTCTGCAGTGACTGAGTGGGGTTTGACCAACTCCTGTCAAAGAAAAGATCTCACACTTTGATTTAAAAAAACTTGCATGCTTTGAAAACATTTTCTTCCTTATGGGAGTGAACATTTTATATTTTTATATTTTGAAAATGCTGTTTCATCTACAGCCAAACAATACCCGACACACTTTTCAGCTGATAATTCTCCCTGGAGTCCCCCAATTAGATTCCACTCCCAGAATAGATAGCAATCGCTCGCTTTAAAAACAAACATACCAGAGCTTCTGAAGCAGACAATTGAAATTCTCCTTACTTTAATCATGTCATGTGTTTCAAAGGGAGTGGAGGCATGAGTTTTTTGATAGAAAACTTGACCAGTCTATTAAATAGTGGGCAAGCTTTGCATTTCTGGGGCCACCTTTCATCACTGGGCTGTCCCTGTCTTTTTCAAGAGCCAGCCCTAAATGTGACAGCTCACAGATTCTCCACAGTGTAAAGAACCCTGACCAAACTGATGGAGTGTCTGAAATGCAGATAATCCAAAAGATCACACATTGAGAAAGATCAAAGTCAATGCCTTAATAGTAACTAGAAAACTGACTCATCAAAGCTGTGTTTCATCTTAGTGCTTACAAAACATCAGCTCATTTTTTTTTTACCTCAAAGGAATTCAGGTTTCGGAATTTTTTCACCAACACCAGAGCAACAGCATTACAAGATTCCTAATTCCCCCTCCCATGCTGCCCTGGAGGCACTGTAAATGTCTTGGGGTGATTCTATTGGTTAATACATCTGCCATCATTTACTGTTGATAGGAAGGACCTTAATGTCGTGATCCATTCTATTGAAGGCTTTATGAATTTGTGTGTATCCCTCATGAGTTTAAGGATAGATATGCACTGTCTGATTTTGCCCTTACAATATGTTCATGTTAACAGCCAAGGCCATGCATTAACCATAGGAAAAGGCAACATGGAGAAAAGCCAGTTGAGAATTTCGAACTTGGAAAAATATTGGCTAGACTGAACTGTAAGAATTTTCAATGGCCCTGCTGGCTGCATAATTCTTCAGCTTGAAGTCCCAAAAAGAAATACTCATAAACCTTCATAGAATTTAAGGATCCACCACAAAAGGGAGAGATGAAAAAAAGTATTCTGTGTTTGAAAATTACCTAGAACTCTTCTTTTCTTCTTCTTCTTCTTCTTCTTCTTCTTCTTCTTCTTCTTCTTCTTCTTCTTCTTCTTCTTCTTCTTCTTCTTCTTCTTCTTCTTCTTCTTCTTCTTCTTCTTCTTCTTCTTCTTCCCGAAGTCTGAAAAGATATGGTTCCACATACTTGCTTATGATCTTTTATGCAGTTGGAGGAAATGATTGAACTCTTTTTAGGCCCTAGTACCGCAAATAGAAGAAGGCCTGTTTACCTGGTCTCAGGATTTGGCCTTGATATCTCAAGGAATTGAATGTTGCTAACCTGCCAACCCACCTGGATCCATACCAAATGAAACCGTAATTGCCATTGGTTTCAGGAAAGAGCCCACCAGCAGATCAGTCTAGTCTGCGCACAAGTGTTATCTTGCTTGAGTTCAATACTAACCCCAACTGTGCATAGCAGATTTATTTATTTATTTATTTATTTATTTATTTATTTATTTATTTACCACCCATCTTCCGGAGGAACTATGGGCAATTTACAATCAAAACAATATAAGAAAGAAGGAAAATACATGTATATATAAAAATGATTATTGTAAGCTAATAAACAATATAAAATAACATGAAATACTCGGCAAGATGGTGGAATAAGATAAGAGGAGAAAAATTAAAATTAAAAAAGGTCGCCAAATGCCTCAAGAAAGAGCCAGGTCTTCAAGGAGGTCTTTTCTTCCTCTTTTTTGTTTATTAGTTTATTTAGACTGTTTATGGTCTGAATCTCTTGATAACCACTATGAGGTAGGTGTTACAGAAATTAAAAAATGTTACGGAGATTAAAAGAACACAAAACAAGTGATAGTGCAGCTTTAATTCTGATCAACATCATAAGCAGAGTACCTAGACATAGATTAATCACTGATTTCCTAAGCCACCAGACTTTCCCACACCTAATCAATAGTAGCTCAAATACAACATCAGTCCCAGGTCCCTTACACTGGCTGAATATGAATCACTTCATTACATCGGTGGGATTTCTGTTGTGAGGCCAATGTACATGAAAATAGAGCTGCTTCTTAGTTTGACACGATGAGGGGCCTATAATGACATCAAGCCCAACCCCCTGCTCCATGCAGGGGGTAGGTAGAATGTGCATTGTCAGAACCCAAGAAACAATCCAAGATCAATGAGGGAAACAGGGAGAAACTTTGTGAACACCTCCTCCAAAGTCAGTTGCCCAGAAGTGCGATAGCTAACTAGCCGGTCACCTAGCACATAATGAACATGAAGGCCCGATAACTTAAAGCAACCTGTCTATTTTAGTGGTCTGAGGCTACCACTGAGTGTCAGTTACACCAGTTTTATCAAGTCTTCTTGGACGAGCGTGGTAAAGTTTCTTTTGTGGACTATAACTGCAGAACCCCTGTATGAATAAGTGCATTTTAAAGCTGTGTGGCCTTAACTAGTTTGCATAGGGGAGCACAACCTATCAGCATCAACCTATGCACAACCTATAATAGGTTGTGCATGGGTAGCACAACCTATTAAAACACCAATGGTTTTTCTCTCTTAAGTCAAGCTGCTCACAAGTAGAGGTACCACTGTATAAGGATACTGCCCTCTGATCTTACAAAGTACAGGTTGTGCTCCCCTATGAAATCAATGGTGGTTTTCAGGTGCTCTTTTGAGTAGCACAACTTAATACAGTGGTACCTCTACTTATGAGATTAATCTGTTCCGAATGCATGCTCTTAAGTCAAACTCTTAAGGGAAGCAGCCCTATCTAAAAAAAATGTATAAATAAAAAAAATGTAAGTAGAGCAGACTGCATCTAAAATTTGTAAGGCAGCAGTTAAAACACCAATGGTTTTTCGCTCACAAGTAGATGTGCCACTGTACAAGGATACTGCCCTCTGATCTTACAAAGTACAGGTATTTGTGAAAAATGTCCCTTCTTTTTTTTGTTTCTGCCTAATACATAGCCATTCAGCAGTCAATTTATGACCTAATTTTCACAATAGATAAAAACTCCATGGGAATGCTGTTAAAAGCCACTCATTATTAAATCAAGTCCTGCCCAATCCCTTGCATCATCTTCTAATCTTGCTTTCAATGGATATTAGGAGGGTGGCCAATTCCACTTGAGCTCTGCTGCCTTCTTTTCTTCACCATGTCATTATCAGCAATCACACTCACTCTAAACTCTGCTCATTTGTTCATTTCTTTCAAGTGCTTTATCTTGTCTCCGTTGTATAGCAATTCATCTCTAGGCTGCTTTCAAGGTAGCATTAATATATACAATAATGGGAACTTAAAAGGATCACTATACAATTGTATCTGGACTAATGCGATACTGAAGTAAGCAGGATGGGCACTGAAACCTATGCATCATCAGACTGCTATTGGGTTTCAAATGCTTGTCCAATGACATTTGAAGCACCCCACTTTTAATTTATTCTACAATGCCAGAAATTAAATGAGAGCATTACCAATGTACTGTATCTAGGTAATTGCAAGGGATGTACACTCTCTTCAGACAAATGTATAAAAACAGAGGAAATAGCGGTAAGGTATTTCTTCACAGGGACTTTGTAGCCACAGGGTAGACCAAATAGTCTACCAGCACTTATGGGGTGGAGCAGCACTCCTCCCCAATTTGATATACACAAATACTATCGTGGACCTGGGTGAGGATTGGATCAGTGTCTACACAAGGGGTAAATAGCAGGGTTGTGCACCAACTGATGCGGCATTGCACATCCCTTGTAATAACTCAGAAGCAGTACAATGGGCTGGCATGGTGTGATCCTTTAGAGTACTAGAGTTTTGGGTTCAAATCCCTCCTCTCAGTCATGAAACTCACTAGGGACACTGAACTGTCATAGTCTCTCAGGCTGACTTATTTATTTATTTATTTATTTATTTATTTTGGTAGGCTTCTAGACCATCCATCTGGCAATCAGGCCACTCTGAATCATAGAATCATAGAGTTGGAAAAGACCTCAGGGGCCATCCAGGGCAACCCCCTGCGATGCAAGAACCCTCATCTCAGTACTCCCAACTAGACATGGGCACGACTCGGCGAAATTTTCATTTCCGTTTCCGTTTTTCGTTTCCGTTACATAACAGAAATGGTAAAGATAATTAAGCTGTCAGAATTCGAACTTGAACCAAAAAAAGAAAAATTTGGTCGGGTTTTTCGTTTTCGTTTGTGGCATAGCGGCGATCGTGCAATGCGTAGAAAAAAAATTTAAACATTTTTTTAAAAACCCCCGACTCCCAGCCAAAACTGCAGGTGAAAATATGCCTACCTGAGGCTTTGCCACCTACCAGAGGGGTGGTTTCTGGGGGGTCCCCAGCCTTCCCCCCTTCTTCTCCTGTCCTGGGCTGCTTGCACCAGGCTGGGGGGTCATCCTCATCGTCTCGCCATGCCATGTGGTGGTGGGGATCCAAAATGGCGACTGCAATTTTTCTTTTGAAATCGTGGTCAAAAAACACACCAAATCACCACAGAAACATGTGAAATTTATTTATTTTAAATTCCTGAATTTTAATAGTAGCAGCAGTGGGGTTTTTTATAGCAATAAAACGTCGTATTGATTTTTTTATTTTTATTTTTTATTTATTTTTTTAGACCTGCCCATTTGGGCTGGGCATGGGATGGGACCATGCAATTTTTTGAACCATTTCACCAATGGCATTGCCAGGTTTTTGACTGACACTTCTGGATGTCTCGGAGGGCATAAAAAGCCAAGGCACCTTCCAGAAATCGCAGTCGGGTGTATGGATGTGGTTGAGGGAGGAGGACTGGCTGCTGGTGCTGGTGTGATCCGATCGAGATTGAGGAGGGAGGCTGGAGGCTTTAGGATTTAACTTAGGCAGGCAGGGAGGGAATTGAATTTAGAAAATAATTTCTTTGATTCCCTGCAGCTTTGTCTGCTGAAGGAAATAGCAGTTTATTCTTTATTTCTTCTCTGGCAGTTTGTGAGGATGTTTTTCTGATATTGGATAAAGGGGGAGGTTCAACTGGGAGTGGGAGGTGTGGATTTATTTTAAAAATATATTATATACTACCATTTATTTTCTATTTTCCCAACTTCAATTTGCTTGCACACACACACATTTGGGGTGCAAGCCAAGAACAGAACCTCTATCCTAAGTGATATCCTAACTGCCCACTCGCCCATCCGCCCGCGCCGCCACCCGCCTGCGGCTCGCGCCGCCGCCCGCCCACTCGCCCGCCCGTGGCCACCGCCCACCCGCTCGCCCGCCCGCGCCTCCCCTGCCACTGTTGCCGCCCACCTATGGCCCCCGCCACCACTGCCCGCCCACACCTCCCCCACCGCCCACCGCCCACCCCGCCCGCCGCCTAGGGCGCAAAAACACCTAGCGCTAGCCCTGATTGCGGGACGCCCCTATGCTCTGGGGGAAGTCAAATCACGCTAAATCACGGTGGAAATGACAAACGAAACAACAAAATGACAAATGTTTGAAAAATTTCGCAACAAACGGAAATGACCCGAAACGGACCTGTTCCAACAAATGAAAACTCGAAACGTCATTTTTTCTGGTCGTGCCCATGTCTACTCCCAACAGATGTCCATCCAGCCCCTGCTTAAAAACCTTCAAAGAAGGAGATTCCACCACCCTCCTTGGCAGCATATTTACAATAATAATATATACATATACTGTACACCAGGGATAAGTACATAATAAAATTTATAAACTAAAAGTAAAAAAATATAATGAACCCATGTTTAAAGCAAAGCACAAACACATTTTAAAAAGATGAAATCTATTAACACAATAGGCGAGTAAAGTAAAATCATGTTTCTTTTCAGAGATATCTGATATTAGATTTAGATAGTTAGGTAATTGCTGCAGCTACTGTATGTCCCAGGTCTGTGACAAAGCCTGCTGAAACATCCAAGGTTTTAATAATTTTCTAAAGGATACCAGGGAGGGGGTCAGAGATATTTTAGTAGGAAGGTTGTTTCATAAATGTGGGGCTATGGCTGAGAAGGACCAGTTTTGAGTTTTATCTTAACAGGCCTCTCTAGGTATTAGCGTCTTCAGACAACTGGACTGGGAAGAATTGGTGTTACAAACAGTTCTCATTGGGCAAAGATGTTCTTCCATCAAGTGGTGAGGTCCCAAACCATTTAGGGCTTTGCATGTCACCTTGAGGTTGACATGGAAGTGAAATGGTAATCAGTACTGGGTGGCCAGACTGGAGGGGGGGTAAATGCTGATATTTTCTCAAGCCCATCAACAATCTAGCCACTGAATTTTGGATCAGTTGAAATCTCTGTATCAACCTCAAGGGCAGCCCCACATAGAGTACATTGCAGTAATCCATTCTCAAGATTACTAATTCATGGACCAGTGTAGTGAGGATCCTGGTGTCCACCTAAGGATGCAGCTGGGCTATCAGCCTCAGATAGAAGTGGGGGGGGGAGCAGATTGCCAATGCTACCAGGGACCCCATAGATAGTGTTGGGCCCAAGAGGATGCCCAAGCTGTGAACTTCACTCTGCATGGGAATAGTCACTGCCCCAAACATGAGGGAACTTTCCAAGCCACAGACACCAGGGGGCTCCACATGCAGGGTTACAGAATTATGAGAGTAAGGTGGGGAGAAGAGAGCTGTCTGTGCCTCCTTGAGTACACAGTATGAAAGCAGTGTATAAATACAGCACACTTTTATCATCATCATCATCATCATCATCATCATCATCATCATCATCATCATCATCATCATCATCATCATCATCATCTAATCATGAAACTGGAAGGAATCCTATGGATCATTGAGTCAAGCCCCTGTCACTGAAGCACATAAGCCACTGAACTATCTAACGGTGGAATACATAAATAAATTTTTTAAAAGCATGACAGCCACAGTTTTAAACTAGGCATGTAGTGTCAGTCTATGGCAGTGCTGATGAGCCTATGGCATTTAAAAGCATGACAGCCACAGTTTTAAACTAGGCATGTAGTGTCAGTCTATGGCAGTGCTGATGAGCCTATGGCATGGGTACCAAAGGTGGCGCTCAGAGCCCGTTCTGTGGGCACCCAACATCACCCCTTCACAGCCACCTGTATTCAGGTTAAATTGCTGCATGGGCACTTTGCGAAGTATTAGTGGGTTTTGAATAGCAGTTTGGGCACTTGGTCTCTAAAAGGTTCACCATCACTGGTCTATGGAGACTATGTTAGGGGTGTCTTAAGCAGCAAAAGAAATATTAAAGTCATCTTTAATCTGTTAAGATTTTGTACCAAAAACAACAAAACAAAAGCCCATGAACAGTGTTGTCCAAACTGGAAGTCTAAGACAACCTTCTAGCAGGCTATGAAGTGTCATTGATTCCTAAGATCAAGGTCAGATGAGTTCCACCATGAAGAATTTAGAGTACTTTGGATTCAAATTCAGGCAGTTCCTTCTACATTTCCCCTGGAAATGTAGACTCAAGCCAATCCACTTCAGATATGAAACTAGATCTACCATCTGATCTCAAATTTAATATGGAAATTTCATGTTCCATGATCATCGTGGAAACTTTTCTACTCTAGTGGGGCTTTGGCATCATGGAAAAAGACAACCATATTGTGCTGCATATTGCATCAGTAACACATATATCAGTTTTATCACCATAATATGTCTTTTCCAGAATACCATTGCTTATGAATTTACTTGCTAAAAGGAGCCATTAAATGTCTGCTATTCAAGCAATAGGATTCAACCCTCAAATCCTCCCTTATTATCACTGTGTATTTTCTGCTGCATATACATTTTTAATTTCTAGTTAACCACTTCTGATCATGCAGTTATTCTTTCTGACTGACTACTCATCACTGTTGAGTAAATTATTATGTTAATCATCCTCTTTGACTTTCCAAGATAACACCAAGCTTAGCTTGTGAAGAATGTAAATATCACAGACTTGACTTTCTTCTAAATGCAAGAGGTTTGCCCCACAGAATCACAAAAAACACAAAGGCATGATCAATGTCATAAAAAAGGAACACATTAACATTTAGCTATGTAATTACCTAACAATTTAGAGGTGCTCATATACATGAAGATAATACAGCCCTGTAATGTGGCTGAAATGATATTTCTGAAAACAGATGCTTTCCCCAGCCATCTCTAATAAGTCTATTTGTGCTTTAACCTTACTACTTGTCTGGGAGTCAAAATAAATAAAATAAAATAAAATGTTTTTCTTTGTAAAATAAATCCCATTCATTAATGCTCATATCACATCATTTCCTTATCACTAGGCATATTGCTCAGTTCTCTGTATTATTTGATCTTTCTCTCTGTGTGTCTCCTTATTAGGAGTGCATTGAAAGTTTGCATTATCTTATCAGAGTTTAACCATAAGCAAATTTACAGTATCAATTCTTTCCCAGTTTCCTCACCCACACATTTTTCTTCTGTGTGGAATGGCATAGCATGCTGCATGAAATATCATAACAATTTATTTATTTATTTATTTATTTATTTATTTATTTATTTATTTATTTATTTATTTATATCCCGCCAGATTTTCCCAAAGGAACTCAAGGCGGTTAACAGATATAAAAGTTCCATAATACAAAGTACAAACACAATGAGAAAGAAGAAACAGAAAAGGAATGTAGGCTCCTACCGAGCTTGTCCTGGATTGGGGCCGCTTTGTCGCCCCGGGAGCCGTTTTCGGCGCGAAAGGAGGAGGACACGTGACTCCTGTGGTGTGCGGGGATCGGAGCCTTTAAAAGGGCTGCCCGCGCCCCAGTCCTCCTCTTTCGCGCCGGGCAGCACATATCGGAGGCTTACGGCTCGCGCTTCTGCCGAGCCTTTGGTGATCGTGTTGGGCAGGGCGGTTGGGTAGAAACCCCGGTCGGCTTGTGGCACTCCTCCCCGTCTGTTAAATTTGGCTCCCATCCCCTTCCCATCTGTCAAACTGGTAGCTTCGGGTGCCGGGAGGTTTTGATTGTTGCTGCCGACCCGGCAATTTTGACAGCAGACGGTTGGCTGCCTGGCTCCCGGAGCCCGCCGGCGGCATCGCTCGCCTTGTTGCGCTCCCCCCACTCTCTTTAATACTCACTCTCTTTAATTCTGTAATACTTTCTTTGCCGGGGTGGCTCCGGTTGGGGGAGGGTGTCGGCAGTGGTTGCGGGGTTTCGGCCTGCCGCGTCTGGTCCGGCTGACGGACGGTTCTTTCAGCAGAGTGTGCCAGCTTTACTTGGGCCCGGCCGGCGTCTGTTTCCCGCCCGCTGATTCGGCGGCCTCTTTGAAGCCGCCTTGCCAGCTCTTGGGGAGATTGTGGGGCAGATTAGCCCGCTTTCGACTGTGCTTTGCCCTGCGGTGCCCGTTCGTTTTGCGGCACTCCTGAGGGGGCTTTCCTGGCTTTCACCTCTTGTCTATTTAAAAATAATAATAATAAATAAAAATAAAATAAAATAAAATTGCTTATATATAAAATTAATTCAATTGCTGCACCCTGCTTCTGGCTTGTGTGGGCAGTGAGGGGTTGGTGGCGTGCGTCTGCCTTTTCTTGTGGCTGGCAGTGGCCATTTTATTTTATACAAGACCTTGGCCAGTTGAGGCCTTGCTCGGGCTTTGAGGCCTTAGGGCACCCTTTGGGCCTTGCTAGTTAGCAGGGCTGGTGTGTTTGTGTTTTTATAAATACATAAAAAAGTTTATTAACTATAATAATAATTAAATTGATATAGCCATATATAATTTTTGACGAGCCTTTAATTAATTATATAATATAGCAAATTAATTAGCAATTTATTGTGATTTGATTTCACATCAATCATAACATTATAATAATTAGTATAATCATTAATTTCTATAGGTAGGGTGTTTTACACCCATCAATTAAATCATAATAGATATATTAGCACCAACTTACTGTATCTTGATTTGATATCAACTATACTACTGATATTAATTAATAATTGTTCCTATAGGTGGGATTGTCCAATGGAATTCATAATTTCATTTCTAAACATCCAATTTTAATTCCATTGACTTTCCCTGGCTATTCTTTCTTTGGCCTTTGAGTACATTGCTTCCATGGGGCCAAATACATAAAAAAGTTTATTAACTATAATAATAATTAAATTGATATAGCCATATATAATTTTTGATGAGACTGGTTATCTGTCTCCTGCAACCACTTCCCTGCATCTGGCCCTTGAAGTGCCCTGGTTTTATGCTTGGGGATTACACATCATCATGGTTTGTAACCTGCGATGGCCTTCTCCTCCGGGAGTCTGTCCAGTCCCCTTTTGAGGTGTCCAGGTCGGAGGCCATCGCCACATCTTGTGGTGGGGATTCCACGGACTAACAACATGCTGGGTTTAAAAATTAAAAAAAAATCTTGTCCTCACTTTCCTAACCCACAGTTCGAGCGGAGGTCCCCTGGTCTTGGTGTTTTGTGAGAGGGAAAGGTGTGTCCCCCTATCCATTTTGCTCATACTCAGTATTATTTTGTATGTCTCTATCATACCCCCCCATGCCAGGGGTGCAGAAGTAACAAGGGGAGATGGGGAGATTCATTTTCCCATTGTCTTTTGGTAAGCCTGGGCTTTATCTTGCGCTGAGACCACCATATTGGAGCGCCCTCGAGCAGAGCAGGGCGCAGGAACAGGGGATGGCAGATACCTTTGGGTGGCACAGGTCATCGCGACCATCTAAAGCTCAATAAATTGCTGAATAGCTGAACTAATGCTATCCTGTTTTGCAGCTCTGAAAGGCGAGCGTGCCGGCTCTTTCACTCAGCAGTAACCGGCTGATCTGACCTGCGGCTGACAGGCAACCATGGCCCAAGATGGTGCAGCAGCTGGTGATACAGAAATGCACAGCACCCCTGCCAGGTGTCAGGTGGCTTTAACCCCCCCATCAGACTAGATCTTGGACCACTCGAGAATGGGGAGGGAGGATGTTTGACTTAACTAGGCCATTTCACTTCAGACCGGTAAGCGCTCTATTCTAACACGGTGGCAGCTACTCCCAGGGGTAGCCATGGCCTCCGGCAAGCACAGAGTGGCGTATGCTCCTGTTTCAATCACCCACACACCCGAGTGGCACACATGAGGGGGCAGGCTCCTATTGTATTGTACACCAGTCCTGCCAACAGCTTCTCAGTGCAGATCTCCATCCCTCCGGGACTGCAGATAGCAGGCACACCCTCTTATAGCACACTGCCTCAGGATGCCCCCTATGCCACACCAGCCACTATTACTGAATCCCGGTGGATTCTGCCCCATTATTTTCTTGATAATGATCAATCACGGCCTCTGGGGAACCATCTTTCCCCAACTTGGCCAAAATGTTTTACAAAATGACTAGGTAGATGCAGGCGGTTTAATGAATAAGGTGGTTGATGAAAAGACACTTAAGCACATGCAGAACAAGGACAAAGAACGTATTAAGGTAATGGCCAGATGAATGCTGGGCTATCTGGCTCCCTGCATGCTTTATATACGCAACAACCATTGCCCGGGTTAAGCCGGGAAGAGCGTATGACCTCATCCTGTACGTGGAATTCATTTACGGAGCGTACTCGGAGTATCCAGGCTTTGCCTGGTTTTGTGTGATTAAGGTTTTCAGGATGAGGGCAGCACTATACCCAACCTTAGGTGGGAGGTCCCCCTTGACCCTCTTAGAGGCACTTGATTGCCCCGCAGCAGGCACTCATTGCAGACTGCACTGTTAGTGGTCATCTGATTTTCCGCATAGCCCAGCCAGACATTGCCTGCAGCCTGGCGAGCCAGTCAGTTCAGCAGCGATTGGTGTGCTGGGACTGCAATTCCAATGCTTCTGTGCATGCTAGCCATGTAAGATAAGGCACCAGTGCACCACCTGAGTGGGCCCCCATGCCTCATATGCACACCATGGGAGTTGACAGGGCAAACAAACAGCGACTAGGGAGGCAAGAAACAGCCTGCAGCCGGTGGGGCACAGCTTCCACCAGGGACCTAGTCCCAGCAATATGGACACTATGATGGGTTTTCTTCGCAGCTACCCAGATCATAAAGCAGCAACCGACCTTAGGGATAGCCTTCTATTTTGATTCTTATTACTGGCCCAAGGATCTAGAGTCCCGTCCCGGGCCACCAATAATAATAATAATAATAATAATAATAATAATAATAATAATAATAATAATAATAATAATAATAATAATAATAATAATAATAACAACTACTGGCTTTTGCATTTGCATATTTTTCCAAAATATTAGCGACAGGGTCCATTATTGCCTTAGGTTGCTGCGCCCAATGGGAATTTGGTCTGATGGTGGCACTTGGTGCAATGGTAAGCAGGCGAGGCCTGGCAGGTGGCCATTTGCTTATGTATGCTGATTCTTAACCACTCACGAAATATCAATTTTGGTCTACCATTTCCAGGGCCATAGAGCAGGCAGGAATGCAGGGGCGCTAATTCAGACCTCGTTCATTCTGGATATCCTTGGCTTCCACAGCTGCAGCCATGGGATAGGCTGCATCGGATATACTGGCCTTGGGCTGCTAGTCCCCTGCGTGCTACAAGTGTTGTGTCCGGCTGCTTCTGGATTATTAAATGGGGACTGTTGTTTTCGCTAACAAGTTATGTTTCCACAGGTCACTGCACCAGCGAACGCCTTCGGGTCGTTAATTGTGGCTACAGCTATATTTGGTCAAAAACAAAAAAGAGCTAGATCCTCTGCTCGGGCCTCTCGTCTCTGACCTGATGACTGCGTCCAGGTGGACGGGAGAAGAAAGTGTGGACTGAGCTGGGATTGCATCTATGCAGTCACCTCCCATTTTGCTTGGAAGCCTTGAATGCTGTACTGCTTGCCCACTGAGGATCATCAGAGATCTGTAGGCCTTTAAGGCCCAAGTCCATTGTACCAATGTGGTTGGGTCTGTAATGTTGCCACAGCTGGTGTGGCTGGGTGCCCACAACCCACTGATGGTGGACCAGGCCAGGTGATGTTTGAATCAAGTTATGGCCATGACTATGCACCATGGCCTCTGTTCTGTGATTGTTTACTTAATATATAACTATCACAACCAGAGCTCTCATCTCTGACTTGACGACTGCGTCCAGCTGGACTGGAGAGGAAAGTGCGGAATGGGCTGGGATTCCTTCTCTGCAGTCATCCTGTTGCACCTTTGAAGCCTTGACTGCTGTCCTGCTTGCCCACTTAGGCAGTAATATCCCGACCAGAGATAAGGGAAAGGATTTATTTCTGTGGCTCATTAGAGATTTGCAGGCCTTTAAGGCCCAATGCCCTTGTACCCAAGTGGTCTGGTCGGCGATGGTGCCACAGCTGGTTGGCTGGGTGCCCGCAACCCACTGAAGGTGGACTAGGCCAGGCGATGTTTGACTCGAGTTATTGCCCTTGCTAGGTGCCAGAGCCTCAGCTCTGTGATTCTTTCCTGAATATGAAACTTTCACAACCAGAGCTCTTGTCTCTGAACTGGCGACTGCATCCAGATGGACTGGAGAGGAAAGTGCGGAATGAGCTGGGATGTCTTCTCTGCAGTCGCATCCCGTTGTGCTTTGGAAGCCTTGAATGCTGTCCTGCTTGCCCACTTGGGCAGTAATAACCTGACCAGAGCTAAGGGAAAGGATTTATTTCTGGGGATCATTAGAGATCTGCAGGCCTTTAAGGCCCAATTCCCTTGTACCCACGTGGTCTGGTTGGCGATGTTGCCGCAGCTATTGTGGCTGGGTGCCTGCAATCCACTAATGGTGGCCCAGGCAAGGCGATGCCTGAATCATAGTTATTGCTCTTGCTATGCGTCAGGGCCTCGGCTCTGTGATGATCTACCTGAATATGGAGAGCGTGGAATGAGCTGGGATGTCTTCTCTGCAGTCGCATTCCGTTGTGCCTCTGAAGCCCTGATCGCCATTTTGCTTGTCTACCTGGGCGGTAATGACATGACCAGAACGAAGGGAAAAGATTTAATATTGTGGATCATCAGAGACCTGCAGGCCTTTACGGCCCCCTTTTCCCTTATACCCACGTGGTCTGGTCGGCGATGCTGCCACGGCTAGTGTGGCTTGGTGCCCATAATCTGATGAGAGTGGATCGGGCCAGGCGATGTTTGAACCATGATATCTCTGTTGCTATGCGCCAGGGCCTTGGCTCTGTGATTACCCACCCCGATATAAAATTTTCTCGGCCTGTATTCTTTAGGACTGATGGTATCCACCTAAATGATGCTGGCTTAGACATCGTGTTAACTGATTTCAGGACGGGCCTTTGCGCCGTGCTAGACGGCTTGGTGGCGGGCAAGGAGCATGCTTAGCAGCTCCTGTGCCGTGGCGGGTAGTGCAACTAAAAAGGAGCCAGGACTGTGATGTCAGAACACTAAAGGCATCTTGATTAGGGCTCAGGGCAGCTGTACAATAGATAATAACATAGGACCAATGGATAGGTAAAACAACCCTGTAGGAAAGTAAATTAAATATCTTAAAGGCTAGGAGTTCGTACCGCTGCTCCATGTAATACCTGGACCTAGTTCGGCGGGGAGAGCTGCTTTCCTGGAATGGCACCCCCATACTGGGTCACATTATGGCGTCACAATAAATTAAAATAACATCTGAGAGCTGAAATATGAGTTGCACTACGGCAGGCCCATCCTTTTTGCTACAACTTTAGTTACAGTTACAGCAGTTAATAAAGTTATTCATAAAGTTATTAATAAAGTTATTAACAAATTTGTGGCCCGATTTAAAACCCAATATTCTTGTGTGGTCTCATTATTTCGGGACTGGGGGACAAAGAAAGGAAAGTAAAGGAAAGAAGGCAAGCTAAGAGATAAGTTAGTAGAAAGATAATTCATTCATTGCTCAATCACAACAGAATTATTCAAGGTCAAACTGTACCCAACACTAGAGATGGGCACGACTTGAAAAACAAAATTTTCGAGTTGTCGTTAGTCGGGCCAGTTCCGTTTCGGGTTGTTTCCATTTTTCGCGAGAAAATTCGCAAAAATTAGTTGGTTCATTTTTTTGTTTTTCGTTTGTCGTTAGTACTGGTTTTTTGGGGGGGAGCGGGCTCCTGGAGGCACCTCTGTGGGGTGGGTGCCACCTCTGGCCCGCTATAAAGGGAAAGTGGGCTCCTGGAGGCACCCGTGGGTGCCTCCTATCCTCACCCACTAGGAAGGTGAAGCAGGCTCCAAGATACCCCTCTACATGGGGGTCTCCCCTCCTCACCTGCTGCTGCTGCAAAATGGTATGCAATAGCCATATGGATATTGCATACCAGTTGTGCAAATGTGCAGACAGTGACTGTGAAGACTAGTGGATGGCACTGAACCCAGAGCCATAGGTGAGATGCCTAACTAAGGCTCTCGCAACACCATGTCTCACACAGAAGGGAATTGTACTTGCGTGTAGTGCAATGCAAGTACATCTGGCTTAGGGTTAAGGTGGGTTAGGGTTAGGGCTAGGGTTAGGCTAGTGACGGGTAAGGTTACGGTGGGCTAGTGGGTTGCACCTCTGGGTGCCTCTCTGACCCACTAAGAAGACAGTCTGTGACGTATGGGTACAGAGTCAAGGGTTAGGGTTAGGGTTAGGGGGCTAGGGCAGGTTTTAGGGGCTTTTTGGCACATCCCAGAAGTCTCCATGGCCAAATGGCCATGCATTTGGTGGGATGGCTCCAAAAACTTGCATGATCGTCCACTCCCACATGGCTGGCCACTCGGCCAGCCCATCATTGCGCAGGTGTAAAAAAAATAAAATAAAATAAAATGAATGGAGGACAGAGGAGGAGAAAGAAAAAACCCACTGCTACTGTTGCAAGAAAAAACCCACTGCTACTGTGAAAAATCTGGCAGTTTATAAATTTTCGCGTGTTTCTGTTGTGCTTGTGTGTTTTTGGACCATGATTTCAAAAACAATATTGCGTTCGCCGCCCCATTTTGGATCCCCCGCCCGCACCGCATGGCATGGCGACTCGAGTCTGGCTGCCCAGGACGTGGGGGCGGCGGGACCCCCCCTCCAGAAACCACCCCTCCGGTAGGTGCCCTGCGCCCTTAGTCAAGCAGGCAATTTTCCGCCTGCTTTTTTGGCCCAGGAATGGGTGGGGGGAGAGTTTAAAAGTTTTTTCCTGTGCTGTCCGTTCCACTTGCTTGCGCTTCAATTGCGGCGGCCGGCAGCCAGCGAGACTGGGCTTTTTGCTGTCTGCCTGCGACTGCGAGCCTGTGGCGAGTCCCACCAGAGCAGCCCAGGACGGGGGATGGGGGGGAGGCTGGGGACCTCCAGAAACAACCCCTCTGCTAGGTGTCCTGAGGCATGGCAGGCATTTTTCTGCCTGCTTTTCGGCCTGGAACCGGGTTTTTTTCACTTTTAAAAACTTTTTTTCTGTGCCACGTGGCATCGCGTGATCGCGCGATGCAAGGAACGAGCACGACAAATCAGACCAAAATTGTTCATTCGTCGGTTCGAGCTCGAAGTCTGGCGGAGTAATTCCCGTTACCGTTTCCATAGCCCATCTCTACCCAACACCATATCAGGGGTGCTTACTGGTTGTTCTGTTGAGATGGGCTCTATAAGGAAATACATTAATTGCAGGATCAATATCCTCTGATTCACTTATCCACACTCTGAAAATACAGGTATTAACTAGAGATGGGCACAAAATGAATTTTAATTCATTTTGTTAATCGTTATTTGTTTCGAATAACGAACTGACCCCCCAAAGAAAAACAAAATGAAATGAAATGCAAATTTATGCTTTGTTTGTTTCGTTTTAAATTTCTCCATAGGAATGCATTCAAGCAATGCATTCCTAAGGGAAAAGTTTCCCGTGCCAACGGTGTGGGGAAAACTGTAGGCTTTTTTCCCACCAGAAGCCAGCACCACTGATCAGCTGTAAGGCTGGCTGTGGCTGCAAAAGGATTTTAAAAGTCCACCTTTCCTCTCCCATTTTCAGAGAGGACCTGCTGACCTGTCATTGGCTGGACAACTTTAAAAATGGCCGAGTCACCACCAGGGGTTCTTCCCAGTGCTGACTGAGCAATTTTTAAAGAGGAAAAAATAACAAAACAGAAAATAATCCCAAATGAAATGCTATTATTGTTTTCACTTTTTACTGGAGAGAATGAAAAACTATTAAATAAAGAAATGGTGGCAACCCTCATGAAATAGCCCAATGCTGGAAATCAGCACAAAATTTTAAATATGGAAAAATATAGGACCAAAATATGGGCAGTGGTAGTAATGGAAAAATTGACATCGGGTTAGATTGTATAGAGGGGAAATTAAACAGGACTGCTTTATGGAAATATGGCACCCACTGTTAAACTCAGATACTGAAACTAGTGATAGATTAAGCAAGATGGAAAATGGGTTACATAATGGGTTGTTATAAACTGTTATAAATTGTACTAGCAGACATTATAAGGACAATAATGTACTATATTGTGTTACAGTAGGTTGTTAATTTGAATAAAGAAAAATATATCTTATTTTTTTAAAAAGGTGGGCAGGAGCTCTCTGAAAATGGCCCCGTTGCCAGCGCGGAAGTCCTGTATTGGCAATGGGGCCATTTTCAGAGGGATCCTGCTGACCTGTCATTGGCTGGGCCCCTTTAAAAATGGCCCAATCAGCACTGGGAAGAACCCCTGGTGGTAAATGGGCCATTTTTAAAGGGACCCAGCCAATGACAGGTCGGCAGAAGAGGTCTGAAAAATGGTCAGGAGGCCAGTTTTTTGGAGCTCTCCCACCTGTGTCCCAGCCATTTTATAACACACACAAGGAGATGTGATGATTGATGATGATCATGATGATTGATGATGATGATGTCAGTCCAGTTTGTGCAGCTGTCAACATCTGTGTGTCTTTTTATTATTTATAAAATAAAAATGTTTTCCATCTGGGGCAGTTGGATGCTGTCAAATGGAGCAAATGCTGCAAAGGGGGAAATTGAATAACAAATCAAAATGAACAAACGAAATGAATATTTCAAAAAAAATTAATTAAAAAAGAACCAAACTGAACCTAACCTTAAAATGAACCGAAATGAAACGAATCACCATTTTTTCTGTTCGTGCCCATTTCTAGTATTAACAATATTACATGGATAAAACAAGAGATACATTATGAGTTTTCAAGATGTAGTTATCAGAACTGGACATTACAGGGAACAAGATACCATGTTTTATACAGGTAAGCTGATGCTGTTTCACCTAGTCTTTTGGTAGGCAGCTTCCTCTACATTTCAGAGCGGCATCATTGTAAAAATTCAGAGCTGAATTGGTTGGTGAGGCCAGAGGAGGAACATTAAGCCAATCTGCCTCCTTGTTTTCCGCCTCTGACATTTCCTGCCTTTCAGCAAGTCCCTTAGACAACATTCCCAAGAAAACACGGAAATGCATTCTTAATTGTTTTTGAAAACTAAAACCTACAAACCATTGAAATTGTGTATGTGTGTGAGAGAGAGAGAGTGAGTGAGTGAAAGAGTGAGTGAGTGAGTGAGCGTGTGTGCATGTGTGTGAGAGAGAGAGAAAGAGAGAGGTCTTCAGCATGTTGATGAATGAGGGAAGACTTCAACACTCAGAGAGGCCCCATCAAGATAAAAATTTCAGCTACAGATGAGTCTTGGGTCAACACACATCAATTTTCCTTGTTCAAATTCCATTGGTTGTATTTGAGATCCACTTGAATATGCATTCATTCACTAGCTGCCATATTTGTCAAAGCAACCTCAGCAAGAATCTTCTTCACTTGCTTCTGCGGGTCTCCTGCAAACCAGGGGACATAACTGTTGAGCTACCAGAAATTTTGATAGCATAAATCTATTGGGAGATTTTATTTGTTTGCTCTGTGGGAGAAAATTTCCTCTGTGGTCTTTGTGTCTCACTACTCAGCACGGCACCAACAATGAAGGCTGTAAGAATTAAATGCTTTGCTCTTAGCCTATGACAATGCTCACATTTCATTGAAACAAAATGGATTTGGTGTAACCTTAGTTGTGTAAATCCACGGCTTTGCAGTGAGCTTGATATCTCCCCAAAGAGCCTGGAATGTGGTGGCAGCTGTTGAACTGCCATTTTCTATGTCTTTAACAGATCCCACAGTATTTTCTAGTATACCTCCCATGTATTTGATAGTTGCCATCTGCTCAGTGTCTTATCTGGCACTGACTAATATTGAACCAGATAGCTTAGTGGTAGGGGCTGTTTCATGCTGACAATTCTGTCACTAATCATACCCTCATCTGCTTCTTAGTCAAGCCAATCCACCAGCATTTGTACTGATATCAAGCGTCAGCCAGCAAAGGAGTGTCTTATATTTGGAATCTTAAGAATGTACTTCATGGAACCTTTTCTTAAAAATTGCTCATTATTCAGTAAAAAGAGATTCAGGCAAGGATAGGAAACAAACAAAACTTTTTAAATTTTCCTTTAAAGGGATAGCACATCTGTTCCAAAAACAAAACAACCCTCCCCATTCTTCCACATTTTTCTACCAAAGACAAAACACAATTATTTGATCCATCTCTTTTAACCAAAATACTGCAGGCACCTGGAGTAGGAACTGGCAAACCACACCAGTATTCCTGCCAAGAAAACTCCATGGACATGGAGTCACAAAGAGTTGGTCATGATTATAATGACACAACACTATTCTATGACTGAATGTCCTAAATCAGGCCTGCCCAAAGTCTGGCCCGGGGGCCAAATCCGGCCCGTCAGGCCAATCTGAGTGGCCCGCGGCTGGCTGGCCTGCCGCTCCCTCCCCCTCCTTCACCCACACATTCCCCTACAGTGGCCACGGCTCCCTGTGCTTCCTTTGGTCCCCACCTTTCTTCCTCCCTCCCTCCCTTCCTGCAGGTGGGGTTGCAAGGGGTCAGTGGATGGGGCTTATGGGTCAGTGGGTGGGGCTTGCAGTGCGGGGCAGGCACAGGGAGCAACTGGCCCCTGACACATTCTCAGCCACCAAATCTGGCCCTCCTTACAAAAAGTTTGGGCACCCCTGTCCTAAATAATGCCCTACTTAGGTAGCCTCATAGTGCAGTGATTAAATGCCTGTACTGCAGGTAAAACTGTGCTCATGACCTGAGGTTCAATCCCAGGTATCAGGCTCAAGGTTCACTCAGCCTTCCATCCTTCCAAGGTCGGTAAAATGAGTACCCAGCTTGCTGGAAGGGTGTGTGTGGCAATGTATAACCTGCATACTGTAATGAAACTGTAAACCACCCGGAGACTACTTGAAGTGGCATGGGACCATATATAAGTAGAACACTTTTACTTTCTGTGAAGTGGAAAGGTAAAATGTGGCTTATTCTAGAGTCACTTCATGTAGCAGTGGTTGACTGTTTTAGTGGTCTAATAAAGATATCTGCTCTGATATTCAGTCTTTTGAGACATTGGTCAGTCTTAAGACATAGGTGAGTGCGAAAATGTGTTGACTGGGAGATTGTGTTTCTATGGCGAGTCTCTAGGCAAAGCTAAGAAATGGAAACATTTTTTGATAACTGATTCCCTTCCCGAGCTTACTAATATAAAGAGTATGATGGAGAATTGGCAATATTGATAGACATATCTTTTCATATTCCCTCCAGCATGAAATACCTACCATGCTTTTCCATATTGTATGTGATGTGTTATTTGAACTAAGGACAATGGAAGCAATAAAAATAAAATTGTGAAAGAGCAAGGAGAAGGAAATCAAAAGGGAGAGAGATGATTCTGTACTAGAAAAGATTCCCAATACTTGTTTCCAAACTGAAGCTTTTGTCTGTCCCTCCTTTTGTCTTAGAAGAACCAGAGATGTTTACTTCAGGACTTCTCCTCCTGACCTGGCACAACAAGAATATAACTTTTGGCCATAGCTTTAAGAAAGTAAAGCAAAACAAAACAAAACAGTGTCCCTACACTGTGCCCCTGAGCTTCTCCTACTTATTACAAAGCAAAGTTGTTGTTGTGTGCTGTGAGGTCACTTCTGACTTTTGATGACATTAGGAAATGAGCAAGCTCCAAAATGTCCGGTCCTCAACAACCATGCTCAACTCCTGTCAACTCTAGTCTGTGGTCTTTTTAAGGGACCAATCCCTCTTGTGTTTGATCTTCCTCTTTTCCAGCTGCCTTCAACCTTTCCCAGAATTATGGCCTTTTCCAGAGAATCCTGTCTTCTTATGAGGTGTCCAAAGTAGGACACACTCAGCTTCAACATTTTTGCCTCCAGATATTACAATAGCTCAGGCATGATTTGCTATAGGATCCACATGTTCATCTATTTTGGCAGTCCAGGGTATCCACAAAGTTCTTCTCCAGGACCACATTTGAAATGAATTTATTTTTTCCTGACATTATTGTCCAGCTTTCATAAAGTGAAGCAATTCCCTAAAACGAGTTCAAATCAGAGCAAAATCACAGTTGTAAAAATCTACAGTTGGATGGAAACGCTTGGTCTTTTTCCACTGCTATACACACAATTTATGTTTATGAAAGACTGGGTCTGGAAATGAAAAATAAAGAAGACTTCAACAGATTGAATCACTTGCTGGTCATTTAAAAAAAGTTTACATTTGAGTAAATGGAAACCATTCTTTCCTTACCATTTATGCAAAGTTCTGTGCAACACTTTAATCAAACTGAATGTGGTGGTAGAGTTGAGGGAATCTTTCTCCAGTTTCTTTTCCATGACTTCAGGGCTGTGCATGCCTTTTTAATTGCAAGTTGAAAAAGACTGCCTGAATAAAGATCAAACTCTTAACACCAAACATTAGCACTAAAGTTGATTGATTGAGTATGAGGTCTTCCAGGCTGATGAACAGTGAAGGCTCTGTTGACAGAAGTACACTATATACATTCTGCATTTATGTTGGCATGCATTTGAAAGAGTTGGCTTCCTTGGTACAGTATTAGCTGTTTTATTGAACCTCAGCTCCTTCCTGTCTCTGTTTGGAGCCATGGATAATTTTGGATGAACTAAGTTACAGAACTCACTGCTTTTAGGTCATTAACTTAGCCTGGGGTAGCAATGTATTGGAGGTGTATACAGCCCCTGACCCTGTCTGTACCTGAATAAAGTACATGTAAATCAGAGTCAACCTACCTGGTGTCTTCTTGGTAACATGCCAACCCAACTGCAACCCAACTATTTGTGGGTTCCCCTAAACTCTGTGCAATAATAAAACAAGGATAATAATTATATACATGCATAAAGTACATGCAGCTGGAGGAAGAACCGGACGGCTATTAAGAAGGCTGCAGTCATCGCACAGTCCAGGCGCTATGTTCATGCGATCAGGGCTGCTAGAAGATCTTATTGCACCCTGAGAATTAGTGAGGCCTCGAACCACCAAGCGGAATTGTTCCGTGTGGTTCGCGACCTCACTAATCCTGGACTGACTAGGCCTCCTCCTACTGATTTCAGTAGTGAGAACTTTGCAGACTTTTTTCGATCGAAAATAGAGGCCATCCGTTCCGGTTTCGAATCCTGTTGCCATAGCCCACTCTCGGCATCCCCGGCGGCTGTGCCCCCTCGGTCTCCTCGCATGGTTGAGTTTGGGCCTGTCACCTCCCTTGAGGCCTCCAGGGCTATTGCCCATTGCCGGCCCGCATCCACCCCCTTCGACCCTTGCCCTCATGGCTCATGAAAGCAGTTGCCACGAACATCTCAGGGTGGGCTTCGATCATCGCCACGGCCTCCTTCAGGGAAGGGATTTTTCCTTCCCGTCTGAAGGAGACCGTGGTAAAGCCCATCCTGAAGAAACCGAGCTTAGCGCCGGGTGAATTATCCAACTTTCGCCCGATCGCTAACGTTCCTTTTATGGGCAAGGTGATCGAGAGGGTGGCCGCGATCCGGCTTCAATCCTATCTGGAGGCCGAGCATGCCCTGGATCCGTTCCAGTCTGGGTTCAGGCCTGGTCGGGACCGAGACAGTCTTGGTCGCTCTGCAAGATGACCTCATCCGGAGGGCCGACGGGGGTGCTCCTCCCTGTTGGTCCTCCTGGATTTGTCAGCTGCCTTTGATACCGTCGACCACGGTATCCTGCTGGATCGGCTCTCCGAGGTTGGGATCGGGGGCACTGTTCACAGTTGGTTCCGGTCCTTCCTCGGGGACCGCCCCCAGCAGGTTCAGCATGGGGGCGAGATGTCGGCCCCTTGGATACTCCCTTGCGGGGTTCCACAGGGCCGTCTCTCTCTCCCATGCTGTTCAATATTTACATCAGGCCGCTGGCTGAGGTCATTAGGAGGCATGGAGTCTGCTGCCATCAGTACGCTGATGACACGCAGCTCTATGTCTCCTTTTCTACCGCTGCAGATGAGGCTGTCCGGACCCTCGATCAGTGTCTGGGCGCAGTCATGGAATGGACCAGGGCTAACAGGCTCAAACTCAACCCCGATAAGACCGAGGTCATGTTCTTTGGGGCTTCCTCATCCAGCTACGGTGGCCCGTATCCCACCTTGGAGGGTGTTTCCCTCAGGCCATCGGACTGTGTCCGAAATCTGGGCGTAGTCCTGGACCCGGCGCTCACCCTGGAAGCCCAGGTGTCCGCCGTGTCCAGGGCTGCCTTTTTCCATCTTCGACGTATTGCCCAGATTCGTCCGTACCTGGATGAGGACTCCCTCAGAACTGTGGTCCAGGCGCTGGTGATCTCTAGACTGGACTATTGCAACGCGCTCTACATGGGGTTGCCCTTGACTCTCATTCGGCGCTTGCAGCGGGTCCAAAATGCGGCAGCCAGACTGGTGGCTGGTGTGCGTCGATTTGAGCACATCACCCCAGTCTTGGCTCGTCTGCACTGGTTGCCCGTTGCAGCCCGAATTAGATTCAAGGTCCTGGTTTTGGTTTACAAAACCCTCCATGGCCTAGGACCTGGCTACCTGACGGAGCGGATCGACCAGCGGTCAACCCGGCCCGTCCGACCAGGTTGTCGCGGGCGCACATGCTGCGTGTGGCCACGCCTAGGGAGGCTCGGAGAACTTCCACCCGCACCCGAGCCTTCTCTGTGGCTGGCCCAACCCTATGGAATCACCTACCAGCAGAAGTGCGCCTTGCAGAGTCCCTGCCTGCCTTCCGGAAGGCGCTGAAAACCCTTCTCTTCCGGGAGGCGTTTGGGTGACACCTTTTTTTTTTTTTTTGGTCCCGCCATCTGCTGCAGCCGTTTTGTTTTATTGCTTATTTTAGTTGTTGTTTTAATTTGTTGTTTGTACATTTATTGTAAACCGCCCGGAGTTCCTTTCAGGAAGACGGGCGGTATATAAGCTGTATAAATAAATAAATAAATAAATAAAGTATGAATAGAGAATATGAAAAATTTAATCACCTGATGGGATGGGGAATATATAATATCATCCATCTGGAGGCTATGATAGATATAATTATTATACTGGTGGCCCACATTAACACTTTAATCAAAGGTCAGCAAGTAGTGAGATTTGCCCAAATACAAAAAACAACAAAGAAAACAAAAGGGTGGTTGACAGACCTTAGTATCTTCATTTTGACTTTGCTGATAACAGTATCTGCTACAAGTTGCATGCAAACGTTGATATGGAATGTTTCAATTCACTGGAACGCTTCCTGCAAGAGGCTGGATCATACGGCAGAGCAGCATTCATCTACAGTCACTCAGATACTTACATGTGGACACATAAAGACATACACATGTGTGCACGCACACATGCAGATGCATGCACACACGCGTGCACACACACACACACACACACACACACACACACACACACACACACACACACACACACACACACACACACACACACACACACACACACAGCCCTTCTGTTTTTAATAAGGAAGAAGGTGGCATTAGGTTGGCGGGCAGTAACCCAAGTCTTAGGTGGTTGCCATCCACATGGCCTTATGAATCATAGAATCCTAGAGTTGGAAGAGACCTCAGGGGCCATCCAGTCCAACCCCCTGCCATGCAGGAACCAACATCACAGTATTTCTGACACAGTATTTCCAGCCTCTGCTTAAAAACCTCCCAAGAAGGAGACCCCAACTACTCTATCAGTGGTGGATTTCTTTCCTTCACTCACTCCTGGTAGTAAACAATATGGTAAATTAACAAAGGTAGATAAAGAAGAAGAAAAAGAAAACTGAATTATTAGCTAGTAATGATGATGCATATATGGTGTATTTGTGCTTCTTGTGGGGTTGGGGGAGAGCTTTAAAATTTAATTCCCCCATTTCTAGTTAGTTGTCAATCATGGCAGATGAAAAATCACAGAATGTGCCTTTACTTTGAAGTGATTACTATATACACTAACCACTACAGATATTATACACATTATAAACATGATAAATATAATGTTTAAAGTAAAGCTATAAGCTACCAATGTGCTAGTGCCAAATGACTTTCAACTTTGGCAAACTATGAAGCAAGCATGAGTTCAGTCTATGGAAGTCACTGAACCTAAGTTACGTACTGGAGAGTATCAGGTTGAATATTAGATGTTTGGATCCTAAAACTTGGCCCACTTGCCTGATTAATTAAATAAGTAAATGCTTTATTTTCCTTTTCACCAGTGTTTCATAGCAAGTTTTCAACCATGAAAATCAATAGAGCCTAGAACGACTATCATAGATGCTGACAAAAGCAGCTAGAGAAACAAAACAAAACAGGGCAGTATTAAAGCTATTGTCTAAAAGCCAAATGAAATAGCATAGTTTTCACTTCTCTGTGAACCTTTGACATGAGCCTTTTTTCCCCACCCAGAAATAAAGAGACAAGACAAGTTCTATTGGGTTAACATTAGGCCACAATTTATTGAAAATTAATAACTGATAAACCTTAAATCTCACTCAAGGGGACCTGAACTGTAGTACAATCAGATAATGGCAGGATTAGTTATATCCTTCCTTCCCCAGTATGGATTCAGAGAGATTCACCTCTCAGAAGGATGCTGCTTACCTGTTCAGCATCCCTCCAACTTATGTGAATCTGCTAGCCTAGCACAGCCCTCGGTTCAGCCTACTATTATCTTGATAACTCAGTTTAATTCTATACCTGTCAGTGATGTTTAATTTTATCTGAGGGATGTCTAGCACCTTAAAAGTGACTTACCAAGGGCATACCTGAATACCTTTACCTTTATATTTTGCACTACCTGTCTAATTGTGACCGTGACAGAACAAAACCATTGCCACGCCAAATGGAGAATGAGATGGGCGAAAACAACGAACCACCCTAGTCCAATGTGGATGGCTACCAAAAACTCCCATCCAGCCCAGGAGCAACTAGCTAATTTCATTCTCCGTTTGTAAAGGGTGGGAGGGTGGGGCTGATCATTGAAGCAAAAGGAGACTGGGGAAATGCTGGGGCAGCTTTAAATAGGCTTTCACCCACGGGCAAAAGAACCCAGATAGGCACAAACTTCTCACGCCAAAAGTCTGGGCACTGGGACAAAGAAGCCCAGCCCACGAACAGTGTCACCGACTGGACCTTCATTGGTAATTTAAAGTAATTGGCAGCAGTTTACTATGGCCGTTGGCTCTAATATGTGTTGATGCTGGAGTGTCAGCAGGGTTAGGGTGAATGTCTGCTGGAGGAGGAGGAGGTCACTGGGAGACCATCAAATTGGTCTTTGTAGACCTGTTATTAAACAGTAGACCTGTATCACTTTTCTATTTAATTTAACCAATGACTAAGTGATGGCAACTGTCCTCAAAGATTCGTTTTTAAAAAGCTATGGGTCAGATCACTACATAAGGGAAAAGATGTCTTTAAAGGCTTCTTTAAAAAAATAGATTTCTAGGACTCCTGAAGAGTCCTGTGGACACTGGGCATGTGAATGTATGTGAATCAAATGTCCATATCCTTATTGTGAAAACACATTTCATATAGATATCAGGGGTGCCTTCACAGATCCTGCAGTATGTCTCCAATTTGACTGGGATGAAATCTGGGTAAAATAGTTGAATGAATACATGACAGAAAACTATGTGTGGGGTATTCTTTATTGGGAACAATCTCCTTTTCTTCAAATACCAGGATATATTTTATTTTGCTCTGATTTGGCTGGCATGGCTTTTTGTCTGGATTGTCTGAATTCTGGCATGCAAAATCACATGGTCCACAGTGGGCACACTATTACATCAGTTGACATCAGCTGAGGGCCATTGATCTTCCCTCTTTAGAAGAGCTCTTTTTTCAAACTTTTTAAAACATGAACTTTGCTTGCCAAGTACATGTGGTACACAATTAGTGGTTTGTCACTTTGGGAAAAAAATAAAATTAAAAATTAAAAAAGTGGATGGATGTAATGTGTGGTCCTGGTGGAAATTTTTAAAGAGAGATAGACACTTGATTTGAACTGATCCCAGCAAAGATGAACTGAATTGTCAATCCCAGTAAAGATGTCACTTTTTACAGCTTTCTGCTCCTGCCCTGTAGACTCCTGCAATATAATTGATTTTATTGATGTGGGTAGATAGAGTAATTTAACCTACAGAAACCACCAGAGACCAGTCTTGAAGAACTACAGAAGTAGAGAAAACTAGACCCGTTTTTTTTTTTCTCCACTGTGTAACCATACCCTCAGTGTAAGATTCTGGCCCTTCCTGCTACATTTAAATTTAATATATTTTAATATTTTTTTGAATTTCTAGTTAAGGGTGTGCATTTTTGAAAAACTGAAAAGGACTAAAATAAGTACTTCACTTTATTGAATTGTAGATGGGCTGGGGAGTGAACTTCATTAGAATGTTTATTCTGCTTCCTTAACAATACTTTAACAGTCTCTTTATATAACTTTTGTGTCCTTTTCATACTGTTATTACTGGACAAATAGAAATCAGTCACCTGGAAAGAAAGAAAATAAAGTGACTGTAAGAACTGCAAGGGCTTCCACACCAGTCAAGGGGCTTTACACAAGAAGCACTGAGATGCTTTAAATATGTATATTGGCAATGTAGGCAAATAAGGCAGAATCTTCCATCAAAGGTGTAACTGTCCTCTGCCCCAATGCCCATTCTACAATTTTTCTGATGCTTTTTTTCTCCTTATCCCACACAGTGTGTTCTGTTACACTGTTCATATACAAGTAGTAACAGACTAAGTGTATAATTGAAATGGAGCTGGTCTATAAGGCCATGGAGTCCAACCCCCCGCAGTATGTAGGAATAAAATTCAAAGCATCTGCCAGGTGGTGATCTAAATTTCTCTGGAATGCCTCCAGTGTTAGAGTACTCACCACCTCCTGAGGTTAACTGGTTCCACTGTCATACTGTTCTAACAGCTAAGAATGTTTTTATATATTTAGCTGAAATCTGGCTTCCTGTATCATGAGCTCATTATTACATGATCTGCATACTGGGATGATCAAGAACAGATCTTGTCTCTCCTCTATGTCTGAATGCATATTGACCTCAGGAATGGCTTCTCTGAGGCTTTCTGAAGGGAGGGGCTGCTTTGCTCTCCTGGGTGAAGTAACGGGAGACCTAGAGGAGCTTTGCAATTTGAGTAGAGGAGGGAGGGGGAGCACCCTATAAAATGGGGCTCCAAAAAGGCCCAAGCCTCTTTCGGTGGTGTTTGTGCCCCGCCCACCCGCCACTTGTTGTTCAGTACTAGTGTGAGTATTACTGGTCGCCATATTGGGCTGGATAGGAATTTTTGACCCGCTCCTGGATTGGCTGTGAAGAGCAAGGATTTTTCACCTATCCCACACTGGTGCTTGGTGGTGGGACCTGGTAAGGAGTTCTTATGTTGGCCATGCTGGCGGTATAACGTAAGGCACTCAGTGAGTCAAATTCTAAATTTAGATCCTCGCCCATCCAACCTTGTGGTGCTGCAGATCGCAAGATTACAGCACTGGGGGAAGAATGTGCTTGGAGGCTGCCCTGGGCCATGAGAAACAAATAACGGGGTTTGTGGACCTGGGGAGTGGCAATGGAATTTACCGGTTGTGGGTGCCCTGTCTGGGTGACAGGGCACCCAGGGGGTTGTGACTCACCCAATAAGTTGCTGGTTAGAGGGGTACTGGAAGCCCCTGAGGTTTCAACTTGAAATCCACACTAAGGCAGGCCCTCTTTGAGTTACTGTTAATTGACTGACATTGACAAGCTAATAAAGTGTGGCCCACATTTATACCCAAACAAAGTTGTCTTGCCTATTTATTTCACCATGGGAGGGCAAAGTTTTTCTGTCTCCTTCCACTTTCCAATATCATTTGAACATTTCCCTCTTGGCCTGAACAATTTCAACCGACAGAAGGATAATAAGAGGATGAGAGACCTTCAACAACAAAAAGAGTTTTCTATCAAAATGTGAAGAAGAAGCTGTATGAGTAAGGCAGAAAAAGATGGTGAAAGGGAGCTAATGAATGAATAAGCCTCATCTCTTGGCAGCATCTTAAAGAGCAGAGACATCACTTTGCCCACAAAGGTCAGGATAGTCAAAGCTATGGTTTTTTCCAGTAGTGATGTATGGAAGTGAGAGCTGGATTATAAAGAAGGCTGATCTCTGCAGAATTGACATTTTTGAGCTGTGGTGCTGAAGGAAACTCTTGAGAGTCTTCTGGACTGCAAGGAGATCAAACCTATCCATCCTGAATCTGGAAGTTGGGTCATGGCTACTGGACTTTCTTCTTCTTCTTCTTCTTCTTCTTCTTCTTCTTCTTCTTCTTCTTCTTCTTCTTCTTCTTCTTCTTCTTCTTCTTCTTCTTGAGATAAAAAAAGAAGTCCAGTAGCCATGACTCAACTTCCAAATAAACTCACCTGGATGACTGAGAATCTTCACAGACAATCCATCCTGAAAGAAATCAGCCATGAATGTTCACTAGAAGGACATATTTTGAAGCTGAGGCTGAGATGTTTGGATGATGTTATTGATACAACCAACATGGATTTGACCAAACCCTGGGAGGCAGTGAAAGACAGGAGGGCCTGGGAGGCCCATGGGTTCACTAAGAGTCGGACACGACTTAATGACTGAACAACAACAACAACTACTACTACTACTACAACTACAACTCCTTATGTGTGGGGAAAGAAAGAAGGAACAGAAGAAGGCATGGAGCGAAGACAAGCAGAAGAAAGAGAAAACCTGAGCTACTTTGGCCACTTCATGAGGAGAGAGGATACCTTGGAGAAGTCCCTGATGTTGAGAAAGATTGAAGGCAACAGAAAAAGGGGACAGCAGAGAATGAGATGTTTGGATGGTGTTATTGATACAACCAACATGGATTTGACCAAACCCTGGGAGGCAGTGAAAGACAGGAGGGCCTGGGGAGGCCCATGGGTTCACGAAGAGTCGGACACGACTTAATGACTGAACAACAACAACAACTACTACTACTACTACAACTACAACTCCTTATGTGTGGGGAAAGAAAGAAGGAACAGAAGAAGGCATGGAGCAAAGACAAGCAGAAGAGAAAGAGAAAACCTGAGCTAAAGGAGTCAGGTGAATTCCTCCCCACTATGCATGTCTCTGTGTGGATGTCAAGCAAAGTGACACACAAAATGCAAAGAGGAGGAAGGGTTCCAACAGTGTTCAGAGAATAGTGATGAGAAGAGTCATTGCATTGCTGAAGTCCTCACTAAACCATCCAATTGGAAATGACATTATTATTTTTGTCTGTGCTAAACCATGACTGATGTACTGAATCAGTTAGATTAATTTTTAAACAATTATTTGCATTGTGTGTAATATCATTCAAGAAACTGTCTGCAGCCACAGTTCCAATTGACATTTCACACAAAAGCAATGAAAAATAATATTCTAAGTGATTCAGCACAACAGTGGTTGCCTTGCAGAATAAAAAGCAATAATTTCCTTTTCTATATCTCTCTACATATAAACCAAGAAAAAGTTTGAATTGCCAGTCTTGAACTGGCTCACTTATTAAACCATTTTACAATACCAGAAATTGATAGTGTAAGCAGCCTTGACAGCTTTGATAGCTGCATGGCTTAATTTTAGTCCATTCCCAGCAATTGCACACACTGGGAACAGACTAAATGAGAGTGCACCAACCACCCCCCACAAAAAGTTAGAAGCCCCTCATCATTCATTGGCATCCTTCAGTCTTGAAAGACTATGGTATCATGCCTGGAGTAGAGATCCTAGAAACAACACCTAGTGTGACTAAATAGAATAAACCGGGAATGGCAGCCTCTACTGCACTGGGGGCAGATGTATTCTATTTCTTGCCCAGTCCCTGGGTTTTGTCATTTCCGTGCCTGCCTCTTTTCCTCTGCCTGTTGGACAAATGCCTCTTCAAATTGATGTAGACCATACAGTATCTTTTGTCTCCAGACAGTGCAATCGGAGGTCAGGGTTTCCCATCTGTTGAGGTCCATTCCCAAGGCCTTCAGGTCCCTCTTACAGATATCCTTACACTGCAGCTGTGGTCTCCCTCTGGGGCGCTTTCCCTGCACTAGTTCTCCATACAGAAGAACTTTTGGGATCCGGCCATCATCCATTCTCACAAAGTGTCCAAGCCAGCATAGGCATCTCTATTTCAATAAAGTATACATGCTACTAGATTCCAGCTCGTTTCAGGATTATGCTATTTGGAACTTTGTTTTGCCAGGTAATGTTGAATATTCACCTAAGACAGCACATATGGAAGGTATTCAGCTTTCTTTCCTGTTGGGCATGGAGGGTCCAAGACTCGCTGCAATACAAAAGTGTGCTCAGTATACAACCTTTATAGACCTGAATCTTTGTATGTTCTGCCAGTCTCTTATTGAGCCATACTCTCTTTGTTAGTCTGGAAAACATAGTAGCTGCTTTACCTATGTGTTTATTCAGCTCAGTCTCTAGTGAAAGTGTATCTGAGATAGTTGAGCCAAGATACACAAAGTCTTGGACAACCTCCAGATCTTTTGCAGAAATTGTAATGCAGGGAGGAGAGTCCACATCCTGGCCCATGATTTGTGCTTTTTTCAGGCTGATTGCTAGTCCAAACTCTTTGCAAGCTTTACTAAAATAATCCATAAGTTGTTGGAGATCTTAGGCAGAGTGAGCAGTAATGGCAGCAGCATCAGAGGATATCCTGCAAACATTTCAGATGTGCCTTGGACCTTGCTCTGAATCTAGAGAAATTGAAGAATTTTTATCTGATCTGGTCCAGGGATAGATCCCATCTGTTGCAGTTCTGAAAGCATACTTCAGCATGGTGGCAAAGAAAATCCCAAACAAGGTTGGCGCAAGGACACAGCTCTGCTTCACTCTGCTTCAGATGTCAAAGGAATCTGACATTAGGCCATCAGCCCCTAAGAGGAGTTCAAAAAAGTTCAGGTTGGGGTGCTCTTGGGACAAATTGGGGTATTCTGCTGATTACATCATGTGGTCATAAGGAAAAAATAAGTTCCTCCATAACACAACAAATAGTGTGACAAATGCCTGTCTCAAATAGTCCTTTGTTTCTTACCTTGCAAACCCTGAACTCTTAAGGTTGATATAAGTTGGTTCTGACTTGAAGGCAAACACATTTCTTTGCATTAACAAGTAATTTGTCCTTCATGATAGCAATGATGCTGCTGATAACAGGGGGCTCTGGAAGATTACAATGTGCATGCCAGTGTCAATTGTAAAGCAAACAGACCATCATTATAAACATTTTTAGCACTTGTAGCAAGGAATGATTTGAAGAAGTGGACGCCAACCTTGATGACCAAAAGTTGTCTTCTTAGCCATACATTACTGTGATTAAGGAGGAAAGTTTGCTTTATATGAGCCTTGTGATGCAGTAGTTAAACTGATGTCTATATCCAAAACCATGTGCATATCCTAGGGAGCAGTCCCAGGTAGCCAGCTCAAGGTTGATTCAAGGTTTCTGGAGGGGGGGGAATGGGAGCAATGTGTAGCTTGTATAATTAAACTGCAATCTACCCAGAGGGTCCTTTAAGATCTATGGGGTAGTATATGCAAAACGTGGTTTTTTTGGAGGGCTCTGCTTATAACAGTGATTCCTAGACTCAGGTCCCCAGATGTTCTTGAGCTAAAGAATATCAGAACTGTTTAGCTGGAAGGGACCAATGGGTAATCAAGACCTACCTCTGACAAAGCAGAAAATCCTTAAGAAGGATAATCCTACATCTCTTTTAAAAACCTCCAGAAAAGAAGAGCCAACTCATTTGACTGATGGACAGGTCTTACTGTCAAGGAGGAGTTCTACCTAACATTCAAGTGAAATCTCCTTTCCTGTAATGTGAATCTATTTAATATTTTGGTTCTGCTCTCTGGAATTACTAGTGCCCGCCATCTTTCACAAGACAGCCCTTCAAATATTTGCAGATTTGCAGGTTTTAGTTTATAGAACCTTCCATGGCTTGGGACCAGACTACCTGTCAGAGCGCCCAGCGATCAACTTTGGCCCGTCCAATTCGGCAGTCGCGAGTGCACTTGCTTCGGGTGGCCACCCCTAGAGAGGCCCGGAAAACATCTACCTGGAACCGGGCCTTCTTGGTGGCTGGCCTGTCTCTCTGGAATCATCTGCCCAGCGAAGTGGGCTTTAAAAACCATGATTCTCTGGAATCATGGATTCCAGGGAATCCATGATTCTCTGGAATCATCTGCCCAGCAGAGCTTTAAAAACTTTGCTCTTTCGCGAGGCCTTTGGTGACCTAGAGTAGCTGTGTGTTTTTTTCTGTTTTTTTTTTTTCGCCATCTGGTTACTTAGATTTTAGTAGCTCCACATCAAGGGTGCATATTATGTTTTTAAATTGTCTATTGTGTGTATGTTTTTTGTTGTAACTTCCGCCGTATTGATCAGCCCGCTGTTAGCCACCCAGAGTTCCCACGGGAAGATGGGCAGGATAGAAATCGAATAAATAAATAAATAAATAAATCAGTATTGTATTCTCTCTCATCCAGTTACCTCACCCATTCCTCATACAGCTTGGATTACAGAGTTGTTACTGTTCTGGTCAATCTCTTCTGGGCAAATTCTAGCTTGTGAATATTTTTCTTAAGCTGTGGTTCCCAGAATTGGACACTGTCTTTTAGCTGGGTTATGACTAAAGCAGAGTAGAGGGTGTCATTACTTCACTTGATCTCAGCACTAAATTTCTATTGATGTAGTCCAGCATAGCATTGGCTTCTCCCTCTCTATCTCATTCTCTCTTGGTCCTGCATCACACTGGTGTTGACTCATGTTCAGCTTAATGTCTAGTAAGGCTGCTAGAACCTTTTTACATGGGCCTACTGCCAACTCATCTGTCACCCATCTTGTATTGGTATATCTCATTTTCTTGCTTAATGTAGAGCTTTAGATTTTCCTTTGTTGAAATCAATTTTGTTTGTTTTATTTATTTATTTATTTATTTATTTAAATACTTATATCCCGCTCCATCTTCCCAACGGGAACTCTGCCCATCAAAAATAGCCGAGCCACCAGGCAGAGGTGGCGGGAGGCAAGATGGCGGCAAACAATAGGGCAGGGAAATAAAAAATGGACTAAGTAGCAAGGTCACCATATGCATCTTTAAAGAGGTAGGTCTTTAGAGCCCTCTTAAAGGCAGGCAGGGACTCCAGCAGGCGCAGCTCAGGCGGCAGATGATTCCAGAGAGAGGGCCCCACCACAGAGAAGGCGCGGTTCCGTGTACGCGTTTTCCGCGCCTCTCTGGGTGTGGCCACTCTCAATGAGCGCGCCTGCGATGATCTCGTGGGTCTGGAACCGGATGCCCTCTGGGAGATGCGCTCCGCCAGGTATCCTGGTCCTGCCGTGGAGGGCCTTGAAAACCAAGACCAGTACCTTGAACCTGATCCGAAGGCAACGGGAGCCAATGCAGGCGGACCAGGACTGGGGTGATGTGCCTGTATCTATGTTTTGCACCTGCTGCAACCTCCGGACCAGGGTCAAGGGCAACCCCACGTAGAGGGCATTGCAATAGTCGATCCTCGAGACCACCAGGGCCTGCACGACTGTCCTCAGGGAGGACTCATCAAGGTACTGACGGATCTGGGCGATCCTGCGGAGATGGAAGAAAGCGGCCCTGCAGACTGCCATCACCTGGGCTTCCAGGGAGAGGGCCGAATCCAGGACCACGCCCAGGTTCCTGGCCCTGTCTGTAGGCTGGAGGGAAATACCCCCCAGACTAGGGAGGGGGCCATTGTACCGAGACGAGGGCGCCCCGAAGAACAGAACCTCCGTCTTCTCCGGGTTGAGCTTGAGCCGGTTATCTCTGGTCCATTCCAGTACGGCCTCCAGGCACAGATCAAGGGAGCGAACCGCCTCCTCTGCAGACGTAGAAAAGGAGATATAGAGCTGCGTGTCATCAGCGTACTGATGACAGCGAACTCCATATCTCCTGATGACCTCCCCCAGCGGCCTCATATTTGGCCCAGTTCATCACGCTGCCCATCACAAGTGCAGCCCAGTGAAAGAAATTGCTCTTTTATCCTTGCAGACATTGCCCTGCTCTTATTTGGGGGGTCTTCACAATGGCACTCGGGCAATCAATTTGAAAAAAAAAGTTCCAGTGATCTTCTTGTGTGTATATTTAAAATGCTATAAAATAAATTCAGTTGGGAAGAAGAGGAGAAGGGGAAAAGTCCTTTAAATGCACAGGCATATGGAGATGTATAACCATTTTCTTAACAACACAGTTAAAATAACTAAATTCTCCGAGGGAATAAGAGACCAAAGCTACAAATCTGTCTGAAGGAAACACATCCAGCACTTTTCCTGCACACTACAGAATGAAATTAGGCCATCTCTCTTTACACTTATCTACAAATTCATTCCTCTTTTAAAGCCAGAATTAATTGGCTGGCCATTTCTTTTAACAAGAGCTATAATTTTTGACATTAGGGTCCGCTCTGCCTGTGTTTTTCTAGGTCTGAGATCATCCTACTGTACATATTCAACTGTATGTGTCTTGGCAGAGCAAAGCAGAGAAAACATAAAAATACTCATTCTTTATTTTCATTTCACCCCAGTTTTGTAAAAATGTAGGTTTTTTTGTGGGGAATTTATATTCCAGATGCAACTTGAAAGCCCATTTGGGTTCTTTTGAAAGCCATTATAAAGGAAAATGGGCAAAATCCACCCCAAGTAATGTGCATGAGTACTGTGGTCCTAATTCTGCAATTAAAGAACCACATAACAGTCAAAATTATATTATGGCCCATAATTAAGCAACTAGCAAATTTTCTGTTAAGTCACACCCTAACAACATAATTTTGTCAAAGGTGAAGAAAATCTTTGAACAAATACATCAATATGAGGAAGCAGAACATACTCTTAAAGTCAACTATTTAATTTATCAGGCAAAAAGTAACTGAGATATTAATGAACCCTCATACAGGCTACCTCAATTTTAGCTAAAACATGCTCTCTCCTTTCTCCGTTCATCTCTCCGCTACTTTGCTCAGTATGTAACCGAGCAATTCCATGCAGGTCTACTCAAAACAAGTAAACTCAAGAGGTTAGCAGAATTGTAGTTTTTGTTTGGTAAAGTCCTTCAAATACTTAGATGGTTACTTCATGTCCATTCTCATCCTGGGAGGACGTTCGTTGCATGTTGATGTCAGTCGCAGTCACATGGTCTTCTTGAGGTTCTGTCCCTGTTCCCGTGTGCGCATGGGCATGATGGATGATACCGGCATGACTGTTACTGCATGTCCTCATTCCATGATGAAATGTGAAATTCCATGCCTTTGTTCTCTGTTTTTTTTTTTCAGCCCGACCTTCCGTTTTTCGATGTTTGGATTCTCTGAAACCTTGTCTTCAATGCATTACGGAGCTGAGTTTGAGGCATTTGTCTTTTAATCTCTCTGCACTGCGTTGCTGACTCCATAGGGAATGTACTGGTGAATGGTACTTCACACTCCTGCCACTAGATGGAGAATGGCATGTTGCGTGACAAGCCTTACCTCATGGCCACTCATCTTGGAACAAGAAGCATTACAAGCAGATTCCTGAGGCCAGGGAGGGGAATCTCTCATCCTGCTTAAATCGCAGTTCATGGGGCATGGCCGGGATGAAGTCTCCTTGTCCCACAATGGACATGCAGTTAGATTACTTCATACTGGTCCCAAGCGGGACCGCAAACAGAGATGAGATGGATGTGAAGTATCAGCCTTAGACTACAACTAGAAATGGGCTGAACCCCTGGCACCCACACAGGTGTTACTTCCCTTGTCTCCTTCATGGGATTGCCCACTCACCTGCTGCTATGTGCTTTCCTCTCCCACCTTCCCCGTCACCATCCACTCACTGGCTGCAGTGTGTTCCCCTCCCCTGCTTCTCTGCATGACTGAGCAGCGCTGCAGGCTTCCCTGCCCTTTCTCATTGTCTGATTGGGCAATCATGCAGAGAAGGATGAGGAAGGGAACATGCTGCAGCCAATGAGTGGACATCATTTAGAGGAGGTGGAGGAGGGAAGCACGCATGCCGCACTGAACTGGGCCAAACCACCAAAACACAGTTCATGCCCATCTCCAATTGAGACCTAAGAGGCCCAGGGGCAAATCTCTGATTAAGAAATGACTTTGGATCAGTCTTAACCTCTCAGGACAACATAAAAGTACTAAGAAGCTAAAATGGGAAGAGAAAGAGAAAGCAAACACTATTCTAAACAATGTAGAAGAAGAAAGGATAAAAACATAGTGCAAATTGTATTCGTGACTCTATACACCAGAGCACAGAGAGAACACCCGTTTTCCTGAGCTCCTTGCCCTCTGAAGATGCCGGCCACAGAGTCTGGTGAAGCGTCAGGAAGAAAAACTTCCATAACACAGCCGAACAGCCACCTACAGTCCTGTGGCCTTGACCTCCCATTTGATGAAGAACATGGAGAGGCTTATCCTCAGGCACCTTCATCCCATGGTGGACACAGCGCTGGACTCACTGCAGTTTGCCTATAGGCCAAACATCGGGGTGGATGATGCTGTTACCTACCTATTACATCGGGCACTGACTCACCTGGAAGTTGCTGGAAACGCTGTGAGGGTCGTGTTTTTCGACTTCTCCAGTGCATTTAACACCATCCAGCCAACACTACTGCAAAGGAAGCTGGAAGGAGCAGGAGTGGATGGACATCTTACCACATGGATAATAGACTTTCTCACCAACAGGCCACAGTACGTGAGGCTGAGGAACTGCGTGTCTGATGTGGTGGTCTGTAGCATGGGGGCTCCACAGGGTATGGTGCTTTCACCGTTCCTTTTTACTCTCTACACCTCAGATTTCACCTACAATACTAGCAGTTGTCATCTCCAGAAATTCTCTGATGACTCAGCCATTGTTGTGTCAGAAGGGAAGGAGCTGGAGTATAGGTCAAGCATCATGGACTTTGTTGACTGGTGTGAAAGCAACCACTTGCGCTTAAACACCAGCAAGACGAAAGAGATGGTGATTGACTTCCAGAGAAAGACACTACCTTTTGAACCAGTGAACATCCGGGGCTTAGATACTGAGATAGTGAACAGCATCAAGTACCTGGGTGTTCACTTAAATAATAAACTGGACTGGACTCATAACACTGATGCCCTATACAAGAAGGGTCAAAGCCGCCTCCATCTCCTGAGGAGACTGAGGTCCTTCGGAGTGTGTAGGCCTATGTTACAGATTTTTTATGACTCTGTGGTAGCTTCAGCTCTTTTCTACGCTGTAGTCTGCTGGAGTTCAGGTAGTACAGAATGGGATAAAAACAGACTGAACAAGCTGGTCAGGAGGGCTAGTTCTGTCTTGGAATGCCCTCTGGATTCTGTGGAGGAGATGGGCAAGAGGAGGATGTTGGCCAAGCTGACATCCATTATGAACAATACTTCTCACCCACTGAACCAGACAGTGGCAGCTCTGCGTAGCTCCTTCAGTGGCAGACTCAGACATCCCCGGTGTGGCAAGGAGCACTATCGCAGATCCTTTATTCCCACTGCTGCGAGACTCTTCAACTCTACAGTTTAACATATTCATATGGGGTATACTGTAGCTTCTCTTTATATTTATTTTTATATACAATTTTAGTGTAATATTTGTATATTGGGTTTCTTATTTTATTTAATCTCTATTAGCTATATTTTTTTCTCACACACACCTTACACTTTTTTTGTGCACCTAGCCATCTTTACTTGTTTTTTTATATTGGGAGCTGTGTAAAAAGTAAATTTCCCCAGATGTGGGATCAATAAAAATTTATGTTATCTTCTCTTATCAGAAAACTCACAACTATTTGCAGAGATCTTAAGATATGGAGGCCAGGCCATATTTGTCCACAATGTGTATGATTTTATAAACTGAGCTCCTTGCCCTTTGAAGATGCCAGCCACAGAGTCTGCCAAAACGTCAGGAAGAAAAATTTCCAGAACACAGCCAAATAGCCTGGAAAACTCACAACAGCTACTAGTGTAAATTATTAAATAAAATAAATAAATAAATAAATTATTAAATAAATAAATAAATAAATAAATAAATAAATAAATACTATTCATCTGAATTACACTGTCAGACAATAGCAGTGTTGAATCTGAGGCTGTGGCTGCACTATGGTTTGATTAGAAGCCAATCCTCTGGTTAAATTCACTTTTTGTAGGCTCCCACCGGGCTTGTCCCGGATCGGGGCCACTTTGTCGCCCTGGGAGCCATTGCGGCGCGAAAGGAGGAGGACATGTGACCCCCGGGGTGTGCGGGGATCTGAGCCTTTATAAGGGCTGCCCGCACATCAGTCCTCCTCTTTCGCGCCGGGCAGCACAACAGAGTTATAGGGCTTGTGCTTCTCCCGAGCCCTTGGTGATCGTGTTGGGCTGGGTGGTGGGGAGAATCCCCGGTCATTTAGGTTCCCTGTCACTTCCTCCCCCATCTGCCAGAAGCTAATTTACGGTATTCTTTTTACCTCCCCCCACACCTGTATTGTCTGTAGCTTCGGCGGTGGGTTTCGTTCGTCGCCGCTTTCCGCGGCGATTCGATCAGCTGACGGGCGGCTGCCTTGCCACCGGAGCTGTCAGTGCTGTCCCGATCTCCCCCCCGCTTTTCTTACTCATCTCCTTGGCAGCGGGCGAGGCTCCGGGTGGTGGTGGTGGGGTGTCGGGGGCTGCTGCAGGACTTTAGATTGCTTTGTCGGGTCCGGCTGACGGACGGGTCTTCGTCAGGGGGTGCCACCTTGACTCGGGCCCGGACGGCATTTGCCTCCTGCTTGCAGTCTCGGTGGCCTCCACGCAGCTGCCGGCCAGCGCTTGGTAGCTTGTCGGCTGATCACACTGTTCCCGGCTGTGCTGCGCCTCAGGCGCCCTGTTCTTTTGCGGCCCTCTAAAAGGGGGCCTTCATGGTTTTCCCATCTTGTCTTTGACAAATAAATACCACAACATAAAAAAACAAAAACAAAGCTAACTGACATTACTTATACATAAAATTTATCACAGGGTGCCCGGCTTCTGCCTTCGGGGGTGTGACTGCCTGTCCTCGTGGCTGGCGGCGGCCATTTTAGGTTGCCTAATACCTTGGCCAGTTGAGGCCTTGCTCGGGCCTTGGAGCCTTTGGGCGCCCTTTGGGCCTTGCTGGCCCTTTGGGGCCTTGCTAGTATCAGGGTTGGCGTGCTGGTGTTTTAAATACACGTAATATATTATATATATATATATATATATATATATATATGCATGTTAGGGTGGATTCGGGTTTCTTCCCGTGTAGAAATCTGGTTGTTTTGGCGACGTTTGACTCGTCATCTTCAGGCTGGTGTTCTGGCTTCTTTCTTCTTGAAGCAAAGTGTGGTCTCAGTTGAAGTCCTTCTATAAATACTGCTGGGGGTGTGGTTTGCTTGCTCTGTTGCTGATTGTAGGTTCCTTTGTTCCTTTGTTCTTTTGTGATCTGCTGTGTGGCTGAGGCGATCGTTAAAGGGATTAACTGCTGATGGCTGTTTAGATGGCTGTTTACATGCTGGTGGGTTAGATGGCTGGTAGGTTCTGGCAGTATCCTGGGCTTTGGTGGAGTGGGGTCCTGTGTCTTGTGAATTCATTTTGGTCTGGCTACGTGTCTGTGGTCTCCCAATGTTTTTGGGGTGTGTGAGTGTGCTCCATGTGGTGACTGGAGTGGGGTGCCGCAGTAGATGGTGCAGTCGTGGTTTTGTTATTGGATGGTGGTTTCGTTTCATCTGTGGGAAGGGTCTGGGTTTGTGTTTGGTGTGGATGGAAGGTGGTGGCATCTTGTGTCCTTTTTGGACCTGGTGTCAGTCTTTGTGACAGAGGCTCGTCTGTTGACCAGGGCTAGTTTCCAGATGTCAGGCAAGCGGGAGGTGTCATCACGTTTATTCATGTTGTTTGGGTGTTTCTCTATTTCAATGGCTTCCATGATTATTCGACTGTTGAAGTGTTCAGTTTTGGAGATGAGTTTGGTTCTTTCAAAGTCAATTTCATGACCTGTTGTTTTTATGTGCTGGAAGAGAGAGGAAGATTTTTCTTCTTTTTGACTGCGTTCTTGTGTTCTGCGATGCGTGCGCTTATTCTCCTGTTTGTCTGTCCGATGTATGTGGCTGGACAGACTTTGCATGGTATTTCGTAGACTCCTTGGTTTTCTAGCTCAATCTTGTCTTTGGGGTTTCTTAAAATGTTGGCTATTTTTGGTCGGTGCAAAAGGCTGTCTTGATATTGTGTTTGTGGAGAATTTTGCTGATTTTGTCTGTGGTGCCTTTGATGTAAGGGAGGAGGGCGGTGCCGTTGTTCTCTTCTGTTTCTTGGTTCTTGGGGGTGTTTCCTTTTGGATTAGTTTGGTGATGGTGTTTTTTTGGAATCCGTTCGCAATTAAAACATTCGAGAGAGTGTGTAATTCAGTTTTTAGGTGGTCTTTGTCAGCGGGCGTTTGGTTCTGGAGATGAGGGTTTTTGCTACGGAGTTGATCTGTTGGTGGTGTGATTTTGCATTTAAGTAGCGGTTTGTATGTGTTTTTTCTGGTAGATGGTATGTCCTAAGGAGCCGTCGGGTTTTTTGTAGATTAGGACGTCCAGGAAGGGAAGTTGGTTGTTGGCTTCTATTTCCATAGTGAATTGTATTTTGGAGTGTAGGCTGTTGAGATGTGTGAGGAAGTTGTTCAGTTTATCTTTCCCGTGTGGCCAGATAACAAAGGTGTCGTCAACATATCTGAGCCAGAGTTTGGGTTTATGTTCGGACTTCTGTAACGCGTTGGTTTCAAAGTGTTCCATATATAGGTTTGCGATGACCGGTGAGAGGGGTGATCCCATGGGTGCTCCTTCTATCTGTTTGTATCTTTGTGGATGAAGTATGTGTTGGTTAGGCAGTGGTTGGTCAGATCTAGGATGTGTTTGGGGGGGTTGTATTTGTTGTGGATAGCTGTCAAGGCTTCTTGAATGGGCACTTGTGTGAAGAGCGAAACAACATCGAAGCTCACGAGTAGGTCATTGGGTTGTAGGTCTTGTTTCTTTATAATTTCTATGAAGTGGAACGAGTTTTGTACATATGAAGTGATGGATTCTGCATAGGGCTGGAGTTGTTTGGCAAGAAATTTGGCGAGGTTTTGTAGAGGTGAGCCTATGGAGCTGACTATGGGTCTGAGAGGTGTTCCTTCTTTGTGAATCTTGGGGAGGCCATAGAGCTTGGGGCATCTGGATGATTTCTCTCTGGGGATGATGCTTGTTTAGGGCTAGTGAAAATCTACGAAAACAAATATCCGACCTCTACGGGGAGGAAACCTTCCAGCTGACCAGAACCTACGAGAAACTAGAAGTCCGAAGAGCCACCATCTTATGTGACATTGCATTCCTACGCAACTGCCGAGACAAAAATGTGATCCCCACAAGCTTCCAACTGAAATTCCACTCAAAAACCCCATCCAGCGAAAGGATCCTGAGAAGAACAGAACTAGCCCTAATCAGAAGCGAACTACACAGGAAAAGATACCTACTAGATCAAACCAACAGAGACCTACTCACTCTCCACCTCAAACTCAGCAACAAAATCCACCCAACACTCTGGAACAAATCCAAGCAACTTGCCGCCTGGAGAGCTGAAACAGAGACCTCCCACAAGACAGACACACACACCAACAAACTCCACAAACTGGAAAAACGCCAGAAGCCCAACCCCCACAACAGCCCATGAAACAAACAGTTCACAACATATCAGACAGGACACTCACCATCGCAGAGACCAAAGTCCTTTCCAAAGGATTCAACTTTGCAGTCGCCCCCAGACACATCCCCACCGAAAACATCATATGCGGAGTGGAAGCCAGCCTAACCAAAATCAACCCAGATGAAGCCAACAAAATCAGACTCAAAGTCACCAATGTCCTCTGCTCCAGCAAACCACCCAGAAGCAATTTACACAAAGAAGAACAAAAGCCCTCTCCAACCTGAGGAAAGACAACAACATAATCATTCTCCCAGCAGACAAAGGCAATGCCACAGTGGTGATGAACACATCCGACTACCAAGCCAAACTATCCAACCTACTACAAGACCCTGCTTACATACCTTTGAACACAGACCCCACCACCTACCTGGAAAAAATCACCAAAGCCAAAATAAAAGCCTCTCCCTTAAGTGAAGAAATCAAGCCAAGCATCATCCCCAGAGAGAAATCATCCAGATGCCCCAAGCTCTACGGCCTCCTCCCAAGATTCACAAAGAAGGAACACCTCTCAGACCCATAGTCAGCTCCATAGGCTCACCTCTACAAAACCTCGCCAAATTTCTTGCCAAACAACTCCAGCCCTATGCAGAATCCATCACTTCATACGTACAAAACTCGTTCCACTTCATAGAAATTATAAAGAAACAAGACCTACAACCCAATGACCTACTCGTGAGCTTCGATGTTGTTTCGCTCTTCACACAAGTGCCCATTCAAGAAGCCTTGACAGCTATCCACAACAAATACAACCCCCAAACACATCCTAGATCTGACCAACCACTGCCTAACCAACACATACTTCATCCACAATGGACAAAGATACAAACAGATAGAAGGAGCACCCATGGGATCACCCCTCTCACCGGTCATCGCAAACCTATATATGGAACACTTTGAAACCAACGCGTTACAGAAGTCCGAACATAAACCCAAACTCTGGCTCAGATATGTTGACGACACCTTTGTTATCTGGCCACACGGGAAAGATAAACTGAACAACTTCCTCACACATCTCAACAGCCTACACCCCAAAATACAATTCACTATGGAAATAGAAGCCAACAACCAACTTCCCTTCCTGGACGTCCTAATCTACAAAACCCGATGGCTCCTTAGGACATACCATCTACCAGAAAAAAACA
Source organism: Phrynocephalus forsythii (assembly GCA_029282475.1). Classification (NCBI taxonomy): domain Eukaryota; kingdom Metazoa; phylum Chordata; class Lepidosauria; order Squamata; family Agamidae; genus Phrynocephalus; species Phrynocephalus forsythii. Next base: position 175,395,357 of record JAPFRF010000001.1, on the reverse strand, counting down.
CATACAAACCGCTACTTAAATGCACAATCACACCACCACCCTGCACAGATCAACTCCGTAGCAAAACCCTCATCTCCAGAACCAAACGCCTCGCTGACAAAGACCACCTAAAAACTGAATTACACACTCTCTCGAATGTTTTAATTGCGAACGGATTCCAAAAAACACCATCACCAAACTAATCCAAAAGGAAACACCCCCAAGAACCAAGAAACAGAAGAGAACAACGGCACCGCCCTCCTCCCTTACATCAAAGGCACCACAGACAAAATCAGCAAAATTCTCCACAAACACAATATCAAGACAGCCTTTTGCACCGACCAAAAAATAGCCAACATTTTAAGAAACCCCAAAGACAAGATTGAGCTAGAAAACCAAGGAGTCTACGAAATACCATGCAAAGTCTGTCCAGCCACATACATCGGACAAACAAACAGGAGAATAAGCGCACGCATCGCAGAACACAAGAACGCAGTCAAAAAAGAAGAAAAATCTTCCTCTCTCTTCCAGCACATAAAAACAACAGGTCATGAAATTGACTTTGAAAGAACCAAACTCATCTCCAAAACTGAACACTTCAACAGTCGAATAATCATGGAAGCCATTGAAATAGAGAAACACCCAAACAACATGAATAAACGTGATGACACCTCCCGCTTGCCTGACATCTGGAAACTAGCCCTGGTCAACAGACGAGCCTCTGTCACAAAGACTGACACCAGGTCCAAAGGACACAAGATGCCACCACCTTCCATCCACACCAAACACAAACCCAGACCCTTCCCACAGATGAAACGAAACCACCATCCAATAACAAAACCACGACTGCACCATCTACTGGGGCACCCCACTCCAGTCACCACATGGAGCACACTCACACACCCCAAAAAAACATTGGGAGACCACAGACACGTAGCCAGACCAAAATGAATTCACAAGACACAGGACCCCACTCCACCAAAGCCCAGGATACTGCCAGAACCCACCAGCCATCTAACCCACCAGCATCTAAACAGCCATCTAAACAGCCACCAGCAGTTAATCCCTTAACGATCGCCTCAGCCACACAGCAGATCACAAAAGAACAAAGGAACAAAGGAACCTGCAATCAGCAACAAAGCAAGCAAACCACACACCCCCAGCAGTATTTATAGAAGGACTTCAACTGAGACCACGCTTTGCTTCAAGAGGAAAGAAGCCAGAACACCAGCCTGAAGATGACGAGTGAGACCTCGTCGAAACGTCGCCAAAACAACCAGATTTCTACACGGGAAGAAACCCGAATCCACCCTAACATGCATACCTATACCCGTGAAAATCTACGAAAACATATATATATATATATATATATATATATATATATATATATATATATATATATATATATATATATATATATATATATATATATATTCAAAAAAAAAACAGTTCATTATAATACTAATTAATTTGATATAGCCATTTAATTTTGTCGAGCCTTTAATTAATTATATATTGCAGTAATTAATTATCAATTTATTGTGATTGGATTTTCATCAATTTTAACATTATAATTAATATAATCATTAATTTCTATAGGTAGGGTTTTTTCACCCATCAATTAAGATTCAAAATAGATATATTAACACTACCTTAATTCATATCAACTCTACTACTTATATTAATTATCACTTGGTTCCTGTAGGTGGGATTGTCCATTAAAATTCATACTCAGTTTCTGCACATTTACATTGCAACGCCCTTTGGATTACGTTAATTTTCTGGCTATTATTTCTTTGGCCTTGGGTGCATTGCTTGCCATGGGGCCAAAGCGTGCATCATCAGCTAAGAAAGGCAAGCAGCCCGCTAAGCGTCATGCTCCTGCTCGGCCTGCCCCAATTATCTCTTCGTCTGATGACGAAGATTTGCCTGATCTTCGGCCTACTTATGATAAATTGAGTGCGTGGGAGCAGGGTAGGGTCAGAGAGCAGGGGATGGCCGAAAGCTTTGGGACCCGCCGGACGGCACGACTATCTAAATCCCAAAAAATTGCTGAAATTCATCATATGACTGGACTAATGCTTTCTCGTCTTTCAGTTCTTGAAGGTGGGCATCCTAGTTCTTCTAATCAGCAGCAGCCCGTTGATCTTACCTGTGGCCGACAGTCAACAATGTCACATGGGGTCCCAGAAGCCGAAATTTCGGAGGCACCGGGCCCTTCCACCGGCTGCCAATTGACTTTCCACACATCTGACCAGGTCTTGGACCTGTCCTCCTCTGGGAGGGATGAATGGCAGCTTTCTCAAGCTGTTCCACTTCGGATGGGTGAGTATTCTCTGATGAACACACGAACATCCACTACACATAGGTGGCCATGGGCGTTGGCAAGCCCTGATAGGTGTTTGCTTCCTCTCCAGTCGCCAGCTGCGGGGGTGGTGTCTCTGGGACAGGGGGACACACAGTATAGGGTAGGGGCTAATTCTCCCACTGACTTGTCCATGCGGACTTCTGCCCCTGCTGTGCCCCTTGTGGCCAGCTTGCCTCCCCCCACGACACCTGCCCAGACAGCTCCTGTGGCCGAGCAGGTGAATAACACTCAGACGGCTTCTGTTGATGGTCAGGCACCTGTCCCAGATTCATCGCAAGTCCAACCTCAATACTTTCCTGATGGTGATCAGACGATGCCCCTTGGTGATCATCTGCTACCATCTCAGGTGGAAAAAAATTTAAGGGGCGATTATGTGGATATATTTGATGTGATGAATCGGGAATTTGATGAGAAGAAATTTAAGCATATGCAGGACAAGGACAAGGAATGCATTAAGCGGAAACGGCCGGACCGCTGTTGGGCTAATTGGCTTCCTGCATTTTATATCTATACAGCGACTATTGTTCGGGCTAAGCCTGAGAGAGCATACCCCCTTGTCCTGTATATGGACTTGATGTACAGGGCCTACTCTGAATACGCAGGTTCTGCTTGGCTCTCATATGATGAGGGTTTTAGAATGAGAGCGGCGCTGCGCCCCAACCTGCGGTGGGATATCCCTTTTGATCCCTTGTGGAGGCGTTTCATGGTTCCTCAATGGGCACTTACTGGTGACCGCACAAATAGTGGTCATTTGATCTTTCGAACTTCTCAGCCAAACTCCGCCCGCAGTTTTGTGGGCCAGTCGGTTCAGCCCCGGCTGGTGTGCTGGGAGTTCAATTCCAAGGGTTTGGAATTGGATTCCATTAATTTTCTGGCTATTATTTCTTTGGCCTTGGGCGCATTGCTTGCCATGGGGCCAAAGCGTGCATCATCAGCTAAGAAAGGCAAGCAGCCCGCTAAGCGTCGTGCTCCTGCTCGGCCTGCCCCGTAAGCCTTGCAAATTCAGGCACCAGTGTGCCAACTGTGCAGGACCTCATGCCTCTTTTGCCTGCACAAAGAGTAGACAGGGGATGCAGATGGTCAGGGACCAAGGCGGTAAGAAGCAACCCCCAACCGGTGGAGCGCAGCTTTCAAAAGGGACCTAGTCCTGTCAAATTGGAGGCCATGCTGGGTTGGCTTTGCAGCTACCCAGATCAACAGGCCGCTCATTACATTAGGGAGGGTTTTCAATTTGGATTTAGGATACCGGCCCGAGGGCCCAGATTGCCGTATCGTGCAAAAAATTTGAAATCTATCATTGGCATGGAACACATTGTTAGAGCCAAAATCGACAAAGAACTTAAGGAAGGTAGGGTGTTAGGGCCGTTCACTGAGCTGCCTTCCAAGCGCTTCAGGGTGTCTCCATTGGGCATTGTGCCGAAGAAGACGCCGGGTGAATTCCGTTTAATTCACCACCTGTCGTATCCGGATGGCGAGTTGGTGAATGACATGATTCCCCAAGAGTTATGCAGTGTCAGATATACCTCTTTTGACGCGGCCATATGTATGGTACGGGCTGCGGGCACTGGTGCTCTCATGGCTAAGTGTGATATAAAATCCACCTTTAGATTGCTCCCGGTTCATCCGGATGACATTGAATTGCTAGGGTTTGCATTTGAGGGCGCATTTTACATGGACAGGGCCATGCCTTTTGGGTGCTCTATTTCCTGTTCCGCATTTGAGCAATTCAGCTCTTTTGTGGGATGGGTTCTCCGACGCAGGTCAGGCTCTAAAATGGTTATCCACTACTTAGATGATTTTTTGATGTGTGGCCCAGCCGGTACGGATCATTGCAGTTACCTACTGTGCCATTTTTCGGACTTGACGACTGAATTTGATATCCCTTTGGCAGATGAAAAAACTGAAGGCCCGACTACCAAGCTCACTTATTTAGGGATTGAACTTGACACTGTGGCTCAGTCTAGTCGATTGCCAGATGATAAATTGGTAGATTTACGGAACCGTCTTCGCTTGCTTTTGTCTCAACCTAAAACCACCCTGCATGAGCTTCAGGTTTTGGTTGGACATTTAAATTTTGTTTGTAAGGCAGTGGCACCTGGGAGGGCCTTTTTGAGGCATTTCTGCCATGCTATGGCTGGGCTCAAGAAGCCCCATCATCGGCGCAAGGGGAATGAAATCTGACATGGCAGTCTGGCTTGAGTTCTTGGATCACTATAATGGTGTCTCATTTTGGAGATCCGAGCTTCTCCTAGCCTCTAAGTTTCAGGTACATACAGATGCTTCCGGAGCCCATGGCTTTGGTATCTTTTTTCAAAATCATTGGTGTAATGGGACTTGGCCAGACCATTGGGTAGCTCAAGGAGTAACTAGGGACTTGACTTTCCTAGAACTTTTTCCTATTGTCAGTGCCTTGTGGCTTTGGGCACCACAATGGGCTAATTTGGCCATTACTTTTTGGTGCGATAACCAGGCGGTTGTGTCAGTTATTAATACACTCTCCTCTCGGTCTGCCCTAGTTCGAGCATTTACTCTCCGCTGCCTGCGCTTCGATATTTTGTTTCAGGCGCGTCATGTGCCGGGGGTTCACAACAAAATCGCTGACGCTTTGTCTCGCCAGCAGATGGAGCGGTTTCAATTGTTGGCCCCGGGGGCGAGGGCGGAGAAGGAGGTCCTGCCCGAGGAGGTATGGAATCTTGGCGGGCTGAAGCCTTTAGGGCTGTTGGCCTAGCCTTGGCACCTGTTACCAGACGTACTTATGCAGCTGCCTGCATGGATTACCAACGATTCTGTGCTAGGCAGGGCCTTCGTCCTTGACCAGCTAGCGCTGACCAGCTAACTCATTACGCAGTTGGTTTATACCGGAAGGGATTGTCCCCTCGAACCATTCAAGGTAAGCTTTCAGTGCTGGCCTATTACGCAAAGGCCCAGCGACTCCCTCATCCTACCAATGACTTTGTCTTGCAAAAAATGATTGAGGGCTGGAGTAGGGAGAGGGGCAAGGTTCTAGATGGCCAGACTCCCATTACACCAGGTATTTTATTGCGACTCCATGTGTTATGGCCATCTATTTGTAAGGACAAATATGAAGTGAGTTTATTTCATGCAGCAACTTCTGTGGCATTTTGGGGGGCATTTCGAATCAGTGAATTGGTGGCACAAACTAAGACGGATGCCAGTGGTTCCCACCTCCATATGGGAGACGTGTCCTTTTTTGCTGACCGCATTGTTCTTAAACTACGGCGGTCTAAGACTGATCAGGTGGGTAAAGGTGCCTTTGTTACTCTGGGTCATTGCTCCCAAAGGGAACTGTGTCCGGTTGAGGCGTTAGTGGCGTTTGTAAGCAGGCGGGGGTTTGCCGCTGGCCCCCTGTTTAGACATGCGGATGCTGTCCCACTCACCAAATACCAATTTTGGCGACTTACTTCTAAAGCTCTTGAGCGGGCGGGTCTACAAGCGCACTTATTTGGAACGCATTCTTTTAGGATTGGCACCGCTTCTACAGCTGCGGCCATGGGATATAATCCTTCGGACATCCAGGCCTTGGGCCGTTGGTCATCTGCATGTTACAAAAGTTATGTTCGCCCTCTTTCTGATGGTTAATGGGGGGTCAGGGTTTTTTTCACTATTCAGTTATGTTTTTAACAGGTCAGTTCGGCAGCCAGCGTCTCCGGGTCGTAATCTGTGGCCATAGCTACATATTTTGGGTGGCGAAATATGCTCGATCTTCCGCTTGGGGAACTCATCTTGGACATGGAGACCGCATCCAGGTGGACTGAAGGGGACGGCGTGGAATGTCCTGGGATGTCTTCTCTGCAGTTGCATCCCGTTGTGCCGCTGAAGCCCTGATCGCCATTTTGCTTGTCCACCTGGGCGGTAATGACATGACCAGAGCGAAGGGAAAAGATTTAATATTACGGATCATCAGAGACTTGAAGGCCTTTAAGGCTCTTTTCCCTTATACCCACGTGGTCTGGTCGGCGATGCTGCCACGGCTAGTGTGGCTTGCTGCCCATAATCCGATTAGAGTGTCTCATTATTTCGGGACTGGGGGACAAAGTGATTACACAGGGCCACATCCTGGACAGATTTCTAATAGACAGTAGACCAAAACTATTGGTAGGAACCATTCACTGACCATCAATCAACCATCTTTTCTTGTTGTGACCAATAATCCAACTGACGATAAAATGGCCAATGAGGAGCAAAAACAATGGCCAGAGAAATCAGAAAGATTTATCTTCATGGAGTAAAAAAAGAGTAGGCACAAATAGGTGTAGCATGATTCTACTCTAGGTATCTCACATACAGCTTATTAATTAAATTCCCATGCCTAAAGGAGTGTTTCCCAACCTTGAGTTCCCAGATGCTCTTGGAATAAATCTCCCAGAAGCCTTCAGTACTAGCTGTGCTGGCTAGGATTTCAGGGAGATGTAGTATAAGAACAATTGGAGAGCCAAAGCTGGGAACCAATACCCTAAAAGGAATCCAATGTGCATCTCTGTTACCTCTATTACCTACTTATATCCATTTAATGTTTTAAATGACATAGCTCCGTTCTCAAGAACCCTGGGTTTTTGTAGTTTCTAGAGGTCTTCACCAGTCTCAAATGAGTTTCAAGAGTCAGTCTAGGATTCCTCTAGCAGACAATATTAAGGACCTCACCAAACTAGACACCCCAGAAATTCTTCGGATAGAGCCACGGCAGTGAAAATGGTATCAAAAAGCTAAAACAGTGTATTGTAGAAACACTATCAACAGTACCCTCCCTCCTCCAAAGAAAGAAAGAAAGAAAGAAAGAAAGAAAGAAAGAAAGAAAGAAAGAAAGAAAGAAAGAAAGAAAGAAAGAAAGAAAGAAAGAAAAGGAAAGGAAAGAAATAGAAAAGAAAAAGAAAAGAAAAAAGAAAAAAGAGGGGATTGTTACAATAGATATATTATTCCAGAGTCAAACTTACTTTGGCACAGGTTTTAACTAATACTTTAAGTAAGCATGGGGGGAAGAAGAAGCAAAATACAACAGAGGGTCTAAAAATAAAACAATGAGAATAATTTGCTTTTCTTTTTCTACCCAGAACAAAGATATGCAGGGAACAAAGGTTTGGTTAGTGTTTTAGATTTAGAGATTCCTTCCCTTGCCCCTGTTGTAGTGGTTTATAAAATCCCTTTTTCATTTTAATCGCAACAGGAAGATGGCTTATTTTATAAAAGCAAAGTTTGGGGGAAAACCTTTAAAAATGGAAGTATTGTTACTGGTAATTTGTATTCACACTGAGATGCAGCTTTCTCTGTCAAAAAAGGGAGGAAATGAGAACAAAGAATGTATTTAGGTACCAGATAGTGTAAAAAGAATTTAGAAAGAACCTGCTTCAGGAATTTTAAATTTGTTTCAACTTAATTGTTTACAGTGTGGTCTATAAAAGTGGCTGGAAGCTTCCAGCCGCTTTTAAGATGGTTCTTAACACCCGGTTCTTAACACCCGGTTCTCCCATTTCAGCATCCCTCGATAGACTTCAGGGGTTCATGTAATTACAGACCTTTTGGGACCTGCATGTGTGGACTTCTCCTGAGCTTGGCATTTGGTGTGGATGTTGCTCCTTTACTGTTGGACTCATTGCGGTGCTGGACGATCCAACTTCGCTGGTGACTTTCGTTGTTCCAGTGTGTGGAGGATTTTTCCACCTCCCAGCCTCATGACATGTCATCTGTATGACTACAGACTCATGACCTGGCTGGTATTGGGGGGGGAGTAGCTAGGAACTTGAGGGGTAGGGGACTCCCAAAGTGGGTGTCCTTCATGGAAGGACATGGAGGCTTGGGGCTATAGTCTCCCAGCCCATGTCACAGCACCACTCCCACCCTGGTGGTGGTTTGATATCTTTGAGTTGGTGTGGACTCAGTTTGGTCAACATTTGAGGATTTTTAACTCAAGAGATGTCGACAGTGTTTTCCCTCTCAGGGCAGTGAATGACACCTTATTGGGAAAGTTTAAGACTCTCACAATGTCTCTGAGCATTATTTGCAAATTCCATCTGCAAACACTATTTGCAAATTTTCATTATTTGCAAATTTCCATTATTTGCTCATTCCATTTGCAAACGCCATAATGCTTGGGATCCATGTCTCTCCGAGTAAATCAGTAATGAGGAACCGGGCTGTCTCAGTGGCGGCCCCTTGCTTATAGAATCAGCTTCCTGCCTAGATTTGTCTGGCACGGTTTTTTTAAAACAAAATCTCAAGATCTGGCTATATAGAAAGGCTTTTTCTGGCTATTCATTCATCCTTTCTTGATTCACTGATCTTTAATCCGCCCTTTCTGTTTTAGTTATCCCTCTGTTCCATGAGTGATTTTTATGATGTCAGAGGACCGTTTCACACGACCCCTAAAATCCGCGGCAAATGGCTCCCAGATCCGGAGCTTAAAATTGGTTCCCCACCAGCTCCAGAGTTTACAAAAAATTAAGTGCGACCACGCATACCTAAGCACGTCCCAGCGTACTTTTCAAGTACCTGGTCTCCAGAGCGGAAAAAATTCTGATGCGGATGTAAAGTAGTGAGTGCTGAGCTCTCCTCGCCTTGTGTTTGTTTTTCTGTCCCCGCCGCCCCTTTAAGAGACAGGAATCATGACAATGACGGGGCTCGGAGCAGCTTCCACCGGCAGACGGAGGTGAGCCTGCGTTTTTTCTCCCTTTTTTTCTCCCTCCCCTCACGCAGACAGGAGCAAGGAAGTGCGGAGGGGGTGGGAACACAGGAAGAGCGGCGAACCCCCAAGATCTCTGGTCTGAATTTAAGTGGCCAGCGGATGTTAGGGGTCATGTAAAAGTGCCCATAGTTGATTTAGTTATGTTCCCTTTGCTTATTAGCTTCAATTTTACATTGTATACTATTCTTGTTTTGTTTGTTGAATTATCGGTACCCCTCCCAGAGTGGCCTTGTTGCTAGATGGTGTAGTATATACGTCTAATAAATAATTATCAATAATAATAATATTATATGGCTAAAAGAATCCAGTGTGGGGTAGGAGGAGTTAATAAAAGATATGTGTAACTCATATATATGATGTATTTTTATGGTGTACTTTCCTGAATGCTATTTAATTATCAGTTTTGCTAGCTCAAAGAGGAAGACATTTTTCAGCAGTACTGGCATTTCAAAATTACTTAAATATAATTGTTTGTGTGTGGAGTAACTGGTGCCTGCCAATGCACAGTGTTCAGAAAGGCCATCCCCTCTTCTCTGTTTGTTTCATGGGAATTGTCATCTGCTTATTAGAAGCATGGAAACGTACATTTCGTATAGGCCACATGTCGGAAGAGTTGCCACAGTCAAGGATTTCTTGCTTCTTAAGAGGATTCTTCCCATTTTGTGTGCCTTATCAGAAGTAATTTATTTTTTAAAATCATTAGGATGTCACCTTCCCTGGTAGAAGAAAAAGCTAGAGAAGCAGCTAGCTTCCTATTTCAATGAGCATGAAATTCATTTCAGATTTGGAAATGTTTTAGCTGTAGCATACATTCTGAGAAGAGTTGAGCTTTTGCTTCTCTGTTGTTCTTACCCAATCAGTCAATTAACTTTTTTGGGGGAAGGCAGTTTCTGAAGTTACTGAACAAATTGGCCCTTGCGGTCTCTTCCAACTCTATGATTCTATGATTCTATGAATTATGAAGCAAGTAAGGATTGTTACTGGACATTTTCCTAGCACTGCTGGCTGAGGCATCTAACTGGATGGATCATTCATTCATTCATTCATTCATTCATTCATTCATTCATTCATTCATTCATTCATTCATTAGTATTTTCACCCTGCCTTTCTCCTTGGAAAAGGATCCAAGGTGGCTTACAGTAAGGAGAGACAATATACAGTCCATTACAATTAAGACACTTTCAGTTTGAAAAACAGGGGTATATTGCAGCATTAGAAGGCAAAATTCAAACTAACAATTGATGACATAGTGTCAATGCAAGGAGAGATATAAATACAAAGTTATTATAAGTGGTTATAAGCACAAAGTCTGTGTAGCCATGTATGGTAGATTCATTAAAAAGACACAGTAGGTAAGTCCATCATTCAGGGAAAGCTTGCCTGAAAAAAATGCATATATACAGCACTTTAATTCTAAACAGTCAAATAAATATAAATAATGCAGTTGTGCAAGAGCCAATGCTGAGTGAAAGAACCTGTTCACTTTGGGGCTTGCCATGGGTTGTTCTATGTTCATGGATTCCATCTATCTTATGCCCACTCTCCAGGGAAGTAGGAAAGAATGTAGCAAAGTAAGGATCCATGTATTTCAGTCTAAAATCAAATAGTCTAATTTTAGTTACATTCACCCCATGTAACCTTCTTTAAACTCACAGCTTGGAGTTCTCCCCCCTCCCCCGCCACCCTTTCAAGCTATGGGCATGGTGAGTCCCATGTCTGCCAACTGTGTTTGCTTTGCTTTCTTTATCTCGGTCCACACAGAGCCTTGTCTTCCCTTTTTACCTTCTTTCAAGTGTCTGCCACTCTCTTGTGTCCTTCAAGCTTTGCCATCTGCTCTTAGTTTTAGTGTGTTTCTGCCAAAGAACCAAGTCTAGTTCTCAACCTGCTATGTTGGAAGGACATTCTACTCACTGAAGAGCGATAGAATACTGTCCCATGTTTTGTGAAGAAAAACACATATCTAGTAACATGCCTGATTACAGGTCAGAAATATGCTCCAGCACTTCATCAACTGTCTGTAAATAGCCTTGGGAAGTTATGCAAAGCTTACATGAATACTAATTAAATTCTGGCCATTGTATCAAATTCTCAGATTTGGCTGGAAGAGGCGGAGAAAAAAAAATCCATGCTCTTGCTGGAATGGAATATCACGCAACCAGGAAGGAAAGAGCAAAATGCACCAGCAGGTCAATGGAGGAGCTGGTTGGGTTGGGATGGGGAGGGTGAACATGTGGCAACTGGGGTGCAAAACTGGTGACTTAGTTAACATGTCAGGATGTGCTTCATGCCCATCTCTAATGGCAACCCTATTTCAGCACAGCAAACATGGTGGCCTACAGAAGAATGGAAATCCAGACCTAAATACTTAAAACAAGAGCATAAGAACATAGGAAGAGCCAAGCTGGACCAGGCCATCTTCATCATGGTTTGTAATCTGTGATGGACTTTTCCTCCAGGAATCTGTCCAATCCCCTTTGGAAGGCATCCAGGCTAGATGCCATCACCATAAGTTGTGGCAGGGAGTTCCACAGACTAGCAACATGCTGGGTAAAAAAAATATTTTCTTTTGTCTTTTCTCACTCTCCCAGCCCTTAGTTTGAGTAGATGTCCCCTAGTTCTGGTATTTTGTGAGAGGGAGAAGAGGGTCCCTCTATCCACTTTACTCATGTCCTGCATTATTTTGTATGTCTCAATCATTTAAGACTGTAGATTTCTACAGACCTTTAAAAAAAAAATTCACATTTTGATTCTCACATTCTTCCCATCAGTAGTCTCAAAATTGTTGTAAAATCAGCTAAAAGTCTCACCCATTGCTAAGCTTCACATAAAACCCTTTCCTTGGAGCATTGCTCATTTTTGCCATTGCAGTTAACGGCTGGTCTCTGTTCAAGATACCCTACCTTCCTTTCTTTCACACAAAACCATAATTTGGAAAACAACAGAAAACAGCCCTTGATGGTGTCACTTTTTTAAAAAAGAAAAAAGGAATGGATTGACACTGCAATGCTGATTCTGCCCTATTCCATATTCCAAGCAGATTTGCTATGTGTCCTATATGAGATTTCAAAACCAGTGTAGATTACATCAAAACAGCTGTCTTCTTCCTGTGTTCCCAAAACAGAAGGAACTGTTGCTATTTGACCTGAAAGCACAAAGACATTTAGCATTCCGAGAAGATGGCAGAAGCCTGTAAGTGAGAAGACTCATTTTCCTGTAAGAGATTTAGCTTCACATTCAGGGAAAACTGCCCCATGAATGTAGTTCTTTCAAGTGTTGCCATATGTCACTGCATTTGCTTCTTTCTGAGCATGTCATTGTTTAGCTACTTGATTAATTTCATTGAAGATAGGTCACGTGATCACTTGTGGTCATGGTTTGAAGGACTCTCAGATTTCCATCTTCTTAGTGCCATCTTCTGCAGATTTGGTAGTGATTTGGTTCTCCATATGTTCAATCTATTGCCTAAGAATATTTTGTGATTTGGTTCTGTGCATATAAAAATATGCAAGAAGAGAGGTTTTTCTACTTTTATCCCTGAAAAATAACTTCATTTTACATGATTCCATTTACCAACAGACCATTTGCTGGATGAATTCAGTTAGTGCTTTGGATTTTGATTCAAAATTCTACATCCAGCATGAGTGATTCAAAAAGAAAATGAAGACTCTAGAACCCTTTCCATAGGAGCTGTTTGTTCCTTTAATTGGAAATGTGTTTATGTCTCATTAACTAGGTCTGTTGAAACCAATAGAGATATTACTTGTATGATCATAAGGCCAGCTCACAGTTCCTTCCTGGGTTGACAAAGAACCGTGTCCTGTTCTCTCTCTGCTATGTTGGCAAAACATTCTACTCAGAGAAGACCAATAAAATAGTGGCCCATGTTTTGTGAAGAAAAATACATATATAGTCACATACCTGATTCCACCTGATTCCAAAAGGTTTGAATGAGAACACTAATATCAATTGTTAATCCCAAAACAAGTTGAAGAAGTGACTCAGGGGACTTTGTATATTCAAAAGAAAACTATTTTTATTTGAGATTAGCATTTGAATTAATAATTCCACGTGCAGTTTATTAACTATAAAGAAAGCTAACAGGAAGTGAAATAAAGTAGTAGGTCCTAGATCAGCGGTGGCGACCTTTGACACTCCAGATGTTTTGGACCACAATGCCCAGAATTCCAAGCCTGTATTGCCAATGACAAAGGACTGTGGGAGTTGTGGTCCAAAACATCAGGAGTGCTATAGTTTCACCACCAGTGTCCTCGATCAAACCAAGCCTGAGCCATCTTTGGAGGCAAAAATATTAAATAGAGGCTGGCCTACTTGGGACACATCATGAGAAGAAAGAATTATCTGGGAAAGACAATAATGCTGGGAAAGGTTGAATACAGCAGTAAAAGAGGAAGACCAAATACAAGATAGACTAACTCCTTAAAAGATTCATAGACTTTGAAGAGCTGAGCAGGGCAGTTGAGGGCAGGACATTTTGGAGCTTGCTTATTCATAGGGTCACCATAGAGTTGAAGTGACTTGATAACAACAATCCATCTTCTCACTTACTGTGTTGACAAAGTGAAGTTGTTTTTGTGACCTCCACATCAGGGCAAATAAATTACCTTCATGAGCATTTTGTTACTCCAGTTTTGGGAATTCTATTCCAATTTCCTATGGTGTCTACTAGGCCCTTGGTAGAGGGTGAGAAGGCAGGGGGCAGATCTTTTGATGATCAATCTGGTAATTTATTACTGGAGCCCAAACCTCCCATTCAAACGACATTTAAAATTTCTAGAGAAAGCAATGGATAGGTAGAAGTAGTATTAGTAAAGGATAAAAATTGCCATATGGCCTCAAAGCCTACGCACAATAGGGAACCATCATAATGGGCTTGTCAGAGCACCCCACTGTGCCTAGGTAGTGAAGGACATATGGTGCATTTCACCCTGAACTGTAATGTTCTTTTAATGTTTCCAGATAATTACATCAATGCCGAAATGTTTAATGCTTTTTTCCTCTAGGAGGTATGGTGATCTCTATCACAAAATAAAATCCCTCTTCTGACTTTTACTTCTCTTCCCACTATCATGAAGTAGCTCTGCTTCATTTTTCATCATGTGCATATGAATATTGTACATACACGGGTGTACCAAAAAGATGTTGCAATGAACAATGGCATTCTGAGGAGCAATATGGTGGCACTCTATTGCACACTCATAATTTATGTAGACTGAACTTGCACAAAAGTTCAGTTCTTCCTTGCACACCAGGGTTGAGGAATTACATTATTTCCCAGAAAAAGGTATGGTGTAGGGATGGCCCAAAACAAAATATAAAATGCTGTTTTGACATTTTGTTGGCTAACAAAGTGAATGAAACAAACAAACAAAAACGAAATGAGGAAGCAGCATTTTGTTACAGATGAAACAAAATGGTCTCCCCCCCTTTTTTTTTCTTTTTGGTAAAATGAACCATTTCATTTCTCTGCAAAATGGCTTCCTTACCTGCTGGGTAAGGAAGCCATTTTTGTTAAAATGAACCATTTTGTTTCTCTGTAAAATGAAAATGAACTATTTCATGTTTTTGTTTTTTTGTTTTGTTAAAATGAACCATTCGTTTTTCTGTATAATGTCTTCCTTACCTGCTGGGCTCAGAGGCCCTGTCGCCTCCATTGCTGCCACCACTGAAGAACCACCACAGTGGCTGGAGAGGGTGAGCGGGCCACCCCCGCAGCCATGGCCACCATTGGAGAGGAGAGGATGAGTGGGCCCAGTAGGAGGCCTTGCTCCTGTGCCACCACCACCACCATCAAAGACCAGAGGGTGAGCAGGGCCTGCCGGAGGCCTTCCTGCCACTGCTGCCACCGAGCCACGGCCGAAGACGAGAGGGTGATTGGGCCCAACAGGTGGTCTTCCTGCTGTGGTCGCTTCCACTGCAGCCACAGCCAAAGAAGAGTGGGCATACAGGTCTGCGGGAGGCCTTCCCACCACCTCCGCTGGAAAGGAGAGGGAGAGAGGAGAGACTGGAGCCACTGCCGGAACCCCAAAAGGCAACAAAGCTTTTTGTTTAATATTTTGTTTTGTATGATTTGTTTTTTTGTAAAAATCCGTATGAAACAAAATGAAATAAAATGTGTGTGTGGAGGGGACAAACGGAATGAAACAAAACACAGTTTTTTCTGTTTTGTGCCCAATCCCTAGTGTGGTGTTTTGTGGTGCTGTCAATGCAAAAAGAGAGAGAGTGATTTGAATCACAAAAAGGAGCGATGCTGCTTTTTAAGAATATGATGTGGAAAAGAGGTACTCCTTGTCTTACTCTTGCCTATAGGCAAATAATCTTGCTGGCTTGAACATTCCATGTTTCAATGTCTTCTCAATTCAAGACAGCCTAAACTCACAAGACCATAGAATCTAGCAAGTATTTGTTACATCCTTTAAACAAGCAGAATTCCCATATTTACATAGACTGTGCCCAGATATGAGACACTATTGTGTGTCCAGATTTGAGGTATCTGGTATCTGTAGTGGCAGCACAACCATTCATACCTACTGTAGACCACAGAAAGTATGTTTGTAAACAGTATAATACCATAGTAGAAAAACACCAAGTTATCTCTCCAGATCCATTCTGAGTCAGAGAAGAGCAGAGGGAAGCAAAGGAGTTTGCCTAGGACATTTTCAATGTCATATGTTGCAGCGTTTCAGATACAACATGTGATCCTATCCTCACTTTTCTTTGGACTATTGGATTGTTTGCAAAACAAACTGGAGACTGGAATAATTCGATCCTGGTGAGTCACCTAAGGGGAGGAGTTCATATGGAGTAAATCCTCACCTTTGATGACAGATGCACAGGTATCTGGTTGGTAGACTGCAACATATGGGGATTTTGAGTAGGACTTATGTCTTTGATGTCAAAGACATGCTGTGCTTAATATTCTTAACTAATTTCCGTTATTCGTTATTCATTTTGTTACGTAACGAAAAGACAAACAAAAATTGTGATGAAAATGGAACGAAGCAAACAGAACCATGAAAATTGTGTTTGTTACATTTTGTTTTCGTTAATGGCAGTGTGCAATGAAATGAGCTGTTTTAAATGTTAAAAAATGCCCTGGACATCCATAAAAACACAGCAATAAGTATTTATACTGTCTGATAATACCTACCAGAGGGGGTGGGGTCCTTAAAACGTGCATTTATGTCTTTTCTCAGATCGCTGTATTTTTTCCTTTAAGGGGGGTTAGGGGACATCGACCCAAAATGGCTCCCAGAGGCCTAATATTGATTTCTTGGGTATTAAAATGCCCTGGACATCCATAAAAATGCAGCGATAATGCGATAATTATTTGAAATTATTACCTACCAGGGGGTTTGGATCCTTAAAACGTTTGTTTTTGTCTTCTCCCATCACGATGTATTTTTCTTTTCCCTTTAAGGATGACAAAATGGATGCCGCCACTCCAGCCACAACATGGAGGCAAGCCATGTGATGGGATCATGCAAATTCTTGGACAACTTCAACCAATAGCATGCCCAGGTTGGAGAATGGGCAGGTCTGGCAGCCACAGAGGGCATAAAAAGCTCTGGCAGCCCCCGTCCTCCTTGCAGTCTCCGGTGGGAGTTAGGGTGGGATTGCCGTCTCTGTGACTCTAGCTTCAGTCGTGCAGCCTCCCTGTGTGCATGTGTGCATACCTCTCTGTGAGTACCCTCCCCTGCCCTGCAGTGCAGTCACTCTGCAGCTGGCTTGCACCCTGGACAACGCCTGCCGCTGCCTTTGCAGCCTCCCTGCATACCTAGTCTATACTGTGTCTCTGCCAGCATTATTTTTTTTTTAGTGTTTTCCCTCTGGTCTGCGGCGTTGGGGGCGCCCGCAGAGAAATGCCTTAAAAATTGTGCAAAAAGCGAGTAGAAACAAAAAATGAAAAACAAAAAACAAAAACAATATTTTTCCAAAAATTCGCAAAAAACTGAAACAAAGCGAAACAGATCTCTCAACGACAAACGAAAAACCGAAACACCATATTTTTATTCATGCCCATCTCTATTCTTAACCATACCTGACATCAAGGATCAACACCTCATCAATCAAGGGCTGTTGCCTCCTCACAATTTCCCCACAGTCTGAACACGTCATCTCAAATAGTATGAACCTCATTTTAGAATGCTGAAGTATGCATGTCAACTGTGCTACTCTCTTCTAGAATCACAAAACAAGGGGCTATACATAGACTTGACTATAATGCTAAATGCAGGTTCATTTTACTCAAAAACATCAGTCGAGAAGCAGTAATTCATGTTCAGACAAACCAGTGAATCAAAACTAATATATTTTTCCTCCTCTAAAGGGCAAAGTCCCTTTCTTTATGGACATATTTTGCCTCAGCAGGAGCCAACCTACATCAAGTACCAGAACCATACTTAATAAAATCACTAAACAGGAATGCAATTACACTGTGTGGGAAAAGTAAAATAATGGATTTTAAATGTGTTATTTTGAGCCTTTGCTGCAAATTTACTTTGTTCTCTGATAAATTAAAATTTTTTTACAGGGATGATATTTTTTCCTTCATACCTGCTCATGTGCTCTCTCTCTCTCTCTCTCTCTCTCTCTCTCTCTCTCTCTCTCTCTCTCTCTCTCTCTCTCTCTCTCTCTCTGTGTGTGTGTGTGTGTGTGTGTGTGTGTGTGTGTGTGTGTGTGTGTGTGTGTGTGTGTGTGTGTGTGTGTGTCTGTGTCTGTGTCTGTGTCTGTGTGTCTGTGTGTCTGTGTGTGTGTAGAAAGACAATCTGTTTTTTATTTTTCTCCCTTCCTTCTTTCTTTGACCATTTTGCAGATATTATATATAAAATTGTTCTAGAGTCCTTTATGGAAAATACTGATGAGTGCCAAAATTTTGGATTAGAAGGTTTTATAGAATGTTGCTCCTTTTTACTGCTACTGTTTTTCATTTTTCATATTGTCCCCTTATCACTTCCTTTATAGGAAGATAGCAATGTGTTTTACCTCCTTTATCCCAGCATTTCACAGCCTCAAACAGATGGCCTGTGACTTTGTGCTGCCAGGATCCAAAAGTAACTGAATTTGGATAAAATATCCATTATGACTTTGTACAGAAAGTTTGTCTTACCCACATGTTCAATATCATCAGGCCTAACTCTATCCAGCTCACTGCTGCTGCTCTGCAATATGGGGATGTTTGCCCTCCCTTGGTGGGGGTGTCCGGTTGTTCAGACCTTTCCAAACTGATAGATACCTTGAGGTCTTGTGGCTTTGCCATTTGGTTACTCTAAGTGGTACAACAGGCCATTTTGCCATATTTTCACATAAGAACATAAGAACATGGCCATTTGGATATCACATTCTTTTCCAGATTCATTTTGAGACTAGATATCTGTCTGATACCACAGTGCTGGAGGATTAGTCTCCATCATGATTTGTAACCCGTGATGGACTTTTCACTGTCCAATCCCCTTTTGAAGGCAAAGGCCAGATGCCATCACCACATCCTGTGGCAGGGAGTTCCACTTACAACGCGCTGGGTGAAAAAATATTTTCTTTTGTCAGTTCTTACTCATCTGTCCTCAATTTGGAAGGTGAGTAGAAAGCCCCTCATTCAATCTTAAAACCCTGCATTATTTTGAATCCCCCTCAAGCCTTTTTTCAGACTAAAGGGCCCAAAATCAGTAATCATTTTAGTCGTGCTCTGCAGGACCAGTTCTACTATGTCTTTCTTGAGATGCAGTGACCTGACTCTGAGGTGGGGCCTTAAATGGTTGGCTGTTTTATTTTCAATCCTTTTTGATAATCCCTGGATGGAATTGGCCTTCTTCACTGCTGCCAGCACCTTCATGGAGCTGTCCACCAACACACCAAGATCTCTTTCCTGATCCGGCAGCTGAGCCCATGAGTTGATAGATGAAGTTTGGAGCTATGCATTAAATTTGGTTACATTATTTGCTTTCTCCCCACTCCCCCAGTTTGGAGAGATCCTTCTGGAGCTCTTCACAATCTTCTCTGGTTTTTACCACATGGAAAAGTTTTGTGTCATCTGCAAACTTGGCCACCACACTGTTTATCCCTGTCTCCAGGCCATTTTTGAACAGATTGAAAAGCACCGGTCCCAGGACCGAGCCCTGGGGACCGCTTTTCACTTCTCTCCATTGTGAAAATTTCCCATTGACACCTACTCTTTGTTTCCGGGATCTCAACCAGTTCTCAATCCATAAGAGGACCTGCCCTCTTATCCCCTGACTATGCAATTTTCAGGCCTTTGGTGAGGGACTGTGTCAAAAGCCTTTTGAAAATCCAGATAGACTATATCCACCGCACCCAAATCCATGTGCCTTTGACCTTTTCAAAAAATTCTAAAAGGTTTGTGTTTACCCTGCCATGCTTTTTCTCTCAGGGTTTGTTCTTTTATAAATTTTCTCTTGGATGAGGCCTTCCACCATCTTCCCTGGGACAGATGTAAGGCTCTGTAGTTTCCTGGGTCCCCCTCCTTCCTTTTTTAAAAATTGGTGTGACATCTGCTATGTCATTTGAACTTGCATATTACCGTTAAGAGATCTGCAATTTCATTTCTCAGTTCCCTAATAACACTTGGGTGGATGCCATCTGGGCCCGGTGACTTGTTAATCCTCAATTTATCAATTAGTCCTAAAACCTCCTCTCTTTTAACCTGGATTTAATTCTTTAGTCAAGAGGGGCGGCTCAGGCAGCGGAATCCGCTCAAGGTCCTCTTGGGTTTCTGCAATGTCCAAGTCCTCCTCAACCTCCCCTTTTCCTCTCTCCCATCCAGAGATATTCTGGTTTTGAACATATTTAAAGACTTTTAATTTATATTGCTAGCTGGGTTGGATTTCTTTGCCTTATTTATCTTTTTAATTTCTTTTGATTTGTGTTCCTTTTTATTTTCCTCATTTGTGGAGGATTTCCATTTACAGAATGGACTCTCTAACTCCACTCGTTAACCATGCCGGTGTCCTCTTGGACTTAAATGAGCTCTTCTTTCTTTGTGGTATGCACTTGTGCTGGGCCTCTATTATTGTTGTTTTAAACAGGTTCCATGCACTCTGGTAAGAGATTGGATTCTTCTAACCCTCCCCTTCAGTTTCTCTCTAACTAGTTTCCTCATCTGTTTGCCCTTCGAAAATCAAGGGTTTTTATGTCTGATTTGGTTGACACTCTTCCTCCGTGTGGCAAAGGTAATTGCAGCATGGTCACTGTTCCCCAGAGGCTCAGTGACATTCTTGCCTGACAAACCTTTTAGATCTAGATGTTCTTTGACAAGATCAACAGGCATGTTTCTTTTCTTGCCCGGTGAAGCCCAGTCAATGCATAATTAAAGTCCCCCATGATTACTATCCTATCCCTTGATTTTTCTCTCCTCATTTCAGGTCCCATTCAAATTTTTGATCTGGTGGACCTCAACTATCACATCACTCTTTGGACCTGGTAGTTTAACCCCAAAGTGATTCTACAGTCAGACCCTCTGTCAATCTCCATTCTGCTGGATTTTATGCCTTCTTTGACATAGATGGCCAGGTCCTCCAACCCGCTCTTATCCCTTCTATAGAGAACCTGGGATTGCTGAGATTCCACCAGGTTTCTGTTATGGCTATTATATCAATGGCTGCAGATGTTCAAGTTCTCCCATCTTTGCTCGGATGGAGAGAGGTGAAACAGCTGCTGCCTTGTTCTTCTCCCCCACAGCTTTTATTTTCTGTCCTGGGACTGCTGTTAATACTTTTCAATCTGTTTCTCTAAACCTCATTCCCCGGGATGAGGTGTTCAGGGATAAGCTCCTTTTCCCCCAGTTATCAGTTTAAAAGCTGCTCTGCTGCCTTTTTGAGGTTGAGTGCCAGCAATCTGGTCCCATCATGATTCAAGTGCAACCCATCCCTCCTGAAGAGGTTTGGCTTGTCCCAAAATGTTCTCCAGTTCCTGACAAATCTAAAGCCCTCCTCTCGACACCATCATCCACGCATTGAGGCTTCTGACTGCCTGCCTGGCGGGACCTGCACGAGGAACAGGTAGCACTTCTGAAAATGCTACCTTGGACGCCCGGGACTTCAATCTTCTACCTAGCAATCTTCCACATGACTGGCCATTTTATCACATTCTTTTCCAGATTCATTTTTCCTGGCACAGTGCTGGAGGATAGTGGACATCACACCAATTTTTAAAAAAGGAAGGAGGGGGGACCTGGGAAGCTACCATCTGTCCCAGGGAAGGTGGTAGAAAGCCTCATTCAATCTTAAAACACATAGAACAAGCCTTGCTAAGGGAAAATCAGCATGGTGCCAGGACCCTGCCTGTCACAGAACCTGACTCTGAGGGGTTAAATGGTGAAGAGCTGCTGGAGGAGCCTTGCAGCTCAAGTCAGCAGGCAGCTGGGTCTGATGACTCAGCTGAAAACATATCTTCTCCCCCTAGAAGGGCTATGAGCAGGATTCTGCAAAGACGTGCTACCAGGAGAGCTAGGGAAAGGGTCTTTGATGCTAGATGGGGATTAAGGTCAGGAAGCCCTGAGTACAAGCAGGAGCCTTTCCAGAAGTAAGGGTGTGTTCCCTGTTTTGGGATAAATATGGTAAGCTCACCTTGAGCTCTCTGTGGAAACAACATGTCATTTGAACTTGCAACCACGTTCCTGTCTGCGACCTTGCGACCTTGGCTTTGTTTCCTGATTTCAGACTGGCTTCCTGGACCACGGCTTGATCTGTTCCCTTGGGTTTGGCATCTGGTTTCCGTGAGATATTCTGGTTTTGACTTGGACTGTTAATTGCTGGGAGTTGGATTCTGTTATTTATCTGGCACTTGATTGTTAGCAACGGACTTGAACTAGCCTGGCTTTCCACTAAAGATCTTGGCAAAGAACTGAACCCTGTTTGTGTGTGGGCTCTGTGTGCGGGGCTTGACACATGGCTTCTGTAAGTCTTGCCTGACAAACCTTTTAGAATCCTTTGAAAAGATCAACAGGCATGTGGATTTGGGTGAAGCACTGCATATTGCCTATCTTGATTTTCAGAAGGCTATTGACACAGTCCCTCACCAAAGGTTGCAGAGAAAAGTACACAGTCAGGGGATAAGAGGGCAGGTGCTCTTATGGCTTGAGAACTGGTTGAGATCCAGGAAATAAAGAGTAGATGTCAATGGGCAATTTTCACAATGGAGAGAGGTGAAAAGGGGTGTGCCCCAGAGATCTGTCCTGGGACTACTGCTTTTCAATCTGTTCATAAATGACCTGGAGACAGGGATAAGCATTGTACAAAACAATAGTAAGGCCGCACCTGGAGTATTGTGTACAATTCTGGTCATCACATCTCAAGAAAGACATAGTGGAACTGGAAAAGGTGCAGAAGAGAGCGACTAAAATGATTACTGGCCTGGGGGACCTCCCTTATGAGGGAAGGCTAAAACATTTGGGGCTCTTTAGTCTGGAAAAAAGGCGCCTGAGGGGGGATGTGATTGAGATGTACAAAATAATGCAGAGCATGAGTAAAGTGGATAGAGGAAAGCTCTTCTCTCTCTCACAAAATACCAGAACTAGAGGACATCCACTCAAATTCAGGATTGGGAGAGGGAGAACAGACAAAAGAATTTTTTTTCACCCAGTGTGTTGTTAATCTGTGGAACTCCCTGCCACAGTTTGTGGTGATGGCATCTGGCCTGGATGCCTTTAAAAGGGGATTGGACAGATTCCTGGTGGAAAAGTCCATCACAGGTTACAAACCATGATGGAGACGTGTAATCTCCAGGCTTAAAACCAGGGTACTTCAAGTGCCAGATGCAGGGCAGTGGTAGCAGGAGACAGATATCTGGTCTCATGCACTGCCAGACACACTTGTCGGGGCCTCTGTGAAATACAGGAAGCTGGACTAGATGGGCCTTTTGCCTGATCCAGCATGGCTCTTCATATGTTCTTATGTTCTTATGTTGTTTAAGTCAATGTCTGTGTGTGCCTGCATACATTAAAACAGAAAATGCTTCCTCATCATAAATCCATGTAGGATCTGTCCTGCAATGGTTCAAATCATAGAATTATTGAATCATTGAATTAGAATGGGCCTACAAGGCTATCAAGTCAAGTCCTATGCTCAATGTTTTCTTGTTTTCTTGTTTCTTTTGTTGCTTTGTTTTATTGTTAGCCACCCAAAGTTCCATTTCGGAAGATGGGTGAGATATAAGTGTAACAAATAAATAAATAATAAATAAATAAATAATGTAGGAATTTCATTCACGGCAGATCTGACAGATAGTTGTCCAGTTCTCTTGAATACCTCCTGTGTAGGAGCACTCACCACCTCCTGAAGTAATTGGTTTCACTGTCATGCTACTCTAATAGTTCAGCCTAAAATGATGCTCAGCCTAATTCTGGATTCCTGTAATATGTTCCCATTATTAGATGTCCTGTATTCAGGGATACCTGAGAATAAACCCACCTCTTCCTTTGTATGCCTATATTTCAAGTATTTGATGAGTGCTACTATATCTCCCCTCCATTCACTCTTCTCAAGGCTAAACAGGTGGGTTTATTTGGATGAACTTCATCTGTTTGGATGAGCAGCGAAACATTTCTATCTCTCAAGAAAAAAAGAAGTCCAGTAGCCATGACTCAACTTCCAGATAAACTCACCTGGATGACTGAGAATCTTCACAGGTTTCTTAAAGGATGGTGTCCAGAAGTGGACATAGTACTCTAGATGAGGCCAAAGCAGAATATAGGGAGACTAGTACCTCATGGGATTTAGAGCCTATGCACCATAAAATAACATTTGCCTTTTTTTTGTAGCCACATCACATTGTTGGCTCATATTCAACTTTTGATCTACAACAATTCCAAGATCCTTCTCACTATTAATATTATTGAACCAAGTATATCCCATTTTATAAATGTGCATGTCTTTTTCTCCTAGATAAGAACTTTACACTTATCCATGTTAAAAATCACTCTGTTGTTTTTAGCCCATCAAAGTTGATCCCATCCAACTTTGATTCATGTCTTACTCATGACATTTTTTGAAACATTCTGATTTAGAGCAATGTTCAAAGTTCTGTTTTGAAACACAATTTTGATCATTTTTACTCCATAATAATATGGGTATTTAGGTTACTGATGGGGATAGCAGGATGTAGAGGTCTTTGGCACCAAATAATGACTATTGACCAAGATACCCATGATGCATTTAGTAAGGGAGTCTGAAACCTACGCTGTGAAAATGTCCTATAGATTGTTTCTTCACATCAACGTAGGCTATTTTAGCATCCCTCAACAAAGAATTGCATAGTTGTGAACATGAGAAAGATAAAGAGCTGCCACCCCATCTCAAAATTTAGCACAAACTATTTCTAGTGTTTTTCCCCTGCAAAGGAAAGCATACACAAACAGGAAGACTGGATGGTCATTAAAAATTATGTAAACAATCTCTCCAAGCTTCAGATTCTTAGACAAAGCTGCAGTTAATCTAGTTTTGTACATTGCCCACCAAGCCGAGAAATAAAGAGACAAGACATATGTTTGGAGTAAACTTGGTCCAAAATTTATTTAAGTAAATTAACTTAATTCTGAACTGTTCCTCCCTGAACAAGGACGCCTAGAAAGTGCAGGTGACTGTCAGCAGATTTAAGGGGGCAGCAAATATAATAATAATAATATATACTTGTGCCTGACACAAAACAGTGCAGCAGTAACGTAGATAAAATGTTAGTATTGATATAAAGGGTTTGCAGAGTTAGTCTATCAGAAAGACAATTACAATGAATAGAGTAAAAACTCATATATTCATATATACATCAAAATATACACAGCATAACCACCAAGCATTATATACAATATAGCAAACAGACAAACAGAGTGTGGGGTAAACTGTTCTCACCATAACAGTCCCCAGTTACAAATGGTAAGCTAGTGCCTTTTATACTTATTCAGCACTCATAAAATCTGATGCAATCACTAATTAACAATCTGATGCAATCTGATCTATCCATTACAAATCATGATGTTACAATCAGTTCCACCTGCACTTCATCACTTAACATGCCTGTGATTACTAGTCTCTAACACTTGTGGATTAACATCATGACACTGCAGAATCTAACTGCCTCCATTTTACAATTCACTTTACACATTCTGTTAAATATACATAACATATGTTTTGTCAACTTTTACATATGTTGACACCCCTCCTATATTTAACAGATTTCAACCCCTAGCCTTTTCTTAAAACATACATGTTTATCTTTACACAAAGACTTTGTAAATATGTCAGCATAATTATCAACACTTGTACAATATTCCAATACAATCAAATGTTGTTCTATGCAGTCTTTCACATTCTGGTAACGGATCCCAATATGCTTGCTTCTGGATCCAACTTTCTGATTCAGTGTTAATTGGATACACGAAAAAGAATCATTACATACTTTGACTGGTAGTTTTACATTTACATTCACATCCTTTAACAACTGTACTACCCAGGTTAACTCACAACACAAATCACTCACAGCCCCATACTCAGCTTCTGTAGAAGAACACGAAATGTACCTTTGTCTTCGGGCTTTCCAGATAATTAGTGAGTTACCTAAAAATATGGCATATCCAAGACCTCCTTTCTGGACTTGAACCCCAGTCAGCATCTGCATAGCTAATCAAATCAAGATTATCACATATGGATATCTTCAACTTTTCATGCATTGTTCCTTTAAGATATTTTAAAACATGCTTTATACCTTTCCAATGCTTCATCAACAAATACTATCATTATCAAAAAACCTTTTGTATACAATCAACCTATTTCTCTTGCAAAATGTCCTTTGCTGTTTGGCGCCATCCACTGGTGCATCCACTTGCCGTTCCTTCAGAGACATATGCTCTTTGTCCATGGCCCATCATCCACTGCTTCCTTTCTTCTCCAGGCATCAGCAGCACATCTTCAAAATTCTGTGGCTCATGGAATACATTATTCACAACAAACCTTTCAGGTGGCACACCTTTGTTGAATCTTGTAGATTTTCTGATCAACACTGGCTCCTCATCTTCCACTTTTTCATCATGAAATGATGTAGACTCCTCTCCATCACTGATAATCTCATCTTTCACTTTTCCATCATGTAATGCTGTAGACTCCCCTCCATCACTGGCAACCTTCTTAACCTCAGTGTGGGGACAAATACTTGGCAAAAATACTTCATTATTAGCATGTAGAGCTTCCCAATTTTTCTGTTCACAAAATTTTGCAGACCTGCTTATATAAACTTTTCCATGACTGTCACAAAAACGCCAGGATTTAGCTGCAGGATGAACACCAATAAACATAAGCTTTCTTGACTTTGGGCCATTTTT
Organism: Phrynocephalus forsythii; assembly: GCA_029282475.1. NCBI lineage: Eukaryota > Metazoa > Chordata > Lepidosauria > Squamata > Agamidae > Phrynocephalus > Phrynocephalus forsythii. The sequence continues at coordinate 175,368,972 of JAPFRF010000001.1, read as the reverse complement.
GTGTCTATACCTCTTTGGAATTAATACCTCTGCTTCAGAGCCAAATAAACGGAGATATTTGATTGAAGCTTTTTTCCCATGCATTAGAGTATATGGAACTTCATTCACAGCTGAACTCCACACTCTATTAGACACATAATTTGCATATTTCATTGCCTCAGCCCAGTAACCTTTGGGAAGTTTTGCATCTACCAACATTGCATTCATGATATTTTGAAGAATTCCATTCTTCCTCTCAGATAATCCATGCTCAGCAGAAGCAGAAGGGTTTGACAATCTATGTTTCACCCCTTTCTTTTCTAAATAATCAACAAACTGCTTTGCTAAAAATTCACCACCTCTGTCACTTTGTACAGCTAAAATTTTCTGCCTGTACTGTCTTTCTGCCATCACAAACCATTTTCTAAATACAGCACTCACTTCACTTTTGTGCTTTATTATGTAAACCCAAGAATAACGTGAATAATCATCAGTTATCACAAGACAAAACTTGGCACCACCAAATGAATTAGCCATGGGTCCAATCACATCAATATGTACCAACTGTAGTGGTTGATGTGACTTTCTCAAACTCTTTTTTGATATGGGTGCAGACTTCACCTTTGTGCCTTTACAAACATGGCAATCTAAAAAATTTTTACAGCTTTGCACAGACCCATGTTCCACATGTTGCAAAGTTTTCCTAATGTTTTCAAAACTTAGGTGCCCTAATCTTCTATGCATCAAATGTATGCATTTGTCATGTAGAGGCTTATTTTCAATCATGTTCAAAACTTTCTCAGAAGTGCTTATCATAAACAAACTGTTTTGGAGCCTTCCAGTTGCTATTGTTTTCCCATTCTTTACAATCTTGCAACTATTCTCACTAAACTGTACTTGATAACCTTGTTTTACAAGCATAGGCACACTCAATAAATTATTCTTTAAAGACGGTATATACAGGACCTTATCTAATACACATTTGAGAGGTTTGAAAAATATATTACCTTCACCACAGGCTTTTGCCTGAGTCCCGTCTGCCAAGGTTACATTTCTACAATTAAACAAAGTTAGTTTCTCAAACAAACATTTCTTGTTTACACAATGAATACTGGCTCCTGAATCTACAATAAATAATTCCTGTCTTGAGCACTTTTGTTCCTTATCATTAATTACAGACAGCTGTTGACCTTCACTCTTCCAGCTTGTGCCGGCAACTCTTTTTTGCTTTTGCCTTTGCCGCTTGTTTACCTTATCACAGTAACGAAAAACATGTTGGTCACTCCCACAATTATAGCATCTTCTAATTACTTGTATTGTTTCTTCAGACACTTGAGCAGGCTTATTATTTACTTTAGAATCATTCCTTCTTGATTCTTCCTGCTGGAGTCTTGACTGTATATATGATATAGACAATTCATCACTCTTCATAGCTTCTAATCCCATTATTAAATTGTCATATGACTCATCCATGCTTGACAATATAACTAGACATTTATACTCCTCTTCATGATTTATGCCCACCTCTGACAATTGCTGAAATATACTATTTACTTTCCTTATATAATCAGAAATAGTTTCACCTGGGCTTTGCCTTAACCGGAACAGTTTTTTCATTAGAGATACTTTACTCCCAGCTGTGTCTCTGATGTGAGCTGCTCTGAGAAACGACCAAGCCTCATGAGCTGTTTTTGCTTCCTTCACATAAACGAATTGGGATTCCTCCAAGGACAACATTATAATTGCCAAGGCTTTTTCATCCTTCTTCAAATCTTCCTCATCAGCTTCCTTATCAAGCTGCTTATCTACATACTGATAGAGCTCATGGAAGATCAAGAAATGCTTCATTTGCAGACACCAATTAAGGTAATTACTGTCAGAGAGCTTTACAAGAGGCTTTGAATTTAGATTTATACTTGCCATTCTCGCTGATATGTGCCGGCTCCTTATCTGCCGTTATCTGCAACACTTTTTCAGCTTCTTTTTGGCAAATATTTCCTCAGCCTCCACAGCTTCCAGTTTAAATCACACTCTGTTTTGCTTGGCTTGTCCTTATCAGCTGCTTTTCTCCTCCGCTCTCATTCCAAGCCTCTGAGAGAAATCCTTTGCAGCTCTGCTTTGTCTCCGTTCCAACTCCAATCTGTTTCCTCTGCAAAAACACAACTTTACACAACTCACACTTTATCTATACAGGTACAACAAAACCCATCAGGCAGCTGACCCAGCTGGGCCCATAACCCTGTCAACAGATTTAAGGGGGCAGCAAATATAATAATAATAATATATACTTGTGCCTGACACAAAACAGTGCAGCAGTAACGTAGATAAAATGTTAATATTGATATAAAGGGTTTGCAGAGTTAGTCTATCAGAAAGACAATTACAATGAATAGAGTAAAAACTCATATATTCATATATACATCAAAATATACACAGCATAACCACCAAGCATTATATACAATATAGCAAACAGACAAACAGAGTGTGGGGTAAACTGTTCTCACCATAACAGTCCCCAGTTACAAATGGTAAGCTAGTGCCTTTTATACTTATTCAGCACTCATAAGATCTGATGCAATCACTAATTAACAATCTGATGCAATCTGATCTATCCATTACAAATCATGATGTTACAATCAGTTCCACCTGCACTTCATCACTTAACATGCCTGTGATTACTAGTCTCTAACACTTGTGGATTAACATCATGACACTGCAGAATCTAACTGCCTCCATTTTACAATTCACTTTACACATTCTGTTAAATATACATAACATATGTTTTGTCAACTTTTACAACTTTTACATATGTCCTTAAAATATTAATTGGTTCAATGCTGCACTGCTGTTCAGCGTTGAATCATGGTTAAAGGCAGTCTGGGCAGCCCTCAGCTACCCCTCAGTGTGATATTAAACTCACAGTATCTAATTTGCTGTTCCTAATGTATTCTTACCATCTAATTACCACTGAGGGCTGCCAACTAATATATTTTTAAAATCTATTACAGCCTATTCCAATTCCTATACCAGTTGCACTGCCCTCCACCAAAAGGAGGCTAATAGATATGCTCCCTTTCTCCCCTAAAGGCATTCAATACGCCTTCCAGGCCTCCTTGCAAGTTGTCAATAAAGTACTCAAGGACCTGTTCTGACAAATGGACTCTGTCCTCCCTAAATAATTTGGGGCAACCAAATCTAGTAGCTGGGTGTGCGATTACAGACCCACTGGTTTGTTTGACAGACACGCCAATTTCCCTATTTATTTTGACTCTCGCTTGGTCAATTTGACTAGGGTCCCAAGCATCCCTGTAATTTAAGTGCTGCACTATATTGGACCGTATGAATTTAAGTGCAGGGTAACTAGTCCTAAGAGACTGCAGGTCAGCCTTGACCTGCAGAATCAGCTACTTGCCTGGCCACTGAGTCAAGTCATTTCTACCAAGGTGGGTCGCCAACACGTTAGGAGATACTTCTCTCCACTCAGGATGCGGCTTCCATAAACCAACCCATCCCAGCACATACTTCTTAATCCCCTCCACTCCAGTGTAGCCACTGAGCCTAAGCCCAGATTTTGGCCCCAACTCATACTCCATGCATACACCGTTGCCCAATAGATGTAATTATGCCCCATCAGCACTACTTTGACTCAGTGCTGTGGCAGCAGGCCTGAAATGATAAAATAGACATCATGGGTCACTCCTAACAATTTGGTAGTGGCCAAACATATAATTGAAACTTTTGTGACCTCCAATGGCCAATCTTCATTATCCCATTAGAGTCATATCCCATGGCTGCCACAGTGGATGTGGCCCCAATTCTACTTTCTGGATCGTGTCCAGAAAGTAGGCATTCAATTTCTGGGTATTTGATTTTACTGGATGTTTCATTAATTGCTTGGAAATCCAGAAAACATTTATTTATTTATTTATTTTAGTGCTTATATACCGCCTGTCTTCTGGACGGAACCCCGGGCGGTTTATAATAGAAAAGAACAAACAATAAGCAAAATTAGATACAACATCACAAAAATATAAACAATAAAAATAAACAGCAAAATGGCAAGATGGCAGAACGGAAACAGGAGGGGAAATAATAATAATAATAGTAATAATAATAATAATAATAATAATAATAATAATAATAATAATAATAATAATAATAATAATAATAATAATAATAATAATAATAATAATAATAATAAATTTTCATTGTGTGTATATACACAGTATACACATACAATGAAATTCAGACACCCAGAGACCAGATTCCACACACACACACACACACAAATCCCCAGACACTCTCACACACAATAAAAAACCCTTCAACACACACACATAAAAATCCCCGGCATCTACACAATAGGCTAGGTAATCCTGTCCAAGTGCTCACTGCTGGTGGTCCTTGAGTTCATTATTAAGTGCAATTACAGCTCTGGGATAAAAACTGTTCAGAAGACGTGTGGTCCGAGTTTTAATTGTTCTGTATCTTCTGCCAGAAGGCAACAGTTTGAAGAAATTGTGAGCAGGATGAGTAGAGGCTCTCAGAATGTTGTGTGACTTCCTCAAACAGCGAGATGTGAAGATGTCATCCAGGGTTGGTATTTGGAGCCCGATAACATTCTGGGCAATTTTAATTATTCTCTGTAGAGCTTTTTTGTCCACTACAGAGCTGCTCCCATACAATGATAGTATGCCATAAGTTAGGACACTCTCAATGGTGTTGTGATAGTAAGACTGAAGTAGATGATGAGATAAATTCAAAAGAAAGAAAGAAAAAAGTTAACGGTCACCATACACCTCCTGGAATAGCATGGTGTGTTCAACCGCAGAGGAGGAGTACGGAGCACTGAGTGATCTGTGTTGTGACTTAACATGATTTATTCAAATGTTAAGGGATATTGATGTGGATACAAAATTGGCAGTCAAAGTGTCTAATGACTCTCTTTCATGTATCCAATTTACACAAAACCAGAAGATCGGATCCAGAAGCCAGCACATAGGGATCCGATAACAGAATGTCAAGGATTGCATTGATCAAGAAATGGTTGTATTAGAATATTGTACAAGTGATCAAAATTGTGCTGATGTATTTACTAAACCTTTGCCTAGATAAAAACATGTATTTTTCAGAGAGCGGCTAGGTGTTGAAATCTGTTAAATAGGAGGGGTGTAAAGTAATGTAACTTTTAACAAAATGTATGTCATATAATATTTAACAGATTCAAAATGGTTTATGTGTATAAATGCATAGTCATTTGTCAAGACACAGGTGAATAGTGTAATCACATGAAAAGCTCAGAATAATTATATCCAGGTGCCATGAATAACTGCTTAACATTGTCTGCCTATGTGTACTCATGTGATTGGTTTATATGATGTCTGCCATATGTATAAAAGGCAGTATTGTAACCCATTTTACTTTGGGACTGCTTTTTGGTGAGGTGAGCAGTTTCCCCACTACTCTGTAATATTTATACTGTGTGTTTTATCTTGTGTATTTGTGTATACTTTTTGTAGTACAAGCTTTTATGTTAAAGTTTACATCTGTCTTCCAGCTTCAAATCTGTACTTAGCAATTATCTTTCCATGACAATGTATAGCTCTGCTAATCTTTGAAACATTTAAAACTCAACCACTTCTTAACACCTCTACTGCTCACCGCTGACTCAGGCAAAAGTGCTTGATTTCCTCTCCTCTCTTAAAATGGCACCTGCAGCTCAACATGAAGCCAAGAGACAGCAAGATGATGAGGAGAAGAAAGGTGGGACTGTTAGCATGGTCATTTATTTTGTACCCCCAGCCTGCCTGGGTCACGTGGACTATTTGAAATAGTCCTGTTGCCCGAGCTGGTGGCAAAGTGGCTCCTTTGGCATTTTAGCCATCAGGAACTTCTGTTTCATGCAAATTTGCGAAGGGCAAATTGCATAGATTGTGGCAACCATGAATAATTTTGCACCAAAAATAGCCTTACCCACAACATCTCCTACAAAAAACTCCCACAAATGCCTCAACATCATACCTTTCTAGATGGCTCCCCAGAGATGACAGTTAGTCTGTTTAGGAAGCTGCCAAATCCATTTTGAATCCTACTGAAAAGTTATTTTTAAAAGGGTTCAAATGTGATATCAGTTTTTTTAAAAAGGGTTCAAATGTGATAATGTTTTAAAAAAATTATTCTGACCATATACCATAGAGGGGGTCCACAAACATAATCCAATAAATATAGATTATTTCCAACCCAAATTTCATAGCTGGTTAATTCTTAATCTCTGCCTCAAATAATTTAAATAATGCTTTCTATTTCTGTAATGCATGCTAAAAGATACACTTATATTTGTCAATGACTGCAGTTTTTACAAAATGTCTGTAATATATATTTAACAGAATGGATCCTATGTAAAATACTATGTCATGAGCTAGACAAGTGTATTAGGTTTAGGTCACAGGTGTAAAGAATCATCAGTGCTGGGTGGTCAGGATGATTAGGCACAGGTTATTGTCATTGTGTGTATATACACCTCATCCCATGTAGTGTGTGATTGGCTTACACCAGGCATATCCAAACTTCGGCCCTCAGATGTTTTGGACCACAACTGCCACAGTCCTTTGTCATTGGCAATCAAAACTTAGAATTCTGGGAGTTGTGGTCCAAACCATCATGAGGGGTGAAGTTTGGACATGCCTGGCTTACACCATATTGCTTTATGTATAAAGGTATCATGCAAACCAATGTAAATTGGGACTGCCTAAGGTGAGAGGCAGCTTTCCCCATGCTCTGTTGTATCTTTTCTATATGCTGTGCTTTGTATATTGTTATTGTACATTACTCTTTGTCATGTGTGCTTGTGTAATATAAGTTTTGTACTAAGTTCTATTGCCTTGTTCATTTGTCTCCTAGCTCCATAATCACTAAGTGCATTTATTCTTCCACAATGCTGCTAATCTCTGCTAGTGGTTTATATATTTCCTTGAACATAACAAATCCCTATCTGAATAAAAGGGTTATATACTTTAACAATATTCAGATCCAGTGATAGCATATATTACTTTTTCTTTGATTTTGGCATTTATATACCAGCAGTTATTATACCTGGAAGAGTTGATTGACAAATATGTTGTTTATTTGAGCCAATATTTTACAGATGAAAATATTCTTGCATAGAGATAAACCCAATATACATAAACTTCAGAGTTTGTGTTCAAACAAAGCTGCCTGCCTGATTGGGTAGACCATTTCAATGAACAGTTAAACAATTTACATGAAAATCAAAACAGCTTATTTTCCATTCATCCATATAAAGTACACCCATAACCAATTGAAGTAAAAGTTTTGGTAAACACCATTATATATTTTCTGTAAGGCAATTTTCAGCCTGTGAGACTGTTGAAGATCAGTTCTACTTATCCTAGTCTTGCCTACAGTCATGTAAGCTAGGATAATGATCATAACATCTGCAATATAAAATGATATTCAGATCTCTTCAAGAAGCAAGACTTGAAAGGAAAATTCAGACACAAGAGAGGGAAACAGGGAGAGCCTTAATCTTTAAGTCATGGTCTGACTATTGCTGTCTTAAGTTGTAATAAGGAGAACACATATGAAGACTCAACAATGATGTTCATCAGATGACCCAATGATATTAGGTTTCAACTGGAGCAGTGGTTCTCAAACTTGGCTCCCCATATGTTCTTGGACTAAGAACTCTATACACGAGAATGAAGCTATAATGAACTCAAGAGACCTTAAGAGGCTCTTAAACCTCAGTGAAGCTCTTTCAAGCATTCTTGTTCCACTCCAACTGATGAACCAGAAAACTCAATAGTTGCTCTTGGCATTGAGACTGAAACAAAAGAAATCATTAAATGAGACCTATTCAGAAATTCATTATCATCTTTTCAGCCCCTGCATGGGGATACATTCCTAAGAAAATGAACAGCTGTGCAAAAAGAATCAAATTTCAACAATGCTGTATTGAAGCACAAGGAAAGTCTTATATTTGTTACAATGAATGCCAATGCTCAGGTGAATGTTAATAGTTTCCTCTTTTGCAAAAAAAAAATGAATGTCATCATTCCTATAGCTCAAACATATCTATTGGCTAAAATCTTTGCTTATTGCACTAGAATAGACCCACTGAATCCAAGGGATTTTGGTCAGTCAACTCCCATAGGTGCCACTGATTCAAATGATCCTACTTTAACTGCAACATGGTATGTTAAAGTCAGAACTAGAGTAGCCCTATTGGAACCATCTCTTCTTCTGATTATGTGAATCATAAATACCACCATGACATCACTGTGGATTTGGTAAATGAACTCTTTGGAAAACCAGAGTTGGGTGTTATCAGCATACTGGTGATAGGGAACTTCAAATTCAGGACAATCTTTCCCAGAAGTTTCATGTAGATGTTAAATAACAAGAGAGAAAAAAGAGTACCCTGAGGTCAGTGTCCCACAATACTGCCTTCTGAATTTTCACCTCCAAGAAGGATCTGAGCCACTTTAAAAGTCCCAACCCAGAGCGATCCCTGGTAGTGAAAGCTACTGAGTCATCCAGTGGAACCAACAGGGGCATACGTGCCTTGGCAATTCCTGTCATATCCCATCCACCAAGATGGCTGAAGCAGTCTACATCCCAAAACCAGGCCTGAAGCCAGACTGATATATTAGACATTGGTTTGTAGTAATCCAGGATTTCAGGATTTCAGGAGGACTTTTTCAATCATGATCTTACTATTGCCTCCTCCAAGCAGGCTGGGATCCTACTCTGTTGCAAGGGGGCATTCCTCCTACCTACTGAACCAGTCTCCTTCTAGCAGCTTTTATAGGCCAAAAAGGGCATGGGTCCCACAGACATGTGATAGCCTTTACTTCTCTGTTTTGGCAACATCATCAAGCTGCAGAAAACCAAACTCATCTGGCAGCACAGGACAAACGCAGGCTGTGGTTATATTCACAGCACCTGTATCACCAATGGCATCTGGGACAGAGTGTCTATCTTGATATTCAGAACGCTTTTGACACAGTCTCTCATCAAAGGTGGCTGAGAAAATTGCACAGTCAGGGGATAAGAGGTCAGGTCCTTCTATAGACTGAGAACTGGTTGAGATACAGGAAACAAAGAGTAAGTGTCAATGGGAAATTTTCACAATGGAGAGAGGAGAAAAGCGGTGTGCCACAGGGATCTATCCTGGGTCAGATACTTTTCAGAAAATGACCTGGAGACATTTTTTTTACCCAGCATGTTGTTATTCTGGGGAACTCTCTGCCACAGGATGTGGTAATGGCAACTAGCCTGGATGCCTTCAAAAAGGGGATTGGACAGATTCCTGGAGGAAAAATCCATCACAGGTTACAAACCATGATGGAGATGTGTAATCTCCACGCTTAAAACCAGGGTACTTCAAGGGCCAGATGCAGGGGAGTGGTATCAGGAGACAGATATCTAGTCTCATGCTCTTCCAAATGCATTTGGTGGGGCCACTATACAGGAAGCTGGACTAGATGGGCCTTTGGCCTAATCCAGCATGGCTCTTCTTATGTTCTTATGTTGTAATATTTCTAAACTTTGCTTATCATTCATCTATAAGAGGTCAATTCTAGGGACGGGTGAATCAAATGGACACCACAAATGAGTGCATTTTCTCCATCATCCTTTAGTGATTAAACATTCCTGTGAAAGTGACAGTCCCATATTCAATGACAGATTGAGCAATGACAGAAAACGTCCCCTCTTCAGCACCTGAAATGATTTGGCATACCAGCATTCCTTAAGGATTGACAACACCCCCTTTTTCCTTTCAGAATATGCATGTTAAAATCCAGGAGTCCAATTATGCCATCATTTTAAAATAATCTTCTGTTATGAGGGCAATTTACTTGCCCTCTAAAAGCTTTGGACCTAATATAGAAATAAAACAGCACCTGATCTCTTTATGAATTTGCAGACACATCTGTTTCCCATCTAAACAGAATTGCTCTGGAATTAGTCCTAGCAGCCACTCAGATATTTTAGCATTTTTAATCATAAATCGTATTACTGTACTTATTGATCTTAGATTAGTCATGTGCATAGAGCATCATTTAGGTTTGTTTTGTTTTAGGATTAATTTATATGACAATTTATCTCTCTCTTACATATTGTCAATGCCATAGGTTTGTGTCTAGAGTTAGACCAACTATGATATTCTCTGCCTGGGTGCTCAGTCCATTGCCCCATGTTTTCTGTTCCAAGAGCAGCACAAGTCATGAGCAAGTGTGATGGTGAATGACTCTTTAATGAGGGAGAATGACTCACTGAAAATATCTTTGGTGGACTGGCTTTTCAATCTTCTGTCTTTTAAGTGTCATAAAAAGGAAATTGTCGAAACAAACTTTTTCTGAGCCTCGGAGTCGACCCAAATTGATCACGATGTGGAACAGTGATGTATACTGGCATGGATACAAACAGATTATCAGTCTGTGCCCAAGAAAGAGCCAGAATGACTGAAATAACAAAGAGTGTCACAGGTCAGGAATGGAGTACATTGGCAGGCATCACACAGGTTTATCATGCCATGCAGTTTGGCAGGTATGCTGAAATACCAATTTGATCTGCTTCGGTGTAGTGCACTGAACCCACCGTTCACATAAGCACTTAAATCACTCAAGTCATTATGCCAACACTATTCCGTCCCTCTGCATTTAGCCATTCCATATTTTCTGGATGCTTGCTTTGTTTGCTTTGCTTGTTAGCAGCATTTCTATCCACTCTTTCTTCTAGGGAAGTCAAGGAGAACATGGGGCTCACACAATCAGAAAGAGAAATGACATCTCAAGCTGAAAAAAATATAAATGGTTTCACCAGGTGTTAAATGGATTCCCAGTGTGGTATAGTGGATTGAGTGTCAGACTAGACCTGAGTATGAATCCTTGTGGCTCATGGCATCTCATGGGGTGAGTGGAACTGGTAAACCACTCCTTAAATATTTCACTTAAACTGAGACCTTATTAGGATCACTATAATTTGGCTCTGACTTTTACAGCACATAACAACCACCACCATCATAGGCAGTGACAAGCCAATCGCAGAGACTGACTGTGCAGATGTTTAGCCCACTGTTGGGTCCACTGATTGCCCCTAAAGATGGCAATCAGACAACATTTTTGCTGGAGAAGAACAACCTGCCCCTAGAATACTTTACCCAAACTTTTCTGCACTCTGCTGGATTACTCTCTCTCTTTTGGCATTGCTAACAGAGTGACTTTAGGACACATGGCACAGGATATAAATCAAATTTTAAAAATCACTCTCTTTTGTGCTGTTTCTAGCATGTATGATTGCGGGAAATGGACCAAAATTGTGCCTTCCTCTAATTTGCCAATGTTTTGGAGTGGATTAATAAAATAGCCACTTTATGATATTGGCAGATTAATCAATTCCTCAGCTCTGGAGAGGGACCAAAATAGTGAAAAAATATACTCAAAATGGATTCACATGAAGGTCTCATCTCTGTATATAAACTTTATGTTAGAAGCTTAGCCAAAGAGCAGCCATCTTCTAAATAGGTCTCATAGTAGAAATGTCATAGCAAGTATTATTTCATCTCACACTGCACTAATTTGCAGCTGTGACCATGAAAACTAAATGGGAACAAGAGAGAAGCCTTGGCAAGCAGGAATGGGGGCTTACTAGACTCCACAAGTTCTGCTACTACAAGGAAGCAATAATAGACCAGAAATAAGAAACCCAGACTATCTATCTTGCATAAAAGAAATAGATTTCCCTTGTTAATACCTCAGCCCAATGGTCCCAGTTCTGATCCAAGGGCATATTTCAGGCATTACAAGAGGGACATGCAACAACTTGTAACAAAATTTGTGAACCTACATGTAACCACAAAAGGACAAGAACTAAGCTTGGGTTAAGCTATTGAGGAAAGCAAACCCCATCTGCTATTGTCATTTCATTAGGTAACGAAATGAAACGAAATGAAATAAAACAAAATGAGGAAGCAGCATTTCATTACAGATTAAACGAAATGGTGGGGTTTTGTTTTTTGTTTTTTGTTTTGTTAACCCAACAGTTTTGTTTTGCTGTAAAAGGGGTCCCTTACGTACTGGGCTCACAATGCGCCGCCACTGCCACCAGAGCCCAGGAGAGGGAAGAGGAGAAGGTGGGTCCCTGCCGCCGATCCTGCACTTCCCACATCCTCCTCTCATACTCAGCTTCCGGCCTCCTCTCACCTGGGAGGTGGGTAGGGGGTGATTCCCCTGGGTCCAAGAGACACCAGATTTGGTGCCAGGGAGCCATTTTCAGAGGGGTGCACCCGAGCTGTCATCAGCTGCATTGCATTGAAAATGGCTCAGTTGGCACCGGGGGAGCCTCTTGTGGCAAATAGGCCATTTTTAAAAGGTTACAGCTGAGCTATCATTGGCTGTACCCCTTTAAAAATGTCCCGGTAGCCACCATGGGATCCCCCTGGTAGTGACTGGGCCATTTTTAAAGGGGTATAGTCAATGACAGCTCAGCTGGATGACTCTGAAAATGGCTTCCAGGCACCAAATCCCAGCTGAGAGGCGCTGTCTGAGCTCTCCCCTCACTGAATCAGCGGCACGAGGAGGGGGAGGGGGTGGTGGTGGAGGAGGAGGTGGTGGTGGTGGTGGAGGAGGAGGAGGAGGAGGAGGAGGCTGGCAGCACTGGAGCAGTGGCAGGGACCATTTTATTTTGTTTCATTTTATTTCATATGATTTAAAAAAATAAGGAATGAAACAAAATGAAACGGGGGTGGGCACAAAATGAAACAAAACACTATTTTTCCATTTCCTGCCCATCCCTATCTGTGAAGATTCTCAGTCATCCAAGTGAGTTTATTTGGAAGTTGTGTCATGGCAACTGGACTTCTTTTCTTGAGAGATTGAAACATTTCGCTGCTCATCCAAACAGATTTGTCAGTCTCATCCAAACTGACAAAGCTGTTTGGATGAGCAGCAAAATCTATCAGTCTCTCAAGAAAAGAAGTCCAGTTGCCATGACTCAACTTCCAGAGAGACCCTAAACAAAGAAATACTTTCTATCCTACAATAATTTTCTGTTCTTCCCTGACTGTTTGTAATGTACAATTTTGTTCTCATTAAATACCATCAAGTAACTTTCAACTTAGGGCAACCCTGTGGATTAATTGCCTCACAAAGTTGCTATCATGACTTTTTGACTCGGACCCATATATCCCTCTGTATTTATTTCATAAGCATGAAACACCTACATGGAATAGAGTGTTGCACAGAGGAAGCAGATCTGCAGATATTTTCCTGCCTTCACCAAACATTTTATCTTGTTTCTCTTTTAAACTAATGCAAGGCTGTGCTATAAAACACCTCCACTGCACTGCATTTTAACAACAAATGCTAGATTGCAGATTGATTGAAGATATAAGGGAAGGTGACAGTTAATAACGATAAATGAATAAATCCATAAACAATATACATCTTATGCTCAGCAAGGACAAAATGTAATGCCTTCTTTGCCATGGTGATATGTGAGTGTTTCAGATCACTAAATGTATTTTCAAGATCATGTATGCATGCACTCAACTGTAGTGAAGAACAGCCATGTGTGCCAGGCAGACTCTTCATGCACTGAATCAGCAACTGTCTGTGCACTCTTGCCTGCATCTGGTCCAGCAGCTGGAAGAGCAAAAGGTACTCATTGATTCTCTGTGTCTAGCTCCCACTAATGTTTTCCTGCATATCTGAACCAACTATTTTCCACAACGCCAAATCTGCTACACTGGAAGAGCCTCAGAAACTTTGGTTTCCTAAACCAAATAACCATGGATTTCCAGATGGCTCCACCCACTGCCCCAGGCTGACAATTGCTGGAGAGTATATAAAACATAAGTCCTGTTTTTTGTGAAGTGGAACTGAAAGATGGTGGATGATTTTGACAAAAATGAGAGAGAGAGAGAGAGAGAGAGAGAGAGAGAGAGAGAGAGAGAGAGAGAGAGAGAGAGAGATTCATGTAAAACAGCTGGCCTCTACTTTTACATAAATTGCTCATCTCCACTGACACTTTTTGCTATGGAATCTTCTAAACAGTCAGGGGCTGATTAACTAATTATGGCCAGCTGGTTCCGCTGTCCTGTGATCTCCAACTCTGCGGCACAGGAGACAAGTAAGACAAAAACAATCGCATTCAGCAGCATCAGCCCTGAAGGAGCAGCAGCAGAGGTATGCTTTTGGAACCACACTTTGGGGGAGGATTTGGGCATCACATTTTGTTCATGATGTCCCAGTTCTTGGGTAAGAGACAAAGATTTCAGAAACATCCATAACTGTTAATAATAATAATAACCTTTGAACTGCCAAGCCAGAAGGGACCCTATGGATCATAGGGTTACAACCCATGATGGAGATGTGTAATCTCCAGGCCTAAAACCAGGGTACTTCAAGGGCCAGATGCAGGGCAGTGGTAGCAGGAGACAGATATCTAGTCTCAGGCGCTCCCAGAGGCATTTGGTGGGACCACTGTGAGATACAGGAAGCTGGACTAGATGGGCCTTTGACCTGATCCAGCATGGCTCTGCTTATGTTCTTATGTTCTTATCATTGAATCCAGCCCATGTCAAGGAGGCACAGAGAGGAAATCAACTGTTCTCTAAACCTCTGGCTCCACAACCTGGGACTTAAGCCACTGAGCTCTCCAGCAATTCATCATCTACAGTGAAAGTGTGGACTGAAGAGATAAAAAGACTACATTTAAAACACTTGTGTGAAATATAGGTGGTTTGGATATGCAGGTGATGGCACCTGAGTGAGAGTCAATGGCCTTCAGTTGTGAAGTTTTGGGCCATTTCTCCAGACAGATAATCCTCATTTAATCACCATTAAATTCAGGGTTAAGAATCTGCATGTTGCCTGCTTTTGGAGTAGATTCAGTCTCTGCTGCCTTGCTTCTACCCTTTTGGAGTAAATTTTAAAGGTTTTCTGAGGCTTTAACAGTGCAAAACATAAAAGGGGAAAGACAGAATGAATGCCTTGAAAGCGGCTCTCCCTTCTGTGTAAAATGAAAGGACCAGTATGCAAAAATATGAAAATTAAAGGCACACACATCCAAAGAACCCAAGAGAAAAGAAATATGAAAAATACTGCCATACACATCCCTAGTGCTGTACTTTGCTTTACTCTATGGACACCATGGAAATACATAAGCAGCACTGATTAAGCTAGTGTTTTAGCATTTGGCCAAATGAAGTTCACAGCCTTAACACATACATATTATCATGTTAGGATTCATGTCATGCACAAGTAAAAATTGAAGGTTCTGCCTTAGGGATGGGAAACCTCTGCTCCTTTGGATCTTGCTGGTCAATATTTCATATCACTACTTAACTAGCTTAGCTCCTTGTGAGATGTGATGGGAACTGTAATTCATCAATATCTGGAGGGCAAAAGAGTCCTCATTCCTAAACTATGTATGCCCTTGTAATATTGGGGAACTAACATTCTGTGTAAAAGACTTACAGCTTCATTTTCAAGAGTTCATATTGGGTTATAAATATGATCTGAAGATGTAGATATATGAATGTCTGCTATAAAGATTTTCCATGTGTTTGTTTGTTTGTGTGGGGAGTGGGGTTGGGAGGGTAGGCAGGCAGGTAGGCAAAATATGACATAGTTTTCTGGAGGGAATGTTATTCATATGTTCTAGTAGGGAAAATATTTATTTGTTTGTTTATATATATTTATATACTGCCCCATTACTGACGAAGCACTATTGCCCTCCCACGCGAAATGATGAGACGAGAGAATCAACTGGGGTTTAAACAGGGCCACACTTTATTAAACAGAACTTCAGGTAAGCAAACAACAACAGGAGGGGCCTGGCATACAGGATCTTTGGGGTTGGACCCCCGGGGTCTCCCGGGACCCCTCCAACCCAGCAGCATGGCGCTTGCTTACCCACAGTTGGCACGATCAGCCAATGTCACCCCCCGGGGCCGGTCTATGACATCACCTCCCTGGGTCCTTGCAGTCGCCAGATGTTTAAACCAACCCAGGGAGGCATCCCCTTGCATCCACCCCGGCACTGTAACCTCCTGATCCGCAGTGCCGTGGTTGTTGGTTACTTGGGGACAGATGTTCAGTTACAAACTCGCCAGCTGCCCTTCACGTGCTTCTGCCACCAGTGTGACCAAACAACATAACTCCTAACATGCCCAGGTACCAGTGTGGGATAGGTGAAAAATCCCTGCTCTCAATGGCCAATCTAGAGTGTGGGTCAAAACTTCCTATCCGGCCCCTGTGGGCGACCAGTTACACTCACACTAGTCCTTAAAGGGCGGGTGGGTGGGGAACCCTGCTCTGACTGAGCTGTCAGTGGGGAGGAGCCACTCTATAGAGGGCGCTCCTCCCCCTCCCCTTGGGACGCAAGCTGTGTCCAGCTCTCTTGTGCCTTCTCGCGAGAGGGCAAAATCGCCCCGGTGGCTGGAAGGTCTGGCCCCAGAGCGTGCGTTCTGAGTGTTGTACAAGCAGTTAAACTACAACAAAACAAAAAGCACTAAGTTATCACACCAGTACCAAAACCACAATCTAAAGACTTGGAAACCAATGGTGCAATCAATACACAGAAGTGAACTGAAATTGTAATGGTAGATCCCATGTCACCTTTGACTTCTGTGACTTGATCAGTGCTCTGTGCATAGACACAACTTATGTAGAATGTGTATGCAGATTCTTTCCATATGGTCCCACACCATATGCCTGCCTACCTGAATGTAGCGTGTATAGAAGTAAGCTTTGTGGACACCTAAAACAATCAGTATGAACAAGCTGAGAGGAGAAAAGACAGTGGGCCCAGTCCCTATCCTGTATGATGATTTTGTCCCATTCAGATCATTTGAACATGACTATATGCTGCTAAATAGAGGGAAACATTTCTCAGCAATGATGGGCTCAGAAACAGAAGTCCCTGGATTGTGCTTTTCACAATGAGAAATCCCTGCATAGCTGGCAGCTGGCACTGGATTGAATTTTGTTTTAGTTTCCTCGTGAGAACACTGTGAAAACAAAATAAACAATAAAAAAATGCCCCAACAGGATGGCTGCTGGTGACTATTAGCAGAGATGAAATGACAAGTTTACATGTCAGTGGAAGTCCTTCAAGAACATTACCGTTAAAAGAAACATTTCAAAGAATGCCATTTTAGAATTTTCTATTAGGCTTGGGACTCCATGTTTTCTAAACAATGCTACAATTATGCTTTAAATATGGTGAAGCAGATGTGTGTGTGTGTTCCTATATGCTTGGTTAATATGCTTTGATATCTTTTTTGCCTTTCAAAAATGTTTGTGTTTTCCTCTATTTGCCTGCGTCCCCAAGGAGGGAGGAGAGTCTGTTTTGCTTGGAGGAGTCATAGAACTTTTGGGAGGGAAAAGGGTTCACCTCCAAGCAAATCCTGATGAATGACTCAATTTAAGTGCCAACGTGATACACCTATTTGAATTGCTAAACAATATCCAAGTGGTTCTCATGCCACATCCACCACTGTATGATGCTGCTAAGCCAGATGTCTATTATCCAGAATACAACACAAATTAAGCTGCTATTCCTCTAATTTTTGTACATGCTGAGTCAAATTCAATTGTGGGACATAAATTCTGGACCAGCCAGGAGATTTGGAATAGGAAATGACTGACCCAAAATGTACAGGCAGATCATATCAGAAAGTGCTTAGGCATCGTGGATATGTGGGATATTCAAACCTAGATATTAAAAACTAATGTCCCCATGATTTCAGGCTTCAGTTGATTTCACTTGTTAGCTGTGATGGTGGCTACAGCATAGCTGTAACAAAGTTTTCTCAGTTGTGAACATTTTGTAATGTTTTTTTTTTTTACTGTGTGTCCCATTCACCATTTGTGTCCATCTTTCTGTTTAAATCCCCTTCCCCCTTCCCCTTTCAGTTATCATTTGTAGAAAAATGCATTCAATTGCAAATCATTTCCTTTATTTAGTTAGCTATTACACAAATCATCACAAATCTTTCAATAGCATCTGCCTTCATATTACTGAAAAGTATCCCTTGGAAAGGCAATTTTGTTTTCAAAAGAAATTCTGGGCCCACTGTAGCTTTTGTCATCCAAGGAATGTCACCCAATTTAATATGTTCATCTAAATATTTCTTTTCCATAATGGCAATCAAGGTGGTTTGTATGGAATTCCCAGATATCCCACACAGGCTGACCTAAAACCTATACCACAGATGGCTTGAGCACATCCTCAGATCATACCCTGTGTGCCCACAGTTATGGCATATACTCATCTTCAGAGGTTGAAGAGATACACATAAATAGCTATGATCCTTGGAATTCCATACTCACATAAAGCATTCCTCAACATCATTCCCCATTTTAAAAGCAACAATGGTTCCTCTATGGGCTACAGGGCAAATTTCAGCTGGTAATTTTCAAGTAAGCTCCTTTTAAAACTGTATACAGTGGTCCCCCCTCCCTTTTGCGGTTCATATACTTTGGTCCCATTATATTGCGGGACCGCAGTACCCTGAAAGGGCTTGGGGGGGAAGGTTTTAAAAGCTAGGGCTATTTAAACCTTCCCCCCTCCCCAAGCCCAGGTTTCAGCTGATTGGCGCTGAAGTGGGGAAACAAAATGGAAGCATTGCCCACCACTCCCCTGCACCCAGGGGGGTTGGGAAAAGTGGCGCATGATGTTTAAAATGACTTTAAGCAACGGGACCCAAGCTCTTGGCTCTGTTACTTAAAGTCATTTTAAACATTGTGCACCCCTTCTCCCCACCCTCCCGGGGCCAGGGGGAGAAGAGAGTGATGTTTAAAATGACTTTAAGCAATGGAGCCAAGTACTTGGCCTGATCCAGCATGGCTCTTCTTATGTTCTTATGTCTAAAGTTTCCATGTATTGTCCCCAAAGAACCTAAACTTACAAGCTATGCTTCTCGAGGATCACAAACTATTAGTTTTTCAAGAGATGTTGGTGTCTTTCTTGCTTCAGCTGCAATGGATGAACAGTTTTTTACCTAACGGAAGTGTGTCTAAAGTCAAAAATAGGGTGAACCTAGCCCCCCAAACGATGCTCTTTCTCATCCATTGCTCCCTTTATTTTTGTTCTCTTTTTCTTTTTTTAATAATAGCCATTCACTCTTACTTCCCAAACTTATGCACATAGAGAGAGTTCTTTTTTTCTTGTGCCAAACAATAAAGAGACATTTTTCCTTTGGCTTTAAAGGAAACCCCCATTAGTTGTTTTTATTTTAGTTTGCTTTATTTTATATTGCTTTGACTTTCCTTCAAACAACGAATTTTCTCCTTGACTTTTTGTGTTCTTTTTTTCTCCTATTGTTATCAGCAGTACTTGTTTCGTGTTTGCAGTGCTTTGCTTCTCCAGTTCTCTCCTTGAAACAATCCCTGCAGCTAACAACAACAAGTACTCTTTCTAAGGTTCGCATGCCATTTTCCCCCCTGCTTACTTTCCTTAAACATTTCCATTAGTGAAGGAACAGCAGCCCACAGGGTGGAAGATTCACACTCAGATCAAAAGACCTGCTGACAACTTTGGCAGCCGAGTTGACCACAGCAACAGGGGGTAGCTGGTTTTGTAGCCACAGAAAGCTCTGAGGACAAGTACTAGAACATCTTGGTGGGACTTCTCTAATCAGTGAGAGTGTCTTTTAGAAGATTCTGGCTTCCATATTCAGAGCAGCAGTCCTAGGGTTCTTCTCAAACTGGCTAAAAGGCACAATTGTATTAGAGGGTAGAATCACAGTGTCTTCCAGTTGATCTCTTTTCTTCCACACTTGAAGGGGAGGGATGGTAGCATGTTGCAATCATGTCTGCTTCATGATCAGAGCTGGCCCGACCCAACCGTTCATCTATGGCTCTCTCACTCCGGGTGGCCACTTCCAGGGAGGCCCGCAGGGTAGTAACTCAAAAACGGGCCTTCTCGGTGGCCAGTCCATCGCTTTCGAACAAGCTACCCGGTGAGGTATGCCAGGCTTCCTCATTGGCATCCTTTAGGAAAGCCCTTAAAACTTGGCTGTTCAGAGATGCCTTTGGCAACTGCTAATGTGGTACCAAGTTGCTGTTGTTGTTTCCCTTCTCTTTTTTCATGGTCATTAAGTTTTTGCCTCTTACCCAGCACTATTTTACTATTTTATATTGTGTTATTGTTGTCTGGTTTTAGCATATTGTGTGAACTGCCCAGAGTTCCTTTGGGAAATGGGAGCGGTATACAAATGCAAAAATAAATAAAATAAATAATAAATTCAAAGGCAGATATAGCAGCAATGGTTGTAGTACTAGTATTGGGCAGAGAAGATGTCAGGCAGTCATGCAATGACATCTTCTCCATCAGTAAACTGGTGTGGCTAAGGAAAATACCCTTGGAGTCTAATCTCATTGGGCTTCTCACCATGTGACAATTGTGAAGCAGGCTTGGGAAGCTTTTGTGCCATTTTAAGAGGGTCTTCTGGCTTTGTATGTCTGCCTACCCACCCATTCATTCCCTGGTGGTCCTTAGAATTCACACTTTTGAAAAACTTCCCTAACAATTGCTTTGTGTTTGGAAGCAGTTAACTGATGAAAAAAGCAGTCAGCATCTGGGATTTTCCATTGCATGGTGTCACTTTGTGAATGGTGGTGGGCACAAGAGGGTATCTTGTAGAGCAAATTGTTATAAATGAACATAGATTACGTGTGAAACATGCCATCTGCCATTCGGCTAAGAACCATTCCCCTAAAGTACAGAAGCTTACAGGGTGTGCCCATACGCATTAACCTTGTTTCAACTCGTACTGTACCTCCCATTCAACAGATCCTTCATCTTAAGCATGTCATTTGTGGCATAAAAATATTACATTTTTTAAAAGTGATGTGATGTGATTAAAAGTAAGGAAAATAAAATTTAAAATATTCCTGGGCATTCATATCCCCACATATTGTTTAGCATTCTATCAAAGGTAGAAAAAGTGTTCTGCTTAAAGTTTGTAGGCCTTTTTTCACAAGAAAGCAGAGCTGACCTGGGGGGACAAAAACAAGCCATTTGGTTCTCCAGCTCCAGTTAGGAAGTCTCACAGGAATGAGGATTTTTTCTGGAGGATCCCCAGCCTTGTGAGAAGAAGAAATTCAAAAAAGGGAATGAGAATATTAGTTCCTATGCCTTAGCCCACTTTTGGTTGATAACCATGCCCAGAGCAAATTGATGGAACATAGGCATGTTGAGTACATCAACTTTAGCAGGTTAACAGGAGGAATGTCAATGGGACAGTAATGTTTGTGTGAGAAACACACAAGCTACCTCTGCATCAGTAATGCATACCGATCTGTATAGGTTTGGATGGGGGCATTTTGTATGCCTTGGAATAGTCAGAACATGGGTGTTTGGAGGCATTATTTGTTCTACTATAAATAATGTCAAACTTCCCTTATAATTTAAATTGTATGAGCACCATGGCTCTTTAACTGCTCTACACGTGGGGAGTTCTAATATCAAATTCAGGTGATAGAACCTGTCCTGGTATCTATATATATCTAGCTATGCTGGAAGTGCCTCGGGGTTTTAAAAATGTCCACAGAGTTTTTCTTTACATTCATATATGGTGAGTTAAAGGTTAGCTCCACACACATACTTCTGCTATTATGAATACATTTGAATGGGGGCAGGGGTTATGGCTTGGTTATTTTCCGTCTGTGCTGGTTGACACTTGGCATCAAAGTTGACAGCGCAGATGTGATTTTCTTCTTTTTAAGAAACTGACTTACAGTCGTTATTAACTTTTTTCACCCTTCTGTTATTTTACCAATAAAAGTAAAACGTCGGCACACCATCTGGATTGCAGTGAGGGCTTGCTGTCTCTTTAAACCAATTTCCTCGCTTAGTTGATTGAGAGACAAAAAGGTCAAGTGTATTGCCTGGGGTTTTCATAGATGTAACACGTTACCCTCACCCCCTTTATTTTTTTTAAAAAAATCAATGACTCTTTTTGGACTCCAAAGCTATATGCTTTCATTTTATCTTAAGAGTTTAAAGGGTTTTAAAATTGGTCTGTGTCTCTGGCTGCATATCAGAAGTTCAATATATTTTATAAAACTTAGTGCTACATGCTAGAGATTGAAAATGAAATATTACATGATCATCCCTCTCATGAGTCAATGGCTGCTGATATTATCATCATCAATGGTATCTGCTTTGCTAATAGAAAGACATAAAAATAAGAATAAGAATAAGCAGACAGAATGATTATAATTAAGGTCAACAATTATTGGATTTTGGAGACTGGCTTAAGTAAGCTTTGAGTCTGGACACCACATTCAAATCAGAATGTTTTCCTTGAGTTTATCTGGAAGTTGAGTCATGGCAACAGAACTTCTTTTCTTGTTAGGTTGAAACATTTCTCGACTCATCTAAGTAGCTTCTTCAGTTTGAGGAAGGTTAGTAGGAGATCTCCAATTTATCGTCCACATTGGTTTCATTTCACCCCGATCTGAATAAGGTCTTTAGACGGACAAAGGCCATCTGTGTGAAAGCCACACCTCTGCAGCCCCTCCCAACATTAAACATGAGTCATTAGAAGTGGACTCCCTGGTGGATATGGGAGGTACTCCTGATTTTTCTGGAGATAGATGACAATCTTCATTAAAAGAGAATCATTTGCACAAGCAGAATGGAGTGAGTTGCTTTCAGGAGGAGGAAGTTGTTGCCTCCTTGCCTTAGCTTACAAAAGGTATAATCAGAATGGCATAGACCAGGGATGGCGAATCTATGGCACGCATGCCAAAGGTGGCACGCAAAGAACTTTCGCCTGGCATGCGACATGCTCCCTGCCCCCCCCACTTCCCCCTCCGCTGGACCAGCCATGAGGAATTTGCAAAGGGGGAAGTTGGGGTCAGGGAGCATGTCATGTGCCAGGCCGACCCTGCCATCGCCATCCCCATCGCCATTGCCATCGCCACCCTCACTTCTGCCCCTGCCCCCTGCCACTGCTGACCCTGCCTCTGCTGCCCCTGCCGCCATCACTGCCACCATCCCTGCCAGTCCCTCTGCCGCCGCAGATGACCCTGACCCTGCCGCCCCCATCGCCCTTGCTGCCCTCACCCTTGCCCTTGCCCCCCTTGCCCCCCGCTGCTGCCAATCCCAACTCCCCCACCGCCACTGCCATCCCCATCACCGAGTTTGGGCACTCGGTGCCACAAAAGTTCACCATCCCTGGCGTAGATATACTGGCATATGTAGGGCAGGATTTGCAGAATCATAACATGGCATTAATATATTGAAATTAATGAAGTATTAATGTGCATTGTGCCACCCTTCTCCTAGGACCCCGTTCCCTTTTCCATCTACCCCATTCCTATTCCTTACGATAAAATAAAAAGTTGTAGACATATTGCCATTATTATTATGGAGACTAGAGATGGGCACGAAACTGAGCAAGTTTTCATTTTTGTTTTCGTTTTTTCATTTTGTTACGTAACGAAATGAAAAACAAATTTTGTCTCAAATGAAACGAAATGAACCGAAACAACAGAAATTTTGTTGTGTGTTTCGTTTTCATTGTGGCAAATACATTGAACTGTAATGAATGCTAACGAAACAGCAATTTTTCATTTTCATTTTTGTTTTTTCGTTTCATTACGTAACAAAACAAAAACTTTTTTTTTGCAAAAATTCACAAAAAATGAAAACGAACCGAAACGGACCCCCTAAATGACAAACGAAACACTGTTTTTTGAGTCGTGCCCATCTCTAATGGAGACATAACCCAACTACTAGATGTGGGCCAGCCAGTTTTGAGAGAGAGACTCTTCAGACAAAAAAATGCTAAGGGGCTTAGAGGGAAATTGGAAAGAAGAAAAACTGAAAAACAACAATAACAACATGAAAACAGGAAATAGATGGAATAAATTCTTACACAAGCGAAGGAAGACCACGTTTATCTTGGATAGCCTGCACAACAGTTACTGTGACTTGTGACATTTCACTTATTCAGTTGTGAAGGGCAATAAGCTTTTAGTTCATATATTTGAAATTGTTCACTCAATAAATAGATGCATTTATTGAATTAAATGTGTATATTTACCGGAGCAAAGTATCCATCAGTTCCCTTCTTCAATGGGGAAATGACTTGCAAAAACAAGCATTTTGAATGTGTGTACAACAATTGTTTGCTTTGAAAAATGCCCTCTACAATGCCTACCAATTTTCCCGAGGATTAAAAAAAGGATGGGGCAGTCAGTTGACAGCAATGGAATGAGCTTCCTAAAGGGGCAAAAATAATCTGAGAAAATCTTGGCAGATTTGCCCAAGACTACTTTCACTATGGCTATCCAAATGTGTGCCTCTGGTAGGCTTATGAGCAAGCTCTGTTGTTGATGGTCATCTTTGGTTTGTCTCTGGCAGCCAATACTTCTTGATTCTTTGGATCGTTGGATAGCAGAAGGGATGACAAGCATGTGACTAGACTGATTGGCTTGACTAACTTGGCCAATCATGATGGGAGCTTCAGTGTGGCAATACTTGGTGGATCCAGATGTTTTCCATCTTTGGACCATTTCTTGAACCTTGAAGGAAAGGGTTTCACATATATGGAGTGGATAGTACCAAACAGATCAGTGGCCATGTTCATATGTGCAAATAAACATATTTACAAAGATCCCACAGGCTTTCCATTAGCAGAGAAGCTGCTCTTAAACACTGTCTTCATAATGCATCATCATATATACACATTTGCTTAACCACAGAGTATCTTTATCTCTTGATGTGATATGTGAATAAACTCTACATTCCTTTCACTTCTGTGACCCAAATGAGGAAGCCACATTTAATTGTCTATCCTATATTGATTTTATTTTGTTATTTATTTAACATAAGGTTAAAAACTGCTCATCTTAAAAGTTTTGATTAGGTGATTCTGAGTCTATTACCTCTAATTAGGAGGAGCTGCTATTATCCCCTCACTCCGATTAATGGCTTTCTGTTTCCATTAGCACACACTCAAACAAAATTAATTATAAATCTAAGCTCTTATTCTGAAACAGAGGTCAGGTGCCATTTCACACTGCTAATCGGGTTTAGTCTTTCGTTTACATTTTAATTAGCTGGCAGGGAATTTTTGTAGTGTTTATTCCAGAAGCACGTGGTTTTAAAATTTCTATCATGTTGAAAGGGGCATATCATTATTATTTGTATAAAATATTTATTTCCTGCTTTGCAATCTGTTTCAGAGATTTCTTTATAATATGATTAAAATTAAATGACGATACACTTAAAGGTAAGTTAAACAAAGCCAAGACTGAAATAAACAAGTAGATAACATGACAAAATGGCCTCTACTGTAAAGATTGTAGTGCACAGATGGATTGATTGTTTATGCTCAGATCCTGTTTTTTTCCCTTCATTGATCTCAAGATGGTTCCCATCTGCATCTATATTCTCTCTTGCAGGGTTGGCACATAGTAACTAGCTCAAAATGATCTAGTTAAGGCAAGGCTGTGTGCTGGATTTGAATGTAGTACTTTCAATACCCAATGAGGCAGCTGTGAGAGGTTCAGTCTTCTGACACGCCACCTGACACACTAAAACTCTGTTCATATATAACCGTTGAGGATTACTGCACAGGGACTCTAAAACTGTCCATATTGTGTACTATTATTCTATTGTTCTTGTTTTTAAGGGAGGGCGGTTTTATTCAGTTTAGCTATCCATACAAGGATGGAAGAAATACAAGGGAACTGCACCTGAGATTAATTGGATAATGGCATCCTGGATGCCACATAAAGAATCAGCAAAGTGTCACTATATGTGGAAGCAGTCCAAATTTCAATTTGCTGGCTTAAATCCTGTTGTGCAGGTTTACACTATGCAAGAATGATGATACCATCAACTGTGGCATTTTTTTCAGAAATTAAAAAAAAAGGATTCTGATTTTTTCCCACAGAGGCTCCTAGGGAACCTTTTGATTGCAGGGACACCCTGATGGGTTTCAGGATGGGAATAGTCTTTTTAGCTTCCAAAATAAATAAATAAATAAATGCACTGTTGGCAAAATCATCCCAGAAGTTTTGACTACTGGAACGTAAAGACTGTCCACATCCTGTGGCCCTCTTACTAGTTCGACACATCAAACAGGATCCCAAAATAGAGCTTGAAGTTTTTGGTGAGAGGAGAATTGGACACTTTTCATTTACCACCCCCCCAAACAAAACAAAACAAAATGAAAACCTCCATGGCTCATGATGTCATCAGCCTTACAAAGGTGCACAACAGGATTTCATCCGTATTTAGATGGACAGATTGAATATACCACCTTTTACAGGGCCTACTCAGAAAGGAGAGCTTATAATAACTGATAATGATTAAAACACCGAAACATGTTGTTGTCTCATTGACTGCTTTTGACATGAGACAATCTGGTGGATCAGAGGTGATCTACCAGGAATGCTAGCTTTTCCCTCTCTATCTTCTATCCCAGCCTCTGGCTTCCATTCCATGCTCTTTGGCAATTATTATCAGTTTTGAAATTAATTATCCCTCTCAAATTTTAAGACCTCATGCTCCTTTAGACCACAGTATGCCAGTTAAGAAATTGGACAGCTTTAATTTTTAATATCCTATCCATAGGAGGAGAGAATCAAAAGTGTATTTATTATAATGCAGACAGGCTTTGAACACAGCTTTTTCAGGATGAAAGGACTGCTTCCTTAAGCCACCGTGAACCTCCATACGGTACTACCTAATATGAACCTCCATACGGTACTACCTAATATGGGTCTAAACTAATCTGTTTCTGATAAATGTCAATGCCAGTCGGCTTGGCAGCTGTAGACACAATTTGGGTCACTGTGTTGGAATTTGACTGTGTGTACATGTATTTTTGCCCCTACTGACACCATTATGTCATGCGCCATGCATACACGTGAGCCAATGGTGATAGTGATTTATTTAGATAAAAGAAATTAAATGACCTGAAGGGACGTTCTTAATGCACTAAGGCCATAGTATATAATTAAGAATATTTATGATTTTATGGGATTTCCTATATTTTTCTGTATTTTTAGAGCTTATACCCCCTATATACCTTTTCTATAATTGAAAAA
This sequence comes from Phrynocephalus forsythii, assembly GCA_029282475.1. Classification (NCBI taxonomy): domain Eukaryota; kingdom Metazoa; phylum Chordata; class Lepidosauria; order Squamata; family Agamidae; genus Phrynocephalus; species Phrynocephalus forsythii. Next base: position 175,341,889 of record JAPFRF010000001.1, on the reverse strand, counting down.
TAAAAGCTGACAATGCAAATTCAGGAAATTTTCCTCATCTAACACACATTGTAATGTTGGTCGTTGGTCTCTCACTTTGATCCCCCCAATATTCCTTTTAGCATCTCATTATTTACTAAAGGTAATAGTCATCAACAGCTTTGATTATTCCCAGGCAATGAATCACAGGATACCCAGTGTTGTGTAGTAAACAGAGACATAGAATAGGAATCAGGCAACCAGGGCCTACCTCAGGAAGTATGCCACATTGCAGAGAAGAGGCAAATCACACCTTGGGGCATGCTTTGGCTCCTGGCACCAGAAGGAGTTATGCCATGCTGATGGCCAAATTTATTAAGTATTTCATTAGTGAGGGAGATGCCCTAATCACATCCAATCAAACCTGATTTTGGAAGCTGAGCAGGGTTGGGCCTGGTTAGTACTTGGATGGGAGGCCACCAGGGAATACTAGGTGATGTAGGCACCTGGAGTAGGAACTGGCAAACCACTCCAGTATTCCTGCCAAGAAAACTCCATGGGCATGGGGTCACAAAGAGTTGGTCATGACTGTAAACACACACACACACACACACACACACACACACACACACACACACACACACACACACACACACACACACACACACACACACACACACACACACACACACATGTTCAGATTTGGTCTGCTTCTAGTTGCCAATTGCCCAATTTGCAATACACCTGCGGAGGAGAGGTTTAGCACCCAGATCCATATAAGGCAAGTTTTCGGCTCTCTCTTTTTACGACAAAGCCCAGGGTTGTACCCCATCCACTGTCTTCTGTCTCCAAAAAGGATTGAGGGGTCATCCAGAGAGTGTGGCACCCCTGTGGATAAGAGGACCACCATTTTTCCTGAGATTATATTTCCAAGCTTTACAACATGTGGCCTGAGATATGTACAGATATGAGGTGAAATTATTTCATGCAGCCCGTGTGTTAACCTTTTTTGCTGCCCTCAAAGGGAGCAAACTGGTGCTGGCTTCTAAAAACAATAAGTCAGAATCCTCCTGACTGAAGGAGATCCAAGACTGATCAGAGGGGGTGAGGACAAGTTATTACACTAAAAGAATGCAGTGATGAAAAGTTATGCCTGGCAGCAACTATAAAAGCTTATCTGGGTTGTAGAAATGAGAGGGACAGTCATCTGTTTGTGCATGGTAATAGGTACCTATTGACAAAATACCAATATTAGAGGGTAACTTCCATGGCCCTGAGTAAGATTGGAGCCCACAAATGTTGTTTTGGAACTCATTCCTTTAGGATTTGGGTAGCATCCACTGCTGCCCCCATGGGTTATGATGCTAGAGTGATAATGAAAGTTGGCCATTGGAGGTCTCAAAAGTTCCAGTTATATGTTTGGCCATCACTGAACTGTTAAAAGTACTTTATCATTACAGGCTTGTGGCTGCTGCATTCATAGAGAGTCGTGCTACTGGGGCATAGTTAGATCTATTGGGCAGTAGTTTACGGACGACACACGAGTTGGGGGAAAATAGGCTTAGGTTCTGTTGCCATTGTGGAGTGGAGGGTATTGAGAGTATGCACTGGGATGGGTTTATGGAAGCTGCATCCCGAGCAATGAGAGCAGTATCCCCTGATGTTTCGGTAATCCCCAAGGGACAGGAAGGCAAAAAGTTTGACAAAAATATTCTTGGCCCAAAATGGCATCAACAATGGAAGGATTCAGAAAGAAGTACGGTGCTTCCAAGTATAAGAGTGAACATATGTATATTTTTGTCCTTTTTAAAATTAAAAAAATGAAACAAGTTCTCATTCCTGAGGACAGAGAAAGAGACTTAATCCAGATGGATTAGAGCAGGCATGTCCAAAGTCAGGCCCGGGGGCCAAATGCGGCCTGTTTTCAAATTTAGAGTGGCCCGCGATCTCTTCTCCCCACTGGCTCAGCCTGGTCACACATCCCCGCCAGCTGGCCATTCCCAGATGTCAGCTTGCAGTTTTACGGTTTGCCTGCCCTCCCTGCCTCGGTCCATCCCCCCAGCCACCTGCCCAGGACAACCTTCCCCCAGCTCCATTGCTGCAGCCTCCTCCCTGCCTCCTTGCATGTTATAAAGACTTGTCCAAAGTTTGGTCTGGAGGACAAATGCAGCTGAATGGTCAGCCCCCCACACATTTTCACGTAATCCAATCTGGCCCTCCTTGCAAAAAGTTTGGACACCCCTGCATTAGAGGATAGCTGCCATTATTCTCCTTTCAAGAAACAGCACAAATGGGCTATTTCTTCCCCCTGGAGAAAAATAACAGTGATTTATACCTCTTAAACATGAATTGTTTTGGAAGGCAGAATTGGCCCTGCCAGTACTTGAAGCCCTTAGCAGATTAGTTCTCCCTCACCTGAAAATAGCTCACATTGGTCTCTCTGTCCTACACAGCATTTAACAACTCATTTAATATAATGTATATATAAAGCTTGTCCTTCCCGCCAGGCAAATCTTTCAGAGCAACATACCGGAGAAATCATTTAAAAAGCCATGCTTTTCAGTCAGAGAGCAATTATAATCCAAAGTAGGCCAATGTGTGAAATGCAAATTAAGCTTCTATCCCAACAAACAGACAACAGTTTCCTGTAGAAGAAGCCTTCTTTTTAATCATCTTTATTTGTATGTGGTTCATCAATTACTTCAAGTGAACTGGACCAGTATGACTTGTATTTTCTAGTTCAGCCTAGTGGTTATTTTTGACAACCAAAAGGCAGGGTTAGGCATCCATATTAGAGCATTCATACAATGAATATATGTGTGTATTATTTCATCAAGTATTTATTCAACAGGCAGTCACAGTGGCATGCACAGATGGAACAGCAGACATTTCTTGTACCTTTTCCTCCTATAGTTTTAAATAGCATCTATCTTGATATATTAAGTTTTTGAGTTGCACTGAGAATCCTGTCTGAGGAACCAATATGATAATTAATTACATGTAGTGTAAGAGTTGTGTAAGTAAAAGACATTGGTTCACATGGAATAGCTTTCCCATCCCAATGCTGCACAGAAGTCAAGAATGAATTATTGTTGGTCCCATCTTCCCAGTTATGATTTCAAGATAAACAGTCTGCCTACAGCAGCTGGCTCTCCTTTTGTTCCAGGAGGTCTGCATTTAGCCCGTGCAAAATGGATTTTGTTTGCCCGAGATCAAACTGGCTGCACTGTCAAAACAAAGGCTTGGGCTGAGGTTCCCCCTTCAGCAGGAAACTTGCTGCGGCACATTCTCTCTCAAAACACATCCTATTTTGACTTCTGCTCCACCACTTGTGGCTGTCCTTCAGCACATGGGACAATCAGATTAAAAGGTGCTTTCAAAAACACTCTGAGGGGGGTGGGAAGGAATAAAAGTGTAAATCACTCCGGGCAATGTAACCTCTGGGGGGGGGAGTTTTGAATTCTCCAAAGTAAAGCCAGTTCCTTGCTCTTTTCACACCAGCATTTGCATGTAGTCATGGGCGGAATATTGTCAATAACACAGGATTAAAGGTGACTGGGGCCAGGGCTGAGATCATGGGAGATTTCAAAGGAAGCTTAAAACTCTACATCTAATTTGCCCTGGCCCAGATGGGCAAGTTTGGCCTGATCGGAGCTGACACGTGAAACACCCATAGGCTGTTTCCTCTCAGTTTTGCAAACATGTTGCTCATGTTCTTAGGCTGGTTCGGGTTCTTTCAATTTCTTAATGCCCAGAGATTGAGAACTCCAATTTCCCCCTCTTTTTTTTCAAAGTTACAAGCTAGGACTTGGGATCTCCTGCTTAATCATTAAAACTGGAACTCTATCTGAAGATAGAAACATGATGGTGTGAAACTGAATCCAAACAAAGGGATTCTTATTTCGTTCCTTCACCATCACCCTCCCCCCCCCCCACCCACTTCTTCTTCTTCTTTTTCAAAGAACAGAGCTGGTTTTAATCTAGGTGGCTTGGATGCCAGGCTGAGGCAGCCAGAGACAGAGATACAATGCAGGCTTCTCCATCTTGCCCTATTACAACTTATCCTTGAACTTAGGTGACCTGCTTTGGGGCAAAAGGATAAGCTGAGCCAGGGCCTCATTTGATGAAAGGCAGAAGATTGTGATCAAGTACATGTGGGATCAGAACTAGGGGAGAGGTTGACGTTTTTATGGAATAATGATGATTAGTAAGAGCAGACTTTAAAATAACATTACTGAATAGGGCCTTTGGCTAAGTTTTGGTGGCAGGCACAAATTTTAAAATCTATATGGACATTCACAAGGGAAAGAATCTCTGAGGAAAATTATTTCACAGTGGCAAAACATTCCCATTTCATTGGGTTGCATCAGTGGAAACGTCTTATGACTAAACACTTTGGAATGCCACATTCACTGGCCTGGGTGTGAATGTTGTATAATGTGTAAATATATCGAGACAGGCACAAGTCGAGTCATCCCACTTCATCAAAATTCATATGCACAGCACCACATGTGCCATTCATTTCCACCCCATACCCCATCCTGACCAGCTGCCCCACTCACTTTTTGGTGTGTGCTGGTCAGGTCCTACTCCTCAGGGGGTTGATTAGTCCCTTTCCCACTTCCCCAGGCAACTCCCCATTCAGATAAGGCAGGCATGTCCAAACTTTGGTCCTCCAGATGTTTTGGACCACAACTCCCACAGTCCTTTGCCATTGGCAATCTAAGCATAGAATTCCGGGAGTTGTGGTCCAAAACATCAGGAGGGCTGAAGTTTGGAGATACCTGAGATAAGGTGTCAAGACAGGGATTTTGATCATGTTGGATGACTCTAGTTGTGCCCGTCTTGAATCATCAACTTCCTATGACTAGAGATTGCTCCCTCTTTCACCTGCTATGAGATGAAAAAGGTGACTTACAACAGCAAGTGCTACATATATGATGAACAATGAAATATAATCAAGAACAGTGTTAAACAGGTCTTGGCTTAAATGGGCCTTGAATAAACAAAGAGGTCCCTGCCAGATTCTCAAAGAAGCACAAAATAGGGATCTGGGAGAGAGCAATTCACAGTAGGAATGCCAACATTGATGAGATACAATCATTTCTTACCTTATTTTCCCATTCTTCCTCAATAGAGTTCATTGGAATGCATGTGGTCTCCCACTCTTCTGTGTGTTTTATCTTCAAAAGAACTTGGTGAGGTTGATTAACTAGGAGTTAGAGACGAGCTAGAGATCATACAACTGGATTCCATGCTAAGTGAGGGTCTATTTTAACACATTCAGGACAGCATTAAGAATGTGCAAATCAATAAGGATCATGTTCATTCATTCATTCATTCATTTAAAACATACCTATGCCTTTCTCTTTTAGAAGCACACAAAGATGCTTTCATCATTCTAAGATAATATTTAAAATAGAAAAGAACAATATGTGTACAAATATTAAAAAGGATCTTGCTCATTGAGTGAGGAATCTGACTTCTAAGTTCAATTATTCACTGTTAGAGATGGGCACAAAACAAAAAAAAAATTGTTCCGATATTCATTATTTGTTTCATTACATAATGAAATAAATAACGAAAATTGTGATGAAATTTGAATGAACCAAATAGAACCATGAAAATTAGGTTTGTTACGTTTCATTTTCGTTAATGGTGGTGTGCAATGAAATGAGCTGTTTTAAATGTTAAAAAACGCCCTGGACATCCATAAAAATACAGCAATAATTATTTATTCTGCCTGATAATACCTACCAGGGGGGTTGGGATCCTTAAAACGTGCATTTATGTCTTTTCTCAGATCGCTGTATTTTTTTCCTTTAAGGGGAGTTAGGGGACATTGACCCATAATGGCTCCCAGATGCCTTATATTGATTTTTGGGGTATTAAAACGCCCTGGACATCTGTAAAAATGCAGCGATAATTATTTGAAATTACTACCTATCAGGGGGGTTAGGGTCCATAAAATGTTTGTTTTTGTCTTTCTCCCATCGCGATGTATTTTTTCATTTCCCTTTAAGGATGACACAAAATGGATTCCAGCCACAAAATTGATACAAGCCATGTGATAGGATCATTTAAGTTCTTGGACAATCACCTGCTTTCATTTTCCCTGGCGATCTCGGCTCCTCCCCGCGGGGACCATCGGCCCACCATCTTGGCCCGCCCCCGGAGGCTCATGGACCCTCAGCGGTTCGGTGAGCTCTTTGGGGGATTTCCTGGTGGAATGACTGACGATCCGGCCGAGGGTGTGGCGAACCTTTGGCATGAAACAGCTGTCCACACCATGACCGGATCATCCGCTGCCGAGCCCGGCCCTCCCCATGGTTCACGGGGGAACTTAGGGCAATGAAGCAGGCTAGGAGGAGGTTAGAGCGCAGCTGGAGGAAATCCCGCAATTGTTGATGCCCAGTCTAGTCGCTATATCATCGCGATAAGGAGGCTAGAACATCTTTCACCTCCTGAGAATTGCCGAGGCCTCGAACCGCCAGGCGGAGCTCTTCCGGGTGGTTCGGGACCTCAGCAATCCTAGTCTGGCCAGGCCTCCTCCTACTGAGTTCAGTAGTGAGCAATTCGCAGCCTTTTTCGAACTAAGATTGAGGCCATCCGTGCTGGTTTTGACTCCAGTTGCAGTCGTCCTGTCCCGCCATCTCCAGTTGCTGGTCCGCCTTCGCCGCCTCGGTTGGATGCGCTTGGGCCTGTTTCTGCTGTCGAGGTCTCCAAGGCTATGGCGCATTGCCGGCCTGCCTCCACTCCTCCTCCCCTTGCCCTGCCTGGCTAATTAGAGCTGCCAGAGGACCATGGCCGAATGGGCTTCTGCCATCGCCACCGCCTCGTTCAGCGAGGGGTTTTTCCTCTCGTTTGAAGGAGACGGTGGTAAAGCCCATCCTGAAAAAACCTGGCCTGGCGGTGGATGATCTGACAAACTTCGTCCTATCGCCAATGTCCTTTTATGGGCAAGGTGATCGAGAGGGTGGCGGCGGTCCGGCTGCAGTCAAATGCCTCGATCCTTGCCAGTCCGGGTTCAGGCCCCGCCGGGCGTGCGCCTTCTCAGGGCGGCCGACAGGGGTGCTCTTCCCTGTTGGTCCTCCTGGATCTGTCAGTGGCCTTTGATACCGTCGACCACGGTATCCTGTTGGACCTCTGAGGTCGGAATTGGAGGCACTGCTAGTTGGCTCCGTTCCTTCCTGGAGGGCCGGCCACAGTACGTGCAGCATGGGGGAGTTATCGGCCCCTTGGATCCTCCCTTGGGGGTTCCACAGGGGGTCGTCTCTGTCCCCCATGCTGTTTAACATCTACGTAAGGCCGTTGGCGGGGTCATCAGGAGTTTTGGAGTCTGCTGTCATCAGTACGCTGATAACACGCAGCTCTATCTCTCCTTTAACACCTCTGCTGTGGAAGCTGTGGAAGTTCTCGACGGGTGCCTGGAGGCCGTACTGGCCTGGACCGGGGCGAACAGGCTCTCAACCCCGAGAAGACGGAGGTTATGTTCTTCGGGAGCTCGCCGTGCGGTGGCCCTCTTCCCTGTCTGGGGGAGTCTCCCTCCAGCTCGCGGAGAGGGTGCGGAATCTGGGTGTGTTCCTGGACCCGGCGCTTGCCATGGAGCACCAGGTGGCGTCGGTGACCAGGTCCGCCTATTTCCATCTCCGTCGGATCGCCCAGATCCGCCCATACCTCGACGCGAGCTCCTTGAGAACAGTGGTCCAAGCTCTGGTGATCTCGAGGCTGGACTACTGTAACGCCTCTACATGGGGCTGCCCTTGAAACTTCTCCGGCGCTTGCAGCGGGTCCAGAACCTGGTGGTTGGTGTGCGTCCACATCACCCCATCCTGGCCCGCCTGCACTGGTTGCCCGTTGCAGCCCGGATTAGATTCAAGGTCCTGGTTTTAGTTTATAAAACCCTCCATGGCTTGGGACCGGACTACCTGGCAGAGCGTATCGCTCAGCGGTCAACTTCCGCCCGTTTCGGGCGCGAACTTGCTTCGGTCGCCACCCCTGGGAAGCCCGGAGGACGAGCACTCGGACCCGGGCTTTCTCTGTGGCGGCCCCCAGCCTCTGGAATTCCATCCCCAGTGAAGTGCGCTCTGCAGAGTCCCTGCTGGCCTTTTGAAAGGCGCTGAAAACCTACCTTTTTCGTGAGGCCTTTGGCGATAGTTAAAACCTTCCCCCCCAATCGTAATTTGCATTATTTTATTGTGTTTTGCTGGCTTTGCAGCCTTTGTGTAAGCCGCTTAGAGTACCTAGTAGATAAGCGGGATATAAATATAACAAATAAATAAATAAATTTGAACCCAGGTTGCTGACTGGGTAGGTGTGGCAGCCACAGAGGGCATAAAAAGCTCTGGCAGCCCCCGTCCTCCTTGTGGTCTGTGGTGGGAGTTAGCGTGGGATGCTGTCTCTGTGAATCGTTACTTTAGGCCAGCCAGGCAGGTGTGTGTCTCTGTGTTCCTGCTGGCTGCAGCCTGGCTTTTAGGGGAGAGAAAGAAGAGATTTCTCTTGCATTCTTCGTGTGCGTGCGTACCTCTCTGTGAGTACCCTCCCCTGCTCTGCAGTGTAGTCACTCTGTGGCTGCCTTACACCCTGGGCAACACCCACCCCTGCCTTTGCAGCCCCCCCCCTGCATACCTAGTTTATACTATGTATCTGCCAGCATCATTTTTTTAGTGTTTTCCCTCTGGTCTGGGGTGTTGGAGGACGCCCACGTGCGGAAATGCTTTAAATTACGCAAAAAGCATGTAAAAATGAAAAACGAAAAATGAAAAAATGAAATGAAATTTTTTTCAAAAAAATCACGAAAAATAAAAACGAACCGAAATGGGGCCCGCAACGAAAGCAAAACCGAAATGTCAGTTTTTTGATTCATGCCCATCTCTATTCAGTGTTCATTCAAGAAGAATTGGTCTGTGTGGCCTTGGGCAAACTGCACAGTGCCAGGATTCCCATACAACAAGGGAATAGTAAACTTCTTCTGAGTACTCTCCATCCAGAAAATTTTAAGAAGAGGTTTGCCATGGGTCAGAATTGACTTGACAGCACACAATTATTTCTTTCCTCTACATCTTCTCCATGTGGTATTTTATTGGACTGTATTATTCCTTAATGTGCAGTTTTATTTGATTTATTTGGTTTTTTAAACTTTTACTCATTGCTTGAATACATTTTCCCTTGATGAAAGCATTTTAAGTGGTAGTCTTACACATTTGAAATATGCACTCTTTTTAAAATGTTCCTTTAGTTATCCATTAATCTGCATATTCTGAAGCACAGAGTAACCCACTGGCAGTCAGAGAAGTGCAGATTCCACTAAGCTTCCATAGAAAAATGTTCACCTGAACAGAATATTACCATTCAACAGGGAGGTACAAGAACCTATTTTCTCTATAGATTTTGCTACTCCATGGATTTTTATGAACTTGCTATATACAGGCTTTCCCGTTTTTGATGTTCCCAGATTAAAATCTCAACATGTAATGAAAACTCAGATGTTTAAAGACAGCATAATAAGGATATTTGCATGCAAAGTTCAGAAAAGCCCTCCCTTTTGTCCTACAATTCCCCACAACAAGACTACTTATGTGATTGCCCTCGAAAATAAGTAAATAGGACTGCTTCCCTTTTATGTTACTTACCTGTTCATTAACCATACTTTCTGTGCTTCAGTGAATGAGCTGAAGGCAAGGTCACAAGCCCTCTGCCCGGCTTGTTCCTTACAAAAACCTTGTGAGGAAGATCAAGGAGAAAGAAACACTGCCCACAAACTGCCCATGAGTTTCATGGTGGAAATTTGAACTTGTATATTCCAAGTAACCTTTATACTATACAGAGTCACACAGACCTCAAGGGGACAGTGAGTTGAATACACGTGCACTAAAATTCTATTGAAATAGTTGCATCGCATAAGACATAATTTATCTATCTATCATCTATCTATCTATCTATCTATCTATCTATCTATCTATCTATCTATCTATCTATCTATCTATCTATCTATCATCTCACCAATAGCAAATGTTGATATCTGAAGACTTCCCCTTCCTGTCCTGTGGCTCCCATGCCTTTCCAGTGATTAAAGGAACTGGACAGTTGCCTCCAGAGCTTTAGTTCAGAAGTTGGAAATTTTTAATTTCCCAAAAATCACTGACCTCAGCCTTACAGGATGCAAGTTATGTCAACAGCATTTCAGCCAATGGTTTATAGAACTTGTTAGAAACTTCAACTATGATCCTATCTCACCTCATCAGAAGTACTAATTTGAACAATGTGTTTATTTCATTCACATAGGTGAAGAGACAAAAAGAAGTTTTCTCCATAGTAGATTGAGATTATATGAGTTCTTGAGCTTCCCCTCTCTCCATTTTGCATTTTGGCATGGGGAAAAAGATAGGTTCCTTGCACTACACACACACACACACACACACACACACACACACACACACACACACACACACACACACACACACACACACACACACACACACACACACACACACACACACACACACACACACACACCTACCTTTTAATTTTGTCTGTATGAATATGTTGAGAATAGAAAATAAAAGATAGAAACAAAAGCTCTTGCAATGGTTGACCATTTTATCCATGAGCTCAGTCAATGCATGCTTTCTTTTTTCCATAAGAAAACTTGTGATGGCTCATTATATCCTCCACTGAACATAAACTTCTTTGAACTGAATGGAACAAAGCTTGCATTGATAATAATAATTTTAGCAGTAGCACATTTTTTTCATTCTAATTTCTCTACTGAAATATATGCAATGACTGGGCCTCTTAGTCTAACCTCTTCTTTTCTTGCTGTCCAAGAAGTTAGGAGACGAATGACTGAAGAAAGTCTTAAGAAAACATAAAACATAAATATACATATAAAAATTAAGGAAGTGGATATAAATCTGCTATGCTATGACTTTGCATTGTGTTACTTCTTTGCCAAAGAATTTTTTTTAAAGAATCATGAGAAATCCAGACCAAAGGTTTTACAGGATTATTTTTAGTGGCTTTAGAAGACAGTTGCTTATAAAACTATGCCAAGAATAAAGCTCTCACCACTGTATTTGATTCCCAGAAAGGCATTTGGGTGTTAGGTTTAAAAGAACACCAAGCTTCTGTTTTTGACTCTGTGATAAAGCCATGTCACCCTCTCCCTGGATCTTCCTGCAGGCCAGTCCAAAGAGGATTAATCACAAGACCTGGAAGCAGCCAGGCTAAATTGCCATGTGCTTCTTGTTGACACAAAACTGCTACCGTGTTTTCCCGAAAATAAGACACTGTCTTATATTTATTTTTTCCCAAGATACACTAGGGCTTATTTTTGGGGAAACAGGAACTGCAAGCAAACATGCTACAAAGTATGGTAACTTTGGTGGCCCAAGCGAAAGGGAGGAAGGACCATGGATGGAAAGGGAGGGGCAACGTGTGCTCTGTGTGTGTGTGTGTGTGTGTGTGTGTGTGTGTGTGTGTGTGTGTGTGTGTGTGTGTGTGTGTGTGTGTGTGTGTGTGTGTGTGTGTGTGTGTGCGCGCGCGCGCGCAGGCACAGCCATGCCCATCACTAGATCTTATTATCGGGGTAGGGCCTATATTTAACAAATGCATAGAAATCCTGCTAGGGCTTATTTTTGGGGTAGGTCTTATTTTCAGGGAAACAGGGTAGTTATTGCTGTTGGCTTACTATTCCTCACTGTGCTGCTCTTCTCTGTTTGCATCAGGCACACAGATGCCTGGAATCATTAATTAAATACATTGTGCAGGGGATAGAGAGGGCTTGATAAATGGGCATTTAGTAATCTGTTTGATTCACTGCCGGAACAGGCTGGTTCACTCTAAATGATGGTGATCAGGTGTTGTCTTTGTTGGGAAAAACAACCCACCTTTAGAATGGTCTTATCCATGGCTTTCTGAGCCTCTGTCGGGGTCTTCCACTGGAAGAATGGTGCTGGCTTGATCAGTTCCAGTGTGGGTGATCACCAGAAATTATCCAAGAAAAGCTTTCTCATTTGAATTCCGCAATATTGTGAAGTGGCTAAAAAGTGAGCCGCTTCAGGGATGAGCAAATTAATCACTTCTGATGTTCCTCAGCAGAGGGGCAGAGGAGGTGACATTTCTTTTTCTGGACTATACACGGACTACCATTGATGTGCTGTGTCAACTTTAAAAGTATTTTTAAAATGTTTCCTTTGCTGTCTCTTAAAAGGCTAGTTGAAAAATCACCCACAGTTGAATCCACCACTTTGTGGGAGTCTCAATATTGGGAAATTGCTGATGATAGCCCCACTGCCAGATTAGGACTATTGGCAGCAATCTAGGGGATATTATCTGCTTTGAAAGGTACCTCCGCTCTGGTGTCATCCAGGTGCAAGGAATATTTGTTATTCTGCATAAAGAGACATTGATTGGCACTGTTGGGGAGCCGTGTTGGGGAGGGCTGAGGCCAGCCTACTTAAGGGACCTTTCCTTTTTCCCCGGTGCTGTGGCAACAGAGAGGATCGTCAGCTCGCCCGTGTGGTTTCATTGTCCCAGCATGGCACAGCCTAAAATCCTCCCTGGAAAGGAGTGGGCTGAACAGTGGTGCAGCTTGTGCAGTTTGCTTTTGGTTATTTTTATTACATGCATTAGGTTGGGGGAGAGGAACGGCTAGTGGGGGGCAAGTTGGGTCACTCTTTTAGGAGTTGGCTGGAGCTGCTATGGAGGGCTGAGCTGGGATCCGGCTGTAGGGAGGGTACGAGCCTCGTGCGAGGCCTCTGGGTGTGGGTGTGTGGGTGTGACGTCAGAATCAGTTCTTTACATTCAATTTGCACACGTTGGGGACTCCTGACACTGCGTGGGTTGTGTGTGGGGGTCCTTTGGCTCTATTTTTGGGGTTATTTAGTTGATTGTTGTATTCAATATTAGTGATTTGTAGGATGATGGACTTCACAAAAGTATAAAACTTACGACCGGAAGCTGCCTGACTCTTAGGGCTGGCCTTCTCTTGTTGTTGTGTTTTCTTGTTTTTCAGGTCGGTCACTGTGCACCACAGTTTGGCTACTCATTTGTGGGTACAATTTTATATTTCGGGTAGCAGTGCAAGCACGGCAGATCTGCTCAGGCAGAGACTTGGGCCTGGGCCCTTCTGTTTTGATCAAGTGGCAAGGCTGGAGGGGCATGCTGTGGGAGAACTTCCTTTCTCTGATAATGCAGTGTCGCCACTTTGAACCCCTGTCTATTTTGGTTATCCACCTCGGTGGGAATTATTTGAACCAGTGTTCTGGCAAGTCTATTATTTTACAGGTCATTGCTGACCTGCAGTTCCTTAAGCATTGTTTTCCCAAAATGCAGTGGCTGTGGTCAGACATACTGCTACACATTTGTTGGCAGGGAGCACGGAATCCCCAGAAGGTTAATTATGCCTGAAAATGTGTCAATTGTGAAGTCAGGAAAGTGATGCAAGGTGGTCTTGGGGGTGTCGTATGTCACCTTCATGTCAAGTTCTGTCAGTGCAAATTGTATAGACAGGATAGGGTACATTTACCACAGGAAGGGCTAGAGTTGTTCCTACATGACATCCAGGGGAGCCTGGTGGCCAAAGTCAGTTAGCTGTCTGGGGGGCAAGGAGTATACAAGTAGCTTCTTAGCCTTGGCGGGTAGTGAATAGGTTATAGTTGAGATCCCAGAGGAATCCAATGGGTGATTGGTCGCCCTCTTGCAGTAAACAGGTTGGTAATTGGTCAGAGCTTAAATTTGATAAATTAAGATTAACAAGGAGGTTGAGGGCAGCCCTGAGGTACTTATACCTTTCAGGTTGGAGGTGTGCTGAACAGGTGGGCAGCACGCTTCTATTGGGAATCTCACTGAGGTTAATTGGGAGATGGAGCTCTTTATGAGTTTCTGCACCCAATCTATTCACTATGCAGGCTCCTTTGTTTGAGGACATTTTATTTAATAAATTAGTAAATTTGTGGCCCCATTTAATCCAATGCCTGTTGTCCATCCCTTTATTTCAGGTTGGGAGGACAAGGGTACCTCCGCTCTGGCTTCATTTGGGTATGGGGGATCTTTTCCCTCCTATGCGAAAAGACGTTGATTGGCAGCACCGGGGAGCCATGTTGGTGAGGGCTGAGGGCAGCCTATTTAAGAGACTGCCCCTTTTTTCCTTGCCTCTTTTCCAGCACTGTGGCAACCCCACCATCCCACCTTTTGGTTGATGATAAGAGTAGTTGGTTGCTTCGAGCCCGGATGAGAATTTTTGGCCATCACCCTGATTGGCTTATGATTGGCGGTGCATTTTTGCCCAACCCATCATCAACCAGATAGGGTTGTTAGGTTTCCACTTATAGTTTGGTCACAACAGCAGGTTATAGAGACAGTTGAGATCTCAGAGGCATCCAATGGGTGCTTCGTTGCCCTCTTGCAGTAAATAGGTTGGTAATTGGTCATAGGTTAAGTAAGATAAATTCAGATTAATAAGGAGGTAGATGGCAGCCCTAGGGAATTATACCTTTCAGGTTGGAGGTGTGCTCAACAGGTGGGCAGCACGCTTCTATCGGGGATCTCACTGAGGTTAATTGGGAGATGGAGCTTTTTATGATTTCCATAAAGAAATTATTTTATAACTTGTTTTAGTTAATAAGTTAATAGAATTGTGGCCCTATTTAATCCAATGCCTGTTGTCCATCTCTTTATTTCGGGTTGGGAGGGCAAAGATTGCCTTCCCTATCTCAAGGCTCCAAAAACATTTTCAAGGCCAAAAGGCAAACTCCATAGCAGCCATTCTTAACTTTTACTAGCAGCCACAAACACAACATGAAAGAAATATAAACTGAATAAGGATTGTATATGTTGCATGATGAACCTTAGAAGGTGGTGTGGGATAAGAGACCCTTCAAAGGAACGGATGCACTAGAGAACCTTAGAACCAGAAGCGCAGAGACAGGAATTTTAAAATTGAATTATATTATAGATTTCTGTCACCAGATAGTGACATTATCTGGTTCACACACCATAGTTTACAGGATTTCTGCCATGATGTATGTCTCTGAAGATTCTCAGTCATCCAGATGAGGTTATCTGGAAGTTGAGTCATGGCAACTGGACTTCTTTTCTTGAGAGATCAAAAAGTTTCACTACTCATTCAACTAGCTTCTGAAGCTACTTGAATGAGTAGTGAAACATTTTGATCTCTCAAGAAAAGAAGTCCAGGTTCCATGACTCAATTTCCAGATGCCATGATTTATATTCTAGTTTTGTGCAAGTGTAATTTGCACAAGTTGCAGGAAAATCCATTTTGAAAACAAACTCCTTGTTTTATTTTTGAGAGAGGGACAAGCAAGGGATTTCTCAATAGAGTGTCCCAAATGTCCGCCTTTCTGAGAACAAATCATTCTGAAAGAACTTGTCTCAGAACATTATCCCAGGTCTCATGTATGCCCTGTATTTATTTTTCTCCCCTAGGCAGTTAATATCTCGGTCAAAACATGAGAGTTCACCTTATTTCTATTCTGAGCATCAAGCAACTCAGTTTTGTATTGATATTTTAAAAACTTTAACTTGGAAAGCAGAACTAGAATACTAGCACTTCTGACTCACAGAATCCATACAGTTAGCCGTTCATGTTTAGCTCACTGACTTTGATCTTATTTTCAGTTACAGTACTCCCCCCTCCAAAAAAAAACCAAAAAAACCTGTGAGTCATCAAAGACCTCTGATCTTTCTCCTTCTCCTTCACTTTGACCTAATCCTGACAAATACAATCATTTGGGAGGAGGAGGAGGAAGAAGAAGAAAAAACTAATGCTGAGCTCTTCCAACCACTGGATGTGGCTGAGGGATGACCTTTAAAATAGAAGGGATTTAGTGTGAACATTTTTCAAAATTGAACCTGGGTAAGGCCAATAGGATTACCACCCGCAACCCCGGAGAGAAGCCTTGCAAGCACAGATGGAATGCTCCACATTTTATCCAGCCATTAAAATAGTGAGCTTCATTTTCTACCTCTTAACCTTTCAGTAGAAAATTCTGCAAACAACCCTGGGAAAACAATTTCTCCAAAGATAGCACTAAGAAAATCAATTACATTAATATAACAGGTGCTTTAAAATTTAATGAAACATGGATTAGTTAGCAAATGAAAAGTTAGGGGGGAAACAAATTTATCTTCACATCAAAAACAGCAACCCTAGCCCAAGCCCAAGCTTCTGTTAGACATTTCAAGGAAATATATTTGGTGGATTATTGTCAGATTCTCATCGTTTTACAATAGCATCTAGACATGTAAGATGTGATGTTATCTTTAGCTTCATGTTTTAAGTGCCATATCTGGCAATGTGAGATCCAATTCCCCACTCCAAATATCCCATGATGATCACACATTTTGAAGCTTTTGTCAGGAGTGGGGGAGGGAAAAAGTCCAATATCTGTTTTGGGAATTAGTTTTTGACTGCATCCTTTGCCTTCCTGATGCTTTCACTTATTAGATCCAACAAGATGGAGGTTGACATTTGGCAGGAGGTGAGAAGTAGAACATGGAGTTCCCGGTTTGTTATCACCACTAGAGATGGGCACGACTTGAAAAAAAAATTTTCGAGTTGTTGAACCTTGGCTCGTTTCCGTTTTTCTCTGAAGAAAATTTGCAAAAATTAGTTTATTAATTTTTATTTTTTTTCATTGTCGTTAGTACTGGTTTTTTTGGGAGAGCGGGCTCCTGGAGGCACCTCTGTGGTGGGTGCCTCCTCTGGCCCCTTTATAAAGGGAAAGTGGGCTCCTGGAGGCACCCGTGGGTCCTTTCCTCCCACTAGGAAGGGGAAGCAGGCTCCAAGAGACCCCTCTACATGGGGTCTCCCCTCTTCACCTGTTGCTGCTGCAAAATGGTATGCAATAGCCATATGGATATTGCATACCAGTTGTGCAGACAGTGAGACCAGTGAGAGTGATAGCGTCATGCCTTCCCTGCACAAGGCTCTCACCGCCATGTCTCACACAGAAGGGAATTGTACTTGCTGCGTGTAGTGCAATGCAAGCAAGTAGATCTGGCTTAGGGTTAAGGTGGGTTAGTGCAAGGGCTAGGGTTAGGCTAGTGACGGGTGGAGGTTACGGTGGGCTAGTGGGTTGCACCTCTGGGTGCCTCTCTGACCCACTAAGAAGACAGTCTGTGACGTATGGGTAAGGAAGGAGTCAAGGGTTAGGTTAGGGGTTCGGGGCTAGGGCAGGTTTTTGGGGGCTTTTGGCACATCCCAGAAGTCTCCGTGGCCAAGTGGCCATGCGATTGGTGGGATGGCTCCAAAAATTTGCATGGTCGACTCCCACATGGCTGGCCACTCGGCCAGCCCATCATTAGGTGTAAAAAAAAAATAAAATAAAAAATAAAATCAATGGAGAACAGAGGAGGAGAGGAGAGACATTTTGTTGCAAGAAAAAAACCCACTGCTACTGTGGAAAATCTGGCAGTTTATAAATTTTTCAAAAATTGTTTCTTTCTGTTGTGCTTGTGTGTTTTTGGACCACGATTTCAAAAACAATATTGTGTTCGCCCCCATTTTGGATCCCCCACCCGCACCGCATGGCATGGCGACTTTTCTCTGGCTGCCCAGGACGGGGGAGGCGGGACCCCCTCCAGAAACCACCCCTCCAGTAGGTGCCCTGCGCCCTTAGTCAAGCAGGCATTTTTCCGCCTGCTTTTTGGCCCGGGAATGGGTGGGGGAGAGTTTAAAAGTTTTTTTCCTGTGCCGTCTGTGCCCCTTGCTTGCGCTTTTATTGCGGCAACCGTGGGCTTTTGCTGGCTGCAAGCCTGCGGCGAATCCCACCAGAGCAGCCCAGGATGGGGGATGGGGGGAGGCCGGGTACCTCCAGAAACAACCCCTCTGGTAGGTGCCCTGAGGCACGGCAGGCATTTTTCCGCCTGCTTTTTGGCCGGGAACCGGGTTTTTTTAACTTTTAAAAACTTTTTTCTGTGCACACGTGGCATCGCGCTTTTGCAGCGATGCAAGGAACGAGCACAACAAATCAGACCAAAATTATTCGTTCGACTTCGAGCTCGAAGTCTGGCGGAGTAATTCCCGTTACCGTTTCCGTAGAGTAACGGAACCGAGTAACGGAAACGGAAACGGGAATACCGCTAAGTCGTGCCCATCTCTAATCACCACTAATAAGTGCAGTTTGAACCTTGCAAGTCTAGATTTATTCATGGTTGTCATTTTGAAATCATACATATTTTAAATGATTCTCCTTATAGTCTTCCTTGGAATTGGCTATCAGTCTGATGAAAACTCTGATGCCAATTTGGCCAGTTCTCCAATGCTCTCATTGCTTTGTCGTATGGAAGACAGGCCACTTTCCTGTTCTGGAAATTGTGGGAGGATAAGAATGGGACCAATAGGACTTAATGGACTACATCGTATTGCACCAGAATGTTGGATGCCTCGACTGAACTCCTGTTGTGCAGCTCCATGTGCACAATAGGGACGATGCCTCAAGGAGTGGCAAATTCCTGATGCATTCATTTAACCACTAGTGACCAGTCAACTCCTGGGGGATTAGGGATCCATTCCCTTGCTCTGGGCTTTCAGAATGCCTGAACCCTGTGGGAGGCAGGGAAGAACTGTCTGCTTGACCCACCAGGGGATGGGATTCTTCTTGATCCTTACCTCAATGTCTCTTCAACCAAGACAGGATGAAGACTAAGTGCTTTTGCCAACTGAATTTTACAGTAGAACATAAGAAGAGCCATGCTAGATCAGGCCAAAGGCCCATCTAGTCCAGTTTTCTGTGGCCCCACCAAATGCATCTGGGAGCTCACAAGACTAGATACCTGTTTCTTCATATCACACCCCTGCCTCTGGTCCTTGAAGTACCCTGGTTTTAAGCCAGGAGATTAGAGATGGGCACAAAACACCAAAATAGCGTTCACTTCTGTTATTTGGTCCTCTGGGGCCCGCTTTGGTTCTTTAACGTTATTCGGGCCCCTGGGGCCCGCTTCGTTATCATTTATTCAATTTTTGGAGCTCGCGGTATGCAGGCTGGGAGAGCGTTCCCACGGATGCGGGGAGCCCTCCCAGAGCCGGGCGCCACTGGAGCCGGCGGCAAGCCTCCTGGGAGAGCTATCCTGCAGCCGCGGGGAGCTCTCCCAGGGCCAGGCGCCACTGGAGTGCCACGGAGATTGCTGGATAGGGGAGTGATCACCGCCCTCCGCCTTCCCCACGCCGGATGACAGGGCGCCTGGCACTGTCATCTGGCATGAAGAAGCCGAGACCCGTTCACCCCTCTGCATGCAGAGGGGCGAAAGGGGGACTCGGCTTCCTTGTGTTGGTCATGACAGTGCCGGGTGCTGTCATGACTCCTGCAGGGAAGATCGCTTTGACACCCCCTTCTCCCCTCTGAGTGCAGCGGGGCGAAGGGGGGTCTCGGCTTCCTCGCATGGGTCATGACTGCACCGGGCGTTGTCATGACTCCCACAGGGAAGATCTCTTTTATACCCCCCTTTGCCCCTCTGAGTGCAGATGGGTGAAGGGGGGGTCTCGGCTTCCTCACATGGGTCATATCCCTTTCAGACCCCCCCTTTGCCCCTCTGCATGCATGCAGAGGGGCAAAGGGGGAACTCAGCTTCACCACGCAGGTCATGACAGGCCCAGCGCTGTCATGACCCACATGGAAAAGATCCACCTGCACCCGGGCGGAGCCAAGACCACAGATGAGGCTCAGCCAATCTCCTTCGCCGGGATGACAGATGTGCCAGATGTCACCCTGGGTGGAGGAGATCGAGGTGACACCACAGCCGAGCCTCAGGCCAATTTCCTCTGCCCAGGATGACAGATGTGCCGGCCGTCACCCCAGGTGAAGGAGATTGAGCTGTGATCCCGCCTCCGTGCGCGGAGGTGAGACCACATCCAAGCCTCAGCTGATCTCCTCCACCCAGGATGACAGCTGCGCCGGCCGTCACCCTGGGTGGAGGAGATTGAGGCGAGACCACGGCCGAGCCTCAGCTGATCTCCTCCATCCGGGATAATACCCGTGCTGGCTGTCTTGCACCCATGGTGGAGATCACTGGAGAGGGAGCCCCGGTCCCGCCTCTGGTTGCGAGGCAAGAATGAGGCTCTCTCTGACAGTCCTCCCTGCCGGGGAAGAACAAACTGAACATAACCAAACAAATTTGTTCCGGTTCTGTTTGATTCGTTCCCAAATTGCTATGGGCTCCGTTATTCGTTCCGTTACGTAACGGAATGAATAACCGATAACGGAATGAACAAAATTCATTTTGTGCCCATCTCTACTGGAGATTACACATCTCCATCATGGTCTGTAACCTGTGATGGACTTTTCTTCCAGGAATATGTCCAATCCCCTTTTGAAGGCATCTAGGCCAAGTGCCATCACCACATCCTGTGGCAGGGAGTTCCACAGACTAACAACGCACTGGGTGAAAAAGTATATTCTTTCACCTGTTCTCACTCTCCCAACCCTCAGTTTGAGTGGATGTCCCCTAGTTCTGGTATTTTGTGAGAAGGAGAAGAGTGTCCCTCTATCCACAAATTATTTTGTATGTCTCAATCATACCAGGAACTAGACAGATTAGGTAAAAAGGGGAGGTGGCTGCAATTCAAGGGCAGGGTCTTTGGTCCACAGGCAGAAGTGCAGACAAGCAGAAGCACATAACTCCATTTCACAGAGGGAAGGGGCAGGAAGAGGAAAAGAAGGACCCGACCAGCTCTCACACATCTCCTCCTTTCATCTTTTGCTCCCCAACCCTCCCCATCCATTCTTCTCCACCCTAGCTGATCTGCTCCTGCCATATAATGATCTCATACTTTTTCCACTGGATAGTAATATGGACTCCTTATTCTCAATTCCACATAAAACAAATAGCGAGGAAAGACTTAAGCAAATAGTGAAGAGAACAGCTAAACAATTGTACAAGATTTCTAATTAGGGACCAGAAGCAGTAGGTACAAAAATATATAGATTCTTGGAAATGAACAAAGGTTAAAGCAGAAGTAAGATCTGTATATATTTCTTCAGAATGTAACATTCAAAATAATTATATTACAGATTCTCAATCGGACACCTTTCTCAAGATCAGTGATTTCTAGCCTTGGGACCCCAGATGTTTTTGGACTACAAATCCTTGACACTTTCACCATTGGCTGTGCTGACCAGTAGAGATGGGCACGAAATGAATTTTTTATTCAATTTGTTATTCATTATTCATTATGTAACAAAATGAATAATGAACCACCCCTTAAAGAAAAACAAAAGGAAACAAAATGGAAATTTTCATTTCATTCTGTTTCATTTTTCATTCCCCAAGTGAGGCATTTTCTCCTACCTGATGTTGGGGAGGCCTTCTGGCTGCCTGGTATGGCTGCTGCCACTGAACATCCCCCTATGGAGAGGGCTTCCAAGGCAGTGGTGGGCCTTCTACTACCTGGCACAGTCACTGCCGCCAATCAGCCCCTGCTGAGGGGGCTTCTGAGGTGGCGGGGAGGCCTCCCATTTTAAAAAAGTGCCAATCAGCTGTAGCACGGGCCCAGTGTTTGTTTTTAAAAAAGCACCCTCAGTTGGGCCCATGCTACAGCTGATAGACACTTGGGGCACAGCAAAAAAAAAAGTTTAAAAATCCCTCCCCCCCACCCAATTGGTGGAGGAAAAGGGGGGATTTTGAACCTTATTTTTATTTTTATGTTTTGCTGTCCTAAGCCCATGCTTCAGCTGATCAATGCTTGGATCTCAGCAAAAAAAAATGTGTTTTTCTTTAGTCACCCCCACCAATCAGGCGTCTACTGACTTGATATCAGTGAGGCCTCCCGGCACTTGGGGTTCAGCAAAAAGAAAAGAAAAAGACAAAGAAAAAAAGTTAAAATTCCTGCGTTTCCCCCGCACACCCCATTGGGTGGGGGGAAAGGTGGAATTTTTAAACATTTGTTTTTGGGTGTTTTTTCTGAGCTCCAAGTGCCAATTAACTGTAGCATAGGCTTGCAGCTCAGCAAAATAAAATAAAAATAAAAATAAAAAATAAAAAATAAAAGAAATCCCTCCTCCACCCCCCCCCCATCAGATGGTGGAGAAGGAGGGGATTTTAAAACTTTTTTTTGCCACCCACCAATCTGATAGGCACTTGGGAAGGCAAAATAAAAAGTTTACAAATTCTGCCTTTTCCCCATGCTGGATAGGGTGCAGGGAAGTTACACAAGCACCACACACACACACACACACACACACACACACACACACACACACACACACACACACACACACACACACACACACACACAGTACAATAAAAACAAAAAATGAAACAAAATGAAAAATGAAATGAACCTGATATTGGTAGTCATATATAAATCTGCACATACGGGCTCAGAATAAGTGTCATCACCGCAGTTTTTCGATTACCATGGATTGTAGAATTAGAGAACTCTTGAAGGCCATCAAGCCTGCAGCAAACGCTGGAAATCCCAACAGTTCACATTACAGCAGATGACTTCTCCACTCTTTGGATAAAGATTCATGAAAAGCAATATGAAGAGACCAGCACTGGGTAGCAATAAGCAATATTTCAAGCTACTAGATATCCTTGGCTTTCCATTTCCCCCCTTTTGAAGATAACAAAGGAAACTGCATTCAGGAAAAGATGATCATTACTTAAAACTGAAATAGTTAGGAAACTCCCATTCTCTTCTACACAGATATGGTGGGCAACTGCAGAGAATCATAAGAATATCATGAGTTAGAGCACAAAAGTTATAATAATACACTGTGACTCACCATCTTGTTCTATTATTTCACTTCATTCTGGACACTTTTATAGTGTCAAAATGAAATTAATGTCCATCATATACAGTGGACCCTTGTATAACAGTTTGTATAACATAAAAACTGTACAACATAAAACATTCCGGAGATAGGGGAAATTTTGTTTAACATAATTGCCTATGCAGCAAATCTGTACAACATAAAAATGGGATTACTCCGTTTTCAATGCATTCCTAAGGGAAATTTGTATAAAGGAAAATTTGCTTAACATAATTTTATTTGGAACAAATTAATTCCTTTGTGCTCTGCTTTTACATTATGTAAAATAATTTAAAAAACACTTTATATTGTGTAAAATAACTCAGTGTGTTATGTTAATCAGATTTCACATCTCTGTGGTGTTATCTGTCGCAATACCCTCACTTAATCCAACTGGGACCTACATTGTTTTGTGAACATTATAATAATTTCTATAATTTACATTAATATACCACCACTGGGCAGGCTGTAAGATGATCTTCAGATCTTCTTGGGAAGCAATGTGTGAGGAAATTGGGTGCAGATTGATCAAAATAAACTTTCTTTAATTAATGAAGTGGATAAAATGATTCACAAATGGGAACTACAGGACAAATTAGCCACAAATCTCACCCAGCAAACCACTCCTTAATTGTAGTTTACCTCAACTAGCATTTACTGTTCACTCAGAGCCTCTAGAAATAATAAAATGTTTTGCTTTCCCTACAGTTAGTCCTATATAGATGAAAACAAACATAATT
Source organism: Phrynocephalus forsythii (assembly GCA_029282475.1). Lineage (NCBI taxonomy): Eukaryota > Metazoa > Chordata > Lepidosauria > Squamata > Agamidae > Phrynocephalus > Phrynocephalus forsythii. The sequence goes on along the minus strand of JAPFRF010000001.1, from coordinate 175,318,416 downwards.
TGGGGTAAAAATATTAAGTTGTTACATCATTCAGCGTAACTGGTTAATTTCATCACTGATTAAAAAGCAAAGTGTTCTGCTTATATACCGCCCCATACCACTTTAAGTAGTCTCTGGGCAGTTTACAGTTTCATTAACAGTATGCAGGATACACATTGCCACCCCCAGCAAGCTGGGTACTCATTTTACCAACCTCGGAAGGATGGAAGGCTGAGTGAACCTTGAACCTGCTACCTGGGATTGAAAGAGGTTATAACAGTCACCTTGGGTCCTATTGGGGATAAAGATGGGACAGAAATATTCTAACTGAATGAATGAATAAACAAATGAATGAACAAACAAACAAATGAATGAATGAACAAAAGAATTGACGAATGCATGAATGAATGGACAAACAAAACAAATAACAATACTCATCCCTCTGTCTCAGACTCCATTGCTAACATTGACAGAACCCTGACTGCAAAAAGGTATGGAAAAGAATCTGAGGTAGAAAGAGAACAATTGGCTGCTGCATGGTTGAATGACAGCAACCCTGTCCAGAGAGATCCCTCCAAGCCCAAACCTTTCAAAGGCATTATATGTGAGTTACAATATATCCAATCAATCTACACATGATACGTTTAGCACATCATTAGAAGTAGAGTTCCTACGAAAGTGAAAGAAATGCCTATGCATCCTTTACCTCTTTCTACTGGCTACAAATTAGCTGGCTAAAGTTTTATGGCTAGTTATCAGGAAGAAAGCATGGGCTTCATTTGCAAATCAAGTGTCTCAGACAGGCAGCTTTGAAGGAACGGTTTAACCCCAGGCATAATAACATAATAGCAGTAAGTGATTTGACTCTCCAGCCATCAATCTGGCACAATATGTTGATAGGCAGCTGCAACCCCTTTGCTCTTTGAATCCCCTCTCTGCTTTAGTACAGAATTGGACTGGACAATCTTTCAGACAGAAGACATCCTTAAATAGTATTTTGTAACCCTTCAAATCTCTCAAAATGTATCAACTAATAGGCTGTCCTCTATAAAGTAGGACACACTGTCATTGTATGCTTTGTACAGAAAATATCATTATAAGAGTTTGGAGGAAGTTGACCAAATCACAAAGCCCAGTGTCTGTGTTAGTTCTGACAGATGATTTGTTGAATGATCACAGCATGAGTTTCTCTTTTTAGCAGGGCAAAATGAAGCCCGGAACAAATGGAGATAAGAGGTGGGCAAAGTGCTATACAAATGCCATGTGTCATTTCAAGTTTATGGGTCTAGTAAGCAGGTTTTGTAAAACACTTTTTGGAGCCTGGTAAAAATAAGCATCACTTTCATATACCATGCCCAGAAATGTCTAATATATATCTCCATTTTACATTTTTGGGCACATTCATCCTCCTTAGGCCCTTGCCTGTGTCTAGCTCATAGCCTCATCACCCAATCATAATCTAAAACTGAGTTAAAAATCCAGCTTGGTTCGCAGCTTTAAATGGGCCCATTTAGAGCAGGACATATGCTTACAGTGTCCCAGGCAAGGCAGAAGTGTCAGAGCAAATGTCATTGGTGTCAATAAGGCTTGAGTCTATATTGGCATTGCTGGGATTAGAATATCCAGCATGCAAAAAACTCAGGAAGGAAGCAGAAGAAAGTGATATATTAAGATACTAGGTTTCTAGGTTGTCACTGAAAATTTTAAATGGAAGAGACAGAGTTATAGAACTCCAATGTGCGCAAACATATTTTTCAGTTTATCCTCTTTTATGTGCATATAACCAAGTAGCAGGGAGCTGCCTAGATGCCCTAAGCACGTCCAATCTCACCTGATTTCGGAAGCTAAGCAGGGTCAGCCCTGGTCAGTACTTGGACGGGAGACCACGAGGGAATACCAGGTGTTGTAGGCAATTGGAGTAGGAACTGGCAAGCCACTCCAGTATTCCTGCCAAGAAAACTCCATGGACATGGGGTCATGAAGGGTTGGTCACAACTATAATGACACAACACACACACAATTAAGTAGCATATCACGTAGAGGATTCAGCTTAATATCCCTCCATGATAGTAATATTCCTCCTACTATACTGTATATAGAAAGCAAAGATGGATCACCACATGACCTGTAAAACATTATCTTTTCAAGCAAGGCATAATAATGTTTGTTTTTGAATAATTATGTTCTTTCTTATTAAGGAGCCTTCTGGTGTAATGTGTAAACTGCAGTACTGCAGTCCAGTATTGCATATAAGTCAAATAAATAAGATTAAGACTTCTTCTTATTTATTTGACTTATATACAATACTGGAAAAACCATTTAGCCCAAACCCACTATGGGCTGTAGAGATGGGCACGACCAGGAAAAATGACATTTCGAGTTGTCGTGTGTCGGAGCCGGCCCCTTTCGGCTCGTTTCCGTTTGTCGTGAAAGTTTTCAAAAATTTGTTGTTTTGTTTGTCGTCTGTCATTAGTACTGGTTTGGGGGGTAGGGTAGCGGGCTCCTGGAGGCACCTCTCTGGGGTGGGTGCCTCCTCTGGCCCGCTACGAAGGGAAGGCATTTAGCAGGCTCCTGGAGGCACCTCTCTGGGGTGGAGGCCTCCTCTGGCCTGCTACAAAGGGAAAAGAAAGGGTACATGACCATGTAGCCATTGCGTACCAAGTGACACTGGCAGAGGCACCTCTCTTTTGGGTGCCTCTAGCTCACTAAGAAGGACAGCATACTGGCGTACAGGTTTGGAGTTTTTTGGAACTTTGGACTGTGAGCGAGGTGAGAGAAGAATGCCTCTGCTGGGCGCCCTCTGGCTCACTAAGAAGGACAGTGTACTTGCGTGTAGTGCAATGCGAGTACAGATCTGGCTTAGGGTTGGGGTTAGGGCAAGGGCTAGGCTAGGGTAAGGTTAGGGTGAGTTAGTGGGCTGCATCTCTAGGTGCCTCTGACCCACTAAGAAGGACAGTGTACTGGCGTATGGGTTAGGGTTAGGGTTAGGGTTAGGGTAAGGGCTAGGGTTATAGTGGACTTTTTATGCCCAATTTGCACATCCCAGAAGTCTCAGTCAAAATCTGGCCAAGTGGCCATGCGATTGGTGGAATGGCTCCAAAAATTTGCATGGTCCCATCCCATGGCCAGCCCATCATTGCGCAGGTGTAAAAAAATAAAAATAAAAATAAAATAAAATAAAATCAATGGGATTGGAGACATGCGTTTATTGCAAGAAAAACCCACTGCTGCTTCTGTAAAAATTCAGGCAGTTAAAATACCTAATTTTTGCATGTTTCTGTGTGGTGCTTTGGTGGGTTTTTGGACCACGATTTCAAAAAAATATTGCGGTCGCCATTTTGGATCCCCCCGGCACCGCATGGCATGGCGAGACGACGAGGATGCCCCGCACCAGAGCAGCCCAGGACAGGAGAGGAGGGGAGCCCCCCCCCAGAAACTACCCCTCTGGTAGGTGCCCTCACTCAGGCAGGCATATTTTTGCCTGCTTTTTTGGCCAGGAATCAGGTTTTTTTTAAAAAAAACTTTTTTCTGTGCCGCTTGGCATCGCGCGATCGCCGCAATGCCATGAACGACAACGACAAATCAGACCCAATTTTTCTTTTATCGGTTCGAGTTCGAGTTCTGACGGCTTAATTGTCGTTACTGTTTCCGTTGCGTAACAGAAACAAGGAACGGAAATGGAAACGAGAATTTCGCCAAGTCGTGCCCATGTCTAATGGGCTGTGTACAACAAGGGGAAAAGCACACACAAAATATAGGAGTATATAAATATGCTCATAATAGGTTATATTGTATTGTTGTACTGTGTTTTTATTGTTGACTATCTGATTCTTATATTTCCTTTTATATTGAGAGCATATTTTACCAAAACAAATTCTGGGTGTGTCCAACCACACTTGGCCAATAAAAGTATTCTGATTCTGATTCTGGTTCTAATTAAAATAATATCAAAATCATGAACACAGAGATTGATAACGCATAAATCAAAGAAAGAAAAATAATAAGCAGTCTCTTGCTTTTTGAGACTAGTAAACTGACTACCCAGCCTGTGGGGTATAACTGCATAATTAAATTACAAAATACCCAGAGAGTGCCTTAAGTGCTATGCGGTGGTGTATAAGCAGTACACTTTGCTTTCTGCAAGGTAATGCTGTTTAACCAAATTAGTAATGTTGTTGCTTAGCAAAGTGGTAATAACTTTAGATTAAATGAGTAAATATTTAGTGTTATTTTTCTACATTTCCCTTTCAGGAACACCGGGAGAGTCTATCTTGCTAAACTTATGGCCACCCAAAAAATAAGACGTATCAAGAAGTAGTGACAAGTAGTACTAGCAACAAGTAGCAAAACAACCAAGTAATGATCCAACATAAGGATACTCTATTAAAAAGTAACTTTTCCAAGTACTCGTGAATCGTTTCTGAGGTAGCAAACATAACAAAAGAGGGGTCTGACATGGTACAGTCCATCCTGTCATCCAAGAACTATGTGATCTTTCCCCCATATCGCCCTGCAGCACATGTGGCCTAGGCCTCAAGAGTAGGTCTGAATAACAAAATAAACCTTTTTACTTTGTTTTTGCACTCTTGAGAGGATCATGATGAGGCAACCCTCATTCATAAACACTAACTATGATTTAATAGAAAGGGGCTTACAGTGAAGAGCCTGAGGAAGCTCTCCTGCCATTTTGGGGCCTCTAGGCCCCAGGGCAGCATAGCATTTCATTTCATTTTGTTTTGCATAAGAACATAAGAACATAAGAAGAGCCATGCTGGATCAGGCCAAAGACCCATCTAGTCCAGCTTCCAGCCTCTCACAATGGCCCCACCAAATTTATCTGGGAGTGCACAAGACTAGATATCTGTCTCCTTATACCACTCCCATGCATCTGGCCCTTGAAATACCCTGGTTTTAAGTCTGGAGCTTACACATCTCTATCATGGTTTGTAACCTGATGGTCTTTTCTCCAGGAATCTGTCCAATCCCCTTTTGAAGGCATCCAGGCCAGATGCCATCACTACATCCTGTGGCAGGGTATTACACAGACCAACAATAAGCTGGGTAAAAAAACTTTTGTCTGTTCTCACGTTGAGTTGATTTCCCCTAGTTCTGGTATTTTGTGAGAAGGAGAAGAGTGTCCCTCTATCCACTTTACTCATGCCCTGCATTATTTTGTAGGTCTCAATCATATCCCCCTCAGGTGCCTTTTTCCCACACTGAAGAGTCCCAAATGTACATATACATGTGTGTTTGTGTTTGTGTAGTATATAGTCCCCATGAAAATGGACATTTCCTTTTTTGTGTGAACATTTTTTTCCTACTCAATCCATTGTTAGTTAATACCTTCATTGATACCTTCTTTTGGAATGGTGCTTTCATGAATATTTGTTTGCACTTTTTAAACAATATGCACATTTTAGTGCAATTTTTGATCGGAGAACTCCACTGGTATATCTGAAGAGTTGTGAGTACAAAAGGACAAGTGAACATTAGTCTGGGTATAAATTTGGGGGTGCAAATCATGTTCATATTAAATGGCATACTTGTCATATTTTATATGAAATGCTTCTGTCAATACTTGGCAAAGGTGCAGTGGCTGATAGCCTGACTGCTAATTCTAGTAAAGAACAAGTCCACTAACCTCTTATATCTCTATTTAATTGGGAAATGGACCCACTGTTATTCAGTAGTAGAGATGGGCACGACTAGGGAAAATGACGTTTTCGAGTTGTCGTGTGTCGGAGGCAGTCCGTTTAAAAATTTTGCAAAAATTAGTCAGTTCGTTTTTGTTTTTTCGTTGTCGTTAGTACTGGTTTGGGGGTGCTCCTGGAGGGAGCTGCAGGAGTCAGCCAGAGCCACAGCAGACTTAACCCGCTGTGTCTCACGTACTTGCATGTAGTGCAATGCAAGTAGATCTGGCTTTTAAGACGGGTTAGCGCAAGGGCTAGGGTTAGGCTAGTTCGGGTGAGGTTAGGGTGAGTATTGGGGTGCACCTCTGGGTGCCTCTCTGACCCACTTAGAAGGACAGTGTACTGGCGTATGGGTTAGGCTTAGGGTTGGGTTCGGGTTTGGGCTACGATTAGTGGGCTGTTTATGCCCGATTGGCACATCCCAGAAGTCTCTGTGGTCAACCTGGCCAAGTGGCCATGCGATTGGTGGAAAATTTGCATGGTCCACTCCCATGGGCGAGCCCATCATTGCAAATGTGCAGGTGTAAAAAAATAAAATAAAATAAAATAAAATAAAATCAACGGAGACTTTTTTTTTTGCAAGAAAACCCCACTGCTGCTACTGTAAAAAATCAAGCATTTAAAATAGCTAATTTTCACATGTTTCTGTGGTGCTTTGGTGGGGTTTTGGGCAACGATTTCAAAAAAAATATTGCGGTCGCCATTTTGGATCCCCCGCACTGCATGGCAAATGGATGCGCCCTCCCAGCCTGATACAGTCAGCAAAACCTGGCCATGCGATTGGTGGAATGGCTCCAAAACTTTCCATGGTCCACTCCCATGGGCGAGCCCATCATTGCGAATGTGCAGGTGTAATAAAATAAAATAAAATAAAATAAAATAAAATCAACGGAGACTTTTTTTTGCAAGAAAAACCCACTGCTGCTACTGTAAAAATTCAAGCATTTAAAATAGCTAATTTTCGCATGTTTCTGTGGTGCTTTGGTGGGGTTTTGGGCAACGATTTCAAAAAAAATATTGCGGTCGCCATTTTGGATCCCCCGCACTGCATGGCAAATGGATGCGCCCTCCCAGCCTGGTACCAGCAGCGCAGCAGTAGCAACAGCCAAGGAGAGGGGGGCGGGGAACCCCCCCAAATAAAACACCCTTCTGGCCTGGTAGGTGCCCTCAGACAGTTTTCGCCTACTTTTAGGGCCGGGAATCGGGTTTTTTTTAACTTTTAAAAGCTTTTTTTCTGTGCCGCTTGGCATTGCGCGATCGCCGCGATGCAAGTAATGAGCACGACAAATCAGACCAAAATTGTTCGTTCGTCGGTTCGAGCTCAAAGTCTGGCGGAGTAATTCCCGTTACCGTTTCCGTAGAGTAATGGATACGAGTAACGGAAATGGAAACGGGAATACCGCTAAGTCATGCCATCTCTATTCAGTAGTATAACACTTAATAGTCATTGTGTGCTGTCAAGTCAGTTAAGACTTATGGTACCCCTTTTCTGACTTTCCTAGGTATAGTGCATTCAGAAGTGGCTAATAATGGGGTTGTACAGCTTGCCTAAGGCTATAATATGGGCCAGTACTTCTCTGCAGAAGCACAACATCATCCTGTTGCTCCACAACTCAATACCTAACTCATTGAAATATCCATCCAGCCAAGTATAGTAGAACATGCTTATAACTCTACCAGTTATGGATTAGTAAACATTTCATTATAAACATAATCATGTACCATCATGTCAATATTACTTACAGTGATCCATTTCAGGTCTTTCCAAGTAAAGCATGCTCAGAGGTGGTTTACTATTCCTTTTTTCTGGATGTACTCGGGGATTGTGTAGTTTGACCAAAGCTACATAGGCAGGCTTTACTTGCAGAAGACACAGTAGGGGACTTAACTCCCAACCTTATTATCTATCTATCTATCTATCTATCTATCTATCTATCTATCTATCTATCTATCTATCTATCTATCTATCTATCTATCTATCTATCTATCTATCTATCTATCTACCTGTTCAGATGTCACTATACTGGTCTAGCACACATGGAAAGAGTGTGCTAGTCTTAAACCATCCTGCCAATGTTTTCTCACATGCAGAACACAAAGATAGAAATCCATCCAAATAAAACCCAGATGTCAAACATGTCTCATGTTGTTATGAAACAGCGTTTATTAGGGATGGGCACCTTATGAAAAATGACATGCTGTTTTGTCGTTTTGTAAGCTTATGAAACATTATGAAATGAAATGAAGCAGCAAACAGTGTTTTGTCAATAAATTAACCGAAACAACATTTTTTGTTTTGGAAATGAAACAATTTGTCCTAGTGGCGAGAGGCCTCTTGATTCAGCCATCTTGAGAACAGGAGATTTATTTTTAAACTGATTGTTTTCCTTCCTTCCCTCCCTGCACCTCAGCTGTTGATAGCTAACTTATCTCTAATCTTTATCTGCAGTGGGGCTAGTCAGGAGCTAAGCTCTGTTGCCTGCGAACATGACAGTTTTAGAACCATGAGGCTGACTGGATCATGTTTCCCTTCCCTTCGCTGCACTGTACTTGTGTCTGCAAGTTGATTTAAACTTATTGTTTTCCTTTCCTGATTAGGTATGACAGGAAGTTATTTTTGATGTTTTCCTTCCTTCCCTCCCTGTGCAGATCAGCTGCTGAGCTTATCTCTCTGATCTTGATCTGAGGTGCAGCTAGCTATTAGATTTCCTGCTTGTTTACAGAGGGTTCTTTGTTTGAAAGCAAATTGATTAGAAGGTTTAAGGAGGGTCTTTGATTTAAAGCTACTGTATTTAAACTCAAGCAGTGGGCTCCCTGTTAAATAAAAAAGGAAAGCTCCCCATTATTTATAGCCTTAAAAATTGTTTCATTTAATTTCATTTTGTGAATTCTTTTTTAAAAATTCACTATTAATGAAACAAAACGAAATGAAGACTGAAATGAAGACTGAAATGAAATGAAATGAAACGAAATGCAATGCTATATTTCTGTTTTGTGCCCATATCTATTTAAAATGCCTACCACAAGTTGAATTGTTAATATTTTAAGGCCCTGCTCTTGGTTCTGCCATCTTCTAAGGTACTATTATTGGAGTCAGGATAGTGTTGGGTTGTAAAACTCCATCCTTATTTTCTTTTAAACTCAGGTTCTTCCTTGCTGGGGAAAGCAATTTAACTGGGTAGTGCTGTCTTTTCTTTTGTTGATCTGCATTTATGTAATATTTTAGTTTTTCAAGTATTTATTGATTTTATGGCTTTTCATTATTTGTTCTATTTAAGTGAAAGTTGCTGTAAGTCCCATTCATGGAAAGAAGTCAAGCTATGCATCTAACCAATCCAAAAGCAATCCAACTCTGTGATTTTTGTGACATTTATGGATGACACCACAACATCATTAAAACCCAGCACTACTGGGCCAAGCAGCAGTTCTAGGCTTTTTCTTCCAGCATTGCATCAAACTGTCAAACAAATGAATGCTTTAAAATGAGGAGATTATTACATCTTGCTTTTTTCTCTGTTTTATTACCAGATAAATCAACATTATTATTTTTCAGACTTTAGGCTTCTCATACATGGCATGGATTATTTTAACCGCCATGTTCATATTTAACCTTATGTAGAGTCATCACTCAGGTTACCATAGTCTGTGTCTTCAGGTTAGTTGCAGATTTGCAGATTGGTGGAGAATAAAGCACCACCTGGCAAGATTTCAACATTTATAAGAGCAATAGGGTGAAAGGTAATATTGCATAATTTACAGAGATGGTGAATTTTAAATCCGGAATGGTGAAACTCTGTGAGGAAAACTGCTTGATTTTTAGAAGTATGTTTACCACTTTCAGGGTTGGGATTCAACATTTTTATTTTCTTATATAACTTGTAACACCTTCCATTGATCTCCAGTGATACACCCTTAGATTCGGTTATCCTTTTCAATTCCTTCACTGCTGCTCTTCTGAGTTTCAGTCTACTCCAGATTTCTTGGCTGCAGTCTCCATTTGGATTGATGATTGAACCAAAATCGTTAACTATTTCAGTTTCTTCATTGTCATGGTTAACAGTGATTGGTTCTTTATTTATTATCTTTTTTGTTTTCTTAATGTTCAACTGAAGTCTTACTTTGGCTCTTCCTTCTTTTAACAAAAACTGTTCCAAGTCATTGTTTATATACATCATGAGTACATTATTTCCACTTTCTCTTTTTTTTGGGGGGGGGGTGAGATAACATGTTAATATTTTATCATTTTTAACATAGATTTAAAGTTCCCTTTAATTTCTTGGATATTTTAGAAGATATAATTTGTCCTATCTATCTATCTATCTATCTATCTATCTATCTATCTATCTATCTATCTATCTATCTATCTATCTATCTATCATCATCATCATCATCATCATTAATTTTATTTATTTTTGAGTAATTTTATTCTGCCTTCTCCTTGGAAAAGGACCCAAGGTGGCTTACAATAATGGACAATATATTATATTTATTTAAGTTTGAGAACAGGGAGTTTGAGTAAAAGAGAATTTTATCCATGTAATGATGTACGGAAGACCATCTAAAAAGGACCCACGGATGGAAACTAACATTGAATACATATAAATGAAGGAAAATAAATATAAACAGTCTGTGTAGTATTCATAAAAAGACACCATAGGTAGTCCATAATTCAGGGAAAGACAAGAGAAAGGTCTGTTTATCTAGTTTTAGAACAGGGAGTTGTGTGGTGGAGTGTATCTTACAGCATTAAAGTTATCTTGAGTGACACTTCTGTTTGCTGTGAAAGCTTCTTTAAAGCTACTCTTCAAGAGATGGGCACGACTTGAAAAAATTTTTTTCGAGTCGTTGTACGTTAGTCGGGCAGTTCCATTTTGGGTATTTTTTGAAAAATTCCATTAGTTGGTTCATTTTTTCATTTTTTCATTTTCGTTAGTACTGGTTTTTGACCATCTAAAAACCCGTTATCCTCACCCACTAGGAAGGGATGGAAACTAAAATGGCATTGAATACATAGTGTTAATGCAATCATGTCTCACAAAGAAGAGAATCGATATAAACACAAAGTTATAAATGGTTATAAACACAAAGTCTGTGAAGTCATCTGTATGGTAGATTCATATAAAAGACACCATGGCCAGGTATGTCCATAATTCATGGAAAGCCCATTACCTGAAGAGGAAGAGGAGGAGACGAGAGACATTTTGTTGCAAGAAAAAACCCACTGTCTGTCTATCTGGCAGCTTATAAATTTTCGCGTGTTTCTGTTGTGCTTGTGTGTTTTTGGACTATCCATCCATCAATCCAGTTACCCAGTGTGGTTACCTCTAGTGTGGTGGAGTTTATAGAGTTGCCTTCTTCAGCACAGTGTTTTGCTGGCTGTGAGAAAAGTTATCTGGTGGTGCCCTGAGGCACAACAGGCATTTTTCTGCCTGTGAACACTTCTGTTTGCTGTGAAAGCTTCTCTGCCAGCGTCATCTTAAGTGACTATTCAGCTGCTTGTTATGAAGACTATCCTCCAGATAGCATTGCTCCCAACCTCTCTGGCACACTCATATCACCTCACCAATGTTTTTTTATTTTTCTTTACTTCTTTTCTTTACCTTTAAAGGAGCAATGAAGTAAATATGGTCATTGAAGATCTTGCATTGTTTCCTGCACTGAAAGCAACTGATTCTTCTATGTCAGGCATGTCCAAAGTCTGGCCCAGTGGCAAATTTCGAGCAGCCCACAGCCTCTTCTCCCCGCCGGATCAGCCTTCCCCACATCCCTGCCTGCTGGCCCCTCCCCATGCTGGATTCATGGTTTGCCTGCCCTCCCTGCCTCAGTCTGTCCCCCAGCCTACCCACCACTGGCTCCATCTCTGCAGCGTCCTCCCCACCTCTTTGCATGTCATAGAGGCTTGTCCAAAGTCTGGACTGGAGGCCAAATGCGGCTGAATGGTCGGACCCCACACATTTTCACCTCACCAAATCTGTCCCTCCTTGCAAAAAGGTTGGACACCCCTGCTTTATGTGGATGCAATGATCACACCAAATAGCATGCTGCATATCTATGCAACTCTCTTCAGCCTGATACATATTGATCAAAGTTGGCCAAGCAGTTGCACTCTTATTTACCTATGAATTAGAGATGGGAATGAAACAAATTTTAAATTCATTTTGTTATTTGTTATTTGTTTCATTAGGGAATGAAATGAATAATGAAGGGACCCATCAAAGAAAAACAAAACAAAACAAAATGGAAATTTCAATTTCATTCTGTTTCATTTTTCGTTCTCGGTGTCACTCACTTACCTTGTGCTCCTGGGCTAGGCCCGAGGGAAATAAAAAACAACAGAGGCACTAGTGGTTCTCAGCTGTAAAAAAAAAAAAAAAAAAAAAAAAAATAACAGCACCACAATGGGGACTATTTAATTTTTTTTCCAAAAACCAAGAAAGAAAAGAAAAGAAAAGAAAACCTGTCCCTCTGGCCACGGTGATGCACCACTCCCCCCACTTCAGAGAAGCAGTGTGGCACTTTAAAAATCCCTTCTAGTCATGCAGACACATCTGCCTCCGTGACTGGAAGGGATTTTTGAAGTGGCATGCCACTCCCCACCCCAGTGGGGGCTCAGGCCATCTCCACTGAAATGCATTGGCTCAATGCATTTCAATGGAGATTGCAGGGGAGTGCTGGCCACAAGCCAGCACCCAGCAGCTGATTGGCACTGCCTGGGGGAGGAATCACACTTGCATGGGCTGCTGGGAGGCAGCGGTGGCATGCCACCCCCCAGGCCCCATCCAACCTGCATCCGCATATTGCGGATTTTCAGTCATTATGGGTTCAGTGGATCCCTAACCCCTGTGATAAGCAGGGGGTTACTGTATTCATTCTGAGCTAACCATAGCCCTAGTATTAGTGCACTCCTCTGGCCCTGCTGTGATTATCCTATATCTCCTCTTCAGGTGACAGTTGAATTTAAGAAAACTTTGGGCATAGGGAGTTTCCCTGCCCACATAAATCATTTGTGACTGGAGTTCTTGTCTGTATTTATTTGCTTGCTACTTCCTTTCTGTTTTTCCACTAACAAACAGCCCAATGCAGTTTGGAATCTTCATTAAATAAGATGGAGTTATAAATGGATTAAAACAGATTAAAAGCAGATCAAAATAATATACAATTAAAATCACAATGGTCAATCATGTGGGAAGAAAGCAATGATTCCAAGATCACCCTGTAAACACTGTGGATAATCAAATATCTAGGACCTTAGTCTTCTGTAGCAAACCCTCATGTTATCATAACATTCAGAGTTTACCAGGTTTGTTTGAAGATAGTCTTGCATCCTTTTGAAAAGCAGTAAGACTAGATACTAATAGGGATGGGCATGAAATGGAAAAATGGGGTTTCATTTTGTTCTGTTTTGTCCCCCCTGCATTTCATTTTGTTCTTTAATGCAAATTTTTTGGGGGAAAATCTTACAAAATGAAACAATAACAAAATGTTTTGTTTCTCTGGGGGCTTACATTCACCCCCTCCTCCTTCTGGGCTCCTGGCAGCCTTGCTCGTCCTCATTGGTCTGGGTCCTTGACAGTGGCAGCGGTGGCAACAGTACCCATGCGGCCTCCCAGAGGCCTTGTTCGCCCTTCCAGGCCTGGATCCTCAGTGGTGGCAGCGGCAGCACCCTCTTGACCTCCCAGGCCATGGGCACAGCTCTTTAGCAGTGGTGGTGGCAGCGGCAGGGCCTCTGAGCCCATCAGGTAAAGGAAGCTTTTTACAGATAGAATGCCCTCCAAAATGTATCTTTTCCTAGCCTGTCCTTGTTCCTATAAATGTAGCTCCCTCTCCCCAGTCCTCAGTCTTGTTCTCTCCCTGAATAAAGAGCTGTTACAATAGAAGCTGTCTCCAGCCTACTATGTCACAGAGCTGAATCACTTGCTGAAATCACTACCCACGCTTTTACAGAAATGGTTTGTTTTAACGAAAAAAATGACTGTTTTGTTTCATCTGTAACAAAATCCTGCTTCTGCATTTCATTTCATTTGGTTGTATTTTGTTACATAACGAAGCGATGAAACAGCATTTTGTTTTTCATTTCATGCCCATCCCTAGATACTAATTGCAACTACAAGGACAGGGCACTTCACAAAAGGTCTCCCACAACATGCCAGTGAGACATGCATCCATAGCTGATGATAATCACAAAAGGACCTTTCCTGAATATCTGAACATCCAAAGAATTTCATGATGAAACTGGTGGTCACTTCTGTTCACAAGCTCTAAGCTGGTGAGTGCTTTTCAAACTTACATATTTAACAGGACTTGGATATTTGAACCTCAAAATGGAGAACTACCATATATTAAGTAACAGCAACATATGGAAGCATACATACATACATACATACATACATACATACATACATACATACATACATACATACATACATACATACATACATACATACATACATACACTCCTACTTTGTTTAGCTACACCAAGTCATATGTCCGGCTCCGTGGCACAACTGCGCAGCGCGGAGCTTCCTTGCCCCCCTCCCAGCTGGAAGCCTCGCAAGACTTACCCTGGTCTCGCAGAGGGCTGGCGATCCGAGCCCTTATAAGGGCTTGCCACGTGGTCCCCGGCCTCTTTCAGCGACCGGCATTGGAGGAGGGCAGACGGAGTTCTGCTGCCTGCAGCCGCCATTTTAGATCCATGTGGCGGCATGGCAGTGAGCTCCCAAAGAGCCGGAGCTGGGAAAGAGGAGGCTTGCAGAGGCGCAGAGGCACTTCCCGGAGACCTTGCTGGGGTGGTGGTGGTGGCAGCGCTTCCCGGCGAGCTGCCGGCGGCAGGATGACCGGAGGGACCTGGCGGCAGCGGCGAGGATCTTCAGCCGGGGAGGTGTGGCGGCGCCTTTCCCCAGGTTTGTGGCCTGATGGGACTGGGATGGTGGGTGGAGGGGGCGGGCCCTAGGGAGCACACAGCTCACGAGGGAGGAGGTCCAAGGGTGCAGGAATCCTCCCCATCCCCATGTGGGTGGAAGGGAGGTGCCCGGGGAATAGAAGTTCTCCCTGGTGTGGGGTGAGTTTGAGATATGGCACCCAGGAGACAGAAAGGCAGACCCAAGGGTAAACAACCTGCGAAGAGGCCTGCCCCAGAGTTATCTAATGCTGAGTCATCCTCGGACGAGGATGACTGGCAAGAGTGGGCCCGCCTGGAGGCCCGCCTGGAGGCCCTAGAGGGGGGGCCAGCAGGGGCCCAGCAGGCGGGGGAGGGTGCATCATCCAGCCGGACCATGGACCGGCTGTCCAAAGCCCGGAAGAGAGCCCAGAGGAGACAGTTAGTGCAAAGACTAATGGACCATTTTGATGTTCTTGAACAGAGAAATGCACCAGCAGCCCAGCCAGGTATGGCGCAGGCAGGCGAGGCGGCCCATGTAACCGCGGCGCTGCAGCCGGCGATCGAGGGGGCGACCCCTGGCAGAGGCCAGGATGGGACGATGGCAGTTGCACCTGTGGCAGTGGACCACGCAGCAGCAGAGGCAGCGGTGGGCCCCGCTCCTCCCTCTAGGATCGAGACCGTAGCACAGCCTTACATCAACAGTGAGTTGGCGTGTGCACTGGACACCACACCGCAGGATGCGTGGCCCTGGGGGCCAGTGGGGGGGATATAGCAGGCCCAAGGGGGGGCAGCAGGCCAGGCAGGAGCCAATTACCAGGCTGCAAATACAGGCTGGGCTGGGGGGTCAGGTATGGGAGGGGCTCCTTCCATTCCTTCGCCAGGGGGTCCTGGGGCGTATGCCCAGCAGGTAAGCACAGGGTCTACCCCAGTGGGCCCGGCATGGCAATGGCTGCAAGGGCAGCAGGGGGCGGTAAGTACAGGCATCGTGGGGCCTTGGAACCCCCCACAACAACCCAGAGGCTACCTGGGTGCGGGCGGTCCCCAGGGGCCTGAATGGGTGGGCAATGGGCCCGGTTTATGCCAGGGTCCCTTATACCGCACTGCCCCATGCAGATTATGCATCTCCATTGGGGGACCACTTGGCCCAAGCCACGAAGGAGCGGATATGGCGGGGAGATTATATAGATCTGTTCAGACTCCTTAACAGGGAACTGGACTCCAAAAAACTGTAGAAGGAGGATGCCAAAGACAAGGAGCACCGGCTGCGGCACAAGCCAGAACGCAACTGGGCTAACTGGTTGCCGGCATATAGCATCTATATGTCAATGATTCTACATGCACACCCATGGAGAGCGCAATCGCTCATTAAGTATCAGGATATCATTTACAGGGCCTTTGTCGATTTCCCAGGGTATGCTTGGCTGACGTACGATGAACACTTTCATATGAAGGCGGTCACGCAGCCCCACCTGAGATGGGACAAGCCTTACCCCCTGCTGTGGCTGCAGTATATGACACCCGTGCGCCCTGCGCTGGGGGATCGCTTTGATAGCAGGCACATTATCAGGTGCCCCGCCCAAGCTGCAGGGACCCACCTGGGGGCGGGCCAGCAGGTTCAACCCCGGCTGGTCTGTTGGGCGTTTAACGGCCAGGGGACCTGCAACCAGGCTCAGTGCCATTTCAAACATGAATGTTCGGTTTGTGGGGCCCAGCACGCAGCCGTCAACTGTTCCAGGGTCAAGGGGGCCTTTGGCAGGCAAGGAAACAGGGGGCAGCAGAGGAGACCCCCGCAAGGGGGAGGCCTTAATCTGCCAAAAGGGCCCCAGCCCAATCAACCATAAGGTTCTAGAAAGGTGGCTGGGCCTTTACCCGGACATGGTTGCTGTGGAGATAGTATGAAGGGAAATTGCATATACACCAACTTGGTGAAGACAGACAGGATGCAGATGAGACAAACACAAAGAATCAATTATTATTTTAATGAAGATAAGTGATAGGTATTACAAAAATAATCAAACAAGCTACAATTGTCTGTTGCCTCCCACTGTATACAGCTATAGAGATCTATATCTTCTTCACACCTTAAGGGAGAAAATTTATTCCTTACCACCTGTGGTTCAGCCAAATGACTGCTCAGTCCTATGCAATGCTGAGCTCATTTGAACCCAGTGAAATCAGTGGGCTTAAATGGGCCTGAATCTGCAAAGGATACAACTGCACACATTTTAATTAGATTTTTCTTTCCGGCTTTCATAAACACAAAATACCTTAAATCCATCTGCCCTGAAAATATGCCCAGACCACAAGTATTTGAAAGCAGTGTAACACCTGCAAGTTAAAGAAGGAAACTGTGGAAGCCAAGAAACGGATTTTTTCCTTATATGGCTTTACCTTAGCCTGTGTCTAGGAGAGAGGGCATATTATTATCCAGCTACTCACCCAACATGAAAAAGAAAAGGCATCCACATATTTGTCTACTGTGCAGGCCGGCATTACTTAAATTCACTCCACATTTCCTTTATGGGTCTATTGACAAAATCCAGACTGAAAACAAATTATCTGCAAGTGAAACTAGACTTAATGGTCATAAGATCAGAGGAGCTGTATTTGCCAGGCACTCACCATCAGTATTTTTCTAAGAATACATAAGCATTTGAAGATGAAGTATCATTGGACTTAAAAAAAAACTATTGCAAAATGAACTGATGGATAATGGAATGCAGAGAAGAAGAAATAAAGGCAACACTTTAAAGGACTGGAGATGGGACAAGGAAGTGTGTGGAGGGTACACCCCTTCCTCCAAAACATCCACTTTTGAGGCCTTGCTTGGGAAGAGTGAGTCTCCCACCCTTTCACTCTCCAGTGGATGAGATTCAAGCCAGGAATCTTTCCCAGGAGAGATCTATCAGGGATCTTCAGATTCAATTTGCAATTGGAAGGCTGATGCTCTCAAGCACCATCCCCAAAAATGAAACATGAAGTGGAGTGGAAAGTACTCAATGCAACAAGGCACTGTGAAAAGCTTTCTGGTAGTTCTCTTACCACAGGCTTGGTGGTACAAACTAGAGATGGGCACGACTAGAAAAAATTTTTTTCGAGTTGTCGTTAGTCGGGCCGGTTCCGTTTCGGGTTGTTTCCGTTTTTTGCGAAAATTTGCAAAAATTAGTCGGTTCATTTTTCGTTGTTGTTAGTACTGGTTTTTTTGGGGGGGAGCGGACTCCTGGAGGCACCTCTGCGGGGTGGGTGCCTCCACTGGCCCGCTATAAAGGGAAAGTGGGCTCCTGGAGGCACCCGTGGGTGCCTCCTATCCTCACCCACTAGGAAGGGGAAGCAGGCTCCAAGAGACCCCTCAACATGGGGGTCTCCCCTCCTCACCTGCTGCTGCAAAATGCATGCATAGCCATATGGATATGCATACCAGTTGCAGACAGTGAGACTAGTGGTGTCAGTGAACCCAGAGCCATAGGGTGATGCCTAAGGCTCTCGCACCACCATGTCTCACAAAGAAGGGAATTGTACTTGCGTGTAGTGCAATGCAAGTACATCTGGCTTAGGGTTAAGGTGGGTTAGTGCAAGGGCTAGGGTTAGGCTAGTGACAGGTAGTGTTACGGTGGGCTAGTGGGTTGCACCTCTGGGTGCCTCTCTGACCCACTAAGAAGACAGTCTGTGACGTATGGGTAAGTAAGGAGTCAAGGATTAGGATTAGGGTTAGGGGGCTAGGGCAGGTTTTAGGGGGCTTTTTGGCACATCCCAGAAGTCTCCATGGCCAAGTGGCCATGCGATTGGTGGGATGGCTCCAAAAATTTTCATGGTCGTCCACTCCCACATGGCTGGCCACTCAGCCAGCCCATCATTGCGCAGGTGTAAATAAAATAAAATAAAATAAAATAAATGGAGGACAGAGGAGGAGAGGAGAGACATTTTGTTGCAAGAAAAAACCCACTGCTACTGTGAAAAATCTGGCAGTTTATAAATTTCCGCGTGTTTCTGTTGTGCTTGTGTGTTTTTGGACCACAATTTCAAAAACAATATTGTGTTCGCCGCCCCATTTTGGATCCCCCGCCCGCACCGCATGGCATGGCGAGTCCGGCTGCCCAGGACGGGGGGGAGGCGGGACCCCCCTCCAGAAACCCCCCCTCCGGTAGGTGCCCTGCGCCCTTAGTCAAGCAGGCATTTTTCCGCCTGCTTTTTTGGCCCGGGAATAGGTGGGGGGAGAGTTTAAAAGTTTTTTCCTGTGCCGTCCATGCCGCTTGCTTGCGCTTTAATTGCGGCGGCCAGCGGCCGGCAAGACTGGGCTTTTTGCTGGCTGCCTGTGAGTCTGCGGCGAGTCCCACCAGAGCAGCCCAAGATGGGGGATGGGGGGAGGCCGGGGACCTCCAGACACAACCCCTCTGGTAGGTGCTCTGAGACACGGCAAGCATTTTTCTGCCTGCTTTTCGGCCGGGAACTGGTTTTTTTTAACTTTTAAAAACTTTTTTCTGTGCCACGTGGCATCGCGCGATCGCGCGATGCAAGGAACGAGCACGACAAATCAGACCAAAATTGTTCATTCGTCGGTTCGAGCTCGAAGTCTGGCGGAGTAATTTCCGTTACCGTTTCCGTAGAGTAACGGAAACGAGTAACGGAAACGGAAACGGGAATACCGCTAAGTCGTGCCCATCTCTAGTACAAACCACACCAAACCAGCAGTTCATTCCCAACTCTATTCAAGCCTAAGTGAATCAGAACAATCCCAAATCCAGAAAGAATGCACTCCTTAATTTGTCACCCGTGAGAGGAAAGGCAAATTATGTTCCTCAGCCAACTGGTTTGTAATCTCTGGTGGGTGTGATAAAACTGCTTAGAAAGCATTTTAGTTCAAAATTAGAAAATGGCATACCTCATATTAAAATTGGCCAAATTACATTTCTAAAACCCATTTTTTAAAAGATGCAAGCAATGTCAGGGCCCTCTGAATGTCTTGGGCAGTTTCTATTTTGGGGGAGGGTAAGGGAAATCCCCTTTTAATTACCTTTCACTGGGCCTGATCCATCCCCTAATGAACACAGCTGCATGCATAGAGTCTCAATGGAAACCCTCCTCCTCTTTTTTCCGTCCTTCCCAGACTCATTAATCTTAGTAGTACTGCACCTGTGGGCCAAATTGGAGCAGACATTTTGCTTGCAATTGCATAATCATACTTACCAGGTGCAAGTAACAC
Organism: Phrynocephalus forsythii; assembly: GCA_029282475.1. Classification (NCBI taxonomy): domain Eukaryota; kingdom Metazoa; phylum Chordata; class Lepidosauria; order Squamata; family Agamidae; genus Phrynocephalus; species Phrynocephalus forsythii. Next base: position 175,298,669 of record JAPFRF010000001.1, on the reverse strand, counting down.
TTTACTTGTAACTGATTACTTTTTGGAGGTCAGGGAGGGAATGAATGGCAAGGCTGAGTCTAAAAGATAAGGTACTGTGGATCTGTTATCTCCAAACCGTCACCATGGCTATTCTGGCAAAACTTCTGAATGTTTTAGAAAGGCACAAAGGGTTTTTAGTATACCTTCATAAATTACTCTGCAACTATAACTGAATGAGGGCTAACATCACCCCATTTCTAATTTCAACGACAATCATGAGCCGTCAAGTCAATTTGGATATATATTGAGCCTTTTCAGCAGATTCTAGTAGAGAATACTCAGATGTGGTTTACCATTCTCTTCTGGGGATGCTCTGGACCACTGGTGGTGAAACTTCAGCACTCCATATGTTTTGGACCACAACTCCCAGAATTCCGAGGCTAGATTGCCAATGACAAAGGACTGTGGGAGTTGTGGTCCAAAACAGCTGGAGTGCCGAAGGTTCACCACAACTGCACCTGGACTGTGCTGTTTGACCATGATTCCACAGGCTTTCCCCCCAGATGGCACAGGATTGACCTTTCAGTCTCTGACTCTGCAGCCAGATAGCTTATCCACTGAGCTATCTCACCAGCTTTTTACAATAAATTTTGTTTCTTCGATAGCTAAGAGAGTGTAGCCATAATGAGGGAGGAATAACAAGAGCTTTTTAGTGTGTTTTTGTCAGTATTGTAGCAGTGGTGACCCTGACAGGAGAAGAATGTGGCTTGAATAAAGATGGTCATGAATTTTAAAATGCATAGAACATTTGTTCAGAAATTGTTAACTTGTCAATTTGTATTCATACGAATTGATAATTCCAAATGAATATGAAATGATTAATGTTTATAGATATTTGATTTATCATTTCATTGGGCTAGCAAATGGCCCCTGGGCACCAAGAGACACCTGGATTTTTTGATGTCTGAGTTATGCATCCTTAAAAAGTGACCCCCTCCCCCCAAAAAATACCTAGAGACACCAAACATGCAGAAACACTTTGTCTGACTCTCCTCTACAGTCCCTCCAACGTTGTTGAATATTGGGTTTTCCCAAACCAGGTGTTAAAAGCATGTTCCTAGAGATCTGCCACTTTGACAGTTACTTCATGTCCACTCTCGTCCCGGGAGTAAATTCATTGCATGTTGATGTTGGTCGTGGTCACGTGGTCTTCTTGCGGTTCTGTCCCTGTTCCCGTGTACGCACAGGTGTGATTGATGATACCGGCATGACTGTTTCCGCACGTCCTCGTTCCGTGATGAGATGTGAAATTCCATGCCTTTGTTCTCCATTTTTTTTCATCCTGATCTTCCATTTTTCGATGTTTCGATTCTCCGAAGCCTTGCCTTCAGTGCGTTATGGAGCTAAGTTTGAGGCATTTGTATTTTAGTCTCTCTGCACTGTGTTGCATAGGGAATGTGCTGGTAAATGGCAATTTGCATTCCAGCCACTAGATGGAGAATGGCATGTTGCGTGAGGAGCCTTACCTCATGGGCACTCGTATCGGAACGAGAAGTGAGATGAGGAGATTCCCGAGGCCAAGGATGGGAATCTCTCATCCTGATAAGATTGCAGTTCAGGGTGTGTGATCGGGATGAACTCCCCTCATCCCACAATCGATGTGTGGTTAGATTTCTTTGTACCGGTCCCCAGCAGGACCACAAACAGTGATGCAATGGACATGAAGTATCAGCCTTTGTCAGAGTATAACTCATATATCTGAATGGCACTCTCCACCAAACCTAGAGGAATTGTAGAGGAGAATCAGTGGAAGATTCCCTGTATTTTTGTTGTCACTAGGTTCCTGGGGGGGGGGTCACTTTCCTAGTGGGACAAATCAGGGAGTATAAAAGTTGTACATGAAAACCAAACTTCACCAAATGTGGAGGGATTGTAGAAGAGACTCATGAGACACTTACCTGCACTTTTGGTGTCTCTAGGTGCCATGCAGACCATTCTTTCAGTTTTAAACAACAACAAAAAAGAATAAAAAAGTAATTTTGTCAAATTGTCAGAATAAAATGTGTAAATTCATGATTCCTCAGCTATGACAAATCACACATCAAAATGAATCACCATTTTTCTTATTTGTACCATCTCTAGTTTCAAACCACAGGCTAATTGTTTGTAGCATTGTTATAGGATCTCTTCTCTCTTTTTAATTAACTAAAACGTAGCTGTTGAAAAACAGTTGCATTTTGGCAGTATAGTTTTAAGTCACTACTTTTTAAAGAAAACTTTAAGAAAAGTATGCTCTACTCATTGGCAACTTACATAAAAAAGATTATCTGACCTCACATCAGCCTAACTGAATATCAAAGAATGACTGTCAAAAGGTTTTTAAAAATCAATAGAATGTGTATTTTCAAGAAAGAAGTAAGAATGCAATTGGAGCCTTTCAGGGAAAGAAACCTAGCAACAGGGGTACTAGTTGTAGTCAGAAAGTGAAATGTAGGACATGCCTCCACCCATTTTTCAATACAAACTTTAACCTTTCATCAAAGTGCTTTCCTTTATAAATCCCAGCCACTGGAGTGTTGTTGTAGGGCTTGACATGCCATATGTCCTTTCCTTCTGAAAACCCACCTCCTTTCTCTTTCTCTTCTTATATCAAAATTGTGCAAAGCGCTTGAGGTGTATGAAATTTGTTATAATATATGCAGACAATGGGACCACATACCTAGATCTTTATGCTCTGATCATCCCTCCCTCCCTCCCCTCTCTCTCCCTCTGTGTGTGTGTGTGTGTGTGTGTGTGTGTGTGTGTGTGTGTGTGTGTGTGTGTGTGTGTGTGTGTGTGTGTGTGTGTGTGAGAGAGAGAGAGAGAGAGAGAGAGAGAGAGAGAGAGAGCGCAGCACCACATGCGTACAAAATTCTACAGATAGCGCTTTGAAGTTTGTTTGTTATTTCTCTTGCCCTGGGATACCCTGCTGATACATTTGTTCAAGCTGCTACTCATAGGGGTGGGTTGTATGTTTTGAGACATGAGGAATGAGAGCTCACATGGAATGTGTACTCCAGGATCCTTTTACTCCTTTATGGCTCTGGTGGGGGGCAAGGTGGGATGTTTGTAAGTAAATGCATGCAAAACTGTTTGACTTTGGAAAAGAAATTTATCATCATCCTGGAAAGAAGCCATTGGTTTATTCACATAATATTGGGTTTGACTGTGATAAGATGTGAGAAAGTAGTCTTTGGATGCAGACTTTGTAGCTCTCCATGTCTATATTTAGCTGTAACTTGCTGGATTGTTGCAGCCCACTAGGATTTATTTACAACATCCTGAATATGTGCTGCAAAGAATGCTGCACTTACAGGTACAAAGACAAAAAGAACAAGCTAATCATTATAGGTAACCTTCATTAACTGGAAACATGAAGGGTTATATTCTAGCAATCAATTTAAAATAGATCCATCCATGAGCTGAGATGTTTCATTTCATTTCATTTCATTTCATTTCTCTCTCTCTCTCTCTCTCTCTCTCTCTCTCTCTCTCTCTCTCTCTCTCTCTCTCTCTCTCTGTGTGTGTGTGTGTGTGTGTGTGTGTGTGTGTGTGTGTGTGTGTGTGAGAGAGAGAGAGAGAGAGAGAGAGAGAGAGAGAGAGAGAGAGAGAACGAGACAGAGTTTAAAAAGGAAGTGCCTCTAATAAATCATAATGTAGCTTTGCTCACCAGGAGATCATTGAACACACACATACCGATAATGTTTATTATCAGAGATTCATCATCTTGATGGATAGAATTTTCATCTGAAACTAATACAGAAGAATCCCCTGAAATGATATATTTTGTTTGTAAAGATATACCTTTCCCTGATGAATCGTTTTTGTCATAAATATGTTTGATAGAGTTATGAATATACATGTCACATTTTTTTACAAATATCCTGCAAAGATTGCCAAGTTTTCCTTTAAAATGTGTTTGCATTTCTTGATATTTACCAGCTCCTTTTTTATGTCCTTTAATGAGACTCCTCCCCTCCCCCAGGGTGGTGCGCAAGTACAGGTTGGCCTTAAGGGAAGGAAATCTTATCGCTTTAATTATGTCTAATTCCAGATAATGTTTTTGGATGGAGGTCTTGAATGCAGTATGAGTAACTATTGTAGTATGGGAGTGGGGGAACCACCTATCTTTTCAAAGGAAGACAGACATTTTGCAGCATGAATTGTAATCCATAGAATGTTCTTGAAAGGTATTGGGATTGAGGGGAAAGAGAGAATTCATACTGGGGAAAATAATGGGCTGGAGCAACAAATATTTACTCAGATGCAAGGAACCCTAGGGTGTCACTATGGGAGTACTGCAGAAGAGGTGAAATGCAGTGGTAGAATGAGACTGGGGAGGGAGGACCTGAAGATGGACACCACTGACAGCCACCTTCCACCAAGGTGTTCCACTTGGTGTTCCACCAAGCCTATTGTGCACCCCTGGACCAGGATGCTGCCCTCGGATGTAATGGGGAAACCTGTCCAAATGACAAATTTTCACTAAGATTCAGAGTTGGGTTTTCAGTGTGATCCATTCTATACAGTGCTTTTCAGCTGACTCTGTTGGCCATTAGATGCGTATATAACAAAATCAGAAGTGGGAAATGGGCAAAATAACAGGGGCATGTTCTAATAATAACATTAATGATATATCATCATGTCTGATCAACCTCTGGCAAAATTCCCTGAGTTTTCTAAATAGAGATGGGCATGACTCAAAAAAAATGGTGTTTCGTTTGTCGTTTGTCGTTTAGGGGGTCTGTTTTGGTTCGTTTTTGTTTTTTGTGAATTTTTGGCAAAAAATTTCGTTTTTGTTTCATTACGTAATGAAACAAAAAAACAAAAATGAAAAATTGCTGTTTTGTTAGCATTCATTACAGTTCAATGTATTTGCCGCAACGAAAATGAAACACACGACAAAATTTCTGTTGTTTCATTTCGTTTTGTTTCATTTTGGAGACAAAATTTCTTTTTCATTTCGTTATGTAACAAAATGAAAAAAGGAAAATGAAAATGAAAAATTGCTCATTTCGTGCCCATCTCTATTTCTAAATATAAAATATATATTCTAGATAAAATATTTTCAAGAATGATTTTTCAATTATTATTTTTTTCTGATGCCTCTCTCTCTAGGACTGTGCAGTTCACCCAAGCCTTCATGGACTCTTTTGTTGAATTGTTTTATCTTATCTTATATTTTATTCCTTATTTTTTCGTTTATTTCCTCTTCACTTGATGTATTGTTTTCTTTGGGCCCGTCCTGCCCTTTTTGTTCACCGCCCGGAGTTCCTTCAGGAAGATGGGTGGTATAAAAATGAATGAATGAATAAATAAATAAATGGATGGCAATGCATGTAACGCAATCAGCCCTTCACGTTCTGTGTAATCTCTGTTGCATTCCTACTCCACACACACACATATTCAGTTCTATCTTGCACCCTGAACATTCTATCACAAGGGAGAGGTTTGAATCAGATAATCATCCTGTTTTTTACTTTGGTGATTTCAGGACTGGAAAAGGAAAGACAACAAACAGGAATGGAAAAGGAAAGACAACACACAGGAAGCTAGAGTCTATAACTTTCCAACATTATATTTACAGTAAGTAGAGTCATTTCTTGAATACACCATTGCATCCAAGAGAACCAAATATTTTGATTGCCTCATAATTCCTTTGAAACACCAGGTTTCAAAATTATCAGCATTGTGCTGGAAAAACACAGTTTTGTGGGCCTGTCAGAAATAACATATGGTGCAAGTAAAGGTGAATAAAAATGTCTCATTCTTTTCCTCCCTCATCTACTCTTTAGAGGTACGTACTTTACAGAGTTTCACTACATATATATATATTTGCCTTGCATGTTTTCACACTGTTACTCATAGGGGTGGGTTGATACATGGTCATACCTTTGATTGGTTACACCTGGGGTTGGGAGGAATTCTGACAAATTATTCATTCTTATAGAGTCAGAGGCACTTGTCACAATGAGACACCTCAATAGACACTGTCAAAACCCTTGAGCTTCTTTGCTTTCAGAGCATGGCCACTGCAAGGAACACCTGTTTTCCCACCAGAATCCTCAAAAAGTTTGCTGAGTATATTTTCCCGAAACTAGGGTCCTTTCCGTATGAAAAAGATAGTTGGCTTTTTTTTGGGGGGGGGGGCAAAACAACCTTTCTGGTGCTTATCATCCCTTAAAGACTATGGAAACAAAAGTAATCAATTGCCATTTTTATGATTTACTCAAAAATCGTTCTTTATGAGTGTAGCCTTTGACCATATTTTTATCTTGCAAGAGAAGGAAAAGGGTGGGGAAACGGAGGGATTTTTAGTCTTTTTTGCCAGCTGTTTGGTGCTTGGGGTTCAGCCAAAAAAATGGGGTGGAGGAAAGGAGGGATTTATTTTATTTTATTTTATTTATTTATTGCTGAGCCCCAAGCTAAAAAAAAAAGATTAACAATCCCGCCTTTTCTCCCACCCCATCCTGTGGTGGTGGGGAAGCGATTTATTTATTTATTTTTGCTGAGCCCCAAGCTAGCTACAGCTTATTGGCACTTGAGGCTCAGGAAAAAAACAACAACCTTTCCTCCACCTGATGGGGTGGGGGGGGGAGGAGGGATTTTTAAAATTGTTGGTGTTTGGTTTTTTTTTTTTTTTTTTTTGCCAGCTCCAAGTCCACGCTACAGCACTTGGGGCTCAGCCACAATATAATAAATAAAAGTCCTGCCTTTTCCCCACACCCGATTGGGTGGGGAAAAGTTGGGATTTTAATATATATTTTTAATTTGGCTGAGCTCCAAATGCCGATCAGCTGTGGTGTGGCACTGAGGGCATTTTTCTTTTTTTTTAAACAAACATGCATCTATCTTCTTTCTTTCTTTCTTTCTTTCTTTCTTTCTTTCTTTCTTTATTATTTATTTATTTATTTATTTATTTATTTATTTATTTATTTATTTATTTATTTATTTCAAATATTGTTACCCTACCTTTCTCCTTGGAAAAGGACCCAAGGTGGCTTACAATACTGAGGGGCAATATACAGCCCAGAACATTTAAGATATATACAAGTTAAGAACAGGGAATTAAAAGAGGCACCTTAGAACATTAAAAGGTCCCCATAGAACTGCAAAGAGCATGCAAAAAGAAAAGAAAAATCCATTATGAAGGGTGGAAAGTAACATGGAACACACTGGTGTCTTTGGTTGTACTGTATCTCCAAAGGGATAACCAAAACATGTGAGGGGGTCAGCCTATATATGAAGCTTTTGATTTTTCCACAATGGCTGTGGTATAGCTGCTGTGAATGTGGTCATTCTTACTATGTGCTGCAACTCTGCCAATGGGATTTATGCCATGGTTTCATTCTGGAAAGTATCATTGAATTGTCTCACAGGTGGAAGTTGGAAGCTGGAAGTTTATTCCAGCAGCCACAAGTTTAGTTGAATGTTAGGAGTGGGAACTAGACATGGGCATGACTTGGCGAAATTGTCATTTCCATTTTCGGTTATCGTTTCCGTTACATAATGGAAACGGTAACGATAATTAAGCCGTCAGAACTCGAACTCGAACCGAAAAAAGAAAATTTGGTTGGGTTTTTCATTTCCGTTTGTGGCATCGCGGCGATTGCGCGATGCAAAGCACAGAAAAAGTTTTAAAAGTTTTTTTAAAAAACCTCGACCCCCGGGCAAAAAAGCAGGCAAAAATATGCCTGCCTGAGGCTTTGCTACCTACCAGAGGGGTGATTTCTGGGGGGTCCCCTGTCTTTCCCCCTCTCTTCACCTGTCCTGGGCTGCTTGCACCAGGCTGGGGGGGGTCATCCTCGTCGTCTGTCTCACTGCGTGCCATGCGGTGGGGGGATCCAAAATGGCGACCACAATTTTTCTTTTGAAATTGTGGTAAAAAAACACACCAAATCACCAAAGAAACATGATAAATTTATTTATTTTAAATGCCTGAATTTTTATAGTAGCAGCAGTGGGTTTTTTATAGCAATAAAATGTCGTATTGATTTTATTTTATTTTATTTTATTTTATTTTATTTTTATTTTTATTTTTTTAGACCTGCCCATTTGGGCTGGGCATGGGATAGGACCATGCAATTTTTTTGAACCATTCCACCAATGGCCTCACCAGGTTTTTGACTGACACTTCTGGATGCCGGCACCTTCTAGAAATCGCAGTCGGGTGTATGGATGTGGTTGAGGGAGGAGGGCTGGCTGCTGGTACTGGTGTGATCCGATCGAGATTGAGGAGGGAGGCTGGAGGCTTTAGGATTTAAGTTAAGCAGGCAGGGAGGGAACTGAATTTATAAAATAATTTCTTTGATTCCCTGCAGCTTTGTCTGCTGAAGGGAATAGCAGTTTATTCTTTATTTCTTCTCTGGCAGTTTGAGGATTTTTTTCTGATATTGGATAAAGGAGGAGGTTTGACTGGGAGTGGGAGGTGTGGATTTATTTTAAAAATATATTATATACTACCATTTATTTTCTATTTTCCCAACTTCAATTTGCTTGCACACACACACATTTGGGGTGCAAGCCAAGAACAGGACCTCTATCCTTCCTAAGTGATATCCTAACTGCCCACTCGCCCGTCCGCCTGCACCGCCACCCGCCTGTGGCCCGTGCCGCCGCCCGCCCACTCACCTGCCCGTGGCCGCCGCCCACCCATGGCCCCCCGCCACAGCCACCCGCCCACCCCTCCCCCGCCCCCGCCCCCTGCCTAGGGAGCAAAAACACCTAACGCCGGCCCTGATTGTGGGACACCCCTATGCTCTGGGAAGTCAAATCGCGCTAAATCGCGGTGGAAATGACAAACGACAAACGGAAACGACAAATTTTTGAAAAATTTCACGACAAACGGAAACGAGCCGAAACGGACCCATTCCGACAAACGAAAACTTGAAACATCATTTTTTCTGGTCGTGCCCATGTCTAGTGGGAACTGCTATGGGTTGGCTATGGACTTGACTCTCCCAGTGTTATGCTATATAATAAAGATGGGCTCAAAATAAACCACAAAGTCGAAATCATGCCATTTCACGGTTCATTTGGGGGCACTTCAGGGAAACGTGCCTGAAAATGCCAAACTGTTATAAGTTTTGGTGATTTTGTAGATGGGCTATAATTCAGACATGCCATATCCAAACTTAGCTAGACATGGACTGGCACTGCTTTGTACCCCCTTCAAGTTTGGGGGGGATATAGAATCCCAAAAGAAGGTTCCCCCAGAAAAGTGCACTTTAGCTTGCTGCTGAAGAGCACTTTCTTGGGGTGGGGGGCTGGGGAGGTCCTGCTATGTGGTGGGTGCTATAACTCAGATGTCCCAAATCCAATCTTTGCCAAACTAGTAGGGTGCAAGGAAGAGAACTGGCTGAATATTGGTTGCATATTTGGCACCTCTGACTTGCAGAGAGGTTGTTCTACAATTCCTGGAAGTCTCAAATAGCATATAACCTAAAATATTCACAGAAGTTCATGGTTCATAGTTCATGAACAGTGACAAACCACGAACCACCACGAACTGCCATTTCCCCAGTTTATGCCCATCTCTATTGCATATTCAGTTTCTTACCCATCATACCTTCACATTCACACCAGAAAGATATTATACGGATGACTGTGAGCTTATGAAGATCCTGATAGAGATTTCAAGGTATGTGAGATATTTGAAAACTAGTTTTACCAGTTCCAACCTCCCTCTCCTGAGTTTTCATGGAGTGGGTATCTTAACCCAGGTCTATTGAGTCCTTGATTTTACCCATTGTGAAATGCCTATGGTATTCTACTATACTCCCCAAGTTCCCTAGAGTTCCTATATTTGTCTTTGGATCCGCAACTACATCAAGGGGGTAGTAATATAGTCACACACACTCATGCACTAGATTTTTCAGGGTGTGCCTGGGAGGAAGCCATCCTTCAGGGGATTCAATTTTTCTTCTACAGTTAAATAAGTTGTCATCTCTTTTCAGGTATTAGCCTAACAATCCCTAGATATATCTTTTCAGATCTCATTTCACACTGCAACTGGCTTTTCCACCTCCAAAGAAAGAGTGATCTGAATGTCTGTAGCTTTTATGAAGTATCCCCACAAAATTAGGGTACTTCAGATGGCTGGGAAACATCCAGTGTGATGAAGCCAACGTAGGCTGCTTTTACATGACCCCTAAAATCCACTGCAAAATGCTCACAGATGCGGAGCATAAAATTGTTTTCCAACCAGCAGCGGACTTTTTTTAAAAAAGTACGACCACGCCCACTTAAGTGCGCCCCAGCGCATTTTACAAGTACCTGGTCTGGAGGAGGTAAAATCCTTGTTGCTGTTCCTTGTTGCATTGCATGCCTGGCCCTCCTCCACTTTTTGTTTGTTTTTGTTGGGTCCCCCCCCCCTTTTAACAGACAGGAATCCTAACGGACTGGCACAATTAGCTGCTGCCGACGGCAGGCAGAGGTGAGCCTGCATTTTTCTCTCTCTCCCCTCACCACAGACAGAAGCAATAGAATCAGAGTGCAGGAGATGGGAACACAGGAGGCAGAACAAAAACCACATTGGGGGGAATCTGCATTTAAGTTGCTAGCAGATTTTAGGGGTCATGTAAAAGCAGTCATAATCTTAGAACTGCATAGATGAGAGGGAACCAGTGGCCAGCCTTTGTTATGGAGGCAGAGTGGAGAATCCAACTCCCAACCTGTGTCTCAACAGCCAGAAACCCAAACCAGTGAGCTATATGACCATAAAATATTTCCATCTCCCTTATAAAAAAATGAAGCAAAGTTAAAGCTATTGTTTTCATTAGCAGAGGGATGAATGCTGAAAAAGTGTCTTACAGATGTGTTGGGAAACAATGCACCATGATAAAGGAAATTGATTCCACAGGACAATATGCAAGAAATGGACATCATCATGGAAGAATAACCCCTCTTCACTTCCACTTACAGGAGAACGCAGGGTGGAAAGAGAGAGTGTCAGACAGCACCTTACCCAGAACTCCTTCAGATTTAGTGCTGCTCCTGCTGGATATGATCACTGGACCACAAAACCCAATCACAAATCATTGTGAATCAAACAACACCAGCTGGGCCATCATGCCAGTAGTCTGTGGAGACTGGCATGAGATTTCGCCCCCTGGGAACAAGGGGATCAGCCAGGGTGCTCCATGAGCTTCCTTCTAGCCAGTCTGTTCTCTCCCAAACACCAGGTTGGCAAGATGCCTTTTCTACTGAAAGAAAGAGGCCGAGGGACCTGCATAGTTAGAATAACGAATATAGTCCTTCCAATTTGAACCACTAATCCTGCAATCTATCCTGTGGAGTCAAACAGCAGCTTTCATGCAGGCTCCCATTGAAACCACAGCATCAGGGAGTTTTCAAAAAGAAGATTGTTCTGCTGAATCTCAGTGGGCTTTGCTCCCCACCGGCTTGCCATTTGACAACTAAGTATGGAGGAGCTGGTTCCAAATACATCAAAGAGATCCCACTGGCTGGAGTCAGTCCTGGAAAGTCTAAAAGTTACCATAAAAGTTCTTTTGTGTGTTTCTCACTCTTGAGGGCAAAAAGAAATTAGCACAATCTGTTGTGGAGATAGGTTGCAGGCTCAGTTCAAAATCTGAAAATGGCTTTAAAAACCCACCCACCTCCTCTGCTTTCTGGCAGCCCTTTTAGACTGGGATGAGGACGACCGGTGGGAGGGATGGGAACGGAAATATTTGTGTAGCATTTCCTCTGTGTGCCTCAAGAATGTAAGTGGTGCACTTGCTGTGATGATTAGGTTGTATTAAGATCTGCTGAAAACTCCCCACAGTACATGAAAAAGGAGTTAGGCTGGATTTCTAAGTCTCCCTGGCAGTTCTTCATTTGTCTGAAAGTAGGAGACTGTCCATGTACTTTAGAGCCTTATTTTTATTTTATTTATTTTATTTTTATTTTTATCTTTTTTTACAAAAATGTGGCAAAATGACCAGGTTTTGCTAAATTATATATGGTGCCTGGGCTGTTATGATTAATCTTATTGGACAAGATACAAAGACTTATTTGGATTCACCCAAGAACCTTCACTGCATTCAAATATGGACTGATCAGTTTTAATTTCTGCTTGTTGTCCCCTTGATGCTCCATTACATGCTGCTCTGGAAGCTGTGCTGCCCTGGAGAAGCAGCTATTTCTGGGACCCGAGAAACCCAAGAAAACAAGGGGTACTCAGTCCACAATATGCTTTAGATTTCAAATAGTGTCATTTATTAATGCAACAAATCAATTTCAATATTCCTTTGTAATTGCCAAAAAAAAAATCATTCAACTCCATCTAGGCAGTTCTTTATATGTTTATCTATAAGCATATACATATGATATTAAAAAGTGCTGTGTGGTCCTTGCATCAAAGCTAAAACTTTAGGGTGGGTTAAAAGAGTAAAAATAGGCAAGTTTTCCCATCTAGCCAATCCGTTCTTCAAGGTAGGCATTGTAGTGACTTGTGGAGTCTAGAGAAGAAAAGAAAGATCAGGAAAGTGGGCATTATAACATCTGGTCTGGACATTTGTAACTCTTGTTCCTCTGCCACCCTTTCAAGCTGTGAAATCTTCAGCTTGAAGAAGAGTCCTGGTGGACTGGAAGGCTCACCCATTTCAAACATCTCAAAGGTCCAATGAAATACTTACCTTCCTTTGACTTAGCAGCCAAATTGTGACGACACCTCCCTTTTAGATGTGTAATTGTGATGAAAACGTGAAGTGTAAAGAATCAAGTTATTAATCTTCACAGGTTCATCTTGGTAATGCTGCCACCTTTTAAATCCATGCCTTATGAACTGGGACAGACTCAGATGTATAATATAAAAATAATAATAATGTTTATTGAGAAAATAAATAAATACAATAATGACTGAAGTTGGTAGCCGTTGCCTTAAACATATAATAGATTATATCAAATATTCAAGCCTCCCTGTCTTTAATAAACAGTAAATAGTAAAGCCCTCACACCTAACCTGCCTGAGTAGTCTTAGCTACTCAGTGTGGTGTAGTGGACCAGGACACAGGAGACCGGGGTTCAAATCCTCGCTCTGCCATGGAAACTCACTGGGTGTGTGTGAAGCAAGTAAAACCACACCTAAAATATCTGACTTACCTTGAAAGTAGAGATGGGCACGAATCGAAAAAATGATGTTTCAGTTTCTCATTTTTCATTGCGGGTCTGTTTTGGTTCGTTTTCATTTTTCATGAAATTTTTGAAAAAAATTGTTTTGTTTTTTCGTTTTCATTTTTCATTTTTACCCGCTTTTTGCACAATTTAAAGCATTTCAGTGCACGGACGTCCCCCAATGCTCCGGACCAGAGGGAAAACATTAAAAAAAATATGCTGGCAGAGACACAGTATAGACTAGGTATGCAGGGAGGCTGCAAAGGCAGCGGTGGGCGTTGCCCAGGGCATAAGGCAGCCACTGAGTGACTGCACTACGGGGTAGGGGAGGGTACTCACCGAGAGGTACACAAGCACACAGGGAGGCTGCAAGAGAAGTCTCTTCTTTCTCTCCCCTAAGAGCCAGGCTGCAGCCAGCAGCAACACAGAGACACACACCTGCCTGGCTGGCCTAAAGTAACGATTCACAGAGACAGCATCCCACGCTAACTCCCACCACAGACTGCAAGGAGGACGGGGGCTGCCAGAGCTTTTTATGCCCTCTGTGGCTGCCACACCTACCCAGTCTGCAACCTGGGTTCAAATTGTCCAAGAATTTACATGATCCCATCACATGGCTTGCATCCATCTTGTGGCTGGGATCCATTTTGTGTCATCCTTAAAGGGAAAAGAAAAAAATACATCGCGATGGTAGAAACACAAAAACAAACATTTTAAGGACCCCACCCCCCTGGTCGGTAATAATTTCAAATAATTATTGCTGCATTTTTATGGATGTCTAGGGCGTTTTACTCCCCAATAAATCAATATTCGGCATCTGGGAGCCATTTTGGGTCAATGTCCCCTAACTTCCCTTAAAGGAAAAAAATACAGCGATCTGAGAAAAGACATAAATGCACATTTTAAGGACCCCAACCCCCCTGGTAGGTATTATCAGGCAGTATAAATAATTATCGCTGGGTTTTTACGGATATTCAGGATATTTTTTAACATTTAAAAACAGCTCATTTCATTGTGTGTCGCCATTAACGAAAACAAAACGTAATGAACCTAATTTTTGTGGTTCTGTTCGGTTCGTTCCAATTTCATCACAATTTTTGTTATTTGTTTCCTTATGTAATGAAATGAATAATGAATAACAGAATGATTTTTTTTTCATTTCATGCCCACCTCTACTTGAAAGCTCTATGTGTCATTTTATGTCAATTCTGACTCACGGCACATAACAATACACTTGTTTCCGGATTGTCCTTTTCCCATGTTCTTCTCGGTTGATTCATTTTGCATTTCGTACTCACATTCTATATGATGGGATGTCTTCCATATCCTCTTAAGATCTGGAAATTAACAGAAAAAATCTATAGCAAATAAAAGTAGCTTCCAAAGTGGGCAATAGACTGATAGACAGCCACATGGGTTGACCATCTTGCCTATTTTTCATCTTTCAATCTATTCATTTTATAAACAGATTACTTATCTTGGATCTATTCCATTGCCCCACAAGCCCCGGAAATAAAGAGGCAAGATAAATTGGGATAAATTGGGCCACAACTTTATTTATAACTTATTTACTTAAATCTACTAACATGCCTATAACCTGTTAAGGGGACCTGAGACCGTAGTGCAAGCAGGTAATGGGTGGAAATAATCCTTTATTGGTCCATCATGTATTCAGGGAGATTCACACCTGGCAAGATGCTGCCCACCTGTTCAGCATCGTGCCAACCTGAGTGAATCTGCTATCCCACCACAGCCCTCGCTTTGGCCTAATATTAACTTGCTGACTTTATTTTACTCCTAAACATACCAATGATTATTAACTTTATTTGAGGGCTGTCAAGCACCTTAAGGGCGACTTACTTGGTCCTACCTGAATACCATTACCTCTTGCACCACCCGCCTACCTGGGTTGTGACCAGTGAGAAGTATGATATCCATCCCATGGGAAGAAGAGAATGGGCTGGACAAAAAGCGTGGCTACTCAATGCCAATCCAAGTAGCCACCAAAAATTCCCATCTGGCCTCGTAGCGACCAGCTAATCTCCTTCTCCTTTTGATAGGGTGGGAGGGTGGGGCTGACAATCTCACTGAGAAGAAGCTGGGGTAGGGAGAGAGACACCTTATGTAGGCTCCCATCCCCAGGCAAAAATACCTGGATCAGCACGAACTCTTTGGGCCAAATATCGAGGGCAAGAGGGCAAATGTACCCTGCCCCCAAACTACGTCAGGCTCGGAGCTGTCCTTCTTCAATGAAGAAGCTTCCTAGTCTGTATCCTCATTTCTCAGAGCAGGGTACTTATCGTTCTAGTCTAAAACAACTCATCCCATGCATGGAAGCCAATTGTAAGGACTTCAGTGCTTCTCTCTTATTTTGCTTTTCTCCTGCACAAACCATGGAAAAAATCTTGAAACAATAACTAACTTTGATCATTCAATTTAATAATTTCTGTTTCACAGTTATAAGCCCACAGCACTAGCTCATGGTGTTCTGCTACCTAATATGCTCACATTAAATACCTTCATTATTCACTTCTGTTGTTAAGACAAATCTTTTTTTAAGGTGTCAAGGTTTTCAGACCCCATTTGCATGGGAACGGGAAGAGGTTGCAAAGGGACTATTGTGCATATATATGAAAAAAATGAAACATGCTCAGTTTCTTTCTTTCTTTCTTTCTTTCTTTCTTTCTTTCTTTCTTTCTTTCTTTTCTTCCTTTCTTTCTTTCTTTCTTTCTTTCTTTCTTTCTTTCTTTCTTTCTAACAGAGTCTTGAAAACAAATTATTATTCATGTTAACGACAGAGGAATGCATGGAAGGGTCTTGTTCATTTTGTGTTTCCTCTATCATGCACCATTCTGTCTCTGGTATTTGAAGCCTTTCCTTCCCACTGTGATGACTGTTATCATCCAGTCATGTTGCAAAAGTTTTTTGCAGACAATAATAATAATATAGCAACCTTTGAACTGCAGAGCTGGAAGGGACTCTATGGACCATGGAGTCCTGCCCCGGTCAGAGAGGTACAATGGGAACTAAACTGCCAACTCTTGGCTCTACAACCAGAAACCTAAGCCATTGAGCTCTCCAGCACATAGGTTGTGCTGGAGGCCTGTCAGTAACTAATCAGAGCATTCATAGTTAGGGGGAATGTTGACTGTATAGAAGAGTCTGGAACCCACTGAGGAGTTTTGCTTTTCCTCATGGTCATTCTTTAGAGATAGGATTCCTATGTGCTTCTCTTGAAAAATTAGTGCACTCCATTCTGGAGTGCTTTTGATGCCTGGCTTCCTGTGCCTCCATCCTTGCTTACCTTTTCTTTCTTTATTTCTTGGGGCAGGGAGGGAGGGAGTCTTTCCCCACCACCCCCATTTCATTGGATTCACTCTGGGTTTTTCTTTTCAACAGTTTTTATTTCACATGTACTATAACAGGCTTTAGATGTAGATTGACTCTCTGTTGTGTTGCCTCTCTGTTTGTTTGTTTGTGTTTGTTTTTTGAGAAGTTACAACAGATTTTGTAGGACTTCATGTGGACTTCTTCCAGGAAGCATGGGTGAGAAACCTGAAATGGAATAACCAGAAAGAGACTTCCCACTTTGTATTAAGCAAAAGATGAGCAGAAGTAGCTCAGGTGGGAGGGAAGGGGGACCAAAAATACCTGAAAACAAAAGACACTTCCCAAATGCAAACAACCTCTGAAAGGAAAGAGATATACAGTATATACATCTCTATAGCAACTGCTTTAAAGCTGAAAAGAGACTGGTATCCAGAAATGAAGGAGTTTTTCTTTTTTTTTTTCAGAAGAATGACAACTTGAGATTTAAAAAAAGAGAATGTTGGAGAGAACAAAATCAGTTTGGACACAATAGTCCAGTGATTAGCTCAAAGAGGTTTGGGTTTAGAACTCTAAATATTCAGTGGCTCAAATACTTTAACCTTATTAAACTTATGTAGCACAAACAGCATAACATTTAGGGTCTATAAAAATAGATGTTATCAGTGGCACACTGAGTTTGATGTGAGCCAGTGTGCAACTGATAATGCTTGCAGTGATTTCTCAGCTTGGAGTGATTTCCCTCTGAAAATTACATGCTTTGAGTTCCTAAACAAGAGGATTTTGGCTATTAAGTTATTATTTTCCTAAATGGCTTCTTATTTTTAAGAGCTGCTCAGTAGGCCAATACAGCTTGATAGTTTCTGCCCTAGGAATATCTGCACCCATTGCATTTGGAGACGTGCACATGGAAGGATTTTATTTTTGTTTCCTTTGCTTATTGGTAAGAATTTACCAGAATCCATCAGTTTCTTCATAAGGAGAAAAGAATTTGAGACTAAAAAGTAAATGAAAGCTATCAAATTCCTTCATTCTCCTCTGTCTTCAAAGAACACAGATAGTGCATGAAAGCATTTTGGTAAGGGGCTATAGAATGACTAGAGGACTTATGCACATTCTCCCAGGTTCTACCACAATGGAAGTTGGTGGCAGGTTTCAAGCATTTGGTAATCTGTTTCATTTCACACTGTTTCCTAGCATGTGGATATTCATTTAATCTTGAACATATGCTTATTTCTATTTTTAGGGTGAAAAACAAGAGGAAAATATTCTTGAGACTACATCTATAAATGGCCTATGTTTAACTTTGTTCCATTTCAACAGCAATTTAAATAAATAAGATTGTTTAGAATAAACCACGCTGTTCCACAGAGACAGTGATGTTTTGTTCCTATTTGGTTTGGTTTGTCAAGATTTACAGACATAGAATATGTCAGGGGAGAAGAAGAAGAAAGCAAGAATTTATATAAGGATAAACAAGGCAGCATATTTTCACACATCCTTACTTTCGCATCTTGGAAAATTTTTCCACATGAAATAAGCTGTACCTGATTGTCCACACATGTCTATTTTAACATAAATCTGAGTCTGTAGATCAAAGTTGAAAATCTGGCCCTACTACTGCTGATTTTATTAACAATGGAAGGAAAAAAGGAAGTGATCCTTGGGAGGTATAAAACATAATTTGCATAAAGAAACTATGCTAAACAGAAATCCCAAACAACCATCTTTGGGAAGAATTAGAAATGCCTTGAAACTTTCTCTTGATGATTATTACTTTATTAAATTTCATTGCTGACTATTTTTTAAAAAAGATGCAACCATGCTGCTCCACTCCATGTGACACATTTGTTCCTCATATATTAATATGGTTTTCAAGAGTTGCAGTATTATTTTTATTTTCTTTTTTACCTTCATGTGGTAGTGGTGATGGTGACTACTAGAGATGAGCATGAAACAATTTTTTTGTTATTCGTTATTCATTTTGTTTTATAATGAAATGAATAATGCCCCTAGGGGCAAATTTAACATGAAATGAACCGAACTGAGAAAAATTGGTTCGGTTAGGTTCATTTCATTAATGGGGGGCAGAGATGTCACCTACCTGGTGCTGGTCTGGAGGTCCTTTTGCACTGAGCTGCACAAAGGAAGCACACAGCTTATCGGTGCCATTGAGGGATGTGGTGGGCTCGAGCCTCAGCCCAGCCCCGGGAGGAGAGATAAGAAGCAGGACGGGTTTAGGCAGCCAGAGCAGCGTGGCTTTGAAGCCGCCCCCTTGCACCTCCCTCCTGTGGCCCATTATCACGGGGCCAATCAGGAGGGGAGATAAGGAGGCCGTGCTTAGGTGGCCAGAGCAGCGTGGCTTCAAAGCCACCGCCCCTTGTGCCTCTCTCCTGAGGTCCATTATCGAGGGGCTGATTGGGAGGGGAGATAAGGAGGCTGTGCTTAGGTGGCCAGAGCAGCATGGCTTCAAAGCCGCCGCCCCTTGTGCCTCCCTCCTGAGGTCCATTATTGAGGGGCCGATTGGGAGGGGAGATAAGGAGGCTGTGCTTAGGTGGCCAGAGCAGCGTGACTTCAAAGCTGCCCCCTTGCACCTCCCTCTCAAGGCCCGTTATCATGGGGCCAATCGGGAGGGGAGATAACGAGGCTGCGCTCAGGCAGCCAGAGCAGCGTGGCTCTGATGCCGCTCACCCACTTTATTCCTCCCCCTCCCATTTGTAGGCAGCCCCAGCTCCAACCAGGCCCCAGGGGCCACACAGTGGGCACTGGAAAAAAAGAATAATGAATTAATGAAACAACAAAATGAATTTTTTTTTTTTGCAAAAAAATTGTGGAAAACGAACCAAAATGAAACAAACTCCTTAACAAAATGAAATGAAATGAAACAACTTTTTCAATTTGTGCCCATCTCTAGCGACTACCACAGCTGCAATAAAGGCTGCAGCGGCCCTGGCAGCAGCCCTGGCACAAAGGAGGAAATTTGCACCTTTCTATGGAGAAAGAAAAGGGTGGAGATTCAGAGGAATCCAGAAAAAAAGCATGAGAGAGCAAGTGAGCAAGAGATAGAGGGCACATTTCTCAGATCGCAAAATGGCTTCTGCTATTTCTAGGCTTATCTTTATATTTTGTGCAAAATAAACTTGTATAGAAAATCCCTATCCCTCACTCTTTTTAAAAAATAAATCATTGATTAATACACCAGAATCAAGTAGGGACAAGTGCCATGGGGATATCTGAAAACCAGGTAACCTCTAGGGCTTTTCATTACCCCAGAGAAAATAAGTCCCCTCTTTTCCTGAGTTTATATTGATAGAACCTAATTCTTCTCAATACTAAACAATATGTAGAGTTATTGACCATTTTACAACTGAGTCCAGTCCTTATGATTTCCTCCACATTAGAATAGAACATCTCAAAGCTTGATCATAAACCATTTTATATTTGGCTATTTTTGTCCCACATCACTATATATATTTTTGTTTAATCTCCTCAATTAAATACCAACAAAATCACTCCTTCAGTTTGATTTAAGCAGCAGGAACCATATCTCCAGGTACAGTATGTCTTGTTAGCTGCCAAGGAATGATTGGGCATTAGCATACTCTGACAAACCTGGCATCCGTTCAGAGAATGCTTATTTTAAATGCTAGCTGCACATAAGCAAGCCATGGGGGAGACCTAAAGGTCAATGGTGCTATACACTGGAGCTTTCCAGCCTCTCTAAAGAATCTATTGTATTCCTCTATGTGACACCTCTGCTAACTTTCAAAGCCCAAGTAGAAAGGGAGGAGAAAAGGTGAGTCAAAGGCACCATCCATCTTTCTGTACGCAGAGAAAATTGCCAGCATGCAGTTGGTCCTTTTCATTATTGAGAACACACAGCAGCTCACTTTCTACCACGTCTGATTGATTTTTCACAGCTGGGTCATAAAAGGCTAAAGAGGATGCAAAAACTTAAAAGGAAACCTTTACGTGAACTGTGGGTATCTATAGATGAGAATATAAAATTTCATCTGGAAGTGGAGATGCTAAAACTCTCCCCCCCTCTCTCCCCTCCCTCCCTCCCTCCCTCTGCTTCCCTCTCCCACCCATCTGGTCAAAGGTCACTCTATATTTACTGTATATATAATGCACACATTAAACTAACGTTGCCCATATTTCCTTAACTTTTGTGTATGTGTATATTTCCATCACTGAGATTGTATTAGCAGCAGTTAATTAATAAATTAATGTAAATAATGTAAATGTGAGACATACAGTGCATCAGGCTTGCCTGAAAAAAGATTATTCTGTGAATTACAAATCCAGCTGCCGAATTCCAGATCTACAGAGCACAATCAGCTATCCTGAAGGATACAAGTAATAACTGATACTAGAGATGGCAATTAGTCCTGATTCATGGTTCACCAACAATGAGGAATCAAGAACCACAAATTTTATCCCTGTCAGCTGACTAACCATGAATTGCTTCCTCAGTTCATGGGGTCTTTAAAAAATAACAAGTCACCCAGCACAGACCAACCCAGAATTTGTTAAAAGTGCTCAGGATAACATGAACTGGACTCCAACTGAATCTGGAGTACTACAAAATATTCACTCCTGAGTCAAATTCCTACATAAAGCATCAGGATTGCATGTGTGTCATGAGAGGGCAGATCCCTACTTGCTGGACAGGTCCTGACAGATATGTACCATGATATTGCTATGCAAATATTGCTGAGGAGTAACGGATTTAATGCCACACTTATCAATGCACCATGTAAATTTATGAACATTTACGAGCTGATTTAAAAGTACATTGAAACACATTTTAAAAATCTTTCCCTCCCAATACTGATGCAGATCAAGTGACATCATAGTTTTCATTAGACGGGCACGGAGCGGCGAAAATCTCATTTCCGTTTTTGGTTCTTGTTATCGTTACATAACGGGTAATGGTAACGAGAATTACTCCGCTCCAGCTCGAACCCGAACCGAAAAAGAAAAATTGGGTTTGATTTTTCGCCGCAATGCCAAGCAGCACAGAAAAAAAGTTAAAAAAAAACACCACCCAATTCCCGGCCAAAAAAGCAGGCGAAAATATGCCTGCCTCAGTGAGGGCACCTACCAGAAAGGGGTGGTTTCGGGGGGGGTCCCCGGCCTTCCCCCCTCCTGTTCTGGGCTGCTGGTACCAGGCTGGGGGGGGCATCCTCGTCATCTCCATTTGCCATGCGGTGGGAGGGGGATCCAAAATGGCGACCACAATATTTATTTTTAAATCGTGGTCCAGAAACCCACCAAAGCACCACAGAAACATTTGAAAATTAGGTATTTTAGATGCCTGATTTTTTTATAGTAGCAGCAGTGGGTTTTTCTTGCAATGAAATGTCTCCATTGATTTTATTTTATTTTATTTTATTTTTATTTTTTTACACCTGTGCAATGATGGGCTGGCCATGGGATGGGACCATGCAAATTTTTGGACCCATTCCACCAATCGCATGGCCAGGTTTTGACTGAGACTTCTGGATGTGCCAGAGGGCATAAAAAGCCCACTAACCCTAGCCCTAACCTTAACCCTAACCCTAACCCTAACCCATACACCAGTACACTGTCCTTCTTAGTGGGTCAGAGGCACCCAAAGGTGCAGCCCACTAACCCACCCTAACCTTAACCGTAACCCTAAGCCTAGCCCTTACCCTAACCCCAACCCTAACCCAGATCCATACGCAAGTACAATTTCCTTCTTAGTGGGTCACAGGCACCCAGAGAGGTGCCTCCCACAGCCCACTATCCCCTACCCCGATCCCATTCCCTAACCTATAAGTCAGTACGCTAGTACGCTCCCCTTCTTAATGAGTCAGAGGCACCCAGAGAGAGAGGTGTCTCTGCCACTTACCCCCCACCCTAACATAATGTAATGTAATGTATGGTACGTGGCGGCGGCTTCGCGTTACGCTTCCCTTCCCTTCCCTTCCCTTCTTAGCGGGTCAGACGTCAGAGGCACCCAGAGAGGTGCCTCCCAGAGCCCACTTACCCCAACCCCAACCCCAATCCCAACCCAATCGACAAACGACAAACGGAAATGACAAATGTTTGAAAATTATCGCGACAAACAGAAACGAGCTGAAACGGATCCGCCCCGACAAACGACAACTCGAAACGTCATTTTTTCTGGTCGTGCCCATCTCTAGTTTTCATTCCTCTTTTGGTTGCTTTGAGTATATAAACCTAAGGCTGTGACTAAATTTAAGAAATGTTATTGCTTTTGAGGGGAGAGGAGTATTTAATATTTGTAAACAAACAAAGTTGAATTACAGAATTGCACCCTTTCTCTACTTCTAACTATATACGGTATTCACTCAGTAAAGACTTTCAATATATGCTTTTGGACTGGATGAAAATCATTCAGGATATGAAGATAAGTGGAAGTATTTGTCACTGATCCAAAGTGAAGTAAGGAAGACTGAAGTGGCACTCTAATCAAGTCAGGGCTCTCTGAAGCACTCTGTATTGCTTTAGTACTTTGCTTAAAAATGCTGATTTTTATTTTATTTGTATAAAAAAAACTGTTTGCACCAGTGAGTCTTACTTGAAAAATGAATGTAACACTTGAACAGTATTAGGGAACCCTAACCAAAAGGAAAGGAACAGCTGGTGAAAAAGCCAAACTGTCCTGAAAACACCAGTCATGGCACCCTGGGAAGGTTCAAATGGACCAGACAAATTCCTGTGATTGGATACCATTTCACGTCTAAAAGGGCAAGGGAAATGTGCTAGTCTGTTGGAGATGGCTATTTGCATCATTTTTCTTTTCAGCAGCAGGGAAGGAATTGAACTCTTGTGTTCTTCTTTCCTCTTAGGCAACTAGCTTTTATTTTTAATGTCATTTGCCTTTTAAATTTTTCACAGTGCATGCTGTTTTTTCAGATGGTGCGGTTGGTATATGTGACACACACAGCAGCAATCAGGTACTCCACCCACTCCCCTTCAATAAACATTTTTGTTGAGTAAATGCAGGTAAATTTCATGGTTCCTTGTTGAAGGAAGGAAGGAAGGAAGGAAGGAAGGAAGGAAGGAAGGAAGGAAGGAAGGAAGGAAGAAAGAAAGAAAGAAAGAAAGAAAGAAAGAAAGAAAGAAAGAAAGAAAGAAGAAAGAAAGAAGAACGTTTTATCTGTATAATGGAGTTCAAGTAGTAGTTGATGGTACTGTGTTTAATCTCCCATCAAAGGTCAGAGCCCTTTACTTTCCCAATTTATTATGTTGTTCCCCACTATTTGGGCCCATTCAAACAGATGCAAATACTTTATACTCTATCATTTCAATAGAAATTAAAGCTGACACGATATAAATGGACTTCAAGAGGGTCGCTTGTGACTCATAAGAAAAATAATTGGGACAAAATAAAAATAGATGGTATTCACACACCTGTGTTCTACCTTACTTTTACTGAGTGCATACCAACCCTTTTTCTGGAACACATAAATGACTATCACAGCACACTGCAATGGAGATCTCATGTTTCTGAGCTCTTGGAATCCCTTATGTTTGTTGCCATGATTTTTCACAATGCACATCTTTATATATGCCTAATACCTAGTGCTCCAAGTTCAGGACATATGCCTTTTTAGAACATGGAAACACAGGGGATGGTGCTGTTAGAGGCATCTCTTCTCTCTGCAGATCAGGAAGTATTCTGCTGGGGAACAAACTGCTGTCAGTTCAACAGAGCTGGATTAAATATGTTAGCAAATTTTACAGAATAATAATAAATTATCACGTGCTGTCAAGTCAATTCTAGCTTATGCCAACCCTTAAGAAGCAAACATAATATTAAGAAGTTTGACAAAGGTAGTGGAATGCCTTCATAAGCTATCTGGAAGCTAATAAAAGAGATGAAACCAGGGCTTTAGGGAATATTAAAGGGAAATTGTAAAGCAAGCCCTGTGCTAAGGAGTGGGAAGGGGGGAAATATGCCAGCACAATGGTGGTTACTTCACATCCTGTTTGTCCCTCCTTGCTGTCCTGCTTGGGACCGGTACAAAAAAAAATCTTACTTCACATCCATAGCGTGACAGCAAAAAGTTTTCTCGACCACGCCCCTGGAACTGGGAAGCGAGCATGACAAGCCATACCTGCCCCTGGGCTGGGGAATTCTCTTGTCAGGGTTGGTTCCTGGTTCCTGTTCTGAGACAAGGGACCATGTGGTAACAACTGTCACACAACAACCAGTGTCCACCTAGTGGTCAGCAGCTGAAGTGGCATTCAACATTGGTTTCCCTATGGGAAACACCATGCAGTGCAAATGTTTATTAAATAAAGTACTGAAAATTATGTGGCATTGACATGTAAATCCTGGAAGACCAGTAAATTGAAATAGCAAAAATGTTTTATTTATGATATTTTTAAAAAGAGTTAAGAAAGCAAGACAAATTCAGAATTTGTCACGGAACAATACCGTGAAGTAACAGTTGTCACAGGACAAGTAATCATGCCCAAGAGTAAACAGAAACAGGGACTGAACAGGGACAAAACCATGTGACCGTGAACAATGCTGTCATGGTACAAACGTAATCGCAGAACAAGGTAGGATGTGAAGTAACTGCCAATGGTGAGGCAGCAGCAACCCAAGAATGACTGGTGGTCTTCAGTTTACTGAAGTGTTTAGCTGGGTCAAGCCGGCCTGAAATGACCAGTTATGAGGAATTTATCATAGTTCATTTATAAGGTCTGCTGGGTAAACAGAAAGACCAAACTGATGAGGAATGCAATTCTTCCATAGTCTTGAAAAGAGAGTTTCATTGAATTCAGAATACTGATAACTGCAAAATTTGTGTCTAATGACATTGACCCAATATCCCTTTTTGAATGAAGATATTCCATTTAACTTCTCTCTCTCTCCCTCTCTCTCTCTCTCTCTCTCTCTCTCTCTCTCTCTGTGTGTGTGTGTGTGTGTGTGTGTGTGTGTGTGTGTGTGTGTGTGTGTGTGTTTTGTGTAAGATAGAGAGATAGATATCAAAGGTCTGTACGACAAGATCAAGAATGAGGTCTTTCCAAGGAAGGGAAACACCTCCATCACTTTGATATATAATATAGAACTAGAGCTCCCCAAAGGAAAAGAGGTGCATAGCTTGGCATGAGCAAAACCCAGAGGAAAGGCACTCTCAGCCCCGGAAAATGCCTCCTCCTAAACAAGGGGCATTTTTGTATGTTTTCCTTTTCAGCTTCTAAAATGAGTCAAGGTTCATGCAAAATGTTAAATCTGACATTTTGTTTATTTGTTTTTTAGAGATTGCCTCAATGTTTTGACTTTAACTGTATATAATTCTCATTCTGAATAATACTAGATTTAATATATAGGTTCCTCGTTCAACAGTGGATTTCTGCATATCTTCAAAACTATGTGAATTAAAACATTTAGATCTTTAAAAGGCTATGTTTGGTCTCTATAGAAATTGGTTTTTTTTTTAAAGTTCCCTTTCTGTATAGAATATTTTGAAATCAAACAAGAAGAATTGAAAAATTGATGACAAAACCAACTTGCTTTAAATAAATAAAGGAAAACAAAATGACACTCTTTATAGTTTTACTGTAAATATGATTTGATTTTTCAGACAAACAAATAACCATAAAAATTTTGTGTTGAAGCGATCATCAAAAATATCAGTTTTTGTTTCAGTAGAAATGTTGAAATGTTATGGCTTCAAAAGTTCAGTGCCAAAATATTATATTATATTTTACTTCTTCTTCTTCTTCTTTTTTGGCTTCAACGACACTGGGGAACTCTAGTTTGATTTTTCTAATGCATTTTGTACATGGGGAGAAAACAGATTATTTGAAAGGCTGACATTCTTTGCAGCATGATTATTTCCTTTTGGAATAGTTTTGTTCCCCATTTCCTCCTCTCTGCCAAGTTTTGAATTTTGCACCTAAACTAGGCCTACCCACAATTCATAATGAATAGGTGTTTTTTAAAAGTCTGCAGAGAACTGAAATGAGTTGACTTGAGGAGACCATAACTTTATCAGAGAAGCAAATTCATGGTTCCTATCATCACAATCATCCCTCCTGTCTCTCCTGTTTCAAAATTCCAATGGGTTATTTTTAGAATATATGTCCCAGAATCTCCTAGCCATCATGGCCACTAGAGCATGAAGAATTTTAATCAAAAAGTAACTTTCTCAAACTCCAATGCAACACAAATGATGTTTTTTGTCTAAGCTGGGTTGCTGTAAACAGGATAGTAAATAAAGAAGGTACTACCTTTAAAAAAGTTTAATTGTTTTTAAAAATAATTTTTATATACAGTAATTAGAGATGGGCATGAACCAAAAAAATGGTGATTAATTTAATTTCATTTTGTTTAAGGCTTTGTTTTGTTTTGTTTTTAATTAATTTTTCAAAAAGAGTTCATTTTGTTGGTTCATTAATTTGTTATTTGTTTTTACCCCCTTTTTCCCAATGCCCACTGCGCAGCCCCTGGGGCCTGGTCAGTACTGGGTTTTTTATTTTTTTTTATTTTAGGGTGCCAACCAGGACACCCTTGGGCCCAGTCAGTGCTCCCCTTTTTATTTATTTATTTTTATTTTTATTTTATTTTAGTTCCCCCCCTCACTTCTGGGTTCAGGCCCTGCACTACAGCTGTAGCATGGGGCTTTTTGTTGTTGTTGTTTTGTTTCCCTTTCAGTGCTATCCACATGGCCCCTGGGGCCTGTTCAGTGCTGGTTTTTTATCACTATTATTTTTTATTTTAGGGTGCCAACCAGGACAGAACAGCTTCCGCTCCCCCACCCGCCCCTGGGCCACATCAGCCTGGGGGGGTCCCTCCTCCTCACTTCCCCACACATGCATACGCCACCAGAAGTGCCCAGGTGAGTACCTCATCAGCCATGTGTGTGCCTCCCCTACTGGGAAAGACCTGAGCCACCACCACTGTGACACGGTCGTCTGGGCAGAAGCACCACCGGCAAGTGGGCAGCCTCAGGATTTCGCCTTGCGGGCAGTGGTGCCCTGGTCAGGGAGGATGGAGGTGGGTACAGTGGCGGCAGGGTTCCCCCCACTTCTGTCAGCTTTTTTTCACCCTGGTCGCTGTCCCAGAAGCCAGGAAGACCAGACCCCCAGACCAGCACCAGGTGGGAGACATCTCCGCCCCTCCATTAACGAAACGAACCTAACCAACCCAATTTTTCTCGGTTTGGTTTGTTTCATGTTAAATTTGCCCCTAAGGCCATTATTCGTTTCATTACATAACAAAGCAAATAATGAATAATGAAACAAAAAAATCATTTCGTGCCCATCTCTAACAGTATTGAATAACCTTTTTCAAGTTTTAAACCTGTATTTGATTCTTTTTTATCTACTTCTGTTGCCTAGGACTGTGAACATGCAAAGCAAATGCTTCTCCAATGACATTTGGCCCCTCCATGAACACTCCTGGTTCTGAAAAACAGGATCTTCACTCCATAGTTATTTCATATCTTTTGTGTGGTTTTTTTGCCCATGTCATGCAATACTGATTCACAGAAAGCATAAATCTCTATTAGTGGACCAATGATATGAAGATGTATAAAAATAATATGTACTATTATTTTAAATAGTACCATAATCTTATGCATAAGTAAGCCAGTGAGGTAGTGTGAAGTAGTGCACTCAAAATACTAGAACTAGGGGACATACACTCAAATTGAGTGCTGGGAGAGTAAGAACTGACAAAAGAAAATATTTTTTCACCCAGCGCGTTGTAAGTCTATGGAACTCCCTGCCACAGGATGTGGTGATGGCATCTGGCCTGGATGCCTTCAAAAGGGGATTGGACAGATTCCTGATCCATCACGGGTTACAAACCATGATGGAGATGTGTAATCTCTAGGCTTTAAACAAGGGTACCTCAAGGGCCAGATGCAGGGGAGTGGTATCAGGAGACAGATATCTAGTCTCGTGTGCTCCCAAACGCATCTGGTGGGGCCGCTGTGAGATACAGGAAGCTGGACTAGATGGGCCTTTGGCCTGATCCAGCATGGCTCTTCTTATGTTCTTATGTTCTTATATCTGCCAATTACACCAAAGTACAATACAACCCCCTTATTCACTGATTCACTAACTGATGATTCCGTTATCCGTGGTTGGTGATCAGAAGGGAGCAGAAGTGAGGGGGAATTAAAAATAAAACGTACGTCTGCTGATGCCCACCAACCTCATTGCCACCGCCACCACTGCTGCCACTGTGTTGGGCCAGCAAGAAACCCTGTGGATGGGGTGGGGTGGGGAATTTGAATTTCTCACTCAGGTCCCTGGCAGCAGATCAGAAGTTACAATGGGAAATTCAAAACTACTGATCGGGTCACCTGGGACCCAACCCGGAAGTTCAAAGGCCAGGTGGATGGTGTTGAGGAGGGCGGAAATGGGCATTGATGGGGGTAAGTTTTATTTTTTTATTTTCTCCTCTTCTCGCTGTCGCCGCCACCGCCACCACCACCACTGGGCAGCTGAAGCCAAGAGGCAAAGGGTTAAAAAAAACCACATTTCTTCCTTCTTTGCAGCCTCCCCCTCCCCGGTGGTGGCGGCGGCGGCGACTGTGAGGAGAGAAAAAAAAATTTTTTTACTCATTCTCCTTGCTGAAGCCAAGTGAGAAAGATAAAAGGTTATAAAAACCTTTCTTCCCTCCTTGCAGCTGCCACCCCTGCCAGGAATTCACCAGGGCACCCATGGGAGGGGTGGAGGACCATCCTGCCTGCAATCTCCCCAGTGGCAACAAAGGAGTGCTCACTTGCCTGCCCACAAGATCAGTGGCAGTGGCAGTGGCAGAAGACACAGCAGCCACATGGCCTGGGAGAGCCTGCCCACCTGCAAGGTTGGCACAGGTGGCACAGCACCATGGTGGATTTCCCAGGGTGCTGGTGGCCTCTCCCAGAGCTTTCACCCCTGGCACCCTCTAATAAGGGTGTTCTTATCTATGGATTTCATTATCAGTGGGGTGGCTCAGAAACAATCCCCCACAAATACGGGGGTCCTACTGTAATTTAGTTCTTTCAGAAACACAGAGGCAGTTCAGGTCACACCACCTACCACTCCTGGTTTAGAATGAATCTTTTATTTTATATTGACTTTGTTGGTTGGCCTTGTTTTACAAGGTAACTGTACAGTATAGTTCTCCATGCTATAGTGTATGAATTACTTCTTGTTATAAATTCCTAATAAAAGGTGGCACGACTTAGTAAAGCAAAGCAAAAGGGTCTGCTTATATACTGCCCCATACCACTTCAAGTAGTCTCTGGGTGGTTTACAGTTTTTAACTAGGGTATGCAGGCTACACATTGCCCCCCCCAGCAAGCTGGATACTCATTTTACCTACCTGAGAAGGATGGAATGCTGGGTCAACCTTGAGCCTGCTACCTAGGATTGAACCCCAGGTCATGAGCACAGTTTTACCTGCAGTACAGGCATTTAACTTACTGTGTTTTTTATTTAATTTCATATAAAATGTGCTGAATGCCTCCTACAACTCAGCAGTGTTTCACTATTTACTTCTTCCAATATAAAGCTCTTTTTCATAGCAAACATTTTCCCAATAAGATTGAAAATATTATACCTAAAATATTGAAGGGGAAAAACAGTATAAATGATACCTGCTCTTTCTTCACACACACACACACACACACACACACACACACACACACACACACACACACACACACACACACACATACTTGTGCTTTCCATTCATTTCAATGGATTTATGGAATAAATGATTCAAGGAGACCAATTATACCCCTTTAGAAAGTTTGCTTTGATTTCTGTTAAAACAATTTGCTGCATAAAATAAAGGGCATTAGAGATGTATGGGAAAAGGTGGTGGGGGAATAGAACTAAAAAGACAGCACACAATTTAGATTGTACACCTTTCCCTGGATTCATAGGGGAATATTTTCATTTGGTTCACATTTTAAAGGAAATTGATGTAATTTGCAGTTCCCAGTCTATCCAGGTAAACTGCAGCTTGAACAGACCTTTAAAATATCAGACAAATGTTTTTATTAGATTCATAAATAAGAAAAATGGAGTGGGGGTGAAGAGTCTTTTTTTAATTTTAAAGAATCTCATATTGTATTACAGTTGGCATCAGCATTCTCACCTTGTAGTTCACTTCTTCAGCCACATCTAATGTATTGGATGAAATCCATGAAAGATCATGCCTAATAAAACTGTACTAGTCTCCTAAGCTATCACATGACTCTGGATTTTGTGGGAGCGGGGGGGGGGCAAGATTATGGACTAACACAGTAACACCCAGTGCTTCATAAAAAGCAGTGGTGTACTGGGGACAAGGAAATGAAATTGGCATGTTTTAAATACGTCATATGCAAATAAATGCAAATTTTCTTTTCTTTCTTGTTTAATCAGGGATTACCATGAAAAGTGGATGATACAGATAATGATTGAATACATGCAAAGCAGATGCAAGAAGCAACTTAGGCGGTTACTTCATGTCCTACCTCGTTCCGCAATTACGTTCATTCTGTGACAGTGTTGTTCGCAGTCACGTGGTTTTGATTCCTGTTCAGTCCCTGTTTTTGTTTACCCACGGGTGTGACTACTTGTATCATGACAACTGTTACTTCACATCCTTGTTTCGTGACAACTACTGGATTTCCCTGTCTTCATTTAGCCTTGTTTTAATTGTCGGGCTTCCGTTTTTTGATATTTTGAATTCCTGCTGTGGGTGTGTGGGCTGTCTTGGGAGGCCCGGCAGGAGGAGCCAGGTGAGTACAGGCAGCTGCAACATCACCACTTGCCGCGGGCAAGTGGAGGTGGCGGCGGCATGGGCAGTGTGCCGAGACACCCTCACCCTGAACTCAGGAGTCTGCGGGCAGGCAGGCAAGGAGAACATAAGAACATAAGAATATAAGAAGAGCCATGCTGGATCACGCCAAAGGCCCATCTAGTCCAGCTTCCTGTATCTCAGGCCCATCTCTGGGAGTCCAGCTTCCTGTCTCTCATACCACTCCCCTGCATCTGGCCCCACCAGATGGCACATATCCATCATGGTTTGTAACCTGGATGGACTTTTTGTCAACATATGTAAAAGTTGATAAAACATATGACAGAATGTGTAAAGATATCTGTCTCCTGATATGATGTTAATCACTCCCAGGCATGTTAAGTGATGATCAGGTGGAACTGATTGTAACATCATGATTTGTAATGGATACCCATGGTTTTAATTGCCTGATCTTATGAGATGGCACATTGTCCATCATGGTTTCACCCCATACTCTGTTGTCTGTTTGCTAACCTGTGATGGATATTTTGATGTATATATGAATATATGAGTTTTTACCTCATTGTCAGGAATCTGTCCAATCCCTGACATTTTATCTAGGCATCCAGGCTTTGATGCCATCACCACATTCTGTGACACTTTTCCTCCAGGAATCTGTCCAATCCCTGCCTCCAGGACCCGTGGCTCAGGATGGACCCGAGGAGGATGGACCTATGCCTGACAGTGGCTCTCTGCCTGTCCCTTCAAGAGCTGCCTTCTCCTGCAGGGACAGGTGGGCAGCCGAGCCTGGCCTGGCGCAGGAGTTCCAGTCGGGTTTGCTGTTACTTCATGTCCCTTGTCTCTGAACAAGAACCGGGATCAAAGTGTGACAAGAGAATTCCCCAGCCCTGGGGCAGATACAACTTATCATGCTCTGTTCCCAGTTCAGGGAATGTGGTCGAGACTAGTTTCTAACTTCACGCTATGGACGTGAAGTTAGTCTAAACAAGATTTAGTTGATGAAATGAACACACAGAAAAATGTGTGCCTTATTGGGGGGGGAGTGTTTAAATCAGTCAGAAATTACCTCATCTGCTAGTGGTGGCATTTAAATGGTCCAGGTGTGTGGCACAGATGGCTTTTGAGCCTGTGAAGCTGTAATTGTTTACCCCCATTTAAGGTCACAGGATCAAATGTAAGTGGCATGGGGGACAGCAGAAAAACCACTTCAGTGGTGGCAGAACGAAAGGGTATGCTTGGCCCTCACTTTCTCATGGAAACAAGCAGATCTTTGGTCAGTGGTATATGATCAGCCTTGTACTTCTTTACTCAGAGCTATCCTTCCATCTGTGGCATCCTCAGTTTCCATGATTAGAAGCTGTTACTCGGGCCCAACAATGGACAGCAATTTTGACATCTATTTATGGAGTTTCCAAAGACATCTCATCAGTATTTATTGGGGGCAATAAATATGGTCTGATTTAGTAAGGATTTTCTTATTCCTTGCAACAAATCTGTTTAAAAATGGATTAGACTTCCTGGTCTAAATAGTATCCCTTTTTGATGCAGTTAACCAACCCTTTGCAGAAAATATCCTGAGTTGAGATATACACACATTCAATAATGGATTGCAAAATTCATTCAAAAATTATTACTTTGTCAATTAATATCCATATGAATAAATATCCCCAATGAATATTAATTGAATATTTTTGTGATTCTTGATTGATTGATTGATTGATTGACTAGATTATAAATGGCCCTAAGTGACCTAGAGACACCAGAATGGCTGAGAATCCTCCCCTGGCTCTCCTCCAAAATTCTACTAGGTTTCGTGAAGATTGGATTTCTGATATTTAAGTTATGCACCACAAAGAAGACCCCCCCAAGGAAAGTTCTCCTCAGGTATGGTGAAGATTGGGCTTCCCCAAGCCTATTGCTAAAGGGTATTTTCCAGGGGAGGGGGGCAGATATGAAGATGCATGACTCAAATGTCTAAAACCCAATCTTCACCAAACATGGAGGGTTGTAGAAGAGAGATGGGAGAAGCCACTTTGCAAGTTTGGTGCCTTCACATTTTTGGAGGGGCATATTCTTGGGAAGCCTACTTGGAGATGCTTAAATTGGACACCCTGAGTACAAAATGTACCAAATGTG
This sequence comes from Phrynocephalus forsythii, assembly GCA_029282475.1. Taxonomy (NCBI): domain Eukaryota; kingdom Metazoa; phylum Chordata; class Lepidosauria; order Squamata; family Agamidae; genus Phrynocephalus; species Phrynocephalus forsythii. Next base: position 175,265,332 of record JAPFRF010000001.1, on the reverse strand, counting down.
CAGGGCTTGTAGAAGAGTGTCTGGGAAAGCTTCCCAGCAATGTTGGTGTCTCTAGGTCCTGGGGAACATTTAATAGGATTTTAAATACAAAAATGAATCAATTCATTTGTAAGAAAAAAAATCATGAATTTTTTAATCTGTGATTTGTCAAACTCGACAAATCACGAATTAAAACATTCACATTTTTTCCTGATTCATCCTCATTTCCAATCCCGAGTAACAAAGTTCAGAAAATCAAAGGGTTTGTCTGGAGGGCTGCCCTACTCAAAACTGCTATAAGTTACTACTAAGCTGTTTATGGGTGCCATTGTCTCATTTTCACTTATGACACCCTAATTGGGTTTTCAAAGTATGCTAGCTGTTCAGAAGTGTCTTACTCCTCTGTGAGTTTCTGTGGCCAAGTAGAGATTTGAGTCCAAGACTCCTGACTTCTAGTTTGACCCTCTGTTCATTTACACCATACTGGTTGTCAGATATAGAGACATCTGGGCGCTATGTTTGACACAGGCAATTTCCTCATGTGCTCCTGAACATAAATACAAAAGCATGCACACTTTCTATTGAAATGAATTGAGAAACCCAGATTATACACAGGAATTTCATGTGTACATTTTGAAATCCAAGAAGGTTTTGGATTGAATACTGGTACTTAAATATGGTCACAGTGGAACTTTGTTTCATGGCATGGGCTTTCAGAAGAAAAAAGAATCATGGAGATGTAACCAGTTTTCTGGTTTCATTCATTAATAGTTTAGTGCTCAATAAACAGGCTTTTTACTTATGTCTGCTATCATTGGCTTCCAGCCCAAATTTTCTTAGGTCAGCAGAGAGGCCCATGACAAAGAAAAGTGATGAGCATGATGCAATAACCTAACATAGACCTCTGACTGCTATTGTACTTCACACTGTAATATATTATACTCATATAATTGTTCCTATAAACAGTTATGTCAGGTCATTAAGGCAGCACCTGAAGTGTATGCAACATGTCTCAAGAAAGCAGATGGGATGCAATCAGTTTGGCAGGAGCCAGGAAAAGTCAGCTGCTAGGTAGAGTTCCATGGCTGCTTTGTTTTGTTATTGGTCACCATCCAAGTAGTAGGCTGAGTGAGGAACAGATGGCAATTAATTCTGGACAGAACTGAAGAGTTTGGCAAGTTTAAATGAGCCACACATTCACTTCCAAGACTCCTAAATTCTTCTTCTTCCTCCTTTTTAAAATTTTGGCCAATGCTATTGTTTCATTACATAGGATAAACTGCTTTGCAAACTTCCTAGAAGCTTAGTCTGAATGGCATATATCTCATATTTGTTAGAAATGACCATATTGAGGCTTTTCCACCTGATATTTATGGAGGAGGGACTCGTGTGAGAATGGGAACTGAACTCCAAATAATGGAAAGAGAGAGCAAGTGAGAGAGTATCAAGTTTTTAAAAAAACAAATACTGGTATCTCCAGGAAGTAGGGCTACCAAGACTCAGAGTGCTATCATGGGTCTCAGAAAAATACAAAGATCCTTCAGGTGAGGAGACTAGTGGCATGGTTGAATACCAAAAGACGCAACACACACCCGAAGACTGAATTGTCATAGGATCTAGAACCATATTATTGGGTTTGCAGGTCCATTTTTACCCAGGTGCCTATTTCCATAGTCAGCTGCTCCAGTAACACGCTGACCCTGACTCATAGTTTTAACGTCACAATGGCCTAATTGTACCAGGAATGTTTTTGACCTGCTAAGCCTACCAATGAAGCAGCCATGCGTATGAAAACAGTGAAGAATATAGTGTGACATTCCAGCACGGAAAGGAAATGTTGCTGATTACAAGTTCTTTCTTTTTGGCATCCCATCCTGCCCCAGTATGTTGCTGCTGTTGTTGTTGTTGCTGCTGCTGCTGTTGATGTTGCTGTTTTTGGTGTTTTGACTTCTACAGCATTCACTGTTTTTTTGGTTTTTTTTTTGCAACATAGGGCCTTTTCACACGACCCCTAAGATCCGCTGGCCCCTTAAATTCGGACCAGAGATCTTGGGGGTTCATTGCTCTTCCTTCCTCCCCACCACTCCGCACTTTCTTGCTTCTGTGTGCGTGAGGGGAGGGAGGGAAAAAAAGCCTTAAAAAGGGACAAAAGAATAAAGCCTTACCTCCGGTGCCGGTGGAAGTTGCTCTGAGCCGCGGTCACTTCCTGGTTCCTCTTAAAGGGGCAGGAGGCAAAAAACAACAACAAAAAGAAGCGAGGAGAGCCCGGCACTCTCCGCATCAAAATTTTTCACTCTCCCAGAGCAGGTACTTAAAAGCTGTGCTGGGTCGCGCTTAGGTGGGCAGGGTCGCACTTAATTTTCTGTTAGCTCCGGAGCTGGTGGGGAAACATTTTTAAGCTCCGGAGCTGGGAGCCATTTGCAGTGGAGCTTAGGGGTCGTGTATAAACGCCCATAATTATACAAATAACAACTTGCTGCCCAGAAAGCTGGGTACTCATTTTACTGACCTCAGAAAGACAGGAGGCTGAGTCAACCTTGAGGCAGCTATCCAAATCGATCAGGACTGACCCCAAGTCACAAGCAGAGGGTTGACTGCATTTGTACAATTTAACCACTGTGATACAAGGCTCATGCTTGCATTGTTTTACCCCTTTGGGGCGGGGGGTGGGGGTGGGGCAGACATATGGCTGAAATGTTAAGAAGTGTTTGGTGTGCTTTTAAAACATGTGCATTTTTTCTATGTGCATCTTTGCAATGTGCAGATATATTTTGGAGGCATCAACAATGTTTTTTTTAATTAATGGGCAGATTCCAGAACATGCATTGTGTCCCTTCCCTGAACAGTCCAGGAAGCAGGTTCAAATCCACCCCCTCCCAAAAAAAGTCACACGGTCTCAACACATATTTATTCTTCCAGATCACAGAGTCCTCCAAATGTTCCAGTCCTTCAAATTTTCCTACAACATCTTTGAGGTACCTAATGAAATACAGATCTCAGCACAGACTGCAAAACTATTGCTTATTCTCCTACCTAAACCATACCAGTCTCTGCTTTGGAAGAAAAGAGAGTAATGTTTTGCCTTTGGTTGCTACAGTTATGTTGAAAAGACTACATTAAATTATATCCACCAAGTATTGCTAATGGTTACAGAAGTCCACGTTTTGAAAGCTTAGTCATGATCAATATTTCATATTCACTGTGACCCGAAATGTAGCTTAGAGCTTTATTCTGTTTCTCCTGCCAAATTTCTCAGACTAATTGCCCCTGGGTCTCTTTATTACAACATCTCCATCCAACTATAACTGCCTTGCTGAATACTGGAAAAACAATCAGATGTTGCCACTGAGAACTTCAAATGTTATTTTCTTCATGAAAAAAATAAAACCAACAAAGATGCTTTGTGTTTCCTTTACTCCCTCATGTCTAGTCAACCTATCAGTTCCTAGTATCAAGTAAAGCCAGGCCTTAGCTGCTGATAAATCACAATGCAAGAAGTCGCTTATGTGCACAAAAGAGTCCTGGATGTTTCCACCCCAACATATCATAGGAATGTACTGCAGAAGGATGTGTTTAAATCTGAACCTCATCAGCCAATGTAGAAGGAGGAGATGATACCATGACTTTAAGTGCAAAAAAGGTACATTTAAAAAAAGAATCAAACAAATACACTAAAAATGGTAAACAAAGCCAATTCCAAAACTAAATGCAAAGCATCAACGCACAACAATCCATTAAACAACAACAACGCTCAGACAGCCAATCACTAAAGGAAAACCTGTCTGAAGAGAAAATGCTGCAAATGAAGTTCAGCTGGGGGTTATTTTATCCCTTCAATAGGAGATAAACCAACTAAAATTAACATGGAAATTCCCAGTGGATCTTCAATGAGTAGCTAAGACAGCTCACAAACCTTAAAATCCATGCTTTGTGGTCCCACCTCCACAAGTTGGCTGATTTTTTAAGTTCTGTAGTTATAAATTGGATAACTCATGGAATGAGAGTTTAATGTGACATTTTTATCACTGCTTTTAATCTCTGCTATACTTCTGAAAAGTTATGGAAAAGAGCAAATCAGGAAGACAATTTTTAAACATTTTTATATATGGGTTTAAGTTACAATGATAGGTCCTTCTAAACCATACAACCTACCTCACAGTGTGTTTATTGTGACATAGCATGGCCTTCATTGTTTGTATTTGCATTCATCCATTCTTAGCCATTTTCTTACAAGTCACTTTAACAGAGCACAATTTCTGATCCTGGACTTCAGCCCATGCATTTGGAAGTACAACATTCTTTCAGCTGCTCTTGCCAGCCCATGGCCTTTCAAGAGCAGAAATAATCCATCACTTCTAATTGTACACAAAGGCTGCCATAATTTACAGATGTTCAGCAAATAATGAGTGCATCAAAAAGTTTAGCTGGGAATGCAAATAGAGAAACCTAATTATAAAAGCTTGCGAGAAAGTCTGAAGTTAGTTCGGGCACTGGGAAAAAGAAATTTTTAACAGAAAAAGCTGAAAAATGCAGGTTTTGTTCATAAACTCAACTTGCATAGAAGTGAATACCAATTACACAACAGAAGAAGTAGTGACAAAAAAAATCTTGCTGATGACTTTGTCATCATAATAAGTTTACCTTAGGACAACAAGGCTGGTGTAAGCAGGGCCTCCTCAGTTGTTGCCCCATTTGCAAAACACTACCTGTTTCCTCATGTAAAACTTCTTAAAAAGAGTTTTAGTAGTGTAATTGTCCAACATGGCTTTTCTTACGTAAGTTACTATTGCAATCGATCGTATTCTCAAATTAAGTTGGCTTTTCCACTTTGGTTTTAGGAGTTGAGTTTTTTTGTATTCTTACATGTACTTTAGCGTTTATTCTTGCCCCACCACACAAAATGAGAGTTGTGACACAGTACTTGGGTTATAACATGAGCAATACTTTATTAACTTATTGGAGCAAACTTTTTTTCAACCAACTTTCAGAGGGGCCTGATGTAGTACAGGTTACTGGTTGGAACCCTGAGGTCTCCTGGGACTCCTCCAACCAACAAGCTACCTGGGCAAGTGAATTGCTCCATGTGGGTGGAGGTGGACCTTAGGACAGTGCAACCATGGCCAGTAAAATTTTATGCCACCCCCCGGGTCCCAAAGGCCATTTCCTCTAGCCTCCTGTCCCCGGGGGGGGCATTCTAATGCATCCTTCCCCCCAATGCTGTAATAAGGGTAGGATGGGCTAGAACCGGATCTTTCTGCGACCACCTCACCAAATGCTTGCCTTTCCACACTACCATCAGTGTGACCAGTTCAGCTTGTCCTAACTGACAACCCACCACCTGGTCCCAGTGTGGGACAGGTGAAAAACTTGCACTCACCAACGCGCCAGTTCTGGGAGTGGGTCAAAAATTCCTATCCGGCCCAAATGGCGACCAGCACTATAAAATGTGGTAGGTGGGCAGGAAATACTTGCCTTGAACTGCAGCACGTGCCACTCCCACTCCAACCAGTACAATTCTTGGCTAATTTCGCCTCCTTTTGCTGCTTGAGGCAAAGTGGCCCCTCCCTTTGATGCCTAAGGAGGAACCACACCTTGTCCCACCATGGCAAAATGAGAGTCAAGGTACAGTAGTTGGGTTATTAATGTATTGAAGCAAACTTTTTCTCAACCAACTTTCAGAGGAGCCTGATGTAGTATGCGTTACTGATTGGAACCCCGAGGTCTCCCAGGGCCCGTCCAACCAACAAGGTACCTGGGCAAGTGAATTACCCTCTGGTGGGGCAGTCCTTAGGACAGCATGACCACGGCCGGTAAAATCTTGTGCACCCCAGGTCCCAAAGTCAATTTCCTCTAGCCTCCTGTCCCAGGGGGAGGGCATTCCAATGCATCCTTCCTCGATGCTGTAATCTCCCAAACTGGATTTGTCTGTGACTATCTCACCGAATGCTTTTCTTCCTGCACTACTGCCATGGCTTTGGGCCTAGCCAGAGCTATGGCCCAAGCCTCGCTTCCAGATACTCCACCTCAGCCTGCAGGCCCTCTGTATGTCCTCCAAGAAAATTTCCAAGCCAGCATCCTTCAAGTGTACCCCATCATTGAGGAACAATTCAGGCATCTTCACACTAATCCCAGGGTGGCCGACCACTGCCCTTCTGTTACCTATTACAGCCCTACGAACCTCTTTGTTAACACCCCTCCTAGAGAGGTTTGTGCATTGGGGATTGAACTCCACTTTCCACCTCAGTCTAGGAATAATTGTAGACCACACCAACCTCACCTGTGGGTAAATAACCCTCCAGGTATCTAAATCCCTAACTATCTAATGACCTCCCTGACTGAGTCATTAGATCATTTCCTCGCAGATCTGGTGGCCTCCCATAAACTGCTTGGGTTGCAGGTGAAGAAAGTGGCCCCAGTGCATGCCTTTCCACTCCATGGATGCTGATGCTCCCAAACTCAAATTATGTCCCCAGCCAGACTTGGATGTGTACTTCCCTCTTAATGAACTCAAATTTCCAGACATGAATGCCAACCTCTCACTCACAACTGGTACCTGAAAACCAAATTTAAAAACTTCAAACAAGTAAGTGGCAGCCTCTCCCTTAGGATAGGCCCTTAACCAAGGGGCAAGCACCTCAACTTTAAAGGGACTAGGTCCCTTTTTCAGGGGCAGGTGAGCTTGGGGGAGGTTTCTTAGGGTCCTCATCCCTACTGCCATCCCACTGTACCCTTGCCCTGAAGCAGGTAATACTAGGGTGCATACCCCCAGAGTTAGAGCACTCATGTCTAAACCTGCAGGGTTGCCTATTGCAGCCTGCTTGGGAATTGAACTTCCAGCAAAGCAGGCAGTGTTGAACCCCTTACCCAACCAACCGGTGAGGGGCCACTGCCTGAACAGGTCTTCTGTGTCCACTGTCAAAACAGTTGCTGGGTGGGTCAGCCTCATGGTCTGAAGCTGCAGGCCTGATAGTGGTCCCTCCCACTTTAATGTGGGGTGGACAGCGGTCCTCCTCCTGAAATTGTCATCATAAAAAAGCCAGGTGTGCCTGGGAAAGTCCACATACAGTCTATATATCAAATCCTGATACTAAACCAAAGACAATGCGCACCACGGCTACGACCTCATGGTGATGCCCATGTAAATTAAATAAGCCAGCAACCAACTGGCCCACGAGCACTCAGACTTACACGTAATCCTATCTTCCTTATCCTTGGCATCTTCTTTCTCAATTTCTTTAGTATCCGATTCCCAATTCCATAAGCTAAAGATATCCAGGTATTTCCCCCGCCAAATCCTCTCCTTAGTTGCTGGCACTAGATGGTCTTCCAGTGGCATGCCATAGTCGCCATACATCATAGCCTGAATAGGCATTGAGTTGTAACCCAAAGAGTAGAGCCATGCCTTTGGAAAATGGTGGCTGTAAATATGGGTTCAGCCATGCTGCTCCTCCCTTGGCCTAGCAGGAAAATTGTTGGGCTGGTAGCCTCAATTTTACTTTTGAGTAATTCCCAAACTGGTCATTCCCCCTTGTCAGAGGAGGGATGCCGTCTTCCTGGAGGGTCTTTTACCCTTGTTATTGCACTGCCCTTTTTTTTGGCTTCATGGCAAAATGTGCCAGTGCCCTTGACCAAGGCAAATACTTCCCAACTAACCAGTCTCCATAATATTATTAGTGATTGTTTATTATTTCCTTTCCTGTTTCCCACTTTTTTAAAATTTATTTTTATTTTCTTCATGTATTTATTTTTATTTTTATTTTATCTTACTTTATTTTATCCCAATAGGGACTTAACCCCCCCTTGCAGGAGGGAAGCCCCCCTCCCTTAGCTTCCCTGTTCACTTAGGCACTGCACTCCCTGAACAGTGGATCGACAGGTAATCCACTGCAGTTAGATATTTGCTACCCTTTCCCAGATGATGCAGGGGCAGCCTTGAAGGTGATTAACCAGCACAAGCCCAGACCGCAAGTGTGAGATGTTTAACCACTGTGCGTAGAGCACCAAAAATGGTTTCCCCCACATGTGTGGCCCTAGGCCAAGCAGCTCCTGTCTCAGGAGCTGTTTCCCCCTCAGGCTCTCAGAATGGTGACTCATCCACATGGTGAAAGCAAAAGTGCCCCCCCCCCAAAAAGGATTGCTCTTCTCTCTCTGATGCGATCAATGAAAAGAGACCAGAGACTCATCAGGGAAGGCTTTCATAGCCTGCCCCCTGCCCATCCACTCACGAGGCAGGGCACAGGTATCACCTTCTTCCAGGTCAGAGGCAAAGCCGCCCCGCCCTTCCAAGCAAGCTTAGCAGTGTGGCAGGATGAAGATCACAGTTAAGGGAGAAAAATGTGTTGTTTATTTGTTTGTTTGATGTTGTTGTTGAACAAATAGCTATTATTTCATAATGAGCTGTGATTCTAGGACATCTTTTGAGGGAAAAACACAAGGAAGGTTGCAATGCCAGAATAAACCCCACACATCTTTTCATGGCTTCAGAGGGGTTCCATACTTTCAAAACACCCTCCCGCTCATCAAAGAAACACACTGAACATTTTGAAATCTACTCCAACCCACCTACTAGCAGTGGGACTCGAAAGTGGGGATTCAGCCAAGTCTTTATTTCCTGACAGAAAAGCAGGGACTGAATTTTCTTTGCTCCTGCAAGGAAAAAATGAAATCATTTTTTCTAGGTAGACAAGCAAAGACAGCTTGATAGCAGGGTTAAAAAAGACATGCTGACAATATGATATCACAACAGCAAGGCAGTAGATCTCTATTGCAGAGTGCAGAGGAATTATGTCTCATTTTCCTTGTAGGTACACAATCTGGTAAATAGATTTCTGTAGGGGATAGAGTAGCAGACTAGGATGGAGGAGGCCTTGGTTCAGATCACCATTCAGCCATGGAAAATCACTGGAGTTGTGGAAATGTTAAGGGAAAGGGAAAGGTTCCCCCTGCACATGCGTGCTGGTTGTGTCCGACTTTAGGGATGGTGCTCATCTCCATATTCAAGCTGAAGAGCCAGTGTTGTGCATGTTCGTGGCCATGTGGCCAGCATGACTGCAAGAAAACACTATTTTACCTTCCCGCTTTTTACGGTGGTACCTATTTATCTACTTGCATTTACATGCTTTTGAACTGCTAGGTTGGCAGGAGCTGGGGTTCTCAGCGGGAGCTTGCTCTGTTGTGTGGCACCTGGGATTTGAACTGCCGAGCTGCCGATGTTGCAGCCGACAGTTTTCAGAAACCTTAACCCACTGAGCCACCATGCCCCTTTTGTGGTAATCCACTCTTTAAATTTACCATGAAGGCCCTATTAGGGCTGGAGTGGGTTAGTTCTGAGTTTGAGACACATGGCAGACACAAAGAAGAGCTCAGGAAAGTTACTTTGGAGATTATACATCCCCAAATCTTGAGCCAGTATCATCAAGAGAATACTAAATTCTGATTATCCAAACAATGCTTTCCCAAGTTGTGATTAAGCAGCCTGCTTATCATGGAAACAGTAGGGTTTAGGTTGGCTATATATAACTTAGATCCCAGAAAACACTGTGTTTTCTCTTGACTAAACAAAACAACTCTCTCTCACCCCTCAGAGGCCATCTCTGTGATCTCCAGACTGCAGGGCAAAATCTTGACAGGTTCATTGGTGTGACAGCTGTGAAACAACATTGATCATGTTTGGTAGTTTGATATTTGATGGGAACACATAAGCATCCCAGTCCTCCATGGCCTTTCCCATACATTTGCAAGAGAATAAACATAGTAAATCTCTCATGATTTGGGGGTGAATCAAAGATCTTCCTTGCTTTTTCCCCTTAATTCTTTCATGCAGTTAGTTTGGTATGGCAAAACTCTTCAAGACAGCACTTATGCATATGTGTTATCTTCTGTGCATTGCTGGTTCATCCAAAGCCAGTAGAACAAAGAACAGTCAATATGCAGCCCAACAGTTAATAATAACAATTGTTGAGCAATAAAGACAACATTGTAAGGAGCTACCTCATTTGTTGCCTGCCTCAAGAATATTATACCAGAAGGTAATAATTAATGAAGCCAAATGATGCAACAATGCAACAGGTAAGCAAACTGCAGAGCTATCCTAGAAAACATGAACAATCTTTGGGCCTTTCTTGAAGAGCCCATGATGATTTACCAGATGAACCATGATGTAATCAGCACAGATTATCCAGGAGTGTGGGTACTATGATAAGAGCCCATGGAAATAGGGCCTTATGACAATATCAATTGCTTGAATGCCAGGTAATTTGAACTCCTTGATCTGGCAGGTGAATTAAATCTTAAGGTGACTATGAAGCTTTATCAAACAGATACAGCTTTACCAAACAAATACCCCTAGCATGATTTCCAATCTAGGTTTAAGCTTGCCTTCTCAGGAACTAGCTTGCAGCTCTGGAAACTCCAGGGCCCAGTGAAGTGTTTTTTTAAGCCCTACTCCATATCTCAGGCTTGGGCCCTCAAGTATGACAATTCTTAGATCCTTTCTGCTGTTTTCTAGGTGTCTTTGAAGGAAATATATGTTATTTCTTCTGGATTGTAAGTGTGCACACAGAATTATAGTAGAAGCTATTTTGTGTTTCAGACAATTGGCTTGGTCAGCACCTGCAATAATCAGTTTGCAGAGGTCTCCAGACTCTGCATGTTATGTCTGAGTGTTGCAAAACACTTTCTCAGTAGTCCCAGGAAATGTAAAGTGACATCAGTCCCTCCGTGCCTGTACCTTTTCCTTTCCTTCAGGTTTGAAGTGTCCATTCCCCACCACCACCACCTTGTTGCCAACACATCTATATGCTGGCATCATGAAGTATATATGTTGTTTGCTGACCTTGGACCAGTGAGGTGGTTTCTGTCATTTATACCATTCGGCAAATAGGCAATATCATACATCATGTCCATCTGTAAAGTTGTTAACTTGAAGAACTTTGATTTAAGATGGAAAACAGATAGGGAAGAAAGTCCTGTCTTCGAAATCATTTTTTTAAAATATGTTCAGTTTTCTTCACCCCAAATACATACCTTAATAACATGCTAAACTAATAGTTCATTCAACAGGACGAAAACAAAATATTCATCTTAATTTATTTCTTGAGGGATTGTTAAATTATTAAATTATTTGCTCAAATTTATGGGGTGCTTATGTAGACATGTTAAAATTCCAAGTGGGATGTAGATCTGGACCAAAAGCTGCTTGATGGAATCTAGTGATTATATTCTTAAGACAGCACAAACAGCCGTGCTGGATAAGATGGAAGGTGCATTAAGTCCAACATACTGCTCTCACAGTGCTCAACCTGTTGCCTGTGGGGAAGACCACCACTAGGATATGAGGAACAGTAGACTTCCCTGCATGTATTTCTGCCCCATAGCCACTTAAACATAGAGACACAATGCATCTGATAGTAGAAAGTGTTGGAACTTTTACAACCTTGCATACATCCTATAATTTGAGTTACTAGTGAGGGGGCTTTTCTGGACTGGGATTACTGTCAATCTCTTCAGCACTAACCAATCATTCCCTTCTACCTCTCAATTCAGAAAACCCCACCTCTCCGCTGAGTGCCCTTTGACCCTATCTTCTGTCTGTTGAAGTCAGAGTTTGTTTGATGTTGATGTGTTCATATCTGTATGTAAGGAAACATTTTATTGTTTCTTTTATAAAAGTCTCAGAATAAGTTGCTGAGACTTCAAGTACCAGTGAATGAGAAAGGGATGGGCTGTTTGGGGAACTTAAAGTTATTCTCCTCTGTGAATTAATTTATTTGCTTTTACTGAGGAATGAAAGGGAATTTGACAAAAAAATTCAAAACTTTGAAAGAGAAAGAAAAGGAAGTCACCTATGCTCAAGTACACAAGTGCACATATACAGATAATGACTAGTAGACTGACAACCCCAACCTCCATGAATTTTTACAACTCAACTTTAAAGCCATCCATGTTAGTGGCAATGACCCACCAGTGTAAATGTACCCTGCCAACTGTTGTACACCATATTTTTTTCCAGGTAGCACCAAGTCAGTCCAGAAGAGGCTACATAAATATTCATGGGTTAAGTCTTAAGCTGGTCAAAAACACCTGTTTTATTTGGATCATGTCTCAGTTTCTTTATTCATATGAAGTTCATTAATGAACCCTTGTGGCAGATCAGAATCTCAATTTCCTCCCTGAATCATATATAAAATAGAATTTAGATCTCTGTGTTGGGTGTCACATCACAAGCTTCCCATTATACAGTGAGAAGTGGCTAAAACCTGGGACAAGCTCCTGTGAAGAGGCAGAAGGTAGTTTTATCCATGATTTCACTGAAGGTGTGTGTATGTGTGTGTGAAAGAGAGAGAGAGAGAGAGAGAGAGAGAGAGAGAGAGAGAGAGAGAGAGAGAGAGAGAGGGGGAAGCAGGTATATGTATATCCTGCATTACCTCTTAAACAAAAAATTATACTCAAATGATGAATATAAGCCCCTTTGTGGTGAAGCAGTGAGTCCTTATGCTAGCTGATGTGGGAAGAGCATGTCCTTGCATTTTTAAATGACAGTAGGACACTGCCCCCATATCTGTGGGATCAGTGCCACAGTTTCACTTATCCAAGGGCTGAAAATATTAAAAGGAAAAAAACAACAAGAAAAACTATATTATCATGTATATCCAAGCCTGGCCACTAGATAGAGCCAAAGACCATTCTAAGAATATCTGTAAATTAGACTACATACCATGGCCCTCTAGAGGCCAGTTCTGGTAATGCATGTGAAAATATTTTTTCTGGGTTTGTTCCCTTTTGTCATACTATATGTATAATGTTCACTATTATCCACAATTTTCAGTATCTGTGGTGGGCATGGAGCCAATATGTAGTGGATATAGGGTTCCTACTGTATTTTTATTTGCATGGAAGCAGTGTGTTATATCGCTATCACTGTGCAGCTTCACTACCAAAAGGAAAAATGAAACAACCTAAAAGGGAAAACTTTATATATGTTCTAGGGGAGGAGATGGTAAAATAGGTTTTAAAGCCACCTAACCACAACAAAATCCAACTCCTTATTTCTTTGAGATCTCAATACCTGGAAGCCCAGGAATACATAGGATTTTTTTTTTTTTGAAACTTCAGTCAGTGCCCTCAGACTGAGCAGTTTTCTGTGATTTGAAATCCCAAGGATAACAGCCAATGAACAGTGAGCTCACAACTACAAATCACATTCTCAGAAATTCTCTCTGGGTAGGACTAGAAAGAGTCAGTATCCATGCTACCAATCCTCATTTCTGCCAAGAGGTCACAAAGAATCTCATGGTCAAGGGAATTGGTGAATGGAGAAGGCAAGGCACCATGAAATATGATCAGATAGCAAAACAGCAAAGCAGAAATGCATTACATATGGCCAACCTACCACATATGTATTCATTTAAATAGGTCAAAGTGAAATACTTTGACCTATTTAAATGAGCCCCCGTAGGCTCCTGGACCCTGCACATGGAGGCCTGGAGGCCTTCGGGGAGCTATCTGGTGGTCTGGCAGATGATCCGGTTGAAGGCCTGGTGGATAGGTGGTATGAGGGTGCCACCGAGGCTGTAGACCTGATCTCCCCCAAGCGCTTCCTCCGCTGTGGAGCCCGCTCCTCGCCGTGGTATACGGCTGAGTTGCAGGTGATGAAACAAGAATGTAGGAAGCTTGAGGACATTTGGAGGATGGATCGGATGGCAGCTAGTAGGGCTGCACTTAAGCAGCTGACCAGCCGCTATGTTCACACGATTAGGGATGCTAGAACAGCTCATGTCTCCCTGAGAATTGGTGAGGCCTCGAACCACCAGGCAGAGTTATTCCAGGTGGTTCGAGACCTCTCCAATCCTGGTCAGCTTGGGCCTCCTCCTAGTGAGTTCACTAGTGAGCAATTTGCAGCCTATTTTAGATCAAAAATTGAGGCAACCGACTCCGATCTGCCCTCCGGTTGCACTAGCCCATCCTCTGACATCCCTGGGGCTTCACCCCTCAGTCTTCTTGCCTGGCTGAGTTTGGGCCCGTGTTCCCACTGGAGGCCTCCAGGGTTATGGCTTACTGCTGGCTGGCGGCTTCCCCTTTTGACCCTTGCCCAGCCTGGCTTATTAAATCTGCCGGATTGAACATGCCGGAGTGGGTGTCTGCTATCGCCATGGCCTCCTTCAGGGAAAGAATTTTCCCTTCCCGTTTGAAGGAGACCGTGGTGAAGCCCACTTTGAAAAAGCCCGGCTTGGCATCAGATGAGCTGTCCAGCTATCGTCCGATTGCCATTGTTCCCTTCCTGGTCAAGGTTGTTGAGAGGGTGGCCACCGTCCGGCTCCAGTTGTACCTGGAGGAAAATCGTATCCTGGATCCCTTCCAGTCCGGGTTCATGGCTGCTTCGGGGGACCTAGACTGCCCTGGTCGCTCTGCAGGATGACCTCCTCAGGGAGGCTGACAGGGGGTGTTCCTCCCTGTTGGTTCTCCTTGATCTGTCAGTGGCCTTTGATACCGTCGACCATGGTAACCCGCTGAGGCTGGAATTGAGGGCTCTGCTCTCTGATGGTTCCGTTCCTTCCTCGGCGGCTGGTCTCAGTGGGTTCAGCTGGGTGATAATTTGTCGGCTCCTTGGACACTCCCCTGTGGGGTGTCCCAGGCTCCTTGGACACTCCCCTGTGGGGTGGCTTCCTACTTATCACTGATATTAAAACTCGGCAATCTCACTCATGCTGTTCAATGATTATATGAGGCTGCTGGGAGAGGTCATAAGGAGATTTGGAGTTCACTGCCATCAGTATCCTGATGACATGCAGCTCTATCTCTCCTTTACTTCCTCTGCAGAGGAGGCAGTACGCTCCCTCGACCTGTGCCTGGAGGTGGTCTTGGAATGGACCAGGACCAACCAGCTCAAGCTGAACCCAGAGAAGACTGAGGTTCTGTTCTTTGGGGCGCCTTCATCTGGGTACATGGCCCGCTCCCTAGGCTGGGCGGGGTTCCCTCCAGCCTATGGACAGGGCCAGGAATCTGGGCGTGGTCCTGGATTCAGCCCTCTCCCTGGAAGCCCAGGTGATGGCGATCTCCAGGGTCGCTTTTATCCATCTCCACAGGATTGCCCAGATCCTTCAGTACCTTGATGAGTCCTCCTTGAGGGCAGTTGTGCAGGCCCTCATGATCTTGATGATCGACTACTGCAATGCCCTCTATGTTGGGTTGCTCTTGAACCTTGTCCAAAGGCTCCAACAGGTGCAGAATGCAGCGGCCAGACTGGTGGTGGGTGCTCGTAGATTCGAGCACATCACCCCAGTTCTGGTTCACCTGCTTTCGCTGCCCGTTGCCCTCCAGATAAGGTTCAAGGTCCTGGTTTTGATTTTCAGAACCCTCCATGGCTTGGGACCAGAGTACCCATCGGAGCGTATCTCCCAAAGGTCAACTGGGGTCAGGCCTACTAGAATGGCGCAGGTGCCCTCACTTAGGGTGGCCACACACCGGGAGGCACAGAAATTGCTCATGTGTGACCGTGCCTTTAGATTTCTGCTTTAGATTTCTTCCACGTTGTGGAACCATCTCCCTAGTGAGCTGCACCTAGCACAGTCCTTGCCTGCCTTTAAAAAAGCTCTGAAAACCTTCCTTTTTAAAGAGGCATATGGTGACCTTTTTACTTAATTTTTTAATTTTTTAATTTTTTAATTTTATTTATTTATTTATTTATTTATTTATTTATTTATTTATTTATTTATTTATTTATTGCCACCCACGTTGTCTCTTGTGGAGGGTCTTGCCCCTCCTTATTTTATCAGCACTCTCTTGTTCTTTTTTGTTATATACTGTTGGTTTTGTTTCAATTGTAAACTGCCCAGAGTTCCGTCCGTAAGATGGTCAGTATAGAAATATAACAAATAAATAAATAATTAATTAATAACTACTCAGTCATGAAACAAGACCATGCCTGTTCAGGTCAGGCTGTCTCTTGTTGGCTTATGTTCCACAAGGCCAGTAAACCAGAAACTCTGGTTTATGAAAGTGGCATATTGCATTTCTGTTTCCAGGATTCAAAAATCCAGGAAATTTTCCTGCCTAATATTGTAATTGCATTGCCAGCAGGAAAAAAGAATACCCAACTTTTCACAGTCAAGAACAGCCTGAATGTTGACACCTCAATGGTTGTAGTCAAGATGGTCTACAGAATACCCTCTTGTGATTCACAAACTTTCACCAAGTAAAGGACAGGGATTCTGCCTGCACAGCCATTGAAAGGTAGACTGTTGGAGGAGGCAGGAAAGGGCAGCCCAAGATCTTGCCCAGACTGCATTCCCACCAGAGAAGTGAGTGGACCAGACAGCCAGGGGAAGGGACCTGTGGCACTTGTGGTGCTGCACAGTGAGCCTCATATGAAGTGGCATGAATTGTGCCCATCTCTAGTGCTGATCCAAAGTCCAGGTTCAAATTACAATTGTATAATTTTTGTTTGGGCTACCTACATTTTATAATAGTCTGTAGAATGTTGATTTACTCTTCCATCACTCTTACATAGTGATAATGCCTTGACAGAGATTACCTTGTTATCATGAATGTTTAGTCTAGTCTCATAAAATGTGCTTGCTGAACATTCAGCTTTCAGGCTGACACACCTTGCTTTAGATTTCTAGAAGATGAGACTCTGCAGTGAGTCAAGAAATCTTTTCCTTCAGTACTACTATCATCTTGAGAAATGATTGCCTCTTTTTCATGTATGTGAAAATTTTCTGACCATATACTCTTTTCTTTAGATAGGCAAGATACGAAGTAAAGTGTCCTGAACTACTTGTAGCATTTTTTAAAAGTTTTGTCGATTTTTTTGCAAATGTGTCTCAACCAAGCAATGTTTTTAAAGGATCTCTAAGGAACAGCTTAAGGCTTATGGATGAGGCCATCATCTCTAGTGAAAATGTAAATCAAATGAACCTATTACATTGACCAGAATGTGAACGATTTTAAAATTGCTCTCATCTATTTTCTAGCCTGTGTGAATAACACATTCCTGAGTCTGAATTGGCTGCAACTACCCAGAAAAGAGATCTTTGGATCATAGTAGAAAGCTCATGAAATCATAAATCTGGAAAGTTATAGCAGTGAAAAATAAATAAATCAGTACTAGGAATTACTAGAAATAGGATTTGCAATTACAACTGCACATATCGTAATGCCAATAGTCGTTGGTGTGGTGAGGAATTATGGTGCCTGCTGTTTAATTTAAGTCACATTTAATTTGCTTGAAGATTCTCAGTGCATTTTTATTATGGCCTCTGAGATGTCCATTTTGATTGGTCATAATAAATTTAGACCTACTTATCACTGATATTAAAACTATATTTTTCCTTTAGTATGCATAAGATTACGCTTCATGATTGCCCTAGAGGGCAGGAATAGATCAAACAGGTTGAAATTACAAATTCCAGTGAAATATTAGCATAAATATCTTAGTGGAAGCAACATTATTTAAAAAGAAATATCAAAGGAATGCTGGGTTCTTTCTTCCTATGAGTTTATAATCAGATCCCGGGCAGCCATCTGTTGGGGATCTTCCACAGTTATATTTCCTTCATTGAGAAGGAGGTTGATTGAAACAGTCTATGAGGCCCGCCCAGCTGTACGAATCTCGAGGTGTTTAACCCACACTCTGCATATTTTGAGCCTTTCACAATATGTCAAACATTCACAGTCCTACATCAGTCCAGTTATATAGCATATACGGTGGTGTCTTGGTTTACGAATGCCTCGGTTAATGAAAAATCATTTAACAAAAAGAAATTTCCAGGAATGGGGATGTCTCATTTTAAGAAAATTTTAAACAAAAAGTGTTCAGAATGCCCTGCTTTATGTTTGTTTGTTTGTTTGTTTGTTTGTTTGTTTGTTTGTTTGTTTGTTTGTTTGTTTGTTTGTTTGTTTGTTTGTTTGTTTGTTTGTTTGTTTGGTATGGCATGGTCATGATTTCATTGTGGCACCCCCAGCATGCTGTACCCAGCATTTCTGGAAATTAGGCATCCATTTCCAATTATTTCCTTCCATGCACAACATGCATGGGAGCAATGCTTTGACAAAGATGACTTGGCAATGCCTACCACCTTTGCAGCTTCATAGGGATCCAAGAAACCTTTTGCGTGGTCGCATGACAGGCAGGCTGCTCTGGACCACAACAAGAGCACCCCGCCTGTGGCATGCCCCGGTGCTCTCACCCACCCAGCTCCTGAAAAGGGGAAGGCTTGTCCCCACTGTGCTGCCTTCGGCTTTCAGATGCCTGAAAAGGAAGGGAATGGCACAGAGCCAAAGGCACCACATCAGGTATCCCAAAACATGGTTTCCCAGCCAAATTCATTGAAAACCAATCAATCTATTCCCTTGTTAAAACTTTTTGTGGACCTCTGGAACAGTGTCGGGGGGGGGAGCTGAACATGAAGATAACATTCAGGCCGGCGTGCCATCCTCCATCACCCCACAAAGAGGAGACATGGGAATGAGGGTGATCCTCACCAAATTAGAAAAAATGAACATTACACCCGAGGCCAATCAATCAACTAAAGAGATACAAATCAATTGGAGGGTTGAGGGAGAGAAGGTGGTGGAAGGGTTCCTGGTAGAGGAAGGGGGAGAGACCTCAGAGAGGGGAGGGGCTTCAGAGGTGAAAGATATAAAAAGGAAGGAAAGCACGGGGGAGGGGGAGAAGGAAGAGGCAAGCGGAGAGAAGGAATGGACAGTGGTGACAGAGGCAGAGGCAGAGGAATGGCAGGTTTTCACCTTTCAGCAGGTGGTGGGTCCTTGGAAAAAGGCCCCTTCAGAGGGATGTGGACGGGCCAACTGGAAAATGCCAGTGGCAGATTGGGCTCACAACCCCTGCTGTGGAACACTGTGCAGTGGCGGGGGACTTCACCTGAGGAGACTGACTGACGCAGAGCGCATCGAGAGGCTGCCCAGCCCTCAGGACTATTGACTTTGCAAATGGACTTGTGGGCTTCACCTGCCTATGATGTGGGTTTAGTTAACAAGTTTGTTAAGAATGATGTTGTCATTCCTGTTCCCGAAGAAGAAGGAGTTATTAAAGATGTTTCATTTACTCAAGGGGTCAATGGGAGAAGGATCACCAGAGGTAACTGACCATCTCAAAAAGAGATTTCGTTGTTCCTGAATGACAATAAAGATTCCTATCCTATTCTTAAATTGATTTTAAATGCAATCCTATGGGAAGTTGTGTTTTGGTCTATGAAATTTTCACAGTATGAAATGGCCCACAGAACAAATTAATTTTGTAAACCGAGATTCCACTGTATACCTCAGTATTCAGTATACTTAGTATACTGGGCTGGGGCACCTCCCTTATGAGGAAAGGCTACAGCATTTGGGGTTATTTAGTTTGGAATAAAAGCACCTGAAGGGGGATATGATTGAGACATACACAAATTATGCAACACATGAGTAAAGTGAATAGAGGGACGCACTTCTCCCTCTCACAAAATACCAGAACTAGGGGACATCCATTCAAACCAAGGTTTGGGAAAGTAAGAACAGACAAAAAAATACTTCTTTACCCAGCGTGGTGTTAGTCTATGGATCTCCCTGCCACAGGATGTGGTGATGGCATCTGGTCTGGATGCCTTCAAAAGGGGATTGGACAGATTATTGGAGGAAAAGTCCATCACAGGTTACAAACCATGATGGAGATGTGGAATCTACAGTCTAAAAACCAGTAATTCAAAGGTCAGATGCAGCGGAGTTGTATCAGGAGACATATCTAGTCTCGTGCGCTCCCTGACACATTTAGTGTGAGATATGGCCTCAGACTCGAGTTATGGGTAATTTTGTTAATTCTCAAGTTGTTGTGGCTGGCTCTATTCAACTGAGACATAAAGTTATAACCTGTACTGATCTTATGGCTAATAGAAGAAGGCCATGGACTACATTCATTGCAGAGGCCAGACATAAATTTAAATATCACAACTTCACACCGACAACGGGCCTGTCTCAGCACTCTGAATAGATTTATGAATCCTGTGGGGCTTGTACTCTTATGGAACAACATGGGGTGGAAAGCAGTAGTATCACAACATCTGTCTGTTTAGAGTTTGCATCTGGCTAGAAATGTAAAATGACAAGTTATTATGCCTTTGGGGTATGGGATGGGGGGACCCTTCATGTAATATGCTAGCTCAGGTTAGAAGCGAGGCAGCAGGTTCGCTTGTACACTGACTGACAAGAATGATTTTATGCACATTTCCTTGTTCAGTTGTATTCACTGAAGAGGCTACTGTGGAGAAGATAAAAGAAGATAAAAAGTGCAGTCTTCCTTTTCTCACTTTTGCTTTCCCTTTCTCCTCCCTGAGTTTTCATTTCCTCTGTATTACACAACAGTGAAAGGGATGCCACAAGACCTTTGAAGTGACTCTTTGACCCCAGCTTTGGTTGACTGTTAAGACTCCTGCAAGTCTGAAATATATATATATATTTTCTTTTCAACCAAAATCTCACAATAGACCAAATAGGCCCATTGCTCAGCTCAGCAGGCAGGCAAGAAGCCTTCTGAGAAAGATGGCGGGTGAGTCGTGGACTTCAGAGACTTAATGGTCATAGCAAGAAAGAAACTGGAAGCACCAGCCTGGTCTCTTCACTGGCCATCCCAGAGTGGATGCCCTTGTCAGTAGTTGAAAAGCAGAAAGATGTGCGATGTCATAATTGTAACTAGAAAACTAAAGATGTGTCGAATGCATTGGGTCCAATCCTGTTGCAGCTCAGCAATCTTAAATGTTGGTAAACCCATGATACATATATTAAAGTTCATTTCAGCATGCTTTTTAGATGATAAAAGATAAGTCTTGTGTTCAAAAATGATCTAACTTTTCATTTTTGAAGAGCTGTTTTGGTAACCAACTAAATCATTAAAAGCCTGTTTCAAGTTTCCCTTAGTGTAAGTGAACATTATTATTGCTACAGGTGAATATATATATTATTGAAGGAGATGAATTTTCTCGAACTCTACTACACTACTGGCAGAATAGAGCAATGAGTTGAAATGTCTAGTAATGAAATATAAAGAAAAGCATAGAAAAACGATTATGGAATAACATTAAGAAGGCAAGAATTATTACTACAGTTTATTTGTATAATTTAATGCTGAAAAGTAGAAATGGGAACAAAGCAGAAAACTGGTGGTTTGCCATGGCTCTGAACCTCCAGAAAAATAAACTGGTTTGTGGTTCATTTTTTCCAGTTTGCACTGGGTCCCCTCCAAATCCTTTCACTTCCTTTACCACCATGCTTGCCCACCCCTCCCACTGACCCATCTCCTCCTTACCATCTTCTGTCACTGCCTACTCATCCACCACCACCACCACTTGCACCTTCAGAGGCAGGAGACTGGCTTCTTGCAGGGAAGCTCAACCTGCTTCCTCTGTACATGTGCCTGCCACCCACTTCAGAGATAGGCACATGAGCAGAAGCCCCGTCTAGCAGATAGGGTGGCAGCAGGGGCAGTGGAAAGAGGGCAGACAAGAATTCCCTTTTGTCAAAGTAACAAAGTACCACTGGGGGAGCATTATTTTGCTTTAGCAAAATAGGACCCGCAAACTGAGAAGTAAACTGAGCCGCCATAAGCAAACCTGGTTCATTGGTTTTTCTGGTTTATGGTTTGTTTTGTGCCATTTCTACTGACAATGAATCATAGAATCATAGAGTTGGAAGAGACCTCAAGGGCCATCTAGTTAAACATAGCTATCATATCCCCTCTCAGCCTTCTTTTTGTAAAGCTAAACATTCCCAGCTCCCTAAGCTGCTCCTCGTAAGACATTTCTTCCAGACCCTCAATCATCTTAGTCAACCTCCTTTAGATCAGTTCAAGGTTGTCAACATCCTTTTTAATTTGAGGTGCACAGACCTGGACACAATACTCCAGGTGGGGTCTTACCGAACAGAATAGAAGTGGTACTATCACTTCCCTTGATCTAGACACTAGAGATGGGCACTAAATGATTTTTTTCATTTCGTTATTCATTATTTGGTTCATTATCTAATGAAACGAATAACAAACCTAGGGGCAAATTTAACACGAAACGAACTGAACCGAGAAAAATTAGTTCGGTTAGGTTTGTTTTGTTAATGGGGATGGAGATCCTCCTACCTGGTGCTGGTCCGGAGGTCCTTTTGCGCCGAGCTGCACGGAGGGAGCATGCACCACATCGGTGCCATCGAGGGATGCGGCGGGCTCGAGCCTCAGCACAGCCCCGGGAGGAGAGGTAAAAAGCAGGCCACACTAAGGCAGCCAGAGCAGCATGGCTTCAAAGCTGCCGCCCCCTTGTGCCTCCCTCCCGTAGCCCATTATCGCAGGGCCGATCGGGAGGGGAGATAAGGAGGCCACACTCAGGCAGCCAGAGCAGCGTGACTTCAAAGCCACTGCCCCCTTGCGCCTCCCTCCCACAGCCCGTTATCATGGAGCTGATTTGGAGGGGAGATAAGGAGGCTGCGCTCAGACAGCCAGAGCAGCGCAACTTCAAAGCCACCACCTGCTTGCGCCTCCCCCCGCAGCCCATTATCGCAGGGCCAATCAGGAGGGGTGATAAGAAGGAGGCCGCACAGTGGGCACTGGGAAAAAAGCGGGTAAAAACAAATAACAAAACAGCAAATCAATAAAATGATTTTTTCTCAAAAATTTGCGAAAAACAAAACAAAAATGAACCAAACTCCTTAATGAAACAAAACAAAACAAAACACCATTTCTTCAATTCATGCCCCTGCTGGTGCAAACAAGAATCACATTGGCTTTCTTGGCCCACCACACCATACTGCTGACTCATGCTCAATTTGTGGTTTACCAAGACTCCCAGATCCCTTTCACAGGTACTATTTTCCAGCAAGGTGTCTCCCATCCTATATTCATGCAATTCATTTTTTTTACTTAGATGTAGCACTGTACATTTCCCACTGTTGAACTCCATTCCATTAGCTTTGGGCCAGCACTCTAATCTGTCAAGGGGCCTTTTCACACGACCCCTAAGATCCGCTGGCCACTTAAATTCGGACCAGGGATCTTGGGGGTCCGTTGCTCTTTCTGCGTCCCCACCCCTCCGCACTTCCTTGCTCCTGTCTGCATGAGGGGAGGGAAGAAAAAAGAGAGGAAAAAATGCAGGCTCACCACCAAACCTGCCCGGAGCCCCGTCATTGTCCTGATTCCTTCTCTTTTTTTTTTTTTTTTGCCTCCCGCCCCTTCTCTGGCCTATCTTGCCTCCTGATGAATTCCAGGTGGGTCCATAACAAGATCCCCATCATTTATGATACCATCGTTGATGGAAGGGCCAACCTGGCGTTCATTATCGAGACCTGGGTGGGAGCAGAGGGGGGAGCTTCGCTCGCCCAGCTGTGCCCCCCTGGGTTTCTGGTACAGGGAGCGGGAAGGTCGGAGGGTTGTAAGGGGGTGGGCTGGCCATTGTATACAGGGATACTATTCAAATCAGCAGGGCCTCAACACTGGTGATTCCTGGGTTGGAATGTATCCATCTGTTGGTTGGGCAGCAGCACAGATTTGGCATTGTGCTCAGTTACCGTGCTCCCCACAACCCAGCACAATCCCTACCAGAGCTCACCGAGTTCATCGCCGCAGCTCTCTTGAGAACCCCCCGCCTTCTGGTAGTGGGGGACCTCAATGTGCATGCTGGCAGTGGCCTGTCTGGTGCAGCTCTGGAATTCATGCAGTCCATGACCTCCATGAATCTGTCCCAGCATGTTCTATGCCCAACCCACAGATTGGGACATACCCTGGATCTGGTATTTACCTCCGCGTCTGAGGATTCTTGTCTGAGGGTATGGGACATCGTGCCCACCCCTGTGTCATGGTCAGACTATCACCTGCTGTCTTTCTCTGTGTCAATCGCTGCCCCACCCCGCAGGGACATTCGGCCATCTGTATGGGCCCGCCCCCGAAGACTCCTGGACCCTGCTCAGTTCTGGGAAGTCCTTGGGGAGCCCCCTGGCAGACTGGCTGACGATCTGGTAGACACCATGGTGGATCAATGGTTTGATGAAACATCCCGGGCTGTCGACCAGATCGTCCCTAGGCCCCTCATCCGCTGCAGAGCTCATCCCTCACCGTGGTTCACGGCGGAGTTACGAGCAATGAAGCAAGAACGGAAGAGACTGGAGTGCAGCTGGAGGAAGAACCGGATGGCGAATAAGAAGGTTGCAGTTACTGTCCAGTCCAGGCGCTACGTGCGGGCTATCAGGGTGGCTAAAAGATCTTACCACTCTCTGAGAATTAGTGAGGCCTCGAACCATCAAGCGGAACTGTTCCGTGTGGTTCGCGACCTTACTAAACCTGGGCTGGCTAGGCCTCCTCCTACTGATTTCAGTAGCGAGAATTTTGCAGCCTTTTTTCGATCAAAAATAGAGGCCATCCGTTCCGGTTTCGACTCCTGTTGCTCTAGCCCACCCTCGGCACCCCCTGTCGCTGCACCCCCTCGGTCTCCTCGTATGGTTGAGTTTGGGCCTGTTTCCTCGCTTGAGGCCTCCAGGGCTATTGCCCATTGCCGGCCTGCATCCACCCCCTTCGACCCTTGCCCATCATGGCTTATGAAAGCAGTTGGTGGGAGCATGCCTGAATGGGCTTCTGTCATCGCCACAGCCTCCTTCAGGGAAGGGATTTTTCCCTCTCGCCTGAAGGAGACTGTGGTGAAGCCCATTCTGAAAAAACCAGGCTTAGCATCGGGAGATTTGACCAACTACTGCCCGATCGCTAATGTTCCCTTCCTGGGCAAGGTAATCGAGAGGGTGGCTGCGACCCGGCTTCAATCATTCTTGGAGGAATAACATTCCCTGGACCCATTCCAGTCTGGGTTCAGGCCTGGCCGGGGGACTGAGACAGTCTTGGTCGCTCTGCAAGATGACCTCCTCCGGAGGGCCGACAGGGGGTGTTCCTCCCTGTTGGTCCTCCTGGATCTGTCAGCGGCCTTTGATACCGTCGACCACGGTATCCTGCTGGACCGGCTCTCTGAGGTTGGGATCAGGGGCACTGTTTACAGTTGGCTTCGATCCTTCCTCGGGGGCCATCCCCAGCAGGTTCAGCATGGGGGGCAGTTGTCTGCCCCATGGATACTCCCTTGTGGGGTCCCACAGGGGTCATCCCTCTCCCCCATGCTGTTCAACATCTATATTAGACCGCTGGCTGAGGTCATTAGGAGACATGGATTCTGCTGTCATCAGTACGCTGATGACACGCAGCTCTATGTCTCCTTTTCCACCACTGCAGATGAGGCTGTCCGGACTCTCGATCAGTGCCTGGGCGCGGCCATGGAATGGACCAGGGTTAACAGGCTCAGACTCAACCCCGACAAGACCGAGGTTATGTTCTTTGGGACTTCCCCATCTGGCTATGCAGGCCCTTATCCCACCTTGGAGGGCATTTCCCTCCAGCCTTCGGACTCTGTCCAGAATCTGGGCGTAGTCCTGGACCCGGCGCTCACCATGGAGGCCCAGGTGTCCACTGTGTCCAGGGCTGCCTTTTTTCAGCTCCATCGAATTGCCCAGATTCGGCCATACCTTGATGGGAAGTCCCTCAGAACTGTGGTACAAGCGCTGGTGATCTCGAGACTGGACTATTGTAACGCGCTCTACATGGGGTTGCCCTTGACTCTCCTTCGGTGACTGCAGCGGGTCCAGAATGTGGCGGCCAGACTGGTGGCGGGTGTGCGTCGGTTCGAACACATCACCACAGTTCTGGCCCGCCTGCACTGGCTGCCCGTTGCAGCCCGAATCAGATTCAAGGTCCTGGTTTTGGTTTACAAAACCCTCCATGGCCTTGGACCTGACTACCTGATAGAGCGGATTGACCAGCGGTCAACATCGGCCCGTCCGACTAGGTTGTCGCGGGCTCACATGGTCCATGTGGCCACACCCAGGGAGGCTCGGAGAACATCCACCCGTACCCGAGCCTTCTCTGTGGCTGGCCCCATTATGTGGAACCATCTCCCAGCAGAAGTGCACCTGGCAGAGTCCCTGCCAGCCTTCCGGAAGGCACTAAAAACCCTTCTCTTCCGGGAGGCTTTTGGTGACTGAAGGTGGTTCCCCCCCCTTCCCGCCATCTGCAAAGCCACGCTTTACTGCCTAGTCTGGCTACTTGTGTTTAACTGTTTTAAACTGCTTAATTGTTTATGCAAAAACTGTTATAAGTATTTCTTATGCTGTGAACCACCCAGAGTTCCTCTGGGAAGACGGGCAGTATATAAGCTTAATAAATAAATAAATAAATAAAACAAACAGAAGCGAGGAGAGCCCCGCACTCACCAGATTAAATCCGGACCTGGGGATTTTCACCCTCCTAGAGCAGGTACAAGAAAATGCGCTGGGACGCGCTTAGGTGGGCGTGGTCGCATTTAATTTCCTGCAAACTCCGGAGCTGGTGGGGAAACAATTGTAAGCTCTGGAGCTGGCAGCCATTTGCTGCAGAGTTTAGGGGTCGTGTACAAAGGGTCAAAGTCATTTTGGATTTTCATCCTGTCCTCTAGGGAATCAGCAACCCCTCCCAATTTGGTAGCATCTGCAAATTTGATCAGCCTACTCTCTATTCCTTCCTCCAAGTCATTAACAAAGATATTGAATAGCACCACGCCCAGAATAGAACTCTGGGGCACCCCACTAGTCACATCTCTCCAAGCTGAAGAGAAGCCATTTATGATCACCCTTTGGGTGCGATCAGTCAACTAATTACAAATCCATCTAACAGTGGCATTATCTATCCCACATTCTACTAACGTCTTTGCAAGAAGGACAACTTTTGCCCTCCTCCGATATATGGGGACTTCTTTTTTTTTAATTGATTTTTTGAAATGTTAAGACATACAAACAAATAACAATACAAGTGCATCCCCACCCCTGGGACCATCCTGTTCTTCCATGAGTTCTTCTTTATTACTCCATCATCTGTTGTTCTAGTATTCTTCTTAAAGTCCTCTTCTCCAGAACTGTCTTGAAGTATTCGTCATCTCTTTCACCTTCCCTTCTTCTAATACAAAGTCTATAAATTTTCCCCAAATGTCATAAAAATGTCCTTTTTCGTTTCTCCGTGTTTAACTTTTAAACTACAAGACAATTTATTGTTTATGGCTATATCCCAAAGCTCGTCGTACCAATCTTCCATCTTGAGATCTAATTTAGATTTCCAATTTCTTGCTATAATTAATCTAGCGGCTGTCATAAGATTTGCTATTAGTTCCTTTGTTGTAGCATCATAATCTTTACTAATTAACAATGATAACAGTGCTGTCTCTGGATTGCAATCAATATCTACTCTAATCATGTCACTTAGCTCTAAGAAAACCCTTTTCCAGAACTTTTGAACTATTTCACATTCCCACCAGAGATGCATATATGTACCTATCTTTTTTTCACATTTCCAGCACATCTTACAGTATTCTGCATTCATTCTATTCAACCTAATTGGTGTCAAGTACCATCTAGAAACCAGTTTAAAATAATTCTATTTTATCCTAACCCATAATGATCTCAAGATTCTCATATTCCAGATTTTCGCCCAGTCTTTTTTTTTATCTCTACATTAAGATCTTGTTTCCAGACCTCTCTCAGAGAATCTAGCTCCTTCACTTCCAATGAGTCCCTTATTATTTTGTATATTTTATGTACTATTCCTTTTTCTATATTATCCTGGTCAGATTCAAGCGATAATAAAAACTGTTCGAACTGTGTGCATTCTCTAAATTGACTGTTTCTTCTGACCCAGTTCTTTGTCCATTTTTCTAACTGGATATAGTTTATCCATATTAAATCACTAGATTGCAGAATATTTTTATGTCGTGGGTTGTTCTAATTTTGGCCATCCAGTCTTTTAATCTAGCTATTTTCTTAGCTTTAAATAACCCTAAATAATGCTTCAAATTTGTAGGGAAATTTTCCAAATCTGTGGGGAGCCCTTGGGTGACAAAAATGTTCTATATGTTCTCCATGTAGTCATTAAACCATCCAAGAGGCGATTCTCACTCTTTTCCTTTTTTTAAAATCACTAAACAAAAATTTGTTTATTTCCCCCTTTATATCCAATGACTCTTGCTCCCACCATATTACCTTCTCTGGTTTGAATAAAATTTTCCCCAAACAACTGATTTGATTAGCTATATAGTAATTTCTTAGATTGGGTATACCCAATCCTCCTTCTTTTTGGGATCTATACCACAAACTTTTATTTATTCTTGATTTTTCCCACTATTACAGTACCTGTTTATCATGTCTTGGAGAGTTTTAAGTTCCTTTTCTAAAAACTGAATGGGTAACATTCTAAAGATAAAATTGATTTTGGGCAATATTTTCATTTTTACCAATGCTATTCTACCAAACCAAGATAAGTTCAATTTAATATAACTTTTTAATCTATTTTTCATCTCTTCTTTTAATTTTGATTTTTTTTCTTTAGT
This sequence comes from Phrynocephalus forsythii, assembly GCA_029282475.1. NCBI lineage: Eukaryota > Metazoa > Chordata > Lepidosauria > Squamata > Agamidae > Phrynocephalus > Phrynocephalus forsythii. Next base: position 175,236,944 of record JAPFRF010000001.1, on the reverse strand, counting down.
CTTAGTAAACTCCTTATAGAATTCTAATCCTAAATATTTAATACTTTTTCTGGATTTCAGCCCAAAGTTTTCAATTATCTTAAGATCTTCTCTTCCATAATTAAACAATAAACTTTCTGATTTTTGCCAATTTACACATAATCCAGTTATTTCCCCAAATTCGTCTAGATGAGTTTTTACTATTTGAATACTCTCTATTGGGTCTAAAATTGTCAATAGGTCATCATCCGCAAATAGGTTAATTTTGGTTACCCCATCTTTCCCAACACCTTTAATGGATTTGTCATTCCTTATAGCATTTGCCAAAAGTTCTATAACAATACAAAAGAGAACTAGACAGAGAGGACATCCTTGTCCAGTTCCCCAGCCTAGAGTGATTTGTTCGGTCATTCCATCATTAACTATTATTGAGGAAGTACCTTCTGAGTATAATTGATTTATTACTCCTAAAAAAGTTTCCCAAATCCCCATTTTTCTAGCAGAATTTTTAATGTAGACCATTGAACGCAGTCAAAGTCTTTAAAAAGATCTAAAGATAGTATGCCTGCTTTGATTGTGCTTTTTCCCATTTCATAAAGAACATTCAAATTTCTTCTTATAATGTTTGCCATTTGTCTTCCCTTGATAAAACCACATTGATCATCTTTAATGTATTTAGCTACAAATTTATTCATTCTTTTAGCCAGAATTGCAGTAAAAATCTTAGCATCCTGATTTAATAGGGATATTGGTCTATATGATCCAATGTCAGTTAAGTTTTTATTGGGTTTAGGTATTAAAATGGTTAAGGAGTGGGTCCAGGATCTCGGCACTTGTTCTCCTTCCAATATTTTATTGTATAGCTTTTTTTGTTTAGGTATTAATGCTGCTTTAAACAGTTTATAAAATTCAGGTCCCAGACCATCCACTCCAGAAGTTTTATTATTCTTTAATTTATTACCTCACTTATCTCTTGCTCTATAATAGGTTTCTCCATTTCTAACATATCTTCCTCTTCCAAAACCCTCTTTAAATTTTTAGTAATAGATTTTTCTATATCTTCCTTGGTCTTATTTTTTGCTGTGTATAGAGACTGATAAAACTCTTGTATAGCTTTTAATTTGTCCTTCATTTGTATACAGATCTTACCTGGGGAGTCTTTTATATTCCCTATCGTGTTTTTGTCCCTTCTTTTCTGAGCTAATCTGGCTAAAAGTTTTGAGTTTTTATTACTATATTAAAAAAATTCTTTTTAAATAGAGTAAATTTCTTTGTACTTGTTGTAATTCTAAATCGTCTAATTCTTTTTTTTTTTTTTTTTGCTTCAATCTGCCTCAATATCTTCTTATCATTGTTGGAAAAAATTGGGATTCTAAATCTGCTATTAAATTTTCTAGGTTTCTTTTATTAAACTCTTCCAATTTTTTTTATTCTAGAGTTTTCTCTTATGATAAAACCTCTGGCTACAGCTTTTAAAGTGTCCCATATATTTCCCATTTTGCCTCCAGCCTTTTCATTAATGTCCCAAGTTTCCAACCAATCTTTTTAAACTCTTTCCAGCACTTCTGGGTATTGAAAATTTTTTGGATTCATTCTCCATCTTCTAGCTTCTCTATAATTTTTGTTTATTGCTATGTCGTTTGACATTATAGCGTGATCAGATGTTTTTATAATCTCAATCTCAGTATTATTTACTTTAGGTATTAGACTTTGTGAAACGAACACAAAATCTCGTGAACTGGTGAGTAGAAAGTATATTTTCTTTCATCTCCTTTGAGTTCTCTCCAGACATCCGTCAATCCTGTAATATTTATAAATTTTGCTAATGTTGTGTGTCTAGCCCTCCAGTCTTCCTTCTTGCAGGCTGCCTTCTGAATCTTTCACCACATTTTCAACAATACATTCACAATTCTTTGAAATTAAGATGGCTTCCCCTTTTGTTTAAATGTGCCAAAACTTTTTTCATAAATATCGATATTTGGAATTTTTAGTTCATTAACACCATCTTTATTTTGATGAGTTTCTTGCAAAAAAGCAATATCAATTTTATGTCTTTTAATCATCGCTTCAACTCTCTTCCTCTTCAAAATTGACCCCAGACCCTTCACATTCAATGTTGCTAATATTATAAACTTTCCCATAACTTGACTTTTTTTTCTATTCATATTCTGGAGTGGTCCCATTCTGCAGAAAAAAATTTAACACCTACAGTTAATAAAAAAACAACTAAAATAATCCAAACCCTCCACCCTAAAGATATGTTCTTTTCTCCCACCCCACTAGCTACCATACACTTTTGCATGTGCCCTCAAGGGATGGGAGGGAGAAAATCCGTCCACGGACAATAACCGGCCATGATCCCACAAGCTCTTTGGTTATCTTGATACTGTATATCAATTTTCCCCAGAAAACTATTCTATCCCCCTCCAAACCACCCTCTCTCCCCCTCCCCCTGAGGGAAATTTAAAAAAGGGGGGTAGGTTGGGGGGAAATAGAAGGAGAAATAGAGAAGAAGAAGAAAATAAGGGAAAGAAAAAAGGAAACAAAGAAGGAGAGGGAGAGGGAGAGGGGGAGATAAAGAGAGAGATGAACTGGTGAGCTTCAACTGCTGTTCTTCATTCTGATGTTGCCGCAGAAGTCCCAGGAGCCGGACTAAGAGAAGTCGAGTCATCTTGAATGTTCCATGCTTTCAGAAGGTGCTGGCCTTCCTCCAGGGAGTAAATTGTGTGCTGAATAGAACCTTTCCAGACTTTCAAAAACAGGGGATGGCCCCAAGAGTAGCGAAAATTATGTTTCCGTAATATTGCTGTCACTGGTTTCATCAATTTTCGCCATTCAGAGGTTTCTTTGGAAAGGTCTTGATAGACTTGCACGATTTCCCTCTTCAGGAACTCAGGATTTGCCCTTATAGAAGACATAAGACATTCTTTGTTTACATAAGAGGCAAATCTGACTATTATTGGTCTTAGACTTCCTTCTCTTGAGTTGCCCAGGTAGTGAATCCTCTCTATATCTTCTTCTACAAGTTGTCGAGATAAAAATGAATTAAGCCATGTTATCACTTCCTGTTTTAGTTCTCCTCTTTTGAACTACAAAATTAAGCAGTTTTACATTCTGTCTTCGAGAGTAATCTTCCATATAAGTTAATTTCTTTTTGGCTTTCAGTAATTCTTGTTTTTGAGAGTTGATTTCACCTTCAGTTTTTGTTACACATGTATCCAGTCTCTTAATCTCCCCTGCCAAAGTTTCCAATTTCTGGCCATTACTATCCACCACTGCCTGTGTCTGCTTTATCTCACGGGATAAATCTTGCTTGGTGTTATCAACTTTTCGTGAAAGTTCATCCATCTTTCGCATCACATCTTTCAAACCCAGGCTCATTAGACAGGCCAGTTCTGATTTAATTTGTCGCATTTCCTTCATGAAATCTGGATCTATGGGGGGAGTAGTTTCTGCCTCCTTCCCACCAGTTGCCATTACTGCCTCGGCTTCCCCCACGACTGCAGGTTCAGTACGTTGCAAAGCTGCACGGCTATATGTGCCGTCGGAAGGTTTTCTGACTCAGGTCTTTAGAAAACAAGACTTTTTCTTTTTGGCAGGCATACAAACAAGCAAAAATCACATATGAGAAATCTTGCTCTGGAGCTGCAAAGTTCAGTCTCTCTCTGTAGGCTACTCAGACAGTCAAAACCGAAAGTAGCTAGGTCTTAATAAATCAGGCTTATCTAACTCTCAAAGAAATATATATTGCTTTTCCTGTCAACCCCAAAGGGTTTAATGATACATTACTCATGGCTCCGAGGGCTTTAGACAATAAATTTTAAAGCTTTTCTCATCTCGGTGCAGAGCTCCGAAATCAAGCGGCCGGCATGTTTCATGGGCGGGGACTTCCTCCATATGGGGACTTCTCCTGTTCTCCAAGACTTCTCAAAGATTATGGCCCATGGTTCTGAAATTACTTCTGCCAGTTCTTTTAATATCCTTGGGTGTAATTCATCTGGCCCAGGAGACTTAAATTCATTTAATGTTTCCAGGTATTCCTGTACTACCTCTCTACCTATTCTATGTTACAATTCCCATCCTAGCTCATCTACTCTTTGTGCCAGGTAACTGTTTTTTTTTTCCTTTTTGGAGAAAACTGAGGCAAAGAAGGTGTTAAGTAGTTCTGCCTTTTCCTTGTCTTCTGTTAGTAACTGGTTCTCTTCGCCACATGGAGAGCCTATCATTTCATTATTTTTCCCTTTGCTGTGGACATAACTAAAGAAACCCTTTTTACTATCTTTAATCTCCCTGACAAGTCTAAAGTTCATTTTTCACTTTAGCTTCTTTTACCATCCTCCTGCATATATTAGCTATTTGCTTATATTCCCTTTTGATACATTCCTGATTTTTTTCATTTCCTGTAATTTTTTTCTTTATAGTTATGTGAGTTGAAAGTTCATTAGTAAACCATTGTGCTTTCTTTAGACATCTCCCATGTTTTCTTCTTGTTGGAACAATTTTATATTGTGCCTTTAATTTCTCACTTTTAAGGAACTCCGATCCGTCTTGGACTCCCTTCTCTTTCAGTGTTTTGGCCAATGGAATCAGCCAATAATTCCCTAAGTTTACAAAAACTGGCTTTCTTAAAAGTCCAGGATTCTTGTCTGACTATGCTTAACTTCATCTTCCAACTGTGCTTTTAAAAAAAACTTTTCCCCTCCCCCAAGTCCCACCTGCCAACTGATCTGCACTGGGGTGGGGGAAAAACCTTTTTTCTCCACCCCAGTGCTGATCAGCTTGCAGACGGGGCTTGGGGAGGGAAAATGTTTTTTTCTAAAATCCCTGGGCTCTTTTTAAAAACTTATCATCTACAGATGATTTGCGCTTCGGGCAGCAAAAAAAAAAAAAAAAGAGTTTATAAATCCCCCTTTTTCCCCCCCCAATCGGAGCGGGAAGTTAACACAAGCAACAGAGAGAGAGAGAGAGAGAGAGAGAGAGAGAGAAATGAAAAACAAAACAAAACAAAATGAAAAATGGAACAAATTGTTTTAAAAAAATCATTTCAAACAAAATGAAATGAAACAGAAGGGAACTAGACAAAAATTGAAACAAAATGCTATTATAGCATTTCGTGCCGATCTCTAAAGAAAAGTTTTAACATGAGACAGGTTAACTCAGTGAAAGAAGTTATGGCCTTTGGTTTCAAGGCTTGACCAAAGCTGATAATGATATACCTTTTTGAAGGTCATTAATTCATACGTTCACCATAACCTGAAAGCAACACTGCATTACATAACAAGCAATATGGATTCAGGACATGCTGTGTAGACATGCTGATTAATATCCTTCCTCCAAATTTACCCAATGGATTTTAAACCTTTCAAATAATCTTCTCCTTTGTTGTGCATGAGCCATTTTGCAAGCTTTGGTAAATCACTGAGGTTCTGTCCTTTGTTTCTGTAATCTCAATGAATCTGCCTGTGAAGATTCTCAGTCATCCAGGTGAGTTTATCTGGAAGTTGAGTCATGGCTACTGGACTTCTTTTCGAGAGATAGAAACGTTTCGCTGCTCATCCAAATCTCAATGAATGGATCATGTTGATCTGATAACACTCAGGAGAGCTTTGATGGGGGATGATGGAAAACTGTGAGGTGAAGGGAGTAGTAGAAAGTCACCTTACATTTCCCTTCTGCTCTTGGCACATCTCAGGATACATGTCACACTCTGATTGTTAAGTAAAAACCAGAAGGGGGACTTGCTCAGGACCATTCCTCAGGAAGTGCTTTTCAAATCCAGGAGTGGAATATCTGTCCAACAAGAATATCTGGACCTTGTTGGACTGCTCCTAGAGCTATAGAAATCTAGATATTACAACAAAGTCTGCATACAGAAAATAATTTCTGATTAGTGTAAATATGCATGTCCTGAGAAAGTCTAATAATGTGGTGTAGTGCTGGTGGTGTCATCAGTATGCAGAGGTTATTAATATGGTGGTCACATCCATGTTTCTTTGCATGTTCAACAAATGCAGGAGCTGTTGGTCAGGAGCTGAATGAATGTATCCATATGATTGTCATGTGGATTAGCTCATTAAAATGTAATTCCTACAAGACTTGAGGGTACACCTGTTGGCCAGCCTAGCCTATAACCTCATTTAAACAGTATGTCAGTTCATCTGAATGACTGGGTTTTCAAATCCTAGGCATGACTGCATGGATGCTATTCATAAAAATGAGATTGCATATCATGTGCAAAAGGAAACAGTAATTCATAGGAATCTGAATGGTAGAAAGGGTATGCACAAAAGCAAAGGCAGTGCCTGAAAGTAAACTTACAATGTCCTTACAATGCAGCTGAATCCTAATCTACAGGCCTATTGGAATGAATATTCATCTCCCTGATCCCACTTCCAATTCACTCAGGTTCATGAAAATTCCTCAGTGCTCAAAGAAATTCTATGAGAATATGACTCATTTCCTTTGGAAGGAAGATGAAATGGTAAACAGTTTGTTTTGTAAAATGATGGGCAAGGCAAGCAGATGGTTCAATTTCTGAATCTTATTATTATTATTATTAGCACTGACCTTGAACAACCTATTCTGCCTTTGTAATTTGCTCAAATGTGATGGGTGCTCACACATCTGGATTTTTGATCCCGGGTACTAAAAATAGAGCCGTTTGGTATCTGGTTTTGATTTTCTCTCTTTCACTTAAGCCCATGGTTTTCATTGAATCCCATCCCAAAATTTAGTACAGATGTAATACAATCATGATATTCAATGGAAGCCACAGTAGTTCTCAATCATTGTCTAGTCAAAAGTATAACTGTTTTAAAAATCTGGTAGAAATTTCACATTCTGGCAACACAGGAAACCATTATCTGACACATTGGACTATCCCAACCCTGCCATCTTTAGATCCAAATAATAAAATGTCTTTCATGAATATAATCAGTGAGACACATATTCTTTAGATTTGTGCTTTATATTTAGATTCAACTCCTGTTCACATGCAGAGTGACCATCTTCTGATCTTCTGTGTGTGGAGAAGCCATGTGTAACCCAGAACCTAAATCATGAAAAACAGGATGTAGTAAGTAAAGATCTCAGTTGTACATGGCAAACACTATGTATTAACAGCTCTCAGGTTTCCAATTGTGTCAGTACATGTTTATTGATAAAATAATTCAAGCCTTCAGTGATAATATCCTGCACCATCTTCATCAGGGAAGGGACGATATCAACTAAAACAAAGCTAACCTTAAATAACACCAAGGTTCAATTCACACCAGCTGGGTAAACATTGAGACCAAGCTATTTATGCACAGGATACAGTAGACGCTGCTCTTCATTCTCTCATTCTCCTCCCATACAGAGCAATGGTGGACCAGGCATTTCCTTCCTCGTCTGTGGATGTCAACAGCACTTCCAAACAAAGCTCATCTGTCTATGTCAACTGCACATCCAAGCAGAGCTTTCCTTACTCATGCTACTGATGGTTTCTGAATTACTGTCAGAAATCATGTTTCCCTTTGACTGCACACTCTTCATTTTTAGATGCATGTTGAAAATTAAGATCCGTATTAAACTTCAGATGTTGTTTAAATGCTGCTTACCTGCTGTTAGATATTTTTTCTTTAATGTTTGTGCAATGTGACCTTAGGTATTGCAGTGGAAAAGAAGATGGGTCGCAGATGTTTAAACCTTAAAATAAATAAAAATGAGAGATAAGGATGAGGAGCTAAGCCTCTGTTTTGACATGTATTGCCACTGAAGACAAGGCTAGTGTGTGGGGAGGAGTTGGGAGGTACAATAATGTGTATCTGGGGATAGAGAATAACCCTAAAATGTGAGTATTGGAAGGGTCTAAAGGTGGAAAGAGGAGAGAGTAAAGTAGTTATCACACCTCCTTTCTTTGCTTTTGTCCTTAAACACTCAGCCAACACCAGCATGCCCAGACAGTAAGGAAGTGAATTCGGACCCAGAATTACTTGAATTTGCATGAATTTGATTTAATTGTGATTTGAATATTTGCAATTTCAATGGGAACCATGTGCACTTACTTAGTCTATGGTTGGGTCCAACTTAGGTGCCTATTGAAGTCATGTGCACTTCTGTGCTGAGATATGCAGTGTGAGTAAGGTGTGTGTGTGGAATATGCAGGATCTGACCAACATTCAGCACTTTTAGTAAGGGTATCAATAATTGCAGTGGGGCTTACAGCAACATTCTCTATCACATTCTCTTTAGCAAGATAGTACAGAGTGGGCTAGATGATGCTATGGCTAGGTTGTATATTCAGTAGGGATGGGCACCATACAAAAAATGACACACTTTGTTGTTTTGTTAGCTAATGAAATGAAACGAAATAAAAAGAAATGAGGAAGCAGGATTTTGTTACAAATGAAATGAAACACCATTTTCCCTCTAGAGTGAAATGATTCATTGCAGAGGAAATGGCAGGGTAGTTTCCTCAAGCTCTTCCCTGAAAGCCCCCAAATTTGGAAAGATTTGCGAATTAGGGAGCTGAGTTATGAAGCTTCAAAGGGGGTGGCCCTAGGGGGAAAAAAAAATTCTAATTGGAATAAGAAGCTAATTGGGCCAGCGATAGGTAAGAAGAATGAGTTTCCCATTTGATTCCAATTAGAAGATTATTTTTCTAGGGTCACACCCTTTGGAGCTTCATAACTCAGCCCCCTTACCCCAAATGTTTCCAAATTTCTGTTCTCTAAAATAGCTTTCTGAAGTTGCCCCTGCTACTTTGGTGTTCCAAGGAGCATGGAAGGGAAAAAACCCAGATGGGATATTGGGCGAGGATGGGCTGCACGTCACCACTGCTGGTAGGAATCTTTTTGCCAAGAGGCCAGCAAATTTAATAAAGAGAGCATTAAACTGAGTTTGCAGAGGGAGGGAGAAAATTTTCTTAAAGGTAGACATCCAGAAGGGATTGTGGGGCTTAGCCCAAATGTTCCAATAGGAGAAGGACAAGGAGTAGTACAGACCATCAGTGTGAGAAAAAACAGATCAAGCAAAGGACACGTAAAGCATACACAGCCTCAAATGTCTCTACACCAATGCACAAAGCATGGCAAACAAACAAGAGGAGCTGGAATTCCTAATACACCAAAATAGATATGACATAATTGGCATCACTGAAACATGGTGGGATGAGACTTATGAGTGGAATGTAATTATTTGAGGTTATAACCTTTTTCAAAAGAACAGACCTAGTAAGAAAGGAGCAGGTATAGCTTTATATATTAAGGACATTTATACTGCTGAAGTAATAAAAGACAAACAGCAGGGAAAGAAGGTTGAGAGTATTTGGGTGTCCCTGGGGGAAATACTATTTAAACCTCAAAAACTAATATGGTGGGAACTTCAATCAGAGGAACTAAAAGAAGACATAAATAAATATGTGTTTAGTTTCCCCCCAAAAAAGGAAAAGTTACCCAATTAAAAATCCTCTTCTAAGTTCCCTATTGCTCACTTGGAAAAAGTATGGAAAGAAATTGATACAGGAAGGTTCCCCACTTGGCGCGGTGATCGATCAGATAAATTTCCCCACGAACATGAAGAAATTGGGAGACTTATTTAAATTAAGGAAAGTGGCAAGACTAAAAGATTGGATTAAAAAGATGACATCAAAACAAGAAATTAAACGTATTCTGCAAACTCAGGAATTGTCCTGGTTGAATTACGCCCAGTTAGAAAGCTGGACGAAAGAATGGATTAGGAGAAATACACAACTTAGAGGATATACAAAATTTGAGCAATTTCTGACAACATATGAATCAGAGAAAGGAAATACAGGGAAAGGAACAGTTGGTAAATTATATAAAATAATTCAAGATTCATTTGAGAATAGGGAACAGGACACAATAAGAGAGCTATGGAAACAAGACATAGAGAAATAAATAAATAATGATGAATGGAAAAGAATTTGGAATTTGAGGATTTTACGGTCATTATCAGTCAGAATAAAAGAAAACTACTTCAAACTAGTTTTAAGATGGTATATGACTCCAGTCAGAATGACTAGAATGAATCCAAAATATTCTAAGCTCTGCTGGAAATGCGAAAAAAAGATAGGTACCTATTTTCATTTATGGTGGGAATGTGAAATAGTCCAAAAGTTTTGGCAAGAGATTATTGAGGAGATAAGAGAAATACTACAAACTGATATTAAATGTGTACCGGAAATTGCTTTGTTATCATTACCATCTATCAATGAATATGATGTGAAAACTAAAGAATTAATAGCAAATCTTATGACAGGAGCTAGACTGATTATTGCTAGGAACTGGAAACTGAAATCAGACCTTAAAATTGCTGAATGGTATAAGGAAGTGTGGGACATAGCACTAAATGATAAACTATCTTGTAATATAAAAGTTTTGAGAGGTGAAATAAAAAAAGATATTTTCTATGATGTTTGGGGGAAATTTATAGATCATGTACTATTAAAAGGGAAAGGGATACAACCAACTTATAACCCAACACAGTTCTGGCGTAAAGGACCTTAAGAAGCCTATTGGAAGAAAAAGGAAAAAAGACGAAGAAGAAAGAGAAGATGCAAGAATACTGGACGGTTTCTTGGGGGTGGGGGGCACTTTGTACTGTTTATGATTGTCTATTACTGGTTTTTTTATATATAATTGTTTATCATTGTTATTTTGTCTTTTTTTATGTAAAAAATTTAAAAAAAATAAAAAAATGAGAGTATTTGGGTGAAATTCAGGGGTGGGAAAACTGGGAGGGATGTCACTTTGGGGTATATCTGTGAGCAGATGGCCACACAGTTAAAAGGGGGAGATGTAGTACTAATGGGAGATTTTAACTATCCTGATATATGCTGGCAGTCCAACTTAGCTAAGAATGCAGGGTCTAACAAATTCCTTACTGCCCTTGCAGACAATTTCATGGTCCAGAAGGTTGAGGAGGCAACAAGAGGCAAAACCATTTTAGATCTGGTCTTAACCAATAAGGAGGACCGTGTAAATGGGGTTGAAGTGGTGGGATCATTAGGTAAAAGTGACCATGCCCTCTTGGAATTTGTTATACAGTTGGAAGGTGAAGCTAAGCATAATCAGACACGAATCCTGGACTTTAAGAAAGACCAATTTTTGCAAACTTAGGGAATTATTGGCTGTGATTCCATGAACCAAAACACTGAAAGAGAAGGGAGTCCAAGATGGATGGGAGTCCCTTAAAAGTGAGATATTAAAGGCACAATTTAAAACTGTTCCAACAAGAAGAAAAAATGGAAGTCTAAAGAAACCACAGTGGTTTACAAAAGAATTTTTAACTCATCTAACTATAAAGAAAAACAAATACAAGAAATGGAAAAATGGGAAATGCACCAAAGAGGAATATAAGCAAACAGCTAATATATGCAGGGGGATGGTAAAAAAAAGCTAAAGCGCAAAATGAACGTAGACTTGCCAGAGAGATTAAAGATAGTAAAAAGGGTTTCTTTAGTTATATCCACAGCAAAAGGAAAAATAAGGAAATGATAGGCTCTCTGAATGGTGATGATAACCAGTTATTAACAGGAGACAAGGAAAAAGGCAGAACTACTCAACACCTTCTTTGCCTCCGTTTTCTCCAAAAAGGAAAAAAAAAAGAGATCCACTGGGACAAAGAGTAGATGAGGTAGGATGGGAATAGCAACATAGAATAGGTAGAGAGGTAGTGCAGGAACACCTGGAAACATTAAATGGATTTAAGTCTCCTGGGCCATATGAATTACACCCAAGGATATTAAAAGAACTGGCAAAAGTAATTTCAGAACCATTGGCAATAATCTTTGAGAAGTCCTGGAGAACAGGGGAAGTCCCCGTCGATTGGAGGAGGGCTAATGTTGTCCCCATCTTCAAAAAGGGGGGAAAAGAGGACCCAAATAATTACTGCCCAGTCAGCCTGACTTCAATTCCTGGAAAGATCCTAGAGCAGAGTATTAAACAGGCAGTCTGCAATTATTTAACAAACAATGCTATCATTACAAGAAGTCAACACGAGTTTCTTAAAAACAAGTCATGCCAGACTAATTTGATCTCTTTCTAATGGAATGGGTTTCAACAGAAGGAAATATAGGGTGGTGCAACTAGGTAAGAAGAATGAGTTTCACAGATGTAGGATTGGAGACATCTGGCTGGAAAACAGTGCCTGTGAAAGGATCTGGGAGTCTTGGTGGACCACAAATTGAACATGAGTCAGCAGTGTGATACGGTGGCCAAGAAAGCCAATGCAATTCTTGGTCAACAGAACCATAGTGTCTAGATCAGTGTTGGCGAACCTATGGCATGGGTGTCAAAGGTGGCACTCGGAGCCCTTTCTGTGGGCACCTGACGTTGCCCCTTCATAGCCACCTATATACAGGTTAAATTGCTGTATTGGCACTTTGCAACAAAAATTAGTGGGTTTTGAATTGCAGTTTGGGCACTCGGTCTCTAAAAGGTTCACCATCACTGGTCTAGATCAAGGGAAGTGATAGTACCACTCTATTCTGCTCTGGTGGGGCCCCTTCTGGAGTAGTGTGTCCAGTTCTGTGTACCTCAATTTAAAAAGGATGTTGATAACTGTGAATGGGTCCAGAAAAGGGCGACCAGGATGGTTGCAGGTCTGGAAGAAATGTCTTATGAGGAACGGCTTAGGGAGCTAGGAATGAGCTCTCCTTTCAAAAAGAAGGCTGAGAGAGGATATGCTAGCTATGTTTAAATATTTGAAAGGATGTCATATTGAAGAGGGAACAGGTTTGTTTTCCATGGCCTCAGAGACTAGGACTCGGGGCAATGGTTTCAAACGTCAGGAAAATACATTCCATTTGAACATTAGGAAGAACTTCATGATGGTTAGAGCTGTATGACAGTGGAATATGCTGCCACAGAGGGTGGTGGACTCTCTTTGGAGATTTTTAAGCAGAGGCTGGATGGCCATCTGTCAGAAATACTGTGATGGGGGTTCCTGCATGGCAGGGGGTTGGACTGGAGAGCCCTTGAGGTCTCTTCCAACACTATGATTCTATGATTCTGTTCAGCCTTTCACCCCTCTCACTGCCTCCCACCTGGGACTTTTTGACAGGTAGGAGTATGGGGGGAGGGGTGCCCCCTCTTCAAACAATGACTTGTCAAAAAGCCCCAGGTTGGAGGTGGGGAATCACACAGATGAAGGAAAGAAACAATGGCAAATTGAAGCTGTTTGAATTTTACCTCCTTCCTTCTCCTGTGCTCCCCCTTTCCCCAGGATGGTTTTCTGGACAGGGAGGGTTGTGTGCATTGGGGGCTGGCCCCACTGCCCACAGTACTCTTGTCCAAAACACCCCCCCCGGGAGTAGGGGTGACGGGGGACAAAGAAGCAGTCAGGCAGGGAATTTACTTCTGCCTGGCTGCTCCTTTCATCCTAACCCCCGCCTCCCAGCTGGGAGGAGGTGGGGTGGAGGCTTTTGAATCCCTCACCGCTTCAACTAGAGCACTGGTGCCATGGGGGATTCATTTTGTTTCATTTTTGTTTCTTAAGTAATGAAAGTTTTTTTGAAACATTTCATTACTTACAATACAAAATGAAATGCAGGGGGAAATTGACAAATCAGATGCTGTGCCATTTTGCCCTGGATGCACTGTCATTTTAAATATTTATTTATTAAAGTTCTTTGCCAGACTAGTTAGTGGTAAACACCCCTCAGGCCAGTTCACATCCAAATATAAACGTCTTGGAGGAAAGAGTGCTCATCAGACATGGCAAAGAAAAACTCAAGATGGAAAGTAACATATTTCAAGTAAAATGAAAGAAAGAACAGATTCAAGATGATCTTGACAGAGTGGAGAACTGGGGCATGTAAACCAATAAAATGAACAGCAACAGAAATAAATGTAAAACTCTGCATTTAGGCCAGCAAAAAGTAAGTTAAAAATACAGTGTGATGTTCACCTGGCTTGACAGCCATGGATGTGGAAAAATCTTTAGCAGACCGTAAACTAAATATTAGCCAGCTGTCTGACACAGCAGCTAAAAAAGCCAATGTAATTCTGAGCTTCGTCAAGGCAGGTAGAGTGTCTGGAGCATGAGAATGATTATTATCCCTCAGTTTTGCTTTGGTTAGACGTCACCTGGACCATGGGGTGTATTTCTGATTTTTGGATAATAAAGGCTCCATCCTCTAGCTTGTCCTAAGACTCCCAAAGGGTTCCCAGATCAAAAGGAATTGGGGGGTACCAATATTTTATTCTAGTTTAGTGTTGGAAGTACAAATATTGTACAAGGGGTAAAAAGAGTTACTGATTTTATTCCTTTTATTGTAACTATCCTAGTTAGTTAAATAATCAGCACACTTCCGAAAGAAATATTAGCAAATGTAAGTAACCTCTGTCAAACCCAAATGGCTGCCAAGTAGTGGCAGATGAAGTCACCAAGTTTCTATTCATCCCATTATAATCTTCTAATAAAAATAGACCATATTTTGCCATCAATTCCACAGAGTTTCCCCCCTCTAAAGATCAGCAAAGGTTCTATTTAAAAACAGATGATACAATGTGCCTGCAGGCTAGAGACCAATCAAATTACACTATTATTTCAGCCAAAGGAAGTAGGGGAAAGAAAAAAATGTGTCCTGAATTAGAACAAGGACAGTTCTGTAATAATGAAGTGCATTAGATTTGGGTTTTCCACAGAAGTTGGAGAGTTCAATCATTTGATTTTAAAAATCCCATACTGGGTCAATACATGGGGCAGTTTACTTTATATTTCAGTAGGATGCAGAAGTAATATACCTATTATGTCACTGAGTTTGGTAGCTTTGCCATATCATTTCATTTCAAGGAACACTATGGGATAAGAATCTTGAAGAGTGACAGTAAATACCAGTGAACAAACGTGAAGAGTAAAAATGTGCATTCATTGAATGCTTTCATATTGTGCATTTACAATAGATGAAGCAAGAAAAAAATCCGCTCTGAAGGAATTGCATGGGCAGAGAAGGAAGCATACACATGCCTCTTGAAGTCAAATTGGAGCAATCACCTACGGAAACAAAACACCCACTGTCATAGTCTCTCACCCCAGCTATACATAATCCCACAAATGGAGGCCTGGTGAGCATATGTTCCTTGTTAGGGACTCATTGTTTGTGAAAAGGTTGTGAGTCTCAGATTTCTGTGTGGTAAGCAAAACACCCTGGCCCCTGGGTGGTAGCAGTTTGGGCCACGCTGTGACACATAAACATTGGCAAGAGGAATGTGTGTGTCTACAGCTCTCTACTATCAGGAATTCTGGTCAAGGACATTGGCTTTCCCTGCTTCTTCCTTTCTTTGGGGGGTTTCACATAGATTCAGACACAGAAGGTAGCTACTTTGCTGTAGGTAGACCACTTTTGAAAATTATGGCCAGCCAAGATGCTGTAAATAGGACAAGCTAAAGAAAAGGACTAATGTTAACTTGGTGCATAAAGTCTAGGACAAAAAATAACGGGCCTGGCCAACCAGGGATGGGGAAAGGGGATTGCCGGCCAAGTTTGCCCTGTCTCCGGACAGAGCACACTTTGGGGCTATTGACTCGCCCTCACAGGCTGCCAGTTGGAGGGGTCCCGCGAGACCCCTTGGTACCAACTTTGAACCCGCACTACATCAGGCCCCTGTTTGGAGTTGTGTTTGATGTTTGCAGTTAAAGTTAATAAAGTGTGGCCCAGAAATTGTACCCCAAACCTTGTCTCGCATGATCATTTCATCGTGGGGGGAAATTACTTCCTGGCAAACCACATATTTTGCCATGTCTGGACTTTTGGTACATGCTTTGAAAAAGAGGGTATTGCTTTCGAAAGCTTGAACTTTTTATTTTATTTTATTAGTGGCCTATAAAAGTATCACCTATAGCCTAGTCTTGCATTTATGTTTTGTAATAGCCTCAAACACAACACCCCAATTTTTTAAAAGCCAGGTGGAGGCAGTCTGCTGTACATGGGACCTCTCCTTGTTCTAGGAACCTTGAAAAATAATAATAAAGGTTTCTGATTACTCGGGAAAGCTCTATGTGCAGCAGATTCATTCTTCTTCAGAATGTCCAAAAAAGAGGTAATTGTGTGTGTGTGTGTGTGTGTGTGTGTGTGTGTGTGTGTGTGTGTGTGTGTGTGTGTGTGTGTGTGTGTGTGTGTGTGTGTGTGTGTGTGTGTGTGTGTGTGTGTGTGTGTGTGTGTGTGTTCAAATATCTATTAACCATAAGTCTAAGACTGTGTATCTATATGTGGAGCATGAGTGGGAACAAAGCTGTAACTGCCAATTTGAGTGCCAGGGTTTCACAGTTTGGTTGGTTCAGATTTAGTAATGCAAACAAGACAAGGAGGAAATGGAGGAAAATGCCTGGACCCGGGTACCCAACATCCATTTTATATACAGTACAGGAAGATAATGCTGAAGGCAGCAGAAATCTGTGCAAGAATTCAGGCAAAATCCAAAGGAACAAAAGAAAAGAAAGAAAAGACTAAAAGAGTAAGCTGCCATCTTCTGCTCCTTCATATTTATCACTCAAAGACGCTGCCTGGCAGTGTTTTAAAGCACTTTAAATAGCTCAAGAACAGCTTCTTTCACTTCTTTAGCCTGTGCGTCTCATTCACACAGGCTTTGCAGACAAGTACTCATAGACTTTACAAACAAGTAGTTACTTATAATTAATATCTTTTTCCCCTGATTGGAAAGATTTAACTTCATTATGTGACTACCGTACCTTAAGACTTCACTTCTATGCCAGTGCATTTGTAATGTTTATTTGCATTTCTGCCTTGGCATCACAAAATGGTGGAAAAGGAGTCTTGTATGGCTGAAGTTCCAGGCTAAATGTCTTAACAGTCCACACAGATAGCATCTACTGTATATTCAGCACATACTAAAATAATTCATGCAGCAAGAGTGGCACTTTATATTTGAAAAGTGAGCCAGAAATATAAAATCAAGCCTTTTGGGGGCGGTAGGGAATAAGGGTGCCATTGGTTCAGATCCAGACCAATCATTTGTGAGGATGAGGTAGTCGCCTTATGCGGAGAATGTAAGAAGTTGGCTGCAAAGAGTTGGTGAAGAAACTTCTGCGCATGGTGGCTTGCCTATGCTGGCAAAGCTAACCTGTTGCCTTCAAGAATGGTGGAAGATGCTTAAGAACATAAGAACATAAGAAGAGCCATGCTGGATCAGGCCAATGGCCCATCTACTCCAGCTTCCTGTATCTCACAGTGGCCCCACCAGATGCATTTGGGAGTGCATGAGACTAAATATCTGACTCCTGATAGCACTCCCCTGCATCTGGCACTTGAAGTACCCCAGTTTTAAGCCCGGAGATTACCCATCTCCCTCATGATTTTGTAACCTGTGATGGACTTTTCCTCCAGGAATCTGTCCAATCCCCTTTTGAAGGCATCCAGGCCAGATGCCATCACCACATCCTGTGGCAGGGAGTTCCACAGACTAACAACGTGCTGGGTGAAAAAATATTTTCTTTTGTCTGTTCTTACTCCCCCAGCCCTCAATTTGAGTGTATGTCCCCAAGTTCTGGTATTTTGTGAGAGGGAGAAGAGCTTCCCTCTATCCACTTTACTCATGCCCTGCATTATTTTGTACATCTCAATCATATCCCCCCTCAGGCGCCTTTTTTCCAGGCTAAAGAGCCCCAAATGTTTTAGCCTTTCCTCATAAGGGACGTGTCCCAGCCCAGTAAACATTTTAGTCGCTCTCTTCTGCACCTTTTCCAGTTCCACTATGTCTTTCTTGAGATGCGGTGACAGAATTGTACACAATACTCCAGGTGCGGCCTTACTATCTTTTTGTATAATAGTATTATAATGTTGGCTGTTTTATTTTCAATCCCCTTTTTGATCATCCCTAGCATGGAATTGGCCTTATTCACCGCTGCCACACATTGGGTAGACACCTTCATGGAGCCGTCCACCAACACACCAAGATCTCTTTCCTGATCCATCACGGATAACTCAGAGCCCATGAGTTGATAGATAAAGTTTTGATTTTTTGCCCCAATGTGTATTACTTTACATTTGGCTACATTAAAACATTTGCCATTTCGCAGCCCATTCCCCCAGTTTGGAGAGATCCTTCTGGAGCTCTTCACAATATTCTCTGGTTTTTACTACACGGAAAAGTTTTGTGTTATCTGCAAACTTGGCCATGAGTTGATAGATAAAGTTTTGATTTTTTTGCTCCAATGTGCATTACTTTACATTTGGCTACATTAAAACGCATTTGCCATTTCGCAGCCCATTCCCCCAATTTGGAGAGATCCTTCTGGAGGTCTTCACAATCTTTTCTTTTTTTACCACACGGAAAAGGTTTGTGTCATCTGCAAACTTGGCCACCTCACTGTTTATCCCTGTCTCCAGGTCATTTATGAACAGATTGAAAAGCACCGGTCCCAGGACAGAGCCCTGGGGCACACCGCTTTTCACCTCTCTCCATTGTGAAAATTTCCCATTGACACCTACTCTTTGTTTCCTGGATCTCAACCAGTTCTCAGTCCATAAGAGGACCTGCCCTCTTATCCCCTGACTGTGTAATTTTCTCAGCAGCCTTTGGTGAGGGACTGTGTCAAAAGCCTTCTGAAAATCCAGATAGACTATATCCACCGGTTCACCCAAATCCACATGCTTGTTGATCTTTGGGTCCGGTGACTTGTTAATCTTCAATTTATCAATTAGTCCTAAAACATCCTCTCTTTTAACTGTATTTGATTTAATTCTTTAGTCAAGAGGGGCCGTTCAGGCAGCGGAATCTGCTCAAGGTCTTCTGTCGTGAAGACAGATGCAAATAACTCATTTAATTTCTCTGCAATTTCCAAGTCCTCCTTAACCTCTCCTTTTCGTCCCTCACCATCCAGAGGGATTACTCTTTCTCTAAAGCTGATTTAATTGCCAGTAGATTTGGTACAGTATTTTGTAAACAGAATGGATATGGGGCCATTTTTTCATTTGCCTCAGGCAGAACAATACTCTTGGAATGGGCTTGGTGAATTTCCAAGACCAATGAACAATCATCACTGGAAAATTGAAACTATTTCCAAACATTCCTGGGACACTTGTGTGGGTCCTCCATGATGACCTTACTGCTACCAAGTAAGAGTAAATTCATTGTCACAGCATCACCAATGGTAGTTCCCTCTATCTCCTCTCTTCCTCCTCTCTCCTCTCTTCCTCCTCTCTCCTCTCTCCCTCCCTCCCTCCCTCCCTCCCTCTCTCTCTCTCTCTCTCACACACACACACACACACACACACACACAGAGAGAGAGAGAGAGAGAGAGAGAGAGAGAGAGAGAGAGAGAGAGAGAGAGAGAGAGAGGAGTTGGACTGATTATGGACTGCATAAGGTAGACCAGTAAACTCAGGTATCATTAGGTGTTTTTCTCTATTGCTTCTCTTTGGACCTAAATAAGCTCTTTTTATCAGACTAATGTTTGTTGATGTAAGAACATGAAATGGCACCACATGTCTGTTCCTGGTTTCTTCTGTGAATAAAGGAATTTGACGGAAATCCCACTCTGTCTTGACTTTCTGTTGCCAGAGATACACAGGAAAGAACATGCTATAAGAAACTGAGCGAATGAACTACTTACAGATTTATAGCTTGGAACAGATTTTTTTTTAAAAAATTAGAATTTATGCCATAGTGTAGTGTGTGTTGGTTCTGTTGTCTGAGAGGTTTCTGCCAAGTCTTTGAAATAAAATGTTTAAGAAGAGAATAGGCACAGAACTGAGAATTGAGCATAACTCTCAGTCACAGAGTATTCCAGTCCCAAAAATGGAGACAGGTTTTCTGTCACTAGATTTAGAGATTTCTTGTCAGTCTGGTACAAACCAAGCACAAATTAAAGCAGTTAGTTTATGGGAAGGCTTGCTAATAAAATAATCCAAAAGGTAATCTGATGTAATTACAAAAGCTAGCTGCAAAGTGGCTCTATTATGGTCCTTCTTATTCTTCAATGCACATTTCACATTATGATATTGATGCAATGTTTGGAGTTTTAGAAATTAAGCCTTCTTTTCCACTTAGAACATTGTTCCTTTTCTCCAACCTCCAAGACTGTAATTAGGCAAAAGGCAGAGTTAGATGGGATTTCATTTAATGACAATATAGTTAACATGTCATCAGAAGCAGACCACACTTAAGATGTAAAACAGTGTGTGTTTATTGCACGATAAATTTGTCTCAATCCACATTTGACAAATTGGTTTCCTTTTTCTTTGCAATTTATCGCTGGAAGATAAGCACAGCTTCATTTTATGTCTGATTTCTCAGGCGCATAAGTTTGAAAGATCTGCATGCCTGTAGGCAAAGCCTTATGAACTGATCCTGATTTGATTCTGTTTTCAAACTCTGCCATCTCATGTGAAGAAGCTCCACCAGTTCTTCTACCACTCTGGGGGGGGGCATTTTTAATTATCAGGAAAAAAAAAAGAAACTGGAGACAGGAAATGGTCACATTTTCTGGAAACTACCCCAAACAAATACTACTTCAAGGTTTAGATAGCCTTCTCATTGCATTTAACATTATTGATAACAAAACTAAACAAAACAATAAATCACTACCTAATTTAAAATTGGGTGTGCATACATGTAAATATTTGCACATGCTATGCATTGCTGTTGTTGCTGCTGTTGCTGCTGTTACACCGCACTTCTTATTTCATTATTGATTCCTGGGACTCAAGTACTGAAAATTAGGCGTCTCTTAAATCATGCGGATGAGATTGTTAAATTTACAATAGAAGCACAGATTTGGGAAGCTAAGGAAACAAATTAACAGCTATTGGCAATTGTTTTATATTGGTAAACAATGAAATATGGGGAGGAGGATGCAATCTTCTCAAAAGGTATGCTTTTCTTCATTGCCTATCCATATTTACAGTCCCCAGCTTATTAAAATCAGGCATTAATGCTATGATAACTTGCTTGTCCCTATATATTTTTTATTATTCTGGGCTGGAACAAAATTTCCCTCCTCTTCTACAGTGTTCATCTGACCTTAAACTAAAATAAGTTGTCAGAACGGTGTTCTCTTGAAGAAGCATGATGAAGAAAGTTCTAGAATATATAAATTTCTTTGGGAAGAAATATTTCTACTAGTTTCTTTGTTAACACAGTGAGGTGGGAAATCATCTGCGTCTTAAAACAAGAAATCTGGAGTGTGTTGGCCCTCCTCGATGTAGTGAGAAACCTTATGTACCTCAAAGAAGTTCTTTACAGCTCCTTTGTGTATAATTACAGAGAAGGCTTATTGCCTTCTTTTATGAATGGAAAAGAGGACAAGGTCTTATTACATTACTGTCTTCCAAAGTACTTTACATTCTGTGCTCCAGAAAAATGGGTCATTTTCATCAGGCATGCCCATGTTCCGAATCGGCATGTGTGATGCAAGAACAAATCCTTTAAAGGGCTGTACAGCCCTTACTCATTTGCTTACAATAGTTCGCTTTGCTCACAGTTCCTTTTGGGAGACAGACCAGTTTTGCCAGAGGCAAACAGAATGCAAAGGTAATGAAAATACATGAGTTGAAAAGTTATTAAAGAATAGGCAAGGAAAATTAGATAGCATGCTGCACTAGCAACATTCAATGTTTCTTCCTCCAATCACCAGAACCCCCATGCAGCACCTTCCACAGGCTTAAGTAACAATCTGTGTAGGTTGTTATAATTTACACCTCTACTGACTACACCTGAGGTGAGATCACAGTTTTACCTGACATCATCTGTTTTGGTCTTCATCATCATGGTGACCACACATTTTCGTGCTAGCAACATTTAAATCACGAACAGGTCAATTGCGGCTGTCATAATGAGTTCAGAGATCCTTCCATATCTGCAGTTTCTCCACTACAGTTTCTCCACTCCTTCCTTCCTCGTTTGTTTGTTTTCTGCCTTTCTCCTAAAGGATCCCACCTCAAGCAGTGAAAATTTTAAAAAAGCTACTCCAAGAAGGCCAAAAGCCACGATGATACCTCATTTTCCTTTGAATTCCTTCAAGCATATAAGCATGGAAATAATAGTTCATGCCACACCATCGTGACTACTTGAATTATAATGATCTTCCAATGCATTTTTCTATAGGGCCTTTCTAAGATATCTTTCAGAAAATGTTTGCTGCAATAATAATAATAATTTGAATTGCAAAGGGGCTGCTTAGGATATGAGAGTTAGCTGCAATACCACAATAATCAGTAGAATATTTTATTAGTTATTTATTGTATTTATTTTAGAGTATTTAACCCCTAATTTCTCCTTAGAAAAGGAGTATTAGTACCCCAAGTTAGTTTTCAAACAACTCACAAACAGGGTAAACAAGTCAATACACGGGCACTACAAAAACATAAAATCATGACCATACCAAATAGTCGGGATGAAAAATTTGAATTTATTTTTGAAAGTATGACGATCATAGCTCTCCATTCTTAAAGTTACTTAAGCTTGTATTTTTTCTGAATTTCTTTCTTTCATCACACATTTTCCAAATTGACATGAGTGCTAAGAAACACCTTAGTAATTGTTTGCTTACTGTTATAAAGATGTCCAAAAACACTTCCACAATACAGGAAGATCTCTTATTATTTTAAGCCAAATTAGGCATCATTTGGGGGCCCATGGTGTCACTCAGGACACCAGTGAGATTACAACCACTTCTTATTTCAACTTCCATGAGCCTCCGAATCCCCATTTGCGACCAATTACTTTCCTGTTCCCATAACAATAGGAAACAGGAAGAGAGGGATCTCCATGGGATGTCAATAGGCCTGGGAAGATCATTTCCCCGTAATTACTGGCTAGAGATTGGAGTCGTGCCCTATTTATACTTTCCAAACAAACACATACAATACATAAAACTGTGGAGAAAATACCCATGAAAAATCTTTACACTGGGAAAAACATTGTTTTACAATGTATTTGATTATAGAAATCTCTTGCAAAGGTGTGTAAGTCAGGCAAAATCCAATACAAAATATGTATCTACGGGAATTTCTTGAGAACTTCTAAAGGCCATTCCCAATCTGATGCAGGATGAGAACAAATCCATTTTAAAGCCTGGAAAAATGCAAAATAAAAGGTTTTTCTCTTCTTGATCCCTATTCTTGACCTATTGATAATACTATAGAAATCCTGCAAGCTGCATGGGAGAGAGATCTATGGGCGTTTATACACGACCCCTAAGCTGCGCTGCAAATGGCTCCCAGCTCCGGAGCTTAGAAATGTTTTCCCACCAGCTCCGGAGTTTGGAGACAATTAAGTGCGACCCCGCCCTCTTCAGCGCGACCCAGCGCATTTTTCATGTATCTGCTCTCTGCAGGTGAAAAAAAATTGATGCGGATACGAGTGCCGGGCTCTCCTGGCTTGTCTGTTGTTTTTTTGCCTCCCGCCCCTTTAAGAGCTCCTTGAGCTGGAACCAGGAAGTAACAGGGCTCGTGGCAAGTTCGACCGGCACCAGCAGGTTAGTAAAGGCTTCTTTTGTCCTTTTTTCCCCTCCCCCCCTCATGCCGACAGGAGCAGGAAGTGCTGAGGGGTGGGGACGGAGGAACAGAAACGAACCCCCAAGATCTCTGGTCCGAATTTAAGGGACCAGCGGATCTTAGGGGTCGTGTGAAAAGGCCCTATTTTCCTTCTGCTACTACTTCATTTGTTAAACCTGGAATAAGGTAACTAGAAGGAAGAATGGCGGTTTCTAAAGGCTCATGCCAAATGTAGTGGTAGGAGGGTTTATGTCAAAGAACAAAGTTATGAAGATCAAGTTGCCATAGTTTCAACCCAAAGAATACCAATTTTAGCAGCATCAGTAATTGTGTCCTTTTCTCATCATCTTTATTCTACAGCATTGGAATGAGAATAAGACCAACCAATTTCATAGTAAATGCACTGAAGATAATTAACATAGTATAGTGGCTGAGAAAACCAATAGGTGAAACATGAATCCCCTGAATTCCTTATGCTCAGAGTATATGCAATATGTTCTGTGAACATGAGTATAAACAATACAATATGGAGCTGCCTTATAAACTCCTTGTGAGAATTGCTGTATTAATGCATGACAAATATTTTAATGTATGGGCAGAACCAACAGTTCTCCAACTGTTGTCCATTATCTCCTTCAAATGGACCACACGGAAGTCACTGGAGTCAGGATAGATGTACTTGCCTTCTATTAGATTTCTGTTTTTGATAATGGATTCTTATACTCTCCAGACTGACCTGGCTGCTAGATGGGCAGTATTAAATAAATAAATAAATAAATAAATAAATAAATAAATAAATAAATAAATAAATAAATAGACTCTTTTGCCAGTGCTAACAAAGCCTATGACCTATGATATTTAACTAGAGATGGGCATGAAACAGAAACATGGTGTTTTGTTTCCTTTCCTTTCCTCAATAATTACATTTTGTTTTGTTAGTAATGAACTTTTTCCAAAAGGAAAAAAATGAAACAAAACTATTTGGAACTCTGCTCGACACAGTAGAGGGATCCCACCTTCCCCATCACAACAGGGGGCTGACAGGGTGAGCACTGACTTCACCACTCACCTGTCAGCCCCCTGCTGTGTCCTTGGAAGCCGGAATTCCCCCAAACACAGCAGGGGGCTGAGAGGGTGAACAGTGAATCACTGCTTGCCCTGTCAGCCCATTGCTGCAGTGCCCTTCTTGGCCAGGCAAGCGGTGGGCGAGTTGTGTACACCCACTCAACCCTTGCCTGGCTGAGAAGGGCATAGTGGAGCATGGTTTTGAATTCCACACTGCAGCAGCAAGAGAGCTCCTGTGGCATGGAATTCAAAACCTTGCTCTGCTGTCCCTTCTCAGACAGGCAAGGGTCAAGTAGGTTGACAACCTGCCTGTCCTTTGCCTGGCTGAGAAGGGACAGCGGAGCACAGTTTTGAATTTCCTACTGCCTGCTCCATTCTCCTGTTGTCAGGATAGATGTACTTGCCTTCTGTTAGATGTCTGTTTTTGATAATAAGCAGAACACTTTGCTTTGTCACCCCTGCCCCCTAGGTGGTTTTTTTTTAAAATGGCTCAGACTGTGAGGAGGTGACAAATGGGAGAACGGAACAGGCAATGGGAAATTCAAAACCCTGCTCTGCTCTCCTGTTCTGGCCACTGCCACCCAGCTGGTTTTGACAGTCAAGCTGTCAAAACCAGCTGGGTGACTATGGCCAGAAAAAATGAGCAGAGAAGGGAAATTCATGAATCTTTTCATTTCAACAGTAAAAAATGGTGTTCTGTTTTGTTTCATAACAAATTGTTGTCTGCTGTTTTGTCACATTACAAAATGTTTTGTAACTTTATAATATGACAAAACAGCATGTTATTTTTTGTTTTGTGCCCATCTCTAATTTTAACCACTATCCTTGCATTTCAATAAGGCCTCCACAGTGTATTGATTTACAACTGACCCACCAAGACCTCAAACAATTTTAAGGTGGTCCAGAATAAAATACTGGTAACTAGTTGGTATGGAGTATGACAAAACATTAAGTCTTCACATTCATCCATTGCTCAGAATGTATGAACATGTTAGTGTGTGCTAACATATGCAGCAAACAAAGACAAAAATGTTGCAACACCCAAAAACCTACTGCTATATTTTGATATGAGCTTTCACGGACAAGTCCACTTTCTCAGACACTGCAACTTCAGTAAGAACCACAAAAGAAACACACAAACTGTGCCTCACTCTCCACAACAAAAAGACATGTACTGTGTTTCCAGGATGCCAGTTTCTGTCAGAAGTTGTCAAGGTGAGTGGTAAGAAGACAATCATGGTGGTGGGAGTGTCATAGTCTGGGGATGCATGAGTGCTGTCAGCACTGGGGAGCTACAGTTCATTGAGGGAACCATGAATGCTAACATGTACTGTGACTAGAGATGGGCACAAAACGAGCAATTTTTCGTTTTCATTTTTGTTTTTTCATTTCATTACGTAACGAAATGAAAAACAAATTTTGTCTCTAAAATGAAATGAAACAAACCGAAACAAAAGAAATTTTGTCGTGCATTTTGTTTTCGTTGCGGCACATACATTGAACTGTAATGAATGCTAACGAAAGAGCAATTTTTTGTTTTTGTTTTTGTTTTTTCATTTCATTATGTAATGAAACAAAAATGATTTTTTTTGCAAAAAATTCACGAAAAACTGAAAACAAACCGAAATGGACCCTTAAACGACAAACGACAAACGAAACACCATTTTTTTGAGTCGTGCCCATCTCTAACTGTGACATAATGAAGCAGAGCATGATCCCCTCCCTTCAAAGACTGAGCAACAGAGCAGTATTCCAACATGATAACAACCCCAAACACACCTCCAAAATGACCACTGCCTTGCTAAAGAAGCTGAGTGTAAAGGTAATGGACTGGTCAAGCATTTATCTGGACCTAAACCATGTGGGATGCCCCACAGGATGCATCTGTGGAGCATCCTGAAATGGAAGGTGCACAAGGTCTCTAACGTCCACCAGCTTGGTGATGTTGTCATGGAGGATTGGAAGAGCACTCCAGTGGCAACCTGAGAACTTTTGGTAAACTCTATGCCCAAGAGTGCACACAAAACATTGACACTTTGTGCCCAATATGGACATTGTCATTTAGAGGTGTACTTACTTTTGCAGCTAGCAGTTTAGACATTCATGGCTGTGTGCTTCTTTATTTTGAGGGGGCAGCACATTTATACTATTATACAAGCTGTATAGTCACTGCTTTACATTGTAGTTAAGTGTCATTTCTTCAGTGTTGTCACATGAAAAGATATACTAAAACATTTACAAAATGTGAGGGGGTGTACTCACTTCTGTGATCTATTGTATATGATGTATTTTTATCAGTGACAGTTTTGATAGCCTAGGCACCATTTTGAATCCTCTACAATAACCTGAAAGCAGAACATATTCCAACACCAAAGAGGGTGGAATGGCAATCACCCCCACCTGCTCCAGTAAATGATAAGTTTGAAGATGATTCAGAGACGATCCTGCACTGTGGCCTGGAGCAAGGCATAACAAATTAAAACTGCATCGATGTTACAAAAATAAATTCTGAGAATTGTTATCATAGCTGCTTCTACGTATAAAAACTGACAGAAGTAATAGGGAAAACACAATTTTACTGCAGTGTTAATATTGCTGTCAAGTGCTGCAGAAGGTAGAAAAGAAAGTGAAATGACAGTAAAGATGTGACTGCTTATTATATTTATTTTTCGCTGTGGTTTTCAGAGTCCTGTCATGTTGATACAACCCATTAAGTCTCTTCACAGCATCAGCAAGCTTTCCTGGTTCCCTGTGAAAAGGTGACTCCATGTTCTTTCTATCTTTGTTGTTCCCTCCCCCTCCTCCTTCTTCTGTGCAACAAACAGCCATATAACACACAGCTCAATAGGAAAAATACAGCTCTCTCATATTGTAACAAGAAATGTTCATGAAATTCCTAATATATTGCATGAGATTTCCAACATACTTGGTTTATTGTCACCAGCACAGTGTCACCTAGCAAGCTTCATGACTCAGTGGGGACAAGAAACTTGATCTCCTAGTCTGTTTACTGATATACCGCACTATGTGGCTAGTTATTATTGTTCTAAAGATGTGTGGTGATGTCAGACTGTGTGCTGTGACGGCTGCCAGAAAGAGCAAAGGAATGATTCACCTGGCCCATTATTTAACCACCATGATGTGCTTCCCCTAACCAAATATCAGTTCTGGACTGTTGCAACTTGGGCCTTGAGTAGAGTGATGTGCATGACCACAGATTTGGGACCCATTCCATTTAGATTGGTACAGCCTCTATGGCTGTGGCCAGGGACTACAATGCCACTGACATTCAGAGGGTGGGCTGTTGGAAATTGCTGAAGTTTCATTTATATGTGTGGCCGTTGTCGGACGGTTAGGTTGTGGCCTTCCCTTTTCTCTCTTTTCTCTTTACAGGTGTGCTGCCATGGTGTTATACAAGAGTTCTAAAATGCCTGTACTGCAGGTAAAACTGTGCTCATGACCTGGGGTTCAGTCAGCCTTCCATCCTTCTCAAGGTTGGTAAAATGAGTACCCAGCTTGCTGGGGGAGGGGGGGAATGTGTAGCCTGCATACTGTAATTAACAAACTGTAAACCACCCAGAGACTACTTGAAGTGGTATGGGGAGGTATATAAACAGATCATTGTACTGCTGGGGCGCAGTTTCATTTGCTGGGAAACTGTGTACACAAGGTGTACTTGTTGGGGCTAGAACCTGGGCCTGGGCACTTGCGCCACTTTGGAATGGAGGGGCAAGTGAGGCATGGTCTGGGAGCATCCCCTGCCATTATGTTGGTCCACCTTGGTGGAAATGACTTGGCCCAGCATTCAAACCAGACCTGCAGTATCTTAGGAGTAGGTTTCCAGCCATAAGAATTGCTTGTTCTGAAATTGTCTGTCATTTAGTCTGGAGAGGTGCACTGGACCCTAAGCAAACTGATAGAGCCTATTATGGAGTAAATAAGGAAATTGGCAATTTTGTTAGGTCACAATTTGGCTCTGTTATCAGATATCCAAGCATTATGTTTGACTACCCTGAGTTTTACAGGGAGGATGGCGTACATCTTTTGGATGCTGGATTGGAGATATTTTTGTCTGATGTGCAGCAGCGCCCATTAGTCGAGTTAGGTACCTCAGTGGGGGGAAAGGGAGCATACCTAGTAGCTCCCTTTCTGTGGTGGTTAGTTCAAGTAGCAGCCCAAGTTAACCAGCTTTAGAAAGTGCAGTGTGCTTAATTTACCCACCAGCCCTCTATATTAATATGTTAGGATATTAGGAATATAGGGCATTAAACCCTAACACTAACACTAACCCCAACACAGAGGAGGGCAACCAGGATGTTTAAAGGTCTGGAAGAAATGTCTTATGATGAGCGCCTTAGGGATCTAGGAATGTTTAGCCTTATAAAAAGTAGGTTCAGAGAGAGGATATGATAGCCATGTTTAAATATTTGAAAGAATCTCATATTGAAGAGGGCATAGGTTTGTTTTCCTTGGCTTCAGAGACTAGGACTTGGAACAATTGTTTCAAATTACAGGAAAAGAGATTCCATTTGAACATTAGGAAGAACTTATGATGCTTAGAGCTATTTAGCAGTGGAATATACTGCCGTAGGGTGGTGGAGTCTCCTTCTTTGGAAGGTTTTAAGCAGAGGCTGGAAGGCCATCTGTTAGGAGTAGAGATGGGCACGAAACAACCAATTTTCCATTACCATTATTCGTTAGTCGTTCCGTTACGTAACAGAATGAAGAATGACAATTTGGATGGGTCAGGCTTGAACCGAACAGAACCAAGAAAAATTTGTTCGGTTCTGTTTGTTTCCGTTAGTGGTAACATGCGATAAAATGGACTGGAGCTGTGGGGGAAAAACAGCACAGGAAATGGCAGCTTTTTTTGGCAGAACCCCAAGCACCGATCAGCTGTAGTGCAGGGGGCTTGGGAATTGGCAAAAAACAATTTTAAAAGCCCCTGCTTTCCCGGCGCCAATTGGGCACATTGGGGAAGGGAAGCTCCCCGGCTTATTTTAAAACCTCTGTTGCTTTTTAAAGAACAAGATAATTTTTGCTGCCTGCCACTGCCACCTCTGGAACTCTGGGTCAAGCATGCCTAAATAGCAACCTTCTTTTTGGACCCAAACTTCAGACCACCACCACCAAGCGATTTATTCCTAGCCAAGGTTTGGGTGCTTTTTTTCTTACATTCTCCCCCTTTTCCGTGCCATTGTAAAAAAGGAAAATATTAACAAGCGAGCTCAGCGAAGTACACCCACTTCCCCCTCATCTTTCATCCGATCTCCCGGGCTTGCCTCCTCCGCCCTCATGGTCATGGACCCTCACATTTGCCAAACTGACACAGAAAGACAACCACACCCTTTAAGGAGTCTTCAGGAAAAACTTCAAAAAACTACTTCCCTTTCCTCTTAGAGCAAGACAGGCCGGCCCCTAACTGAACTGGCTGCTGGGTAAAGGAAAAGCGGGTGGGGTGGGGGAGCTTGCAAAATATGTTCCTTAAGTCCTCCGTTCTGACTCTGAGGGGCATAAAGAGCCTGTGCTGTGTCCCTTTAAGGAGATGAATCTCACAGAGTCCTGTTTGTGCGACCAAGGAGGAGCCGTGCTGTGTGTGTGTGTGTGTGTGTGTGTGTGTGCATGTGTATAGAGAAGAGGGAAGCTGGTGGGGAACAATGCCTGTGCTCCATAAAGGGGCGGGTTGTCTTTCCGCATCCATTTGGCAATGAGGGTGAGGGACCATGAGGCAGAGGAGGCAGGAACCCCAGGAGATCACGAATCAAGGTGGGGTTAAAAGAGGGTGTATTTCGCTGAGCTTGCTGCATTGCTATTTTGTTTTTTGTGACGGTATGGTAAAGGGCGGTGGGGGGAGGAGGGGGAGAATTTAAAAGCGAGCACCCAAACCTTGACTACCAGGAATTGCTTGATTTTATTTTAGTTTTGTTAAGAGAGACCAAAAGGATTGGGTATATTGGGGGGTGGGTGGGAAAAGGCAACCTCTCCTTTTTATGGGGGTTGTTTTGCTGGGTGGTGGTCTGATGTTTGGGATCCTTTAGCCACACTTGTTCCGGAGTTTGGGGGCGGGGGCGGTGGCAGAAGATGGCGAGAATTATTCTTGTTCTTTTAAAAACAAAGGAGATTTAAAAATAAGCCAGGGTGCTTCCGCCCCAATACACCCGGAAAGCAGGAGCTTTTAAAACTTTTTTTTTTTTTTTTTTGCTGAATCCCAAGCCCGTGCTACAGCTGATCGACGCTTGGGGCTGTGCCAAAAAAATGCTGCGGTGTCTGTGCTGGCTTTTCCCCATAGGAATGCATTGCTTCAATGCATTCCTATGGGAAAACGAAAATCGAACCAAAACGACAAACAAACGAAGTTTTCTAGAAAAATCCATTTCAACGGAACCAAACCGAAATGAAAAGGGCCCAAACCAAAACGGAAACTGAACACCATTTTTGTATTTTGTACCCTTCTCTAGTTAGGATTACTTTCATGGGCTTTGATGGGGGTCCTGCATGGCAGGGGGTTGGACTGCATGGCCCTTAAGGTCTCTTCCAACTCTATGATTCTATGATTCATTTAGGCATCAGCTGCAAGTTATAGCAAAGACATCAGAGGAACTTTGAGGGAGGGCCAAGGCTCCCAGAATTGTAAGTGGAGAAACTGTACTTTGCAAAATGTGAAAATCCCATTCCTAGCACTGCGGAATCCTGGTTTGATGACCTCATAGCAAATTACTCCATAGCAGCAACAAAAAGCAGCCCATGCAGCTGTTGGACAGCAGAACATAAAATGATCAATAGAGGAAGGTAGGAATCTATGCAGCATGTGCAGGTTAATGAGCTCATGTTTGTGCATGTTTTCTCCATAGCTCTGCTTTCATCAGCACTTGTCTCCTGGGGAATAACACAAGTGTCCTCTTTTATGGTATGACATGGAACCACAGTGAGACCTTTATACCTGCTGGCAATAGAATCAAACTTGTTTGGGCATAAGGCGGTGATAAATCTGGACACCTCTGGCATTTAGGTGTCACAGAGAGCATTAAATTAAATACCTAGCAGATGATGGAGCCCTTGAATTTTGTTCATGGAATAAAGAGCACCCTATACTATAGACTGCTTCTGCTTTAGTGCTGAAATTCACAAAGTTTTTTTTTTCATTCAAATGGAAATTATTTTTTTTTAAAGGGATGATAGTGGTCTTGGAGATATTCCGCTGAAAGAACACTTTGTCAAAGCACAGCAGGGCTGCAGAGGCTTTATCTGCTCTGGCATCTTTGTAAATTTGACAGCTGCCTTTATTATTAAATAAGAAGACATTCCAGCTCCTGTAAGTTATAGCTGTATCTTGGGGTGTGAGCTTAACAGAAGAAAGATCTTATCATAATTACACTACAATAACAAGCCAAGGCTTTTGTAATCTATTGACATGGCCCATAATCTTATCTGATTCAATGGTTTCAGGAAAGCTCTGCTTTTCAGAACTGGGGCCTGATAAAATAAATGAATAGCAGGCCGAACCCACCTCTGCTTTTGTCAGGGCCGAAGCTGGAATTGAAGGAGGCTGATGAAGGCAAGATCTGAGTTTAGCTGGGCACACACTAAGCTACACATAGCTTAGTTTATCTGCCTGAAAAGGGAGGTAGTGGAAGCTTTCAGAAAGATAGCAGCACAAACATGATAGCTGTAAACAGTGCATTATGGTGCATTCAGCCACGAGGGACTGAAATGGTTTAACTAGATATGGAAATATATTTGCATTAACCAGCACAACAAATTTGCCCCATCTGTGTTCAGTTTGTGATCTTGATGGTTCTCTTCAAAGGGTGGTGGTTGTCATGGTGGAAATGGTTCACTGGGATGCCCACCCTATCTTAGAGTTATATAGAAATAAATGCACATTAATTAAACAATACAACACTTAATGATATATATAAACATTCTTCCATGAGAAAAAAAATCTAACTGTAAATCATGATTTTTCTATTAGGAAATTAAATGTATATAAACAGATTTCCATGTCTGTCTTCTATGTTCCCCCATGCATACCCCAGCCATTGTTTTGTTTTAGGTAATTGCACGGATATTTTGCTTCCCTCCCAGAGTAGCTAGGGAGTCTGGAGTAGGGTTGTTTTCTTTGGAGGGGTTCTCTCTTAGTTAAGGATGAGGTTCTTGGTCTGAATGTACTTTTGGACCAAGCACTGTCAATGGAATCCCAGGTAGCATCTGTCGTCCACTCCACCTTTTTCCACCTGAGATGGATTGCTCAGCTGCATCCCTTCTTTGATACTGGGTCCCATACCATGCTGGTTCATACAATGGTAGTCTTGAGATTACACTATTGTAATGCACTTTATGTGGTGCTGCCCATGAGGCTGCTACAGAAATGTCAGCAGATCCAGAATAAAGCAGACAGATTATTGAGTGGAATAAAGAAATTCCATCATATTGAGTGGATCTATTCTGGCCAATTTGCACTGGCAACTAGAGATGGGCATGAAATGAATTTTTAATTATTCGTTATTTGTTTTCTTCCCTAATGAAATGAATAATGAACCCCACTCTGGAAGAGAAACAAAATGAAACAAAACATAAATTGCTGTTTCATTCCATTTTGTTTCATTTCTCTATAGGAATGCAGTAGTAATGCATTCCTATGGGGGAATCCCTGTGGTTCCCACCCAATGCAGGAAACCGCAGGCCCCCTGCTGGGTGCTTGCAGCAAAACAAATAAACAAACAAATAAATAAATAAATAAATAAATAAATAAATAAATAAATAAATAAATAAACATTGTGCAGGGGGCTCACACTACAACTGACTGGGACTTTTTTTTTAAAAAAAAAAGCCCTGAACAGCTATAGTGTGGGCCCTCTGCTGGGTGCTTGCAGCTAAAATAAAAAAATAAAAAAAATAAAAGGTGCCAAGCAAAATTGAAATAAAATAAAATAATTTAAAAATTTAAAAATTAAAAAAAAAAAAAAAAGTGCCAAGCAGGCACTACAGCTGATTGGGGCTTTTTCTTAAAAGCCCCGATCAACTGTAGCATGGGCCCCCTGCTTGTTGCTTTAAAAAAAGTATTTATTTATTTATTTATTTATTTATTTATT
This sequence comes from Phrynocephalus forsythii, assembly GCA_029282475.1. Lineage (NCBI taxonomy): Eukaryota > Metazoa > Chordata > Lepidosauria > Squamata > Agamidae > Phrynocephalus > Phrynocephalus forsythii. Next base: position 175,203,347 of record JAPFRF010000001.1, on the reverse strand, counting down.
TATTTATTTATTTATTTATTTATTTATTTATTTATTTTGCTGCAACCACCCAGAAGGGGGGCCATGCTACAGCTGATCAGGGCTTTTTTTTTTAAAGCCCTGATCAGCTATAGCACAGCCCCCGATTGGTGTGTTTTTGATTTGATTTGATTTGATTGCTGCAAGAGCCCAGCAGGGGACCCATGCTACAGCTGATGAGGCTTTTAAAATAAAAGCCCACATCAGCTGTAGCACGGGGGCCCTCCTCAGTGCTTTTTATTTTTTTTCTGAAAGCGCCCAGGAGGGGGCCTGTGCTACAGCTGAGCTAAGCTTTTAAAACAAGCCCCAGCTGTAGCTCTGGCTCCCTGCTCAGCATTGCTATTTATTTATTTATTTATTTATTTATTTATTTATTTATTTATTTATTTATTTATTTATTTTGCTGCAAGCGCCCAGCAGGGGGCCTGCACTGCAGCTGATCAGAGTTTTTTTTTTTTAAAAAGCCCACTTGCAGAAAATAAAATTAAAAATAAAAATAAATAAAAAATAAAAAATAAAAAATAAAAAATGCACCAAGCAGGGGGCTGAAATACAGCTGATCAGGGCTTTTTTAAAAAGCCCCCATCAGGTGTAGCACGGTCCCCCTGCTGGGCCCTTGTAAAACAAACAACCCATGCCCTTGCTGAGAGCCCCTGGCTGCTACTGGTTGGCCTCAAAAGAGGTGACTTGCTCTTTTCAGCCTTGTCCTGCAAGTGAGCTGCCTCCTCCTCCTCCTCCTCCTCCTCCTTCTCTTCCTCACCTCAACTTGGCTGTCAGTCTCCCGAGCAAAATATCGGAGAGACAGCCGTTGCGGAAAACAGCATGATAGAATGTTGCCAACCCACATAACCGGTAAACTGACAATAATAAGGAAAAATGGGTTTTCTGCAGCCCCACTAATGTTTGCTTCTTGTAAAAATGCACATTTCAAACCAGACCAAAAATTCCCACCCTCCACCTTGGTTCTTGAAAGCTCGCCAAAACCCGGTTAAGTGGGCATTGCCTTTAAAAAAAAACACCCACTGACCGTTTATTGGTAAATTAGTTCCAGATTTTAAAGGCCATGGGATAGAGCCCATAGTGGCACCTACATTGTATGACTTCTACACCTCTGAGGTAGTTACAAATACAATGCCTTAATAATGTTCCTGACAGAGATTCAAGTTATGGCTTCTGGAACAAATGCCTTATTGAGCCGAGCTACTGGGATAACATCCAATCAATTGGCAGTCAACACATAAAATACACAGATTAACGAGATAGCATGTCTGTTCCTCCTCTAACTTATTCTGCATATTCCTTGCTCCTCAATGTGTTGGATTTTAAACTGTATGCTTCTCGGGGCAGGGACTTATTCCTTGATACTTTGGGGAAACAGCGTTCTGGGCCATGCAACACAGAAGTGCAGTCTGGCTCCGTCTTCCACACCTAGCATGAATGCATGGAGAGGACAGCCTCTGTAACCTCAACCAGATTTTTCTCTGCCTCCATTCAACATCTTTAAGCAACTACTTTCCCCAGCTGTGTGCTACTGTAAAAATGAACATTATGATTTTTGCTGTAGATGTGACAGAACACAGAACCTAATTCAATTCCTACTCCAACCTTTATCCTATTAAGTTCTTTAAATTTGAGGCTGCATTTTATGTGTCAATCAAACTATTCCACTCTGAGTTTAAAAATAAATTGCTGCTTCCCATCCATACCTCCCTCTCTATGCTATGCAATATTAAAAGGTCTGCTGCTTTTTTATCTTCCCAGAGAACAAATGAAGACTTTTTTATGGCTTTCATCTGTTGTTTTCAATCCATTATTTAATATTACTTTTAAAAGCCAGCTTTGAGCATATGTATGGTTTGAAGTAAACTCTTTCCATAAAACAATATATCTTGGGGCAGAATTAAATTTAAATATCGGGAGAGGCATTTTCCCTTTACATAATAATATTTTCCATATTGAACTATTTGGGAATTTAGGGTGCTGCTAAGTAGACTATAAATACAAGCTTCAAAAGACTGATTTTATTCTCTTTCCACCCATAACGTAAACATTTTCAAAGTATAGCATTTAAACTCCTGAGGTATTTTCCCCCCTTCTCTTCTCTTCTCTTTTCTCTTCTCTTCTCTTCTCTTCTCTTCTCTTCTCTTCTCTTCTCTTCTCTTCTCTCTCTTCTCTTCTCTTCCTTCCTTCCTTCCTTCCTTCCTTCCTTCCTTCCTTCCTTTTCTTCCTTTTCTTTTCTTTGTACCATAAATAGATTACCTGATAGAGCAGTGTCCTTCATAAATGCCACCTAAATTAGGTTTAAATAAATGGTAAAAATGATTTTTTTTAAAACAAAATGTAATGAAACAAAACAGTAACAAAACAATTTGTTACTCTATAAAATGGCTCCTTTGGGTCCTAGAGGCACCAAATTTGGTGTCTCTAGGACCCAGGGGAGCCATTTTATAGAGTAATGAAACAGTTCATATTAAAATTGAAAAAAATATATTTCATTTCATAATAGGGATTGGCACAAGACAGAAAAAAACGAGATACATTTTGTTTAGTTTTGTTTCATTCCCCGTGATTCATTTTTCCCCCCGTTAGAAATAAAAGGTCTGCTGCTTTTTTATCTTTTTTAAAAAAATTCATATGAAATGAATCAGTAATGAACCAATTCATTAATCTATAAAATGGGTCCCCTTGGTCCTAGAGGCATCAAATTTGGTGTCAATTTGGTGTCAACCTTCCTTGGTCTCTACCCTTTAATCCCACCAAATTTAAAGAGATTTGGGATTCAGGGGGCTGAGTTGTTCAACTTCAAAGGGGATGGCCCCTGAAAAAAGCATTTAGAATTGCAATGTCATGTGCTTGAAAACAGTGATCCCAGGCAGCTATCAGTGTGAAAATTACAGTCGAGCTTCCTCAAGCTATCTCCTCACCCCCAAGTTGGAGAGGTTTGGGATACAGGGAATGGAGTTATTGAGCTCCAAAGGGACTGTGGGGGACCTTAATTGAAGAAATATTTAAAAATATTCAGTGGGAAATTACTGATCTCAGGCATAATAATGGCAGGCTTCTCTTCCCCAAGTGATTTTAGGGGGTTCCTTGAAGTTTGGAAATGTTAGGGTTACTGGGGCTAGAAATTTTAAGCTCCAAAAGAGGTGGGGAGGTGCTTATGCTTAATGGAAAGAAGGAGTGTGTCTGGCACCCTTTACTAATTTGAGGGTTAATTGACAGCTTCCCCTCAGCACACTGATCCACACTCCTTCAATTATTTATTTATTTAGTTAGTTATTCTTGTACTTATTAACCACCCGATTTTCCCATAGGGAACTCTGGGCGGTGTACAACATGTCACCCAAACGGTGACTGCTCAACTACAATATAAACCCCAGCAGTAATAAACAATAAAGGACTGACAAATACAATCAATATACAAATACATATGAAATACAAAAAAACCCAGATAAAATAAAACCACACCACTGACCATTACAAAGTCATCAAGGTGAAATCTTGCAAGAAGAACTGATAAGAAAAACTGGTGCCAGAAGTGAAGGGGGAAAAACCTGATTACAGTGTGCTCAGATGGTCTCGTAGCATTGCCTGAAGAGCCAGGTCTTTAAGGCCCTTCTAAAGGCTGGCAGTGACTCCGCCTGCCTAATCTCAGCTGGCAGCTTGTTCCAATCAGCTGGGCCAACCACTGAAAAGGCCCAGTTCCAGGTCGAAACCCTATGGGCCTCTCTTGGTGTCGGAACTCTGAGAGAAAGGGAGGACAAAGCTCTGGTTGGACGGGATGAGATTGATCTCTGGGAGATCCGTTCTGCCAGATAAATAGGTCCCAAGCCATGGAGGGTTTTGTAAACCAAAACCATGACCTTGAAACTTACCCAGGAAGCAATGGGTAGCCAATGAAAACGGGCCAGGATGGGGGTGATGCAGACATATCTGCTCGCACCTCCCACCAGCCTGGACACCACATTCTGCACCCGCTGCAAGCTCTGGATAAGGGTCAAGGGTAACCCCATGTAGAGGGCGTTAAGTTATCCCAAAGCCCATTTGGAGCTCAATGACTCTGTTCCCTGTACCCCAAACCTCTCCAAATTGGGGGTGTGCTTCAAGGGGAGAGTTTGAGGAAGCTCCACTGTAATTTCCACAATGCTTCTTTGTGGGTGTGTTATCTCTGTTTTCCACACACCATTTTTCATTCGGAAGCTGTTGACACACACCAAGCACAAAAGCAAAGGCTGATCAATTGAAAGAACAAAACTAACTGCCCCTCACTTCCACTATTTCTAGTTCAATCAAGCAGGCTAAAGACTACATTTTCCAATTCTATGCATTTTCAGAAATGTGGATATCATTTAACAGCAAAGTGACATAAAGCAAATTTTGAAAAACATGAAACAGTACCATCAAAAGTGCTCAAAATCAGTCCCAGACTGACTCTACCCAATCTTGCCACCTTTTCTACAATGCTTGGACAGGCCATGTTAAAATTCATTTCCAAAGCACCAAGGCTTATGCTAGGAGAGCACATTTGGCAAAACCAGTCTCCCTTCTTTTTGCCAATTGAAACTTCCCAAGAATTATCCTGTTTCCAACTGCATCATCATCATCATCATCATCATCATCATCATCATCATCATCATCATCATCATCATCATCATCATCATCATCATCATCACTGGTTGGTTCTTTAGTTGTCATCATAATAATAATCTGCTAGATATTAGTGCTTGCTTATCAGAGTATGTCCCAGTCACATACTGAGTTTCATGCCCAATTGCACAACTCAGTTGTGCCCTGACAACATCATCATTTAGTCAAAATTAGCCATGATGAATTATACAAACCTTATGCAAACACCAAAAGGATACCAGCTAATGAAGAGTTCCTTTCTTTCTTTCTTTTATTATTTATTTATTATTAGGCTTATATACCGCCCATCTTCCCAAAGGAACTCCGGGTGGTTTACAACAAAAGACAATATAACAATAACAAACAATTAAATAAAACAATTAAAACAGGTAACAAAACTAAACAACTGAGAAATAGCAGATGGCGGGGGGGCACTTTTAGTCACCAAATGCCTCTTGGAAAAGGAGAGTTTTTAATGCCTTCTGAAAGGCTGGCAGGGACTCTGCTAGGCGCACTTCGCTGGGGAGATGGTTCCACATAGTGGGGCCAGCCACAAAGAAGGCTCGGATATGGGTGGATGTTCTCCGAGCCTCCCTGGGCATGGCCACCCGCAGCATGTGCACCCGATGTTGACCGCTGGTCGATCCGCTCTGCCAGGTAGTCAGGTCCAAGGCCATGGAGGGTTTTATAAATTAAAACCAAGACCTTGAATCTGATTCGGGATGCAACGGGCAACCACTGCAGGTGAGCCAGAACTGGGGTGATGTGGTCGAACCGATGCACACCCACCACCAGTCTGGCCGCCACATTTTGAACCCGCTGCAGTCGTCGAAGGAGAGTCAAGGGCAACCCCATGTAGAGCACGATGCAATAGTCTAGTCTCGAGATCACCAGTGCTTGCACAACAGTCCTGGGGGAGTCCCCATCTAGGTAGGGATGAATTTGGGCTATTCGATGAAGATGAAAAAAGGCAGTCCTGGACACAGCGGCCACCTGGGCTTCCATGGTGAGCGCCGGGTCCAGGACTACACCCAGATTCCAGACAGTGTCCGATGGCCGGAGGGAAACACCCTCCAAGGTGGGAAAAGGGCCTCCATAGCCAGATGGTGAAGTCCCAAAGAACATAACCTCGGTCTTGTTGGGGTTGAGTTTGAGTCTGTTGGCCCTGATCCATTCCATGACTGAGTCCAGGCACTGATTGAGGGTCTGGACAGCCTCATATGCAGTGGTGGAAAAGGAGAGATAGAGCTGCATGTCATCAGCGTACTGATGACAGCAGACTCCAAATCTCCTTATGACCTCTGCCAGCAGCCTTACATAGTTGTTGAACAGCATGGGAGAGAGGGATGACCCCTGTGGAACCTCACAAGGGAGTATCCAAGGAGCAGACAACTCCCCCCCCAATCTGAACCCGCTGGGGTCGACTCCCGAGGAAGGACCGGAGCCAACTGTGAACAGTGCCCCCGATCCCAATCTCAGAGAGCCAATCCAGCAGGATACCGTGGTCAATGGTATCAAAGGCCACTGACAAATTCAGAAGGACCAACAGGGTAGAGCAGCCCCTGTCCCCCCCCCCCGGAGGAGGTCATCTTGCAGAGCGACCAAGACTGTCTCAGTCCCCCGACCTGGCCTGAACCCAGACTGGAATGGGTCAAGGACGCATTCTCCCTCCAAAAATGATTGAAGCCGGACAGCGGCCACCCTCTCAATTACCTTGCCCATAAAGGGAACATTAGGAATTGGGCGGTAGTTGGTCAGATCTCCCGATGCCAAGCCAGGTTTTTTCAGAATGGGCTTTACCACAGGCTTCTTCAGGTGAGAGGAAAGATCCCTTCCCTGAAGGAGGCTGTGGCGATGATAGAAGCCCATTTGGGCATGCTCCCACCAACAGTTTTCATAAGCCAGGATGGGCAAGGATCATAGGGGGTGGACACGGGCCGGCAATGGGCAATATCCCTGGAGGCCTCAAGCGAGGAGACAGGCCCAAACTCAACCATGTGAGGAGACCGAGGGGGTGCAGCGTCATGGGATGCCAAGAGTAGACTAGAGCAACAGGAGTCAAAACTGGTATGGATGGCCTCTATTTTAGATCGAAAGAAGGCTGCAAAACTCTCACTACTGAAATCAGTAGGAGGAGGCCATATCAGCCCAGGATTAGTGAGGTCGCGAACCACACGGAACCATTCCGCTTGACAGTTTGAGGCCTCACTAATTTTCAGGGATTAATAAGATGTTTTAGCCTCCCTGATCGCCTGAATGTAGCGCCTGGACTGGACAATAACTGCAGCCTTTTTAATTGCCGTCCGGTTCTTCCTCCAGCTGTGCTCCAGCCTCTTCCATTCTTGCTTCATCACTTGCAGCTCCGCCGTGTACCATGGCGAGGGATGAATTCTGCATCAGAGGAGGCGCCTAGGGGCAATCTGGAGGTTTCATCAAACCATTGATCCACCATGGTGTCAACCAGATCATCAGCCAGTCCTCCAGGGGGCTCCCCCAGCACTTCCCGGAACCGAACAGGATGGAGGAGTCTTCGGGGACGGGCCCAAACAAATGGCTGGAGGTCCCCACAGGGCGGGGCGGCGATTGATACAGAGAAGGACAGCAGGTGGTGGTCTGACCATGACACAGGAGTGGACACAATGTCCCGCACCCTCAGACAAGAATCCTCTGATGTGGAGGTAAATACCAGATCCAGGGTATGTCCAGATCTATGGGTTGGGCATAGAACATGCTGGGTCAGGTTGATGGAGGCCATGGACTGCATGAACTCCAAAGCTGCACCAGACAGTCCATCGCCAGCGTGCACATTGAGATCCACCACCACCAGAAGGCAGGGGGATCTCAAAAGTGAAGCCGCGATGAACTCGGTGAGCTCTGGTAGGAATTGTGCTGGGTTGTGGGGAGCACGGTAACCAAGCACAATGCCAAATCTGTCCTGCTGCCCAACCAAAAGATGAACACATTCCAACCCTGGAGTCACCAACGTTGAGGCCCTGCTGACTTGAATAGTATCCCTGTATACAATGCCCCCCGCCCCCCTTACGACCCTCCAACCAGCCCACACCCTGAACCAGAAACCCAGGGGGACACAGCTGGGTGAGTGAAGCTGCCCCCTCTGCTCCCACCCAGGTCTTGGTGATGCAAGCCAGGTTGGCCCTTCCATCGATGATGGCATCATAAATGATGGGGATCTTGTTATGGACCGACCTGGCATGCATCAGGAGGCAAGACAAGTCAGAGGTGCTGGCGGAGTGGCTCCGAGACACGTGGCAGTGAGTTGAGGGTTCAGAAAGGGGGACAGGCGCTAGATGCCTGGCCCGGGTTCTTCTTAACCGACTTACCACCCAACTCCTAGCGTACCGACCACGGCCCAACACGACAGGTATAGCGGTCCCTGCCAACATGGTGACTGGTGACCGGAGGGAAGGGGGGGAGAAAAACATCAAATAATCAACAGCAGCAAATAAAATAAATCCCAGTCAAATAACAATCAACTGCAGAAAACAATAATTAACTAAAAAGAAACAAGTAACAATAAAGGGGTTTACAAAATACCGCATAATGTGGCACATATCCAGGGCTAAAGTGGGAAATTGGAGGGAGGAAGGGGAAGGAAGCAGATGTTCTGAGATGTAGGAAATGGTTGATGGCTTCCCGGTGGTACTTATAAAGAAGGTCAGCGGCTGGTACCAAAGGCACAGATGGATACAGCTGATGGAGAGGGGTCAGGCCAGTGGCCATCAGACAGGGCCAACAACGGCCTCAAGGCCCAATTGGGCCCAGTCTTAAATGGCAACAGGGCCTAACAAGGCCGCCTCCGTCGGCTGGTTAAGATCTCAATGAGCTGCCGAAACTGTCCAGGGTTCTCCAAGAGTCCGTACGATGACAGATGAGCTCCAGTTCCTACAGCAGCGTGAACAGGGATGGAGAGTAAGGGGCAAGAAATACTCATTTCTCCTTCATATTTCATTTGCAAAACGTTCATTTGAATAATCAAGCAGCCTTTAAGTTTGGCTACCCCCAGGAAGACCTGCAAAATCCCAGTAGTGGAGCCAGATACTTAATGGAAAGTCTCTGTAGCTAGTTAAGTCAGGATGAGGAAATGCCAGACTTGGTGGGGAGCAAATGCAGCTGGCCAGTTGTCAGGATCATACGCCAGCTTCATCTCCTGCAGGTAGCAGCTGCTGCAAAACTGTTGCCAGGTGGTAGGATACATGCTAGTCAGCATCTGGAGGCTTTACAGCAGAGCACTCATAAACAAAGGGCATGAAATCATAGAACTGAACCATACCTTGAGGCTATCTGGACTATTAACCTCAACTATAGCTTTGGCACTTTATCAAAGAGCTAGTTCCCCCACTCGACCCAGTGCATGGCTACACAACCCATAAGGAAACCTGCATTTGCCTGCCTGAATTTCATTAAGGGAGAAAGCTCAGAAATGCAGTGAAGGATAAGATAAACAAAAGACACAGGCTATGGAAAGCAAGTGTAATTAAGAAATCTTAAGCTATAATACTGCATTCAGTCATGTTAAGGATGCTTGCAAACATGCTTGCCCTTGGCCCTGGACGCGAGGGACGTGGAGGACGCCCGGCTCTCCTGATTTTCGTGATTTACCGCGATCTACCGGCGCCCAGGTCATCTCGCCCACCCTTGGAGAGGCCCCCCCGAAGGCTTTCGCTGGGTTCCTGCCGGGCCCATGCTCCAGACACCCGCCGCTGGGAAGCGCACCGCTCGGACGCCAGCCGGTTTCGGCTGAGACTGCCCTTTGGCCCTGGATGCCCAGGTCATCTCGTTCACCCTCGGAGAGCACGGCCATGCCACCCCCCCCCGCTTACCTGTGGGGCGACCTGGATGAGTGACTGGTCTGCCCGCACGGGTCTGATAGACTCGTGGTCTGAGGCGGCGGTCGCCATTTTGGGTCTCCCCCGCAATTGGGGAAGGAGGGGTGACCTGTCTCACTGGCATACCGGCCTTTGGTGCCTGGCCCCTTACCATCAGGACCCCCTGGTTTGTCAGCGGAGGAGCCCCGGAAGATCTAGCTCAGGTGGCGGATCGGCCACCGGTGTGGGTGTTCCCCTCTACCTTTCTCCACCTTCGGATGGTCAGGTGGCTTATCGGCCACCGGCGCACAATGGGCCACCGCCCCCTAGGGGCCAGTCATCGCCATTCCCCTGTCCTCCCGGCACACCCGGTAGTTTCTCGGATGGCGGGTCGGCCGTCGATTTGCCTCCAAGTGTTGCTGCTTTGGAAGTCATTCGACGGCGGAGGTGGCGGTACCTGAGTGGGACCTGCGGAGGGGGCCTGGAAAGATCTGGGTTGGGACTTTGGGAGAGGACCTATCACCGGGCTGCATCTGGACAGCATAGCGGCTGATGGAACGACGCCCTCCCTCCTCTCCCTCCCCCCCTTTCGCCTCCTCCAGCCCGTCCGGACCAACGCTTGGGGGACCCTGGGACCCAGACTTGGGAACTTGCGGGGGTCCATTGTAGACTGACTGGCCCTGCTGGCTTTCCACCTCCGCCAGCCAACTTCATCTCGAGCCTTTGTTGTTATCAACTCATCAGCATGCTCTGGCCGCTTGGCTCCCTCCCCCACCCCAGGTGCACTAGATCAACTCCTGGCTGTGTCCCCAGCATATTGCTATTTTTAACTTGCTTATACCTGCTACTGCTTGTCGATTTGTTATCCGTGTACTGTTTGATTACAGTGTGTTGTTGGTTTTGAATTTGTAGTGCTATTGTGTTTTTAAGTTGCAAAAGTATTGTTTTTTATTTATTCTAGTGATTGTATTGTATTGTATGCTTTAGTCATAGTATTGTTGTAATTCTTGCTGTTACTTTTGCAATTTATCGTACTACACTGCTTATTTTTTAGTCAGCGGTAGTTTGATCTCTCTCTCTCTCTCTCTCTCTCTCTCTCTCTCTCTCTCTCTCTCTCTCTCTCTCTCTCTCTTTCTCTTTTTTTTTGCCATGTCTGCAGGGACCCACATACCAACGGTGATGGGCCGTGGGCGGTACGCTTGTAGCCGTTGGGTTTGTCAGACAAGAAGAACTCGGGTCAGACAACTCGTGTCTGTCCCTCGTTCTGACCCCTCGGCTCCCTGCCATGTGCCTGGGAGTCATCCCACCCGCGCCCCCAATCTTGCCTGCATCCTGATGAATGCCAGATTGGTTCGAACTAAGATCCCTATTATCCATGACACCATAGCGGATGAGAACCCCGACCTGGCATTCGTTACCGAGACCTGGGTGGGCACGGAGGGGGGCTTCCCTCTCCCTGCTGTGTCTGCCTGGGTACTTGGTGGAGGGAGTGGGAAGGTTGGGGGGTCAAAAGGGAGGAGGGCCGCAATCGTGTTAGCAGGGCCTCGACATTGGTTAGCCAGGGGTTAGAGGTGCTTCACCTGCTGGTGGGACAGCGGGACAGATTTGGCATTGTGCTGGGCTACTGAGCTCCCCGCAACCCTGCACAATCCCTGCCAGAGCTCACGGAGTTCATCGCCGCTGCCCTGTTGAGGTCCCTGCGACTTCTGGTTGCGGGAGACTTCAACGTGCACGCAGGAGGTGGACTCTCTGGTGCAGCCCTGGAGTTCATGGAATCCATGGCTTCCATGGGTCTGTCCCAGCATGTTTTATGCCCCACCCACAGGTTGGGTCACACCCTGGATCTGGTGTTTACCTCCATGTCGGGGGATCGGTGTCTGGAGGTAGGGGGCATTGCTTCCCTTCCTGTGTCATGGACAGACCATCACCTGCTTTCATTCTCCCTGTCGATCCCGGCCCCTCCCCGCAGGGACCACCGGCCCTCAGTCTTGGCCCGCCCCCGGAGGCTCATGGACCCCCAGCGGTTCGGTGAGCTCTTCGGGGGGTTACCTGATGGGATGACTGGCGCTCCGGTCGAGGATGTGGCTAACCTTGGGTATGAAACAGCTGTCCACACCATAGAACGAATAGCCCCCCAAGCGCCTTCTCCGTTGCTGAGCCCGGTCCTCCCCATGGTTCACAGGGGAGCTTAGGGCAATGAAGCAGGAGAGGAGGAGGCTAGAGTGCAGCTGGAGAAGAAACCGGATGGCATTAAGTAAGGCTGCGGTTGATTCCCAGACTTGTCGCTATACCAACATGATCAGGGAGGCTAGATCATCCTTTAACTCCCTGAGAATTGCTGAGGCCTCAAACCGTCAGGTGGAGCTTTTCCGGGTGGTTCGGGGCCTCACCAATCCTAGTCTGGCCAGGCCTCCTCCTACTGATTTCAGTAGTGAGCAATTTGCAGCCTTTTTCCGAACCAAAATAGAGGCCATCCGTGCCGGCTTTGACTCCGGTTGCAGTGGTCCCGCCCCGTCATCCCCAGCTGCTGGCCCGCCTTCGTCGCCCCGGTTGGATGTGCTTGGGCCTGTTTTTGCTGTCGAGGTCTCCAAGGCTATGGTGCATTGCCGGCCTGCCTCCACTCCTTCCACCCTTGCCCTACTTGGCTAATTAGATCTGCCAGAGGGACCATGGCCAAATGGGCTTCCGTCATCGCCACCGCCTCCTTCAGCGAGGGGGTTTTTCCCTCTCGTTTGAAGGAGACGGTGGTAAAGCCCATTCTGAAAAAACCTGGCCTGGCGGCGGACGATTTAACAAACTATCATCCAATCGCCAATGTCCCTTTCATGGGCAAGGTGATCGAGAGGGTGGCGGCGGTCCGGCTGCAATCATACCTGGAGGATCGGCAGTGCCTCGATCCATGCCAGTCCGGGTTCAGGCCCCGCCGGGGTACCGAAACAGCTTTGGTCGCCCTGCAAGATGACCTTATCCGAGCGGCCGACAGGGGTTGCTCTACCCTGTTGGTCCTCCTGGATCTGCCAGCGGCCTTTGATACCGTCGACCACGGTATCTTACTGGACCGGCTCTCTGAGGTTGGAATCGGAGGCTCTGTTCGCAGTATGTTCAGTATGTTCAGCATGGGGGGGGGAGTTATCAGCCCCTTGGATTCTCCCTTGTGGGGTTCCACAGGGGTCGTCTCTGTCCCCCATGCTGTTTAACATCTACGTGAGGCCGTTGGCGGGGGTCATCAGGAGTTTTGGAGTCTGCTGTCATCAGTACGCTGATGACAGACAGCTCTATCTCTCCTTTTCCACCTCTGCAGTGGAAGCTGTGGCGGTCCTCGACGAGTGCCTGGGTGCCGTACTGACCTGGACCGGGGCGAACAGGCTTAAGCTCAACCCCAAGAAGACGGAGGTCATGTTCTTTGGGAGCTCGCCGTCTGGATACGGTGGCCCTCTCCCCTGTCTGGGGGGAGTTTCCCTCCAACTCGCGGAGGGGGTGCGGAATCTGGGTGTGTTCCTGGACGTCCCAGGTGGCGTAGGTGACCAGGTCCGCCTATTACCATCTCCGTCGGATCGCCCAGATCTGCCCATACCTGGACGCGGACTCTCTGAGAACAGTGGTCCAAGCTCTGGTGATCTCGAGGCTGGACTACTGTAACGCTCTCTACATGGGGCTGCCCTTGACTCTTCTCCGGCGACTGCAGCGGGTACAGAATGCGGCGGCCAGGCTGGTGGCTGGTGTGCGTCATCATGATCACATCACCCCAGTCCTGGCCCGCCTGCACTGGCTGCCCATTGCAGCCCGGATTAGATTCAAGGTCTTGGTTTTAGTTTATAAAACCCTCCATGGCTTGGGACCAGACTACCTGGCAGAGCGCATCGCTCAGCGATCCACCTCGGCCTGTCCTGTTCGGCAGGTGCGAGCGCACTTGCTTCGGGTTGCCACCCCTTGTGAAGCCCGGAAGACGAGAACTCGGACCCGGGCTTTTTCAGTGGCGGCTCCCATCCTCTGGAATTCCATTCCCAGTGAAGTGCGCTCTGCAGGGTCCCTGCTGGCCTTCCGGAAGGCATTAAAAACCTATCTCTTCCGGGAGGCCTTTGGCGATCCTTTAACCTAGGGTTTTTTTTCCCCCGCCATCATCACGTGCCTGTGTTTTTAGAGCTCATTTATTGAGGTGCCTAAGGTTTTAACGTTTATTGTTCACTGTTCATTGTTGTGTCTGTCTAATTATTGTATTTGTGTGGCTATTATAGCCTTTGTAAGCCGCTTAGAGTTCGCGAAGAAGATAAGCGGGGTATAAATGCAAATAAATAAATAAACAAATAAATAAATAATGTACAGCAGGTTTGTTGGGATACCCTGATGTAAGGTCAGAATAACACTGTTACTCTCCTCCCAAATTAGTATCTTTTATGCCTTACATTCAGAAATATGCTGAGTGAATTGGTCTAAAACATGGGAGAAGATGTCAGTTTTCTGGAAGGACTGTGCGACTTCTGAGATTGAAAAAAGGTTAAGGAAATGCTCATGTCTACGAGTTTAAATTTAATGAGGAGTTTTATATATAGATTTGCTGGAGTTAAATATGCTACATTTTATTCACTCGCTCCCATGAGGATATTGGGATCAAGGATGTATTGGTGGAAGTCAGGGCTAAATCTAAAATTAGGTTCTGTCCATGTCGGAAGTGAGCATCCATTTTCTCTCTCCCCCTACACATGCCAGGCAATCCTCCTCCTCTCCAGTCCTTTCTCCTTTCAATCATATGCCACATGTACAGCATCCTGAATGTGGAGCAGCTGATAAAAGTTGTCTGAAGGATTTGGGATATGGCAAATAGATATTTTGATTCAACATTGCTTAGTTAACTTGACCAACTAGTAAAGGGTTTGGTACATCTGGGGATGCATAGTGCAGTTAGGTGGTTACTTCACGTCCTTTGTTCTGTGGCTAGTTTGTTACTGTGACAGCGTTGGTCATGATCACATGGTTTTGTCCCTGTTTCAGTGTTCCCATGGTCATGATAACTTGTCTCGTGACAAGTGTTACCTCATGGTCTACTACTGTGACAAACACAGAATTTGTCTAGCTTCCTTTTTCCTTTTGGGGGTGGGGTTTAAAAATTCTTTTTCTATATTTTGCTTCTGAAAAGTCAAAATCTTTGCAGGCAGGGAAGGAGTCTGTGGCTTGTCTGGCTAGCTTTCACTTTCTCCACATGGCCGCATTGGAATGCTCCGGGTGATAGCCTTCGGGCTTTGTTCTTTATTCCTTCTGCTTGCTAATTAATTGTGTGCTGGGTGTCCCTCTTGCCTGGCTTTGAAGTTTGTTTTGTTTTATTGGTATTTAAAGGAAGAGGGCAAGGGGGTGGTGATCATCTGGGTTGGGTGGGCACTTTGAATGTGACACCCAACCCAGTACCTGGGACACAGTTTCCTGAGAGAAATGAATGTTTGGTTGCGTGACAGTTGTTACCTTGTGGTGTCTTGGGTCGGAACAGAAACCAGGAACAAACCATCACAAAAAAATAGCCTATGGCAGTGCCAGGTACAGGTTTGTCTCACTTAACACCCATTCCGGGGCATGGCCAAGACAAATTTCAGCTGTTGCATGATGGACATGAAGTAAGATTTTTTTGTACTGCTCCAAAGTGCAACACTTAGAGAGACAAAATGGACATGAAGTAACCACCTTACTCAACAAAATAACATGCCAAAAGGATGATATAGTAGGCAAAGTATATGAAGATCTTGGAACACAATATACCTTACTAATTTTTTTACATGATCTAGCTCTTTATAGATTTTAAAAATAATTATTCTAAAATTCTAATACTGAATCTTAAGGGAATTTCAGAAAATAACAGTTGTTATGCTACATTAAGATCAAGGTCAATGGGACTCATCATCATCATCATCATCATCATCATCATCATCATCATCATCATCATCATCATCATCATCATCATCATCATCATCATCATCATCATCATGGAACTGCAGAGTAAAAGGGACTCCATTCTATTAACTAATGTATATTCTGTTCAAATAAAAGGGGTTACCGTAGCTGTATTCCTGTTGCTTAGTACAGCAAGTTGCTACTGGAGTGGGCCCATTGAATGGGTGGGATTTAATGGAATGACTCTTCCATAAGTTCCACTGATTCTAAGAGCCTCGTGGCAAAGTAGTTAAATGCCTGTACTGCAGGTAAAACTGTGCTCACGGCCTTAGTTCAATCCCCGGTAGCAGGCTCAAGGTTCACTCAGCCTTCCATCCTTCCGAGGTCGGTAAAATGAGTACCCAGCTCGCTGGGGGGGGGCAATGTGTAGCCTGCACACTGTAATCAAAAATTGTAAACTGCCCAGAGACTACTTGTAGTGGTATGGGGCGGTATATAAGCAGAACACTTTTTTGCTTTGATTCACGGGGGCTACTTAAGTTGCAGCTTACAATACTAAGCAACAGGATATCAAATTCTAAGTATTACTAAATCTGGTTCCAACTTCCAACCTGATTCATAAAAAAGCAAGTTAGTCCTATGCATTTTCATCCAAAAAGCTAAAACTGTCATCCTGCACATATTATCCCCCCATGGCTGTCATAGGAACATAGTGGTGCAGTAATTAAATGGCACTGTTGCAGTCAACACTCTACTCATGGCCTGTGTTTGATCCCAAAATATTAAGCCACAAAGGGGGGTATTCCTTCTTTGAATAGAAATAGCACAAGTGGATTGTGTTGCCAATCTGCTAGACGAAAGCCACATCCAGATGGTGAAAGTTGGAGCAATCTAGTTTGCACTTACAAGGTTCTTATCTATAGTGCTATTAATTTTATATCACACCTGAACACTCCTTCTGTTCACATTTCACCCATGAGAAGGGTCCAGACAAGACTTTGGATCACTCCAATTTGTCTTCCTTTTGATTAATGAATGATGTTTTCTTCCTATCCTTTCCCTGCCTTTTCCTGCAGCTGTCATTTAGAAGACCACAGCGACTTACCTTTTCTTTCTTTTTGTTAATAAAGTAAATAACATAACAACATAGCAATGCACCTACCCCACATGGTGCCTGTAGTACTGCCAATGCATCTTGTTTATCTAGAACAGTGGTACCTTGATAGAAAATTATATATTTTTAATTAAAATGGTTGAGCAGATGAAAATGAGGGTTGGCCCTCTATCACACTTTCAGTATTACAACCCATCAAATATGTCACAGGGTTGTTACCTTGAATAACACCACCCACAGGTCTCTTTTGGTGTGAACTAGTTATCTGGACAGGCTACAGGACAATTTGAATCACTTTGAATAATACCAACAAAACTATAACCCTTTGCTGTACCAAAAAAGTTCAGGTTATCTCTAAAATGGGGTGGAATGGTCACAGTAAGTCAAAAACTTGTGTGGATACTGAGTTTGATCCAAACCAAACAGCTCCAGAAGTTATCCAAACAGCAAACAATGTGCCTACACTTCTTGCCTACATAATTATTTTCTTCTTTTATTTACTTAATAGTTACCCTTTTCCGACTGGCAGCTAGGCAGACATGGGTGAGCTTTAATATCACTCAGCCATGAAGTACACAAATCAAGCTGCCAGCTACACTTTCCCACCCACGATCTCACTTTTAATATGCATTTGTAAGTCACTAAAGTTGGCCATCACACAGGCTCCAATTCATTCATTGTTGAATGCCTCTGGGGTCCCTTCCCTTTCCCTTAACAAAGGCAAAGAAGATTTGATTTCACGGTGTGCTTGTTTTTGTGGGTGCTGTATCCAAAAATTCTTCATTAATTCAAATGTGGTCTCCTTGGAAGCAGCAAGCTGTTGCTCCACTACACCGAAGTGTGCTTCTGCTTACTGGAAATGAAGATGACCAAATACTGAGTATAATCAATACATCCTTAAAAGTTAAAACAGCTCGTGTTCCCCATGGCTGTTTTGTCAGTTAGCCCTGCAAGACACACAACACTGATATAATCTGAGGGTAAACTGGGAAAAATTAACTAAAATAACTAATGTCATTTAGAGCCAAAGTAGTGGAATTGATAGTATAATGCTGAGAAACCATATATGAAACAGTATTGGGAAGACAAATCGACCCCTGTGGAACTCCACAATAAAGAGTCCAAAGGGTGGACATAATCTCCCCTGGTTGAACCCTTTAAGGACGATCCTTTAGGAAGGACTGGAGCCAGGACAAAGCCAAGCCCACAATCCCCCACCCAGAGAGCTTTCCCAGAAGGATACCATGATCAACAGTACCAAAGACCATTGAGAGATTGAGGACCAACATTTTGCACCTGTCTATCTCCCCCAAAAGGTCATCTTGGAGGGCAAGCAATGCCGGCTCTGTGCTGTGATGTGGTCTGAACCTGGACTGGAATGTGTCACCTCCCCAAGTGCCTGAAACTGATCAGCCACCACCCTCCCCACTGGCTTGCTCAAAAAGGGTACATTGTCAACAGGTCTATAGTAGATAATATCATCTGTCCCCAAGTTAGGCTTTTTGTGAACAGACCTGATGAGCATCTCCTGGAGGGCTCAGGGGATCCTGCCCTCAAGGATCAAACCATTAATAATAGCAGTGCCCCGTTCTGTTTTAACTGGTTTAGCAACTTTTATGAGTTAGGCCAGGCATGAGTCTAGGGAGATTTGGGTGGCCATACAGTGACCAAAAACCCTTTCCATCTCAACTGTCTGATGCTTTGTTAACCTCACTGGGCAAGATGGTGCAGTGGACGTCTCTGACTGATCTTCTGATGAAGATGGTTATCACGTTTTTAAAGAAATGGCAATCAGTGTGACTTGAGCTTCTTAGGGTTACTCCATCCTTCCGAGGTCAGTAAAATGAGTACTCAGTTTGCTGGGAGCAGGGAATGTGTAGCCTGCATACTGTAATTAAACTGCAAACTGCCCAGAGACTACTTGAAGTGGTATGGGGCGCTATATAATCAGAACACTTTGCTTTATAAGCATTAGATGGGCCTATTTGCTCCTTTTTATTTGTGTGCCTTGTTTTTTGTTGTTATTGGTGTTGTTATTTTGTTTTTATGTCTAGTAGGTCTGCCAGAATTCCAGGTTTCCTAATAGCAATTAGGGTTGCTATTGCTAATAGCAATTGATATTCCTAGTATCTGTTCCTAATTGCTATTCCGAACAGTAATGTAGGAGGTGAAAATTCTCAACTGGCTCAAAAAAATCCCTATTGAGTTCCGTCATTCAATCGAAACCTCTATACCATCACCCCATGAGTTGAACATACCTGCTCTTGTCTGATTTTGGAAGCCAATCAAGGTCCTCTATGGACAGTATTTGATGGAGGAGCTGAAAGGAAGGAATTTCCAGGTAGGGCTGAGAATGAAAACTGGACAGAAACTGACACACAGATTTGGCAATCCTTGATAAAATGGTCCCATGTTCAAGTTCACTGTAAGGCAGTTAACTATGATCTTAAGCCTTCTCATTCTCCTGACATGTCCACAACTAATTCTCTCCAATCAACAACACCGGCATGAGGGGGAAACCACGTAGGCTGGGAAAGCCATTTCCAACCCTGGCCTCCATAAGCTGACAGGTCTTTGGAAATGGTGGGGGTTCTGACAAAGAATCTGTCCTTCTGTCCCTCCTAGGTGTATGAGGTTGCATTTTGTTTGATTCTTCGTAATTGTGAAGTGCCATGAGATTATCTAATGAATTGCAGCCCCCCCCCCAATAAATAGGCAGTACAGGATAAATGTAGGATCATTTGTTTTTGTTCAATAGATCAACAATACTCCTCCTCAAACAGTAAATGAAATGCAGTGTTGGGCTCTTCCAACAAATGTCCAACACTATTTATTTATTCTCTACAAACAGAAAGCTTTGTTGTCTCCATGGCCAGACTGTGTCGGAATCATTAACAGGGATATAGAATTAAAAGCCCAATTTACTAATGAGAGAATTTTTTAGCACTTTGTCAACATGCTAAAGGGCAAAATCTGTACAGATATGGATTTTCACTAGTGGGGGTTGGAGGTAGCAAGCAAAACGAACTTCTTGCTCCTGGCTACTAATTAATTTTTGTTTTCCTTCAGTCCAATTGGTATAGGCAAGTCTCCTGTGTGAGAACTGTTATTTAAAATAAAACTGATGAATTCACTCAAGGGAAAGGCTGCTTAAGAAAACAAAGTTACTCTGAAAGTGGAATAAGCAGTGGTGAACATATCACCATTTTCAAATTACTGTAGTTCCTGGCCCAAAGGCATCGTGTGAAAATACCACTTGATACTAGGACCGATCGATATTTGGTCCATGCCATTTTTGCACATGTACAACCATAAATGTATTTAATCAGATATCTACAGTTTGACTATCCCAAAGCCTTTGACTGTGTAGACCACAACAAACTATGGCAAGTCCTTAAAGGAATGGGAGTGCCTAACCACCTTATCTGTCTCCTAAGAAATCTATATGTGGGACAAGCAGCAACCGTGAGAACTGGATATGGAACAACTGACTGGTTTAGAATTGGGAAAGGAGTATGACGAGGCTGTATACTGTCACCTTGCCTATTTAACTTATATGCAGAGTACATCATGAGAAAGGCAGGTCTGGATGAATCACAAGCCGGAATTAAGATTGCCGGAAGAAATATCAACAACCTCAGATACGCAGATGATACTACTCTAATAGCATAGAGTGAGAAAGAATTAAAGAACCTCTTAATGGGGGTGAAAGAGGAGAGTGAAAAAACTGGGCTGAAGCTCAACATCAAAAAAACTAAGATCATGGCCACTGGTCCCATCACCTCCTGGCAAATAGAAGGGGAAGAAATGGAGGCAATGACAGAGTTTATTTTCTTGGGCTCCTTGATCACTGCAGATGGCGACTGCAGCAAGGAAATAAAAAGATGCCTGCTTCTTGGGAGGAAAGCAATGGCAAACCTAGATAGCATCCTAAAGAGCAGAGACATCACTTTGCCAACTAAGGTCAGGATAGTCAAAGCTATGGTTTTTCCAGTAGTGATGTATAGAAATGAGAGCTGGACTATAAAGAAGGCTGATCGCCGCAGAATCGATGCTTTTGTGCTGTGGTGCTGGAGGAGAGTCTTGAGAGTCCCCTGGACTGCAAAGAGATCAAACCTATCCATTCTGAAAGAAATCAACCCCGAATGTTCACTGGAAGGACAGATTTTGAAGCTGAGGCTCCAGTACTTTGGCCACCTCATGAGGATAGAGGACTCATTGGAAAAGTCCCTGATGCTGGGAAAAATCGAAGGCAAAAAAAAGGAAAAGAGGACGACAGAGAATGAGATGGTTGGACAGTGTCATCGATGCAACCAAAATGAATTTGACAAAACTCTGGGAGGCAGTGGAGGATAGGAAGGCCTGGTGAGATCTGGTCCATGGGGTCAGGAAGAGTCTGACACGACTGAACGACTGAACGACTGAACAACAACAACAACAACAACAACAACAACAACAACAACAACAACAACAACAACAACAGAGGACCCTTGTATAACAAACTGTTTGTATAACATAAAATTTTTACAACATAAAAATTTCAGAGCTAGGGGAAATTTGCTTAACATAATCACCTATGGGGTGAATCTGCACAACATAAAAATGGGATTACTCTGTTTTCAATGCATTCCTATGGAAAATTTGTATAAAGGCTTATGTTGCTTAACATAATTTCATTTGGAACGAATTAATTCCTTTATACAAGGTGCCACTGTATTTGTTTAATATGGAATGTTTACAGCCCCATTAGTGTTGCCACTCTCTGGTTGTTTTGCAGTACAAAAAATACAATTAATTTAATTTTGATTAGTTGAAGAGGCTTTTGAACCAAATACACAAATTAAAACCATCTCAACATCTTAGGACACTAGAATAAGGCAGCTTTGTACATCTGATTTAATTTGCTTCCTAAAAATAGAAGGAGATGGTTCCTGGTAGACATGGGCACGACTTGGCGAAATTCTCGTTTCCGTTTCCGTTTCTCGTTTCCGTTACGGAACGGAACGGAAACAATTAACTGACAGATTACTCTGACAAGAAAAATTGGGTCTGATTTTGAACCCTGACTAAAGAAAAAAAAAGTTTAACCCCCGGTCTGATTTTGCCTGAGTGAGGGCACCTACCAGAGGGGTGGTTTCTGGGGGGTCCCGGCCTCCTCCCCTCCTCTCCTGGCTCCTGGGCATCGCAGCGCACTCAGCCACGCCAACTCACCAAGCAGCGTGAAATTTTTTTTTTTAAAAATAAATAAAAAAACCCCGATTCCCGGGCAAAAAAACAGGCGAAAATATGCCTGCCTGAGTGAGGGCACCTACCAGAGGGGTGGTTTCTGGGGGGGGTCCCCGGCCTCCCTCCCCTCCTCTCCTGGGCTGCGCAAAGTGCGCATCCTCGTCATCGAGTCGCACTCGCCCACGCCAACTTGCCAAGCGGCGTGGCACAGGAAAAAAGTTTAAAAAAACAAAAAAAAAACCCCGATTCCCGGCCAAAAAAGCAGGCGAAAATAGGCCTGCCTCAGTGAGGGCACCTACCAGAAGGGTGGTTTCTAGGGGGCGGGGGGTCCCCGGCCTCCCCCCTCTCCTCTCCTGTGCATCCTCGTCATCTCACCAACTCAAGTCGCCATGCCATGTGGTGCGGGCAGGGGGGATCCAAAATGGGGCAACCGCAATATTTATTTTGAAATTGTGGTCCAAAAACACACCAAAGCACCACAGAAACATGCGAAAATAGCTATTTTAAAACTGCCTGAATTTTTAAAGTAGCAGCAGTGGGTTTATCTTGCAACAAAACGTCTCCATTGATTTTATTTTATTTTATTTTTATTTTTATTTTTTTACACCTGCACAATGATGGGCTGGCCATGGGAGTGGACCGTGAAAATTTTTGGAGCCATTCCACCAATTGCATGGCCACTTGGCCTGGTTTTGACCGAGACTTCTGGGATGTGCCAGTCGGGCATAAAAAGCCACTAACCCTAGACTGAACCCGAACCCTAACCCTAACCCTAACCCATATGCCAGTACACTGTCCTTCTTAGTGGGTCAGAGAGGCACCCAGAGGTGCACCCCAGTAACTCACCCTAACCTTACCAGTAACCCTAATCCTAGTCCTTGCGCTAACCCCTAACCCCAAGCCAGATCTGTGTACTCGCATTGCACTACAGCAAGTGCACTTCCCTTCTTAGTGAGTCACAGCGGGCGCCCTTAGGGGTCCCCACTGTGACTCACTCCAGTCCTCTGTCACTTCGCTCTCCAGCAGGCAGTGAGGCACCCGAAAGAGGTGCCTCTGCCTGCTACTGCTGCTGCAACTTAATGGTATGCATATCCAATTGGCTATGCATGCCATTTTGTAGCGGGTGAGGAGAGGAGGCACCCACGAGGTGCCTCCAGGAGCCCACTTTCCCTTCATGGTGGGCCAGAGGAGGCACCCACCCGAGAGAGGTGCCTCCAGGAGCCCCAAAACCAGTACTAACGACAGACAAAAAAACGACAAACAAAATGACAAATTTTTGAAAAATTTCCCAAAAAACGGAAATGAGCCAAAACGGGCCGGCTCCGACACACGACAACTTGAAAACGTCATTTTCCCTGGTCGTGCCCATCTCTAGTTCCTGGCAAACATTTATAGGATGCTTGTACCATAGAAAAGGGGTCACAACCTTTTTTTTTAATTTTTATTTTATTTTACAAGACAAGTTAAGATAACAGTACACTGGCATCTCATTATTTATACATTCTATAGGACCAATATCCTTTTCAAAATCCACCGACTAATTCATCTTCCAACACAGTTAATTGTGACACACACACAAATAAATTAATTCTTTTAACATTTTACATTCCAGCAGTCAAAATTATTCCCCATAACAGATTCCTCATTTTTTGTGTTAATTCCATACGTTAATAAGGGTTTCCAGGTTTTCATAAATGTATCATGTTTTATTTCCCCCCTATATATTTTAATTTGATAGGTCAACTTTTCCATAAGAGCCATTTGCCAGTTTCTGTTCAGAAATTTTTGTAGTGAGAGATCTTGAGCATTTCTCCAGTTTTTTGCAATTTCAGCTCTTGCTACACCAATCAGATTTGCTATTAAATCTTTATATGATACTTTTTCATTTCCATCCTTAAATATTGAGAATAATAGTAAAGCTTCATTTATAATTATTCTTTGTTTTAACAGGGTTTCTATCCATTTAATTATTTCCTGCCAATATGCTCCTACTTTGGGGCAAGAGATCCACATATGTTCTAGGGTGCCTTTGCTTCCACAATTCCTCCAACAATTGTCTGGAATTTCTTGATTAATTTTATGTAATTTTGTGGGATACCAATACCATCTGTGATATTGGTTTGTAAGGATATCTGTTCCATATTCCCATCCATTCTTTTCTCAGATATACTAATATTTAAATTTGTTTCCCAGGCTACTTTAGATCCCATGCCCCTAACAAATGCTTTTTCAATCAAATGTTTATATATAATTGAAGTTATACCCTTTCTTTTATTTCAACCCTTTTCTATACTGTATTGTTCGAGTACTGTAAGTGTTCTCATGGGTCCATGACTTTGATATAATTGGTTTGCCAAATTTCTTACTTGTATTAATTGTAGCCAATTAGCTTTTATTTCCTTTGTTTTATCTTCCAACTGTCTAATTGTTATTGGTTTCCCAGCCTCAAATAAGTCTCTTATTCTATAAATTCCAATTTGTTTCCAATTTTTAAATTGTGCATATTTCTCTCTTGATTTAAATTTAGGATAATCCAGCATAGGGCACAAAGGAGATATAGGTGGAGCAAAAATGTTCATATACTTACGCCAAATTTTCAGTGTCTCACAAGTATAAGGATTTTGTATTTGCTCCTTTTTCTAATTAGTTCCCTTGTAAAAATATAGGTATTAACTATTCCAGTTCCCTCGCCTTTTTCCATTTCAACCCAATCTGGGATTTCTTCTGTCTGAATAAACTTCATTGTTTGAGTGATTTGAAAGGCTTCATAGTATTTTATTAATTGTGGTATTCCTAGCCCCCCTTTTTTGCTTTGACCATATTTAACACTGCTTATAAACCTTATTTTCTTCCCCTTTCCTCCAATAAACTTCTCCATATATTTTTTTCCATAGTTTAATTGTTTTAATTTCAGGTTGTAATGGTATATTTTGAAATAAAAATAAAAATTTTGGTAATATATATGCTTTAACTAATGCTATTCTTCCCAGCATTGACATGTTCAGTTTCGTCCATTTTCTAATTTTTTCTTTAACTGAATTAAATACTATTTTGTAATTTCTATATATTAATTGGTTTTTATTTTTGTTATCCATATTCCCAAATATTTGAAAGTTGAGTAGCATAACTCCAGATTTGACTTTTTTTTAGTTTCCTTTTGCTCTGCTGTAGAAATATTTATACATAACAATTTGGATTTTTGATAATTAATTTTTAGGCCTGTATAATAACAATGTTCTTGTAATATGTGTTTTAATGATTCTATGCTTTTTAATGGATCCTCCAAAAACAGGAACATGTCATCTGCGTAAAGGTTTATTTTATGTTTTTTATTTTTAATCACCAATCCTTTAATATTTCCATTTTCTCTTATTTGTGAAGCAAGTGGCTCAATTGCTATTGCAAATATAATTGGGGATAAAGGGTCCCCTTGTCTCGTTCCCCTACAAAGAGTGAATTTATCAGATTCTATTCCATTGATAAGGACCTTAGCCTCTGCTCCTATATATAAATATTTCAAAAGATTAATGAATTTTCCACCCATATTCATTTTTTCTAATAGACCAAACATATACTGCCATCCTACACAATCAAAAGCCTCAAGTGCATCTAACAAGAGTACTGCTAATTTCTGTTTTTCTTTATTTGCTGTATTTATGACATTCAGAACTCTATGAATAGCATCCTGCATCTGCCTTCCTGGCATAAATCCAGATTGATCTGTGTGAATGTACTCAGTAATAAAACTATTTATTCTCTGTGCCAATATTGAAGAAAAAAATCTTTTGGTCTTGATTTTGTAATGTTATTGGTCTATATGATGAGGGGAGGGTTGGGTCTTTATCTGGTTTTAATATAGTTATTATTCTAGCTGTTCTCCATGATTTTGGAATTTCTTCACCTTCCATTATTGAATTAAACAGTTTTAACAAATGCCCTATAATATCCTCTTCCCAAATTTTATAAAATTCTGGTATAAACCCATCGCAACCTGGTGATTTCCCTTTTTTAATTTTTTTAATAACTGATTTTATTTCCATTACTGATATTGGGGAGTTAAGTTGGTCTTTATGCTTCTCTGTAATTTGACTAACTGGTAATGTATTTACAAATTTCTTAATATTTGTATCTGGTGTTAATTCTGTCTTATATAAATTTCTATAATACTCCATAAATGTTGTTACTATTTGCTGCTGTTAGGTTACTATTTTTTCATCTTCAGTTTTCAATGAGACAACTGTCCTCTTTATTGCTTTCTTTTTTACTGCATGAGATAATAACTTAGAATTCTTATTCCCATGTTCATAATAATTTCTCTTTAAATAATTCATTGCTATCTGAGTCTTACTTGTGTCTAGTGCCTCTAGTTCTGTTCTGGCTCTTGCTAGTTCATTATATACCTTGTTTTATCCAGATTTTTTATGCTGGTCAGAAAGATTTTTTATCTTATTTTCTAATTTTTCTTGCAATCTATTTCGTTCTTTTTTTAATCTGGAGCTTTCCATAATAAATTTTCCCCTTAAAAATCCTTTAAGGTTGTCCCACAGTAATGCAAGTTTCATTTCTTCTTTATCATTTATTTCATAAAAAATCTTTATATCTTCCTTTATTTTTTAATGATTTCTGTATTTAAACATATGTTGGAACTTAATCTCCAGATTCTAGTCTTATTTCTTACTTCCTTGTTAGACCATGTGACTTTTATTGCTGCATGATCAGAAGTTATGATAGGAGCAAAATATATGCTTTCTAGATGGGGTATCAAATTTTCTGAGATAAAAATATGATCTATCCTTGAGTAAGTGGCATATTTTTTTGAAAAAAATATGTAATCTTTCATTTTGGGGTTTAAAAGTCTCCAACCATCTGTTAAACCAGCTTTCTTAATTAATTTTTCAATTTTGCTTCCATCACTTGAAACTTTCCTTTTTTTGGATGTTGTTTCCAGCTTTTGATTTAAAATACAATTTGTGTCCCCACCCAAAATAATATCACCCCAGGCAAAAAGTTTTACCACTCTCAACAATTATGCTTGTACCATAGAAAAGGGGTCACAACCAAGAAAGCTTGGTTCCT
Source organism: Phrynocephalus forsythii (assembly GCA_029282475.1). Lineage (NCBI taxonomy): Eukaryota > Metazoa > Chordata > Lepidosauria > Squamata > Agamidae > Phrynocephalus > Phrynocephalus forsythii. The sequence continues at coordinate 175,176,584 of JAPFRF010000001.1, read as the reverse complement.
CATGCTGACTTTTGGTCCTTCTTGGATATTACAATTCTGAACATCAAGAGGTATGACAAATGTATGGAACAGATAAGGATGGGGAAAGATATTTCATCAAATATACCTGTTAAGATCTTTATAGGTTATGACCGGTATAGAGATCCAACAAAAATGTGACAATACAGAGGATATGTGTACTAGACATGGGCACGACCAGAAAAAATGACGTTTTGAGTTTTCGTTTGTCGGAACGGGTCCATTTCGGGTCGTTTCCATTTGTCACGAAATTTTTCAAAAATTTATCGTTTTGTTTGTCGTTTGTTTTTTCCACAGCGATTTACCGCGATTTGGCTTTCCCCAGAGCATAGGGGTGTCCCGCAATCAGGGCTGGCGCTAGGTGTTTTTGCGCCCTAGGCGGCGGGCAGGGCGAGGGGGGTGGGGGGCGGGGGAGGTGCAGGCGGGCGGCGGTGGCGGGGGGCCATGGGCGGGTGGCGACAGCGGCAGGGGGGAGGCGCAGGCGGGCGAGTGGGCGGGCGGCGGCAGGCGGTGGCTGCAGGCGGGTGAGTGGGTGGGTGGCGGCATGGGCCACAGGCGGGTGGCGGCGCGGACGGACGGGCGAGTGGGGAGCTAGGATATCACTTAGGATAGAGGTTCTGTTCTTGGCTTGCACCCCAAATGTGTGTGTGTGTGCAAGCAAATTGAAGTTGGGAAAATAGAAAATAAATGGTAACATATAATATATTTTTAAAATAAATCCACACTTCCCACTCCCAGTCGAACCTTCCCCTTTTGTCCAATATCAGAAAAAAATCTTCACAAACTGCCAGAGAAGAAATAAAGAATAAACTGCTATTCCCTTCAGTAGACAAAGCTGCAGGGAATCAAATAAATTATTTTCTAAATTCAGTTCCCTCCCTGCCTGCCTAACTTAAATCCTAAAGCCTCCAGCCTCCCTCCTCAATCTCGATCGGATCACACCAGCACCAGCAACCAGCCCTCCTCCCTCAACCACATCCATACACCCGACTGCGATTTCTGGAAGGTGCCTCGGCTTTTTATGCCCTCCGAGACATCCAGAAGTGTCAGTCAAAAACCTGGCAATGCCATTGGTGGAATGGTTCAAACAAATTGCATGGTCCCATCCCATGCCCAGCCCAAATGGGCAGGTGTAAAAAAATAAAAAATAAAATAAAATAAAATAAAATCAATGCTACCTTTTATTGCTATTAAAAAACCACTGCTGCTACTATTAAAATTCAGGCATTTAAAATAAATAAATTTTACATGTTTCTGTGGTGATTTGGTGTGTTTTTTTTACCACAATTTCAAAAGAAAAATTGCGGTCACCATTTTGGATCCCCCCCCCACCGCATGGCATGCAGCAAGACAGACGGTGAGGATGACCCCCCCAGCCTGGTGCAAGCAGCCCAGGACAGGAGAGGGGGACGGCCGGGGACCGCCCCCCAGAAACCACCCCTCTGGTAGGTGTCCTCAGGCAGGCATATTTTCGCCTGCTTTTTTGGCCAGGAGTCGGGGTGTTTTTTTTTTTACTTTTAAAACTTTTTTTCTGTGCTGCTTGGCATCGCGCGATCGCCGCAATGCCATCAACGACAACGAAAAACCCAACCCAATTTTTCTTTTTTCGGGTCGGGTTCAAGCTGGAGCGGCATAATTATCGTTACCGTTTCCGTTACGAAACGGAAATGATAACTGAAAAGGGAAACGACAATTTTGCCGCTCTGTGCCCATGTCTAATGTGTACATATTACCTGGTTGTCTGGCTGTCGCATTTTGGACTAGCTGAAGTTTCCATACCAACTTCAAAGGGAACCCTACATATAGAATGCTAAAGTAGTCTAATTTGGAGATTATCAATTTATTGTACATTGTTTATCCAGATAGGGGTGCAAACCAGGCAATTAACTAAAGTTGATAAAAAGGCACTCTTGGGCACAGAAGATGTTTGCTCCTCCTCAGAAGGCTAGGTCTAAGAAGACCCACAGGATGTGAACTCAATCCTTCAGGGGAGTGCCAACTCATTGGGGCCAGGCAAACTAAGAAGTCTGATGGTCCTTCCAAGAATAGATTCTTTGTCTTCTTGGTTCTTGTCCAGTCCATTGTTAATGCTAGGAAAAGACATGTACCTGCAGATGTATGGACCTAGATACCTGAAGGACCACCTCCTTCCATACGAACCTACCCAGCAATTAAGATCGTGCCAGGGGGCCCTTTTGAAAGAGCCATCCCTCAAGGAGGTGAGAGGGATGGCTTGTAGACATAGGGCCTTCTCGGCAGCTGCTCCCAAGCTATGGAATGCCCTCCCGATCAAGATCCACCTGGTGCCAACACTGATTACATTCTGGTGCCAGGTAAAAATCTTCCTGTTCCAGAAGGTTTTTATTGATATAATATAGACTGTGGGTCCTCTGATGACAATTTTAGGATAATGATTTTAGTGTAAGGTTTTTATTGATGATTTATTGATATTTTACTTTTAACTATTTTAAATTGTTTTATTCTTTGGATTGTAAGACACCCAGAGACCTTTGGGTAGTGGGTGGCATATAAGTTAAATAAATAAATAAATAAATAAATAAATAAATAAATAAATAAATAAATAAATAAAGCTATCCTTTATCTGCATATTGATGACAACAAACTCCAAATTTTCTTATGATTATTTCTAGCAACTTCACAAAGATATTAAAAACTATTAGGAAGATTGATGATCCCTGCAGGAACCCAGAAGAGATGATTGTCTAATTTCCTCTTGAATGCTTCCACTTCTGGAGTGCTCACCACATCCCAAGGTAATTGGTTCCATTGTTGTACTGCTCTTACAGTTAAGATGTATTTTCCCCTAATATTTAGTATAAATCTGATTCCCTATAGCTTGAGCTGACTGTTGTGTGTCCTGCACTCCAGGATGCTCAAGAACAGATCCTGTCCCTTCTTTCAAGTATTTCAAAAGTGTTATCATATCTGCTCTCATGTTTCCTTCCTTTCTTCTTTCCTTCCTTCTGTCTGGAAAATTAATAGGGAGGACCATTGGCAGAGCAACTGCTATTCATGCCCCAAAGTTCAATCCCTGCTGTTTCCAACAGGGTCTAGGGAAGATTTCTCCCTGAAACCCTGAAGAGTTTCAAGTGGGCTCATAGAATCACAGAATCATCATAGAGTTGGAAGGGACCTTGGAGGTCTTCTTGTCCAAACCCCTTCCCAAGGCAGGAGACCTCATACCATCTCAGACAGATGCCTATCCAATCCCTTCTTGAAAGCCTCCAGTGATGGGGCACCCACAACATCCAGAAGCAAGCTGTTCCACTGTTTAATGGTTTTTTACTGTCAGGAAAAGTCTCCTTATCTCCAGGTTGGCTCTCCCGCTGATGAGTTTCTACCCATTGGTTCTTTTCCTACCCTCAGGTGCAACTGAGAATAAATCAATGCCCCTTTCCCTGTGGAAACCCTTCAGGTATTGGAAGATTGCTATTATGTCTCCCCTCCGTCTTCTTTTTATCAGGCTAAACATGACTAATTATTTTAGTCATTCCTCATAAGATATAGCCTCTAGTCCCTTATTATCTTACTTGCTCTTCTCTGCATTTGAGGTTTCTTCTAGACATGCAGCAGAGACAGAGCATAAACGAAATGGCATGGTTAATTTCCCCAGTGCTTTCAATGGGGAAGGAAAGGATAGAAAGTTGGGCCAAAAAAGATGGAAAGCTTCCCTATCCCCCTAAAATCAAAGGGGAACAAAATGCTCTTTCCTTGGATACCTTTTACAACAAAAATGCATACATTAAAAAAGACCCAGTAAGAACAATAGATTTCAGTATCCCTATACCTACTGTAAGAGTGTTATGTCAAAGATTTTCCAATTTAAAAAAAAAAAGAATCTGAAGTTTTAATCAATTCTGGTGAGTTTTCTTACTCAGAATGAAAGATGCGGGTGATAAATAATTGTGAGAGGCCACAGTTTCAAGTTAATGTACACTTATCGATTACTTCATTTGTACAATTGATCAGGGAAAAATGGATTATCTTTCTGTCCTTTCAGTTCAATGCACAGTGCTGTGTTGCATTGTGTGTGTGTGTGTGTGTGTGTGTGTGTGTGTGTGTGTGTGTGTGTGTGTGTGTGTGTGTGTGTGTGTGTGTGTGTGTGTGTGTGTGTGTGTGTGTGTGTTGGGGTGGGTATGTGTATTTGAGATAAATGAATAATCTATTCATTAGGCAAATGCATCCAAGTCCCCATATTTAAAGTTTTAAAGCAATGCATGTGTTCTTAGTATGAATTCCAACGCTGTCTGTCCATGAGCAGAAAGAACCAACAGTTTCCTAACTCTCTGTGTCATATCATCATCCCCCAAATATGATGTGGAGCTTTAGAAAAACTCAGAGGATCTTTGGGAGACATAAGAGCTTTTCAGGAGAAGGAACAAGAACTCCTATTGGATTTAGAATGTTTGAGTTCTAGCCCACATACAAATCTCCAATGCTGATCCTGCAGTTCCCTGAAGCACCCCAAAGCAAAGCATGAAATGGCCTAGTTCATGGGATTTTTTTTTATTTGTTGGGCATTTAACATCCATCTCTAGCTACCAGGCTCAAAGACAGAGGGAAGGAACTACCCCTCTTTTTGTCAATTCCAGGACAACAGGGTAGTTACATTGTGCTTGTCTCTGATAACTTCATGACCTTGCTCCAAGGAATTCTCTGAGTTATCAAACACAAGGCTGTTACAACCTTGGAACTCAGAGGTATTCGGTTGTAGTCTATAAACACACAAATAAAACCAATACGAGGTTTACTTGAGAAAGCCATAATAATTAACAGAAACTGATGGTTTGTGTATTACATGTGCATTTTATTCCTACTCATGTTTACTTATAATTAAACCTCGCTTATTTCAACAGAGTCTGATAGCTGCCTTTGAAATGTACCACCCAATAAATAAAAGAACTGTGACCTTCATATAAAGATGTGAGAAAAAAGTACACCTTTAAAGATGAAGTGAAGGTTGTACCCCAGGTTTACAAATAGCTTGGGAGCAGTAGTTGTCCGTAGCTGAAACATTTCAAGCACTCAGAATTGTCTGTTTTCTATAGTTCTGACATTACCCTTTCACAATTTTTTCAGATGCAGGAATGCCTCTTAGGAGCCCGTACATGTGTTTTAAATGTAATGTGAGTAGTGACCCTGAAACAATGAGGTGTGTGATTACTTACCTACTATGAGCAGAACTAATGTTCTTTCTATTAAGCAAATAATCTGATTTAATATAGCTGTAATGATTGCAACAAAAAGGAAGGGCACAGAGCCCCGTGCCTGTCTCTGTACATGTTATTTTAGTTGTGCAAGTGGGTGTGTGGGAGGAGGTTGATTTTTACTCACATTTTGCCTCAGAAAAAAGTGCATTCCCAACAATACTTCTTAGGAAGCTCCTAACCCAAGGATAAAATTTTATATATATATAAACAGTTTCTGTTTAAATTTATCAGGTAAATAAAATTTGTTTTTCTACCTAAAGCCTGTTAAATGCCACTTGTGGTTCATGGTTATGGGAAGGCAGGCCTAAAGCAGAAATGTCACTGAGCTACCAAAAATGGAAAACAAGATTATTCCTTTTCTCCTATGTTCTGTGAATGGCTGACACTGTAAACCTGCAAATAAACCTTCACTTATACATTATATGAATGGGGTTGTTTGGAGTGACATCCCCTTGGGTTTCAGATTTAGCTCACACACAATTAGTTCTTACATCTCTTGTGAAGCCTAACGAGTACCTTCATATTCTCATTATTTTGCCAATGTCTTTTTGGCATGTTTGGTTTGTATGTCATGTGAAGAAAAGTTAAGCATCCTTGATATTAAAAATGTTGTGTTGGCCTCCATAATCTGTAGACATTTGCTAGTAGAGATGGGCATGGATTAAAAAAAAAACCAGTGATTCGTTTTGGTTCGGTTTGTTTTAGAGTTTTGTTTGGTTTGTTTCATTTTTAATGAACTTTTTTGAAAATTCATTTCATTGGTTCGTTGATTCGTTATTTGTTTTCCCCGATTTTCACAATTTAATCCATTTGACAGGGTGTACACTGGAAAAAACATTAAAAAACAAATAAATAAATAAATATAAAAGCATAAAAGGTATGTATAAAAATATGTTTACTGGATATGTAAAGTTATATTGAATGGTAAGTGTAACTCTAGGAATTTAATTTTAAGTGGGCAAACTGATTGAAAAGTTTACCCTCTTAAAAGTAATTAATTAAGGGGGGAGATATGTGGTGAAAAGGGTAAAACAAGTATGAATATTCATGACTCTGTTTTGAATAGCCAATCACCAAGCTGGTGGGAGTGGTTAAGAATGTTATATGTGGAAACCTAATGGGTGATGGGCAGTTAAGTTCAGTTTGTGTTAGAGCTGAGAGGAGTTCAGTTCAGTTAACAGAGCTGAGAGTCAGTTAGATTGTTGTTTGGTCAGATGGGAGATCCTGCCACTGAAAAGGGTCTGATTTATAAAGGAAACACATTAGTATAAGATTATTGTATGCAATGCAATAACATCGGCTAAGGCTATCATAATTCTGATCATCTAATTGTAAACCAATACATGTCTTGCGGGCGCGCTCGCTCAGGGTGGCCACTCCTAGGGAGGTGCGGAAGTCGCTAATGCGCAGCTGCGCCTTCTCTGTTGTTGGCCCCCTGTGATGTGCCCCTTTCACACACTGGGTTTTCACTCACTCACTGCCACCACCACTGGGCACTTATAGGTATTTGAGAGTCACACCAAGTAATGTAGTTTTAAAACAAACATGAAACATTTATTGGTTCACAATTAGATGATCAGTATTTTGATAGCTTTAGCCAAAGTTGCATACATGTAATCTTATAATAAAGTGTTTCCTTTCTAAACCAGACCCTTATCAGTGGCAGGATCTCCCACCTGGCCAAATGACAATATAACTGACTCTCCCCCCAGCTCTAACAGAAACTGGACTCAACTCAAACTGAACTCAAATTCAAACTCTCTTGTCCATCACCCATTACTTTCCATATATAACATTCTTAGCCACTCCCACCTGCTTGGTGATTGGCTATTCAAATCAGAGTAATAAATATTCATACTTGCATTAACCCTTTTTGCCACACCCCCTATTATGGAACAACCTACCCAGTGAGTTGTGCCTTGCACAGTCCCTGCCCACCTTCAAAAAGGCTTTAAAAACTATGCTTTTTAAGGAGGCATATGGTGACCTTATTTCTACATAATTTTTGTGCAAGTTGATTTAAAGTTTAAACTAATTGTTTTGCTTTCCTGATTAAGTAGGACTGTGGAGGTTAATTTTTAAAAATATTTTCCTTCCTTCCTGTGCCGATCAGCTGTTGAGCTTATCTTTCCAATCTCTCTGTGCAACACCTAGCCCTTAGCTTTCCTGCTTGTTTACAGAGGGTACTTTGTCTGAAAGCAAATTGATTGGAAGGTTTAAGGAGGGTCTTTTATTTAGGTCAGTGGGCTCCCTGTTAAATAAAAATCAGAAAGCTCCCCATTATTCATAGCCTTATGAAATGGTTTGTTTGGTGATAAAAATTATTTTAAAAAATCTGTTATTAATGAAATGAAATGAAGTGCAGACTGAAACAAAACAAAAAAAACCCCACTGTATTTCGGTTTCATGCCCATCTCTAGTTAGGTGCAACCATCCTACACAACAGACTTAGGAAACAAATTCTGTTTTATCTCAGAGTCACAGTTTAGTGGTGGGTGCAATCAAATTGTTGAGATCGAAGTAGGTAGCAGATCAAGGCATGCTTGTGATTCTTGGGACAGTGACTTCTACCCTCTGTCAGTAAAAGACTACTAATCTTGCATGGGAACTGATAAATATTTAAGGCCAGATGTCTCTCCTGCACAGCTCCCATTATTTCAAATACCCATTAACTTTCTCTTGTTACAGGATGGGGTTAGTTAATAGACCCATAGCTTCCTTTCTGAAATTTAGACCTGAACTGGGCACAGTACTAGGATTTTTCCTACCAGCTAGGGAAAACGGTGCTGCAAAAAGGACCCATACTGATCCATGGTGAGGATTTATTCAACAAAGATGTATTAAGTGGATATCAGCAGGCAAGGTCAGTATGCTTACAAGAAGGACGGTAAACACTAGGAAGCACTAGTTGGAGCCCTGGTAAAGAAGGTGGTAGGATCAGGAAATCCACTTCCCTTGAGGCCTGCTTGCATCCTTCTCTCCAACCATGATCTGCCACAGTACATTCTGGGATACTGAGTCTATAACATCTGGTAATTCTTCAATTACATCTTATGCTTCTTCCATTTAAACCCAACATACCAGGTGCTGCTGCGGCCCTTCCATCGCCGCCGCCCCAGGAACCGCCCGCGGGCAGGCGCGGACAAGGAAGTCGGAGCGGCCCACCACCCCCGCTGCCGCCCCGGAGAAACCGCCGCCGCAGGCCGGTGTGGCCAGAGGATGTTGTCGCTTCGCCACCACCGCTGCCCTGGAGAGCCCGCCCAGGTGTCCCCGCGGCCCTACCATCACCGCTGCTCCATAGGAACCGCTTGCGGACTGGCTTGGACGAGGGAGTCGGTGCAGCCCCTCCACCGCCACCGCCGCTCTGGAGAAACTGCCGCCACAGGCCGGCGCGGCCTGGACGGACAATGCGGCCCCACCACCACCACCGCCCTGGAAGACCTCTTGGATGCTGCCGCGGTCCTGCCATCGCCGCCCCCTGAGGCACCGCCTCCGGGCCGGCGCGGACGAGGGAGTCGGTGCGGCCCCTCCACCGCCGCCGCCGCTCCGGAGTAACTGCCGCCGCAGGCTGGCGCAGCCGGTGGACGATGCGGCCTCTCCACTGCCGCTGCCCTGGAACACCTCTCCGGGTGCCGCTGCGGCCCTGCCATCACCGCCCCCCCTGAGGCACCACCTCCGGGCTGGCGCGGACGAGGGAGTCGGTGCGGCCCCTCCACCGCCGCCGCCGCTTCGAAGTAACTGCCGCCGCAGGCTGGCGCGGCCAGTGGACGATGCGGCCTCTCCACCGCCGCCGCCCTGGAACAACTCTCTTGGTGCCGCTGCGGCCCTGCCATCGCCGCCCCTCCAGTGGCACCGCCTGCGGGCCGGCGCGGACGAGGGAGTCGGTGCGGCCCCACCACCGCCGCCGCCGCCCCGGAGAAACCGCCGCCGCAGGCCGGCGCGGCCTGGTGGACGATGCGGCCTCACCTCCGTCGCCGCCCTAGAAGACTCCGCCCGGGTGCCGCTGCGGCCCTGCCATCGCCGCCCCCCAGAGACACCGCCTGCTGGCCGGCGCGGATGAGGGTGTTGGTGTGGCCCCACTTCTGCCACTGCCGCCTGGAGATACCATCGCCGCAGGCCGGCTCGGCCTGGTGGACAATGCGGCCTCACCATCGCCGCCGTCCTGGAAGACTTTGCCTGGGTGCCGTCGCGGCCATGCCATCGCCGCCCCCAGATGCATCGCCTGTGGGTCGGCGCAGATGAGGGTGTCAGTGCGGCCCCACCACCGCCACCGCCGCCTGGAGAAACCTCCACTGCATCCCGGCCAGGCCCGCTGGACGATGCGGCCTCGCCACCGCCGCCGCCCTGGAAGACTTTGCCCTGGTGCCGCCGTGGCCCTGCCATTGCCACCCCCTCAGAGGCACCGCCTGCGGGCCGGCACGGTCAAGGGAGTCGGCGCGGCCCCACCACCGCTGCTGCCGCCCCGGAGAAACCACCGCCGCAGGCCGGCATGACCTGGTGGACGTTGCGGCCTCACCTCCGCCGCCTGCGCTGGGAGACCCTGCTTGGGTGCTGCTGTGGCCCTGCCATCGCTGCCCAGAGTCACCGCCTGCGGGCCGGCGCAGATGAGGGAGTCGGTGTGGCCCCACCACCGCCGCCGCCGCCCCGGAGAAACAGCCGCCACAGTCCGGCTCGCCCTGGAGGGCGACGCGGCCCTACCACTGCCATTGCTCTGGTAGACCCCACCCGGGTGCCGCCAGGGCCCTGTCATCACCGCCCCTCTAGAGGATCCGCCCACGGGATAGCACGGACGGGGCCCTTGGATTTCAGTCTGAACCCTCGGGGGGATTGGCCATTTTTCCTGTCTTTTCGGACTTGGATTTGTATCCCCCAACGCTCCGGAAGCACCTGTCTCCCCTGCTCACCACCCCGACTCCTGTAGCTCCCGATCAGGATGGTTCGCTCCATCCCCTCCTATGCCACCAGCCGACCTCGTCTCTGTATCTCCTTTCCCTACCCCCTCCTTGCTCTTCCACACTGCCCTGGTTATGTGCCTAATCTCTTTTGTATTTTCCTTTTTTACCGTGTTTTTTAGTCTTATCGCGTTTTGTTATAGTTTCCGTTATATATTTTACACTTATTGTAGTGTACCTTTGTTGTTAATTGTATTGCTTTTATAACATTGTACTGTTTTTTTCCCTCCCCTTCCTAGGCCACCATGTCGGCAGGGACTCGTACCTCTGTGGTGTCTGACCGTGGGAGGCACGCTCTGGACGGAGGGATCGGTCAGGTAAGAACCCAGGTCCGGCACTTGCTGCTTGTCCCCCCTTCTGATCCCCTTGCCCACTGTCATCTACCTGGGTGCCATCCCGCCAGTGCCTCTGATCTGTCCTGCCTCCTGATTAATGCCAGGTCGGTGCATAACAAGACCCCGCTCATCCTTGATTCTATCTTGGATGAGCACGCCGACCTGGCATGTATCACCGAGACCTGGGTGGGCGCGGAGGGCGGGGCCTCCCTTGCCCTCCTGTGCCCACCTGGGTTTCAGGTTCAGTGGGCAGGCAGATCAGAGGGTAGGGGTGGTGGGGTGGCCATCGTTTACAGGGAATCCCTTTGTGTTAGTAGGTCTGCGACAATGGTGTGTTCTGGGGTGGAATGCCTCCACCTATCAGTTGGTCAGCGAGATAAGTTTGGCATTGTGCTGGTGTACCATGCTCCCCGCAACCCAGCGCAATCCCTACCAGAGATCGCCGAGTTCATCTCGGCTGCTTTGCTGAGGTCCCCCCGCCTTCTGGTGATTGGGGATCTCAACTTGCATGCCGAGGAGGAACTCTCTGGTGCGGCTCTGGAATTCATGGAATCCATGACTTCCATGAACTTATCTCAGCATGTTCTATGCCCCACCCATAAAGCTGGCCACACCCTGGACCTGGTCTTTTCCTCCATGTCACCAGATTCGTGCCTGGAGGTTGGGGGGTATTCGGCCCCTGCCCGTGTCATGGTCGGACCATTACCTGCTAAAATTTTCCCTGTCGATCCCCCCCGCCCCGCAGGGAGTGCCCTTCTTACATCTGGGCCCAACCCAGAGGCTCCTGGACCCTGCCAGGTTCATGGAGGCCTTCGGGGAGCTCTCTGGCGGTCTGGCAGATGATCCCCTTTGGGATCTCCGGTGCCTCACCCCTCCGTTCTCCCCTCCTGGATGAGTTTGGGCCGGTCTCTTCGGCGGAGGCCTCCAGAGCTATGGCTCGTTGCCGGCCAGCGGCCACTCCCTTTGACCCTTGCCCAGCTTGGCTTATTAAATCTGCCGAAGGGAACATGCTTGAGTGGGTTTCTGCTATTGCCACGGCCTCCTTTCGAGAGGGTTGCTTCCCCTCCCGCTTGAAGGAGACCGTGGTGAAACCCACTCTTAAGAAACCTGGCCTGGCGACGGATGACCTTTCCTACTTTCGTCCGATCGCCATTGTTCCCTTCCTGGGCAAGGTTGTCGAGGGGGTGGCTGCGGTCCGACTTCAGTGATACCTGGAGGTAAATAATATCCTGGATCCCTTCCAGTCTGGATTCAGGCCCCTTCGCAGGACCGAAACCGCCCTGGTCCCTCTGCAGGATGACCTCCTCAGGGAGGCAGATGGGGGGAGCTCCTCCCTGTTGGTCCTCCTTGATCTCTCAGCAGCCTTTGATACTGTCGACCACGGTAACCTTCTGGCTCGGCTCGCCGAGGCGGAAATTGGTGGTCAGGCCCTGGCCTGGCTCCGTTCCTTCCTCTGCGACCGGACTCAGAGGGTACAGCTGGGGGATGTCTTGTCGGCTCCTTGGACTCTCCCTTGTGGGGTGCCCCAGGAGTCGGCAATCTCTCCCATGCTGTTCAATGTTTATATGAGGCCGCTGGGGGAGGTCATCAGGAGATATGGAGTTCGCTGTCATCAGTACGCTGATGACACGCAGCTCTATATCTCCTTTTCATCGTCTGCAGAGGAGGCGGTTCGCTCCCTCGATCTGTGCCTGGAGGCTGTTCTAGAATGGACCAGAGATAACCTGCTCAAGCTTAATCCGGAGAAGACGGAGGTTCTGTTCTTCGGAGCGCCCTCGTCTCGGTACAATGGCCCCCTCCCTAGTCTGGGGGGTTTTTCCCTTCAGCCTACAGACAGGGCCAGGAATCTGGGCATGTTCCTGGATTCGGCCCTCTCCCTGGAAGCCCAGGTGATGGCCGTTTCCAGGGCCGCTTTTTTCCACCTCCGCAGGATCGCCCAGATCCGCCAGTACCTTGATGAGTCCTCCCTGAGGACAGTTGTGCAGGCTCTGGTGATCTCGAGGGTCGACTATTGCAATGCCCTCTATGTGGGGTTGCCCTTGACCCTGGTCCGGAGCTTACAGCGGGTGCAAAATGCGGCGGCCAGGCTGGTGGTGGGTGCCCGTAGATACGAGCACATCACCCCAGTCCTGGTCCGCCTGCATTGGCTTCCCGTTGCCTTCCGGATCAGGTTCAAGGTCTTGGTCTTGATTTTCAGGGCCCTCCATGGCTTGGGACCAGAGTATCTGGCGGAGCGCATCTCCCAGAGGGCATCCGGATCCAGACCCACGAGATTGTCGCAGGTGCACTCACTGAGAGTGGCCACACCCAGAGAGGCGCAGAAAACGTGCACGCGCAACCGCACCTTCTCTGTGGTGGGGCCTTCCCTCTGGAACCATCTTCCCAGTGAGCTGCGCCTGCTGGAGTCCCTGCCTGCCTTTAAGAAAGCTTTGAAGACCTTCCTCTTTAAAGAGGCCTTTGGTGACTTTATCAGTTAGTTCTTTTTCTTTTTCCTTTTGTTTACCTCTTACTTACTTCCCTCTACTCCACTGCCACCATCTTACCCTCCGCTTTTTTACTGTTCGGAGGTTTTTTGTTTTCTCTTATTTTATGTGCCTTTTAACATTGTTAGCCGCCCAGAGTTCCCGCCGGGAAGATGGGTGGGATATAAGTTTATAAATAAATAAATAAATAAATAAATAAATAAATAAATAAATAAATAAATAAATAAACATGACTGCCTTGCCTTACAATGCCACATGCCAACATTCCTAAGCAGGAGAGTTCTGGAGAAAAGAAGCATTGAGCCTGTTTCCACCCCCAATCACATTTCCCGGCAATTCAAGATGCCATTATGCCACAAATAATTAGGATATATTTGTATTGGTTAGTAGCTAGACATGGATAAATGTGTCCAATTCACCTTCTCCCACATCTGAAATTCTTAAAGCTTCAGCTCTTGTCACTAAATTTATAAAAATGTCTGTGAATACAGAATCTCTCTGAATTGTAAATTTATCAAAGTGAGGAAAAATGTCAAACCATCTGTGCTGCCAAACACAGGGGTTACAACTAGGGATGGGCACGAAACAAAAAATCAAATGCTCTTTTGTCATTTCATTAGGTAACGAAATGAAATGAAACAAAATGAAAGGAGGAAGCAGCATTTCATTAGAGATGAAATGAAATGGTGCCCCCCCGTTAAACCAACTGTTTCATTTCACTGTAAAAAGGCTACCTTACCTGCTAGGCTTACAATAATCTGCCACCGCCACCACCACCAGATCCCAGGAGGGGGAAAAGAAGGAGGTGCATCCCTGCCACCACTCTGGTGCCCCTGCCCCCTCCTCTCAGCCCTGGCTTCTGGCCTCCTCTCAGCTGGGAGGCGGGTGGGGGTGACTCCCCTGGGTCCTAGAGGCACCAGATTTGATGCCAAGCTATCATCATCTGGATTGCTCTGAAATTGGCCCAATTGCCACCAGGGAAGCCCCATGGTGGTGACTGGGCAATTTTTAAAGAGTACAGCCAATGACAGCTCAGCTAGCTCACTCTGAACACCACAAATGGGTACAGCTGATGACAGCTCAGCTGGATTGCTCTGAAAATGGCTCCCTGGTACCAAATCTGGTGCCTCTAGGACCCAGGGGAGCCCCCTGCCTCCCATTTGAGAGGTACTGCCAGAGGCCTCCCCTACACTGAATCAGCGGCACGAGGAGGAGGAGGAGGAGGCAGCGGCGGGGAGCACCACAGCAACAGCAGCCCAAAAGCTACCAGGGGGTCCTCACGGTGGCATCCTGTCCATTTTTAAAGGGGTCCAGCCAATGACAGCTTGGCTGTATTGCTCTGAATATGGCCCGGTCACCACCACAGGGATCCCCGAGGTGGCAACTGGGCCATTTTTAAAGGGGTATAGCCAATGACAGCTCGGCTGGATTGCTCTGAAAATGGCTCCTAGTCACCAAATCTGGTGCCTCTAGGACCCAGGGGAGCCTCCCTGCCTCCCAGTTGAGAGGCACTGCCTGAGCCCTCCCCCTCACTGAATCAGCTGTGCAAGGAGGAGGAGGCGGGGAGCACCAAAGCAGCAATGGGGACCGTTTCATTTTGTTTCATATGATTTAAAAAAAAAACATAAGAAATGAAATGAAATGAAATAGGGTGGGTACAAAAAAAGAAAAAGAAAGAAACATGGTTTTTCAGTTTTGTGCCCATCCCTAGGTACAACTATTCCCAGTGTAGGGAGAACCAGTTTGAACTTGGCAGCCAGGGGCTATCAAAGATTAGGAGTTTTTGCTTTGCCTTTGGAAAGGGAAATGAACCACATCAAGCCCCCATTCTTCAAAGAAAATAAGAGAGAGAGAGAGATGTGTTAATGTTACAGTAAATTATATGGCTGTCACAAATGAAATATTATCAACTTGCTCGGTGAACAGGATTACAGAAAGTACTGGAGGGGAGAATGGAGATGAGGGAATGAGAGAATAAACAATGCTTTGACTTCAGTATTCAGGCATGTGATCACCCACATTATGTCCTCAAAGTGTTATAATAAAATAAAATCTAACCATTTGTTCTCCTAATGGGTACTGTGAGACATGCCTGATCCCCAGCTTGCAGGCACAGCAAGTGGGGAGGAGAGCAATAGGAACAGAATGCTGAATGAGTACCCAGACAAGGTCTCAGAAGGGCACAGTCAGTCCGAGGCCTGGTCTTACACATTAGCTTCACTGGCCACTTTGTATGAAAAGTTATAGGCCCAATGTCTTGTGAAGTAAGAATCTAGATCCTAATCTGACAACAACGAACTTGCTTCTTCCCTCTTCCTTCTCTCCTTGTTCATTGTCAAAATATTGATGCCATGAATTTTTAAAGCAGATCTTTATCAATGCTGTGGGATTAATTGAGATCCTTCATGGGATCATAACAGTACTACATTCCCACATGGAAATGATTATTAAGAAATATAATTCTAACCCCAGATGATAACATAAACACAGTTATGGAAGCATATTATCAAATCTGTGAGAACATAAGACCTTTTTTAACATCAGATTCAAATCTAAGGCCATCAGAAGATACAAGGTCCCCATGGTTTGATAGGGAATGCAGATTGCGGAGAAAGGTATTGAGGAGACAGATGAGGAAAACTCAAACACTGTATGATCAGGAGACACATAATAATATGTTAAAACTCAGACGTGAATATAAACAATTGATTAAATCAAAGAAAAGGCAGTATCAGGAAAATATGTGGGCTGAGCTAGAAGCAACTGCAATAGGGTTGAATGTAACACATTTTTGGCACTTAGTGGCTGGTAGAATCAATGAGGCAAAGTCTGTCATGGATATTCCTATCCCAGCTGCCACATGGGACTTATATTATAGAGAACTATTTAAGGAAGTGAAAGATGTAAAGCAGACTGGCAAACTTTTAGAAAATGAAGAGCCAAGTCTAATACCTCAGTGGTCACCTGTAACAATGCTTGAGATTAAAATGCTTATCCAGACACTGAGAAATAAAGCCCCAGGAGAGGATTTCTTACTCTCTGAATTATTTAAAAACTACTTAGACTGGTGGGCCTCTATATTGTCTGGATTGTTTACTCACATAAATAAGACAGGCTGTATACCCAAATGCTGGAAAATGAGTATCATCATCCCACTATTTAAGAAAGGTAATCAATATGATCCCAGTAATTACAGGCCTATTAGCCTAATTGATATTCCAGCAAAAATTTATGCAAGGCATCTCTTGAATAATTTAGAGGACTGGGAAGAAGAAAATTCCATCTTTGTTGAGGAACAGTCAGGTTTTAGGAAGGGACGCTCCACCCTAGACAATTGCTTTATATTACAACACCTAATAAATAAATATACCTCTAAGGGGGGCAGCTTTTTGCAGCCTTTATCAATCTAAGTGGAGCATTTGATTTGATAAATAGAGGACGCCTCTGGGAAAAATTGGCAATGAGAAATATAGATCCAAGATTATTGCTATTGCTCAAAGCACTGTATACAGAAACCACACTGAAGGTGAGAACATGTTTAAATTTTGCATTGACAGACTCTGTTCCAACACATAAGGGTGTCCACCAAGGATGCATACTATCTCCATTTTTATTTAATTTTTATATAAATGATGTGGTGCCATTTATACACAGAGTTATATGCCTAAGATTCTAAATAGAGAAGTAAATATATTATTATATGCTGATGATATGATATTGCTATCAACAACCCAAGTGGGTATGAGGATACTTTTGAAATGGTTTAATATCTATTGCGAAGAAAATGATTTATGCATTAATAATGATAAATCCAAAGTGGTGGTATTCGGCAAAAAAGAAAAACTCATAAGTGGTCTATAAATTCTAAAGATTTACAGCAGGTTAAATGTTACTGCTATCTGGGCATTAATTTTGAGGCATCAGGATCCTGGGTATCGCAAATAAAGAAAAATACATTAAAAGTACGGGCCAGTTTACAATTGGTTAACAAACTTTTAAACTATAGTTACCCAGGCACTTTAGTCCCAATTTTAAACATTTTTAAAGCTAAGATAATTCCTATGTTAATTTATGGTGCTGAAATATGGGGTTTTGCAAACCTTAAGAAAATTGAACAGATTCAAACACAATTTTACAGGGTTATCATGGGAGTTTCAAGTTCTACCCCAGCACATTTAATAAGAGCAGAACTTGGTGCAAAAACGATTTCGGGTCTGATTCTAGTAAGAATGGTAAAGTATTGGTGCAGAATAAGTAGCTTTATTGAAGAAAGATTGCCCAAGATTTGTTTGGAGGAGCAGAGTGTTTTTAGGTATGAAAATTCATGGTTAAAGAACCTGTTTAAGCTCTTTCCAAAATTTGGTTTTTCAGCTCAGGCTTTAAATCCTTTACGTGAAGATACAATTCATATTTTTAAGCAAAGAGTTTTTGATGTTGAGGCACAGATAGATATATCTGCAGTTGTATCATTTATATGTTTGTGGAAACCCTGCCCTCGAGGACTTAGCCCATTATGTATTAGACTGTCTCCTATATAGCAATATAAGAGAAAAATATTTACAGCACATTTTAAAGAAAGTGGAAAAGAAGCATCTCAGAGAAACTGAGTTTTTTATTACAAACATCTAATCTAGATATAATAAACAGAGTTGCAATATTTGCTTTTAAAGCCACTATATGCAGGATGGTATAGGTGTAAAGTGTTATAAAGATTCAGAGGTATGAAGATAGCCTCTTAGAATGCAAATTAAATGTTTTATGTAAAGGTTTTAAAATTGTCAAGTAAATACTTTTAGGGGATTTTAGTTAAACTGGTTTAAGTAAACAATATTTTATACTATATTTTAAAGCATTAATAATTTAAAATGTTTATTTTATTGTATAAATACTGATAAATATGGCATAATATGTTTGCATGTTTGAAATGTATATTTTACAATGATCTGACGATTATGCAATAAATAGTTTATCTATCTACATTCCCACGTGGAAATGATTATTTTAATAATTTCAAGTTTTGTCCACATTTGTAAAGAAAACCAATATAAACAAGCATAATGAAACCACAGTTAATATAACAAAAAAATTAACCAATAACAATAAGATTACAGTAAAATTAAGATGGTGGGCTGGAGGTAGATTAGCTGATTGAGGCACTAAGGTCTAAATTGGTCAGGAAAAGCCTCTCAGAACAGCCATGTATTAAATTGCCTTTTAAAGAGTCCCAGGGAGGGGGCAAGTCAGGTCTCAGGCAGAAAATCATTCAATAAATTTGGAGCTACTACTGAGAAGGCACATGATCTGGTCTTTTTCTTTTGCACCTCCCTCGGAATAATCAATTTTAGCTGCCGCGTTTGGGATGAACATGTGTTATGGCAGAACAATACACCATTGGAATAAGGTGTTCTGACAAATAGACAGGACCACCACTCCTTTTGATATCCAACAGCCTGAGCCTGGGAATTCTCAGGCCTTACATGATGTTCCTCTGGATACCAGGAAAGCAAGGGCTAGAATCCTGAAAATCTGCTTCTCTGGAATGACAAGCAAATGCCCAATGCAAGATGGTGTTTTCTAACCAGAGCAGAAAATGCTGAATTTAATACCACTACTATAATGGCAGCATTTGTTGGAAGAAGGTGTTCTGACAAGGAACGAGTGTGGTGTTTACCCCTTGGTGATGAATAATTTATGAGAAGTGTCTGTGTTGACTGGTTGGGTTTTTAACCAATGAGAGAGTTTGGAGGAAGAGCCTGAGGGGATTTAAGGCTCAGTGCAGCACTGAATTAGTCATATAGGGAATCTGATACTGTCTGAGAGAAGGTCAGGTAGAAACCTACACTCACTGAGAAAAGATATATAGGGTCTAACTGTGAGACTTATACTTACTAGAGAGAGAAGAGTAGATTTAGAACTTCTGTGAGGAAAACTAAGTGACAACTGTCTAAAAACTTGAGAACTGGGTGTGCAAATGATCAGCATAATCTGTAACATAACTTTAGTGTGATTCAGTTATATTCTCTCTCTTTTTGTACCTAAACACATTACCTTTATGAGTTTGAGCCTACTTTGTAACAAATAAACTTATTTTATCTTTATTCAATGTGAAATGAGTCTGAAAGCATTAATTTACTAGCAAAGCTAGTTTGTGGCAGCGAAAGAGAAAACTTAGAAGCGGTGCTTGTCGATAGCCTGTCGTTAGTACTGGTTTGGGGGGGAGCGGGCTCCTGGAGGCACCTCTCTGGGGTGGGTGCCTCCTCTGGCCCGCTACAAAATGGCATGCATAGCCAATTGGATATGCATACCAAGTTGAGCAGAGAGGCACCTCGTTTTGGGGTGCCTCTCTCTGTTGACCACAGGCCCACTGCTAACTGCAGTGTCACAGTGCACACACTGGGGGAAGGCTCCTCCTCAGTCTGGGCGCTCTGTGGTCCACTAAGAAGGGAACTGTACTTGCGTGTGTAGTGCAATGCGAGTACAGATTTGGCTTAGGGTTAGGGGGGTTAGCGCAAGGGCTAGGCTTAGGGTTGTTACGGGTAAGGTTAGGGTGAGTTCGTGGGGTGCACCTCTGGGTGCCTCTCTGACCCACTAAGAAGGACAGTGTACTGGCGTATGTGTTAGGTTCGGGTTCGGGTTCGGGTTCGGGTTCGAGCCATGGTTAGTGGGCTTTTTATGCCCAACAGGCACATCCCAGAAGTCTCGGTCAAAACCTGGTCAAGTGGCCATGCAATTGGTGGAATGGCTCCAAAAATTTGCATGGTCCACTCCCATGGCCAGCCCATCATTGCACAGGTGTAAAAAAATAAAAATAAAATAAAATAAAATAAAATCAATGGAGACGTTTTGTTGCAAGAAAAACCCACTGCTGCTACTGTAGAAATTCAGGCAGTTTTAAAATAGCTATTTTCGCATGTTTCTCTGGTGCTTTGGTGTGTTTTTGGACCACCACGATTTCAAAATCAATAAATATTGCTTGCGGTCGCCCCATTTTGGATCCCCCACCTGCGCCGCATGGCATGGCGACTTGGCGAGATGACGAGGATGCGCAGCCCAGGAGAGGAGAGGGGGAAGGCCGGGGACCCTCCCCAGAAACCACCCTTCTGGTAGGTGCCCTCACTGAGGCAGGCATATTTTCGCCTGCTTTTTTGGCCGGGAATCTGGGTTTTTTAAAAAAACTTTTTTCTGTGCCGCGCAGCTTGGCGAGTTGGCGAGACGACGAGGATTGCGCAGCCCAGGAGAGGAGGGGGGAGGCTGGGGACCCCCCCCAGTAACCATCCTTCTGGTAGGTGCCCTCACTCAGGCAGGCATATTTTTACCTGCTTTTTTGGCTGGGAATCGGGGTTTTTATTTATTTTTAAAACTTTTTTTCTGTGCTGCGCCGCTTGGCGGTGAGTTGGTGAGACGACGAGAATGCGCAGCCCAGGAGAGGAGGGGGAAGCTGGGGACCCCCCAGAAACCACCTCTCTGGTAGGTGCCCTCAGGCAGGCATATTTTTGCCTGCTTTTTTGGCCGGGAATCGGGTTTTTTTAAAAACTTCTTTCCTGTGCCACTTGGCCTCGCGCAATCACTGCGATGCCGCCAGGAATGACCATGACAAATCAGACCAAATTTTTCTTTAGTCGGTTTGAGTTCGAGTTCTGGCAGAGTAATTGTCGTTCTTTGTTTCGTTATGTAATGGAAACGAGGAACAGAAACAGAAACGAGGATTTCTTCGAGTCATGCCCATGTCTAGTCCCAAATATAAAGTTAAGGACTTTATATGTAAGAACCATAACCTTGAACCTCGTGTGGAAGTGTTCACGTAATCAGTGGTGTGGCCATGGTGGGGGAGATATTATCATTTTGTCTCAATCACATCACTAATCTAGCCACTGCATGATGCTTCCACACTAGCTTCAGAGGTAACCCAAGACAGAGCCGAAATCTCAAATGGTGTCCAGGAAGTGACACAACCAGGCTATATACCTAAGATCACAATAGGCAGAAAGGACCAGATACACCACCTAGGCTTTAATGGAAAGTGCAATGTCCAGAACACCCAGCCTGTGAACCTCATCCCCGGCAGAGAGAGTCAGCTCCCCCCACAAAAGAGAGGGATGTTCTCAATCTACAGATACCTCAGGCCCCCACATGCAAGATCTCCATCTTGCCCAAGGATAAAGCACATTCACATGTTTTAAAGATGAGGAGCCTTCTAAAGAGAGGAAAAAAGATGGCAACCCCAATTTAGCCCTAACATGGTTGTATACTAAAGATTCAAACAAAACAAGACTTTTTAGAATTAATTTAAGCCTAGCTGTGGATGAAAACACCAGATTTTCCCACACCCCTTTGTTTTCCCTTTTACTCTTATATTCTATCCCTCCATTCCCCAAGAAAAGGAGACATCAAAGAGTGAAATAACAGTAGGAGCATTTCGTTAATTTTTTTGTGGAAGCCAAATGATGCTCAATGTAGGCACTAGGATACTTAGTCCTGAGAAAACGGCTGTGTTTGATTTATGCAGAACAAATGTTCATTGTGTCCTCACAGCTGTGCAGTGTCAGTGGACTATATAAAGCCTTCCCTCTGAAACGTTGCCCTGCAGAGTGGGATGACTACACACCATTTCAAAGACCAGTGCTCCTCACTTTATCTGCCTTCCCAGGCTTTTAACTACTACTTGACAACTTCCCATGCTATCAACATCTGCATAAGCTAAATTGCATGGAATGAAAATAAAACACAATGACATGCATTAGCAGACTCACCTAGCTCCCCCCTCCATTTGCCTTTACCAATTGCATGGCTGAAATGAGCATTAGTGCATCTGATATCTTCCTGAGTTCAGACAATTTGACACAACAATATCCGAAACAGCATTCCACTTCAGTAGAACTCCTTTAGCATCAAGAACTAATTTGGGAAAATCCATCCTATAATGTAACCAGTGCAGTGCAGGACCCTTCTTAGGGGCAAACAAAGTACAATGTTAAATGCCTAGCTTGGCTTTTTATATAGTATCTTTAAGGAGTTGGAAAGAGGAATTGCTCTCTCTCTGTTGAACCAGCATAAATGTCTGGGAATGAAGAGGTAGAGATGAGTGTGAGTATGCATGTGTGTATACACACCCGCACATGCACACTCACATGTGCACACATACGCATGCACACACACACACAAACATGTCCTAGGAAAAATCTTTCTCAATAATAATAATAATAATAATAATAATAATAATAATAATAATAATAATAATAATAATAATAATAATAATAATAATAATAATAATAATAATAAAACAAGAAAACTTATGACCATTCACCATGCATTACATCCACGCAGTGAGGTTGACAGGCTGTATTTACCTAGAAAAGTAGGTGGTAGAGGTCTTCTGCAAGTGAAGCAGACAGTTGAAGAAGAGAAACATGCGTTGGCAGATTATGTAAAAAATAGTACGGAGCCAGCATTATTGAAGGTTAAGAACAGGGAGGTGTTTAAAGTAAAGCAAACAAAGGGTCAATCAATACAGGAAAATAACAATGCAAATACGAGCTGATAGCTGGCATAATAAAGTGCTGCATGGGCAGTTCCTTTAAAAAGTCAAAGGAAAAGTAGATGAGGAAAAGACTTGGTTATGGCTCACCAATGGAACATTGAAAAAAGAAACAGAAGCCCTGATTTTTGCAGCTCAAGAACAAGCGATCAGAATAAATGCAGTTAAGGCTAGAATAGAAAAATCAGCTGAGTACCCCACATGTAGACTCTGCAAAGAGGCAGATGAAACTATTGACCATATATTGAGTTGTTGCAAGAAAATTGCTCAGACTGATTACAAACAGTGTCATAATGTAGTTGCTCAAATGATCCACTGGAATTGTGTCAGAATTTTGATGTCTCCTTTGTGTCAGAACTATCATCTGCCCATAGCAAAGAACTGGTGGGATCATAAGCCTGAAAAAGTGATTGAAAATGAACATGCAAAATTACTTTGGGACTTCCGAATATAGACAGACAGGGTTTTGGAGCATAATACCCCGGATATTGTGATTGTGGAGAAGAAAAAAGTGTGGATCATTGATGTTGCTATACCAGTGATAGTAGAGTCACTGAGAAACAACTTGAAAAAATGACCCGATATCAGGATCTGAAAATTGAACTTCAGAGACTCTGGCATAAACCGGTACAGGTGGTCCCAGTGGTAATTGGCACACTGGGTGCGGTACCTAAAGAGCTAAGCAAGCATTTAGAAGAAATTGGAGTTGACAAAGTCAACATCAGTCAGCTGCAGAAAGCCACCTTACTGGGATCTGCTCGCATAATTCGCCGATACATCACTCAGTCCTAAATGCTTGGGAAGCATTCGATTAGTGATTGGTAACACAAAATCCAGCGTAAATGGCTGTGTGGTTAATAATAATAATAATAATAATAATAATAATAATAATAATAATAATAACAACAACAACAACAACAACAACAACAACAACAACAACAACAACAACAACAACAACAACAACAACAACTTTATAGTCAAAGTACAACATGTGTCCAATGAGATTAGCTAAGCCTCCCTCATACACTCCCCATGCTATTTAGCTTATGCAGACGTTGATAGCATAGGTTGTCATTTGTCATTTGGATCCACCTAACAAGCCTATTCAGGCCACTGTCCACTTAATGAGCCTATTCAGATCAGGGGTAGTGTAAAACTAAGGTGAATTATAAATTGGAGCCATCTCACTAACCTTCCTTAGACTGATGAAGCTAATTGGATTTGTAGTGAAATGTTTCAGTCTCGCAAGAAAAGAAGTCCAGTTGCCATGTCTCAACTCCCAGACATATGAGCAGTGGCTACTTTACAAGGCCATGAACCAAACCCCTTCTATGTATGTCTGATTTTTGCCAAAACTAGGGAATGTATGGATCTCCATAAAATTCTTAATGATCCATGTTATTTCCACTTCACAATTGATTTAAGTGTGGATTTTCATGCCCTGTGAGAACTTGCACCTCCTGGTGAGGGAGAGAAACAAGGGGCATCTGTTTTTCTTCTCACAGTATCCATGGTTTGTGCAAAGCCTCCCTGCACAAAACAGGTGTCCTTTCCATTCGATAAATGAAGCATGCCCACATAGCAAGCACAGAATTGACTGACTGTTTCAAAAGAGGTAAGAATCTCCCCAATGTTCAACCTCCACCCTCCCTTTATGAATGAGAATTTCAGAGGCAAAAACCAACCTTCCAAAGTAGATAGGACCATAACTTATTTTCATGTCCAACAGCCTGAGCCTGGGGATTCTCAGGCCCAACATGATACTCCTGTGCCTACCAGAACAGCAAGGGCTAGAATCCCGAAACATCTGTTTCTCTAGTGACAAGCCAAATGCAAGATGGTTTTTCCTAGTTTTCTAAACAGAGCAGAAAATTATGAATTTAATAACACTACATTCTCATACTATCATGCACAGTCTTACTGGGGAGGATTTTTAATATTGTTCTTTTTAAAATAGAACACAGAGTAAAGGCCAGATTACACTTATGAACAGAAAATCATAAGTTAAGCAGAGAGAGAGAGAGAGAGAGAGAGAGAGAGCAAAATTAATTCAGTCAAATGCAGTGAGCATTATTTGGGGAGGGAGATCTAGTGTCTTCTGGAGTCAAGGCAGTCTCATGTGACAAGTAGAATAATTATGAACAAATGAATCCATGTTCCCTGACCTACCTAATCGATCATATGCCCCTCTGTCTTCTCAAGACTGGCCCTTAATTTGATTATCCTCATCCAGTCCATTACTGATAGTAGAAGCTGATTTAGAAGTTTGGTGTTAGTTGGAAAGGAGAGATAGAATTATCATAAACCATGGGGTGGGGTAAGAACAGAATCTTAAGGGTACCCCCAGGCCAATGACCAAATTGTGAGCAATAACTGATTGCTCCAGAAAGAATCAGAAAGACTGCAAAATTGAAATATGTCACAAAATAATGTCATGGTCAGTGGCGCGAAAAATTCCTGAGAAGTCCAACAAAACCAAAAGGGATATGTTGCACCATCACATCCGATTCCCTGTAAAAGTCATCCATCAATACAACTAAAGTCATATCTGTCTCATAATCACACCTTCATACCAGTCTAGACAATCGGTCTCATCCTGGAACCCTTGGAACTGAGAAGCCACCACATGCCACCAATAGTCTGTCCAAGAGACAACTTTAGTAGTGGTTTTATTACTGTCTCTTGTAGATATGCTAGAATCCTGCCTTGCTGCAAGCAGCCATTCATCATTACCATTATTCATTCAGCCATTCCTTCATCCTAGCCACTGATATTATCCAGAAAGGGCAATGGTCCATCACATATATGGCACTAGTGAGTTCCATGTACCATAGAATCAAGGTATCTCTCCCCTTCATGTCTTTCTAGCTGCTTTGAAAGAGACCTTGTTTGTGCAGCCAGACACACAGCCAGGCACTCTATCAAGATGTGCTCCGGTACCTCAATAATTAGCCACAATTAGCTGTAGAAAGTTACACTAATCTGACATGAATGCAAAAGAACTCTGCCTACAGCAATACAAATGGGCAATGTAAAACAGTAACAAAGTCAGATTAAGGCAAGGGTAAAACAAATGGTTAAAACAGTGGGATTGAAGGCATCATAATTAAATAATGGCAGCTGTGATGTTAACCCTGGCCAGTCATCTGAAACTCTGAATGTTCATTAACTCTCAGATTCACAGAATAAAATTTGGCTCATCGATTGAAAATGGTCTTGGCTGATGAACTGCAAATATTTTAATTGCTTAATACATATTGATTAAAGAATGCAGCTGTAATTCCTATTGTTGAACTTCGAAACTATCTCAGAGACAACTTTGCACAGCGGGTCTATATTAAAAGAATCCCCCCATTTCCTGTTTAAACATTTCAAACAATCTGTGGAGATGAGGAAGAAAGCAGACATACTGAAAACTTCTTCTTTTGTACCTTTCTACCATTACTGCTCTCTCGCTCTGCAAAGTATCTGCTAAGACCTCATTCATCACAAATGATAGCTGCGAATGAATAGCTGTGTAATACCCTAAGGTCTTGTCTGCTCTGGTGGTGTAACGCCTAACCTCTTCTCTGTTAAAGGGAAGGGTACATGTACTTTTGTCAAGCTGTCAGCAAACACTTCTCTCCTGATACTATTTGTTCAACCCCTCCAGACAATGTCGACCTTCTGGAAATGTTTCACTTTGAAGAAAGCTCCGGATAGGAGTTTTATGATCATTCATTTTTATGTCATTCCACAATAGTCCAAAAAGTGTGTTTGGGCCAGAGGGTAGGTTGCTAAATGTTATTTTGCATACATCAACCTTGTGTTTTACTGAATGACCAAGAAATCTTCCACCCTCTCTCTCAATCTGAACTTTTTAAACACATGCTGTCTTAGTACTTTGAGAACAATGGTTTCTTCACTTGAGGGAAGGCCAGCACCAACCTTATGTTTCTTACTGTATACTTTTCTACAACAGGGATAAATTAACTGTCTACTGTTAGGGATGGATGAATTTGTCCATTTTGCTTTTTTCCTAAGATAGGAAATGTTGCTTTTTTGGATCATAGCTCCAGGATCCCAAAACCACTATGATAGTTTACCACCTCAATTGTCTCCCACATTCTATTCAACACACATGCATATATGGGGAAAAAATCCAGTTTTATAAAGATATTTTTGTAATGTTCATAAAGATAAAGGAAAAGATTCCCCCTGAACATGCGTGCTAGTCGTGTTCAACTCTATGGGTGGTGTTCATCTCCATATTCATGCCAAAGAGCCATGTTGTGGAAGTCCATGGCCATGTGGCCAGCATGTCTGCAAGGAAACACTGTTTTACCTTCCCACTTTTTGCAAGTTCTTAAAGGAATGGGAGTGCCTGACCACCTTATCTGTCTCCTAAGAAATCTATATGTGGGATAAGCAGCAACAGTCAGAACTGGATATGGAACAACTGACTGGTTTAAAATTGGGAAAGGAGTACGACAAGGCTGATACTGTCACCTTGCCTATTTAACTTATATGCAGAGTACATCATGCAAAAGGCAAGACTGGATGAATCACAAACTGGAATTAAGATTGCTGGAAGAAATAACAACCTCAGATACACAGATGATACTACTCTGTTATCAGAAAGTGAGGAGGAATTAAAGAACCTTTTAATGAGGGTGAAAGAGGAGAGTGAAAAATGTTGGCAGAAGCTAAACATAAAAAAACCTAAGATCATGGCCACTAGTTTGATCTCCTGGCAAATAGAAGGGGAAGAAATGGAGGCAATGACAGAGTTTATTTTCTTGGGCTCCTTGATCACTGCAGATGGTGACGGCAGCAACGAAATTGAGAGATGCCTGCTTCTTGTGAGGAAAGCAAACGCAAACGTAGGCAGCATCTTAAAGAGCAGAGACATCACTTTGCTGACTAAGGTCCGGATAGTCAAAGCTATGGTTTTTCCAGTAGCGATGTATGGAAGTGAGACCTGGACTATAAAGAAGGTTGATTGCCAAAGAATCAATGCTTTTGAGCTGTGGTGCTGGAGGAGAGTCTTGAGAGTCCACTGGAATGCAAGGAGATCAAACCTATCTATCCAGAAATAAATCAATCTTGAATGTTCACTGGAAGGACAGATTTTGAAGCTGAGGCTCCAGTACTTTGGCCACCTCATGAGGAGAGAGGACTCCTTGGAAAATTCCCTGATGCTGTGAAAGATGGAAGGCAAATGGAAAAGGGGACGGCAGAGAATGAGATGGTTGGATGGTGTCATTGATGCAACCAATATGGTTTTGACCAAAGTCCGGGAGGCAGTGGAAGACAGGAAGGCCTGGCGAGCTCTGGTCCATGGGGTCATGAAGAGTCAGACACGACTGAACAACTGAACAACAACAAATATTTTGGTTCTAATTAGGTTCTGTCTTAATGATCATGTCTTCCTTAATGATGTTAAGATTAGAAATGGGGGATGAATTGAAAAACGAATCATGTTATTTGATGAACTTGGTCAATTGTGAAATTAACCAGTTTGTATTTGTAATAAATGGAGTGCCCTGACATGTATAAACTGAATAACTTTTAGCAATTTTTGATTTATTAATTTGTTGGGCTATACAATGGCCACCAAGGCACCTAGAGACACCACATTAGGAGGGAAGCATGGGTCAGAGATGATGATGATGATAGTGATGATGATGATGTGCTATTATATAAAATAATTAATAATAGGACTCTAATCTGCCAAAGTGTAGCCAAAATACAATTTAAAATCATTAAACTGTGGCTACTAGATATGGGCATGAAATTTTGTTACATAACTAATTGTTTCATTATGAAATGAAATGGTAGAATGTGTTTCATTTTGTGACAAAATAAAACAAACCACCATTGTGGCTACAAAAATGAAACAATTCATCCTAGAGGCACAACATTTGATGGGTAGCTTCCCTTTAAGCCTTACAAATTTGGAGAGGTGTTGAGTTCAGTGGGCTGAGTTATTCAACTCCAAAATAGGTCACGCCCCCTCCCCCAAATCATTTGGAATTAAGGGAACCACTTGAGGAAGCTCCTGCCACAGGAGTTGAATAACTTATTTCCTCTGAATCCCGAACCTCTCCAACTTTGGTGGGCAGATAGGGAAAAGTCCAAGGAAGCTACCCACCAAATTTGGTGCCTCTAGGACCCAGGGAAGGAATTTTATAAAGTAATAAATCATTTCAGAAATTCTTTAAAAATGTTAATATTGAAATGAAACAAAACAAAACAAAAATGAAACAAAATGAAATGAAACACTAAATTTTCATTTTGTGTCCATCTCCAGTGGCTATCATACTTTTAGGTAGATCATGAGAAGACTCTTAGGAAAGCCAATAATGTAGGAAAATGGGAAGATTTTGTAGAAGATGGATTGACTCATATTAAGGGATTAACAGATTTAGCAAGGCTGTTAATAATAGGATCTTTTGAAAGCATTTATTTGATAGTGTGGCTAGAAGTCAGAGAAGGCTTGATGACACATAACAAATCTTGGCAAATATTCAAGGGGATTGCTATATATTTGACTCACCAAAGCATTTGTACATACTATGAGTTTTGGTTTCTAGTCTGATGGTTGGTGTGGTGGTGGTGGTGGTTTTTATTTATATACTACCCCACAGTGCAAAAGCACTCTCTGGGCAATTTACAACATATTTATGAAAGCAACACTTTCCTCCAGCTCTCATTCTGCCACAATTCTCAATTTTGAGTGTCATGTAAATATGTGTGGTATGTGGTGTAATAGTTACCAGTAGCCAAAATTATTGTTTAGCACAATAAATCGAACTAAAGTAGACTCAGGCTGTGTTCAGACAACAGAAATCTTTCTCCTTTATCTCACAATTTTCCCCTCACGGTATGTTGTGCAATCCCACCATGTGATTGCTATACCGTGTCAAGAGTCCAGCTGCACATAGTCCTGCAAAGCCAAAACTATGTTAAAATTTCATCTAAATGATTCAAAGATGACTTGACACACCACCAAGTGAGCTGTTGTTGTTTTTTATTATTATTATTATTGTTGTTGTTGTTGTTGTAAAGTCTTGATGGGAGATCAGTATCATCCAGAAGTCTGAGCTGTTGGCTGTTGGGGGGGGGGGTCAGCAACAAATAATTTTAAAAAAAGTAGCAGGCCCATGACTTTCAATATTTTATGTGAATTTAGCTTGTCTGGGTGGGGTGGGGAAATGCAAGATCCCATGTGCATCATCTGAACTAAAAAACAAACAAGATTGATGGATACCTGAGAAACATTTTGGATGTCTGAGCATAGCATCACAGAAGCCATCTCTTCTGTAAGTGCCATTGATTCATTGCTTATGTGACTTAGCTTAGTCAGTTGCAGTTAGAGGAGGCCCATATATGTCAATGGGGCTTACAGAGGAATTGGCTCCCTAATTCCCCAACTGATTCAGCAAGAGCATTTTGGCCAATGCTGAGCAGGTCTCTGAATACCTTCTATGAAATTGTATTGGCTTGAACAGGGTTCTCCTGTTCAAGCCAATACATCACATTTCTATTTGTCTGAAACTGTTTCATTTCTTACAGAAGCAAAACATGCTGATCTGGATAACTGCCGGGGAAATTTCTTATTTAAGTAAATGAATGTATCATATTTATAATACATGGAATCAGCCTGCCTTCTAGGCACAAAATCTCTCTAACATGTTAAGAATGATCAGGCTTTTGTGACATACCTGCCACAAGAGCTAAGTCTCAAATTTCACCTGTCATTTCCCCCCCCCTCACAAGATGACATTCTTACACTATAAGAGGAACTCCTGACAACGTGGATTAGTGTAAGTGGTATTTTTTCATGAACAAGCAGAACTACTGCCTGGTGAAACCAGAAATATACTCAGTCCAGCTAATTCTGTGGTAAAAGTTTCCATTCCGGTTCCATTCTGCCAAACTTAAAAGCACACCAGGTATAGTGGGTTGGCAAGGGAAGATGGCTCTCTTGTGTGGTCACAACTGCCCTTGTACTAACATGCCCACTTCTGATAGATCTGTTCTCAAATCTGCCAGCACAGATTGATCTCCTGAAGCTACTGAGATCAACCCAGAAAAAAGACAAAAGGCGGAGAAAGGAAGGTGCCATGAAGGAGCTGAGTTATTCTTAATCTAATTCCTTCTTAGCTGAAGCTCAAAGCCATGACACTAACACAAAGGTAGGTCAGGGCTTAGTAGTGCTAAGAAGTGCTTAGTACTTCTAGGTAATTTTAATATCCCTTTGCTGAGAGAAATTTGGATGTACTGCATCTTTAGCTGGCTTAGTGTCAGCCAGACCTTGGCCCCCTTGGCCATTTAGGGCTGTGTCTGTAGGCTTTCAGATGGACTGATCACTTATACTCACATACCTAGAAGTAAAACACATGAAATATGTTTGGATTCAGATAGGTTAGACTCTACTCTTAAGTAATATGAAATTTCACTGGTCACAATAAATGGTTGGTGGAATTTCTTCACTGAAATCTTTGAATTACTTTGCTCTCCATCCACTTCAATTTGTATAGATTTGTATAAAAATTATAATTTTATACAAATCTGCTTCTTCAGTCTGTTAGCACTGACTAATACAGCTACCTTTTCTAAAATTTCAGATGAGAAGCAGCCATGCCAAGCTGGATGGGAGGGGGAGTAACTTCACTAAAATGACAGATATACTTTGTGATTATTATTATTATTTTAAATTTTGGGGTACAGGACCTGGGGACTTCAGTTAAGGGTTGAAGTTGATAACTAGAGATGGGCACGAAATGAACATTTTTTGTTTCCGTTATTCGTTATTCATTTTGTTAGTAACGAAACGATAAACGAAAATTGTGATGAAAATGGAACGAAACGAACAGAACCATGAAAATTGTGTTCGTTGCGTTTTGTTTTTGTTAATGGCGATGCACAATGAAATGAGCTGTTTTAAATGTTAAAAAACGCCCTGGACTTCCATAAAAACCCTGCGATAATTATTTATACTGTCTGATAATACCTACAGGGGGGGTTGGGGTCCTTAAAACATGCATTTAGGTCTTTTCTCAGATCGCTGTACTTTTTTCCTTTAAGGGGTGTTAGGGGACATCGACCCAAAATGGCTCCCAGATGCCTAATATTGATTTCTTGGGTATTAAAACGCCCTGGACATCCATAAAAATGCAGCGATAATGCGATAAATTATTTGAAATTATTACCTACCAGGGGTTGTGGTCCTTAAAACGTTTGTTTTTGTTTTCTCCCATCGCAATGTATTTTTCTTTTCCCTTTAAGGATGACAAAATGGATGTTGCCACTCCAGCCACAACATGGAGGCAAGCCATGTGATGGGATCATGTAAATTCTTGGAAAACTTCAACCAATAATATGCCCAGGTTGCAGATGGGGCAGGTCTGGCAGCCACAGAGGGGATAAAAAGCTCTGGCAGCCCCCGTCCTCCTTGCAGTCCCCGGTGGGAGTTAGGGTGGGATTGCTGTCTCTGCAACTCTAGCTTCAGTCCTGCAGCCTCCTGTGTGTGTGTGTGTGTGTGTGTGTGCATACCTCTCGGTGATTACCCTCCCCTGCCCCACAGTGCAGTCATTCTGCGGCTGCCTTGCACCCTGGGCAACGCCCGCTGCTGCCTTTGCAGCTCCCCTGCATACCTAGTCTATACTGTGTCTCTGCCAGCATAAATTTTTTTAGTGTTTTCCCTCTGGTCTGGGGTGTTGTGGGACGCCCCACAAGAAAATGCTTTAAAAATCGCACAAAAAGTGGGTAGAAATGAAAAACGAAAAATGAAAAACGAAAATGAATTTTTTCCAAAAATTCACAAAAAACAGAAACGAAACAAAACAGACCTCTCAACGACAAACAAAAAACTGAAATGCCATTTGTTTTTTATTCGTGCCCATCTCTAGTGATAACTTCTATTCTGGGTCTGTTATGTCCAGAAGAGAAAACAACTGAACATTCTGAAATATCATTTGATTTTTATTCCTGCATTGAGCAGGGGTTAGATTCAATGCCCTTATAGGACCCTTCCAATGTCATGATTCTATGATTCTATGAACATCACAAGTTGTCATCATCAGCCTGTAACTGATATCACTCACGCACATCATAAATGATCTTCTACCCCTTCTTGGCAATAATGTGTCACTCTCCCAAACCCTTGGTAGCAGGTCTATACTTGCTTATAGGCTACTCTCCAATCTCAACCAAAAAGCAACAGAGTATAGACTGCACAAAACCGATACAGAGAAGGGAAATAAATCATTCTCCACCCCCAGATGCCACCTGTGTCACTCATATATCACTCATATCTATCTATCTATCTATCTATCTATCTATCTATCTATCTATCTATCTATCTATCTATCTATCTATCTATCTATCTATCTATCTATCTATCTATCCATGCCACCCCCTAAGTTCAAACTGCACTACCTGGGGCTGTTTAATTAGAGGCCCCAACAATGTCATGTCTAACATCAAAGGCAGATTTACTTGCTCCTCTGCTAATCTGTGTCATACTTAGCCAACAACGCCATTCTGCACTCTGCATAGGACAAACAGGACAACCTGGGCAAAATAATTTATGGCCATTAATATGAACTCAAGAATGGCACTACACACAAAAAAATGTTTCTTTTCAGTCTACCTGAACACTCTCTGGATCACTTGGATGCCACTCTTTGAAGGTGGGAGGCAGGTGGAATAAGGGTACAAAATAAGACTTTATTTTATTTCTTTATTTCTTTATTTAATGTATTATTATATTTATACCCTGCCCATCTGGGCCACTCTAGGAAGCTACTGTAAGGAGAAACAGTTGAAATAAGGGATATACAAATTTTGGAGACCCACTTAAAGGGACTGAATATCAATTAAGAGCCTTATGCACAGTGGTTAAATGTCTGAACTGCAGGTAAAGCTGTGCTCATGACCTGGGGTTCAATCCCTGGTAGCCAGCTCATGGTTGACTCAGCCTTCCATCCTCCCGAGGTCAGTAAATTGAGTACCCAGCTTGCTGGGGGGGGCAATGTGTAGCCTGCATAATTAAACTGTAAACTGCCTAGAGACTACTTGAAGTGGTATGGGGCAGTATATAAGCAGAACACTTTTTTTCTTTCTTAAACCTAGTGTGAAAAGTAACATAGATTCCTATCGATTGCCCATTATGTCAACTATGTTATTCATACCTTGTTAGACTGACAGTTGACATTGTTCACAGCCTAATTATCAATTCCTTTACTAATTCTGGCCCCGTGGGTGGTTTATCCGCCCGGCAGCAGCCTCATTGCCCTCCCGCAAGAAGGCGCGGGAGGAGACAGGGATGTGCGAGAGCATCCAGAATGGAGGGGGAGGAGTGCCCTATAAAGGGGTGGCTCCGACCCCCTCCCACAGGCATTTTAGTTTGGCGTTCCCCACCTGCCCACCGCTGGGAGGACTAGTGTAAGTGTTACTGGTCGCCTGTTACTGGGGCCAGATAGGAATTTTTGACCCACACTCAGGATTGGCTGGTGAGAGCAGGGATTTTTCGCCTATCCCACACTGGTGCCTAGGAGGTTAGGGAATTCCCTTGATTGTTGGTCACACTGGCGGCAGAAGCGGATGGAGGGCAGCAGTGAGTATGTAACAAACACCTGTCCCCAAGTACCCATAACCTCGAAAATGCGAATCAGGAGGTCATGGTGTCAGGGTCGATATGAGGGGACGCCTCCCTGTTCTGGGCATTACCCAGATTTGGCCACCGTATGCAGGGAGGAGTAATGACATTGACTGGCCTGGTGGGTGCCATCAGATGACTGCACCACCTGGGGTTATATCTCGCTCTACACTGCCTGGTTGGAGGGGTTTCGGGTGACCCCGGGGTTCCAACCAATTGTGCGGATGCCTGGCCCCTCCTGTTGTTTGTTGTTGTTGTTGTTGTTGTTGTTGTTGTTGTTGTTGTTGTTGTTGTTTTTTGTTGTTGTTGTTTTTGTGTTGACTGTGTTAATAAAGTGTGGCCCAGTTTACCCCATTTCCCTGACTCGTCTCATCATTTCGAGTGGGAGGGCAATGAGCCATTGCCACTTTCCCTATTATCTGTATCCCCACTTGGTCATGGAACAATGTTATATACTCCTACTCTTGTATCTGAGGAAGTGAGCTGACCCACAAAAGCTCACATTAAAATGTAGTACGTTTTTACGTACCCCCCTCTCTTGTTTTTTTGTTGTTGTTTGATATGCTGCCATAGACGAGCATAGCTATTCTTTTGGAAACTACAACGATCAGAGGAAACGTGTACCACACCCTTCACCCACCTTGCTTTAAACATTAAAGTTAGATTTCTTTTTAAATATACACTGGCAATAAAATATGGCTTACTGACTTTGAAATATGTTCTGAATTGATGCCATGTTCCAAAGATGATGTAGGGGCGAGTGAAAGCTACTTTTCACTTCTGTGCCTAAACATAATGCATAGATTATAAGGGTATAAAGCAAAGGGAACCAGTCTTCAGAGACAAGGTAAGGTGTGTGCATGAATGTTGTTTATAAAAAGTTGAGTGAGTCTTTAACTACACTATGTAGCTTCCCCTGTGTTTCATCTGTCAGGCCTTATTCCAGTTAATAAACAGTGCACTGTTGCAATCAGTGCATACTTCCCTGGGAACAAAGGATCAATATCCAGCATGCTGACTGCAAAACACCAGACTATTGGTCACCAACACAATCATTTGATGACATTTTTGATTGAAGCTGGTTAGTGGGATCACATAACCCCCTTGGAACAGCAGCTCCACTGGCTGCCAATCCATTTCTGGGCTAAAGTCAAGGTGATGAATCTAATCACTAAAGCTCTAAATGGCTTGAGCTCAAACAATCTCAAGGACCTCATCTTCCTTTATGGGCCAGCTCTAGTGATAAGATCATCAGGAGGGACCATTTCATCTATAGATGCCCTAAATTTAAAGTCTGCAATTTAAAGTGGGCATTAATATCACCAGGAAAGGCCTTTCTCCTGGTCCCACAACCCTCAAAGGTACCACCTTCACCTGCCCAATCTTTGCTGTCCCTCCAGAATCATGCAAAGATCTTTCACTTTAGGCAGGCTATTCCTTAATGAATGGAGGCATGGGAAGAGTTTAAAATGGACTGTTGTGCTCTGGTTTTTAAAATGAATTTTAATTTTGATTTTTACCATTTTCATGTAATGCTAGTTTAATTCCTTTTAGATATTTGTAGGCTTGTTGTTTTTAGTTATTAAATACTGGTTTTTAATGATGTAAGGAGAAAGGTGAGATAAAAATATTTTAAATTTACTACTAAAGATGGGCATGAAATGGAAAATTAGTGTTTTGTTTAGTTTAGTTTCATTACTCATTGTGTTTTGTTTCATTTCTTTACTAAATGACTTTTTAATAGAAGTTTCATAACGAAATGTAATGAGTAACAAAATTATTTGGAGGCCCAGGTGGGGTTTTTTTGACAGGTGGGGGACAGCCTGACCTGCCAAAAAACCCACCTGGGTGGTGGCAGCTTCCAAATTGTTTCCCCATCCTGACCTGTCAAAAAAACCCAGCTGGAAGGTGGGTGGCAATGCAGAATGGAGCAAGCAGTGTTCCATTTGAATTTTCCACTGCTTGCTCCATTCTCCCTTGTGACCCCACCTCCCAGCTGGGGCTTTTTGGTAGGTTGGGGTGTGTTGATGGGGGTCCCCTCTCCACACCCTGATACATTAAAAAACACTCCTGTGGGAGGCGGTGGGAGTGACACGGCAAAAGGCAACAGATTTTGACCGCT
The DNA here is from genome assembly GCA_029282475.1 of Phrynocephalus forsythii. NCBI lineage: Eukaryota > Metazoa > Chordata > Lepidosauria > Squamata > Agamidae > Phrynocephalus > Phrynocephalus forsythii. The sequence continues at coordinate 175,140,261 of JAPFRF010000001.1, read as the reverse complement.
GAAACCTTACAAAATGATGAATAATAACCATGGGGTTGTTTTGACAGTTTGGGGTGTGGGGAGGGGGTTGCACCCCTCCCCACAACCTGGCATATTAAAAATCCCCAGCTGGGAGGTGGGGGAGGGGTGACACGGCAGAAGGGAACATTTTTACCGCTGCCTGCTCCCTTCTGTGGTATTGGCCGCTCCACAAGGCTAAGGTCCGAGTGGGGAGGCTTTGTCCCTGCCGGACTCCGTAGTCGGACCGAGGAGAGGCGCGGGGGATGTCTCGCGATAACTGTCGCGAGAGGCCCTTATAAGGGCACCACGCGGTGTCCCCGGCCTCTCTTCGATCCGACCGGCACCAGGGGAGGACTCGCCGTTCCGGCTGGGAGGAAGGAGCGTTTAGGCCCGTGCCATCAGCCGGGCCCTAGGTGATCTGTGGTTGGGACCTATTGCAGCTTAACTGCAGGTCCCAACCCTGCGGAGCCGCGGGCGCGCCGCCGCCGCCGCGCGCACCTTAATAATAATTAAAAAAAAAACAGCAACAACAACAACAACAAACAACAAAACAAACCACGCAGGGCCCCCATTTGCCGGTTCCGTCCCGGCAGGGGCCGGGAGGCTGTTGGTCGGGAGCCGGGGCCAGCGCACGCGGCTCCCGATCGGAGAGCGGAAAACCCGCTCCCTGGATTTAAATTCAATAAACAAAATAAATAAAACACGTGCGGGGGGGGACCCGATCCAAGCCAGCGGCCACCCGCGGGCTCGTAGGTGCTGGGGGGGTGGCATTGGGCCCCTCCCCCCCCAAAAAAAAGTCTCCCAACACCCCGCTTGTCCCGCTCTCCGCTCCCCAGCTGTTCGTCGGGAGCCGAACAGAGAGCGGAAAAGCCTGGCTTGTCTTTAAAAACAAAACAAAAAAAAAAACCAAAGCACCCGTTTTTCCTCCCCTCTCCCTCGCCCCAAACCTAGGCAGGGGCTCTGGCAAGGCCGGCTCCCCTGCTCCATCTCCCGTCGGGTGGCCTACCCCCCCAGACTTACCTGGCCCGACCAGCTCCGTGCTTCTCCGACGCGTCTGGAACTCGAGCCGGCTGCCGGCTCTCTCAGCAGCAGGCCTTGCGCAACAGCGCCACCTGCTGGCCAGCCGGGCAGCTGCACTTACCTGAAAAATTAAAAAAAAAAAATTAAATTAAATAAATAAAAATAAAATACAATAAAATAAATAGAAATAGAATAAAATAAAGTAAAATAGGAAGAATCAAAATACAGTAACCAAACACACACACACAAAAAAAAAAATTAGGCAAGCTCAGTTTGGGAAGCATACGGCGGAGTACAATAATTCCATGGCTCCCAAACGCCCTCCAAGCAGGAAGGGCAAGCAGCCTGCAAAGCGCCGCACTGCTGTTAAGCCCGCACCTGTCTTATCATCATCGGATGATGATGACCCAACCGATTGCAGGTCAACATTTGACAAGCTCAGTGCCACTGAGCAGAGGAGGGTCCTGCAGCGGGGCATGGCGGGGTGCTTCGGGGTGCAGGGACCAGCAAGGGAATCCAAGACCCAGAAATTAGCTGAACTAAACCGCACAGTTGAGGTACTCATGTCTCGAATTGCTGTCCTTGAAGGTGAGCGCGCCGGCACGTCCAGACATGCACAGTTGTCTCCAGAGTTGCAGCAGGAGCGAGAGTTGGTGGCCCAGGACGCACAGCGAGTGGAGACGATGGCAGCTGTTGAACCCCCAGCAGCACTACAAGCGGTGGAGCCTGCGACGGTGGAAGTACAGGCCCTGGACCTATCCACGCCAACTCGAGCAGCCGAGACGCGGGGACTGGCCCAGCACCTGGGTGAGTCACAAACGTCGGGTAGGACCGTTAACCCACCTGGGAGTTGGCCGTGGCCAGGCACATTTACAGAGAGGCGGCCATTGTGGCCCTACACGGTCACTGGCAGCCCCCTGCAGCCTCCTGCCTCAGAGTCACCGCTCCCGGCTGCACCGAGTACGGTAAGTCCATCACCGCAGGCATCGAGTGCAGATCCTACCAAAACGCCCCACGGCAATGTGGAGTCCTCCCACTTGCCGGTGGTCCCAGTTACCCCCGGACCAGCCAAGGGGGGTGAGGGGGACAGGGAGATCCCACCGCAGTTCTACCCTGACTCAGACCAATCCACGCCCCTGGGTGACCACCTCTTGCCGGCAACGGTCGAGAGGATCCTCAGGGGGGAATATGTGGACATATTCGATCTTATGAATCGGGAAGTAGACGAAAAGAAATTGAAGCATATGGAGGCTCAAGATAAGGAGCGGATTCGGAAAAAGCGTCCGGACCACTGCTGGGCTAACTGGCTCCCGGCCTTCCTTATTTATATGGCTACTATAGTCAAGGCCCGCCCCAAGCGCGCCTTTGACTTGGTTCAATATTTGGACCTGATCTACAGGGCTCACTCAGAGTTCCCGGAACTGGGTGGATGCTTTATGATGAGGGATTCCGGATGAGGCGGCCTTGCGGCCGCACCTCCGCTGGGACATTCCGCTGGACCCATTGTGGAGGCGACTGATGGTGCCCCAGCGCCCAATAACTGGTGACCGGACCGATAGCGGGCATTTGATTTTCCGAATTGGCCAGACCAGCCCTGCCCGCGTGACCGCGGGCCAGTCGGTTCAGCCACGACTGGTGTGCTGGGAGTACAATGCCAAAGGATTCTGCACCCGCAGACCCTGTAAATTTAAGCACCTGTGTGGCAACTGCAATGGGCCCCATGCATCCTACGCTTGCCCAAAGGGTCGCCAAGGTGGACAGGGAGGACGGGACCAGCTCCTAAAAAGCAACCCGCCCGGGTGGGGGTCAGCTTCCCAAAGCACATAGTCCCATTAAATTACCTGCTATGCTGGAGAGGCTCCACGGCTACCCAGACATGGCAGCAGCAGCCTATTTAAGGGACGGTTTCAAATTTGGATTTAGGATTCCGGCACAGGGTCCCCTGGGCTCCCTATCGGGCAAATAATTTAAAGTCTATAAGGGGCATGGAAGATATTGTCCGTGCTAAGATTCAAAAGGAGAGACAGGAAGGCCGGGTCCTGGGTCCGTTCACTGACCCCCCCATCTGAGCGCTTCAGGGTATCTCCGTTAGGGATCGTACCCAAGAAGGCTCCTGGGGAATACCGTCTCATCCATCATTTATCGTACCCCGATGGGGAGTCAGTGAACGATATGATCCCTCCGGAGCTTTGCACTGTGAAGTATACTTCCTTTGACGCTGCAGTACGCATGGTTCGGCGTGAAGGCACGGGTGCACTGTTAGGAAAATGCGACATAAAGTCCGCTTTCCGATTGTTACCTGTTCACCCAGATGACATTGAGCTCTTGGGCTTCGCCTTTGAGGGCTTTTACTATATGGATAGGGCCATGCCCTTTGGCTGTTCGATATCGTGCGCAGCATTCGAATGTTTCAGTACATTCCTTGAATGGGCACTCAGGGTTAGGACACACTCCACAGCTGTGGTGCACTATTTAGATGACTTCCTTTTCTGTGGCCCGGCCGGGTCACAACAATGCCAGTTCTTAATGGACCAATTCAGAGCACTAGCATATGACTTTGGTATCCCTTTAGCAGAGGAAAAAACTGAGGGCCCAGCGCCCTGCCTAACATTCCTGGGCATTGAGTTAGATACGCGGGCGCAGGCTAGTCGCCTCCCGCTAGAAAAACTACTTGATTTACGGACAAGATTACAGGAGGTTCTTGCACGGCGAAAAGTCACACTGAGAGAACTGCAAGTACTCGTGGGTCATTTGAACTTTGCTTGCAAAGTGGTGGCCCCGGGGCGTGCTTTTCTGCGACAATTTTGTCACGCCATGACGGGCCTTACTAGGCCTCATCATAGACGAAAGGTCTCCAGGGAAATGCGGGAAGACTTGAGGGTGTGGCAGATTTTTCTCCAGGAATTTAATGGCGTGTCGTTCTGGAGGACCGAGCTTATTCTAGGTTCAGAACTCCAAGTCCACACGGATGCATCTGGAGCACACGGTTTTGGCATCTTCTTCCAGGGCCGTTGGGCAAAGGGCACATGGCCGAGCGACTGGGCCCCCCGGGGAATAACTAGGGACCTTACTTTCCTGGAACTCTTTCCAATTGTGGGAGCCCTATGGCTCTGGGCACCCTTATGGGCAAATTCGGCGGTCACTTTCTGGTGCGACAACCAGGCAGTGGTTTCCATCGTCAACACCCTGTCCTCTAAATCAATTAGGGTGATGCGGTTAGTCAGGGCGCTTACCTTGCACTGCCTCCGTTATAACATAGTTTTCATGCACGCCACGTCGCGGGGTCAACAACGAGATCGCTGACGCCTTGTCCCGTCAACAGATGGAGCGTTTTTGACTGTTGGCACCGGGGGCGAGGGCGGAGCAGGAGGTGTTGCCGCAGGAGGTTTGGAATCTTGGAGAGCCGAGGCCATTAGAGCCGTGGGTTTGGCATTAGCGCCAAGCACTAGGCGTACCTATGCGGCAGCTTGCAGGGACTACCAGCGTTTTTGTGCACAGCTGAACCTGCAGCCATGGCCAGCCCACGCCGATCAATTGATCCAATATGCGGTTCGGCTGTATCGGAATGGGTTGGCCCCACGTTCAATACAAGGTAAGCTGTCCGCATTGGCTTATTTTGCAAAGGCCCAAAGGTTCCCTCACCCCAATAACGATTTTGTTTTGCAGAAGATGTTAGAGGGGTGGTCCAAGGAGAGGGGCTGCATCAGTGACACGCGCAGGCCCATCACATCCGGGATTTTGTTAAAGTTGCATGATATTTGGCACACCACGTGTAGCGACGAGTTTGAAGTGTTGCTATTCCGGGCGACAGTGTCAGTAGCCTTCTTTGGAGCTTTTAGGATTAGCGAGTTATTGGCAGCCTCTAAAGCGGGACAACGCCAAGGCCTGCCTTCAACGTACAGATGTGTCAATGACCGTGGATGGGGTGGTGTTGCAATTGCGTAGGTCCAAAACGGATCAATGGGGCCGGGGTACCCGGGTGACGTTGGGGCGCTGTGCACAGCCGCAACTATGCCCCTTGATTTTACTACAGGCCTATCTAGCTAGACGTAGCACCAATACCGGCCCCCTGTTTGTGCATGCAGATAACACCCCGTTGACCCGTTATCAATTCTGGACGGTCACGTGCCGCGCCTTGGAGGCGGCGGGATTACCTAGCCGACAATTTGGCACGCATTCATTCCGCATTGGGGCAGCCTCCACTGCGGCGGCTATGGGATTTGGGGCAACAGAGATAAGAGCCCTGGGCCGCTGGTCCTCAGATCGTTTTAGGTCGTATGTCCGCCCAATCCCTAAATGTTAGGCTGCCAGCGCGGTTCGCTAACTGTTCTGTGTTACAGGTTCCTTTCCACGAGGCAGATTGCGAGTGGTTATTTGCGGCCACAGTTTTGTTTTCTGGGCAGCGAAATACGCCCGGCGTTCCGCCTTCGGTCAGCACCTTGGACTCAGTGACTGCATCAGCATTGAGTGGAGAGGCTCCCGTGGTATGAGCTGGGACAGCTTCTCTACGGTCGCGTCCCGTTGTGCCCAAGAGGCGCCAATTGCCATCCTGCTCGTCCATCTGGGCGGGAACGATCTGACCAGGGCTAAGGGGAAGAGCCTAAGCTTACGGATCTGTCGTGATCTCGAGGCCTTTAAGGCCCAATCCCCTTGTACCAGATTGGTCTGGTCAGAGATGTTGCCACGGCGGGTGTGGCTTGGGGCCCGGGACCCGCCTGGGGTCGAAAGGGCCAGGAAACGCTTGAACCGGGCCATCTTCAAGGCCATGCAGCGGGGTGTGGGAGCAGTGGTCCCACACCCAGACATCAAATTTGCTCGCCCGGAGTTGTTCAGACCTGATGGTGTACACCTGTCTGACGAGGGCTTAAAAATTTTTCTCAGGGACCTGCGGATGGGCCTCCAGGCCGAGCTGGCCTGTTGTTTGGCGGGCGAGGAGCATGCCTAGCAGCTCCTTCGCCGTGGCAGGTAGTGCAATAAAATCAGAACCCGAGACGTCATGTGTAAGGTTCCCATTGCAAGGAACCGGGCGGTCGTGCAAGAAGTAGGCTGAACAAAAAGGGCCTCACCAGGCCATCAAATAGAGTACGACCAAATGGCAGGACAGGCACGGCCGCTGTGAGATACAGGTCAAAATATACCAACGGAGAGTGCCATGCTGTACAAAGGGCACTCCCATAGGCTAGCACATGACGTCATAAAATCAGACCCAAATTAATTGTAAATAGTGGTAAAATCTAACTTGCACTACGGGAGGCCCATCCGAATTTATAGTTGCTGCTACAGTTAAATAAAGTTATGATTAAGTTATGAATAAAGTTGTGGCCCAGTTTAAAAACCCAAATTATTGGTGTGTCGCCTCTTTATTTCGGGGAATGGGGGGACAATGGCCGCTCCACAAGGCTAAGGTCCGAGTGGGGAGGCTTTGTCCCTGCCGGACTCCGTAGTCGGACCGAGGAGAGGCGCGGGGGATGTCTCGCGATAACTGTCGCGAGAGGCCCTTATAAGGGCACCACGCGGTGTCCCGGCCTCTCTTCGATCCGACCGGCCCCCCCACCCACCCACCCTTTAGTTGTCTGGAGAATGAGGTATCCTGGTCGCCGGGGCCGAATGGGAATTTTTGGTTGGCACCTGATTGGCCTTGGTGCCAGCGTTTTTCGCCCATTCCATTCTCTTTGGCATTCCATTAAATAGGTATAGAGGCTATGACTGGAGGTCAGGAGGTCGTTAATATAGGTAGGAATATTCGGCCACAGAGGGGCAGGTAGTGCAATAAAATCAGAACCCGAGACGTCATGTGTAAGGTTCCCATTGCAAGGAACCGGGCGGTCGTGCAAGAAGTAGGCTGAACAAAAAGGGCCTCACCAGGCCATCAAATAGAGTACGACCAAATGGCAGGACAGGCACGGCCGCTGTGAGATACAGGTCAAAATATACCAACGGGGAGTGCCATGCTGTACAAAGGGCACTCCCATAGGCTAGCACATGACGTCATAAAATCAGACCCAAATTAATTGTAAATAGTGGTAAAATCTAACTTGCACTACGGGAGGCCCATCCGAATTTATAGTTGCTGCTACAGTTAAATAAAGTTATGATTAAGTTATGAATAAAGTTGTGGCCCAGTTTAAAAACCCAAATTATTGGTGTGTCGCCTCTTTATTTCGGGGAATGGGGGGACAATGCCCCTCTCCTGCCTCCCATCGTATTTTTTTTACAGGTTGGGGTGTGGGGAGGGCGAGTGCCACCCTCTCCGCACCCTGCCCTGTCCAAAAACACACACAAAGAGAACACAAAAAGAAGCAGTGGTCTGAGAAGGCGGGTGCTGACATCAGCACTCACCTTCTCAGATCCCTGCTGTGCGGGGAAGCCTCTACGGTTCCAACACAACAACAGTGGTCTGAGAACACAAGTGCTGACATTAGCTCTCACCGTCTCAGACCTGCTGTGAACCAGAGAGCAGAGTAGGGAGGCTTTTGGGGTGGGAAATTCAAAAGCCTCCCTCCTCCGATCTCTGCTTCTCCCTTCCACCTCCCAGCTGGTTGGTAGTGGTGGGAACCAAGCAGGGAAACAGCCACCGGATCTCGCTGCAGCTCCTTGCCTGAAGTGAAATCCAGTGGTGCTTCCCCGATTTGGTTCCTCTGAACTGAAAATATCATTTTGTTTTGGTTCTTGATGTCATGCTGTCTGCCGTTTTGTTTTGTTTTGAAACATTACAAAACAACAAAATAGCATTTTTGTATGTGCCCATCCCTATTTACTACTACTACTACTACTACTACTACTACTACTACTACTACTACTACTACTACTACTACTACTACTACTCAGTTCTTCTTTGCAATTTATACTTTTTATGATGGAGTTCTCCAATTTCTAATACATACAGACAGGGCTGGATTAAGACCTTTAGAGGATCTAAGCACTTAAAAGATTTTGGTGCCCCTCATATATATATTATTCAAAATATAAAAAATAATAAACCATAAAATAAAATTTTATTTATCAAAACTATAATAAACTTACAGTAAGATGGAAAATAATGTTAAGTTTTGTATACTTCCACTTTATTTATATTTGAAAAGTTTTCTTGTTTTTTAAAAAGTTTGCTGCGTTCCCTTATAATGCACAGGCATGTTAGAAGCGTTGTCATAAGACTCACCCCTATATTTTGAAAAGTTTAGCCTACAATCTTCACATAAGTACTGCAACACCCGATTTTCCATTTCCTCACCAGTATGGCCTTTCATTTTCAGAAAATTTAAAAAGCATTCAATAGGCTGTCCATGTTTTAATCACCTAAGTACAACACTTAATGTATTGATATGTGATGGAGTTGAATCAACTGACAAATTAAAATAACAAGAAGATTTTTACTTTGTCCACAATGACAGCATGGACCTTTTGTGCCATTAGTTGAATGAGTTCCTCACAGGTGGTTTTGGACTGATAAGAAGGATTTCCTTTGCCAGAATTTCCATATTTTGAAATGTGGTGTGCTAAAAATGGATCAAACTTGCTTATGAGTTCAAGCAGCCCAAAAAAGAGTCCATTTTGCAATGATCCAAACCTCTTTTCTTTTCTTCAAAAAGCCAAGCCACGTTCACCTAATGTACAAATAACAGCTATGACGTGCCTCAAGACATGATCCCAGTAATCCCACACTTGCTGAAATTGTTTCTCTAACTGAATTTGTTGTTCCATCCAACACCTTGTCTGCAAGTTAAGTATGTTAGCATAGACTTGGTGAGCAGTGCTTTTTTCATGATTACCAATTATAATAGTATATCACCAGTCTATGAACCCTTCTCTTATAAGAAAATTCAAGAATCTTTTAGGAGGAAACAGTTTGCAAACAAAACAATAAACGGGCCCTGTTGATGGTGAATACAGTAACTACTCTCTTTTGTATTTCTTGCCATTGGCTTTTGTCCCAACAAAACGCTTCTGCAAACAATACCTTACTGGTTTGCCACTATTGAAATGATGGTAAGACTTCTCAAATGACCCATTGTGGTGTTGACAGTAACTGGGTCCACAAGCAATCCAATAAGCCACATCATCATCAGAGAAATCAAAGCCACAACCCTGGATTCTATGCTGCACTGTGGTTTACTTCATCTTTTTCAGGCAGAATAATTTCATCAACATCTCCATGGTCCACTAAAGCTTCATTTTCAGCAATTATTTCAGCCCCAGAATGTATTGTAAAGTAACTTGAACCAACATTTGCAGTAGAGGTATCAAAAGAATGTACAGGCAAAGTGAGAAGAGTAATGAGACATGTGCTAGATGAACCTGCTCATGACACGTCAGTGATTCTAACACCATCATACTGCATTTTGATTCTGAAGTGATCAATGTGGTATTTACTGTATCTGTGTCCACTTCTGATGACAGAGATTGGTTTTGACCCAGAATAGGTATATCATGTTGTACAACTTGGGTGAAGAAATCAGACAGCTTTTCAGTCTTGGAACAATAGGACTGGCAGACAAGGCAGGAACAGGAGGATAGGAGCAACAAGGCAGGAACCAGGAACAAGGCTGGACACACAGGTCAAAGCAGAAAACTCTTGAGTTGCTGAGGCAAAGTCTGGGAGGGAGAACCACTCCTCAAATAGGCTCCCCCACAGGCTTCCAAGTCCGCCTCATGAGTGACCTAGTAGCTCCTGCTCAGGCCAGGGCCTGAGCCTGCAAACACAAGGCAATTCCTGGGTCAAGCTTAGGCTGGTCCCGATCCAGACCAGGGCCATATAGGCCAGATCTTGACACAAAGTTATAAAGTTAGCATGTGTGATTGCCTGTTGGCATGCTGGACACTGAGTAAGCTACTAGCCCCCCACACAGTCTCATTCTCAGCAGACAACGAACTGTATACAAAGTTTCCCCATTTATGGGGGAATAGTGCTCTTAGTGCTCTTGTTATTATTGTCATGTATCTGTATGTATTTTTTTCATTTAATGTGGGGGCCCTTTTTGCGGATCCTGGTTCAGCTGCAGCATTTGCAGGGCTGTATTGCACCATATGACCCATGGACCATGGCAAATTTGGCTATGGGAAATTTCTGTGGTGCCCCCTCTTCCATTGATGCCCCTAAGCATGTGCTTATTGTGCTTAATGGTTAATCCACCCCTGCATACAGATACTGGATATGAGGAGAATTTATGTGACTGTGTATTTACTTGTGGATATGCTCTTATTCACACTATAACTCAGTACCTCAAGTAGCTTTCAAACCCCAAAGCATGGCCCATCATGGATATAAGAGCTGGGATATCGAAGTTGTATTTACATTAGTGGGTTTTTTAAAATCTGGCTGCTTAGCCAACATTTGGGAGTAGAGATGGGCATGAAACGAACATTTTTTGTTTCCGTTTTTGTTTTTTTCATTTCATTATGCAACAAAACGACAAATAAATTTTGTCACTAAAATGAAACAAAACAAACAGAAACACCAGAAATTTTGTTGTCCGTTTCGTTTTCATTATGGCAATATATTGAACTGCTTTAAATGCTAAAAAAAAAATCACAAAAATTTGAAATAAATGGTAATGAAACGGTAACGAAATGAACGAAAATGAAAATGAAATTTTTGCAAAAATTCATGAAAAACGGAAACGAACCAAAACAGATCCCCTAAACGACAAACGACAAATGAAACACCATTTTTTTATTTGTGCCCATCTCTATTTGGGAGTTTAATTGCCCACATTGTCTCCTTGATGGTTGTGGACCTGATGACCCACAGGATCCTTTCCAACTCTGCAGTTCTAAGATGACAGTGCTACTAATGTTATTTATTTATTTATTTATTTATTTATTTATTTATTTATTTATTTATTTATTTATTTTTTATTTATTTTCTTTCATTTCCTAAACTTTCCCTTGGTTTATATTACACTGAAAAATAACATCATGAATTTATGAGATTACGATTATAAATTTTCTTGTCCTTGAAAAAGGAATACCCTACCCAAATTGTCATTGGCTAAGAGATTTCTTGTTTCATACATATAGACAGACAGGCAGACAGTACTTTTTAAAAGATATATATTGGCATGAAATAGAGGTTCCACCATTGTCTGTATCTAGCAGGAATCAATTTCTGCAAGCAGAATCCTCTCTTTTCACCCAATCACAGAACCTTCCAGAAGAAACATCTGCTGGCAGAACTCTTCCACTGCCTTAGATCCTGCAGCAGCAGAAGAAGCAGAGGAGCAGAGCATGAATGGAATGAGGCTGCAGCCAAGTTGTGTCAAATACAGACTTTTGGAAGTGAAGGAACTGCTACATAATTTCCAACATCCTTAGGTTCAGAGAGATTTGGATTCAGTGTTGCTGCATCTGGCCTAATATTGGCTCAGGCGATCTTTTGTCATCTTTATTAGTGAAGATAATGCTGAAAATACAGTAACTTGGGTGCAAGCACATTAGTGAAAGACTTCACAAGAAAAAATACAGACCTATGCCAACAGTTCAATGTGGCTGCCAAAAGGATAAATACTATTTTAGGGTGCATTGACAGATGATACTCTTCAGATCCCATGAGGTACTCATTCCCTTTCATCTCGAGCTCTGTATCTAGTTCTGGACACCACACTCCAAGAAGGATGCTGATAAACTAGAAGAAGTTCAGAGGAGAGCGTCAAGGATAATCAGGGGACTAGAAACAAAGTCCCGTGAGGAAAGACTGCAAGACCTGGTCATGTTTAGCCTTGAGAAAAGAAAACTAAGGGGAAACTTTGATAGCACTTTTCAAATACTGGATATGTAAGCATATAGAGGCGGCCCAGGGTCTGTTCTTGATCACTCCTAAATGTGGAATATGTAATAACGGGCCCAAGCTAAGGGACAACAAATTTTATCAGGAAAAACTTCTTAACTGTTAAAACAGTACAGTGAAACCTTGACTTACGTCATTAATCCGCTCCAGTGGTCTAGACTTAAGTCAAACATGACTTAAGTCAGACGAACGTTTCCCATAGAAAGTAATGGGAAAGCGGATTAATCTGTTCCAGATGATGAAAAAGACCCCCAAAAAGAGCAATTTAACACAAATTTGACTGGGATAGGAGATTCCTTCTGGGGATGTAAATGAAATGTCTCTTCAAAGAGAGGAGGAGGCAGTGGAATTATAGTCCACAAGTTATATGCCCCCACTTTTTAATGTTCATAGCAACAATGTCTAACATTTAAGTTTTACTGATTTTTAACCTGATGTTCCAAGTTCTGAACAACTCTATGCTTACCATTAGAGTCCCACAACTTTACAGCTCGCTAACTAAAATGCTTCCATTGTGGACCAGACTTCTGCAGCCAGATTTTTTACAAGACTGAGCCAACTGTCTAACCAGCGAGGCCAGCCCCGAGCTCCCGGCCCTTCTCCTCCGGCAGCAGCGGCGGCTTCGGTGAGGCCGAGGACCAGCTCCAGGTGCTCTGAGCTGGCCTCGCCGAAGCCGCCGCTGCTGGAGAAGGGGAAGAAGGCAGGAGCAGTTTGCAGGCGGCAGCTGCGATGCTGGGTCATGGCTGCCGCCAGATTCCGGGGCCTTGCACTGGGGCTCCGAGATGTAAGTCAAAGCCTGCGACTCAAGTCAAACAGGCCCCTTCTTGCTGCAAGTCAAATATCATGCAAGTCAAGCAGTATGTAAGTCAAGGTTCCACTGTACAACGGTGGGAACAGTTTCCTTTTGAGGTAGGTAGTGACCTCATTGGTGCTGGAAGCATTTAAGAGAAAATTGAACCAGATATGTTTTGATTTGGATCCCTGCAGTGAGCAGGGGGTTGGACTCAATGTTCTTACAGACCTCTTCCAACTCAATTATTCTACGATTGTGCAACTTGTGCTATTTTATCACCTCAGATCCCTGTTAAAGAGACCTAAAGCAGCAAATACAGAGTTCTCACACACTACATCGAACTTCTCATTGCCAATGCTGTGCCTTTACTCACTCCAATGACTATTTCCCCTCTGTTTTGTTTCTTAAGCAATAAAAATAATCAGAGCTACAGATATAAAGGGAAAAATACCACCACTTCTTTTATATCTTTTCCAATTTAAAGCAGAATGAGGACTGATGAGAATGACAATACATATGCTACGGCTGTTTGCATTTTCCGAAAGCCCCTTATTAAATTTTACATAATTGGTTCCTTCTTAAGATAGGAGCTTGGGAGGATCATTCATAAGACACTGGGATAGATAAATACCTAGGATAAGAAACAGAAAACAGATACTGCAAGTAAAAGAAACAATGTCTACCATAGGGGAAGAATTAAGTGAGTCTCATATGGATTAAAATGCAGATCCCTGCTGCCTTCTATCCATATAAATGATCCAGACAGTAGGATCAAGCTAAATGATTATGTTTGATGATGTCGATTGGAACACATGGAGCACAAGGATTGCTGCCAGACGAGGAAATATGTTTTAGTAGAAGATGAAAGCTTGCTATGTTGTATTTAAGGTTCACATAGAAACAAACAGTAGCTCACACATCCACATGCACACACGTGGAGTTGTACACAGATTCTGATCTTGAGCTGACATTAGTTTTTAGAAGTTACAAACCAGTGCTTCCAAATACATTTGCAGTCAATCCTGGAGACAACTGTCCACAGGGCCTAAAGTTAAATTGCTTTAGGCAACTTTGCAGGGTGGAAAACATAAGATCAGGAAGAGAGAAAAGCTTTGCTGGATCAGATCAAAAGCCTAGGTAATCCAGCAATCAGTGGCCAGCCAGGTGTCCACTGAGAGCCTGTAAGAAGGATGAAAGGGAAATGGCAGCACTGTGCTCTTATTCCTCAAAGGCTGATGGAGACCTCTGCTGAGTAATAGCTTTATAGGATCATTCCCCTGCCTTAAAATTCTGCACATTTTTGGTCTGATGATGAGCTACAAAGGACACGCAAACTCACCTTATTGGTTCCCTTTTATTGATTTGATTTATATTTTCCTCCACCCAGTATCCCCACACGCACACACGTTGCAAGTTATTATTGAAGCAGAATGGCCAGATTTGGTTATGGAACAATGTATATTTACGAATCAATACCTGTATAAAACACAAAGCTAACTTAGGTGTTTACTTCATGTCCTACCTTGTTCCATGATTACGTTTGTACAATGACAGGGGTTGTTCACGGTCACGTGGGTTTGTCCCTATTCAGTTCCTGTTTTCATTTACTCACAGGGCATGATTACTTGTCTCATGACAACTGTTACTTCACGGTCTTGATCCGTGACAAATTCTGAATTTGTCTTGCTTTCTTAACCCTTTTTTAAAATATCGTAAATAAAACTTTTTCAATATTTCAATTTACTGGTCTTCCAGGATTTACATGTCAATGCTACATAATTTTCAGTACTTTATTTAATAAACATTTGCACTGCATGGTGTTTCCCATAGGGAAACTAATGTTGAATGCCGCTTCAGCCGCTGACCACTAGGTGGACACTGGTTGTTGCATGACAGTTGTTACCCCACGATCCCTTGTCTCAGAACAGGAACTGGAAACCAACCATGATAAGAGTATTCCCCAGCCCAGGGACAGGTACAGCTTGTCATGCTCGGTTCCCGGTTCCAGGGATGTGGTCAAGAAAACTTTTTGCTGTCACGCTATGGACGTGAAGTTTTTTTTTTTTTTTTGCACGGGTCCCAAGCGGGACAGCAAGGCAAGATGAACAGGATGTGAAGTAACTGCCTTAAGGAGGCACAAACACTTTCCTTTATCCCCTCATGGACACATAGAATAACACTCAAATCTTACCCATATTACACCTTCTATCTGTTTGCAAGGGGGTTCAGTTACCCATTGATTCAATTTTGTCTTATGTATCCATATGATGCTGAGAAATTGAATCAATCCTCCCCTCTTCCCTTTTGCTTCTGGGTGAATTTGCCTCAGTTTGGAAATGGGGAGAGTAGAGATTTTGTTGCCTGGCTAGCTATTTGATTGATTGATTGATTGATTGATTGATTGACTGCCATTTGCTTTGGATGCACCGACCAAGTCTTACTTTGCTCTGTTTCTATAGAGGCATATAAAATTTAAAAATCCACTAAGAGCAGCCATTATTGCAGCTGTGAGAGTGTTATCTGCAGAAGGTAGAAAGAAGAATACTATACCGGGATTCACCCTGCCACCTTTGAGTCATCATAAAAATTAGTCAGTTTCACTGGAAAAATGACATGAAGTAGAAAAATAGAAAACCTCACCAGGACAGCTACCTCTTTCCCCCTGGTTTATCCTTAGCAGATCTTTTCTGTATGTTTTGTGTTCTGCTTGTTCACTTTCATTTTCCCATTCCTCCTAGTTCTGAAGGGATTCCTCCCTCCCACCATTGTCCATAAAAGGGCATTGCTACATCTCTCAACTGTGTAATAATTTGTATTCAATTACAGAATTTGTTTAGTTTACCTATGCATTGTGAAAATAATTGCACTATGAACTTTTATCACTTCCTTGCTTGCCTGCAGTCACAGATTATTAGATGCAATTTGTAACCATGAGTTCCAAGAAATTGCCTTCTGTTGGTATTGCATACTGGCTTCCTTCAAGGTTTTCACTTTGCCTCATGTGGAATTAACAAGGCTCTGCATCTGTGAATTAAAATTCAACTTGCTTACACATATTAAAAGCAGCTGCTAATGGGGTTAATGGAAGTGACATCAATGAACAGAGCCGATTTTAAGAGAGTCCTATAAGAAATTGCTATTGGTCCAATACCATTAATCATATCATTAACAATCTAGGTCATGGTGTAAAATCCGGGTGATTAAAAAAAAAAACTACACCTAACTTGTTGCCTAATGAAGATGATAAACTCCTTTTAAGGAGGACTGAAAATGATATGACCTTTAATATGGATACTTTTAAGAATATAGCTTTAATTGGAGGAGAAAGAGGAGTATATATAAGCATTTTGATGGGAGCATGAAATACCGCTGAAGCTTTTTAAAGCCTTTCCTGCTGCCCAACTATTGATGGGCAGCAATCAGCTTGCAGGACTTGATGTTATTCTGCATTATTAATTCTAATTTGCTTTACCTGTAACATTGTAAATTTTACTCCAGGACTCTGGCTGAATGCTCTAATAGAAACATATTAAATCAGTATTACATTAATTTCAGTTAAATCACTGCAACATGCAGTACTCTGCATTAGGGACAGTCTGAAAAGATACTCAATTTAAAGGATCATTCAAGTCTGATTTAAGGACAAGGAATTATAAAACGAGGGAGAAAAAGCACTGAAGTTTCTCATAATAAGAGTTCTCACCTGGCTAAGTGACTGAGCAGTCATTCAGATTATAAGCTCTGTTCATGCATCATTTAAAAACTACCATGCAATTTGGGCTATGATGAGTATTTCCACAGCCAGTGCCACAGCTAGTATGTACCTAGTGGGTGAACGAATATTCAGAATGCCAGGGTTCAAATTCCCAGTCACACAAGTGAACTCACTGGGGATAAAACCACACTTTGAAATAGCTAACATTATACCTTGAAAACCCTATTAAGTCACCAGATCAAACATAACTTGATGACATATTGCACTCAGCAGGGATACTTTTTTTGTACATGCAATAATCTACAGTATATAGATGCTGGTGTTTTTTTTTAACTATACTCTGTTCAGTGTTCAGTGAAATGACCCATGTTATACTTTCCAATAATAAATGAGATACAAAGTATATCTTACCTTAGAGATAAGGACATTTATATGTCTTGCAGGTTTTTGAAGAAATGAGATGCACACACAATCACACACATATTGTAAAAATGTGCATGCTAAAATCATCTGCAGTTCAAAATAGGAGCCAACCACACCTAAGTCAACAGTGAAAATGTTTATAAAACATATGTATGAGAAAATCTGTGCAAATAAATGGGAGCATTCTTGAAAATGCACAGAGAATTTGGGCAAGAATTATCCATGTGTGAAAGGAAAAAAGCAGTCTCACTACCTGATGGCAAGCAAAAACTGTGATAGGAATTTAGAAGGGATACAGAGCTGCAAATATTTGTCTACATGAATTATTAGTTCTACCTAGAAAAGGGCCAGTGAATCAATAGGTATATCATGGGTCAACACTTATATAAAATCCCTTGATTCAATAAATCTGTACATTGTCCATTGTCCTGGAGTGTTATGTTTCCAGTTAACAGTTCATGTGTTATTATGGAATTATTTCTATGGAGGACTATTAAGTCTCAAGTGAATATCAACATATTTTGGCATCTGGATACTAAGCCTAGCTGTTTCTACGAAATCCCAGTGCTTTCACAGGGACTCATGTCAGAGA
Source organism: Phrynocephalus forsythii (assembly GCA_029282475.1). NCBI lineage: Eukaryota > Metazoa > Chordata > Lepidosauria > Squamata > Agamidae > Phrynocephalus > Phrynocephalus forsythii. The sequence goes on along the minus strand of JAPFRF010000001.1, from coordinate 175,122,935 downwards.
AAGATCATTAAGAATATATTTGCCTCCATGCTATCTCTGAAAACATTTCCTCCAATGCCATATTTCAACTAAATCTCCCCCTGCCCACCAAGGAATTTACTTTAATCCCCACATGTACATAACAACTTGGAATACCATACAATGGATGTTCTTGGTCTTGGTCTCTATAGACACATATTTACACTTCAGAAGCTCTTCAAGTTTCTTCATACTTACCCATAAGCCATAGTATATTTCTCTGAAGGATATGCTCTCTTTAAGGGCTGACCAGTTGAAGTCCATTTTAAAGATAAAGAATTGGGAGAAGAATGGGGACCTTGAAGATGCTTATCAATAATTAACTCCTGGACATCACACAGAGTCTGTATTCCTCCTCATCCTTTCTCTGTCAGGTGACCCTACAAGTTTTGTTACTGAGCATAATGCAAGTATTGAGCCTGCTTCAAATCCAAACATTCTAAGGAATTATTTTTCCAACCTGACCATTCTCCTCATCCCTCAATAACATTTTTTTAGCATCAAGATATTTTCACTGTGTGACTGAGGGCAATTTTCTTTGCTCAGTGATATGTCTGTGGAGATTTTCAGTCACCCAGGTAAGGTTATATGGAAGATGAGTCATGGCAACTGGACTTCTTTTCTTGGGAGATCAAGGCCTCACACCAACTTTCCTTAGACTGACAAAGCTTCTTGGTTGAGTAGTGAAACACTTAGATCTTACAAAAAAAAAAGAAGTCTAGTTTGCATGACTCAACTTCAGGATTTACTGAATGGTAGATTTTCAGATTTGTAAGTTCGTAGTTGCATGGAATTCAAAGCAAGAGATAGAAAATCCCTGTTTCTCAAGCCATATCTCTTTGGGATGTGTGCATATATATGCCCATTTTGTTCTATTTCTGCATTAATCTGCCAGTTCGGAAAAAATGCATGAGGCATATTTGAAAAGACAAAACAAAACAGAGAGAAATCTTAAACCAAGAGCCATTTGTCATATTTAGGAGATTCACCAGAGCTGAAATCCCCAGGGGTCAAGACTAAATCTGAATTTAGTTGCTCAGGAGGTTAATTTGCATATATTATTGAAGAAATTAAGGTAGCTGTTGCTACAATGTCCACATTCTTGTTTTTAATCATAACTAGAATTGACAGATTAAGTCAACAGATGAATAGGAAGCAATAACTGTGGAAATCCTACCAGGATGTGATGAGAGGTGGGGGAGTAGCTAGCAACTTTTAGTTTAATAGGACTGAAGAGGTCTCAAAACTTAGCAAATAAAAGTCCCTTATCTTCCTCTAGGACTAAAGAAACTTTCTGAGAGAAAAATGTTAAAAAATTGGGGGCATTGGGAAGAACACATTTGTGAAATGTAGGAGGGCAGGGGGCATCCATGATTGTTGGAGGCTGCCATTCCACCAGGTCCCTAAGGTAAAAAAACTGCAACCCTTGGAAGTCTCCAGGATTTATTATCTGCAGGACTTAAAATAAACCATTTTGGCATAATTTCACCCTTTTAGACTTGATAGATTCTTGGTGCCTGTCACGGACCTGGGTACTAAAATACTGTCATCAATAAAATTATTTTAAATTTCTGTCATTTAAAAAAATGTGGTTTGACACAAAGTGTTTAAAGTTCAAACAAGTGGATGTGTTTATTGATTTCACATAGGTAGTTGAATAAACATTGAGAATATGTTCTTGTAAATCAACTTAGAACAACATTTTATATATATTTATAATATTTTAAACTCTCTTAGTTATCTATGCTCACAGTTCTTATATCATTTCTACAACACTCTAGTTTCACTCTTCAGATCCTAACTAAACCCTAACCAGTCCCTAACAGTCACCAGAAACCTTTCCAGACCCTATTCAGTCCCTATCTACCAGTTATTCCAACAAGCACATGTTTTATATGCTTTAGCCCCACCCACAGGCTATTCAATTGGTTACCCAGTTGACATCATTTATGAGGTACCTGTCAAGTTTTGCCACAGTGCTCATGGAGACAACTAAAATGTCTGGGGGGGGGGTCAGCAAGTATGGGTGGCCATATATTTCCCATCTCTAAGCTGGAAAGTTGTAGATCATGTCATTTTGTTTTGGGATTCATGCAGCTTTAATTCCTTAAGCATCTTTTTTTTTAAATGACCCTTTCCATATGGAGAGTCTCCACCACACAGAAATTTCTCCCCATTTGTGTTATGTTGCCGTAAGAAACACTGCAAGGAACACTCTGGCGGCCTTAAGTTGTTTCCAGCATGAAAGATTTCCTACTCCTTTTCCAGAGCTGTCCATCAATCCATCAGTTTTCAGCATTCCATTTGCATTTACATTTGTTGTTTTGGAAACCTGACAATATGACTAGTCTGGGGGGAAAAACCTGACCAGTTGGAAACTTTTAATAAAATAGTACAAAAATCAATTATGAATGAGAATAACAGGAAGGGAGGGGGAGTGACAGCACCACATGGATGGAATGCAGAGCCAGATGTTTTAGGGAGGTCTGTTTGATAATGATGTAGATTATATTGCTCTCTATTCTTAAAGCTATCCATAGACTAAAGGCAGGGGCAGCCATGGGGAAAAAAATCTGGATCTCAGCTGTAACAGAGCTGTGCTCACAGGAATCCGTTTAGGGGGAAGGGCAGAAATTGAGTAAATTAACTCTTCAACCAAATGTGTAAAAACAAGAAAACGTAAAAAAAAAGTTGTGGCTTGTGACTCTGTAATTTTCATGTGTGCAGCTGCAGTTTATGGTAACGTGTTAGGATGGCAATAAAGCAGGAATAAAAACAAAACAAAAGGATTCTCTAATCCTCTCAGTGTTTCGATATTGTAAACTCCACTCAAGGAAACTTTAGAAAAAAATGAATAACTCAAACAGTGTATAAATGCTGGCTGAAGAGTGCATACAACCCAGTACAGTATAAAATCATCTGTTCTGCAGGTGCTTGGAACAAACCAATGGTGTATTGTAATTATTATTAGTTTCTGTGGCTTTTCCAAGTTGGATAAAAATGCCCTCTTGGTTTTCCTAATTCTATTTTAGCCTCATTCAGTTCTCATTAAGAGCTTACTTGCCCTGCATATAGGAGAAGACTGAAGCTCCACTCCCTCCCCAATGTTGTGGCTTTCCTACATATAAAGGGTGATGATGGGAGCCCAGCTAACTGTGGTAGGCCATCATGTGAATCAGAACCATGGAAAGCCACCATCTTGACTCATGTGAGCCATCTCCACTCTTCTTCAGGTTCATTGCTCTCTGCCTATAGGAGAGTGACAAGATTGGAGATAAAGGAAGTGGGGCTCCTATATGCTGCAAGCATTAATGAGTTTAACTGAATAGGGTGCCTATGTATGTGAGGTACAATACAGTGGAATGTTGTATGGCCCAGAAAATGCAAAGTTACTTTAAAAGTAATTAGCTCCCATTATCATTCAAGTGCATCTAAACTCATTAGTTATTGTTACAAGTGTACTTTTTTAGAAATACGAGAGTGACATTTTTTTCCTCATGTTTTATGAAAGGCAGCTAAATGGGTCTGGTGTGACTGTGGCTGAAAATATGCTCTGTTTCAATGTTGTGTTGATGGATTACAAAGCCGCAACACAAGGCACAGGCTGAGCTAGCACTTGCACTATGTGTTTTTTCTCTTCCATCATTTAATGAGGCCTGCCATAACCACCATGTTAGTTTTGTTGCTAAAAAATCCGTCCATGTCACAAAATGAGTGTAAATGTTGTTTCATTATGTTACAACTATAATGAAAGATATTTCATTAACCTTTTTGTTGAAGAGAGGGAATTGATTACTAATAACTTATCATTTGTAACCATCCACTTCCATTTTCTATCATAACCATTAGCTGATTTGTGCAGTCCTTGAGCATATTACTGGACAGTGTGACACACATAAAATATTCTACCTAATCACCCAGTTTGGATCTATGGAGAAAAAACTATATTGTCTGTTCTGAGGTGCTGCTGCTGCTACTCTGCTGCTTCATTTCTATTGTTTGATGTCTGGTGCTCAGTATCTGTGTTGTTGTTATCGGGTGTGACATGTGCACTGCCACATGTTTGTTTGTGTCTCTTGTCTGCCTATATTTATATTTCTCTCAGTTGTAAGCAACTGAACTTTGCCAGAGTAGTAAATTGCTCATCTCTATAACTGGTCAGAAAAACTCTATTGATTTAATCAGAATGGCAAGGTATACACCTCATAAATTACAAGGCTGGCAAGTTGTCCTATGACAGATAGCAGCTTTTTGTTTAAACAAAATGGGCCTCTGCACCTGCAGCAATACCTATATCATCCCATAGTAACTTACTAGATAGGAAAAATGCCATGAGCATAAAGCAATGGTGGAGATTATTGCTCAGGTACCAGTTTGCTCTATCTGGATTTTAGGACTCTAGAAGCTCCTCAACACCACCACCACCACTTAAATGTTTTGCATTTGTTAGCAATTGTTTACATTTTCTACTGTTAGCTAGCCAGGAGAGGAATACCTTCATGAAACAATGTTATTTTTCAATTGACCTTGTTTTCAGATGTGCCCAGGAAGATGGCTGTTTAACAATTTTCTTTCTTTAGCCATAGCAGACAATTGGACAATTAATTATTATGGATATATATGAAATATAAAATTCAAACAAATGCTAAAAATTTTTTTAACCAGACATGGACTATTTCAATAGTGTTATCTTGGCCATTTACTACATCATCCTCGTGTGTGTGTGTGTGTGTGTGTGTGTGTGTGTGTGTGTGTGTGTGTGTGTGTGTGTGAGAGAGAGAGAGAGAGAGAGAGAGAGAGAGAGAGATACAGCAACCATGTTTTACCAGTTCCACTCCTCTAGTGAGTTTCTGTGGCCAAGTAGGGAATCAAACTATGCTCCCCAGAGTCCTAGTCGAACACTTCATCCGCTGCCCCACACTGGGTGTTTTAGTACACATGATGGGGCATAAATAGAAAGCACCTAAATGCTGCATTGATTGAATTTCTCCACATTCACAGAAAATCTGTCCTGTATCCAAGTAGCTCCATTTTACTGGATTGTTCTTTGATATTCCTACTAGAGATGGGCACGAAACAAACAATTTTTCGTTTCCATTTCCATTTTTTGTTTCATTACACAACGAAATGACAAATGAATTTTGTCTCTAAAATGAAACAAAATGAACAGAAACACCAGAAATTTTGTCATCCGTTTTGTTTTTGTTACGGCAATACATTGAACTGCTTTAAATGCTAAAAAAAATCACAAAAAATTGAAATAAATGGTAATGAAACGGTAACAAAATGAATGAAAATGAAAACTTTTTTTTGCAAAATTTCATGAAAAATGGAAACAAACTGAAACGGACCCCCTAAACGACAAACGACAAATGAAACGCCATTTTTTGATTCATGCCCATCTCTAGTTCCTACTTTTCTTCAGAGTCTGTTAGGTGACTTTCCTATGGTCCCACCAACATCTTGTCCTGGTGGGAAATACTCTTCAGTAGAGATGGACATGAATAAAAACAATTGCATTTTGTTTGTCGTTTGTCGTTTGGAGGGTCCGTTTCCGTTCATTTCCTTTTTTTGCGAATTTTTGAAAAAAATCATTTTCGTTTTTGTTTGTTTCATTACCATTTCGTTACCATTTATTTCATTTTTTGTGATTTTTTAAAAGGATTTTAAGCAATTCACTCATATTGCAGTAACAGAAACGAAACGCACGGTAAAATTTCCGGTGTTTCTGTTCATTTTGTTTCATTTCACAGACAAAATTCGTTTGTTGTTTCGTTACATAATGAAACAAAAAAACAAAAATGGAAACAATTTTTTTTTCATTTCGTGCCCATCTCTACTCTTCAGCATTCAACCCTTCAGAAATCTGTGATGTTTTTGTTATTTATATATTTAGCATAGCCTCTTCTGGTTTAATATTTAGAGCTTGAGATATGTGTGGAAAACTTGTTAATTCATCTGGGGGATGATGCCCATAAGGTGAATGGCTTTGGAGCTGCATTTTCTTACTTAAATTATTTGCTAGAACCTCTCAGCATACTTCTGACAGAGCATGTTTCAATTCTTTTTTTTGGGGGGTGTTCCCAAATCATGGGTTCCCAGAAGGGATGGGTACAAAATGAAAAACAAAATGCTGTTTTGTCATTTTGCTAGCTAACAAAATGAAATGAAATGAAACGAGAAAGCAGCATTTCAGTACATATGAAACAAAGCAGTTGTTTTTGTTTAAAACCAACCATTTGTTTTGCTGTAAAATGGCTCCCTTCCCCGACTCCTCCTCTCAGCCCCAGCTTTTGGGCCTTCTCTCAGCTGGGTGTCGGGTGGGGTGACTCCCCTGGGTCCTAGATGCACCAGATGAGCCATTTTCAGAGGGATCCAGATGATGACACCACTGCTGGACCCTTTAAAAATGGCCCGGTCATCACCACAGGAGCCCTGCAGTGGCCACCAGGCCATCTTCAGAGGGATCTAGCTGATGATAGCCTGGTTGGCCCCCTTTAAAAATGGCTTGGTCGCCACCGCGGGGCTCCCATGGTGGTGCCCAGGCCATTTTCAGAGCCATCCAGCTGATGACAGCTTGGCTGCCCCCTTTAAACATGGACCAGTCACCAGTGTGGGACTCCCGTGGTAGCGACCTGGCCATTCTCAGAGCCATCCAGCCATGCTCGCATCAGCTGGATGGCTCTGAAAATGACTCCCGGGCACCAAATCTGGTGCCTCTAGGACCCTGGGGAGACCGCCCACACACACCTCCCAGCTGAGAGGTGCTGCCTGAGCCTTCCCTTGTACTGAATCCAAGGCACAAGGAGGAGGAGGAGGAGGAGGAGGGGAGCACCAGAGCAGAAGCACCCAACTTTGCCCCTGCCAGGCCGAGGACCAGAAGCTGGGGCTGAGAGGAGGATGTGGGGAGTGCCAGAGCAGCAGCAAGGACATAAGCCGTGGCAAGAGCAACCAAAAGTAATGGAAGGGCTTAGGCGTGCACTGATGGAGTTAGCAGGTGGGATCCCCAATTCTCCCACCCACCCACTTAGTGGCTGAAAGGCTGTTTCATTTTGTTTCATTTCGTTCTGTATGATTTTTTTTAAAGACATGAAACAAAAAAGGTACAGCGGTGGACATAAAATGAAATGAAACAAAACTCTATTTTTCCATTTCATGCCCATCCCTAGTTCCTAGCTAACTCAGAGATTCCTCTCTGCTTCTCTGTTCTTCAAGTAGAAGACACAAAGCTGTGTTTTAAAGGGTTTGGTTTCAGCTAGTTGTTTTTATAATATATAAAGCAAGATGCTCTAACACAGGGATTAGCTGGTGCTCTGTGGCCTCAATGGCCTGGACTGTCAAGGCAAGACTGTCACTATAGATGGAACTTCCAGTGTATAAGAATTTTGGTTGATTGTTTGTGTAAAATTTAAAAGTAATGGTCCCAGGATGCTGCCTTATGAGAGATCATTCCTTTGATTTCTTCAGTGATTGTGGATCCCTTGAAATTCAACAAAGGCTCTTCAGTTTTGAGAACAGAATATCAGACATTTCTGTTAGTCCATGTTTTTGTGTGAGGAGGTAGAGCTTTTTGATCAGCAATTTATAGTGGACACTGCAGAGGATGCTCTAGATATTTAATGTGTTTCAAAACCATTTTCTGTATGGTGGGTTAGATATAAATGTTGAGTCATACAGGTCTTGCCACGTCTAAAGTTGCCTGTTGTAGAATTCAAATAGGTTCATAAGAACATAAGAACATAAGAAGAACCATGCTGGATCAGGCCAACAGTAGAGATGGGCATGACCAGGAAAAATTACGTTTCGAGTTGTCGTGTGTCGGAGCCGGCCCGTTTCGGCACATTTCCGTTTTTCGCGAAATTTTTCAAAAAATTGTCGTTTCTTTTGTCGGTTTTTCATCTGTCGTTAGTACTGGTTTTGGGGGGGGCTCCTGGAGGCACCTCTGGGTGGGTGCCTCCTCTGGCCCACCATGAAAGGAAACTGGGCTCCTGGAGGCACCTTGTGGGTGCCTCCTCTCCTCACCCGCTACAAAATGGCATGCATAGCCAATTGCATATGCATACCATTAAGTTGCAGCAGTAGCAGGCAGAGGCACCTCTTTTGGGTGCCTCACTGCCTGCTGGAGAGCGAAGTGACAGAGGACTGGAGTCACTGGACCCCTAAGGGCGCCCGCTGTGACTCACTAAGAAGGGAAGTGTACTTGCTGTAGTGCAATGCGAGTACACAGATCTGGCTTGGGGTTAGGGGTTAGCGCAAGGGCTAGGATTAGGGTTACTGGGAAGGTTAGGGTGAGTTACTGGGGTGCACCTCTGGGTGCCTCTCTGATCCACTAAGAAGGACAGTGTACTGGCGTATGGGTTAGGTTTAGGGTTAGGGTTCGGGTTTGGGCTAGGGTTAGTGGCTTTTTATGCCCGACTGGCACATCCCAGAAGTCTCAGTCAAAACCTGGCCAAGTGGCCATGCAATTGGTGGATATGGCTCCAAAAATTTGCATGGTCCACTCCCATGGACAGCCCATTGTGCAGGTGTAAAAAAATAAAAATAAAAATAAAAATAAAATAAAATAAAATCAATGGAGACGTTTTGTTGCAAGAAAAACCCACTGCTGCTACTGTAAAAATTCAGGCAGTATTAAAATAGCTATTTTCGCATGTTTCTGTGGTGCTTTGGTGTGTTTTTGGACCACGATTTCAAAATAAATATTGCGGTCACCCCATTTTGGATCCCCCGCCCGCACCGCATGGCATGGCGAGCGAGTTGGCGAGACGACGAGGATACCCCCCCACCATAGCAGCCCAGGAAAGGAGAGGGGGGTGTCCGGGGACCCCCCACCCCCCAGAAACCACCCTTCTGGTAGGTGCCCTCACTGAGGCAGGCATATTTTCGCCTGCTTTTTTGGCCGGGAATCGGGTTTTTTAAAAAATTATTTTTAAAACTTTTTTCCTGTGCCGCGCCGCTTGGCGAGTTGGCGTGGGCGAGTGTGACTCGATGACGAGGATGCGCACTTTGCGCAGCCCAGGAGAGGAGGGGAGGGAGGCTGGGGACCCCCCCCCCCAGAAACCACCCTTCTGGTAGGTGCCCTTACTGAGGCAGGCATATTTTTGCCTGCTTTTTTGGCCAGGAATCGGTTTGTTTTTTAACTTTTTTCCTGTGCCGCGCCGCTTGGCGAGTTGGCGTGGGCGAGTGTGACTCGACGATGAGGATGTGCACTTTGCACAGCCCAGGAGAGGAGGGGAGGGAGGCCGGGGACCCCCAGAAACCACCCCTCTGGTAGGTGCCCTCACTCAGGCAGGCATATTTATGCCTGCTTTTTTGGCCGGGAATCGGGTTTTTTTAAAACCTTTTTTCCTGTGCCGCGCCGCTTGGCGAGTTGGCATGGGCGAGTGCGACTCAACGACGAGGATGCGCACTTTGCACAGCCCAGGAGAGGAGGGGAGGGAGGCCGGGGACCCCCCCCCCAGAAACCACCCCTCTGGTAGGTGCCTTCACTCAGGCAGGCATATTTTCGCCTGCTTTATTGGCCGGGAATCGGGTTTTTTTAATTTTTAAAACTTTTTTCCTGTGCCGCTTGGCATCGCGCGATCGCTGCGATGCCAGGACTGACAACGAAAAATCAGACCCAATTTTTCTTTAGTCGGTTCGAGTTCAAGTTCTGGCAGAGTAATTGTCATTACCGTTTCCGTTCCGTAACGGAAATGAGAAACGGAAATGGAAACGAGAATTTTGCCAAGTCGTGCCCATGTCTAGCCAACAGTCCATCTAGTCCAGCTTCCTGTATCTCACAGTGGCCCCACCAGATGCATTTGGGAGTGCATGAGACTAGATATCTGTCTCCTGATACCACTCCCCTTCATCTGACTCTTGAAGTACCCCAGTTTTAAGCCTGGAGATTACTCATCACCCTCATGGTTTGTAACCTGTGATGGACTTTTCCTCCAGGAATCTGTCCAATCCCCTTTTGAAGGCATCCAGGCCTGATGCCATCACCACATCCTCTGGCAGGGAATTCCACAGACTAACAACGCGCTGGGTGCAAAAATATTTTCTTTTTTCTGTTCTTACTCTCCCAGCCCAGAATTAGAGTGTATGTCCCCTAGTTCTGGTATTTTGTGAGAGGGAGAAGAGCTTCCCTCTATCCACTTTACTCATGCCCCACATTATTTTGTACGTCTCAATCATATCCCCCCTCAGGCGCCTTTTTTCCAGACTAAAGAGCCCCAAATGTTTTAGCCTTTCCTCATAAGGGAGGGGCCCCATCCCAGTAATCATTTTAGTCACTCTCTTTTGCACCTTTTCCAGTTCCACTATGTCTTTCTTGAGATGTGGTGACCAGAATTGTACACAATACTCCAGGTGTGGCCTTACTATTGTTTTGTATAATGGCATTATAATGTTGGCTGTTTTATTTTCAATCCTTTTTGATAATCCCTTGCATGGAATTGGCCTTCTTCACCTCTGCCACACATTGGTAGACACCTTCATGAAGCTGTCCACCAACACACCAAGATCTCTTTCTTGATCCGTCATGGATAACTCAGAGCCCATCAGTTGATAGATAAAGTTTTTATTTTTTACCCCAATATGCATTAATTTACATTTGGCTAGATTACATTGGCTTCCATTTTAGTGGCTCTCTAGAATGTTCTGTGTCTTAGTTTTGCTCTAACTTGAGATTCTGCCTACCTAGCATTGAGAAGAAATCCATATAATAGGTATGCATTGTTGTATTTACTCAAGCTGCTTATATTGTTGGTCTCTAACCATATTAGTGTTTCCCTGGCAAGGTTAATCCTTTTCCTTTTCATATATAATAAACTTCATATCCAGGTGCAGAGCCAATGGGGGTGGGAAAGGAAGTTCTAGGAAGATTGTCTTGGTAGATCTTAGTCCCCTTACTTTGGGACTACCAGCCCTGCTTAATAGATTTTTGACATGGACCGGGTCGCAGTCTGCTTTCCCATTTTGCTTGACATTGACTGTCAGTGGCCCCAGTGAAGTCAACTGGAGTCTACCTGTGTAGATGATAAAAGACTGGAGAGCTTAATCTGAGAAACATAACTCTCTAGGAATATGGAAGAGGGATCAACTGGTGCTCCATTAACGAAAGTTGTTGAGATTCAGAAATCAAGATAGATTCCACAGAGGTAGCATTTGCAGACTCCCTACCTACTGAGCACCAGGGAGGTAAGGTTGCTGATTCTCAAAAAGGCCAGTTGGGAATCAAATTCCAGAACCCTGGCTCCATAGGCAGCTTTTGGTGTAGTGGGCCATGTGACGGAGCAGGACTTAGGATCAAAGTCTCCCTTAGCCATAAAAGGCTGTGTAAAACATGTAAAGACACTCATTAAATATCCCACATAACTTGAAACCCTTATTAGGTCATCATACGTCAAATTGGACTAGATGGCAATTAACAAGAGAGTAGTTCCTTAGCTAAAAATTTGGATTCTGCCTGAGGAATAATTGAAGTCCTACTTTTCTCATATACTTGGTTTTTTTCCAAAAAATGTTTGTCCTGAATATAATTTTACTTTGCCAATCTTAATAAAATCGTGACAGCTTCTGATGAATAATAAAAATTAAACAACACCAACAAAGCATAATATAGGCAAATATCCAGTGCAGATTGCCAATTTTAATTTCTGGTACAGAGCCAGGAAAATGTGACACTGCTATAATAATTCATTGCAAATAAGATACACATAAATATCAATATTTTATGCAAATTGTCTGTTTTTGTTGTTTTTGAAGCATTACATCTGCCAACTTTAAGCTTGGCCAGGGAACATTCCTTGTGGTTATATTTTTATTTTGAAAAATTGTGTCCCACCAGTCCAGTGAATCACAAAGGTCACTGAGGTCACAGTATACCTTGGTTTAAGAATAAATTGGTTTAAGAGCATTTTAAAGACAAGCAAACATTTCTTCTAAATTTTGCCTTGACCAACAAGAAATGTCTTGATATACAAGCACTGGAGCAGGTCACATGCTCACAAGTGAGTCGCTAGTGCCTCTCTCTCCATTCCTCCTCCTACTGGATTGTGGGTGATTGTCTGGAACAGGCAGCATCCAAAGCAGAAGGAGGAGAGAGGCATAGAGGTTTCCCTTGAACCAGCCAGGAATGTGCAGGTTAAGGTTTTATTTTTCTTTATATTTATATTTATATTTAATTTGTTTTCAACATTCTTATTTTTTCAAACCATTTCTTGTCGTGGGGAAGCTAGCCAGATGTGTATAAGGCTACAAACTGCACTTTACTGTTGTCGCATTAAAAACACAGAGTAAAATCCAGTTGTTAGTCCCAAGCAGAGCAGATTCCACAGCCAGGTATGTAAACCATGGTGTAGACATGGATTTCTAGCCCACTTCTTTTGTGAGTTTTAGCACATTTTGTGTGCACATTATGTGGTCTATGGCAGTGTTTTTCAACCACTGTTCCGTGGCACACTAGTGTGCCGCAAGATGTTGCCTGGTGTGCCATGGGAAAAATTGAAAAATTACTTTATATATAGTCAATATAGGCACAGAGTTAAATTTTTTAACATTTTCTAATGGTGGTGTGCCTCGTGATTTTTTTCATGAAACAAGTGTGCCTTTGCCCAAAAAAGGTTGAAAAACACTGGTCTATGGGACCCCAGACCAAATCATCTGAGTTTCTATTATTTCTTATGGGGAAATTTGCTTTGATATATGAGTGGTTTGATTTACCAACATGTTTCTGGAATGGATTATGCTCGTGAACCAAGGTATTACTGTACATTAATTCTGGTATGAGGATTCTGTAGATCTTGTTTACTTTCTTCCACCTATATATGCTAAGAGCATGCCTGGTTTTGAGACAGCCACATTATCTTTCATTTCTTGTTTCCCTAAAGAAAAAAATTGTTCTGCTTATATACCACCCCATACCACTTCAAGTACTCTCTGGACGGTTTACAGTTTCATTACAGTATGCAGGCTACATATTGGCCCCCACCCCAGCAAGCTGGGTACTCATTTTACTGACCTCGGAAGGATGGAAGGCTGAGTCAACCATGAAGGCAGCCACCTTGGATTGAACCCCAGGTCATGAGCACAGTTCTACCTGCAGTACAGGCATTTAACCATTGTGCCACAGGGCTCCTAAACCTGCATAGATGGTATGTAATTTCAGAGATTAATTTTCATACCACATGTGCTCACAATTGAAACTGGTTTATTAATTAATTATGAATTGTCAAGTTGAGTGATTTACCAGTCCTTTCTTTGATGTCTAGTACTGCACAGCTTACTCAAGACCATGCAGACTGGCACTTCTTCTGGGAATCACAAGGGGAAACTGAACATCTGGCTCTGCCACCAAATATTCTAACCTACCGAGCTAAACAGGACCAGAGTATAAACAAGGGCTGATGGAATGGAATGGAAACAAAAACAGCAAGGTCAGTTTGGGTTCTCCTCCACCTCACCCCCATCCCCCAGGAAAGGCTTACTTCTATGTATGTGACGCTCCTTATTTTTAGTACCCTGATTTTACAAGAAAATAGCATTGTATACAAGGGAATATATGATACATAATTATCTTGGTGCCAGCCTGTCTTTAAGTTTCATTTCCTAATCACCACCACCACCACCGCCACTCCAGGATGCCTGAGAAACAGGCTTTACTCTCACTTCCTCTCAAAAATGGAAACCTAACCCTTTGATCCCTAATCAATAAAAGTAAACAGGACTCCAAACATCTTTTACAGTTGTTTAAAACTATCAGATTTGGATATATGGAAATCCAAATGCATATTCCTAATTTCTATTAATGATACCAGTTGTACTTACATGCCCGTGTGTGTGTGTGTGTGTGTGTGTGTGTGTGTGTGTGTGTGTGTGTGTGTGTGTGTGTGTAGACATGCCTTCACAACACACACACACACACACACACACACACACACACACAAATAAGATTTCAAGGGAAGAGGTACATCAGTCTCTTGGCACTGGAAGTAAATAAAAAAAGAATCTGTAAAGGAAGCTTTTAGAATGTCAGCTACAGTCCAACAGGAGAAAGGTTATACAAACTGGTGTGTCTGCAGAACAAATATTGCATCTTGTCAGTATGGTCAGACAAGTGGAAAGTTCACTGTTCATTAAAGGAATCGTAGTCTCTTAACATCCCATCAGGAAAAGCAGGTTTCCAAGATATAGACTATATTTACCACTTTGTACAGGGTCCAATGTTATGTGAAACCTTAAATATGCCTGCTTAAAAAAAACTTACTATAATTTTAAATTCAGCCAGCTCCTGTATAAACAAAGGATGAAATATAAGCCCATGTGCCTTCAGACTTGCTGCTGCACAGCTGGGTTTGTAGTAAGAACTTTTGACACTATGTCATCAGGATCTGCTGCTGCTTGTATATTGATGCCATTTTGATTGCATTGGCTTTGACTGAATGATGAATCTGGCCTTATGCAATGACCATTGATTTTCCTGGATTTAATAAATGTTTGCTCAGGTGTTCAAAAGGGAGAGCAAATTAAGCTGACAGGCTTGTGTCCGTTGGTACCTTTATATGAATAAGTCTGAAAACTGACATCTTTGCCTGAATCTTGATCTATGATGTGCATGAACACAATGAAGGTCTCTCGTTCTCACATTCAGGTCCACTTTTCTCTCAATTTGTGAGATCTGTGCTTTCTCTGCACTTTCTTTACACTAGATTTTCTTTATAGGACTCCTTTCTATGTATGTGGCTGATCTAGTAAAATGTCACAGAAAAGGCAAATAGTGTAGGACCACAGCACTTAACAGGATCAATATCCACAGTTTCACTTACCTGTTTCCTGAAAGTATTAAACACCCCCACCCCCACCCCAGAAACACATGTTCCCAAGGTGTATTACCAGAACCAGCCACTAGATGGAACCAGAAGGCTATGCTCTATATAACATTTCTAGAAATTATGAGACAGGTGGACTTCCTTGAAAAAGCTCTCTTTGTCACCTGCAACTACTTACGCTATTAGGAGACAAATGGCAGACTCTCCTATCTTGTACTCTTTATCTGTTGTATATTTAATGCAGCTGCACCTGAAAATCTGCTTTGAATTGAATATTATGGGTATGTAAAAGCTAAAGCCACCTGGTTGCTCAAGAGACTTTGTATTGTAGGAACTACATTCCTTTTGATGTACTTAAGTTCTAATTTACTTGATGGCATGCAATGATTATTAAGTCATAAATATATATATTTTGCACACAGAGGCTATTTTTGAAACTTGCTTACTTCATTTTTTTAAAAAAATCATGTATCTACATGTCTGCTAGTTACTGACTCAGTATGCTTTCTGGTTAAGAGGGCTGTCAAGGGAGGGTTCATTGTGTAAAAAATAAGAAACCTATTTAAAAATATAAAACCAAATCAAACAAAGTTGCTCTCAAATTAAGTCAGCAGCATAGATTCAAATGTATTTGGTATATTTCTATACCTTTCTTTTTAACTTTTACTAAATACCTGAAGAAGATTGTATTCAGGTAAATGAACCAGCCTGAAACCATTTTTCTCACCATGTTTTGTGCACCACATATTTTCCTGCTATAGTTCTCAGATCCAATTAAGGCTCTCTTAAAATAGCTTCTGAAGAAGAAGAAGAAGAAGAAGAAGAAGAAGAAGAAGAAGAAGAAGAAGAAGAAGAAGAAGAAGAAGAAGAAGAAGAAGAAGAAGACATAATAGGGATTTTAGTAGGTATTATTTGTGTTTGTTGATTTTAAGTTGTTTTACTTTGCTTTATCTGCTTAGTTGGCTCTTTTGCCTTGTGAACCTCCTAGAGTTCCTGTGGGAAATTTGGTGTAGTCAAATAAGTGCAGTAATAAATAAATAAATAAATAAATAAATAAATAAAAGTCTGGATTAGAGATGGGGAAGAATTGAGAATGAATCACCTTTTCTGACAAGTTTAGCTAATTAAATCAAAGTTTGTCAATTTGTGTTTGTCAGAAATTGTGTACCCCAATCAGTTGACAAAAAATTAGTGACTTTTTGTTGATCATTTTTGGTCTATAAAATGTCCCCCAATTCTGGATCATTGACATTGCAGTTCCAGGGTTTCCCAGAGTTGAAACTAAAGAATTGGAAAAACCAAAAAAATTACAGAAACTTGGCAATCAAAACATCTTGGTTGTGGATAAAACACAAACTTACTGTGGGACTTTGGGAACAATGTCAAGAAATCTCACACAGTATTACAAGCAGTTGTAAATCTCAGAAATGACACTATCAGAGCTAGAAAAATGGCAATATAAGGAGCAGCATACATACTGCACTGATATTGAACAGAAACACAACCTCAAGCTCAGAGATCACCAAGAGTGGCCTTATATAACCAGGTTTTTAATAGTTTCTTCCAAGAGGGGCTCTGCAGTACTTATCTCACTTGGGAGATGGTTCCATAGAATCAGGACTGCCACCAAGAAGGCTCAGCTCTGAGTTGAAGCCTTAAGAGCCTCCCAAGGGGTGGCAACCTGAAGTGAGACCGCCTGCAATACTCTGGTGGGCCAGGGCAAAGCTGACATTTGGGTGATATGCTCTGCCAGATACTCTGGTTCCAAATCATAGAGGGCTTTGTAAATCAAAACCACTACCTTGAACCTTATTCAGGAGGCAACAGGAAGCCAATGCAGATAAGCCAGAATAGGGATGATGCAGTCAAATCTGCCTGCACCAACCACTAATCTAGCCGCTGAATTCTGCACCCGCTGCAGTTGCCAAACAAGGGTCAAAGGAAACCCCATGTAGAGAGCATTACAATCATCTATCCTCAAGACAACCAGGCCTTGCACTACCATCCTTAGAGGGTGCCCATCAAGCTATGGGCGAATCTGGGCAATGTGCCTAAGTTGATAAAATGCTGCCCTGGAAACAGCTGTCACCTGGGACTCCAGGGACAACGCTAGCTCCAAGATGATGCCCAGATTCCTCACTCTATCTACCAGCTGAAGGGCAGTCCTACCCAGGCTGGGACACATCTCTGAATGACTTCAGCCAACTACCTCACATAGGTGTTGAACAGCATGGGGGAGATTGCCAACCCCTGGGGCACTCCACATGAGAGTGACCAAGCTTCACTCACTGGGCACAGGCTTTGAGGAAGGAGAAGAGCCAGCTCAAAGCTAGACCCCCAATTTCCACCTCGGATAGCCTGCACAGAGGATATTGTGGTCCACAGTAATAAAAGCTGCAGACAGGTTGAGGAGGACCAGCAGGGTAGAACAACCCCTGTCAGTCCCCCTGCAAGAGGTCATCTTGCAACATGACCAGGCCTGTTTCAGTCCCATAATGTGGCCTGAACCCAGACTGGGACCCCCCAGTGGATACAGAAATCCATGGATAAAAGCTAATGCTCTTATCTGGGCTGGCAGTGGTGGTGAAAAGGGGAAAAGAAAGGAGGTAGCAGTGGTGGCCAGGGAGGGGGTAAAAGAGAAGCAAAGGACCATCCTCCCTCCCATCTTGCAGCTCCCATCTGCCCCTGTCCTTACCATTAGGCCAAGAATCTCCTCAACAGGGAGGAGGGAATCTCCTCAGCAGTGGTGCTGGTGGTGGCGGAAGAGTCAGCCATATTCGCCTGTCTGCAATATTGGTGGTGGCAGCGGAACTGGCACCTGCATGGACCTGTGGATGCCTGCAGGCCATACGGATTCCTCTTCTGTTGCTGTGCCTCTTCTTCTGCCGCCACATGGCCTCTACATCCACCACCTCTGTCCCTGCCCCTCACATCACCACTCGCCACCAGTGGATAACTGCATCCGCGGATGGCAAATCTGCAGATACAGGGGTCTTACTGCATATATATGTGTATAGATAGATAGATAGATAGATAGATAGATAGTGTACACACACACACACACACACACACACACACACACACACACACACACACACACACACACACACACACACACACACACACTAGAAGGAGCAAGGGGTCTCTTTAATTATTCCCCCTTTTTGTAAGAAGGTTTCCCTTTTCTTTTTCTGAGGGAGTTGAGTGGGTCACAGAAATGTGTGGAACCCTACAACATACCAACATGCAGGAGTCAACCCTGGGCTTCTGACGGTTGGCCACCCTTCCAATAAAGGAATGGTGAGAAAACTGTAGACAGAATTGGCTTTGGTTTTTATGGACTGTTTGTCATGAATTAATCAAGCAAACAAGGATTTTCCATTATAATACATTTCCTTTACTAATCAGAAGAATTAATATTCAGGAAGACTGCATTCAAATAGGGAAGGAAGCCACTCAGGCTGAAGTCAAACGGCAGCAAGCACTCCAGCACTGACCCACAAAGTCTGCAATGAATTTAAAAGTGTAAAAATAAATCTTGGGCTTTTCCCAACCGCTGTATCTTTTGTGTGGTTTAGTGCCAGGGACCTGAAACTATGAAAACCAACCATCCCTTAGAGAGTCTGCAAGCTACTGTGTGACCTGCACAAGTCATGGCAGATCCCACACTGTGGTGGGTTGCTGATTCATCTGCAAAAATGACTGTATGGGAAGTAAAATTACAGTATAACGAATGATGTTTGTGGTTCAGCTGATGATGTTCTACAGATGTGCAGCCCCAATCATGAAGAGATGGGAACCTGGCAAAAGGGGAGGGACACAGAAAGGGGTAAAAGACGTTTCTTGGCAAGAATTTCTTGTAAGAAATGGGCCAAGTCATATGATTAGGATAATTTAAGTTTATAAATGCAAGCAAATGCAACATTGAGCACTTGCTGCCTCCAGTGGCTGGTATTGTAGTCACGGCAGAGGCTGAGACGTAAAAGTTGTTGTGGAATGAAATCTAATCCTGATGATCATCAAATTAGAACTGCATCTGTGGGTCACTGAGTCCATTATTCCATTGCTTTTGTCTATCTTGAACCATGTGTAAAATAAGGGGGCCCCTAACAAAATAAGAAAGTGAATCCCCTGAGTAAAATAATGAGTGTACACTGCATAGAGCAAAATATTTTGACATATAAATGCTTTCTCATCTGAACCATGTTTCTTATTACACTCTATTCTCCTTAAAACTGCAGTTCAAAAAGGGAAATTGGCCACTTTGGGGATCCATAAATATCCAACCCCCGTAATTTGAGAATATTATTGCTACAACTGCTCCTGCTACAAACAACAATTAGCTCACTGATGGACAGTTAATTCAATGCTTAAAGGAGCAGAAAATCTATAAATGTCTAAATTTTCAAGACTATCTGAATAAAAACCACAAGGTACCTATTTGGGAACAATAACTAAGACTAGAGTTGGACACAAATTGCCAAACCAGTGGGTCTTGGCGGTTTATCCTTCAGACATATACATTTTTGGTAGTTCCCTGCTCCACTTCCTCTGGCAGGCATGCACTCAAATGCAGCACCTTGGCTTTTCTGCTCTATCTCCTCTGGGCCCAACTTCTGAGTGAATGCCTGCAGGGGGAAATTGAGTTTAAGAAACTGTGGCAAAGAGATATTGTTTTGGTTGCGAATGGTGCTTTGAGTAAAATAACATAAAACCTAGAAAAACATCTTTCTACTCTTGCTGTAAATGGGATTATGTTTCTTATTTGGAACTACTGCACATATTATAAGGAAAGACCTATCGGATATCCTAGCTCCTTGGGAAAGATCTGATATTCAAAGAACTACATCTAGCTAATATTTGGTGAGGTGTTAATATCATCATCATCATCATCATCATCATCATCATCATCATCAACAACAACAACAACAACAACAACAACAACAACAACAACTAAAATAACAAGAACTCTTTAAGTTGCTGTATATACTCGAATATAAGCCTAGTTTTTCAGCCCTAATTTTGGGCTGAAAAAAGGGGTCCTCAGCTTATATTCGGGTCAATACTTTTAGCCACTGAGGCAAGTTTGGGTCGGTTGCTAAAAATCATTTTAAACATTGTGAGCCACTTCTCCTGCCCCCCCATGTTTAAAATGACTTTTAGCCACCAACTCAAGCACTTGCCTTGGTGGATAAAAGTCATTTTAAACATCACACACACACCCAGCTCACAAAGGAGGAGTTGCCAGGCCCTGCTGCATTTCCCACCCTAGGCTTATACTTGAGTCAATAAATTTTCCCAGTTTTTGGGGTTTAAATTAGGGCCCCCGACTTATACTCGGGTCGACTTATACTCGAGTATATACGGTATACTGAATCCTCATCTTCTCTGATCCCCTTGGATATGCCAGATCTTTTGATCATATCAGAGCTATATTGTACCACCAATTGGTGTGAATTTAATGGTTCCTTGAATCAACACTTCCAATAAGTGGAATTTCGGCTAGGAACATGGGAGAACTTATCTCCCTTCCTCCCTCTATATTTTCTTGATCTGCAACACTGAGATTGACAGAATTCCCACCTTCTCAAAGGTGTATACGGACATGACTAGCAGTGTGAAAATTTCTGACCTACACATCTATGATACGTTCTCTGAAATATCTGTTTGCCAATGGGAATATTTGTGCAATGTATAAAAACACTGAATCCATTTCTACAATCTGCAAAATTATTGCATTAAACACAGCTGCTTTTCAAGAAAGCATAAATAAAAGCTATTGTTTGCATTTATTATCAGTGCATGAGAATGGAGTGATGTTATCTTGCAGCACAGCAATTCAACATTTTTCATCTTCAGGCTGGTGTTCTGGCTTCTTTCTTCTTGAAGCAAAGCGTGGTCTCAGTTGAAGTCCTTCTATAAATACTGCTGGGGGTGTGTGGTTTGCTTGCTTTGTTGCTGATTGCAGGTTCCTTTGTTCCTTTGTTCTTTTGTGATCTGCTGTGTGGCTGAGGCGATCGTTAAGGGATTAACTGCTGGTGGCTGTTTAGATGGCTGTTTAGATGCTGGTGGGTTAGATGGCTGGTGGGTTCTGGCAGTATCCTGGGCTTTGGTGGAGTGGGGTCCTGTGTCTTGTGAATTCATTTTGGTCTGGCTACGTGTCTGTGGTCTCCCAATGTTTTTTTGGGGTGTGTGAGTGTGCTCCATGTGGTGACTGGAGTGGGGTGCCGCAGTAGATGGTGCAGTCGTGGTTTTGTTATTGGATGGTGGTTTCGTTTCATCTGTGGGAAGGGTCTGGGTTTGTGTTTGGTGTGGATGGAAGGTGGTGGCATCTTGTGTCCTTTTGGACCTGGTGTCAGTCTTTGTGACAGAGGCTCGTCTGTTGACCAGGGCTAGTTTCCAGATGTCAGGCAAGCGGGAGGTGTCATCACGTTTATTCATGTTGTTTGGGTGTTTCTCTATTTCAATGGCTTCCATGATTATTCGACTGTTGAAGTGTTCAGTTTTGGAGATGAGTTTGGTTCTTTCAAAGTCAATTTCATGACCTGTTGTTTTTATGTGCTGGAAGAGAGGAAGATTTTTTCTTTTTTTTGACTGCGTTCTTGTGTTCTGCGATGCGTGCGCTTATTCTCCTGTTTGTTTGTCCGATGTATGTGGCTGGACAGACTTTGCATGGTATTTCGTAGACTCCTTGGTTTTCTAGCTCAATCTTGTCTTTGGGGTTTCTTAAGATGTTGGCTATTTTTTGGTCGGTGCAAAAGGCTGTCTTGATATTGTGTTTGTGGAGAATTTTGCTGATTTTGTCTGTGGTGCCTTTGATGTAATTGCGATTTTAATTGCGAACGGATTCCAAAAAAACACCATCACCAAACTAATCCAAAAGGAAACACCCCCCAAGAACCAAGAAACAGAAGAGAACAACGGCACCGCCCTCCTCCCTTACATCAAAGGCACCACAGACAAAATCAGCAAAATTCTCCACAAACACAATATCAAGACAGCCTTTTGCACCGACCAAAAAATAGCCAACATCTTAAGAAACCCCAAAGACAAGATTGAGCTAGAAAACCAAGGAGTCTACGAAATACCATGCAAAGTCTGTCCAGCCACATACATCGGACAAACAAACAGGAGAATAAGCGCACGCATCGCAGAACACAAGAACGCAGTCAAAAAAGAAGAAAAATCTTCCTCTCTCCTCCAGCACATAAAAACAACAGGTCATGAAATTGACTTTGAAAGAACCAAACTCATCTCCAAAACTGAACACTTCAACAGTCGAATAATCATGGAAGCCATTGAAATAGAGAAACACCCAAACAACATGAATAAACGTGATGACACCTCCCGCTTGCCTGACATCTGGAAACTAGCCCTGGTCAACAGACGAGCCTCTGTCACAAAGACTGACACCAGGTCCAAAAGGACACAAGATGCCACCACCTTCCATCCACACCAAACACAAACCCAGACCCTTCCCACAGATGAAACGAAACCACCATCCAATAACAAAACCACGACTGCACCATCTACTGCGGCACCCCACTCCAGTCACCACATGGAGCACACTCACACACCCCAAAAAAACATTGGGAGACCACAGACACGTAGCCAGACCAAAATGAATTCACAAGACACAGGACCCCACTCCACCAAAGCCCAGGATACTGCCAGAACCTACCAGCCATCTAACCCACCAGCATGTAAACAGCCATCTAAACAGCCATCAGCAGTTAATCCCTTAACGATCGCCTCAGCCACACAGCAGATCACAAAAGAACAAAGGAACAAAGGAACCTACAATCAGCAACAGAGCAAGCAAACCACACCCCCAGCAGTATTTATAGAAGGACTTCAACTGAGACCACACTTTGCTTCAAGAAGAAAGAAGCCAGAACACCAGCCTGAAGATGACGAGTGAGACCTCGTTGTACGTCGCCAAAACAACCAGATTTCTACACGGAAGAAACCCGAATCCACCCTAACATGCATACCTATACCCGTGAAAATCTACGAAAACAAATATCCGACCTCTACGGGAGGAAACCTTCCAGCTGACCAGAACCTACGAGAAACTAGAAGTCCGAAGAGCCACCATCTTATGTGACATTGCATTCCTACGCAACTGCCGAGACAAAAATGTGATCCCCACAAGCTTCCAACTGAAATTCCACTCAAAACCCCATCCAGCGAAAGGATCCTGAAAAGAACAGAACTAGCCCTAATCAGAAGCGAACTACACAGGAAAAGATACCTACTAGATCAAACCAACAGAGACCTACTCACTCTCCACCTCAAACTCAGCAACAAAATCCACCCAACACTCTGGAACAAATCCAAGCAACTGGCCGCCTGGAGAGCTGAAACAGAGACCTCCCACAAGACAGACACACACACCAACAAACTCCACAAACTGGAAAACGCCAGAAGCCCAACCCCCACACAACAGCCCATGAAACAAACAGTTCACAACATATCAGACAGGACACTCACCATCGCAGAGACCAAAGTCCTTTCCAAAGGATTCAACTTTGCAATCGCCCCCAGACACATCCCCACCGAAAACATCATATGCGGAGTGGAAGCCAGCCTAACCAAAATCAACCCAGATGAAGCCAACAAAATCAGACTCGAAGTCACCAATGTCCTCTGCTCCAGCAAACCACCCAGAAGCAATTTACACAAAGAAGAACAAAAAGCCCTCTCCAACCTGAGGAAAGACAACAACATAATCATTCTCCCAGCAGACAAAGGCAATGCCACAGTGGTGATGAACACATCCGACTACCAAGCCAAATTATCCAACCTACTACAAGACCCTGCTTACATACTTTGAACACAGACCCCACCACCTACCTGGAAAAAACCACCAAAGCCAAAATAAAAGCCTCTCCCTTAAGTGAAGAAATCAAGCCAAGCATCATCCCCAGAGAGAAATCATCCAGATGCCCCAAGCTCTACGGCCTCCCCAAGATTCACAAAGAAGGAACACCTCTCAGACCCATAGTCAGCTCCATAGGCTCACCTCTACAAAACCTCGCCAAATTTCTTGCCAAACAACTCCAGCCCTATGCAGAATCCATCACTTCATACGTACAAAACTCGTTCCACTTCATAGAAATTATAAAGAAACAAGACCTACAACCCAATGACCTACTCGTGAGCTTCGATGTTGTTTCGCTCTTCACACAAGTGCCCATTCAAGAAGCCCTGACAGCTATCCACAACAAATACAACCCCCCCAAACACATCCTAGATCTGACCAACCACTGCCTAACCAACACATACTTCATCCACAATGGACAAAGATACAAACAGATAGAAGGAGCACCCATGGGATCACCCCTCTCACCGGTCATCGCAAACCTATATATGGAACACTTTGAAACCAACGCGTTACAGAAGTCCGAACATAAACCCAAACTCTGGCTCAGATATGTTGACGACACCTTTGTTATCTGGCCACACGGGAAAGATAAACTGAACAACTTCCTCACACATCTCAACAGCCTACACCCCAAAATACAATTCACTATGGAAATAGAAGCCAACAACCAACTTCCCTTCCTGGACGTCCTAATCTA
Organism: Phrynocephalus forsythii; assembly: GCA_029282475.1. NCBI lineage: Eukaryota > Metazoa > Chordata > Lepidosauria > Squamata > Agamidae > Phrynocephalus > Phrynocephalus forsythii. The sequence continues at coordinate 175,098,520 of JAPFRF010000001.1, read as the reverse complement.
CAAAAAACCCGACGGCTCCTTAGGACATACCATCTACCAGAAAAAACACATACAAACCGCTACTTAAATGCACAATCACACCACCACCCTGCACAGATCAACTCCGTAGCAAAACCCTCATCTCCAGAACCAAACGCCTCGCTGACAAAGACCACCTAAAAACTGAATTACACACTCTCTCGAATGTTTTAATTGCGAACGGATTCCAAAAAAACACCATCACCAAACTAATCCAAAAGGAAACACCCCCAAGAACCAAGAAACAGAAGAGAACAACGGCACCGCCCTCCTCCCTTACATCAAAGGCACCACAGACAAAATCAGCAAAATTCTCCACAAACACAATATCAAGACAGCCTTTTGCACCGACCAAAAAATAGCCAACATCTTAAGAAACCCCAAAGACAAGATTGAGCTAGAAAACCAAGGAGTCTACGAAATACCATGCAAAGTCTGTCCAGCCACATACATCGGACAAACAAACAGGAGAATAAGCGCACGCATCGCAGAACACAAGAACGCAGTCAAAAAAGAAGAAAAATCTTCCTCTCTCTTCCAGCACATAAAAACAACAGGTCATGAAATTGACTTTGAAAGAACCAAACTCATCTCCAAAACTGAACACTTCAACAGTCGAATAATCATGGAAGCCATTGAAATAGAGAAACACCCAAACAACATGAATAAACGTGATGACACCTCCCGCTTGCCTGACATCTGGAAACTAGCCCTGGTCAACAGACGAGCCTCTGTCACAAAGACTGACACCAGGTCCAAAGGACACAAGATGCCACCACCTTCCATCCACACCAAACACAAACCCAGACCCTTCCCACAGATGAAACGAAACCACCATCCAATAACAAAACCACGACTGCACCATCTACTGCGGCACCCCACTCCAGTCACCACATGGAGCACACTCACACACCCCAAAAAAACATTGGGAGACCACAGACACGTAGCCAGACCAAAATGAATTCACAAGACACAGGACCCCACTCCACCAAAGCCCAGGATACTGCCAGAACCCACCAGCCATCTAACCCACCAGCATGTAAACAGCCATCTAAACAACCATCAGCAGTTAATCCCTTAACGATCGCCTCAGCCACACAGCAGATCACAAAAGAACAAAGGAACAAAGGAACCTGCAATCAGCAACAAAGCAAGCAAACCACACCCCCAGCAGTATTTATAGAAGGACCTCAACTGAGACCACACTTTGCTTCAAGAAGAAAGAAGCCAGAACACCAGCCTGAAGATGACGAGTGAGACCTCGTCGAAACGTCGCTCAACCAGATTTCTACACGGGAAGAAACCGAATCCACCTAACATGCATACCTATACCCGTGAAAATCTACGAAAACATATATATATATATATATATATATATATATATATATATATATATATATATATATATATATATATATATATATATATATATATATATATATATATATATATATATATATATATATATATATATATATATATATATATATATATATATATATTTTTTCGTAGATTTTCACGGGTATAGGTATGCATATTAGGTGTGGATTCGGTTTCTTCCCGTGTAGAAATCTGGTTGTTTTGGCGACGTTCGACGAGGTCTCACATCTCACCTCGACGTTTCGACGAGGTCTCACGTTTCGACGAGGTCTCACGACCTCTACGGGGAGGAAACCTTCCAGCTGACCAGAACCTACGAGAAACTAGAAGTCCGAAGAGCCACCATCTTATGTGACATTGCATTCCTACGCAACTGCCGAGACAAAAATGTGATCCCCACAAGCTTCCAACTGAAATTCCACTCAAAAACCCCATCCAGCGAAAGGATCCTGAAAAGAACAGAACTAGCCCTAATCAGAAGCGAACTACACAGGAAAAGATACCTACTAGATCAAACCAACAGAGACCTACTCACTCTCCACCTCAAACTCAGCAACAAAATCCACCCAACACTCTGGAACAAATCCAAGCAACTTGCCGCCTGGAGAGCTGAAACAGAGACCTCCCACAAGACAGACACACACACCAACAAACTCCACAAACTGGAAAAACGCCAGAAGCCCAACCCCCTCCCCCACAACAGCCCATGAAACAAACAGTTCACAACATATCAGACAGGACACTCACCATCGCAGAGACCAAAGTCCTTTCCAAAGGATTCAACTTTGCAGTCGCCCCCAGACACATATATATAGTGACACTTATATATATATATATAAAACTTTGCAACTGTACTTCAAACTTTTCAAAAATAGCGAAGACAATTGCTTTCCAATGAAAATAGGAGACTCTTTCTGGATTTTCCTTTGCTTGGTATCATTCTCTGAATGGTAGTAAGCACAAGAGTGTGTCCTGGAGACCTTTGGTTCCCATCCTTGGGCAACCTAGGTGATTTTGGAATGTAGTTCTCAGAAAACCTTACCAACATATTTGGTGGCAAAGGGCTCTGGGAATTGCAGTCCAAGAAAACTTTAATTACCCAAAGTTGGGAACCACTACCACAGACCATCGTAACAGCTGTTATCAGTGTTGTCAACAGCCAGGGTGCCCTTTGGTACATAAACCCATCCCCCCTATCACAGGCATAATATTAATGTAGAAATATTAGGTCATTCCCTGTTGTTTTGAATCATGGATATAGAAGCACAATATCCAACATTCATAAGCTGGAGATTTCTTTTTAGGAGCTGAAATGTCAAAGTGACATTCCACCAAGCCCTGGAAAAACTAGGGCTTGGTCTCTGAACACCAAATTTGGGACAACAACATCAACATCTAGAGGCAAATCTCTTATGTGTGGTAGGAAAATTAAAGGCAATGCTTCCTGACCCTTTTGCTTTTTTTAAGCATAAAAGCATTGTATGGGTATGTGTGAAATATTCTGCTCTTGTGTTGGAGGCTCCCACCCATGTCCCAAATCAGAATGTGTGGGAGATAGTAGTGTTGGCCCTGGGGGTCATTATTTCTGGGTTTGTCTCTGTCCCATTTCTTTTTGAAAGAACACAAGATAGCATATACAGCTTTTCTGCTTTTCATGCACTGTTCACAACAGCTCTGCAAATTGTCAGGGGAAGAGATTAAATGGCCGCTACTCCCCCTGAGAGTTTCATGACTTAGTGGGGGGTGGAGTGTAGGTCTCATAGACAACTCATCCACTACATTCCCCCAGCTTTCACTATAGTACATTGATTCTTGCAGTATCAGAATATAAGACCATTTTCTATGCATGGCAAACACACATTTGAGATCCCTTGGACTTGGGGACTAAAACAACATATTGATGGAAGGCAATGTTGGGTTATATGTCAAAGATAAAGGTGTATCTTTTATTGGTTTCTTTTCAATTGCGTATATCTGATACCTGCCAACAGGCACCTAGGAGTAGTTCCCAGACGTTTATTGTGGTGTGCTGTTCTTCTGCTAAAAACTTGTATCATTACTTTGTGGTAATTTTATTGCCAGGGCTGAGATTGGAAACAAACCAAATTCTTTGAAAAGGCTGCACTATTGATCCTGTTTAATCATGTATTTAGAAGAATCATTTATCTACCCATCCGAGATGTCTCATTCAGCAACAAATGAACAAGGGAAATCTGGAATAATTAGTTCGTGGGGGGGGAGAGAGAGAGAACTGATAAAAAACTATGGTTAATGGGAAATCAGAGACCATGCCAAAATAAAGACAAAAGGGTTCTTTTAGCCCTTACAGTATCAAGCCTGCCATTTTACATTAATTAAGAGTTTATATGATGCCTTTTTTTGTAAGTTGGATTAATGATACTATACTTGTCTATTTGATTTTTTTGATACTGGTGTATTTATATTAATCTATTATTGAACCTATTACTATAGTTTTACTGTTGTGAAACACCCTGTGTGGCCTTGTAGCCAGATGGATGGTAGATTAAATAAATAAATAAATAAATTCATTAAAATTTGTATTGGAATCAGCATCAGTGGAGCTGTCCTTATACTGCTAATTAGAGATGGGCACGAAACAAAAAAATGGTGTTTTGGTTTTTCATTTGTCGTTGAGAGGTCTGTTTCGGTTCATTTCTGTTTGTCGTGAATTTGTGGAAAAATTTTGTTACCGTTTTTTGTTTCTTCGTTTGTCATTTCTACCCGCTTTTTGCGCAATTTTTAAAGCATTTCCGTGCGCAGGCATCCCCCAACGCCCCAGACCAGAGGGAAAACACTAAAAAAATGATGCTGGCAGAGACACAGTATAGACTAGGTATGCAGGGAGGCTGCAAAGGCACCGGCAGGCATTGCCCAGGGTGCAAGGCAGCCGCAGAGTGACTGCACGGCGGGGCAAGGGAGGGTACTCACCAAGAGGTACGCAGCACACACGCACACAGGGAGGCTGCAGGACTTAAGCTAGAGTCACAGAGACAGCAATCCCACCCTAACTCCCACCAGAGACTGCAAGGAGGACGGGGGCTGCCAGAGCTTCTTATGCCCTCTGTGGCTGCCAGACCTGCCCGCCCAGTCTGCAACCTGGGCATGCTATTGGTTGAACATGATCCTATCACATGGCTTGCCTCCATTTTGTGGCTGGTGCGACATCCATTTTAAAGGGAAAAGAAAAATACATCGCGATGGGAGAAGACAAAAACAAATGTTTTAAGGACCCCAACTCCCCTGGTAGGTATTATCAGACAATATAAATAATTATTGCTGTGTTTTTATGGATGTCCAGGGTGTTTTTTAACATGTAAAACAGCTCATTTCATTGCACGTCACCATTAACAGAAACAAAACGTAATGACCACAATTTTCGTGGTTCTGTTCATTTCGTTGCATTTTCATCTCAATTTTTGTTTGTTGTTTCATTATGTAACAGAAACGACAAACAGTAATGGAAATGAAAAAATGTTTGTTCCATGCCCATCTCTACTGCTAATAGTGGGGTAATTGTTGCTGCATGGGAGGACAGCAATGATCTTGTGCTGGCAAATCAAATCAATATTTTGCAATTCAAAAAATGACGTCAACCCATTTCCACACTCATTGAAAAACAATCCTGATGATTGCTTTGTATTTTGTTGAGAAGTGGTTAACTGATAAAAAAAAATAAGTCAACTTCTGGGCAGCAATATCAGGCTATATCATTCATTTTTGAGGGATTAAGAACCATCTTTTTCTTTGCTTATTGATTTTCAATAGATCCCATGCTTGAGTGGAATTAAAGCTGCATACTTTGTTTAAAAATATTTCTCTTGAATAAAGCACAGTCTAGAAGTGTTTTGCACAAACTGTAAACATGTCATTTCCCCCTTATGTGCACTTTTTTAAAAACATTTTTTTCCTTTTTAGATGCATCTGCAATTGTCTATAAATGTGAGATTTCTGGACCAGAAATTATGTCCATTCCACAGAGAGTCCTTCTGATTCATCTCTCATCATTATATTAAACATACAAGTAGTACCTTGTATAAAGGAATTAATTCATTCCAAATTAAATTCTGTTAAGGAAATTTTCCTTTATACAAATTTCCCATAGGAAAGCATTGAAAACTAAGTAATCCCTAATCACAACCATTTTATGTTGTACGGATTCACCCCATAAGCAATTCTGTTAAGCAATTTTTCCCTATCTCCAGAATTTTTTATGTTGTATAGATTTTATGTTATACAAACTGTTTGTTATATGAGGGTCCACTGTATGTTATTTTAAAGAAGCATGCTCACCGGGACAAAGGATGTGCAATATCACATTTTGGCAAACCCATCATCTTTGTCACCTTGGGGTCCCTTGGGAAAATATCTCAGTGATGTGGAAGACACTGTGCTGTCTTCCTTTCTTATGGAGATCCAGGTAGTATATGAAAGTCCATCATGATAGCTTTTCCAAAAAAGATGTCTTGGCCATGGGTGCTATGTAATGTATTTGCCAGCTTCTGAGATATAAGATAAATTTCTCACACAATATCACATGAGATTTTTGTGACATCTAAAGATATTACAGCTGTAAAGGTATGTTGAAGCCCTGTGATCTTGTCAGGTTTAAGAGGTCTGCCAAAATATTCCTAAAATTGTACATTGCTTTAACAACTGAAAAACTTGAAAATTAGTGATAAATATATGTGTGCTGGGCGGGAGGCCTCTGAGTATACCTTTTACAAGAGTTCTACACTGAACAGTTATTCTCTAAATAGTTCTGTAGGACTATCCTGGTCTGCCCAGGCCTCCTCTTAGTGATTTCACTAGTGAGCAATTTGCAGCATTTTTAAGATCTAAATTGAGGCCATCTATACCGATCTGGACTCCGGTTGCCCTAATCCCTCCTCTTGTATCCCGGGGGCCTCACCCCCTTGGTCTCATTGCCTTGTTGAATTTGGGCCTGTTTTACCAGCGGAAGCCTCCAGGGTTTTGGCTTATTGCCAGCTGGTGGCTTCCCCTTTCGACCCTTCCCCATCTTGGCTCATTAAATCCACCGGAGGGAGCATGCCGGAATGGGCTTCAGTTATTTCCACCACTTCCTTCAGGGAAGGAATCTTTCCTTCTCGCCTGAAGGAGACGGTGGTGAAGCCCACATTAAAGAAGACCAGCCTGGCATTGGATTATTTGGCCAGCTATCGCCCGATCGCCATTGTTCCCTTCATGGGCAAGGTCATTGAGAGGGTGGCCACCAAATGGCTTCAGTCATTCTTGGAGAAAAATCACATCCTTGACCCATTCCAGTCCGGGTTCAGGCCGTTTCATGGGACCGAGACTGCCCTGGTCACACTGCAAGATGACCTTCTCAGGGAGGCTGACAGGGGGTACTCTACCCTGTTGGTCCTCCTTGATCTGTCAGCAGCCTTTGATACCATCAACCATGGTATCCTGCTGGATCGGCTTGCCAAGGTGGGAATCGGGGGCTCAGTGTTCTGCTGGCTCCAACCCTTCCTTAGTGACCAGTCCCAGCGAGTCCAGCTGGGAGATGAGCTGTCGGCTCCCTGGACGCTCCCTTGTGGGGTGCCCCAGGGGTCGGCAATCTCCCCCCATGCTGTTTAATATTTATATGAGACCTCTGGCTGAGGTCATTAGGAGATTTTGAGTTTGCTGCCATCAATATGCTGATGACACACAACTCTATTTCTCTTTTTCCACCTCTGCAGTGGAGGCAGTACACTCCCTTGATCTGTGCCTGGAGGCGGTCATGGAATGGACCAGGACTAATAGGTTCAGACTTAACCCGGAGAAGACCAAGGTTCTGTTCTTCAGGGCGCCCTTCTCTAGGTAAAATGGCCCCCTCCCTAATCTGGGGGGAGTCTCCCTCCAGCCTACAGACAGGGCCAGGAATCTGGGTGTGGTCTTCGACTCAGCCTTCTCCCTTGAAGCTCAGGTGATGGCTGTCTCCAAGACCGCTTTTCTCCATCTCCGCAGGATCCCCCAGATCCATCCATACCTCGATGAGGCCTCTCTGAGGACAGTTGTGCAGGCCCTCGTGATCTTGAGGATCAATTACTGCAACACACTCTATGTGGGGTTGCCCTTGACCCTTGTCTGGAGACTTGAATGGGTGCGGAATGCGGTGGCCAGACTGGTGGTGGGTGCTCGTTGATACGAGCACATCACCCCAGTTCTGGCACACCTGCACTGGCTGACCGTGGCTCTCTGGATAAGGTTCAAGGTCCTGGTTTTGGTCTACAAACCCCTCCATGGCTTGGGTCCTGAATACCTGTCAGAGCGTATCTCCCAAATGTCAACTGAGGCCAGGCCCACTAGAATGTTGCAGGTGCGCTCACTCCGAATGGCCACACCCAGGGAGGTGCGGAAGTCACTCACGCACAACCGTGCCTTCTCTGTGGTGGGCCCCTCGTTGTGGAACCATCTTCCGAGTGAGCTGCACCTTGCACAGTCCCTGCTCACCTTCAAAAAAGTGCTTAAAACCATGCTTTTTAGGGAGGCATTTGGCAACCTTTAATTTAATCTAATTTAACTTACTAGGTTTTTTTTTTGTTTGTTTTTCCCGCCTTCTTGCCGCTTTTTGCTGAGCCCCCCTTTTTTTTGCTTTGCCTTTACATGATTTTTTCTGTATTGTATTGCCAATTTTAATTCTGTTGTAATGCACCCAGGAGTTCCTGCTGGAAGATGGGCAGTATAGAAATAAAATAAATAATAAATAATAATAATATCAATCTCTCAAAATGAGGAGTATTTTATGACTTTGTGGAAGTGGGTGAATTCCAACATCTTTTGGCCAAAAGGCAAGCTTATTTTTAAGGATGAGGTTGCTGAACTGTAGTAGCAGCAGTAGCAGCAGCAGCAGCAACAACAGTAGCAGTAGCAGCAGCAGCAACAACAGTAGCAGTAGCAACAACAGTAGCAGTAGTAATAGCAGTAGTAGTAGCAGCAGTAGCAACAACAGTAGCAGCAGTAGTAGCAGTAGTAGTAGCAGAAGCAGCTACTGGTTTGTTTTTTTTTTACATCTCCAAATTTCATCTAACTGGTTTAAGTATCCCACTGTGGAGCCAGAATTTGGGATTTGCCCTTGTGCCTTCTGGGAGAAGAGCCATTAAGTGTAGTCATGGGCAAGAATCCCAGGTGAGCCCCCAGATGAAGGAAAACAGTTGCCAAAAGTGAGAATTAACTCAACAGCATGCAATTATTATTATTTAAGGTCAACTGATTTTAAAAAATATTCACCTTTTATTTGTATTTGTATTTTAAAACACAATGCCCTGTTGGCTTTTAATTGATTTGGATTCTCATGATTCATCCTTTCATTTCCCCAAACGAAGGCAAAAGACTGAGCCAAATGCTTCAGCAGAGCACACGTCCCATCTGCTTCTCTTTACTTTAGCCTTGCTGTAAGTTGACTCTAGATAGACTATGGTCCATGTAATGTGTTTAGTGCAAGATGGGGTGAAGAACTCTGCAATGGACTAAAGGAGATATATTGTTCAAATACAGTAACTTATTATTTGATTGGGTAAGTGTTTAGTTTCCAAGCACTGCCAAATCCATTAGTCTTGTCTAACTTTTCCTTACACCTAATTAGGAAGTCAAATATGTTTAGATATGTGATATTTAGGTATCACATAACAAGACTAGAGAATCTTTCACCTTTTAAGGAAACATCATAAGTAAATGACTTACATTTTAAAAAGTATCCAGCAGTATTCCCTTCTCTGAAATCTATCACCAGAATTTTAAAAACTATTTTAAATGCCTTCTCTTAGCTCACATTAGGCTCTGTGCTGTCCATTGTCTATGGCTATCCATTTAGGTTTGAAAAGAAATGGAAAATAATTATGTTTAATGGCTTGCTTTACATAAAGGAAACAAAGCAAGATATTTTGGATTGATTATTCAGAAATTCATTTGAAAGAAAAATGTTGCTGGGACACAGGAAGATCAAAATGAAGATTTGACGGTTTCACACTTTTTTATTCCCTGCAAACTATATTGTGTAGAAAGCAGATTTTAGCTGAAACCTGAGGTGCAGTATTTCAATGAACATCATGAGACATTTTCCATACTGAAAGAAATAAGCAATTGAGAATTAGAATTCATTTCACTTATTAACATCATCCATCTACAAGTCACCCCAACAGTTAATAGTCTGTTGAGTACCATCAAGTTGGTTTTCTAAGCACTATTTCAAATTTATGTTCTTATTAGTTCTAAGCAGTGCTCATGTTACAGATACACTGATTTATCAATGTATGTCATTGGGTCTAGTCTAACTATGACTGTCTGCTGCTAAATCCCTTTAGACAGATTTTAATTCTATAATTTCCAGTCATTATTAAATTTTTGGAATTACAAATATTTCACAGGGGGGAAAAATCACCTAACATAAACCCTAGCCAGCAAACCAAGCACTGAAGAATTGTGTTAATTCCAGTCCAACATCAAGAAAACCACATATTTCATAATTGTTGTTGTTGTTCCAGAACTACAGAGCTGGAAGGGACCCTATGAATCCCTGAGCCCATCCCTTCTTAAGGAGGCACAGTGGGAAATCCAACTCCCAACCCCTGGGCCCGTAACCACTGAGCTATTCAGCAGTTCCTAACCTGCACAGTGTGTTATGCTTGGCCATGTTGGAAGTTCACCTCAGAGAAGAGCATGAGATATCATAAATTGAAGATAAACACAAAAGTAAAACAATGCAAACAAGAATGCCTCTTTATTTCCTGCCATTTGTTTGATTTATATTTTCCATAAAAGAAAGGCTTTCAAAAGAACATTAGTCTAGGTATGGGCTATTTATTTCAGAACTGGTTCCAAAACAACAAATGGGAGCCCAGCTGGTGTTCAGAAGCCTCCAAAACACAATCAGCCAACCCCTTATTTTGCTCTGCACCCGCTCAGGGCTGAGATCCAACAAGGAAGAAGCCTCCAATGACATAGTTCCTTCTCCCTAGCACTGGCCAATCAGGAGTTGTGCAGGGAAATGCATCATCCTGCCTCCTTGGCCAGTGATGTTAAAATTGGTGCAAACCAATCTGTTTTTGGAGCATTCCTACCTGCACCTTTCTCAGCCCCTTTAATTTCTTCTGCTTAGTGCATAGTTTCTCTCTAGTTTGGTCCATTTCCAGTACGTGTGGTTGCTGGGAGCAGCTTTCAAGGCTCTTTTCACTGTTATTTTTCATTTGCATGAAATGTCTTAATACATAGAGCACTTCAGGATATTAGGAAATTGTACACTTCTTCTGATCCTCAGCTGAGTGGCATAGGAACTTATTTATTTTTGTTTACATGCTTACTTTGCTGGCTGGATCCGGATGTAGGTAGTTTCTTGAACAGAAATTCAGACAAGACAAAGGTTTTTAAATGAATAAATAAATAAATACTAAGCCATACAGTGTATCATCATGTTCTAGCCGAGAAAAAAAATATTGATTTCAGGGGAAATTGCCAAATCCTTAAGCCACATCATAATACCGGAAATTGACAGTGGAAGGAGCTAGTCATATGAACATAAGAAGAGCCATGCTGGATCAGGCCAATGGCCCATCTAGTCCAGCTTCCTGTATCTCACAGTGGCCCCACCAGATGCGTTTGGGAGCACATGAGACTAGATATCTGTCTCCTGATAGCACTCCCCTGCATCTGGCCCTTGAAGTACCCCAGTTATGAGCCTGGAGATTACACATCTCCCTCATGCATTGTAACCTGTGATGGACCTTTCCTCCAGGAATCTGTCCAATCCCCTTTTGAAGGCATCCAGGCCAGATGCCATCACCACATCCTGTGGTAGGGAGTTCCACAGACTAACAACGCACTGGGTGAAAAAATATTTTCTTTTGTCTGTTCTTACTCTCCCAGCCCACAATTATACCATTTATACCATTTGGATATCAGGAATGCACCAAATGACATATCACATCAGACATCAAGCAACCCTACTTAGACTGCACCAGCCAGCTTTCCAAGGACCAATGTAAAGGAACCCTCTCTCCCCTTCTCCATCCCCATCTGGATGGTACTTGAACAGATGAGAGTAACGCCTTCACTGGACCACTAAAACACCCCTGAAAAATGAACTTCTCCATCCTTATTCATGTCATTGAACCATGCACTGGGTAGCCTGGACTGGAGTGAGGAGAGAAAAAACCCAAAATCATGTTGGCCATAGGTTGAAGCCTCAGAATCTGACATTCCTCATAGAACGTTGAACAAGGAAAGCACACAGGGAGATGTCCAACGGAAAGAAAAGTCTTCCACACATACACACACTTTCATATATGGGTATGTGTGTGCATGTACATGCATGTGACCTCACAAACATACAGCCTTAAACAGGAAGGTAACCAGTGAATGTGCTTAGTTACTCAACATGAGAGTGTGGCTAACACAGTGGAATTTCTGCTTGAGTTCCTCTTCCATGCAGTTTTTTTATTAGCATGATGTTTGGACAATATGCACATATAGGAATACGCTTAATGATTTATTAAGTATATCTCTAAGATCATTTTGCATTTCTCACACATCCTGTCTGCATTTTTTTGTTTTATTACATACAATGTTTTCTTGGCTTTTGACTGCACAGAAATGACAGAAAAAGTATTCAATTAAAATCCTTCATAAACTAAACATTATTATACCCTCAGTTATGAATTCATTCTAGTCTTTTAAAAGTTCCTAAATTGCCAGTATATTTTTAGAACACTGGATGCATATATGAGTGTTTGCTTGTGTTTGCATATGATTTTTTCATAGAGCTGTGACATTTTTCATGTGTCTTCCAATCTTCCCATTTCAAATGATTTATATTAGCAATATTCTGCATTATTAGGTTCCAAAAATACGTAGGTATAGTACTGTTAGATGCCCTAGATGCCCTAAGCACATCCAATCTCACCTGATTTCGGAAGCTAAGCAGGGTAAGCCCTTGTTAGTACTTGGATGGGCCATCACCAGGGAATACTAGGTGCTGTAGGCACCTGGAGTAGGAACTGGCAAACCACTCTAGCATTCCTGCCAAGAAAACTCCATAGACATGGGGTCATGAAGAGTCGGTCATGACTCTAATGACAAAACACAGAAGCACTGTTATTCCCAATTTATGGTAACATAATTGAGGACATATTCATGCCCTGACATACTCAAATGATACCCATAATCTGAGTATAATTTGATTTTCAAAATATTGGCATGCATGCCTAAAATGAACTAAAGAACATTGCCAGGAAACCAGTAGAAGGCTTGTTTACAGTATAAATGTGAGATAACATGATGTCATGTTTCATAGCAGTTTTCTTCTGCCTTTACCAGCTCTGCAAACATGCATTAAGCAATAATCAGACAAAGCACCAGTAGTTTATTCAAAAGTCAAAATGTGGAATTCTGAAATGTCATACCCAGAAGAAGAATGCAGGCTAAACTGTGTGTTTCTGTAGCAGCTCATTTAGATGTGATATTTCAAACTCACCGAGCTTGTTAGCTCATTGTATATTAACTGCAAAAAATGATGAAAGGAATCCTTGTATGGTCATTCTGTATGGGTAAAACTTTGAGTGTTGGTTATGCATTAATGCAACATGCTCTCATTGTTTGTGGCAGCTTGCCCATGGAATGTGACTATCCAAAGGACAGGGTTTTATAGGAGGTTTGTACATGTACCGCCTTAGCCTGGCAGGGACTGTGAAAAGTTCCCAGAACATATATTTTATGTACTGTATATGTGAGAACAACATCCCACACCCGACGTCTCCCTGTGCGTATGATTGCAGTCATGCCTCATATGAGATTTTGGTGCAGCTTAATTGCAATTCAATTTTTTTTGCAAAAAACCCACATACCACTGTGATAATTATATGCTGAGGTAAATTGTATGTATAATTTGATGGTTGAAGTAAAAACCGTGGAGAGGGCTATCAGAGAGAGAAGACAAATGTGTCACTCAGAGTGGAATTTTGGGATGAGGGACAGACTTCCATGTTGTTGACTCGATCCTCTGCATTTCTTCAGAAAGAGTTCGGCCTTCATTTGAATCTTTGCATATTTGTCTATATTTTGTCCCCAGTTAGATTTCTCCTAGAAGCTTCTTGTCTATAAACATTCCTCTGTATGTTGGGATAAACTCCATTTAACTAAGAGATTGTCGAATTCATTTCTGATCTGTTTTTTTTTAATCTGCATGTTGAAACAGAAAGAGCATAGGAAGACAGACCATTATTGAAGGAACAAACCCTACTTACTCCCCTTTCTATTATGGTTTATCTCCCAGTTTTGAACATGGATCAGACTATTTTAGAAACCTTTTGAACCCGCTGGAACGACGGGCCTTCATGCTGGCTAGATTGAATATCTTTCCCTCTGCTGTCCCTCTTGGCAGATATTCCAAAACCACTTATAAGAATAGACTGTGCAAGTTTTGTCGGCTAGAACCTGACTCTGTTTCCCATATTTTGAAACGTTGTCCGTCACATCACACTATTCATCAACAATTACTTGGCCCCTATATTTCCAAACTCCCATCTATCCCAGAGATCATTACTTCACGCCTTTTGGCTGACAAAAATCCCAGCCTGACAGAGTCAGTCGCCAAATATTTATTATTGATCCATCAGAAAAATAACCCTGTTCCTTTTACAAGCCACAAATTTACTTCAACTTTAGACTAACTTATTCCTTTTAGACCATGAGATTGGCGTACATTTTATGTAACTGCATTAGTGTTTTAAAAATATTTATGCCAATAAAGGTGAATTGAATTGAATTGAACTAACAGTGCCCCCTTGCCTGTGGCTGTATCGCCTGCAACTTTTCCTTCGATATTCCTCAATGAGTTTTACCCCTATTATAGGAGCTTGTAGTGGAAAATTTATGCAGGAGCTCAGCCATCTGCAAATGGTGCAGAATGAGGAACTCATTCAATAATTTAATGGCCAAACCTCAGGAATGCATTCTTTTAGAATCTGATTATTACCATGTCTTGGATGTTCTGCAGACGAGCCTGGAAGGTACTATAAGACAAATTCATGTTCCTCGTGGGCTTTTTACAAAAATTGTACTCAGGGTCCCAAACATCAATTGTAATACCAAATCACCGATTATGTGACCAAGCCACTGTCAATGATAGCGTTCAATTGCATGCTGGGATAGTAAATTAAATCCACATAGTAATATACTGTATAATATATTTGAGATTGATTCATTTATTACATAAATACATTAGCTGGTGACTTAAAACTGACTTGGAAGGTTTCAATTCAGTGTGGGAAATTGCTTTGCTAATCCAAGCACTTCATTCTATATTTTCCAATAGCATTAAAAAAATTACATAATGGGCCTAAGACAAATATACCTTTATTTGAACAGAACAGTGACAAAGGTTCACCAGTTTTTCAGAGCTTGATTTTTTTAAAGACTTGCACACTACTTTGAGGGGAAATCTCTCCTCAGTTACCCCAGTTCTTGTAACCAATGAGAACAATCTAGTTGGCACTATTAAGTACCTTTGTTGTTCCATGGGATTGTTCGGTCTACAATCCATTCCTCTTGAGACCGCTGTTTGATTCTTTTCTGAAATTAATTCCAGAATTGGAACACACACATTTCCTGTAACTTGATTTCTTTCACATCATTCGCAAATTCCTTTCCCCTCAATATTATCACTATGAACATTCACACTGCCAAGAAGCAACTGTCATAGCCCTCATCTATCATGCAAACCCACTGCATGATTAGAAATGCATTATGGGGGGAAATGCAAAAGCACTTCTTCCACCCTCTTTCCCCTCTGCTGACATTCTGATTATGAGTTGGTGAGCCAACTTCTGCAGTTCAGTTTGTATAGGCTTCCCATGTGAACTAGAATTTAGCAGTATATGTGTGAAGGTAGGTAGTAGAAGTGTGTGGATTTGCCTTTAGACTTCAATTCCAAAAATACTCTGTTTAAAATAATCCTATCTACAGCCTGAATAGTGCTGTGATCAAGAGCTCCTTACTTGCCTACCTGCTTGTAGTATGTTATTCTGTGGACATTTTGATATCATTCAGGAGGGACCACATCGTGGTTCAAGAAGATATGCTTTGCATGCAGATGAATTCACACTGTGACCCTTTATGTATTTATCTGGAAGTGTCACAGAAACCACTTGGCTTGTTTCTGAGTGGACATGCAATGGATTGCCCTTTTGATCAGCTCATATCTCTAGATATGAGATATATTTAGCAGCTACATCTGCTAAACTCATACACATGTATGAAAAATGAAGAGCCACGTCCTCTTTTGTACCTGGCAGCCACAGTGAGACTGACAATCTATAGATAATTATTAACTGGGAGGGATAACAGAGCAGATAAATGATGTCAAGGACAAACCCTTTAATGAATTACTGTTTATTTTATTCAAGATACCAAAAATAATGACATAGGAAAAACCTCTAAGTGCTCATCGGAATGGGTACCAAAAACTCCTTAATTGAAGACAGAAAGCTTTTCAATAATTGCCACATAATTGAAACCCCAATAATTTGAGTACCATATTTTCCTGTCTTAGAAGGACTGTGTGAATGCTAATTGCCCTACTATTTATGGATTGACCTACATGAAGCTAATCTTGGTTGGCTTGTAGAGATAGGCACAAAATGAAAATATAGCATTTTGTTTTGTTTTGTTTGTTTCTTTAGCAGTTTCATTTTGTTTCATTACTAACAAAGTTTTAAAGCATTTTTGGAATGAAATGAAACAAAATGATTTATTAATGGCTCCCTTGGGTCCTAGAGGCACCAAATTTGCCAGGTAGCTTCTTTGGACTCTTCTCTGTAAGGCCCCCAAGTTTGGATAGACTTGGGTTTCAGGGGGCTGAGTTACTAAACTTTAAATGGGGGGCACCCTAGGAGAAAATAATTTGTAATTAAGGGAACAACTTGAGGATGCTCCCATCACGGGGGAGTGATTAGTGACTTCCCAACTCAGTTAGAACCTAAAACTAGAGTAGTGTGCCACCCTCATATGAAACCCTTCCTCATCTCTGAGCCAAGTGGACCTCCACATAGTCCTGGTAAATCATGTCCGTATACTTGATTAAGGAAAAGGCCCGCTCTGGATGTGCTTTTATGACGATACCAGCATAAATGAAGAACAATGACAACCAATTAGCCCAGCATCTATTATGTTTACAATTTCTAAGTTTCTCCTCTTTTTCTTCCAACCTATCAAACTGATTGTCTTCTATTTCTCTTTTGATATATACATCTACATAACTGCCCTTTACAATTTTTTTCTATCATTGCAGATGAAAAATGATCACCAAGAGGGAGGGATTCATCCCCCTTTGGCAGATCCATAATGGAGACTGACTGCTATTTAGCTGGGGTGTCACTTACTGGAGCCTCAGGGCCCTCAACCAACTCTTGTCTTCACAGTTACACTTACCATAGCTACAGGCCCCATTAGTCCAGGTCCTTATTGACTCTTGTGACACAAGGAGAACAGATTATAAAGCAGTCACTATGCAAGCACCTAGAAAAACTGTGAAGTAATAGCTAGGAGCCAACACAGATTTGTCAAGAGCAAACCCTATCAGATTAATCTGGTCTTTTTTTTCATTGGGTAATCTCTCTGATAGATACAGGGAATGCTGTAAACATACTGTATCTTGACTTCAGTAAAGCTTTTGACAAGTGTTCAATGATGTTCTGGGCTGGACAGAACAACTGTCAGGTAGATACAAAGTTAACTAAAGAATCATACTCTCAAATTGGGAGGAGGTAACAAGTAGTATACCCCAGGGGTCAGTTCTGGGCTCAGTGCTTGTCAATGTTTTTTTTTTTAATTAATGAGGTGGATCACGGTTGGAAATTTGCAGATGACACAAAAATTGGGTGGAATCGCTAATACCCTGGATGACAGAAGCAAAATTCAAAAGGATCTAGATCAGTGGTGGTGAACCTTCGGCACTCCAGATGTTTTGGACCATAACTCCCAGAATTCCAAGCCTGTATTGCCAATGACAAAGGACTGTGGGAGTTGTGGTGCAAAACATCTGCAGTGCCAAAGGTTCGCCATCACTGATCTAGATAGTCTTGACTACTGGGCTGAAAACTACTGAATGATATTTAGTAGAGATAGATGCAAACTATTTCTGAATTTCAAACAGAATATTTTTAATGAGTATGTCTCCTTTTGCTAGCATTATCCCTTTCTTTTTACAGCTATTAGTTCCTTGGGTAGGCTGCTGAAAATATATTCCAAGCCACACCATTTTCTTTAGCAATGTACCATGGACTTATCTTCCCATGCATAAATGTACTATCACCAGAGGCACTATGTTGTTCAAGGTTAATAACAAATTTACAGCAAAATATTCTCCCGCAATCCCCCATAATCAGTAACTTCTGAAACAGTGGTAGCACTTTCAAACCCTTAACCACTCAAAGCTACCCACCTGGTGAATAGGATTAGAACATACAATTCTATAATGGCTTAAAAGGTTTGTAAAGCCCAGAACAAACAGTGTGGTTTAGTAGATAGAATATCTAAAGCCTAGAGATAAGAATTAAAATTCCTACTCAGTCATGAAAACCTGGGGGCATGGTTGACTTTAACATCTTTAACATATCACAATCTTCAAAACTTCCATCAAGATTCATCATTATTTGGAAGTGACCTAATGGCACCACCACAATAAAAATATTCCAATGACGTAAGTTTAGACCAGGCATGTGCTAAGTCAGGTCCAGGAGACAAATGTGGCCTGTTTTCAAATTCCAAGCAGCCTGCAGCCTCTTCTCCCTGCTGGCTCAGCCTCATACACATCCATGCCAGCTGGCCCCTCCCCATACTGGATAGAGATGTCAGCTTGCAGTTTTATGGTTTGCCTGCCCTTCCTGCTTCCATCCATTCCCCCAGCCACCTGCCTAGCCTAGCCACTCGTGCTTCCATTGCTGTAGCATCCTCCCTGCCTCCTTGCATGTCCTAGAGGCTAGTCCAAAGTCCAGCCCGGGGGCCAAATGCAGCTGAATAGTCGACCCCCACACATTTCCACCTCACCAAATCTGGCCATTCTTGCAAAAAGTTTGGACACCCCTGATCTAGACCCTGGGCAAATCACCTTGAGATAGTTTTAAAAGAGAATTAGTCATTCCATCTTACACCAGTTACTACCAGCTGCCATATCTCTGAAAGCAAGATCCCAGAGAAGATAGACTCTGTGTCTTTGGCTTTGGTGGATTCCAAATAACCATCTCATCATCCAACCAATTCCATTTGTTTTGTCCAATCAAAAATGGGCAGATTTACATACCTCTATGTTTTGAAAACAGACAGTAAGCTACTGATTTTATCTTTTGAGACACTAGCAACTACGAGCTGTTATTATTGCTTGCACACCATCTTAACCACAAACAAAAAGATTCCAAAAACTAATGTTCTGTGTAACCTCATTTGGAAGGAAACAGTATTAATTCCAAGGGTATGCATGTGTGGATGTGGATGTGTGTCTTCACGTGCACACACAATGGAATACTGTAATTAAATCATTAACTCATGTCAGGATTTTTTAATCTTTTGCTCAGATTTGTAGAATTTCAAGTTATTCAGGTGATTAAATTTCAGCATGTTGGTTGGGATCTCACCATGAATATCTGATGCATAATTACAGTCTAGTGAATGCTTTGAGGTACTGTCAGCTGGCTATATTACAGAGATACAACCATGACACTTCTAAGGGCATTACTGATTAATGAAGGCAATTAATAATTCACCAAACACAGATGTAGAATTTTGATACTCAGAATTAAAAGAAGGAGAGTATAAGAGCAGATTTTTAGTTGGAAATATGTGGAAACTAAATAATTATGTCCCTCACATTAGAAGTCCTGTTTACTTGTCTATCAACACAGTTGCTCCTAAAAAATAAGACAGGCCAGCACAACTGAAACCAATCCTTTCAAATGACATTACTTTATGAGTCTGCCACACTCCCCTGGGAACTGAATGCAAACATGTAATTTAGATATAAAAACAAACCAAAAAAACTGAAATCGGCATTAATCAACTGTTTTCTTTGTACGTAACATTTCAGGCAATTGATTGGAAAAATGTTCTTTGATAAATAATACAAAGTAGATATAGCTGTTTAGATGCCATAAGCACATCCGCTCTCACCTGATTTCAGAAGTTAAACAGGGTCAGCCCTGGTTAGTACTTGGATGGGAGACCACCAGGGAATACCAGGTGCTGTAGGCACCTGGAATAGGAACTGGTATACCATTCCAGTATTCCTGCCAAGAAAACTCCATGGACATGGAGTCAATCATGACTATAACGACACAAAACACACACACACACACACACACACAGAAAATAACGTTGAGGCTAAAGTACCCATCAATATGATATGAGTATTTAAATCCTCTCATAAAGAACAAATATCCATTTCCTCTGTCTATATCTATGGATTGTCTGCTTTCTTAACATTATTCCTTTAGTAGCTTGTGAGAGATAATATAAAAATGCACCTGAAGTACAATGTTATGAAAATACCATCTGTAGATTAAAGTTTCATCCCAGGATCAGTTGACTGACAATATACAGGACATAAATCTTAATGACAGAGGGACTCCCACCTAAGGCTTTTTAGCTGACCTCAGCTCCTGGCAGCCACAACATCATCCAGCAAACACTCTTGCTGCTACTGCTGCTGGGCCAAGCCTGGAGGAGCTGCCTTTCCTCTTCGACTGCTCCTTTTCCTGCTACTCTGGTGTCGGTGAGAGGGACACCTGGAGGAGCAGAGCCGGACAACATCAGAAGGGCGGGGCTGAAGAAGAGGGACTCCCACCTAAGGCTTTTTAGCTGACCTCAGCTCCTGGCAGCCACAACATCATCCAGCAAACACTCTTGCTGCTGCTGCTACTGGACTAGGCCTGGAGGAATTGCCTTTCCTCTTCGACTGCTCCTTTTCCTGCTACTCTGGTGTCGGTGAGAGGGACACCTGGAGGAGCAGAGCCGGACAACATCAGAAGGGTGGGGCTGAAGAAGAGGGACTCCCACCTAAGGCTTTTTAGCTGAATTGTTAGGTGCATCTGTTTTTTGTTTTTGTTTTTTATTTTTTGCTTTTTGTTTTTTTGCCATTAGATGTAGGTGGTTGGGACCCACAATGGAACTGAAAGAACAGGAAGGGGGGAGGGCAATGGAGGGGGCAGCCATTGAAATTGTGCTGGGTAGGGGAAGGTATGGTGGTAGGAGTGGAACATGCCTGCGTAGGAGAAGAGGGGTTAGATATTTTACATCTATCCCCTCTTCTGGTCCCACTTCTAGCCAGAAGGAATCAGGTGACCATGTCAGCGAGCCCACGGGCCACATGGTGCTGTTGTTAAATGCCAGGTCAGTACAAAATAAGACCACCCTCATCCATGATGTCATTTTGGATGAGGGTGCTGACCTGGCATGTATTACTGAGACCTGGGTGGGAGAGGAGGGTGGAGTCCCCTTTCCCAGCTATGCCCACCTGGGTACTCAGTCCAGCACCAGTGTCGCCCGTGGGCAGGTGGAGTTGCTATAGTCTACAGCAGTTCCATTTCCTTGGCCAGGCTTCCTGTTTCCTTGGGAAAAGTTCTGGAAGGCCTGTATTGTGTGTTGGGCTCACGAGACAGATTGGGGATTCTGTTGGTGTACCGCCCACCCTGCTGCATTCCAACAGTCTCCCTGCCTGAGCTGACAGAGGTGGTCTCGGACCTGGTGTTGAAGACCCCCAGACTGTTGGTACTGGGGGATCTCAACATCCATGCCGAGGCTACCTTAACTGGAGCAGCTCAGGACTTCATGGCCGCCATGACAACCATGGGGCTGTCTCAACATGTCATCGGCCCAACACATGAGAAGGGTCATACCCTGGACCTAGTATTCTCAACGGGACTGGGGGATGGTGGTTTGGTTGTGGAGGGGTTGGCTTTGACTCCATTGTCATGGTCAGACCACTTCCTGGTCAAGTTTAGGCTATTAGCTACTCAACCCTCTGCAAGGGTGGGGGATCCATTGTTGATCCGCCCTCAGAGACTAATGGATCCGGATGGTTTCCTGAAAGCTCTGGGGATTATCCAGCTGACATGATCGGCGCTCCTCTCGAAGCTCAGGTCACCTTATGGGAATAGGGAGATGACCCGGCAGTTGACATGATCGCACCTAGCGCCCTTCCCCCTACGCAAGCCCGGACAGCTCCGTGGTAACATCTGAGTTGCGGGCAATGAAGCGGGAGGGAGACGGCTGGAGCGCAAGTGGAGAAAATATTGCAGTGAGTCTGATCAAACACTGCTTAGAGCCCATTATCGAGCCTATTCCGTGCTATACGGTTGGCGAAAAGGCAGTATTTCGCCAACCGTATTGCTTCCTCAGAGTGCCGTCCAGCGGAGCTGTTTCGGGTGGTCCAGGAACTTCTTCAGCCAGGAGATAGGGTGGAGGCCCAGGACCATTCGGCGGCACACTGTGAGGAGTTTGCTGTTCACTTTGAGGGAAAAATTGCTCAGATTCGCAGTGAACTGGACTCCACTATTGATACAGTATCAAGGGATGTGTCCAGTGCACCGTGCTTAGGTCCAGTGTTATTGGATGAGTTTCAATTGTTGAGACCCGAGGATGTGGAAGGGTGCTTGGATCTGTCCGGCTACCACCACGCTGCTCGACCCTTGCCCTTCTTGGCTAATTGAAAGATCTGCCAAGGGGGTTCGCACCTGGGTCCAAGAAGCTGTAAATGCCTCTTTAAGAGAGGGAGTGGTCCCTGCTGCCTTAAAAGAGGCAGTAATCAGACCACTCCTAAAAAAAACCTAACCTGGACCCAGGACTGGTGGTCAACTACCGACCAGTAGCGAACCTCCCTTATTTGGGCAAGGTGTTGGAGCGGGTGGTGGCCGGACAGCTCCAGGCGCTGCTGGATGAAACAGATTTTCTAGATCCATTTCAATCTGGTTTCAGGCTGGGTTTTGGAACAGAGACTGCCTTGGTCGCCCTGTACAATGACCTTTGCAGGGAGAGAGACAGGGGGAGTGCAACCCTGTTGATACTCCTGGACCTCTCAGCAGCTTTCAACACCATCGACCATGGTGTCCTTCTGGATAGGCTGGTCAGGTTGGGAGTTGGAGGCACTGCTTTGCGGTGGTTCCGATCCTTCCTGGCTGACCGTGTCCAGAAGGTGGTGCTGGGGGATAGTAGCTCTGCCCCTTGGCGTTTACGTCATGGGGTTCCACAGGGCTCAATACTATCCCCCATGCTGTTTAACATCTACATGGAACCACTGGGAGAGGTCATCAGGAGGTTTGGGCTGAGGAGTCAGCAATATGCTGATGATACTCAGCTCTACCTCTCGTTCTCCACCAATCCAGGTGAGGCGGTTTCTGTTCTGAACTCGTGTCTGGGCCAGATAATGGACTGGATGAGGGTTAATAAATTGAAACTCAATCCAGACAAGACGGAAGTGCTGTTAGTGGGTGCTTCGGGACAGGCTAGAGGGCCACTTCCCTGTTCTGGATGGGGTTGCACTCCCCCTAAGGGACAGGGTCCGTGCTTGGGGTGCTCCTGGACCCCGGTCTAACTCTGGAAGCCCAGGTGGACTCGGTGGCCAGGGGTGCCTTTCTCCAGCTGCGGAATATATACCAGCTGCGCCCTGATGAACGGAGCCTCATGACAGTTACACATGCACTGGTAACATCCGGTATAGATTACTGTAATGCGCTTTACGTGGGGCTGCCTCTGAAGACGGTTCGGCGATTGCAACTGGTTCAGAATCGTGCGGCACGGCTGGTGAGTGGTAGGGCCACCAAGGAACACATCACGCCGATTCTGTATAACCTTCACTGGTTACCAGTTGCTGCCCGAGCCCAATTCAAAGTGCTTGTTTTGACATATAAAGCCCTAAACGGCTTAGGACCTAGATACCTGAAGGACCGCCTCCTTCCATATGAACCTACCCGGCAATTAAGATCTAGTCAGGGAGCCCTCCTGAAAGAGCCATCCCTTAAGGAGTTGAAGGGGATGGCTTGCAGGAATAGGGCTTTTTCAGCAACTATGGAATACCCTCCCATATGAGACTCGCCTGGCACCGACGTTGCTAACATTTCGGCGCCAGGTAAAAACCCTCCTATTCCAAAAGTTTTTTAACTAATGATTGTGGGCCCTGATGGCAATTTTAGTGGTGTGTTTTTAATGTATCGTATTTATTGCATCTACATGTTTTATTGTTCTAATTTTATTGTATTTGATGTTTTAACTGTTTATTCTGATTGTGAGCCGCCCAGAGACCTTTGGGTAGTGGGCGGCATACAAGCTAAATAAATAAATAATTGAATAAATAAATTATTGGAGGTTAAGAACAAGGAAGTGTTTAAAGTAAAGCAAAGATAGCGTCAATACAGGAAAACAATGGTGCAATTACAAGCTGATAGCTGTTATAATAAAAGTACTGCATGGGCAGTTCCTCGAAAAAAATCAAAGGAAAACTAGATGAGGAAAAGACTTGGTTATGGCTCAACAATGGTACACTTAAAAAAGAGACAGAAGTCCTGATTTTTGCAGCTCAAAACAAGCTATCAGAACAAATGCAGTTAAGGCTAGAATAGAAAAATCAGCTGAGTACCCCACATGTAGACTCTGCAAAGAGGCAGATGAAACTATTGACCATATATTGAATTGTTGCAAGAACATTGCTCAGACTGATTACAAACAGCGTCATAATGTAGTTGCTCAAATTGTCCACTGGAATTTGTGTCAGAACTATCATTTGCCCGTAGCAAAGCACTGGTGGAATCATAAGCCTGAAAAAGTGATTGAAAATGAGCATGCAAAATTACTTTGGGAGCTCTGAATACAGACAGACAGAGTTTTGGAGCATAATACCCCGGATATTGTGATTGTGGAGAAGAAAAAAGTGTGGATAATTGATATTGCTATACCAGGTGATAGTAGAGTCACTGAGAAACAACCTGAAAAAATTACCCGATGTCAGGATCTGAAAATTGAACTTCAGAGACTCTGGCATAAACCAGTACAGGTGGTCCCAGTGGTAATCGACATGTTGGGTGCGGTACCTAAATAGCTACTATTCTACTATTATTTTGTTTGTTATTATTGTTGTTGTTGTAAACTGCTTGGAGTTCCCCTGGAAGACAGGTGGTTATAAATGAATGAATGAATGAATGAATGAATGAATGAATGAATGAATGAATGAATGAATAAGCATGCTAAGCAAGTATTTAGAAGAAATTGGAGTTGACAAACTCACCATCATTCAGCTGCAGAAAGCCACCTTACTGGGATCTGCTCACATAATTTGCCAATACATCACGTAGTTTTAAACGCTTGGGAAGCATTCAATTAGTGATTTCTAATACAAACTGCAGCATAATTATCTTGTCTGCTATGTGATGATGATGATGATGATGATGATGATGATGATGATGATGATGATGATGATAATAATAATAATAATAATAATAATAATAATAATAATAATAATAATAATAATAATAATAATAATAATAATAATAATAATAATACATCTCAAATAGTAAAAGCAAGAACTAAGAAAATTAAGAATTGGATTACCCCTGGAGAAGATGAATTGCATTGATTTTGGCTGAAACATCTAACCAGTATGCATTCAAGACTCACTGAACAATTTGACCAAACAATTCAGCAAGGTTTATTAGGTCCTTTCAGGACCTAATAATAACAATTGTGGAGAAGAAAAAGTGTGGATCATTGATATTGCTATACTAGGTGATAGTAGACTCATTGAGAAACAACTTGAAAAGATTACCCAATATCAGGATCTGAAGACTCTGGAATAAACCAGTACTGGTGGCAAGTGGAGTCCTGTAAGGGCCTTTTCACATGACCCCTAAAATCCGCAGCAAATGGCTCCCAGATCTGGAGCTTAAAATTGTTTTCCCACCAGCTCCGGAGTTTACAAAAAATTAAGTGTGACCATGCCCACCTAAGCGTGTCCCAGCACACTGTTCAAGTACCTGCTCTCTGGGGGTGAAAAATTCCTGATGCAGATGTAAGGTAGTGAGTGCCAGGCTCTCCTCGCTTCTGTTTGTTGTTTTTTTGCCCCCCGCTCCTTTAAGAGACTGGAATGCTGCCAGGAGCAGAGCGAGACGGCAGAATGGAGGTGAGCCGAGATTCTTTTCTTCCTTTTTTCCTCCCTCCCCTCATGCAGACAGCAGCCAGGAGTGCGGAGGGGGTGGGAACACAGGAACAGAGACAAACCCCCAAGATCTCTGGTCCGAATTTAAGTGGCCAGTGGATCTTAGGGGTCGTGTGAAAAGGCTCTTAGTTTCCCGGTCACCTCTTGGGTAAAATATGGGGCTCCAAAACACCTGGGATTCAACACTTAATGCTTAATAAGAAGCATCAACTCTCCACCTCTAACTTTTAACTACATGTGTGTCTAGCAACCCAGACCCCAGGAGAGTACACTTCCATTGACTAAGCTTACTTGCATAATAAATGATTGGTTTTATGTTCAAAATCTCAGTCAATGCTAGAGATGGGCACAAAACACTAAAAAGCATTTCATTTCATTTTTCATCTAGTTCCCTTCAGTTTCATTTTGTTTCATTTGAAACAATTTTGTTTTAAAAAAATTATTTTGTTTTTCATTTTGTTTCATTTTCATTTGTGTACTCTCTCTCTCTCTCTCTCTCTCTCTCTCTCTCTCTCTCTCTCTCTGTGTGTGTGTGTGTGTGTGTGTGTGTGTGTGTGTGTGTGTGTGTGTGTGTGTGTGTGTGTGTGTTGTTGTGTAACTTCCCACTCCGATTGAGGATGGGAAAAGGCGGGATTTGTAAACATTTTTTCTGCCACCCCAAGCGCCAATCAGCTGTAGCACGGGCTTAGGGCAGCCCCCAAAAAAAAAAGGTTTAAGAGTCCCACCTTTTCCCCCACCCAATTGGGTGCAGGAAACCAGGGATTTTTATTTATTTATTTTGCTGACCCCCAAGTACCCAATCATCTGTAGCACGGGCTTGGGGCTGGCAAAAAAAGTTTAAAATCGCTTATTCCCCCCCCCACACACAATGAGTTTGGAGGAAAGGAGCAATTTTTAAACTTTTTTTGCCAGCCCCAAGCCCATGCTACAGCTGATCAGCCCTTGGGGCTCAACAAAAAAAAAGTTTAAAAATCCCACCTTTTTAAAGGGATTTTTAAACATTTTTTTGCCCTCAAACACTGAACAGCTGTAGTGCTGGCCTGGGGCTGGCAAAAATATATTTTTTAAAAAATCACTCCTTTCCCTCCAAACCATTGGGTGGGGGGAAAGGAGCAATTTTTAAACTTTTTTTCCTGCCCCAAGCCCAATGCTACAGCTGTTCAGTGATTGGGGCTCAGCAATAAAAAATAAAATGAAATAAATCACTCCTTTCCTCCAACCAATGGGGGGGGACTTTTTTCCTCTTCCCCAAGCCCGCATGTGGCTTACAGACAGAACGAAATGGTTCATTTCAACAAAAACAAACAAACCACCATTTCATTTCATCTGTAATTAAATGCTGCTTCCTCCTTTCATTTAGTTTAATTTCATTTCATTATGTAACAACAGGACAAAATAGCATTTCATTTTTTGTTTTGTGCCCATCCCTTTTCAATGCTAATTGTTCTCCTCAAATTTGTCATACTCATGCCATCAGATCCAAGGATTCATTCTATAAGATAGGTACCCCTCGTTGTCTCTCACCTACCATAGGATCTTGCTGGAGAATGTTTATGGGATTTATTTATTTATTTATTTATTTATTTTTTTATACCATTTATTTTTCCAAGGGAACTCTGGGCGGTTAACAATAAGGTTAAAAGAGCAATAAAACACGAGAAAAAGAAAATGGCTCAGAGTGTTAGTCATGAATCTATAGGCAGAGAGATGGCAGAAGGAATTATCTCAAAGGAACAGAAAAGGAGGGTTGTTTCTTGGCACCAAAAACCTATCCAATCCACCATGATTTTCCCCATTGCCTTCCATTAGACATGGGTTTCTTAAAAACAAGTCATGCCAGACTAATTTGATCTCTTTCTTTGATAAAATTACAGGCCTGGTGGATGAGGGGAATGCTGTGGATATTGCTTATCTGGACTTTAGTAAGGCGTTCGATAAGGTTCCCCATGGTATTCTTGCTAAGAAGTTAGTAGAAAGTGGGATAGATAGTGCTACTGTTAGGTGGATTTGTAATTGGTTGACTGATCACACGCAAAGGGTGATGATAAATGGCCTCTCTTCAGCTTGGAGAGACGTGACCAGTGGGTGCCCCAGGGTTCTGTTCTGGGTCCAGTGCTGTTCAATATCTTTATTAATGACTTGGACAAAGGAATCGAGAGTATGCTAATTAAATTTGCAGATGATACCAAATTCGGAGGGGTTGCTAATTCCCTAGAGCAGTGCTCCCCAACCTTTTTATCCCTGTGGACCGGTAAATTTTTGATAATTTTTCCGTGGCCCGGGGGTGGGGGTGGGGGTGGGGAAGGGGGGGAGATAAAGGAATGCGAATGGGGGGGTCGGGCGGGGAGAGAGAGAGAGAGGCGCACACACGCACGACCGCACCACCCCACCCCCTGCCTCTCACCTTTGCAAACCGGCCAGTTGGGACTCTTCCTTTCCGGGGAGGCCCGGCTTTGCTCGGGGACTGCCGCCGCTGACAGGGCCGGATCCTTCCCGCGGAGGAGGAGCAGGCGCTGCCTTCGGGCGCTGGCGGAGACACCGGGGAAGTGCGGGGAAGCGGCGATGGCAGCGAAGAGCCCGGGGGAGGCGGCGGGTGGGGGGCTGAGGGGGGCTTCCGTGTGCCCCTCCCCCTCCTCCTCCTCGTGTGGGGCTGCCCCGCGGTGGCGAGGACCCGGTGGGCGGCTTTCTTTCTTTCTTTCTTTCTTTCTTTCTTTCTTTCTTTCTTTCTTTCTTTCTTTCTTTCTTTCTTTCTTTCTTTCTTTCTTTCTCCCTCCCTCCTTCCTTCCTTCTTTCCTTTCTTTTTCTTTCTCTCTCTCTCCCTTCCTCTTTCTCCCCCTTTCTTTCTTTCTTTCTCCCTCCCTCCTTCCTTCCTTTCTTTCTTTTTCTTTCTCTCTCTCTCCCTTCCTCCTTCTCCCCCTTTCTTTCTTTCTTCCTCCCTTCCTCCTTCCCCTTTCTTTCTTTCTTTCTTTCTTTCTTTCTTTCTTTCTTTCTTTCTTTCTTTCTTTCTTTCTTTCTCCCTCCCTCACTCCCTTCTTTCTTTCTTTCCCTTTTCTTTCCCCCCTCCCTTCTTTCTTTCTTTCTTTCTTTCATTCTTTCTTTCTTTCTTTCTTTCTTTCTTTCTTTCTTTCTTTCTTTCTTTCTTTCTTTCTTTCTTTCTTCCTTCCTTGGGGGTGGGGCGATTGCATGGGGGTCGCGGCGGCAGGATGGGGGCGATTGGGGGATTGCGGCGGCAGCGGGGTCGGGGTGGTCACGGTGGCGGCAGGGGTGATTACGGGGTTGCGGCGGTGGCTCCTGGGCGGCCCTGCGAGGCCGGTGGACGGGGTCGCGTCCGGCGGGGCAGCAAGGTGGCGGCGGCAGCGCGGTGGCTCCCGGGGCGGCCCTGCGAGGCCGGTGATGGGGGTAGGCAGCAAGGTGGCGGCGGATAGGCCGGTGGATCGCGTCCGGCAGGGGCAGCAAGGCGGCGCGCGGCGCTCCCGGGGCGGCCCCGAGAGGCCGGTGGCGGGGCCCGAGGCCAGCTGGCGGCGGCAGTTCCCGGGACGGGGCGAGGGGGATGCGGCGCGGCAGGGGCAATTACGGAGGGTCGCGGCGGCGGCGGCGGGGCGGGGACGATTGCAGGGGGGATGGCGGCGGTGGCGGCGGTGGGGGCGAGCTTGCGGGGCGGGGAAAACATCTGGGCCGACCCAACACAGGCGCTGCGGCGGTGGGGAAAACATCCAGGCCGGCCCGCAACGCCCCCCGCCCGCCCCCAACACAGGCATGGTCCGGTGGCGACAGCAGCAGGGGGGCTCTGCCCTGGAGTGCGGCCGCAGGGAGGAGCCAAAGGGCGCGCGCCCCGGGGGAGGAGGAGGAGGAGGAGGGGCACCCACCTGCTCTTCCGACCAAGGGGGCCCCCTCCTCCCCGCCGGCCCCCCGCGTGCCCGGCCCCCAGGGCAGGGGGGTTGGGGCCGGGAGGAGGCAAGGAGAGGCAAGCGGGCCAAACGGGGTTCCTGCTGCTGCTGCTGCTGGTGGTGGAGGGCGAGGAGGAGGAGGGCAGAGGAGGAGGAGGAGGACGCGCTGCCGCCACCATGGCTAACAGAATGGATTTCAACAGAGGGAAATGTAGGGTGCTACATCTAGGTAAAAAGAATGAATTGCACAGATATAGGATGGGGGACACTTGGCTGGAGAATAGTACCTGTGAAAGGGATCTGGGAGTCTTGGTGGCCCACAAATTGAACATGAGTCAGCAGTGTGATGCAGCGGCCAGGAAAGCCAATGTGATTCTTGGTTGCATCAACAGAACCATAGTGTCTAGATCAAGGGAAGTGATAGTACCACTCTATTCTGCTCTGGTCAGACCCCACCTGGAGTGCTGTATCAAGTTCTTTGCGCCTCAGTTTAAAAAGGATTTTGACAACCTCAAGCGGGTGCAGAGGAGGGCAACCAGGATAGTTGAGGTCTGGAGGAAATGTCTTATGAGGAATGGCTCAGAGAACTGGGAATGTGTAGCCTCTAGTAATGGGCACGACTAGGGAAAATGGTGTTTTCGAGTTGTCGTGTGTCGGAGGCAGTCCGTTTCGGCTCGTTGACGTTTTTCGTGAAATTTCACAAAAATTAGTTGGTTCATTTTTTTGTTTTTTTGTTGTCGTTAGTACTGGTTTGGGGGGAGTAGCGGGCTCCTGGAGGGAGCTGCAGGAGTCAGCCAGAGCCACAAGTGACGGACTGGCAGACTCTTTGCACCCTCTGTGTTTCACGTACTTGCATGTAGTGCAATGCAAGTAGATCTGGCTTAGGGTTAAGACGGGTTAGCGCAAGGGCTAGGGTTAGGGTAGTTACGGGTGAGGTTAGGGTGAGTATTGGGGTGCACCTCTGGGTGCCTCTCTGACCCACTTAGAAGGACAGTGTACTGGTGTATGGGTTAGGCTTAGGCTTAGGGTTCGGGTTTGGGCTACGATTAGTGGGCTGTTTATGCCCGATTGGCACATCCCAGAAGTCTCTGTGGTCAACCTGGGCAAGTGGCCATGTGATTGGTGGAAAATTTGCATGGTCCACTCCCATGGGCGAGCCCATCATTGCAAATGTGCAGGTGTAAAAAAATAAAATAAAATAAAATAAAATAAAATAAAATAAAATCAACGGAGACTTTTTTTTTTTGCAAGAAAAACCCACTGCTGCTACTGTAAAAATTCAAGCATTTAAAATAGCTAATTTTCACATGTTTCTGTGGTGCTTTGGTGGGGTTTTGGGCAACGATTTCAAAAAAAAATATTGCAGTCGCCATTTTGGATCCCCCACACTGCATGGCAAATGGATGCGTCCTCCCAGCCTGGTACAGTCAGCAAAACCTGGCCATGCGATTGGTGGAATGGCTCCAAAACTTTGCATGGTCCACTCCCATGGGCGAGCCCATCATTGTGAATGCGCAGGTGTAAATAAAATAAAATAAAATAAAATAAAATAAAATAAAATCAACGGAGACTCTTTTTTTGCAAGAAAAACCCACTGCTGCTACTGTAAAAATTCAAGCATTTAAAATAGCTAATTTTTGCATGTTTCTGTGGTGCTTTGGTGGGGTTTTGGGCAACAATTTCAAAAAAAAATATTGCGGTCGCCATTTTGGATCCCCCGCACTGCATGGCAAATGGATGCGCCCTCCCAGCCTGGTACCAGCAGCGCAGCAGTAGCAATAGCCAAGGAGAGGGGGCGGGGAACCCCCCCAAATAAAACACCCTTCTGGCCTGGTAGGTGCCCTCAGACAGTTTTCGCCTACTTTTAGGGCCGGGAATCGTTTTTTTTTTTTTTTAACTTTTAAAAACTTTTTTTCTGTGCCGCTTGGCATTGCGCGATCGCTGCGATGCAAATAAGCACGACAAATCAGACCAAATTGTTCATTCGTGGTTCGAGCTCGAATTCTGGCGGAGTAATTCCCGTTTCCGTTTCCGTAGAGTAACGGATACTAGTAACGGAAACGAAACTGGAATACCGCTAAGTCGTGCCCATCTCTAGTAGCCTCTCTAAAAGAAGGCTGAGGGGGGATATGATAGCTATGTTTAAATATATGAAAGGATGTCATATTGAAGAGGGAAAAGGTTTGTTTTCCATGGATTCAGAGACTAGGACTCAGGGTAATGGCTTCAAACTACAGGAAAAGAGATTCCATTTGAACATTAGGAAGAACTTCATGACAGTTAGAGCTGTTTGGCAGTGGAATATGCTGCCGCAAAGGGTGGTGGAGTCTCCTTCTTTGAAGGTTTTTCAGCAGAGGCTGGATGGCCATCTGTTGGAAATATTGTGATGGGGTTCCTGCATGGCAGGGGGTTGGACTAGATGGCCCTTGAGGCCTCTTCCAACTCTATGATTCTATGAATCTATGATTCTATGATTCTATGATCCCAGAAATAAAATTTCAAAACAAAGACTTCTCTCCCCCCCCACCACCACCACCTTTGTTCCATGGCAATTTATCTCAACATACTGGCTGAATCCCCATTGCTTGGCAAAATAATGTACAACTAAGATAGGCCCATCAAATCAAATGAATTTACAGAAGAATGGACTCACTGATCCCCCAGTGATTCAGGCTCCCTACTCTCATTGCCACTTACTATGCTAAAAACAAGAAATTCAACTGTCATTTTTTAATATGAAAGATGCCAATAGCCATTAAAACTTATCCATATTGCCGAAGATGAGGTGAAGTTTGACAGGATATATGATTTAAAAGATATGGCATGGCTTATGAATGGTCCCTGTGTTCCTGGATCTCTCAGCCATTCTTCCCTTTGCTCTGTTTGCAGTGTTACGTAAGCTCCCATCCAATGTAGTGTGAAGACAAAAACAGACATCTTTATTCAAGTCCCAGTGTTAGCATAATAACAGTGTATAGAGTTCAAGGCCCAAATGGCAATAGGATTATATGGAGGAGAAACAGGAGGCTTGACTCAAGAGTTCAATTGAGCATATCAATTTTATAGCCTCAGTTTGTGTAAATAAACAAAACAGTGCTTTCTCAATTGGGGAAGGACATGAAGATATTTTAAATAAGCACCCAAATGTGAGAAAGAAGGCTGTCTGCCACGAAAATAAAGAATATGAACTACTCACAGTATAAAAGCACTGTGAGGTTTGATTCTATCTCTTTCGAATTGAGACACATGTTGCCTCACAGTAATGCACGCCATACTTGTCAAAGGGACTATTTTCCCGCCAGATTTTCCAAAAAAAAAAAAAAATAGTGTTTAAAAAAATCTTTCTTTGTTGCTGGGTTCTTCACATAATTCCAGTACATTGTCTAAGGCCAAGAGAAATAAAAAACAATGTCTACCTTCTGAAAGAGATAGAGGCAGCACTCGTATGGATGGACCATATCTGAGATGAGAGATCAGATTGATGAGAGCTCAGATTTGAAAAACTTCCCTGTACTTAGAAAAGTAGCAACCAGTTTTTACACAGAGAAGTATTAAGACACACCACCTTCCGCATGCAGGGTGAAATGATACAGCAGATGAAGGCATCTATTCTATGATATTCCAAGTTCAACTGCAAAAAAAAAAAAATACTTTTAGTTAGTATTTGTAGTCTAAGCAGAAACTGAAGTAGGAAAACAACTATAGGAAAAAACCTTGATGTATAAACCAGCGTACTAAACTGAATCTTGCAATCTCTTCATTTCAGAGAGAAATCAATTAAAAATCCTTCTTTTCTCTGCATAGTGAGATATACCCACATGAAATCTCCCCTCCATAGAATCTCCTGAGATGTACTGAATGTTTTGCTTTTATTTTGCCCTCTCTGAAGACAACAAAACACCAATACGCATGGAATGTTTATAGTTGGTGTTGATTTTTTAAAGTTGGAACAGGGTTTTGATTTTTTTAAAGGTAGAACTTTCCTACACTGTCCTCTATATGAACAAAGGAGAGGCTTGATTAATCTGCTATTGAATAAGGGTCACGGTCATCTGACTAGACTGTTAGTCTGGTATTGCTTTTCTGACCAGAATACTCATGCTACAGCACAGGTTGCAAAGTTCTTTTTAGTGGCATCTTGCAGGAGGGTGCAGCTATTTCCAGATACCTAATTATGCCCTAAGCACATCCAATCTTGCTTGATTTCAGAACCTAAGCAGGGTCAGACCCGGTTAGTAATTGGATGGGAGACCACCAGGGAATACCAGGTGCTGTAGGCACCTGGAGTAGGAACTGGCAAACCATTCCAGTATTCCCGCCAAGAAAACTCCATGGACATGGGGTCACAAAGAACCAGTCCCAACTGTAACAACACAACACACACAATTAGTCTTTGCCCTTCTCTCCCTTTATTGCTTTTATTGCTTTCTTATTTCATCTTGGTTTATGTATGGAATATGGATCATATGTCTATAATAGATGTATTTGATTTGAGTATTATTCACATATAATGTATATTGAAATACTTCTAATTTGGTGTTGGGTAGCATCCTGCTTTGGTTTGGACAGGCCATTTGTGTTATAAGCATTAATGTCAATCTAAGCCCCATCCTACATAAACAGCACTCTTTGCTTTGCTTTACTTATTAGGAAGCCTTTTAATATATCACTCTCCTGCCAGCCTCACCCACATACCTGTAATGTGGTTCTAATAATGATGATTTATGCCATAAGGTTGTCATAATGTTTACTGAAATAATAGAGTGAAATACTTTGAGCACTCTTGGAGAAAACACTGTCTGAATACCATGTACACTACAGTTTTATCATTAACATCCTAATATTTCCCTTCTTGCCATATAAGGTACTGGGCACTACAACTATTCCCTTTCCCACTATTTAAGGATTTATTACTTAATAGAAATAAAATATCAAGAGTGAATTTGAAGACCTTAACCATTCCAACATTAGTAGTCTATCAATGTGAGAATTCTCTTCTGCAGGAAGTGGGGTTTGTTGACCCAGCTGAAAAATGGAGGAGCTCACTAATATGGTGGGAAAAGTTATGTAGAGAAGATGTAATGTTATCAATTGCATCCAGATGAGTGTAGTTCTATGCCAGTTAGGGGTCCCCCAAAAAAAGGGTAAAGCAACAGCAGCTAAGTTCTGATTTTATGTAGCAGATTGTGTAATAATGTGTTTTACCCTTTCTCATTTATAAACTAGAGCAAGGCTTACTATAATGGAGTGAGGTTTTCTAAATTAGATGTACTAACCTTCAACTGTTTTCAGCAAATACTGCCACATCATTAGGATGTACTAGATCTGGGATATGTTTTATAGGAACATTGTTCCCAATAGGGATGGGCATGAAACAGAAAAATTGTGTTTTGTTTCATTTTGTTTCATTGACCCTTGTGATTTTTTTTTTCCTTGGTATTTTTTTAAAAAAATAATTGTATGAAATGAATCAGAAATGAATCAATTTGTTTCTCTAAAAATGCCCCTGGGTGCTAGAGGCACCAAATTTGGTGGGTACCTTCCTGGAGTTTCCTCTTTAATCCGTCCAAATTTGGAGATATTTGGGGTTCAGGGACCGAGTTATCCAACTTCAAAGGGGGTGGCCCCTGGAAAAAAAATGTCTAAGTGTAATTTTCTGTGCTGGAAAATAGTGATCCCAGGCAGCTAGCAGCATGATAATTTCTGTGGAGTAGAGATGGGCACGACTAGGGAAAATGCGTTTTCCTATCCTTTCAAACTTTGCAAAAATTTGTCATTTTGTTTTTTGTTTTTCGTCTGTCGTTAAACTGGTTTGGGGGTAGGGGCTCCAGGAGGCACCCTTTTTTTGGGGGTGGGTGCCTCCTCTCCTCACCTGGGAAAGCAGGCTCTGGAGACCCCTCATACTTGGGGGTCTCCTCTCACTCACCTGCTGCAAAAGGCATGCATAGCCATATGGATATGATTGCATACCCAGTTGCACGCAGAGACACAGCAGACTGGCAGAGGCACCCCTCTTTTTGGGGTGCCTTCCCTGCATCAGTCAGGCCTCGGGGGCATGGTTTGCATGATGTCAAACATGCTGCCGGCCGAGCCAAGCCTGCAGGAGTCACCCAGAGCCACAAGTGGTGGACTGGCAGACTCTCTGCACCCACTGTGTCTCACTAAGAAGGGAATTGTACTTGCTATAGTGTAATGCAAGTACAGATCTGGCTTAGGGTTAGGGTTAGCGCAAGGGCTAGGGTTAGGCTAGTTACGGGTGAGGTTAGGGTGAGTATTGGGGTGCACCTCTGGGGGCCTCTCTGACCCAGTTAGAAGGACAGTGTACTGGCGTATGGGTTAGGCTTAGGGTTCGGGTTCGGGTTCGGGCTACGGTTAGTGGGCTTTTTATGCCCGGTTGGCACATCCCAGAAGTCTCTGTGGTCAACCTGGCCAAGAGGCCATGCGATTGGTGGAATGGCTCCAAAAATTTGCATGGGCATTGGTCACTCCCATGGCCAGCCCATCATTGCGCAGGTGTAAAATAAATAAATAAATAAATAAATAAATAAAATCAATGGAGAGAGGAAAGAGGAGACATTTTGTTACAAGAAAAACCCACTGATACTGTAAAAATTCTGGCAGTTTTAAAATAGCAATTTTCACATGTTTCTGTGTGGTGCTTGTGTGTTTTTGGACCACGATTTCAAAAAAAAATTGCAGTCGCTGCCCCATTTTGGATCCGCCGCCCGCACCGCAAGGCATTGGCGAATGGCGACTCGAGTCCAGCTGCCCAGGACAGGAGAGGGGGGAGGCCGGGACCCCCCCCCAGAAACCACCCCTCTGGTAGGTGCACTCTGCACTGCAGGCATATTTTCACCTGCTTTTTGGCCCGGGAATGGGGGGATTTAAAACTTTTTTTCTGTGCCGCTTCCGCTTGAATTGCGGCGCCGGCGGCGAGTCCGGTGCTTTGCGAGCGACTACGACCAGGATTTCCCCTCCCCACCAGAACAGCCCAGGACAGGAGAGGGGGGGGTCAACCACCCCTCTGGTAGGTGCCCTGAGCCCTCACTCAGGCAGGCATATTTCCGCCTGCTTTTTGGCTGGGAATCGGGTTTTTTTTTAACTTTTAAAAACTTTTTTCCTGTGCCGCTTGGCATCGCGGGATCGCCGCAATGCCAGGAACGACCACAACAAATCAGACCCAATTATTCTTTAGTTGGTTCGAGTTTGATTTCTGGCAGAGTAATTCCCATTACCGTTTCCGTTCCGTAACGGAAACGAGGAACGGAAACGGGAATTCCGCCAAGTCGTGCCCATCTCTAGTGTGGAGCTTCCTCAAACTCTCACCTTGAAGTACCCCCAATTTGGAGAGGTTTGAGGTACAGGGGGCAAGTTATTCAACCACAAATGGGGTGCCCCAGGAAAAAACATTTGTAATGTAAAATTATTTATTTATTTATTTATTTATTTATAAACTTATATCCCACCCATCTTCCCGGCGGGAACTCTGGGCGGCTAACAATGTTAAAAAGCACATAAAATAAGAGGGGGAAAAAAAAAACCCCGAACACAAACAGCGGAGGGTAAGATGGCGGCAGTGGAGGGAGTGAAGGAAGTAAGAGGTAAACAAAAGGAAAAAGAAAAAGAACTAACTGATAAGGTCACCAAAGGCCTCTTTAAAGAGGAAGGTCTTCAAAGCTTTCTTAAAGGCAGGCAGGGACTCCAGCAGGCGCAGCTCGCTGGGAAGATGGTTCCAGCGGGAAGGCCCCACCACAGAGAAGGCGCGGTTGCGCGTGCGCGTTTTCTGCGCCTCTCTGGGTGTGGCCACTCTCAGCGAGCGCGCCTGCGATGATCTCATGGGTCTGGATCCGGATGCCCTCAGGGAGATACGCTCCGCCAGATATTCTGGTCCCAAGCCGTGGAGGGCCCTGAAAATCAAGACCAAGACCTTGATCCTGATCCAGAAGGCAACGGGAAGCCAATGCAGGCGGACCAGGACTGGGGTGATGTGCTCGTATCTACGGGCACCCACCACCAGCCTGGCCGCCGCACTTTGCACCCGCTGCACCCTCCGGACCAGGCCCAAGGGCAACCCAACGTAGAGGGCATTGCAATAGTCGATCCTCGAGACCACCAGAGCCTGCACAACTGTCCTCAGGGAGGACTCATCAAGGTACTGGCGGATCTGGGCGATCCTGCGGAGGTGGAAAAAAGCGGCCCTGGAAACGGCCATCACCTGGGCTTCCAGGGAGAGGGCCGAATCCGGGACCACGCCCAGATTCCTGGCCCTGTCTTTAGGCTGGAGGGAAAAACCCCCCAGACTAGGGAGGGGGCCATTGTACCGAGACGAGGGCGCCCCGAAGAACAGAACCTCTGTCTTCTCCGGATTAAGCTTGAGCCGGTTATCTCTGGTCCATTCCAATACGGCCTCCAGGCACAGATCAAGGGAGCGAACCGCCTCCTCTGCAGATGATGAAAAGGAGATATAGAGCTGCGTGTCATCAGCGTACTGATGACAGCGAACTCCATATCTCCTGATGACCTCCCCCAGCGGCCTCATATAAACATTGAACAGCATGGGAGAGATTGCCGACCCCTGGGGCACCCCACAAGGGAGAGTCCAAGGAGCTGACAAGACATCCCCCAGCTGTACCCTCTGAGTCCGGTCGCCGAGGAAGGAACGGAGCCAGGCCAGGGCCTGACCACCAATTCCCACCTCCGCGAGCCGGGCCAGAAGGTTACCGTGGTCAACGGTATCAAAGGCTGCTGAGAGATCAAGGAGGACCAACAGGGAGGAGCTCCCCCCGTTGGCCTCCCTGAGGAGGTCATCCTGCAGAGCGACCAGGGCAGTTTCGGTCCCGTGAAGGGGCCTGAATCCAGACTGGAAGGGATCCAGGATATGATTTACCTCCAGGTATCACTGAAGTCGGACCGCGGCCACCCCCTCAACAACCTTGCCCAGGAAGGGAACAATGGCGATCGGACGAAAGTTGGAAAGGTCATCCGTCGCCAGGCCAGGTTTCTTAAGAGTGGGTTTCACCACGGTCTCCTTCAAGCGGGAGGGGAAACAACCCTCTCGAAAGGAGGCTGTGGCAATAGCAGAAACCCACTCAGGCATGTTCCCTTCGGCAGATTTAAGAAGCCAAGCTGGGCAAGGGTCAAAGGGAGTGGCCGCCGGCCGGCAACGAGCCATAGCTCTGGAGGCCTCCGCCAAAGAGACTGGCCCGAACTCATCCAGGAGGGGAGAACGGAGGGGTGAGGCACCGGAGATCCCAAAGGGTGGACTAGAGCAACTCGGGGGCAAGTCGGAGCAGATGGCCTCAATTTTAGATCGAAAATGGGCTGCGAATTGCTCACTAGTGAAATCACTAGGAGGAGGCCGCAGCTGACTGGGATTGGAGAGGTCCCGAACCACCCGGAATAACTCCGCCTGGCGGTTCGAGGCCTCGCCAATTCAAGTATTTGAAAATACTGATTTCAGGCAGCTAGCAGCATGGAAATTGCAGTGGCGCTTCCTCAAACTCTCTCCTTGAAGCCCTCCAAAGCACATTGGTCTGAATCAGAATTGCACTCCACCAGGCAGGCAGGCATGTAGGCAAGTTGGCTAGCCGGCAGGCAGGCAAAAATTATATCAAGAAGACCAAGGCAGGACTTAGAAACACATGCGTCTTTCAGATCCCATAACATGCAGGCAGGCCAGTAGGCCCACAATACTCCAGTGAGGATTAATGGAATAGGGGCACTCGGGTTCTATTTTGTTGGTTTTTGGAAATGCGGCCATGATTAAGAGGGATGGCTGGGTACATTCTTATTCTGCCAGTTGAGGATGTGTGTGTTGGTGGGGAGGAATGTAGTTGTAAGGGGGTTGGAGGGGAAAAAAGAATAAACCCTTCCTAAAATGACTACCTTG
Organism: Phrynocephalus forsythii; assembly: GCA_029282475.1. Taxonomy (NCBI): domain Eukaryota; kingdom Metazoa; phylum Chordata; class Lepidosauria; order Squamata; family Agamidae; genus Phrynocephalus; species Phrynocephalus forsythii. The sequence continues at coordinate 175,059,138 of JAPFRF010000001.1, read as the reverse complement.
GACCACACTACAACTAATAAAACCTTCCTAAACAGAAGCTGTGCTGTTGTGCCTTCTCTCTGAGCACAGACAGACATGCACACACACACACATGCATGTTTTTCTGTTCTTTGAATTGATGCTACTTTCTGTGCCCAGCACCCTGGTAAGAACGAATAAAGGTTCAATTTCATAGAGGGAGCCTGAGAAATGATTGGCTACCACATCCAAGTAAGGCAGCAAATGCACAAATTAAACTCTCCTGAATCCAACCCATGGAGGTATTGACCAAAAAAACGCAATACAGGAGTCCATAAAGACCTGTCATTGGGGCCAGTCATAATTCTGACCATCATCACCAATGCTGACTACCAATCTGGGATCATTACTCCCATGACCCACGAGGCAGCTTACAGGAAACCAAAGTCTTTGGTTTCTGGGGGAGTATGGTTGCAAAGCTGCAACTTAAACCATCAGGGTGGAGCCAAAATGGTGGCGGCCTGGAACACAGGGAATGGTTTTTGGGTAAAAGCAAGGTTGGAGAGCCCAGTGCCTCTTAGCTTCTTCTTCTACATTTGGAAAGGGACACCAGCTGGAATCAGGAAAATAAGGCAAATCATGGCAAGGAATGCTTCCCTTACACCCCTGTAGCTTCAAGCTCCTTTGTGACCTCAAAATTAGGTTTCTAAAAAACCCAACTGCTAGGAGCAGGAGACACTTTGGACAGATGGAAAAGGGGGACTTTCCATGGAGGAAGCGGTGTCACTATGTGCACAGCTGCATTTCATCCTCTCCTTCCTTGCCCATCCTCCCTAACCAATGGCATCACATCTCCTGTGGGTTCATTGTCCCCCAGTGGCTTCTGTTAGGACAGCAATATTGATGATTCCCTGTTGGATTTCTCGGATGGGGAAAGGATAGACTACATCCAGTGAACAAGAGGTTCACCCTTGATGAATGGGTTGGAGATGAACAGCCACTATTTCTGTGAGTTCACCAACATTCCTGATTGCTTTCAACTCAGTACCGTCCCAAGCTAGAGGAAGCCCTGCTGTCTAAGATGGAAGTGCTGGTTTCATCCTGCACTTTGAATTTGATTTAACTGCTGACCGCTCAGTTGGCTGAGTTTGTACATTTGCAATAAAACATTTGCCCCCTTATGCTTGGACTTCATTGCTGCCAAATGTTTTCTGTCCTTAGAATTTCAAGCTTTAGATCTGTTTGATTTTTGCACCATGATGATCCCTTTTATAAATGTGTTTTTTTTATAAATGTGTTTTATAAATGTGTTGTGACCTCCCTGGCACATGACCAAGGCAGATCTTTGAAAAAAAATGAGCCCTATCAGACCCACATAGCAAGAGAGACTGGCAGGCAGGGTGGCAGGCAGGCAGGCAGGCAGGCAGATATTAAACATTCAGACCCTCCAAGAGGGACCCAAGGCAGGCCTTAGAAACACTGGGCCATTATAGACCCTGCGAGAATACACCCCCCAGGTATGGCAGAGGCAGGGATTAGAGCAATTGGGCCCTTTAAGACCCTGAAACACATCAAGAGTAGATCCCCCAAGTAGCAACTGGGCCCTTTGAGACCCTAAAACACAGTGAGAGTGGACCTCCCTGGTATGGCAAGGGCAGTCCTTGTAAACACTGGGCCATTATAGACCCTGAAACACAGCAAGGCAGGCAGGCAGGCAGGCAGGCAGGCAGGAGGACAGGCAGCCCTGGGAGGCAGGCAGGAGGACTATGGCTTGGAGGAGGAAACCCCAACATAGTCAGGTTGAACCTTATAAAGGACAACCTTTCTCTGGTGCCTGCGCCCAAGTTGTGAAGACATTCACTCACTCTGGAGATGGATGGAAGGAATGGAGAGCAGGTCCATGGCCAACTGGGACAACTGGGGCCAGACCTCCACCTTACTGGCCCACCTTGCACTTGCACAACCTTGTGTACCTCAAGGCACAGCTGAGTCTTGTATTCCTCAAGGTCTTCAAGGTTGTGAGCCAGAGTGCCCTTAACTGGTGAATATCCTCACAGGCATGCTAGCTGGTAGACCAGGGGTGTCCAAACTTTTTGCAAGGAGGGCCAGTTTTGGTAAGGTGCAAATGTGTGGGGCCGACCATTCAGCCACATTTGGCCTCCGTGCTGGACTTTGGACAAGTATAACATGCAAGGAGGCAGGGAGAATGCTGTAGCAATGGTAAGCTAGGCAGGCTGGGGGGGGGTGGACAGAGGCAGGGAGGGCAGGCAAACCATAAAACTGCAAGCTGATGTCTCCATCCAGTATGGGATGGGGCCAGCTGACGGGGATGAGTGACAGGCTGAGCCGGTGGGCAGAAGAGGCCGCGGGCCACTCAAAATTTGAAAATGGGCTGCATTTGGCCCCGGGCCTGACTTTGGGCATGCCTGTGGTAGACCCTGTCACTGCAGAGTGGCATCAGTTGACTCTGCACACCAGCCTGCAACTTCCTGACTAAGGTCCTGTTCCTTGGGAGGAGCGAGGAATCATCCTGCTGAAGAGTACTCAGGCCTTGGTCAAGGACATGGATGAGGGGGGTGATGTGTGCCATGCTGGCCTTGATACCACAGAGGACCTTGGTGGTCTCCTCAAAGGGCTTGAGGATATCCACCATTTGGCCAAGGGTGAGCCACATCAGTTACACGGATGTCCAACTCCCTCCCCCTTGGCAAAAGTGGAGTAGTGAAACATGTCCTTCTGCTCCACCAAGTGGACAATCATCTCTAGGGTGGAGTTCCACCTGGTGGGGATGTCTTGCACAAGGACATGCTCTGTCATCGCCATCTTATCCTGCTTCTCATGCAGCTGCCAGGCAGCCTTCATGCTGCGTGAGAAGTGGCCTACCACTGCCTGCACTTCTCAAGGAGTGCCCTTGTCTCCTTGGTCCCCTCACACCAGGTCTCCTTCACCTGGCTCCCCAGCCCGAGGGCATCACACATGACCAAGTGTAGCTTGTGGGCCATGCACACGATGCCCTTCAAGCCTCCCTCATTCAGCGCAGCCAACATGTTATGGCCTGTGTCCATAACCATGTAGCGATGGTTCTTGTTCCCCTGGAGTGCCAAGCCCCACTCCCTCAACAAAGACAGAAGCAATGTTGCTGCCTGTCACAGAGACCTCCATGTTCTTTGCAATGTTTCTGCCTCTCACAGAGTCCTCCATGCTCCGTGCCTGCAGAAGAACCACCCTGTAGCCTTTAGGTTGTCTTGGGGGGGGTCCCCTTGTGGCCCTGGCCATGATGTCACAATGCCATCACACATGTTCTCCAGCTGCTACCAGTGAGCCATGAAGGACAAGTAAGTGTGGTGGCCACCAGTCCATTTGAGGAGGTGCCAGAACCCTGGGGAATCCACAAAAGACCAAGGCATCCCGCTCAAGGCAATCATCTCACTCACCACACAAGCGGTCGCCTCCTATGCCCTGACCCTGGCCCCTTGTCTCAGGCTTGGTGCACCTAGGACCCAGGGAGCCATTTTACAGAGAAATGAAGCAGTTCATTTCAACGGAAAAATGCCAATTTGTTTAATTACTAACGAAACAGTATTTCCCCATTTCATTTTGTTTCATTTTGTTTTGTTAGCTAATGAAACAACAAAATGTCATGTCAGTTTTCGTTTGGTGTGCATCCCTAGTTCCCAACATAGCTGCCAGACCGACTTTGTTTCTGTAGGGCGCCAGGCTGCATGTGTACGACAATGAACTGCACTTTTCTTTAGGAACATGAGTGTTGCCCATTGCTATAGTTATCCACAACTAACCATTCCAAATTATCCACCCTCTTTCTGGGGAGAAAAACTGGGGGGATAATTACATCCAGTTTCTCTAGAAGAAATAAAAGTTCCCCAACAGTTTTTGGACATAAGTTTTTGAAGTCCGGCACATTCCCCGAGGTGTTCCAAATGCTATATATCTAGAGTAGAGATGGGCACAAAATGAAAAAAAAAATTGTTCTGTTATTCGTTATTTGTTTTGCAATGAAACAAATAACAAAAATTGTGATGAAATTGGAACGAACCGAACAGAACCAAGAAAAATAGGTTTGTTACATTTTGTTTTCATTAATGGCAACATGCAATGAAATTAGCTGTTTTTAAATGTTAAAAAACGTCCTGAATATCCAAAAAAAAAAAAAAAAACCAGCAATAATTATTTACTCTGCCTGATAATACCTACCAAGGGGGTTGGGGTCCTTAAAACGTGCATTTATGTCTTTTCTCAGATCGCTGAATTTTTTTGCTTTAAGGGGAGTTAGGACTGGGGACAATGACCCCAAATGGCTCCCAGATGTCTAATATTGATTTCTTGGGTATTTAAACGCCCTGGACATCTGTAAAAATGCAGAGATAATTATTTGAAATTATTACCTACCAGGGGATTGGGGTCCTTAAAATGTTTCTTTTGTCTTTCTCCCATCGTGATGTATTTTTCTTTTCCCTTTAAGGATGACACAAAATGGATTCCAGACACAAAATGGAATAGCATGCCCAGGTTGCAGACTGGATAGATGTGGCAGCCACAGAGGGCATAAAAAGTTCTGGCAGCCCCCGTCCTCCTTGCAGTCTGCGGTGAGAGTTAGGGTGGGATTGCTGTCTCTGCGACTTGTTACTTTAGGCCAGCCAGGCAGGTGTGTGTCTCTGTGTTCCTGCTGGCTGCAGCCTGGCTCTTAGGGGAGAGAAATAAGAGATTTCTCTTGCAGCCTCACTGTGTGCATGCATACATCTCGGTGAGTACCCTCCCTTGCCCCGCAGTGCAGTCACTCTGTGGCTGCCTTATGCTGTGGGCAATGTGCGCCCCTGCCTTTGCAGCCTTCCTGCATACCTAGTCTATACTGTGTCTCTGCCAGCATCATTTTTTTAGTGTTTTCCCTCTGGTCTGGGGTGTTGGGGGACGCCCACATGTGGAAATGCTTTAAATCGTGCAAAAAGCGGATAAAATGAAAAACAAAAAACAAAAAAGAAACATTTTTTTCAAAAAATAGCAAAAATGAAAATGAACTGAAATGGGACCCACAATGAAAACGAAAAACCAAAATGTCATTTTTTCGATTCGTGCCCATCTCTAATCTAGAAGTCACTTGACATAGATTGTGGAAATACATGTAATACAGATCCTTTGTGGAAAATTCTGTATGTGGTATGTGAGAGTACAGTGTTGTATCCAGATCTAAAAAGGAAAAAAAAATACTATGGTTTGTCCTCCAAAGTCCTCAGATTTTTATTTCCAAATTTATTGATTTAATTATGTGGCTTGTCTCTTAAAGGATCCAAACTTGCTTACAGTATTCAAAGAAACAAAGTTAAAACCCAAATAATAAATGATTTCAATATTTAAAAAGCAGATATCAAATACTGTCAGATATCAGTTAGTAAAATACATGTATTAGACAGGATGTTCTATATGTGATTGATATGTATTTAATTGATTAAAGATGGAGTCTGTAAAAGTGCAAAGTCACAGTGACTCAATATATAGTTTTTTCTAATGGAATACAGATGTTAAGAATTAACATAATTAATTTTGGCTGATGCAAGGGGTTGCAATAGCTATGAGGTAATGTCATTTATGACTGGACAGAAACATGTATAAAAATGTTCTGTAAATCATTGTTCATTGGGTTTTCTGTGAGTAAGGCTCTCTGTCATATATTTTGTCATATGTACTGAATTCTGTTATGCTGTTATGCTGTTGAATTTTGTATAAATGTAGTAAAGTGACTTTTCCCTCTATGCTTTGTTGAACTTTGTATAAGTTCTGTGATGCTGTGATATATTTTTGTACAGTTTGTAATATAGCTGTTTGGTTTTAAGAAAACTCTGTCTCTGGCTATTTATTTATTCAATAAGTATTGCTTCTGCTGGCTGATCAAATAGCACATACTCTGACAAATATTATATTAGAAGTCATGATAATATCAATATTAAAAATGCAAGTAATATACAGAATAAAATGCTCCCTTTGAAAAAATAATCCCATTAGTCAATCAGTCATTTAAGGAAAGCCTGCCTGAAGAGAAAGGTCTTCTCCTGCTTATGGAAAGAGATCAAAGATGAGGCCAACTTGGTCTCCCATGGGATGGAATTCCAGAGTCTGGGAGCAATGACAGAGAAAGCCCTCTTCCCTGTACCTGCCTGTGAGAGTGGTAGGATTAAAAGAAAGGCCTTTCTCAATGGAAGATGCTTTCATTTTTAAAGCCCATTAGAATTACATCTGGGGATATATTTGACCTGGCCTGAAAGGTGGCTAAGGATGGCATTTTTTTTTGAATTTGTATTATACAATTGTTCATCAGACTTTGACTTTCCTGGGTGCCCACACATTCTGAGCTGAAAATACAAAAATGCTGTGGCAAAGGCTTAATGGGTTTTCTTCGAATGCTGGTGGGCTGGAGAAGGGGTTTTGGCCTCCATAACAATGAAAGTCAACAGCCCTTACCCACTACCTCTGTCATTTCCTCAGTGGTGATGCAAGCGCCAGACTCCTGGACCTGTCCAAAGCTGCTGCTTCTTGAAAGTTGGCAAAGAAAGAAATTTCTTTTCAGTCAGACTGAACACAAATCTCATGGAAAGAATATTTGACACAGGACTGGTCTGAAGCCACATGTGATGTTTAAAATATCACATCAGTACATTGATGGTGAGGATATGGAAATATGGATCCCTTCCCCACATCTGTTTCCAGACTTTGAGAAGGACTTTGCAAACCTTATCACAGATATCTAGCCATGTGTGTAGGAAATATGATCATTTGGCAGACATAAAATAATACTGTTCAACTTTTCTGAAACTGTGTTTTGGTACCAGATGACAACTAAAAATAGTTCTGCGTAGCCAGAGCTAACTGGCTAGTGGCTAGAATACCTATTGTCTCAAATGAATGTTGGGGTTAGCTGACCAGCCTCTGTGTAGGACATTTAGATAACCCTTTGTCTTATTCTACTATGTGAGATCAAGAAGTTGCAAAATTTTCCTTCTTATATGCAAGGTAATAATAGCTCTGTCCCTACTCCACAGCAGAAGATGATAGCACCATGTGGTATAAATCAGCACATGCAAAACAAGTGGATGTAGCTCTCAATGAATCATGTAGGATTCATTACTGGCAGCCTAAAACCTACCCACACTGGGGGGGGGGAGGATAAGCGATGGGTTATTTGTTTCAGAAGCTGCCAGTTCCAAAATGACATGTGCGAGCCCAGCTGGTGTTTGGAAGCCTCCAGAAAGCAATCAGCCACTCCCTAACCTTACTCTATGCCTGCATGGGGCTGAGCTCCAAGGAAGAAGCCTCCAATGACATTGTTCCTTCTCCCTGGCACTGGCCAATCAGGACCTGTGCAGGGAATTGTATCATCCATCCTCCCTGTCTGACTGACCAGCACCAGGGAAAAGGAATGATGATTTCAGAGGCTTCTTCCTCGTTGGAGCTCAGCCCCACATGGACACAGAGCAAGGTAAAGGATTGGCTGATTGTGTCTCAAAGGCTTCCAAATGCCAACTTGGCTTGTGCATGTCATTTTGGAACTGGTAGCTTCTGAAACTAATACCCCATTCCTTAAAAAAAAAATTATTTGGATGGCAGTGCCCCTCCATGAGTATGTTAATGAAAGAAGATAATGCAGCAACAGCCCCATCCAATTCATAGACACCAGCCATCTACAGCAATGAAGGCTAAATTCAAGCAAAAGCTTTATAAATGTTAGACCAGAAGAGGCTAAGCAATGGACAACAAGAATAACACACCTTGGTGTATCGATGAATGGTGTTGAGTGTCTCCCACCAGCACAAGACTTTGGCTGGGCCATCTGGAAGCTGCCTAATAGACTTGCATGGGAAGTGGGAAAATCAAAGAATGACCTAGTAAAAAGGGGGCTACTTGGATACAAGACAGGTTTTCTGTGGCTGTGGAGAATCAATGCAGCACTTACATGCATGCAGTTTATGTCATACCACGTTTACAAAATAAGATAGATGAAATAGTAATTGACAAACTCTCCAACAGGCTTTCTGAACAAGAATAAAACATTTTGTGAAAGTGTATTCTCGAATGCTTTCATGGCCAGGATCTGGTAGCTGTTGTGAGTTTTTCAGGCTGTTTGGCCATGTCCTGGAAGTTTTTCTTCCTGATATTTCATCAGACTCTATGGCCAGCATCTTCAGAGGGCAAGGAGCTCAGGGAATAGAGATGGGCACGACCAGGGAAAATGACGTTTTCGAGTTGTCATGTGTCGGAGCCGGCCCGTTTCGGCTCATTTCCATTTTTCGTGAAATTTTCCAAAAATTTGTCATTTCATTTGTCGGTTTTTCATCTGTCGTTAGTACTGGTTTGGGGGGAGCGGGCTCCTGGAGGCACCTCTCTGAGGTGGGTGCCTCCTCTGGCCCGCCATGAAGGGAAAGCGGGCTCCTGGAGGCACCTCTCTGGGGTGGGTGCCTCCTCTGGCCCACATAAAAATGGCATGCATAGCCAATTGGATATGCATACCAAGTTGAGACTCGAGGCACCTCTTTTTTGGGTGCCTTTCTGTTGACCACAGGCCCACTGCTAACTGCAGTGTCACAGTGCACACACTGGGGGAAGGCTCCTCCACCTCCTCAGTCTCGGCGCTCTGTGGTTCACCAAGAAGGGAACTGTACTTGCGTGTGTGCAATGCGAGTACAGATTTGGCTTTGGGTTAGGGGGGTTAGCGCAAGGGCTAGGCTTAGGGTTGTTACGGGTAAGGTTAGGGTGAGTTCATGGAGTGCACCTCTGGGTGCCTCTCTGACCCAATAAGAAGGACAGTGTACTGGCGTATGGGTTCGGGTTCGGGTTCGGGTTCGGGTTCGGTCTACAGTTAGTGGGCTTTTTATGCCTGACAGGCACATCCCAGAAGTCTCGGTCAAAACCTGGTCAAGTGGCCATGCAATTGGTGGAATGGCTCCAAAAATTTGCATGGTCCACTCCCATGGCCAGCCCATCAAATGCGCAGGTGTAAAAAAATAAAAATAAAAATAAAATAAAATAAAATCAATGGAGACGTTTTGTTGCAAGAAAAACCCACTGCTGCTACTGTAAAAATTCAGGCAGTTTTAAAATAGTTATTTTCACATGTTTCTGTGGTGCTTTGGTGTGTTTTTGGACCACCACGATTTCAAAATAAATAAATTGCGGTCACCCCATTTTGGATCCCCTGCCCGCACCGCATGCCATGGCGAGTTGGTGAGACGGCGAGGAATGGATGCGCATTGCACAGCCCAGGAGAGGAGGGGGGAGGCTGGCGACCCCCAGAAACCACCCCTCTGGTAGGTGCCCTCACTCAGGCAGGCATATTTTCGCCTGCTTTTTTGGCCGGGCCAGGGAATCGGGTTTTTTTTATTTTTAAAATTTTTTTTTCTGTGCTGCGCTGCTTGGCAAGTTGGTGATGAGATGATGAGGATGCGCAGCCCAGGAGAGGAGGGGGGGAGGCCGGGGACCCCCCCAGAAACCACCCCTCTGGTAGGTGCCCTCACTCATGCAGGCATATTTTTGCCTGCTTTTTTGGCCAGGGCCGGGAATCGGGTTTTTTTATTTTTAAAACTTTTTTCTGTGCAGCGCCGCTTGGTGAGTTGGTGATGAGACGACGAGGATGTGAAGCCCAGGAGAGGAGGGGGGAGTCCGGGGACCCCCCCAGAAACCATCCCTCTGGTAGGTGTCCTCAGGAAGGCATATTTTCGCCTGCTTTTTTGGCCGGGAGTCAGTTTTTTTATTTTTAAAACTTTTTTCCTGTGCCGCTTGGCATCGCGCGATCGCTGCGATGCTGCCAGGAACGATCATGACAAATCAGACCCAACTTTTCTTTAGTCAGTTCGAGTTCAAGTTCTGGCGGAGTAATTGTCGTTCTTTGTTTTGTTACGTAACGGAAACGAGGAACGGAAACGGAAACGAGGATTTCGCTGAGTCATGCCCATGTCTATCAGGGAACTAGGATATACCACAGAGCACAGAGAGAACTCCCAGTTCCCTGAGCATCTTGCTCTCTGAAGATGCCAGCCACAGAGAATGATGAAATGACAGGAAGAAAACATTTCAGAACATGACCAAATAGCCTGAAAAAGTCACAACAGCTATTTTGTGAAAATGTTTTATATCCTTACTCCTGCCTAACATTTATAGTCACTAATGTATTAGTCTTTAAGATGCCACAACACACAAGTTTTTGGTTATTAGTTTATCACTGAAAGAGATTAACATAACTACCTTTCTGAAAACTGTTGTAATAGATTTTGTAATCCTTGTTTTGCCCTAATTCAAATATGATTTAAAGGAGAATGTTCATCTGACATACTATTCATCTTCCCAGTACCCATGCCCTGTATACCATTCCTTGGTCTCAGTTGTCTTCTATCTGTCAGTCACTAGTAGGATTGTCATATGGTTTCATAACATAATTCTTTTTTGAGTTTTCAATTGAAGTTGATGAGGTGAATCTAGTTGAATAGTGAGAGAGGAACAAACATCTCTTGTTGATGCAATAGTGTCTTCTGTGACTTGGTCAACCTGGAAGAGATAAGTAGGGCACCAGATCAACCACAATTTGCTTGGTGACTTCTTAATCCCTTTGAAGAACAGACTTAAAAGAGAGGGTGAGAGGAGAAAATGAAGACAGTCAGAGACAAAATGCTTCCTAGAAGTTTTTTTAAAAAAATAATTAGAGGCGTAGGCTGATCGCGTGGTGAGGGAAGGAACAAAAATAACATTAAGAAGACAGTCCATTACATGAAACTAAATGAGAAACAGGCTGGTATTTAAAATAAAAATATGTACGTGTAAGTGAAGAAGCCTTCTCTTTAATGTTAAGAGTCCAGACATAGGTCTCCATTAACATATTTTATGGGGTTGAAGGTGAATGAGAGATAAAAAGAGGCAGTGAGAGAGAGAATGCCCAGATCCCAGTTAGAGATCCTTTCTCTCCGTGAGAAGGCTCTCCAAGCTTGGGAAGCAAACCACTTTCTGATGTTTAGAAGAGATGACTGATAATTGAATATATTCCTTATGTCTTTACATACTGAGGGGAAAGGAGAGAGTGGTAAGCTGAGGAAATCTGTCCCCTCGCACCCCACCTTGATTCAAAACATTTTTATAGCAATAAGAAGGGATCTTTTATTTGTTTTTACATCAATTTGTTGTGCTTTGGCTCCCATTTTCATACTGACATAAGAATCTAGCCATGACAATTTGGTTGCTTTCTGTAGCGTATCTCTTTCAAACATACATCTTAAGTGGAAGGATTTCTTTTCTCACCTCATCTCCTTGCATGAGTTATTTCACTTGTTCTCGGAAGTGATGCAGTCCAGAGACAGGCATGGCATGGAAGACACCAACAGTTGTATGTGTCTGTGCACATGTGTGCAGGAAATGTAGAGACACAGGAAGGAAAATGATATTTTTTTAAATTATACACAACTTTGCAGAAATTTCAAGCAAGAACGTTTTTCTTCTCTGATTTCTTTCTGGAACAGATTTTTTTGAGATTTTGTTTTGTTTACTTCTTTCAAAAATCTTTATATGTTGTCTTTCAGAACCAATTTCATTAAAGAAACCCCAAATATAAATACCGTATTTTTTGTATCTATAAGATGTCCCATGTATAAGATGACCCTACTTTTTCAATCCAAAATTATATTTTCGCTACCGCAGGGGTCTCTCCTCAGCTTACTTCTGTGCATAAGAAAAGACTCAATTTTTAGTCTAACAATTTTAGACAAAATACTGCCTTACACATAGAAAAATGCTGTATATAAAGAGGTCAATGATTATTAGAGATTATTAGAATAATAATAATAAAATAATCACAATATCCAATGAATATTGGTGATTTGTTAAATTTTCATCTGTTCATATTGGTGAGGTCTAGATCAGTGGTTCTCAACCTGTGGGTCCCCAGATGTTCCTGGACTGCAACTCCCAGAAACCCCTTCCAACACAGCGAGTGTTGGAGGCTTCTGGGAGTTGCAGTTCCAGGAACATCTGGGGACCCACAGGTTGAGAACCACTGGTCTAGATACTCTGATGAATATGAAGGGATGAATATTTACCTGATTTTATTTGTCTCCTTTGTCACCATAGGGATAGAGGAAAGGCTAGCCCACCTCTTCCCACTGCTCCCATCACCTCCCTGCCTTCATTGCTGCTGCAGACTCTGCTCCTTCCCCTGCTGGCATCTGTGAAAAGATGATGGATATGTTTGTCCTTTGCCTTAAGGGAAGACCCTGCCATCTTTGATATCCACCCTTTGTAAAGATAGCGGTGGCGGCTTCCCTTTTAAGGCAAAGGGAAGATGTAGCTGCCATCTTTTCAAAGATGGTGGCAGGGGCAGCAGCAGTAGCCACTGTCAGAGGCTGGATTAGTGTTCCTGGCACCAGTGATAGCAACAACAGCAGCAGCAATAACAGTAATGTTGGGGAAACAATAGGGGTAGTGAGAAGGGGGTGGGGGCAGGCTTTGGGGTCAGGGGCCACTAGCTGTATAAGAAACCATCACAGATAAACCATTGACGTGTCAGTTCATGGGAGGATTTGTGGCTTGTAATTCGTGATTTGTCAACTTTGATGAACCACGAACCATGACAAACTGCCATTTGGTGGTTTGTCCCCATATCTAATGATCATATCTTCAGACTGTAGTGCAAACTGGCCCCCAAAGACTCTTGATGGCTCTACTAACATATCTCCTGGACCTGAGCATATGCACTGAGGGCTTCTTTATTTCTTTAGTTGTAACCTACCTTATATCACAAGACCTCAAGAATGAGTTAGAAAGCAACACCAACAATTTTAAAGCATAAGATGTCTAGAACAATTGAAAATCAAATGTTTTAAAACCCAACATTCAGACATTAAGACCAGGGATGCTGTGTTAGTCGTTTGTGCCAATACATCCTTCATAGGAACAGGTGTTCAGCAGTTCCCAACCCAGACCCTCTGGTGGTCAACCACTCAGAGGCAGTGACCATAGGAAGTGGGACAGAGAAGCCAGAGTGCTTCCTTTCATTGGGCTTCTGCTGAACGAGGAGGGGCTGCCATTGCCAAATGCCTGTTTGTCCGAAGGGTAAACCAGCATGAACTGCTGAAGTGGTTGTTTGTGCCTGTCTCTGAACTGAAATGAGAAACAGACTGAAAGTCAGTGCAAAACCTTCAAAACTGATATTATATGGATTCTAAAATATGTTCCTATTAGCAGTCTAACTGCTGCATACTGCACTTGCTGCAGCATCTGTGTCATCTTAGATGATAGCCCACATAAAGTGCATTGGGTAATCTATCAAGGAGGTTACCTGGGTGCAGATTACTGTGGCCAACGTTTTAGAGAACAGCTTAATTGAACAAAAATGCATATTGGTGGTTGAGAGTTAAAATGTCTTAAAAAATTTTTGCCACCATCCCTGCTGGAGAATAAGCATGGAAAAATATTCTTAAATGAGTTTGATCATGATCATGGCTCAAACTTCCTAAATTCAATATTTTGCCAAAAGTGGAGGGGATGGAAACGAGAATGAGCTGAAGTCTCAATGTGGGCTTGGCATCTCTAACTCATATAGGAAATATACTACCATCAAGACCTATATCACATAAACCACAACATGGTTTATTTCTTTAGAACATTTGTGAAGGATTGTGGTTTGTGGTTCATGAAACATGATGAACCATGAACCATCACAAACCAGTATTTTTCCAGTTTGTGCCTATCTGTTACACTACACTGGCTTGAATATGCCATATACCATCAAGTCATATCCAATGTACGATGAGAGAACAATTAGTTATATTTACAATTCCAAACTTGCTCCCAAGTAGTCAGTCACCATAAAAGTAATGATATTTGAAATGGAACTCTACTTTCTACTTATAGATAATCCACTAATTACCTTTAGCTATTTTTAAATAAGAAAAAGATCAGAATGCTACACAAAATATACCTAAACATATTTCCACGACTATTTATTTATTTATTATTTATTTATTTATACAGCTTATATACCACCCGTCTTCCTGAAAGGCGGTTTACAATAAGTGTACAGACAACAAATTAAAACAACAACTGAAATAAGCAATAAAACAAAACGGCTGCAGCAGATGGCGGAACAAAAAAAAAAAAGGTGTCACCCAAACACCTCCCGGAAGAGAAGGGTTTTCAGCGCCTTCCGGAAGGCAGGCAGGGACTCTGCAAGGCACACTTCTGCTGGTAGGTGATTCCATAGGGTTAGGCCAGCCACAGAGAAGGCTCGGGTATGGGTGGAAGTTCTCCGAGCCTCCCTAGGCATGGCCACACGCAGCATGTGCGCCCGCGACAACCTGGTCGGACGGGCCGAAGTTGACCACTGGTCGATCCGCTCCGTCAGGTAGCCAGGTCCTAGGCCATGGAGGGTTTTGTAAACCAAAACCAGGACCTTGAATCTAATATAATGCAACGGGCAACCAGTGCAGATGAGCCAAGACTGGGGTGATGTGCTCGAATCGACGCACACCCGCCACCAGTCCGGCTGCCGCATTTTGGACCCGCTGCAAGCGCCGAATGAGAGTCAAGGGCAACCCCATGTAGAGCACGTTGCAATAGTCCAGTCTAGAGATCACCAGCGCCTGGACCACAGTTCTGAGGGAGTCCTCATCCAGGTACGGACGAATCTGGGCAATACGACGAAGATGGAAAAAGGCAGCCCTGGACACGGTGGACACCTGGGCTTCCAGGGTGAGCGCCGGGTCCAGGACTACGCCCAGATTTCGGACACAGTCCGATGGCCTGAGGGAAACACCCTCCAAGGTGGGATACGGGCCACCGTAGCTGGATGAGGAAGCCCCAAAGAACATGACCTCGGTCTTATCGGGGTTGAGTTTGAGCCTGTTAGCCCTGGTCCATTCCATGACTGCGCCCAGACACTGATCGAGGGTCCGGACAGCCTCATCTGCAGCGGTAGAAAAGGAGACATAGAGCTGCGTGTCATCAGCATACTGATGGCAGCAGACTCCATGCCTCCTAATGACCTCAGCCAGCGGCCTGATGTAAATATTGAACAGCATGGGAGAGAGAGACGACCCCTGTGGAACCCCGCAAGGGAGTATCCAAGGGGCCGACATCTCGCCCCATGCTGAACCTGCTGGGGCGGTCCCGAGGAAGGACCGAACCAACTGTGAACAGTGCCCCGATCCCAACCCCGGAGAGCCGATCCAGCAGGATACCGTGGTCGACGGTATCAAAGGCCGCTGACAAATCCAGGAGGACCAACAGGGAGGAGCACCCCCCGTCGGCCCTCCGGATGAGGTCATCTTGCAGAGCGACTAAGACTGTCTCGGTCCCCCGACCAGGCCTGAACCCAGACTGGAACGGATCCAGGGCATGCTCGGCCTCCAGATAGGATTGAAGCCGGATCGCGGCCACCCTCTCGATCACCTTGCCCATAAAGGAACGTTAGCGATCGGGCGAAAGTTGGATAATTGCCCGGCGCTAAGCTCGGTTTCTTCAGGATGGGCTTTACCACGGTCTCCTTCAGACGGGAGGGGAAAATCCCTTCCCTGAAGGAGGCCGTGGCGATGATCGAAGCCCACCCTGAGATGTTCGTGGCAACTGCTTTCATGAGCCATGAGGGGCAAGGGTCGAAGGGGGTGGACGCGGGCCGGCAATGGGCAATAGCCCTGGAGGCCTCAAGGGAGGTGACAGGCCCAAACTCAACCATGCGAGGAGACCGAGGGGCACAGCCGCCGGGGATGCCGAGAGTGGGCTATGGCAACAGGATTCAAACCGGAACGGATGGCCTCTATTTTCGATCGAAAAAGGCTGCAAAGTTCTCACTACTGAAATCAGTAGGAGGAGGCCTAGTCAGTCCAGGATTAGTGAGGTCGCGAACCACACGGAACAATTCCGCTTGGTGGTTCGAGGCCTCACTAATTCTCAGGGTGCAATAAGATCTTCTAGCAGCCCTGATCGCATGAACATAGCGCCTGGACTGTGCGATGACTGCAGCCTTCTTAATAGCCGTCCGGTTCTTCCTCCAGCTGTGCTCCAGCCTCCTCCGTTCATGCTTCATCGCTCGAAGCTCTTCCGTGAACCACGGCGAGGAACGAGCTCTACAGCAGATGAGGCGCCTAGGGGCGATCTGGTCAACAGCCCGGGATGTTTCATCAAACCATTGATCCACCATGGAGTCTACCATGGAGACTATGGCAGTAACTAAACAGTATGGTGGCAGTAACTCCACCATGGAGACTATGGCAGTAACTAAAAGATTTACATGACAAAACAACTGATAGCATCCTCTTATGTTGTTCTTGGAATATAGCTTAATTATGCCTTTGTTATGAAAAAAAGGAATTAATTACAAAAAAATTAATTCTGTGCAAGGAATTAATTATAAAGATCTCTTTGTACATAACAAATAATTTTCAAGCTCTGAGCAATTGCATTTAGGACAAAATGTACTCCTGTTTTGTTTGCCTAAGATGAATTTACATTACATGCTAGGATATCCAATTTATATGTAATATACATAAAAATATACATGCATATAATATAATATATTTTATATACATAAAATCAAGAAGATGGTTCTTTGAAACATAGCAGAATTCTCAAACCATTTATAGTGAAAATATGTGAGCACTTTTCTTGAATGGGCTGGACATAGGAAAATGGAGGAAGTCGACAAGTTAGATGGAAATACTACCAAGACATTAGCACTGGAGTATCTTTCTCTAGGCGGCCTCTGTGAAGTGATTCTTTAATGAGCTCCATTTGTCAGGAATGTGGGAGGATTTCATTGCTTCACAATGACAGTTCTGTTTGGAGCCATGATAGGGTTAATGGTGATTATTTTGATTGGATTCCTGTGGAAACAAGGGAGGGTAGGGAGGATATTTCCAGTAACCTTCCCCACATTGTTCAGAAGGCATGAAATGAAAGGAAAACAGACACAGGGAGCAAGAAGTGTGTGGCAATCCCTCAAGAAGAGCTGTTTTGGGTATCACATTCTGAACAACTCTCCTCAGACAGATCTAACTTCAGGGGACAGTTGCATCATTTCAGACAGTGACCTGCTCCCTTGTAGACATGTTGATGGTCCAGAAGCAAGAGGGAGGTCAGAGCTTAGAGTAGGGGCTCCCTGCCAAGGGGATTTAAAATTGCAATTAGAGGAATGTTTGCCTTCATTCTCACTTCAATGCTAAACCTCTCTTTGTGTGTGACTGTTTCTGGAAGTACCACTTGAAGAATGCTTTAGACTTTCATTTAGATGTGAAAAGCTGCCAGTTTCATTTTTGTTGCTTTTTAAAAAAAGAACCCCACCAGCATCTTATCACATCTAATGTCTGTAGAAGACTGTAAGAGTGTTTTTTTTCTTTCCAGTCTAAATTGTTGAGGTGTGTATTGGGCATTTTCCTAACATGTACATTTATTTGAAACAATTTTCATAATATATGTTTGTTATGCATTTCCTCATTGTCTAAAACATATTGGCCTTCATTTTTTCAAGTGCACATATTTTAAGGTATTGATTCCCCCCCCCATGTAATTCAAAATATATATTTTTAAAAAGGAAATTAGGGGAACAGGAAAGGAAAATCTGATGCTCCTGGCTTCTGCTGAGCAACAACTGATAGATATGCTAATATTTTCCTCAATAGTCTTGCAGACCCCCAAATACAATAAGTACATAAGAAAAATCTTGGTTGGTGCCAATTGGTTGTGTCATCCTTAGTCCCTCACTGATCCCTTCCTGCTGTGATAGCAGAATTCCATAAAAATAAACTGGAGAAGCAAAACATTGGCATCCTGAAAATTCGGCCTTCAATGGTAATCAGGAGGTGGTGAGTGCTCCACGCTGGAATCATTTGATAGAAAATTGGGCAACCATTGGTTTGATTGGCTTTAATTTGGATCTCTGCATTGTTGGACTTAATGGCGTTGTAGGCTCCTTCCAACTTTTATCATTCTATTATATTTCCAGGTGAGAAGCTTCCTATTCTCTGAGATTACAGGGCCAAAACCTTGGCCCTCGTGTAACATTTGAAGCAGAATGATCAGAATCCCCTTTAGTATTTGTACAAAGCTTCCATGACCTGCCAGGGCTAAATACAGCTAATTTCGAAGTTGTTGGGCATATTTAAATTACATGTCTGATCCTGTACCAGATGGAGCAGACAACATTCATCCCAGCATCTTTGTGTAAGAAGAAATGGAGTCTTGCTGGAGTGGAAGGAAGGCTCAGTCAGGGTTCTCAACAGGTGAAACTTGAACATTACTGTGAACAAGAACTGTTGTGTGTCTACATCACATCCAAATTCAGTGCACTTTAGGGATGAGGGATGTGTGTTTCTCACTTTGTAAATTGCATTTCCCACCCTTTTATATACTGGCAGCTAAGGACAAAACACACATTAAATGTAGCAGCACTTGATTTGGACTGGATCAAAAGATATTTGGTTTAGGAAAGTCCTGGAAGCAAGATACACACTGATATAGATTTATACAAAGAGTAAGAAGAGAATCCATTATTGTGTCAAATGCAGACTTAGCCTTTAAAGAATTACTTCATAAACTTAATTAAACACATCAATCCTTTAAACAGCAAATTAATGTTCTAAGTGATTGGTACGGCTGGGAGGTCCAAACAATAAATTCCACTAAGCAGGTGTATTACATCTTATTTTTCTTTCTTAAAAAGAAAAAAGAGAAGGAGAGAAGAAATGTGAGGAACAGCTGCAGCAACTGAAACTAAAGCAAAAGTAGAGAATCAAATCTGCCATCATTTGAACTAAGGCAACTCAAGGAGTTGTCCAAAGTTGATGGACAGGGACTTTTTGTGAAAGTGCAACTATTAAGGACCATATGAATACAGCATGCAAATTTGGAATACTAAAGGGTGAAGTCAAAATGGTATTGTAGTGGTCCCCAGCCCTTTTGCAGTTCATATACTGCAGTCCCGGTATATTGCAGGACCGCAGTATATGAAAGGCAAGGCCCCCTGAGGTAAGCTGATTGGGCCTGCTTGAGGCCTCCTGCACTTATCCCAGGCCTGGTGCTTCTCCAAACGGGCCTCTGACAGGCTTCCTGTGCCTGTTGGAGGCCCCAGAAGTGGTTTCCAGAGAACCGGAAGTGACTTCCGCATATCACAGATTTTCAATTATTGCAGGTTGGGTCGAGTCCATAATCCCCCATGATAGGATGGGGGATTACTATACTGATTTCAGAGGTTTGGAATATGATGATACACAGGGAGCTATAAGGGGATGGCCACACCCTCCATGTGCAATTGTTGCCATCCAGATGCTTTCCAACTTCATCTTCCAGTGGTGAGGGATCATGGAAATTGCAATCCAACTTTCTCAGACGGACCATGACCCACCCTCTTGAACCTCAAAAAGAGCACGGGCCTCCTATGCTTGTACATAAACAGGATATCTTTTCCCCTTGTCTTTATTTAGCATATTCCTTAAGTTATATATTTGTCCCAATATAGCTTATATTAACAAATCCTGATGATTTGTACAGCGTGTTTCTATAATCTCATGTGACAGGAAAACAGAGACTACGTTAAACATTGTTCTTATCATAAAATGTCTACATTTCAATAGTTCATGGTTTCTTACCATTACTTCTATCCAAGGAAATAAAATTTCAAGTCTCTTTTCTGTTTATCTCTGCAGTTCCATCAGTAAATGCACTAATACAGTGTCTTCCTTGCATCTTAATACTTGTCAGGCAAAATTAACAAACTGATAATGTTTTGAATTATGAATTGAAGGCCAGCCTTCAGAGTAGGCCCTTCAGGTCGGTTGAGCTGTCTGCCCCACATTCCCTGGAAATAAGTGACTGTTTATTCATTTCCTCTGATTAGGAGACTGCTTTGCAACCAGATAAAAGAAGTTCCATATTAAACAGGAGACTCTGGCTTTTTGTTTTGCTTTCTGGATTTAGTGCTAAACGTTACAGGGAATTAGAGATTGATTTTGTTCAGGAAGCAGTGCCAGATAAAACAAGAGACAGGCAAGCAGGTCTGTTTATAGAACTGTGCAATGTTATCATAAGAAAGCAGAAAAGTACCTGAACAACATTAAATGAGGCCCGACAGGGCTACTGAGAAGTGCATGAGTATATATAGAAATTGAGACTGATAGAAAAAGAGAGAATTTTTATTTTTTTACTTTTTGGAAGCTCCTATGTTAAGCAGTTCCTGTCACATTGCCCCCACCCAGTGTGACCCATATACAGAGCTGAGTGCACAGTTATTATCAAAGATTCCCATTTAATTCTATGGTACAAATAAACTAGGTCTGTAATTTGAGGCACTTTTTTTTTTTAGAGGGTTAATGTTTCCATGTATATAAACCCTAGCTGAGGCATGCCTCCTGACTAGGTTTGTTCAGTCTTAACTTTTAAGGAACAACACTAATTTTCTTTAGGTCTTCTGGCTGGCAAACAAATCTCACGAAGGATGAACAGGACTGGAGGAGAAAGTCTCACACTCATACTGTAGCTAAGCTATCCATCTCTAGTCATTCTGTTGGCTAAATTTGAAGGCTTTCTTTATGTGCCTCTTTGTTGCAACGTCAGACCACCCTGAAGCCAAAATGGAGAGAGGGCCATGGAGAAAACCAATATCTTCATGCCCACCGGCTTATTATTATAAGAGCTTCGTGGTGCAGTGGTTAAATGCCTGTACTATAGCTAAAGCTGTGCTCACAGCCTGGGGTTCAATCCCAGGTAGCCGGCTCATGGTTTACTCAGCCATCCATCCTTCTGTGGTCAGTAAAATGAGTACCCAGTTTGCTGGGGGTGGAGTGGGGGAACAATGTGCAGCCTGCATACTGTAATTTCAAAACTGTAAACTACTCAGAGTCTACTTGAAGTGGTATGGACAGACCACTTTATTGTCATCCGAAGTAAGGCAGGGAATGATGTTTTGCTGTTTGTGAGCCTTTTTTCTTGCACATCCCAAGAGAGCAGTGACTCCAGTTTTCTGATGGTTGATGGGGAAATTTCCAGCAGCACCAGCACCAGCTGTGAAAAAGCTCCCCATTTGTCCTATATGTGCTGCAAGTATGTAGTAATGCCGTAGAACTGCAGATCTGGAAGGGAGCCTCTGGGTCATCAAGTCCAGCCCTGTCACGAAAACACAGTGAAGAATCAAATGCTCTAGTTCCACTGTCTGATACAGAAACCACTGGGTTGTCTACCAGTAATTCCTCAAGTGAAAAACTAAGAGCTGTGTTATTTAGCACTGATCGACAAGAATATCATGGGGCATATGTGTTTGTGACAATACCCACTCTCTCTGGGAGCACAAAGGGAACTCCTAGTTCCCTGAGCTCCTTGTCTTCTGAAGATGCCGGCCACAAAGTCTGGCAAAACATCAGAAAGAAAAACTTTCAGAACATGGCCAAACAACCTGAAAAACTCACAACAGCTATACTGGGGAAACTTAATTTTTTGAGTGCGTTTCTGGGTGCATCCTGACCTGGCAGGCAAAGAGATTGGGGAGGTAACCCAAAAAGTAACACTTCCAAGCTCTGCTAATATGTTATATATTTTGTTTAATATCCTTTGCTTGGTGAGCTAGAAGGATACCAGACAAAATTCAACAGCCCATAATGTATCTGGATTTATCACCTCCTCTCATCTCTCCTACAGGCAGATCAAGCAGTGTGTGACTATTGTGGTTGGTAAATTGACTAATAATGTACATAATAAATATAACAGTCAATTTCCCTAGTTAGGGCAATTTACATCTCAGCCTGAAATAACTTCTGTCTATTTTCCAGGATGCAGAAGCACAAAAGGTAGGTTTTGCTAATGCCACCTTTGCTGAGGAAAATAAAATAAAAAACCAACATTGATGAATTGATAGGGAAAGCCATTACTTCAAGCCCTGATGGTTTGCAACATCTTTCTTTCTTTCTTTCTTTCTTTCTTTCTTTCTTTCTTTCTTTCTTTCTTTCTTTCTTTCTTTCTTTCTTTCTTTCTTTCTTTCTTTCTTTCTTTCTTTCTTTCTTTCTTCCTTCCTTCAGTGTTCCCTGCCACATGATTGAAAAAGTAGCCAGCCCCAGGCAGGAGATGACATCAGGAAGTGCTCACCTCATACTTCCTTCAAGATGCAAGCCTCTAGTCTTTCCAAGAAAACCAAAAGTATGCATCTTCTGAATATGGTTGTATCGTCTTGACAAACTATTATTTTGTTTTCATTGTGCTTTCTGGGTGCTAATAGAAAATATATACAAGACCCTGTCTTCTCCATTTTTCAGAAACCTTTATTGCCAAAAGGGGAAAAACACTCAAGACACATTATTGACAGTTGTTTCAATTGTTGTTTTATCATGGTTAGAGCTGCACTTTTTTAAAGTTTCTGCTTCACTGAAGTGTGTGTCTCAGGACAGCAAATAATTTCACAGGGAAGGGAACCCCTAGATAATGCTCCATATTAGACATGGGCACGGAATGGTGAAATTTCCGTTTCTGTTTCCGTTTTTTCGGTTCCGTTATGTAACAGAAACGGTAACGGCAATTAAGCCGGCCCTGCTTGAACCCAAAACGAAAAAAGAAAAATTTGGTCGGGTTTTTTGTTTCCGTTTGTGGCATCGCGCGATGTGAAGCACAGAAAAAAGTTTTAAAAAGCTTTTAAAAACCCGATTACCGGCCAAAAAAGCAGGCGAAAATATGTCTGCCTGAGGCTTTGCCACCTACCAGAGGGGTGGTTTCTGGGGGGTCCCCGACCTTCCCCCCCTCCTCTCCTGTCCTGGGCTGCTTGCACCAGGCTGGGTGGGGTCATCCTCATCGTCTCCAATGCCATGCGGTGGGGGGGATCCAAAATGGCTACCGCAATTTTTATTTTTAAATCGTGGTCCAAAAACACACCAAAGCACAACACAAACATGTTGAAATTTATTTATTCTAATGCCTGAACTTTAATAGTAGCAGCAGTGGGTTTTTTATTGCAATAAAACGTCACATTGATTTTATTTTATTTTTATTATATTAGACCTGCCCATTAATGGGCTGGGCATGGGATGGGACCATGCAATTTTTTTGATCCATTCCACCAATGGCATGGCCAGGTTTTGACTGACACTTCTGCATGTCTCAGAGGATATAAAAAGCCGAGGCACCTTCCAGAAATCGCAGTCAGTGTGTGGATGTGTTTGAGGGAGGAGGGCTGTGGCTGCTGGTGCGATCTGATTGAGACGAATATTGGAGGAGGGAGGCCTGTATGGAGGCTTTAGGCTTTAAGTTAGGCAGGCAGGGAGGGAATTGAATTTAGAAAATTATTTTTTTGATTCCCTGCAGCTTTGTCTGCCGAAGGGAAGCAGTTGTTCTTTTTTCCTTGTTCTCTTCTCTGTCTGTTTGTGGGGAGAGGATTTTTCTCATATTGGATAAAGTGGGAGGGTTGACTGGGAGTGGGAGGTATGTGGATTTATTTAAAATATACCATTTATTTCCTATTTTTTCAAACTTCACTTTGCTTGCACACACACACAATTTGGGGTGCAAGAACAGAAAACTCAACAATAAGTTCTCTGCTGAGTTTTCTGATTATATTGGATTAAAAGGGACTTCTTCTGGATTTAGTTTCAAATAGTACCATTTGTTTTCAACGTTTTCCTACCTGAGAGAAAAGAAGAGATAGACTTTCAAATTCATTTAGCTGCACTACACAGTTGATGTACAGCTAAACTATATTTTATTTACCCAATATCTTTTTTGGAGGCATCTAAGTAGTAGTACCCCTACTCTCTTTTCAGGGTTACTTTTGGGCGTGGCTGGCAAGCCACCCTTCCAGAACAGGAGCCCAGTTGCAGTTGGTTCTGCTGCCAGCTCAGGCTATTACATTTATTTACATCAGCCTAATCTGTGTGTGGAAGGGCATTCACCCTACCCCCAACAAATCAAGTTCTTTTACTGGGGGGGGGGGCTGATTAATAAGGCAACCAAATTCATTTGCTGCTGCTGCTTCATTTTTTGGGGGGAGGGGGAAATACAACACTACCTTACCTCAGTCTCGTTGTACAATTCCACCTCTCCAGTTCAATTACAGGGAGAGCCTAACAAGTTTTCTTGCACACACACAACTTGGGGTGCAATAAAAGAACCTGCTCTGATCCTAAGGGAACAGAATATACATATATATTTTACAATATTATTTACTCATTACTCCAGCTCATTGTTTGTTTACACTTGTGTTGTGTTGTGTGTACATGGCCTGCACGTACACAACTATTTTGTTTGTATTCCCTGTGGCCTGCACTGCACAGTTTTGCTGACAGGGCTGAAGGGAAGAGCAGTAATCTTCTCCTTCTGCCACTGTTCATTTTTTTCAACTCAACAAGTTCTCTGCTGAGTTTTCTGATTATATTGGATTAAAAGGGACTTCTTCTGGATTTAGTTTCAAATAGTACCATTTGTTTTCAACGTTTTCCTACCTGAGAGAAAAGAAGAGATAGACTTTCAAATTCATTTAGCTGCACTACACAGTTGATGTACAGCTAAACTATATTTTATTTACCCAATATCTTTTTTGGAGGCATCTAAGTAGTAGTACCCCTACTCTCTTTTCAGGGTTACTTTTGGGCGTGGCTGGCAAGCCACCCTTCCAGAACAGGAGCCCAGTTGCAATTGGTTCTGCTGCCAGCTCAGGCTATTACATTTATTTACATCAGCCTAATCTGTGTGTGGAAGGGCATTCACCCTACCCCCAACAAATCAAGTTCTTTTACTGGGGGGGGGGGCTGATTAATAAGGCAACCAAATTCATTTGCTGCTGCTGCTTCATTTTTGGGGGGGAGGGGGAAATACAACACTACCTTACCTCAGTCTCGTTGTACAATTCCACCACTCCAGTTCAATTACAGGGAGAGCCTAACAAGTTTTCTTGCACACACACAATTTGGGGTGCAATAAAAGAACCTGCTCTGATCCTAAGGGAACAGAATATACATATATATTTTACAATATTATTTACTCATTACTCCAGCTCATTGTTTGTTTACACTTGTGTTGTGTTGTGTGTACATGGCCTGCACGTACACAACTATTTTGTTTGTATTCCCTGTGGCCTGCACTGCACAGTTTTGCTGACAGGGCTGAAGGGAAGAGCAGTAATCTTCTCCTGCCACTGTTCATTTTTTCAACTCAACAAGTTCTCTGCTGAGTTTTCTGATTATATTGGATTAAAAGGGACTTCTTCTGGATTTAGTTTCAAATAGTACCAATTGTTTTCAACGTTTTCCTGCCTGAGAGAAAAGAAGAGAGAGACTTTCAAATTCATTTAGCTGCACTACACAGTTGATGTACAACTAAACTATATTTTATTTACACCAATATCATTTTGGAGGCATCTAAGTAGTAGTAACCCTACTCTCTTTTCAGGGTTACTTTTGGGCGTGGCTGGCAAGCCACCCTTCCAGAACAGGAGACCAGTTGCAGCTGGTGCTGCTGCCAGTCCAGGCTATTATATTTACATCAGCCTTGTTGGAGTATCAGATTTGGTGCTTACAGGGTTAAAGTCAAATCTGTTGTCATGCGCAGTGAAATGTTGGAGAGGAGATAAAAACTCCAGGTTCTTTCAGTTAGTTAGAGGGAGTTTCAAAGAGAGTGACAGTTAGTGATTTCAGCTGTGTTTTTCTTTGCTAGCGCGTGTGTTGCAAGACGCTGAAATGCCGGCTTGTAGTCCGGGTGTAAATATATGAGTTAAGTGTAAATAAACTAGGCAGTAACTTATCTCAGACTGTCAGACTAATTTATTCTTGTACACTGGCAGAAGACGCTGTGCTAAATCTCCAGAAGAGAGAGCTACTCTGCTGACCCCTGTGTCTGAAGATTGCAAGATAAGCAGAGACACGCAAGGGAAGTGTGCTGGACCAGCTAAGATTCTCTCCCAGCTGTATGCTGGGGAGAATTTTTTTGCTCAACGGCCGCTCAAAGCTAACAAGGGTTATGGCCCAGAGATAAGGACAGTATAGATAATTTGCCAGTGTCAAGAAAGCAGTACAGGAGTTATATGTGCGTGGTGAGAAGAGGGCTAAGGCAGAGAATGGAAGCCTGGAAGCCAAGTAACGCAGGAAACCTGACTGCAAGCAGTTTTTGCTGGGCTTGAGTCTTTGTCTGGAGACAGAGAAAAAGAGGTTGGGATCTCTTTGCTTCGGGGTACAGTCGGTACCAAGGCAAATAAGAGGTCGCCTCAACTGGAAGTCTACACTTGGAGCTTCGAGGCTGTCTTGCTGGAAGGAGACGTGAGTGGCAGTCTCAGAGAACCCATTGCTGTTGGTGAATAGCAGAAAGGGGGATTGAAGCCCAAGATGGAGGCAGGACAGGAAAGTTTTACTGTGCCATTCCAACATCTCAATTCTGAGAACTATCTGGACTGGAGTGTCCGAATTCAAGCTTGGCTGGAAGCCAGGAATTTGCTGGACTGTTTAAGTAATTTACCTACCGATCCAGCTCAGCTGCCCCAATCAGCCACAGCTGCTCAAAGAGCTGAAGCACTAGCCTCAGTGCGAAGGAATGCAAAAGCCAGGGCTATGTTGATTATGAGTTTAGACTCTAATCAGTTAGTTTATGTACAAAGTCTGAGAAATGCTAAAGATATATGGGACAGTCTTGAGAGAGTACATCGCAGAACGACCCCAGGTGCAAAGGTCCATTTGTACAGACAGCTATTTGGGATGAAACTAAAGCCCGGGGGAGATATCAGAGAACATATTGCTGCAATGGTGTCTATTTTCAACCAGTTACGTTCTCTGAATATGGCTTTCACAGAAGACCAACAAGTTTGTGTTCTTCTGAGCTCTTTAGACAAAAGTTATAACACGCTGTGTTTAACTATGGAGGCTTTACCTCAGGACAATTTCAATATGTCCTATGTGTCGGGACGTCTTGTCCATGAACAGCAACTGAGAGCCAATGAAGGTGGGCAAAGCAAAGGGAATGCAGGCTGCTTATCCCCAAGAGAGGGGGAAGTGAGAGTCTACGCAGCTGCAAGGAAATGTTTCAGGTGTCAATCACCAAGCCATGTTTTGAAAAATTGCCCGCAGTCTCCAAACTCCAAGGTTAACTCCCATAGCAACCAGATAAGAGACAGTCCACAGCGTGGGATGCCGAGGCAAGCTGCAGCTGAGAGAGGCAAGCGCGGATATAAAAGAAAAAGAAAAAACATGTCGGTGTCTATGGCAATGTTCAAGAAACAATCTTCAAGCAACTGTGTTTTCATTTTAGATAGTGGAGCCTCGCATCATCTAGAGCCACCTGGTGTTCAGAATGAGAACTGCAGGAAACTTTCTCAACCAAAGAACATTACAATGGCTAATGGGCAGAAAGAGTCTTTGAACACTGCTGCAACAGTGTATATTGAATGTTTGGATACTACTGTTGATGTTTTTGTTCTAAATGGCATGACACGTGGTATTTTGTCTGTATCAGCTCTAGTTAGAGATGGTTTTTCTGTATTGTTTGAAAATAACATATGTTCTGTTTCTAGGAATGGGAAGCTGCTGATACAAGTGCACTGTAAGGATGGTTTGTATGCAGTGAGTGCAAAAGCAGTTCCAGATGGATACAGCAATGCAAATGCAGTGCAGGCGCAATGTGCTAACATTCCCAAACACAACAGCTGTGCCCATTTACTTCATCGTAGAATGTGTCATTTAAACTGGGGGTATTTAAAGAAAATGCCTGAATGTGTTGAAGGGTGCAATGTGAAACCATGTTCTAGATTTTTGGATTGTAGGCCATGCAAAGCTGCAAAGGTCAAGAGATGTAGTTATCCTAAGTCAACCAGGGTATCTACAGAACCTTTTCAACTTGTACATGTTGATATTAGTGGACCAATGTCAACTGTTTCTTTGGGAAATGCTAAGTTTATTCTTTCAGTAGTTGATGATTTTTCCAGAAATGGTTGGGTATTTCCTCTGAAAACCAAGGGAGAAGCAGCTCAGAAACTGAAGGATTGGATTGTGGCAGTGGAGTGTGATTTTTCCACAAAGGTTAGACAAATTCAATCAGACAGAGGAGCTGAATTTACAAATACAACACTTCAGAATTTTCTAAGACATAAGGGCATAGCACATAGGTTGACAAATCCTTATTCTCCCGAGGAGAATGGCGTTGCGGAAAGGAGAAACCGAACCCTACAGGAAGCTGTTGACGCTATGTTGAGGGATTCGGGTTTACCAAAAAGTTATTGGGCTGAAGCATGGCAGACTGCGTCACATGTATTTAACAGAGCTTACAATTCTGTTGTAGGTCAAGCTCCTTACACGTTACTACATGGTAAGAAGCCAAAGATAGGATATTTCAGAGTGTTTGGTTCTGAGGCCCATGTTTTGATTCCAAAGCCACTACGTAGGAAAGGAGGGCCAAGATCCAGAAAAATGATTTTTTGTGGATATGAACCAGTGACAAAAGGTTGGAGATTTGCCTATCCTGATGGATCCAAAATACTAGTCAGTAGAAGTGCAGAGTTTTGTGAGCAGAAAGGATGGACTAGGGTTCACGCTAATCCTGAGGTGTTAAGTGAAAATTTTGACAATGTAGTAGGACAGGATGAAGCAGGTGCAGGTCCTGAGACAGATGCACAGGTAGATGACACTGATCAACAAGGAAGTGTATCTCCAAGAGGTGTGAAGTCTGAGCCAACATCACCACAGTCTAGTCCAGTGGGACAGAGAAGGCGTGTCAAGTCAGAAGGTTCAGGTAGTCCTAGTAGATCTGACTCTAGTGATTCCAGAATTGTGCCCAGCAGTCCAACTGGGTCAGAGGGGGCGTCTGAGGTTGGTCCTAGACGTTCAGCTCGCACAACAAAAGGTAAACCGCCAGAGAGATTTTCTTCTTCAAACTACTCAGCCGTGAGTGTTTGGATAGGTTTAGCTCAGTGTGAACCAGAGAGTTATGAGGAGGTTTTGCAATTGCCTGATGAGGAAGCTAGTAAATGGCATGCAGCAATGGAGAAAGAGATGGAATCCATGAAGACTATGAAAGTATTTACACCAACAACACTGCCAGAGGGCAAACAGGCAGTGAGTTGTCGTTGGGTGTATAGAATTAAGACTACAGCAACAGGTCAGACACAGTGTAAGGCAAGACTTGTCGCTAGAGGATTTACTCAGAAGAAAGGGTTGCATTACACTGAGGTGTATGCACCAACTTCTAGAAGTAAGACATTTCGTATGTTGTTGATTGTAGCAGCACAGAGAGGTTTTCAAGTAGCTCATTTTGATATAAATGTTGCTTATCTAAACTCAGATCTCGAAGAAGATTTGTACATGTTACCACCACCAGGTTTTGAGGTCAAGAAACCAAACCAGGTGTGGAAATTGCACAAATCGATCTATGGACTCAGACAGTCAGCAAGAAATTGGAACAAGTGCTTAAATGATGTTTTGGAGAATATGGGTTTCCACAAGAGTCTAGCCGATAACTGCCTGTATCTGAAAGGATCAGGAGACGAGCAGGAGATAGTCCTGATTTTTGTTGATGATATTTTGTTTGTTAGTAAAACACAGAATCAGGTAAAGAAGTTTGCAACAAAGCTTGGAAAGAAGTTTCAGCTTAAGAATCTAGGTGATGTAAAGATGTATCTAGGAGTTCAGATTGATAGAACTGAGGATGGAAGTTTTTTACTTTGCCAGAAAAGCAAGATTGAACAGTTGTTACAGAAGTTCAGAATGTCTGACTGTAATGGTGCTAAAACACCAATGGAGACAAATTTTGAGAAGAATAGTCAAACTAGTAATGATGAGAAATTTGAGAGGCCAGAATTGTTTCAATCAGCTATTGGAAGTTTATTGTATCTGTCTCAATGGAGCAGACCAGATATTGCTTTTGCTGTGAATTTGCTAAGTAGAGAGGCATCAAATCCCAGTAAAATTGCCTGGAATGGTATCAAGAGAATACTGAGATATTTGAAAGACACTAAGAATTTCTGTCTCAAGTTGTCAGCAGAAGGTGAATCGCAGTTACAGTGTTGGTCAGACAGCGATTGGGCAAATGCTGAGGACAGAAAATCAGTGTCAGGAATAGTAGTGAAATTTGGAAAATCTCTAGTTGGGTGGAAGTCCCGAAAGCAAAGTCTGGTTACACTTTCCTCTACAGAATCTGAGTACAGTGCTCTGTCAGATCTCTGTAGGGAACTAGAGTACTACAGATGTTTGGTCCAAGAAATCAATGGAAATTGCTGTCTACCTATTACGGTATGGGAAGACAATCAACCGTGTTTGAAATTGGCAGAATCTGGTCAGTTTAAATCCAGAACTAAACATCTGGACATCCGTTACCACAATGTATGTCAGAGTATACAGAATGACTTGGTGAAACTGAAGTATTGTCCAAGTCAGAAGAATCTTGCTGATGGGTTCACCAAACCATTGAGCTTCCAGAAGCATGGAGAGTTCTGTGAAGGTTTGGGTATGGAATGAGTAAAAAACTCACAATGTTTTTCCCAACATTCACTGCGAGAGGGGGTGTTGGAGTATCAGATTTGGTGCTTACAGGGTTAAAGTCAAATCTGTTGTCATGCGCAGTGAAATGTTGGAGAGGAGATAAAAACTCCAGGTTCTTTCAGTTAGTTAGAGGGAGTTTCAAAGAGAGTGACAGTTAGTGATTTCAGCTGTGTTTTTCTTTGCTAGCGCGTGTGTTGCAAGACGCTGAAATGCCGGCTTGTAGTCCGGGTGTAAATATATGAGTTAAGTGTAAATAAACTAGGCAGTAACTTATCTCAGACTGTCAGACTAATTTATTCTTGTACACTGGCAGAAGACGCTGTGCTAAATCTCCAGAAGAGAGAGCTACTCTGCTGACCCCTGTGTCTGAAGATTGCAAGATAAGCAGAGACACGCAAGGGAAGTGTGCTGGACCAGCTAAGATTCTCTCCCAGCTGTATGCTGGGGAGAATTTTTTTGCTCAACGGCCGCTCAAAGCTAACAAGCCTAATCTGTTGGGGGGGGCATTCACCCTACCCCTAACAAATCAAGTTCTTTTACTGTGGGGCTGATTAATAAGGCAACCAAATTCATTTGCTGCTGCTGCTGCTTCATTTTTGGGGGAGGGGGAAATACAACACTACCCTACCTCAGTCTCATTGATTGTACAAATCCCACCACTCCAGTTCAATTAGAGGGAGAGCCAAACAACAGTTTGCTTGCACACACACACATACATTTTGGGGTGCAAGAACAGAACCTGCTCTGATCCTAAGGGGACAGAATATACAGATAAAGTTTCACAATATTATTTCCTCATTGCTCCAGCTCATTTGTTTACACTTGTTGTTGTGTTGTTGCATGCACTGAACACAACCACACTCCATTTCAGTGGATCAATTTGAATTTAGAATTCAGAAAATTATATCAAGGGCCAGTGTGAGAGTAAGCTTGTGGGCCAAAAGGATAAGTTTATTTGTTTACTAAACACAAATATAATAAGAAAATATATTTCATAAGAAAATATATTTCTACTTTTCTACATCTTTGAAAAATAAAAATAAAAATGAGGAGGGTTGGCAGAGCCAGAGGGAAGGGAAAGGGGACCCCCACTAAAATAAATAGGGCCATGTTTCTGAAGGAAGGCACAGGAAGCAGTGCAGATAGTGATATTGCTGGTACCACTCCCTCTCCAAGCAGCAGCTGCACAACCAGCACCACCGGACCATCTTCTGTCACTGAGGGAAGCCTGGATGACCGCATGCGATACCCATTGCCACCATGCTTTGACATGGACACACACCCTGTTTATCAGGAGGAAGATGAGTACTCGGAATCAGAAACAGGCTCTTTGCATCTGAATATGCTGGATTCTGAGGACCTGTTGGCAGGAACAGACGAAAGGCAGGCTTCAGGCAGTGATGGAAGGAGCAGCCCTCCTTCCACCCAGGACCAGACTACCACCAGTGACAGCAGCAGTCAATTGTCCCAGCAGGGTACAAGCCACACCACCAGCAGCACAGCAGCGGCAGGCAGTATCAGAAGGGGCAGTACTTTTCATAAGCCTCGCGGCTCTCTCTGGGAGCATTTTGAGAACAGCCCGGCAGACTCGAGGCTTATGGTGTGCAAGAAATGTGGGGTGGTCGTGCACAGGGGGAATGACCCCAAACACCTCTCCTCAAGTGCCTTGTGTAGCCACCTCATGCGAAGGCACCCTGAGACTCTGCCTGGGACAGTGTCAGGCCCTGGTTCCTCAGGGAGGAAGAGGGCAGAAGCAGGCCTGGGGAAGGAGGACTCCAGAGACAGCTCCACTGAGAGTGGGAAGAGGCAGGCCACTCTGCAGGAAGTGGTGCCACTGTGTGGGAGTTTTGTCAGCCAGCGAAAAAGGGCCAAGGCACAGGAGACCACCACTCCTGTGGTTGGTGAAATGGTGGCCATGAACGGGTTGCTCCTCTCCTTTGTGGAGTCATTGGGCTTCAGGCACCTGATGAAGCACGTGGCTCTATAGTACGAGCCTCCATCCCAGCGTACCTTCAGCAGGTGGGTGATTCCCTCCCTTTATGAGTCCGTCAGGGACATGGTCCGGGCCCTGCTGCAGGCAGCCAGAGGAAGGAAGATCCACTTCACTTCTGACCTCTGGACCGGTGGGCACCATGGATACCTCTCTCTGATGGCTCATTGGTGGCAACCCAAGGAGGTCCTTGACACTAGGGCATCCCAAGAACAGCTACAGGGGGAGCCACAAGGGAGCACCCCAAGAGGGTACAGGGTGGTGCTTCTCCAGGCACAAAGCATGGAGAACAGTGCCAAAGGCATCCACATTGCTCAGGTCCTCAAGACAGCACTGCGAGAGTGGGGATGGGGAACCGAGGAGCAGGTCAATCGTGGATTCATGGTTACTGACGCAGGACGTAACATGATCAATGTGGTTGAAAGGGCAGGGTTCCAGGGCATCGTGTGAGCATCACACAAATTGCACCTAGTGGTGGGTGATGCCATTGGGCTGGGTGCACCGAAGGACTCCTGGTGTGAGGGGATCCTGGAGACCAAGGCCTTGCTGGACAAGTGCAGGAAAATAGTCGGGCACTTCTCACGCAGCATCAAGGCATCCAGGACGATGCGTGAGAAGCAGGCAGAGATGGGCCGACCAGAGCACGTCTTGATCCAGGATGTGACCACCCAGTGGAACTCTACCTACGAAATGGTCAAGCGCCTGGTGGAGCAGAGGCAAGTGGTGGAATACATCATGTCCCATACTCCCGTCCTGCCTGAGGGAAGGGTGTTGGACATTGGTGCTACCGAGTGGGTATCCTGCAGCCTTTTGAGGAGACCACCCACGTCCTCAGCAACTACAACGCCAGCCTGGGCCACGTACTCCCCCTGATACATGCTCTTCACCAAAGCCTAGAGGCCAGTACCCGGGAAGAAGCCGATCTTCTCCCTTGGCAGACAGGCTGTTGACCGGCATGGATACCTGCCTTAGCCCACTGAGGAGGGAAAAGGTGTACCAGATGGCATGCCTGTGCGACCCTAGCATCAAGAGTTCCCTGGCGGGGAGCGGTGCCGACCTGAACTCCTGGAAGATGGAGCTATGCCGTCAGGTCCGCAGGGCTGTCTCAAATCAGGCCCAGGCGTTCCCGAGGGCGCACGGAAGCCAGAGCAATGCAGAAGAGGAATCCTCGCGAGGATCCTCTTTCTCCTCTACTCCAGGAGTGTACACCCAGAGACCAGGTTCCTTACCAGCAGCCAACTACCTGGCCTCTGCCCTAGCCATGGCAGTCTCCTCCTCAGTGGAGGCAAGGGAGGAAGAAGAACCGGACCCCGCTCTGACCATGGTGATGGAGTACATGGCCAACCCCTACAACCCCTCACCTTGGACCCAGTCCACTACTGGGCCAGAAAGGCAGACATCTGGCCTGCTCTTTCGACTCTGGCATTGGACCTCTTGTCCATCCCACCCACCAGTGGGAGATCTCCTGAGGCCGCACTGCTCTCGTCTGGACCCGGAGACCGTGGAAAGGTTGACTTTCATCCGCTTCAACCTTTCCACGTTGGGATTATCCCAACACTCTAAGACCGAGGTCCACAGTCGTTCTTCCACCGGTTCATTCCAATCAGGCCTCCCTTGCTCTAACATGCACTACCAGAGCAACATTTATGCCTGCCTGCAATTATTCCTGCCTCCCAGCTTGCCTTCCTCCCTGCAAGCCCAACTTCCTGCCAGCCTGCCTGCCTGCAGGCCTGCCTGCCTACCTGCCTGGCCCTGCCTGCCTGCCTGCCTGCCTGCCTGACTGACTGACTGACTGACTGACTGCCTTCCTGCATTCCCACTCAATTTGAAGGGTTAGATTAGATTACTGCCCAATTTTTCCAGCCCTTGTCTGGCTCCAAACCAGGGAGCACCACTCAATGTGTCATTTGAAGGGAGTCTGAATCTGTAGCCCCAATTTTTCTAGCCTTTGCCTGGCTCCAAACCAGGGAGGACCACTCAATGTGTCATTTGAAGGGAGTCTGAATCTGTAGGCCCAATTTTCCTAGTCCTTGCCTGGCTCCAAACCAGGGAAGACCCCTCAATGTGTAATTTCGAAGGGTCTCTGTAGGCCCATTTTCACTAACCCTTGCCTGGCTCCAAACCAGGGAGCACCACTCAATGTGTCATTTGAAGGGAATCTGAATCTGTAGCCCCAATTTTTCTAGCCTTTGCCTGGCTCCAAACCAGGGAGGACCACTCAATGTGTAATTTTGAAGGGAATCTGAATCTGTAGGCCCAATTTTCTTAGCCCTTGCCTGGCTCCAAACCAGTAATTTTGAAGGTTCTCTGTAGGCCCAATTTCTCTAACCCTTGCCTGGCTCCGAACCAGGGAGGACCAATCAATGTTTATACTTTTGAACCAGATAACACTGTTGGGGTTGCAGCCGTGCAACTTCCCCTAACCCTCCCTAACCCCATCGAACCAATGCCTGTATGCCTCCCATCCTAACATTCCCCACCAGCGCAATGCAGTTATGCCTGGCTGTCTGCTCTGTCTGTATGACTGCCTGCCTGAATGCCTGAATGCTTCGCCTGCCTGCCTGCCTTCCAGCCTTGTCTGCCTGAATGCCTGTAATTCCGCTGCATGCATTGATCTAATAAGGGTTACATACTTAGCCCAGTTTTTATAGGGCATCCCTGGTCTTTATAGCAGCCCAGGAATATTTTTTTCTAGGGTCAGTGTAGGCCCAATATTTCCCCATTGGCCATGGCTGGTCTGAGTGTAGTACAGTCTAATACCTGCCTTCCTTGATGCGTTCCTCCCTTCCCTGCGGTTTTGGAACCACTGTGCTTACAAAGTGGTCGAGATGCACTTTACAACTTACCTCAAAGACTGATTAGCAGTAGAGATGGGCACGACTTGGCGGAATTCCCGTTTCCGTTTCCGTTCCTCGTTTCCGTTACGGAACGGAAACGGTAACGGGAATTACTCCGCCAGAACTCGAACTCGAACCGACTAAAGAATAATTGGGTCTGATTTGTCGTGGTCGTTCCTGGCATCGCGGCGATCCCGCGATGCCAAGCGGCACAGAAAAAAGTTTTTAAAAGTTAAAAAAACACCCGATTCCCGGCCAAAAAGCAGGCGGAAATATGCCTGCCTGAGTGAGGGCTCAGGGCACCTACCAGAGGGGTGGTTGACCCCCCCTCTCCTGTCCTGGGCTGCTCTGGTGGTGGGGGAAATCCTCGACATAGTCGCTCGCAACAAGCACCAGACTCACCGCCGGCCGCCGCAATTCAAGCGGAAGCGGCACAGAAAAAAAGTTTTAAACTCCCCCCCCCATTCCCGGGCCAAAAAGCAGGCAAAAATATGCCTGCAGTGCAGAGTGCACCTACCAGAGGGGTGGTTTCTGGGGGGGGGTCCTGGCCTCCCCCCCTCCTGTCCTGGGCAGCCGGACTCGAGTCGCCATGCCATGCGGTGCAGGTGGGGGATCCAAAATGGGGCGGCGACCGCAATTTTTTTTGAAATCGTGCTCCAAAAACACATAAGCACCACACAGACACATGCGAAAATTGCTATTTTAAAACTGCCAGAATTTTTACAGTAGCAGTGGGTTTTTCTTGCAACAAAATGTATCCTCTTTCCTCTCTCCATTGATTTTATTTTATTTTATTTTATTTTATTTTATTTTATTTTATTTTATTTACACCTGCGCAATGATGGGCTGGCCATGGGAGTGACCATGAAAATTTTTGGAGCCATTCCACCAATCGCATGGCCACTTGACCAGGTTTTGACCGAGACTTCTGGGATGTGCCTGTCGGGCATAAAAAGCCCACTAACCGTAGCCCGAACCCGAACCCGAACCCTAACCCTAACCCATACGCCAGTACACTGTCCTTCTAAGTGGGTCAGAGAGGCCCCCAGAGGTGCACCCCAATACTCACCCTAACCTCACCCGTAACTAGCCTAACCCTAGCCCTTGTGCTAACCCTGTTGCCTAAGCCAGATCTGTACTTGCATTGCACTAAAGGCAAGTACAATTCCCTTCTTAGTGAGACACAGCAGGTGCAGAGAGTCTGCCAGTCCACCACTTGTGGCTCTGGGTGACTCCTGCAGGCTTGGCTCGGCCGGCAGCATGTGTGACATGGAAACCATGCCCCCGAGGCCTGACTGATGCAGGGAAGGCACCCCAAAAAGAGGGGTGCCTCTGCCAGTCTGCTGTGTCTCTGCATGCAACTGGGTATGCAATCATATCCATATGGCTATGCATGCCCTTTTGCAGCAGGTGAGGAGAGGAGACCCCCATGTATGAGGGGTCTCCAGGAGCCTGCTTTCCCTAGCGGGTGAGGATAGGAGGCACCCACCCCCCAAAAAAGAGGTGCCTCCAGTAGCCCGCTACCCCGCAAACCAGTTTAACGACAGACAAAAAAACGAAAAACGAAACAACAAATTTTTGCGAAGTTTCACAAAAAACGGAAACGAGCCAACACAGGCCGCCTCCGACACACGACAACTCAAAAATGTCATTTTCCCTAGTCGTGCCCATCTCTGATTAGCAGGGGCCTAGCTCTCCTTACAGCCTTAAAGAAATAGCCCTGTTCTCCAGCATCCACTCTGTCTCCTGGGTTGACGAAACTCGGTCTCGTGGGGTGTAAACTCACTCCTGCCTCTAACAGGCCGAAAATCCCTAGGACAAGGAGGGGAGAATAATTCCTTGCACTCCACCCTCCCTGCATGCATCCACTCTGTCTCCATTCCGGGCTGACGGAATGAATGGCCAAGGGAGGCAAACTTTTATCAGGAACATCAACTACCTGGAACTAACCAGGGATTCACAGAAATCTTTCTTTTCAGTCAGTGTTGCGTCTGGCTGCCACCAACGACGCAACCAACATTATTATAATTTATTATTATAATCGTGCTCACAGGGAAGGCAACAGTCTCCTGGGTAGGCAAAACTGTGGCCTCCAAAGTAGGCGGCTGAAACAATCCCTCCCTGAAGTTCCCTGGCACTCTGGCTTCGTGGGATTCCTGCGTGGACTGTGTCTCCTCCACTGGGCAGGGAGAACTCTGTCCTTGTGGCCTCCAAAGGAGGCGGCTGATACAATCCCTCCCTTAAAGAAATAGCCCTGTTCTCCTGCATCCACTCTGTCTCCTGGGTTGATGAAACTCGATCTCCTTGGGTGGAGAAACTCTGCCTCCAAAGGCAGAAATAATCCTCCCTTCTGATACTTTGGCTTTGTGCCTTCCTTAGCCTGGGTGGGTACCCTGCAAGCCTGCTTTCCTACCTGCAAGCAAGACTTCCTGCTTCCCTGCCTGCCTGGCTGCCTGCCCGCCCCTCTGCCTACCTGCCTGCCTGTCAGGCTCCCGGGACTCCACAGCTTGGAGGAGGCCTTCCAGGTGCTTCTCCTTCAGCCTATCAGCGGCTCAGTGCTTCAAGTTAAGCCTCTGAGCCGATATGCATCCTGTCGGCCAGTCTCCTCGACTTGCCCAGGCAGCAACCTCGGCTGCCCCCTGCCTCCAGTGCCTCTGGGCAGTAAGAGGCGGCAAATCACTTGAGGAGACCAACTTTAACAGCCACATCCACTATTTAGATTAGAATTGGGGGGTCTCTGTCCTCCAACAGGGGGGCACTCCCGCCGGTTGCAGTCCAGGTTTGGAAATCCCTTGAACAAGGAGGGGAGATTCCTTCCTACTAGCACTCTGGCTTCCAAACACGGCAGAAACAATTCCTCCCTAGAAAACTTTCCTTGCACTACGGCTTCCCGGCATGGACTCTTTCTCCTGGGTTGGCGGAACCCGGTCTCCTGGGTAAGCTAAACTATGGCCTCCAAAGTAGGCAGCTGAAACTATCCCTCCCTCAAGTTCCCTGGCGCTCTGGCTTCATGGCTTTCCTGCGTGGACTGTGTCTCCACTGGGTAGGCTAAACTCTGGCCTAGTGGTCCCCAAAGGTGGCTGAAACAATCCCTCCCTAAAGTTCCCTGCTGGCACTCTGGCTTTGTGGCTTTCCTGGGTGCGTGGACTGTGTCTCCACTGGGTTGGTGGAACTTGGTGTCCTTTGTGGGCAAAACTCTGGCCTGGCTTCGCTTGGGTGGTACAAAATGGTGGTACAAAATGGCAATACAGCTTGTCACCCCATGGCAGCCATGCAGCAGCTTGCCCCTGCCGGATTTAGCAGCCTTAAGTAGTACCCTATCCTCTAGTACCCTATCTATCCTATAGTACACTAGTATCCTCCAAATTTCTCTTTCTCTTTCTCGCACCCTATTTCTATTTATCTTTCTATTAGTATTTCTATTTCCATTTCTATTTCAATTTCAAGTACCCTATCCTCTATGAGGAGGATAGGATTTTAATTTCCTTACCCTCTGGCTTCCCTGCGTGGACTGTGTCTCCTCTGGGATGGAGAAACTTGGTCTCCTGCATGAGCCTCCTTTGCATTACTGTTCAGCAGGAAGTAGAGGACATCTAGACTCACTACACTGCTACTGTGTAGGACGAAATGTTGCTGGTTGACAGACCACAGCCCAGATAACTTCCCTGCCCCTGGTGCTCTGGCTTCGTGGCTTTGCTGCGTGCGTGGACTGTGTCTCCACTGGGTTGGTGGAACTGGGTCTCCTGGGTAGGCAAAACTGTGGCCTCCAAAGTAGGCGGCTGAAAGAATCCCTCCCTAAACTTCCCTGGCGCTCTGGCTTCGTGGCTTTGCTGCGTGCGTGGACTGTGTCTCCCCTGGGTTGGCGGAACCTGGTCTCCTGGGTAGGCAAAACTCTAGCCTGGTCTCCAGGCTGTTCCCGCAGCAGCAGCAGCAGCATAGGTTGCTGCTGGTTCACCCTTATAATCCACCTCCCAATCTTCTGGCCTCCAAAGGCGGCAGAAACAATCCCTTCCCTGGCACTCTGGCTTTGTGGCTTCCTTGCATGGACTCTGCCTCTTGGGTGGAACTCGGTCTCCTGCTTTGGGGGAGAACGTGGCCACTGAGCCCTGTTTGGAATTTGGAAATCAAACACAGCTGCCTGCACGAAGAGTGGTGGACTGACCTCCAGGGTTTTCTGGAGGGCCTCCATTGGCTCCTGAATTTGATCCTTGGGGATTCTGCCTGTCAGCTCCTTGGGATACTCCAGCTGGCGATGATTCCCCGAGAGGTTGAGGGGAACTGTATTGGGAATTGGGGGAGAAAGTGAGAGGAGGGGCACTCATCCAGATGAGGGGGGGAAAGCATCTCTCATGCCTCTACCAGACTGAATCTCTCACCGCTAGTTGACCAGGGTGGAATTTGCTTGGCTTTACAAGGAGTGTCATTGGAGATGACTGGGGACATTGAGAGGAGAAGACCCTCATCCAGATTTGGGGGAGGAACGGAATACTGCCTCTGAGAGGTGGAGGGGAAATGGGATGGATTTGTTTTGTTTTGTTCAAAACAAAACAAAAAAAAGTATAACAGGTAGCCAGACCAAGTAGGTGTCAGCAGATTTAAGGGGGCAGCAGGCAAATATAATAAGAATAATATACTTGTGCCTGACACAAAGCAGTGCAGCAGTAACGTAGATAAAATGTCAGTATTGATATAAAGGGTTTGCAGAGTTAGTCTAATAGAAAGACAATGACAATGAATAGAGTAAAAACTCATATATTCATATATACATCAAAATATACACAGCATAACAACCAAGCATTATATACAATATAGCAAACAGACAAACAGAGTGTGGGGTAAACTGTTTTTACCATAACAGTTCCCAGTTACAAATGGTAAGCTAGTGCCTTTTATACTTATTCAGCACTCATAAGATCTGATGCAATCACTAATTAACAATCTGATGCAATCTGATCTATCCATTACAAATCATGATGTTACAATCAGTTCCACCTGCACTTCATCACTTAACATGCCTGTGATTACTAGTCTCTAACACTTGTGGATTAACATCATGACACTGCAGAATCTAACTGCCTCCATTTTACAATTCACTTTACACATTCTGTTAAATATACATAACATATGTTTTATCAACTTTTACATATGTTGACACCCCTCCTATATTTAACAGATTTCAACTCCTAGCCTTTTCTTAAAACATACATGTTTATCTTTACACAAAGGCTTTGTAAATATGTCAGCATAATTATCAACATTTGTACAATATTCCAATACAATCAAATGTTGTTCTATGCAGTCCTTCACATTCTGGTAACGGATCCCAATGTGCTTGCTTCTGGATCTGACTTTCTGATTCTGTGTTAATTGGATACACGAAAAAGAATCATTATATACTTTGACTGGTAATTTTACATTTACATTCACATCCTTTAATAACTGTACTACCCAGGTCAACTCACAACACAAATCACTCACAGCCCCATACTCAGCTTCTGTAGAAGAACACGAAATGTACCTTTTGTCTTCGGGCTTTCCAGATAATTAGTGAGTTACCTAAAAATATGGCATATCCAGACATTGACCTCCTTTCTGGACTTGAACCCCAGTCAGCATCTGCATAGCTAATTAAATCAAGATCATCACATATGGATACTTTCAACTTTTCATGCATTGTTCCTTTAAGATATTTCAAAACACACTTTATACCTTTCCAATGCTTCATCAACAAATACTATCAAAAAACCTTTTTGTATACAATCAACCTATTTCTCTTTCAAAATGTCCTTTGCTCTTTGGCGCCATCTACTGGTGCATCCACTTGCCGTTCCTTCAGAGACATATGCTCTTTGTCCATGGCCCATCATCCACTGCTTCCTTTCTTCTCCAGACGTCAGCAGCACATCTTCAAAATTCTGTGGCTCATGGAATACATTATTCACAACAAACCTTTTAGGTGGCACTCCTTTATTGAATCTTGTAGATTTTCTGATCAACACTGGCTCCTCATCTTCCACTTTTTCATCATGAAATGATGTAGACTCCCCTCCATCACTGGCAATCTCATCTTTCACTTTTCTATCATGTAATGCTGTAGACTCCCCTCCATCACTGGCAACTTCTTCAACCTCAGTGTGGGGACAAATACTTGGC
The DNA here is from genome assembly GCA_029282475.1 of Phrynocephalus forsythii. Classification (NCBI taxonomy): domain Eukaryota; kingdom Metazoa; phylum Chordata; class Lepidosauria; order Squamata; family Agamidae; genus Phrynocephalus; species Phrynocephalus forsythii. The sequence goes on along the minus strand of JAPFRF010000001.1, from coordinate 175,017,742 downwards.
GCTTCATTATTAGCATGTAGAGCTTCCCAATTTTTCTGTTCACAAAATTTTGCAGACCTGCTTATATAAACTTTTCCATGACTGTCACAAAAACGCCAGGATTTAGCTGCAGGCTGAACACCAATAAACATAAGCTTTCTAGATTTTGGACTGTTCTTGTGTCTATACCTCTTTGGAATTAATACCCAGGCTTCAGAGCCAAATAAATGGAGATATTTGATTGAAGCTTTCTTATCATGCATTAGAGTATATGGAACTTCATTCACAGCTGAACTCCACACTCTATTAGATACATAATTTGCATATTTCATTGCCTCAGCCCAGTAACCTTTGGGAAGTTTTGCATCTGCCAACATTGCATTCATGATATTCTGAAGAATCCCATTCTTCCTCTCAGCTAATTCATGCTCAGCAGAAGCAGAAGGGTTAGTCAATCTATGTTTCACCCCTTTCTTTTCTAAATAATCAACAAACTGCTTTGCTAAAAATTCACCGCCTCTGTCACTTTGTACAGCTAAAATTTTCTGCCTGTACTGTTTTTCTGCCATCTCAAACCATTTCTTAAATACAGCACTCACTTCACTTTTGTGCTTTATTGTGTAAACCCAAGAATAACGTGAATAATCATCAGTTATCACAAGACAAAACCTGGCACCACCAAATGAATTAGCCATGGGTCCAATCACATCAATATGTACCAACTGTAGTGGTTGATGTGACTTTCTTAAACTCTTTTTTTGATATGGGTGCAGACTTCACCTTTGTGCCTTTACAAACATGGCAATCTAAAAATTTTTTACAGCTTTGCACAGACCCATGTTCCACATGTTGCAAAGTTTTCCTAATACTTTCAAAACTTAGGTGCCCTAATCTTCTATGCATCAAATGTATGCATTTGTCATGTAGAGGCTTATTTTCAACCATATTCAAAACTTTCTCAGAAGTACTTATCATAAACAAACTGTTTTGGAGCTTCCCAGTTGCTATTGTTTTCCCATTTTTTATAATCTTGCAACTATTTTCACTAAACTGTACATGATAACCTTGTTTTACAAGCATAGGCACACTTAATAAATTATTCTTTAAAGACGGTATATACAGGACCTTATCAAATACACATTTAAGAGGTTTGAAAAATATATTACCTTCACCACAGACTTTTGCCTGAGTCCCGTCTGCCAAGGTTACATTTCTACAATTAAACAAAGTTAGTTTCTCAAACAAACATTTCTTGTTTACACAATGAACACTGGCTCCTGAATCTACAATAAATAATTCCTGTCTTGAGCCCTTTTGTTCCTTATCATTAATTACAGACAGCTGTTGACCTTCACTCTTCCAGCCTGTGCCGGCAACTCTTTTTTGCTTTTGCCGCTTGTTTACCTTATCACAGTAACGAAAAACATGTTGGTTACTCCCACAATTATAGCATCTTCTAATTACTTGAATTGTTTCTCCAGACACTTGAGCAGGCCTTTTATTAACTTTAGAATCATTCCTCCTTGATTCTTCCTGCTGGAGTCTTGACTGTATATATGATATAGACAATTCATCACTCTTCATAGCTTCTAATCCCATTACTAAATTGTCATATGACTCATCCAGGCTTGATAATATAACTAGACATTTATACTCCTCTTCATGATTTATGCCCACCTCAGACAATTGCTGAAATATACTATTTACTTTCCTTATATAATCAGAAATAATTTCACCTGGGCTCTGCCTTGACCGGAACAGTTTTTTCATTAGAGATACCTTACTTCCAGCTGTTTCTTTGATGTGAGCTGCTCTGAGAAACGACCAAGCCTCATGAGCTGTTTTTGCTTCCTTCACATAAACGAACTGCGTTTCCTCCAAGGATAACATTATAATTGCCAAGGCCTTTTCATCCTTCTTCAAATCTTCCTCATCAGCTTCCTCATCAAGCTTCTTATCTACATACTGATAGAGCTCATGGAAGATCAAGAAATGCTTCATTTGCAGACACCAATTAAGGTAATTATTGTCAGAGAGCTTTACAAGAGGCATTGAATTTAAATTTATACTTGCCATTCTTGCTGATATGTGCCGGCTCCTTATCTGCCGTTATCTGCAACACTTTTTTCAGCTTCTTCTGGCAAATATTTCCTCAGCCTCCACAGCTTCCAGTTTAAATCACACTCTGTTTTGCTTGGCTTGTCCTTATCAGCTGCTTTTCTCCTCCGCTCTCATTCCAAGCCTCTGAGAGAAATCCTTTGCAGCTCTGCTTTGTCTCCGTTCCAACTCCAACCTGTTTCCTCTGCAAAAACACAACTTTACACAACATACACTTTATCTATATAGGTACAACAAAACCCATCAGGCTGCTGACCCAGCTGGGCCCATAACCCTGTCAGCAGATTTAAGGGGGCAGCAGGCAAATATAATAAGAATAATATACTTGTGCCTGACACAAAGCAGTGCAGCAGTAACGTAGATAAAATGTCAGTATTGATATAAAGGGTTTGCAGAGTTAGTCTAATAGAAAGACAATGACAATGAATAGAGTAAAAACTCATATATTCATATATACATCAAAATATACACAGCATAACAACCAAGCATTATATACAATATAGCAAACAGACAAACAGAGTGTGGGGTAAACTGTTTTTACCATAACAGTTCCCAGTTACAAATGGTAAGCTAGTGCCTTTTATACTTATTCAGCACTCATAAGATCTGATGCAATCACTAATTAACAATCTGATGCAATCTGATCTATCCATTACAAATCATGATGTTACAATCAGTTCCACCTGCACTTCATCACTTAACATGCCTGTGATTACTAGTCTCTAACACTTGTGGATTAACATCATGACACTGCAGAATCTAACTGCCTCCATTTTACAATTCACTTTACACATTCTGTTAAATATACATAACATATGTTTTATCAACTTTTACATATGTTGACAGTAGGGTGGCCGGTTCAGTCAGCAGTTGAACAAAAGAAAAAGAGAATATTGCATTCTGCCCACCTTGCAACTTTTCATTATTGCATATAGGATACAGTGTTATACTGATATATTATTCATCAGTTTAAAGTGTTTTCTGCCTGCTCTGGGTCATTGCGGGACACCCCATGCTCTGGGAAGTCAAATCGCGCTAAATCGCGGTAGAAACGACAAACGACAAATGAAACGTCGAACTGAAATTTTTTTGAAAAATTTTGCGACAAACGGAAATGGAACAAAACGGACCCGTTCTGACAAACAAAAAATCGAAACGTCATTTTTTCTGGTCGTGCCCATCTCTACTCCATATTATTATTATTTTACTTAAATCTAAGTTTTTTGTGCCAAAAACCAGGGTGAAGCACAATACTGAATAATGGTGTTTTCCCTCTCTCCCTATTGCCCTTCTCTATTATTATTGTTGTTATTATCAGATTTCACATTCAGTATGAAGCACATCAAGCCCCTCAGCCTATGAAGATTCTCAGTGCATCCTCCCCTAGACACTGCAATCCCATGGTCCGCAGTGCCATGGGGTAGGATGGGCTTGAACCTCTTTCAACTCTTCATGGAATTTCCAATGATTGTGCCTTTCACACAACAAAAAGCATGGAATGAATCTTTTAATTTTGGGTTATCAGCTACTTAAAGTAGTGCACGTTCTTAGCACAGTATATCCTGATTAGATGATAGAATGCATCTGAAAAATATAAGAAAAGAGAAAGATGGATTCAGTTCCTCAAAAAGCCTCTGATGTGAATGTAACATATTACAATTTGCCCTCCCAGTCCAAAATATAGAGGTGAGATGCGGGTGATGGATTAAACTTGGACAACACTTTATTGTATGAATAAATACAATAGTGGTCACCCAAGACCTCACTCACCCCTAAACAATGTATATGGGTGAGTCCCATTACCCCCATTGCACGGTCTTAAAAACAATGCAACAGTGAAGGGTAAATGTCCATTCTATCTCCCCAGGCTGCAAGCTCCATCACTCGGCTGCCCTCAGCCTGAGGAGGATTCCCAGAGCATTCTCCCCCCTGCAATCTTGTGAGCCACAGTGCCCTGGAGTCAGATGGGCTAGACTAACATTTAGTTCTACTGGGACTCACCAAGTCCTTGCACCTCCACACTACCCACCAGTTTGACCTACTGATGTGACATCCCAATAAAACCACTCCAACCCCTGACCAGTATGAGATAGGCCAAAAAAAAAAATCCTCCATCTCCCAAAGGACAATTATGGAAAAGGAGGCAAAAATTCCTATCCAGTCTCAAAAGGTGACCACTTATACTCACAATAGTTAAAGAGTGTGTGGGTGACTGGAATGCAAGCCTGGGAAAAAGGCTGAAGCTGGGGAGAAGCAGTCCTTTGTACACTGCTCTTTCCACCTCACTCAAAGTAGTGGGATGCTAAGTCATGTCTTGAACTATTTTGAATGGGCAGGCAAACCAGCTCCACGCAGTGAAGGTAAGCTCACTGGAAGAGCCGCACATATGTAACCATGATTTAAAAACCACTTTGCACCCAAACACAAAGCAATTGTTGAGGCTGTTTTTCAAAATTCCTAGAAGAAACACGTCTTTCAGATTGTGGAACTCGAAGTACTTATATGTGTCACTGAAAAGCTATTGGAAGGTTAATCTTGAAAGAAATTCGACACATTTGGATTGCCTCTGCTCCATGCAGTCCAGTGCACAGCAATCATAGCCATCTGTATTGAGAAAGAGGACTCCAACGTGTTCCTTCCAGGCCATGCCCACAAACAGTAGGAACTTTGTCCCTGTTCTCCTCCACAAAATTAAAACAAACATACACACACATACAGAAAACTCACCCTACCCCACATAATGGCTTTATCATGAGCTGCGGATTTTTAGGCATTTGTGGTCATTGTATTGTTAAATAGACAATTATCAGAAGGCACGAGCATACCTTCTTGCCAGGATATTGATGGGAAAATGGTTTCTAGAAAAGTAATTGCACAGGAGTGCCCCCCCATACATACACACTTTGTTACCTTATTAGTTATGTGACTGTATGACTGGTCATACACCAAGCACCTTGGTAAAGAGGGGATGAGGAACTACAGTACTTGCACATTTACTTACTTACTTACTTACTTACTTACTTACTTACTTTTTATTTATTTATTTATTATTTTAGAGTATTTTTACCCCGCCTTTCTCATTGGAAAAGGATCCAAGAAGGCTTACAGTAATGAGGGATAATATATAGTTAATTAACCATGCATGCATGGAGACAGTCCTGTGTGCTGCATTGTAGGACAATTCTGGAGTGGCAGGAAGTTGAAGCATTTGATCATTGCTTCCTAGCATCTTTGAAATATGCTTCCTTTTAGGCCTTTGTGCCTCACTGAGGGATTTAAACAAATTATTATTTGAAAAGTGTTTCTTTGGATCTAATGGCCTCATTTAGTTAGTCCCCTATACCCTATAACATAGCCTTTGGTGTAATTTGTCTATATCAGCAAAAGAAAAGCAGCACACTTTGCCTATACTACCAAAAGAAAAGCGATGTAATCTGCTATACTGCACTTGTGTTTTATGGGTGCTGTCAGTTGCACTCCTTCTATTGCAGTGACGGCAAACCTTTTAGAGACCGAGTGCCCAAACTGTGATTCAAAACCAACTAATATGGGAATTTAACCCGAATACAGGTGGCTGTGAAGGGGTGATGTCAGGTGGCCACAGAAAGCGTTTCGAGTGCCACCTTTGGCACCCATGCCATAGGTTTGCCAACACTGTTCTATTGAGTTCTGAAATGAGATGTGCACCAAATGTGCACTCCTGGATACATTTGGTGGGGCCACTGTGAGATACAGAAAGTTGGACTAGATGGGCCTTTGCCCTGATCCAGCATGGCTCTTCTTATGAGATGGGCATGGACTGCCATTCTGCGGTTCAGTGGTTCAGTCACACAGCTTATTTAATGGACACCCTGGCTGTCCAGTTCTGCCTCCACCGGTTAAGTGCCATGATGCTGGGGTGCCTGTGGAAGAAGCTGTTTGGATGAACTACCAAACCATCACTAACTGCAGTTCATGCCCATCTCACATTCTCAGTGAGTTGGATTACAGTGACCCCCCGCCATTTCACGGTTCAGGTACCGCAGCTTGCTACATCACGGGGTCGCAGTACCTGCACTGTGGGGGCGGGGGGGAGGTCGCTCCGCGCCACCTCCCGCCCCCAAGAAGCCTCAGGGCAGCGCGTGGGGTGAAGGGGGGGTGATCGGGTCATTCTGCGCCACTCAACCAGGCTCCCCGGAGAAGCCTTGGCTCCCCGGCGGCGGGAGTTAAGATCGCCCCCCACCCCCACCCGCTTCTGCATATTGCGGATTTTCTTGCATCACAGGTGGGGTGGGTCCCTAATGCCCACGATCAGCTGGGGGTTACTGTACCATTCAATAAAACTGCTGGTTGCAATGCAGTCTACTGCCACATGTGGATATATTACCCATAACCATGGTTCCATGCTCAAAAATAACTTCTTGTTAACAGAAATAACTTCCTGTGTGCTTTCTGAGTTTGTGAGGACTGCAGAATGCTTAGATCCTACCTCTCTTATAAGAGTCTCATGGCACAGTGGTTAAATTGATGTACTGCAGGCCAAAACTGTGCTCAAGACCTTGGGTTCAATCCCAGGTAGCCAGCTCGTGGTTGACTTAGCCTTCTACCTTTCCATGATCAGTAAAATGCATACCCAAATCACTGCTGGAGAAATGTGTAGCCTAGCCTGCATAATTAAGCAGTAAAACACCCAGAGAATGATTTTAGCACAATGGGGTGCTATGGGGTGCTAAAAAGAATAATTTGTTTTTATCCCCCTTTTTACTTATAATGTAAATATTAATTTTATTAATTTGCATGCCTAAAACACGATGAATTCATGACAGAATATTCCTATGCCAGTGAGCTCCTTTGTGACATGACTAAGGAGATGAACTCAGAAATATCTGTAGGAAGCATAAAATGGGAACCGAAAGCCATGGGTTTGGGAGAGAGATGCAATCCCAGCCAATGTTTTCTTGGGAAGCAAGATATCCATGCCGAGCAAAGTGTCTCTGCTTTCAGTGAGAATTACAACCCAAACAAGTGTACAGATGATTGTGCTCCTGAAATCTGAACAAAGCCCCCAACCGGCCTGAAAAACCAAATTCAAGCCCTTGAAAAGAAAGCATTTAAGATGGTTGATTAATATGAAAACAGATGGAGATCTTGGGAAAGGAGAGGCAGAAAGCCACAACTGAAGGGCTAAAAGTTCAGGCTCCTTCAGAATTCCAAGTTCCTGTTTCTTATTACCTTTTTATTATTATAATTTCTGCGTGACTGTGGCTGGACCTCTTGTAACCTTGCACTTAGAGCGCTCAGGAAAAGCTGCTCACTGCAGTCAGACAGGAAACCCTCTCTCTCTCTCTGTTTGCCCCCTCCCCCTCAAAGCTCAACAATGCCTCATAAAATATCAGATCACAGATTAAAACAGACGGACTTGAAAGTTCAGAAAGCGCAAACTATGCCTGCTATTCAAAATAACTGTAACCTATTTAAGATGGGAAATCAAAGGGGACATACCAAAACATTATAACCATTTTCAGGTTCTTGCTCATGTTCCCTGTTTGATCTCAAGTGGAAAATTGACTTTTAAGTGTTTACTAAAGACAACTAAACCAAGCTTAACGGGCAGCAGTAAGCTGATAGACAACGGTGGATCAGCTCTGGCTTGTTTTTAAGTGCCATCAAGTTAATTCTGACACATGGCAACCCTTGTCTGGGTTTTCTAGGTAGAGGGTGTTTGGAAGTGCTTTCTCATTCCCTTCTTCTGGAGCAGTGGTTCTCAACCCATGGGTCCCCAGATGTTCCTGGACTGCAACTCCCAGAAGCCTTCACCACTTGCTGTGCTGTAAGGGATTTCTGGGATTTGTAGTCCAGGAACATCTGGGGACTCACAGGTTGAGAACCACGGTTCTGGAGGCATCCTGGGACATTCCCAAGGCCACACAGGAAGGCTTTTCTCCCTAAAGGCACAGTGGGAAATCAAATTATCAACCTCTGGCTCTGCAGTCCAACTCATTGAGCTAGCTTTTTAACATACTAGTAGATGTATTAAGAGCTTCTAGTTACAGTATCCTAAAATTTGTCAAGACAATAATTATTTTGGACTCTAAAAATAGACTCCTTTGGTCTAATTTTATTCAGATAAAATTGATATTTTTTTTACAATTTTTATAGACTTTAGTAAATTTAAAACTTGTGATAATTAGTATGAAAACATTAAAAGCAGCCATGACAATTACTTTGCATTTGGGTGAGAAGTGGTTAATTGATAAAAGAGGAGTCTCCTTCTAGGATTTTCTCTTTATTGTCACTGTGAAAATGATAGTGAACTTAAGAGTGCATCCTTGTATTGCATCCTGAGTACAGTGGTACCTCTACTCATGGGTGGCTTGACGTAAGAGCAATTCAAATTAAGAGCTGTTGGTGTTTTAACTGCTGCCTTACAAATTTAGATGTGGTCTGCTCTACTTACATTATTTTATTTTATTTTATTATTATTATTTTAGATAGGCCTGTTCTACTTAAGAGTTATTTAGATAGGCCTGTTCTACTTAAGACTTGTTCGATTTAAGAGCATACATTTGAAAAGTCTCAGGAAACTTCAATGTGTCCAAAATGCAGCAGCCAGACTGCTGACTGGGGCGGGGTACAGGGATCATATTACACCCCTATTAAAACAGCTCCACTGGCTGCCAATCAGCTATCGAGCACAATTCAAGGTGCTGATAGTCATCTGAACTGAATTCACCCATTCCTGTCCATTGACCTACAAAGCACTATATGACCTGGGCCCTAGCTACCTCAAAGATTGAATTTCACAGTATGTACTGACTCGGGGGTTAATGTCATCAGGAAAGGCCCTTCCCTTCATCCCGCCACCCTCACAGGTGCATCTCGTGGGAACCCATTAAATGGCCATCTTGACTGCTGCGCCCAGATTCTGGAACTTCCTCTCACTCGAGGCCAGGACTGCCTCATCTCTGTTGTCTTTCTGGAAACAGGTAAAGACCTTTAACTTCAGGCAAGCTTTCCTTGAATGATGGACTACCATGTGTATTTTATATGAATCTATGGGTTCACATAGACTTTGTATTTATGACTACTTATAACTGTGTTGCTTTAATTTAATGTTGTCTATTAATGCTGTAAGATGTCCCTCAATTCCTTGTTCTCAAATACTTGAACATGTCTTGATTGTACTGGACTGTATATTATCCCTCATTGCTGTAAGCTGCCTTGGGTCCTTTTCCAAGGAGAAAGGTGGGGTAAAATTACAATAAAATAAATAAATAAATAAATAAGTACCGTGGTACCTCTACTTATAAGTAGTCATAAATATAAAGTCTATGAGGTACCACTGCATTTAAACCTTGTTAGGCTTATAAATGGGAGCACACTGTTACTTTTATGTCCCAGTTGATCAGTGAGGCTACAGAATACAACAGGCTAGGCTGTATTTTCATCATTGTAAGGCTAATTATGCTGGTGACAATGAGGCCTGTAATGAGACTTCCTGGGGTAGGAACTGGCAAGCCACTGCAGTATCATTGCCAAGAAAATTCCATGGGCAGAAACAAAGGGCTAGAAGATATGGTGCTGGAAGATGAGCCCCTCAGGTTGGAAGGTGTCTAACATGCTACTGAGGAAGAGGAGAGGACAAGTACAAGTAGCTCCAGAGCTAATGAAGTGGCTGGGCCAAAGCCAAAAGGATGCCCAGCTGCAGATGTGCCTGGAAGAGAAAGGAAAGTCCAATGCTGCAAAGAAATATACTGCACAGGAACCTGGAATGTGAGATCTATGAACCAGGGTAAGCTGGATGTGGTCAAACGTGAGATGGCAAGAAAAAACATCGACATCTTGGGCATTAGCGAACTTAAATGGACAGGAATGGGTGAATTCAGTTCAGATAACTATCACATCTACTACTGTGGGCAAGAATCCCATAGAAGAAATGGAGTAGCCCTCAATTGCACTCATTTCACATGCTAGCAAGGTTATGCTCAAAATTCTACAAGGGAGGCTTCAGCAGTCTGTGGACAGAGAACTCCCAGAAGTGCAAGCTGGATTTCGAAGGGGCAGAGGAACTAGAGATCAAATTGCCAACATGCACTGGATTATGGAGAAAGCCAGAGAATTCCAGAAAAACATCTACTTCTGCCTCACTGACTATGCCAAAGCCTTCGACTGTGTAGACCACAACAAACTATGGCAAGTCCTTAAAGTAATGGGAGTGCCTGACCACCTTATCTGTCTCCTAAGCGATCTATATGTGGGACAAGGAGCAACAGTCAGAACAGGACATGGAACAAATGACTGGTTTAAAATTGAGAAAGGAGTACATGAAGGCTGTATACTTTCACCTTGCCTATTTAACTTATATGCAGAATACATCATGTGAAAGGCAGGTCTGGATGAATCACAAGCCAGAATTAAGATTGCCGGAAGAAATATCAAAAACATCAGATACCCAGATGATACGTCTCTGATAGCAGAAAGTGAGGAGGAATTAAATAACCTCTTAATGAGGGTGAAAGAGGAGAATGAAAAAATGGGCTGGAGCTGAACATAAAAAAACTAAGATCATAGCTATTGGTCCCATCACCTCCAGGCAAATAGAAGAGGAAGAAATGGAGGCAACAACATAGTGTATTTTCTTGGGCTCCTTGATCAGTGCAGATGGCGACTGCAGCAATGAAATTAATAGATTAATAGATTAATTGTCTTGGGAGAAAAGCAATGACAAACCTAGGCAGCATCTTAAAGAGCAGAAACATCACTTTGCCAACTAAGGTCCGGATAGTTAAAGCTATGGTTTTTCCAGTAGCGATGTATGGAATTTAGAGCTGGACTATAAAGAAGGATGATCACTGCAGAATCAATGCTTTTGAGTAGAGATGGGCACGACCAGGAAAAATGACGTTTTGAGTTGTCGTTTGTCGGGACGGGTCCGTTTCGAGTCATTTCCATTTGTCGAGTAAATTTTCAAAAATTTGTCATTTCCGTTTGTTGTTTGTCGTTTGTGTTGGGGTTGGGGTTGGGGTTGGGGTGGGCTCTTTGAGGCACCTCTCTGGGCTCCTCTGACGTCTGACCCACTAAGAAGGGAAGGGAAGGGAAGCGTTTCGTGTTGCCACCGTGTACCATACATTACGTTAGGGTTGGGGGGTAAGTGGCAGAGGCACCTCTCTGGGTGCCTCTGACTCACTAAGAAGGAAACCATACTGGTGTACTGGTGTACTGGCATACTGGCGTACAGGTTAGTGGTAGGGGTAATGGGCTCTGGCTGGGAGGCACCTCTCTGGGTGCCTCTGTGACCCACTAAGAAGGGAAGCGTACTTGCGTACGGATCTGGGTTAGGGTTGGGGTTAGGGTAAGGGCTAGGCTTAGGGTTATGGTTAAGGTTAGGGTGGGTTAGTGGGCTGAACCTCTGGGTGCCTCTGACCCACTAAGAAGGACAGTGTACTGGCGTATGGGTTAGGGTTAGGGTTAGGGTTAGGGTTAGGGTTAGTGGGCTTTTTATGCCCTCTGGCACATCCAGAAGTCTCAGTCAAAACCTGGCCATGCGATTGGTGGAATGGGTCCAAAAATTTGCATGGTCCCATCCCATGGCCAGCTCATCATTGCGCAGGTGTAAAAAAATAAAAATAAAAATAAAATAAAATAAATGGAGACGTTTTATTGCAAGAAAAACCCACTGCTGCTACTATAAAAAATCAGGCATTTAAAATACCTAATTTTCAAATGTTTCTGTGGTGCTTTGGTGGGTTTTTGGACCACGATTTAAAAATAAATATTGCGGTCACCATTTTGGATCCCCCCCACCGCATGGGAAATGGAGGCGACGAGGATGCCCCCCCAGCCTGGTACCAGCAGCCCAGGACAGGAGAGGGGGGAGGCCGGGGACGCCCCCGAAACCACCCGTCTCTGGTAGGTGCCCTCACTGAGGCAGGCATATTTTCGCCTGCTTTTTTGGCCGGGAATCGGGGTTGTTGTTGTTTTTTTAACTTTTTTTCTGTGCTGCTTGGCATCGCGCGATCGCCGCGATGCCATGAACGACAACGAAAAATCAGACCCAATTTTTCTTTTTCAGTTTGGGTTCGAGCTGGAGCAGAGTAATTCTCATTACCGTTACCCGCTATGTAACGATAACGAGAACCGAAAACGGAAACGAGAATTTCACCGCTCTGTGCCCATGTCTACTTTTGAGCTGTGGTGCTGGAGGAGAGTCTTGAGAGTCCCTTGGACTGCAAGGAGATCAAACCTATCCATCCTTAAAAAAATCAACCCCGAATGTTCACTGGAATGACAGATTTTGAAGCTGAGGCTCCAGTACTTTGACCACCTCATGAGGAGAGAGGAGTCCTTGGAAAAGTCCCTGATACTGGGAAAGATGGAAGACAAAAGGAAAAGAGGACGGCAGAGAATGAGATGGTTGGACGGTGTCATCGATGCAACCGATATGGATTTGACCAAATTCCGGGAGGCAGTAGAAGATAGGAAGGCCTGGTGAGCTCTGGTCCATGGGGCCACAAAGAGTCGGACACGACTGAATGACTGAACAACAACAACCACTGTACTTACATGGGTGTCATCAGCATTCAAGCTGCCTTTGCTATGTAACACTTGGCATCCCTTTTTCCACTGGATATACAGGAACAGTGTTTTGCAGCAACCCTGGGACATTTCCTGGCATTTTGAATGATAGATCCAGAAAGAGAATATCCCACATTTATAAACCAGAAGGTTTTTTTTTTTTAAAAAAAGAATTGAATATCACAGTCTCCTTCCACAGTATAGATGGAAGGAGAGTTCTCAAAATCTCTTGCTGACATTGAATTAGAGTATCTCAACATGATGGGAAATCTCAAAGAGAGTCCTATGAAAATCTTTGCCTCCAGCTAAAAGTGGTGCAAAAGCTCTTTTTCTTCAGCCTCTGTAATTTCCATAAAATGTCTTCATTATCTTTTCCCTTTTGAAAGGACTGGCCAATCACTAAGAAGAATGCCAGCAAATCATATAATGCCACTAATTCTTAAGCAAAGCTGGTATCATCACAATCTGGGGCAATTTGCAAAAGTCACAGTATTGTACAGGTTCCATGAATTGCAAATCTTTGTGTTTCCAATAGGCAATGAACATGCAACACTGTTCTCGCCTTTTAGTTAAGAGTGCCAGAAAATTCCTTGTTGTACCAGCTGATGAGGAGAATAATATAGTAATTCTTCATGCCAGCATGAAAGGTAAACAGGGTTTGCACTCCTGTCTTGTCCTTTCAAAAATAACATTACAAGAGATATTATTCTTTGTAATGTATTACCTCTAAACTCTGAACAGCTCATAGAAAAATTCTATTCTGTTCCTGCTTCCTGCTTCCTAGCAGTGTCTCAGAGAATATACTCAATTCGGAATAGAATCCTGGAACACTGGTAATTTACAGGTGTATCACAAATTAATACTATTACCTGCCCAATCTGGAGTAGAGACAAAACATGAATTATGGGATCAAAAGGGGCCACAATTTATTTAAATCATTTTCATTGTAATTAAACTGTCAAAGGATCTATTAAACAAGGGGCCTGAATGTAGTGCAAGTGGTTTGGTTAACAATACCTAATTAATGTTAGGAAGACGCTGCCCACCTGCTCAGCACCCTCTCAAGAGAAGTGGTCTGGGCAGCCCTCAAGCCTCACACTTTGAACTTGCTTATCTAAACCTAAAGATCCTAAATTTCTAATCTGTACCATCCAAATTAAGAGTATTAATCACCAAATCTAACCTGACCTCAATTTACCACTTGCCTGCTAATTGTGACTGAGATTTTTTTAAAATAACCAGTTCCTTAAAAAAATGGGATGGGCAAAAACACAATTTTTAAAAAAAAAGGAAGGAGGGGGACCCGGGAAACTACAGGCCAGTTAACCTTACATCTGTCCCAGGGAAGATGGTGGAAAGCCTCATCCAAGAGAAAATCTTAAAACACATAGAAGAACAAACCTTGCTGAGAGAAAATCAGCATGGCTTCTGCAAGGGTAAGTCTTGTCTGACAAATCTTTTAGAATTTTTTGAAAAGGTCAACAGGCATGTGGATTTGGGTGAACCAGTGGATATAGTCTATCTGGATTTTCAAAAGGCTTTTGACACAGTCCCTCACCAAAGGCTGCTGAGAAAATTGCACAGTCAGGGGATAAGTGGGCAGGTCCTCTTATGGATTGAGAACTGGTTGAGATCCAGGAAACAAAGAGTAGGTGTCAATGGCAAAATTCACAATGGAGAGAGGTGAAAAGCGGTGTGCCCCAGGGATCTGTCCTGGGACTGGTGCTTTTCAATCTGTTCATAAATGACCTGGAGACAGGGATAAGCAGTGAGGTGGCCAAGTTTGCAGATGACACAAAACTTTTCCGTGTGGTAAAAACCAGAGAAGATTGTGAAGAGCTCCAGAAGGATCTCTCCAAACTGGGGGAATGGGCTACGAAATGGCAAATGCGTTTTAATGTAACCAAATGTAAAGTAATGCATATTGAGGCAAAACATCAAAACTTTATCTATCAACTCATGGGCTCTGAGTTATCCGTGACAGATCAGGAAAGAGATCTTGGTGTGTTGGTGGACAGCTCCATGAAGGTGTCTCCCCAATGTGTGGCAGCAGTGAAGAAGGCCAATTCTATGCTAGGGGTTATCAAAAAGGGGATTGAAAATAAAACAGCCAACATTATAATGCCATTATACAAAACAATAGTAAGGCCGCACCTGGAGTATTGTGTACAATTCTGGTCACCACATCTCAATAAAGACATAGTGAACTGGAAAAGGTGCAAAAGAGAGCGATTAAAATGTTTACTGGGCAAGGGCACCTCCCTTATGAGGAAAGGTTAAAACATTTGGGGCTCTTTAGTCTGGAAAAAAGGCCCCTGAGGGGGGATATGTTTGAGACGTACAAAATAATGCAGGGCATGAGTAAAGTGGATAGAGGGAAGCCCTTCTCCCTCTCACAAAATACCAGAACTAGGGGACATACACTCAAATTGAGGGCTGGGAGAGTAAGAACAGACAAAAGAAAATATTTTTTCACCCAGCACGTTGTTAGTCTATGGAACTCCCTGCCACAGGATGTGGTGATAGCATCTGGCCTGGATGCTTTCAAAAGGGGATTGGGCAGATTCCTGGAGGAAAAGTCCATCACAGGTTACAAACCATGATGGAGATGTGTAATCTCCAGGCTTAAAACCAGGTTACTTCAAGGGCCAGATGCAGGGGAGTGGTATCAGGAGACATCTGGTCTCATGAACTCCCAAACGCATCTGGTGGGGCCACTGTGAGATACAGGAAGCTGGACTAGATGGGCCTTTGGCCTGATCCAGCATGGCTCTTCTTATGTTCTTATGTACTCCAGTCCAATCTGAGTAGCAGCCAAAAATTCCTATCTGGCCCTTACACAACCAACTAATCTCATTCTCCTTTTGGGCGGGGAGGAGGGCAGATGGCCAGAACTGCAGAGGCCTGGTGCCATGTGGCACTGCCTTAAGAAACTTCGGCCTCTATGCCAGAAGCCGATGGGCAAAGTAGCCCCTCCCAGCACTGTCACCATTATGGAGCAACCATTATTTTAATTGTTCTTTCATGGCCTAGGACACAATCAAAACAACTACTTATTTCACTCTTATAGCATAAGCTCTCTTTCTCTCAATCCCTCCCTCCCCCTTCCTTGTCCCTCTCCTGTCATTCCTAGCTCTAGAGAAATATGGATGTTACCACCAAGGATTCTGATGGATCTTCAAAGTTATCTTTTTCTGCAGCCTAAAATCCCATTGTTGCAATTCCAGGCTCCAGGAGAAGAGGGAATCCATGTGGATACATCGTAATTATGAGATAATTTCACCCACTGGTGATAATGGGGAAGTTTGTCCAATATTTACTTCATTTATTCCTCTGTTCTTCTGACCACCGCCAAACTTAATTCTGGAGGATGACTATCTGTCTCTGTTCTGACTACCAGCTTTCATAATCTGCCCTGTCCTGACCACTGGCTTTGTCACTCTTTGATGAACTCAAATATAGTGCATGTTGTATAGTTCCATATGTAACTAGAGATGGGCACGAATCGAAAAAATGATGTTTTGGTTTTTTGTTTTTCGTTGCGGGTCCCTTTCGGTTCGTTTTTGTTTTTCATGAATTTTTTTGAAAAAAATTTGTTTTGTTTTTTTGTTTTTCATTTTTCATTTTAACCCACTTTTTGCACGACTTAAAGCATTTCTGCGCACAACGTTCCCCAACTCCCCAGACCAGAGGGAAAACACTAAAAAAATGATGCTGGCAGAGACACAGTATAGACTAGGCATGCAGGGAGGCTGCAAAGGCAGCAGTGGGCATTGCCCAGGGTGTAAAAGGCAGCCGCAGAGTGACTGCACTGCAGGGCAGGGGAGGATACTCACCAAGAGGTACGCATGCACACAGGGAGGCTGCAAGAGAAATCTCTTCTTTCTCTCCCCTAAGAGCCAGGCTGCAGCCAGCAGGAACACAAAAACACAGACCTGCTTGGCTGGCCTAAAGTAATGAGTCACAGAGAGAGCAATCCCACCCTAACTCCCACCACAGACTGCAAGGAGGACGGGGGCTGCCAGAGGTTTTTATGCCCTCTGTGGCTGCCACACCTACCCAGTCTGCAACCTGGGCATGCTATTGGTTGAAATTGTCCAAGAATTTACATGATCCCATCACATGGCTTGCATCCATCTTGTGGCTGGAATCCATTTTGTGTCATCCTTAAAGCGAAAAAAAAAATGCATCACGATGGGAGAAAGACAAAAACAAACGTTTTAAGGACCGCAACCCCCTGGTAGGTAATAATTTTGAATAATTTTCACTGAGTTTTTACGGATGTCCAGGGCATTTTAATACCCAGGAAATCAATATTAGGCATCTGGGAGCCATTTTGGGTCAATGTCCCCTAACTCCCCTTAAAGGAAAAAATACACCAATCTAAGAAAAGACATAAATGCATGTTTTAAGGACCCCAACCCCCCTTTTAGGTATTATCAGGCAGAATAAATAATTATCGCTGGGTTTTTACGGATATTCAGGACGTTTTTTAACATTTAAAAACAGCTCATTTCATTGTGCGTCACCATTAATGAAAACAAAACGTAACAAACCTAATTTTCATGGTTCTGTTTGGTTTGTTCCAATTTCATCACAATTTTTGTTATTTGTTTTGTTACGTAATGAAATGAATAACGAATAATGGAACAATTTTTTTTCATTTCATGCCCATCTCTATAGGTAACTCCAGAAGGTCTGGGGTGGAGAATCCCCACTTTTTCATTCCCCAGACTCTCACAGGCCACTCCTAAACAAAGCAATATGAGACCTCAGATGCGTGCATTCTTCCTCACTTATTTGGCATAAGAAGCCCAGACCCATTTGCAAGGAGGAGGAGTTTCCTGCCCATTGTTAGCAATCAGTTTTGCTTTATGTCCCAAACCAGACAAGCCAATGATGAACGAGCAAATTTATAACAAGCCATGACTGATGAAATTGGTCAATTTCAGTGAGCCAGAATCAAGATTGACTGCAGATTAGAGCTCAGGCGTAACACCAAACCTTCATTTACTGAACAAAATGAATCATCTCTCCTGGGGGCTATGAAGAGGAATACAGGAAAGCACAAGGAAAACTGAAGACTTATTCAGCTAATTATAAACTATGGCTTAGAATAATATGCAAGCAAAGCAATATTTTGTTTGAAGGTTCTTGACCTGTCCTTTGAATGTTACAGATCTGTCTCATGGGGATCAATACATATGGGGTACTAGAGGTAGATGAAGACAATGGATTTTTATAAACATAGAGATCCATATACTCTAAAAGTTGTTAATAGGAGGCACTTAGAATACATTTCAATACAAGTTTCTATGGGTGGCTGATTTAAACATAATTGATTATGCCATATGCATTCCAATGTGTGAATACATTTATACTGCAATGCTCTACATGAATAAAAATAAACATGGAAAAGAAAAGAGATTCCTTGGGTTGTTGTTGTTGTTGTTGTTGTTGTTGTTGTTGTTGTTGTTGTTGTTCAGTTGTTCAGTTGTTCAGTTGTTCAGTCATATCTGACTCTTCGTGACCCCTTGGACCAGAGCATGCCAGGCCCTTCTGTCTTCCACTGCCTCCTGCAGTTTGGTCAAATCCATGTTAGTTGCATTGATAACACCATCCAACCACCTCATTCTCTGCTGTCCCCTTTTCCTTTTGCCTTCAATCTTTCTCAACATCAGGGACTTTTCCAAGGACTCCTCTCTCCTTAGTGCCTTAGTGCAACTTGTCATGGAGCCCAGCCGAGAACAGGCAACTCTGGATCTAATACTGTGTGATACTCAGGAACTGGTCAGGGATGTGAATGTCACTGAGCCTCTGGGGAACAGTGACCATGCTGCAATCTCCTTTGCCATGCATATTGGAGGAAGAGTGTCAAGCAAATCAGACATAAAAACGATTTCTGAAGGGCAAACTTCCCTCACATAAGGAAACTAGTTAGAAAGAAATTGAAAGGGAAGGTTAAAAGAATCCAATCTCTTCAGAGTGCATGGAGCCTGTTTAAAACGACGGTAATAGAGGCCCAGCACAAGTGCATAGAAGAAAGAAAGTAGAGCTCATCTAAGTCCAAGAGGGTGCCAGCATGGTTAGTGAGTGGAGTTAGAGAGGCTCTAAAGTGCAAGGAGAGGTCTTTCCGTAAATGGAAATCCTCCCTAAATGAGGAAAATAAAAAGGCTTATTAAATCTGCCGAAGTGAACATGCCTGAGTGGGTTTCTGCTATTGCCATGGCCTCCTATCGAGAGGGATGCTTCCCCTCCTGCTTGAAGGAGACCGTGGTGAAACCCACTCTTAAGAAACCTGGCCTGGCATCAGACGATCTTTCCAGCTTTCGTCCGATCGCCATTTTTCCCTTCCTGGGCAAGGTTGTTGAAGGCTTGGCCGCTGTCCGACTTCAGTCATATCTGGAGGTAAATCATATCCTGGATCCCTTCCAGTCTGGATTCAGGCCTCTTCGCGGGACCAAAACCGCCCTGGTCGCTCTGCAGGATGACCTCCTCAGGGAGGCCGATGGGGGGAGCTCCTCCCTGTTGGTCTTCCTTGATCTCTCAGCAGCCTTTGATACCTTCGACCACGGTAACCTTCTGGCCCGGCTCGCGGAGGCGGGAATTGGTGGTCAGGCCCTGGCCTGGCTCCGTTCCTTCCTCGGCGGCCAGACTCAGAGGGTACAGCTGGGGGCTGTCTTATCGGCTCCTTGGACTCTCCCTTGTGGGGTGCCCCAGGGGTTGGCAATCTCTCCCGTGCTGTTCAATGTTTATATGAGGTCGCTGGGGGAGGTAATCAGGAGATATGGAGTTTGCTGTCATCAGTACGCTGATGACACGCAGCTCTACATCTCCTTTTCATCATCTGCAGAGGAGGCGGTTCGCTCCCTCGATCTGTGCCTGGAGGCCGTATTTGAATGGACCAGAGATAACCGGCTCAAGCTTAATTCGGAGAAGACGGAGGTTCTGTTCTTCGGGGCGCCCTCGTCTCGGTACAATGGCCCCCTCCCTAGTCTGGGGGGGGTATTTCCCTCCAGCCTACAGACAGGGCCAGGAATCTGGGCGTGGTCCTGGACTTGGCCCTCTCCCTGGAAGCCCAGGTGATGGCCGTCTCCAGGGCCGATTTTTTCCATCTCCACAGGATCACCCAGATCCGCCAGTACCTTGATGAGTCCTCTCTGAGGACAGTTGTGCAGGCCCTGGTGATCTCGAGGATCGACTATTGCAATGCCCTCTACGTGGGGTTGCCCTTGACCCTGGTCCAGAGGTTGCAGCGGGTGCAAAATGCGGCGGCCAGGCTGGTGGTGGGTGCTCGTAGATATGAGCACATCACCCCAGTCCTGGTCCGCCTGCATTGTTTCCCCGTTGTCTTCCGGATCAGGTTCAAGGTCTTGGTCTTGATTTTCAAGGCCCTCCATGGCTTGGGACCAGGAGTACCTGGCGGAGCATATCTCCCAGAGGGCATCCGGATCCAGACCCACGAGATCCTTGCAGGCACGCTCACTGAGAGTGGCCACACCCAGAGAGGCGCAGAAAACGCGCACGCGAAACCGCACCTTCTCTGTGGTGGGGCATTCTCTCTGGAACCATCTCCCCAGTGAGCTGTGCCTGCTGGAGTCCCTGCCTGCCTTTAAGAAAGCCTTGAAGACCTTTCTCTTTAAAGAGCCCTTTGGTGACCTTATTAGTTAGCTTTTTTTTTTTTTTTTGCTCTTTCCTTCCCCTCCCCTATTCCATTTGCCGCCATCTTGTCCTCTGCTGCTTTACTGCTCGGAGGTTTCTTTACTTATTTTATGTGTTTTTAACATTGTTAGCCGCCCAGAGTCCCCGCTGGGAAGATGGGCGGGATATAAGCCCATAAATAAATATAAATAAATAAATAAAGGAACACAAACTCTGGCAATAGAAATGTAAGAACATGATAAGAAAGGTAAAGAAAGACTTTGAGGAACACATGGCTAGCAATAGAAAGGGGAATAATAAAAGCTTCTTTAAATATGTTAGAAGTAGAAAACCTGCCAGAGAACCAGTTGGCCTTCTGGATGGTGAGGGAGGAAAAGGGGAGGTTAAGGAGGACTTGGAAATTGCAGAGAAATTAAATGAGTTATTTGCATCTGTCTTCACCCATGACAGAAGACCTTGAGCAGATTCCGCTGCCTGAACCGCCCCTCTTGACTAAACATTGGCATCCTTCAGTCTCGAAAGACTATGATATCATGCCTGGAGTAGAGATCCTAAAAACAGCACCTAGTGTGACTAAATAGAACAAACCGGGAATGGCAGTCTCTACTGCACTGGGGGCAGATCTATTCTATTTCTTGCCCAGTCCCTGGGTTTTGTCATTTCCATGCCTGCCTCTTTTCCTCTGCCTGTTGGACAAATGCCTCTTCAAATTTATGTAGACCATGCTGTATCTCTTGCCTCCAGACAGTGCGATCAGAGGTCAGGGTTTCCCAGCTGTTGAGGTCCATTCCCAAGGCCTTCAGGTCCCTCTTACAGATATCCTTATTAGAGATGGGCACGACTTGAAATTTTTTTTCCGAGTTGTCGTTAGTCGGGCCGGTTTCGTTTCGGGTCGTTTCCGTTTTTTGTGAAAATTCGCAAAAATTAGTCGGTTCGTTTTTTTGTTTTTTCGTTGTCGTTAGTACTGGGTTTTTGGGGGGGAGCGGGCTCCTGGAGGCACCTCTGTGGGGTGGGTGCCTCCTCTGGCCCGCTATAAAGGGAAAGTGGGCTCCTGGAGGCACCCGTGGGTGCCTCCTATCCTCACCCACTAGGAAGGGGAAGCAGGCTCCAAGAGACCCCTCTACATGGGGGTCTCCCCTCCTCACCTGCTGCTGCTGCAAAATGGTATGCAATAGCCATATGGATATTGCATACCAGTTGTGCAAATGTGCAGACAGTGACTGTGAAGACTAGTGGATGGCACTGAACCCAGAGCCATAGGTGAGATGCCTAACTAAGGCTCTCGCAACACCATGTCTCACACAGAAGGGAATTGTACTTGCGTGTAGTGCAATGCAAGTACATCTGGCTTAGGGTTAAGGTGGGTTAGGGTTAGGGCTAGGGTTAGGCTAGTGATGGGTAAGGTTACGGTGGGCTAGTGGGTTGCACCTCTGGGTGCCTCTCTGACCCACTAAGAAGACAGTCTGTGACGTATGGGTACGGAGTCAAGGGTTAGGGTTAGGGGGCTAGGGCAGATTTTAGGGGGCTTTTTGGCACATCCCAGAAGTCTCCATGGCCAAGTGGCCATGCGTTTGGTGGGATGGCTCCAAAAATTTGCATGGTCGTCCACTCCCACATGGCTGGCCACTCGGCCAGCCCATCATTGCGCAGGTGTAAATAAAATAAAATAAAATAAAATCAATGGAGGACAGAGGAGGAGAGGAGAGACATTTTGTTGCAAGAAAAAACCCACTGCTACTGTGCAAAATCTGGCAGTTTATAAATTTTCGCGTGTTTTTGTTGTGCTTGTGTGTTTTTGGACCACGATTTCAAAAACAATATTGCGTTCGCTGCCCCATTTTGGATCCCCCGCCCGCACCGCATGGCATGGCGACTCGAGTCCGGCTGCCCAGGACGGGGGGGAGGCGGGACCCCCCCTCCAGAAACCACCCCTCCGGTAGGTTCCCTGCGCCCTTAGTCAAGCAGGCATTTTTCCGCCTGCTTTTTTGGCCCGGGAATGGGAGGGGGGAGAGTTTAAAAGTTTTTTCCTGTGCCGTCCGTGCCGCTTGCTTGTACTGTAATTGTGGCGGCCGGCAGCCGGCGAGACTGGGCTTTTTGCTGGCTGCCTGCGAGCCTGCGTCGTGTCCCACCAGAGCAGCCCAGGACGGCGGATGGGGGGGGAGGCCGGGGACCTCCAGAAACAACCCCTCTGGTAGGTGCCCTGAGGCACGGCAGGCATTTTTCCACCTGCTTTTCAGCCGGGAACCGGGTTTTTTTCACTTTTAAAAACTTTTTTCTGTGCCGTGTGGCATCGCGCGATCGTGCGATGCAAGGAACGAGCACGACAAATCAGACCAAAATTGTTCGTTCGTCGGTTCGAGCTCGAAGTCTGGCGGAGTAATTCCCGTTACCGTTTCCGTAGAGTAACGGAAACGAGTAACGGAAACGGAAACGGGAATACCGCTAAGTCGTGCCCATCTCTAATCCTTATACCGCAGCTGTGGTCTCCCCTCTGGGGCGCTTTCCCTTCATTAGTTCTCCATATAGAAGATCTTTTGGGATCCGACCGTCATCCATTCTCACAACGTGTCCAAGCCAGCGTAGGCATCGCTGTTTCAATAAAGTGTACATGCTACGGTTTCCAGCTCTATTCAGGACTATGCTATTTGGAACTTTGTCGTGCCAGGTAATTTTGAATATTCGCCTAAGACAGCACATATGGAAGGTATTAAGCTTTCTTTCCTGTTGAGCATGGATGGTCCAAGACTCGCTGCAGTACAAAAGTGTGCTCAGTACGCAAGCTTTATAGACCTGTATCTTTGTTTGTTCTGTCAGCTTCTTATTGAGCCATACTCTACATAAGAACATAAGAACATAAGAAGAGCCATGCTGGATCAGGCCAAAGGCCCATCTAGTCCAGCTTCCTGTATCTCACAGCGGCCCCACCAGATGCGTTTGGGAGCGCATGAGACTAGATATCTGTCTCCTGATACCACTCCCCTGCATCTGGCCCTTGAAGTACCCTGGTTTAAAGCCTAGAGATTACACATCTCCATCATGGTTTGTAACCCGTGATGGACTTTTCCTCTAGGAATCTGTCCAAACCCCTTTTGAAGGCATCCAGGCCAGATGCCATCACCACATCCTGTGGCAGGGAGTTCCATAGACTTACAACGCGCTGGGTGAAAAAATATTTTCTTTTGTCAGTTCTTACTATCCCAGCACTCAATTTGAGTGGATGTCCCCTAGTTCTGGTATTCTGAGAGAGGGAGAAGAGCTTCCCTCTATCCACTTTACTCATACCCTGCATTATTTTGTATGTCTCAATCATATCCCCCCTCAAGCGCCTTTTTCCAGACTAAAGAGGCCCAATTGTTTTAGCCTTTCTTCATAAGGGAGGTGCCCCAGCCCAGTAATCATTTTAGTCGCTCTCTTCTGCACCTTTTCCAGTTCCACTATGTCTTTCTTGAGATGCGGTGACCAGAATTGTACACAATACTCCAGGTGGGGCCTTACTATTGTTTTGTATAACGGCATTATAATGTTGGCTGTTTTATTTTCAATCCCTTTTTGATAATCCCTAGCATGGAATTGGCCTTCTTCACTGCTGCCACACATTGGGGAGACACCTTCATGGAGCTGTCCACCAACACACCAAGATCTCTTTCCTGATCCGTCACGGATAACTCAGAGCCCATGAGTTGATAGATGAAGTTTGGATTTTTGCCCCAATATGCATTACTTTACATTTGGTTACATTAAAACGCATTTGCCATTTCTCAGCCCACTCCCCCAGTTTGGAGAGATCCTTCTGGAGCTCTTCACAATCTTCTCTGGTTTTTACCACATGGAAAAGTTTTGTGTCATCTGCAAACTTGGCCACCTCACTGTTTATCCCTGTCTCCAGGTCATTTATGAACAGATTGAAAAGCACCGGTCCCAGGACCGAGCCCTGGGCACACCGCTTTTCACTTCTCTCCATTGTGAAAATTTCCTATTGACACCTACTCTTTGTTTCGGGATCTCAACCAGTTCTCAATCCATAAGAGGACCTGCCCTCTTATCCCCTGACTATGCAATTTTCTCAGCAGCCTTTGGTGAGGACTGTGTCAAAAGCCTTTTGAAAATCCAGATAGACTATATCCACGGTTCACCCAAATCCACGTGCCTGTTGACCTTTTCAAAAATTCTAAAAGGTTTGTAAGACAAGATTTACCCTTACAGAAGCCATGCTGATTTTCTCTCAGCAAGGTTTGTTCTTTTATGTGTTTTAAGATTTTCTCTTGGATGAGGCCTTCCACCATCTTCCCTGGGACAGATGTAAGGCTAACCGGCCTGTAGTTTCCTGGGTCCCCCCTCCTTCCTTTTTTAAAAATTGGTGTGACATCTGCTATCCTCCAGTCCTCTGGCACTGTGGCCGTTTGAAGAGACAAGTTGCATATTACCGTTAAGAGATCTGCAATTTCATTTCTCAGTTCCCTAATAACCCTTGGGTGGATGCCATCTGGGCCTGGTGACTTGTTAATCCTCAATTTATCAATTAGTCCTAAAACCTCCTCTCTTTTAACCTGTATTTGATTTAATTCTTTAGTCAAGAGGGGCGGCTCTGCTCTACTCTCTTTGTTAGTCTGGAAAACATAGTTGCTGCTTTACCTATACGTTTATTCAGCTCAGACTCTAGTGAGAGTGTATCTGAGATAGTTGAGCCAAGATACACAAAGTCATGGACAACTTCCAGTTCTTTTGTAGAAATTGTAATGCGAGGAGGAGAGTCCACACTCTGGCCCATTATTTGTGCTTTTTGCAGGCTGATTTCTAGCCCAAAATCTTTGCAAGCTTTACTAAACAATTAAATCAAATACAGGTTAAAAGAGAGAATGTTTTAGGACTAATTGATAAATTGAAGATTAAGAAGTCACCGGGCCCAGATGGCATCCACCCAAGGGTTATTAGGGAACTGAGAAATGAAATTGCAGATCACTTAATGGTTATATGCAACTTGTCTCTTAAAACGGCCACAGTGCAGGAGGACTGGAGGATAGCGGATGTCACTCCAATTTTTAAAAAAGGAAGGAGGGGGGACCTGGGAAACTACAGACCAGTTAGCCTTACATCTGTCCCAGGGAAGATGGTGGAAAGCCTCATCCAACAGAAAATCTTAAAACACATAGAAGAACAAACCTTGCTGAGAGAAAATCAGCATGGCTTCTGTAAAGGTAAGTTTTCCCTGACAAATCTTTTAGAATTCTTTGAAAAGGTCAACAGGCATGTGGTTTTGGGTCAACCAGTGGATATAGTCTATCTGGATTTTCAGAAGACTTTTGACACAGTCCCTCTCCAAAGGCTGCTGAGAAAATTGCAGTCAGGGGATAAGAGGGCAGGTCCTCTTATGGATTGAGAACTGGTTGAGATCCAGGAAACACAGAGTAGGTGTCAATGGGAAATTTTCACAATGGAGAGAGGTGAAATTTGGTGTACCCCTGGGATCTGTCCTGGGACCAGTAATTTTCAATCTGTTCATAAATGACCTGGAGACAGGGGTAAGCAGTGAGGTGGCCAATTTTGGAGATGACACAAAACTTTTCCGTGTGGTAAAAAGCAGAGAAAAAATTGTAAAGAGCTCCAGAAGGATCTCTCCAAACTGGGGGAATGGGCTGCAAAATGGCAAATGTGTTTTAATGTAGCCAAATGTAAAGTAATACACATTGGGGCAAAAAAACCCTCAAAACTTTATCTATCAATTCATGGGCTCTAAGCTATCTGTGACAGATCAGGAAAGAGATCTTGGTGTGTTGGTGGACAGGTCCATGAAGGTATCTCCCCAATGTACGGCAGCAGTGAAAAAGGCCAATTCCATTCTAGGGATTATCAAAAAGGGGATTGAAAATAAAACAGCCAACATTATAATGCCATTATACAAAAAAATAGTAAGGCCGCACCTGGAGTATTGTGTACAATCCTGGTCACCGCATCTCAATAAAGACATAGTGGAACTGGAAAAGGTGCAAAAGAGAGCGACTAAAATGTTTACTGGGCAAGGGCACCTCCCTAATGAGGAAAGGTTAAAACATTTGGGGCTCTTTGGTCTGGAAAAAAGGCACCTGAGGTGGGATATGTTTGAGACGTACAAAATAATGCACGGCATGACTAAAATGGATAGAGGGGAGCTCTTCTCCCTCTCACAAAATAACAGAACTAGAGGACATACACTCAAATTGAGGGCTGGGAGAGTAAGAACAGACAAAAGAAAATAATTTTTCACCCAGCGCATTGTTCGTCTGTGGAACTCCCTGCCACAGGATGTGGTGATGGCATCTGGCCTGGATGCCTTTAAAAGGGGATTGGACAGATTCCTGGAGGAAAATTTCATCACAGGTTACAAACCATGATGGAGATGTGTAATCTCCAGGCTTAAAACCAGGGTACTTCAAGGACTAGATGCAAGGGAGTGGTATCAGGAGACAGTTATCTAGTCTCATGTGCTCCCAGACGCATCTCGTGGGGCCACTGTGAGATACAGGAAGCTGGACTAGATGGGCCTTTGGCCTGATCCAGCATGGCTCTTCTTATGTTCTTGTGTTCTCATGAGGTGTCCTTAATTCCAGTTTGTGATTCATCCAGACCTGCCTTTTGCATAATGTTCTCTGCATATAAGTTAAATATGTGAGGTGACAGTATACAGCCTTGTTGTACTCCTTTCCCAATTTTAAACCAGTAAGTTGTTCCATATCCAGTTCCCACTGTTGCTGCTTGTCGCATATATAGATTTTTTAGGAGACAGATAAGGTGGTCAGGCACTCCCATTTCTTTACGTTCTTGCCATAGTTTGTTGTGGTCCACACAGTCAAAAGCAGTCCTTAATAAAAATCAGCACAACATCTCCAATTTATTAAAACCAGAGACTTGTTTTCCATATGTATGACCTTTATGGTTTTTCAGCAAACATCATTGCATTATTTCACAACTGCATTTCAAATTGAGTGGCTTTTCCATTTAAAAAAGTCTTGAAAGTAGGATGTGAATATGCTACAAGCCCCTCCAAAAACAGAATTCTTAAGAAAAAACTAACTTTGATAAAACAAGTGCCAAGAGCAAAAGACTTTACAAAAATGTCAGAAAAAGCCAGGATACAGCAGAAATTAAACCATTCACCAGAATTTTTTTTAATTTTTGGAGGGGTGAGACACTGGGGTATTTCTGACTAGAGAGAAATTCCAATATTGGGCTTTAGTCTTGGATTTTCCTGCATACATCATATTTTCCCTGAACTAGTGTATCAGCTGCACCCATTCCTGGAGAAATCTGATCTGGCCATGATGACACATGTCCTAGTTATATCCTGGCTGGAGTACTGCAATGTCCTCTATGTCGGGTAGCCTAGGGACCTGGAAACTTCAGTGGATCAAAACTGCAGCAGCCCGATTTCTGACTGGTACTAGCAACAGGGATCATACAACCCCTCTGTTACAGCTGCTCCACTGGCTGCTGATCCATTTCTGGGGAGAATTCCAAGTGTTGGTTCTAACCTTCTAACTTATAAAGCCATAAATGGCATAGGCCCAACCTTTCTCAAAGACCATGTCTCCCTTTATGAGCCTACTCAAGTGTTAAGATGATCGGGGGAGGCCTACCTCTCAGTCCTACCACCTTAACAGGTATGTTTCATGGGATACATGGGAGAGTTGCTTCTCTGTTGCTGCTTCCAGAATTTGGAACTCCCTCCCGCCTTTGGTAAGTGAAGACTTTTCTCTTCAGGCAAGCTTTCCCTGAGTGACAGGTTGCCTAAGTAGGGTTTTTATTGGATGTTGTACCTTACTGCTTTGGAGGTGTTTGATGTTGCTTACATATTTAGCATGTTATTTGTCTCAGCCTTGTAGAATTTGGATATTATTGTTAGCTTTTGCATTGCATTTTAATAATGTAATCCACTCTGGGTCCTTTGACTGTGTAGCCTGCACACTGCAGTTAAAACTGTAAACTGCCCAGAGACTACTTGAAGTAGTATGGGGCGGTATATAAGAAAAACACTTTTGAAGGAAAAAGAGAGGTAAAACAAATGAACGAATGAACAAAAAAATGAACTACTCAAACTTATGACTCAGAATCAAGCTTCTAACAACTAGATGATGCCACTTTGGTTTCTCAACATTAGGGGTCACGAAATTATGGCAAAGTCATAGATGGCAAATGGGGAGTTAGGAACGATATCTAAGTCCCACTCGCCTGCAAAAACAACAACAACAACAACAAAACTACACCCTTACACCACAATGTTGGTGCCAGGAGTTGGGGGTAGGGAACACAGCTAGCCAAGCCAGCTACTCATCCCAGTTGGGGAAGGATGCCATAAAACTCTCTTAAATCCCCATCTTTAAAATCCCATCCATCTTCCAGCACATCCAGGATTCCTGAAACACTTTTAGGTATAGGTGAGAGCAATACTAGATGGTACTTTTCTTGGGCTTTATCAGTGATGTGAGATGGCTGCAGCAAGTGAGGGGGGCATGAAACATTCCAGCAATGTAGATCACTTCAAATATCCTTTCTTTCTTCCAACCTCTCAGAAATCTTGCTTGCTCTGCCTCCTCCCTCACCAGATTTTTACTGGCCAGGGAGATGAGAGACTGGAAGGACAACATGGGTCATTTGCCATGGAATTCCAGGCCTGGTGCTGTAAAATGTGATCGGCACTTGGGATGGCAGAGAGAGAGAGAGAGAGAGAGAGAGAGAGAGAGAGAGAGAGAGAGAGAGAGAGAGAGAGAGAGAAGGGCAGCGATGATGTTTAAGGCATACCAGGAAAAGGACTATAGGCTTTGTTTTTATTTTATTTCTAAAACTTCAGGCATCAGTATTGCTTGCTATGGTTCCTTAACAGGATTATATGCTTCTGATAAACTCCAGCAATCTGCCAGAGTCTTACGCCCAGTGGCATAGTGTGCATTGCCAGCATCTGGAACAAGGCAAGCACTGTGGGCAGGGTAACAGACTGATTAGCTCAGCCAGAGCTGGGTGTGCTGGTGACTCCATCTGGAGCAGCAGACCTCCACAGAGGAGGCTCGGCAGCCATGGCAGTTTGCATACAGCTCTGCAGGGTGGCCAGGAGGCACCCTTGTGAAGCCAAGAAAAGGAGGAAGAGACCCGGAGGTAGACGAGAAGCAGGAAGAAGAAGGGGAAGGAGAAGGCTGGACAAGGAGGAAGTCAGATGTTGTGGCAGCAAGGAGGTGGTGACAGGGTTTGGGCCTTTGGGAGGTCCAGCCCAGCTGTTACTGCAGGAGCTTGTGTGGGAACTGCTGGTACCTATTTCCAGCTCTCTGCCATGCCAGGACCTGCCCAGCTTTGGTCTGCTAGGCTTCCTTCCTTGTCTTCTGCACTGACATCATCTGGTGTTGCTTTTGAAATTTTGTACACTCTAAGAATTCTGGGCCCACCTCCCCCCCCACACACAATGCCACTGCTTATGCCATGTCTAAATCCCAGCTGGATTTGTCATCATTACTAGAAATAGAGCAGTCCTCCCCTTTTGCATCTGAAAGCAATAGGATAACTTAGGACAGTGTTGGCGAACCTATGGCACGGGTGCCAAAGGTGGCACTCGGAGCCCTTTCTGAGGGCACCTGACATCGCCCCTTCACAGCCACCTGTATTCAGGTTAAATTGCTGTGTTGGCACTTTGTGGAAAACTAGTGGGTTTTGAATCACAGTTTGGGCACTCGGTCTCTAAAAGGTTCGCCATCACTGACCTAGGAGATGAACAGCAATCTATGTTGCCCTCAGCTGTTCTGATCCAAGTCTTGGCTTCCACCTCACATGATCAGATAGCCTCCCATGGGAGAAAGTGGTCCTGAAAGTTGTTTCTTCTGTGTTGTACTGCCTCTAATGAAGAGGTCTGAAGAACTTGAAAGCTCACATGCTACTGTGACAGGCTTGTGACAGGTTCTAATAAGGGTATTCATGAGATAAATAGCTGTGTAGTTGGAGCAGCTGACTATAATCACTTGAATCCTTCCATTCCTCCAGGGAGAACACAACCCTGTATGGTCTTGCGTAAGCTGCATAGTACTCAAATGGTAGCAGAAGAAGGGCTGGCACAATCTCTAAGTATTTTATTGGTAGAAAATCTTAGCTCCTCCTCCTTTTGCAATTTTTAGATCTAGTAGTAGAATAACGTAAAAAGTATAAGAGGTAAATGGATATGCATTATGACTCAACAACCAGATGTTATATCATATGAGGTGTTATAATTTGCAATTAAGATGGTAATAAGTGCAAATGCTCATTAAGATAAGATCCTATGTTATCTCCTCTAGGGTTCTCTATTTTTCCTGATATGACAAATCAGAATGGATCTCTTTTGGTTCTGCATTTTATACCTCCATCTATCTCTCTGGAATAACCAGCCTCAAAGGTCATTGTACTGAACTCATTCTTCTTCTCTCTGAGCGAATGCCAGATGTACTTAGCAAACAGGGGAACAGGGACATAAACCCTTGATGTATTTGAGAACTTGCTTATTTATCTTGGTAAATGGAATAACCTCAGTGGTAACCCTGTATGTTCTTGGGGCTTGACCTCAGACAGTTTTGCAAAAGAGGCCAGTCAATCATGATCTTCATCTTGTTGCATGGTGGCAGGAGAATAGAAAGACCTTCTGTCACTAATTCCCTTCTGCCCACAGGCAAATCCTCCTCACCCAATTAGCTAATACACTTGACTGCCTTGGAGGTATGCAGAGCTCTCACAGGCTCCATCTCTGTCTTGTTCCACGGCCATGTAACCTGCACCTGATTAACCTATTGTGCCGGAGATGAAAAAAGAAAGAAAAGAAAAACCTTAGCACAATGCATGTGTTTCCCAACCTCCCTCTGGCCACCTCCAACTCCTTTCCCTTGCAAAACCTGGAAAAAGATCATAGGTGTTTTAATATAAATAATGATTGTCCTGACCAAGCAAAATCCAGAGTGTGCTGTGCATTAAAAGAACTAGGCTTTATACAGACCAATTTATCAAGACAGCTCACAACAAATCAGCTGAAGTGCTTGACCAGCAGATTGCTTTAACACCATATAAGGCCTGCCTGTATCTTCCTCTGCTTACGGTGAATGAGTGGGTGGGCTGTTGTGGCATGTGCCTGGAGGTAGAATACATGGACCTGTTAATGTGTCAAGATGGGTTTGATCCAAGGGTCATCTAGACCAGAGGTCCTCCAACTATGGCCTGCAGGCTGGATGTGGACCCCCAGGGTCCTGAATCCGGCCCCTGGAACCAATTGCAGACCCCACCCACCCACCCACCCATTGCTTTAAGAGCAAGAGAACAAGCTGACCTCATCTTCTATTGCTGAAGCAGTTCAAAGTGGTGGGCTGTGTTGCCTATTTATTTATTTATTTATTTATTTATTTATTTATTTATTTATTTACTGCAATCCAATGGGAACTCTGGGTGGTTAAAAACAATGACTTATCAAACAACCCAAAACATAATAATAATAATAATAATAATAATAATAATAATAATAATAATAATAATAATAATAATAATAATAATAATAATAATAATAAACTAGAAAGAAAAAAAGGGGGGAAATCCAAAAATACAAAACCACAATGGAACAACAACAAGACAACAAATACCCGGCAAGAGGGAATAGTAATAATAAAAATAATACTAATAATCAAACAAAAAAGAACGAACACAGGGAAAACACAACACTCCTAGCAATTGCCGAAGGCATCCTTGAACAGCCAGTTCTTCACAGCCTTTTTAAAGGATACCAGGGATGGAGCCAGGAGAATCTCTCTTTGCAATTTATTCCATGCCACCAGGCTGGTCACCGAGAAGGCCCGATTGCATGTTGCAACCTTACGGGCCTCTCTAGGGGTGGCCACCCGGAGTGAGAATGCCATGGAGGCTCAGGTGGGTCAAGCCAGCTCTGATCTTTGAGATATACTCGATATTCAGGGCCCAAGCCATGGAGGGTTTTGTAAACCAAAATCAACGCCTTGAACCTTATTTGGGAAGCAACGGGCAGCCAATGAAAGTGAGCCAGAATTGGGGTGATGCAGTCAAACCTGCCCGCACCAACCACCAATCTGGCTGCCACATTCTGAACACACTGCAGTAACTGAACAAGGGTGAAGGGGAGCCCCATGTAGAGAACATTGCAATAATCTATCCTCAACACAAGACAAGCACCTGCACAACTGTCCTCAGAGAGTATGTGCTAATCTGGGTGATGAGCCTAAAATGGCAGAAGTCTGACCTGGTCATGGCTGCCACCTGGGACTCCAAGGATAGATCCAGATCCAGATCCAGGACATTCCCCAACCCCCACCAAAATGATTGATGAGCCAGCTGGTGGGACAGTTAAAAGTGGGAGGGCCACAGAGTGGTAATCCACTCTCCCCCACCTGCTGCCCAGATGATCAGTGTGCCAGCATGCTGCTTCCTTCAGACAAGTTGAGTGGGACAGTTCAAAGCAGGAAGGCCATGGCAAGGTCCCCCACTCCCCCCTTTTGTTTGGTGCACCAGCACCTTTTCCCCAATTAGCTGCACATACTTTCCTGGATGGCTGTCTTCACCCCCCTCTCCTGCCCTCTCCTCCTCACCCCTTCTGAGGCTCTGCATCTTCTCTGTGTGTTTTTGTACCATCCATGAGAGGCAGGAATGGCAAGTGATGAAGCTCCCCCTGCCCCCATGGCCAGTGTTGGGGAGGGAGGGATGTGGCTGTAAAAACTGCAGCCTGGTGGCACTTCTGCCACCCCCTGGAAGACCACTGTTCCCCTCCCACCCATCCTGGAACTCCAATCACATGCAATACCACCCACCTGCACATGAGTTCACCCCAGGAGAAGTGAAGGCACTTCCTGGAGGTGGCACCAATTGCATCCACCTCCCAAGACCTTTCCTCCAAGCCCCATTCCTTGGTAAGGCAGGCTGGCATCTCTATGGCCAGGGAAGGAGCAGAGGGGAGCAAGCACACTGTCACTTTCCCCGCGTCTTGCCATGGATCCTGATCCACTGGCAAGCTGGACAGCCACGCAGCTTGCCACGGTGGAAGCAAATACTCCAGGCTTCTAAACAGGCTCCTTCCTCTTGCCCAAGAGAGCTGGTAGGTGGGTGGGCATCTGATCTGTCAGAGCCCTCTTTTTTATCTCTCCCCACTGTGGAAGTTCTCTGAAACCTCCTTAACACCAACCTAGGCTTTTGCCCCCAACAGCCCACCCCAACCCACTGATAACCAACCATGGATAACTGAAGGCACAGATGGTGAATCAGTGGATACAGGGGTGGTACAGTAGTCCGGCCCCCAACAGTGTCTGAGGGACAGTGAACTGGCCCTGTTTAAAAACATTGAGAACCCCTCATCTACACCAATGCTAGGAGCAGGTAAAGCGTCATTGACAGATGGCCATCCAACTTCAGATGAACCTCTCCAGTGAATGAGAGCTGGCCACCTTCTGGGGTAAACCATGCCAATGGCAAGTGTTCTTACAGTCAGAAAATTCTCCCTATTGTTTTGTTGAAATTTTCTTTCCTTCAATTTGAATAAATTGTTTTTGGTTCTCCACTCTGATGCAGCACAATTCCACCCCACCCTGGTCCTCCATCTTCCATGTGAGAGTACTTCAAAAATAGAAAGATAGCTTTATAAATTGTATAAATTGTTTGAATGTATTAATTGTTGTAAACCACCCAGAGTGACCTCACTGCCAGATGGGCGGTATAAAAATCCAATAAATAAATAAATAAATAAATAAATAAATAAATAAATAAATAAATATTTTGTCAACCATTGCTATTTTCTTTTCAAGGCTCAAGACACCCAACTCCCTTGGTCACTTCTCAAAAGATTTCATTAGATTCCAAATCCTTAATCACATGTTGTCTTTCTCAGGACACATTTCACCTTGTCAATATCTTTCTTAGTTTTTGGTGCCCAGGACTGGACACAGTACTTCAGCAGAGTATGAGAAAAACAAAATAAAGCACTTATCATTATTTCCCTTCTTCTAAAGGCTGCACTTGGCTTGATGCAGCCTAGAATTTTGTTTATTGCTCCTTTTTAGCTTGTGGTCTTCTATAACTCAAAGTACTCGCAAGCTAGATACAATCACTCCATATTTGTATTCCTACTTTTTCCTGCCTAGATGTAGAACTTTATGCTTATCTCTGTTGATACTCATTTTATCTATCAAGAACCTTGTGAAATCTGATTCCTTCTTCTGAAGAATTAGTCACCTCCCTTAGTCATGCAGAAAACTGACAAACACCCTTACTATTCTTTCATCCATGTCATTTATAAAGATGTTGAACAAAACTGACCCAGGACTGAACCCTATGGCACCCCATTTCTTGATTGTCTTTGGTAATAACAGAGAACCACTGCCAAAAACCCTTAGGTATGGTGCCTCAACCACCTGCACATCCACCGAGTATGATATTATTATCTAGCCCACATTTTATCCATTTATCCACAAGCATATTATGGAATACCTTGCTGACAACCTTGCTGAAAAGCTAAAGCTTCAAGGCTTACAGATTTCAGATTGAATTTCCAAAATAAAAAAATTAATATGTAATGTCTTATCGGAGTGTTCATTTTAGGTCTCAGTTTTAAAGAGGTCATACAAAGTAGAACCAGAGCTTGGAAACATAGACTTAATTGACTGCAATGACAAGAATCCTATAGCCTGGGAGAAGGTTTCAAAAGGAGAATTAACTAGTCTAATTGAATGGCTGGGCCAGATAGTCAAACAGGGAGGAAGTAGAGTGGGGAAGCTCCCTCAAAGGTCTTAGATGTCTTTGTGTTGTGTGTATGTGTGGATTTCTGTCTTCAACTAGTGTTCTGTAGCACTAGGTGATATCCTTAACCAGTCTTAGAATTAGAATTTAAAACAGAAATATGCTTATTATGTATTTTACCAAATTCTGTGAACAAAGAGTGTAGTTATCTAATATTGCCTGTAGGGGTGGGCACCAAACTAAAAATGAAAAGCTGTTTCATTGTTTTGTTAGCTAATGAAACAAAGTGAAACGAAATGGCATTTTTGTTTAGAATGAACTGATTTGTTTCACTGTAAAATGGCTCTCCTGGGTCCTAGAGGCACCAAATTTGGTGTGAACCTTCTTTGGACTCTCCCCTTTAAGATTTCCAAATTTGGGGAGTTTTATTATTCATGGGGGGCCAAGTTATCCAACTTCAAAGGGGGTGCCCCTGAAAAAAATTCTAACTGCAATGTTACCTGCTTAAAAATAGTGATCCCAGGCAGCTATCAGCATGGAAATTACAGTGGAGTTTCCTCAAGCTCTTCCCTTTAAGCACCCCCGATTTGGAGAGGTTTGGGGTACACAGGTTATGGATTTCTATCAGCACCCCCTTGGAGTTAAATAAGGGGGTGCTGATGAGGACCAGGAAGAAGATGAGGAGGATGAGAAGGATGAGGAGAAGTTACAGAGAGAGGAATCAGGAGAGGTGCAGAAACTTTCAAAACTAAAGGAATCCCTGGACAGGGAAGAAAGAAAGGAAGGAAGAATTTAAAATAAAAATAGTAAAAATTTAAATATGTGTAATACAAATTTCAAAATCTCATCAATAAACATAAATGGCCTTAACTCACCCCAGAAGCGCAAAAATATGTTTTATCATTTGAGGAAGTTAAACTCAGAAATAATTTGTATTCAAGAAACACATTTGAAAAAGGCAGGTGAGAAATTAATAGAAAATAAGAAACTGGTAACCCTGTTTGCAGCATCTGCTAAAGAAAAAAAGGGGGGAGTAGCTATGTACATCCAAGAAAAATTACAACCTAAATTAATATTTGCTTCCGAAGATTTAAGGATATTGATGGTAGAGGTAAATAAAGGAAGACAAAGAGTCTTGATAGTTAACATTTATGCCCCTAATTGTAATCAGAGTGATTTTTATGGAAAATTATACAAAGATCCAAGGATTAAACAGTACGAGGAGTGCTGCCTGGTGGGAGATTTTAATGCAGTATTAGACAGAGAGTTAGATTCAAGTTAAAAAAAAAAAAAAAATGCACGTACTTTAATTCCAAGAGCATTTCTCATGCTGGCAAAGGAATTGGCATTAGTGGATGCATGGAGGACTAGATATCCATATACAAGATACTACACCTTTTTTCAGATAGACACCAATCTTGGTCAAGGATTGATGCATGTTGGGTCCCTAGAATATGGATGAAAGATATACAAGAGGTACAGATTCTACCACGACTAATGTCAGACTAATGTTATTATGGAATTACAAATATTTAACCACTGGAGAATGAATGAATCAGATTATTATGGAATTACAAATATTTGTTTTGGTAAAATATGCCTCCTATACAAAAGGAAAATGAATCAGATATCAATAAAAACACAGAATCAGAATATAACCTTATTATTTAAAAGGAAGAAGAGAAGTAAAATTAATTATTCAACAGTTTGATAGCACTGGAAACATTCTTAAAAAAAGAAAATATACGATTTATAAGACAAGAAATGAAAGAGTTTTTTCAAAGAATTTGATTATCAAATCAAAGTGTAAAATGTTATTTTTGAGGGCTATATTAAAATATCAGCAATATAAAGAACATGCAGACTTAGAAACAGAATTAAAAGGACAGAGTCTCACAAAACAAAATGTTACAAATAACAGTAAACAAGACTTTCAACTTATACAACACAAAATTATTTAAAAGATAAGAAATAAATTGTGATTTGTTAAAAACCATATTTTGAAAATTATTTGAAAAGGGAGAAACAAAGAACATAATAGTTTTGAAAAGACAAAATGGAGAGACACAAAATTGGAGGAAAAGAAAATTGTTGGAATTTTATGTGAGGTTATATAAAGAAGTGGATGTAGCTCAAGAAAAGCAAAGAAATTATATACAGAAGAAAAACCATATCAGGCTTTCCTGAACACAACAAGAAGGATTAAACCAACCTTATTCAACGCAAGAAGTGTTAGAAGCAATTAGGAAGCAAAAAAAAAAAAAATGAAATTGCCAGGAAGTGATGGAATTTTAATGGACTATTATAAAGAATTAGAATATATTTTAGTAGAACCATTAAAAATGATGTATGAAATTCATGAAGAGAAAAAAAATCCCAAATTCATGGAAGGAGGCATTAATCACAATTATTCATAAAGAAGGGACAGAAGGGACAGAAGATATTCAAAATTAAAGACCAATTTCTCTTCTGAATACCGATTATAAAATTTTTGCAACAATTTTAGCAACGAGACTGAAGAGAGTTTTGGCAGAGGTGATCCACAAAGATCAAACAGGTTTTCTTCCAAAGAGATATCTACACTCTAATGTAAGAAATATTATTAACTCTTTAGAGTATTATGAAGCACATCCAGGAAGACAAGCGGCTTTAATTTTTATAGATGCAGAAAAAGGTTTTGATAACGTGAACTGTTCTTTTTTAATAGCACAGATAGAAGAGATGAAGATGGGGCAGAGGTTTGTAGAAACAGTTAAGGCTATATATGTAGGACAAACAGCAAAAATTAAAATCAATGGAGAGTGCACATCCAAAATTGATATTCAGAAAGGCACAAGACAAGGGTGTCCACTTTCCTTGCTTCTCTTCTTGATGGTAATAGAATTGCTGATTCATCAAGTGAGGATTTCAGAGGAAATCAAAGGTCTTAATGTAAGAGGAGAAACATACAAGATTCAAGCGTTTGTGGATGACCTACTTATAGTTGTAGAAAACCCACAAATTTCTTCAGAAAGTTTGATGAAGGAACTTAAAGAATTTGGAGAAGTAGTTGGTTTAAAAGTTAATCAGAAAAAAACTATGATACTAACTAAAAACATGAGAAAACAGGAGATTGGAGATTACAAAATTCCAAGAAGCGAAAAAAGTAAAATACATAGGCATAATTATATCAAAAAAGACTAGTAATTTGATGAAAGACAGTTATTTAAGAGTAAAGGAAGAGATTAAAAAGGATTTGGAAAAGTGGAAACATCTTCAGTTATCAATGCTAGGAAGAATAGCAACAATTAAAATGAACATTCTCCCTAAATTATTATTCCTGTTCCAAACAATTCCAATAGTACTAAAACAATCAATATTCCAGGATTTAGAGAAATGCATCTCCAAGTTTATATGGCAGGGCAAGAGACCAAGGATAAAGCAGAAATCTTTACAAGATCATAAATCAAGAGAAGGAATGGGGCCCCCAAACCTATTATTATACTATAAAGCGGCATCCCTGACATGGATTAAAGAGTGGATTACACTTGAAAATACAAGATTGTTAAAATTAGAAGGACATGATCTGAAATGGGGATGGCATGGTTTCTTATGGTATAATAGAGTAGAGGACTTTAAACAATTCAATAGCCACATAATAAGGAAAGCTTTGTTATGGTCATGGAGTAAAATAAAGAAACAGATGTGTATGAAAATCCCCTGGTGGGTGACACCAATAGAAGCATTTAGTCTTCCAACTTTCAGAGATGATAAAAATATTCTGAGGTATTGAGATCTTTTAAAATTGGATGGAACTTTAAAATCACAACAAAAATTGGAAATGCCTGGAGTGGAGATGCAGTGGTGGACGAGATCTCAGTTAATATCTAGATATGCAAAAGATAATCAACAAGGTTTTTATTTAGAAAATACACCCTTTGACAGAAACAAAAGAAAAACATATTAAATGCTTATATAATTTTTTTACTCGACTTTGATACTCAGGAAGAGACAGTGAAGGAATGTATGGTTAAATGGGCACAAAATATAGGTCACAATATTGAGTTTGAAAAATGGGAAAAATATGGAAAAGAAAACTGAAGTTAACCAAGTCAGTTACCTTCAAGGAAAATATATATAAATTATTTTATAGGTGGTATATGACCCCAGTCAAGTTGGCGAAAATGAACGTTCAAATCTCAAATTTATGTTGGAAATGTAAACAGAAGGAGGGCTCATTTTATCATATGTGGTGGTTATGTAAAAAAACTGAGATTATTTTGGGTGTTAGTCAAACAAATGGTAGAAGGTGTTCTAGAGATACGTCTTGAATTTAAACCAGAGATTTTCTTATTGAATATGTTGCCTGAATCACTAGAACAAGGGAAAACATATGTGGCTATTCATATGATAACCGCAGCAAGATTAGTCTTTGCCAGATACTGGAAGGAACCTGGAATACCATCTGAACAGGAATTAATGTTTAAATTTTTAGAAACAATAGAGATGGATAAATTATCAGAATGCTTAGATGTTTCCAGGAAGAATAATCACCATAAAGTCTGGGAAAGAATACTATGTATGGATGAAGAAGAGAGAAAATAATAACAAAAGCTAGAGAACTAAGAAAAAGCATTATTGTACATATTTCATGATAAACATGAGTCAGTTTAGATGTGTAGAAATATTTAAACTAGTGGCAATTAGATATAGGTGACTACCAACTCACACCTCTCTGTATTTTGTACTCCCTCCTTGTTTATGTTTCCCTGTACCCTTTCCCCAATTTGTCTGTATCACAAATAATAAAACATGAAAAAAAAAAAAAACTACATTTCTTCAAAACCACACACATTGTTATTCCCACCACCAACCAGTACCATTTCCCCAATTCTCAACTGGCACAATACGAATGTGCCCGACTGTCCCTCTTAATCATGGCCCCATTTCAAAAAACCAACAAAATAGAACCAGAGTCCTCCTATTCCTTTATTCCAACTGGAGTATTCCAGAAAACTCCTGCCTTCCTCCCAGACCTGCTAGCTTGCCTGAAAGACCAATTCATTTCTAAGACCTGCCTTGGTCTTCTTGATGATGCCAGAGAGATCCATACTCTTCCTTCATACCTGATGGTCTGAAATGGCCTATAATGTTTGTAACAGCTGCCCTGGACATAGATGTTTCTTTTAGACCTTGGATATTCAAGGGAGTTCCACTCACACACTCTTTGTTCACACCTGAGGTTCATATGGACCAATTCTTGCCTGCCTATCTGCCTTGCCTGGTGGAGTGCAATTCTGATACAGACCAACGTGCCTTGGTGGCATTAAAGGCAGGAGCTTGAGAAAGCTCCACTGTAATTTCCATGCTTCTAGATGCCTGAGATCAGTATCACTTTACAAGTAATACATTGAATGAATGAATCTTTATTTATGGTTATTAACCAAATCACAAGTAATACATTAAATTACAGAGATTTTTCCCCTATGGTCACCCCATCTGGATATGAATAACTTGGCCCCCTGAACCCCAAATCACTCCAAACTGGGAGTGATTTAAGGGAAGAGTCTGACAAAGCTCCCCTGCAAGTTCCATGCTGATAGATGCCTGAGATCAGTATTTTCAAATACATTCAAATTACAAATGATTTTTCATGGGGGAACCCCTTTGGTGTTGAATAACTTGGTGCCCCATACCCCAAACCTCTCCAAATTGGTGGAGATTAAAGGGAAAAGCTTGAGGAAGATCCACTGTAATTTTCCCACTGCTAGCTGCCTGGGATTACTATTTTCAAGCAGGTAGCATTGCAAATAGAAATGTTTTTTTCTGGGTGTCCCCTATTTGAAGTTGAATAACTTGGCCCCCTGAACCCCCAAT
The DNA here is from genome assembly GCA_029282475.1 of Phrynocephalus forsythii. Classification (NCBI taxonomy): domain Eukaryota; kingdom Metazoa; phylum Chordata; class Lepidosauria; order Squamata; family Agamidae; genus Phrynocephalus; species Phrynocephalus forsythii. The sequence continues at coordinate 174,976,852 of JAPFRF010000001.1, read as the reverse complement.
TTGGAGGGCTTAAAGGAGAGAGTCCAAGAAAGGTACCCACCAAATTTGGTGTCTCTAGGACCCAGAGGACCCATTTTATAGGGTGAAAGTAATTACATGGCAGTTTCATTTTGTACAATATTTAAAAAAATGTTTCTAATGAAACAAAATGAATCATGGGGGAATGAAATGAAATGAAATGAAACACATTTTTTCTGTTTCATTCCCATCTCTAATTGTATGTCCTAAGAGTGGCAAGAATGGCATGGGCACAGCTGTGGAAAATTGAAGCAACACCAACAGAAGAAATGCTATTAAATAAATTACAGTGGACCCTCATATAACAAATGGTTTGTATAACATAAAATCTGTACAACATAAAAAATTCTGGAGATAGGGGAAATTTGCTTAACAGAATCGTCTATGAGGCGAATCAATACAACATAAAAATGGTCGTGATTAGGGATTACTCTGTTTTTAATGCATTCCTATGGGAAATTTGTGTAAAGGAAAAATTTGCTTAACATAATTTCATTTGGAATGATTTGATTCCTTTATACAAGGTACCACTGTAATGGAATTTGCTGAGATGGACAGGCTAACATACAGATTGAGGGAGAAAGATGAATGTATATATTTTCAATCTTGGAACTTGTTTTATAATTGGTTAAACACAAAAAGGACATAGTAGAAGAATAACAAGGACTTGGTGTAAATTGAGTTTAGCCATTAACTTGACCATACACAACAAGATGAGAAACTGTATGTCATTTTAATTTCCTCATTGTAATTTTTTTCTTTTTTTTCTTTCCTCTTCTTTTTCTCTTTTGTAAAACAATAAAAAATTCAAGATAAAAATGCATATCATATATCTAGGTCCTGGACTTAATTGCTGTGGATTCAGTCCTTAGAGGAATTCCACATGATGGTTCTGTTATCACCCTTAGGGCATCACTGATGAAACCAAATGCCTTTCCAAGATACTTGCCCCCCCACTCGAAATGACCAGGCGAGACAGTGTGCTGGGGGTAAATGGGCCACACTTTATTAACACGTTTAACCAACAACAACAACAAACAACAGGAGGGGCCAGGCATCCATAAGTTGGTTGGAACCCCGGGGTCTCCCGGGACCCCTCCAACCAGGCAGCATTGGGCGAGCCACGAACCCCCAGGTGGTGCAGTCGTCCGACAGCACCCACCAGGCCAGTTGTTTTATTTGCTGCCTCCCTGCCTCTGTTGTCTCCAACCTGGGAGATTTCCAGCGCAGGGAGGCATTTTCCCTCCCCCACCCCAGCACCGAGACCTCCTGGCCCGCAGTGCTGTGGTTGAGGAGCTTTGGGTCCAGATTTTAATTTTATGCTCACCGCTGCCCTCCATCAGCTTTTAGCCGCCATAGTGTGACCAGTGTGGGACATGACAAAACCTTTAACCCCGAGGTACTAGTGTGGGATAGGCGAAAAATCCCCGCTCTCCACGGCCAATCTAGAGTGCGGGTCAAAAATTCCTATCCGGCCCCAAGAATTGGCGACCAGTCCGACTCACACTAGCCCTAGCGCGGTGGGTGGGTGGGGAACGCCGGAAAAGGACTGGCTGTAGCTTGGGGGAGGAGCCGCCCTTTACCGGGCGCTCCTCCCCCTTCCCTCCAGGACGTCACCGTCCTGTCTCGCCCCTCGCCATTCTCGCGAGGGGCAAGTCTTCACCGCGGGCGGACAAGCCGCCCGCGGAGCGCGCATTGCCCCCCCACTCGAAATGACCAGGCGAGACAGTGTGCTGGGGGTAAATGGGCCACACTTTATTAACACGTTTAACCAACAACAACAACAAACAACAGGAGGGGCCAGGCATCCATAAGTTGGTTGGAACCCCGGGGTCTCCCGGGACCCCTCCAACCAGGCAGCATTGGGCGAGCCACGAACCCCCAGGTGGTGCAGTCGTCCGACAGCACCCACCAGGCCAGTTGTTTTATTTGCTGCTCCCTGCCTCTGTTGTCTCCAACCTGGGAGATTTCCAGCGCAGGGAGGCGTTTGCCCTCCCCCACCCCAGCACCGAGACCTCCTGGCCCGCAGTGCTGTGGTTGAGGAGCTTTGGGTCCAGATTTTAATTTTATGCTCACCGCTGCCCTCCATCAGCTTTTAGCCGCCACTGCCGAGGGCCTAGCCTTGCTATGGCCCCGGTCCCCCATTAGACAGCCAACTCCGCGGCCAGGCCCCTCCTCAGATCCCGCAGGAACAACTCGGTGCCCTCATCCGTCAGGTGTACACCGTCCGGCCTGTAGAGCTCCGTCCTGCGCACGTTGAACTCCGGGTGGCCCACCACCGCCCCAAAATCCCGGCAGACCGCCCGACAAACCTCTTGGTTCACCCCTTTCCTGGAGCGGTTCAGTTTCTGTGGGTCACAGTTTGCTTGCCAAGTCCGGCGTGGGATCATTGTGGACCATAGCACTCTGCAGGCCGGGAACCGGGCCTTCCAGTTCGCCAGGTCCCCTAAAATTTCCAGGATTAAGGATTTGCCAGTTTGCCTGGTCAAATCATTTCCCCCTAGGTGAATCAGGAGAATGTCCGGCGAGAGGCCCCTCGCCGCCGCCGTGGCTACGCCGAGGAACTCACGCCACCTCATTCCCCTCCTTCCCCACCACTCAATGGTTGCCCTATTGCCGAGCCCCAAGTTGGGCCCCCAGCCCGTCCTACGGGCAAATTTTTCGGCCCAGTACACATAGCTGTGACCCACAAAAACAATTCTCGCCCGGGACGCGCCGCCTGCAGGCCCTGCGGAAACAAAAACAACACATTAAAGTGCCGGCAACGGCCGTACGTATCTTTTATAACATTGGGAGGCCCACCTCCCCAGCTGGCGAATGGTACCCGGGTCGTATCCCACTGCCGCCGCTGTTGATGCGGCACCGATCCGAAAGGAGTGCGTGCCGAACTTGAGTGCTCCCAGCCCCAACTGCCCTAAAACCCTGCTTGTCACTGTTGCGAACTGGAACCTGGTCAAGGGGCGGCCATCCTGATGTCTAAAGAGGTACCCCCCGCCCGGCCCCCTCAATGTGATGTAAGCCCTCATCGCTGCGACTGGGCAGATGGCAAGCACCGAGCAAGTGCCCAGGGTTATTTCTGCCCCTTTCCCCTTCTGATCTGTTTTAGACTTCCTAATACGTACCACCAGGCCGTTCCCGGCCATCTGGAGGTCATCTCTCTGGAGTGCGGTTAAAGATGTATCGCGCCCGCTTGCTGCCACCAGCTCACTGACGCGCAGGGCGCCAAAGAAGGCCAATAGAGAGGCTGCCCGGAACAGGGCCACCTCGAAGCTGCTGGAGCAAACTTCCGGCCAGCTGGCACCCATGCGCTCCAGCAGCTGGGGCGAGAGCGGGAAGCGGGCGTCTGGAGCCCTTCCCCTCACCCGGCTCCAGCCCACCACCATGCCTCTGACTCGGAAATCCTTGGTTGTGTCCGGGTAGCCCCTGAGCCTGGAGTAGAATGCCAATGCGGCCAACCTCCCCTGTAAGGAACTCGGTGCCAGTGCCCTGCGGTGTAGATAGACCAGGAAACGCTGAAGGTGCTCTATGGGCAGGGGCCACAGTTGTTCGAGGCCCTGGGCGTCCCTAAAGGCAGTGAACTCATCCATCACCGATGCGTAGCCCCGCTGCGTCCTGGGGGCAACAGAGTGGCATAGAGCTCTGTCAGCCTCAGCCCGCCAACCCGCCATACCTCTGCCGGGATCTCCCTGGGGCGGTCGGCCGCTTCTGGAGCAAGAGCCCGAAAACGCTCGGCCTGTCGGCGGGACAAAGCATCGGCGATGTCATTTTTCACTCCCGGCACATGGCGGGCGTGCACCACGATATTAAATTGCAAGGCCCGCAATACAAATGCCCGGACCAGCCTCATAACCCGTGGGGAGCGCGATGTCAAGCTGTTTATGACATAAACCACCGCCTGGTTATCACACCAGAATTGCACCACGGAGTTGGCCCACGCCTCGGACCATATGTAAAGGGCCGCCCAGATAGGAAACAATTCGAGGAAGGTGAGGTCACGTGTAATGCCCTCCGCCTGCCAGTCTGCAGGCCAGACGCCACTGCACCATTCCCCTTTCCAATAGATGCCAAACCCCAGGCCCCCCGCCGCGTCGGTGTGTACCTGGAATTGGGCGCCCAGCCTGATCTCGTCCCTCCAGAAGGAGATTCCATTGAATCCCTCTAGGAACAGGCCCCATACCGCTAGGTCCTCCCTCATCTCCGCTGTCACCCTGGTTCTATGGGTGGGTCTCCGAAGCCCGCACATTGCCGCGCACAGCCGGCGCAGGAATGCCCGCCCTGGGGCCACCACCTTGCAAGCGAAGTTAAGGTGGCCCACCAGTTCCTGCAACTCCCTCAGGGAAATTTTTTGACGCCGTTGTGCTGTTTGCACCCTGCCCCGAAGGGCACACAGCTTATCATGGGGGAGCCTGCAGGCCTGGGCCCTGGTGTCAATTTCTATGCCCAGGAAGATAAGCACCTGGCTGGGCCCCTCGGTCTTCTCCTCGGCTAATGGGAGGCCCAGCTCACGCGCCAATGAGCGAAACTGATCTAGCAGGGCCTCGCACCTGCCGGAGCCCCTGGGTCCACAGAACAGGTAGTCATCCAAGTAATGCGCCGTGCTGTCCCAGCCCGTGGAGTGGCGAAGCCGCCACTCCACGAATGAGCTAAAGGTCTCGAAAATGGCGCAGGATACCGAGCAGCCGAATGGTAGGGCCCGATCCATGTAAAACTGTCCCCTGAATTGGAACCCAAGCAGTTCAAAGTCCTCCGGGTGCACGGGGAGGAGGCGGAAGGCTGACTTAATGTCGCATTTCGCCATCTCCGCCGCCACTCCGCAAGTGCGTACCATGCGTACAGCCGCGTCAAAGGACGTGTACCTGACTGTGCAAAGCTCTGGTGGTATCCCATCATTGAGGGATCCCCCGTTGGGGTGGGACAGGTGATGGATCAACCGGAACTCCCCCGGGGCTTTCTTTGGGACCAAGCCAATTGGGGATACTCGCAGGTTTGGCACTGGTGGTTCGTTGAATGGGCCGAGGACACGGCCCTCCCGGACTTCCTTAAGTATCTTACTCTCTGCCACCCCTTCCGCCATTTCCAGGGATTTCAGGTTGCTTGCTGACCGAGGTATACGGGCCCCCTCAAACGGAATACGGAAACCAAACGTAAAACCATCAACTAAGAATTGTGCCGCTTCCCTGTCTGGATATGCGGCAACCCATCGCCTCAACACCTCCAGCCTAATTGGGCTGGGCCCCTTTTGCAGGGGGTCCCTCCGTGCCTCCAGCTTTTTTGGCCCCTCCCCCATCCCTAGGCCGTCCTTGTTGAGGGCGGGCTCTGCTACAGGTGGTTGCCGGGTGCTGTGCCCCACAAACGGAACACTCATGTTTGAAACGGCAGGGTTTCCTGTTACAGACGCCCTGTCCATTGTAGTCCCAGCAGACCATCCGGACTTGAACCGGCTGGCCACAGCAGCGGGCAGGTGTGTTGGCCGGCCCCTTTCTTATGGCGTGGCCACTATCATACCTCTCCCCTAGGATCGGCCTAACCGGGGTCATGAACTGCAACCAAATTGGTGGCAGCGGCTCGTCCCAACGGACGTAGGGGTCCAGGGCCGCCCTGCGACGAAATTCCTCGTCATACTGGAGCCAGGTATGGCCTGGAAAATCCACGAAAGCCCTGTATATTATGTCTAAATATTTAAGCATCGCCTGGGCTCTCCACGGGTAGGCCTGCAGGGTCAGGGACATAAAAATCAGGTACGCTGGCAGCCACGTCGCCCAGGACCGTTCCGGCTTCTTCCTGAGCCTGCGCTCCCTGTCCTGGGGGTCCTCCTTTTCTAACTCCTTGGTGTCCAATTCTCGATTGAGTAAGCTAAATATATCAATGAATTCCCCCCTCCAGATTTTCTCCCTAGTGGCCTGGGACAGGTGGTGTCCAAATGGGGAGGCGTAGTCGCCGTATGGCAGGGCGGCCGCCGCCACCCCGGGGTAACCCAGTGCTGGACCCATCCCCGGCCACGGTGCCATTCCGCCCGCCATGTGTCCGATCCCTGACCAGCCCGGCAGCAGGCCAGGGGCCCACTGTGGGGGAACTCCCGGCTGCGTCGGTTGGGGCTGGCCTGGCCCACCCACCGAGGATGTCGGTTGGCCCGGTCTTGACCCCATAAACGGGGGCGTCGGGCCGGGCATCCACGATGGGATAGGCCCCCACGCGGGGAGCGTGGCCGCCTGCATTAGCTGGGCAGGCATTGCCTGGGTTGCACTCTGCGCCGTTGCCGCTACCCCTGCCCGGCAGCTGCCCGCCGGCCAAGGCCATGTGATTGTGGGCGCCATTTCAGGTGCGCATGCCAACTCACTGGGTGCTGCGCTCTCCGTTGCAGGGGTGTTGGGCTGGTCTTCCACTCCTGGCTCCACCATCAGGGCTTCGTCCTCCTCTGTGTCCTGCGAGGCTGGCCGCGTTCGCTTAACTGCGGCAGGTGCCGCGCTGGGCCCGGCCACCGGTCCCGGGGCTGCTTCCATTTGCTCAAGCGCTGTAAAGCGAACAGACATATCTTGGATCATGGCCTTCAACTGAGCCCGCTTACGCGCTTTCGCGGGGCGCGCACCTGTCCTGGGAGCTGGGCCTGGCTGAGTCCCTGGCCCCCCCGCCCCCTTTGCCGCCTCCAGTGCCTTGAGGCGAGCCTCCATTTGCAGCAGGGTAGCCAACTGCTCCTCGTCCGAGTCTTCAGCCGAGGACTGGGCCTGCTGTGGGGGCTGCTTAGCCGCTGGCCTCTTCCCCTTGCCCGTCCTGCGGCCCTTGCCCGGTGCCATCTTGCCGCCCCCCTCCGCCTGGACGGTGTGGGGGCTTATAGCCGAGCTGGCCTGTCTCCTGCGGCTGCCTGCTGTCGCTCCCCACTCGCTCCCCCTAATATGCCTTTAGGCCTTGGGGAATTGTATGGTGCGGTTGCGGGCCTCTGAGGCGGGGATGGGATAGGAAAGAAGGAGGGGTGCAGGCCGTCCCAGAGAGTCTTGGGGTCCGAAAAGCCTCCCGGGGCCGCCCACTGCTCGCCTCCCCCCTGTTAGCCCCTCGTCCCCGAGCCCAGGCCCGGCTACCGCCCTCCCCAGGCCGCAGTCGTGGCCTATTTGTGGGCCCAACACTTCCCCTCCGCCTTGCACGTCCCGGCGACAAGGCCGCCCAGGCCCTTCCCTCCACTGGGTATATGGGGGGGTGCAGTCCGCCTACCCCGCTGGGCGCGCTTTCGGCCCTACCCGGCTCCGGCCGCCCACCCGATCCCCAGGGCCTACTTAGCCCCGGCTTCCCCCCCTCTCGTCCCCGGGAGGTTGGGGCTACGGATCCCGGCCTCGGCCGCTCCCGCCGCCCGGGTTCCGCGGCCCTGCTCACTCAGGGGGGGAGGGCCGATGCCGCTCCCCCCAATCCGTCGGCTCCTCGTGGGCGGGGACCGCCTTGCCGTTCGCCAGCCGCAACGCCGCCCCTATCCCCGGCGTTGGCTGTTCCCGCGTTGGCCGCGCACCAGGGAATTGTCCCGCCTGTCCCCGGCCGTGCGCTCCGCCGCCGAGCGCTGGCTGCTTGCTGCTGCACCGGTCAGTCGGCCTCAAGTGCAGCCACAAAATGGCGCCCGCCACGTGGCGCCACAGCCAAGCCGGCGTTCGGACGGTCCTCTCCCTCCGAACGCCGGAAAAGGACTGGCTGTAGCTTGGGGGAGGAGCCGCCCTTTACCGGGCGCTCCTCCCCCTTCCCTCCAGGACGTCACCGTCCTGTCTCGCCCCTCGCCATTCTCGCGAGGGGCAAGTCGTCACCGCGGGCGGACAAGCCGCCCGCGGAGCGCGCATTTGCCTTATTTTCTTTGGCAACTGTTGATTAGTAATATTCTTCTTGATTCAAATGTTACAGTAAGACCAGGAGCCTCAGGAGGAATTGACTCACTAAATTCCCATTTATTAAATGGACCTATTCTAGTTCAATTAGCTGTGTAAACCAACAGGATTTTGATTAGTGTGTGTGAATAGCTTGCATCTACACTTCTCAATTTAACAATGCTATGGTTAAGGGTGCTGGACCCCTTGAAGTCCAAGGGGATACCACACATTAAATCTGTGTTTAAGTCTTATGTCCCCCAAAACTAAGCATACACTGTTGATTCAGCAAGTAACTGACAATGAAAGGGGGCCCAATTTGAACTTCTGAATCCCGACCTTGCATAAGACCTGGGGTGTAATCCCCAATTTGATATTTAGTAAAAGGAGGATCCATTGTGATGTATGAATCAAGTTCATGTTGCATCACTCTCCCATTGAGGTACCTTCTGTTATTCAGTGGCATCTTAGCCCATGTCAGTAGCCGTAGGTGCTGCCCAATCATGAGAGCATGGGCCCTAAATCCATAATTCTCGGTCCCGACTTTACATTCGGGCTGAGATGCCATTTTTCATAACTGATATTTAGTTAAAGGGGGCCTATCTTGATACCTGAACACAGCTTCTGATGCATCACCTCTCAAGAAAATGCATTCACACATCGCTTAAACTGGGCAGATCACACCAAAATTGCACCCATCAAATATCACACCCATCACTGTGCATGCTTCTCCCTTCCCTTTATTTAAACTTGTCCCATGACAAGGCACAGCCACTAAGGTGGCAAAATTCAATGGCGGGGGGGGGCAAATGATGGCAACTGGGTCCCCAATTTATAAATCTGGATCTTGCATAAGGCATGGGATGGGAATTGCAATATGTGAAGATTTGCTCCCAATACAATTTGTATGTGTATGTTAAAATTTAATAATGTATGCCCTGTAACTTGATTAAATATGTCTGTGAAGAGTTTCAGTGTAAATGTCAATATGTAATGCAGCTGGGATAGAGTAATGAGGTGATGATGTGGTGTTACATGATTCGGTAGAAGTCTGTATATTAAGAAGGAGTTAGAAGTGAGACTTCACCTGATGTAGATCAGGTCACTCTGATGTATGTCAGGTCATCCGGCTGCTATGCCTCTCGGTATTCTTTGTATATTATGCTGTCATGCTGTGTGTTTATGTTGTTTGCCAATGAGTGCCTAAACTTTTTAATACAATAAGTGCAAGTGGATACTTCCCTGTGTTGAGTCATTGTGTTCCTCTAACAATTTCCTATACTCTGCTTGATCTTATGTGGGTTTGCCCTTGACCCTTGTCCGGAGGTTACAGTGGGTGCAGAATGTGGCGGCCAGGCTGGTGGTGGGTGCTCGTCAATTCGAGCATATAACCCCAGTTCTGGCTCACTTGCACTGGCTACCTGTTGTCCTCCAGATTAGGTTTTGATTTTCCAAGCCCTCCACGGCTTGGTACCAGAGTATCTGGTGGAGCGTATCTCTCAGAGATCAACTGGGACCAGACCCATGAGAATGGCACAGGCGCGCTCACTGAGGTTGGCCACACCCAGAGAGGCGTGGAAATCGCATACACATGACCACACCTTCTCTGTGGTGGGCCCCACACTGTGGAACCACCTCCCCAGTGAGCTGTGCCTAGCAGAGTCCCTGCCCGCCTTCAAAAAGGCCCTGAAAACTCACCTTTTTAGGGAGGCGTTTGGCAACCTTTCCACTTTTTTTTTTTTTTTTTTGCCGCAACATCTTCCGCCTGAGTCATGCCTGCTTTTCCATTTCCTTTTGATATTGTGTCTGTTGTTTTATTCTGGTTTTTATTGTAAGCCGCCCAGAGTTCCTTCCTGGAAGATGGGCGGGATATAAGTTTAACAAAACAACAACAACAACAACAACAACAACAACAACAACAACAACAACAACAACAACATACACAGTAGTAAAGAGTCAAGAACACATATTGTGACACAATATTCTACATTCAGTTAAAGATGTATAACCAAATTACTGTTGCATCTCACCTCCTCGTGAAATATATTCACATTCCCATAGTCTTAGGGCCAAGGGCAGCAGCTACAGACGCTGTGCCAGTGCTGAAGGAATGGGACCCCAATCTGTGATTCTGGAACCTGACTTTGCATAAAGCTTGAGATGCATCCCCCCTCAATATTCAGTTAAGGGGACCCATCACAATGCATGCACAGTGTTACTACTTCATGAATGAATTGCTGGTTTTGTAATTTAGCATTATGTTTAAAACTGTATGATGTTTTGTTTTCTCTCTCTTTTTGTCTGTATGCCAATAAAGGGGACTCATTTAATATACATTAGCAGAAATTTCCCCTGGGTTAATTACTCTTCCCCCACTGCAGCAATGTGCAAAGACTAAATCAAGCCTGCACCCTGTCTAATTCCAGCCAATCTGATGGAGTATGATGAGCCAAGCCCTGTGTACTACCTTAAGCTCTGCATGTACTGGGCATCACCCATAGGTTGAGCAAGCCCATGTGTATTTTGTTTACAGTAAGACCCCGGTATCTGCTGGGGATTGGTTCCAGGCCTTCCCATGGATCATGGAAACCATGGATAAGAGAGAACGCCTACTCACCCCCAACTGTGTTTCCTGACAGTAGCTCACTTTATGACTGCTGTTTTGAGATAGTAGCTTGCTTTATAGCTGCTGTTTGTGACAGTGGCTTGCTTTACAGATGCTATTTGTGACAATAGCTTGCTTTACAGCTTGCTTTGTGGCTGCTGAATTATTTAATTTTTTTTCCTCTGCCAACCATGGATAACTGAATCAGTGGATAATGAATCAGTGGATACGGGGGTCCTACTGTACTCTGTTTGCTTGTTTTTGTTTGTCTTTTTCTTGTTGAGCTCATTAAATCTTTGGATTGGTGCTTCAAGCAAAGAGTCAGACTTGAACCCTATAGCTTAGTATTTACATAAATTTCACAATGGGAAGAACTGATGGAGCTAGGCATGCCAATAGCCGGGGGGGAGGCTAAAAGGGGGAATAACGTGGGATCAGACATTTTAGCGTCATTTCCAATTTGAGAACCCTGCAATAGCACAAATAGCAAACTCATAGTCAAAACGGTCAAGTAGAGTGAGATCTGATACATTGAATCACATCACATACAGCCTAGCCATCAATTTGTATGTTGTGAATGTGATGGCCATGCATTTTACAACTCTGGCAAAAGAAATGTAAAAAGATGATAAGGGAGGCAAAGAAAGACATTGAGGAACGCATGGCTAGCAATATAAAGGGTAATAATAAAAGCTTCTTTAAATATGTTAGAAGTAAAAAACCTGCCAGAGAACCAATTGGGCCTCTGGATGGTGAGAGAGGAAAAGGGGAGGTTAAGGAGGACTTGGATATTGCAGAGAAATTGAACGAGTTCTTTGCGTCTGTCTTCACGACAGAGGACCTTGAGCGGATTCCGCTGCCTGAGCCGCCCCTCTTGACTAAAGAATTAAATCAAATACAGGTTAAAAGAGAGGAGGTTTTAGGACTAATTGATAAATTTAGGATTAACAAGTCACCGGGCCCAGATGGCATCCACCCAAGGGTTGTTAGGGAACTGAGAAATGAAATTGCAGATCTCTTAACGATAATATGCAACTTGTCTCTTCAAACGGCCACAGTGCCGGAGGACTGGAGGATAGCGGATGTCACACCAATTTTTAAAAAAGGAAGGAGGGGGGACCCAGGAAACTACAGGCCGGTTAGCCTTACATCTGTCCCAGGGAAGATGGTGGAAGGCCTCATCCAAGACAAAATCTTAAAACACATAAAAGAACAAACCTTGCTGAGAGAAAATCCGCATGGCTTCTGTAAGGGTAAATCTTGTCTTACAAACCTTTTAGAATTTTTTGAAAAGGTCAACAGGCACGTGGATTTGGGTGAACCGGTGGATATAGTCTATCTGGATTTTCAAAAGGCTTTTGACACAGTCCCTCACCAAAGGCTGCTGAGAAAATTGCATAGTCAGGGGATAAGAGGGCAGGTCCTCTTATGGATTGAGAACTGGTTGAGATCCCGGAAACAAAGAGTAGGTGTCAATGGGAAATTTTCACAATGGAGAGAAGTGAAAAGCGGTGTGCCCCAGGGCTCGGTCCTGGGACCGGTGCTTTTCAATCTGTTCATAAATGACCTGGAGAAAGGGATAAGCAGTGTGGTGGCCAAGTTTGCAGATGACACAAAACTTTTCCAAAACCAGAGAAGATTGTGAAGAGCTCCAGAAGGATCTCTCCAAACTGGGGGAGTGGGCTGAGAAATGGCAAATGCGTTTTAATGTAACCAAATGTAAAGTAATGCATATTGGGGCAAAAAATCCAAAATTCATCTATCAACTCATGGGCTCTGAGTTATCCGTGACGGATCAGGAAAGAGATCTTGGTGTGTTGGTGGACAGCTCCATGAAGGTGTCTCCCCAATGTGTGGCAGCAGTGAAGAAGGCCAATTCCATGCTAGGGATTATCAAAAAGGGGATTGAAAATAAAATAGCCAACATTATAATGCCGTTATACAAAACAATAGTAAGGCCCCACCTGGAGTATTGTGTACAATTCTGGTCACCGCATCTCAAGAAAGACATAGTGGAACTGGAAAAGGTGCAGAAGAGAGCGACTAAAATGATTACTGGGCTGGGGCACCTCCCTTATGAAGAAAGGCTAAAACAATTGGGCCTCTTCAGTCTGGAAAAAAGGCGCTTGAGGGGGGATATGATTGAGACATACAAAATAATGCAGGGTATGAGTAAAGTGGATAGAGGGAAGCTCTTCTCCCTCTCTCAAAATACCAGAACTAGGGGACATACACTCAAATTGAGTGCTGGGAGAGTAAGAACTGACAAAAGAAAATATTTTTTCACCCAGCGCATTGTAAGTCTATGGAACTCCCTGCCACAGGATGTGGTGATGGCATCTGGCCTGGATGCCTTCAAAAGGGGATTGGACAGATTCCTGTAGGAAAAGTCCATCACGGGTTACAAACCATGATGGAGATGTGTAATCTCTAGGCTTTAAACCAGGGTACTTCAAGGGCCAGATGCAGGGGAGTGGTATCAGGAGACAGATATCTAGTCTCATGCGCTCCCAAACGCATCTGGTGGGGCCGCTGTGAGATACAGGAAGCTGGACTAGATGGGCCTTTGGCCTGATCCAGTATGGCTCTTCTTATGTTCTTATGTTCTTATATCTCCTCCTTTTATTATTCTCATTCCTATTCTTGTTCTTATATTCTTTTATACACTGACATGTTTCCAATATCATAATCTAGCAAGTTCAACAGGTCCTTAGATTACAGCATAATATTGCTAACACCCTTCTTATTTAGTAACTGAATAATTTACATATTCCCATAGAAATCACCCATGCTGTAGTCATGGCAAGGTGAACACTCAATGGCATCCATCCTTAGCTCTCACCTGCATTGCAGCAGGTCTACTAGCTAGCAACCTAGCCTTTGCCTGGTGTGTCCTGTGGTGTTGGTGCAACCTCACCTGGTAGGGGGCTTGATCACCTTTCTTGGTGATCCGCTCACTGCAGCATGTCAGCTAATTAACAGGCCCACAGTCTGCAGTCATCAGAATCTTCAACCTTCCTTGTGTTTCCTCTCAAGTACTTTCTGGAAATATCAGCAACAACCATCTTTATTCATGTTCACAGACCCAACAAAATTATTAAAACAGAAAAAATATGTATGTGTCATTTAAAAGAAGAAAAGGACAAAACTACTGCAAGATTTCAGGATAGTTATAACAGTTTAGATAAAATGAATTGCATAACACTGGGAGTAACCCATTGATGCATTCATAGCAAACAGAAGCCAAAATTATATTCTGATTTTTTTGAACAAAGGGAATAAACTTAGGCACTAATTCTGGCCATATCAAGTCACCATAAATGTTGGAGGGTGGCCTTCAGTCCCTACTTTGTTAGTTTAGTTTCACTGGTAGCTGCTGTGACTCAATTTATATATGCTAAAAGGATGAGGAACATCCAACAATTTCCAAAACAGTGAGGGTTCCACAATTTATCTATTTACTGTATATACTCGAGTATAAGTCAACCCAAATATAAGTCAGAGCCCCTAATTTAACCCCAAAAAACAGAGCCATTCTTTATATAGCTTAATTAGTACACTCAGGTGGGCCTGACAGGGGCAGGTATTTCCATCAGTATTAAATTTAACTGCAATAAACTAACCCCTAATATCTTTTTTATGAAAAAACCCAACTATATGCCCCTGCAATTATGCGCAATAGCCAATTATATAAGAGCAACAGCTACGTTAAAAGAACCCTGAATGCAAGCAGAAATATCAAACAAGTTGAACACCCACTGCTTAATATAACACCTAAAAAAGAAAATACAAATGGAAATTGAAACAAGCAAACCAGAGCCCCAAAATACTTCTAAATACTCCCAAAATACTCCATTACTTATCCCCTTAAAAGCAAATAAAATGGCCAAATCCTCCTTTCCCAATGCAAATAAAATTGGTAAATTACTGAAATACTTCCCTTTAATTCTGAACACACACACATCAGCCTCGCTAGAGGCTTGACTTCCAAGGCCCTCCCCCCCACAAGGGGAAAAAACCCTCCCTGGTGTAATAAAGCAATAAAAGCAATAAGCAACAAAGCAATAAAAGCAATGAAGTGAAATGAGAGTTAAGGAGATAATGAGTCTGCTGCTTGGGCTCTGATCCTCCAAGCTTAGTCACAGCCACGAGGCTCCAAAAGCGAACTGCTTCCCCTCTGGCTGATGCTGCTTCCGGAAGCTGGTGCTAATTTTCATGTCCCATTCAATCGAGGGGACAAATGAGCTCCACTCTCAACAAACTCGGGCAAAGCCACAATTTTGGATAGATTTGTCCTCCTCCCCATGTAGATGGAGAGGGATCCAAGGATGGAAGGACAAAGCAAACATGCCTGAGTGCCTCCTGTACATGTTGCATTGAGCAGAGGGTCAGAATTAGACATGGGCATGGAACGACTAAAATTCCATTTCCGTTTCCATTTACCATTTCCGTTACGTAATGGAAACGGTAATGGTAATTCAGCCGGCCCAGCCCGAACCCGAACTGAAAAAAGAAAAAATTGGTCGGGTTTTCCATTACCGTTTGTGGCATTGCGCGATGCGAAGCACAGAAAAAAGTATTTTCTGCCTGCTCTGGGTCATTGTGGGATGCCCCCATGCTCTGGGAAGTCAAATCGCGCTAGATCGCGGTAGAAATGACAAACGACAAACGAAACAAAGATTTTTTTAAAAAAATGCGACAAACGGAAACGGACCGAAACGGACCCGTTCCGACAAACAAAAAATTGAAACGTCATTTTTCCTAGTCGTGCCCATCTCTAGCCAGAATCAATGTTTTTATATGCCCCTTTCAACTCAATTGTGCTATGATTTTATGATTATCCTATTTAAGAAAGAGGGAAGGCAACATCATCTAGCGCGATCTAGCGCGATTTGACTTCCCAGAGCATGGGGGCATCCCACAATGACCCAGAGCAGGCAGAAAACACTTTTTTCTGTGCTTCGCATCGCGCAATGCCACAAACGGTAATGGAAAACCCGACCAATTTTTTCTTTTTTCAGTTAAGATTTGTTTACCATTTTTATTATTATTATTTCCCATTGTTTGTTCATAGTTGTTATTTGTTTGTAACTTATTTATTGTATTACTTGTAATTTGTAGGAGTGTTTATATTAATTAGGCTGAATTGGTGTTTTTTTTTTTCCTTTTCCCTCGCCATGTTTGCAGGGACTCATATACCAACTGTGACGGGCCGTGGGCGGTACGCTTGTAGCAAAGCCACATGTCCGGGAGTCACTTCTCCAGCGCCTCCAGCCTTTCCTGCATTCTGTTGAATGCCAGGTCAGTCCATAATAAAATCCCCATCATATATGATACCATCCAAGATGGGCGGGCTGACCTGGCTCTCATCACCGAGACCTGGGTGGGTGCAGAGGGGGCTTCCTTCTCCCTGTTGTGCCCGCCCGGGTATCTGGTCCAGGGTGTGGGAAGGCTGGAGGGTCAGAAGGGAGGTGGGGCCGCCATCGTTCATCGGGACTCTTTTTATGTCTGCAGGGCCTCGACCCTGGTTAGCCAGGGGTTAGAGTGCCTTCACCTGTTGGTGGGACAGCGGGACAGATTTGGCAACCGTGCTCCCGCAACCCAGCTCAATCCCTCTCGGAGCTCTCCGAGTTCATGGGCTGCACTTTGGAAGTCCCCGCGCCTTCTGGTTGCGGGTGACTTCAATGTGCATGCCGGCATTGAGCTCTCTGGGGCAGCTCTCGAGTTCATGGAATCCATGGCTTCCATGGGTCTGTCCCAGCATGTTGTATGCCCCACCCACAGGTCTGGCCACACCCTGGATCTGGTCTTTTCCTCCATGTCGGGGACTTGAGTCTGGAGGTTGGGGGCATTGTCCCCCTTCCTGTGTCATGGTCAGACCACCACCTGCTTACTTTCCCTTTGGCGATTCCGCCCCTCCTCACGGGACCATCGGCCTCCTGTTTTGGCCCGCCCCGAAGACTCATGGACCCTTATCGGTTCCAGGAAGTCTTTGGGGCGCTCCTGAGAACTGACTGGTGCGCCGGCCGAGGTTGTGGCCAACCATTGGTTTGATACAGCTGCCCAGACCATCGACCGGATCGCCCCTAAGCGTCTTCTCCGGTGTCGAGCTCGGCCCTCGCCATGGTTTACGACCGAGCTCCGAGCGATGAAGCAGGTGCGGAGAAGACTAGAGCGCAGCTGGAGAAGAACCCGGACGGTCATTAGTAAGGCTGCTGTTGTTTCCCAGACTAGGCGCTATTCCAACGCGATCAGGAGGCCCAAAGATCTTTTGTCTCCCTGAGAATTGGTGAGGCCTCGAACCGCCAAGCGGAGCTCTTCCGTGTGGTTCGGGACCTCACCAATCCCAGTCTGGCTAGGCCTCCTCCTACTGAGTTCAGTAGTGAGAATTTTGCAGCCTTTTTTGTTCTAAAATAGAGGCCATCCCCGCCGACTCCGGTTGCAGTAGCACTGCCCCGGCATCCCCGGTTGCTGGGCCGCCTTCGTCGCCTCGGTTGGATGTGCTTGGGCCTGTTTCCGCTGTCGAGGCCTCCAAGGCTATGGCTCACTGCCGACCGGACCCCTTTCGATCCCTGCCCAGCCTGGCTTATTAAATCTGCCAGCGGGACCATGGCTGAATGGGCCTTTTATTGCTACCGCCTCCTTCAGCGAGGGGTTTTTCCTCCCGTCTGAAGGAGACGGTGGTAAAGCCCATTCTTAAAAAACCTGGCCTCCTTCGGACGATTTAACCAACTATCGTCCAATTGCCAATGTCCTGTTCATGGGCAAGGTGATCGAGAGGGTGGCGGCGGTTCGGTGCAGTCATACCTGGAGGATCGGCAGTGCCTCGATTTCAGGCCTCGTCGGGGGACCGAAACAGCTTTGGTCGCGCTGCAAGACGACCTAATCCGGGCGGCTGACAGGGGTTGCTCTACCCTGTTGGTTCTCCTGGATTGTCAGCGGCCTTTGATACCGCGGACCACGGTATCCTGTTGGATCGGCTCTCCGAGGTTGGTATCGGGGGCACTGCTTGCAGCTGGCTCCGATCCTTCCTGGAGGACCGTCCACAGTACGTTCTGCATGGGGGAGTTGTCGGCTCCTTGGATACTCCCTTGTGGGGTTCCACAGGGGTCGTCATTGTCCCCGATGCTGTTTAACATCTACGAAGGCCGTTGGCTGGGGTCGTTAGGAGATTTGGAGTCTGCTGTCATCAGTACGCTGATGACACGCAGCCATCTCTCCTTTTCCACCTCTGCAGTGGAAGCTGTGAGGATCCTTGATGAGTGCCTGGACGGTTCTGACTTGGATGCAACAGGCTTAGGCTCAACCAGAAGACGGAGGTTATGTTCTTTGGGAGCTCACCATCTGGGATGGCCCTCTTCCGCAGCTGGGGGTTTCCCTCCAGCCTGTGGAGAGGGTGCGGAATCTGGGCATGGTCCTGGACCCGGCGCTAACCATGGAGGCCCAGATGGCGTTGGTGACCAGGGCCGCTTATTTCCATCTTCGCCAGATCGCCCAGATCCGCCCGTACCTGGATGTTGACTCTCTGAGAACAGTGGTCCAAGCACTGGTGATCTCGAGACTGGACTACTGTAACGCGCTCTACATGGGGTTGCCCTTGACTCTTCTCCGGCGTCTGCAGCGGGTACAGAACGATGCCAGGCTGGTGGTTGGTGTGCATCGTTATGACCATATCACCCCAGTCCTGGCTCGCCTGCATTGGTTGCCCGTTGCAGCCCGGATTAGACTCAAGGTCTTGGTTTTAGTTTATAAAACCCTCCATGGCTTGGGACCGGAATACCTGTCAGAGCGTACTTCCATCTCGGCCCGCCCAGTTCGGGGTGCGAGCGCATGTCCTCGAGAGGCCCGGAAACCCGGAACCGGGCCTTCTCTGTGGCAGCCCCATCCATATGGAATGCCATCCCTCTCTGCAGAGTCCCTGCTGTCCTTAAAGACCTTTCTATTTCAGAGGCCTTTGGCCTTTTAATTTTTTTTTTTTTTTGCCCTTTCCGCCATCGCTATTACTATTGGTAGTAGTAGTATGACCATTGTGCCTCCAATTTTATATATCAAGACTTACGTCTTAGACATGTTGGGATGCATTTGGAGGTCTTAGGATTTTAGGATTTTAGGATCCTAGGAGGATATATGTTTTAATTTATTATACTGGTGATTTGTGCTCTGTTGTTTTGTGATATTTGTTGTTAGCCGCTTAGAGTCCTCTGCTGGAGATAAGCGGGATATAAATATAATAATAAATAAATAAATAAATAAATAAATCATGCAATACCCTCACCTCCATATATAATCACTTTCCGTGAGATGTTTGGTAAGAGGAGTTCACACATGAACCATTGAGAAGGACTTCTTGTGATGTCCCAAAGAACATGGTATTCTTCTCTGTAAAACAAGTGAGCCTACTAGCATATGGGTAAACTGCAATTTGCTTGTAGGTATGCTTGAGGCCTGGGGTTCAATTCCAAGTAGCAGGCTCAAAATTCTCTCTGCCTTCCATCCTTCCAAGATGGAGAAAATGATTACCTAGCTTGCTGGGGGTGGGGCAATATGTAACTTCCATGATTATTTATTTATTTATTTATGTAGACCACCCTACTTTCCAAAAGAAACTTTAAGCACTCTGGGGCAGTATATAATCAGCACTCATTTTTAAAATTTAATATTTGGGTAAAATATTTCTGTTTCAGAAGAACAGACTGAAGAGCTACAATTATATGAAAACTCATTTGCCTGTTCCTGACCCATTATTATCAAATTGCTGCCACTTGAATGACAGATGTACTCTTTTCATCCACACGTGAGTATCCACTAAGGATGTCAAGCTCAAGGAAAGCACAACAAACAAACCATTTGAAGACAAAGGATGATTAATGTGAAATAAAAGAAACAGCTGCAAAACTGAGCAAGAACATTTGCCAGACCTTGCAAGCCATGTCCATTTGTGAAGCATGCCACAGAATTTGCCTACACCCAGTGATTGCCTACTGTTCCACAACAATGGAGAACTATGATGATTACTTACAATTTTCTCTCCATGAAAAAAAATCTTGCACTTAAGCTGCTTGGTGTAAAAGCACAGACATCATCAGGATGTTTGTGTGGTTTCAAAGTCTAATATCATTGATTCTCCAGGTGCATTAGAGAAATGTTCCCTTTCCACTTGTAAAATGTTTTTCCCCTTTCTTTCAAAATTTCTCAGATTTAATTTTGTTTTCTTGATATGCTTAATATTAGAAATAATTCCCTTTCATAAAGCACACAAATGGCTGTAGGCTTCATTTCAAGACATACTTTTACGTTCTGGATCAAAACGGGAAAAATAGATTGCTACATATACAACAGAAAAAACTCCGACATTTACAAATAAAAGTACTCAGTGCACTCTTTTGTGGGCTTGTACCAACTTCCGACATTTACAAATAAAAGTACTCAGTGCACTCTTATGTGGGCTTATACTAACTCCAATGACACAGGGAGTTACTTATTCAATAGTGCCACCAGAATGCCAAAGGTGCTTTGAAAGTTTACCCATCGTCAAAGTAGATGTTGACAGAGATACTTGTGCTCTAGCAGTGAAGGCTTCCAGGCATAGGGCAAGTTTGACTTTGGAAAGCTGTGAAACAAGAGATCCAAGCACTGTCACAAAAGCATCAGCTAACATATAATGCAACAATCCATTTGCTTGTGTAAAATAGGTGTTAAATTCTAGTGCAGTTTAACTTGAAGAAGACAAGGAACATGGTGTGGGCCAACTCCATACATATACATATACAACCTGCTCAGGTGAAATCACTGATGGATTTCAGAAGGAAGCCACAACTGTTTTGTTGAAATGGCTGAAATTCTCTAGCGGGGCTTTTTGGAAGACCATATTGACAGACCTGGGCAGCTTCTACAGGTACAGATACTCTGCTGCCTTGAACAGAGGATGGGGGGGCACTTCATCATGCCACAACAGATTGCTAACCAATTCCAGGTATGCAACTGTAAGAAAAGTATTTCTTCTGGACAAGTTCCATACTCCCTACAGCGTTTTGTTCCAGGTAGATTTGGGTGTCTATGACGGATTCGAAGGTATGAATCTACTTGTTTCTAGGGAAGGAGGGCAGGAACAGCTAACAAAAGAATTTTGAATAATTTAATATTTGAATTCTGAACATAAGCACCATGTTGCGTTCTTCTCCACTACAAAGGAATTGTGCAATTAAAAATTACATTTTACACAACTGCACCTGAGACCATTCTCTTGATTCATGGTAAGCATGACCAGGTGTGCACTGGCAACATTAAATTTAGTGTATTTACTACACTCATGGCTTGAGACATCTGATTCAGCCATGGAGCCCCATACTTTAGCTACATCTTATTCGGATGTGATCGTGGATGAGTGAGTTGACCTGGCCTGTATCACTGAGGCCTGGGTAGGCGCAGAGGGAGGGGCTTCTCTCTCTCTTCCATGACCCCCCCCGGTTTTTAGGCCCTGTGGGCCGGTGGGTCGGAGGGTCGGGGGGTGGGGTGGGGTGGCCATTGTTTACAGGGAATCCCTTTCTATTACCAGATCTGCAGCATTTGTGTGTCCTGGGGTTGAATGCCTTCATCTATCGGTGGGTCAGCGAGATAAGTTTGGTATTGTGCTGGTGTACCGTGCTCCCCGCAACCCAGCTCAATCCTTTCCAGAGATCTCGGAGTTTGTCTCGGCTGCCCTGTTGAAGTCCCCCCCCGCTTATAGGTGGTTGGGGACTTCAACGTGCATGCTGAGAAGGAACCTTCTGGTGTGGCTCAGGAATTCATGGAATCCATGACCTCCATGAATCTATCTCAGCATGTTGATTGCCCCACCCATAGGGCAGGCCATACCCTGGACCTGGTCTTTTCCTCCATGTCGTCAGAGTCTTGTCTGAGGGTTAGGGGTATTTCACCCCTACCTGTGTCAAGGTCGGACCATCATCTGGTAAATTTTTCCCAGTTGATCACCACCCCACCCTGCGGGGAGCGTCGGCCCTATATTTGGGCCCACCCCCATAGGCTCCGGAACCCTGATAGGTTCATGGAAGCCTTTGGGGAGCTTTCTGGAGGTCTAGCAGACAACCTGGTTTATGCCTTGGTGGATAGGTGGTACGAGGGTGCCACCGGGGTGGTTGACCGGATTGCCCCCAAGCCCCTCCTGCGCTGTGGAGACCGCTCTTCATCGTGGTATTCAGCTGAGTTGCAGTAAATGAAAGAAGTACATAGGAGGCTAGAGGTCATTTGGAGGGCACATTAGAAGGAAGTGAGTAGGGCTGCACTTAAGCAGCTGACCAGCCGCTATGTTCACGCTATCAGGGATACTAGAACATGTCTCCCTGAGGATTGGGGAGGCCTCAAACTGCCAGGCAGAGCTCTTCCAGGAGGTTCGGGACCTCTCCAATCCCGGTCAGCTGGGGCCTCCTCCTAGTGAGTTCACTAGTGAGCAGTCTGCAGCCTATTTTAGATCAAAAATTGAGGCCATCCACTCCGATCTGCCCTCCGGCTGCTCTAGTTCATCCCCTGAGACCCCTGGGGCCTCACCCCCTACGTCTCCTCCTCTGGTGGAGTTTGGGCCGGCATTTCCAGAGGAGGCCTCCAGAGTTATGGCTTATTGCTGGCCGGCTGCTACCTCTTTGACCCTTGCCCATCTTGGCTTCTAAAATCGGCTGGAGGAAACATGCCAGAGTGGGTTTTGGATATTGCCACAGCCTCCTTTAGGGAGGGTATCTTCCCTTCCCACTTGAAGGAGACCGTGGTGAAGCCCACTCTGAAAAAGCCCAGCATGGCAGGCGGACAATTTATCCAGCTATCATCCGATCACCATTGTTCACTTCCTGGGCAAGGTAGTTGAGAGGGTGGCCTCCATCCGGCTTCAGTCGTACCTGGAGGATAATCATATCCTGGATCCCTTCCAGTCCGGGTTCAGGCCACTTTGAGGGACCAACACTGCCCTGGTCACTCTGCAGGATGACCTCCTCAGGGAGGCTGATGGGGGTGCTCCTCCCTGTTGGTGCTCCTTGACCTGTCAGCTGCCTTTAATATCATCAACCACAGTAACCTGCTGGTCCAGCTTGCTGAGGTGGAAATTGGGGGCCCTGCACTGTCCTGGCTCCATTCATTCCTTGGCGGCCGGTCTCAGTGGGTTCAGCTGGGTGACGACTTGTTGGCTCCTTGGACTCTCCCTTGTGGGGTGCCCCACGGGTCGGCAATATCACCCATGCTGTTCAACTTTATATGAGGCGGCTGGCGGAGGTCATCAGGAGATTTGGAGTTCGCTGTCATCAGTACACTGATGACACACAGCTCTATCTCTCCTTTTCTTCTGCTGCAGAGGAGGCAGTACGCTCCCTCGATCTGTGCCTGGAGGCGGTTCTGGAATGGACCAGGACTAACCGGCTCAAGCTGAACCCGGAGAAGATGGAGATTCAGTTCTCCAGGGGCACCCTCATCCAGGTACAATGCCCCCCTCCCTAGACTGGGGGGTGTTTCCTTCCAGCCTACAGACAGGGCCAGGAATCTGGGCGTGGTCTTGGATTCAGCCCTCTCCTTGAAAGCCCAGGTGATGGCGGTCTCCCGGGCCACTTTTATCCATCTCCGCAGGATCACCCAGATCAGACAGTACCTTGATGAGTACCCCCTGAGAACAGTCGTGCAGGCCCTTGTGATCTCTAGGATCAACTATTGCAATGCCCTCTACGTGGGGTTGCCATTGATCCTTGTCCAGAGGCTCCAGCAGGTGCAGAATGCGGTGGCCAGGCTGGTGGTGTGTGCTCATAGATTCGAGCACATTGCCCCGGTCCTGGCTCACCTGCATTGGTTACCCGTTGTCCACCGGATAAGGTTCAAGGTCTTGGTTTTGACTTTCAAAGCCCTCCATGGCCTGGGACCAGAGTATCTATTGGAGCGTATCTCTCAGAGGTCAGCTGGGACCAGACCCATGAGAATGGCGCAGGCGCGCTCACTTAGGGTGGCTACACCCAGGGAGGCGCAGAAGTCGCTCATGCATAACCGCACTTTCTCTGTGGTGGGCCCTACACTGTGGGACCAACTACCTAGTGAGTTGCACCTTACAGTGTCCCTGCCTGCCTTTTAAAAAGCCCTGAAAACCCATCTGTTCAGGGAGGCATGCAGCAACCTTTTTGTTTAATCTCTTCCCCCCCCCTCCTTGTGGCCACCCATGCCATTCTGTGCTGAGGGTACTGCACCCTCTTTTTTTACTGATGCCTCCTATTTTATGCTTGATTGCTGTGGTTTCTTTTATTGTACACCGCCCCTAGTTCCATTTCGGAAGATGGGATGGTATATAAATAAAATAAATAAATAAATAAATAAATAAATAAATTATTAAATAAATAAATTATTACAATATGCTCTCTGTGTGGATAGCTGTGGAAAGTGCTGCGAAGCAACAGCAAATCCAAGGTGCTGCAACTTCTCTGTTAACAAGAACTGATTAAAGAGGGAGTAGAAATGTCTTGTTATAACAATCTCATTGGCTACCAGCTCATTTCTAGGAACAATTCAAAGTGTTCTTTCTGATCTATAAAGCTCTAAATGACTTGGTGGGCTAACTGTAATCTTTCTTTTAAATTTGTTTCTGGGTTGTATTAAAGGCATTTTATTCTCTGCTTTCTAATGATTAGCATGTTTATTTTTTTAAAGTGTTAATATATCTTAATTATTCTCACACTTGGGTTTTTTGGGTTCCTCTGTTGGAAGAAAGGCAGAGTTTAAATGAGATAGATATTAAAATGTGGAAATACAACTAAGGATGGGTGAGTCTTTTACATATACTTTGCTCAGTTTCTTTTTTTCCATCTGATTTTATATCACTAGTAGACATGGGCACGGAGCGGCGAAATTGTCGTTTCCATTTTCGGTTATCGTTTCCGTTATGTAACGGAAATGGTAATGATAATTACGCCGCTCCAGCTCAAACCTGACCAGAAAAAAGAAAAATTGGGTCGGGTTTTTCGTTGTCGTTAATGGCATCGTGGCAATCGCGCGATGCCAAAGCAGCACAGAAAAAAAGTTGTAAAAAGTAAAAAAAAAAAAAAAACCTGACGCCTGGCTTAAAAAGCAGGTGAAAATATGCCTGCCTGAGGACACCTACCAGAGGGGCGGTCTCTGGGGGGGTCCCCAGCCTCCCCCCCCCTCTCCTTTCCTGGGCTGCTTGCACCAGGCTGGGGGGGGGAGTCATCCTCGTCGTCTGTCTCACTGCATGCCATGCGGTGGAGGGGGAAGCAAAATGGTGGCCACAATTTTTCTTTTGAAATTGTGGTCAAAAACACACCAGATCACCACAGAAACATGTGAAAATTATTTATTTTAAATCCCTGATTTTTAATAGTAGCAGCAGTGGGTTTTTTTATAGCAATAAAACGTCGTATTGATTTTATTTTATTTTATTTTATTTTTTATTTTTTTAGACCTGCCCATTTGGGCTGGGCATGGGATGGGACCATGCAAATTGTTTGAAGCATTCCACCAATGGCATCTCCAGGTTTTTGACTGACACTTCTGGATGTCTTGGAGGGCATAAAAAGCTGAGGCACCTTCCAGAAATCGCAGTCGGGTGTATGAATGTGGTTGAGGGAGGAGGGCTGGCTGCTGGTGCTGGTGTGATCCGATCGAGATTGAGGAGGGAGGCTGGAGGCTTTAGGATTTAAGTTAGGCAGGGAGGGAGGGAATTGAATTTAGAAAATAATTTCTTTGATTCCCTGCAGCTTTGCTGCTGAAGGAAATAGCAGTTTATTCTTTATTTCTTCTCTGGCAGTTTGTGAGGATTTTTTTCTGATATTGGATAAAGGGGGAGGTTCGACTGGGAGTGGGAGGTGTGGATTTATTTTAAATATATATTATATACTACCATTTATTTTCTATTTTCCCAACTTCAATTTGCCTGCACACACACATATTTGGGGTGCAAGCCAAGAACAGAACCTCTATCCTAAGTGATATCCTAACTGCCCACTTGCCCGTCCGCCTGCACCACCACCCGCCTGCGGCCCGCGCCGCCGCCCACCCACTCACCCGCCCGCGGCCGCTGCGCCCGCCGCTCGCCCACACCTCCCCCCTGCTGCTGTCACCACCCGCCCATGCCCCCCACCACCGCTGCCCGCCCATGCCTCCCCCTCGCCACCCACTGCCTAGGGCGCAAAAACACCTAGCGCTGGCCCTGTTTGCGGGATGCACCTATGCTCTGGGGGAAGTCAAATCGTGCTAAATCACGGTGGAAACAACAAATGACAAACAAAATGACAAAATGACAAATTTTTGAAAAATTTTGCGACAAACGTAAACAACCCGAAATGGACCCGTTCCGACAAACGAAAACTCAAAACGTCATTTTTTCTGGTCGTGCCCATGTCTAATCACTAGTACAATTTTACATGGTCTCCCACCTCAGAAAAAAGGTATGCATGAAAATATGTATCATATATTCCAATATATTTCTTCTGAGATACATATTTATTTATTTATTTATTTACCCTGCCTCTCTCCTGGGAAAAGAAACCAAGACAGCTTTATTCTTGAATGCTCTTTGCAAATGCACACACTTTTCACAAGTGATTTATTTTTCTTTACCTAATAAGGACTTTTGGTGCCTACTTTTCTGTTTTATGCATTTAAAGTGTTTTCTTGATAAGAAAACTATATCGGAAAAATCAAGAAAAGAGTAAATACCATTTGTACAACTGTGTTTCAGTTAATGTATAGGTTCTGGTTATAAGGATTAGTTAAGTTCATATCAAAATACAAACCAAGTAAATTTAACACACACACACCTGCCCAAGTCGAGGCACATTTCAAATGTTTACTGAACAACCATATGCCAGTGTTGACATTCCAGAACAATTCTGTCTGGTTGATCTCTAAGGAAGCAGGTCAAACAGTCCTAGTGCTTTCCAATCCAGACATGGTGAGATATATCATTCATCTGACAAAGTGGTTTTTGTTTTATATTCTTATACAGTATCAAAATCAGGAATTCCACATTTCCCTCCATACTTGGTAGAAGTAATTTTCTAAAGCCTCAGTTGAAATGTGTACATTTCAATACAATTTAAGCAAGTACTGAGCATTAAATTGGAACACACTCATGAACTGGAAAATAGTAAGTAACAGAGAACAGAGCCTCAGGCACAAAAAGTTACAGTACTTTAGTGGCAGAAGCCCCTTTGACACGTTGGCAACACAGGAGAAATGCAACTCGGTCTATGGCACTGGAGTGATCCTTAATTTACCCTGCATCCATCAATTAGTCATGGGATATAAATTATTTTTACAAAACACTTCTACCTTAAGATTCATGGCAAACACCCTCAGGTTTGTGATGGAATATGTAACATTCAATGCATTGATGGAATAAGTAAAGTTCAGTACAACAATGGTATAAAACAGATTTAGAAAGGCATCATCTAATTTAGGCTCAGAAGCACAGGGTGTAACCAGAATGGAGGATTTGGAGTGATCTGGGTCATGTTTAAAAGGTTCATATCTTTGGTGCAAACTATTTTAACTTGCCCTTGAGTGAGCATTCATGCAGGCATGTTTCTTCTCCAATTAGAAGGAATTGGACAGCACCTCAGATTAGAGATGGGCATAAACCTCAGTGTAGAGGTTGATGTTGGTTTGTACATACAACTAGACATGGGCACAACCAGAAAACAATGGTGTTTCGAGTTTTCGTTTGTCGGAATGGGTCCGTTTTGGGTCGTTTCCGTTTGTCGTGAAATTTTTCAAAAATTTGTCGTTTCCATTTGTTGTTTGTTGTTTGTCGTTTCCACCGCGATTTAGCACAATTTGACGTCCCAGAGAATAGTGGTGTCCCGCAATCAGGGCCAGTGCTAGGTGTTTTTGTGCCCTAGGCAGTGGACGGGGCAGGGAGGCGGGCAAGTGGGTGGGCGGCGGCTGTAGCCGGGGGAGTGGGTGGGCGGTGGCACGGGCCGCAGGCGGGTGGCGGCATGGGCAGACGGGCGAGTGGGCAGTTAGGATATCACTTAGGACAGAGGTTCTGTTCTTGGCTTGCACCCCAAACGTGTGTGTGTGTAAGCAAATTGAAGTTGGGAAAATAGAAAATAAATGGTAGTACAGTGATACCTTGTATAAAGTAATTAATTCGTTCCAAATGAAATTATGTTAAGCAAATTTTCCTTTATACAAATTTCCATAGGAATGCATTGAAAATGGAGTAATTCCATTTTTATGTTGTACGGATTTTCCCCATAGGCAATTATGTTAAGCAAATTTACCCTATCTCCAGAATTTTTTATGTTGTACAGATTTTATGTTATACAAACTGTTTGTTATACAAGGGTCCACTGTATATAATATATTTTTAAAATAAATCCACACCTCCCACTCCCAGTTGAACTTCCCCCTTTATCCAATATCAGAAAAAAAATCCTCACAAACTGCCAGAGAGGAGATAAAGAATAAACTGCTACTCCCTTCAGCAGACAAAGCTGAAGGGAATCAAAGAAATTATTTTCTAAATTAAATTCCCTCCCTGTCTGCCTAACTTAAATCCTAAAGCCTCCAGCCTCCCTCCTCAATCTCGATCGGATCACACCAGCACCAGCAGCCAGCCCTCCTCCCTCAACCACATCCATACACCCGACTGTGATTTCTGGAAGGTGCCTCGGCTTTTTATGCCCTCCAAGACATCCAGAAGTGTCAGTCAAAAACCTGGCGATGCCATTGGTGGAATGCTTCAAACAATTTGCATGGTCCCATCACATGCCCAGCCCAAATGGGCAGGTCTAAAAAAATAAAAAAATAAAATAAAATAAAATAAAATCAATATGATGTTTTATTGCTATAAAAAAACCAACTGCTGCTACTATTAAAATTCAGGGATTTAAAATAAATAAATTTCACATGTTTCTGTGGTGATCTGGTGTGTGTTTTGACCATGATTTCAAAAGAAAAATTGTGGTAGCCATTTTGGATCCCCCCCCACCGCATGGCATGGTGAGACGACGAGGATGACCCCCCCAGCCTGGTGCAAGCAGCCCAGGACAGGAGAAGAGGGGGTGAACGGCCGGGGACCCCCCAGAAACCACCCTCTGGTAGGTGGCAAAGCCTCAGGCAGGCATATTTTTGCCTGCTTTTTTGGCCGGGAGTCGGGTTTTTTTAAAAAAACTTTTAAAAACTTTTTCTGTGCTTCTCATTGCGCGATCGCCACAATGCCACAAACGGAAATGAAAAACCCAACCAAATTTTTCTTTTTTTGGTTCGAGTTCAAGTTCTGACGGCTTAATTATTGTTACTGTTTCCATTACATCACGGAAACGATAAACGAAAATGGAAATGACAATTTTGCTGAGTCGTGCCCATGTCTACATGCAACATCACAAGGTTGTGTTCCCTTCCCCTGCTTCCCTGGCCCATGAGCCACTCACCAGCTGGAGCACACTCCTTTCCTTTTCTCTTTGGCAGTTCAACCAGTCCTCAGCAGGAGCACAGGCTTGCCGGTCCTGTCTCCTTCTCTGAGTGGAAGAAAACTGAAGCTTGTGCTCCTTCTGGAGGAGAAGGAGAAGAGCATTATTCAGCTGGTGAGTGGGGGATCCAGCTAGGGAGCTGGGGGGAGGGAATGTATGCACACAAACTGCCACAAATGTCTGGACTGAAATTTGTTTCAATCTCTACTTCAGGTGGCTCTAATCTCACATCTTTTTAATTAATGACAATTTTCCCTTTCTCTAGTTTTGTGGGCCTTAGTAGCTTCCCCTTTTTTAAATTTAGCAAAGATTTTTTTTTAAATTTAGCAATAATCTACCACAATTGCATCAATAAAACATGGATATTCTATTATATCTGAAATAGTGTTAAATCTGTTCACCACTCCCACAATAAGGAAATAGATCTGGACAATCTACAGAGATCTGTCTCTGTCTCTGTCTCTGTCTCTGTCTCTGTCTCTGTCTGTCTGTCTCTCTCTCTCTCTCTCCTCTCTCTCTCTCTCTCTCTGTGTGTGTGTGTGTGTTTAAGTTCCTATCATTTTAATTCAGGGGGTGACAACCAGTCCTGTGACCTTGAGGGGGGGTACCAGAGACCCTGAGGGAAAATAGAAAAAATAATCTTTGCCTTTGGCAACAATGGAAGTCCAGTTTTAGTAGCTTCAACAATTTAGAGTGATAACAAAAGCTCTGTGCATATATTAAATTTCTGAAAAACTACCATGATACAAAAACCAAAGATGAGGAATACTCTGAGGCCAAGAGGCTGGCCTTTTTCTGAGAAAATATCCCTTACTCCCAGAAACAGTCAAGTAAACAAATGGGGTGGTACAGAATTTAAATAATTAATTGCCCCAAATATATATATTTCAAATGTGGAAGTACTGGGAGCACACCTGGAGCTGTGAGCTTACATGAGTTTGTCCCATCCTGCTCAAACCACCCCATGTCATATTTATCTTCCTATAAATCAGTAGTGAGAAAAGTATGTCCCTCTAAGCATTATTAGGATGCAACCCCTTACCATCATTTGTTATACCGACTGGAGTTGACCAGAGTTAAAATTCAGCACCATCCTGAGGGAAGGAGTTTCCTACCTCCAGCGTAAACACTCTTACATGTCCACTGGGTTCCAAATGAATAGCTTAGGGGTTCATTGGACATGTATTGTGCTCTGCATTTTTAAAATATTTTTGCATATTGTTATGATAAAGGTATCACAGTGCCTGCTTGTTAAACAGAGACTGTGGCACAAGGCAACTTTATAAATATTTTTTATAGTCCAGAGCTGACAAAGAAGCTTTCAAATTCAGCTTCTATCATTCTCCAGAAAAGCTGTTCTCTGTTGTTATTGTAACAGAAATATAATACTCTTGGGGATTTTCCCTATGCAAAAGGTGAGAGAAACTAGACTGTGAAAAACTCAAGGGGTTTGTCAAGCCTAGTCTGAAGTGATTCAAGTGACGACATTTCTACCTCGGTGTCAGAAAGATTGTTTCTAAAAAGGCAAAGACCGTATCTAGCATTTCCAGAGAGCAAAGAATGGCATGTGAAGTATAGAAGAGAGTGTTTAGTCAGTTCCAACCAGTGCTGGCTGAAGATGGCTTATTCCATTTCAGTGTTTTGTTTTGCTTTGTTTTCCCCAGTGAAGTGGCAAAGCAAATAAAAGCATATTGCAAAATGTCAGAGATGCTTGTGGAGAAATCAGATCCAAAGATTTAAAAGAGCTGCATTTTGTTGTATAGAGAGGGAAAGGGATCTAGTGATGACACGAACCAAAAGTGATATGTACTGAATTCAACAGAGTTAAACATACTGAAGAATTGGTAAAGTGTGGTAAAGTGAGTCAGAAGAACAAAACTAATCACATAATGGAAGTTATTTTCATGAAACCATTTCTCCTCCAATCCCAGTGTCAATTTCACACTTTCATAATGTCCTTGTTATGTTATGGCTTCTCACGAGCTTTCATTCTAGACTTTATTTATGATAACATAATGATATAATTATGTGAAGTTTCATAGGCGTTATGACATTTGGACTGGAATAACAGATTTCCATCCACACCTTCTGTCTCCACCTCATTGTTTCTCCCTCTCTAGCCCTCTTTTTTGGCACTTGATTGGTAGTATGGTATGTGCGTGTCTGGAGGCTGTTATGAAGCCATGTATTCCTTAGACTATCAGGTCACGCCTGAATTCTATAGTCAATTCTTTTCCTTCTCTGTGGTCTACTCTGAAGCTGCCAGCCTAGAGTCAGTTCACAAAGTGATGTCCCTCTGCCTCAATGTGCCACTTTAGAGCATGACAAAACACATGTTTTACCAAAAGATGGCCCCATGCCCACTTCCAAGGATCTATCATGAAAAGAATGAGGCATTAGGTGATGCCAAAGACATCTTCAGAAAATCCTACCAGCCTGGCACTCTAGATGAACAAGAAGCATATAGCAGATTCTCACAGCCCTTGTATCAGTAATTCAATATCTACAGCAATGAAGAGGACAGTAAATGTTAGGGATGTGCACCAGCCAACTGATCCACTTGTATCGGATGGAGGACATACAAATTGGTTAGCAAATCTGCCCTGTGCCTCTCTTGGTGACCTTCCAATCCGGTCCTTTTCCTTGATGATATTTATCCATTTCCTTGTTCCTAGAGGAAACCCCTTTCCTGCAAGTGAAAAAAACACAAATATCAAAGTAAGATCACAAGAAGCAACGCAACTAAATTAGACCATAGACTTTTGGGAAGCCCTGAGATACGGACAAGACATAAGGGCTTCTGGCCAAAGTAGAAACAGTCTGCAGAATTGAATGCTCAGTTGTATCGTTTCCCACCACCACCACCACCACCAGGAGCAACCTTTTTCTAGCTACCAGTAAGATCCAACCTCTCAAACAAGCAAAACAACTTCTGGATGCAGCCACATGGAAGAGATGGAGGAGGAGGCTTCCAATGAGACACAGCCTTGGCTATCTTTGATTTTGTAAAAGGCATGGCAGAAAACCTGTTCTTGCATCCCTGTTATCCTTTCCTTTTGGAAGGCTTCGTAAGTCAAGGCATTACTGTATACAAACAGTGGACTTTGATAATTTAATCAATTATTTTGCAGCAGGAAATGCAAGGATGGTTCAGTTTAGGTCAATCAGTATAATTTCATTTTTTCTTTTCTTTTATAACTGCCAACTTTTCTGCCATTTTTAATTCTACTAGCCCGGAAATAAAGAAATCCTTATCAGGTGTCTTGCCCTCCCCCAGCCCGAAACAAAGAGGCAGCTTTTTTTGGTACAACGGGCCACAACTTTATTTATAACTTATCCACTTATTAACTGGGTTACTCAGGACCTGTGAAGGGGACCTGAGCTGTAGTGCAAACTGGTAACGAGATGTAATGCAATACTTTAGCCAACAAGCTCCAAGCACAGGTAAATTCGCCCAGGTGAGCAGCCGCCCACCTGTTGAGCATCGCGATAGGATGGGCGACTCTGGAAGCCCGGCACAGCCCTCGAGATGCCTCAAT
Organism: Phrynocephalus forsythii; assembly: GCA_029282475.1. Lineage (NCBI taxonomy): Eukaryota > Metazoa > Chordata > Lepidosauria > Squamata > Agamidae > Phrynocephalus > Phrynocephalus forsythii. The sequence continues at coordinate 174,944,406 of JAPFRF010000001.1, read as the reverse complement.
TCATATTCAAACAATGATTGACTGATGACATAGCCAATGGTGATATACTAAATTCGAGGGCTGTAAGTCGCCGAATGGGTTACCTAATTAGAGCTTAACCTTAAATCGGTTACCAGTTGCACTACCCGCCAAGTTAGTGACCAACGTAAAAGAAACCCATCCCCTAGGTGAGGAGAATGGGATGGGCGAAAATGCGTGGCCACTCCCGGCCAATCTGAGTAGCCACCAAAAATTCCCATCCGGCCCCAAAAGGCGACCAGCTAATCTCATTCTCCGACCAAAAAAGGGGGGAGGGCGGGGCCGAGGATCTCGCGACTGACAGCTGGGGAAGGGGGCGGGAGCCTACTTATAGTCTCCCGTCCCCGAGCAGGAAGTCCCGGATGGGCGCGAAGTTTCCACGCCAAAAGTCCGGGACTGGGGCAGCAAATGCGCCCTTCCACCAATGAATGGGGGTCAGAGCTGCCCTTGCCCCCCCAAGCCCGGAAATAAAGAGGCGGGACAACTTCAGCTTTTGGGTACAACGGGCCACAACTTTATTTATAACTTATCCACTTATTAACTGGGTTACTCAGGACCTGTGAAGGGGACCTGAGCCGTAGTGCAAACTGGTAGTGAGATGTAATGCAATACCTTAGCCAACAAGCTCTAAGCACAGGTAAATTCACCCAGGTGAGCAGCCGCCCACCTGTTGAGCATCGCGATAGGATGGGCGACTCTGGAAGCCCGGCACAGCCCTTGAGATGCCTCAATTCATATTCCAACAATGATTGACTGATGACATAGCCAATGGTGATATACTGAATTCGAGGGCTGTAAGTCGCCGAATGGGTTACCTAATTAGAGCTTAACCTTAAATCGGTTACCAGTTGCACTACCCGCCACATAACAGTCAGGGGCTCTTACCACAACAAGCCGAGCAGCTCGGCCCTCAGGCCCCCTTGTAGGTCAGATAGGAAAATATCCAAACCATGGTTAGATAGGTGGACTCCATCTCTTCGGTAAAGGTGAGGGGCACGGCAGGAGACACCTGGGTGGGCTATGGTAGACCAACGTCCGTGCAGAAGAAAACTAGCAACCTCACCAATTACCATTCAGAGGGCTCTGTCCACAAGGAAACTCTAAGCATGGGATCAACACGGACCAAAGAATGCGGGTGCTAGGAAAACAAAACAAAAGTTCACTCAAGTCCTGCAGGATCTTGAGGAGCAAAACATCTCTCGGTACACGAGTGAGATCGTTGCCGCCCAGGTGCAGCAACTGGACATCTGGAGGGTTATGCAGAGGGATACGGCATGCCCAACGGCGGAACTCAGTCCACAGCATGCCACTGCGACCCAGCCAATCCAAGGTGGCACACGCGCCCAGGCCAAATCTCGGCCCAGTGAGAATTTGCAGCATACTCGGCTGCCCAGAAGACAAAGCTATGGCCGAAGATGACCACTCTAGCTCTTGTCTTCACACCGGATCACTGTATGCCAGCTGCATCATAGCCCACACAGCACGCCCCTGCGACCCAGCCGATCCAAGGTGGCACACGCGCCCAGGCCAAATCTCGGCCCCAGTGAGAATTTGCAGCATACTCGGCTGCCCAGAAGACAAAGCTATGGCCGAAGATGACCACTATGGCTCTTGTTTTCACGCCGGATCCTGGAACGATAGAAAAGTTAAAACGTTCAGACAACAGCTAAAACTTTGGCAACGGCCGGACATAAACTTGAAACTTCTGCGACCTCCAACGGCCCATACACTGTATGCCAGCTGCCTCGTAGCCCAAGGCTGCCGCCGTGGAAGCCGCCCCAATCCTGAATGAGTGGGAGCCAAAATGCCATCCCCCCATGGCCAGGGCATCAGCAGTGACAGTCCAGAACTGATAACGGGAAAGAGGGGTCCCGTTCACACAGATAAAAAGGGTAACCGGAAGTGTCACCCACAAGTGACAGGTAATCTCACAGAGCCCGAAGTAGGCATATTGCAGACACATGGCAAGGACCCAAAAATAGCCCCCGCTACCTGGCCCATTGGTCCATCTCAGACCTACGAATATGTAACAAAAACCCTCTGGAAGCCAGCAAGGATCAGATCTAAGGAGGGCTGTATAAGACAAGTCAGACTTAGATGAGGCAAGCAGCTCGCTGATAAGGAGTGCTGCAAAGAAAGGTAGTAGGGCAGCCGCCCTGACTAACACCACCTCAAAGGGGGGGCATCAAAAACTACTGGCCACTGATCTGTAAGCCGGGATAAAATCACCGGCGTAAATGGGGCCTGGTCATCCTTGCTCCTGCCCCGCTCCTTAGCCCAGCCCTCCAGCAACTTTTGCAGCAAAAAGTCGCACGAAGGGTGCTCAAAATGCTGGGCCTTGGCATAAAACGCCAATGCAAACAGTCAACCTTGCATGGTCCGGGGGGCTAATCCCTTAAAATAAAGGTGGACAGCAAATTGAGTCATCTGATCAGGGGTGGCACACCACTGGTTATAATAAAAATTGCCATAACCACAGGCCCCAGACTCATCTGTCTGTACCTGCAGCCTAGCACCCAACATCCGCTCAGAGCGCCAAAAGGAGACCCCATTGAACTGGGACAAGAAGCTCAGCCAGACCTTGACGTCTTCGCGCATCTCCACCGAAATCCTCCTACAATGGTGGGGGTTCTTCAGCCCAGACATGGCTACCCGTCCTCTCCTCAAAGGCCACCCCAAAAAGGTGCTAAAAGCCTCAAGGGCCGCACACAAGATGGAGCATCCAAAAGGGAGCGCCCTATCCATGTAAAATTCACCCTCAAATGAGAAGCCCAACCATTCAAAATCCCCTGGGAAAACCGGCAGGAGCCTAAAGACCGATTTTATGTCACACTTGCCAATCTCAGCCCCAGGGCCACAGGTCTTAACCATGGAGATGTCAGTGTCAAGAGAAGTGTACCACACCGTACACCCCTCGTGAGGAATCTTATCATTTACTGGCGAACCCTCCGGGTAGGACAGGTGATGGACAAGCCTGTACTCACCCGGAGTCTTCTTGGGGACAATGCCCAAAGGTTACACTCAAAAGTGAGGGGTGGGAGGAGCCAGGAATGGTCCCCGGACCCAACACTCTGCCACCTCCTAATTAATCATGTCCTGGACTAGAACCACAAAGCCCTTAATGGGTTTAAGATTGCAGGCAAACATGGGTGCCCTGGGGCCCAACGCAGGAATGCAGAAACCCCAAAGAAAGCCCCGAAGAAGGTACGGGGCAGCCGCACAGTCCGAGTAGCATCGAAGCAATTTACACAAAGGATTAAGTCTAATAGGGCTAGGTCCCTTTGGGAACCGAGCCCCCTCCTGGAGGGATTTTCTTGGCACCATCAGCACCTGAGGGTGAAGTTCACTTACCCTTGGGGGAGGCAGTAACTGCATGCTCCTCCCAGCCAGAGCAGATGTGCTAAATCTGCACTAGCGTTGGTTACATGAGCCCATGGACTTAAACCCCAACAAGACAGGCAGGAAAGAACCGCCTGGTCCACCGCCGGGCAGGCTGATGCCAGCTGGCTGGATCTGAATACCAGATGGCCACTGTCAAAGTGGTCAGCTGAGAAGGGCCCGACCAGTGACAGGATATTCATCCCGAGGGGCCCGTATGGTTCATCCCAATGGAGGTTGGGAGAATGAGCAGCGTGCCGGCGGAAATGTTCATCGAACCGCAACTGTGCCAAAATAGCAAATTCCAAAGGGGGCCCTGTGAATGGTATCCATGTACTCCACCAGGGCTAGAGCACGCTCAGAATGAGCCTTGATAATGATTCCCGCGTAGATAAAAAATGCTGAGAGCCAGTTGGTCCAGCATCATACGGGCTAGCGTTTGCGAAGTGTCTCTCGCCCTTTCTCATTGAGCCTCCTAAAAGACTCCCTGCCAATCTCCCTGTTCGACAGGTCAAATACAATAACATAGCGACCAGTGAAAATTATTCCAATGGTCGCTGGTGAAAATGTGGTCCCCAGAGGCAGGCACTCGTCACCCACCAGCACGTCCAATGGAGACACCCCAGCCGGTGCCAAGTTCCCAGAGGACAATACCTGAGCTGCCGGACAATCACGGCCAGCAAAAGATCGAGGGCCAGGTCCTAGGCCATCTGCGCCCCTGGGGTGCCATACCTGGGTCCTCCGCCAGTCCATCCGTCAGCAGGTAAGGCACCCGCGGAGGACGCCTCATAAGGGGCCACCTGCTGGAGCTGGGCGGCTGCAGACATACCTTGGCAAGTAAGAGCAGCCCACTCACCTGGAGTATTGTGTAAAATTCCGGACACTGCAACACAAGAAAGATACAGTGGAAGTGGAAAAGGTGCAGAAGAAAGCGACCAAAATGACCATCAGGCTGGGGCACCGCCCCCATGAGGAAAGATCAAAACATTTGGGCCTCTTCAGTCTGCGTAAAATGTGCCTGAGGGAAGACATGGTTGAAACGTACAAAACAATGCAGGGCATGAGCAAAAGGATAGAGGGAAGCTCTACGCCCGCTCGGAAAATACCAGGACTGGGGGACATACACTCAAATTGAGGGCTGGGAGAGCAAGGACAGACAAAAGAGAATATCCTTTACCCAGCACGTTTTAAGTCTATGGAACTCCCGGCCACAGGATGTGGCGATGGCATCTGGCCTGGATGCCTTAAAAAGTGGACTGGACAGATTCCTGGAGGAAAAGTCCACAGCAGGTCACAAACCATAATGGAGATGTGCAATCTCCAGACTCAAAACAGGGCACCCCAAGGGCCAGGTGCAAGGGAACGGCACCAAGAAACAGACATCCAGTCCCATGAGCTCCCAGGTGCATCCGGTGCGTGAGATACAGGAAGCTGGACCAGATGGGCCCCAGGCCCGATCCAGCATGGCACATCTTACGTTCTTATGGTCTTTTGTTCTTAACATAACCAAAAGTACTATAACAGTCTACAGAATGTGTATGTGCTACTTAGTCTTGTTTAACAGAAACTGTAGGGATGGAGCCCAACCAAGACAGGCGGGCTCCAAAAAACCCCAGGACACCGACCACTGAGGGAAGCCGGAGGGTCCCCCACTATGAGCTGTCGGCCAGGGAAGTGCAAAATGGCGCCACTAGGCGTGCCCAAAATGGCGGCCGCCACCCCCTACCAGGTGCCTGGCCAGGAGAAGCCGCCCCGCGGGTCACAAATGCTGGCTGCAGCAGCCAAAGGACTCGCCCACCCCCGGGGACTGTGCCCTAAGCCCTAACAACTACCCTCCCCGCGCGGGAACAACATGGTTGGCCCGCCCGGGTCCCTAACTAACCCACCTACTAAACCCTCCCACCAACAGCCCCGGGCAAACCAGGCAGCCTGGCTGAAGTACGGGCCGCGAAGAAGAAGGCGCGTCCTCGCGCAAGGGAAGCGGATGGTGCCGCGCCGCCGATGAGGCCGCTGCTGCTGCTGCCTCGGAAGCCCTTATCAGGGCTCCGATCAGCAACCCAGCTGGTGGGCGGCCTGACAAAGTTGAGGGCGTGTCCTCGCGCCATGAAGCAGAGGTGCCGCGCCGCCACCGCCGCCGCTGCTGCTGCTGCAGCCTCGGAAGGCCTTATCAGGGCTCCAATCGGCAGCCCAGCTGACGGGCGGCCTGTCAAGCCAGATAAACCGGCTGCAGCACTGCCAGGTGAATCCTCTGAAGGACGGGAACCACGGCGGCTTAGACAAAGCCGGCAGCCCTCCCCGGTAAGGAGAAAAGTCTCCAGAGGGTGGGGGAAGCCGGCTGGAGCGCACCGCTAACACGCGTCCAGAGCCGCCGAGGATTTTGCGACTGAAAACCGGGGAAGGGGGCGGGAGCCTACTTATAGTCTCCCGTCCCCGAGCAGGAAGTCCCGGATGGGCACGAAGTTTCCGCGCCAAAAGTCTGGGACTGGGGCGCCAAATGCGCCCTTCCCCCAATCAATGGGGGTCAGAGCTGCCCATGTCATCCCATGACTGTATCCAAGCTCATGTGGTCAAAATACATAACAGCTAGTTTTTACAAATGTTTTGTTTACATGAGTTTAAGTGGGGATCAATCAGAGCTTGGAAACCTGAAGGTGTTATTCATCTAGTTGCAAATGTCCTGTTTATGGACATCAACTGCGTGGTGGGGGTGGTGATCAAATAATTCTTGGATGAATCAGATTACCAAGAGCCATTTTGGTAGAAAGATCCTTGATCACTCAGATTGATGGCCTTCTTTGGGGAAAGAAGGGTGCTGTCTTGGTGTTTCTTCTTGAATTTTCGTGGCTTTTGATAATATTCTATTTACTTAGAATGACTCAGAAGGTGGGCTGTAACAACCAGTGTGTTACAGTATTCCGCTGCTATCATCAGAGAGCAGCACTGGGAGTAGCCATACACACTGTCTCCAGACAAATATGCAAAAATGGACTGAATGGTACTACCACAAAAAGCAGAAACAGTAAAGCAGAATAATACATAGAAGGATTGTTCTTACACTCCTGCATAATGCAGACGCCAAAAAATGTATCTCCACCAAACTTGAAGGGAAGGTGGAGGAGGTTCCTTGTGGGCCAATTTATAGCCCAATGAATTAGCAAATCAAAAAATCACTAAAAATTGTTAATCCAGACTACACCCCCCCCCCAAAATCCTCAAGCAAATACTAACACACAAGGGATTACAAAACCAAAACACAGACAGGGGGACTAAACCTTGCCACAAACTCAGATGGAAACTCTGTCCACGCATCTACTCCAACAACACAATAACAGGACTGAACAATGCCATGTTGTTGTTGTTCAGTCGTTCAGTGGTGTCCGACTCTTCGTGACCCCATGGACCAGAGCTCGCCAGGCCTTCCTATCTTCCACTGCCTCCTGGAGTTTTGTCAAATCCATATTGGTTGCACCAATGACACCGTCCAAACATCTCATTCTCTGCCGTCCTCTTTTCCTTTTGCCTTCAATCTTTCCCAACATCAGGGACTTTTCCAAGGAGTCCTCTCTCCTCATGAGGTGCCCAAAGTACTGGAGCCGCAGCTTCAAAATCTGTCCTTCCAGTGAACAAACGATGCCATATACAATATCAATGCCATCTTTTGTCAACAATGCCCCTCTGCACTAGGATAAACAAGACAGTCTCTATGGAAATGGGTCAATGGACACAGATCTGACATCACAAACCACAATAAACAGAAACCTGTTGCAACATTGCCGTACAGAGCCCCCAGTAGTTTCATGGACCACTGGCCTATACACACCTTCTTTTTAATCATCACTGCCATCATTCATGTTATCTCCGTTGAAATAACCGAGTCCCAGTCAAGTTGTAATGGTAATAAAGTATGTCTGTGAAGATTCTCAGTCATCCAGTTGAGTTTATCTGGAAGTTGAGTCATGGCTACTGGACTTGTTTTTGAGAGATAGAAACGTTTCACTGCTCATCCAAACAGCTTCATCAGTCGTTTGGATGAGCACTTTGGATGAGCAGTGAAATGTTTCTGTCTCTCAAAAAGAAGTCCAGGAGCCATGACTCAACTTCCACATAAACTCACCTGGATGACTGAGAATCTTCACAGACATATTGGTATGCAATTTGGGGCAGATGCCCTGAAGTTGATGCGAGAATATGAAAGAACAGCAAGAAAAGTAGCACACTACAAGAACCACTTACGTTTCAACTTGAGATGCAGACAGCAAAGTCTCACCCCAACAAGCCTCCATCTACAATCTACAAGACTGATGAAGCTGTTTGGATGAGCAGCGAAACGTTTCTATCTCTCAAAAAGAAGTCCAGTAGCCATGACTCAACTTCCAGATGGTAATAAAGTAAAATAACGTTTATTGAATACAACAAGCTGTTTCAATTTCAGGTTTTCCTGTGTGCCCTTATTAGAAAATCCCTCTAAGCAGGTATACTCAAATTCTCTCCTTTTACTTTCCTCAAGCCTCTCTCATCTGTCTCATAACTTTATCTTAACTTTATCTTTTCCATATTCCTTTTTGTTAGTCTACACTCTACTAGATATGAGTAGGGCACAGAAAACACACAGCACAGTCCACTGTAAAGTACTAGTTCTATCCAGGATTTTCCAGTATTAACCTTGGTCTCTGTCGCAACATAACATTTCTCCTCATGTATCTATTCCAGTTTAAAAATAGAAGTGTTTTACTACAATTCTCATACCTCTGATTTTAACACACACAAATCTGGATATATTTGCACTTCTTTATTATATGATCTAAAGTTTTCCTTTGAGGTGAAGATAATTGTTTCCAGCTAGAATAGTTGAGCTGTCTTGCTTCTAATTGGTCAAGACTTGCCTTAGCAGCATTCCACATCATCATCATCATCATCATCATCATCATCATCATCATCATCATCATCATCATCATCATCATCATCATCATCATCATCATCATCATAGAACTGTAGAGCAGGAAGGGACCCTATGGATCATAGAGTCCAGTCCCTATTTTTTGTTTGCATTTAATGAATTTTATTTATATAACTCCCATCTGGCTCCAAAGGCCACTTTGTGCAGTTTACAACAAAACCATACAATAGTCAACAACGTAACATTCTGAAAATACAAAGCTCAAAATAATATAATTATAGGCATATTCAAAACATTATAACTTAAAACTAAAGCACAACAATTAGTAGATACAACCACATAGTATGAAACATCTAATCTTTAACTATCTGTGCATTCTTGAAGACTTTCAAGGCTGGGATCTGATTGCTGCTGTGACTTTTTCAGGCTGTTTGGCCATGTTCTGAAGTTTTTCTTCCAGAAGTTTTGCCAGTCTCTGTGGCTTGCATCTTCAGAGGGCAAGTTGTTCAGGGATAGAGATGGGCACGACTAGGGAAAATGACGTTTTCGAGTTGTCGTGTGTCGGAGGCAGTCCGTTTCGGCTCGTTTCCGTTTTTCGCGAAATTTCGCAAAAATTAGTCGGTTCGTTTTTTTCATTTTTTTCGTTTTCGTTAGTACTGGTTTGGGGGGTAGCGGGCTCCTGGAGGGAGCTGCAGGAGTCAGCCAGAGCCACAAGTGACGGACTGGCAGACTCTTTGCACCCGCTGTGTCTCACGTACTTGCATGTAGTGCAATGCAAGTAGATCTGGCTTAGGGTTAAGACGGGTTAGCGCAAGGACTAGGGTTAGGCTAGTTACGGGTGAGGTTAGGGTGAGTATTGGGGTGCACCTCTGGGTGCCTCTCTGACCCACTTAGAAGGACAGTGTACTGGCGTATGGGTTAGGCTTAGGGTTCGGGTTCGGGTTTGGGCTACGATTAGTGGGCTGTTTATGCCCGATTGGCACATCCCAGAAGTCTCTGTGGTCAACCTGGGCAAGTGGCCATGCGATTGGTGGAAAATTTGCATGGTCCACTCCCATGGGCGAGCCCATCATTGCAAATGTGCAGGTGTAAAAAAATAAAATAAAATAAAATAAAATAAAATAAAATAAAATCAACGTAGACTTTTTTTTTTTGCAAGAAAAACCCACTGCTGCTACTGTAAAAATTCAAGCATTTAAAATAGCTAATTTTCGCATGTTTCTGTGGTGCTTCGGTGGGGTTTTGGGGAACGATTTCAAAAAAAATATTGCGGTCGCCATTTTGGATCCCCCACACTGCATGGCAAATGGATGCGCCCTCCCAGCCTGGTACAGTCAGCAAAACCTGGCCATGCGATTGGTGGAATGGCTCCAAAACTTTGCATGGTCCACTCCCATGGGCGAGCCCATCACTGCGAATGCGCAGGTGTAATAAAATAAAATAAAATAAAATAAAATAAAATCAACGGAGACTTTTTTTGCAAGAAAAACCCACTGCTGCTACTGTAAAAATTCAAGCATTTAAAATAACTAATTTTCACATGTTTTTGTGGTGCTTTGGTGGGGTTTTGGGCAACGATTTCAAAAAAAATATTGCGGTCGCCATTTTGGATCCCCCACACTGCATGGCAAATGGATGCGCCCCCCCAGCCTGGTACCAGCAGCGCAGCAGTAGCAATAGCCAAGGAGAGGGGGGGCGAGGAAACCCCCCCAAAATAAAACACCCTTCTGGCCTGGTAGGTGCCCTCAGACAGTTTTCTCCTACTTTTAGGGCCGGGAATCGGTGTGTTTTTTAACTTTTAAAAACTTTTTTCCTGTGCCGCTTGGCATTGCGCGATCGCCGCGATGCAAGTAACGAGCATGACAAATCAGACCAAATTGTTCGTTTGTCGGTTCGAGCTCGAATTCTGGCGGAGTAATTCCCGTTACCGTTTCCGTAGAGTAACGGATACGAGTAACGGAAACGGAAACGGGAATACCGCTAAGTCGTGCCCATCTCTACTGGCTGAAGTTTGGCCAATATGGATGAAACTTTACAACCCCAATGTGTTGCACAGATCATATGTATTGAGTGAATTTTTGTGGGTGTGTTTGCCTAGCTCACTAGCATCTTGATCCAATCACATTACGTTTGTTGTTACCCTGAATCTCTGAATCAGACCATTCAACTGTCCGATCCGGGTTCCTGCTTGAATGTTCAGATGAGCAGGTTTTGTTGTTTGAAGGGATTGCCACTTGAACTTTAGCTTGCAGGACGGTGCCTGCCAAACAGGAGGTAAAACACCCCAAACTTTGTGTTCCTTTCCAGTTTCCTTATTCTTTTCATTGTTTTGCATTTCATCTTCATAATTCAGATGTGTCTTTAATTGTTCACAGCAGCCTGTGGAGCAGCTTTCTAAAAGCTGAAGTGAGACTGCTGTGAGTATCCAAACAGTGGGAACAGTGCTCAGCAAAGCTTATACTTAATAGTGTGTCTTATTAACTTCAGCCTCCAGGAGATCTTGGACACAACTCAATCAAGCATCTATTATGCATTTACAGAATTTTATTAACTGCTTCAGAGGTATTGATTTCTTTCAAGTGAACATCTCTAAATTAACTGTGACCATTCAGAAAACAATTGGAGGTCAACGTGGACACGTCACTGACAATCCTGGAACACGACACAGGGACAATACAAAACAAAGAAAAAAAGCATATTAAGTAGATGTATTAAGATGTGAGACACACAAATGAGTGTCTTTCAACTCTAAGGCAACTCAAGTAATATAAGAAGCATTCAAAATTCTTATTACTGTTCGTCACCTACTGCAAATTGGACTACATTATGGGTGTTTTGATTTTGGAAACAGTCATTGTGAACAGTGATGTTGTGATACTTCCAAGCCTCCCCTTAAGTTTCTTTGACCAATAAATGCCACTCTTTCCTGCTGTTCATTTTCCTTTTCCTTTTTAATGGATGGGCAAATTGATGATTTTTTCCCCATTCTCTCAAATAAAAACCTTGTAAATTTTCAATAAATTATGATGTGTGTGTGTGTGTATAGATAGATAGATAGATAGATAGATAGATAGATAGATAGATAGATAGATAGATAGATAGATAGATAGATAGATATAGATATAGATAGATAGATAGATAGATAGATAGATAGATAGATAGATAGATAGATAGATATAGATATAGATATAGATAGATAGATAGATATAGATACACACACACATACACACACAGTGGACTCTTGTATAACAAACAGTTTGTATAACATAAAATCTGTACAACATAAAAATTCTGGAGATAGGGGAAATTTCCTTAACATAATTGCCTGTGGGGCGAATCCGTACAACATAAAAATGGGATTACTCAGTTTTCAATGCATTCCTATGGGAAATTTGTATAAAGGAAAATTTGCTTAACATAATTTCATTTGGAATGAGTTAATTACTTTATACAGTACCACTGTATATATAATCCATCTCTTTTGTGGTGGCCATAGAATCATAGAATCATAGTTTCTGTAGAATCATGGTGGTGGTGGTGTGCCATAAAGTTCGAACCCACTTATAGTATGTCTAATTGGGCTTTCAAGGGAAGTGAGGCATTTTAGGAATTGTTTTATCAGTTATACTCCCCCAAATATGTTTCCATGGCTGGGTGAGTGATTGAACAATAGTCTCCAGAGTCTTAGTGGCATGGTGGCTCAGCGGACTAAGGCTCTGAAAACTGTCAGCTGCAAAGTTGGCAGCTCGGCAGTTTGAATCCTGGGTGTCACACAGTGGAGCGAGCTCCCATTGACAGAGCCATAGCAAGGGCTACCAGAGCCCAAGGCAACAGTCAGTCTTTGTGCACCCCCCGCATTGCAAAATAAAATCTGGATGGAAGGTGGGGGGGGGCAGCAGCAGGGGAGTCGGTAGGCAATTTGGCACCTCCTAATTGCTGTGCCTGGGCTGCCCCACCCCCTTACCCTCCCACAGCTATGCCCCTGCCCATTGATAACCCCAGCTCTGCTAACCTAGCAGTTCAAAAATATGTAAATGCAAGTAGATAAATAGGTACCATTGTAAAAAGCAGGAAGTTGAAACAGTGTTTCCTTGCAGCCATGCCGGCCATGTGGCTATGGACTTGTACAACAATGGCTCTTTGGCTTGAATATGGAGATGAGCACCGCCCCTAGTGTTGGACACAACTAGCACACATGTGTGTGGGGAACCTTTACCTTTACCTTACCTCCAGAGTCCTAGTTTGTCATTCTATCCATTACAACACACTGGGTACTCAAGGAGATGGGAAAACCTTTCGGATTTACATTTTTAAAAACATTCCAGCCCTTGTAGATTATTACAAGTTCTCATTAAATACAAAGAGAAATGGAGTTTTTACTGATCACCTCACTAACATGTCCACTTAAAAAGTGATGCATTTAATGTGCAAAAACATAGTATTGTTTTGTATTGTATTGGACTGCATTTAAATTATCTCTGCCTTCAGATCTGGAAGTTCCTTTCCAGGGGAAGGGAATCTTTGAAATAATTTAATCCTCTGCTGTTTTGTGTTGTTTTGCTTTGGTTTTGAAAAATGCATGGGGATTTGAAATCCTAATTATTAGGTACCAGCTGCATCTTGTAGAAGGCTACTTTAAAAAGCTGAAAGTAGTTGAATTGTTCACAAATGTGAAAGGATATACTGTATAGCCAATGTTTTATTGTGATGTGTGAATACATAAGCTTTCCCCACCACCACTGCTGGAACAGAGATATGTTTTACAGACATATGGCCTATGGAAGAGATGTTATTTCCCATGTCCCATCTGTTGGAGCCAGAAGAACACCTACTGTGAATTTTTCACTTTTCCACATGGAAGGGCAAAAGAACACATGTTGAAACCCTGCTGTTATCTCTGATCTTTCTCACTCTCACTCGCTTGCTCACTCACTCACTGTCTTTTAACTCTTCCTTTCCTTGATTCTATTCACAGTTGGACTTAGAACTGCTAAATCTCAGGGTACCAGATGGAGTCCCAGTAAACCACTATGCTTTTTCAGGTGAGCTGGAGGTGGGTAGAGGGGTCTAACAGGTCTCTGGGCAAGTGATGCTGAAGGACAAGAAATATTAAAATACATTGTCTAAAAGTATGTGGCTTAATGCAGTAAGTTGTGCTAGAGTAGACCCATTGAATCGGTAGAGATTTGTTAAGTCAAACTCTACATAACTCCTGTTGATTCAAATTGGTCTATTCTAGCTATGATCTATTACGCCAAAGTAAGTTGCAACTAGAGTAGAGCCATTTTGTATCAATGGAATTTACAGAGGGGTTTATGCATCAAATTCTCACTAATTCTGCAGACCTATTCTAGTGCATTTTACTATGTTAAGCAACAGGATTTCATCCATTGTATATGATGGTTTTAAAGGTTAGCCAGCCAGCTCTCTCCATTCCCAGCTGCCATGGAGGCTCATTGATGTATGTAAGAATTAGAATATTACACACATAATACTTGCTTAGGAGGCAGAACAGGACACACACATAATCTATCTTACTTTTTTACACACTCACATGTGCCATGCAATCCATGTGACATTACAATTGTGCACACCCTGAGATTTCACAAGGCTCAGGTTTGGGCTCTGAAATCTCAAGGAGTTGGAAGCTGCTGCTGCTGCTGCTGCTGGTGGTGCTGGTGCTGGTGCTGGTGCTGGTGCTGCTGCTGCTGCTGCTGATGATGATGATGATGATGATGATGATGATGATGATGATGATCATCATCATCATCATCATCATCATCATCATCATTGAACTGCAGAGCTGGAAAGGACCCTATGAATCATTGAGACCAGCCCCTGTCAAGGAGGAGGAGTGGGAAATTGAATTCTCGCCTAAACCACTGAGTTATCCAAAGGTCTGACAACCATACTTATAAGACTAGAATGGGAACACAAGAAGACTTGTCACACCCACACATTCAGGATTAGCCTTTGCTAAAAGAGGCTCTGCCCAGGATAGCCAACATGGAAGTGGGAATCTGGGATAGGTCAAGAATACTTTAGTCCTGCTTTTCTGTGTATTCTGTGAATTCATACTAGTGCCTTCATCAGGGCTTTTGCTTTTGGCTTATTGTCTTATACAATAACTAGGCAACAGCTTAATAGGGAAAAACAATACTCAGGGATAAGGGAAACAATTGTGAGTCAAGTAGACAATTTAATTTACCCAAAGGCTTATTGGAGGAAGTTCTTTCCAAATAATATATATGCATTGCTGGCTTGATATATTTAATTTCATTCCATTTTAATTGATTTATCTCATCTCTCTAAAACCATAGGCAAAACAAATTGAACCAAAGGCTTTGTTGCAAAATGTGAAGAAAATGAGTCCTTTTTGTCTAGAAGAAACTTCCACCCTTGTGTGACTGACAGTGACTCCCTTCCATGTGTGTTATGTGATTGCAGGGAGTATTTATGGTAACTGGTGGTACCTTGATCCTTTTTGCTCTCTAGTTATTTTTCTTCATTTTGTTTTGGATATATATTTGGGAAATGGGAGCGGTATACAAATTCAAATATATATATATATGAGAAAAAATGAGAAACAAGGACAGACATATTACATTCTTACAAGGGTAGCACCTTAATGAGGTCATAGAGTTGTACAAGGTTATCTTAGAATCATATGTTTACAACTGCAGTGCAGAAAAATAAAAACAAACCCTAGCACTATAGTTGGCATTTCAAACTCAATAAAAATTAAGAATTTATATGTGGAATTGGTTATAGGAATGACGTCTCTTCTTTTCCCCTTTTGGCAATATTTTATATATGAGCAGTTGGTCCAGTATATATCTTCCCACTATAATTGGACTGTTGATATGTGTCTAGGATATCAAAATGCATTCAAGTCATTATATAGCAATGAACTGTAAGTCAACAGAACGAAGACTTATGTGCTATATTTGTTCAAAATCCAGTCACCTAGAAGTATTTGTTCTACTGCCTCATCTCTTCAGGTGCATTTTGCCATCTTCCATAGTTGGCATAGTTGGCATAGTTGGCACTCAAGAATATTTTTCACTCAGTTTCTCAGTTTTTGAGTCTAGAAGGATATGAAAAAAGAATGGTCCCATTAATGAGTTCCCAGCATGCAGAGGCCACTGATATCCATATCTGAACATATACACAAATAAAATAAATGGAGAAGGGTGTTTAAATCTAGCTAGGTCCTCATAATGAGCCCACTTAACATTGCTAACAAACTGCAGCTGCGTAATGGAGGCCATATTTCAGTACTGAATTCTTTGGAGGAGACTGCTTATGTTAGCATCAAGTCATCTAATTCAATTTTAAAAAATATTTTGAAGTCAGTTGGATTCTTTATGAGAAATGTGTGTGTGTGTGTGTGTGTGTGTGTGTGTGTGTGTGTGTGTGTGTGTGTGTGTGTGTGTGTGTGTAGCATGCTCTTCTTATTAAGAAAGAGTGAGAACAGCCAAGTGAAAACATAAAACTGGGGCATGTGTTTGTACACATGAAATCTCAGTCAGGTTCAAAGACAGATGTGGGTGGAGTTCAGTTCTGGGGAAGGAAAAAAACTATAAGAAAGACCAGAAAGAGATTACACAATGCTTTTAAAGTGATTGCTACCTGTGTTAGCACTATACAGATTGAGAGTCATGGATAGCCCTACTCATATGCAGTGGACTCTCGTATAACAAATGGGTTATATAATATAAAATCTGTACAACATTAAAAAATCTGGAGATAGGGGAAATTTGCTTAACAGAATTGTCTACGGTGAATCCATACAACCTAAAAATTATCATAATTATGGATTACTCTGTTTTCAATGCATTCCTATGGGAAATTTGTATAAAGGAAAAATTGCTTAACATAATTTCATTTGGAACAAATTAATTCCTTTATACAAGGTACCACTGTAATCACTTCCCCTCACATAGAAGTGCTTGAAGAGGCATAGCCTTCTCTGTCCCCTGTAGTCATGAACACCCTCTTCAGTTAATCACTGGCTAATGTGAGGAAGTGACAAGGGAGGGTGTTGGGATGTCTCTGCTCCCCTTACTGTATGCAGAACACACTTTGCTAGTGACTGCCTGAATAGGGATGTCATATTAAGCAAGTGGGTACTACCAGAACAAGCAGGCAAGAGTCCTCCACAGGTGTGGGCAAAAGCAGAACTTGTGGAAATGACACAGGGATATGCAGTTCAACAGGAGGTCCTCAACTCCCATCTTCCCCATGAGTTATGAGTGGATGTCATGGCTGCATTTGACCAAACGTGGTTACTGTTAGAAGCAACATAGAGTTTTCTGGCATCTTGAGAACTAACACATTTTATTTGGCATAAGCTTAATTGTGTGTAAGATTTTACCCATGCATCTGAAGAAGTGGGCTGCAGTTCACAAAAACGTGTGTCCTAATCATGCCATCAGACTCTGCTCTTTGTGTTGCTAAATGTTTAAATCATGACAGCTCAGGGAAAAGTTATGTAACTAGAATTTCAGGTGATATGGAAGATTCCAACAGGCACCTCTGGTTAGGCTTCCACATTTGCATAAGGAGATTGTGAAATCAGCAAAAAGGATGGAATTATTCCAGCAGTTCCAACTGTGATATCATTTGCCTCTGTCAACATGAGGATATAAAGTCTGAAGGAGGATGCAAAGATTTCATCCTTGTGTTTTTTGGCACTTGTATGCATTTTCTAGAGGCCTGAAGATGAGTGTAGGGGTTGAGACCCATGGTGAACTATGGGACAATAAGATAAGCATTTGTTTACAAAAGTATTCTTTCTTGGCCAGGATCTGATAGTTGTTTTGAGTTTTTTCAGGCTGTTCAGCCATGTTCTGGAAGTTTTTCTTCCTGACGTTTTGCCAGATTGCATTGAAACTTCATAATCCCTCCAGCACAATACAATGATAAACACCTATTCTGAATAGGAAAAGTTTCCTCAACTTAAAAAAAAAACCCAGTCTCACTCAATTTATTACCCAGAGCACAGAGAGAACTACTAGTTCCCTGAGCTCCTTGCCTTCTGAAGATGCCAGTCACAGTCTGGTGAAATGTTAGGAAGAAAAACATCCAGAACACAGCCAAACAGCCTGAAAAACTCACAACAACTATTTGTTTACCAGTTGATAAAAGTGTTCTGCTTATATACCGCCCCATACCACTTCAAGTAGTCTCTGGGTGGTTTACAGTTTAATTATAGAATGCAGGCTACACATTGCCCCCCCCCCAGCAAGCTGGGTACTAAACAGCATGATATTGAGGTTACTGTTGCTACTGGGCTTTTCATAAGCAAATGGTCGACCAGAAAACAGTGTTTGAATCATGAGTATATGATCTGGTCTAACATGGCTTTCTTTTGTTCTTCATTTATTTTCAGAACCTCAGCTGCTCCCGCTGAAATGTTATGGTTTTATTTTAATAAATTAGTGAACTAATTTATAATAATTAGTGAACTAAAGAAATAATAATCAAGGAACTGTAATTTGCTCCTTCCCAAGAAAAATATGAGTCCACTGGGTTCCATGAGCCACAGAGGTATTGGATCTTGATGTCAAACCCACATCTTGGGAGAAAAATGGATCCATGGGGGACACAAAATAGGTAGGGAGGTGCTAATCCCATTCTGGGGTTCCATTATTTAGCCCCAGCTGGGTGGCTAAATAACATTGGGAAGTTTCAATTTTTTAAAAAGTCATATCTGCATTTTTGTGCATTTTCTTCCCTCTCTCCTATTCTCCTATTTCTTTTCTTTAGCCTTGGATGTAGCGTGAAAGAATGTGCATTTCTACTAGAGTTGCAAGAAATCTGATTATTTTTCTGTGCCATGGTACATTTTGTCTGCTTCTCATAATTTTCATTTTGAAAGTGCATAAAGTGCTCTTAAAAATTCCTCATTAAGGGCTAACAAATGCCAGAAAGAGCTCACTATGCCTTCAGTGACCTATCACTTATCCGCAAGCCATGACAAATTTGTTCAGAGCTGAGAACAATAAATGTGTTGTTAAAAGTTAATAACACTTTGAATTGGAGAGTTTCTCTTAAATCCCTACCTCCCTACTATGCTAATTGCACATGGCTGTCTGATAGCAACAAGCCCTCCACAGTGAGAAATCACCAAAAATGGTCCATTTTTCCCCTTTATTGAGGATGCTTGCTTACATTACACAGGAAGAAAAGAGAATGAAGCTGCAATTCCACAGGGTGCAGTGATACAGACTCTGATCACTCTGATTTAAGTAATGGAGTTCAATTCTACATTCAGTTCTTTCCAGTGGGCATTGTATAGTATTTTTATGTTTTATGCCAGTGTTTTAAAGTTTCCCTGATGGCAATTACATGGCCTTTTGTATGCTGGACTTTACAAGGACAAGTATTCTGAGGACATTAGTATTCTAATTTCTTAGCTTTGGAGTACAGAGACCTTGTAGGACCTTTCTCCAATTAGCACTTGCAATGGTGCCTTGCTGATGCATGGAATTTAATATTATCCAGCTTGGGATAAGTTTCAACTGTCCTTGTTATGCAGTTATTATTATGATTATTATTTTAAAAATATCCTTCTAATTATGTTTACAATGTTCATATAAAATCAATTCAGGAATATCCAAGAAGAGCGGTGAGCAGCAGTTACTCTTTTTTTTTCTCAGAAGGCTGACTTTATTGCCTGTTTTGCTGACTGCCATAACTATGTCAGTTTGTTCGCTGGATAGAAGTTGTGTCGAGAAAATTTCAGAAGACCAACAACCTGACTATGTGTGGTCACCTCTCCCTGTGCCTTTCTCTTATTTCCAGAAGAGATGGAAAGGTCAGTGTTTCTAGCTCCATACGTTTCTTCACTTCTGTTATTTTTATAACAGGACATTCCAGTTCTAATTACTCTGCAACCCCCACGATATTTCTCTGACATTCCTTATTCATGGAGCCGAAAGTCAATACTGCCCTTGAATAGTTTGGTCAAAGTAGATTGATCACTTTCACAATAGGGAGCAGTCACTGATGAGGTTTTTAGTAGTCTGTTCATCAAAGCTTCTGAGAATCTGGACAGACAGCATGGAGTAGTAGACTAGAGGGAAACTTTCACACCTTGTGTCCCACAAGGCTCTACGGGCAAGGCACACAGATTCAGTAGCTCTTAGCCAGCCAGCCCTTCCTTTGTTGTTGTTGTTCAGTCATTCAGTCATGTCCGACTCTTCGTGACCCCATGGACCAGAGCTCAGCAGGCCTTCCTATCTTCTACTGCCTCCCGGAGTTTGGTCAAATCCATATCGGTTGCATCAATGACACCGTCCAACCATCTCATTCTCTGCCGTCCTCTTTTCCTTTTGCCTTCAATCTTTCCCAACATCAGGGACTTTTCCAAGGACTCCTCTCTCCTCATGAGGTGGCCAAAGTACTGGAGCCTCAGCTTCAAAATCTGTCCTTCCAGTGAACATTCGGGGTTGATTTCTTTCAGGATGGATAGATTTGATCTCCTTGCATCCAGGGGACTCTCAAGACTCTCCTCCAGCACCACAGCTCAAATGCATCAATTCTGCAGCAATCTTGTTTATCCATTATCAATTTCTACTCAGCCAGCTTTGAAATTATGGCTGTATTTTTGGTCTAAGCTTTTCAACCTGTATCTCTCCCTGGGACATATGGACCTCACATTTACAGCACTCTCTTTGTCCTCTGATATTTCCCTCACATATATAGTCTTCTGGAAGCTTTTGGAACAACTCTGCTCATGGCAGCCTTTCCAGCTGCACAAGATCTTCCTCATGTTCTGAAACTGGCTCAGCAAAGTTAGGCATGGTAACCTCTAGGAAACAGTATGGAAGCACAAGATTCAAAATGGACACAGGATGTTCAGACATCAACTGCCCAGCACTGCCCTTAGCATCCATGCCTTTACTGCTTACCTCTTCTCCCTGTGTCACTGATGATGCTTTCAATGTCTGAGGCTCTCTGGTTCAAGATAACACCAGAAGCTATCAAGTTCAAGCTTTAAATTGGGTTTCAAGCATCATGCTCCCACGTTGCCAGAACTAGCCTTTCATAATCCTCCAAGGTGGGCCCTTTTTAGCCTGAGTATACATCTATAATATGTATTTTTCCCACACCAATTTCCTTAGAAACTACAGGCTGAAGGAAAGGAAATAAAATCCAATTTCCCTCCAAAATAAATTAGAGACTCTCCACCCAGATACCAGACCTATTATTCTAAACTTTTCAAATTTTGTTACTTAGGGCTACCTCCTTCCTATGTGTCATCTTCAGAATAAGGTTCAACAGTGGATCATAGAATCATAGAATAGTGAAGTTGGAAGGGGCCTATAAGGCCGTAAAGTCCAACCCTCTGTGCCATTCAAGAATACAAGAGATAAGCTTCCTTTTTTAGGATATCACCCCCAAATAGAAAGGCTCCTCTTGCACACCTAAAAATACCCACTGATTCAATTCCTTTAGAAGAGATAATTTTGTCATCAAATACTTATTGGAACTTCCTTAGATGAAACTTAATGTCATATTGTTGAAAATCTGAATCCATTAGTTTTGCAAACATAATATCCTCATAAGAAGCTAATAGGCCATAAATTTATCCATGTTCTGGCAGAGTAATATTATAATAGTATTTAGTGTTCCAGTGATAATCAATGGGAAGCACAAACCATCAGGTTACAGCATTTGTGTTTGGGATCAAGAGCTAGAGAATGGCTCCAGGCCAAAGTAGGACATTTTCAAAACTCCTAAACTAAGACTTAAACTGTTTGATGTTGTGAGTTTTTGGGCTGTTTGGCCTTGTTCTGGAAATTTTTCTTCCTGATGTTTTACCAGACTCTGTGGCTGCCATCGTCAGAGGGCAAGGAGCTCAGGGAACCAGGAGTTCCCTCTGTGTTCTTGGGACTAGAGTGAGTGAGACTGTGGGGTTTTTTAAAGCTGGAAAAAAGGAAACTCGTCCTATACAGGAGAATGGGTGTTAGTCATTGTATTGTGATGAAGGGATTAAGAAGTTTCAGTACAATTGGGGGGGGGCAGCAATCATTGTCTGTGGTTGATGGGTGTTGTTAGCTGTTCTATTGTGTGAACTGATCGCTGTTGCTTCTAGCTGGGTTTGCAGACTGTAGTTTTCAGTACAGGAAGCCAGGCTTTGTTGATTTTAAGACTTTCTTCCTTCTGCAAAAGGTCAGACCTCAATGATTCCCACCCAGCCACAAGCACCAGTGATCAGTTCACACAATAGAACAGCTAACAACACCCATCAACCACAGAGAAGGATCACCACCTCCTCTGACAGCAGTGAATCTTCTTAATCCCTCTACATCACAATACAATGACTAACACCTATTCTCCTGAATAGGACAAGTTTCCCCTTTCCCACAATGTTAAAAACCCACAATTTTTCTTCATTCTATACCCCAGAGAACAGACAGAACTCCTAGTTCCCTGAACAACTTGCCCTCTGAAGATGCAAGCCACAGAGACTGGCAAAACTTCAGGAAGAAAAACTTCAGAACATGGCCAAACAGCCTGAAAAAGTCACAGCAGCAATCAGATCCCAGCCTTGAAAGTCTTCAAGAATGCACAGATAGTTAAAGATTAGATGTTTCATACTATGTGGTTGTATCTACTAATTGTTGTGCTTTAGTTTTAAGTTATAATGTTTTGAATATGCCTATATTTATATTATTTTGAGCTTTGTATTTTTAGAATGTTATGTTGTTGACTATTGTATGGTTTTGTTGTAAACTGCACAAAGTGGCCTTTGGAGCCAGCTGGGAGGTATATAAATAAAATTCATTAAATGCAAACAAAAAATAGGGACTGGACTCTATGATTCATAGGGTTCCTTCCTGCTCTACAGTTCTATGATGATGATGATGATGATGATGATGATGATGATGATGATGATGATGATGATGATGATGATGATGATGATGATGATGTGGAATGCTGCTAAGGCAAGTCTTGACCAATTAGAAGCAAGACAGCTCAACTATTCTAGCTGGAAACAATTATCTTCACCTCAAAGGAAAACTTTAGATCATATAATAAAGAAGTGCAAATATATCCAGATTTGTGTGTGTTAAAATCAGAGGTATGAGAATTGTAGTAAAACACTTCTATTTTTAAACTGGAATAGATACATGAGGAGAAATGTTATGTTGCGACAGAGACCAAGGTTAATACTGGAAAATCCTGGATAGAACTAGTACTTTACAGTGGACTGTGTTGTGTGTTTTCTGTGCCCTACTCATATCTAGTAGAGTGTAGACTAACAAAATCTCAGTCAAAGATAATAACAGATGGAATTATTAATCTTTGTTTCCTCTTTGCCTTGTCAAGTGCAATAAAAGGGAATATGTGACATGACATTATCATGATCAGAAATTCCACACCAAATACTGCACAGCTTATGCATTGGATCAATTCTTGATGACAGCTTGAAATCAATCTTTCTTTGTTTTCTTATGTTTGCACTTACCATCTCCATTTAACTTCTCAAGGAGAGCTTCGATGCAATCTGTCAAATAATTGTTCTATCATCCCTCACTCCTACAGGTTTTTATGTTAAATACTTTTTTGCACTTACCAATACTTGCAGACCATTTGTAATAACGCTCCTAAACTTTGTAAAATAAGAGCCTTATATACTTGGGGTCATGAAATATATACTGGAAACATTTTTTTAAAAATTGGTTGAATATTGTTCCTTATGTGAAAGTGAACACAGAAGTTTAAGTCCTCCTGTGTAAGTTATACTTGAGGAAAAGGGATTATTTAACAAATACGGAAAATAATGAGACTTCTTCCTTTTGTACCGTGGCTTGTCAAAGTCTCATGTAAGCTGTTTCATCACATGGAAGCTGTGGAAGTTGTGGAATGAAGGGAGAAACTCTTAAATTACTAAACATATCTCCCTCAGAAATGGTGGTTTATACATACATACATACATACATACATACATACATACATACATACATACATACATACATATTTTGTTCTGCAACATCCACATGATGAAGCAGATTACTCACTAATCAGTGCAACTTGATCTGGATTTTTAAACTTTTTTTGTCGCCCTAGTGCTGATCAGCTGTAGCATGGGATTGGGGAGGCAAAAAAATGTTTCAAAATCCCTCCTTTCCTCTGACACAATGGGGTAGGGGAAAAGGAGGGATTTTGAAACATTCTCTCTCTCTCTCTCTCTCTCTCTCTCTCTCTCTCTCTCTCTCTCTCTCTCTCTCTCTCTCTCTCTCTCTCTCTCTCTCTCTCTCTCTCTCTCTCTCTCTCTCTCTGCCATCCCAAGTGCCGATCAGCTGTAGATTGGGCTTGCGGCAGCAAAAAAAAAAATGTTTTAAACACGCCCTTTCCCCCCACCCAATGGGGTGAGGGATAATAAGGGATTTTTGAACATTTTTCCTTTTTTTTGCCACTGCAAGCGCCAATCAGCTGTAGCTCAGGCTTGGGGTGACCAAAAATAGTTTAACCCCCTACCCCCCCTGACCAGGGAAATGAGAGTTATTTTAACTTCTTTTTTTTTTTTTTTTTTTTTTTGCTATCCCAAGCTCGAGCTACAGCTGATTGGTGCTTGCAGTGGCAAAAAAAGAGAGAGAAAATGTTTTAAAACCCCTCCTTTCCCCCCACCCCTTTGGGCTTGGTCAGCAATCAACTGTAGCGCAGCCTTGGGGTGCCAAAAAAAAAAGTTTAAAATCCCCTGGTTTCCTGCACCCTGTGCGTTCGGGAAAACCGTGGGCTTTCCCCCTGGGACTGTATTGCTTCAATGCATTCCTATGGGAAAACAAAAATACGGAATGGAATAAAACTTTTCATTTCGTTTCATTTTGTTTTTCTTTGAGGGAGTGGTTGATTATTCATTTCATAGGTAACAAAATGATTTAAAAAAATCATTTTTTGCCCATCTCTAGTTACAGGTCCTTTTGTAGGGCAATAGTTAAAAGAAAAGGTTAAGTTTATAACAAATAAATCATGGCCCAATTTAAACCCAAAACTTGTCTCTTGTCTCGTTATGTCATGCCGTGTTGGCAATAGGTAGGTTGTCTCCTTGACCACTATTGCAGGGTACAAATGGATGGATGGAAGGATGGATGTGTCTCTCTGTTTAAACATTTGTCTTGAAATCAGTTACTCAATAAAATGGTGATGATCAATTCTGATAGTGCTATTTCTAATACATAGCACCTAGATATAAACAAACTGTTTTGATATAATGTCCATTGATTCGTATCTGAATAATTTCTAAGTAAATATGTTTATGTGTGAGCTGCAAAATGTAAAAGGTTGAATACAGTAGCCCATTGCAGCTTTTTTCATTTTCTCTCATGTTTTCTGTTCATGAATGTACACATCTTGCCACCTCATTGGGAGTCCTTGCTGGATCAGAAGAGCAATCTGTAATTGTGCAACAGCTGCATGAATCTAATAATTCATAAAAAGGCCAAGCAGCTAGATAAAAACCTCACTGTTTCCTAATATTCATCTCCATTTGACTGAAATGCTTTCCGTTTCCCTTGAAATTTCTTAGAAGTAAAATCCTCATTTTCACTAACTTGTTCAACTTGATGCCTCCTGCATTCCAGAAAAAGGTGTTACTTAGTTTTACCATGCAATGGGTAGTCAAAATATTTCTGGTGTCTTGTATCTTGTGATGAATGGTTCTCTGGTTTCATCTTCTGGAAATATCAGACTAAACAGAAACATTGCTTGAAGCTTTTTCGCCCCTAGAATTTTTAATATTCACTTTCCTGTTTCTCTAAAAAAAAAGGTGGATTTTCTTTGGTGTGGGTGGCTTAATATGGCAAAAAGAGAAAGAGAAAAAATGACCAATAAAAATCAAAGGCTTCCTTTATGGGCTTACTTTAAAATGTGTAAAGAATGCCAAACATGATGGTGTAGAACAAGGGTTTCATTAATGTTCAGCTCAAACAGTCTTTAAATATGCCTTATACTAGCACCACACTAAAAGTAAATTTGGGTTCCATATTTTTTTGGTAAAAGAAAAGACAGCAGAAAGATGAGATAGTCTGCCCAAGGCATACTAGAAAAATGTGGAGCAATTTCTGCCTGTTTTCCTTATCTTAGAGAAGCGATATTTTCCCCACACACACTCACACTCCAGATGACCTCATTTCTCATTTTTTACCTGGAGCAGTTTCCTGGAGGGCAAGATTTTGGTGCAAATCCATTGCTAGGACCAGCTAAAGCAAAACCACTGAATCATTTGTCAAATGATGATTCATCAGTCATGACAATAAATCTTAATCTATTGTGAGTTTTTGGGCTGTTTGGCCATGATCTGGAAGTTTTTCTTCCTGTCGTTTTGCCAGACTCTGTGGTTGGCATCTTTAGAGGTCAAGGAGCTCAGGGGAGTAAGAGAAGATGGCCAAGCATCCCCAAAAAATCACAACAGCTATCAGATTCCGGCCAGATCCCATAGACTGGTCTTACTCTAGTTGTGATAAATAATAATCATCATTTGTTCTAGAGTAGTTTTTACTTATGGTGACCCTTTTTAAGGTTTTCCTTGTAGAGAATACTGAGAAGTATTTCTGGGGTGGGGTGGGGTCCTGGGACTCTGCAGCTTTACCCAAATCACACAGGCAGGCTCTGCTCACAGAAGGCACAGTGGGAATCGAACATCCAGGTGCCTAAACCACTAAGTCATCCAGCCAGCCTGGTTGTGATAGACCTATGCCTTACATTTTAAACACTTGATTCTCCATAGTGTTGGTGAAAAAGAGCTAAGGGAAGGCAATGTGCCTTTTCCCTTTAAATATAAAATAAAAGTCCCATCTCTCTATTATTTTAAGGGTTAACCTTCCATGATCAGATTTTTGACACATCAAGAAATGAGGTACTGCTAATCAGACACCTCTTTGACCACTACCACACTTCTGATTTAAAACCCCTTTTCCTTAAAAACAAGGCCCCTTAAAAATAACTGTCCGGTTTTCAAAATGATTTATCTGAAGAAAAAAAAACCCTCAGCCATGCCCATTTTTGTCCGCTGTTGCACTTTTTCTTGCGATGACCACTGGGGTGGCATTTTTAACATCACTTTCTGCATCTCCTTTTTAAGTGATTTGGTTGAATTTGTGGACAGACTAAGTCAATTTATCCCCCTTGCCCCCTGTTCTTAGCCTTTTTGCTTTCAGAAAAGAGAATCCTACCACCATGCCAGGACGTTTACCAACTTTGTTATGCAAAAGTTTCAGCTCGTTGTCACTTAATTTCATTTTCTTGATTCTTTAAAACCAAGTTTTAAAGCGGTTCCATAAAAGTGGTTACTTCACGTCCTTCCTCAAGCCGAGGTGAACTTGCCTCCGTGTTGAAATCGGTTTTCAACACGGATTGAGAAGTGGATTGAAAAGATTCCCAAGCTCCAGGACAGGAATTTCTTGCCCCGCTTGGAGCGCAGTTCACGGGGCGTGGTCGGGGTGAACTCGGATTGACCTCACAAGGACCTGAGGTTCAGTTCCTTTGAACTCGGATTGACCCCACAAGGACGTGAGGTTACATTCCTTCAAACTCGGATTGACCCCACAAGGACGTGAGGTTACGTTCCTTCGAACCGGTCTCCAGCAGGGCCACGAACTGCAGCGAGAGGGACGTGAAGTCTCAGCCAAAGTGAGAACTGGAAAGCCAATTGCTAGCTACCCGCTGAAGTGCGAACAGCAGAACAGCTATAGCAACCACGTGACCACGGGAGGAGAAAAGGTGATCCAAAATAAGAAGAGGATGCTCGTGGAAGTGTGGTAGTGGTCTTTGTGTCAAGTAAGCATTTCAGATGTAAGATATTATGAGCAATTGTGCTGATGGACATAGCTGTGGCCCACATGGCTTGCTCTACAGTCCCTGACCTAGTCTCTTGCCTTCAGATACAGTAGAACAGCCATTCTCAAGTGGGGGTGGGGGTGGGGCTTATGGCCCCTGGGGAGCAGAGGATGATGCATTTGAAGAGAATCATAGACTGAAAAGGAGAAAAGCTTTTGAAATATATCTCTTTGTGATGTGTCCTCTTTTAATGGGGGAAGGGGGCCAGAACCTGAGAAGAACTCCTAAAAGAACTGGGGCGGTGTGTGTGTGTGTGTAGAGAATGATAACAGTAGAAGATGCTCACCAAAAATCATCTACCAGCCCAATCAAATTTGTGCATTGACTGAAAATGTGGCTGTATCTTGTTCCTTGACTCAGTCAGAAAAGTGTCCTACAGTAACCTTGATTCTATGCTCTTTCATCATCAGAGGCAGCTTTCTTCCCAATGCATTGGCTGCAATCCTGTTGCTTTGCAACCCCAAAGGCATAACATTCTGCCTTTCCTAGCTGGCAATTAACAAGTCCTCCTGGGATTTTTGAGCACACACCGAGCCAGCAGGCACAGATGCCCCCAGGAATCCCACCAGTTACTTGTTAATTGCATGCTAGGAATGATCGGATGTTATGCCTTTTTGCTTTTTCCATGCATAACAAAGCAACAGGAATTCAACCAAGATATAGCAGTTTCAGCAGATGAATTTTCATTGGCACCATGGTACAACAATATGGGTTTAGAAGAACCATTTCCTTTCCCACAGTCTCTGATTTGCCCACCTCACTACTGCTACTTATATATTAAGTGCACCTACCTTATACAGCCAAACTACATATTCACTGCAGAGCATGGGGCATCAAGACTGTAGAATGATTAGCTAAGTCACTTTTACACAACCTCTAAAATCTGCTGGCAACTTAAATTCAGACCAGAGATCGTGGGGTATTGTTCTGCTTCTGTGTTCCCACCCTTCTGCACTCCATTGCTCCTGTCTGCAGTGGGATGGAGAAAAAAGGGAGAAAAAATGCAGACTCACCTCCGCTCACCTCCGCCTGCGGGTTGGAGCAGCCCTGAAGGGATTCCTGTCTCTTAAAGGGGCAGCGGGGACAAAAAAACAAACAGAAGGTGAGGAGAGCCCGGCATCCACAGCTTTACAATCCGCATCAGAATTTTTTTTTACCTCCGGAGACCAGGTACTGGTAAAATGTGCTGGGGTGTGCTTAGGTGGGCATGGTCGTACTTAATTTTTTTTAAGTCCGCAGCTGATGGCAAAACAATTTTAAGGTCTGCATCTGGGAGCATTTTGCATCAGATTTTAGGGGTTGTGCAAAAGGAGTCCTAGTGTTAAGTGGTAGAAACTATCCAGAGACTCCTGCATTTTCATAAGGTGCCTAAAGAAGGACAGGCTCAGTTTCAGCATTATTTGCTTCCAGAGATAGTTTAGGCTTGATTTGCTCTGGGTCTCACTTGTTCAACTTTCTGGCAGTGCAGGGTTTTGAACTTGCCATGTCAGAAATAAAACTGTGGCATAGGACAGATATACGCTTGCAGCCCCAAATATTGCAACAAGTTCAAAAGCAGAAGAGTTCTTCTTATCTTCACACTGGGCAACTGTCCATCTTGCCATTCTGCATACCAGTCCCACATGGGAGGTCCATGAAAGAATTTGAAGGCCTGCCAAGATGAAACATTTATATCTCTTCAGCGTCTGCATTGCCCTTGTCTGCGCCTTGCAGTGACATTATTCCTTACATGATTCAGACACTAAATTTTCTGAGGGCCTCACATTGTTCTTCTTTGATGGAGAGCCCCAGAGGAAGCAATGTGATCCATGCACTTTGAACCTCTTCTGTTTCCTGCTCCTTCCTGACGATATGTAAATAATGTGAGCCAGGCTTTACTGGTTCTTCTCAAAACTCCATGGAAAAAACAGCATTAGTTCCACAAGCAATCGATCACTGTTTGTGAAATCTACAGTTATACAGATGAATAAACTGACAATATGCAGCTTAATTTTGATGGTGCCTCACAGTACTTCAGTGCTGTGCTTAGCATCTAAATTAGGTAGTATTCTGAAGTTACCCAAGATCTAAACAGATAATGAAAAGGAAACCTATAGGTCAAAAAAAAGCTGCACACACACACACATTCATGACTCTGAAACAACAGAGAATGTTGCTTTTGTTGTTATTCTTTCACTTTATCAATATGATTAAAACAATACATAATGCAAAACAAGCAAAAAGCATTAGGTTTGCCAAGGCCAGTTTCTAAAGGACACTTTCTTAGGGGTCCCAATTTTGGGGTGTATAACTCATATGTCTGAAACCCAGTCATCACCATACTTAGAAAGATTATAGAAGAGAATTTGAAGAATCCATTTTGCAAGTTTGGTTCTTTGAGCCCTTTTACATGACCCCTAAAATCCGCTGCAAAACACTTGCAGATCCGGAGCATAAAATTGTTTTCCCACCAGCAGTGGACTTTGAAAAAAATAAAGTACACCCATGCCCTCTTAAGCGCACTCTAGCGCACTTTACAAGTACCTGGTCCCTGGAGGTAAAAAAAAATTCCAATGCGGAAAATTTTGTTTTTGTTGTTCCTGCCGCCCCTTTAACAGACAGGAATGCCTACGTGGCTCCTCCGACCACAGACGGAGGTAAGCGGAGGAGATCCTGCATTTTTCTCCCTTTTTTTCTTCCTTCCCTCACTGCAGACAGAAGCAACAGAGTGCAGAAGAATGGGAACACAGGAAGAGGAACAAAACCCACATGATATCTGGCGGGGGAATCCGAATTTAAGCTACCAGCGGTTCTTAGGGGTCATGTAAAAGGGCTTTCTAAGTACCAGGGGAAAACTTTCCTGGTGGGGCCTCTTTGTGGGTAAATAGTTCAAAGTTCTGAACCCCAATCTTAACCAAACACTCAGGACTTCTTTAGGTGAGGCATAGGAGAGGCATGCTGCAACTTTGTGGCCCCTAGATTAGAGATAGGCACGAATAAAAAAATGACATTTCAGTTTTTTGTTTGTCATTGAGAGGTCTATTTCGTTTCATTTCCGTTTTTGTAAATTTTTGGAAAAATGTGTTTTCGTTTTTTGTTTTTGATTTTTCGTTTCTACCCGTTTTTATGCAATTTTTAAAGCATTTCTGTGCAGGGCGTCCCTCAATGCCCCAGACAAGAGGGAAAACACTAACAAAAATTGATGCTGGCAGAGACACAGTATAGACTAGGTACGCAGGGAGGCTGCAAAGGCAGCGGTGGGCATTGCCCAGGGTGCAAGGCAGTCGCAGAGTGACTGCACTGCAGGGCAGGGGAGGGTACTCACCGAGAGGTACACACACATGCACACAGGGAGGCTGCAGGACTGAAGCTAGAGTCACAGAGATAGCAATCCCACCCTAACTCCCACCGGGGACTGCAAGGAGGACAGGGGCTTCCAGAGCTTTTTATGCCCTCTGTGGCTGCCAGACCTGCCCAGTCTGCAACCTGGGCATGCTATTGGTTGAAGTTGTCCAAGAATTTACATGATCCCATCATATGGCTTGCCTCCATGTTGTGGCTGGAGTGGCGACATCCATTTTGTCATCCTTAAAGGGGAAAGAAAAATACATTGCGATGGGAGAAGAAAAAAACAAAGGTTTTAAGGACCCCAACCCCCTAATAGGTAATAATTTCAAATAATTATTGCATTATCACTGCATTTTATGTATGTCCAGGGCATTTTAATACCCAAGAAATCAATATTAGGCATCTGGGAGCCATTTTGGGTCAATGTCCCCTAACTCCCTTAAAGGAAAAATACAGCGATCTGAGAAAAGACATAAATGCATGTTTTAAGGAGCCCCACCCCCTCTGGTAGGTATTATCAGACAGTATAAATAATTATCGCTGCATTTTTATGGATGTCCAGGGCGTTTTTTAACATTTAAAACAGCTCATTTAATTTCACACTGCCATTAATGAAAACGAAACGTAATGAACAAAATTTTTGTGGTTCTGTTCATTTCGTTCCATTTTCATCACAATTTTCGTTTGTCATTTTGTTACATAACAAAATGAATAACAAATAATGGAAATGAAAAAATGTTCGTTTCATGCCCATCTCTACTCTAGATATTAAAGGGCATTTTATACCATTTAAAAATAAAGACAAAATAATTCATAAATTTATTGATTCACCACTAGAAATGCATCAATTTGTTGATTCATTGGTCCAGTTTTGACTCATGCCTATCTCTATTGATGACCTATGAAAAGGAAAATGTAGCATAAATGAAAGTTACATTTGGTTTGGGTTTTGAAAATGAACCAAATAAAAGCAAAGCAAAAGCAAAGTGTTCTGCTTATATACTGCCCCATACCACTTCAAGTAGTCTCTGGGCAGTTTACAGTTTAATTGCAGTATGCAGGCTGCACATTGCCCTCCAGCAAGCTGGGTATTCATTTTACTGACCTCAGATGGATGGAAGGCTGAGTCAACCATGAGCATAGTACCTGGGATTGAACCCCAGGTCATGACCACAGTTTTACCTGCAGTACAGGCATTTAACCACTGTGCCACAGGGCTTCTACAATTTAAAACTTCACCAAAATTATTACTTGCTACATGTATCAGCTTCTAGGTCTGAAATATTTGAATAGTACATGCTGTGAGATGGGCCATCTTATCTGCAGATCAGCAACACAAAGTAAAGCTTTTTCAACCTGGGTTTTCTAAACCACAGACTGGTCCTCTTTGTTCCAGCTGTTCTTCAAGAGATCCTGGACTGTAATTATGGATAATGAACATCAGCGCCCACAAATGCACTTAAATCAGAAGATCAGTCCCACCCAGGTTCTTGCCATTCACTGCTCAGCTCTGAAAAAGAACAAGAACCAAAAACAAAACAAAACAATGCCTGCACATGAGTAAAGCACTTGGCACTGTCTTGAATAGCAGTACAGTTAGTCTTTCAGAAGCTGAGACGGCATATAAAATTTTATAAATTGGCTACTTATACTCCACATACACATTCCTCCTCCTCCTTTAACAAGAGCCAATGAACAGAACCAAAGTGTTCCCAAGAAAGATCAACACTTCATAGTATATGTAATGGAGTTAGAAGCCAGATTTTACACCAAATAGCCATAGAATTTGTGACATCTTAAGACCTAAGGGGAAATACTGTATACATATGCAGGTCAAATGTATGTAAGGCAGAAAGTGAAGATAGTTATTCTTAAACAAACTTCCCTCAATGTCAATTTAATTCTGGTTAAAGATCACACCAGTGCTCTGCTTGTTATCCTTTCTGAATGCCTTTGAAGATGATTCAGAAGGTGCAAATTTGTTCAAAAGTATGGCTTCCAGACCAGATAACTCCTCTCTCATAGCAACTTCATACTAGTTTCTTATTCATTTCTCAGCTCAGCTTGAAGTCTTGGTACTAATCTTTAAAATACTTAGACACAGGACAAGGGCTATGAGCAAGTTTTCCAAGAATTCCCCTTATATAAGCATAACCAGCAAAAATATTCAGTCAGACATTAGTGAAAAGAAGCAATATTTACCCATAAAAATGTGTGCTCAAAAACTTGACATTAAGTCATTGTTTAAAAGATGTAATTTCCTAACCCTAACTCTAACCCTAACCCATGGGCCGTCAAAACAACAACAACAACAACAACAACAACAACAACAAAGATGCTGCTAGCTCCGGAAGGGCTCCCCGCGGCCGCAGGAAGGCTTTCCCAGCTGGCATGCTGCCAGCTCTGGTGGCGCCTGGCCCTGGGAGAGCTCCCGCGGCTGAGGGACTGCTCTCCCAGGAGGCTTGCCACTGGCTCCGGCAGCACCCGGGGCTCTGAAACAAATGAATATGAAACAATTTTTATATAAAAATTTGTTTCATATTAAATGAAACGAAATGGGGCCACAGGGCACTAATTACCCATCTCTAGTTTCCATTCCAAATGGGGTGATCATCATTGTCCATCCCCAAGATGAACTTATTCATAGAAAACCAAGAGAGGCAGGTCATCAGTCTGTCTAGGCCGTAAGTAGTATGGAGGAAACTTCACAAGATTAAGATGAGCAATTAATTAAAGACAGCTTAATGAAGTGTCTCCCACAAACCTAACTGTCATTGCTTACAGAAACAATATGTCTCTGCATGGCTTTCCCAAGACATCCAGTTCTTTCTAATCAGCTTTCAATGAGCCTTAAACTCCTGGTGAAGCTGTGAGTCTATAATTTTGGTTTGAAACAGGGCAAACAGGCTTTACATCTGCTAGGCAGTCTTTAGCATTTGATGCATCATTGATAGGACTGGTTCCAGACCTTCTCTCCAAAGCTTCTGAGAAGGTGTTCTTTACTCTTCCACTGAGTTCCTTCTGTGCAGTGGCTTCTTTTGGCTGCATGTTTACTTCAGTCTCTGAAGATGACTTAGCAAGGTGAGGCCTGGCACTTGCTACTATTTACTACAGAAATAATAATAATAATAACCTGGAGTCTTAAATACAATTCAGTGAATATGAAACATCCTTCTTAAGTAATACCCACTTTCTCACTGTCACATCTCAGCTCTACTGTCATTCTTCAAAATATTCTGATATTGTGCTTAAGGCTAAGCAGCTTGTGATTGGAATAGAAGAGCACACCTGTAATGTTGTGATCAGCCCCCCATTCAGTCCACAAGCCAACCTAGCTCAAAGAACTCCTAACTTTGCTCTGATTTTAATAGTTACATTTTTCCAATTTATGTTGTATATGCATTTTATAGATGCTTATTTATTTGTTTGTTTATTTTTGATAAATTATAACCTTTGTAATCAGCATAAAAGGTGCTCCCCCTTCACTGAAGTGGTTAATATGAATAGCTGAAACATACTTTCTGCTGTTTCATACAAAAAAGATAGTAGGGGAAAAAGGGTGAGATCATATGAATATTTCCTGAAACGGTAATACTTCTGTGATGGATCACCTTTCATTTCTGGAACGTTGCTGCCAACTCATTATCAGAACAATTAAATATCCTCTAATCCATTCCAAGACAGTGTCCAGTCCAGAGAACAATTCTGACAGTTCACAGATCATGGGAAGAGTCAAGATAAAATCTGGCGTACATCCACTTCTCTTAAGGGCAAATAATTATCTAACCCACACAAACTCACCACCATTAAGGAAGTAGAATTCCTGTTACAAGCGAAAGCCAGAAAAAGGTAAAAAAGGAAAAGAAAAGAAATCTTTGGAATGAACAAAGACAGCCAAAGAGGCAAACATTAAACTTCAGGATTACCCAGACTTGACCTCGGATTAACTAATTACCTTTCAGACTTTAGCCTTCCTGGTAATAAGTTAAGGCAGAGTAACTGGAAAGTCTAAACAGTCAACCACAAAAACAGCATTTACAAAGTGGATGAATTTGTTCAACTGGAAGAGTGATGGACACAAACTGAAGACTTTTTGTGTGGTCTGAAATGAATGCAGAGGTTTCCTGACTTCCCATTCATAATAACAATGAGTCTCCATTTACTTTTCATTTTTACCCCCACCATCTCTTAACATCTTGGGAGATCCTGAAGAGCCGTAAGGATTCTTAACGTTTCAAAAAAATTTTCTCACTTCAAAAGAGACCATCACAAGGCTGACAAAGTCAAAAACACACACATCGGTTTTGAGATAAACAAAAGAGACATGGTTCTCTTTATGCTATGCTATTCTTGTTGCCTGCACTTTAGCTAGTGCACAGAAAAAGGACATTGTTATAAATGAAAGACAACAAAGAACAGAAATGTCTTTGAGAATTATTTTTGTGGATGGACATCAGAGTTCTCAACAAGCTCAGTTGATAATATTCCCAAATTATAACCAACCTGTCTGAAAATCTCTTTTAGGAATATTAGAACCAGGTAATGGTGTACCCAGTATGGTGTAGTGCATAAAGAAATGGAGTAGGACTCTGGAGATCTGTGCTTTGATTCCCTGACTCTGCCACTGAAACTAACAGAAGAAAATAACTGGTAAAAAATTAATTGAATACCTTAATTACTATGAAAACCCTATAAGTCCGTTTTCACTAGACAGCTAGTAATAAATAAGCATTAAGCAGGTAATAAGCAATGCAAAACTCATATGTATGTTCCACCAATATGTTGCTAGAAATAACACATAAGCCATCTAGAAGTCCTCCAGAATTAAATGCTAGCTAAGTAAGTGAAACAAAAAGGGGAAATAAAGTAATCTGACCCCAAGATCCAAACTACCCCTCCTATTGGGAGCTATAGTCCATTAGAAACACATGGTGTTGCAGATGTACACAGAAATTTACCTAAACAACCTGGATTTTACCTAAATGGCCCATATATATTTGCAAATAATAGCCCCCCACTGAAAGCTGACTTAATCGTATCCAGAAACAAAGTACTATGCTCCTCCCAACAAAGTGCTATGCTCCTCCCACCCCTTTCAAAAAGAGACTGAGACTAAGGGGGAGGGGACTGTAGAAATATATCCATCAGTCATTGCCAGTGGTGTATCTTATTGTTCCAGCCAACATAACATATTAAGACACAAACTTTCCCATGATTTTGTTTTGTAATTGGCAAAACCTGGTGCAGTGAAGTAAAAAAATCATACTCTGATTAAAATGTTTGGATCAGTTTGAGAAAAATAGACATTCAGTCCTCCAGGAAGATATGGGAATTGGGGGGGGGGCAGAAAATATCAAAACTTGGAGAAATTACATTTTTGAACAACACCTACTGCAGAATTTCTCATATTGCACAGCCATTGGCCATGCTGCCTGGGCAGATTTAGGAAAGGACTTGAGTTTTGAGAAATAAATCACGATCCTCTCCCCAAAAAAAAAACCCTCTACAATCCCCCCACCAAAAACACTCTTTAACCTATTACATGAATACTAATATTAATTAATTAATTAATTAATTAATTAATTAATTAATTAATTAATATTACATAAAGTTAATATTAATTAATATTACATAATATTAATTGTTATATTTTATAATTATAAAATACATAAAATTTTATATTATACATAAAGTTAAATTAATTAATATTACATAAAGTTATCTGATTTTACTTCACCTTGACCTTCATATTTTGTGGCTCTGGGAACTTATAGTGGTAGTGCCCTGGCTTCCCTGGCTCCAAGCGCTTATCTCTCTGAGTGGGCACTTCTCAGAAGAGGCAGGGCTGGGAA
This sequence comes from Phrynocephalus forsythii, assembly GCA_029282475.1. Taxonomy (NCBI): domain Eukaryota; kingdom Metazoa; phylum Chordata; class Lepidosauria; order Squamata; family Agamidae; genus Phrynocephalus; species Phrynocephalus forsythii. Next base: position 174,908,082 of record JAPFRF010000001.1, on the reverse strand, counting down.
GTGCCTAACACCTGTTTGGCAATAAATGAAATTGCAAAACTGGTGGTTTGTGTCCATCTCTGGTTCTTGTTTTGTAAATCCTGCTATGGATGTGGAGTACTTGGATGCCATGCAATGCATTCAGTCTGCATTATGGCAGTAACTGCCCCAGAGTCACACCGTGCATGACACAACTTTGCTGCTTCTGCTTCTGCTGCTTCTGCTCCTTGTTCATGAAAGTTAAAGGTTCCCTTTGGTATTTTTTTTTTCACATAGCAGATGAACAGTTCCAAAATAGAGGGAGAGAGAGAATATAGAGAATTGTTTATCAGTGGTTGTTGGATTTTAGTATCTCTTGCTAATTGAAAGCAAGATTTCATCTGTTCCTTTTCTGAAAGGAGAGAATGGAGGCTCCGCTCGAAGCCATTGTCTTCGGCGGGGCTTCTTTGCCGCCTAGAAGAAGTGGGCGGGTGCAAAGTCCTGCGCCCGTACGCTGGTTGCATGGCGGGGAGCAGCCTATTTAAGGCTCTGTATGCTCCCCGCCCGCAGCCAGCACAATTTTGACAGCTCTGGGGCAGTTGAGCTTTTATCTGCTCCTCTCTGGACGGCTGTGTCCTTTTGGGAGCTCCCTGCTTGCCGGAGCTCTGCTCCGACTATCAGCTGTGACGATCTCAGCTCTTTTGGCTCCGATCGTCAGCTGTTTTCACAGCTCCTGGCTGCGGAGCTTTCCTTCCTTCTTCTTTTAGCTCCGTCAGAGCTCCTGGCTGGCTTTATCTTTTGTTCCAATTGTTAGCTGTTCTTTTCAGCTTACCCTGGGAGATTTTTATTTCCTGCTGGTCTGGGAGCTCTGTGTTCGTCAGGGCTTGGCTTCTTGGGGCTTCTGATCTGGAGCTCTGAGCCTGTTCATCACAGCTTTCTGGTCTTGTTGGAGCTTCCATTCCGTGCTGATCTCCTCTCTTCTTGGCTCCTGGGTTGGGAGCCGTGTGGTTTGTCAATCCTGGGTGTATAAGGGGATTACTGGGGGGGAGTGAGTTTCTGTCCTGCCATGGGTGGGTGATCCCCCATTTTTATTCCGTTGTTCATTAGATGTGGGGTAAATCACCTGTATAACGATTTCTAGTGGGCAAGGTGGAATTGTCATTTTATTCCCCCACTTGCTGTGGCTGGATTCTGGGCTATTGTTCTTGGTTCGTTATAGTATTTTCCACGTGTTTTATTTTAACCATATAGATGCATATTTATTAGCTGGTGATTTGAGTGCAACTGAAGCCATCTCGTGACTTCTGTTGCCTGTGTGTGCAGGCGGCCATTTTGAATCTTTGTTGTGGCACACCTCTTTCTGGCCTTCTTATTTGGCAGCCATTTTGGGCGCTTTATCTCATTGCTATCATAGCTTGCCTGTCGGTGGCCATTTTGTTTACATTATTGCCTATTACCCCCCACGCCTTTAGTTCCCGGGCTATTTCATAATATTAATTTGATACCTTATAATTTCAAGTGTTAGTTTCAGGGTTCACATCATGCCATCTAAAAAGGGTACTACTAAGGGCAAGGGCAAAGCTCCAGCTAAGCGTAGGGCTTTGCCTCAACCTGACCCTGAGTCGTCTTCCTCTTCTGATGAGGAGTTGACCCAGTTTGCTGCCATTTGGCAAAAGTTATCTCGTCTCGAGAAGGATCGAGTTAGGCGGCAGGGCTTGGAGGCTACTGATGGTGGGGGGGAGGTCGCATAGGGACACTAAGTCCAAGCAGAGGGCTACACTTAAATTAATGGGTGACCTTATGATGTCTCGCATTACCTTTTTAGAAGGAGAGATTGCTGGCACATCTTCTACTGCATCGAATGCTCCCCCTTCTGCTAGTTGCGATCCTTACTTGGCATCTGCGAGTGAGCAGGTGATCGCCGCCCAGCCTGTTGAGATGCATCGTTCCTCCACCCCGTCTCATCCAGTGGAGAGGACGCAGGTCACCCCTATTGACCTCTCTATCGGAGCCGGGTCATCTGGAAGCCAGCCAATTGCTCCTGTCCTTTCTGCTCGTTCAGGTGAGACCACATCATTACACTTGCCGACATCTTCACCGTTTGTGTGGCCATGGGGATCTCAGGCGCATTCCACAACCCAGCATTTGGGTGGGATGGTGTCCCTGGGGTCGCCTCCTGTCACTTCCGGACCTACGCAGATTGGCTTGCCAGGGTTCACTAGGTCTGCCCCTGTTGCGGCTTCTGTGCAGTCACACTCTGAGCAACCTGATGTAGCAGTGCGACTGCCGGCTGCAGTGGAAGCTGCTGTGCAGGTTGATTTGTCCTCATCTAAATCTGACACTATCACTGCATCCGGTAAGTCAGTGCAGGATGTTTTGCAACTGCCTGAGGGTGATGCATCTCTCCCTTTGGGAGATCATCTATCGGATGCGATGATTGATAGGATTGTAGCAGGCAAGTATGTAGACATATTTGACCTGCTTAACAGGGAAATTGAAGGCATTGACGTGGACAAACTTGATAAGGAGGACAGGGACAGAATTAAGAGGAAGAAGCCTGACAAATGTTGGGAGAATTGGCTTTCTGCATTTGCGATTTTTGCGGGAATCCTGTGCAAGGCTAAGCCTGAAATGGGACCTGTCTTATTCCATTATTTTGACATGATTCATCAAGCCAAGATGGATTTTCCGGGCACTGCGTGGCTTTCTTATGACGAAGGTTTTCGTTTGGGTTGCACGCGACCCTAGTCTTCGGTGGGACTTGCCCCATAGCACCCTTTGGACTCGGTACATGAACTCTCCTCGGCCTACAACTGGTGAGAGGTTCGATAGTGGGCACCGTATACAAAGAGGGAGTCAGGTGTCTCCTACCCGCCCTGGGGCGGCCAGCCGGTTCAACCCCGGCTGGTCTGCTTTGAATTTAACAATAAAGGGGCATGTGGGCGCAGGCAATGTCGATTTCGACATGTGTGCTCCAGCTGTGGGGGATCTCACGCAGCCTCTGCCTGCCCCAAGAAATCTGGCAACAATGGGAATAAGGAGCAGGGGGGGAGACGAAACCCTCCCAACCAACCCCCGCTTCCCAAAGGGCCCTAGTCCTATTAAGGTGCCGGTATTAAGGGAGTGGCTCAGTAGCTACCCCTTACGTGATAAAGCACGATACCTCCTTGAGGGATTTCAATATGGCTTTAGGATTCCAGCTTTTGGGGAACGATCGTCTTACATGGCCCATAATCTTAAATCTGTTCGGGGCATGGAAGATGTGGTTAGGAAAAAGATTGCCACTGAACTTGAAGCTGGACGGGTACTGGGCCCCTTTGACGCGCCGCCTTCACAGCATTTTAGAGTTTCTCCCTTAGGGGTTGTCCCAAAGAAAACCCCTGGTGAGTATCGCTTAATACACCATCTTTCGTATCCTTTGGGGGCATCCGTTAATGACATGATCCCCCAGGAACTGTGTAGTGTGCATTACACATCTTTTGATGCAGCGATTAAGATGGTGCGTAGCTGTGGGCCTGGGGCAGAGGTTGGGAAGTGCGATATAAAATCTGCCTTCCGGCTTTTGCCTGTTAACCCGGCTGATTTTGAGTTGCTTGGTTTCGCCTTCGAAGGTAAGTTTTATATGGATCGGGCTATGCCATTCGGTTGTTCAATCTCATGTTCAGCGTTCGAAACCTTTAGTTCCTTTGTTGAGTGGTTTTTCCGCTCTCGGACTGGTGATTCTCATGTGGTGCATTATTTAGATGACTTTTTATTTGCAGGTCGGGCGGGGACGCAGCGGTGTGCTGCCCTTATGGTGGCTTTTCATGACATATCTCATGAACTTGGTATGCCGCTAGCGGTTGATAAAACTGAGGGACCCACCACTGTTTTGACTTTTCTGGGGATTGAACTGGATACTATTCAGCAATCCAGTCGATTGCCAGAACAGAAGCTTTCCGAGCTTAGGACCCGTTTAAGCCACATGCTTTCACGTCGTAAGGTTACCCTGCTTGAACTTCAGCAGGTTGTGGGTCACCTCAACTTTGCCTGTCGTGTAGTTGCGCCCGGCAGGGCATTCTTGCGTAGATTGTGTGATGCTATGGCGGGGTTGAGGCGTCCTCATCATAAGCGCAGGTTATCTGCTGCTATGAAGGCTGACTTGAGCATGTGGTTGCGGTTCCTAGCGGAATTTAATGGGGTTTGTTTTTGGCGATCTGCAGTCATAGACGCCTCTGACTTGCAGGTTCATACCGACGCCTCTGGTGCCCTTGGTTTCGGGCTGTATTTCAGAGGTCGCTGGGCTCACGGCACTTGGCCGGATGAATGGCACCACAAAGGAATCACCAGAGATCTTACTTTTTTAGAATTGTTTCCTATTGTGGGAGCGTTATGGATTTGGGCTGATCAATGGGCTAATAAGGCGGTAAAATTTTGGTGCGATAATATGGCTGTTGTTCATATTATCAATTCCCTATCTTCTAAGTCGCCAAGGGTTATGTGCCTGGTCAGGGCCTTTACCCTCCGATGCCTTCAGTTTAACATTCTATTCCGTGCTATACATGTCCCGGGTGTTAAGAATGACATTGCTGAGGCGTTGTCACGCCAACAGATGTCGCGCTTCAGATCGTTGGCACCTCTGGCATCCCGGGACCCCGATATTCTTCCGCCAGAGGTATGGAGGCTTGGAGGATAGAGGCTAACCGAGCCATGGGACTGGCGTTGGCCCCAAGCACCCGTCGATCATACTCGGCCGCTTGTGCTGAGTACGCACGCATTTGTGCCAGAGAAGGGTTCTTTACTATGTGGCCTGCTTCCTCTGATCAATTAGTTCATTTTGCCGTGGACTTGCATTTTAAGGGATTAGCCCCTCGTACTATTCAGGGCAAGATGTCGGCTCTTTATTATTATGCAAAGGCGCAGGGCTATGAACTGCCTAATTGCCAATTTAGAATAGCCAAAATGATTGAGGGTTGGTCCCGAAAAGGGGACAGTCAAAGACTCAAGGACGCCCATTTCGCCCCAGATGTTGATTAAGTTAGCTCTTACTTGGCCTCAAATTTGTTTTGACCATTATGAGGCGGTGTTGTTTCAGGCAGCTTCTATTACTGCCTTTTTGCTGCTCTTAGAGTCAGTGAACTAGTCGCACGTTCCCACTCTGATCAATCCCAAGATGCCTTACAGTGGTCTGATTTGGATTTCTCCGAAGGGCGGGTTTCCTTGCGTATCCGTCGGTCTAAGACTGACCAAAGGGCAAAGGGCAACTGATACACCTTGGTAGGTGTTCAATTGCTCATATTTGCCCCGTGTCGGCCCTGCATAATTATGCCACATTGAGGGGCAGTAATCCGGGTTATCTCTTTGTACATAAGACCGGAGCCCGTTGACACATTTTCAGTTTTGGAAGACTACCACGGGGCATTGGAGGCTGCCGGCATATCCGGCTGGCATTTTGGTACCCATTCTTTTCGCATTGGTGCAGCTTCTGGCTGCTGCCATGGGTATTGATTCCATGGGTATTCAGCAAATTGGGAGGTGGCGATCTCGCCAATTTAAGACGTATATTCGGCTGTTCATGGACCGGTGATTCCGGGCCAGTCTCTTCTGTTCTTCGTTTCAGGTGCCGTTATTGGAGAGCGGGCTCGAGTTGTGATCTGCGGCCATAGTTTTATATTTTGGGCTGCCAAGTTTGCTGCTCGCTCTCGGATGTGGCCGAGATCTTGGCCTTGGTCTATGGGCCGAGTTGGTGTGGAGGGGAAGACGGGGGATGTGTTGGGACGGCTTTTTGGCTGCTTCCATGTTGGATCCCCCTGACCGTCCACCGGCCATTATGGTTGTCCACCTTGGTGGCAACGATCTAACCCGACTGTCGGGTAAAGCCTTGATTATTCGAACAATTGATGCTCTGAGAGCTTTTAAGGAGCGCTCGCCTTCCACCAGGATCCTCTGGTCAGCCATTATCCCTCGTTTATTCTGGAGCCTATCCCATCCCCCGCAAAAAATGCACAAGGCCAGAAAAGGTGTTAATCGGGAGTTGTCTCGCTTTATTTTTAATTCCGGATTGGGGTCAGTTATTTGGCACCGTAATATCACGGCCCGTGATCCTGATTTGTTTCGATCTGATGGCATTCACTTGTCTGATAAAGGCCTTCAAATTTTCATTGACAATTTAAAAGAGGGCCTGTTGGCCGAGTTGTTCGGCTGTGTTGGGTAAAGAGACTGTCGGTGTGTCTCTTTTGTGGCAGTTAGGGCAAGCGGTTTTGTTATTTAAGTAGGCACCTCTGTTATACAGCACCTCTTTGTGTTGGCAGCCCTCATGGATAAAATTTAAACTAGGATGTCAATTCTTATTGTTAAAAAGGAGCCCCCGTTAGGTTATTAGGGCTGCCAGTGTTTATGAGAATTGAAGGTAAGATGGTGTAGTTAATGTTTGGCATCTTACCAAAGGCATTATTCTTTCATGCCAGTTTAATCTCTTATTATCTAGCAGAGGTGCTGATTAATTATAACTTAGAATTATCTACCACTTGCCCCACGTCACAGGCCCTCTTTAATTTGCAGTTATCCTTTACAGTTAATTAATGTTATAAATAAATTGCGGCCCATATTAACTCCATATAACTTTGTCTGTGTCTTTATTTCTTCTGGGGGGGCAATAATCTTTCTACTTCTGCCTGCATTTGACTCATTTTCGCTGGTGGACAAATTACCTGTGCTTTGATGAGGTACTATGCTATCTGCTGTTTATCCATGGTTTGCCTTGCTGAGCATACAATTGCTATCTGAATCTTTTACAATACAGGGTTTTCTCATCAGTGGCACCTCCAATGTGGATCCTCCTTCGGAGGGCAGTTAGACCAGCTATCTCTGTTTTGCTTCTGAGAAGGCAGCTAAACCTGAATTTTTCTCAAGGACCATTGATTCTGATGAGTAATTTTTTAAAACTGGCATTTAAAGAATGTTTTAGATTTCCCTTGAAATAATACTTCTATTTTTTTCAAATTAAGAAAATAATATTGATCTATTGAATCACTCTGGGCACCCTGTTAGGCAGGAAATGGACTTTAAAGAAATAACTCTTATAAAGATTTCAAAATATTTGTTCAGAAATAAAGTTTCTGAAGCTTGTGAAATATTCAAGGATGGGTATGGAAGATAGCAATTCATGATTGGAGATGGAGATGAATTGAATAATTGTGTTTGTCATTAATGTACTCACCTGATGAATACAAATGGATATATTTTAGCAATTTTGGTCCATTAATTCATCAGCTGATAAAATGCCCCCCCCCCCGAGGCACATGCAAACACTAAATTTGGAGGGCAATATCTCTGCCCGGGGATTGGAGTCCATATAAGGTGGCTCCTCCCTGCTCCAGCCTCTTCATGGCGGAGCTCATCAGCAGTGCATGTCAGAGTGGCATGCTGAGAGCTGGGTTGTTTTTTTTTATTTTAAAAAGAACGACAACAGCAAAGAGCAGTGAGGAGCAAGGATGAGTGGGGAAAAGACCAGGGACAGCTGAAGGGTGGCCTGCACTTCAGCTGGGCTGCACAGTTTGGATTTATCTGTTTAGGGAGGGTAGGATGCGTAGTGGGGGGCATTGTGAGAGTGGGGGCAAAAGCGCTACCTGTATGGCCACCGGGGACAGGGATGGTTTTGGGAGATATAGGATAGGCAGTAAACTGACCTGGCATTATTTCTGCTGCCCTCAGGCCTCCTTGAGTGGCACACTTTTGCTAAAGGTTAAGCCCTCCAGGGAGCAGGAGGTGACTGCAGGCATCAGCCCTACGGCTGTTTCCACAGTTGTTGGTGCATTGGGGGTGTTTCTAATAGCTGGGGTGACCCACCACCCCTCAATAAATCAGTAGGTTATTGGAGGCTGGGACCCAGCCAGTGGCTATTCACCAAGTGGTCTAAGTTGAACAATAGGTGGCATGTTATGTAGTGTAGTCAGATTATTTCACTCTGCAAGGTTTAGAGACGGCCTTGCCTGGAACTTAGCCTGTGTGCCTGTGGGTCTTAGTTACTGTACAAATCAATTAGCCTGCATGCAATGCAGTGGGACAATATCATACAATACCACAAGGATTTGCATGGGGGTGTCAAAAGGGAAGGCTCCAGCTAAAAGGAGGGCCCCTGCTTGCCCCCCTCCTCCAGAATTGTCTTCCTCCTCATTTGAGGGGGACCTTATAGTTTGCAAGCCATTTGGGACAAGCTTAGTTGTTTGGAGCAGGAGCATGCACGGGTGCAAGGTTTGGTCACTACTAGCCCAGTGGGAAGATTCTCCAGGGACACCAAGAGACAAAAGAGGGCAGAGCTGAACAGGATGGGTGAACAAATGTGATACCATATTGCTTTTCTGGAGGGTGAGATCGCCGGAGCAGCTCAACCCTGGCTTTTGCCATCTGTCTATCACCAGCAGACTGCACCACCCATGCCAGAAACCATCAATCCAGCTAGGCCGAGCACCCAGGCACAGCAGGAGTCCACCCAGGGTGGGCAGGTGGAACAGCTGACCAAAGAACCAATCTGTGACCTATCAGTGGGCTCTGGCAACATGGCAAGTATCAACATGGAGGTGGGATTGGTGGCATGAGGTAAGTCTACTGCACAGCACACCTCCACCACACATTCGGGGGTATAGCCATGGGGCTTGGTCCATTGGATCCTGACTTTCTGCACAGGATCCTGGTTCACCCATCAATCTGACCATCACAGGGGCCGGGGGGGTCCCCATTTGTGGAGGCAAGCTCTCAAACTGATGGCCTATCTTGCTTGCTCCTTCCCAATTGGAACTCACAGAGGGTGACAAATTGCTCCAACTAGGAGATAATCTGTCCCAGACCATGGTTGACAAAATACTTAGTGGACATTTTGTTGACATCTTCAAGTTGTTGCCTAGGGAAATTGGGGATGAGTCCATTAACAGGCTGGATGAAAAAGAAAAGGAGAAGATTAGGAGGTGCAAATCAGAGAGGTACTGGACTAATTGGTTGCCAACCTTCCTAAGTTATGGAGCAACTATTGTTAGAGCACACCCAGACTGAGGCATTGGGCTGCTGGAATACATAGATACCATTCAACAGGCCCATTTGGATTTTGCAGGTCTGTCTGGCTTCAATACAATGAAGGATTCTGCATGCGCATGGCACGCTTCCCAAGCCTGCTGTGGGATGAGCCCTCTGGGCCATTATGGATGAGGGTCATGTCCCATTCATACCCAATGTCTGTGAAATGCTTTAATAGCAGCCATCTGGCCCATAAAGTGGGGCAGCCAGGCACTGTGTGCCCAGTGGGCCAGTCAGTTCAATCCCATTTGACCTGCTGGGAATTCAGTTCCAAGAGCTCCTGCAACAGATACCAATATAAGTTCAGGCACATCTGTTCTGGTTGCAGCACCCATGCTGCTACGGCATGCACTAGAGGTAAATCTGACATGATCCCCAGCAAAGACACCAAAGCAAAAATGAAACCCCCTGGAGTGAGTATGGTTTTAAAAGGTGGCATGTTATATAGTGTGTATAGTGATAAAAATCTCTGTTCTGCAGAACTGGTTGCATGGTTACCCCAACAGGCCAGTGGTGTAATACTTGTGCCTATTGGTGCAGTGGTTAAGTGCCTGTACTGCAGCTAAAACTATGCTCACAACCTGGATTTCAATCCCAGATAGCCAGCTCATGGTTGACTCAGCCTTCCATCCTTCCAAGGTCGATAAAAAGAGTACCCAGCTTGCTGGAGGGGGAGACAATGTGTAGCCAGCATAATTAAATTGTAAACTTCCCAGAGAGTGCTTGAAGTGCTATGGGGCGATATATAAGCAGAACACTTTGCTTTTGCTTTGCTTTTGTTGGAGGGATTCTTGTGGTTTTTTAGTATTCCAGCTCTGGGAGTGTGGGAGGCCATGTTGGCAAAGAATCTAAAGTCTATTGTGGGTTTTGAGATTTGATTTGGGAAGAAATCAACAAGGAGGGCATGGAGGGAAGATTACTAGGCTCTTTTTCCATCCCACCTATGTCTCGATTTTGAGTGTCCCCACTGGGTATTGTTTCCCCCAAACCACCGGGTGAATATTGGCTTATTCATCATTTTTCCTACCCTGAAGATGATTCAGTTAATGACTGAATCCCTCACGAATGGTGCCCAGTTAGGTACACATCTTTTGATCTGGCCGTGAGCATGATCAAGAGAAGTGGGGTAGGGGCTGAGTTAGGGAAATATGAAATTAAGTCTGCATTCCAATTGTTGCCTGTGTTCCCTGGGGACTTTGAGTTGGTTGAACGAGAGGATAAGGAGCTAATTAAGCAAAGGGAAATTTCCCTCTCATTCCAGCTTACTCTCCTCCTTACACTGAGGAAAGGAATCCAATGTTTATTTTCCTTTTCTTTTGTTCCAGACAATCTAATTAAATCCAGGAGTGTTGTGTTCTTGAAAGGTAGGGAGATTTGACTGCAAAGGTTAAGAGCTATTGGATACAATGGGATTTACACCTCTTTGGGAAAAGCTTTTTGAAAACCCATTCATTACATTTGGGCTGGATCGTCTATCCAGGCTAAACTACTTCTTTTTTTCTTCATGTTTAAACTCTTTGATTGCTGAGTAGCTAGTACATTCTAAATAGGCCAGGGCGTGGGGTGGAGAAAGTTCATTTTGTCATTTTGCCAAGAAGCAAATGGACTATTCATACGGCAAACCCAGAAACCCTATAATCTCATTGCAAACAGACCCTTGAGTTTTGGCTTGTTTCTATCATCCTCATTAAAGGGTGACTACAATATCACAGTGGAGTAGGAACTGGCAAGCCACTCCAGTATTCCTGCCAAGAAAACTCCATGGATATGGAGTCACGAAGAGTCGGTCACGACTGTAACGACACAACACACAAACAATATCGCAGCAGCATATATATACTTGTATGTAATATATTTATGCTCTTCCTCTTCACTGAAATATAGTGCTACCCATGAGCTGCCTACTGAATTCTTGCCTACATGAGAAACGACAAGCATACACATATAGATACATTTTGCAAAGCAGTGCTCATCCATTTGAACAGCTCATCAGGGGCATTCCCTAGTGGGCCATCAACCCTCAGTTCAAGCCCCTTGGTATGGTCTTTTGACCTGACAGCTGCCGAGTCTGAGCCACATTCAGGTCTGGAACTGTTGGCCTGGAAGAGGAAGGAGGCCACCACAGAAAGAGCTACCTGACAAGGAGAAATGGGAATGGAGTTTCCCAGATTTGGGGGTCATAAAATAAGACATGGATGAGGCCAAGGAGATGTCCAGACCTCACCCAGGCTGCAAGCATGTAAACCCTCTCTCCTACAAGGCCCAACCTTCTAGTCTCTGTGGAGGCCTCCATTTTGCCAAGAAGTAAATGGAATATCCATATGACAACCCATAAACCCTATAATCTCATTGCGAACAGACCCTTGAGTTTTGGATTGTTTCTATCATCCTCATTAAACGGTGACTACAGTATTGCAGCAGCTTATATATGTTTGTATGTATTATATTTATGCCCTTCCTCTTCACTGAAACGGTGCTAGCAGCCATCTGGCTGAGAAATGGGTTATTGAGTTCTTGCCTCCCTGAGGAATGACTGGCATACACATATAACTACATTTTTGCCTCCTTTCAAAGAGACTAAAGACTTCCTGGCCCATGTGGAATCAAGTAGGGGTCCAGACTTGACTGAAACAGTAAGGAGTGTAGGGGTGGAGCAAACTAGAGATGGACACAAAACGGAAATATAGCATTTTCTTTCATTTTGTTTCAGTCTTCATATAATTTCAGTTCATTAATAACATATTTTCTAAAAAGAATTTTAGTCATGATACAAAATGATTCATAAGGCTATAAATAATGGGGAGCTTTCCTTATTTTTATTTAATGGGAGCCCGCTGCCCTAAATCAAATACCTTTCTTAAACCTTTCAAACAAAGAACCCTTTTTCAACAAGCAGGAAACCTAAGGGCTATCTGCTGCATGGAGAGATCAGAAAGATAAGCTTAACAGCTGATCAGTGGAAGGAAGGAATATATATATAAAAAACAATAACAATCAGTCAAAACTTTAAATCAACTTGCAGATACAGGGACAGCCAGCACAGGGAAGGGAAGAACTCAGCTCATAATCTCATGAAATAACAAAACAGCATGTCATTTTTCGTAAGGTGCCCATCCCTATAAAAAACTCCTGAGCCTGTTATTTCCTCTTTTCCATTTTCAGCCAAAGTTGTTGTTGCTGACCTGGACCAAGAGGAGTCAATAGATACCGGAATGGTGGAAGGTTTTGCCTGTTATTCCTCTACTCAGCAGGGGCAGCAGAATGCACTTCTTAGAATTATTTTCCATTCTACCTCTTTATTTAGCATAGTTTTATTTTCTTCTTCTCCTGGAAAGGCTCCAGAGTGACTTACACAGTATCAATAGAAACAAACTATACAGTGGGTGATGCCAGCCTTAAACCTTTATCAAGGTGCTCATGCCACAAAACATAACAGTGCTTTAAAAACCATGGGCAGGCAGTGAAAGCAAAGAGAATCAAAAGCAAAGTGGGCTGCTTATATACTGTCCCATAGTACTTAAATCTCCATGCCACCAGTGAAACCTCATTACTCTTTCTTTCTCAGTTACATTACTAAGACATGCTGGAGGACAAATTAAAGAGAAACATAATTCAAATTTTCTTCCAGACATACCAAAATTAAGGATAATATCTCTGATATTCCTGCTGGATTATCCCCATTATTTGCAGTTGAATTCCAGTTTAGGAAGTCATTTAATATGTTGGAGGACTTGCACTAGCTGTATTCAGACCGATGAAGCTGTTTGGATGAACAGTGAAACGTTTCTATCTCTCAAAAAAGAAGTCCAGTAGCCATGACACAACTTTCAGTCATATATTGGTATTTTTCATACACAGTCCTTCAAAGTGAAGAGAAGGGAAGAGGAGAGAAGATGGAAGCTGCTGTAAAGTCAGATGATATTATATGTGTTTTTTTATTTCTTTAGAAATAGAAGCATCAGAAGGAGGGGAAAAAGCCATAGCATAAGTTTCTTTTATGTGTTTAGGTCTTCCAATGTTAATGGCAGGTCTCATTTTTCTTTCAAACTGCTAATTTGCTGAATAAATTTCATTCCAACAGAAAAAGGCCATTGTTTTCTGCCTTCTGTACATGGCTTGATAGTTCACTGGTCACATCATCAATGCTACTGCGGTCCTTTTCTCCTGCTCACAGTCATGTTACATCAACTCCAGTTCATGTCTATAAGGCCCTGGGATTATTGGAGAAGGGTTGAGAGAGGAGCAAATTCAAAGAAAGGTTAATGTCATTTCTTCATGGTTGACTGGAGTTTTAATAAGACCAAAGAAGAAAAGGTAGCCTCTGAAGTTAAATAGATTTATTAGATGAGATGATGTTAGAAAGAGGTCCCAAACACACTGTCAAGATTGGGCCTCTCATCAAGGGAGTGACTAGAACTGCAGCACAGCCTGACAATGCTGGAATTCACTTCTGTGACCCAAGCTGGAAGCAGACTACAACAGACTTGGGCTGGGAAATATGAAAAGTTAGAAAAGTGTGGTTTGCTTATTTTTAATAGAACTCTCAGAATAATCCAATCATCAGTGGCCCTAACTAGGAATGGTCACGAAACGAAAAATGAAATGCTGTTTTGTCATTTTGTTATGTAATGAAACAAAACGAAACAAGGAAGCAGCATTTCGTTACAGACTAAACAAAACGGTTGTTTTTCCATTGAAATGAAATATTTTGCTCAGCCTGTAAGGGGTCCCTTACCTGCAGGGTGGGCGCCGCTGCTGGAGCCCAGGAGAGGGAAAAGGAGAAGGTGGGTCACAGCTGCCACTCCGACTCTCCCTGCCTCCTCTCAGCCCGCCTCCTCTCAGCTGGGAGGCAGGTGTGAGGGGGTGACTCCCCTGGGCCCTAGAGGCATGGGATTTGGTGCAGAGGAGCCATTTTCAGAGGGCTCCTGCCCAGCTGTCAATGGCTGGCCCCCTTTAAAACTGGCCCAGTTGGCACCAGGGGGATTTTATGTATTTTAATATTTTCCTTGTACAATTTCGTGTGTTAGTGTATGTCACTTGCAAAGTTATTTCCATTTTCAACAAGGATTAAGAGGCCTCCATTTTTAGAATTGCCTTGTAGAGTGTTGATATATATACCTTGTATTTATTTTTGTTTGGTTTGGTTTATTTGACTATGACTACAATGAACAGTATCTATATAATCATTTAGTTAACCTCAAGACTATTGTTGAGAGGCAGTGCAGAATGAAGCAGCAAAGGGCTGTCGAGTGGAATGCCTCCACCAATTATTGGTGGCAGGAGTGGACACTCTAGGAGAGCAAATCAATACTCTACAAGGCACTTCTAAAAATGGAGGCACCCTAATAAAAATTATCACTTTGAAACTGGACTTTTCTAAATGCATCACAATTGCTTTGTGTTTGAGTGGCATGGCTAATTGAGTAAAAAAAAGAAGAAGAAGCTAGCTTCTGGAATTTTCCCATGGTTCATTTGATTTAGTGAGCACAAGAGGGGGAAGAGTAGATCATCATGACTGCTGACATTGGTATTCAGGCTGCCCATTGTACAGCAACGTTCTTACATATATGTTGCTTGGTGTTTCTTGCAGGAGAAGAGGGAAAAAGAAAAAGGAACAGATCATAAATAGCAGTTTCCTATAAATATATATATAAGAATTAATAAGTAAAACAAGATTGAAAAAACTGCAGTTGGTACAAGGATACTAAGGTCCCCCAGAAAAATAAAAAAAAGTGCTAGAAAAAAAATTGGGCATATGATTGAAAAATCATGTCTCATTAGGAAAAACAATAATGCTGGGGAAAGTAGAAAGCAGCAGGAAAAGAAGGAAACTAAACATGGGATGGATTAATTGATAAACGATGCCACGGGTTTAGTTTTATGAACAGGGCTAATCATAAGAAGACCTGCTGGAGGTCGCTAATTTATACAGTTGCACTAAGATGGAGCTGACATGACAGGCTGTAACAATGGCAAAGTTATATGTGAAAGGAAGACTTATAATTCCACCAGTTCAACACCTCTCTCTGACAGACTTCATGTTTTGCACCCTATGATGCCATCATGTGGAGGGTCACCATCTTGTTCTCCCTTTGAGAAATCAAACTTTTCCATCTTAAGAAATTGACTGCAAAGCCTAATGAAAGCATTGATTCATCTTCCCTTAACAGATTTGCCTTTAGATAATACATCTAGTTCTGTGTTAGCTTTAAAAGGCAGTATCCGGGCTGGGACTTCTAACAGCTTAATCAATCACTGCTGTTTCTAGCTTCCACTAAGGCTATTTGGCTTGTCCCTTGCTTAATTTAAATCTTTCCAATGTGCGTGATAAAGAGGGGCTGGATGAGAGAGGGAGGGAGGGAGGGAGGAGGAGAAGGAGAGAGAGCAACAATTTATGGGGAAACTATCATCACTCTTTTACATTAAACATCCAAATAAAACTGAACCATATCTAAGCTGGACAGTGTCTCACATATGGTGTTTAGAATAGGAACCTGATTATGTGCATGCTTTCTCAGACGTTAATTCTCACTGAATTCATGAGAACTTGTTCCCATGTGTAGGACAGATGTCCATGCCATTGTGTCTACTCCAAACTAATTCAACAGGGCTTGCTAGCAGGTAGGCATGCCTAAGGTTATTAGAGAATAAAGGTGTATACATCAAGGTCAGTTTGGTATGGCATTCCCTTTAATGAACCAGTCATGTTTTCTCCTGCTTACATGATTCCTCATTGATAGTAGAAGAATGAGATCTGAAAAGTTATGAGCATTCATGGAGATCTCTTTGTTCTGTGCTAAAAAACCATTTTGTGCAAAACACAAAAAGATTATATGTTTGTGATCAGCTGAGTATTCATCTGTGTCATGAATGATTCAGGCAAAAGTCAAAGGCAGGAGATTCATACACAAGCACACATGCACATACAAACATAGGTGAACATGTGAATACACACACACACACACACACACACACACACACACACACACACACACACACACACACACACACACACACAGAGAGAGAGAGAGAGAGAGAGAGAGAGAGAGAGAGAGAGAGAGAGAGAGAGCACTATTACAGTGTTTAATATACTAAAATCCATTGGCTAAACGCTTGGCAAAAAAATCCTGAAATATTTCCTAATATGTCCTAGCTATAAACTATTGCATGAGTATTCTCCTTTCAGGCTATGGGTGATTCTCCCAGTAAAAAGACAGCCCATAAAATGTTTGTGCTTTTCTTATGTGCATATTTTATATGAATAAAGTGTTTTGATTTCCCCCTGTCTTTATGTTGTAAAATGGAAAATGGCACATAAGCTGGTTTAATATACTGGAATGGATCAAACAGACCAGGCACAATGAATGGCCATAACTGAAATCTATTTGCAGATTCTTCAGCCCTCTTCTTCAGAGAAAAGAAGAAGAAAAAGGTTTATGATATTGTCCTTGAAGACAAGCAATCGGACATCTTTATAAGATTAAAAATGATGTGTCTTCAGTATGATGACACAAGGACACAGATTACTCTTTGGTAGCGGGCTTGTGGTGGCTTTGGTGAAACAACAATGGTAAAAGCAGCCTGTCCCTCCTTGTTTAGTGCTGGATTACAAGCACAGACTAACACTCGTGATAAAATACTGAAAAGAAGATTTAACTCAAAAGAAGCATTATTACATTGCTTGCACTTTACTACATGGAAATGTGAACAACTGTTTCACTGCACGAAACGGGTGCTGAACACGTCAAGGTGTGCTTGTAAAGATAAAGAATAATGAAATAATAAAACCTGAAGGGCCAAATGGAAGACCACAAACATGGGAGAAAATGAGATTTATGTGGTTTAATGCTCCACATTGGTAACATGTGGTTGCAGATTTCTACTAAGCTATTTGGACAGACAACCAATCAATCTATGTGCATTGGCTATTCTCTGTCTGAATAGCTGGGTAGAAAGTTTCAACCAAATGTTACTAGGAGTAAAAATGTTTTGGGTCCTTTCAGAGGGAAAGGCAGGATAGAAATGTTTTAGATAAATAAAATAAACAAATTAAACCACACACACCCAGAAACCAATTGTAACAAACTTTGACCTTAGCTTAAAAAGCATACCTGGCAAACTTCTACTATCAATTCTTGGGGCACTCATTTGTTAATTTGTCTACACTGCTCACAAGATATTGGTGCATAACTGAAGAAGTGGATATTATCCATGACAGCTTTGATTGATTCTTTGGTTTAATTAATTATTTTTGTGGTCTAATTGTAAAGGCACTCCATACAATCTTCCTTACAAACCAACTTAAATGTGGATTTACAGGGCAAATCATCTAAGTCTATACTTTATAGCATTCTAGGTTCATCATATCTCATCATATCCAGGTTCATCATTATCTCATCATATCCAGACTTTAAGGTATCTTAAGTTAAGTATTGTCAGATAACAACAAATTAATAATAATATTTACTTGTGCTTGACAGACAATAACATAGATAAAATGCAATTGATTTTGCAGACTTTATAACAGAAAGACATCTTAGAGTAAAAACTCATATATTCATATTATATACATTTACACAGCATAACAACCAAGCATTATATACAATATAGCAAAAGACAAACAGAGTGTTAAACTGTTCTCACCATAACAGTCCCCATCTAACAAATGGCAAGCTAGTGCTTTTTATACTATTCAACACTCATAAGATCTGATGCAATCACTAATTAACAATCTGATGCAATCTGATCTTTTACAAATCATGATGTTATAATCAGTTCCACCTGCTTCATCAAAACATGCCTGTGATTACATCTCTAACACTGAATTAACATCAAAAGAATCTAACTGCCTCCATTTTACAATTCTCTTTATACATTCATTAAATATACAGGCACATTCTTGACAAGTATTTTCTTTTTTGCAGTATTTCCAGGCATCTCCCAAAACTCTTGCTTAATTTATATTTTGTTTCAAAATGTGCATAACATGAATGTTCAGACACAGGCACATTACTTAAAAATCCAGTCTTGCAATTTATATCAAATTGCAGATGTTCAGACTTAAGTTGTACCCTTGTTTTAATACAAAAATAAAATATAATATATTATCAGAAAGAACATTTTAAATCTTTTAAATAATGAATCTTATAGCCTACAAGGGCAGAGAATATTGTTGGAAGATAAAACATTATATACTTCAAAAGATACAAAAGCTTTCTTAAAAATGCATGAAGAAATATCACGCTTCTCAAAAAGAAAAATATAGACAATAATAAAAAAATAGTTCTAAACATCCAGAAGTTGAGTCATGGCAACTGAACTTCTTGTGGGATAGAAACATTTTGCTACTCATCCAAGTAACTTCATCAGTCTGAGAAAAATTGGTGTGAGGTCTCCAATTTATAGTTCACCTTGGTTTCATTCCACACTGGTCTGAATACACTTGTTGGTGGACAGTGGCCCAAATAGGCTCATTAGGTGGACAATGGCATCTACTTCCAGATACCTTCACCTGGATGACTAAGGGCCTTTTCACAAGACCCCTAACATCCACGGCAAATAGCTCCCAGATCCGGAGCTTAAAATTGTTTCCCCACCAGCTGCGGAGTTTACAAAAAATTAAGTGTGACCACGCCCACCTAAGCGTGTCCCAGTGCACTTTTCAAGTACCTGCTCTCCGGGGGTGAAAAATTCCTGATCTGGATGTAACGTAGTGAGTGCCGGGCTCTCCTTGCTTCTGTTTGTTGTTTTTTTTGCCCCCCCCCGCCCCTTTAAGAGATACTAAGAGACTGGAATGCTTCCGGGAGCAGAGCAAGACGGCAGAACGGAGGTGAGCCGGCATTCTTTTCTTCCTTTTTTTCCTCCCTCCCCTCACGCAGACAGCAGCCAGGAGTGTGGAGGGGGTGGGAACACAGGAACAGCGACAAACCCCCAAGATCTCTGGTCCGAATTTAAGTGGCCAGTGGATCTTAGGGGTCGCATGAAAAGGCTCTAAGAGTCATCTCAGACCTAGTTCCAAGCATATTGGCACATACATACAAACAATACATAACATTCTCACCTCCCCACCCCCAGGCTGCATTTAGAAGTCTTACGTAAAACCCATTATTGCTATTCTGGTATTTTTCTGCTGCTCTAACAACTTTCTCTTATTGTGGCTTTCATTGTGTCTTTTCTGATTGCTGTGTGAAAAACAAAAGCTATTCGTATTTCATGTTTTGTTTACCTAACTCACTTAGAAGAAGCAGCTACAACCCACCTGCCTCAAAGTTACATTGCTCCTTTTAGGCAGAAGCTTTTGTATACTTTAGTTACTCAATGACAATGGGCCTTGCCATTAAGCAAGGAAATAAGAACATAAGAACATAAGAACATAAGAACATAAGAAATAAATATTCATGCATCATCACTTTATAAATTCAGCTTATAAGCCAAATTAAAATGCATTCACATCAACAGGAAATTGCCAGACATTGTTTTCTATCCATGACCTTGCTGGTGCTGTAGCCAATTCATTGTTTTTAGAATGCCTGCAATAAACAATATTTTCATTACTTTTAAAAAGGCAGTTTTCTATCAACCCCCACCACCACCACACACACTTGTTTTATTTATTTATTGAGCTTTTTGATTGCTCAACTGATTAAAATTCTACTTGGGCAGGTTGCATTATTAAGCAAAACATGCAAACTAAAGTAACAAAAGAACTCACAGAGCACAAACCTTTTGAGTTCTAAACAGACAAGGTATCAAAGCCTGTCAGGGTATCACCTTCTCCTGCATTTGCATTGTGTAAGGTCCACAGGGCCTCTTTTTGTTGTTGTTCCAAGATAGGACAGGTGGCTTTTTTTAAGATTGCTAAATGATTTGGATGCAAGAGTATGAGAGAAGCAAGTCGACAAGCTATATTCTGAAGATCAACAGAGATAAAACAGTGCCCAGTAAGTGGAACATTCAATAAAGTTCACCTGTTGCAAATGAAATGTTTACTATGGCCATTGTTTACAGGGAACCCCTTTTTGTCAGCAGATCTGCGGTGCTGGTGTGTCCTGGGTTAGAATGCCTTCATCTATTAGTGGGACAGTGGGACAGGTTTGGCATCGTGCTGGGGTACTGTGCCCCCGCAACCCTGCACAATCCCTACCAGAGCTCACTGAGCTCATCTCTGTGGCACTGTTGAGGTCCCCCAGCCTTATGGTGGCAGGGGACATCAGCATGCATGCCGAGGATCATCTGCAGTGGAGGCGATCCGCTCCCTCAATCAGTGCCTGGAGGCCGTTCTGGAATGGACCAGAGATAACCGGCTGAAGCTTAATCCGGAGAAGACGGAGGTTTTGTTCTTCGGGGCGCCCTAGTCTGGGTACAAAGGCCCCCTCCCTAGACTGGGGGGTGTTTCCCTCCAGCCTACTGACAGGGCCAAGGGCGTGGTCCTGGACTCGGCCCTCTGCCTGGAAGCCCAGGTGATGGCTGTCTCCAGGGCTGCTTTTTTCCATCTCCGCAGGATCGCCCAGATCCGCCAGTACCTTGACGAGCCCTCCCTGAGGACAGTTGTGCAGGCCCTGGTGATCTCGAGGATCGACTATTGCAATGCCCTCTACATGGGGTTGCCCTTGACCCTGGTTCGGAGGTTACAGCGGGTGCAAAATGCGTCGGCTAGGCTGGTGGTGGGTGCCCGTAGATACGAGCACATCACCCCAGTCCTGGCCTGCCTGCATTGGCTTCCCATTGTCCTCCGGATCAGGTTCAAGGTCCTGGTTTTGATTTTCAAAGCCCTCCACGGCTTAGGACCAGAGTACCTGGCGGAGCGCATCTCCCAAAAGGCATCAAGATCCAGACCCACGAAATCGTCTCAGGCGCTCTCACTGCAGGTTGCCACACCCAGAGAGGCACGGAAAACTCGCACCCGAGACCGCGCCTTCTCTGTGGTGGGGCCTTTACTTTGGAACCACCTCCCCAGTGAGCTGCGCCTGCTTCCGTCCCTGCCCGCTTTCAAGAAGGCCTTGAAGACCCTCTTCTTTAGAGAGGCCTTTGGCGACCTTGTGAATTAGGTTCTTTTTCATTTCCCCCCTCGGGCTCGTCGCCATCTTGTTCTCTGCTGCCTTACTGCTTCCAGCTTTACCGCTGTTTTATGTGTTTTTATTGATGTTAGCTGCCCAGAGTTCCCGCTGGGAAGATGGGTGGGATACAAGCTCACAAATAAATAAATAAATAAATAAATAAATAAATAAATAAATAAATAAATAAATAAATAAATAAATAATAAGTTTATAGGGGGGGAAATAAACAGAAATAAGGTCACCAAATGCCTCCTTATAAAGCAACGTTTTCAGCACATTTTTGAAAGCGGGCAGGGACTCTGCAAGGTGCAGCTCACTCGGGAGTTGGTCCCATAGAGAGAGGCTTAAAACCGAGAAGGTGCGGTTCCGGGTTGCCCCACTTCCGCGCCTCTCTCGGAGTGGCCACCCTGAGTGAGCGCACCCGTGACTGTCGAGTGGGTCTGGCCTCAATTGGTCACTGGGGGATTCGCTCCACTAGGTATTCAGGTCCCAAGCCATGGAGAGTTTTGAAAACCAAAACCAAGACCTTGAACCTTATCCAGAGAGCAACGGGCAACCAGTGCAGGAGCACCAGAACTGGGGTGATATCGTATTTATGAGCACCCACCACCAGTCTGGATGCCACATTTTGCACCCACTGCAATTTCTGGACAAGGGTCAAGGGCAGCCCCACGTAGAGTGCGTTGCAATAGTCAATCCTCGATATCACGAGGGCCTGCACAACCATTCTCAGGGAGGACTCATCAAGGTACGGGTGGATCTGGGCGATCCTGCGGAGTTGGAAGAAAGTGACCCTGGATACCGCCATCACCTGGGCTTCCAGTGAGAAGGCTGAATCCAGGAACACGCCCAGATTCCTGGCCCTGTCCCTAGGCTGGAGGGAAACACCCCCCAGGCTAGGGAGGGGGCCATTGTACCTAGAGGAGGGTGCCCCGCAGAACAGAACCTCGGTGTTCTCCGGGTTAAGCTTGAGCCTGTTCATCCTTGTCCATTCCAAGACTGCCTCCAGGCACAGATCAAGGGAGCGAACTGCCTCCACTGCAGAAGAAGAAAAGATCAGCATACTGATGAACGTGAACTCTATGTCTCCTGGTGACCTCCGCCAGCGGCCTCATATAAATGTTGAACAGCATGGGAGAGTTTGCCGACCCCTGGGGCACCCCACATGGGAGGGTCCAAGGAGCTGACAGATCCTCCCCCAGCTGAACCCGCTGAGTCCGGCCACTAAGGAAGGAGCACCAAGCCCCCAACTCCTGCCTCGGCAAGCCGGACCAGCAGGTTACCGTGGTCGACGGTATCAAAGGCTGCTGACAGATCAAGGAGGACCAACAGGGTGGAGCACCCCCTGTCAGCCTCCCTGAGGAGGTCATCCTGCAGAGCGACCAGGGCAGTTTCGGTCCCACGAAATGGCCTGAACCCGGACTGGAAGGGGTCTAGGATGTGATTATCCTCCAGGTATGTCTGAAGCTGGACGGTGGCCACCCTCTCAACTACCTTGCCCAGGAAGGGAACAATGGCGATTGGACGATAGTTGGCAAGATCGTCCGAAGCCAGGCCAGGTTTTTTCAAAAAGTCTTCACCACTCTCTCCTTCAAGTGGGAGGGAAAAATTCCCTCCCTGAAGGAGGCGGTTGCAATGGCGGAAGCCCACTCCGGCATGTTCCCTTCGGCAGATTTAATAAGCCAGACTGGGCAAGGGTCGAAAGGGGAGGCCGCCGGACAGCAGTAGGCCATAGCCCTGGAGGCCTCCGCAAGTGAAACAGGCCCAAACTCGACCAGGCGAGGTGACCGGGGGGGTGAGGCCCCATGGATAACTGGGGATAGGCTACTGCAACTGGAGTCCAGGTCCGAATGGATGGCCTCAATCTTGGATCTAAAATGGGCTGCAAATTGCTCACTAGAGAAATCACTAGGAGGAGGCCTGGCTGACCAGGATTGGAGAGGTCTCAAACCACCCGGAACAACTCAGCCTGGCAGTTCGAGGCCTCACCAATTCTCAGGGAGGCATGAGCTGTTCTAGCGTCCCTGATCGCATGAACATAACAGTTGGTCAGCTGTTTCAATGCAGCCCATTTATCTGCCGCTCGATCCTCCCTCCATACACACTCAAGCTTCCTACGTTCATGCTTCATCGCCCGCAACTCACCCGTAAACCACGGCAAGGAGCGGGCTCGGCAGCATTTGCAGGCAATCTGGTCTATAGCCCCAGCGGCACCCTCGTACCACTTCTCCACCAGAGCCTCGACCGGATCATCAGCCAGACTGCCAATGAGCTCCCCAAAGGCTTCGATGAATCGACCAGGGTCCAGGAGCCTTCAGGGGCAGGCCCAAACAAAGGGCCAATGCCCCCCATGGGGTGGGGTGGTGATCGACAGGGAAAATTTTAGCAGATGGTGATCTGACCATGACATGGGTTGGGAAATAAGATTCCCAACCCTAAGAATAGAATCTGATGGCATAGAGGAAAACATCAGGTCCAGGTTATGGCCAGCACTATGGGTGGGCCATACAACATGCTGGGAGAAGCTCATGGAGGTCATGGATTCCATGAAATCCAGAGCAGCACCAGACAGTACCCCCTCGGCATGCACGTTGAGGTCCCCAACCACCAAGAGGCGGGGGGGACCTCAACAGGGCAGCCGAGACGAACTTGGTGATCTCTGGAAGGGATTGTGCTGGGTTGCGGGGAGCACGATACACCAGCACAATGCCAAACCTATCCCGCTGATGTACTGATAAGTGGAGGCATTCTAACCCAGGATGCACCAGTGTTGCAGATCTGCTAACAAAAAGGGATTCCCTGTAGACGATGGCCACCCCTCCCCCCGAATACCCTCTGACCTGCCCACCCACTGGACTTGATACCCGGGGGGGCACAACAGGGAGACAGAAGCCCCTCCCTCCACGCCCACCCAGGTCTCAGTGATACATGCCAGGTCGGCTTGCTTGTCCACAATGGCATCGTGGATGAGAGGTGTTTTAGCATGAACCGACCTGGCATTGACCAGGAGGCAGGACAGGTCAGAGGCACTGGCGGAGTGGCTCCCTGATACATGACGGTGAACGGGGCGATCAGAATGGGGGAGGGGCACCAACTGCCTGACCCGCGTTCTTCTTACCCAACCAATCGCCCCGCTCCTAGCGTATCTCCCACGGCCAGACACCACCGAGATGGGAGTCCCTGCCAGCATGGTGACCCTAAAAAAACACCAAAGAAACTAAATACAAATAACAAAATACAACAAAGTTCAACAAATAACCAAATAAATACAAATGAAATAAAATTAAAAGAAAAGCAATAATAATAATAATAATAATAATAATAATAATAATAAGAAGAAGAAGAAGAAGAAGAAGAAGAAGAAGAAGAAGAAGAAGAAGAAGAAGAAGAAGAAGAAGAAGAAGAAGAAGAAGAAGAAGAAGAATATACATAAGGGGCCAAGAAGCCAAGTGCATCAAATGTAGAAGATGTAAAATACGGAGGGAGGGGAGGGGGAGGGGGAGATCCTCTCAGGAGCACCAACAGGGGGAAGGAAGGAGGGTCCCAGATGGAAAGCGAGAACAACTGGCACTGCGCTGGAGCAGGAAGGAGGCAGGGAAAGTCCATCGTCCAGGTGAAATAGGCCAAGTCCTGAGTGGAGAAGCAGCCAAAGCCTCTACTGGCAGAGAGAAGGCAGATCCCAGGTCCAAGGGTAAGGTGGAAACTGCCACAGCCATAGGCCAAAGAATATCAAAGGGCACCATCTTCCTTCCATCACCACCACTAGGTAGGCAAGGCGGCAGTATCCAGGGCGTAGCAGTCATACCCTCCCCACCGGAGCCACAGTCCACCTCCCCCACCGCCCGCGTCAGCCCAAAGTCACTTCCCTCCAGCTGTCAAGCCCCACACACAGAGCACACACACAAACAGGGTTCAGTTCTTTGCCAAGATTTTTAGTGGAAAGCCAGGTAAGTTCAAGTCCTTTGCCAACAATCAAGTGCCAGATAAATAACAGAATCCAGCTCCCAGCAATTAACAGTCCAAGACAAAACCAGAATATCTCACGGAAACCATATGCCAAACCCAAGGGAACAGATTAAGCCATTGTCCAGGAAGCCAGTCCGAAATCAGGAAACAGAGCCTAGGTCACAGACAGGAACGTGGTTGCAAGTTCAAATGACACGTTGCTCCCACAGAGAGCTCAAGGTGAGCTTACCAGCTTTATCGCAAAACAGGGAACACACCCTTACTTCTGGAAAGGCTCCTGCTAGTACTCAGGGCTTCCCAACCTGATTCCCCATCTAGCATCAAAGACCCTTTCCCTAGCTCTCCTGGTAGCACGTCTTTGCAGAATCCTGCTCATAGCCCTTCTAGGGGGAGAAGATATGTTTTCAGCTGAGTCATCAGACCCAGCTGCCTGCTGACTTGAGCTGCAAGGCTCCTCCAGCAGCTCTTCACCATTTAACCCCTCAGAGACAGGTTCTGTGACAGGCAGGGTCCTGGCACCGGTGACGATTATCTTCTTGGGGGGGGGACTTAGCTGTCTGAGTCACTGCCTCCAACCGAGGCACCACCACCATCCCTCTGAGACTGGACAGAGCAAGACCAAGACCACCACCTGCGAATCCAAGGCCCCCCCTGCTTGAAGCTTCAGCCACAGCCCCTGCCGAGTGGGAGGTCCAGTGAAGCCAGCAGTCCGTAGAAGGCTGGCTTTGGAATAGTGACAAAGACCACCGTAGCTGCCACAGCCATTGGCGATGCCAAGGGGAGTGGTCAGGGTCCATAGAAAGTCCAGGGCAGAAGGGCTGCAGGGGGTCCATAGTGAGGGCTGGGCAAGCTGGCTGAACGCTGGAGGACAGGACACCCCCAACAGGAGTCAGCGGCAGGACAACTGCCACTGCTGCCGCAGCCATAGCCGGGCAGAACGCCATTCCAGTGGGAAGCGGTCGAAGATGGTAGGAAGTCCACGGCCGGGGTAAGCAGGAGACCAGGGGGGTCAGAGACAAGCCAGCAATCCACAGGCAGCAGACCTCCCCACAAGAGTCCATGGTGGGAACCTTCACAGCCGCTGCCACCGTCAACACCAGTTGAAGCCGCCGCCCCAAGGGAGCAGCCGGAGCAGCCGGGCGAGGCTGCCGCCCCAAAGGAGAGGCCGGGGAACAAGGAAAGTCCGGGGTGGAGGTTGGCAGGGAGTTCGGAGGGGGGGTCCGTGGGGGGGTCCGCACATGGCCAGAGGTACAACAGCCAGCTGGACACCCCCTCCGCAGTTAACGGTGAAATCCAAGAACATGAGCCCTCCGCGGTCCGTGGTGAAGTCCACGAACACGAGCCCCAATGCCATAGTAAAAGGGGCTCGAGCACAGCAGAGGAGGTGGAAAGGGGGGAGAGGGGGGAGTGAGGCTCACGGTGTCCACAGCCCCTTAGTACTCCATCAGCACCCCATGACCAGTCCAAAGCCCCCCAAAGGCACTGGCAGGGGCCAAAGCAAATTAAAAGAAAGCAACAAAGTAAAAACGAAAAAAGCAGCACCGCCACAAACGGTTACTGCTGTTGCCCGCCATCTTGCCTTTAGGATGGGCTTTCAGGTGTGGCTCTGGGTTTCATAGAGTCCATGGCCTCCATGAATCTGTCCCAGCATGTTGTTTAAAGCAAGGCATACCTTGGTCCTGATTTTTCCTCCACCTTGGCAGACTATAATTAGAGGTTTGGGGACTGTAAGGGAGTCCACTTTGAGAGATCACCCGGAACTCCCAAAGCAAGCCATTAGCCCAGGGACTGAAGTCACCCACCGCAAGGGCATGGCCAGACCAGGTGTGGAAAGGCCAGGGCACAGTGAACTCTGGATAATCAGGCATGACTCAAGGAGAAAACAGATGGCTACCCAGATATCAGGCTGATCAAGCGACCTCCGGTTTGGAGGCATACATGACCAGCCCAAGCCCCTCTCCCCTCTTCCCCACTGGCAAGGATTTCCTCCCAGATAAGGCCTTGTGTACGTGAGGAGCCACAGGTCTGTTCAAGACCCTCATCCTCCCCCTGTTGTGATGTATGTGTGACGCTTGTTTACTGCAACTAATAAAAGCCTTTAGACCCAGGCGAGAGACACGCAGAGACACAGAGAGATACACAAAACACCCCTGGGACTCAGAGTTGCTTGCAGACAATCCATGTGTTGTGTAGTTCATCTCGCTATAGGGCACATTGTTCCTGAACCCGTGTCATGGTCTGATCATTATCTGCTGTCTTTTCCCCTGTCGATCACTTCCCCACCTTGCAGGGAGCCTCAGCACCTTGTTTGAGCCTGTCCCTGAAGGGTTCTAGATGCTGAGTAGTTCCTCGAGGCCTCTGGGGAACTTTCTGATGGTCTGGCTGATGATCCGGTAGAAGCCCTGGTGGGGAGGTGATATGAGGATGTTACCCAGCCTATTGACTAGATTGCCCCCAATTATCTTTTTCACAACATAAGTTGCTCCTCACCGTGGTTTACGGCTGAGTTGAGAGCGATGAAGCAAGAATGAGGAAGACTTGAGAGCAGATGGAAAAAGGTCTGATTGGCAACTAATCAGGCTGCTGTTCGTGCAGTGAGAAGGAGCTACCTTTGTGCAGTCAGGGAGGCTAAAAGACCTTATGCATCCCTGAGAATTGGTGAGCAGTCTCAAACTGCCAGCCTGTGTTGTTCTGGGTGGTTCAAGACCTCAGCAATCCTGGTCAGTCTAGGCCTCCTCTTAGTGATTTCACTAGTGAATCATTTGCAGCCTTCTTTAGAACCAAAATTGAGGCCATCTGAGCTGGTTTAGACTCCGGTTGCTGTAACCTCCCCTTGGGTATCCCTCGTGCAGCACCCCCTCAGTCTCCTTGTCTGGTTGAGCTTGGGCTGTATCGACAGCTGAGGCTTCCAGGGTGCTGACTCATTGTAGGCCAATGCCTTCCCCCTTCCACCCTTGCCTTTCCTGGCTTATCAAGTCTGCTCATGGGAACATGCCGGAGTGGGCTTCTGTTATTTCCTTTGCAACCTTCAGGGAAGGGATTTTCCCCTCTTTTCTGAAGGAGACAGTGGTGAAGCCTACTTTTAAAAAACCTGGCCTGGCATCAGACAACTTGTCAAACTATCATCTGATTGCCAATGTTCCTTTTCTGGGTAAGGTGATTGAGAGGGTGGCCGCCATCTGCCTCAAGTCATTGTGGAGGATTGTGTCCTAGATCCATTCCAGACTGGGTTTAGGCCATGCTGGGGGACTGAGACTGCCCTGGTCATGCTGCAAGATGACCTCTTCAGGGGTGAGGTGGGCTGACATGGGTTGTTCCTCCTGGATCTGTCAGTGGCCTTTGATACTGGGTGACCAAGGTATCTTGCTGGGTTGGCTTTCCGAGGTGGAGATCGGAGGTATAGCTTATAGCTGGCTCCATCCTTCCTTGGTGGCTGTTCTCAGCATGTTCAGCTGGGGGAAGAGCTGTCAGCTCATTGGACGCTCCCTTGTGGGATGCCCCAGGGGTTGGCAATCTCCCCTTTGCTGTTCAACATTGATATGAGGCTGCTCTCTGAGGTCATTAGGGGATTTAGAGTCTGCTGTCCTCAATATGCTGATGAAACACATCTCTATCTCTCTTTTATATTGGAGGTGGTGCAGACCTCCGACTCCTGCCTGGATGCAGACATGGAATGGACCAGGACTTACAGGTTCACACTCAACCTGGAGAAGGCCGAGGTTCTGTTCTTTGAGGCATCCTCTTCCGGGTACAGTGGCCCTCTCCCCAGCCTGGAGGATGTCATCCTTCAGCTGGTGGATAGAGTGAGGAATCTTGGCATGATCTTGGACCTGGTTGTATCCCTGGAAGCCCAGGTAGTGGCTGTGTCCAAGATTGCCTTTTCGACAGATAGCCCAGATTCGCCCATACCTGGATGAGGTCTCCCTGAGAATAGCTGTGCAGGCACTTGTGATCTCAAGGATAGATTATTGCAATGATCTCTACATGGGGATGCCCTTTTTTTAAAAAAATTTTAAAAATTTTATTTCACAAGACAAGTTAAGACAACAGTACAATAGTGTCTCATTATTTATACATTCTATAGGACCAATATCCTTTTCAAAACCCACCCACTATCTTACAACACAGTTAATTGTGACACACACACAAGTTAATTCTTTTAAAATTTTACATTCCAGCAGTCAAAATTATTCCCCATAACAGATTCCTCATTTTTTCTGTTAATTCCATACGTTAATAAGGGCTTCCAGGTTTTCATAAATGTATCATGTTTTATTTCCCCTCTATATATTTTAATTTGATAGGTCAACTTATCCATAAGAACCATTTGCCAGATTTTGTTCAGAAATTTTTGTAGTGAAAGATCTTGAGCATTTCTCCAATTTTTTGCAATTTCAGCTCTTGCTACACCAATCAGATTTGCTATTAAGTCTTTATATGATAATTTTTCATTTCCATCCTTAAATATTGAAAAAATAGTAAAGCTTCATTTATAATTATTCTTTGTTTTAACAGGGTTTCTTTCCATTTAATTATTTCCTGCCAATATGCTCCTACTTTGGGGCAAGAGATCCACATATCTTCTAGAGTGCCTTTACTTCCACAATTCCTCCAACAATTGTCTGGAATTTCTTGATTAATTTTATGTAATTTTGTGGGATACCAATACCATCTGTGAGCTACTTTTAACACCAGTTCTTTCGCTTTAGTTGATATTGATTTGTAAGGATATGTGTTCCATATTCCCATCCATTCTTTCTCAGATATACTAATATTTAAATTTGTTTCCCAGGCTACTTTGGATCCCATGCTCCTAACAAATGCTTTTTCAATCAACTGTTTATATATTATTGAAGTTATACCCTTTCTTTTATTTTGATCCTTTTCTATACAGTATTGTTCGAGTACTGTAAGTGTTCTCATGGGTCCATGTCTTTGATATAATTGGTTTGCCAAATTTCTTACTTGTATTAATTGTAGCCAATTAGCTTTTATTTCCTTTGTTTTATCTTCCAGCTGTCTAATTGTTATTGGTTTCCCTGCCTCAAATAAGTCTCTTATTCTATAAATTCCAATTTGTTTCCAATTTTTAAATTGTGCATATTTCTCTCTTGATTTAAATTTAGGATAATCCAACACAGGGCACAAAGGAGATATAGGTGGAGCAAAAATGTTCCTATACTTGCGCCAAATTTTCAATGTCTCACAAGTATAAGGATTTTGTATTTGCTCCTTTTTTCTAATGAATTCCCTTGTAAATATATAGGTATTAACTATTCCAGTTTCCTCGCCTTTTTCCATTTCGACCCAATCTGGGATTTCTTCTATCTGAATAAACTTTATAGCTTGAGTGATTTGAAAAGCTTCATAGTATTTTATTAATTGTGGTATTCCTAGCCCCCCTTTTTTGCTTTGACCATATTTAACACTGCTTATGAACCTTATTTTCTTCCCCTTTCCTCCAATAAACTTCTCCATATTTTTGCCATAGTTTAATTTTTTTAATTTCAGGTTGTAATGGTATATTTTGAAATAAAAATAAAATTTTTGGTAATATATATGCTTTGACTAATGCTATTCTTCCCAGCATTGACATATTCAGTTTCATCCATTTTCTAGTTTTTTCTTTAACTGAATTAAATACTATTTTGTAATTTCTATATATTAATTGGTTTTTACTTTTTGTTATCCATACTCCCAAATATTTGAAAGTTGAGTAGCATAAGTCCAGATTTAACTTTTTTTTAATTTCCTTTTGCTCTGCTATAGAAATATTTATACATAACAATTTAGATTTTTGATAGTTATTTTTTAGGCCCGTATAGTAACAATGTTCTTGTAGTATATGTTTTAATGATTCTATACTTTTTAATGGATCCTCCAAAAACAGGAGCATGTCATCTGCGTAAAGGTTTATTTTATGGTTTTTATTTTTAATCACCAATCCTTTAATATTTCCATTTTCTCTTATTTGTGAGGCAAGTGGCTCAATTGCTATTGCAAATATAATTGGAGATAAAGGTTCCCTTGTCTCGTTCCCCTACAAAGAGTGAATTTATCAGATTCTATTCCATTGATAAGGACCTTAGCCTCTGCTCCTATATATAGATTTTTCAAAAGATTAATAAATTTTCCACCCATATTCATTTTTTCTAATAGACCAAACATATACCGCCATTCTACACGATCAAAGGCCTTGAGGGCATCTAACGAGAGGACTGCTAATTTCCGTTTTTCTTTATTTGCTATATTTATGACATTCAGAACTCTACGAATAGCATCCTGCATCTGACTTCCTGCCATAAATCCATATTGATCTGTGTGAATGTACTCAGTAATAAAACTATTTATTCTCTGTGCCAATATTGAAGAAAAAATCTTTTGGTCTTGATTTTGTAATGTTATTGGTCTATATGATGAGGGGAGGGTTGGGTCCTTATCTGGTTTTAATATAGTTATTATTCTAGCTGTTCTCCATGATTTTGGAATTTCTTCACCTCCATTATTGAATTAAACAATTTTAACAGATGCCCTATAATATCCTCTTCCCAAATTTTATAAAATTCTGGTATAAACCCATCACAACCTGGCGATTTCCCTTTTTCATTTTTTTTTAATAACTGATTTTATTTCCATTACTGATATTGGGGAATTAAGTTGCTCTTTATGGTTCTCTGTAATTTGACTAACTGATAATGTATTTACAAATTTCTTAATGTTTGTATCTGGTGTTAATTCTGTCTTATATAAATTTCTATAGTACTCCATAAATGTTGTTACTATTTGCTGCTGTGAGGTTACTATTTTTTCATCTTCAGTTTTCACTGAAACAACTGTCCTCTTTATTGCTTTCTTTTTACTGCATAAGATAATAACTTAGAATTCTTATTCCCATGTTCATAATAATTTCTCTTTAAATAGTTCATTGCTATCTGAGTCTTACTTGTGTCTAGTGCCTCTAATTCTGTTCTGGCTCTTTCTAGTTCAATATATACCTTTTTGATCCAGATTTTTTATGCTGGTCAGAGAGATTTTTTATCTTTTTTCTAATTGTTCTTGCAATCTATTTTGTTCTTTTTTTAATCTGGAGCTTTCCATAATAAATTTCCCCCTTAAATATGCTTTTAGGGTGTCCCACAATAATGCAGGTTGCATTCCTTCTTTATCATTTATTTCATAAAAAATCTTTATATCTTCCTTTATTTTTTTAATGATTTCTGTATTTAAACATATGTTGGAACTTATTCTCCAGATTCTAGGCTTATTTCTTACTTCCTTGTTAGACCATGTGACTTTTATTGCTGCATGATCGGAAGTTATGATAGGAGCAAAATATATACTCTCTAGATGGGGTATCAAATTTTCTGAGATAAAAATATGATCTATCCTTGAGTAAGTGGCATATTTTTTTGAGAAAAATGTGTAATCTTTCGTTTTGGGGTTTAAAAGTCTCCAACCATCTATTAAACCAGCTTTCTTAATTAATTTTTCAATTTTGCTTCCATCACTTGAAACTTTCCTTTTTTTTGGATGTTGTGTCCAACTTTTGATTTAAAATACAATTTGTGTCCCCACCCAAAATAATATCACCCCAGGCAAATTTTTTTACCACTCTCAACAATTTTTGCATAAAAGCTGCTTGTCCTGCATTAGGAGCATAATAAGAACCCAATGTTAGCAGTTTATTTTCAAACTTTCCTTTTACTAGAATATATCTTCCTTCAGGATCCCTTATTTGGTCCATCACTTCAAGTTTTGAATTTTTTTTGAGGATTAATGCCACTCCTCTTGATTTGTTTGTCCAATTTCCAAAATATTGGTCTCCTAGCATTGGGTGCTTTATAATATTTTTTGCTTGCTTCTTTTGATGTGTTTCCTGTAAAAACAAAACATCTGCCCCCAGCTTTTGAATCGTTTTCATGACCCGATACCTTTTAACTGGTGAGCCTAGTCCATTTGTGTTATACGATACAATACTAAGATTATCTAACATTACATGCTTGGATTATATAAACTGCAATAATAATCATTTTTGTCCTTTGAGATATTTTACGATTTGCCTTGTAATTACACTCGTCTTTACCTAAATTGAATTGTCTTGCTATATTCTCCCTTATTCCCCCCTCTCCCTCTTCCCTTGCTTCCCCCCTCCCTCCCCTCCCCTCCCCAATGTAGGCTATGAGGTGAAACCTCCAGCTCATTATAGTCTGAGCTGAGCCTAATGGGGTATGTGGAGCCAGGAGTTAAAACAAACTCCTGAGTTGAGATAACCCCGCCTTACAGCCCACCCTTGCCCTTAATTATAACAATATATAAAACGCAACATTCTCTTAACTCATAAATATACTGTTCATATGTCTATATTCTACATTATTCACTTCACTTATTTTTTTAATTAACTACTTACACACTTAAACACTAATTTATTTTTTAATCATATTTACACGTGAACTATTAGCTATTAACTACTGTTACATATATTTTCTATTCTTTACTAATAGACCTGCTCACATAGTTTCTGGGAGTTTGTTTAACAAACTGCAGCTGTTACATGTTGGCAGTTATCATCCTTTGCAGATAACAGCTCTTACACTGTCCTTGAGAAGTTCAGTAGCTTAGACCTTCAAGTTTTTTTTTTCCCATCTGCTTTTCTCCAGTGAAGCGGCATTCTCTCTAGCTGATCTGACTTCATCTCTGTCAAATGGCTCTCAGGAAGAGGAATTTTCTTTTGCTCAAAAAAGTCCACCAGTTGAGTAGTTGAAACAATAGTCTTTGATGTGTTCCCCTACCAGATAATCAGTTTGAAGGGGAAACCCCACCTGTATTTCACTTTCTTCTCCTGCAGAATTCTTGTATATGACCGCCATTGTTTACGTTTTTCCACTGTCTCTGGTGCGAGATCATGATACAATTCAACTTTCTGACCTTCAAATGCAAGTTCTTTGATGTTATTCAAAGCACGAAACACCTCTTCTTTCACAGCATATGATGCAAATCTCACAATTATATCCCTTATCCTTGATTGTTGTTTAGGTCCAACACGATGTACCCGGTCCACATCTCTATTTTTTATCTCCATATCAGGACAGAGTTCTTGGAACCAGTTCAAGACTATTTGTTTCAGATCACTGTCTCTCTCATTTCCTTAAAAAATCTCAAACGAAAGTTCTGACATCTTTGTCTATTTTCCTGGTCCACAACTCTGTCCCTTACGCGCTTCAACTCCTTTTCCAGTTCATCATTTCTAGACTGCAACCCCTGTGCCATTTCAAAAGCAGAATCAGCCATCAGCTCTACGTTTCTAATGCTCTCTTTGACCTCCAAAAGGGTTTGTGATAAGGGCGCAATAAGACTTTTCATATCATCCTGTAAGTCTTTTCTTAATTGTTTAATAAGCAGTCTCATCTCATCACTAGGTGAGTCAGCTTTTTTCCACCCTCTCCCTTTTTTCTTCTTACCCAGCATGTCTGCTTCGCTCTCGGACTCCTCTGATGTCCCGGTCAGATCTCTTTGATCCTCCTCATCAGAGGTGAGTTTTGGCTTTTTTCCTTCTGATGTTTTCCTTGGCTTTCCCATAACTATGCAGTTCAAAGTGATTCTGCTATCTTATTTATGAATATTCACGCTTATTTTGACCAATTTATTTGGGCATAGAGCGGAGCTAATCTTCTATGCTGCCATTTTCCACAACTGCAAAACCACGCCCCACATGATGAGGTCTCCCTGAGAATAGCTGTGCAGGCACTTGTGATCTCAAGGATAGATTATTGCAATGATCTCTACATGGGGATGCCCTTGACCCTTATTCAGATACTTCAATGGGTACAAAATGTGGCAGAGAGATATGACCGCTTCACCCCAGTTCTGGTCTGCTTGCATTGGTTGCCCATTGCATCCTGAATAAGATTCAAGGTAATGGTTTTGATCTACAAAACCCACCATGCCTTAGGACCTGAGTGGATCATCCAAAGGTCAACTGAGGCCCGACCCACCAGAACATTGCAGGCCTTCTCACTTCTCACATTGACCACCAGAAACTGAGCCTTCTTTTTCTTCTTCTTGTGCCATATCCTTGTAGAATGTTTGCAATCAGTAGCACAATCTGTTTTTTATCTAAAGCAATTTTAAATAGAGAAACTGTGTCCACTGTGAACCACTGGCTTAAAGTCTTAAGCCATAATGTTCTACACCGGGCCATGCTTCCCATCTATTTTTTCCTGAAGGATAACCTCAAGTAAATGGTATTTGTTATTACACATTATGTGTCTGAAACTTTGCAATTCTCTTTACAGTTTTGAGAATTTCTAGCTTTTTTATTTGTATGCTGCAATACAGCCACATTAGTGACTCTGGCTATCCAAGATATCTTCAGAATTTGTCTGCATGTACATATTTCAAATGCTTCCAGCTTCCTGCATAATACATCTGTAAGGGTCCAAGTTTCAACCCCATAGAGAGGTATACTAAATGCATAAGATCGAAGTATTTGTGTACGAATTCTGATATATTTAGCATGACTGTAAAACAAAAACCACACTTCTCATCCTGGACACTCTCTGTTTGTACTGTTGCCATCAGGCAGGACAAATAGATTTAGAAATAGTTTTTACCCAACAGCATGTTAAATTCAGCTAAAACTTAAGCAAATAGGAAATACCAGTGTTGAATATGTAACATCTATATTGTACAGCACTCCCCCATTTGTTGTGGGAGTTAGGTGCCTGATCTGCCTGCAATAAAGGAAAATCCATGAAATAAAGATGCCTCAGCAAACTGACCTTGGGCTACTCCTGCAGGCTGCATTTCCAAAGAGAGGTTTTTACACAGCCCCATACCTTAGCAAAACTTGCTGCCAGGAGGTCAAGGTCTGTTTGCTGAGGTGTCAGGAGAGGATTAAAAACTTCTATTTGGACACATCATCCGAGCAGCCCAAGGACAGTGTGATGAGGTGTTAGGCATTGGTTAAAAACCTCTCTTTGCAAACACAGCCAGCAGGAGCAGCCCCAGCTCTGTTTGCTGAGGTGTCAGGAGGGGGTTAAAAAC
This sequence comes from Phrynocephalus forsythii, assembly GCA_029282475.1. Taxonomy (NCBI): domain Eukaryota; kingdom Metazoa; phylum Chordata; class Lepidosauria; order Squamata; family Agamidae; genus Phrynocephalus; species Phrynocephalus forsythii. The sequence goes on along the minus strand of JAPFRF010000001.1, from coordinate 174,872,011 downwards.
TCTCTTTGGAAGCAAAATGCAGATGCCTCAACAAACTGACCTTGGGCTGCTCCTGCTGGCTCTGTTTGCAAAGAGAGGTTTTTAAACCCCCTCCTGACACCTCAGCAAACCTTGCTGCCAGGAGCTCAATGTGTGTTTGCTGAGGTGTCAGTAGGGGATTAAACACCTCTCTTTCAAGTGCAGCTGGCATGAGCAGCCCCAGGTGTGTTTGCTGAGGTGCCAGAAGAGGGTTGAAAACCTCTCTTTGGAAGCCTGCTTCTCTCAAGAAAAAAAATGCAATATACCGAGACTGTAATAGATGAACTGCATTGTGGCGGGGGACTACTGTGTGGGGATTGTGCAGTTGTTGAGTGAAGAAAGAAACAGGGTTTTGTGGGAGCATGTTTTGTTCTTAATCTGTAGTTTATAATGCATTGGGTGGGAATGTGTGACCTGGTGATGGGTGGTAGGGTTAGTGTGTGTGTGTATGGTTGGTTTATGTTTTATTTTATTTTATTTATTTATTTTTGAACTTATATCCTGCCCATCTTCCCGAGGGAACTCTGGGCGGCTTACAACGAGCTGACCAGTGCAGCAATAATCTTATACAAATTTAGTAAACAACTAAGATAAAATTACCATATATAAGCAAACAAATAAAGATTAAAAACAGAGGCACAAGGCGCACCCTTGGCGTAGGAGTGATATGGCTCGCAGGCAACATCTTGCTAATTAAAATAGGCAACAGATGGCGGCAGATGGCGGGGGAAAAACAAACAAACTGTGTTATATTGAATTAAGCTTGGTCACCAAAGGCCTCGCGGTAGAGCAGAGTTTTCAAGGCTCTGCGGAAGGCCAGCAGGGACTCTGCAGAGCGCACTTCGCTAGGGAGGCTGTGAAGGGGGAACTGCGAAGTTCCACAGCGAAGGAGCCTCCACCGAGAAGGCCTGGTTATGGGTGGTAGTTCTCCGGGCCTCTCTAGGGAAACGACCCGGAGCAAGTGCGTTCGTGACTTCCCGGACTGGATGGGCCAAGATTGATTGCTGGGCGATCTCCTCTGTCAGGTAGTCCGGGCCCAAGCCATGGAGGGTTTTATAAACTAAAACCAGGACCTTGAATCTGATCCGGTATGCAATGGGCAACCAATGCAGGTGAGCCAGGAGTCGTAACGATGCACACCAGCCACCAGCCTGGCTGCTGCATTTTGTACCCACTGCAAACGCTGGAGGAGAGTCAAGGGCAGCCCCATGTAAAGAACGTTGCAGTAGTCCAACCTCGAGATCACCAGCACTTGCACTACTGTTCTCAGGGAGTTGCCGTCTAGGTAGGGGCGGATCTGGGCTATTTAGCGTAGATGGTAAAAGGTGGTTCGGGTCACAGCAGCCACCTGGGCATCCAAGGATAGTGCCGGATCCAGAACCACGCCCAGATTCCTAACCCTCTCTGCCAGTTGGAGGGAAACACTCTCCAAACAGGGGAGAGGGCCCCCATAGCCAGATGGCAAGCTTCTCAGGGTTGAGCTTAAGCCTGTTGGCCCTGGTCCATGCCATGACTGCCTCCAGACACTGGTCAAGAGTCCTGACAGCTTCCACTGCAGAAGTGGAAAAGGAGAGATAGAGCTGCGTGTCATCAGCGTACTGATGACAGCAGACTCCAAATCTCCGAATGACCCCAGCCAGTGGTCTTACATAGATGTTGAACAACATGGGGGAGAGAGACAAGCCCTGCAGAACCCCACAAGGGAGTGTCCACCATGTTGCACATACTGGAGCCGATCCTCCAAGAAGGACCGGAGCCAACTGAGAACAGTGCCTCTGATGCCTACCTCAAAGAGCCGGTCCAGTAAGATACCGTGGTCGACGGTATTGAAGGCTGCTGACAAATCCAGGAGAACCAACAGGGTAGAACAACCCTTGTCGGCCACCCAGATTAGGTAATCTTGCAGCACGACCAGAGCAGTCTCAGTCCCCTGGCCAGGCAGTGTTGTGCCTCCAAAAACGATTGTATCCGGATTGCGGCCACCCTCTCGATGACCTTGCCCATGAAGGGGACATTGGCAATTGGATGATAACTTGCCAATTGGTCTGACGCCAGGCCTGGTTTTTTGAGAATGGGCTTTATTACCGTCTCCTTCAAACAAGAGGGAAAAAACCCCTCGCTGAAGGAGGCGGTGGCAATGATGGAAGCCCATTCAGGCATACTCCCTCTGGCAGCTTTTATGAGCCAAGCAGGGCAAGGATCAAAGTGTGTGGATGCGGGCCGGCAGTGGGCAATAGCCCTGGAGGCTTCCAAAGAAGAAACAGGCCCAAACTCAACCAGTCGAGAGTTTTAAGAGTTTTAAATGGGTACAAGTGATGAGAGAATGGGTGTATTTATGGATGTTTGTTTTATATTGTAGGCTTTTATGTTTTGGGATTTTTATTTTGGGAATTAATTTTGTGCAGACTGGATGGCACTTTTAAAAATTTGTTGTACTTGTACAATGACAATCAAGTGTGTGTTATTGTGTTATTGTTATTGATTTCCATATTCTTATCAATGTGGTTGTGACCATAATGCCAAAGCTCATAACAATTGCATCCTGGTGCTTCCCCCCTTGTGTTCTGGGCATAAGACAGACAAATAATTCTTCCAGAAGTAATTCTGATAACATTACATACATTCCCCAGTCACAGTCATTTCATTTTCTCTACTTGCATCAACATTTTCTTTCCCATCTGCTACCTGGAGACACAGAAACACACAAAATCCTACATGGCCCTGGACAGAATATTTTAAGAGCTACGGCTAGAATCTACACCAGTCTGTGTGCTGGAAGGAGAAGGAGGAAGGCAAAGGAGGGCAAGCCAGGGAGGGAGGAAGGAAAGGGGGGAAACCCAGCCAGGAACCCGGAAGGCGCCGTCAGAAGAAGGAGGAAGGCAAAAGAGGGAAAGCCAGGGAGGGAGGAAGGAAAGGGGGGAAACCCAGCCAGGAACCCAGAAGGCACCGCCAGAAGGAGAAGGAGGAAGATAAAGGAGGGCAAGCTAGGGAAGGAGGGAGGAAAGGGGGGGAAACCAGCCAGAAACCCTGAAGGCACCACCGAAAGGAGAAGGAGGAAGGTAAAGGAGGGCAAGCCAAGGAGGGAGGGAGGAAAGGGGGAAAAACCCAGCCAGGAACCCAGAAGGTGCCGCCAGAAGGAGAGGGAGGAAGGCAAAGGAGGGCGAGCCAGGGAGGGAGGGAGGAAAGGGGGAAAACCCAGCCAGGAACCTGGAAGGCACCGCCGGAAGAAGGAAGAAAGCAAAGGAGGGTGAGCCAGGGAGGGAGGGAGGAAAGGAGGGGGAAACCCAGCCAGGAACCCAGAAGGCACTGCCGGAAGGAGAAGGAGGAAGGCAAAGGAGGGCGAGCTAGGGAGGGAGGGAGGAAAGGGGGGGAAACCCAGCCAGGAACCCAGAAGGCACCACCAGAAAGAGAAGGAGGAAGGTAAAGGAGGGCAAGCTAGGGAGGGAGGGAGGAAAGGGAAAATAAAACCCAGCCCACACTACAGCTGTAGCATGGGCCAGGAACCCGGAAGGCACCACCAGAAGGAGAAGGAGGAAGGTAAAGGAGGGCAAGCTAGGGAGGGAGGGAGGAAAGGGAAAATAAAACCCAGCCCACACTACAGCTGTAGCACGGGCCAGGAACCCAGAAGGCACCACCAGAAGGAGAAGGAGGAAGGTAAAGGAGGGTGAGCTAGGGAGGGAGGGACGAAAGGGGGGGAAACCCGGCCAGGAACCCCGAAGGCACCGCCAGAAGGAGAAGGAGGAAGGTAAAGGAGGGTGAGCTAGGGAGGGAGGGAGGAAAGAGAAAAAACCCGGCCCGCGCTACAGCTGTAGCATGGGCCAGGAACCCAGAAGGCACCGTCGGAAGGAGAAGGAGGAAGGCAAAGGAGGGTGCAAGCGATCGAGTGAGCCAGGGAAGGAGGGAGGAAAGGGGGAAAAACCTGGCCCACACTACAGCTGTAGCACAGGCCAGGAACCCGGAAGGTGCCACCGGAAGGAGAAGGAGGAAGGTAAAGGAGGGTGCAAGCGATCGAGTGAGCCAAGGAGGGAGGGAGGGAAGAAAAAAACCCCAGCCTGCGCTACAGCTGTACCGTGGGCCAGGAACCCAGAAGACGCTGCCGGAGCAGAGCTGCCACCGCCGGTAACTAAGAACCCAAACTGGTTTGGGTTTGTACAATTTTTTAAAAAAATTCTATGAACCTGAATCCAAACTGAACCAAGGGTGGGTCCAAACCAAACGAACCCAGACCATGGATTTTCTGGTTTGTGCCCATCTCTACCATGAACATATTTTAAGTTGGAGTGCTTCCACTTCTAGTTAAACCCTTTCAAATCATGAGAGGACTAGAATTGTAGAATAATAGAATGATGGAGATAGAAGGAGGTATAAGGCCATCAAGTACACGCCCTGCTCAAGACAGCAATCCAAACCAAAACAATTCTAATTTTTAAGGTGTGGTTGTCCAGTTTTCTTTTTAATGCCTCCAGCATTGTCCTGCTCAGCACCTCCTGATAGAGGAGGTAAGAAAACGCCATATGTTGCTGTCATGGAGAAAGGGGCAGCCATTTGAGGAAACCCAGAGAGTCTGTCTAGGGATTTCAGAAGAGCTAGATTTGTTCTAGGTTTATATGATCAAGAAACAGATGCAGTGGCCTGGTGGTTCCTAGTGACTATTATTAGCTCCTCTAAAAGCAAAGCAAATCAAAGTGGTCTGCTTATATACGACCTCATACTGCTTCAAGTAGTGTCTGGGTGGTTTACAGTTTTAATTACAGTAATGCAAGCTACACATTGCACCCCCCAGCAAGCTGGGTACTCATTTTACCGACCTCGGAAGGATGGGAGGCTGAGTCAACCATGAGCCTGCTACCTGGGATTGAACCCCAGGTCATGAGAACAGTTTTACCTGCAGTACAGGCATTTAACCACTGCACCACAGGGCTCTTTTCCTTCTTTTTTTGCCATAGCAGTGAAAATAAGCCCCCTTTCGCCTCATAAAGTATTCTCCTCTACCTCATAAAGTAAATCAGAAGAGGGTGTTTTATCACAAGGATGAAACAAGTGGGCATTTAAAATGTGAACAACCTTGTATTGGCAAAATTACAGTTTTCATTTGAACCGAAAGCCAGCACTGGTTCTCTTATGGTAGATTTTCATCCTTCTGTGCAAGTCTATACCATTGTTTGCCAGAAAAAGAAGACAAATGCTGGGCTTATCTGACGTTATTCCAAAAGGAGGCTGATAAAGATAAGGCATAAAGAAAATAAATGGCATTGTCAGAGAAGCTGCAAAGCAAAAACCCCAGATATGTTGTGTCCAAAAGTCATGGTACAGGATCTTGAAAATGTAACCTTTGTGTGTATTATTCATGGGAACTATTACTCAGGAAACTTTCCCATTGTGTCTGTGTAATATTAGTAATACTTCCACAGCTGCAAAACAAATACTTTCTAATCCTTTTATATATCAAAATAAATAGAAAGCCTTCACAATGCTCACCACCATTTGAAGATAAATCTGAGCTGTATAGGAAAGGCACCTTTACAGCATCACTTTTCATATTGTCTTCTCTTCTGCTATTGTCCTACGGTCACATTTTGCTCTGAATGCACTAATTAGTATTGCCATTAAGTCTTGCATTAAGTCTTAGATCTTTATCACCCAGGACGAGGTTTACTATATGCCAAAAGGGCAAAGAGGAACATTATTCATCTATCCACCATCATCCTTACCACACACTTTTCAGTGGGGCTGAAAACTCACCATGGCATGGATGGGCAATTGTAAAGGGCTTGAGTTCTACACACACACACACACACACACACACACACACACACACACACACACACACACACACACACACACACACACACACACACACACACACACACACACACACACACACACATCTGGAATTTTGATGGCCACACCCACTTCTATGACTGCCCCATTGCACAAGTATCTGCATGCTTTTGCTAGTGGCATTATTTAAAAAGCAAAGTAAACTTTTGTTGATGTGTGCTGGCTGGATAGCTCAGTTGATTAGGTGCAACTTTTTTGATGAACTGGTTTTCACACACACACACCCAGTTATGGGGTATTGAGGAGCTTCAGGGAGAACCACAGTGTTAGAAGACCACATTTGTGCCTCTAGGGGACACATGCAGTCATGAAATACACTTGGCCTAAGGAGTACTATCAAATGTTTTAGGTTTCTACTTGTGTGAGGAATCTACATGGGCATATTTGACTCCACACTCAAAGGTTTGCCTTCAACACATGAAAAATGGGAACAGCAACATAAGGGGGAGGGGTTGCGGGAGAGCTAACCTATTTGTCCTCACATTTCTTCTGTGTGAAATACTGAGCACCAGTTTTATATGCAAAATTAAGCAGTGGGTGTTTGTTTATCAAGAAGCAATTAAGTTCTTGCCAAACCAAAATGTTCCCTCCACAAAATGCTGGGGCAGCACACAACTGCAACAAGGCCTACATTCCTTTCTTTACAGAATCCTTCAGACTATGTGAAAACAAAATTGTGCTAGGTTCTTTTCATCACAAATTGGACAACTATTATAAAGAGTAATTAGTTTCACTTCCAAGACCCTTCTTCACAAAATTTCAATTGAGAGCTCTCTTAATTTCTCATGTTCAAAAGGAACTGTCTCAAATAGAGATGGGCATGAAACAAAAAAATTGTTCTGTTATTTGTTATTTGTTTTGTTATGTAATGAAATGAATAACAAAAATTGTGATGAAATTGGAACAAACCAAACAGAACCACGAAAATTAGGTTCGTTACGTTTTGTTTTTGTTAATGGTGACGCGCAATGAAATGAGCTGTTTTTAAATGTTAAAAAACATCCTGATTATCTGTAAAAACTCAGCGATAATTATTTATTCTGCCTGATAATACCTACCAGGGGGTTTGGGGTCCTTAAAACGTGCATTTATGTCTTTTCTCAGATCGCTGTATTTTTTTTCCTTTAAGGGGAGTTAGGGGACATCGACCCAAAATGGCTCCTAGATGCCTAATATTGATTTCTTGGGCATTAAAATGCCCTGGACATCCGTAAAAACACAGTGATAATTATTTGAAATTATTACCTACAAGGGGGTTGCGGTCCTTAAAATGTTTGTTTTTGTCTTTCTTCCATCACGATGTATTTTTTCTTTTCCCTTTAAGGATGACACAAAATGGATTCCAGCCACAAGATGGATGCAAGCCATGTGATGGGATCATGTAAATGCTTGGACAATTTCAACCAATAGCATGCCCAGGTTGCAGACTGGGTAGGTGTGGCAGCTACAGAGGGAATAAAAAGCTTTGGCAGCCCCCGTCCTCCTTGCAGTCTGCGGTGAGAGTTAGGGTGGGATTGCTGTCTCTGCGACTCATTACCAGAGATGGGCACAAAATGAACAATTTTTCATTTCCGTTTTCGTTTTTTCATTTTGTTACGCAACAAAACATTTTATCTCTACAATGAAACAAAACGAACAGAAACACCAGAAATTTTGTTGTCCGTTTAGTTTTCTTTATGGCAATACATTGAACTGCTTTAAAAGCTAAAAAAATCACAAACAATTGAAATAAATGGTAATGAAATGGTAATGAAATGAACAAAAATGAAAACAATTTTTTGCAAAATTCACAAAAATGCAAACGAACCGAAACGGACCCCCTAAATGACAAACGACAAATGAAACACCATTTTTTTTATTTGTGCCCATCTCTACTCGTTACTTTAGGCCAGCCAGGCAGGTGTGTGTCTCTGTGTTCCTGCGGGCTGCAGCCTGGCTCTTAGGGGAGAGAAAGAAGAGATTTCTCTTGCAGCCTCCCTGTGTGCATGCATACCTCTCAGTGAGTACCCTCCCCTGCCCCGTAGTGCAGTCACTCTGCAGCTGCCTTACGCCCTGGGCAACACCCGCCACTGCGCTTGCAGCCTCCCTGCGTACCTAGTCTATACTGTGTCTCTGCCAGAATCAGTTTTTTTTAGGGTTTTCCCTCTGGTCTGGGGCATTGGGGGACGTACACGCACGGAAATGCTTTAAGTCACACAAAAAGCGGGTAAAAATGAAAAACGAAAAATAAAAAAACAAAACATTTTTTTTCAAAAAATTCACAAAAAATGAAAATGAACCAGAACAGACCCACAACAAAAAACAAAAAACTGAAACGTGCCCATCTCTAGTCTCAAATGCTACAAACCATTGGCATGGGGTACTAAATAGCCTAATAAATGCATCTACAATCATTCTAACGATAAAGAATAATAGTGTGCTGTGAAGTCAATTCTGATTTATTTATTTATTTTATTTATTTTAGAGTATTTTTACCCTGCCTTTTTCCTTGGAAAAGGACCCAAGGCGGCTTACAGTAATGAGGGGTAATATACAGTCCAGTACAATTAAGACATGCTCATGTATTTGAGAGCAAGGAATTGAGGGACATCTTACAGCATAAATAGACAAACATTACATTAAAGCCAAATGGTAATATGTAGTCATAAACACAATGTCTATGTGAACCCATAGAGTCATATAAAATAGGTAGTCCATCATTCAGGGAAAGTTTGCCTGAAGAGAAAGGTCTTTGCCTGTTTCTGGAAGGAAAACAGAGATGAGGCAGTCCTGGCCTCTAGAGGGAGAGAGTACCAGAGTCTGGGCGCAGCAGTCAAGAAGTCCCTTTCATGGGTTCCCACGAGACGTAACTGTGAGGGTGGCGGGATGGAGAGAAGGGTCTCTCCTGATGACCTTAACACCCAAGTTGGTTCATACTGTGAGATTTGATCTTTGAGGTAGCTAGGACCCAGGTCATACAGTGTAGCTTTGTAGGTTGACACTTTTCAGGTTTTTGTAGCTAGAGAGTATTCAAGAAGTTGCTAACTATTCCCTTCTTCTAGGGGCATCCAGGGAATATGAAACTTACCCAAGGCCACATAGGTTTATCTTCCTGGAATTATCTCCCAAACTCTGACTCCATTGTCTGATACCTAACTCACTGAGCTATCTAGCCAGCTCAATTTAACTATATGAGTAGCAAAAACAACAGTTACATCACAGAAGGAGGTGAAGCTATCACTCCCTGAATTAGAGGGAGTAATTCAGTCCTCTAATTACATATGCCTTACTATCCCTAAAAGGAATAACTTATCTCTCTTTTTTAATACCTCATAATTAGAGATGAACACAAATAAGAAAAAGTATGATTTATTTTATAATAAATTTATAATGATTTATTTTATAATAACAAGTTTTCATTTTTTTCTAATAATTTGACAAATCACTTTGCAAATCCATTATTTAAATTATAAAATAGCCTATAAAATACTTTGTCATTCTGAAGAAAACAAGTTGTGAGTCCTCCATTTTATAGTTCACTTTGACCTCTTGTCACCCTGGTCTGAAATAGGTTCATAAGATGAACAATGGCCTGAATAGGCTCATTAGGCAGACAACAATCCTAATAGCCTTAAGGTGAACAATGGCCTAAAGTGCGGATACCCATAAAGTATGTGTCAGTAGCTATCGTCTTGGAGGTGAAGATGTGAAGTATTTTTGATTTGTCTAGGTATTGTTGAAATCACAGCCTGATAAGTCTATCTAATCACAGATAGACTGTGCCTGAGCGACCCACCTCTGATGAGAGAGGGGTTTTCAATGCTCATATGAATGGATTCCCTGACCACTCTCTCTTTTTTTTAATTTAAGTAATTTTATTGGGGTTTTTTTGGGGGGGCGAAGGAGGGAGGGTGTGGGGGAGGGGGAGGGAATACACTATAAAAATTCATTAAGTATATCAAGCCAAAAATAATGGTTTAACATATTAACAAATCACTGGTATTTACCTCCATGTCGGGGGCTTTTAATCTGGAGGTGAGGGACATCATCTCCCTACCTGTGTCATGGTCAGATCATTACCTGTTGTCCATTCCCCTGTCAATCGCACCCCCCCGCGGGGACCATGGCCCTTGTTTGGGGGGGCAGAGGCTTCTGGACGCTTCCCGGTTCCGTGAAGCTTTCGGGGAGCTTCCTAGAGGCCTGGCTGACAATTTGGCCAAGGCTAAGGCTAACCTATGGTTTAAGTCACCTTCCCGTGCCGTCGACCGAATCACCCCTAAGCGCCTCCTCCGTGACAGAGCTCGACCTTCGGCGTGGTTTACGGCAGAGTTAAGAGCGATGAAGCGGGAGCGGAGAAGGCTGGAGAGCAGCTGGAGACAAAGCCGGACGGCAATTAACAAGACTGCAGTTGTTATCCAGACTAGGCGCTATTCACAAGCGATCAGGGAGGCCAAAACATCGTATTACTCCCTGAGAATTGATGAGGCCTCGAACCGCCAGGTGGAACTTTTCCATGTGGTTCGAGACCTCACCAATCCTAGTCTGGCCAGGCCTCCTCCTACTGATTTCATTTTTTTTTTAATTTAAGTAATTTTATTGGGTTTGGGGGGGCGAAGGAGGGAGGGTGTGGGGGAGGGAGAGGGAATACACTATAAAAATTTCATTAAGTATATCAAGCCAAAAATAACGGTTTAACATATTAACAAATCACCAAATAATTTCACAATACTAATAAGTTTGTTACTTCTTGCCATCTTTTCCAGGAAATCTCGTCGTAGTCTCCCTTTAGAAAACCAGAGAATCTGTCGATTTCAATACATTCTCTTATCTTTTCATGGAAGTTTCTCTCTGTTGGCACTTCTGGTTGTTTCCAAAATTTCACATACAGTATCCTTGCAGCAACTATTACATGATGAAGTACATATTTCTGGTCATATGAGATATTAATATCTACTATATTTAATAGAAAAAATTCTGGTCTAAGCTCTAACTTAATCTTCAAATATATTTCTAAAAATAATTTTACCATTATCCAATATGCCTTTGCCTCTTTACAAGTCCACCACATATGGTAAAAGGTACCACTGTCATATTTACATTTCCAACATTTGGGTGAGCAATTATACATCTTAGATAAATGGTGTTGGGGGGATGCCATCTATAAAACATCTTGTAACAATTTTCCTTAAAGGCTATAGATTTAAAGAGTTTAACTGTATTCCACAAAGAGTCCCATTTGTTTAGATGAATAGAATAACCAAAGTTTTCTGCCCATCTTATCATAGTATCTTTGACCAGTGTATCGATCATTTTTTCATTTAACAAAATACTGTAGAATTTACGGAGAAGCTTTGAATCGCCAGAAGATAGTATTTTGTCAAGTGGAGTGTCATTAATCATAAATCCCCCCTCTTTAGTGAGATTTTTAAAGTGTGAGTATATTTGTTGGTACTTCCACCAGTCTAACTTGTAACCTTCTGATACTAATTTTTCTAGTGACTTCAAGGAGAAATCAGCATTCAGAAGTTGTCTGTAGGTTAGAGATTTAGGGCTTGCACTTGTATGGGGACTGGTAACCGCTCCTCACGGAGATAGCCACATTGGTGCTGGATAAAACTGTTTTTTTTATAAACAGGGACATGGTGTTTGCCAAAAATCCTTTAAGCTTCTCAGACACTCCAGCCATGTAGAGAATGACCAGGTTCTTCCATCAGGTCTGGGTCTCAGGCTGATCCCTTGTTCTTCTGGGTCAGCACATGCCTTTGCTGCAGGCCCACTTTGGACATCCACAGGCCTTAAGTGCTGTCTTCAAGTGTCTGTCCTACTTCTTGGCTTCTCTGAAGGTGGGGATGCTATTTGCTCTTTGGTTTATGGCTCCGATGACTCCTAATTTGTGCTGTAATGGATGGTGGGTGTCAAACAGTAAGTACTGATCTGTGTGGATGAGTTTCCTGTAAACTTCTACTCCCAGGCCACAGTTGGCTCTGATGACATTTAAGGCCTTAAACAAAGCAGTGTTCCAACCCAGCTGGACAATGGATCAGCCTGAGACCCAGACCCAACGTTGTCTGTGTTGCTTTTTGAGTTAAAAAAATCATTCTGAGTTTGGGGACAATGTACCCCATTTTAGGAAAGAAAAATCCCCACTTTTGGAGGCTTTAGAAAGAAAATACCCCTCCCCTTTCTTTTTCCTGCAGGGGTGCAATGGCACTCCAGCAAGACATGGTCTTCTGTGTAGAATTGGAGGGTCCATAGTCTGTGTTGCGTTCATTCCTGCTTCAAAAATCTGCTGTCAGTAAAAGCAGATGATGTGACAAAAACAACTTGAGTTGCATTTGCACTCATATTCTCTGTAGAACTAGCTGATCACCATGAGAACAAAACCCTGATCATTACAGCAGGACTCTTCTAAGGCTGGCAATTTTTTTGGCATTCTAGACACTTTTGACTATTACTCCACTAAGGCCTTTATCATTGGCAATATAAGCTGGCTACTCTGAGAGCTGTAGTCCAAAGCATCTGGAGTGCCAAAGGTTCTTATGACAGCACCACATTCATCACGGTCAAAATCTGAACTCACCATTCCCGTACAGCATTCAGAAGATCACTCTGAGTTGGAAGCCATTAAACTTTTTAAAATAAAACATTCATGGATTTTCTTATACGATACACTGTTTGACTCTACACTCATAGGATCATGTGAAAAGACACAACAAATGGGATGGGGGATGTGAAGACCCACGAGGAGCCTGAAACACATGTTTCGAGAATGGTAGGACTAGAACACTGCAAATAATAACATGCATAAATATTGTACTCCTCAGTGAGTCTCTGCAACACACAGCTTGTTCCACAAGGTTTTCAGTTTTACAAGGGACGAAGGATGAAGGACTGTCTGTTCGCAAAAAGAAAAAGAAAAAGACTTGTCTGGCTCCTTTATCTCTTCATTATCATTCAAGCTCTTGTCCTTTTATTACATTTCAATGTTCTACAATGCTTTTACAAGCACAGTGTGAGGAAAGAAGATTAGATAAAAGCACACACAGATCACAGCTCCTCTTGTTACCGGGTTTAGTGCTAAAAATGCTTGTTTTTCCTCCATTGGGAATGGGGCTTGAGTGCTTTTCACACACAGCTTTCTGACCTCTCTCAGGGCACCTTTGCTTCTACAGCATGAAGTTGCAAAAATTGCAAGTAACAGCAGCCTCTAACTAGGGCCTGAGGCTATCAGGTAGACTTTCTTCTCTGCTTGTTTGTTGGTGCCAAGACAATGCTGGCATTTAAAATGCGGACACAATGAACGGACCTGGGGTTGTTACCTCACACCCTTCATTGTACATGCTGAGTATTTAGCCTGTGAAATGGTGCACGGCTCCTCGCATTGGCTCATCATATGGAAAGCCTTGGTTCTCACAGTCAGTCAGTAGGCCAAAATACAGATGGCATGTTTTGCCACCTAACATCCAATTGTATAAGGGCTAGAGACTTAAAAAGGAAAGGAAAGGAACAAAAAAAGCATAGAATCCAAACCAAATTTTGGGCAAAGTGGACACTGGGTGGTACCTCTAAAATCCAGAGCAAATTCAAATGAACAAAGCAAAGCAAAGTGTTCTGCTTATATACTGCCCATACCATTTCAAATAGTCTCTGGGCGGTTTACAGTTTTCATTACAGTATGCAGGCTACACATTGCCTCCACCTACAGTAAGCAGGGTACTCATTTTACTGACCGCGGAAGGATGGAAGTCTGAGTCAACCATGAGCCAGCTACCTGGGATTGAACCCCAGGTCCTGAGCACAGTATGATAGCAACCCTATGTGATACATAAATTGGCTCAATAGCACCATGATTTAGGTATTTGACTGTGGAGCCAGAGTTTGGGTTTATGCCCCCCATGAGTTGAGCCCATCTATGTGGCCTTGGACAAGCTTGGTCCCAGGCTGCCTCCAGAAGAAGGGAATGGTAAACCAGTTCTGAATACTCTCTACTAGAGATGGGCACGAAATGCCAAAATGGTGTTTCGTGCTCGTTATTCGGGCCCTGGGGCCCGCTTTGGCTCGTTACCATTTTTCGGGTCCCAGGGGCCCATTCCATTTTTCGGGCGTCGTTTTTCGACGCCCGGTGGGAAAGCGTTCCCACAGCCACTGGGAGCCCTCCCGGGCCAGGCGCCACCAGATCTGGCGGCAAGCCTCCTCGGAGAGCCGCCCCGCAGCCGCAGGGAGCCCTCCCAGAGGCGGGCGCCACGAGCTGGTGGCAAGCCAGCCGGGAGAACGATTCCGCAGCCATGGGAGTGCTCTCCTCGCCAGCTTGATGGCACCGGCGGTGCCTGGAAGGGCTGGAGCGATTTAGAAAGCCCGCTCTTCCCCCACCCCATCAGGTGGGAGGAGAGAGTGGGCTTTAAAAATCTTCTCCCCTCCCGAAGCCAGCACTGAGCGGCTACTGGGCACTGGCTCTGGGAGGGGGGAAGTGGGGAGAAGGGGAGACTCACAGGGATCTTCCCCGCGTGAGCCATGGCAGTGCCGGGCGCTGTCATGATGACCCAGGCGGGGAAGATCCCTTTCAGACCCCCCTTCTCCCCTCTGCGTGCATGCAGAGGGGCGAAGGGGGGGCTCGCAGGGATCTTCCCTGTGTGAGCCATGGCAGTGCTGGGCACTGTCATGACGACCTGGGTGGGGAAGATCCCTTTCAGACCCCCTTTTACCCTCTGCATACATGCAGAAGGGAGAAGGGGGGACTCGGCTTCCCCACGAGGCTCAGACGATCTCCTCCACCCCGGGTGACAGCTGCCTGGCTGCCACACAGGGCGGTGGAGATCGAGCCGCGGTCTTGCCTCTGTGCACGGAAGCGAAACCACGGCCGATCCTATCTCCTCCACCCCAGGTGACAGCTGTGCTGGCTGTCACCCCCGGGTGGAGGAGATCGAGCCATGATCCTGCCTTCGTGCGTGGAGGCAAGACCACGGCCAAGCCTCAGGCCGATCCCCTCTGCCCGTGGTGACAGCTGTGGTGACTGTCTTGCACCCGCAGTGGAGATTGCTGGAGAGGGAGCCCTGGTCCCGCCTCCGCTTGCATGGCAAGAACGGGGCTCTCTCTGACAGTCCTCCCCGCCGGCAGTGACAGCTGGGCTGTCCCGGAAGTGAGCCCAAACTTCCCGGGTAGGCTTTTTTCCCTCTTCCTGGTCACTGTCTTGCCGTCATCCCGCCATCCCTGAAGGACTTCCAGGGCCGGGCCAGCATCAGGTAGGTCATCACGCTGCCATTAACAGAAACGAACATAATGAAGAAAATTTTCTTGGTTCTGTTTGGTTAGAGCCTGGCCCGTCCAAATTGTCGTTCCTCGTTCTGTTACATAACGGAACGACTAACGACTAATGGTAACGGTAATTTCATCATTTCGTGCCCATCTCTACCCTCTACCTATAAAACTCTAAAAAGGGTAATCAGAATTGACTTGACAGCACATGCTGCTACTGCTGATGTGATACACACTCACACAAATGAGTACATCCACCCCAAATTGCATGGCCCTTTGTATTCTCCAGGAAGTGTAGAAAAGGATGGGAATGGAAAAGTCAAATAGAAGATGGAAGCAGATGTTGCGGGAATGGAAAAGCTAAGATTTTGGTCATTTTTAAAATTAGCTTGAGCACTAATAATATGTGATGTGGCATGCGAGGAGAGAAAAGGTTGCTTCAGGGAAATAAAAGCAGGAAATGGAAATGGAGTCTTAGTGGTCATAATTACTTTGGGTCTGAGAAATGGAAACACAAATGGCTCATTTCCCAGTTGGTGATGAACAAAGAAATGCTGTGCAAAACTGGCATGTACAGGCTTTCAGTTCACCAGATATTGCTTAAAATTTCTGAATGGAATGAAATCCTGAGGCTGCTTTGACATGATTAGGTACCATGTTTTCCAGGACACCCCACTGATGATACATTGAAAGTCAACCTGCTGCTTAGTTCTAGTGCTGAGGCTGGAGAAACCAACTGAAACTTTGATATTATTTGTTCTGAAGAAAAAGGCACGATGAGAGCCTTAAATATAATTTCCCCATAAACTCCTTCTACAATTGAGAGAATTAAAGATATGGAGAGTGACAATGACACCTGGGGAAGCCAGGTGAAGTGAGATCTTGTCCTTTTTTAAAGTTTACAATTATGATAATTTAAAAAAATCTCCTTTCACTTTGCTACCCAACTGAAGGAAAAATCTGTTAATAGTTCTGAGGTTAACTAGATTATGTTGGTTTTAGATTGATGAGACATTTCCCTAAAGGTCTGTGGCTGAAACACACCTGATTACTTCTTTCATTTTTTCATCCAATGAACTCATGGCTCTTCTTATCTTTATTTTACCTTCACAAAAAGTACCCATTAAGAAAATAATGCTGAGGTCGAGTGACTGTCCCAAGATTATCTAAGTAGGCTTCATGGGTGTGTGTGCATGTGTCTGTTTGCGATAATATCTAAATAATAATAGTGTGCCATTAGGTCAGTTCTGACTTATAGTAACCTTTTTCAGGGTTTTCTAGGTAAAGAATAGTCAGAAGTGCTTCATCATTCCCTTCTTCTGGGCACATCCAAGGCCACACAATTTGGTTCTACTTGCCGAAGGCATAATGGGGAAACAAAGTCCCAATCTATGGCTTCACAGATATATTCCATCCTAACCAATAGAGCTATCGAGGCAGCTCATAAGGACTAGGAACCTAATTCCCAAAGTCCAAATCCAACACTCTAACCACACTAGGAGGATGAACTTCCAGTGTGCTGGGAAGTTGATGAAGAATTATGTATTCTAAGCAAAATTCAGCACAGGCTTCTTCTCCAGTAGTCTCGAAGCAATGCCAGCAGTAAATGACAAGCATCCCAACGATGTATGTGCTACCACTAAACCACTGCAGTAGTTTTCTGGCTGGTTCCCCAGCTTTATCTGAATGTACTGGGTGTGTGTGGGTGGGAGACAGGCCTTTATCATTTTGCAGGATATTAAGAACAATACTATGAGTGAAATGAAGAATCAGTCAGAAGCTCTTTGAAGAGATATATAGCCTCTTAGGTTATCATACCTGAGGTAGGTCATAACACTTCAGTGCTTATTTTTTTTCAAGTGATTGTATTAATTAACACTAAGTAAGACAACTAGGATTAAGTGGGTGACATCAGACACTCCATGGACACAAAGCTACAATGTGTATATTGGCACAATTGTGTTGTAAGGAAATGGTCACAGACAAGCATGTGTTGACAATTTTAAGAGGGTACTTGAAAAAAAGCAAGCACGAACTCTCTCAGAACTTCAAATTGTTTTCCAATGTTTGGCTTCAACAAAATGGAGAGGTCTTCTTTACTGTGGAAGATTATGCTAAAAAAAGAAAGACTCCTAAACTCAGTGGTTAGTCCCTAGTAGAACTGGCACATTTGATCAATGTGCACCCACACCTATGTACATTCCATCCACTTAGTGCATCTACTATTGGTGGTATCATTATGTTAATATAATTAGAATACTTGCCTAGAGATGGGGATTTTGTTTCAGAAGGACTTGCTCTGAAATGAAACACGCCAGAACATCTGACCCTTGGAACCCAGTTCCACCCTCGAGAACAAAATCAATCACTGTCTTACCTTGCTGTAGCTGGTGCTGGGCAAAATTCCAACCAGGACACAGCCTCTGATGTATCATCTTTCCCTCTTCCTGATGCTGGCCAATCAGACAGAGAGGCAGGATAACGCATGTCCTTGCACAGCTCTTGATTTGCCAGCACCAGGGAGAGGGAAAGATGATGCATTGGAGGCTGCTTCCTGGTTGGAATTTCACCCAGTGCAAGCTACAGCAAGCTGAGACATTGGTTGATTTTGTTCCAGGGGGTGGGACTGGGTTCTGAGCACAGGCTGTGCTGGCGTGTTTCATTTTGGAACCAGTCCCCTTCCAAAATGAAACACCCATCTCTATACCTGCCCAATCAATCCAAGTCAATGCAGATCAGCTGATGGTCATCCAATTTTCTCTTGACTGCCTACTGTGGAATCCTGTTGTACAAGTTATGCAGTGTAGTGCTAATGATGTCACCAAGCTATGGCCATACAACAGTTTTTTTTTCTGGGAAAAATTAAAAACTTTCCTCCTTCTCTGTCATGATCCAGAGATCTTTAAGGATCTCCTTTATCCTATAGATCAGTGTTGATGAACCTATGGCACGGGTGCCAAAGGTGGCACTTAGAGGCCTTTCTGTGATCACCCGACACCGCCCCTTTACAGCCACCTGTATTCAGGTGAAATTGCTATATTGGCACTTTGTGAAAAATCAGTGGGTTTTAAATTGCAATAGAGTTTGGGATTCAATAGAATAGAATAGAGTTCACATTGAAGATAAGCGGGATATAAATATAATAAATAAATAAATAAATGAATTGCAGTTTGGGCACTCGGTCTCTAAAAGGTTCACCACCACTGCTACAGATCCTTCACAAGCCACATAATGGGGCAGGGAATTATTTAAAGACAGAAAAATAACATGATGATCCAGATTCTACCCCTGGACTCAGTGAATTTATCTAGTGCACCTCTGCTTTAGTCACAGACCAAAAAGGAAGGTAAAAAAGAACACTGATTTGGATAAAGCATCTGTTCATTCAGGTGTACAGAACAGTAACTAGAGATGATTTTGATAGTCTAAGCAGAATCACACAGTACAGCTTCCCTGAGTGAGAAGACTAGGTCACACTTTGCTGTGAGTCTGTGGTCCAGATTCCTTGTAATGAAGGGCCTCTTCAAGGTTACTGATTGTGGAGAGCTCTCAAATGGAGGACACCTTCAAGAAAAGATCATCTATTAGAAATGTTTCAAATGGAAGATTATCCCATCCTAAACCCAAAACACTTTCAAATAGAGGAGCCCTTGAATTAGAAGACCGCCTGGAGACATCTCCTGCAAAGATATGGCCCAAGCCTGCCTTCCATGTCAGTTAAAACTAGTCCTGTGTTGCCATATTAAGAACAATGTGCCCTCAAATTAAGTTTGACTTGTGGCTGCCCTATCCAGGATTTTCCAGATAAAGAGTACTCAAAGTGGTTCACTGTTTCCTTCTTCTGGGGATGCCCTGAGATCATTCAATTTGCCCAAGGTCACAGAGGCTGGCTCTTTTGGGACGTATTGTGGGCATTTGGACTCTTAATCTCTCACTCCACACAGTTGTGAGTTAACTCACTGAGCAATCCAGCCAGCCCTGTTTGTCATCTTAGGCACACTTATAAAGAGAGAAAATCCAGTTCATCCAACTTGGACACCCCTGTGACAAAAACATGCTTTTGGTATTTGAATCGCAGGCCCATGGCATTCAACTGGTGGCAGAAATGGAACCATTGTTTTAGTGTAGTCCAAGCTGAGAGAAGTGGAGGGGGGAGTTATCGATGTAATTAGGTTTTCCTGGTCATGCGGCTGGTTTCCTCAGCCATTGTTTATTTTCAAACAGGAAACCTCATGGCATTCGCCTGCAAAAAGGCCATCAGGTAATTGTGTCAGCTTTATCACTTCCTGAAGGAATGCTAGTAGGATGTGAGTGGACAAACAATAACATTTTCAATTGAGCCCTATTTAAAAACAGAAGACTAATGAGAGTTTAACATTTGGACTGAAGCCTTAGTGCAGTAAGCTAGCTGGAAATCAGCCAGAAGAAAGCAAAGTGTTCTGCTTATATACTATCTCATACCACTTCAAGTAGTCTCTGGGCAATTTACAGTTTACACATTGCTTCCCCTCACCCCACAAGCTGGGTACTCTTTTTACCAACCTAGGCAGCATGGAAGTCTTAGTTAGCCATGGGCCTGCTACCTGGGGTTGACCTCCCCAAATTTCGGTGGTTTACATGGAATAGCTTGATGAATCTATTCATTGTGAGTACAGTTTTAGCTGTGGTACATTCATTTAACCACTGTACCACGAGGCTCCTATGAAAGAAGAACTAAGAAGATAACACAACAAAACTGGACTAATTGCCATTTTTGTGTGTTCCCGCTTGTGCCACTCTGTATTGCCAAATGTCTTATTTTCACAACTAGAGTTAGACACAGATAACAAGGACTGATTTATGTTTTGAAAAAATATACAACTGTCTTTGTGTTCAAACATCATGGAGATCTTGATCCTTCAAAGGAGCTACCTGAAGCTCTACCTAATGTCCTTTTAGACAGTGAGGCACTAGATAAAAAAATCAAAATATGGCATTATAGGAATGATACATGAAGATGAAGAGAAATATAGCCATGGGTAGCTGTATAAAGTGAAGCATCACCTTAGTGAGCGGAGCAAGGTCCTTTTAGTCCAGTATTATACAATCAACAATGGTGAAAAAAAAGTCAGCATGTTATCTGTGTGATTGTTAGTCCCCAGAATCTGTATGCAGTGTAGCTTATTTGGTCTCTTCCCTGTAAGCCCCCCCTTAAAAAAATAATTGGAGAGGTTTAGGAGTCAGGGGCTGAGCGACTGAACTCTAAATGGGGTCCCCCTAGGAAAAACCATTCTAATTGAGTCAGGAACTGGCTAATTGCTTGCCAATAAAGGGGGGCATAATGCGGCTTTCCAATTGAATTAGAATGATTTTTTTCTTAGGGGGCATTTATTATTTAATAACTCAGCCCCTGAGTCTGAAAATGCTCCAAATTTCAGGACCTTACAGGGAAGAGTCCAAAGATGCTCCCTGCGATTTTGGTGCCTCTAGGACCTAGGGGAGCATAGTGTTTCATTTCATTTTGTTTCATTTTGTTACAAAACTACTTTAAAAATTCCTTACTAATGAAATGAAACTTCTAAAGAAAATGAAACAAAACAAAACAAAACAAAATGCTATATTTGTGTTTTGTGCCCATCTCTAGTGCCCATATGTACTCCTTAAATACCTTGCCTACCTTAAGCAAATACCTTGCTACCCTACTAGGGTAGCTAGAAGTTGACCCTCACTTAAAGACACATAAATTACTGCTGGTTTGATAGATAAACCATGGTCCTATCTAGATGAGTTCCCCCCACCCCATCCTTGCCCCAGCAAATTGCTTTGCTTTGTCTGTATATAAACATATGTTGGACCTGAAGGTGTGTGAACCACATTGCAGCTAGTTTGGCTTGAAGATTATTGTAAACGGGACATACTTTCACTACAATTCTAAGTGTATTTACAAAGGGCCTGGCTTTCCAGCAGATCAATTCCTAAATGTAGTCAACTTATCAAAACTACATTCTTCTCTGGGGAACCTGCCTCAGTCCATTGATAGGTCCTTTCACTCCTTTTAGAGAATAAGAGGGAATGCTGACACTTGAATGGGATCCATTACTTGATGTTTGCTCATGGAACCTCAGGCACATATGTAATCTTATCCTCCTCCCAATGGACGGACATTTTATCAAAATAAACCTGTCAAAGAGCTCCTTCTTGTCTCCCACCCTACTTGACGGCCAATCCACCCCACCACTCCAGTTGAAATAGGAGACTGGTTCTGATAGGCAAGGGTGGGTGAGCGGAAAGAGGGAGGAAACCCTCAATTAAGGAGAACAAGATTGAGATGGAATTTTATATTTAGATGGCATTTTAAGTTAGATGTTGTTATTAAGTCCTGCATTCAATTATGCTTCAGCTGTGCTGTTAATGATCTCCTATATAAATATACTGTATCATGCCAGTTGTCAAGAGGTCATACTGTTTATAAAAACAGATAAGACGGAGCTTTGGCTCTAACCTTCTGGCCTGTTTGACTTGAGAAACATAGTTCAATTTTAACCTTTTGTAAAATCAGTATACAGTCCACCATCTTTTACAATAAAAAGGAATGCTTTTAGTGTTGTCTAAACATCTATAGTTAATTACTGTGGTTGTTCAAGTTCTAAGTTCCCATGCTGTATTTCCCACATTGTTTTCTTTGCCATGCTCTAATGCTGAGTGCCTAAATGAAATAGAATAAGAATGTCAACAATACTTCATTGCATGATATCACTGTAGACATTACTATAATGATATCAGAAAGTATGTATATTCTCTTTGAACCTTTTACTGAGAAATTATTCTAGACTAGACTAATGAAAATGCCACTAGATTCCTTCAAAACCTCTTAGTTCACTAGAGAAGGATTATCCAGATTCATTTTAAGGTTATTCTTTGGTGACAAACAAAGGATAGGATTATTCCACCAGAGACATCTCATTAGCTTTAGAGAAAGAGTGGTGTCTCAGCCAAAAATTATCTTTTTATTTGTTTGTTTCTTTGTTGCATCTGAAGGTGAATTCCAACATTCACTTCACCTGTTATTTTTGATAATGTTTCAGTAAAATTTTAAAAGAAGGGCACAATGAAATAATGTTGATTAGTTTTATTCATGGATGGAGAATCTATCAGCAGAATTCACTGTCAAGTCAAACTAAAAACAAATTGGTGAGTCAACTTGGGTTTTGCTTTGCTTTTGTCCTTTACTGATTCAGGCTCAGCTCATGACTCAGAAGTTACCCACCTCTCCCTTTTTTTCCCTTGGGAAAAGGCTTGTTTTTAATATGGACTTGGATTTAAGTCTTGGAACACAGTACCAAAGACTCAGACTTGGGACTCAGGCCCAAAGACTTACCAGTACCTCTGGTTATTAACTAAAGTCTCAAGATCCTAGTAGTGGTGGTTCACTGTTACTGTTGAAATTTTAAAATTCTTGCATTTTAACATTGCTTTCCCATTTCTCCAAAGTTGTTGCCATTATTTTTTAGTTATTTTTAAAATCACCAGAAGAATTTGCCGTCATGCCTTGCAAAGCACAGACATAACTAGAGATAGGCACAAAACACCAAAATGGTGTTTTGTTTCATTTTTCATTTATTTTCTCCATTTCATTTTATTTATTACAAAACTTTTTTAAAAAAGAAGTTTCATATTTTGTTTTGTTTTGTTTTTTGTTTTTGTTTTTTTACACTGCCTTACAGGAGGCCCCAGGAATGCTGGTTAATGCTTTTCTTGTTTTTTGTTTTACGTCCCGCCTACCAGATGGCAGGCGGGAGGCTGGTCAGTGTTTTTTTCTAATTTTATTTTTTCCTCCTGCTGACCAGCTGGTGTGCAGGAGGCTCCGGGGAGGCCGGTCGGCAGTTTTTTTCCTCCTGCCAACCAGCTGTCATGTGGGAGGCCAGTCAGCATTTATTTTTCCTCCTGCCGACCAGCTGGCATTCAGGAGGCCCTGAGGAGTCTGGTTGCTTTTAAAAAATAAACTAGTGCTGAGCAGCTGGTTTGCAGGGCCCTGCCAGTCAGCCCCCTTTGTTTTGCTTCCCCAAGCACCAAACAGCTGCCATGTGGGGCTTGGGGTGGCAAAAAAAATCCCCCACCCAATCGGGCACATTGAGAGAAACCACAGGCTTTTCCCCATAGGAATGCATTGCTTCAATGCATTCCTATGGGAAAATGAAAAACAAAACGAAATGAAATGACAATTTCCAATTCGTTTTATTTTATTTTTCTTTGATGGGTCATTTCATTTTTCATTTCATTAGGGAACAAAACAAAAAATGAAAAATGAAACAAAAAAATCATTTTGTACCCATCTCTAGACTTAACTAATGATGCTATACATCCTTGAGATTATTTGAATAACTTAAAAAAGGATACCTTGCAACAAAACTGTAGTTACATATAGCTGGTTGTTTCCAAACTCTGTTTAAGATGTCTTCTGTTAGAAAGCTCAGTTCATTTGCCACAGTAATCCTATTGAAGACATCTCCTCCCAATTTGAAGAACAGGAACAGGAGACAGGTTCTAGATTCAAGCACAGGATGAAAAACAAGTTGTCTGTTAATAACTTCAGTTCTAACAAGCTGGCCTGAGGCAAAACTGTGAAAATGCATTCAAATGCTATCAGCTTTAAGGCAGTTTTAGAGGAAAGCTATTTGGGTGTTGAGTCTGTGGAATCATTAAGCTGCACAAAGCAACCTGTCCTTCAGAGAAATGATGTAGACAGTAGAAAAACTGACAACTAGTGACTATTGATCGTTCACATAATTGCCTACTTATTAGCAATCTTTAAAATGTCTTTTATCTGATGGAGCTTCCCAAACATAAAAGGCCTAAAATATCACCCATATATGCCTCATGCTGAGATAAAAAGCAACACAAAAACAGCAGTAGGAAAGCATCCAATTGCCTGGAGGAGAAATATTCTTTCAGCCTGCCTCTGTAGAGGGGCTGAAGAGGTACAGCTGATAATTACCACAGTGGTTTCTTAATATGGAAGGAGCCTCTAAAATATATGGGCCACCATACAAAAGTCCCCATACATGACAAAAAGAGAATTTTTCACCTTCCAAGAAAGAGAGACAAAACCACTATTATCAACATCAGGGTGATAAATTGTTCCTCATGTATGTCTGCTCAATATCTTTTCAAATAAAATAATGCTTTAAATCCTGTGTTTGCTGGCTGTTATGTTCCAGTTTCCATATGGGGCAGGAAATGTGATGAATAATGCTGCCGGGGCAACTCTACTTTGGGGGATGTTCTGGCAATTTAGATTGGTGCTAGTGTAGGTTTTATTTTCTTTATTTTTTATTTTTATTTTTTTGACTGAACATGTTTTGGTTATCTATTCCTGGCTGACATTTTCCACTGATATAGACAAAGACAGTGTGGGTCTGTTGATCCTGTTGACATTTATGTTCAGATTGCTTAGGTTTTCAGACTGAGTTTCCTTTGATTTTTATTTGTCTTGATCTTGGTATTTGAAAGTGAATGGACCATTCACTCTTCAAGGAAGCAGTCATATGTTAATGGTAAAGAGGCATTCATTGCCATATTGTTGACCAGGCTGATCTGCCTCACAAAAATGAAAAATCATAACCAAAGGAAGATGCAGGGTGCAGACTCAGTAGCATACATTGTATGCATACATTATATGCAGTGAACAGAAGAATGGGTAGAACTGATCCAATTACACTGGCATGAGGAACAATTAAAGCTCAGTTTGGACATAAACTCCATGACCCATATAAAACTGGTAGCCACAAATAAAAGAGGCTAATGAAATCAAAATGGTTTAATTACATGTTGAGTTACTATTCAACAACTGATTCATTGGCCCAAACCCTGTGACCTTGTTATGTTGGTGTGCTAAACAAGCAGCATAACATTTGGAGGTGACCTGTTCCAACTTTAAAAAATCACTGTAGACATCATTAGTTGCATATTGAGTTGTATGCAAATGGTAATTGCCCTCCCACACGAAATGGCGAGATGAGAAATGATGTTGGGTTTATCTGGGCCACACTTTATTAACTCATAGAACATCAGAGCAGAACAACAACATTAAGAGGGGCCTAGCATCATACATATCATTGGTTGGAACCCTGGGGTCTCCCGGGACCCTTCCAACCAGCAGCTTAGGGTGAGTCACTACCCCTGGTGGTGCTGTTGGGAAATAGCATCCCTGGGCCGGTAAATCCCTGTATCACCCCTGGGTCTTGAAGCCTCACTACTGGTTACTCCAGGCCCAGGGAGGTGTCCTTGCGCATCCTCCCCTGACACTGCAATTTCATGATCTGCAGTGTTCTGTGGTTGGATGGGCTAGGACAGATGTTTTATTTCTGACTTACTGGTTGCCTTTCGATTAATTCTGCCATCACAACCATGGGCCTAGCCTTGCTATGGCCAGGCCTTCCATCCAATTACCATAATTCTGTTTCCAGGCCCCTCCGGATATTGCTCGGGAAGATCTCCATTCCTTTGTCCACCCCATCGGTCCTGTACAGCTCTGCACAGTGCATACTGAAGCTCATATGGCTGAATCAAATTCATGGCACACTGCCCTACATACTTCCCTGTTGATACCCCTTCTGGAACGGTTTAGCCACTGGGGTTCACATTCTGACTGCCATCTCTTTCTTGGGATAATATTTGACCAGACAACTCTGCAGCAAGGGTAGAGTGACCTCCGTGTATCTAGGTCCTGCTGGGACATGCCCATTTGTTTGGTCAAATCGTTCCTGCTCAGGTGGAGCAGCAAAATATTGGCAGCTTCCTGTAGGCTGCAATGGAGGCAGTGTGGAGGAAATCATGCCATCTCATTCTCCGCTTGCCCCTCCATTCCAGCACTGCCCTGTTGCTGAGGCCCAGGTTGTGCCCCAACCCATCCTCAGCGTGAACTTTTCTGCCCAGTAAACAAAACAAAATTCTCCAATGGGAATCACGGCACCTCACTTCTATGGGGAGACAAAGTCAACAGTTTAAACACTTGGTAACGGGTGCACATACTTCTTCTAGCACTGAAAGGACCACCTGCCTAGATGTTGGATGCCGTAATCAAGGCCACTCCAATCTGGAATGAATGGGTACCAAACCTCAATGCACCCACCCCCAGCCATCCTAGTGTCTGAGCAGGTAACTCTTACACAGCCCCCTCACATCCAAGTATCCTTTCAGAGCCCTAACTGGGCAAATGACTTTGCTTGAACACAACCCCAAAAGGATCACCCCCGCCCCCATTGGTCAGTATTAGATCACTGGATAAGAATGGTTACCTGCTCTCCTTTGAACTGAATGTCCATGACCTGCAATGCTGTCTGGGATATAGCTCCCCTGCCTGATGCCACCAGCTTGCCAACCCCGAGGCCCTGAAGAAGGCAAATAGTATGGCCTCAAAGCTAACCCTACAGATATGCATCCAGCTTCCGCTCATCCTAGCTAACAAATTGGGTGTCAAAGGGAAACGGGTGTCCTTTGTCATGCTCCTCTCCCTGCCACTAGGATTATCTCCCTCAGCCTGAAGTCGCTGGCATTGTCTGCAGAACCATGGGCTCTGGCGTAGAATGCCAGGGCTGCCAACTTCCCTTGCATCGAGCTGGGTTCCAGCCCTCTCCTGTATAGGTACACTAAATATCTCTGCAACTGCTGCACGGGGATCAGCCACAGCTGTTTTAGCTTCTGGCACTCCTGGAACTCCCCAAACTCCCTAAATACTGACTCATAACCTCGCTTGGTCCTAGGTGCCACTGAGAGCCTGAGTACCCATTCAGCTTTGGCTTGCCAACCCGGCACACCTTGCCTGGGAGCTCCACTGGTAGGTTGGATGCCCCTGGGGCCAGGGCCCATAAATGCTCAGCCTGTTGGTGGGATAGAGCAGCAGCAATGTTGTTATCTGCCCCTGGAACATGCTGTGTGTGGACAACTATGTTGTATTGTAGGGACTTCAATGTAAATGTCCTAACCAGCTGCATTACTCTGTGTGATCTTGATGTTAGGTTGTTGATAACATGGACAACCGTCAAGTTTTATCACACCAAAAATGGATGACTGAGTTTTCCCATGCCTCTGACCAGATGTGCATGGCCTCCCAGATAGGAAATAGTTCCAGGAACATCAAATCCCTAGTCACACCAGCCTGTGCCATGTTCTGGCCCCCAGCCACAACACCAGAGGCCCCTCCAAAATATACCAAAACCTATCATGCCTGCTGCATCTGTTTGCACTTGGAATTGGGCCCCTAACCAAATCTCTTCCCACCAAAAGGACAAACCAAAGAAACCTTCTAAAAGTTCCTCCCAGACTGCAAGGTCCTCCCGCATGGCTGTCATGACCCTAGTCCTATGTGTAGGTCTATGTAGTCCCTTCATTGCCCCACAAAAGCAGCATAGAAATGCATGCCCTGGGGCCACTACCTTGTATGCAAAATTAAGATGTCCAACTAGCTCCTGCAACTCCTTAAGTGTCACCTTTGAATGGGAACTAGAGGCCCACACCCAGGTTCTGAGGTCCTCCAACCTATCCCTGGGGAGCCTACATGACTGCTCCTGGGTATTGATTTCAGTACCCAAGAACATCAGTACTGTTAGGGGCCCTCCGTCTTTTCTTCCACCAAAGGCAAACCCAGCTCTTTTGCCAGAGCTCTAAACATGTCCAGGAGAAAGTGACAATTATCTGTGCCATTTGCCCCACAGAAGAGGTAGTCATCTAAACAGTGCACTGTGCTGGTTAAGCCAGCCACATAGCGTAATCTCCATTCAACACACAAAATAAATATGGTGCAGGAAACTGAACAACTGAATGGTAATGCTCTGTCCATAAAGTATCCCCTTGAGATTGGAATCCGAGCAACTCAAAATCCTCAGGATGGGCCAGGAGAAGGCAAAGTGCCAGTATAATGTCACATTTTGCCATCTCTGAGCCCACCCAACAGGCCCTAACTGTGCATGTTGCCATGTCAAAGGAAGTGTACCGGACTGTACACAGCTCATGAGGAATACCATTGTTCACTGATGAGCCTTCTGCGTGTGACAGATGGTGTATAAGCCAGAATTCCCCTGCTGTCTTCTTCAGGATGAGTCACAGCAGTGACACCCACAAGTTAGGTACCAGCAGCCTGGGGAAAGGCCCCAGACCCTGCCCTCCTTGACATCCTTTCCAAATTTTTCCTTCATTACTTCCTCCATCCCATTTTTGGATTTCAAATTTTGTGCCATAACATGTCCTCACTGTCCTTCAAATGGGATTTGAAAAGCTAACTTAAAACCCTGTAATAGGAACTCTGTAGTTAACCTGTCCAGGTAGTGTCGTAGCCACTCCTGTAGAATCCCAATCTTAATTGGGCTGGGCCCCTTTTGCAGGTGGACCATCTCCCAGCCCCGGCCTCTTGTTATTCCCGAGGTCCCAGTTTTTACCTGGCAGGGGGTGTGCCCTGTTGCAGTTTGCTGCTGCATGATGGACTCCACATATTGAGCGTTCATGCCTAAACCAGCACAGCTTGCAGTTGCAGTGTCCTTGCCCATTGAACTCCAAATAGACCATCCAGAGTTGAACTGGCTGGCTCGCCATGGAGTGGGCAGGTGTGTTCGCAGTTGACCTTCTTATAAGGTGGCCACTATTGTACTTATCACCTAGAGCTGGTCTGGTTGGGGTCATAACCTGAAGCCACAGTGGCTTGTCCCACCTAAGCAAGGGCTCCACAGCTGCCCTAGGCCAACAGTTTTCATCTTAGGGCAGCCACGTATGCCCCAGAATGTCCATATATGCCCTATATATCACATCCATCTACTTTACCAATGACTGAGCTCACCATGGGTGGCCTTGGATTGCCAATGACATGTATATCATATAGGCTGACGGCCAATTTGCCCAGGAGCGCTTCATCTTCTTGCGCAGGTGGTGGTCCCTGTTCTGCTGGCCTGCTTTGTCCAGTTCTTTGGTGTCCAATTCCTTATTTAACAGACTACATATGTCTACATAGTCCCTTCTCCAAATCTTCTCTTTGGTGGCCTGTGCCATATGTTGCCTGAGGGGTGCCACAGAGTCCCCATAGGGGAGGGCTCCGGCTGCCACTCCCGCATATTCCACTGCCAGTCCCACATAAGGCCACATAGCTCCTCTGATGGCTCCTGCCTGGGTAAGTGGTTGCCAAATCTGCCATTTTCCTGCTGGCCAACCTGTTCAGCTGGGTTTCGGTGCAATATTGACTGCCTAATGCACCTGGCATCACCGCAGGTTGCTCTACTGGCAAACAGGTGGTCGAATGTGGCCCAACCAATAGTTGGGTTGCTGTCCCGCCCCATCCTGGTGTCTGGATTATTGAGGGAATAGGTGTCATGCATGCCTGTTGTGCCCATTGACCTCCAACCATTAGTGTGGGTCCGCCACCCATGGCCAACTTATCTGTTGTATAGTATTGGGTGCACATGCTAACTTATTCATTGTGGGCGACTCTGAAGTCACTGTGGGCATTGCGGTCTCTTCACTTCTGGTTGCTAGCCTGGCCCTCCTGGCTGCTCTGGTTGAACTGCTGACAGGCTCCTGTGCCCAACCACTGGAGGACCCAGCTGAGGAGCCATCCTTATATTTTTACAAAAAACTCTTTTTCCTTTCTTGTTTTTCATTGTATTTTATATTAGTTTTAGACTCATGTCCATGAATCACCATATTGAATTCACAGTTATATGGAGTCTTGTGGGGTTTCCATTTTAATCTGTAAACCACCAAGAGTAGTGCTAGCACCAAAGGGTTGGTATAAAAACCAACTCAAATCAAATCAGTCAATCAATATGTCTATGGTGATTTCTTAACTTGGGGCAATTTACATCCAAATGTTGCATTCCTTGCATGCATAGCTACTGCAACAGGATGCCAAGGTCATAGCACATTTGAACAATTAAGACTAGAACACAATTTACACCCCTTTCTTGAGAAACCAGCTCTGGTCACGGTGACACATGCCCTAGTGACATCCCGGCTGGACTACTGTAATGCGCTCTATGTGGGACTATCTATGAAAAGTCTCAGGAAACTTCAAAGGGTTAAAAATGCAGCAGCCAGACTGCTGACTGGGGCAGGGTACAGAGATCATATTACACCCCTATTAAAACAGTTCCACTGGCTGCCAGTCAGGTATCGAGCACAATTCAAGGTGCTGACCTTGACTTACAAAGCACTATATGACCTGGGTCCTAGCTACCTCAAATATCAGATCTCACAGTGTGAACCAGGTCAGGTGTTAAGGTCATCAGGAGAGGTCCTTCCCTCCATCCTGCCACCCTCACAGGTACTTCTCATGGGAACCCATGAAAGGGCCTTCTCGACTGCTGCGCCCACACTCTGGAACTCCATCCCACTAGAAGCCAGGACTGCCTCATCTCTTTTGTCCTTCCAGAAACAGGCAAAGTCCTTTCTCACAAGGCCTTTCCCTGAATGATGGACTACTATGTGTATTTTATATGAATCTATGGGTTCACATAGACTTTGTGTTTATAACTACTTATAACCATGTTGCTTTAATGTAATGTTGTCTATTAATGCTTTAAGACAGGCCTGCCCAAAGTCTGGCCCGAGGGCCAAATCCGGCCTGACTACCATGTGTATGAATCTATGGGTTCACATAGACTTTGTGTTTATGACTACTTGTAACCATGTTGCTTTAATGTAATGTTGTCTATTAATGCTGTAAGACAGGCCTGCCCAAAGTCCAGCCCGGGGGCCAAATCAGGCCATTCTGAGTGGCCCCTGGCTGGTTGGCCTGCCCCTCCCTCCCCCTTCTTCACCCCATTTTTTTAAAAAAAATCTGCCAACCCTGAAACCGCTGGGAAGCTTGGGCGGCTGGGTGGATGGGCGATCTGCTGCCACCAGCACTGCAAGGGAAAGTGTGGGGTGGGCAGGCCAGTGGGCCTCTGCCACCACCTAGGAGCTTTGGGGTGGGCTGGCGGGTGAGCCGTCACCACCACTGGGGAGCTGGGGGGGTGCAAGGTCGCACAGATCACCTCTTCCAAGGGGCGACCTGTGGCCATGGCTCCCTGTGCTTCCTTTGGTCCCCACCTCCCTACATCCCTCCCTCCCTTCCTTGTTCCCCACCTTCCTTCCTTCCTCTCTTTGTTTCCACCTCCCTCCCTCCCTTGGTCTCCACCTTCCTTCCTGCAGGTGGGGTTGCAAGGGTCAGTGGGTGGGGCTTATGGGTCAGTGGGTGGGGCTTGCAGTGGGGTGGCAGGGTCAGGGAGCAACTGGCCCCTGACACATTCTCAGCCACAAAATCTGGCCCTCCTTACAAAAAGTTTGGGCACCCCTGCTGTAAGATGTCCCTCAATTCCTTGTTCTCAAATACTTGAACATGTCTTAATTGTACTAGACGGTATATTATCTCTCATTAATGTAAGTTGCCTTGAGGTCCTTTTCCAAGGAGAAAGGTGGGGTAAAAATACTCTAAAATAGATAGATAGATAGATAGATAGATAGATAGATAGATAGATAGATAGATAGATAGATAGATAGATAGATAGATAGATAGATAGATAGATAGATAGATAGATAGATAGATAGATAGATAGATAGATAGTAGACATGGGCACAACTTGCCAAAATTGTCGTTTCAGTTTTCGGATATCGTTTCCGTTATGTAATGGAAACGGTAACGACAATTAAGCTGTCAGAACTCGAACTTGAACCGAAAAAAGAAAAATTGGGTCTGATTTGTCGTTGTCGTTCCTGGCATCGCGCGGCGATCGCGCGATGCCAAGCAGCACAGAAAAAAAGTTTTAAAAATTTTTAAAAAACCCGATTCCCGGCCAAAAAAGCAGGCGAAAATATGCCTGCCTGAGGGCACATATCAGAGGGGTGGTTTCTGGGGGGGTGTCCCCAGCCTCCCCCCCTCCTGTCCTGGGCTGCTGGTATTCAAGGCCCAGAATACTGCAGTCATTAAAATGGAGTCTGAGGGAGCAGCTGTAGTTACCTGTAACACTTGTGCCATGTTTGTCATCTTGACAAATCGCACTGAGAACTACACTTGCTGCAAGTGCAAGCTGGTTGCACTATTAGAAGAGAAGGTCCAGGAACTAGAGGCCCGCATATCGAACCAGCAACATATTAAGGAGCTTGAGTGGTTCTTGGACAGAGCAGAAAGACTATCCAGGTCCAAGAAGAGACAGAGCACACTTTTGAGGATGTAATCACTTCCCCAACCCAGGAGGTAGATGTGTGGAGGAATGTGACTCAAAGGAGTAGAAGGCCAAGGGATCTCTCAGAGAGTCTCATATTGCACAATCAGTTTGAGGCTCTTTCCCTCTGCACACCTCATGAGGCACACACCGAGGAACAACTGGTTCCACCTGAGGATCTCTCCCTCATCACAATTGATGAGATACAGGATCAGGTACATGTAGAAGAACAGGCTGCAGGAGAGAAGCTCCTTCTGCTAGGGGATTCTATAATTAGAAATATGGAGGGATGGATTTGTGATCAGCATGATAACCGTATGGTCACTTGCCTGCCAGGTGCAAAGGTTGCAGACATCACGAGAAATCTAGATAGCTTGTTAGAGAGAACCGGGAAGGAGCCTGCGGTCATGGTACATGTTGGTACCAATGATGTCGGGAAGGCCAAGCGGTCAGTCTTGGAAGCCAAATTCAGGTTGTTAGGAAGAAGATTAAAGTCCAGGACTTCCAAGGTAGCATTTTCAGAAGTGATACCTGTTCCTCGTGCAGGACCCGCCAGGCAGGCAGAGCTCAGAAGCCTCAATGCGTGGATGAGGCAATGGTGTCGAGAGGAGGGCTTTAGATTTGTCAGGAACTGGAGAACATTTTGGGACAAGCCAAACCTGTTCAGGAGGGATGGGTTGCACTTGAATCATGATGGGACCAGATTGCTGGCACTCAACCTCAAAAAGGCTGCAGAGCAGCTTTTAAACTGATAACTGGGGGAAAGCCGACAGGAGCTGTGTGGCATCCAGTTGAACACCTCATCCACAGGGAATGAGGTTGGAAAGGGTAGAGAATCACATAGAGATGACATAGCAGGTATTAGTACTGGGAGAATAATGGAATGTGATAGTTCATCTACTGAAAATAATAGCTGTGGGGGGGAAAGAACAAAGCAGCAGCTGTTGCTGCAGAACCCACTGTACAGGTGCTTCTATGCCAATGCTCGAAGCCTCCAAACAAAAATGGGAGAACTCGAACAATTGGCAGCTAGGGACAACATTGATATAATAGCCATAACAGAAACCTGGTGGAATGCAGAGAACCAGTGGGATACAGCAATCCCAGGCTATAAACTCTATAGAAGGGATAGAGAGGGGCGGGTTGGAGGGGAAGTGGCCATATACGTTAAAGAAGGGGTAAAACCCAGCAGAATGGAGATTGACAGAGGGTCTGACTCCACCATAGAATCACTGTGGGTTAAACTACCAGGTCCAAGGAGAGATGTGATAGTTGGGATATGCTATCGCCCACCAGATCAAAAACTTGAGGGGGACCTTGAAATGAGGAGACAAATCATGGAGGTGTCTCAGAAGCACAGGATAGTAATCGTGGGGGTCTTCAATTATCCCCACATCGACTGGACCAATGCGAGCTCCGGGCAAGAAAGAGAAACTGGGTTTCTCGACTTGCTGAATGACTGTGCCTTAGAGCAACTTGTCATGGAGACCACCCGAGAACAGGCAGCTCTGGATCTAATACTGTCTGACACTCAGGATCTGGTCAGGGATGTGAATGTCACTGAGCCTCTGGGGAACAGTGACCATGCTGCAATCTCCTTTGCCATGCATGTTGGAGGAAGAGTGTCAAGCAAATCAGACATAAAAATCCTTGATTTTCAAAGGGCAAACTTCCCTCAGATGAGGAAACTGGTTAGAAAGAAATTGAAGGGGAAGGTTGGAAGAATCCAATCTCTTCAGAGTACATGGAACCTGTTTAAAACAATGGTAACAGAGGCCGAGCACAAGTGCATACCACAAAGAAAGAAGAACTCATTTAAGTCCAAAAGGGCACCAGCATGGTTAACGAGTGGAGTTAGAGAGGCTCTAAAGCACAAGGAGAGGTCTTTCTGTAAATGGAAATCCTCCCCAAATGAGGAAAATAAAAAGGAACACACACTCTGGCAAAAAAAAATGTAAGAAGATGATAAGAGAGGCAAAGAAAGATTTTGAGGAACGCATGCCTAGCAATATAAAGGGTAATAATAAAAGCTTCTTTAAATATGTTAGAAGTAGAAAACCTGCCAAAGAACCAGTTGGCCCTCTGGATGATGAAGGAATAAAAGGGGAGATTAAGGAGGACTTGGAAATTGCAGAGAACTTAAATGAGATCTTTGCATCTGTCTTCATGACAGAAGACCTTGAGCAGATTCCGCTGCCTGAACGGCCCCTCTTGACTAAAGGATTAAATCAAATACAGGTTAAAAGAGAAGATGCTTTAGGACTAATTGATAAATTGAAGATTAACAAGTCCCCGGGCCCAGATGGCACCCACCCAAGGGTTATTAGGGAACTGAGAAATGAAATTGCAGATCTCTTAACAGTAATATGCAACTTGTCTCTTAAAACGGCCACAGTGCCGGGGGACTGGAGGATAGCAGATGTCACACCCATTTTTAAAAAAGGAAGGAGGGGGGATCCGGGAAACTACAGGCCAGTTAGCCTTACATCTGTCCCAGGGAAGATGGTGGAAAGCCTCATCCAAGAGAAAATCTTAAAACACATAGAAGAACAAACTTTGCTGAGAGAAATTCAGCATGGCTTCTGAAAGGGTAAGTCTTGTCTGACAAATCTTGTAGAATTTTTTGAAAAGGTCAGCAGGCATGTAGATTTGGGTGAACCGGTGGATATAGTCTATCTGGATTTTCAAAAGGCCTTTGACACAGTCCCTCACCAGAGGCTGCTGAGAAAATTGCACAGTCAGGGGATAAGAGGGCAGGTCCTCTTATGGATTGAGAACTGGTTGAGATCCAGGAAACAAAGAGTAGGTGTCAATGGGAATTTTTCACAATGGAGAGAGGTGAAAAGCGGTGTGCCCCAGGGCTCTGTCCTTGGACCGGTGTTTTTCAATCTGTTCGTAAGTGACCTGGAGACAGGGATAAGCAGTGAGGTGGCCAAGTTTGCGGATGACACAAAACTTTTCCGTGTGGTAAAAACCAGGGAAGATTGTGAAGAGCTCCAGAAGGATCTCTCCAAACTGGGGGAATGAGCTACGAAATGGCAAATGTGTTTTAATGTAGCCAAATGTAAAGTAATGCATATTGGGGTGAAAAATCAAAACTTTATCTATCAACTCATGGGCTCTGAGTTATCTGTGACAGATCAGGAAAGAGATCTTGGTGTGTTGGTGGACAGCTCCATGAAGGTGTCTACCCAATGTGTGGCAGTGGTGAAGAAGGCCAATTCCATGCTAGGGATGATCAAAAATGGGATTGAAAATAAAACAGCCAACATTATAATGCCATTATACAAAACAATAGTATACAAAACAATAGTAAGGCTGCATCTGGAGTATTGTGTACAATTCTGGTCACCGCATCTCAAGAAAGACATAGTGGAACTGGAAAAGGTGCAGTAGAGAGCGACCAAAATGATTACTGGGTTGGGGCACCTCCCTTATGAGGAAAGGCTAAAACATTTGGGGCTCTTTAGTCTGGAAAAAAGGCGCTTGAGGGGGGATATGAATGAGACATACAAAATAATGCAGGGCAGGAGTAAAGTGGATAGAGGGAAGCTCTTTTCCCTCTCCCAAAATACCAGAACTAGGGGACATGCACTCAAATTGAAGGCTGGGAGAGTAAGAACAGACAAAAGAAAATATTTTTCACCCAGCGCATTGTTAGTCTATGGAACTCCCTGCCACAGGATGTGGTGATGGCATCTGGCCTGGATGCCTTCAAAAGGGGATTGGACAGATTCCTGGAGGAAAAGTCCATCACAGGTTACAAACCATGATGGAGACCCCAGGCTTAAAACAGGGTAGTTCAAGAGCCAGATGCAGGGGAGTGGTATCAGGAGACAGATATCTAGTCTCATGCGCTTCCAAAAGCATCTGGTGGGGCCACTGTGAGATACAGGAAGCTGGACTAGATGGGCCTTTGGCCTGATCCAGCATGGCTCTTCTTATGTTCTTATGTTCTTACCGGGCTGGGAGGGGGCATCCTCGGCATCTCCATTTGCCATGCGGTGCGGGGGGATCCAAAATTGCGTCCGCAATATTTTTTTGAAATCATGGTCCAAAAAACCACCAAAGCACCACAGAAACATGCGAAAATTAGCTATTTTAAATGGTTGAATTTTTACAGTAGCAGCAGTGGGTTTTTTATAGCAGTAAAAGGTCACACTGATTTTATTTTATTTTATTTTTATTTTTATTTTTTTTTTTTTACACCTGCACAATGATGGGCTGGCCATGAGATGGGACCATGCAAATTTTTGGACCCATTCTACCAATCGCATGGCCAGGTTTTGACTGACACTTCTGGGTGTGCAAGAGGGCATAAAAAGCCCAGGCACTCCCAGAAGAGTCGCAGTCCGGGCTTGGATATGGGTGGGAGAGGGCTGTGTGTAGCTGGCTGCTGTGCTAGACTAGTTTCGATTTCACGGAGCCTTTAGATTTCAGTTAGGCAGGCAGGGAGGGAATTGATTCAATTGAATTTTTAGGAAATAATAATAATTCCTTTCATTCTCTGTCTGCTGTGGGGAATAGCAACGCAGTTTATTTTTTTTCTCCTGCAGTTTGTTAGGATTTCTTTTCTGATAGTGCTTCAAAGGGGGGGAGGTTTGAGTGGGAGGGGAGGTGTGGATTTATTTTAAAAATTTCATTTGCTTGGTGGCAAGCCAAGGTCCTTTCATACCCTGCCTGCAGCTCTGCTGTGGGTGCACTGCCCACTTTGTTTGCAATAAAAATTGCAATTGCTTTATTTGATGCAGTCTTGTGCAGCAAGTCAGTTTAAAGTGTTTTCTGCCTGCTCTGGGTCATTGTGGGACCCGCGCCCACCACCCGCGCGCCCGCCACCTGCCACCCTCGCACCCGCATGCCCACCCCTCCCCCTTGCCGCTGCCGCCGCCCGTCCATGCCCCCCACCACCCCACCCACCACCTAGGGTGCAAAAACACCTAATGCCACTTGCTGGGACGTCAAATTGCGCAAAATCGTGGCGGCGGTAATGACAAACGACAAGCAACACAACAAAACAACAAATTTTAAAAAAATTTTTACGAAAAACGGAAACGACCTGAAACGGACCCGTCCCAAAAAACGACAACTCGGAAAAAAATTCTGGTCATGCCCATCTCTAATAGATAGATAGATAGATAGATAGATAGATAGATAGATAGATAGATAGATAGATAGATAGATAGATAGATAGATAGATAGATAGCCATTTGGTCTATTTTAGATGGAATTGGCAACAAGACATTTGGCCCATTTTTAATTATACTGAGTAATTTTTTTAAAGGGAGGGCTAATCTGAAATCACGATCAGGGAGAGAATTCTAGCTCCACTTCAACTGACTTTTTCGCCTCAGAGGAAAAATCATCTGACAACTATGGATAAAGTCTCTCCATTTGATTGGGGGTACTGATTTTTGAGGATTATGAATCACGAAGAGAGGTTGTATGTCACACAGCGGGTAAGCATTCTTCTTCAGACCATCCTTTTTCCTATAAAGATAGTGCTAGTCAGGGTGAAGGGCTAAGGACATTCTGTCTGGTCACCATTTTAAATTAATCTCCTTGTCTTCCAGGCTTCACTGCTTTGGTCTTCATTGATTGACTTCTGGTTGTTCCTTGTTTGGAAAGTGGAGAAGCAGCTGGCTTTTCAAGTGTGTGTTGACTTTATGGTGTTTAAAAAATGTTAAGAGTTTAGCTTGACATTTTTGTGGCTTTGCAATGCAGGATAAATAGAATTCATATTCCGCAATAGAAAGGTCACACATTCATCTGTTTGCAATGTAATTGAGGGTGGGTAGGGTATCGTATAATCCGCTAATCATCATAAAGGAAGTGCTTTTATAGATTTATGCTAGACCGAGTGCCCAAACTCTTCTCATTTTATTCTGGGAATCAGTCAGAGGTTTTTACACCTACAGTGACTTAAACAACACTATTTGAGATGGGCGCAAATTAATTTGGCTGTTTTAATGAAATTTGTCAGCACAGCATAACACGTACAGTGATACCTCGGATAACGAATTTAATTCATTCTCCGAGGCAATTCATTATCAAAAAAAATCATTATCTGAAACACAGTTTTTATAGGAATGAATGGGAAACCAATTAATCCATTCCAGAGCCTAGGAAAATGACACAGACACCTGTTTTTTTGCTCAAAACTCTTTATAAAGTGCACTTTAAATGTACAGATGCAATGACACCAAGATAACTCTTTTTTTACCAATGCATGCTGGAAATTTGTTATCCGAGGCAGTCCATAGGGAAAATTCATTATCCGAGGCAGCCCATAGGAAAATTCATTATCCAAGGCAGTCCATAGAGAAAATTTGTTGTCCAAGGCATACATATACCTAGAAATTGTGATTCATTATCCAAGGCAGCCCATATGGAAATTTCGTTATCTGAGGCAGCCCTTTACCTGGAAATTGTGATTCGTTATCCAAAAAATTCAATATCAGGGGCATTCATTATCCGAGGTATTACTGTGTTGTGTATTACCTACCCCCATTCATTATGCCCCCACTCACAAGTCTTCAGACCCAACTGGGTCCTCCTCCAGGGGCAACTGTCCAGTTGGGCCAGAAGGAGAGAATTGTCTTCCCTACCTCCTCTGACAGACTCCCACTCAAAGTCTATGGGGAAGGAATCCCTGTTCCACCTCCTTATTTGAGTGGGTGGCTGCCAAGGCAGGCAGGAAAGGGAAGTCTATCCTCCTGTCCAGAGTAAACAAACACCCCAGGAAGAGACTCCGGCTGCATGTGGAGTCTTGTGAGTGGTTCAGCCAACAGGACAGTGGTGCTATGCTGACAAATTTCACCCAACCGGGCTGAATCAGTTCATGTCCATCTCTAACCACTATCTAAGCTAAAACATTCCTGGAGTAGAAATCTACTTTCACACATGTATTCATCTCCAAACTTCAACCTAGAAAATTGTGTTGGACAGATCTGGTCCAGTATGTTTTGCTGCTTAAAGCGAAGAATGAGGTAACTCTCCGTTTTCTTTTCATGTAAAGAAGAACTCTGGATTGAGAGTTGAATCTTGTTTCAGTATTAACAATGGGGCAACATCTGATGACCATAGGCAGGCCGCATGAGGCTTTGGAAGATGCAGAGAAGCATATATTTATGTCTATGCTTATAGCTCTATGGGCAGCTTCAGAAATTTCTGTTACATTGCAAAGGGTTAATTAATTAATTAAAAAGATTATACTGCCTCTCACTTTTAAAAGACCTAAGAGGTTTGCAACATTTAAAATGATATTTGAGCTAGCAGTGAGTGTATGATACTAAAAGGAACAAACAAATGTATACTAAAAATATAAACATCAAAAAGGCATTCAAAGAAGTAAGGCACAACTTTTCATTTAAAACCCCACTCAAGCAGAGAATCATTAAAGGACAGTGTGCCTAAAGAATATAAGTGATGTGATAGTAGGGTTGTGCTAGTATCCACCAGATCAAAAACTTGAGGGGAAACTTGAAATGAGGAGACAAATCATGGAGGTGTCTAAGAAGGACCGAATAGTCATCAGGATAGTCATCAAGGGGGACTTCAATTATCCCCACATTAACTGGGCCAATGCGAGTTCAGGACAAGAAAAAGAAACCAGGTTTCTCGACATGCTGAATGACTGTGCCTTAGAACAACTTGTCATGGAGCCCACCTGAGAACACACAACTTTGGATCTAATACTGTGTGATACTCAGGACCAGGTCAGGGATATGAATGTCACTGAGCCTCTGGGGAAGAGTGACCATATTGCAATCTCCTTTGCCATGCATGTTTGGGGAAGAGTGTCAAGCAAATCAGATATAAAAACCCTTAATTTCCTCAGATGAGGAAACCAGTTAGAAAGAAATTGAAAGGGAAGGTAAAAAGAATCCATTCTCTCCAGAGTGCATGGAGCCTGTTTAAAACAATGGTAGTAGAGGCCCAGCACAAGTGCATATCACAAAAAAGAAGAACTCCTCTAAGGAGTCCAAGAGGGCACCAGCATGGTTAATGAGTGGAGTTAGAGAGGCTCTAAAGAGCAAGGGGATGTCTTTCCATAAATGTAAATCCTCTCTAAAAGAGGCAAATTAAAAGGAAACTTCTTTAAAATATGTTAGAAGTAGAAAAACTGGCAGAGAACCAGTTGGCCCTCTGGATGGTGAGGGAGGAAAAGTGGAGATAAAGGAGGACTTGGAAATTGCAGAGAAATTAAATGAGTTCTTTGCATCTGTCTTCACGACAGAAGACCTTGAGCAGATTCCGCTGCTTGAGCGGCCCCTCTTGACTAAAGAATTAGGTTTAATTGATGAATTGAAGATCAATAAGTCACCGCGCCCAGATGACATCCATGCCAGGGTTATTAAGGAACTGAGAAATGAAATTGCGGACCATGTAACAGTAATATGCAATTTGTCTCTTAAAACGACCACAGTGCTGGAGTACTAGAGGATAGCGGATGTCACACCATTAAAAAAGAAAGATAGGAGGGGGGACCCGGGAAACTACAGGCCAGTTAGCCTTACGTTTTCCCCAGGGAAGATGGTAGGAAGCGTCATCCAAGAGAAAATCTTAAAACACATAGAAGAACAAACCTTGCTGAGAGAAAATCAGCATGGCTTCTGTAAGGGAGAGACTTGCCTGACAAACCTTTTAGAATTCTTTGAAAAGGTCAACAGGCATGTGGATTTGGGTGAACCAGGGGATATTGTCTATCTTGATTTTCAGAAGGTTTTTGACACAGTCCCTCACCAAAGGCTGCTGAGAAAATTACACAGTCAGGGGATAAGAGGCCTCTTATGGATTGACATGTCCTCTTATGGATTGAGAACTGGTTGAGGTCCAGGAAACAAAGAGTATGTGTCAATGGAGACAGGTGAAAAACTGTGTGCCCCAGGGATCTGTCCTGGATCCAGTGCTTTTCAGTCTGTTCATAAATGACCTGAAGACAGGGATAAGCAGTGAGGTGGCCAGGTTTGTGGATGACATGAAACTTTTCCATGTGGTAAAAACCAAAGGAAATTGTGAAGTATCTCTCCAAACTGGGGGAATGGGCTGCCAAATGGTAAATGTGTTTCAGTGTAGGAAAATGTAAAGTAATGCATATTGGGGCAAAAAAAAATAATCAAAACTTTATCTATCAACTCATGGGCTCTGAGCTAACCATGATGGATCGGGAAAGACATCTTGGTATGCTGATGGACAGCTAAATGAAAGTGTCTATCCAGTGTATGGCAGTGGTGAAGAAGGCCAATTTCATTCTAGGGATTATCAAAAAGGGGATTGAAAATAAAACAGCCTGCCTAGCTGGTCCGGCTCACAGAATAGGTAGCACTTCTGAGAATGCTACCTTTGAGGTCCTGACTTGTAGCTTCCTCCTAGTAACTTAAATCTGTCCTCTAGTACCATGCAATATTTGCCAACATCATTAGTGCTAATATGCACTACCACTGTCACTTTGTCCCCGGCACTCTCTACCAGCCTATCCAGATGAGAGGTAGTGTCCACAAAATTTGCACCAGGCAAGCAAGTCACAGTTTGGTCCCCACATCCACCAGAGACTTCCCACTCTATGTTCCTAACAATCAAATTGCCCACTACCATCCTTTCTCACCACCCCTGAGGTATATCCTCAGTGAGACTGGGGATCCCCTAGTGGGGACCCAATCTTCTGAAGAAGGGATCCCCACTAGGGGATGGTTTCCCTCTTGTTCAGAAGGATATCCTCCAGCCTGGAGACTTCTCATCTGAGTAGCTGCAGAGTTGCCTGCCTGTGGGTAGGACAATGCCTGAAGGTCCCTGGAAGTCTCACTATGTTCCTTCTCTCCCTTCCTCTGCTTCTCCGGTCTGCAACCAAGGCATCAAGGGTGTAAACCAATTCACTGAGCTCTTGGAACGCCTTGCAGTGAAGATATACCCATGACTTTTACCCAAGCGGCAAATAATTGTACAAAAACCCTGGATAGCCCCTACACCTCTGCTGGCTGCATGCTGAAGGTTATTGAGAGGTTTGTGAACCCTCTTTGTAGGGGAAGTGACAGGTAGTATCTGGGGGCCTGGCTTCAAGAACACCTGTTTTTTTATGTTCTCCCTTAGCACTTATCTTTGCCCTTTAAACAAAATAAATAAATAAACTTTGTTAAAAATTAGTTTGGAGCCTCCCCCTTGGCTTCCCAATTGAACTCCCACAGGAAACTCCTGTTTGTTCTCCCTGTTCGCTCGCTCTGGTTGTTCCCTCCCTGGCTCTGCCTCAGCTTTAATTCCTCAGCTGTGCACTGCTGAGAGTCTGGGAGCAGCAACAGACAAGGACCTCTCCTGTGTTCCCATTAAAGATGCCTCTTAGGACCAAGAGGGAGGCCTCTCCTGATGTGAATAATGTGGCCTCAACCCTAGTTAACTTACTGTTGTAATGTAACTTGCTTATAGCGTCTTTATAGGAAAAAGAGATAAGTTAGAAGTGATTCATTACCTATTGTCCATAGTTTCTTCCAAAAAATGTTTCTTATATTAAAATGTTTTCACTTCCCAATTTAGTAGTTAAATTTAACAGAAATTGAAAAGAAATCCAAGATCATTGTCTGAACCGCACAGAAAACAACTAATCCTTGGAGCAGATTATTGTTGTATATGTCCTTTCTTTCAGTCTATATTTTTAAAACCAATGTAGCTGTTTGCTCAGTAAAAGCAGACTGACCTTTCTACTGCAGAAAGGAACAGTTGAACAAATGTCAAGCTGAGTGACAGAATTGTCCAGAGAGAAGGTTGTGATGTACAGAATGATATCTTTCTCATTGATTTGTGGAAAAAGATTGAGGAAAAAAGATTGAGGAAAAAAATAATATCAGAATATTTTCCCTGAAATGGATTCCATCACAACTAGAGACAAGGACATTTTTTTTTAAAAAAATGGTGATTTGTTTTGATACATGATTCTTCAAGGTCAATGAGTCACACAAAAAAATAATGTATGATTTTTTTTCTGATGAATTGACAATTCGTAAATTTGGTTTTTTAACTTTTAAACTCTAGAAAATGGCATTTAAGGCACCATATTTTGGAGGAAGCTTCTTGTGACTATCTCCTACAACTTCAGCAAGTTTGGTTAAGTTTGGGTTTTGGATTTCTGAGTTATGAACCACAAAATAGCCCCACCCACCGTAAAGTGTCCTCAGGTGCCTAGAGGCACAAAATTGCAGAGAAGCCTTCCATGGCTGTCTTCCAGAATCCCTCCAAGTTTCATCAAGATTGGGGTTGAGACCTCTGAATCTAACAAAGTGTGTGTGTGGGGGGGGCTAGGAAAGTGTTATTTAGCAACTGGCTTGGGAAACCTAATCTTCACTAAACTTGGAGGGATCATAGAGGAGAGTCAGACAAAATTTCTCAGCAAGATTGATGTCTCTAGGTACCTGGGGAAAAGCTTCTTGTGGGGGTATCTTTGGGGGTTCATTTCATGAACCAGAAATCCAATCTTCACCACATTTGCAGGGACTGGCTTACAGAAACCCAATATTCACCAAACTTTCAAGGTTTGTAGAAAAGAGTCACAGGAAACTTCCCTGAAATGTTGGTGTCTCTACGTGCCTCGGAGGGCATTTTATAGCCAAATGAATCAATAAATTAAAAATGGCTAAAACACATCAATCCGTAATTCATTGGGGTATCAATTCATATGAATACAAATGGATGAATTAATGATTTTTGAGCAAATTTTGCAATCC
This sequence comes from Phrynocephalus forsythii, assembly GCA_029282475.1. Taxonomy (NCBI): domain Eukaryota; kingdom Metazoa; phylum Chordata; class Lepidosauria; order Squamata; family Agamidae; genus Phrynocephalus; species Phrynocephalus forsythii. The sequence continues at coordinate 174,828,051 of JAPFRF010000001.1, read as the reverse complement.
ATTCCTTAATTCACAATTATTAGAAGAGTGTAGGAACAGGTTTTGAACTTGTGATCATCATGACCATCATCTAGGAACTTCAGAGCTAGAAGGGACCCCATGGATCATTAAGTTCAGCCCCCTTCAAAGAGAAAAATCAGATTCTCAACCACAGGCTCCACAGCAGATGGCTAAACCGCCCAAGGTGCCGCATCCTCATCCTGGGCCACAGTTATATTTACTGGGCAGAAAAGTACGCTGCCCGGATGGCCTGGGGAGTTAATTTGGGGATGGGGGCGCGGGCGGTCATTGAATGGAAAGGGCTGTGAGGCATGCGGTGGTGCCAGTTTGAGCGGGCTGCCCGGTTGACAGCTCTGGGGCGACCACCCCATGTTATGCTGGTGCATTTGGGGGGCAATGACATCGGATTCCAGACAGGAAAATCTCTTACCCAAGATATTGTCAGGGATCTCGCAGCTTGGAAAGAAGCCACCCCAGGGTGTAAATTGGTTTGGTCGAATATCGTACCACGGCGCCAGTGGAGGGCATGGTGCAATGCGCAGGTGCTGAATAAAATGCGTAGGGAGGTCAATAGGGATGTGTGTAGGGCAATGATGCAAAGCTTGGGTACCATGGTGGGCCACCCGAGGATTCCAGCAGCCATTGCTGAGTTATATCGCAGGACGGAGTGCACCTATCTGACCATGGGATGGAGATATTCCTCAATGATTTGAAGAGGGGCCTGCTGGAGGTATTGTCTGGCTGATGGGGTTGGTAGGGGCCATAGCAAGGCTAGGCCCCTACCGTGGCAGTAGTGCGGAGCACGGAGGGGCAGTCGGTGAGTATGGTCTCAATTTCCCTGTGGGATCATCTAGCCTCACGGCGTTGCAGACCCGAGGTCACAACGCCGGGGGATGGATGTACCTGGAGGGCCCAGCGGGCAGGCAGGCACAAGTGGCGAGCCTGGGCTGCCCGGCTGGGGAAGGGGGACTTGCTGGCCAAGGCTGACCTGTCATCCGACAGGGCGACCTCGGGGCTATTGACTCGCCCGGATATGCTGCCAGTTAGAGGGGTTCTGGGGAGACCCCAAGGTAACATCTTGCAACCTGCACTACAGCAGGCTCCATGGTTGAAGTTCTGTTTAAAGTTGAAGTTATTAATAAAATGTGGCCCGGAGTGGTACCCAAAATCTTTGTCTTGCATGGTTATTCCGGCGTGGGGGGGCAATGACTGAATGTCATCATAGCTATTTCAACTTTGGATATGGCATCTTTGAAAAAGGATGTTCTGCAGCATCATTTTCCAAGTTTTTTTTTTTATTCCAGTAATTTCTCATTAACAGGATTGGCTGAAATCTTGCTCTTTTGCATAGCAAATTGCAACTGCACTAAGTTCATTTATGGAACCCATTGTTGGGGATTTATGTAACTTATGTCCTTTCAAGAGACCTTTTGAGCCTGGTGTGACTGTCAGTCTCTCCAGCATTAACCAGTAATTCTTCCCACCACTGAATTCAAAGAAAGTCCTGTCTATCTGCAGAATATTCCCTTCTCTCTCTTTAGTCCTTTGAAGTGGTTCATTATTGTGCAATTGATTTATACCCAGCTGTAAGTAATTAAATGATTTATCCTTTCTCCAACAAATGAGTATCAAGTGCGAATTAATAAGAAAGGAGTGGACTGTCTAGAGCAGGGCTGTTCAACTTTGAACAGGCCAAGGTCTACTTTTTCCAGCCCAAAGCGCCTGAGGGCTACTACACTAAAAACCTCTACTTATGAATTTTATCTGTTCCGAGCATATGCTCATAAGTAAAAAACTTTTTGTAAGTAGAGCAGCAGTTTCCCATAGGAATGCATTGAAAACCAATTAATCTGTTCTGGAGGGAACAGATTTTAATCTGCCATGGCCCTTGAATTGCCCCGCTCATTTGAGACAGTGGGCTGGCAGACTCAGAACTTTGCTGAGGCAGTTGTGGTCCTTGGTATGGGGGAGGGAGGGTGGAGAACTTATCCCCTCACTTTTTTAACTGATGGCCGGCGGGCTACTTTTGAACCCTTCGCGGGCTACCAGTAGCCTGCGGTCTACCTGTTGGGCAGGCCTAGTCTAGAGAACTTAAAGTATTCTCCTTTGTGAATCTCTGTACTCTTGTTCTGCAGTGGCGCGTCTGCCCACGGAGCTTCCTTGCCCCGCTCCCGCATGAAACAATGTGAGAGGAGAGGCGCGAGATTACCGGGTCCTGGGCGGGGTGAGCCTATAAAGGCTGCTCCCACCCAGGCCCAAGCCTCTTTTGCCATCGGCGCATCCCCCACCCACCCACCACTTTATCAGTACTAGCATGAGTATTGCTGGTTGGAAATTGCTGGTTGCAATTTGAGCCGGATAGGAATTTTTGACCCGCTACGGAATTTGTATATGGGAGCGGGGATTTTTCACCTATCCCATGCTGGTGCTCAGGGGAGGGTAATTAAGGCAACCCGAGGAGCCTATGGTCACAGTGGCAGTAGCGCTGAGGGGTTAGAGCCGGTGAGTCAAATTCTAAGATCCCCTGTGGGCGCATCCAACCCCGGACGCTGTGGATCCAGAAATTACAGTGTTGGGGAAGGATGCACTAACAGGCCTTGCTTGGGCTGCAGGAGGCGAAGGAAACACCCTGCAGATCCAGGCAAGGGGTGGGAATTTGCTGGCCCTGGGGATCTGATGAGGCAGCAGACCTCCAGGGGGCATGACTCATCCTAAGGCTCTTCAGTCGGCGGGGTCCTGGGAAACCCCATGGAACGGACTCTAACCTGTGCTGTAGCAGGCCCCTCAGAAAGGTATGTTGTGGTTATCTGTTGATTTTGCAATGTTGAATAAAGTGTGGCCCCAGTTACAACCCATAAACTGTCTCACGTGCTTTTTCGCCGTGGGGGAGCAAAAGGATTGTAAGCAGAAATTCAAAAATCTGCAACAGAGTTGAATTGCCAACCCCCAATGAATTCAAAGGGCCTTCTCTCTATTGTTATTTGCTACACTTAGCAACAGGATTTCAGATATCAACTCAAGGAAGAACATGTTGATTTGCAAAGGATTCCAGTCACAGAAAAAGAGAGAGGGGCAATGAGCCCAGTGGGCTTGATACTAGGTGAGATAAGTGGCCAATAGTGTGTTCAAGTAATGTGTTATATTGGTTTGAGTGCTTGTATAGGAGTTTGGAGACTGAAGTTGAAGTTCTCATTAAGCCATCAGACCCCCAATGGGCAGCGTAAGCTAGTTTATTTATATTGTTGTTTTGAGAATAAAATCCCAAGGCATAAAACCATGTCAGTCAGTTGTGTTGAAATCACAAGGGGAAAAGGGGAAGAAAATAAAAGTAAGCAATCAGCAGTTCATCAGTCTGGCCCCAGATCCATCTCTGTGCTGCTATCCAAGAATGATCTGGGTCTAGAGGGAAATGAAACTAGGAAAACTACTCCTTAAATATCACACTTACCTTGAAAGCCCTATTAGGGTCACTAGCAGTCACTTCAAACTTGATGACACATAGTACATCCCCTTATCGGGATATCCGGCAGACTCTTCTTCAGTCTATCTTGCAGCAAACTCAGGGGAGGCCAAGGGAGTTTTGTGTTCTACAGCTGCTTGCAGATAAAAAGCCAGATGTAACTGTGGTGGTGGCTAAATTCTGTGCCTCAGCCATGAGGCATCACTCTTCCCTGGCCACTTCAGGTGGCGAGGTCAGATGATTGGCAATGGCCATTGTGTATTTATCCTTACCTCTTCTTATGATGTGGGTTGGAGGTGGTCTAGAGCACGGGCATGGTCCCAGGCTGGAGACAATTCTAGACCTATTGAGTTGACTACTCTGTTATTGGGCCTACTGGGCTGGAAAGATTTTACCTGCTCTGGCTTTTATGTAAAGGTTATGCTGTTGTGTTATGCTTGTTCGTGTGTGCATGCTTTTATTGTTTTTATATGCTTTTATTTTGGTTTTATGTGGAATGTTTTGTATTTTGTCTGGTCAGTGACCGAAATAAAGACCTACCTACCTACCTACCTACCTACCTACCTACCTACCTACCTACCTACATACATACATACATACATACATCCAAAAGCACTGATCACTTTCTAGGCTCATTCATGGTACAATGCAATGCGGGACCCAGGTCCTGTTTTTCAGACACTGACTCCAGCACTAAGACTTTATAGCAATGGAGTTAATCCTGATTCTTGAATTCATTAATACATTTTAGGTTAAGCGAAATCTGTCTATTACCTCTCTGTGCATGCATGCACATGTGCACATATACATTTACAGCTGCTGCTGTTCCCTATGTGCAAATTTCCTTTTGTGTATCAGGGCTGACACATATCAGTATTAAACACTGACCTGTTTATCAAGCACAAGAATTTTTCCACCTCACTGATTGTGGCCAGCTGCCATAGAACTTGTGATTGGCGCCTATGACTCGGCAAGTGTGAGAAAGAAACCAACGGGAGCAGAAGAAACAAGGCTCGCATTGATCCAACCAGACAAAAGTAGAACTGTATGAAATCACATGCGCACGTACAAAAATCAATAGCCTCTGCTACGCCGCTCACAGACACCAGCAAGTCAGACCAGACATGCTCTATTTATTTTCCTGATAGATTCCTACCATAATCTGTTTCAGATTGTATGGCTCTTAAAAATATTTGGACAAAGCATAAGGACCACCACTGATATCCACACGAGCACACTGGTGCACACAGGCATACAGAAAATGTTTATCCATGTATCTTTTTTCACTCGATGGGTGTCACTTTGTAAACGGACACCGCTGTGAGGGTTTCCCTTTTCATTTGCCAGCCTCCAAAGTAAACCATTCTTGGAATTTCTATGGCCTGTGGAAATGTAATTTTAACCAATTAAGACACCATCACAGCTACCTTACTTATGAGACGTTTGCACTGTTCATTGATATTTCACTCCTTCCCTTTGCAGTTCTAGATCGCATTAAACATTGCCTGGACAAGTGTGAAACACCTGAACTTTGTCTTCTGACCATTTCTTCACAGTTTGGGCACTATCTATCAGATAATTTGGCAAACAATACAACTTGCTAAAAATCAATCAACGTAATGTTATGCTGCATTTGCTGTTGTTTATTTTGGTTTACATCCCCTGATTTTTAAGTGCACAAACCAAAACCTTTCTTCTGACAAAGGGAAAGTAACAATCTAACAGTGTTATCGACTCTTTAGTCATTTATGTTTGGTCATTTTTAATTGCAGATAAAAGAGATTGAATCTAGATCCACCTGCACACAAATTGTATGCTGCACTACTTAAAGTAATCCTTCCTTCCTGTAGACTGTGAATTTATGTAATATTAGTAACAGATGTAGTTTACAAGTAGTCTTGAACTGAATTTAACTGCAACTTCTTCTGTTGTGAGTACACATGAACCCTTAGTGTCTAGATCAAGGGAAGTGATAGTACCACTCTATTCTACCCTGGTCAGAACCCACCTGGAGTACTGTGTCCAGTTCTGTGAGCCTCAATTTAAAAAGGATGTTGACAACCTCGAGCGGGTGCAGAGGAGGGCGACCAGGATGGTTGAGGGTCTGGAGGAAATGTCTTATGAGGAACGGCTTAGGCAACAGGGAATGTTTAGCCTTTCAAAAAGAAGGCTGAGGGGGGATAGGATAGCTATGTTTAAATATTTGAAAGGATGTCATATTGAAGAGGGAGCAGGTTTGTTTTCCATGGCTTCAGAGACTAGGACTCGGGGAAATTGTTTCAAACTACAGGAAAAGAGATTCCATTTGAACATCAAGAAGAACTTCATGACAGTTAGAGCTGTTCAGCAGTGGAATATGTTGCCACAAAGGGTGGTGGAGTCTCCTTTTTTGGAGGTTTTTAAGGATGGCCCTCTGTCGGAAATATTGTGATGGGGGTTCCTGCATGGCAAGGGGTTGGACTGGATGGCCCTTGAGGTCTCTTCCAACTCTATGATTCTATGATTCTATGTGAGATCAAAACGTTTTACTAATCATCCAAGTAGCTTTGTCAGTCTGAGGAAAGCTGATGTGAGGCGTACAATTTATAGGTCACCTTGGTTTCACACCACCCTGGTCTTAATAGAATCATTAGGTGGACAGTGGCATGTTACAGGCATATAAATGGAAGGCCTCACATCAATTTTCTTCAGACTGATAAAGCTACTTGAATGAGTAGTGAAATGCTTCAATCTCACAAGAAAAGGAGTCCAGTTGCCATGACTCAGCTTCCGAATAAAAAAGAGCCTTCAATCTTCAAACAAGCACTGGTCTGAATTCTGTGAGTTTCAGGAATGGTTGGGATGGGGGTTCAAGTGTTGGAATGGAATTGGTGGAATTCTATGATTCTTATCAGTTGTTGAATGCACCTTCAGTTGATACCTATGGTGTGAAGACAGCATTTCAGCAACAGGATGTTGCTAGCTGCATCTCTGGCATGCAAATATAATACCGTACAGAGAGAGAGAGAGAGAGAGAGAGAGAGAGAGAGAGAGAGAGAGAGAGAGAGAGAGAGAGAGAGAGAGAGAGAGAGAGAGAGAGAGAGAGAGAGATTAAAACCTCCACTCCTCTATTTTTATCTGCTGTGCCATGTTAATGTTTTAATATATTTTCCTATTGATGTAGCACTATTCTAGATAAATAAGTCACATTGGAAGTATGTGTACCATGCTAAATAGATGCATTGCTGTAGTGTTATGTCACTTAATTCACTTAAAATGAACAAATCAAAGTTGCCAAGGCCTGCTAAATGATAGCAAAGGCAGGGAAAGGGGAGGGAAGCAAAATGTCATTAATTGAACAATGAACAAATTGTAGTGATCCAAAAGCATGTTTGGACTTACTCATGGGAGAAGAAATGCTGATCAATGTGAACAGAAGGCTAGCTCAAGTGAGAGATAAAGCAGATCCCACTATATACTAAAATGCTTTACGAACAAACCAGATTGTTCCAACTTTCCCTATCTAGACATGCACTCTGTTGAGTAGCTGAGACTTGCAAACATTTCCAGGAAAATTGTGGATACATTTACATATACACCACTTTTCTGATTAAAAAAGGGGAGAGAGAGAAAGAGAGAGAAAGGTATACTTTCTGGAAATTGAAAAGGGCTGACCCAAGCCCAACAGAAGTCAGTCAGAAGAGAAAGCAGTTGCTTCTTGCTACAGAGAACAACATCAGTAAGGGAACGGCCAGTTCTTTTGTTCATTTCCATAAAAGTGCCCTGACCCTACCCTCCGCATTTCTTCCAGCATAAAAGCAGAGGAGGGAAAACAACCAAACTCTGTGTTTTATGATTTCCCATGGTGAAATGTTCTGCTCCCCCACTGAAAAGGATGCATTACTATAGTTCTGAGTTTAAAAAAGGAAACAAAAGGAATGGTTTGAGAGATTTCTGAAGCATGGGAGATTGTTAGTACCACAAGGGTAGAATTTTTGTTGCTTTTATTTCATTTTCCTAAAATTTACTCTGGCACACTCTGTTCAGAAAGAAAAGTTGAAATGGATTTTGTAAGCAGTTTGTACTGAGCTATAATTACAAGCTGAGATTAATCCTTACCATACCCACACTGAAGGGCTGATTCAGGCTATTTGCCATAGGAGAGGGTGATATGTACATATACGTTTTAGAATAATATATAAAGATTTAACTTGACAAGTTTTAAAGTGAAATGCAAGGCAAATAGTTAGAGGATCAAAAAGGAGACACACAGAGACTAGACCTTGCATTTTTCTGACAAGCAGCAAATGCTGACTCCTACACCCACTCCAGTCCTCCCCCCAAAAAGGGAGACATTCCCACAGAGGACAGGTCAAAAATAAATAGTAAGCTTACAGGGCTTTTGGACTTAAAGCTCTTGAAGAAAATAACTTAGGACAGGCAGGTCCAAACTTCGGCCCTTCTGATGTTTTGGACCACACCTCCCAAAATTCTAAGCTCAGATTGCCAATGACAAAGGACTGTGGGAGTCATGGTCAAAAAAATCTGGAGGGCCGAAGTCTGGACATGCCTGTTTTAGGAGATGCACCCCCCAAAAAAAAAAATTAGAATTGGAAAAATCTAACAAATATCCCAAACTGGAAAAGTTCAGAAGTCAGAAATTCTCACCACATGAGTTAGAGATGAATAATAAAAAAATACAAATGGGAATAAAAATAAAAATAAGCATTACTCATCACCAACCATATGGTGGTTGGGGAGGTGTCAGGCAACCTCGGTGGCTCAACCATGACTCCTCACTACCTTAGCTCCCCTTCTGTTGGTTTAATGTTACCATTACACTAATAAAGTGTGGCCTTTTTAACCACATCATTCATGTCTCACCTCTCATTTGTGCATGGGGGGCAAAGAAAATGGGAATAATTTTTCAAATATCTTCTGTAGTCGCTTAACTCATTTGGTGAGAATTTCCAACTTCTGAAAAGTTTACAACACAAAGTAATTAGAGAAATTATAATTAGAGAATTAATTAGAGAAATGTAGTGGTTAATTATCCCACCTTACCAGGAGTTGCAGTGTATAGCTCCAGAAAGGCAATACCGATTTAACTGTTTGTACTGCTGCTCTCTTTCATAGATAGATATCATTTTTAAAGCCCCAAAGCACCATTTTTAGGAAGGAGGTGGAACTGTTTTGATCCAGCTTTTTTTTTAAAAAAATTCCAAAATAATGAGCTGAAGAACCCTTTAGGAGCAGTGCAAAGTGTTTCTTTCAGGCTTTATTTACTGACTGATGCAAATAATGGGGAAAAAACACGCACAGACACTTTTTTGCATTTTAAACTGATTATATAACCCGGATATTCTTAGACAGCCTTGTGATGAGGTGGGTGGATCTGAAATACAGACATAACTTTGTTCTAGCTTTGTGAAAGGTTTTAAATCATAACAAGTTGAAAAGATGCATATATAGTCAAGGAGAAAAGAGGCAATTTATGAAAAGAAATATGTGGGTGGGTGGAGAAGGGTGGGCAGGAGTTATCAAGAATAGAGACATTGTTCACAGTATTTATCACTGTTCAAGACAATAGCTTGCATTAGGGACCAACTAGAACATTATCAAACCTGTGTACTTGACAAAACGGCCCACATTGGTTGCATTAAATTTTTTTCTTACAGTTTCATATCTTCCTGACATTGATTTATCATCCCCTCTCTTCCTCCAGGGAGTTCAGGAACATACGGCTGTCTTAATAATGGGTTTTATTTGTTCATCCTGTTCACTATGGTCTGTCCCATTCACAGGCAACTGTTAAGAATCTGGATAGTACTTGCTGTTCTTCCATCTTTGGGGGATCTTTGTGCCTGCCGCAAAATGAGGAAGATGACAGTGCCACAGGCAACCTTATTGGCAGGTCATCTCACATCCATACAGTACACATAGAATGCTGGGCAGTGAGCTACCTGGTAGAACTGGGTGTCCACTCAAAACTGTCACTGGGGGAACCTGGACAAAGGAGACTCAGACCTCAGGCCTCAGGAATCTAGACAAAGGCCCTAGAGGAGGAGGCCTGGGCCTCCTCAAGTGAGCAGACAACCCAAGAGAATGTGTGGAAATCGAGATATAGGGGAGGCACTGGAGGCAGGAGGGAAGATGCCTTTTGAAGAGAAGGAGAAAGTGGACCAGGGAGTTCACTTGGGACCCTGGTAGAGGAGGAAGAAGAATTGCTGGAGGAGATTACTTAGACGGAGGAACTGGACGAGGGCTTAGGTGAGGAGGAATACCCCCCTGAAGAATTCAAGCCTTCTGGGCAGTGGGAGTACATCTACCAAGAGGACTCTTGGGCCTGATTTCAGTTATTCAAAATAGACAATAACAGCACTCCTCTGGTTGCTACCTCTGAGTGATCACAGACTAGAAGGGACAGGGTGCCAAACCATGGTCCAGCTGTTTGTCTGTCAAACAAATAGTGCTGAACTGCAGTGCTGAACTAGGATGGATGTGGACAAATGGACAAATGAAACCCAGACCTGTGCATAAATTTAGCTTGTTGAAAGCTGTCTCTAGATCTTCTGAGCCCTTAGAACAGCTGTTCCTTAAGCCTAGAATTGCCTCCCAAAACATACAGGTGCTCCAAGCTTCCTGTGCATTTAAATTATACCTCAGAAATCTCTTGACTGGGCTCATTGCTTCTTGTAAACAGAGTCCTATTTAAGTTCTATAAACGTTAGTGCTATGAATATACTTAGAAGGAGAGACCTAGTACTCCTCTGCTGTCACGTTCTTCATTCTTTCACCAGCAAGTCTGAAGAGAAGAGTTTTCTGCTCACTTGCAGGCAAGAAAATTGGGATCTCTGGTTTCTTGCTCCCATGTAGAGCCTTTAGATCTTCTTGCTTGTTGAGCAAGACCCTTTAGATCTTCAGATTTATCATTGAACCATTGAACCATTGAAAGAAGTGAACCAGACATGGCCTTGTAAGCATGTCCACAGCATTGGCATTCATAGCCCCCAAACAGGGCATGTGTATATCTGAACCTGACAGCATATTTTCTCTTATTTTAGCCTTGTCCCAATTTCCTTCTCTTTATTTCTGTTTCCTTTGGCCAAAAGCCTTCTGCTGTTGTTTCTGTTTCCTTTGGCCAAAAGCCTTGGGCTGGTCAAATGCTGGAGCATATGCATTTGTTGCATTTTGACTTGCACCATTCATTTCACAATGAATAATGCTTTTATAACTTCCAATAAATTACCACCAAAATTTACTACCATTTCTATTGCACCATCAATACTATTTGGCTAGTGTCTATTTTACACTATGAGTTCATCTGAGCAAAGAGCTACTCTCTTTTTTCTTTCATTGTATCCACCCACCTACCCCCAACAATCCCTATTAGACATGGGCACGGACAGAAAAAATAATGTTTCAAGTTTTCGTTTGTCGGAACGGGTCCGTTTCTTCGTTTCCGCTTTGTCGATTGTCATTTCATTTGTCGCTTGTCATTTGCACATTGAACCCCCAGAGCATAAGAACAATCAGGGCTGGCACTAGAGTTTTTGTGCACAGGCGGCCTTGGGGCAGGGGGTGGGGGAGGTGCGGGCAGGTGTCCAGCAGCATTGGGAGGCACGGGCGGGCGATGGCTGCGGGCGGGCGAGAGGCGGGCGGGCCCAAACAGGGCATGGATGGGCGAGTGGGCATATCACTTAGGATAGAGGTTCTGTTCTTGGCTTGCACCCCAAATGTGTGTGTGTGCAGCAAATATTTTCTATGGTATTTTTAGCCTTTTATCCAATATCAGAAAAAAATTCTGCCAGAGAAGAAATAAAGAATTTATTTCTGTTGCAGGGAATCAAAGAAATTATTTTCAAATTCAATTCCCTCCCTGCCTGTTGTAATTAAAGCCTCCAGCCTCCCTCCTCAATCTCGATTGGATCACACCAGCACCAGCAGCCCACCCTCAAATCCTGGAAAGGTGCATTTATGCCCTCTGAGACATCCAGAAGTGTCAGTGAAAACCTGGCCATGCCATTGGTGGAATGGTTGAAAAATTTGCATGGTCCATTCCCAGCCCAAATGGGCAGGTCTAAAAAAATAAAATAAAATAAAATAAAATAAAATCAATGCTTTTTATAAAAAACTTGCTGCTAATAAAAATCAGGCATTTAAAATAAATAAATTTACATGTTTCTTTGGTGATTTGGTGTGTTTTTGACCACAATTCTTGTGGTCGCCATTTTGCACCACCAATGCACGAGGCAGATTTGGCAGGCAGCCTGTCTATTTTTTCTCAGTGCACTATGAGTTCATCTGAAAACAAAGAGCTTTTTTCTCTCTTTTTCTTTCATTGTATCCACCCACCCACCCCCAACAATCCCTATCATGATAAATTCTGCCATCAGTAAAAATAAAGCACTTAGACCTGGAGCAGATATTGCTTTATTAAAAGTAAAATATCCATTTGTAAATAGAGAAAAGATTACCTCAATGCAACAACATCCAGCAGGACTCTGTATCCAAAGCCCCCAATATGCACATGCACGCACACACGCACACACACACACACACACACGTGTGTGTGTGTCTCTCTCTCTCTCTCTCTGTGTGTGTGTGTGTGTGTGTGTGTGTGTGTGTGTGTGTGTGTGTGTGTGTATGCATATGTATATCCATTTGAAAAAAGCATATTTTTACTTATCAACTCCTTTCTTAAATAAGTTTATCAACCTCATCAAGAACCATCTTTCTCTATGGTTACGCTGATCGTCTCTGCTTTTCATGAACCAGATTTTAGGCAACCTGGCAAAGCCTTATGGTTTTCCATACACAAAGTCTGGTATGCACTCAGATGAGTGAGAATTCAGGAATAGAGATGGGCAAACAGAAAAATTTTTCATTTGGCAACCAAAAAATTTGTTTTCATGTCGTTAGGCAAATGAAAATGAAAATGAAAATTTGCTGTTTCGTTAGCATTCTTTTTAGTTCAATGCATCTGTGCAACGAAAAACTGAAAAACATTTGGTCGTTTCACAAAAAAAATCATTTCGTTTTTGTTGTGTAACTAAACGAAAATGAAACAGAGGTTAAAAAGAAACAGAATAGAACAGAAACGAAAAAACGAAAAATGCACTCAGATGATCTGAGATTCAGGAATAAGGATGCTGCCCTCTTCTTTAAAGGTTGTGACTTTAAAGAAATTATTGTAAGCATTTGGAATCTTCTGAGCTGCATCTTTTTCCATTTTTGTTTCTGGCTGAGCAACATTTTTAAGAGACCAAATTTCTCAGTTCCATTTTACTACATGATATGCAAGTAGGAGTTAAAAATACCTTTCAGCGATTGCCTCTGGAGTGTTGTGGGTGAAATTCAAGGGAATAGTTGGTTAAAGAGCCTTTAAGATGTCTAACGTGACAATGTCTTGCCTCTCTAGGTGACAATGAAAAATGAAAGCACCATTTCAATAATACGACATCAAGTAAAGCAGAAATTGCAACGGTGAGCACCAGGCAATAATTTTAAGCCTATCAAAAATCTAGCTGCTAAGATTTGTGAAACTGCATTGGCATCTCACCCAGAATAACGTGTTGAGAAAAAGTTCTTGGGTTGAAATTGGGCCACAATTTATTAATTAACCATTATTAACTTAACTCAGGCATGTCCAAACAAAGTAGTGGAGACCAAAAACTGTCAAAATCACCGTTATTTATTATGTATTGAAAATATTATAAAAAAAAAGAAGAATGTTACCAATGGCCCTCCAGATGTTTTGGACCGCAACTCCCACAGTCCTTTGCGATTGAGAATCTAAGCTTAGAATTCTGGGAGTTGTGGTCCAAAACATCAGGCGGGCCGAAGTTTGGACATGCCTGACTTAACTATTACTCTTAAATAACAAGAGGACCTGAGCCATAGTGCAAGCAGGTATCAGCCAATTGATGAATTAAAGTTGTGGCCCCTCCTGCATTGAGTGAGATTCCTGACTACATAGTATGCCACCCACTTGTTCGGCATCCCAATCAGTTTTAGGAATCTCCTCAGACCCAGGACAGCCCTCAATTGGGGAACCAGGAATTACTTGTTATTCTAAATCTAATCTAAACTTCCCACCACTTATTTATTTTGAAAGAACAGCTGCCTTGCACCATAGGGGCACATGCCATGGGGCTTACCTCAGTTCTGATACCTCTTGCACTATCCGTCACAATATGTTAGTATGTCCCTTTACCCCTCAGGCCCTCTTGCAGGTCTTCCAAGAATATATCTAGGCCCCAGTCAGAGAGATGTACCACTTCTGACCTATATAATTCAGGGTTGTATATAGTAATTTTGGGGTGCTTATCACAGACCCAAGCCCCATATTAATAAACCTAGTAACTTTCCTGTTGACCCCCCACCTAACCTTGTGGACTATATGAGGGTTGTGGGCTGCTCTCCAATCCAAACATGGTATCATTGCAGACCAGACCAACCTAGTGGTTGGGAACTTGGCATTATAGCTCCTCAAGTCATCAATGTCTTTGAGGGTAAATGCCTTACCTGGCATGCAGGTTAAATCATTGCCACTGAGGCAGATCACCAATATGGCTGGTGGGTAATCCAGGGAATGTTAGGTAACCATTGATGCAAAGCTGTTCCAGAGAATTCCCCTTCATCCCTTCCAGTCAGTCTCAACCCAACATCCAAGGCCAACATCTCAGCCCCATCCAGTACGTGCTGCATATTTGGCCACACAAAATATATCTGTGGCCGCAAATCATCACTCTGGAACCAGCCCAGGCCTAATGGTCCCTCAATGGCCACACATAAGCTTTGTACTTCTGCAATTGCCATCACCAGATTTCCTGGATGACAGCAGAATCAAAGCCCATAGCTGCTGCCATTGAGGCAGCTCCAATATGGGAAGAATGGCTCCCAAAGTGCCATCCCAATACGCTGGTGGCCTCCAAGGCCAGGGATGTCACCCTCCAAAATTGGAAGCAGGTCAGTGGCATGCCATCACTGTGCTGAAATAAAGGACCTGGAATCTGACCCCGCACTGCCACATATTTATGCATTGCTACAACTGGGCATATCCGCTCAATGGCACATCTACCCAATTGTACCAATTGTTCCCACTAATCCATGATTGCTTTACATACCATAAGGGCAATGTTATCTGGTTCAATCACCCAATCAGCAAATTGCAAGGCAGTGCTGGACTGGTCCAACTTGAATGAAGCTACAAACTCGCTGACTAAGTGCATCAAAAAAGGCAATCAGTAATGTGACTTTGTAGTCATTCCTACAAATCTGAGACCAAGTAGAGCTAAGTGTACACAGAATTTCTGGTGAACTTGGTGTTTGTGTATCTGCTGTGTGTGCCCCATCTCCTTCGAACACCCCTCAATGATCTTCTGCAATCTAAAATCATTAGTCGGGTGCTCATAGTGTTGGGCTTTCACATAGAATGCAAATGCAGATCAGGATGGGCTGGCCACAAACGCCTTCCCTATGGGGGAGTTCCTAACATCTCCCACTCACTACCTAAACTTACCAAAGCACTAAATGTTGTGTACACAAATCAGTCCCCCAGACCCAATAAGTTAACTCCTATAATTCCCTTCCACTAAAATTCCCCTAATCACTCCCCCACCACCACCCCACCAGGCAGCTGCCTGAGGCAAGTGCTCCTGGCTACCACCCCCCAACTCCGTGTACAATTTACTACTAAAGAATTAAATGAGTAAACAGCAAATAAAGTGTAAATTAAAACAATTCAATAAAATAGGCAAAGCTTGCCCAAACCACACCATCTGGCAAGGCGTGGATAGATGCCATGCGGCAGTTGCGTTCTGCTCTGCCATTCCGCTCGCACTCTCTCCTTGTCAAGAACAGCAGGCAAAAGGGAGGGTAGTTGCAGGCAGCCTCCTTAAATAGGGTGCCTGGCCCCCACCTCGTGGGCATTGTATCCAGCATGAACTTTCACACTGGTGTCTGGGCAGGAGGCAAAGGTGCCCCCCCCCAACGAGTTCGAGCAGAGCGTCTGTTGTCTGTGGTGCAATCAGAAGAGTGTGATAAACCAACCCTTGAAATTATCAAAGACTAGACTAAAACATAACCTCTGGATTGCAGTAGCAGGTTGACCACAGACTTTTTTCTGTCATCAATTTTAATAGAGAAAAACACAGTCTGTGGAAAAGGAGACTCACTCTGAGTATAGGTGAGCAATTGTAGTTTTTCTTCTCTTGTTACATTATTCTTTACATTCAATGGTTTTGAACAGGTGGCAGCATTTCAAGCTTTCTGGGGAAGTCAACCATCACATAATTAATTGCCTTTAAATTAATGCATAAACTTTAATATAAATCATATTTGAAGGAGAGTTTTTTGTTCCACTCTTTAAACATGCTTTGATTTTGTTTCATCACATTTATTCCCTATTTCAAATCAAGTTATTGAGGAAGCTAGGTCTGAAGGTGGGCATAGGACTTCTTATGTTTGGTTCAAGGAGACATGAGTTAGAACATGCCACACCTATTGCTCTAAAGTTCATGGGTACATGTCTCAGAGAGAAACAGTTCAATCAAAGAAATAAATTGTGCAAGAAATATCAGTCAAAGTTATCAGAAGGTGTAGGGATGGGCAATTCCAGGTAGTGCTTGGAAGCCTCCGACACACAAGCAGCCAGTGTTAAACTCCAATGAGGAAACAGGCTGCATCATCTTTGTTTCTCCATAATGCTGGCCAATCAGAAAGGGAGGCAGGATGATGTCTGTCCCTGCACAGCTCCTAACTGGCCAGCACCACAGAGAAGCAAAAAATGATGTTGCAGCCTGTTTCCTTGTTGGAGCTCATCTCTGTACAGGTGTAGACCAAGGTAAGACATTGGCAACTTGTGTGTCAGAGGCTTTCAAACATCACCTGGGCTCACACAGGTCCTACCGGTTCCAAAACAAATTGCCCATCCCTATGTTGGAGTTTTGTCTCATTGACACCTGTGACAGCTGACTGGATAGTTACCACACTTTGGAATGAAAGGTGTTTGATTCTCCACTGTGCCTCCAGGCAGAAGAGCCAGCCTTTGTGGCCTTGAGCAAGTTGTACAGTCCCAGGGCATCCCCAAAAGAATGGAGTGGTAAACCAATTCTGAATTCTTTCTGCCTGGAAAACCTGGAAAAGAGTTGCCAAAGTCAAAACTGGTTTGATGCTACATGATTAATACCAGTGGCAATGGTGGTCTTTTAGTATGTTTAAAAATTCTTTGTGCAATCTATGATAAAGGCAGCACTAGCAGTAGGTGTTGAAGCTCCTACTAACTGCTGGCCATTTTCTACTGCATAATATTTTCCCAGGGAATGTCAGGCTACTCAGATCATCTGAAACAGACAACCGAGATCCAAAGCCACCACTTGTGCAAGGAAGTCTTGGATGCCTCCTTGCTCAGGATTTGAAAATGTACAACTGAATGCTTCACGGGCGGTTTTGAAAGTATTCTGCCTTCTTTGGGTCAGTCCCTTGCATTTCAATGAGCTGTTTTTCTTGCCAGCCTTCTTTCGGCTTGAACTTTTTCATCTCTCAGCATTTTAGTATGAGAATTGGTTCTCTTATTGTTTGCCTGGCAGCTGTTGCAAAATACTCCAGTGCCGTGAGTGGAGGCACAACTAAAAGGGTAAATAGATTTCTTTAAAAAGAAAAAGAAATGTGAACTAAAAATGTTGCAAACATCAGGGGTTTAATGCTCCTGAAAAGTCTTTAAGAGTTTTTCTGCCCCCAAGTCTTTCTCGACTTTCCCCCACTTCACATTTCATTTAAAAAACTAGTACATTGTCAGCTGATGTCTACATAGTGAATGCAGATATTCCGGTTTCTTGTCTCACGGCTCAAGTTTTAAATTTGTTCAATTCATTCAAATGAAGGTTTTATCGAATTAGCTAAAGGCAGGTTTTTACTGTATTTATAGCATTTTGTGTGTTCATTTGTATGACTGTAATTAGATTTCATTATATTGTGAGCCACCATGTAGGTGTTTTCACTGAAAAAAATCACACACACACACACACACACACACACACACACACAAGTGTGACGTGTGATGTGTGTATGTGTGTGTGTGTGTGTTTGCTCCTTCTTTCCCCCTTATTATTGCAAATTTCCAAGCCAACCAAAGGGTGCCTATTTCTTCGCAGGCGATACTGGCTCCCCGGGCGGTCCTTCCGCCCGGACGGAGCTACCTTGCCCTCACGCGAGAAGGCGCGAGAGCAGGGAGGACGCCTGAGAGCGTCCAGAGGGGCGGGGGAGGAGCGCCCTATAAGAGGGCAGCTCTGACCCCCCCCCCACCAGCCTTTTGCTTCTGGCGTTCGGCTGGTGAGGTCTGGCTGAACGCCGTTCTGTGCCTGCCATTTTGCAGGAGTCACGAGGCGGCCTCCATTTTGCGGCACCCCATTTTGCTTACCCAGGGCCCTGCTCTGGGTATTGCAGAGCAGAGGAGGTCATCCAGGATTGCGGCGGCTGTTTCCCGTGGCGGCACTGCGGAGCTTGCAGCGGCTGGCCACGGCCGGGTTCAGCCCCTCGAGGCCCGGATGAGGAGCAAGCGGCGGTGGCACCGGTGGCCGCATCTGAGCGCTTGCGGCTGTGCGGCCACCCTGAAGCCCTCTCAGCATTTGGAGCAGCCGCAGCCCGGGCCTGCGTCTGGCTGCTGCTCCAGCAGTTTGTCTTTGGACTGGGGGGGGGAGGCATGGGCCTCCCCTCCCCATGTGAGTAGCGGCCCGGGCGGCTCTCCCCGGGCAGGGGCCGGCAGGGAAGGCTATCTGCCCCTCCCCCCTTAATTGCATTCGGGCGGACTCCAGCCCTGGGAAGGGGATTAGTTAAGGGGGTGGTGGTCCGGTTTTCACCCCCCCCGTGTTCCATGCTGCTCTGTCTATACCCCTCGGGACCCTGAGCCCATGTGAGGGGGGTTTCTTGGGGCCCTTAACCTTGCCCACCCAGCTGCCCCCCCCGTGGTCAGAACTGTGGGATAGGGCAGGGGTTTGAAGTTTGCGGCCCTGGTGCCAGACGGGGGAGATCAATTTCTCACTGCTCTCCTGGGCAGGGGTTGGATTTTTCAGGTTCCCAGGGGCCTTCCGTTCTGGCCTGTGTGTGTGGGCAGGGGGAGACAGGCAGATCCCAGGGTTGCCCCCCCTCACTTTCTGGTCGGGTGGCTGCTGGATTCCCCCCCCCCCCATAGTACCTTGGCTGTGAGATGGTCCCTCCCACAGCCGGTCATGGCCCCCAAGAAAGGTCAGGGGAACTGCAAGGGTAAGCAGCCAGCATGGCCCCAACAGGGACCGCCAGCCCCACCCCCATTGCCCCCAACAGGGGCCAAAGATTGGCCCATCTGGTGAGAGCTAGAGTCTTGCTTACTGGTGTTGGAGGCTGCAAGGAGAGTGGGAGGCGGGGGGAACAACCGGGCCCCGCGCTACGTGCCAGGGCTCAGCCTTCCCAGGCCCTATCAAAGGCACACTTGAGTGGGGTGACTACTAACCTTGCTGCTCACTTTACAGATCTGGAGCAGCTGGAGGCCACGCCAGTGACCCACGTGGGAGCGGCGGGGTGCCACCCGCAAGCAAGCGAGCCCAGGTGATGGCCAGCTGTGGGGCGGAACCCACAGCTGAAGCAGACGAGCCGGAGGGCGTAGATGACAGCGCGGCTGCACCACTGGTGCCGGAGACCACGTCATCGAGTGAGTTGGCATGCGCACCAGAACCTGCGCCCACTATATCTTGGCCTTGGCTGACGGGCGGGGGTGCACCTGCGCCCACCATACAGGCATACAGCCCAGTACCGGTGGCAGCAGTGCAGCAGCCTTCACCCAGTCAGCTAACACCGTGGGAGCTGCCATACAGGTGGTGACAGGCTGGCACCCGCCACCAGCTGTGCCAGGGCTTGCACAGCCGCCCCCATCAGGGGTACATCCCAGCATCCTGCCTCAGACCGTGGCTGGGATGCCACAGGCCTGGGCCGGCTTCCCCCCCTTGGCCCCCTGCGGGGCTCCCCACCCCCGGGGCTGAGGCTTGGCCGTATGCGGTCCCACCTATGGGTTTTGCGGGGGTACTGGCTGGCACTCTCCCCTACAGAGTCTATGCGTCGCCATTCGGGCACCACTTAGAACAAGCCACCAAGGAGAAGATTTGGCGGGGGAATACCTGGATATCTTCAGCTTGTTGAATAGGGAACTTGACAACAAGGAGCTGGAAAAAGAGGACCCCCAGGACAAGGAGCGCAGACTTAGAAAGAAGCCAGAACGCTCGTGGGCCACGTGGCTACCAGCCTATCTCATTTATATGTCCCTGTCACTCCAGGCTCACCCATGACGGGCACAATCCATGTTAAAATACCTAGACCTAATTTATAGGGCATTTGTAGATTTCCCCACCCTCGTCATATTGGCTGCAATATGATGAGGAATTTCGTCATAGAGCCGCCCTGGACTCATCCATTCGCTGGGATGAGCCGTTACCGCCTATCTGGCTCCAGTTTATGACCCCAGTGTGGCTCGCTTTGGGTGAGAGGTACGACAGTGGTCACATGATTAGGAAAGGGTCTGCCAGCAATTCTGCCCGCGCATCTGCGGGCCAGCAGGTTCAAGTCCGGCTGGTCTGCTGGGAGTACAACAGACAAGGGGATTGTGCCCTTAAGCCCTGCAGTTTTAAACACGAATGCTCCATCTGCGGAGCCCAGCACCCAGCCCTGCATTGCAGCAGGGCAGGGCCAGGGATGCTAATGTGGGCCGCAAGCCCGGGCCCAGTGATGGGTTCATTCCCAAAGGGCCCCAGCCCAATTAGGCTGGAGGTCCTGGAGCGCTGGGTAGCAAGGCACCCAGACAGAGGTATGGCCCAGTTTTTGGTCGAAGAGTTCAAGTTTGGTTTTAGGATTCCTTTCACAGGGGATAGGGGCCCAGTTTGGGCGAACAATCTTCGCTCCCTCCAGGGGGCGGAAGGGATTGTGCAAGGTACAGTTGATAAGGAGGTTGAGGAAGGGAGGGTCATTGGCCCCTTCACCTCCCCCCGGTGCCCAACTTAAGGATTTCACCCTTGGGGCTTGTACCCAAAAAGAACCCGGGTGAATTTAGGTTAATTCACCATCTCTCCCACCCCAGTGGTACCTCTATTAACGACGGCATCCCACATGAGCTGTGCACTGTAAAGTACACCTCCTTTGACTCAGCCGTGCGTATGGTGCGAGCCTGCGGGGTGGCTGCGGAGATGGCGAAATGCAACGTTAACTCAGCCTTTCGCCTCCTCCTGGTACACCCACAGGATTTCGAACTGCTGGGTTTTCCGTTCCGGGGCCAAATTTTTATGGACCGCGCCCTTCCTTTTGGATGCTCGGTGTCTTGCGCAATTTTGAGTCCTTTAGCTCGTTCCTCGAATGGCACTTGCGCCACACCACTGGATTGCGCAGCACCACACACTATTTGGATGACTACCTTTTTTGTGGACCCGCAGGTTTGGGGAGGTGTCAATATCTGCTGAACACTCCCTGTACTCACTTTTTTGGGCATTGAAATTGACACTATGGCACAGGCCTGCTGCCTCCCCCTGGCTAAGCTGCAGGCTCTCAGGGAGAGGGTTGGTGCCGCCCTTGCACACAGAAAGCTGTCCCTTAGAGAACTCCAGGAACTGGTAGGGCACCTGAATTTCGTTTGTAAGTTAGTTGCACCGGGTAGAGCCTTCCTTCGCCACCTCTGCATGGCAATGGCGGGCCTCCATCACCCAACCCACAGGACTAGGGTTACGGCCGAGATGTGGCAGGACTTGGCAGTCTGGCAACGTTTCCTGGAAGACTTTAGCGGGGTATCTTTCTGGAGGAATGAGCTCTGTCTGGAGGCTCAATTTCAGGTGCATACAGATGCAGTGGGCGGCTTGGGCTTTGGCATATTTTGGAAGGGCTTGTGGTGTAATAGTACCTGGCCACCTGCCTGGCACGAGGAAGGAGCTACCAGTGACCTTACGTTTTTGGAACTGTTCCCGATATGGGTGGCCCTTTACATTTGGTCGGAGGCCTGGGCAAACTCGGTCCTACGTTTTTGGTGCGACAATTTAGCAGTGGTCCACGTAGTTAACAACCTTACATCCCATTCCTCCAGGGTGATGCGTCCTGTGC
Source organism: Phrynocephalus forsythii (assembly GCA_029282475.1). Classification (NCBI taxonomy): domain Eukaryota; kingdom Metazoa; phylum Chordata; class Lepidosauria; order Squamata; family Agamidae; genus Phrynocephalus; species Phrynocephalus forsythii. The sequence goes on along the minus strand of JAPFRF010000001.1, from coordinate 174,806,501 downwards.
GGGCCTTTACATTGAGGGCCTTGCAGTACAACATCGTGGCGCACGCCCGGCATGTCCCGGGGGTGAATAATGAAATTGCCTATGCTTTGTCCCGCCGACAGGCCGAGCGTTTCCGGGCCTTGGCCCCAGGAGTGGCGGCCCTGCCTGTGGAGATTCCGGAGCAGGTATGGACGCTTGGTGAGCAGAGGCCGACCGGGCCCTTGGGCTCTCGGTAGCTCCCAGGACGCAAAGGGGCTACGCATCGGCGATGGCAGAGTTCACCTCTTTTCAGACAGCACAGGGGCTTAGTCAGCAGTGGCCGCTGCCGATTGAGCATTTGCAAAGATATCTAGTGCATTTGCACCAGAAAGGCCTTGCCCCGAGCTCCTTGCATGGGCGGCTAGCCGCCCTTGCCTTTTATACCAAACTTAAGGGCCAGGTTGACAACACCGGGGACTTCCGTGTGCGGGGTATGGTCACCGGGTGGAACAGGGAGAGGGGTAGCATACCAGACTCCCGATTTCCCATTACACCACAGTTGCTGGCTGACATGAGTCGCCGCTGGCCAGAAATTTGCAACGATGCCTTCGAGGCTGCCCTATTCCGGGTGGCACCCCTCTTGGCCTTTTTTAGGGCACTTCGCATCAGCGAATTAGTGGCGTCTGGCCGGCGGGACGCTTCCTTCTGGGCCTTGAGGCTCTCTGATGTACAGCTGGGGCCCGGACCGGTGACTGTACGGGTGCGCTGGTCCAAGACGGACCAGAGGGGCAGGGGGGCGGTTCTTACCTTGGGGCCCTGCTCAGTGGAGGCCATTTGCCCCCTACGGGCCTTGCATGCTTACACGCTGCTGCAGGGCTCCGGTGACGGCTACCTTTTCCAACACCAGGATTGGGCCCCCCTCACTAAATTTCAATTTGGTAGTATCTCAGGTAGGGCCCTGCACCTGATAGGCGCCGGGGAGCTCACATTTGGTACCCATTCATTCCATATTGGGGCGGCCTCCACCGCAGCGGCTCTGGGGTATGATCCGGCGGCCATCTGCCAGCTGGGCAGATGGCGGTCCCACTGTTATAAGCGTTATGTCCGGCCGTTGCCGGCAGTGTAATCTGTTGTTTTGTCTCCTCAGGGTCCAGTTACCGGGCAGCCCGTTTCAGAGTTGTTTTCGTTGGGCACAGCTATGTGTATTGGGCGGAGAAGTTCACCCGCAGGTCTGGCTGGGGGCCCAATTTAGGGCTGGGAAAAGATGCCATCATCGAATGGCGGGGTAAGAGGGGGATGAGGTGGCATGAATTCCTGGGTGCAGCTATGGCCGCTGCTCTAGGAAGCCCCCCGGGCATCTTGCTTGTGCATCTGGGGGGCAATGACCTAACCATGCAGATGGGTAAGTCGCTGGTCATCCAGATTTTGGGTGGCTTCGTGACCTTCAAGGCCTCATTCCTTGCCTCTAGGTTAATCTGGTCTACCATGATACCCCGCAAGACCTGGAGGGCTGACTGCGCCCCACAGAAGCTAAACCGCTCCCGGAGGGGGGTGAATCAAGAAGTCTGCCGGGCTGTGTGCCGGGACTTCGGGGTGGTGGTGGGCCACCCTGAGTTTAATGTTCACAGGGCGGAGCTCTACCGGCTGGATGGGGTCCACCTGTTGGACGTCGGCATGGAGCTGTTTCTACAAGACGTGCGAAGGGGCCTGGCTGTTGAGCTGGCGCTTCTTGATGGGTGACCAGGGCCATAGCAAAGCTAGGCCCGCGGCAGTGGTGGCAGAAGCGGAGGGCGGTGGTGAGTATGTAACAACATCTGCCCCCCGAATACCCATAACCACGGCACTGTGGATCAGGAGGTCTCGGTGCCGGGGCGGATACGAGGGGGCACCTCCCTGCACTGAGCATTTCCCAGAATTGGCCATCCTATGCAGGGAGGGGTAATGCCAGCGACTGGCCCGGCGGGTGCTGTCCAGTGACGGCACCACCTGGGAGTTGTGGCTCGCCCTATGCTGTCCGGTTGGAGTGGTCTCGGGTGACCCCGGGGTTCCAACCACCTGTGCTGATGCCTGGCCCCTCCTTCTTGTGGTTGTTTATTGTTGTTGTTAATAAAGTGTGGCCCAGTTTACCCCACCTCCTGACTCGTCTCGTCATTTCGAGTGGGAGGGCAAATCTTGTCTGTCATTTGCAAGAAGTATGCACAGAAGTTTCTCATATGTCAACGTAGGCTTTCCCTACTTTTAGCCAGGTAAGTTCTTCTTGTGGAGTCCAATGATTCAGATGAGATGGGAAAGTGGTGCACCCTCAGCCAGCAAACAACTCAGGGGAGGAGTATTCACAGTGGACTCGGAGAAACAAATTTAAGGTCAGACAAAGAAATTCTTACCAAAAGTCAACAAGCTAAGTGCAATAAGTCATTGTCCTTTCTGAGTTTAAGAGTGAACAAAGACCTCAAGAATTCAGGGATTCTAGAATGCCTGGAATCAAAGATCGCTTCAAAGGAAACATATGTGCTTTCTTCAGGAATTTTGGAAGACTGTGTACATGCTGTTAGGCAAGAGCAGGCAGCCCTTCCCAACACACAGCAGTAACAGCTCACAGAATTTTAGACAAAGCCCTTCTCCCAAGAAAGCTCCATTCTAGGGAGTCCCTTTACTGTAAAATGCCTCTTTTCAGCTGCACTGTTCTGTCCTGCCTCTTTATCCTCCACCTGTCTTAGGAACATTGAGATGGCTCAAGCTCAGCCTTTTCTATGGTGTTCTCTTCATGTGATGGAGATAGACCGTCTGTCATCTTTTCAGCTCCTCTTATCTGTTCTAAAAGCCTTCTTGCTGGGAGCTGAGTGCAGGACCCATGTGATCCAGCAAGCACCAAGACCTTCCCTTTCTATCACCTACATGAATATATCATTTCTATAAGAAGGTGTCAGGTCACAAGTGCACTTCATCTCTAAGGGCTTGGCTATATGGCCTTGGATTGGCCTGGAACAAGATACGGGCTTAAAGTGGCATGGTGCTTGCATACACATGGCACATGCACTTTAAGGTGGTTACTTCACGTCCTTCTTTGTTCTGCAACTAGTTTTGTACCGTGACAGTGTTGGACGTGATCACGTGGTTTTGTCTCTGTTTCAGTGCTCCCACAGTCGTAAAAACTTGTCTCGTGACAAGTGTTACCTCACGGTCTTGTACCGTGACAAACACTGAATTTGTTTAGCCTTCTTTTTCCTTTTTGGATGGGCTTAAACAATTCTTTTTCTATATTTTGCTTCTGAAAAGTAAAAAAAAAACCCAAAACGGACAGTTTTATGAGAGAAACAAATGTTTTGTTGTGTGACAGTCATTACTACATGGTGTCTTGTCTTGGAACAGAAAGCGGGAACAAAGAGTGACAAGGGAAAACCCTACCCCTGCACCAGGTACACGATTGTCCCATTTAGAACCCGTTCTGGGGGGCATGGTCGAGACAAATTTCAGTAGTTGCATGACGGATATGAAGTAACATTTTTTGTACTGCTCCTAAGCGCAACACTAACAGAGACAAAATGGACATGAAGTAACCACCAAGTAACTTTATTTGGCCTACCTCCCTTAAGATAAGAAGCAAACCACAACAAATAAATCCTTCTAGCTCCCTCTTGTCTCCTTCTCCTTTTTATGGGAAGCTTTCAATTTCTCCCCAAAAAAGATAGAGTGTATCAGTGCTGCTTTGATAGACTTAAAAAAGCAGACACCTTGCTTTCTTCCTCTACTTCTCCACCCAGATGCACAGAGAAAAATACAGAGTTATTAAACCTATATAATATTATAATTAAAACTATATAATACAATATTAATAACCTATATAAACACTTTCCTTTCTCCCCCTGCTCCTCGAACAGTGAGTTTTTTAAAAAAAAAACCTGATTAGCCTAACACTAGGTGTTTTATTGAAAAAAGGAGGGGCAGAGGAAGATTTTCATTTCACAGTATTTATTTATTTATTTATTTATTTTGAATATTTTTACCCCACCTTTCTCCTTGGAAACGGACCCAAGGTGGCTTACAATAATGAGGGACAATATACAGTCTGGAACATTTAAAGACATTCAAGTTAAGAACAGGGAAGCTTATTGCTTTCGGAAAACTGGAAATAAATGGTAAATATAAAGCAGCAAGCTCTGCTCTGATTTGATCCCATTAATCAAATGTGCTGGAAATGAACCAAAATGGAGTGAATATACCCACACCTTTGAAAAGTATAGCCCCCTGATGGGGAATCAGAAAGATTTGGATAGGAACACTTGGGACAGGCAGGTTTATACTAAGTCTTATGTTGTCTGTCTATGGACACAAAGAAGTAAATCAATCCATCCACAACTCACTGCAACAGCAGAATAGATGCCTGTGTAGTGAACCCCTAACTCTCTTCCTACTTGCACCCCCTTTCAAAGGGCATCCTGAGTGATGACAACACCAATGCCAGCAGCGAAGATGATCTAGACTAGAGAATGCTCTCTTCTGCCCACAACCATCCATGCTTGTTGACAAATGGCCCTGACAATTGCTTCGTGTTTGGATTAGCAAAGGTTAAGTGATGAAAGAAAAAAGATTCAGCTTCTGCAATTTTTCCTTGCTCGATGTCACTTTGTGAATGGTAGTGAGCACAAGAGGGTATCCCAGAGATAGATCACCTTGACTGTTGCCCTTGGTGCTGTCAACTAGAGATGGGCACGGAACGAATAGTTTTTCGTTTCTGTTACCGTTTGTCGTTTCCGTTACGTAACAAAATGACAAACGAAAATTGTGATGAAAATGAAACGAAACGAACAGAACCACGAAAATTGAGGTCGTTACGTTTCGTTTCCGTTAATGGCGACGCACGATGAAATGAGCTGTTTTAAATGTAAAAAATGCCCTGGACATCAGTAAAAACGCAGCGATAATTATTTATATTGTCTGATAATACCTACTGGGGGGTTGGGGTCCTTAAAATGTTTGTTTTTGTCTTCTCCCATCGCGATGTATTTTTCTTTTCCCTTTAAAATGGATGTCGCCACCAGCCACAAAATGGAGGCAAGCAATGTGATGTGGGATTATGTTCAACCAATAGCATGCCCAGGTTGCAGACTGGGCGGGCAGGTCTGGCAGCCACAGAGGGCATAAAAAGCTCTGGCAGCCCCCGTCCTCCTTGCAGTCTCTGGTGGGAGTTAGGGTGGGATTGCTGTCTCTGTGACTCTAGCTTCAGTCCTGCAGCCTCCCTGTGTGCGTGCGTGCATGCGACATACCTCTCGGTGAGTACCCTCCCCTGCCCCGCAATGCAGTCACTCTGCGGCTGCCTTGCACCCTGGGCAACGCCCGCCGCTGCCTTTGCAGCCTCCCTGCATACCTAGTCTATACTGTGTCTCTGCCAGCATCCATTTTTTTAGTGTTTTCCCTCTGGTCTGGGGCGTTGGGGGATTTGTGCACATGGAAATGCTTTAAAAATTGCGCAAGCGGGTAGAAATGACAAATGAAAAAACAAAAAACGGTAATGAAATTTTTCAAAAAAATTGTGACAAACGGAAATGAACAGAAACGGACCTCTCAACGACAAACGAAAAACTGAAACACCATTTTTTTGTTTCGTGCCCATCTCTACTGTCAACATTGAGACTGCCTTTTGCTCTGTAAAGCTTGGTGTCCTTTCATTCTGTTGGCAATGAGGGCACAATAGTGTGCACCACCCGCAGGCCATTTCCTGGCTTTTTGGATCTTGAGTACAGAAGCACAATATCCCACATTCATAAACCAAAAGGTGTTTGAAGAATTGAAAAATAATGTTTGTGTATCTGGCTTTTCTTTGGTAGGTAAGGGCACTTTTACACGACCCCTAAAATCTGAGGCAAAGGGCTCCCAGATGCGGAGCTTAAAATTGTTTTCCCACCAGCTCCGGACTTTAAAAAAATTAAGTTCGACCACGCCCACCTAAGCGCGTCCCAGTGCATTTTCCAAGTACCTGGTCTCCGAAGGTGAAAAATTTCTGATGTGGATTGCAAAGCAGTGAGTGCCGTGCTCTCCTCGCCTTGTTTTTTGCCTCCCTCTTTTGCCCCCATCCCTTTGAGAGACTGGAATGCTTCCCAGGGCAGCTCCCGATGGCAGAGCGGAGGTGAGCCTGCATTCTTTTCTCCCTTTTTTTCTCCCTCCTCTCACACAGACAGGAGCAAGGGAGTGTGGAGGGGGGAACGCAGCAAGAGGAGCAAACCCCCAAGATCTCTGGTCCGAATTTAAGTTGCCAGGGCATCTTAGGGGTCATGTAAAAGCGCCCCTACTTTAAGAAGGCATTCTGTGTAGGGTCTACTAGTCTGGGTGCATGCCAGCAATAAGTCAGGCCGAAGATCTTAAATGCACTATTTTAAACACTGTTTCGGCAGGTATTGTGGATTTAATTGCTGTCTTTATTTAGCTAATTGGCTAGAGTTTCCTTTAGAAATAATTTTTTTCGCATTTTGTAATAAAATTGATATCAGTGAATTGCAACCTACAAATGTTATTATTGTAATGAATAGCAACATATAAATGCTATGAAAAGGATATCAAACATAGCAGTGGGTTCTTATTCAGGAAAACAATCTTGTTAAGTTTAATGGGATTTCCATCTAGTTAAGTGCATAATGAGAACTACAGTCCATGGAAACCATAATTGTCTATATCAGCATGGTTAATTTTTGAATTCCCTTACTCCCGAGAAAGTACTGGCTTCTAGTGAAGCTGCAATAGAAGTAGCAAGGAAGAGGGAAAAATCCTGATCTTGCCTTAAAACAAAGTTTGTGGGATACACACACCTTATTTTCAGATTGTGCAGCATTCTATTTATTTTATTTTATTTTATTTTATTTTATTTTATTTTATTTTATTTTATTTAGCCTGTATGCCGCCCACTACCCAAAGGTCTCTGGGCAGCTCACAATCAAAGTTAACAATTTAGACAATTAAAACATCAAATTGCAATAAAATTAAAACAACAAAACATTTAAATACAATAAATAAAATATATTAAAACACTGCACTAAAATCACCATCAGGGCCTACAATAATCAGTTAAAAAGGCTTCTTGAAGAGGAATGTTTTTACCTGGTGCCGGAATGACATCAATGTTGGCGCCAGGCGGATTTCGCTTGGGAGGGCATTCCATAATCTGGGGGCAACTGCTGAAAAGGCCCTGTTCCTACAAGCCATCCCTTTCACCTCCTTGAGGGATGGCTCTTCCAGGAGGGCCCTCTGGCTAGATCTTAATTGCCGGGTAGGTTCATATGGAAGGAGATGGTCCTTCAGGTATCTAGGTCCTAAGCCGTTTAGGGCTTTATATGTCAAAGCAAGCACTTTGAATTGGGCTCAGGCAGCAACTGGTAACCAATGAAGGTTATACAGAACCGGTGTGATGTGTTCCCTGGCGGCCCCACCACTCACCAGCTGTGCAGCGCAATTCTGAACCAGTTGCAATCGCCGGACCATCTTCAAAGGCAGCCCCACGTAAAGCACATTGCAGTAATCAATACTGGATGTTACCAGTGCATGCGTTACTGTCATGAGGCTCCATTCATCCAGGTAGGGGCGCAGCTGATATATTTTCCACAGCTGGAGAAAGGCACCCCTGGCCACCGAGTCCACCTGGGCTTCCAGAGCTAGACCAGGGTCCAGGAGTACCCCCAAGCTACGGACCCTGTCCCTTAGGGGGAGTGCAACCTCGTCCAGAACAGGGAAGTGGCCCGCTAACCTGTCCGGCAAAGCACCCACTGACAGCACTCCAGTCTTGTCTGGATTGAGTTTCAATTTATTAACCCTCATCCAGTCCATTATCTGGTCCAGGATACTTTTAAGACAGGGTGTATATATTTTTCCAAATTGAAAAAATATCTGGGTGTTACAGATGCACCTTGGTTTGAAATCATTTGTGACTTTCTGGAAGATGCATCACCAGAATTCAGTAGAGAACAGGCACTGGGGTGCAAAGGGGGGGTCATGGGTGTTATGACATGGGATTTTAACCCAGTGATTTCAGCTCTTAGACAAGCAGGCAGGAGGCAGCTTCTTCAAGTAACATTCTTTATTCAAGGTAGAGCAGGAGTGAAGACTGAGGGGAGGGAAGCTACATTTATAGGGACAGAGAACTGGCTAGTGAAGGATACATTTTGGAGGGAACAATTTCCAGCAATCACAAAGCTGCCTTTTGGCAGGAACCAATAAAACTAAGGATCCAAATGCTGCAACTTAAATGAACCAATAGTAACTGTTCCTTCTGGACAGGAAGGAAGTTACTTTACTCTAGAGGATTCATACAACCATAATAATGATATGATTCCACTCAGAGTGAACTGAATAAATACACAACTAGAGATGGGCACGACTAGGGAAAATGACATTTTCGAGTTGTCGTGTGTCGGAGGCAGTCCGTTTCGGCTCATTTCTGTTTTTCGCGAAATTTTGCAAAAATTAGTCGGTTCATTTTTTCGTTGTCGTTAGTACTGGTTTGGGGGGGGTAGCAGGCTCCTGGAGGGAGCTGCAGGAGTCAGCCAGAGCCACAAGTGATGGACTGGCAGACTCTTTGCACCCGCTGTGTCTCATGTACTTGCATGTAGTGCAATGCAAGTAGATCTGGCTTAGGGTTAAGACGGGTTAGTGCAAGGGCTAGGGTTAGGCTAGTTACGGGTGAGGTTAGGGTGAGTATTGGGGTGCACCTCTGGGTGCCTCTTTGACCCACTTAGAAGGACAGTGTACTGGCATATGGGTTAGGCTTAGGCTTAGGGTTCGGGTTTGGGCTACGATTAGTGGGCTGTTTATGCCCAATTGGCACATCCCAGAAGTCTCTGTGGTCAACCTGGCCAAGTGGCCATGCGATTGGTGGAAAATTTGCATGGTCCACTCCCATGGGCGAGCCCATCATTGCAAATGTGCAGGTGTAAAAAAATAAAATAAAATAAAATAAAATAAAATCAACAGAGACTTTTTTTTTGCAAGAAAAACCCACTGCTGCTACTGTAAAAATTCAAGCATTTAAAATAGCTAATTTTCGCATGTTTCTGTGGTGCTTTGGTGGGGTTTTGGGCAACGATTAAAAAAATATATATTGCGGTCACCATTTTGGATCCCCCGCACTGCATGGCAAATGGATGCGCCCTCCCAGCCTGGTACCAGCAGCGCAGCAGTAGCAATAGCCAAGGAGAGGGGGGCGGGGAACCCCCCAAATAAAACACCCTTCTGGCCTGGTAGGTGCCCTCAGACAGTTTTCGCCTACTTTTAGGGCTGGGAATCGGTTTTTTTTTTTAACTTTTAAAAACTTTTTTTCTGTGCCGCTTGGCATTGTGCGATCGCCGCGATGCAAGTAACGAGCACGACAAATCAGACCAAAATTGTTTGTTTGTCGGTTCGAGCTCAAAGTCTGGCGGAGTAATTCCCGTTACCGTTTCCGTAGAGTAACGGATACGAGTAACGGAAACGGAAACGGGAATACCGCTAAGTCGTGCCCATCTCTATACACAATAGGTTGTCTCACTTTAGTCTACATGAAGTCCTCAGTCTTTTGGAAATTGTCAGGTCATATTAGACATAGCTGCAAGCCTACTATATTTCATATCACATAAGGAATGAAGGGAAGCGGTCAACCAGTTTTGATTGCTCACCACTAGGAAAACCCTGGAAAGTGTTAGAGTCATCATTGACTTGATGACACATAATAATAGCAGGTTGAATAGTTCAATTATCTGATTGTGCAGCCAGACATTGGGAGTTTGATTCCACACTGTGAGCCCCAGGAGAAGATCCAGCCTGCCCAGTCCCAGGATGTTCTCCAGAAAAAGGGAAATTACTTTCTTGTTACCATAAACTAGAATTGACATGTAATAGTTTATATTACAGTAAATGCCTTAACATTTCTCGAAGCAAGATGAAATAATGCAAGTGAGTGTACAGCAGTGAGCACAGAGACCACAGTAACCCCATACTTTCAGTAGATATTTCACTAGTGCTGTTATCTTGATTAAATTATTATATTTTTACACTAGTCATTTAAAAAGAACTAGAGTTTCAGAATGTTCACTGGAAGGACAGATTTTGAAGCTGAGGAGAGAGGAGTCATTGGAAAAGTCCCTGATGTTGGGAAAGATTGAAGGCAAAAGGAAAAGAGGATGGCAGAGAATGAGATGGTTGGATGGTGTCATCCATGCAACCAATATGGATTTGACCAAACTCCAGGAGGCAGTGGAAGATAGGAAGGCCTGGCGAGCTCTGGTCCATGGGGTCATGAAGAGTTGGACATGACTGAATGACTGAATAACAACAACAACTGAGTTTCAATGCATTTTTTGCATGACATGTTAAAATAGCAGTCAGAACAATTATACAATATCTAGGGTATTACCTTGAAAATACTGTATGGTGAAAGTGGAGGCATATTTATTTCTAACATTATATAATTGTATACATCATTTCACACAGCCAAAATTTATTTTTACAACTCAGCTTATTGCAACATCTGCTGTTACTTTTCACTTTAAAATGTTTTCATCTGTTTGCTCATTACTTTTGTTTACTATTTCAGTTTAAATACATTTTGCAAAACCTCAGAGAGTAAGCAGTTACAGGAATTCCACAATCTTCCACTTTCATTGCAAATACTGCAAATGTGCTATTACAGATAAAATATTTGTAAAGAGGGAAGCCCCTTCCCTGACACACACACTTAGAGTATAGTAGATAATACAGAATTTGTCCAAACCTTGGAAATAATGTGCATGCAGTAAATTTCATATTGTGCAACATCTAATTTAATGGTTCCTAGATGCCTAGATGCCCTAAGCACATCCAATCTCGCCTGATTTCAGAAGCTAAGCAGGATCAGCCCTGGTTGGTACTTGGATGGGAGACCACCAGGGAATTCCAGGTGCTGTAGGTGCCTGGAGTAGGAACTGGCAAACCACTCCACTATTCCTGCCAAGAAAACTCCATGGATATGGGGTCATGAAGAGTTGTGCTGTTACAGTCATAACAACGCAACACACACACAACCTTTTTCAAGGAGTGACCCCATTTATAATAGCCAAATAAGCTACAACCCCCAACACATTTTCATAAAAAGATATTTTTATTGGGGAAAACTCATCTCTTCTCAGAAAATAAGGGCTTATTTCTCTCTTAAAAAGCCTATTTCTTATACATAAACATACATGCTAACTTTAATATCCTGCTCAGAAATAAAAAGGAAGAAAATGTTTAACAAGGGCCACAACAACCTGATATATCAGGTGACCTGTGGTACCCCAGAAAATACTTTGCTCATGCTGATCAAGTCTCTCTTCTCTTCATTTTCAGCAAGTCCCCTTCAAAATGAAGTGAAACCCCACAAAGAAAGGTGGAATGATGGGGCATGTATTATTTTGATTTAGATCAACATTTATGGTATTAATACATGTTCCTTCAGAAGTTAAGTGTGTGATGAGGAAGGAGTGTAGGATAAACTTTGTCTATTGTAGTGAGGAATACATCCTTTTTTTAAATCCTTCAGATTTATCATTTGGGGGGAAAGCATATAGAACTGTTGCAAGGCTTAATAGTTGCAAACCTATGGGCTCACAGGTGTCTAACTAGACAAAATAGAAACCCAGAAGGTAAAGGAACAGCAGGAGCAGGTTAGTTGACCCTAAAGTCATTGGACTTTGGAATGTTGCACCTTGCTTTCTCATTTTTCTCTCCCCATGTGCATATTTGATTCTTTTTACATCAAATTTTTCAGTCCCATATTCAACAGCTTTTGACCAAACACTTTAGTCTTGAGGGTGAGCTTCCCAACTGACATGCTTAATATTAAGTTTCTTTCAACTTGTCTTCAGTGCACCCTTGGATTGTTTCTTTTGTCCACCACACCATGAAGCACGTACCACACTTCTCCCTTTGGGAGATCGTTATTCGACATACCACAGCCAGCCCACGGAAGTTCATAGAATCATAGAATCATAGAGTTGGAAGAGACCTCAAGAACCATCCAGTCCAACCCCCTCCCATGCAGGAACCCCCATCAGAGTGTTCCTGACATATGGACATCCAGCCTCTGCTTAAAAACCTCGAAAGGAGACTCCACCACCCTCCATTGCAGCATATTCCACTGCCGAACATCTCTAACTGTCATGAAGTTCTTCTTAATGTTTAAATTGAATCTCTTTTGTTGTTCTTTTAAAATTGTTGTTGTTTTAAAATTATCAGAATGCTTGTCAGCTGTGCTTGCTCCAGGACTTCAGTGTCAGGTACTTTATCCTTCCATTTGATGTTAGGTGCCCTCCAAAGACAGGTAAGATTAAAGTGACTGAGCTTTCTTGCATAGCATTGATAGACAGTACAAATCTCCACTCCATAAAGCATTGAGGATAGAAAAGCAGCTTTGTACATCTTCGGCCTAACAGAAAGAATGATTCCATGTCAATTCCACACAGAAAAATGATGTCTTCTGAAGGCCATGCTGGCTTTAGAGTCTCAGAAGGTCACTTCATCATTGTCAATGAGCTGGAGACATATATCCAAGACATGCAAACTTATTCATTACAGTAAGGGGGTGTTAGCATACCTCTAGAACTCACTTTATTACAATAATTAATTAAACAATTAAAACAAATTAATAAATATGATATTTTTTAAAAGGTATTGAAGTTATTTTTATATTGTGTACTTAAAATTTTCATCACTGTTGGACAAAACCTTATTTTCCAAGGCACAATCTGTCTGCTACTTATCCAGCAGCCATTTCAACACTCCCCAGACAAATCAAGAATACTTCACACCTCCACCAACAAGGCCATGGCTAGCAACATACTTTATGGGTGTAGGGATGGTTGTAAAGGAGGCCCTTTGTCCACCTAATGAGCCTATTGCCCACCTAATGAGCCTATTCAGGTAATCTTATGAGCCTATTTCAGACTAGGATTACTTGTGGTCAAAGTGAACTATAAAATTGAGGACTTGTCATTAGCTTTCCTCAGACTGATGAAGCTGTTTGGATGAGCAGCTTTCTCTCAACAAAGGAAGTCCAGGTGCCATGACTAAACTTCCAGACTTATTTTCCCATGCTGATTGATTTGTTCCTCTTTGCATTTTTAGCAATTCCCCTTCACAATGCTTTGAGCCATTTGTATCTAGGACTCAAATTGTTGTAGTTCTGAGAAATACAGTGTGTTATAATGGCTTTCATGGATCATAAAGCACCTATGTTGCATAATAATGATTCAGATTTTGAGGGCACTCTTGGTCCTACATACTCTTCAATGTGTTTTAATTTTTTTTACTTAGCCATTAAAGAACATGTGGGAATTTTTTTCCATTGCCAGAAATGCAAAATGAAACAATCCAAACCACTGTTTGTAAGAAATTATGTGAATGTGTGAGTTGCGGAAGCAGGTGTGTCCCCCAATATCCAAGGATAGATTTCTGAATCTCTAGTAGTTACTTGGCTGGTCCACAACAACAGTCCGTGATGCTACAGTATTCCTGACAGTTTCCCTAGTTCTTTCTGGAAAAGCCCAGGACTGGTTGGAATCCAATTGACAAATTACACTGGAGTAACACGATCAGTGTAAATTTCAGTGGTGAATTTCTGCTTGTTAAGATGCTTCCAGTAGTGTCTCTTGTTGCATGCCATGCCACTGATGAGTAGACAAACACTAACGTCCTAACCGGGAATTGACCCATGGCAACTGGACCTCCTTTCTTTTGGAATCAAAATGTTTCACTAGCTTCTTCAGTCTGAGGAAGATTTGTAGGAGACCTCCAATTTATAGTTCACCTTGGTTTCACCCCATCCTAGTCTGAACAGCCTCATTAGATGGACAATTGGCCTGGGGTAAGCGAAAGTCTCACCTATGCAACTCCTCCCAACACCCATTAAGTATAGGTCATTAGCGGTAGATTTCCTGGTGGAGGTATGAAGTGGTTCTGATTTGTCTGGGGGTTGATGAAGGGCATCATGATAAATGGGATACAGGTTGTGCCTAAGTCCGCTACCCCTGTTGAGAGAAGGGTTTTCTACACACACATGAAGACACTAAAGACAACTAGCTGGCTTTCCTGGGCTGTGCAATTGTCATAGGACCCAACCATAGCCTGGAAATAGAAATTTATAGGAAACGCACACATGCAGACTTTCACATACCTCAGGCCATCTAACAAGCCTATTTAGACCCGTGGGTTGAAACCAAGTTGAACTGCCAGAAAAGCTCACCTAGATGAGTGAGAATCTCCACACACTAATGCCCTAAATAGCAACAATTTGCTGGTGAGACTGATGCCAATGGGATTCTGGCCACTAATTCCATAACCATGTGTGAAGCATGTGGTCTCCAACAGAGATGTTGGTCTTTCCCAAATGGTCTCTCTTTTACTCCATATAAGCATCCCCTATGCAGTCCCATGGTCCAGATGCCACTGCTCCTTTCCTTGCAGCAGCTATTTAGAATTTTTAAAATGCCAAATGAGTCCATACACAATGATTGAATCCTCATAATTATTATAAGGCCATTTGCACTTCAAATAATCCCAGTGCTGGTTCTCAAAGGTGTAAAGAGTGTTAAAGTAGCAAACAGTCTCTTCTTGCTGACCCAGAGTGCACATCATTATCTTGTCCGCAAGCCTGTTTGTTCAGACATTCCCACAGCCTTTTCAGCTCTTCTTATTTTCAGTACTATTAACACCAAGACCTAAAAGTATTTTCTTAGAAAAGCTATTTTAGCATAGACAAATTAGGAGCTCTGGGAGGCAGAAGAATAACATGAAATTTGACCAAAACATTCCCCCTGAAATTAGCTTAATGACAACAGCAGCAATATCTTCCGCTTCCTCCTGGCTTCCTTCTACATCTCTGCTCTCCTGCGGTACAATATTGATAATCATAATAAAGGACAAACAAATAAAATAGAATTGTTGATGCAGAAAGAGCAGTATAAAAATCAAAGCAGTAGGCAGTAAAATTCATTGTTTTCTTATTCTTCTCTTTTTTCCTTTCCTCATTTTAAGCAGTTGCCTGGGACCATTTCTATGGAGTAGAATATATCATTCCACAAGATGTAATTACCTTGCCTGCAAATTATGTGGAGACAGGCCAGTAAGGTCCCATTCGCCTGCACAAAATAGCTAATAGAATGGTCCTTCTCAACTGGTTCCTGACAGTAATTATAATGTATTGATAGAATCCAATGTACAAAAGCCACAACAACAACAACAACAACAACAACAACAACAACAACAACAACAACAACAACAACAAAATGCTCCATATTTTGAGAAGGAGAAGGATGGCATGTGTTTTACCTGGCTTTGTCCCCTTGAAAAGGAATCTACTCCATTTGGGAATGGGAAATCCTGTTGGTTGCAATTACAAAATGAAAGTCAACGGACTCTATGACATAATATGAGAGAGTCTCTTAACACAGCTCAGTGGGGCAATGGAAAGCCCCAAATGGATCTCTTACATTGGCTTTAGAAGGGAAAATTAAATATTGATGGGAGGGAACTTGATGGAGATCACCATCTGCCTTTTAAAAATTAGGAAGAAATTTAGTTTTCTATTTGGTCAGTTGAAGTATTTTAATACGCATCTTGGTCAACTTTTCCCCAGAATGTCTCACAAAAGTTAATAGTTCTATCTTTGGAAGTTCTGTGGTGCTTGCTAAATTTTGTCAGGATGAATCTTAGGGTGTAAAGATAAGTCTGTTTAGTTAAGCAAAGGAGCTGTCCAACACAGTAGAAGCTAGACTTCAGCTAAAGTGTCTTCTAGATCCTGACAAGACCCCATCCTTCCTTACTTATCAAAATAGAACACTTCTCATCGATAGCACTCAGTAATCGCTTATAGAACCATTGACTTTTTGAGCTATCAAGGATATGAAGGATTGTGTTCAATCTCTAGTTAAGCAGAAAATTCAGTTACAGCATCCATCACAGATGTCCATTAGTAAAGGAGAATGTATCACTTGCAGGGCTCATCATTCTTCATCTGACAATCATTCATACCACTGGGAAGTATTTCCTAATGTTTACTTGAAATCTCCCATTATCTACTTATTGTTTGCATATATTTGACATATTGTAGAGAAGTGTATTCCATGTCATGTGCCTGATTCTGTTTCTGCCTTTGCTTCTGTAGTCCTGGAGTGATCCTGCTTGGATCTGGAGGGTGGTGAAGGCTAGCCCAGTGGGTGTACTTTGGCCCTTCAATACCATGGTGGACTTGACAGAGGCTTCACTCCAGGTGTTGGTATAAAGAAAGCTTTAAGAATAGGCAGCACATGACAAGGCAGGTATGCTATGACTTATCCCATATTGGGGGATATGCTTGATGAACTATCCATTTAAATATCATGTGGCACTCCTTAATCCCTAAAAATATTAGTTCCAGTAAGAAGATCATTCTCCTCTGACATATGGAGTTCTGTGGTTGGTCCATAGATTTAAGGCAAAAAGCAAAGTGTGCTGCTTATATACCACCCCATAGTGATTAATGCACTCTTTGGGTGGTTTACAAATTTAATTATTAAGGCTAAACATCCCTCCCCCCACTTGACAACCTCAAAAGAGTAGAAGGCTGAGTCTACTACAAGCTGGCTATCTGGGACTGAACCCCAGGATGTGAGTACAATTTTGGCTGCAGTACAGCACTTTAACCACTGCACTACAAGGCTCCTTGGATCAACTCCTTATTGGATCAAATGTTTTAAGTTGCCTAGCCCACAGCTTTTTTTTCTGTGTACTGCTCACATGGCTATTTTTTCTGTATCTTTTTACTGAATATCACTGCCTTGTTTACATTTTACAGTTTTAACCAAGCAGCTTCAGAAGCAATCCTGTGAAGAAAATGAGCAACATCACATTATGTCGATAACAGCAGAATTTAGACTTGCTCAAAACACTCTGATCCCACATATCTTTCAGAACCAAGGCACTGTGCCATGAGGTGTGAACAAACAAGAATGACTATATATGGCATTTTTGAGTTGTGGCCCCTATTGTTGACAATTTTCTGTATGGAAAAAGGCATCATTCCAGACTACAAATCTGCATGAGGAAAACAAACCAACCCAAAGTGACTTAGAAGAATTCAAACTTACTTTACCGAACAAAACTACAAGCAGAGGAAGAAACTACCACTGAAAATTTAAGGAAAGTGTCTTACCTATTGCACACTGTTACTTTTCAGCCTATGAAATTTATAAATGTAAATTAAATCTATATAAACTCAAAATTATAATGTTGCTTCCCAAAGACACCCTTTCAATCATTTTAAACGAATGTACTGTATGTCATTTTACTTTGGAATTTTGTTTGCAGAGCTGTTCTGCTGGAGATGTTGATAGCCCAGAGGATTTTCAACATTCCTTCCCTACATTATTTAAGAGAATCTCATTTGTTCAAAGCCCTTTTCAACTCTGAGTAAAATAATTCTAAACTTGTTACACATTTGCTGCAGAACATCTGGATCCCTGGACAGCAGCACAAAACTGTCTTATGTGATTTATGATCCCACTTTTTTCCCCTGTACCTTGGGCCAATTTTCTTCCTGTTCAACCTCCCTAAGTCCAACTCTCCTCTCCTCATTCATGCCATTTTGTCCTATGTTTTTTAAAATGGCTTTCACTTTCTACCTGGCCTAATAAAATGCAGGCTAATTGCATTATCCTTGTTACTGCAGTATCTGTTCAACTCACAGATTTATTACTCCTCAGATGGAGAATTTCTAATCAGGCTACTTTTTAAAAAATCAATAGGGTCCCAAGATAATAATGGGAAGTGGCAATTTACTATTTTCTTCTTTAAAAATAGAACAAAACAAAATCATGACAATTTTGCATTGGGGGTTTCTTCAGTATCACATATGTCCCTGATCCTACAGTTTTAGTTTTATTAAATTCTTTCAAGTTTCCACCACAGAAGAAAAAAGGCAGATTTGAATACAAGGAGCAGCTTCTCCAAGAAACAGAAGTAATCAGCATCATTCACACAAGCTGTGAATGGCTATCCATCCCAAAAGAACCAATTCAATTAAAATACATTATTACAGTGAACACTTGTATAACAAATGGTTTGTATAACAAAAAATTTGTACAACATAAAATTCCGCTGATAGGTGAAATTTGCTTAACAGAATCGCCTATGGGGTGCATCCATACAACATAAAAATGGGATCACTCTGTTTTCAATGCATTCCTTTGGGAAATTTGCATAAAGGAAAATTTGCTTAACATAATTTCATTTGGAAAGAGTTAATTCCTTTATACAAGGTACCACTGTATGTGTCATCAAGCTGCTTCTCACTTAAGTCAACTTTAAATGTTAGGCTATGTTGAAGAAGAAGAAGAAGAAGAAGAAGAAGAAGAAGAAGAAGAAGAAGAAGAAGAAGAAGAAGAAGAAGAAGAAGAAGAAGAAGAAGAAGAAGAAGAAGAAGAAGAAGAAGAAGAAGAAGCTGCCTATCCAAATTAAGTACTTGGAAAAAGCAAAGCAAAGTGTTCTGGTTCTATACCACCTCCATACCACTTCAAGTACTCTCTGGGAGGTTTACAGTTTAATTACAGTATGCAGGCTACACATTGACCCCTCTCCCCAAGCAAGCTGGGTGCTCGTCAACAGTCTCATATCTCACCTTATCAGAGTCCTTCCTCATCTAATTAAATGCATTGCATTTGTTTTAATACATTTATTGAAATATTTAAAATAATCTTTTTAAAATTATGCATGTCCATATGAATTAGTACAGTGGGCTGGATAGTTCAGTGGCTTAAGCATCTGGCAGTGGAGCCAGAGGTTGGGAGTAAAGCCAGCCTCTGTGACCTTGAGCAAGCTGCATGTCTCAGAGCATCCCCAGAAGATAGGAATGGTAGGCAAAGCCTTTTCTGGGTATTGTCTACCTGGAAAGCCCTGGAAATGGTTGCTGTAAGTGAGAATTAACTAGATGGAACATAATTATGTATTATTATATCGATTAGCATGCACAGTTCCATGCTAGTGTCCTGTTCCTCCTGTTTTGGTGATGCATAATAATGATCACCCTGCTTTGGCCATGGACTCATGTATGGTATTTCTGCTATCACAGCAAAGAACAATTAATGTTCTGAGTCTCCAGTGCATGCCTGTAAAGTCAGAATAATACTGCAGCTAACTGAGATGTCTGGGATGCAATTAACCGAGCACAAATCCCTGTTCAAGTGCTATCTGAATTTTTAGCATTGATCTATTCTCCCTCATCTCTATTGCTTTCTATTCTGCATGGAATTCAAGGCACTGTGCACAAGGTCCCCATCTGTCTGCCCTCCAGTACAAATTAAAGCCCGATGCTCAGCTTCAGAAAAGCTGGTAGATCATGATATCTTTCTTTTTTCCTATACAGGACGAACAAGGTCTTGTAATTAGAGGTGGAACTCAGTTAAGAAGAACAGAACATTTGCTCATGCTCCAATGAGATTTTGCACTTACCCAGATTACAGATTATCTTATTTTTGCTTGGGAATTTTTCATTGGAGTATAAACAATGGGCTTCACTTGTGTGTTGATAGTATAGAATAGAATAGAATATTCTGTTGATAGAATAGAATAGAATAGAATAGAATAGAATAGAATAAAAATATTGTCATTATACATATGCACAATATGTACAATGAAACTAAGTGCAGTTCCAGCATCACACAAACCAAAAACAAACAACAAACAACCACATAAAAACACCATTCTGCTTAAAATCTGCTTGAAGACTTAAAATGTTTAAAACCGTAAAATGCTAAAAATCTTCTTAGCATTTTAGCATCTTTTAAAAATAGACACTAAATCACAATTATTAAACCCAGATACTGCTCTAGGTAAAAACAGTTCTTTAATGTTCTTGTTTTTGTCCTAATAGTCCTGTATCTCCTGCCAGATAGCAATAAAACTGATATCCAGGATGTGATGGGTCCCTCAAAATCCTAAAGGTCTTCCTTCCTGATCTGTTCAAACATTGTCACTTCTAAAGGAATAACTTCTAATTGTCAAGCTGTCACTAGATCAGTTTCTGCCCTCAGAACAATGATAGTTTGTTGCTTTTCATCCAAAGCACATATCATGCAAACTATAAAAACCAGAATGGCTCAGAAAATGCTTCAGAATTGCAGTCTTAATGGCTGTTCCCTTGAATAGAAGATAGATCCATATCTCAAGATACAAATTGTTGCTCCATGTGCACTCACACACTCCTTTATGCATTTGGTGAGTCTGGACAACTTCCAGCTACTGTGGAATAATAGGTAAATAGCTATTTTGGTTATATCTAAACAGATCAGGGTAGGGGAAATGTCTAGATATCATATTATTTTTAACTTGATTCTGGCATACAGACATTTTGACCTTAAGGGCTGGTGAAATACCCATTCACCTCAAGGGTATTTGTGTCGGCACAAATAACATGTTACGTTCCAGACTGTGTGAATATAACATGAAGCCACCTTCCCATACGGTACAAATCAACACAACCCATGTAACATCGATGGAACCATGCCAATCTAAACCAAATGAGGCCCCAAGCCTCTGTTTTTCTTTGTGCTATCTAATCTCTGTCTTCCACTCTGCAAAGTGCAGCAACAAAAGCTTTTTAAAAAACAATGTCACAATGTCTTTGCATGTAACTTTTGCTTAAGAACCAATAAACAGATCCCCACTCCCGCCAACAAAAAGTAAGTGAAGGGAAAGGAAAGAGTATTGATGGTGTCTGACATGATTCTTAAACATGATATTTGCTTGGATTGACCTTTAATCTAAAATGCCAGGATAAGCACTTTAAGGCATTGAGTCAAGTTCAGAACAACCCCCACAGGAAATGGTACAAATGTTCCATAAGTAGTCATTGGAAATGTTTTGTTATTTTTAAAGAAAACATTTTACTCAAAGCACATGAAAACATTTGCACTGTGATATTATTTTAAAAAACCTGTTTAAGGAAAAGAGATGCACAGGATAGTCATTCTTTTTTTTTTACCCGAGGAACAAACACAAGTAAAATCTCATTCTCAATCTGCTTCTGCTACAGATGTGGACCAAAACAAGACATGCCATCTTGTAGGACATCCAGATTCTTGGTCACCAGGGCGGTGGAGAACCCCCCTGCTGTTAAACAGTGTCAAGTTATAGAGCATATACCGTATATACTCAAGTATGTCGACCCGAGTATAAGTCGAGGCCCCTAATTTAACCCCCGAAAAAAATCGGGAAACGTATTGACTCGAGTATAAGTCTAAGGTGGGAAATGCAGCAGGGCCTGGCAGCTCCTCCTTTGTGAGCTGGGGGCATGGTGTGTGATGTTTAAAATGACTTTTAGCCACTGAGGCAAGTGCTCGGGTCAGTGGCTAAAAGTCATTTTAAACATTGCGCGCCGCTCCCCTGTGATGCAGAGGGGGGTCATGAGAAGAGGCATGCAATGTTTAAAATGACTTTTAGCCACCGACCCAAGCACTTGCCTCAGTGGCTAAATGTATTGACCCGAATATAAGTCGAGGGGCCCTTTTTTCAGCCCAAAATTAGGGCTGAAAAACTAGGCTTATATTCGAGTATATACAGTATTTATAGAAGAGTGGGAGTTGTGTAGCAGGTAGCCCAACGCAGGCTGCTGGGACCAGTTTTTCCAGGACATAGAATATCCAGTAGCTGGGTTTAAAATGTCCAACAATGGACAATCACACTCCTAGGATTATCCCCCCCCCCCAAAAAAAAAGACCACACACCCATGCTGATATTTTAAAAAAGTCTTTCCCTGGTATATTGTTTCCCCTGGAAAATCATTAATAACTAGGAAATGAATATGGACATCCAATTGCTTCTACTTTCAATTGAAGTGACATATGCATCCCTTAACTTCCATGAGGGTAGCAGGGACAGGAATGGCCTCAGCAGCTGCCCACCATTGCTTTTAAAATGTGTTGCTTGTTGTGCTCAAGCTAAAAGGACTGTGATAGCATATGCCTGTAATATTCTCATCTTTGACCACTGGTGAGCTAAACACAGTTAAATCAGCAAGATTGCTAGCACGTTGCTCATTAAATGAATAATAACTCCCAGCTTCTGTATATGGCCTATAGCAGTGATGGTGAACCTTTTAGAGACCGAGTACCCAAAATGTGATTCAGAACCCACTAATTTTTCACAAAGTGCCAATACAGCAATTTAACCTCAATACAGATGGCTGTGAAGGGATGATGCTGGGTGTCCACAAAAAGGGCTCCTAGTCCCACCTTTGGCACCCATGCCATAAATTCACCAACACTGTTCTATAGACTCAAGTCTACCATCTGCTGTTAACAGCTGGGATCAGACACCCCCATCTTGGTGCAAATGAACCAATTTAAAAATCAGAATCCATATTCTCAAAGAGATGGAACTGTCCTCTGACTATCAGAGACCAATCACTTTGTAGACATCTTCATGAACTAAAAAGAAGGGGCTCCAACAATAATGGAAACAATGCAATATCTAAATCCATAACATATGGAATTGGAAAAAGGGAGCATGTTCTAATGATGTGCTCAGTACGTATATCCCAAACTGAATGCCTGAAATTTGGAAGCAGTGCTTGTTTTGGCATATAAAGTCCTAAATGGCTTAGGACCTAGATACCTGAAAGACCGTCTCCTTCCATATGAACTTACCCGGCAATTAAGATCTAGCCAGGGAGCCTTCCTGAGAAAGCCATCCCTGAAGGAGGTGAATGGGATAGCTTGTAGGTCTAGGGCCTTCTCGGCAGCTGCCCCCAGGTTATGAAATGCCCTCCCAAGTGACATCCACCTGGCGCCAACACTGATGACATTTCAGTGCCAGGTGAAAACTTTTCTGTTTCTGAAGTTTTTAATTGATATAACATAGATTATGGTTCCTGATGGCAATTTTAGTGTTTTGTGCTTAAATGTTTTTATTGTTTTAATTGTCCATTGCCTTTTTAACATTTTAACTGTTTTAACTGTTCATTTTAATTGCAAGCCACCCAGAGACCTTTGGGTAGTGGGCGGTATATAAGTTGTATAAATAAATAAATAAATAAATAAATAAATAAATAAATAAATAAATAAATAAATAAATAAATAAATTACCCATATATTTTTCCATGATATGATTAGCTGGTGTTTCTCACTAGAATAGTGCCTCCCATCCTGGGGTTTATGATACCCCAAGAGGGTCACAAAGTGCTTTCTGGGAGTCACCTTATAAACGCTGTAGCCCTTGTTAAATAGTTTCTTCATTGACCTTTCAGAGGCAGATATTAAAGTTAGTGTGTATGTGTATATATGTGAAACAGGCCTTTTCTTTTGGCTGATCAAATCCATATACAGGAACTCAAAACAGCCATCATGTCTGACCTCTGACCAAAACAGAAAATCTACAGCCAAAGCATTCCAGACAGGTGGCCATCCATCCCTACTTAAAAATCTCCAATAAAGAAAAGGTCATGGACTACCTTTTGGGGGGTAGTCCATCATTTCTTGATGTTCTTCCTGCTGGTTTGCCCACAATCTCTTTTCTTGTGATTTGTATACAGAAGTCCAGGATCTGCCTTTCAGAGGCATGGGGTGGGCAGGTGGAAAGCTTGCTCCGTTTTCCATGTGGACACTACTGAAATATTTGAAGATAGCTGTAATACCACCTCACAGATATCTTTCCTCCACAAACAACTTCACCACTCATTCCACAAGAAGAAGTGGTTTCCAGACGTGTAACCCAACCATATTGATCACATTCTTTGGTCACATTCCATCTTGACATCTTTCTTAAACCATGGGGGCCAAAACTGGATGCAGTCTTCTAGGAACGTAGGGACTGTAGTATATATGCTTTGTATTAAAGGTGATGGGAGGCTTTTTCTTCTTTAGGTTTTCAATAAATAATTTTCTAACAACAGATGCTAGTGTTTTTGTTGTTTATGTTTTTAGACCTTGAATTGCTAGTTTACTAGTTTGTTTTATTATTTTGCCATTATAAACTTTTGGGGGTTCTTTCTTTTTCGCTTTAAATATATGTATTATGGGGTTTCTAGCTTTCTATTGTGAACCACCCAGAAAGCTTCAGCTGTTGGGTGATGTAGAAATGCAATAAATGGAATGGAATGTGCATAGCCTCCTTCAATTTGCTTCTACTTTCCCACTCACCTCAAGGGAGGGGACAGCTGTACATTCTCTACAAGACCTACCTCAAGCACAAGGCTATTTGATATTGTTATTATTTTTCCCATTTACTGCATATAAATCATATGAATAAGTACAGTGCTGTCACACTGAGAAGTTTCAGCTGAAAAAGGAATGACATGAAGTGCCAGAAAAAGATGTTGCTGTATTTCTCAGTGAAGTCTTTGATGCTATCTTTTTTTACTTATTCCTTTACATGTTTTAAAGAAAAATGTCTTTTCCACTGGATTCTATCTCTTTCTTTGGTGTTGATGCTTCTGACTGATGTCGACCCTATGATTACCTTTTCTTATTCCTTCATTATTGTCCTTCTGAGTCTGAGTCTCCTGATTTCTTGGCAAGGTTTCCATTAAGACTAGTAATTTTTGCAGGATTTAAAAAGGATAGCGGGGGGGGGGAGGAGTTTCTCAAACTGCTTGCAGAAATTCCAAGGTATACAAAACCTCTATTTTAATATCTTCATTGCCAGTGCAAAAGTTGTGTGCAGTACGTCTTCTGTAGTCATGATTTTTGTTCTTATCACAGCTATTCTCATTTTGGATTGGACAGGGATGTTCTATTCCAGTGGTTCTCAACCTGTGGGTCCCCAGATGTTCTTGGACTGCAACTTCCAAAAGCCTCCACCACTCTCTGTGCTGGGAAGGGTTTCTACTTGTTATTTTAATTTGTCTGTCTTGTATTTTTAATCCACTGTGAGTGGGAGAACACTTGTGACATTTTCCGCCATATGTGCCTATTTGTCTGGGGTAGCTGCCAGGTAGAGGCATTCTGCCTTAGGTTGTAAAATACCTTGGATTGGCCCTGATCATCAGTAGAATGAAGAATACATAGAAACATACAATGGAAGCTTTGGTTCCATTTTCAACTTGAAGTAGCTACAATGGCTCATCTGTATTCTGCTGTATAGCTGTTCGTTTAACGTAAGATCTTCCTGCTGCATATTTAATGGAGTTCTAAGGTACTGAAGAACTAAAAAGAAGAAATGTGAGGAGGACATGTTCTTTTGAAGAGGTATCCTAAAGTTTCAGAAAATGAAGTGAAAGATACTTTCAAATCACTTGGAAGAAATAAATCACCAGGAGTAGATGGCATACTGATAAATCTATCTCAAGATGCAGAAACAAAATCCTCACAAAAGCATGTAAACAAATATAGAAAAGGTAGCAATGGCTCTTATACAAGAAACATTCAATGTACATTCCAATCTAACCCCACTGCCACAACTTGAGACACCATTCATTCCAGTAACTATAGGACTATTGCATCTATTTCTTATGAATGCAAACTAATGTTAAAGATTCTGCAACACTCCAATAGACTGGAAAATGTGAGATGTTGAAGTTGGCTGAGAAAGGAAGAGGCACTAGAAATTATATAACATACAGGTTATAGACAAAAATGTCATAAGAAATATACTTCATGTAAAATACATTGCAGAATATTATTTGACATTGTGGGTCATGGAAATCTATTATATAAATGCAAAAATATGCCAGTGGTGACAGTTTTCAGAAATTAAAGACTTCTCCCATCTGCTACTTGATGATACATAAAATAATACTAATGCTAATACTATGTGCGTTAATGTTATTTTTATGGCAGCAGCTCTAGGCTTTTTTCTAGGTATAAAGTACTGAGGAGTGGTGTAAAATACTCAAAAGTGGTGCTCTAGGACCATGCAAATTACCCATGATGACACATTTGGTAGAGCACATAATCCTTTTTGCCACACTCCTATCAATTGAGCTATGGCAGCTCTAATTTTATATCCAGAACAACAGAGGTAGGCACAAATTTATTGATGAACCAGAAAGTTTGTCAAACATCACTAATTTGTTGGTTTGGATTGGTTCAGGTTTGTCTAAACTGAAGAATCTAAACTTTCCCGAACCAACAATTTTTTTGGCAATGCAAAGTACTTCCTGATTCACACATCCCCCACAGCCCGCCTCTGCCCCCTTTCCCCGCCCCTATTATAGGCCTACCTTTTCCTGCTGCTGTCTCTGTCTCTACTACCCTCTTGAGACATAGACCCTTCTGCAGGCTGGCTGCTCCTGCATATATTCCTACTACTCAGCTGGTTTGTTCGGGGGGGGGGGATGTAAATTTGTGGTTTGTAGACTTCCCGGACCAAGACAAACCACCATTTTGATAGTTTGTGCCCACCTCTAGTTGAACACAAAGAGGGCATTTGTAGAGATAGATAGCAAAAATAAAAGGAAAATACCGGTAAATTATTTTCTTTGTCGAAAGGGTTGGGTGAACACATTAACCCAGGGATATCCAAATGTCGGCCCTCCAAATGTTTTGGACCACAACTCCCACAGTCCTTTGTCATTGGCAACCTAAGCTTAGAATTCTGGGAGTTTTGGTCCAAAACATCAGGAGGGCCGAAGTTTGGACATGCCTGTATTAACCCAAATCCTCTTCCCCAGTTAAGGTATTTATTTATTTATTTATTTATTTATTTATTTATTTATTTATTTACTTGTTAACCATCTGATTTTATCATAACACAAACAGTGTAACTTTTAGAGGCAAAATGCTGCACGTTATGGAATCATCAGATACATTATCTGTTCTACACTGAGTTGTGTGACTAAGCATGTAGCTAATAATATCTGTGGTGACTTCCTGATTTATAATAATTTGTCTCCAAAGTTTTAAAAGCTTTGTGCCTCTAGTCTTAAGGGTTTGGGCCTTTATGTAGGGGTGCAGTTTACATGTTAAAAAAGACTGGTCATCCTCCTTTTTTAATAAAGAAAACATCCTCCCTCATTTTTGTTCCTACCGATCTGGGAAGTTAGCATTTCTGCTTCTATTGAAAGAATTTTGGAACTTAATAAACTTAATCATTTGGAGGAAGCATATATTCTTTGAGGCCTTTAGTGATAAGATGATGAAGGAGGAAAACTTTGAGGCATAGTTTTTTGGAAATTGATTATAGGCCTTCCCTGGAGCGGCCGCTTCGCCCGCGACTTGGATCTAGTAGTTGGGAGGCAGCAGACTTGGGTAATGAAGAAAGAAAGCAAAAGTTCTTGAGACTTATGGGTGCTGGAAAGAAAGAACATACTGGTCGCCTTGTTATTGGAGATCAAAGCAAAGCAAAGCAAAGTGTTCTGCTTATATACCGCCCCATACCACTACAAGTAGTCTCTGGGCAGTTTACAATTTTAATTACAGTGTGCAGGCTACACATTGCCCCCCCCTCACAGAAAGCTGGGTACTCATTTTACCAACCTCAGAAGGATGGAAGGCTGAGTCAACCCTGAGCCTGCTACCTGGGACTGAACCCAGGTCGTGAGCACAGTTTTACCTGCGGTACAGGCATTTAACCACTGCGCCACGAGGCTCACAGATCAACTTCACATTTTAGAACAGGGGAAGAAGACAAGAAGATGAATGATGAGTTTGAGACGCAGTTTCAGCAAAGCATGGATAGCACCATGTCAGGAAGGAACCGGCGGCACTGTGGACTTGGTTTCAGTGAGCTGGATAAAGATAAAGAGACTCCCTGAAGCCAGAAAGCTCCGAGGACTCATAAAGTGACTCTGATTCTGAGCAGGAAGAGTCTGCCGAACAAGAGCCATTGGCTGAAAAGCACAGAGAGGTTGAAGACCGTCAACCCACGAAGGATGCAAAAGGCAACTATAAGATGATGTTTGTTAAGTCCAGTGGTACATAACTACAGAGAAAACCAACCTTGGAGCAAAGTAAACCTTATGGTTACAGTACAAAGTATTGGACTGCTGACAGCACAGACCTTTCTACTATGATTTTAATAAGGCCCTTTTAGAGTAAAAATTGTGTTTGCATTCCTAATGCCATGAAACTATTTTTATCAGCATGACTGTATCCATTTTGTTTTGTAAAGCATAAAAATAAAAATGGATGGGAGTGAACTTGAATTCTCCACCTACCTTTACCTTATTCTTCTGTTGCCCTTCCTGTTCCATGATGGCTGTTCAACCTTCCTGAGCTTGTTAAAAGGATTTATTGAAATGATTCTTGACATATTTATGTGTGTGGTTTATTTCATTAAACCAGCATTCTGTTTGAGTTTTGAATTATGTAATTATTAAAGAGTGAGAATCGATTATAATTCTTACTGGGTTGTCACAGGGGCCTTACCACATATTGGAAAATACAACTTTATGTAACAAAATGGGATAATTATGCTTCCAGTTCCACCTACAACAAACAGATTGATTCTGACACGACAGCCCACAAAACAAAGTCTTGTATAAGAAAATCTTAGCTACTTGCTGCCTTCCTTATTTATAACCTTTACTTTACATTTAGGGTTAGAACCTTCCTGGGGATTATCCCTGTCATAAACAAAATTGTGTAATCTGTAGTGAAATGCTAATTACCAATTTGCTGCTCTCATTCCTGGTCACTTGCAGGTTGTAAGACTTGTTGGCACACAACCAGGAAAGCAAGCAATAACTCATTAATTTGCATCAATTTGCAGTCATGATTTAGAGTGCTCACACCAGAACAGACCCTGGGAGGATTCTGTTCAATTGGATTATTGATACCACATTTTAACCCAGCATAATAGTGCCTAATCCAAGAGTATAACGTTTTAAGAAGGGAAATCCTTTCTTTTAAATATTAAATTTCCTTTTGATTTATGATAGTGTTGTTTAAGCAAAGGGAACAGAATATCATTCATCTCTTTATCATTTCCCTGTAGATGAGAGTGATATATTATACATAACTCTACTGGAAAGTGCAACATTTGTGTTGGCTCTCATGTGTTGTGCCTGTAAAGAGCTGCATGGCCAGAACTATAATGTTGTTAGTCTATTAAAGGGAGTGTTGATGCAGAGAATGGGAAAATGTATAAATGTATAAATGTATAATGTTTCTAACATTATTTAAACTGAGAATGGGCAAATGTATAAATGTATAACGTTTCCAACATTATTTAAACTGACAGCATCTGAGCCCAAATCTGATTATGATTTTTTTTTTAAAAAAGCACAAAATTGGTGTGTAGACATGGGCACAACCAGAAAAAATGATGTTTTGAGTTTTCGTTTGTCAGAACGGGTCCATTTCGGGTCGTTTCCGTTTGTCGTGAAAATTTTTTCAAAATTTGTCATTTCCGTTTGTTGTTTGTAGTTTGTCGTTTCCACCGCGATTTAGCGCAATTTGGCTTAGAATCATAGAATCATAGAATCATAGAGTTGGAAGAGACCTCAAGGGCCATCTAGTCCACCCCCCTGCCATGCAGGAACCCCCATCACAATATTTCCGACAGATGGCCATGAAGCCTCTGCTTAAAAACCTCCAAAGAAGGAGACTCAACCACCCTCCGTGGCAGCATATTCCACTGCCGAATAGCTCTAACTGTCATGAAGTTCTTCCTAATGTTCAAATGGAATCTCTTTTCCTGTAGTTTGAAACCATTGCCCCGAGTCCTAGTCTCTGAAGCCATGGAAAACAAACCTGTTCCCTCTTCAATATGACATCCTTTCAAATATTTAAACATAGCTATCATATCCCCTCTCAGTCTTCTTTTAGAGAGGCTAAACATTCCCAGTTCCTTAAGCCGTTCCTCATAAGACATTTCCTCCAGACCCTCAACCATCCTGGTAGCCCTCCTCTGCACCCGCTCGAGGTTGTCAACATCCTTTTTAAATTGAGGCGCACAGAACTGGATACAGCACTCCAGGTGGGGTCTGACAAGAGTACAATAGAGTGGTACTATCACTTCCCTTGATCTAGACACTATGGTTCTGTTGATACAGCCAAGAATCGAGATGGCTTTCCTGGCCGCCGCATCACACTGCTGACTCATGTTCAATTTGTGGTCCACCAAGACTCCCAGATCCCTTTCACAGGTACTATCCTCCAGCCAAGTAACCCCCATTTTATTTGTGCAATTCATTTTTTTTTAACCTAAATGTAGTACCCTATATTTCCCTCTGTTGAAATCCATTTCGTTAGCTTTGGCCCAGCACTCTAGTCTGTCAAGGTCTTTTTGGATTTTCATCCTATCCTCTAGGGAATTTGCAGCCCCTCCCAATTTGGTATCATCTGCACATTTAATTAGCATACTCTCTATTCCTTCCTCCAAGTCATTAATAAAGATATTGAACAGCACTGGACCCAGAACAGAACCCTGGGGCACCCCACTGGTCACGTCTCTCCAAGCTGAAGAGAGGCCATTTATGGTCACCCTTTGGGTGCGATTAGTCAACCAATTACAAATCCACCTAACAGTAGCACTATCTATCCCACTTTCTACTAACGTCTTAGCAAGAATACAATGGGGAACCTTATCAAAGGCCTTACTAAAGTCCAGAGAAACAATATCCACAGCATTCCCCTCATCCACTAGGCCTGTAATTCTATCAAAGAAAGAGATCAAATTAGTCTGGCATGACTTGTTTTTAAGAAACCCATGTTGACTTCTTGTAATGACAGCATTGTTTGTTAAATATTTGCAGACTGCCTGTTTAATAATTTTCTCTAGGATCTTTCCAGGAATTGAAGTCAAGCTGACTGGGCGGTAATTATTTGGGTCCCCCTTTTTCCCTTTTTGAAGATGGGGACAACATTAGCCCTCCTCCATTTGATGGGGACTTCCCCTGTTCTCCAGGACTTCTCAAATATTATTGCCAATGGTTCTGAAATTACTTCCACCAGTTCTTTTAATATCCTTGGGTGTAATTCATCTGGCCCCGGAGACTTAAATTCATTTAATGTTTCCAGGTGTTCCTGTACCAGCTCTCTACCTATTCTATCTTGTAATTCCCATCCTACCTCATCTAGTCTTTGTCCCAGTGGATCTCTTTCTTCCTTTTTGGAAAAAACAGAGGCAAAGAAGGTGTTGAATAGTTCTGCCTTTTCCTTGTCTCCTGTTAGTAACTGGTTATTATTGCCACGCAGAGAGCCTATCATTTCCTTATTTTTCCTTTTGCTGCGGACATAACTAAAGAAACCCTTTTTATTATCTTTAATGTCTATGGCCAGTCTAAGTTCGTTTTGTGCTTTAGCTTTTTTTTTTATCATCCCCCTGCATATATTAGCTGTTTGCTTATATTCCTCTTTGGTGCATTTCCCATTTTCCATTCCCAGAGCATAGGGGTGTCCCGCAATCAGGGCTGGCGCTAGGTGTTTTTGCGCCCTGGGGGGTGGGGGGCGGGCGAGCGGGCAGGCGGCGGCTGTGGGCGGACGAGTGGGCGGGCGGCGGCATGGGCCACAGGTGGGTGGCAGCGTGGGCGGACGGGCGAGTGGGCAGTTAGGATATCACTTAGGATAGAGGTTCTGTTCTTGGCTTGCACCCCAAATGTGTGTGTGTGCAAGCAAATTGAAGTTGGGAAAATAGAAAATAAATTGTAGTATATAATATATTTTTAAAATAAATCCACACCTCCCACTCCCAGTTGAACCTCCCCCTTTATCCAATATCAGAAAAAAAAATCCTCACAAACTGCCAGAGAAGAAATAAAGAATAAACTGCTATTCCCTTCAGCAGACAAAGCTGCAGAGAATCAAAGAAATTATTTTCTAAATTCAATTCCCTGCCTGCCTGCCTAACTTAAATCCTAAAGCCTCCAGCCTCCCTCCTCAATCTCGATCGGATCACACCAGCACCAGCAGCCAGCCCTCCTCCCTCAACCACATCCATACACCCGACTGCGATTTCTGGAAGGTGCCTCGGCTTTTTATGCCCTCTGAGACATCCAGAAGTGTCAGTCAAGAACCTGGCGATGCCATTGGTGGAATGGTTCAAACAATTTGCATGGTCCCATCCCATGCCCAGCCCAAATGGGCAGGTCTAAAAAAAAAAAAATAAAATAAAATAAAATAAAATCAATGCAACGTTTTATTGCTATAAAAAAACCCCACTGCTGCTACTATTAAAATTCAGGCATTTAAAATAAATAAATTTCACATGTTTCTGTGGTGATTTGGTGTGTTTTTTGACCACAATTTCAAAAGAAAAATTGTGGTTGCCATTTTGGATCCCCCCCACCGTATGGCATGGCGAGACGATGAGTATGACCCTCCCAGCCTGGTGCAAACAGCCCAGGACAGGAGAAGAGGGGGGGAAAGACCGGGGACCCCCCAGAAACCACCCCTCTGGTAGGCAGCAAAGCCTCAGGCAGGCATATTTTCGCCTGCTTTTTTGGCTGGGAGTCAGGGTTTTTTAAAAACTTTTAAAAACTTTTTCTGTGCTTTGCATTGCGCGATCGCCGCGATGCCACAAACAGAAACGAAAACCCCGACCAAATTTTTCTTTTTTCGGTTTGAGTTCGAGTTCTGACAGCTTAATTATTGTTACCGTTTCCATTACCGTACGTAACAGAAACGATAACCAAAAATGGAAATGACAATTTCGCCGAGTTGTGCCCATGTCTTTTGGTGTGTATATGTATACAAATGTGTGCATATTATAATATGCACATATTTGTATAGTGTGCATCTGTGTCACTTTTCCTTTATAGTCCTATGAAGTTCAGTGGATGGGAGTTCAATTGCCCCATTGTGCCACCTTAACAGGAGCTGGACTCCATGATCCGTAGCATCCCTCCCAGCTCTGCATGTCTACATCAAATCCAGTTTGCTCCTACAAAGAAATAGTCTTTCTGTAAGTTATGTCTGTATTCCTAACAATAATATGTCACAATGCAGATTTGTTATTTTGAATTGCATTTTAGCATTGGAAATGAATTTATCATGTTTAAACTTTTCAGCTGAATTCAGCAGCACCCCATTTTCCTAATTTAAAATCCAAAGTGTGTCTCTTCTCATGAGTTTGAGGGGCATAAATATGGCCAGTTGACATTAGAAAAGCTCTCAAAATGACGGTTTCACACATTAATTTCTACTACGCTCACTCACTTGGTTTCTCTTCTGTGCAATTGGCTTCATGCTCCATTTTGCTGCTCCTCATTAACCAACAGAATCACCTCCCCTTCATGATTAGTCTGGTTTGGATTTCAGGATGTCAGATTTCAAGGCATTGGCTGGAATCTAAGAAAATAGCTATCCTTTTCTGGGTTCCTAAGCAGTGAGACAAATCTCAAAGTGAGCACTATGGGAGGAATAAAAAGTTTGATTTTTATGTTAAAGGTGGCTCTTTAAAGCAGTGGTTTCCAATCTTGGGTTGCCAGGTGTTAAACTGAAACTCCCAGAAGACTTCACCACAACCTATGCTGGCCGGGATTTCCAGGAGTTGTACTCCAAGAACATCTTGGGAATCAAGGTGGAGAACCATACTTTAAAGCTGCCCTCCTCATTAGAGATAGGCACGAAATGAACAATTTTTCATTTCCATTTTTGTTTTGTTTTTTTGTTATGCAACAAAATGACAAATGAATTTTGTCTCCAAAATGAAACGAAGCGAACAGAAACACCGGAAATGTTGTCGTGTGTTTCGTTTTCGTTACTGCAATGCAGTGAACTGCTTTAAATTCTAAAAAAAAAATCACAAAAAATTGAAATAAATGGTAATGAAACGGTAATGAAATGAATGAAAATGAAAATAATTTTTGCAAAAATTCGCAAAAAAAGGAAACGAACCAAAACGGACCCTCCAAACGACAAACAACAAACGAAACATCATTTTTTTATTCGTGCCCATCTCTACTCCTCATATGAAAATGCCTATCTTCAGCCATTCCCAAATTCTCTCATGTTACATTGGATCAGTGCAGAGGTATTTTTAGGGGTCTTATGCTAGTCTAACACTGATACATCAAAATCCCAGGAAAGAGGGATGAAATCTGGTCAGAGGAAACTGGAGAGTATGCCTTTGAGTCTATTTTGCCATTTGGATAAAGGCAGGGAATGGAATGCCTGAACATTCTTCCTACAAAGGTCTGGGTGACATCTAGAAAAAAATAATTCTTCAATGCAGTGATCTTTAGATCAACATTGGTTGCAGTGCAAAGCTTGAAAGAACTTTGCACAAGTGTATGTGCTGTAAGCAAAGCATACAGAATGTGAGCCCTAGTAGTAATAGTCATGACTAGAGATGGACACAAAACAGAAATATAGTCCTTCATTTCATTTCGTTTCATTTCAATCTTCATTTCATTTTGTTTTAATACCTGATTTTTTAATTTTTTTGTCATGAAATGAAACGCTTCATAAGGTTATAAATAATGGGGAGCTTTCCTTTTTTTATTTAACAGGAAGCCCACTGCCCTAATCAGAGACCCTCAAACTTTCCAATCAATTTGTTTTCAAGCAAAGAAACCTCTGTAAACAAGCTAGAAACCTAATAGCTAGCTGCTGCATGGAGAAATCAGGGAGATAAATCCAACAGCTGATTGCGGCACAGTGAGGGAAGGAAAGAAAATATCTTTAAAAATAACCTCCACAGTCTAACTTAAAAAGGAAAGGAAAACAATCAGTTTAAATGAACTTGCAGACACAGCCAGCAACGGGAACAGCTCAGCTCCTGGGCTGGCTAGCTTCAGACAGGTCAAGATCGGAGATAAGCTATCTCAACAGCTGAGGCATGTGAAGAAAGGAAAACAAATAAATGAGTTTAAAAATAAATCTGTTCTCAAGATGGCTGAATCAAGAAGCTAGGATGAATAATTTCATTTCCAAAACAAAAAATGGTGTTTTGTTTCAATTCTTGATGACACGCTGTTTGCTGTTTTGTCTTGTTTCGTAAGGTTTCATAAGGTCACAATACAATGAAACAGTGTGTTGTTTTTCGGAAGGTACCCATCCCTAGTCATGACAACAGTAATTGCTGGCCCCATTTTGTTGCCTGCCCCTCTGCTGGACTTCCCTGGATCTGGACTGAAATATTACGAGATACACTGCTATTTCCCTGGATTTTAGCCACTTTTCCCAGGCCCTAATTCCGTGGCATCATAGAATCATACAATAATTTAGATGGATGGGTCCCATAAGACCATCAATTGCAGCTCATTGCTTCACACAGGAATCCCATGAGTCACCTTATGTCTCAGTTTTGGGCCCTGAAATCTCAAGGAGCAAGGCGCATTTTGAGTGGCCAACCCTCTATGGATTTAATCAGCTTTCTTTGTTCATTTGGGATTGCAAAGCAAAGCAAACAATGCCAAACAAAAGGCAAAACAGGACAAGACAAGTACAAGCAATAAAAAGGGAGGTTTGTTGATAGAACCAGGAAAAATTGCTCTTTTAGATTATACTTCACAATCTCTCTGTTGTCCACAGCCTTGATTGGTGGCAGATTCTGGAAGCAGAAAAAAATAACTTTTCCATTCTGGACCACCTCAGCTCACTCCATTTTATATGGGCTTCCAGGACCCCTTTAGTTCTGTAGGCTCCAAACTATCCAGGACTCTTTTAGGCTTCCCTTTTTCCACCCAGACCCAAATAAAGAGACAAGACAAAAGTGTTGGGTTAAATATGGGCCACAATTTATTAATAGCAAGTTTTAAAATTCACTGCTAATTGTTAACTAACAAGAGGACCTGTGACGTAGCGCAAGTGGGTCTCCTCTGTAGGTGTTATTGATTAACTGCCCCTCCATGGCTTCAGTGAGATTCCTAATGAAGAGGGAAGGATGCTGCCAAACCATTAGGCATCCCTCCAGTACTGATTCTTCTTATCTCAGAGCAGCCCTCATTTACCTCACCTGACATTATAGGCTCATCTATACCTATCCTATAATTGTCTGTTGCTTATTTAATTTTATATGAGGGCTGCCAGTCACCTTCTAGATGCCATGTAAAGGAGGGGCATACTTTTTGGCATTTTTTTTTAACTGTTCATTTTAATTGTAAGCTGCCCAGAGACTACCTTTGGGTAGTGGGTGGCATATAAGATGTACCTTGTATAAAGGAATTAATTCATTCCAAATGAAATTATGTTAAACAAATTTACCTTTATACAAATTTCCAATGGGAATGCATTGAAAACAGAGTGATCCTATTTTTATGTTGTACAGATTCGCCTCCAGAATTTTTTATATTGTACAAATTTTTGTTATACAAACCGTTTGTTATACAAGGGTCCATCGTACAGTGGACACCCGACTTATGTGCCGCTTGACTTGCATCATATTTGACCTGTGGCAAGAAGGGACCTGTTTGATCTGCGCTGCAGGTCCGATTTACGGCTCGGAGCCCTTGTGCAAGGCCCCGGAACTGGGCGGCAGCCAGGACCCAGCATCGCGGCTTCCACCTCCAAACTGCTCCTGCTTACCTGGAGAGGATGAAGATGGCACTGCAGCCCGAGGACCAGCAGTGCTGCCTTCTTCCTCTCCTCCGGCGGTGGTGCCTTCGGCCAGGCCAGCTCCTAGCACCTGGAGCTGGTCCTCGGCCTTGCTGAAGCCACTGCTGCCACCAGAGGAGAGGAAGAAGGGCTGGGAGCTCGGGGCTGTCCTCGCTGGGGGCTGTCCTTGCTGGGAGCTCAAGGCTGGCCTCGCCCGGAGCTGCCGCCAGTGCCGGAGCATGGCAAACACTGGAGAGGGCCCGGCCTTCCTCCTCCTCCTCCTCCTCCTCCTCCTCCTCGTCCTCTTCCTCCCGACCAGGCTGAGCTCCACCCGAGTGAGCGCCTGGCTCTGCCCCAGGCTAGGCCCACTTCTCCCTGCCACCTTCTTCCACCTCTCCCTCACAGGCAGCCACCGCCACCACCGCCTCCTTCTCCCTGGGTGCCTGTCTCCTCTGGGCTCCAGCCAAATGGCCTTCCACCTGGACCGGCTTCTTGTCACTCCGAGCGCCCCCTCACTCTGCCACCCCCCCCCCCAGCAAGGGCACCATTCCTCCCCCTGCCTCACCGAAGATGCTCTGCACAATACTGAGCGGGCAGTTCAGCCAGTTGGCCACGCACGGCATCTCCATGGCACCTCGAAAGGGGGGGTCGCAGGCTCTTCATGGGCTTTGGGAAAGGAAGGTGGCTGTGTGTGTGTGTGTGTGTGTGTGTGTGTGTGTGTGTGTGTGTGTGTGTGTGTGTGTGTGTGTGTGTGTGGAAGCAGCAGGGTGGCGGTGGTGACAGGGGAGTCAGGCCGAGGCAAGCAGGGTCTTCTCCTTTTCCTTCTTCCTCCTCTACCTCATTTCACTATACTTCTTCTTCTTCTTCTTCTTCTTCTTCTTCTTCTTCTTCTTCTTCTTCCTCCTCCTCCTCCTCCTCCTCCTCCTCCTCCTCCTCCTCCTCCTCCTCCTCCTCCTCCTCGTCCATGCGGGCTTGGGTTGGTGGGAAAGAGTGGGGGCTGGTATCGCTGGGAGCTCGAGGCTAGCCTCTCCACCACCACCGCCACCGCCACCGCCATGGAAGAAAGGCTGAGGACCAGCCCATATTCATGCTGAAGTTCCTGCTGCTGCTGGCTGCTGAAGAGAGGGTCACCACTGGGAGCAGCTTCCACATTCTTGGAGTGGTCAGTGGGGAATTTTGTTGTTGTTTTAAAATTTTGTTGTTTTAAAATTTGTTAATTTAATAAAAGTTAATTTATTTCATCTACAATGCTATCTTATTTCTTTTATAGTACAGCATGGATTATTGCTGTGTGGTTAAACAGTCAAATTTGTGTTAAATTGCTGTTTTCGGGGGTCTTTTTGTCATCTGGAATGGATTAATCCACTTTCCCATTACTTTCTATGGGAAAGGTTTGTTTGACTTAAGGCATGTTTGACTTATGTCTAGACCTCCAGAACAGATTAATGATGTAAGTCAAGGTTCCACTGTACTTGAATTCAGATACCTCTTACACTACCCGCTAATTGTAACCGATTAAATAAAGTAGGACAACACATGATGGGGTGGGCGAAAACTCACTGTCTCTCTGGGCCAATCTGAGTGACAGCGAAAAATTCACATCCGCCCCCAAAGCGACCTGCTAATTTTCACCATCTTCAATATAGGGTGAGTAGGTGGGGAAAAACAAGCTGTGGAACAAGAGACAGGGGAGCTGCAGGGACTGACTTATATAGGCTTTCTCCCCTGCCCCTCGCAGCCACCATAATGAGTGTGAAACTTTTGCAGCTCTTCGGCCGGGTGGCAAAACAGCCCCACCCAGAAACGAGTCCTTGCAGAGCCACCATTCTCATCTTTCTATGTACCCAAGAACAGATCCACTGATTTCACAAGGAAACAAGTTCCCCATGAGAGCCACACAATTATGAGGACAAAACGGCCATGCATCTGTTACAGTACAATACTCTTGCCAAACTACTGTAAAAATTATACACCATTGATGCTTCAGGGCAAAGCTTTTTAATCATCAGTGGGGTTATGGAGTATACCTGTACCTACTCTCAAGAATACAATCATCTACAGTTACTTGCATTAGTGAGATTATAAACATTTGGATGAACCCTCTGGCAGTGAATCAGTAAGACTCAGTAAGGTGAGTCTTGGACTAGATGGGCATTTTGGCTACAAACAGGCCTCGATGTTTTGGCGTTCTTTATGAATTACTTTTATACAGGGGTTGAAAGTGATCCATTTGGGTAGAAACCTATGCTCATTACTGAATGTAATTGGCACCAAACACAAGAAAGAAAACTGTTTGATGCAGCTGGCATAAATACAGTTTGCTTTAGAGGGGAGCAACCGCTGTTAAGGACCCCCTGTCATACTTGCAAATGCTATGTCTTCTAAAAATTCACATTTAAGCCCTTCACCAGAAGTTCTTTAATTCAAAGAAGGTGGAGGAGCAGTGTGTTTTGTGGACTTATTAAAACGGGTATCAGAATTACTCCAGAGTTATGTTCTAGCTTATTTTAATAGTATTATTTCTCTCCAAAAAAATGCAGGGTAAGAGCATGAAATAAACTCTGTAATTTGGAAATACAAGCAAAACTTTAAGAAAATTCATACATTGTATAAAGAATGGTGTGTTATTTCATAGTTCTCCTTAGTTATATACTCCATCAGTAAATGTGTTTCCAACAGGTTTGTTTGTTTGTTTGTTTGTTTGTTTGTTTATATTCCATCTTTCTTCTTGGAAAGAATGCAAGGTAGCTTTCAACACTGAAGGACAGGATACAAATTTGGAGACAGTGAATACACAACAGTTGGGTACCATTATTGTTCACTTTATTTGCTGTTACAGTATGACCCCTGCATCCACTGATTCATGAACCACTGATTCAGTCATCCATGATTGGTGATCAGGGTGCAGGGGAGGTCTGAGCCTGGCAGTGAAGAGGGGGGGGAAGAAAGAAAGAGAACTTACTGATGCCGATGCTGGCCAGCCACATTCTTCGCTGCCACTGCTGCACACAGGCTGCCCTCTGGGGGGACTTAAGAGGACCTGCCTGGTCAACGAGCCTTTGAATTTCCTGCTCAGGTCCCAGGTGGAGGACTGGAAGTTTGAGCTCAAGCAGCAAGTTCAAAACTTCTGATCCATTGCCTGGGACCCAAGGGGGGGGGGAGTTAAAAGACCGATTGGCCATGAGAGTCCTCTTAAATCCCCACCCCACCCCTCTGGAGGAAGGCTGGCATGTAAGTTTTCTTTTTTCTCCCTACCCCTGCTGCCACACACCAGCCACACTCTAGAGGGGTGGGGTCAGAATTTAGAGGACCCACCTGGCCAACCGGGCTTTGTTCTTCCTGCTCGGGTCCCAAGCGGTGGATCAGAAGTTTCAGCAGGAAGTTCAAAACTTCAGGTCACTGTAGGACTTAGCAGGAAGTTCAAAGCCCAGTTGGTCAAGCATGTCCTCTTAAGTCCCCACCCCACCCCACCCCTCCAGAGGGCGGCTGGCACACAGTGAGAAGGGCTTGGCATCTGTAAATTTTCTTTTTTTCCCCTTCCTCACCGCTGCCACTGCCAGCCCTGCAGGCCAGCTGCAGTGGCAAGGAGGGAGAAAAAGAAAATTTACCAATGCTAACACTGCCTCGCTGCTGCCACTGCAGAAGAACCGCCAAGCCTGGCAGTGAATGAAGGGCATTTGGGGAAATTCTCATGTAGGATACTGGGGAAAGATGATAATCAGGCCTTTATTTATAGTTCACCCCTGCCATATCATAATTCATATACTGTGATCCTGGTATAACGCGGGACCAGAGTATAGGAAGGCACAGACAAGTGGTGCTGGTCCCGAGGAAAACTGTGTGGGCCTGTTTGGGGCAGCGCCAGGCCTGGGGTAAGTGCAGGAGGACCCAAACAGCTCCCCTGGTCCCAACCCAACCCGGAGATAAAAGCATCTGCATAATGTAGATTTTCCTTTATCACGGGTACGGTCAGAAACATCACCCCTGTGATAAGCAGGGAAGTACTGTATTTATTTTCTCAAATAGCTATTTGGAAATAAATGGATTTATGAGAAAGGTGAAATATATTCAGGTGACATGCTCTGGACAATGATAGCAGCATAAGGAAAATATTAGAACATGCGTTGGCGGCAAACATCAAAAACTCACCCTTGTAGCTCTATTTTCATCTTTTCTCATAGCAACTCTCATATAGGGGAAAGATGTGCACACTGATACATAGCCAGATAAGTAAAAATTTCACTGTGCCACTCTTGAAAGCATGCCACAGAAATGCCACCAAATGTCATAGAGCTTTTCAATGAAAAATGTATTCCCTATTAAATGCTCTATGGCAAAGTGTGTGGGTGTGAGCTTCCCTCCTCTGATGGTCTCCTACAGGGAAAAATATTGCACAGTGCTCAGCAACCTACATTCAAAGGTGTCAGGTGCTAAGAACAGCCATTAGATCACAGACTCAGAGACGTAATACATTATTGCATAGTTACCAGCTCAGAGATCAAGAGTGCATAGTTCCCTTTTCACTCCAAAAGTTCCTCTAATACAAGAAATTGTTCACGCAAGATTATGACAAGCTGGGAATGCATTATATGCAGAATGGATGAAGGCATTAAGAGTTGTCAGGCCAGGAAAAAAGAAAAACTGAAAAATCTTATTTTTCCCTTTCATGTTAGAAGTTGGAATATGATTTATACTATGCTGGCTTTTGCTGTGTGAGTATCAGTGCAGCACTTCTCAACAGAGGGGCCACATGGCTCCCCATGGAGCCTTGACATAGGGGAGATGCAGATGGGAAACAGTCCTTTGTGTATTACCCTATAAGGTTTGAATATGCTTCTTATATAATCCTGATTCAGCCTAATTTTCTCTCATTTTGCAGTCTGGGCTGTGGCCGAAACAGGTTGGGAATGGTTCCTCTCAAGAATGATGCATTGCTTCTAAACTATTCTGCATGGCTCTTTAATCAAGACCTTCTCTTTCATGAACTGATCCCAAAAAGCTTGCACCACAACATTTTTTGTATCTTGCTTTCTGTTTCTGTTTTGTTTTGCTTTGGTTTATTGCCTAATGTATTTATTAATCGCTTTAATGCTATGAATCCTTTCCTTCACAGCAGCTACATATAGCTTTATCATTTAGTTGATTAATTATTTTGCTGCTGCTGCTTTTACACCACAACACAAGAGGAGCAATATAGTATATGCGGCCCAATGCAGTAAGAAGTATGCACTCCTCTACACTGGAGAAACTAAACAACCATTAAACAGGAAGATGACCCAACATAGGAGGGGCAACAGCTCAGGACCAGTATCAGCAGTGTATCTCCATTTGAAAGACAAAGGGCACTCTTTCAAAGATGAGGATTAGAAATGGAAAAACGGTGTTTAGTTTCATTCTGTTTCATCCCCGCCCACATTTTGTTTCATTCCATTTGATTAAAAACTTTTTTTGGGGGGGGGGAAATTGTACGAAATGAAACAATAATGAAATGTTCCGTTCCTCTTCTGTACTTACCCCTCCTCCTCCTTTTTCTGGGCTCTGGTGGCTTTTGTGCTCTGGTGGGGCTTCAGTGGCAGCGATGGGGCCTTACAATGGCATCACTCACCCTTCCCGGCTGGTTTCTTCAGAGAGGCCACCTCATGGGGGCTCGTCAGCGGCAGCGGTGGCAGCAGGCACGAGAAGGCCTCCACGCGGCCTCGGAAGGCCTTCCTGTGGGGGCTTGTTGGCAGCGGTGGCAGCAGCAGCTGCTGCCGAGAGGCCTCAAGTAGGGACCCCTTTTACAGATGCACACAACTGGGGGAATAAAAAAACAGAAGGAAATGAACCGAAAATTTCCAGTTTGTTTCATTTTTCTTCAAACATCCGTTTGTTTTTGTTTCATTCTGAAACAAAATGAAAAACAAAAACGAAACAAAAATATCATTTTTTGCCCATCTCTAATGAGGATGTACATATATTAGACAGAGAAGAGAAGTGGTTTGTGAGAGGAATCAGGGAAGGTAGGTGACTCAGGCACAATGCGTCCCCTACTTCTCAAGCTGTCCTTTCATTTATCCCTGAACAAATCAGATGCACTTCACACTTCCGCCAGCAAGGCCACAGCTAACGACCCATACTTAATGGATGTTGGGAAGGGTTGCATAGGTGGGACTTTCACACACCCCATGCCATTGTCCACCTAATAAGCCTATTTAGGCCATTGTCCAATTTATGAGCATATTCAGACCATTGTGATGTGAAATCAAGGTGAACTATAAATTGGAGAACTCACCACTAACATTCCTCAAATTGATGAAGCTGCGTGGATGAGTAGCAAAATGTTTCAATTTCCCATGAAAAGAAGTCCAGTTTCCATGACACATCTTCCAGATAACCCCACCTGGATGACTGTGAATCATCGCAGACATATTGCTTTGTATTTTCTTAATTTCAATCATACTACAGCAGTCACAGGATTACAATATGTTTTCTCCCACTTAACACTGTTCTGGTCTGTCCATTAATATTTATTTATTTATCCTTCTTGGAGTATAAAAGTAGAAGAGGTGAAACCTTTAAGCTACCAGAAAAATAACAAAAACACTTGCTAATATTTAAAGGGCCTCAACTAAGAAACTACCTGGTGTATTTTCCATCTTGCCAAGGACTTTACAACTAAGAAACAACTCCTGGCAACTTCATCTTTCGCCATGTTTTAAACTGTTGGTACAGCTCTGAAGAATATTAGCAATTTTTTGTTATTTTTCTAGTAGCCTAAAGGTATCACCTGTTCTACTTTTGTATTTGGGTTTTTTTGATTGCTATACAGCTCCTCAACTTGTTTTGCTTCTTGAAGTATAGTATCCAGAACTGGGAACAATACTCTGAGTGAGATCTATTTAGTGCTGAACAAAGATAAAGTAGTATTTTATGTAATTTGGAGACGATAACTTTGTTAATGCAACCTAAAGTAGTATTTGCTTTTTCCACAGCCACATCACACTGTTGCTTTATATTCAACTTGTGATATACAACAATTCCAAGACCATTGTCATTCCCAGCATTACTGACATAAGTATTCCTCCACCCAGTAACTGTGCATTTGTTTACTTTTTCCTAGGTGTAGAACTTGGAATTTATTCCTGTTAAATTTCATTCTGTTGTTTTTCAGCCCTGTGATCAAGTCTATCCAGATTGTTTTTGAATTTTGTTTCTGTCTGCCAGGGAATTCCCCCCAGCTGCGTGTAATCTTCATGTCTGAGAAGCATTCTCTGGTGGTGCTAGGTGGTGGTGGTAGTTTTAAGGGATCCAACTCTGGAGGCATTCAAGAGAAAATCAGACAATCATCTGTCAGATCTACTTTGATTTGGGTTCCTGACTTCATATTTGGATTCTATGAGACTGAGAACCCCTTGAGGAATTGGTGGGGTTGGCGTAGAAAAGAAGAGGGGCTGGCAGGGCAAAGTTTCTGTGGGTTGGGCTGTACTATTTACATTGAGAATGGAAAGAATTTGGAGGAAAGTTGGTGAAGGAACCAGCTTGGGTGATGCCTAGGTCTTAAAGGGAATTCTAGGGGTAGAGATTAGGGTGGACTGATAAGAGAAATGGATACAGTGGGTTATATTAGCTTTGGCAATAGTTTATCCACTATTGCTTACTGAAAAAGAAGTTTGCTTTTTTTTCTTTGTTTAAGGATGTAGAATGGAATAAGTTTCTTTGGAAAGTGGTAAGCTCTCAAATGCTGGAGCCGTTAAAGAGAAAGTTAGGGCGCTTTTACACAACCCCTAAAATCCGAGGCAAAGGGCTCCAGAGATGTGGAGCTTAAAATTGTTTTCCCACCAGCTCTGGACTTTATACAAAATAAAGTATGACCAC
This sequence comes from Phrynocephalus forsythii, assembly GCA_029282475.1. Lineage (NCBI taxonomy): Eukaryota > Metazoa > Chordata > Lepidosauria > Squamata > Agamidae > Phrynocephalus > Phrynocephalus forsythii. The sequence goes on along the minus strand of JAPFRF010000001.1, from coordinate 174,762,330 downwards.
GCCCACCTAAGCGCATCCCAGTGTATTTTCCAAGTACCTGGTCTCCGAAGGTGAAAATTTTCTGATGCGGATGTAAAGCAGTGAGTGCCAGGCTCTCCTCACTTTGTGTTTGTTTTTGTTTTTTGCCCCCGCCCCTTTAAGAGACTGAAAGAGACTGGAATGGTTCCTGGAGCAGCTCGATGGCAGAGTGGAGGTGAGCCTGCATTCTTTTCTCCCCTTTTTTCTCCCTCCCCTCATGCAGACAGGAGCAAGGAAGTGCAGAGGGGTGGGAAGAGCGACAAACCCCCAAGATCTCTGGTCTGAATTTAAGTTGCCAGAGGATCTTAGGGGTCGTGTAAAAGCGCCCTTAGACAACCATATGCCAGATATCCTTTGACATGGATTTCTGCCCTGAGTGGGCGGGTGGACAGAATGGCTTTATAGCTCCCTTCCAATTCCATTATTCCATGATCCTTTAATACCTGTAAGATGGCAGGTTCTCTGCTTGATATAGTTTATTTTCTAGACCTACCTGACATAGAGTTAAACAAATTATTCTGCTTCATTCCAGTTTTTTTTTTTTTTTGCCAAACCTTGTACTCAAATATTATCCTGCTGACTTTTATCTTCATGCATTATTTTCAGCCTGCTGATTCAAACTACTGATTCAAACTACTGCTGTAGGGGTTAAATGAGAGCTATTTATAAAATCTGATTTCAAACAAATGTATTATAGCTCCAAAAAGCTTAGCTTCAAAAGGCCAATTGTCATAATTTAAATTAATCAGAAATAATGACATGTCACCAGGAGGAATGCAATAAACATAAAATGTTAATCTTGCAGACTCTAATTATACAATATACAGAGATTATAAATCTCATTGATTTACAGTAATACAGTATTTATATAACAGGAGGAAATTTGCAAAGATCAGAACCATTGCTAGGAAACAACAACTTTATTTGGACTAAATAAAATTTGTTTATTTAGTTTTTTTAAAAAAATTAAAGAAATCAGTCTTTAAAAAATGGAAGATAATTTATCATGAGGAAAATAATACAGGAGAACCCCCTTATCTTCCCTCAATCTTTAATCCATGACTTTGCTTTTCTTTTAAAAGCAACGTTCTTCTATTTGTTGCAGTTGAGGAAGAAAATATACTGTAACTATGCTCTGGAAGTAGCATAGTTTTGACTACAATCTTGTCTCTGTAACAAAGGGACTTTAGATCCTGTCACTGAAAGTTGTTGGTGGCTAGCTATTATGTCAGTGGGATGGTGATCCTATTCCAGGTTTTCGTCTGAATGTTAGATGAGATATTTGGATAGTTCCTGTAAAGTTCCAGTTAAAACCTGAATATGATTCTTTGCTCCACTGGCAAGGGGGATTCTACTGGAACTGGTGACTGAAAGTCTCTCATATGACTCTCCATCTCAAATGCTCAAGTCATCCCATTTCTCTTTCAGAGCAGCTGTGGCACTACCTCAAGATTCAGAGAGGGTTTTTGAAAAATATGACTGAGAGTAAAAGAAAATTGTTACAAAGCATATTGGAGATTATATATAACACCTGTGAAGTTAAATATAATAAATAAAGAAATATCTCCAATATGCTGGAGGTGTAAAAAAGAAAAAGGGACATATTTACATATGTGGTGGATGTGTGAGATAAAGAAAATGGAATGGATATGGGTTTTTAAAGAAATATAAGAAATACTATGGGAAAGGATTCAAATGTCCCCACAAATGGCATTGTTAATTATGGATACACAACTGAAGAAAGAAGAAATGGAATTGATAAATATAATGATAATAACGGCAAGGTTGATTTTTGCCAAGTATTGGAAATATAACAACCAAATACCACTGGAGGAATGGCATAGGGACTTATGGAATATGGTCATTAATGATAAATTGACGTGTGAAATTTAAATTAGGAAAGGCTTGAAAAAGTCTAATGATTTTAATGGAATATGGGATAAACTGTTGATTTATGTAAAGGGTTTACACCTGGAGAAGATTCAATGTATTTCTGGAGGGAAAAGGGCTGGTCAATATCTTAAGAGTTACAAATTTGGTCAAACCCAGCATGGGTGGTGGGTTGCACTGTATTGGTTTTTGCTATATTTATTTGAGTTTAGAATAATGTTTTTCTTCTTTATCTTTTCTTGTATAATGTCTTAAGTTTGTATTGTATTTTTATAATTTAATAAAAATATTTTTAAAAGGCAAAAAAAGCAATTCTCCAAATACTTTGGCCTCAGTTTTCTGCATTTGGTAGAAGGTAACTGGCAAAGTGAGACATTGAGAAAGTCTACATTGTTTCTGTCTAACCACATCATGCAGAAACCTATTATGATTGCTGGGAATATAGACCATTTATTCTGCAAAAGCTAATGCTGGGTGAATTGTACTCAGCTGACACTTTGGTAAGTGAAGGAAATGCGGGGTAAGGCATGTTTAGTTCTAGCAGAATCGAAAAGACAACTCTGACAAAAAAAAAATGCATGTACAGAAATGACTCCTAACAAAATCTGCTTGGTTTTCTTTTCAGTGTGCCTACATTACAAACAATGTGTTTTTGTTTTTATATCTGCAAGGTTTGCTGGCTGTTGTTCTTTCAGAGAGTTTCTCTACAGGTGTGCAATACAATATGTGATGGGATATATATTTCATACCAGATATTCATTGGCTGTAGTATATAAAGTTGCAGGGGGGGCGTAGATAGGGGAAGGGGAAGAGGAGGAGGGGGAAGAAGAGGATGGAGAGTTGATTAGTAGAGATGGTGGGAAGGAGGGTTTGGCCAGGTTCTGTAGATATGTTAAGTATAGTTTTATGGCTCTGGGGCCAGGATCTGTTGATATGTTAAGTGTAATATTATGGCACCGAGGTACATTTTGTGTCTTTTGTTTTGTTTTGTTTTTCTTTGATTTTTGCCTGAAATTCTTGAAAAGACTAACAGGCTATCTTCTCTGAAACTTCTGTTTCTTTATCTATTTCAGTCTGGGTTTTCCGCCAAGGCCTGTCAGCAATATGGACTACCGTCTTCATATTTGCAGTTCCCTAGTAAGCCAAGCAGCCAATTTGGCTGTACTTCAAGGAAGGCAACATTTAGGGGCAATCAGGTCAGTGGTTTAACTCATTTTCGTATTCCAGAGATCAACTAAGGATTCAATGGAATCAAAGAGGTGGCAAGCTCCCCTAGGGCAGCTACAAAACCATCTGGATCTATCAACCTTCTTGGACAAATTGCTTTTGTCTGACTTCCACCCCTGCCCAGGTTCTGAGTTCCAGTGCACCTAAAGTGCACCAGATAATGGTCAGTCCATGCCAATGGGACTACAGAAAGTTCTTTTACGATGAGGTTCCCAATATCCACACTGGGGCAGAAGACCAGGTCTAAGGTGTGGCCTGCAGAATACTTAGGGACAGACACCATTTGAGACAGACCCACAGGACATCATGAAGTATTCAGAAACTCCTGATTAGAGATGGGCATGAAATGACGAATTTTCCATTACCGTTAGTCATTAGTTGTTCTGTTATGTAACGGAACGAAGAACGACAATTTGGACGGGCTAGGCTCAAACAGAACAAAACCAAGAAAATTTTCTTCATTCTGTTTGTTTCCGTTACTGGCCTGACCACCCAATGAATGGAAGAAAGTCCTCCTACCTGCTGGTGCTGCTGCTGGCCTTCCTGGTCCAGTGACAGTCTTCCGGCTTCCAGCTTTGGGGGCGGAGTCGAGAAGGGGCTGCCATCCAGTCTCCATGTGCGGAGACAGGATCAGAGCACCCTCTCCGCCCTCCCCCCAGAGCCTGATAGCCCGGTGGGCTGTAGGCTGTGGGCGAAGTCAGGAAGGAAGGGGCTGAGATCCGGTCTCTGCGCGCAGAAGCTGGATCGCAGCCCCACTCGCCGCCCTCTACTACAGAGCCTGACAGCCCACCGGGCTTCAGGCTGTGGCTGGAGTTGGGAAGGAAGGGGCTCCGATCTGGTCTCCACACGTGGAGGCAGGATCAGAGCCCCCTGTCGCTGCTGTCCCCCCACAGCCTGACAGCCCAGTGGGCTGCAGGCTCTGGGCGGAGTCAGGAAGGAAGGGGCTGAGATCCGGTCTCTGTGTGTGGACGCCAGATCGCAGCCCCTCTCGCTGCCCTCCACCACAGAGCCTGACAGCCCAGTGGCAGAGTCGGGAAGGAAGAGGCTCCGATCTGGTCTCCATGCATGGAAGCATGATTGGAGCCCCCTCTCACTGCTCTCTGCCCCACAGCCTGACAGCTTGGTGGGCTGCAGGCTGTGGGTCGGAGTTGGGAAGGAAGGAGCTGTGAGACCGTGGCTCGATCTCCTCCGCCCCAGGTGACAGCTGGCACAGCTGTCATCCTGGGCTGAGATCAGCTGAGCTTCCACCGTGGTTTCCCCTCTGCCCGGGCGGAGGTCCTGCCGCCCTGTCATTGGCTGGACCCCTTGTCAAATGGCCTGCTTGGCACTAGGGGGTCCTCGTGCCAAGCGGGCCATTTGACAAGGGGTCCGGCCTATGACAGGGCAGCAGGACCTCTCTGAAAATGGCCCTGTTGCCAATGCAGGAGCTTCGCGCTGGCGACAGGGCCATTTTCAGTGGGATCCTGCTGCCCTGTCATCACCTGGACCCCTTCAAAAATGGCTTCAAAACTGGGTCATTTGACAAGGGGTCCATCCCATGACAGGGTGACAGCATTCATCCCTTCAGAGGGGACTGCGGGCTCAGCTGTGCAAGCAGAGCAGAGCCCTCAGTTTCCTTTCAAGGGAGGGCGCGAGAGGGGTCTGAGATCCGGCTTCCACATGCAGAGTCCAGAATGCAGCCCCCTTCCGACCGCCCTCCGCCTCCCCCCTGCCAGAGGATAGCGTGCGATGCTGTCATGACCAGCGGGGGGAAGAAGAGACCACATTCCACCTCAGCATGCAGAGGTAGAATGGGGTCTTTTTAAAGGGATCTTCCCTGCGGGGATGACAGTGCGCCTGGCGCTCTCATCCACCACGAGGAAGAAGAACCCAAAGGTCAAAAAATGGAAATGAAGTTTTTTAAAACATTCGTGTCTGAAAAACGGTAAATGAAGGGAGATGGGCACAAAACGGAACAGAAACGAAACCGCATTTTTCCGTTTCGTGCCCATCTCTACTCCTGATAGAGCTGCCTTGGCATGGATGTTAAAGTGCCCCAGCATGATAAGCCAGGAGGATTCCAATACCACCCTTGTAATCAGTTCAGTTAGCTGAGGTAGAGAAGCTTGTGCCTTGGGGAGGGCGGTATACCAAGAGAATTCCCATCTTGTCCCTGGCTCCTGCTTTTAGGAACATACCCTTCATGAAGTAAGGCAAGGTAAGTCAATAGGTGATTTCATTTCGGAGGGTGGGTCCAAGTTCCAACAGCACCTGTGCTGCCATGCTTCATTTTGGAACTGGACCCATTCCAAAATGAAAGGCCCATGCCTACTTTAAATCAATCAATAAATTGAAATTGCAAATGCTACATGCAGATACAAAATCAGATTTTTTTTAAATATCGTAAAAGGAATTGCAATGAATATCACTCAGATTAAAAAGACTGTGGCCAGGTAACCTATGTGTTTGTTCATTTTGGCATCCAGATACTCACTACAGACTAGTAACTTAAGAGTTCTTGCTTATACCACTCCATAATACTGGAACATGCTCTGGGTAGTTCACAACATAATTATGTAAACAATGCTTCATCACCAGCAAATTGGGAACTGAGTTTACTGATCTCATAAAGATGTGTTGGCTGAATCAACACTGAGCCAGCTACCTGATTCCACAGGGAATGAACACAGCTCATGAACAGATTTTGACTCTAATACTGCAATTTAACCACTCTGCCACAGGGTCTTGCCCCCCAAACCCGGAAATGAAGAGGCGAGACAACTTCAGCTTTTGGGTACAAATGGGCCACAACTTTATTTATTTATAACTCATCAACTTATTAACTGGGTTAGTCAGGACCTGTGAAGGGGACCTGAGCCGTAGTGCCAACTGGTAACGAGATGGGATGCAATTCCCCAGTCAACAAACTCAGTATTCAGGTAGATTCACCCAGGTGAGCAGCCGCCCACCTGTTGATCATCACTATAGGATGGGCGAATCTGACATCCCGGCACAGCCCTCGTGATGTCTCAAGTCACATTCTAACTTTCTCTGTCTGCTGACATAGCCAATGGTGATGGACTGAATACGAGGGCTGAATAGCGCCGTAGGGGTGACTTACTAGAGCTTTACCGGAATTCGGTTACCAGTTGCACTACCCTCCAAGTTAGTGACCAACAGGAAGGAAGCCCATCCCCGGGGTAAGGAGAATGGGATGGGCGAAAACACATGGCTACCCTCGGCCAATCTGAGTAGCAACCAAACATTCCCATCCGGCCCCAGATGGCGACCAGCTAATGTCATTCTCTGACCAAAGGGGGGGAGGGCGGGGCCAAGAATCTCTTCAACTGACAGGTTTGGAGGGGGCGGGAGCCTTCTTATATGCTCCTGTCCCCGGCGAGGAGACCCGGATGGGTGCGAAGTTTTCACGCCCAATGTCCGGGACTGGGGAGGCAAATGCGCCCTTCCCCCGACGAACCAGGGCTCAGAGCAGCCCTTGCCCCCCAAACCCGGAAATGAAGAGGTGAGACAACTTCAGCTTTTGGGTATAAATGGGCCACAACTTTATTTATTTATAACTCATCAACTTATTAACTGGGTTATTCAGGACCGTGAAGGGGACCTGAGCCGCAGTGCCAACTGGTAACGAGATGGGATGCAATTCCCCAGTCAACAAGCTCAGTATTCAGGTAGATTTGCCCAGGTGAGCAGCCGCCCACCTGTTGAGCATCACTATAGGATGGGCGAATCTGACATCCCGGCATAGCCCTCGTGATGTCTCAAGTCACATTCTAACTTTCTCTGTCTGCTGACATAGCCAATGGTGATGGACTGAATACGAGGGCTGAATAGCACCGTAGGGGTGACTTACTAAAGCTTCACCGGAATTCAGTTACCAGTTGCACTACCCACCACCATAAGAGTCAGGGGCTCTTACCCCAACCAGCCGAGCAGCTCGGCCCTCAGGCCCCCTTGTAGGTCAGATAGGAAAATATCCAAAGCAGGATCAGATAGGTGGACTCCATCTCTTCTGCAAAGGTGAGGGGCACTCCTGGAGATACCCGGATGGGCTATGATAGACCCACGTCCGTGCCGGACAAAACTGGCCACCTCACCATTTACCATTCTAAGATCTCTCTCACAAGGCAAGGGTCCACGGGCTGACCGCCTCAACGCGGACCAAACTATACAGGTGCTGGAGAAATAAAACAAAAATTCACTCAAGTCATGAATGATCTTGAGGCTAAGAACTTCTCCTGGCATTCTGGCCAATTCGTTGCCGCCCAGATGCAGCAACAGAACATCAGGTGGGTTGTTCAGAGGGACACAGCATGCCCAGCAGCGGAACGCAGCCCACAGCATGCCTCTGCGACCTAGCCATTCAACGGTGGCACACGCGCCCAGGCCCAACTCTCGGCCCCCATGAGAGCTTGCAGCATACTCGGCTGCCCAGAAGACAAAGCGATGGCTGAAGATGACCACTCTGGTTCTTGTCTTCAAACCGAATCCTGGAACGATAGAAAGGTTAAAACATTTGGGCAATAGTTAAAACTTCGGCAATGGCTGAACATACCTGAAACTTCTGCGACCTCTAACGGCCAATACGCTGAATGCCAGCTGCATCTTAGCTGAAGGCTACTGCCGTGGAGGCCGCCCCAATTTGAAATGAGTGGGAGCCGAAATGCCACCCCACAATACCAACCCTGGCCAGGGCATCAGCGGTGACAGTCCAGAACTGGTAACGGGAAAGCTGAGACCTGTTCTGATGTATGAAAATATAACCGGGGGCATCACCCCTAAGGGCCAGGTAATCTCGTAGGGCCCGAAGTGGGCATATTGCAAAAATGTGAAAAGGGGCCAATAATAGCTCATGCCTCCTGGCCCACTGGTCCACTTTGGACCTGCGAATGTTCAACTAGAAGCCCTCCGGAAGCCAGAAAATATCAGACCTAAGAAGGGCCGTGTAAGACAAATCAGACTTGGAGGACGCAAGCAATTCACTAATGTGGAGCGCGGCAAAGAAAACTACTAGGGCAGCCACCCCAAATAACACCACCTCAAAAGGACCATTGCAAACTACTGGCCAGTGATCTGAAAGCTGGGACAAGATCTCAGGGGTAAACGGGGCCCAGTCATCCTTCATTCTGCCCCGTTCCTTAGCCCAACCCTCAAGCATCTTCTGCAGCAGGAATTACCAGAAGGGTGCTCGAAGTGTTGGGCCCTGGCATAGAATGCCAAAGCAGACAGCCTGCCTTTGATGGTCCGAGGGGCCAATCCTTTGAAGTACAGGTAAACAGCAAATCGAGTCAATTGATCGGGAGTGGCCGGCCACAGTGAGGGAAAACCCTCCTGGGCACAAAATCTAGTGTATTCATTGCAGGCGGCTGCATAAGCCCGCCTCATCCTGGGGGCCAGTGCAAGGGTCAGTGCCCAGTGGGCTTTTACCTGCCAAGGGACCATACCTCGTTGGGAAGGATCACGGGCTCAGGTGATGCCATAAGGGCCAGCAGCCAGGAACAATCCATCTGTTGGCGTGAGAGGGCATCGGCGATCTCATTCCTGACCCCTGGCACATTGCAGGCCAGAAATACTATATTACGTTCTAAACATTTAAGAGTTAGGGTGCAGATGAACCTCAGGACTCAAGGAGAGTGAGAAGATAAGGTGTTAGCCACACCGACCACCACCTGGTTGTCTCAGCAGAAATGGACGGCCATGTAGGCCCAAGATTCCCCTCACGACCAGACAGCCCCCACGATGGGGAACAGTTTGAGAAAAGCAAGGTCCCTGGTGATGCCAGCCAATGACCAGTGGGCCAGCCATACGCCAGCACACCACTGATTATGATAAAAGATGCCATAGCCACAGGCTCCAGATGCGTCCATCTGGACCTGCAGCTTGGCACCCAGCTTCAGTTCGGAGCGCCAGAAGGAGACCCCATTGAACTGGGCCAAGAACCTAAGGCATACACTAAGGTCCTCTCACATCACAGCAGAAATCCTCCCACGGTAATGGGTTGTTTTTCCCCCACAGCCGTGGCCTCACAGAGCTGCCTAAGGAATGCTCTGCCAGACGCGATGACCCTACAGTCAAAATTAAGGTGGCCAATGACAACCTGCAGCTCCCAAAGGGAGGCCTTGTGCTTGCCAAGGAGTTCGCGCAAGAGGCTCCTGAGGGCACTGAGTTTGGCCTCCAGCAACCTGCTGGAGTGCCGGATGGTATCCAACTCAATACCCAGGAATGTGAATGCAAGTAGAGGGGCCTACAGTCTTCTCCCTAGCTAAAGGGACCCCTAGCTCCCCCACCAAGCGTTCAAACTCGGCCATAAGGAAGGCACAATGTCCAGAACCTGCCGCTCCACAGAAGAGGTAGTCATCTAAGCAGTGCACTACAAGATGGCTACCCGTTCTCTCCCTAAAGACCCACTCCAAGAAGCTGCTAAATGCCTCGAAGGCCGCACACAATATTGAGCAGCCGAAAGGGAGTGCCCAAACTGCATAAAAAAATTTCTTCAAAGGAGAAGCCCAACAATTCAAAGCCCCCCGGGAAGACAGGCAAAGCCTAAAGGCCGATTTTATGTCACACTAGCCCATCTCAGCCCCAAGGCCACAGGTCTTAACCGTCGCTATGGCAGTGTCAAGGGATGGTGTTGTGAAGAAATATGTGATGGACGCACAAATGTGTGCATGTGTGTGTACTTGTGTACACACATGCCTGTGGTCCCGAAATTCTGACAGCACACAAACTGAGGCAGGAGCTTTCCCTCAACAGAACCATAGTGTCTAGATCAAGGGAAGTGATAGTACCACTCTATTCTGCTCTGGTCAGACCCCACCTGGAGTACTGTGTCCAGTTCTGTGAGCCTCAATTTAAAAAGGATGTTGACAACCTCGAGCGTGTGCAAAGAAGGGCGCCCAGGATGGTTGAGGGTCTGGAGGAAATGTCCCATGAGGAACGGCTTAGGGAACTGGGAATGTCTAGCCTTTCAAAAAGAAGACTGAGAGGGGATATGATAGCTATGTTTAAATATTTGACAGGATGTCATATTGAAGAGGGAACAGGTTTGCTTTCCATGGCTTCAGAGACTAGGACTCGGGGCAATGGCCTCAAACTACAGGAAAAGAGATTCCATTTGAACATTAGGAAGAACTTCATGACAGTCAGAGCTGTTCGGCAGTGGAACATGCTGCCACGGAGGGTGGTTGAGTCTCCTTCTTTAGAGGTCTTTAAGCAGAGGCTGGATGGCCATCTGTCAGAAACACTGTGATGGGGTTCTGGCATGGCAGGGGGTTGGACTAGATGGCCCCCGAGGCCTCATCCAACTCAATGATTCTATGATTCTTTGCTTCACCTCCACCTACAGCTATCCACACTGTTGAGGATAGGATTTTTCCTCATGCAAGCAGTGAGTGAATAGTCAGCTGCCAGAGGAGGTGGTGGGGATGGGCCTTGATTGGTGCACCGCCAGAGCACAAGGTGACATGTGACAATAGGTAAATGGCCTATTTGTCTCAGATAGACAAGTTGCGACCAGCCCCTGTGGTGCCATGCAGACAAATTTGTATTAAGCTTTCAGTTGCATGGACCATTCAACTCTACTCCCCATCCCTATTTTAAGTCCTCACTCTCAGGATCTCCCCACCAGCACAGAACATATTCTGCTTGAAAGTGATCCAGATATTTAGAGGCAAAGCCAAAGGTCCCTGTATTGAATTTAGAGCCAAATTGATTTAACTGATCAAACACTATCTCCAGAAAAGTGCTGCTTCAGGGAAAACTAAGCTAAGGGTTTTGCACTCAACTAATCTATGTAGGGCTTTTTTTTTTTACAAAGGATGATGGAATAAGTTATCATTAGTCTATCCTTGAAATTGTACTGGCAATTGCCAGGTCATAGAGAAAACTCCTAGTGGCTTCTGGCAAAGGTTGGTCATTGGCAAATATGTTAAACAGTGTTGTGCCAGTAAGCTGCCCCGCTGGAGTCCATTTCTTTGGTTTCTCCATCAACTGTGTTGTTCCTGAAAGTCAACATAGAATCTACAGGTTTCTAGTAGGCAACATATGACTTTCATAAATTTAAAATCTTTTGTAACCTGCTGGACTTTGTATAGAAGGTTGGCATGATTAACTGTACCTGTGTGTGTGTGTGTTTTTTTTTCTTTTCTTTTTTTTAACTATGGGGACTGAGCCCACCGATGCAGGGCAGATTCCAAGCCCCCAGGGGCACCATCCCACTGTGGAGAGAAGCCCCGCGGATCCCCAAGAATGCGGCACAGCCAGGCGGCGCAGAATGGTGGACACGTGCACACCCAACATGGTGACCGCCGGCGCCAACTCTGCCCAGCCACCAAGGCAGCCGCCAGCCGGGGCCAGGTACGCGCCCGGCCAAGAGGAGCCACCACCAACCAAGTCCCAATCGGGCTCACACGCCGCGAGCCAAAGGCGAGCTCGCACACTGCGAGCCAAACGGTACAAGCCCCGACAGGGAGCCGGCGGCGGCGGCGGTCGGGAGCAGCTGCTGCTCGCGCACCGCGAGCCAAGCCTCAGAAGGCAGGAGCATGCTCCAGGGCCACTTCCTAAAGCCTAACTACCCCCTGTCCCTAGCTAAACCTCCCCCTAAACCTCCCCCTGCCTGTCTGTCCCCAGAACGAACCAGGCGGCCCGGCTGAAGCACAGGTCACCAACAAGAAGGTGCGTCCTCGTGCGTCCTGGCACTGCCGCCCCCCCCACCGAGACCATAGCCACTCCGGCTGCCTGAGCCCTTATCAGGGCTCAGATCGGGCAGCACAGCTGAGCAGCGGTCTTTCTTCTTTCTTTTCTTTTCTTTTCTTTTTTTCCTTCAATAGAACAGAGACCAGCCAGACACAGAAATAGCGCTGCCGCTGGTCTCGCCAAGAATCTCTTCAACTGACAGGTTTGGAGGGGGGCGGGAGCCTTCTTATAGGCTCCTGTCCCCGGTGAGGAGACCCGGATGGGCACGAAGTTTTCGCGCCCAATGTCCGGGACCGAGGAGGCAAATGCGCCCTTCCCCCGATGAGCCGGGGCTCAGAGCAGCCCATCTCTGTCTTTAAACCAGACTTGAATGGGGCATCCTCTCAAATGGATTGTCCAGAGGATTGTCGTCTGGCAGCTGTTCATATGGATGACTATCTTCCCTTAAAGGGGACACATCGATACCTTACTACCCATATCCCCATGATAATTATATTCTGATATTTATAGGCATTGCCTTTTTCCTTCATTGCAAAAAGCTAACCTGTCTGCCAGTATTATATTGGAGGAATATGGCCCTGGTCTCATGATGATTTTGCTGCGAAAGACTGCACAGCAAAAGATTGTGCCTTCATTCCGAAGAGTAGTATTTTGGTACCCTGGCCGACCATGCCCCTGGAAGCACACTTTAACCACAGCATTTTGTACCATCACTAGGGGTTGTGTTAAAATACTTCTGTTATAGGTGCACACTTTTAAAGGCCTCAAACAAGGTTCACACCAATTAGATTCATATCCCTTTTTCTGCCACTTCCTGTAGTTCTGCCTTGGTAATCGTTTATGGGCTTCTGGGGCATGATCTTCGCCACAAGGGGAAAAGATGTGCAGTAAGCAAGTCGGGACAGACACAGAGAAGTAAAATAGTCCCCTGTCATCGGGGCGCTAACTGTGCATCAAACGTCACATGACCACCTGAAAAAATAGTACGCATCATATCAAGATGTGCAGGTAACAGTAGTGAGACCAGGACCTATTTTCCTCAAACATTTGGATTTTTTTCATAACAACAGAATTAAAATATGACAGAAAAACAGAACATTTATATTTAGTTGCTGGTGGCAAGTTATACCATGGAGAGCAGAGGGCTGTTAATATGATATTTTGGAAAATATAAATGAAAATAAGCAATGCAATGTAGATATTGAGTTAAAAAAAGAAAAGGAAATATGCTTTGTAACAGGAAACTTCCTTCAGGTTAGCTAAGGAGCTAATATTAAAGAAACAATAGAGAAAACACAAATAAATAACTAAACGGATAGGGTGTGGACTGCTGTGCTATTTTATATATGAAATTGTTAGACATCTAAATACTACTGTGAGGATTTGGAAATCAGTGACAACTTCTGGTGTCTCCAATAAAATCAAATTACATATCTAAAAATACATCCGTAGAAAGGAGAAAGCATTGACATCTGTGGAAGACTTCTGTCTGGAAATGATAATATTCATGGCTGGTAGCCAGAAATGATTTGAAGGAATCATTTAGGAGGAATTCCCAGCAGTCAGTATGAATTGCATTACTTTCAAATGTTGTTGATTTTAAAAAGGATCAGAGAGATAGTCCACATAACTCTAGTTCTGCATTGTTAATTTGCTCTACGAGAATTTTCACCAGTTTCATTCAGAGTAATGGAGAATAAATTCCTTTCCAAAAAGATTTCTAAGGAGGAGGAAACGAAGAGGTTCAGGCTTCTCAATGTGTTGAGCAATACAAGAATGGTAGCCTTCTGATGACTGAGTTGGAGGGACAGAAACATGGGAAGCTTTTTGTGTAATTGGACACAAAATTCCAAAGCAGTAATCAGTATTCTATTGGTGCAAAAGGGCAACCACATAACCATTTTTTTCAATCCAGAAGACCCCCTTTGGACAACCAGTCACAAAACTAGTTTCACAACTGATGTCACAAACCTACAAGACAAAGCATAGAAAAGAAAGTCTGACAGAAGTAGGGAGAGATGCTTATTCAATCTGAAGATTTATAAATTGGTTGGTTAGTTCTTTGTCTGGCCTGGAGTTCAATTTCCTACTGTGCATCCCAGAAGAGTCAGCCTGTGTGGCCGTGGGCAAGCTGCACAATGAACCACTTTTGGGGACTTTACCTAGGAAACCCCGAAAAGTGTTGCCATAAGTCAAAATTTGAGTTGACAGCACACAATTATTACCTGCAGTTCCATAATGTAACAGGATTGGTGTTCATTGTGAGGAATAATTTGCCTGAAAACTTTATCTAAATTGAAATATTGAAGAAAAGTTTACATTTTCTGCATGAGATAAAGTGCTGCAAAATTTACATAAACATACAAACATTAGTTACATTTTGGTTTCATCCAGGTGTTCATGCCTTATGCTTTCCTGAGTGTTCAAGGAAGGAACTCCCCAAATACTTACAAGTGGCTATCATTTGATGTCATATAACTAGGGGGAGAAAGTCTACATTTTTTTTTGAATCCTGAATATTTTGAATATTTATACTGAAGTTCAGAGGTTTTACAAAAAACCCAAACAAATATCTGACCAGACTCTGTCACACAGCACAACTCAGACAACTTAATTAATTGAAACCCTTTTAGAGGAATTATGTGTTTTCCATTCTTTCCCAGGTTTTAATAACCCCTAGGAATTATTTTGCTCAAATGGAGCCTCTGAGATCCACAGAATTAGGGGGGGGGATTGTTTATATCTGAAAAGCACTGCCATTGGTTTCAGTTCGTGAGGATCTCTAGAACCTGTGAGAAGGAAGAGAATGGGAAACATTTGATTCCCTCAAAATGACCATAGTTGATGACATTCTCAAAGTTTCACAGTTAGACATGGGCACAAAATGAACATTTTTTCATTTCCGTTTTCATTTTTTCATTTCGTTATGTAATGAAACGACAAACAAATTTTGTCTCTGAAATGAAACGAAATGAACAGAAACACCGGAAATTTTGTCGTATGTTTCGTTTCTGTTACTGAAATATGAGTGAATTGCTTAAAATCCTTTTAAAAATCACAAAAAATGAAATAAATGGTAACAAAATGAACAAAACAAAAATGAACTTTTTTCAAAAATTTGCAAAAAATGGAAATGAACTGAAATGGACCCTCCAAACGACAAACGACAAACTAAATGCAAATTTTTTTATTCGTACCCATCTCTATTCACAGTGTAAAGTTGTACAACAGGATTCAGGATGATGAATTTGGAAGAAACCAACAAGAGATAAATTCATTGAGTCTGAACTCTTGCACATTAAACATGTTAGGGCTGAATTTACTGAAAATCTTCTTTAACACATATAAAGAGAAAAGTTACACAGTCGTACTCATCATTGGAGCTGCTCTATCTATTGAAATTGACCAGTACAGAGAGGTAAACATTGTTTCGGTTTTGAAGAATTTTACTTTATTTAGATATTTGGAATGGTATAAACTGACTTTTTTGAAAAAATGAAGTCCCAGAAAGAGCTAAAAAGGCAGAACTTCTAGTCTCTTGAGTACAGCCTCACTTTCCAGGCACTGAGTGGTACAATGTGGGAGACACATATGAACCTAGCCTGAAATGTAGACTGTAGGTGTAATGTTCTGTGCACTGGCAATCTCTGGCTTGTAGTCCCACAAACCAGAGATTATTCTGGTGAAGGCAGCATGAATTTCCACTTGCACAAAGGGTTAGTGGATAGCTCTGAGCTATCCGTGACAGATAAGGAAAGAGATCTTGGTGTGTTGTGGACAGCTCCATGAAGGTGTCTACCCAATGTGTGGCAGCGGTGAAGAAGGCCAATTCCATGATAGGGATTATCAAAAAGGGGATTGAAAATAAAACAGCCAACATTATAATGCCATTATACAAAACAATAGTAAGGCCCCACCTGGAGTATTGTGTACAATTCTGGTCTCCGCATCTCAAAAAAGACATAGTGGAACTGGAAAAGGTGCAAAAGAGAGCGACTAAAATGATTACTGGGCTGGGGCACCTCCCTTATCAGGAAAGGCTAAAATATTTGGGGCTCTTTAGACTGGAAAAACGGTGCCTGAGGGGGAATATGATTGAAAGAAACATACAAAATAATGCAGGGCATGAGTAAAGTGGACAGAGGGATGCTTCTCTCCATCTCTCAAAATACCAGAACTAGGGGACATCCCTTCAAATCGAGGGCTGGGAGAGTAAGAACAGACAAAAAAATTTTTTTCACCCAGCATGTTGTTAGTCTGTGGAACTCCCTGCCACAGGATGTGGTGATGGCATCTGGCCTGGATGCCTTCAAAAGGGGATTGGACAGATTCCTGGAGGAAAAGTCCGTCACGGGTTACAAACTATGAGGGAGATAGATCATCCCCAAGCTTAAAACTGGGGTACCTCAAGGACCAGATGCAGGGGTGTGGTACCAGGAGACAGATATCTAGTTTCGTCCACTCCTAGATGCATCTGGTGGGGCCACTGTCAGATACAGGAAGCTGGACTAGATGGGCCTTTGGCCTGATCCAGCATGGTTCTTCTTATGTTCTTAAGTTGTTGCAGGTGGCATCAAGTGTGGATCTCATACAGAATGAAATGTACTGGTGGCAGAACCAAGCTTGAACCAAGCTTGAACTGTGCATTACATGAAACCTCAAGCAGCTGAGATATCAACTCATACACATGACAATGGATGTTGTGCTATATACACACAGGTTTCCCCCCTACAGATGTGTGCATTGTCATTAAGCAAGTAATTGTTGCCAACACAGTCAAATGGCACAGTTATACAGCATAACTGTCCTTCTCATCATGTTAAGATAAACAGGGATATGAAAATTCAAATAGTGTTTCTGCAGTTCACACTTCTACAATTAGAGATGAGTTCATTTCATTTGGAAAGCCCTTCAAATGCATGTCTTATAGTCCAGAGAAAAGCACACACATGGGAATTCTTTTGTCATTAAGTATCATGAAGAGCCATGGCCATGGCTTCCATAAAACTCACACTATAAATTCACAGAACAGTCTTTTTCAACTTGGTGAGTAATCAGCCTCACTGTCTAAGGTTCTTTCATTCCTTTTTCCGACTTTGAATACATTTTCTTCTCTGCTGAGGAACCCCATATAGAAGTGTCACATCTGAAACTGTTAAATCTACTTTAATGCTGCAAACACTTCCCAGACTTAAAAACAACTCTGCATGATCCAATGTGACATTCGCTCCTGACGCTGGAGTTTGGCCAAGGCATCAGAGGCTGCTACGTTTAAAGAAAAGAATGGGAAACCACATGATAAAATTTTAAAGATGGGCAAAACTGAGGAAAGGAAGAGCTCTACTGAGGAATGGTGAAAAGAAGACAGCATACAGTACATAAGCATTATTTAATTCAAGAGTGCAGCAGTCGTTCAGCTGGGAGACCACAAAGACTCACCCTAAAGCAGTGGGGCTCTTTCCCACATAGAAGACATAACCTGTTTCACAGGATTTCACTAATTCATGAATTCTAATTTATGTGGTCCCAGGACTGACATGTTTCATCTTTTGTATTTCACTGCTCAACTGCATTTGTTTCTTGTGTCTAAGTTCTGAAATACGACTCTCTTTTTTGTTTTCAGTTAATGTAAATGATCGTTTTTATTTTCATCTTTAGGCTCCAAGGAGACCCATCCTACTGCTAGATCTTTTCAATCTCAATGACCTTAACATTTCAGCTGCTGTTTTTAAAATAAAATTTCTTAGAGCATCACCAATGATGATTTTTAGACAAATTAAACCATGGGGTCCTCTTTCCACATGAAACATATAAGCTTCATGTTGCTTTTAACATAAGACTGTCCCGAGTCTTTTTGTGTTTGCTGTTTTAAAAGGGCCATACATGTTGAACTTAATCTAACCCTGAATTTTTCTAAGCTCTGATTTTATTACAGGAAAATGCTTGTTAATTAAGTTTCAGAAGCCTTTGATTTATTGTAAGCCATATATGGTGGGATTCCCTCTAGATGGGTGAGTCCCTCAGGTCATACCACACTCACGGGGCATGACTGTGGAATGCATGAAATCTATGAGTTTTTGTTGTAGATTAGGTAAATACCACTGCTGACTATTTGGTCTGATGTTTCTTTGACAGAAAGGTGAGTGTAAATTTTCTCTTGATTCTCCCCTTGCCTCTCATAGGTTGTGGCCCCTATGCTGGGCCACCACTTTGCTGGCTGTTCTGATTTTCTTCTTCAACATGGATGCATCTTCCATGTAGCCCCCCTTCTTCAATGGGCACCCTCAGCAATCTGCAGCTCTGGTGGTGATTGTGAAGATGGAAGAACCCCAATGGCATCATACATGGTGAGGAACGTCCATCCTCAGGACCCTAGGCCAGGGGTCTCTTCAGCTGGTACTCATCCACATTCAGGGTGTATGGAGGCATGGTTTTTTGTCTTAGCCCTGGCAAGCCCACTCAGAAACTTGGCCACTATTCTTCTCTGGACAAGAATGGGGAAAACATAGTTCAGAAGTATACACTTGTGGCAGTGTGGGAAATACAATTGCTCTTCCCATAATTCCCAGGGAAGTTTTGTTTTCAGCCAAGGAGAGACAATATATCTTGTTTGTAGAGGATTATAAACACCTGGAAAAATACACCACCTACTGTAAATTACATGACCTAGGTCATTTCACTGACCTTTTAAAACTCTAATGTTTCCTTAATTTTAACATTGCATATCATCATCTTATATTTTTAAGACTCTTCAACCACTTGCAGCACCATATATATATTGGTTTTACTGCATTAAAGATTAAGTGCAAAGCAGTTGCTAGCATGAGGAAACTGAAGCTCCATAAATGCAATGCAGAACAAAAAAAGCTGGAGAACAAATGGGTGCCACCGAATATGAAATATGACTGCTCAGCATTATTGGATTTTTTTTTCTTATTTACTTTTTCAAACATCTCAGAAATGCAAAGGTCAAGTAATTGCTTGGCTAACAATTTATTATGCTAAAAGCATAGTAGATGGCTCAGCCTTTTAAAAACATTTACTAGAGTAAGTTGAAATAAAAATGGACACGTAAATATATGTATTTCAACTTTGTAAAGAGAATTTGTTGTCCTAAGTAATTTACAGTGAGGAGATCATAAATATCAGCCTGCAGCCAACTTAGCTTTATTCTAAATGGCATCAGGGGTGTGTGTGTTTGGGGGTGGGGAATGGGACGAAGTATATTCATCACTGCTATGCTGCATGCTTGTTGAAGAGCATCTGTATTTGGAAATACAGATGCTCTTCTTGACAACCTTTAAACCACTCAGAATAGTCTTCGGGCTAGATGGTCATGGTATACAAGTCAAATAAATAAATAAATAAATAAATAAATAAATAAATAAATAAATAAATAAATAAATCCTCCATAAAGAGATTCTAAAACCTCAGGCCCCTGAAACATAAAAATAAAAATAAAGACAAAGAGCTAGTCTTTTGTAAAATTCATGGCTCTTAATTGCCAGTTCATGAACAACCACCTCTAAAAAATCTTGCAATTTAGCAGGAACAGTTTAGAACAAGGGGGAATTATTCCTAGGAAATCCCATTTCTCTCCAAAGTAGTTTGAAGACTGCAGATAAACTCAGAGCAAAGAGAGAAGCCTGAAGTTTAGTAGACAGTGTAGTAACCTCTGCTGCTTAGAGAGTCCTGGGCATGTGACCATGAAGCCTTAGTTCTTTCTATTACATCACTAGTAGACATGGGCACGACTTGGCAAAATTCTCATTTCCGTTTCCGTTTCCGTTTCTCGTTTCCATTACGTAACGGAACGAACGACAATTACTCTGCCAGAACTCGAACTCGAACTGAATAAAGAAAAATTGGGTCTGATTTGTCATTGTCATTCCTGGCATCGCAGCAATCGCGCGATGCCAAGCAGCACAGGAAAAAAGTTTTAAAAATAAAAAAACCTGATTCCCGGCCAAAAAAGCAGGTGAAAATATGCCTGCCTCAGTGAGGGCACCTACCAGGGAGGTGGTTTCTGGGGGGGGGGTCCCCGGGATCCCCCCTCCTCTCCTGGGCTGCGCAAAGTGCGCATCCTCGTCAAGTCGCCACGCCAACTCGCCAAGCGGTGCGGCACAGAAAAAAGTTTTAAAAATAAAAAAACCTGATTCCCGGCCAAAAAAGCAGGTGAAAATATGCCTGCCTGAGTGAGGGCACCTACCAGAGGGGTAGTTTCTGGGGGGGTCCCCGGCCTCCCCCCTCCTCTCCTGGGCTGCTCTGGTGGGGGGGCATCCTCGTCGTCTCGCCGAGTTGCCTCGCCATGCCATGCGGTGCGGGCGGGGGATCCAAAATGGGGCGACCACAATATTTATTTTGAAATCGCGTGGTCCAAAAACACACCAAAGCACCACAGAAACATGCGAAAATAGCTATTTTAAAACTGCCTGATTTTTTTCAGTAGCAGCAGTGGGTTTTTCTTGCAACAAAACGTCTCCATTGATTTTATTTTATTTTATTTTTATTTTTATTTTTTTACACCTGCACAATGATGGGCTGGCCATGGGAGTGGACCATGCAAATTTTTGGAGCCATTCCACCAATTGCATGGCCACTTGGCCAGGTTTTGACCGAGACTTCTGGGATGTGCCAGTCAGGCATAAAAAGCCACTAACCCTAGCCCGAACCTGAACCCTAACCCTAACCCTAACCCATACGCCAGTACACTGTCCTTCTTAGTGGGTCAGAGAGGCACCCAGAGGTGCACCCCAGTAACTCACCCTAACCTTACCCGTAACCCTAAGCCTAGCCCTTGCGCTAACCCCTAACCAGTAAGCCAGATGTATACTCTCATTGCACTACAGCAAGTACACTTCCCTTCTTAGTGAGTCACAGGGCGCCTGTAGGGGTCCTCTCTCACTTCGTTCCCCAGCCCAAGTGCACTGCAGGCAGTGAGTCACAGAGGCACCCGAAAGAGAGGTGCCTCTGCCTGCTACTGCAACTGCAGCTTAATGGTATGCATATCCAATTGGCTATGCATGCCATTTTGTAGCGGGCCAGAGGAGGCACCCACCCCAGAGAGGTGCCTCCAGGAGCCCACTTTCCCTTCATGGCGGGCCAGAGGAGGCACCCACCCCAGAGAGGTGCCTCCAGGAGCCCCCCCAAAAAACCAGTACTAACGACAGATGAAAAACTGACAAACGAAATGACAAATTTTTGGAAAATTTCGTGAAAAACGGAAATGAGCCAAAACAGGCCGGCTCTGATACATGACAACTCGAAATATACTTTTTCCTGGTCATGCCCATCTCCAATCACTGGTTGAGGAGAGCAATTGCTCTCCAGATAGGGATGGGAATAAAGGTTTTTTTTGCAAGCCATGACTCCCCTGTCCCATTTTTATACAAAAGAAAGAGAAGGGCAGGGATCTGAAAATACAGCATATATCTCTTTTGTGGGAAAAAATGAATTATGGGAGGGTAATGGCTTGCAAATTCTCATGTGATGGAATTCTTCTCTAGAGCAAGACAAATCTCTGCATCTTGTTTTAGCGCCTTTAGAAATTCATAGTGGCCATAGCCTCGGGGTAGGTTTTGCTGTGACACATGGGGTACCAAGGGATGGGTTTAACAATTAAAGTGCCTCAGATCTTCTCCCATTGCCTACCTTTATACTGTATAGATCCACAGAAAGCCTTGATCTAGGTACGGACAGTTTGTTTGCTCCTTTTAGTTCTCCATTCAGTTTAAAAACTTTTTAAAGAAATGAATAATATACCAGACAAAACCAAAATAAAACTAAAGCATAATGAAGACAAAAACGTTGTGGCATCTTAAACACTGATTGTTATACTTCCATGTGAGCATTTGTGGGAAGGTCTACTTCTTCATACCTGAAGAAAAGCTTCAGCCCACACATGCATGCGAGTCATGTCCAACTCTAGGGGTGGGGCTCACTTCCATATTCTGGCCAGAGAGCCAGTGTTGTGCAACTCCATGGCCATGTGGCCAGCATGGCTTCACAGAAACACGGCTTCCCACTTTTTACGGCAGTACCTATTTATCTACTTGCACTTTACATGCTTTCAAACTGATAGGTTGGCAAAGAACAATTTCTATGACAACTTTCAGGCTAGGGAACACTTTACCTGTTTTAGGTTCCTGCACTTCCTCCTCTCTTTCTGCCCACAGGCAAAGACTACCTCATTCCGTTAGGCTGGACCTCAGCAATGATAACCCTCAAATCATGAGGTTTCAGACACAGGCTGACTTTCACATTATTAAAGCAAATTAATGCCAATCTTTTTGTGAAGTAATTTTAAAATGGTTTGATTTTAACAGTAAGCCAATAACATGGGCCACTGAATTCTATGCCAGTGTTTGTAATTTTATCATATTTTATTTTTATATTGTTTTAATCATATTTAAGCTACCACAAGTCCCAGTTCTGTAGAATAGTGGAACATAAATACAATGCAGTCCCTTGGATTACAGTTCAAAAAAAATCAAACAACAATGATACATCAGAAAAGAAGGGATATACGTAGCTACAAAAGGAGGATATGATTCCAACTTATACACAACCCAGTAACATTACTATTGGCCAGATGTCAACTGTTTCTTAAACAGCTTTAATTACAGCTGTGGTATACATTATCTTTGACTGTTTTATTGTAAGATCAATATGACTGACACACGAATAAATATTTCTCATTATCTTGCTTTACATTGTCTAGTATGTCATATTAATGGAAGACAAACCTTATTATATTCTATTAATTAAGGCTTTACTCAAGTTGCATTTGAATGCCTTCATGATCTGCCTCCTTTGCTCAGATTGGAATGGTGGATGCAGGCAACCCATTGGACACAATTGCTTGCTTGGAAGAAGTAAGCTTACATCCAATGCATCCACTCATCATTGCTGTTAGAATGGATTGGCAAAGCTACCAGTCTCCTAAAGGGCACATGCCCCAATGTTTATGTAGGCACATTTTGACTGAGGATGTAAAAGCTTCTTGATCACTAGTACTGAGGAAATTTAGCATTGATAAACAATACTTGACTGCAATGTCAATTCTTTTAGATTATATATTTTAGATTACTTATTATTTATTTATTTATTTATTTATTTATTTAACTTATATGCCCCCCACTACCCAAAGGTCTCTGGGCGGCTTACAATACAAAGAATAAAACAATTTAAAATAGTTAAGAGTAAAATATCAA
The DNA here is from genome assembly GCA_029282475.1 of Phrynocephalus forsythii. Taxonomy (NCBI): domain Eukaryota; kingdom Metazoa; phylum Chordata; class Lepidosauria; order Squamata; family Agamidae; genus Phrynocephalus; species Phrynocephalus forsythii. The sequence goes on along the minus strand of JAPFRF010000001.1, from coordinate 174,739,291 downwards.
TAAATCATCAATAAAAACCTTACACTAAAATCATTATTCTAAAATTGTCATCAGCGGACCCACAATCTATATTATATCAATTAAAAACCTTCTGGAACAGGAAGGTTTTTACCTGGCGCCGGAATGTAATCAGTGTTGGCACCAGGCGGATCTCGATCGGGAGGGCATTCCATAGCTTGGGAGCAGCTGCCGAGAAGGCCCTGTGTCTACAGGCCATCCCTCTCACCTCCTTGAGGGATGGCTCTTTCAAAAGGGCCCCCTGGCTAGATCTTAATTGCCGGGTAGGTTTGTATGGAAGGAGGCGATCCTTCAGGTATCTAGGTCCTAAGTCGTTTAGGGCTTTGTATGTCAGAACAAGCACTTTGAATTCAGCTCAGGCAGCAACTGGTAACCAATGAAGGTTACGCAGAATCGGCGTGATGTGATCCCTGGCGGCCCCACCACTTACCAGCCGTGCCGCACGATTCTGAACCAGTTGCAATCGCTGGACCGTCTTCAAAGGGAGCCCCACGTAAAGCGCATTGCAGTAATCAATACGGGATGTTACCAGTGCATGCGTAACTGTCATGAGGCTGTGCTCGTCTAGGTAGGGGCGAAGCTGGTATATTTTCCGCAGCTGAAGGAAGGCACCCTGGCCACCGAATCCACCTGGGCCTCCAGAGTTAGACCGGGGTCCAGAAGCACCCCCAAGCTGCGGACCCTGTCCCTTAGGGGGAGTGCAACCCCGTCCAAGACAGGGAAGTGGCCCTCTAACCTGTCCGGCAAAGCATCCACTAACAGCACTTCCGTCTTGTCTGGATTGAGTTTCAATTTATTAACCCTCATCCAGTCCATTATCTGGCTCAGACACGAGTTCAGGACAGAAACCGCCTCACCTGGATTGGTGGAAAACGAGAGGTAGAGCTGAGTATCGTCAGCATATTGCTGACTCCTCAGCCCAAACCTCCTGATGACCTCTCCCAGAGGTTCCATGTAGATGTTGAACAGCATGGGAGACAGTATGGAGCCCTGGGGAACCCCGTGACGTAAACGCCACGGGGTAGAGCAACTGTCCCCCAGCACCACGTTCTGGACATGGTCAGCCAGGAAGGATTGGAACCACTGCAGAGCAGTGCCTCTAACCCCCAACCTGGCCAGCCTATCCAGAAGGACACCATGGTCGATGGTGTCGAAAGCCGCTGAGAGGTCCAGGAGTATCAACAGGGTCGCACTCCCCTGTCTCTCTCCCGCAGAGGTCATCATACAGGGCGACCAAGGCGGTCTCCGTGCAAAACCCGGCCTGAAGCCAGATTGAAATGGATCCAGAAAATCAGTTTCATCCAGCAGTGCCTGGAGTTGTCCGGCCACCACCCGCTCCAACACCTTGCCCAAATAAGGGAGGTTCGCTACTGGTCGGTAGTTAACCATCAGCCCTGGGTCCAGGTTTGGTTTTTTTAGGAGTGGTCTAATCACCACCTCTTTCAAGGTGGTGGGGACCACTCCCTCTCTTAAGGAGGCGTTAACAACCTCCTGGACCCAGGTGCGAACCCCCTGGCAGATCTTTCAATTAGCCAAGAAGGGCAAGGGTCGAGTGGTGTAGTGGTATCCAAGCACCCTGTCCACATCCTCAGGTCTCAATAATTGAAACTCATCCAATAAAACTGGACCTAAGCACGGCACACTGGGTACATCCCTTGAATCTGCATCAATAGTGGAGTCCAATTCCCTGCGAATCGGAGCGATTTTCCCCTCAAAGTGAGCGGCAAACTGGTCACAACAGGCTGATGAGTTGTCCAGAACCTCTACCATATTTCTTGGTTGAAGAAGGTCCTGGACCACCCGAAACAGCTCTGCTGGACGACACTCTGAGGAAGCAATAAGGTTTGCAAATAATGCCTTTTTATATCGCCACGGAATTGGCCCAATAATGGGCTCTAAGCCGTGTTCGATCGGACTCACAGTGATATTTTCTCCACTTGCGCTCCAGCCGTCTCTCCTCCTGCTTCATTGCCCGCAGCTCAGATGTATACCAAGGAGCTGTCTGGGCTCTGCGTATTAGGTGCGATCGTGTCAACCGCCCGGGACATTTCCCTATTCCACAGGGTGACCTGAGCTTCGACAGGAGCGCCGACCATATCAGACGGATAATCCCCCAGAGCTTTCAGGAAACCATCTGGATCCATTAGTCTCCGAGGGCGGATCATCTTAATAGATCCCCCACCCCTGCAGAGGGTCGGAGTAGCCAATAGCCTAAACTTGACCAGAAAGTGGTCTGACCATGACAATGGAGTCAGAACCAACCCCTCCACATCCAAACCACCATCCCCCAGTCCCGTTGAGAATACTAGGTCCAGCGTATGGCCCTTCTCATGTGTTGGGCCGATGACATGTTGAGACAGCCCCATGGTTGTCATGGCGACCATGAAGTCCTGAGCTGCTCCAGTTAAGGTAGCCTCAGCATGGATGTTGAGATCCCCCAGTACCAACAGTCTGGGGGTCCTCAACACCAGGTCCGAGACCACCTCCGTCAACTCAGGCAGGGAGACTGTTGGTACGCAGCAGGGTGGGCGGTACACCAAAAGAATCCCCAATCTGTCTCGTGAGCCCAACACACAATATAAGCCCTCCAGACCCTTTCCCAAAGAGACAGGAAGCCTGGTCAAGGGGATAGAACTCCTATAGACTATGGCAACTCCCCCTCCCCGGCCCTCCGGGCGACACTGGTGCTGAACCGAGTACCCAGGTGGGCATAGCTGGGAAAGGGGGACTCCACCCTCCTCTCCCACCCAGGTCTCGGTAATACATGCCAGGTCAGCACCCTCATCCAGAATAACATCATGAATGAGGGCAGTTTTATTCTGTACTGACCTGGCATTCAACAGCAGCACCGTGTGGCCCGTGGGCTCACTGATATGGTCACCTGATTCCTTTTGGCTAGGGGTGGAACCAGAAGAGGGGATAGGTGTAAGATATTTAACCCCTCTTCTCCTATGCGGGCACGTTCCACTCCTACCGCCATACCTTCCCCTACCCAGCACAGTTTCAATAGCTGCCCCCTCCATTGCCCTCCCCCCTTCCTGTTCCCTTAGTTCTATTTTGGGTTCCTACTGTCAATACCTGATGACAAGAAAAAGACAAAACAAAGCAAAAAGCAAAAAACAGGACAGAATAGAACATCCATCCGCCCATTCTGCTCCATAAGCACTTCACCACCTCTACCTGGAGGGGGGGTAGCAGCACAGTATCAAAGCTTAAGATTGATCAGGTGTCCCTCCCCCATCCCCACCCCTTTGATGGTACATTAGCTGGCTGCCTCTGACGTCTGCCACACGTTCAGAGACAGCTGCTGCAGGCAGGTGAAAATGAGGGGCTGCTCCTGGAGCTGAGTCTGGTGTTTGTTGGCCGATGGTAAGGCCTCAGCAAGGCTGGGAGGCAGCTAAAATAGCTGTGAGACCAAGTCCCTCCCCTGTAGCCACTCCCCTTCAAGGCCTGCTGGCTGGCTATCTCCAACTTCTCTCACCAATTGAAGACAGATGTTGCAGTCAGGTGAAAATGAGGGGGCTGCTCCCTGGAGCTAAGTCTGGTGTTTGTTGGCCGATGGCTCTTCCTCCAGTCCTGACTTGCCTCAGGAGTCCAAGAGGCCAAACTCCCCCAGAGAAGTCACAGAAAGGTCCCCTGTCTCTCACCCAGGGGCGGAGGGAGCGGCAGGTGGCACTGGACTCTTGGGTCAGCAGGAGCGGTGGTCTTCTAGGTCCTTGTTTACCCATAGACTATTGCTTTTCATAGATAAATCTCAATAATATAATTATATATAGACTTTTTGTGATGTTCAGCATGTGATAAAGTTATGTGAGTGCAAGGTAGATGCTGATGAGGGCCATACATCTTTGTCATGTAGCATCTTCTAACTTATTTTATTTTATTTTATATGCCAACATTTCCCCATAAGGTACCCAATACAATTCACAACATCCAATTGTTGTCTACTGTCAAGTCAATTCTGAGTAATGGCAACTAGGGATTGGCACCTTACAAAAAGGACACACTGTTTTGTCATTTTGTAAACTTATGAAACCTTACGAAATGAGACAAAACAGCAAACAGTGTGTTATCAAGACCATTTTTGTTTTGGAAATTAAACAACTCATCCTAGCCTCTTGATCCAGCCGTCTTCAGAACAGGAAGGAGTTTTATTTTTAAATTGATTGATTTGTTTTCATTTCTTCCTGCACCTTAGCTGTTGAGATAGCTTATCTCCTATCTTGATCTGCCTGGTGCAGCTAGCCAGGAGCTGAGCTCTTCCCTTCTCCGACTGTGTCTGCAAGTTGATTTAAACTGATTATTTTTTCCTTTCCCGATTAAGTAGGACTGTGTACATTATGTTTTATTCCTCCCACTGATCAGCTGTTGAGCTTATCTCTCCGATCTCTCCATGCAGCAGCTAGCCCTTAGCTTTCCTGCTTGTTTACAGAGGGTTCTTTTTTTGAAAGGTTTAAGTAGGGTCTTTGATTTAGGGCAGTGGGCTAGCTTGTTAAATAAAAAAAGAAAGCTCCCAATTATTTATAGTCTTACAAATTGTGTTGTTTCATGACAAATATTCTTTTAAAAATCCATTATTAATGAAACAAAATGAAATGAAGCCTGAAATGAAATGAAACAAAATGCTATATTTCCATTCCGTGCCCATCTCTAAATCTTTTTTTTTCAGGTAGAGAGTACTCAGAAGTGGTTCATCATTCCCTTCTTCTTTGGGCTCCCTGGGACTGTGCAGCTTGCCCAAGACCATGAAGCCTGGCTGTACTTTCAGAAGGCATGGTGAGAAATCAAACTCCTAACCTTTTGTCTGCAGCCAGACACAAAAAACCACTGGGCTTTCTATCTAGCCAGCTGATTATAATCATTTCATGATAACAAGTTTAAAATGCCATAAAACTAGTATAGTTTTACCTGCCAGTTATTATATTAAAAGTGTGTGTGTGTGTGTGTGTGTGTGTGTGTGTGTGTGTGTGTGTGTGTGTGTGTGTGTGTGTGTGTGTGTGTGTGTGTGTGTGTGTGAGTGTGTGTGTGTCATTTACAGGTGAAACTCCACAGCAGACCATATTCTCACCTCATGCAGACTGTCAGTATGATTTAGAAACCACAAAATGAATGTGAAAATTGACATCAGAAAAATATTATTTTGCTTTTTACTTTCTCTACTATAAAGGTCCTTTTTACCTGCCAGTTATTATGGAGTATGCCTCTGGTTCCTTCCGGTGATTAAACCAAAAGCTACCACAAGAGAGAGATTTAGTAACACTGGCTTGTAGGAAGTAGCCATTTCCACTGCATTCAGGAAAGTTTTTGATTTGGTTGTGAATGGGCAAAGAAGGGTTATATAACAGTTCTGTAAGCGGAAAGCCCCAAAAGCCTCAGTGTTCATTATCTTGTGGGAGAAGTACAAGGGAGCATTATTGTTAGGGGGGGAACAAAAGCTAGAGTACCAAATAATTCTTGGCCGATTTAGAAATGTGTTGTATTTCTTAAAGTTATATTTTGTTCATGTGCTCCATGAGATAATTCAATGAATGATAAGAAAGAAAGAAAGAAAGAAAGAAAGAAAGAAAGAAAGAAAGAAAGAAAGAAAGAAAGAAAGAAAGAAAGAAAGAAAGAAAGAAAGAGCTATCTTAAGGAAAAATAATAGCAATAAAAGCAACAATTGACTGTAGTGGTCACTATTATTTGTTTACTTCCTGAAACCTTCTTGATAACTTGGGAAAAAAACCTTTCCTGTCACTGGATTGATTTAAATATTGACCCCCTTCGGGATGTTCAAAAAGGAGACAGTCTGGAAGACTGTCCTAGACTTAGACCTTGCTTGTCACTGACCCACATGAAGAAGGACAATTGGAATAAATAACACTAAACTACCCATTTGGCAGGTTTCCTAATCACACAACGAGGCCCCACATGTAATAAAAATGTTCCTGTTGAGAAAGTACCTCTCCCATTGCCCAACCAGACTGGAACAACAAAGTGAGGCTCAAGAGGTGGGTTGAAACCTGGTGTGGTGTTTATCATACAGAGCCCCCAGTTGTTTCACGGACCATTGGCCTGTACACGCCTTCTTTTATATTTGATGCCACCATTCAAGGTGTCTCAGTTTAAATAACAGAGACACAGTCGGGTTTTAATGTGAATAAAATAAAATAACATTTTAAAATAACATCTTAACTTTTCCCTATCTAATATCACAAACTGCAGTCTGAGCCTTTTAAGCACTTGGGCTCCGCCTCCACACTCCTTATTTAGTGTTAATATAAGTGTTAATCCTTTACACCCTCCTGTAGAGCCACTTTAGCCACACTTTATTTATGTATAGTGGTACACTTTATATATGTATAGTGGTACCTCAACTTATAAATTTAATCCATTCTGAATGCATGCTCTTAAGTCAAACTACTCTTAAGACGGGGTAGCTATCTTAAAAAAAAATGAAAAATTAAGTTAAAAATAAAAAAAATGTAAGTAGAGCAGACCATATCTAAACTTTGTAACACCAACAGTTTTCCACTCTTAAGTCGAGCTGCAGATGAGAGCCATATGTCTTTTGTCAGGTAGTATCTTCTAACTTTTATTTTATTTTATTTTATTTTCATTTATTTATATGCCAACTTTCTCCCCATAACGGATCCAAGACATGTCACAACATTTAATAATTGTCTGCTGTCAAGACAATTCTGAGTTATAGCAACCATTTTTTTCAGGTAGAGAGTACTCAGAAGTGGTTAACAGTTACTTCTTCTGGGGGAACCCCGGGACTGTGCAGCTTGCTCAAGGACTCACAGGATGACTCTCCACACCAGAAAAGTCCAGGCTCCATGGCCCAGGTTCTATACCCAATTGGAATGTGTAGCAAATTTGGTGGCCGAAAACACGAAGCTGTGGCTAATCAACAAAACTCAAACTGAAAGTAAAAGGAATGCTGGACTCAAAAAACAAAGAAGAAAAACACCAGGACCTAGGGCTGTGGCAAAGCACGCACATGGGTGTGATACCTGTGGGAAGATTGTTTCTCCACCTATTTAATTGCTTCTGCATCATAGCCTGTAGTACCAACAGCTGAAGCTGCACCTGTGTAGAAAGAATGTTTCCATTTTTTTTCCAAAAAGAAGAAAAAAATGGGAGATGTCTAAAGATACCACAATGGTTGACCAAAGAACTTTCAACTCAGCTAAGTGTTTTTAAATATGTATGGGAAATGGGAAAATGGGGAATGCACCAAAGAGGAAATAGCTAATATACGCAGGGAGGTGGCTAAAAAAAAGTGCTAAAGTGCAAAATGAACTTAGACTTGTCAGAGAGATTAAAGATAGTAAAAGGGGTTCCGTTAGTTATGTCCTCCGCAGAAGGAATAATAAGGAAATGATATGGTCTCTGCATGACAAAGATAACCAGTTACTAACAGGAGACCGGGACAAGGCATAACTATGCAACACCTTCTTTGCCTCAGTTTTCTCCAAAAAGGAAAAAAGAGTTCCTCTGGGACAAACAGTAGAGGAGGTAGGACGGGAATTGCAACATAGAATAGGTAGGGAGGTAGTACAGGAACACCTGGAAGCATTAAATGAATTTAAGTCTCCAGGGCCAGATAGATTATACCCAGGGATATCAAAAGAATTGGCAGAAGTAATTTCAGAACCATTGGCAATAATCTTGGAGAAGTCCTGGAGAACAAGGGAATTCCCCATAGATTAGAGAAGGGTGAATGCTGTCCCCATCTTCAAAAAGGGGGAAAAAGAGGACCCAAATAATTACTACCCAGTCAGATTGATTTCAATTCCTGGAACGATCATAGAGCAGTTTATTAAGCAGATAGTTTGTAATTATTTAACAAGCCCACAGAAATTTCTTAAAAACAAATCATGCTAGATTAGTTTGATCTCTTTCTTTGATAGAGTTACCAGACTGGTGGTTGAGGGGAACACTGTGGATATTGTTTATCTAAATTTCAGTAAGGCCTTCTGTAAGGTTCCCCATGGCATACTTGCAAAGAAGTTAGTAGAATGTGAGATATATAGTGCTACTGTTAGGTAGATTTATAATTGGTTGACTGATTGCACCCAAAAGGGTGATCATAAATGGCTTCTTTTCAGTTTGGAGAGACATGACCAGTGGGGTGCCATAGGGTTCTCTTCTGGGTCTGGTGCTATTCAATATCGTTATTAATGACTTGGATGAAGGATTCAAGAATGTGCTGATTAAATTTGCAGGTGATACCAAATGAAAATGCAAAACGACCCTGACAAACCCAAGTGCTAGGCCAAAGCTAATGGAATGGGTTTTAACAGAGAAAAATGTAGGGTGCTGCATGTAGGTAAAAAAATGATTTGCACTGATATACAGAAGCAGACCACCTTCTTAAAATATAGCCTACAAAATATTGGTCATCCTCTTTGCATCTTTTCTTGCCATAAAAAGAAAGGAAGGATAAGGAGATGGTGAGAGAATGGGAAGATAAAACCTGTAGTGGTGACAATTCCCCATGGAAGAAAGGACACCTAACAAGGTGACAGTGATAAATGAAATGCAGCAAGAGCAACAGGTCTGCCCCCCATCACAATGCTAGAGAATAAGACAGATGTTGACACTGCAGTATTTCTTGAAGCATCTCTATATAAAGATGTCTCACTTTCTGAGTACTAGGCCATCTCTCTCATGTCTTGGCTCCAAGGACCCCTAAAGATCACGTTTTCACAAAAACTACAACCTATCCAGAGCTGTTCTGGCTTTTCTTGGAGTTTTATGGACCAGAGGGAGAGAAAAGGAAGTATTCATGGTTCCCAGTGCTCCAGTGCTTGAAGCAGGTGGCTCACTAAGTCTACCAGTAGGGCCAGCTTTGTTTTCAACTCATAGTGGTGCCATACCTATTATACAAGTGGTTCTCAACCTTGGATGTGATTGGCTTAAAACTCCCAGAAACCACTAGCTGTGCTGGCCAGGATTTCTCAGACTTGTAGTCCAAGAACATTTGGCCACCCATGGTTGGGAACCCAATATTATAGGATCATCATAAGTTTGTGTGCTTGACCAGAAAAATGGAATGCCTAACAAATGGTAAGACACATGAATTCAGAATATCAAAACCTACCTGATTTGTTAACAATGAGGGTAAAAGAGCCCTCAATGGATAGCCATGACACATGAACCAAACTGATTTGTAGTTTTTCTCATCCATGCCCATCTCTGCCCATGAGTGCTGCTTTGAGGAAGAATATTGTAGAGCAGGATTGTGGAAGTTTTGAGCCTCAAGGTGTTTCAGACAACTCCCATCGTCCATTAGAATTGGCCATACTGACTGAGACTTCCTGAAGACCAACACACCTAAAAGGCCAAATGGACTTTTGGGGGCTTCTGCCAGATGAAATAGATAGCATTGACCTTGAGTGTGCAATAATTTGACTCCAAACTAGACATGGGCACGACTTGGCGAAATTCTCGTTTCCGTTTCCGTTACTCGTTTCCGTTATGCAACGGAAACGGTAACGACAATTACTCCCCCAGAACTCGAACTCGAACCGACAAAAGAAAAATTGGGACTGATTTGTCGTTGTCGTTCCTGGCATCGCAGCGATCGCGCGATGCCAAGCGGCACAGAAAAAAAGTTTTAGAAATAAAAAAAACCCCCGATTACCGGCCAAAGAAGCAGGCGAATATATGCCTGCCTGAGGGCACCTACCAGAGGGGTGGTTTCTGGGGGGCGTCCCCACTCCAGCCTCCCCCCCTCCTGTCCTGGGCTGCTGGTACCGGGCTGGGAGGGGGCATCTTCGGTGCCTTCATTTGCCATGCGGTGCGGGGGGGATCCAAAATGGCGACCGCAATTTTTTTTTTTTGAAATCGTGGTCCAAAAACCCACCAAAGCACCACAGAAACATGCAAAAATTAGCTATTTTAAATGCTTGAATTTTTACAGTTGCAGCAGTGGGTTTTTCTTGCAACAAATTGATTTTATTTTATTTTATTTTATTTTTATTTTTTTACACCTGCACACGCACAATGATGGGCTGGCCATGGGATGGGACCATGCAAATTTTTGGAGCCATTCCACCAATCGCATGGCCAGGTTTTGCTGAGGCTTGCTGGTACCAGGCTGGGAGGGGGCATCCTCGGCGTCTCCATTTGCCATGTGGTGCGGGGGGGTCCAAAATGGCGACCGCAATATTTTTTTTGAAATCGTGGTCCAAAACCCCACCAAAGCACCAAAGAAACATGCGAAAATTAGCTATTTTAAATGCTTGAATTTTTACAGTAGCAGCAGTGGATTTTTCTTGCAATAAAACGTCTCCATTGATTTTATTTTATTTTATTTTATTTTTATTTTTTTACACCTGTGCACGCGCAATGATGGGCTGGCCATGGGATGGGACCATGCAGATTTTTGGAGCCATTCCACCAATCACATGGCCAGGTTTTGCTGAGACTTCTGAATGTGCCAGAGAGGGCATAAAAAGCCCACCAAGCCTAATCCTAACCCTAACCCTAACCCTAACCCATACGCCAGTACACTGTGTTCTTAGTGGGCCAGAGGCACCCAGAGGTACAGCCCACTAACCCACCCTAACCTTAACCGTTACCCTAAGCCTAGCCCTTACCCCCTAACCCCATGGTCTGGGAAGTCAAGTTGTGCTAAATCGCGGCGGTAACAACAAACGAAAAATGACACGACGAAATGACAAATTTTTGAAAAATTTCGTGAAAAACGGAAACGTCCCGAAATGGACCCGTCCCGAAAAATGACAACTCGAAAAAAAAATTTTCTGGTCGTGCCCATCTCTACTCCGAACCAATGTCTTTCTTCTTTTCTCTGTAACATATAACATGGCTTGCTGGATAGCTCAGTAGAGATGGGCATGAAATGAATTTTTAATTCATTTCGTTATTCATTATTCGTTTTGTTACCTAATGAAATGAATAATGAACTGACCTCTCAAAGAAAAATGAAATAAAATGAAATGGAAATTTCCAATTCACTCGTTTTGTTTTTCGTTTTCCCATAGAAATGAATCACCATTTTATTTTATTTTTGGTTCGTGCCCATCTCTATAGCCCAGTGGTTTAGGTCTCTGGCTGTGGATTCCCCACTGGGACTCCTGGGACTAGAGCCAGTGCATGTGACCTTGGGCAAGCTGCACAGTTCCATGAAACCAGCAGAAGAAGGGAAAGGTAAACCACCTTTAAGTATTCTGTACCTGGAAAACTAGAAAAAAGGTTGATGTACATCTCAATTGACTTGACAGCATGTAATTATTAATAACATACAATATAACCACATCACTATAAATTCACATGTATGGTTTCTAGTAGCACTATCATATAAGCAGGTTGTTTTATGGAGAATAGTTCCTTCCCCCCTCCAATTGGCTGATTTATGAATCAAGCAAGCTGATTTATTTCTGAATGAAACTTAATTTCTAGCCATTCATCTACAAGCTTACAACCTTTGTTGCTCATACACAAGTCCTATTGATTTGTAAGGGAATTAAACACCCGTTACCAAGCTCAGTGCTGCAAAAACCCAAGCTAGAGTACGTATTTGTGGGTGAACATTTTATTTGATGGCAATGTTTGGGATTGCTTTATGCCATGTGTTCAATCTTTTTACAGCTTTGCAACAAAAACTTTATGAATTTTCCATAAATATTAAGGAAAGAAAGCAATAACCTTGATATTTAGACAGAACGAGTATAAAACAAAGAGCAGCTGGAAGGCACTGGAGAAGATTCTACCTGCTTTCTTCTTCATCTAAAATGGGTGACATTTCAGATGTTCCTGACACTGAATCTAATCTTTTTTTCTGATAACAGGCATTACTCATAGTCTTTCACTTTGCTTCTTTAATAACAGTCGCATCACACTGGGAACAGCTCTTTCTCATTCTCTATTTTGCTCAAGATTTTACGTGTGTATAATATATTGACCAAAGGAAAACTCAGCTCAGTGGTGGCTTTTTTTTTTTTTGCATGTAGATTCTTGTCTCAGGAAACCAATACATTAATACAAGTGGTACCTTGTATAAAGGAATTAATTCGTTCCAAATGAAATAATGTGAAGCAAATTTTCCTTTATACAAATTTCCCATAGGAATGCATTGAAAATGGAGTAATCCCATTTTTATGTTGTACGGATTTGCCCCATAGGCAATTCTATTAAGTAAATTTCCTCTATCTCTGGAATATATTATGTTGTACAAATTTTATGTTATACAAACTCTTTGTTATACAAAGGTCCACTGTACCTTGGTTTACAAGTGCAATCCATTCTGGAAACATGTTTGTAATCCAAAGCACTTGTATATCAAAGCAAATATCCCCATAAAAATAATGGGAAACCTCTGATGATTTGTTCTGAGGCCTCATAGACCACACATACTGTACACACAACACACCAAAACTCAGAAAAGAAGTTGGCTAGAAGTCCATGTCCACACCATGGTTTAAGCTTATGTACCTCTGCTTTTTAGGCTACCACTGTTTTTTAGGCTTGCCTGAGATGGAACATTCTATACAGCCCCCCATAACCCAGCAGAGAGAATGAGAGAGAGTCACAATTGGCTCACTGGTGATGATGTGATCTGTTCCAGTGCTCATAATGCAAGATATTGCTCATTGATCAAGGCAAAATTGATTAAGAATGCTTGCAAAACACTGTTAAACCAAGGTATTACTGTACATATATATCCATACATACATTTTTGCCTAGATATGATAAACTGCATAGTAATAATAAGCATGTGCTCTCAAGTAAATTATGACTTATTTTTTAGGGTTTTCCATGTAAAGAATACTTAGAAGTGGCTTCTCATTCCTTTCTTCTGGGGTGCCCTTGGACTGTGCAATTTGCTCAAGACACTTTAGGCTGGCTCTACTCATGGGAGGCAAAGTGAAGAATCAAATTCACAACCTCTGGCTAGAATGGTCAGAATCACCACAGAAGGTACTTTAAGGCACAAACCCTATTAATGCAGAAAATCATCTGAGAAATAGCCATACAGGTTTTACTGAAAACCCCTCCTATGAAGTGCAGGTCCACCATAATCTGAGGTGATACATTCCATTTTGTCAGAAATTTCACCCTAATTTTAGGTGGTCTTATTTTTTGTAATTCCTGAAACTAACCAACACATTAATTGTTGATCCTGAGCTTGATTAATATTCTGTTCAGTACACAATCTAACTCTATATAAAAATATCACTGGAGACGCAGTGTCTTAAATAGAGATGGGCACAAAACACTAAAATGGTGTTTCCTTTCATTTTTTGTTTCTGGGTTTTTTTTTGTTTCGTTTCATTTCATACAAAACATTTTTTAAAAAGTTTCATTTTTGTTTTGTTTTTCATTTTTCATTTATTTATTTTTTAAAAACTGTTGGGGCCCTGCAGGCCACTCAGTTCTTTTTTTAACTAGCACTGACCAATGGGCTTGCCCCGTGGCACAGTGGTTAAATGCCTGTTACTGCAGGTAAAAATGTGCTCACAACATGGGGTTCAATCCCAGGTAGCAGGCTCATGGTTGATTCAGACTTTCATCCTTCTGAGGTGGGTAAAATGAGTACCCAGCTTTCTGCGGGGGGGGGGGTAATGTGTAGCGTGCATACTGTAAATAAAACTGTAAACTACCCAGAGACTACTTGAAATGGTATGGGGCGGTATACAAGCAAAACACTTTGCTTTGCTTTGCTTTTGCGGGGCTCTGCCGGTCGGTGCTTAAAAAAAACAAACTAGTGTTGACCAGCTGGCTCGTGGGCCCCTGTGGTCAGCAATTAAAAAAAAACTAGTGCCAGCCTGCTGGCTCATGGGACTGGTCAGTGTTTTTTTCCCTACCCCACGGTCAGCTGGGGCATAGGGCTTCAGGTGGCAAAAAATATTTAAAAGCCCACAGTTTCTCCCACCCGATTGGCCACCTTTGGGCGAGAAACTGTGGGCTTCAATGCATTCCTTTGGGAAAAAGAAAAATGAAATGGAACAAAACAAAAATTTCCATTTCGTTTTGTTTCATTTTTTATTGATGGGTCATTTCGTTTTTCATTTCATTGGGGAACAAAATGAAAAATGAAAAATAAAATGGAAAAGAATTGTTTTTAGTCTTAAAATGATGGCATACTCACCTTAGACTATTTCAAAACTGCACATGTAAAGGGAAAATTCCACATATGCAAATAAAATGATGATTGAGATTATTTATTTATTTCAAAATCACAAAATCCCTTATCTTTGGAATCATAGATCTGGAAGACAACTCAAAGAGAATCAATTCCCAGTAGAGATGGGTGTTTTACTTTGGAAGGGGTCCAGTTCTGAAACAAAACATGGCAGCACAGCTGCCCTTCATAACCAGGACCCAGCTTCCAGAACTAAATCAACCACTGACTTACCTTCCTTTGAATCGAGGAGGGCAAAACTCCTATCAGGAAGCAGCCTCCGATGCATTATCTTTCCTTCTCCCTGGCACTGGCCAATCAGGAGCTGTGCAAGGACATGCACCATCCCACTTCCCTGTCTGATTAGCCCGTGCCAGGGAGAAGAAAGTATGATGTGTCGGTGGCTGCTTCTTCATTGAAGTTTCGCCCTGTGTGACCCAAAGGAACTGGGTCCCTTCTGAAATGAAACACTTGTATCTAGTTCCCAGTACGTGGATACTTTAGTGGTTAAAGTATCTGTTAATATGGAGGTTGGGAGTTTGATTCCACACTGGGCGTCCTTGACAGGGGGCTGGACTTGATGATCCACAAGGTCCCTTCTAGCTCTGCAGTTCTAGGATTATTAAGTGCAGGAGGTGACATTGGACCAAACCTGAAAAAGATCATATTATTTTGTGCCACCTGTACAGTGTATTTCTGTTAATTCACTCTATTCACATAATACTCCAGATTCATATTTGTGTCAGCTCACTATATTTATTTATTACTTGAAAACATATTTAACCTGACAGAGTGACAACTAATAATGATTTTAGTGGACTATCATTCTAGTCCATTTAATGGACTATCATTCCCTGAATTCTGTATACATGCACCAACCACTGACTGCCATTGATTATCTGCACCCCCCAAAGAATAGAGTAGGTCTTTATGTGTACACAAATGACATCTCTGTGAAGTATAAACAGAAGTGGCAGGCTCTGTTCTCATCCATGAATACAGGACATGTAATAATGAGTTCAAGTGCCCTGTGGCACAGTGGTTAAATGCATGTACTTCAGGTAAAGCTGTGCTCATGACCTGGGGTTCAGTCCCAGGTAGCCGGCTCATGGTTGACTCAGCCTTCCATCCTTCCGAGGTTGGTAAAATGAGTACCCAGCTTGCTTGGGGGGTATGTGTAGCCTGCATACTGTAATTAAACTGTAAACTGCCCAGAGACTACTTGAAGTGGTATGGGGTGGTATATAAGCAGAACTCTTTACAGGAAGCCAGTTGTTGTAGGCTGAATATCAAAGGGGGTATGAGAATCATAACTGCTAGAGCAGTAGGGCCATGGAACCAATTACCTCAGGAGGTGGTGAGTGCTCCAGTGTCGGAGGCACTCAAGAGAAAATTGGACAACCATTGGTTACATTTGCTTTCATTTTGATTTTTGCATTTTTGCAAAGGATTGGACTTGATGGCCTTATACTCCCCTACCAACTAAATGATTCTATGATCCTACGTCATCCTAATCTCTAGAAGAAAATGCTACTTTGTTTCAGTCTAAGGCCCTTATGTTTCTGTTTCTTAATTCTACCTTCGTTTTCCAATACTTTCTTGACCTTTTGAAGCTGCCAATAAGTGTGGCACATTTGTGAGATATTGTGTTACTTTTCATATGCAGGAAATCATTCTAGCAGGGCCTAATAGACATGAAAACTTCACTGTTTGCCTTAGGGGATCCAGAAGTCTCAGCTATTAAATATAATTTACAGTGGGTTTTGGCTTCTGAGTTTAAACCAGATTTTGGCACCAAGATAGCAAAACATTATTTTTAAAAATTTTATTTTCATTAGAAAGCCAATACTCTCCACTTCTTTTAGGGATTTCATATTTCAAGCCATTGATATGCCAGCCAAGGCTGAAGACATGAAGGCTAAAGTTACCAAACATATTCACCACAAAGAATGGTGTTTGAGGCAGCAAAAGTGACTGGCTGAATGTGGAACCTGAGATATGGCGACAGATACCCACAGTGTAAGCAGCAGGTGTGGGGGAAGAGACAAGTTGTCAAGCCAGTCTGCAGTTTGTGTCCTTCCTGAAAATGCTGAAATGGCCGGTCCACTTAGATTAACTGTGTGAAAGCCAGTGTCCAGCATTCTATACATTATTTCCAGTCAAATGGAACCCGCGCTATGGAAACAGACATGGCTAACCTGAGGAGGTGCTGGTTATGTGCAAACAAATAGATACCTCATCAGATCACCAGGGCAGTTTCTGCAGCTAGAATTCTTCATGCATAAATATTGAACTGGATACTGCCAATGTTTGGTCTTAGCTAGAGGAGACCAGGTGAATGAATTGGACCTGTTAAATCTACACTTATTTAAATCCAATTGAATCAATTGATCTACTTCAGTTATAGCTAGCAGTTGGATTTAGCAGTGTATTTTTAAAAAAATAATCTGTCCTTGGGAAAGAGAGAAATACTCAACAGTTTTTTTAAAAAGTGCCAAGCTAAAAGCTTCTTATGGATCCAATTTCCTTTGATCTGCAATAGACATGGGCACTTACCATGGTTTGGTAGTTCAGTGGATCAGACCCAGAGGTGTTACATGGGGTCTCTGGATTCCATGCCCTGCCTCCTCTCACATGCTCCCTATCACAAGCAGCACTGTAATCTTCCCTGCATCACCTCCTTCTTTAAGTGGGGTCCCACGGAGCAAGGCAAGGTGTGGAATACCGGCACCCATGCATCACTTGTGGTCCCAAACTACTAAACTGCTAAACCACAGTTTGGCTTGCAGATAGCCCACCTCTATCTACATGCCTTCCTTCTCCCGTGCAGTAATTCCAAATCCCCATAGCTTACTTTGGTTATTAAGTATTGAATTAAGGATATTACACCTTGCATGTTTTTAGGGACTGCACCCCTTTACCATCATTTAATGTGGTTTTTAACGTTTTTTGTTTTTTTATTTTTTATGGTTTTTAAAAAATATTTATTTTGGTGGGAGGTTGAACTCTTAAACTGAGAATATATTCTAGAACTCAAATGAAACGCAAAGGAAATTTCCAAAGAGAATGACAAGCTGGCTATCAGAAATTGACCCATTAAATAATTCAATTTTTCAGTGAACTCAACAGATGCACCATTTTCCTGTAAGTTCTGTGTGACCTATTCTGTACAGCATCTTCTGCTGAACTGGAAGAATTCATTATTCCCAGTGTAGCAAAGCAACAAAAAGCCCCTTCTCTTCGTTCAGCAAGATGGCCCTACCTCATAACACACATTCTCAAAGTTTATTCGAAAGAACCCTTTTGGTTCAAAGCAAACAGTTATGGCTGAAGCAAAAATGTAAGGGAATTCAGACCACAGTTCATCCTGCACTAAATGCGCAGACACACTGATGTGCTTGTCTCATAAACTTAACTTCAAGTATGCACATAAAAATGTTACTTCATAGGTCCATTCAGCTGCCTTGAGAAAAAGTTGAATACATCAACAGAAATGATTACACATGCCTGGACCAATGCAAATAGATTCACTTGTTTAAAACAGTAGAAAGCCCTGCTAACAGAGCAGAAAACATCATGAAATTTATACAATCCTTATTCAACAGGGGGCCCTGTTGCGGTCTCGGGCAGCAGGTCAGCCGCCGGCGCTTCCCCTCCCCCAGCTTTGGCTGGGGGGGGTACCATCTGGGGACCCCTGTGGCAGGCGCAGCGGTGAGGCCGCCAGTTCGACTCGGGCGGCTGGGCAGCCGCCATCCCTCCCCCCGCCCCCAGGCAATGGCTGGGAATTTCCATCTAGGGGGTCCTGTTGCGTTCGGTGGTGGACTGCAGTGGAGCGAGATGTACTCTTAGCTGCTTGGGCTGTTCCATCTGTAGTGGGAGCACTACAGGCCAAGTGACTACCCATACTAGGCTCAATTGGGCCACGAGGCCGTTGCCCCTGGTGTGGGGTTGCTATTGTGCTTGCTGGTCTCCTTCTACCCCGTCCAATTAACTTGGCTACGTTGTTCGTTCCATTTCTCCCCCTTTTGGTTAGCCCTCCCGCTGGCCTGGCTAGGTGCCCATTATTTTATTATTTTATTACTCGGTTTTTTTTTTTTTTTTTTTTTTTTTGGGGGGGGGATTAGCAAACACTTTTTTTCTTTGTATTTGCTGTGTTATCTTGTATTGTATTGCTGTCACGTTTGTGGTATTTATTTTGGGGTTTTGGTTTGCTGTGTTCCTGGTCATTTCACGATCTTATGGAGCCTGCAGGGTGCCCTATTAGGGTGGTGTCAGACTGCGGGAGGCTGTATTGTACTTTGTATTTTACCAGCTTTGTATTGTTGTTGTACCTTTTTTTCTTTCTTTCTTTCTTTCTTTCTTTCTTTCTTTCTTTCTTTCTTTCTTTCTTTCTTTCTTTCTTTCTTTTTAATTCGTGGTTGTATTTTATTGTATTGTTTGCATTGTGCTACTCTGCATTCCACTTCTTTTGTTAAATTTGGTTGCAGTGGTTTATTTATTATTCCGTATTAGTTTGCATCCCTGTCTGCATTTCCAGCTCATGGAGCCTGCTGCATTCCACTAGCTCTGTATTGTTATTGTATTTTGGATAAGAAGAACTGGGACAGGCATTTACAGCCTTTATTTACATGTCAGGGATCCACTCCGTCCGTACCCCGGTCTGTCCTGTTTGCTGATAAATGCCAGGTTGTCTGCATTTCATCCAGCTCATGAGTGAGCCAACCTGGCATTTCTCATGGAGACCTGGGTGGGCCATATAGGGGGTGTCTCACTGCTTCGCCCCCAGGGCTACTGGGCAGGCCGGGGCGGGGTGGCCATTGTGTATAGGGACTCTTTTTATGTCAGCAGATCTGCGATGCTGGTGAGTCAGATTTAGAATGTCTAACCTTGTGGTGGGACAGAGGGACAGGTTTGGGATAGTGCTGTCCCCGTGCTCCACGCGACCCTGCACTTTCCCTCCCAGAGCCTCCGAGTTCATCTCATTTGGAGATCCCCCGCCTTTTGGTGTTGGGGGATTTCAACGTCATGCCGAGGTTGGACTGTCGGGAGCAGCTCTGGTCTGTCCATGGCCTCCATGATGTCCCAATGTCATTGGTCCCACGCACAAGGGTGGACATACCAAGACCTGGTTTTTGCCTCCACATTGTCATCTGGGGGTCGGGAGTTTGTTGACCCAACCCGTGTCATGGTCAGATCATTATCTGCTGACCTTCTCCCTGTCAATCGCCACCCCACCCCGTGGGGAGCAGGGCCCTTCCATGTGGGCCCGCCCCGGGGCTCCTGGACCCTGTGCGGTTCTCGGAGACCCTCGGGGCTGTGCTGGACGGTCTGGATGACAATCTGGTAGACTCCCTGGTCAAAAGGTGGTATGAGGAGGTGGCCGGGGCTGCTGACCGGATCGCCCCCAAGCGCCTGATCCGGTGCCGAGCCTATTCTTCTCCTTGGTATACCGAGGAGCTGAGGGCTATGAAGCAAGAGCGGAGAAGGCTATAGAGCAGATGTTGGAATGCTCGGACGGCTACGAACTGGGCTGCGGTTAAGGCGTTGACCGGTCACTATTCTCGAGCGATAAAGGCAGCCAGGAGATCTTTTGCCGCCCTGAGAATTGGTGAGGCCTCGAATCGCCAGGCAGAATTGTTCCGGGTGGTTCGAGACCTCACCAATCCCGGTCCGCCTGGGCCTCCTCCTAGTGATTTCACTAGTGAGTCTTTCGCAGCCCACTTTAAATCTAAGATAGAGGCCATCTGTTCCGAGCTGGATGCCAGTTGCCATGATCCAGTCCCCGCTGTGGCTGGTACTGGGCCACCTCGGTCGCCCCGGTTCTTTGAGTTTGGGTCTGTTACACCTGAGGATGCCTCCAGGGCCCTGGGACACTGCAGGCCTGCGGCTTCTCCGTTTGACCCTTGCCCGTCCTGGCTGATTAAGATTGCAGGGGGAAGCATGCCAAAATGGGCTTCACTAATCGCCTCAGCCTCCTTCAGGGATGGGATTTTTCCTAGTCTTCTGAAGGAGACAGTGGTGAAGCCCATTATTAAAAGACCTGGCCTGGCTGTGGACGATATGTCAAACTATTGCCCCATAGCCAATGTTCCCTTTTTGGGCAAGGTGGTTGATCGGGTCGCCGCCCTGTGTCTCCAGTCGTTCCTGGAGGATAACCATATCCTGGATCCTTTCCAATCCGGGTTTAGGCCGCATCATGGGACTGAGACAGCCCTGGTCGCTCTGCATGATGATCTGTTGAGAAGGGCCGACGAGGGTTCCTCTACCCTGCTGGTCCTTCTCAACCTGTCAGCGGCTTTTGATACCGTCGACCACGGTATCCTCCTGGAGTGGCTCTCGGAGGTGGGGATTGGGGGTCTGGTCTTTGGCTGGCTCCGATCCTTCCTTGAGGGCCGCACCCAGCGAGTGAGCTTGGGGGGTGAGTTGTCGGTTTCCTGGACACATGCTCTTTAACATCTATATGAAACCGCTGGCTGAGATCATCTGGAGATTTGGAGTCTGCTGTCATCAGTACGCTGATGACACACAGCTCTATCTCTCCTTTTCCACCTGTGCAGTGGAGGCCGTCCAGACCCTAGATCGCTGCCTGGTCACGGTTTTGGATTGGACCAGGACCCACAGACTCAGGCTCAACCCTGGAAAGACTGAGGATATGTTCTTCGGGGGTGGCCCGGATGGGTACTGTGGCCCTCTTCCCAGTCTGGGTGGGTCCGCCCTCCAGCGGGCGCAAAGAGTGAGGAATCTGGGCGTCGTCCTGGATCCGGATCTGTCCCTGGAGTCCCAGGTGTCAGCCGTGACCAGGTCGGCCTTTTACCATCTAAGGCTTATCGCCCAGATTCGCCCGTACCTTGACGGGAGCTCCCTGAGGACTGTGGTACAGGCACTGGTCATGTTGAGGCTGGATTATTGCAACGCTCTCTACATGGGGCTCCCCTTGAACCTTGTTCGGCGATTGCAGCGGGTCCAGAATGTGGCGGCCAAGTTGGTGGTTGGTGCGCGCCGTTTCGACCGCATCACCCCCATCCTGGCTCGCCTACACTGGTTGCCCGTTGCCTCCCGAATAAGGTTCAAGGTGTCGGTTTTGTTTACAAAACCCTCCATGGCTTGGCCCCTGATTATCTGGCAGAGCGCCTCTCCCAACAATTAGATCCGGCCCGACCCACCCGTGCATCCCTGGCCCTTTCACTCCAGACTGTCCCCCGGTAGGCCCGCAAGACGAGCACACGTGGGCGCGCCTTCTCGGTGGTGGGGCCGTCCATTTGGAACAGCCTACCGAGCGACCTGCGGCAGGCCCCCTCCTTGGCATCATTTAAGAAAATGCTGAAGATGCTACTCTTTAGGGACGCTTTTAACAACAACTAGCTTCCTTTTTCTGCCCCAGCTCACTTACATATGTTTGGACTACTGCTGTGACTGCCCCTGTCGTTGTCCGCCTTTAGCCTTTTATCTTTTTATCTTTTTATCTTTTTAATCATTTATGTTAACCGCCCTGAGTTCCCGTCCTGGGAAGAAGGTGCGGTATATAAATATAAAAATAAATAAATAAATAAATAAATAAATGAGACCTCACCAATCCCGGTCTGCCCGGGCCTCCTCCTAGTGATTTCACTAGTGAGTCTTTCGCAGCCTTTTTAAAATCTAAGATAGAGGCCATCCTTACTGGAGCTGGACACCGGTTGCATTGATCCATCCCTCGTTGTGGCTGGTGCCTGGCCACCTCGGTCGCCCCGGTTCGTTGAGTTTGGGCCTGTTATACCAGTGGATGCCTCCAGGGCTCTGGGATATTGTAGGCCTGCGGCTTCTCCGTTTGACCCTTGCCCTTCCTGGCTGATTAAGATCGCAGGAGGGAGCATGCCGAAATGGGCTTCACTAATTGCCTCAGCCTCCTTCAGAGATGGGATTTTTCCCAGTCTTCTGAAGGAGACGGTGGTGAAGCCCATTATCAAAAGACCGGGCCTGGCTGTGGACGATATGTCTAACTATTGTCCCATAGCCAATGTTCCCTTTTTGGGCAAGGTGGTTGAGCGAGTCGCCGCCCTGCGTCTCCAGTCGTTCCTGGAGGAGAACCATGTCCTGGATCCCTTCCAATCTGGGTTTAGGCCGCATCATGGGACTGAGATGGCTCTGGTCGCTCTGCACAATGATCTGTTGAGGAGGGCTGACAAGGGTTGCTCTACCCTGCTGGTCCTTCTTTTCTCGACCTGTCAGCAGCTTTTGATACTGTCGACCACGGTATCCTGCTGGGGTGGCTCTTGGAGCTGGGGATTGGGGGTCTGGCCTTCAGCTGGCTCCGTTCCTTCCTTGAGGGTCGCACCCAGCGAGTGAGCTTGGGGGTGAGTTGTTGGCTCCCTGGACACTCCCCTGGGGGGTGCCTCAGGGGTCGTCCCTCTCCCCAATGCTCTTCAACATCTATATGAAGCCGCTGGCTGGGATCATCTGGAGTTTTGGAGTCTGCTGTCATCAGTACGCTGATGACACGCAGCTCTATCTCTCCTTTTCAACCGGTGCAGTGGAGGCTGTCAGACCCTTGATCACTGCCTGGCCGCAGTTTTGGATTGGACCAGGACTCACAGACTCAGGCTCAACCCTGGAAAGACCAAGTTTCTGTTCTTTGGGGGCAGCCCAGATGGGTACTGTGGCCCTCTTCCCAGTCTGGGTGGGTCCGCCCTCCAGCTGGCAGAAAGAGTGAGGAATCTGGGTGTCATCCTGGATCCGGATCTGACCCTGGAATCCCAGGTGGCAGCCGTGACCACGTCGGCCTTTTATCATCTTAGGCTAATTGCCCAGATTCGCCTGTACCTTGATGAGAGCTCATTGAGGAGAGTGGTACAGGCGCTGGTCATATCAAGGTTGGATTACTGCAACACTCTCTACATGGGGCTCCCCTTGAACCTTGTTCGGTGACTGCAGCGGGTCCAGAATGCGGCAGCCAGGTTGGTGGTTGGTGTGCGCCGTTTTGACCGCATCACCTCCATCCTGGCTCGCCTACACTGGTTGCCCGTTGCCTCCCAAGTAAGGTTCAAGGTGTTGGTTTTGGTTTACAAAACCCTCCATGGCTTGGCTCCTGCTTACCTGGCAGAGCACCTCTCCCGTCAATTAGATCTGACCCAACCCACCCGATCTTCTTTGGCCCTCTCACTCCGGACTGTCACTCTGATGGAGGCCTGCAAAACGAGCACATGTAAACGGGCCTTCTCGGTGGCGGGGGGAACCATCTGGAACGCTTTGCCGAGCGAGTTACGGCAGGCTCCGTCGTTGGCGTCGTTTAAGGCACTGACTAGGGACACAGGATTTCCTTTTGTTTGTTTGTTTGTTTGTTTGTTTGTTTGTTTGTTCTTCCTTCTCCCCACACCTGCCTGTGAGCCTGCTTGGACGCCATTGACACTGTGACTGTGACTGTTTTTAGCTTTTTAATATTTTGTGTGAACCGCCCTGAGTTCTCGCTCGGGAAATAGGCACGGTATAAAAATCTGAAAATAAATAAATAAATAAATAAATTTTTGATACATTGTGTTTATGGCCACAGCCAAAAAAATGCCTGAGAATCCCCTCTGAAAAGTGATGGGTGTGTTTCTGTTTCTGTTTTTCTTGTTGGGATTTTTCTTGGTTTTTTAAAACTTGGAAACCTAGAGATGTCAATGGTGATAAATACAAGTTTGTTGAAAACCAGGATCACTGAACCAAACGTTCACCTGTACATCTCTGAAGTGATCAATATTTTGCTGTCTTTGGCAAATGATGATATGGCAGTTCTTGTTACCAGACACTGAAGCTAAACAATCTGGAACATTATTTCAACACTGATGATGGGACGACAACAACAGCAACAGCAACAGCAACAGCAACAGCAACAGCAACAGCAACAGCAACAGCAACAGCAACAGCAACTACTACTACTACTACTACTACTACTACTACTACTACTACTACTACTACTACTACTACTACTACTAATCTTTGAATTGCAGAGCTAGAAGTTACCCTAAGTCCAGCCTATTTTAAGAAGGCACAGTGGATAATTGAACTCCCTCCCTCTGCCTCTGAAGACAGATGCCTAAACTACTGAGCTATTCAGCAATTCAGTTAGCAACCAATCCTATATCTGAGGACAATGGGATACTTCAGGATGAACCATGGGGCAAATGGCAAAGCATGTCCCAACTATTCCAAATAGCTCACTCTGCCTAACAGCATGTTCGCTAGTCATGAACAGTGTCTTTTGATTAGATGGATTACAACTTTATTTTAAATAAGAAATATTGTTCCACAGCTTCTGGAGTACACATTTGCCAGGAAGAGAAGTGGGAAGAAGCGGCCTGGGTGCCAAACTTCCCCCCTACATTAAACAAAAGTAATTGTTTTCTTTAAATGTTGGCCTGTATTCTGCTGCCAAAATACAAAGTCAAAAGACAATTGAATAAACATCCCTCTCACCTCCAGCAGGGTCCCAGTTGTATGCCCATTCTTGTACTAGTTCTGCAGTGAGCTTGTCACAGAGAAATATGAATGTGCTACATTTAGAGCAAAAACAGTATTTTGGAGACAGTGAAAAGCTATGGAAATGTGAACAGTGGTTTGGCATGCTACCTTCAACATGGATGCAAAAGTGTTGCTTTTAAGATGAGATTGCTAACCATGGCTCTCCTTTATTATTTTCTCAGTCCAAATAAATATTTAAAAATATTGACAAAGTTGGCTCAAGTTTGTGGTGTTGACTGAGGGTTTCTTTTCAGTAGTGCTCATACCCACTCCCATAAAGTGATACATGAAGATGAGGGATCTTCAAGAGATCTGAATATTGAGACAAACTTACAAAATTTTCACCTCCCAAATCCATGGGCCAACTGGAACACACCCATGCTCCAAAGTCTACACTATTCATATTTTTGTAGTACAGTCTGAAAACATGCATGAATGTCTGTATATTGGGAGAAAGTATGCACAACTCCTGAACGAGTCAAAGTATTCCTTGACCACTGCTGCTGATGTATTTATTCCCATGGAGTAAAGATAGATATCAGTGACTATTTTAGGAGGACCAGAGGAGCAACCCAGAGTTGAGAATATCTGTCCTGTAAGACAGCCATCCTCAACTCTGTATGTATGTATGTATGTATGTATGTATGTATGTATGTATGTATGTTTTTGTTTGTTTGTTTGTTTGTTTGTTTGTTTGTTTTTTGGCCATGGGCATCAACACAATGTAAAAGTGATATGGGCTGAATCAGGATTGTATTAATTGCATAATGAATAAGGTGGCATGTGAATAATTGTTTCTCTAGTCAGTGGCCTCTCTTCTGTCTCAAGGTATGAAGGAGGTATCTGTTTAAAATTAAGACTGATGGTCTTTTCATTAATGCCCAAATACTGAATGTCAGTGAAGAGCACAACAAACAATTTTGCATATATCTGAGCTATAGGTTTGGCTCATTCCTCCTAGAAGCGGGGGGGGGGGGAGGAAAGTGTGAAAGTGAAATCTGAACACAGAAGATCTGACTTCACAAAAATGTCATGAACCACAGAAACAGTTCAACTGTAGGTTAAAATATGACCAACAGCAGCTGGCTCCATTTCCATCCATCTTGAACTGTTTTACCCCGATTTCTGAATTGCTTTTGTGACATTTAGCAAGATCACCATATCCACTGGAAATAGAAAACACAAAGGACAGACCCCATTTGTCCAAATTGCCAGTTTGGGCAGCCAAAATAGGCAATGCTGTTCCAGAACGCTAGTTAAATGGTAGTGCTTTTTACACAAAATAATATTAACAGCAGCCCACAAGGGATTAAGAGTACATCTGACCACATTTAAGTCAGTCAAACATTGTGACATGCCCTTTCCCTTACCTGTGTACAGTAATCCAAGCAAACTTTTCTGAACCTTAAGTTTAAATGTCGGTTCTGATGGAAAGGCTAATTTGAAGAATTCCAGTTACTTCTGGAAACGGCTGAGATATGTGTAGTGTTGTTTATGTGGTTTATGGTCCTTCACTGAGTTTTATGGTTGAGGGAGAACTGTAACCCATTTCTCACTAATCTACTGTATTAATCTGTGATTCATGCAGATTCCAACCCCATGATTCATGCAAATATATTTTGCTGGATTTCAATTTATATAACAGAGCAGCTCTCTAAAATGGAACAATCTCAGTATATAAACCTAAGGGACACAAGACTAGGGAGAACCATTCTCCCATTTCAGTTGGATCATATGCATGTTACTAAGCAGTCACAAACAAAGAATTGTAGCAAAAGAATCCAAAGAAACATTTTTCTCTCTCAGTCTCTTAATTATCTTTCCCTCTACCTCCTATCTGCATAGCTCAGTATCTAGCCACAAAGCCAGGGTTTGGGAGTATAGGAGAACAGCCAGCCTGAGTATACCTGTTCCTGTCTTCCCACCACTAAGACTTTGGAGAATTCTATTTGATCTGTCTTTTTCCCTTCACTGATGAAGCTGCTTGAATGAGTAGGAAAACATTTCGATCTCTCAAGAAAAGAAGTCCAGTTTCCATGACTCAGTTTTCAGATAAACTCACCTGGATGAGTGAGAATCTTCACAAACATATTTTCCTTGCACTGCATGTTTTTAAAATTCTATTTTAATGAAAAAAAACTTCTTAATTACAGCTACCTAAAATGAAAAAAAGAGAGAGAAGAAGCTCTATAATGTGTCCAGACTAGCAAGTGATGTAAGATCTCCCCTCTGACATGTCTGAATATGAAACAGCTGCTTGAAGAGATGAATGAGAATTTATAGAGACCAATGAGGTCCTCAGTTCTTCCCAGGAGATCAGCAATCAGGTTTCCAAGACAGGTTATGGCTGTCATTGGGCCTTTAATAATAATAATAATAATAATAATAATAATAATAATAATAATAATAATAATAATAATAATAATAATAATAATAATAATAATAATAATAATAATAATAATAATCTTTATTGTCATTGTACAACCAGTGTACAATGAAATTGGCTGAGCTCCCTCCCTCCCCCCAACACCATCCCACTAAAAAGCCATTCAATCTCATATCACACTGTGTGCTTGATGCACAACTCGCCAGCCACACGAGTCTATCATGTGTTGTCATGTCCTGTTTAACAGTCGAACAGCCCATGGATAAAAACTGTTTTTTAGCCTGTTGTTACGGCTTGCTATACTTCTGTATCTCCTACCCGAGGGTAGGAGAGTAAAGAAGTGCTGGTCGGGGTGTGAGTCATCCCTGATGATTTTCCTTGCTCTCCTAAGACAGCGGTCCCTGGCGATATCATCCAGTGGACTCAGGGGATAGCCCATGATGTTTTGTGCTGTGTTCACTACCCTCTGAAAAGTCTTTCTGTCTGTAGCTGTAATGAAGTACGTAAGGACACTTTCTATTGTAGACCGATAGAAGGAGGTCATCAATTGCTGTTTCACATTGTTCTTCTGCAAAAGCCTGAGGAAATGGAGTCTCTGTTGAGCCTTCCTGGCCACATGGGTTGTATTAATTTTCCAGGTAAGATCTTCACTAAAATGAACTCCCAGGAATTTGAAGGAGGAGACTCTCTCCACCCGGCCTCCCATGATGTACAGTTTTACACAATTTCTTTTCTACTTTGATGATTGCACTGGTTTTATAATCCCCTAACTTGCAAATGATGCCAAATATTTTTTTCTCTCACACAAATTTTAGCATTTCTACCCCTCAAAACATCTGAGCACTTTTATGGCACATAAACCAACACAGGAAACCACCTAAAACATAAAGCAATCTGATTGAGAGGGTGGAGTTTTTGTTTTAAATAACTGCTGCCAGCACCTTCCAAGTTCTTTTATTTCAGAGCAGCAGAAAGAGAGGACTGTTTGGAGAACAATAGAGCAAGCACACTGCTGAGGGGGGTGGGGAGCTTCTGACAACATCCGGTGGCTAACTAGGAAGGTCATTGGACCATTAGACGACAATGGAAGGCAATGGATTATTAAAGAGGAAACAGAGATTGCAGAGACTCAATGAATTTTTTGCTTCAGTATTCACTGAATAAGACAAAGACCACATGCCCAAAACAGAGCCTATCTTCGTAGGGAGGGAAACTGAAAAAATAAGCCAGATAGAAATAACCAGGGAGAAGGTTCTTGCATGTCTTATTAAACTAAATGCTAAGAAATCACCAGGACCAGATGGTATCCATCCACGAGTTCTCAAGAAACTTAAAGATGAAATTGGTGATGTCCTAGCCAAAATATATAATATTTCCCGCAAATCAGGTGTTGTGCCTGATAACTGGAAGGTAGAAATATATAACTCCAATCTTCAAAAAAGGATCCAGAGGTGATACAGGAAATAACCAACTGGTCAGTTTGACATGTGTCCCAGGTAAAGTGATGGAAACCATCCTAAAAGATAAAATTAATAGGCACATAGAAGAGAAGGCACTGCTGAAGGAGAGCCAACATGGATTTTTGCCTCACCAATCTGTTGGGATTTTTGAGAGTGTCAGCAATCATGTGGATAAGGGAGATCCAGTTGACACTGATTATCTGGACTTTCAGAAGGCTTTTGGCAAGGTCATGCACTAAAGGCTCTTGAATAAACTTGCCAGTCATGGAATCAAGGGACAGGTCTTGTTCTAGATCAGCAACTGGCTAAGTGACATGAAACAGAGGGCTGCACTAAATGGACACTTCTCCAAGTGGAGGGAGGTAAAGAGTGGGGTCTCCCAAGTTTCAATACTGGGACCCCAGCTTTTCAATCTCTTCATAAATGATCTAGAAGTAGGAGTAAATAGCAAGGTAGCCAAATTTGCCAACAACACTACATTATACAGGGTAGTAAAAACTGAGAGAGATTGTGAGGAGCTCCAGAGAGATCTCTTGGCACTGGGGGAGTGGGTAAACCAGTGGCAAATGAACTTCAGCATTAGTAACTGCAGAGTGATGTACATTGGGGCAAAGAATGCCTGTGGGTCTTAGTTACTGTGCAACTCAATTAGCCTGCATCCAGTGCAGTGGGGTAATATCGTACAATACCACAAGGAATTGTGTAGGGGGCATGCCAGTTACCTCAGTTTGACTGTATTCACATCTGGGGCACCTGGGTAGGGGAGCAAGAAGATACCATTATGGCACCCAAGAAAAGTGGGGTAAGTCACAAACAAAGGCCCCAGCTAAAAGGAGGGACCCTGCTCACCCTCTCTCCTGGAATTGTCTTCCTCTTCATCTGAGGACCTTCCAGATTATGCAGATCTGGGACAAACTTAGTCACTTGGGGCAGGAACATATGTGGGTACAAGGACTGGTCAATACTGGACCGGGGGTAGCCCTTCCAGGGGCACCAAGGCTCAGTAAAGGGCTGTGCTATACAGGATGGATGAATAAAAATTATTCCATATTGCTTTCCTGGAGGGTGAGATTGCCAGTGCAGCTAAAGTCAGGTCCTTGCCATCTGCCTCTCACCAACAAAGCACCTCACCTGTTCAATAATCCATTGCCCTGGCTCGCCTGAGTGATCAGTAGCAGTGGGAGTCCTCCCATGGTGGGCTGGTGGAATGACTGCCCATAGAACTAGTCCTGGACCTTTTGGTGGGTTGGAGCGGTAATGTGGCAAGTACCAATGCAGAGGTGGGGCCAGCTGCACTAGGTGAGTCCATGACACAGCACATTTCCACCCCACACCTGGGGGTATGGCCAATCCAGCAGCCCCTGACATCCTTCACACTGGTTAGGGCTCCTGCTCCAGTCAGAACCATGGATCCTGGGACACCCATCAACCTGGTCATCATGAGAAGTAGTCCCCATTTGTGGAGGTAGGCTCTCAAACTGATTGCCCATATTGTACCCAGGATACAGTGGTCCAGGATGACCCTGTAGCACCTGTCCCACCTGCCCCTTTCCCACTGGAATTGGTCAAGGGTGATGAATCCCTCCCGTTAGGTGATCATTTGTCCCAGGCCATGGTTGTCAAAATCCTTAGTGAATGGCTTTTGGACATATTTGAGTTGCTGAATAGGGAAATTGAGGATGAGGTTTTTAAAAAGCTGGACGAAAAAGCAAAGGAGAAAATTAGGAGGCGCAAATTACAATGATGCTGGACCAACTGGTTGTCAGCATTACTTATTTATGCAATGACTATTGTCAAGTCCCACCCAGAGAGAGGCCTTGGGCTGCTTGACTACATGGACACGATTCACCAGGCCCAGTTGGACTTTGCTGGGTCTGCCTGGCTGCAATATGATGAGGGATTCTGCATGCGCGTGACACACTGCCCAAGCCTGCAGTGGGACAAACCCTATGGGCCATTATGGATGGTGATTATGTCCTCTTCCTGCCTATTTTCTGCCAAACACTTTAATAGCAGTCATTTAGCTCAAAAAGTGGAACAGCCAGGCACTGCCCACCTGATGGCAGGCCAGATGGTTCAACCCCGTTTGGCCTGGTTGGAGTTCAAGTCCAAGGGTTCCTGCAACAGATGCCAATGGATGTTCAGGCACATTTGCTCCAGTTGCAGCAGCACCCATGCCACTATGACCTGCACCAAAGGTAAATCTGGTGTGTCCCCTGGCAAAGATGCTGGAGGCAAAAAGAACCCTCCTGGAGCAGGTGTTGTTCCAAAGGGGACCTAGCCCCATAAAGATAAATGTTCTGCAGAACTGATTGTGTAGTTAACCCAACTGGGCAGCAGCGCAATACTTGTTGGAGGAATTCTTCTGGGGTTTTCGCCTTGGGGGAGTGTGAGGCCATGTTGTCAAAGAATCTGAAGTCTGTTGTGGGTTTTGAGGATTTTGTTAGAGAAAAGATTAACAAGGAGGTCATAAGGGCAGAGTCCTCAGGCCTTTTCCCACCCCACCTACGCCCCAATTCCGAGTGTCCCCACCAGGCATTGCTGGTATTCCCTGGGGATCTTGAGCTGTTAGTTCTTCTGTTCAAGAGCAATGTTTATTTGGATAGGGCCCTTCCTTTTGGCTGTTCCATTTCATGCACAGCTTTTGAGACCTTTAGTTGTTTTCTCGAATGGCTTATTAGGTCCAGAGCGTGCAGTTCCCAGGTGGTGCCTGGATCAGTACCTTTTTTGTGGGGCAGTTGGCTCCGGCCACTGCTCACACTTCATGGCCGTATTCCAGGGCATTGCTGACAAACTTTTTGGGTATAGAACTGGGCACTATGCGCCAGTCAAGCTGGCTTCCGGAGAGCAAGCTCTCCAACTTCAGGAGATTGCTCCTGTGTCCAGCTACAGCCGGACTTTCCAAGCCACATTGCAGATGGAGGGTGTCTTCCAAAATGAGGGAGGACCTCAAACTGTGGTTGAGCTTCTTGGTTCACTTCCATGGTGTATCCTTCTTGGAGAAGGGAGTGTATGCTTAGGGCCAAGCTCCAGGCACAGACTGATGCATCTGGCACTTTGGGCTATGGCATATTTTATCACAACATGTGGTGTGTGGGCCTGTGACCTGCTGACTGGTTGGCAAGGGGTATCACCAGAGATCTTACATTCTTGGAATTGTTCCCAATCATGGGCACAGTTTGGCTGTGGGCTGACACCTCAGCCAATGCTGTGGCCCACTTTTGGTATGGGAACCAGGCAGTGTTCCAGGTGGTTAATTCACTTTCTTCCTATTCATTTAGGGGTTTGAGGTTATTCCATACCCTCACATTAAAGTGTTTGGAGTTTAATATAGTCATTCAAGCACACCATGTCCCAGGGTTCCAAAATGAGATACCTGCTGTGCTCTCACGCCAACAGATGGAGCACTTCAGGTGGCTGGCCCCTCAGACATTACCTGACCAGGAGACACACCCAGAAGAGATCTCTGGGTGGGTAGAGGCCCAAAGGGCCATGAGCTTGACACTGTCTCTTAGGACAAGGCACACATATTCTGTGGCCTGTGCTGAGTACACAAAGTTATGTGCTCAGGAGGGGTTTAGTTCACTTTGGCTGATGACTGCAGATTGATTGACACAGTTTGCTTTTTATTTACATTTTAAAGGTTTGATCCCTAGGACTGTACAGGGTAAGCTGTCAGCCTTGACATTCTATGCCAGGCCCCAGCATTATGAACACCCAGCAAATGAGTGCATGCTGCAAAAAATGATAGAGGGTTGGTCTAAGGAAAGGGAACAAGTGGAGGATACTTGATCCCCTTTATCTCTGAGATATTGAATAAAATTGATGGGGTCATGGGGGTCAGTGTGCACAGACTGTTTTGAGGTGATCCTTTTTAGAGCAGCAACCCTGACAGCATTTTTTGCAGCACTGAGGAGGATCAGCAAGCTAGTCACAGCCTCTACGTCAGACCAGTCCCGTGCCTCTCTGCAGGGGGTGGACTTGTCCTTGCTCCCTAGGTATGTGAGGCTTAAAATTCATAGGTCCAAGATGGACCAATGGGCCAAGAAGCAGGACATAATACTGGACTGGTGGCACATAACAAACATTTGCCCATTCCAAGCTCTTCAGGAATATTTGGGGGTGAGAGGTGATGCATAAGTTTGCCTGTTTCAACATAAGAATGGTGTGCCACTGATTCAGTACCAGTTCTGATAGGTAACCACGGCCGCTTTAGCCAATGCAGACATACAGGGTTGGCAGTTTGAGTCTCACTCCTTTCAAATTGAGGTTGCCTCCATGGCCGTGGCTATGGGTTACGATTCATTGGGTATTCAACGTATTGGAAGGTGGAGATCCCAGAAGCTCAGGGTTTATGTCCTGCTGCTGGTGGAGTGTTAGGCTGTTGCCTGTCTATTTTAATGTTTCTGTTGTTCCAGGTTGGACATTGACAGTGAAAGCCAGAGTGATGGTATTCAGCCACAGCTTTGCCTTCTGGGCAGCCTAGTATGCTGCAAGTTCTCATTGGGGCCAAGATCTTGGCCTGGGTGTGTGTGCCACCATTGAATGCTGGGGCTGGAGATGCATGCTCTGGGATGAATTCCACAGCTAGGCGTGCCAGGAGTCACTGGAAGGGCCCCCAAACCTCCTGCTGATCCACCTGGGCAGCAACGATTTACCAGCAACACCGGGCAAGACCCTTATCCTCAAGATCATTCAAGACTTAGTGAATTTCAAAACTTGTTCCCTAATATACGTTTAGTTTGGCCCATGTTGATCCCACATTTAGAGTGGAGATCAGCCCATGACCCTAGATGGATGGACAAAGCCCATAGGGGAGTGAACAGGGAGATATCCAGATTTATCCAGAATGGGTGGGTGTCATTTGTAGACCACCCTGGCATTACTGTGCATTCCCCCCAACTATATAGCAGGGATGGCATCCACCTGTCCAACTAGGGCCTAGAGATTTTCCTTACGGACCTACTCGGCCTTGTGGGGTAAGAGGCTTGGGCCTCTTAGTGTGGCGGGTAGTGTAAGAGGTAATGGCATTCAGGTAAACCTGAATAAGTCAACCTTAAGGTGCTAGACAGCCCTTGAATAAAGCTCATAATCACTGGTAGGTTGAGGAGTTAAATAAAGTCAGCAAGTCAATATTAGGCCGAATTGAAGGGCTGTGGTGGACTAGCAGATTCACCCAATTTGGCACGATGCTGAACAGGTGGGCAGCATCTTTCCAGGGGTGAATCTCCCTGAATACAGAAAGGGCCAATAGGAGATTCTCCCCACCCATTACCTGCTTGCACTACATTTCAGGTCCCCTTAGCAGGTTACAGGAATGTTAGTTAATATAAGTTAATATGCTATGAATAAAGTTGTGGCCCATTTTATCCTAAAGCTGAAGTTGTCTTGCTTCTTTATTTCCAGGGCTTGGGGGGAAAGAACTTCCACAACACTGTCTCTTTGGCTTAGAAATGGAGATGAGTCAGACATGAGTAGCATGCATGTGCGGGGGGAAATTTTACCTTTACCTTTTACTTATGCCAAGAGATATCATATTATTTTTTAAAAATCCATCAACTGACAACAGGAAAGCATTTGAATTATTTGATCCACCTTCTTGAAGTTTCATGGACACCCTGAGTCAATGAGTTCTTTATTAGAAAGTAATTGCTTGAACTGAGAAACAGAGCTGCTTAAATGCTCTGGCAACATGCTGCATGTTTTCTGCAAGTTCAGCCTACACAGGTTTTCTTCAAGCAGCATAGTTGTTATTTTTTAGTATAATAATCGGTGTGGGTGTATTATATTGTAAGATGCTGAAGAGAACAAGACAGCAGCCAGTAAATGTAATCTAATAATTATTAGAATTTCTCTCTCTCTCTCTCTCTCTCTCTCTCTGTCTCTGTGTGTGTGTGTGTGTGTGTGTGTGTGTGTGTGTGTGTGTGAGTGAGTGAGTGAGTGAGAGAGAGAGAGAGAGAGAGAGAGAGAGAGAGAGAGAGAGAGAGAGAGAGAGAGAGAGAGAGAATTTAATTATTTATTTATTATTTATATATTTTTGCATTTGTATACTGCAACAAATTTTCCCCAAAGGGAACCATGGGCGGTTTTCATAAAGCACCATAATAAAGAACAACAAATAATAATAAAGCTAAAACAATAAGTATGCAAGACGAGACATTGCATCTTCTTAAAGGAAAATTATCAATTGAGTTTGTTGCAGTTCTGAGAGTCTATACCCTGAACAAGCAACAGTTTAAAAATGGCATCATCTATAATGCATCTGACCAGTTTATTTAATAATATACCTGTACGTCTGATTATATATAGCTATACAGATGCAGATAAATAATTTCAGGGAGAGTTTTGGAATAGTTATGATCATCTGTACGAACTTGAATTTCTTCAAGCTCCTCTGAGTGCAGTAATTTTTGTGTTATAACAGGTGAAGCACAGGTGTGAGGCTACGTGCAAATAAGCACATAAAGAAGAAATCTATCCATATGTTTTCCTCTTCCTTAGGCCCATATTCCTCTAAATATTACATATTGCTGCAAGCCTCAGCTGTGCACAGCAAAAAACAACCTTTTCTACTCCAAACCTTCTTGTTTTTTGCTGTTTTCTGTATAAAGTAATGATCTGCCAAGAGGTCGAATTATTGCTTTTTTAAAATTCTGGACTTAAGACAGAGTGTCGAGCTCTTTTTTCCCCTACTCAGGAAAATCCTTTTTTATAAAAAAAAAAAAGTTTGTACTTTGACCGCAGTGTGTGTCTGTGGTTTCTTTTTTAATTTTTTAAATTCAAATTAAGGCTTATGTATAATGACTACAAATATGCACCAATCAAGGAGCTTTATAGGACATTCTTTGGGACAAAATATAATACATACAAAGCATTGAACTATGCTCACTAAATTCACTTCAAATTAGTGTTACACTAAGTTGTGTTTGGGTTACCTTCAAAATGTGGAGACTCTACACGTTCCATACAACTAGGAGAGTTGATCATAAATGGCAAAGAGCTGTCTACAGTGCATTGTAAATCATTTAGCGCCTCCTAATTTTCACATGGAGTGAGCAAATGAGGGGTAGACAATGGTAAGCTTGTGTTTATATTTCAGTATTAGTTTTCTGATTCAAACTGTCTGCTGTATTAAAAAAAAGTCTGCAATTTGTTTGTTATGCACAGAGTGAGAGCAAAATGCAAGAACAGTGTCACCAAGTGGTCAAATGCATTTGCTATGTCTTTGTCCCTTTGGCAGGGCGGCTGGATGAGGAATAAGGAGTCAGGACATATACTTACTTACTTACTTACTTACTTACTTACTTACTTACTTACTTACTTACTTACTTACTTACTTACTTTGAATATTTTTACCCCACCTTTCTCCTTGGAAAAGGACTCAAGGTTGCATAACCATCAATTGAGTGTTGAATGCATGAAGTTCCAATGGGTTGAGTGTCAGCTTTGATCTATCTATTTCAACATTGTCAGCACTAGTTATCAGAAACCCAAGGACTCAAGCAGATATCTTTTCCAGCATAGAAAAAAAATGAACCTTTTCCTTTTAATTTTGGACCCCAGACAGTTAAACTGTCAAACAGAGATACTCCCAGGTAGACAAAACCATCGTGATTCTGTAATGAGGTTTCTTGGTGGTGTAGCCTCTTGGTTGAGATCTGCAGAGATATTGTCTCAACAGGGTGCTGAGACCATCTGAGGGCTACAAAGTCCTGCATTTTGGTTGGTATAGTCTCGTTGTAAGAACTGGAGAGGCCATCTTAAATGCTCCTTGTCCACTCAGCCCAGAAACAAAGAGGTGAGACACGTTTGTGGGATTTAACTTGGGCCACAATTTATTGATTTAAATTCACTCAATTCAACTGTTAAATGTCCCTCAAACAAGGGGGCCTGAATGTAGTGCAAGTAGATCAGTGAATGATTCCTGTTATTAGAAGGGTGCTGCCCACCTGTTCAGCATTCTCCCAAAACCTGTGGTCTGGTCAGCCCTCATTCCAACTAGGGATGGACACTTTATGAAAAATGTCTCCCTGTTTTGTCATTTTGTAAGCTTACAAAACCTTACAAAATGAAATGAAACAGCAAACAGCATGTCATCAAGAACTGTAATGAAACACCATTTTTGGTTTCAGAAATGAAATGATTTATCCTAGGCTCTTGATTCAGCCATCTTGAGAACAGAAGGTTTATTTTTAAATTGATTGATTTGTTTTCCTTCCTTCCTGAGCCTCAGCTCTTGAGATAGCTTATCTTCAATCTTCATCTGCCTGAAGCTAGCCAGGAACTGAGCTCTTCTCTTCGCTGGCTGTGTCTGTAAGTTGATTTCTGTTTGTTTTCCTTTCCTAATTAAGTAGGACTGTAGAGGTTAATTTTTTATATTTTCTTTCCTTGCCATGCAGCAGATCAGCTGTTGAGCTTACCTCTCCAAATTCTCCATGCAGCAGCTAGCCATTAGGTTTCTAGCTTATATACAGGGGGTTCTTTTCTTGAAAGCAAATTGATTGGAAAGTCGGAGGGTCTTTGATTTAGGGCAGTGGGCTCCTTGTTAAATAAAAACAGGAAAGCTCCCTATTATTCATAGCCTTACAAAGTGTTTTGTTTCATATTGTTTCAAGATGGAAATTCTTTTTAAAAAAATCTGTTTCTGACAAAACAAAATGAAATGAAGACTGAAACGAAATGAACCAAATGAAACACTATATTTCCATTTCATGCCATCTCTGTTCCTAACCTTTGAACCTATTTATAACTAACACCTAATATTCCTAATTCCCTAATCCGTTTCCTAATTCATATCGAGGACTACTGGCTCAATAAGTGTATATTATTCAATAACTTTCACCTGACTTAAATTAATTGCTTGCACTATGCACCAATTCTGACTGAATGAAATTCTTAATTTCATTCTCTTAATAGGGAGTGAGGGTGGGAAGATGGATGGATCCAAAAGAGGCCTCTCACCAAGTGGTGAGGCTTTATCTGTACCAGAGATGGGCATGACTTGAAAAAAAAGTTTTTCGAGTTGTCTTGAAATTCCGTTTGGTCGTCTCCGTTTCTCACGAAAATTTTTCAGTTCTTTTTTGTTTTTCGTTTTTGTTAGTACGAGTTGTCGTTAGTGGTGCCCTGTGCCTCCTTAGTCAACCCACTAGCAGGCATTTTTCCGCCTGCTTTTTAGCCATATGGATATGCATACGGCAGAATGGGTGGGGAGAGTTTAAAACCATGTTTTTTGCCTGATCTGGCTTAGTTAAGGTGGGTTAGTGCAAGGGCTAGGGTTAGGCTAGTTGCTTGCGCTTTAACCTCTGGGTGCCTCTCTGACCCACTAAGAAGACAGTCTGTGACGTATGGGTAAGACTTAGGCTTTTTAGCTGGCTGTCTCCATGGCCAAGTGGCCATGCGATTGGTGGGATGGCTCCAAAATTTGCATCCCACCAGAGCAGACCAGGATGGGGAATGGGGGAGGCCGGGGACCTCCAGAAACAGGATCCCCTCTGGCATGGCGAGGCTGCCCTGAGGCACGGCAGGCATTTTTCCACCTGCTTTTTGGCCGGGAACTGGGTTTTTTTCCTGTGCCGTCTTTTAAAAACTTTTTTTTTTGCTGGCTGCGAGCCTGCGTGAGCAGCCCAGGACGGGGGGGGGGGGAGGCGACCTCCAGAAACAACCATTCTGATGCCCTGAGGCAGGAACTTTTAAAAACTTTTTTCTGTGCGCGTGGCATCGCACAATGACAAATCAGACCAAAATTGTTCGTTCGTCAGTTCGAGCTCGAAGTCTGGTGGAGTAATTCCCGTTACCGTTTCCGTAGAGTAACGGAACCAAGTAATGGAAACGGAAACGGGAATACCGCTAAGTTGTGGCCATCTCTAATCTGTACTACTGCCCCTGAAAATAGCTTTGTAGCCTGCACACATGTGATGCCAGCCGGACAGGCAGACAAAGAGGTCCCACCCATTGTTTGATTTTTCAAATGCTGCCTTCTTGGTGCAAAGGGAGATGCTATTGGAAATTCATGTTCTTTATGGGTTTGAAAAAGATGGAAGGGCCATGTCCACAGTAGAAGGGAAAGTGCTTTCTCTTCACTTGGGCAGCCTCTATTTCTTCCTCATGTCTGTCCCTCTCAGGGAAGTGTTAGAATTTAAGTTTGGGGATAGAAAATGTGATAGAAAATTAGAAATATAACATCCTTTTGAATGACAAAATCCTTCACAACATATGTCTTGTACATTTTTCTCTTCCATCAGAGGATGCCAAAATTATTACCTCAGCATAGAATGGCCTATTCTATTGAGAGGAAGAGAGCAGAAGGAACTATATCTACAAATTGCTTTCCTTCTAAAGCTGTCAACCCTGTGGTAGCAGCAACACTTGCTGCTTTCCCTGTTAAAAATGATAAGCACTATAATTTATCAACAATTACAAATGGCTCAGTGATGTCTGTGGGGATTATATCTAGTGTCACCTCGAGACACATGCTGTATCTCAACAGCTGGAACTGAGAGTAGATCTGAGATGAGCATTTTGTTCCTGTCACCTTTCTAGCTCTCTTTCCAGCTCTCTGTACAAAAATGAATTTATTTATGCATAAAATTCCTCAACACTCTCTTACTTACTTGCTCCCCTACTCCCCCCTTTCCAATTATTTCTCTATCAGCTACATAGTTTGGTATTTTTTTGTTTGTTTAGCAAATAAAATTGTAAGACACCTGGATTAAGTGGCTTTTCAGGGCACTGTTGCCATTCTTCTTACTATAGTCTACAGATGCAGAAGAAATATTCTAGAAGAACACACAGAAATAGTTTATTTTTCTTAACTGCCTACAAAATTCATACATAGACCATTAGGTTGCCCCTCCCACTCACTAAGGAATCTCCCTACTCTCTTTCATGTCTTTCTTATAGATATATTTGTGGGGTTTAGCAAATTCTTTTAAAAAAACACCAAGCAAACCCCTTTCTTTTTGTCTTTATAGGCACACTCAGCCTTAAAGCCTGCAAAGCTTATTTTGGACAAATTCTCTTAGAATTCCATACAGGCTGCAGGACTTCTGGGAGTTCCAATCCAAAACATTATTTTTTCTAAGCCCTATAAACCACAGACTAACACAAGATAGCTACCAATCTTCTTTCCAATACAATTTGACAGGTTGTCCTATACAACTTGTCCATCAAACGGAACACTTTCTATTTACGATGGAGTCAGGTTTCCAACAATGTGAAAAGGTGTCTTTTCCATCATCTGTCAGCTGCAATGTTGCTTTGTTGGTACAGTAACCCCCTACCTATCATGAGGGTTAGGGACCCACCCGACCCACGATACATGAAAATCTGCAATATGCGGAAGCTGGTCGGGTGGGGGCGGGGGTGATCAGAGGGGCGGGTGGGGGCAGCAGGGTGTGATTTGATCGCTCTCCGCTGCCCCCTGCGTGGCTCCGAGGCCTCCCGGAGGGGGTGGCAGGCGGGGAGCAATTTGATCGCTCCCCGCCGCCCCCGTGTGGCTCCGAGGCCTCCTGGATGGGTCTGGGGGGCAGTGGGGCGCGATTTGATCACTCCCTGCCCCACACATGGCTCTGAGGCCTCCCAGAGGGGGTGGGGGGTGGGGAGCAATTTGATCACTCTCCGCCGCCCCCATGTGGCTCCGAGGCCCCCGGACGGGTCTGGGAGGGCGGTGGGGAGCGATGCGATCACTCCCCGCTGCCCCCCCACAGGTACTGCAATCCCAGTGTTATAGTGGGACCGCAGTACCTGAACCGCGAAATGGCAGGTGGGACTGTATATGGAAAGGCCTTTTTCCTTCAACACTGAAGCAGTGCTCTTAAGCAGTGTGCTTGTGTGTTCCATTTCACTAGTGGGACAGTGCTGTTCTTTTTGGTGCAATAAAAACAGGCTTATTAGATGATAGATATCAAAAAGAACAGAGAGAGACCCCTTGCCCGCCCAGCCTTAAATAAGAGGTGACACAAAATAGCTTGGTTTAAAACAGAGCCACAACTTTATTAAATGATTTAACTTCAAACTTTCCCCTATTACAGGGGGTCCTGAGTATACTGCAATCAGTTTGATGCCTGGGTCTCCAGACCTCCAGCCCACACAAATCTTCAGGGACGTCCTACTTCAGAAGCATCCTTCCCACTTCTTCAGCACACTTCCAGATTCTTGTAGTCTGACTACTTCAGGGCAGCCCTCAATGGCCTTCTCAATAACTGTATTTTTCCTATATATTCTAAACTTTCTTACCTGCTTTAATTACAGTGGTAGCTCTACTTACAAGTTTAATCCGTTCTGAATGCACGTTCTTAAGTCAAACAGCTCTTAAGTACAGCAGCCCTATCTAAAAATAAATAAATAAATAAAAATGTAAGTAGAGCAGACCGCATCTAAAATTTGTAAGGCAGCAATGTTTTCTCTCTCTTAAGTTGAATCGGTCTTGATTTGAGCTGCTCATATGTAGAGGTACCACTGTACTTTCTTTCTTCTAATCAGAGGTCTGCCTGGCACCCTTTGGATGCCTTCTACAGGACTTCACCTGAGACTGCTGTACCTTTTGCACTACCCACCAAGGCAAAGGAGCTACTAGGTAAGCTCCTTGTCCCCACCCCTAAGGCCCCTTATATATCCTGTAACAACAACTCCAAACCTACTGTAACTCTGACAGGTGAACTCTGTCCTGTCTGTATAACTCAGAGCATTCTATAAATTATATGTGGGTGACTGACCACAGCCCCCAATCCCACCTGCATGGCTCTACTCACTTCTCTATTGACTCCCTTGCATGCTGTATCTACACTCTGAGGATCACATGCTCCTCTCCAAACAAAACATGGGAGCATTGCAGCAGACCAAAGCAAACGTGTGGCTGGAAGCCACTCTATAAATAACCTCATCAGCAATGGCTTGTAAAATTAAGGACTTTCTTGTAGACATGGGCACGACTTGGCGAAATTGTCGTTTCCATTTTCGGTTATCGTTTCCGTTACGTAACGGAAACGGTAACGAGAATTAAGCCGTCAGAACTCAAACTCGAACTGAAAAAAGAAAAATTTTGTTGGGTTTTTCATTTCTATTTGTGGCATCGTGGCAATCGTGTGATGCGAAACACAGAAAAAGTTTTAAAAGTTTTTTTTAAAAAACCCCAACTCCCGGCCAAAAAAGCAGGTGAAAATATGCCTGCCTGAGGCTTTGCCACCTACCAGAGGGGTGATTTCTGGGGGGTCCCTGGCCTTTCCCCCCCTCTTCTCCTGTCCTGGGCTGCTTGCACCAGGCTGGGGGAGGGGTCATCCTCGTCGCCTGTCTCGCTGCATGCAATGCGGTGGGGGGGATCCAAAATGGCGACCACAATTTTTTTTTTAAATCGTGGTAAAAAAAACCACACCAAATCACCACAGAAACATGTGAAATTTATTTAGTTTAAATGCCTGAATTTTTATCGTAGCAGCAGTGGGTTTTTTATAGCAATAAAACACCGTATTGATTTTATTTTATTTTATTTTATTTTTATTATTTTTAGACCTGCCCATTTGGGCTGGGCATGGGATGGTACCATGCAATTTTTTTGAACCATTCCACCAATGGCATTGCCAGGTTTTTGACTGACACTTTTGGATGCCGAGGCACCTTCCAGAAATCGCAGTCGGGTGTATGGATGTGGTTGAGGGAGGAGGGCTGGCTGCTGGTGCTGGTGTGATCCGATCGAGATTGCGGAGGGAGGCTGGAAGCTTTAGGATTTAAGTTAGGCAGGCAGGGAGGGAATTGAATTTAGAAATTAATTTCTTTGATTCCCTGTAGCTTTGTCTGCTGAAGGGAATAGCAGTTTATTCTTTATTTCTTCTCTGGCAGTTTGAGGATTTTTTTCTGATATTGTATAAAGGGGGAGGTTCGACTGGGAGTGGGAGGTGTGGATTTATTTTAAATATATATTATATACTACCATTTATTTTCTATTTTCCCAACTTCAATTTGCTGGCACACACATGC
The DNA here is from genome assembly GCA_029282475.1 of Phrynocephalus forsythii. NCBI lineage: Eukaryota > Metazoa > Chordata > Lepidosauria > Squamata > Agamidae > Phrynocephalus > Phrynocephalus forsythii. The sequence continues at coordinate 174,696,840 of JAPFRF010000001.1, read as the reverse complement.
ATTTGGGGTGCAAGCCAAGAACAGAACCTCTATCCTCCCTAAGTGATATCCTAACTGCCCACTCGCCCGTCCGCCCGCGCCGCCACCTGCCTGCAGACCACGCTGCCGCCTGCCCAGTCGCCCGCCCGCGGCCGCCACCCACCCATGGCCCCCCGCCACCGCCACTCACCCGCACCTCCCCCCGCCCCCGCCCCACCTGCCGCCTAGGGCACAAAAACACCTAGCGCCAGCCCTGATTGCGGGACGCCCCTATGCTCTGGGAAGTCAAATCGCACTAATTCGTGGTGGAAACAACAAATGACAAACGGAAATGACAAATTTTTGAAAAATTTTTTGACAAACGGAAACGAGCCGAAACGGACCCGTTCCGACAAAAAAACTCAAAACGTCATTTTTTCTGGTCGTGCCCATGTCTACATTCTTGATCCAAAGGTTTCCCAAGGGTAAAAAGAAACTCCAGGAAACCATGGATTCAGAATCAGGAAGATAAAGCTTTTAGTTAATTTTTTATGGGGGGGAGAGAATAAAAAAGAATTTTGATATTCAACAAATATTGATGATTCATTAAATGTTTATCTCTTAATATTTCTTGGGTTGAATATTTCTTTCTTTAGACAGTCCATGGCTTTCCCCCACCAACTACAGAGAGAGGGGGGGTAGGGAGAGAGAGAGAGAGAGAGAGAGAGAGAGAGAGAGAGAGATTGTTATTGCATCTTCTAAAAAGAAAATTATCTCTTGAGTTTGTTGCAGTGTTGAGAGAAGAATGGAAGTCTATACCTTGAATACCTGGGAGGGCACATTTTGTGTTGTGGTTATTTTTTTTTCAAAAAAGCCCCCACAAACCAACAAACTGATTTGTGATTCATTAGTTGCTGGGCCCTAAATTCATAGTTCATCATATTTTACAAAACATTTTGGTGGTTCTTTCCCCATCTCTAGTTAATTTATATTAAATATTATCAGTTTGGGATAATGATGCCATCCTACACATGTACTATAAGTTGTGTTAGAAGATTTCAGGCACTTATGTGTATGTCTTTGTGTGTGTGTTCAAGATATGAAATGAGAAGGATTTTTTAATTACTTCAGTATAATGGATGAAACATAATCTTTCAAATTTTTTTTTAGATTGCTAAAGCAGAAGAAACTATATTTGAACAACATGCTGCCTGGAATGTGCATTTACGGAGTTCCAAGTGTTGCTCCAAAAGTATTGTTCTTCATGGGTTTATATTAAATGATGACAAGGTTTGTAAAATAATAAAATGCAAGTTAAGAGTGGAGGACAATAGACTATGTTAAATATGCTCTGAGAATAACAAGTTCAGGCAAAGTTCAGGGACTTACTGTTTCAGTAAAGAAATATATGAGCATGAAATTGGACTGGCGTTCAACAAAATTCAGCATAAAAGAGAAATATTCTGACTACCAAACTAATGTTACAAAAAGAACATTTCCCACACTGAAACACACATGAATTCTGAAACCTGAAATTATATGTTGCTTTCTCAGCTACTCCACAGGGGTTTTATACACAATAAGCTAATTCTAGGAGAAAATGGAGAGGAGAAATAAAATAAATTATGTATGAAACACACAGGACTGTAAGTGGGCCTTGCGGTCCTGTTACTACTTGCCGTTACAGTTTGGATTTAAAGGCTCAACACAGTATTTGTCTATTTTCTCAATAGAACTTTATATATTCCATCACTGGTCCTATATAGTGACACCATCAATTCACAAGACAAGTTTTAAGAATAGACTAATTTAAAAATAAATCAGCTATATTAACAAATATTCCCTATTTGTAGGTTATTTGTTTCTTTGTATTTTTTCCATTCCAGAGACCCTGATGAATACGAAGGTCCACATTTCCCCCCATTTGTATATGCCCCCTCATTGGGATTCCCTCTTTGGCTATGCTCCCATGGATCACCTGTCCCTCATAGACATAGGTAGAGAGCAAGGGGAAAATCAATTCCCAGAACAAAGGCAAAGTTTTTTATAGACAGCGCCTTGGCTGGGCTCTGGAAAGGGATTTCCCCATTGCCTGGGTTTTTATTATTTTCTTTTTAAAGAAATTGGTGGCTATCTAAAACAAAGAAACAAATGCCATCCAGTAAGGGCTATTGGACAGTGTAATAAACTGCTTCTCAGGGTAGTGTGCACCCCTTCATTTGAGGTTTAAAACAGAAGTTAGGTGGGTACCTTTCAGAGAAACTATATGAGAATTTCCCCCTTTGAGAAGATCTTGGACATGTTAGTCCAGGGAGTCCATTACACACATCTATAGCTCTGATTGTATGAGTCTTCTACCGAGCACTTAAGATTAACCTTTTTAATAAACATGTGGATAGGGCATATGTCATTGTAGAATTCCCCTTGCACACCCAGCCTGAAATAAAAAGGTAAGACAAAGTCATATGGATTAAAATACAGCCAAATTTTATTGATAATGAATTCTCTGTCTTTTAAATGCTGACTGTTACTATGGCAAGGGGGGCTGAACATAGTGCAAGAAGGTAAATGGGCTGAGATCAGCTTGCCTTCCATCCCATGCACAGTAACCAGAAGTTTTCTAAATCCAAACGGTGCTGCCCACCTGTTCAGCACCCTCCAGAGTTTGCATAACTCTAAAGGTTGAAGCCCCAGGATTTTCTGAGTAGCAGAGAACCGACAAGATGGAGGGCGGCGGCAGCAGCCGCGCGGGATGGCTGCACCGGTGTGCTTTATTTTTTTATTTTTTATTTGCTGCTATGTTTTAATTTTATTTCTTGGGGCTCGCCAGGGCTGTGGAGGGGGATTTTAAGGGGCGCTCGTCCAAGGATGAAGATTGAAGCTGTCTATTGAAATGCCAACACACCGAAACGATATGATCGCTCCCCCCCTCACCTCCTTTCTCCGGACTTGTTAGCTCCTTTCTCCGGACTTGTTACCCCCCCACCTACTTTCTCTGGACTTGTTACCTGCTTGTTTGTTCCCTTGGGGGCTTCCCCCCGGCGAGGGCTTGCCCGTTTGGTGCGACCTGTCCGTTGGAGCGGCGGCTTGTTGCTGGCACTGGGTCCTCTGCGGCGTTGAGCGGCTCGCCGTGCGGCTCGCTGGGGTGCGCCCCGTCGTGGAGCTCGTTGTCGGCCACCGCCACCGTGCTTCGTCCCTGCCGCCCCTCGCCTCCTCTGCGGCGTTGTTCGGCCGCGGCATGGCAGCCCTGCGTCTCAGCTGGTGCAGGCGGGCACGGGACTCCTGCCCCGGAGGCCGCTGCGGCCGCGGCCTTGCGGCCCGCCATCTCTCATCTTCGCCGGTGCGGGGATCTGCCCCAGAGGCCGCTGCCGCCGCCACCGCCCTGTGGCCCGCCGCCTACCACCACCTCGGCGCGGGGATCCTGCCCCAGAGGCCGCTGTCGCCACCACCGCCCTGTGGCCTGCCGCTTACCACCACTGTCGGTCGCCGGTGATTATATACTAAATACTCCACCCTTCCACGCCCTCTACCCCCCGTGGCCTTTGGAGTTCGGGTGGCGCGTCGGCCGCCGGCGACATCTTTGGGGGGCGCGGACGTTCCATCTTCCCGCGGCCCCACCCCCCTGTGGCCCTCAGAGATCAGGCGGCATGTCGGCCGCCGGCAATAGCCTGCAGGGGCGCGCGGATGCTCCATCTTTCCGCGGCCCCCAACCCCCGTGGCCCCCGGAGATCGGGCGGCACATCGGCCGCCGGCGACAGCCTGCGGGGGGGGCACGGACGATCCATCTTTCCGCAGTCTCCACCCCCATGGCCCTCAGAGCTCGGGTGGCATGTCGGCCGCTGGTGACAGCCTGCGGGGGTGCGCGGATGTCCCATCTTTCCACAGCCCCCACCCCTCGTGGCCCTCGGAGATCGGGCGGCATGTCGGCCGCCGGCGATAGCCTGCGGGGGGGCACGGATGTTCCATCTTTCCGCAGCCCCCACCCCCCTGTGGCCCTTGGAGTTCGGGCGGCACGTCGGCCGCCGGCGATAGCCTGCGGGGGGGGCGCGGATGCTCCATCTTCCGCGGCCCCCACCCCTCGTTGCCCTCGGAGATCGGGCGCACGTCGGCCGCTGGCGACAGCCTGCGGGGGGGGCGCGGACGATCCATCTCTCCGCGGTCTCCACCCCCTCGTGGCCCTCGGAGCTCGGGTGGCATGTCGGCCGCCGGTGACAGCCTGGGGGGGCGCGGATGCTCCATTTCTCAGCGGCCCCCACCCTTGTGGCCCTCGGAGTCTGGGTGGCGTGTCAGCTGGGGGGCGCGGTTGTTCCATCTTTCCGTGGCCCCCAGCCCCGTGGCCCTCGGAGTTTTGGTGGTGCGTCGGCTGGGGGGTGTGGATGTTCCATCTCCCGCGGCCCCCGCCCCCCGGAAGACCCTGGATCTTGGGCTGAGGACTCGGACAGCTGTGGCGGCTTTGAGACCATCATTTGCGGAGGGCCGGGGTTTGGTCTGCTGACGTTATGACTGGGCTCAATCTGGCCCCGAGGCCGTTTTTGGCCCTTCTGACGGCTGTCGGCCTGTCTCCCCCTTGTCCTCCGCTCTTGTACGTGTTTTAACACCAAATTAACATAGTCCACCTATGTACCTTCTACCACCGCCCACCGATCGCCTTAGTGAAACACTCTGCGTCCCTCCCCCGCTTTTTTCTCCCAGCCCTGGTGTTGAACCCATTGTATGTTTTTTTGTAATTTGTAATTTGTAATTGCTTTCGTTACATTGTTGTGTATTTTATTTATAGGGTTATTTTAGCGTTGTTGTATTATTATTTTTTCCTCTTTCTCTCTCACCCTCAACCATGCAGGCAGGGACTGCCATACCTGTCGTGTCGCGCCGTGGTCGGTACGCTAGGGGCTGGGGGGTTAGTCGGTTAAGAAGAACCCGGGCCAGGCATCTTGCGCCTGTCCCCCGTTCTGACCCTCCAGCTCACTGTCACGTGCCTCGGAGCCACTCCGCCAGCGCCTCCGATCTTTCTTGCCTTCTGATGAACGCCAGGTCGGTCCATAATAAGATCCCCATCATTCATGATACCATCGTTGATGGGAGGGCCAACCTGGCGTGCATTACCGAGACCTGGGTGGGTGCAGAGGGGGGCCTTGCTCGCCCAGCTGTGCCCGCCTGGGTTTCTGGTGCAGGGGGCAGGAAGGTCGGAGGGTCGCAAGGGGGCGGGGTGGCCATCGTGTACAGGGATACTATTCAAATCAGCAGGGCCTCAACGTTGGTGATTCCAGGGTTGGAATGTGTCCATCTGTTGGTTGGGCAGCGGGACAGGTTTGGCATTGTGCTCGGTTACCTTGCTCCCCGCAACCCAGCACAATCCCTACCAGAGCTCACCGAGTTCATCGCCGCTGCCCTGTTGAGAACCCCCCGCGTTTTGGTGGTGGGTGATCTCAACGTGCACGCTGGCGGTGACCTGTCCGGTGCTGCTCTGGAATTCATGCAGACCATGGCCTCCATGAACCTGGCCCAGCATGTTTTATGCCCAACACACAGATCTGGACACACCCTGGATCTGGTATTTTCCTCCGCGTCTGAGGACTCGTGTCTGAGGGTGTGGGACCTTGTTCCCACCCCCGTGTCATGGTCAGACCACCACCTGCTGTCCTTCTCTGTATCGATCGCCACCCCACCCCGCGGGGACCTCCGGCCTACTGTTTGAGCCCGCCCCCGTAGACTCCTTGACCCTGATCGGTTTCGGGAAGTCCTCGGGGAGCCTCCTGGCGGACTGGCTGACGATCTGGTAGACTCCATGGTGGATCAATGGTTTGATGAAACATCCCGGGCTGTCGACCAGATCGCCCCTAGGCGCCTCATCCGCTGTAGAGCTCATTCCTCACCGTGGTTCACGGAAGAGCTTCGAGCGATGAAGCAAGAACGGAAGAGGCTGGAGCGCAGCTGGAGGAAGAACCGGATGACTTTTAAGAAGGCTGCAGTCATCGCACAGTCCAGGCGCTATGTTCATGCGATCAGGGTTGCTAGAAGATCTTATTGCACCCTGAGAATTAGTGAGGCCTCGAACCATCAAGCGGAATTGTTCCGTGTGGTTCGCAACCTCACTAATCCTGGACTGTCTAGGCCTCCTCCTACTGATTTCAGTAGTGAGAATTTTGCAGCCTTTTTTTCGATCAAAAATAGAGGCCATCCGTGCCGGTTTCGAATCCTGTTGCCATAGCCCACTCTCGGCATCCCCTTCGCCTGTGCCCCCTCGGTCTCCTCGTATGGTTGAGTTTGGGCCTGTCACCTCACTTGATGCCTCCAGGGCTATTGCCCACTGCCGGCCCGCGTCCACCCCCTTTGACCCTTGCCCATCATGGCTTATGAAAGCAGTTGGTGGGAACATCTCCGAATGGGCATCGATCATCACCACAGCCTCCTTCAGGGAAGGGATTTTTCCCTCTCGCCTGAAGGAGACTGTGGTAAAGCCCATTCTGAAGAAACCCAACCTAGCATCGGGTGACTTGACCAACTATCGCCCGATTGCTAATGTTCCCTTCATGGGCAAGGTGATCGAGAGGGTGGCCGCGACCCGGCTCCAATCTTATCTGGAGGGAGAGCACGCCCTGAATACGTCCCAGTCTGGGTTCAGGCCTGGTTGAGGGACCGAGACAGTCTTGGTCACTCTGCAAGATGACCTCCTCCGGAGGGCCGACGGGGGGTGCTCCTCCCTGTTGGTCCTCCTGGATTTGTCAGTGGCCTTTGATACCGTCGACCACGGTATCCTGCTGGATCGGCTCTCTGGGGTTGGGATCGGGGGCACTGTTTACAGTTGGTTCCGGTCCTTCCTCGGAGACCATCCCCAGCAGGTTCAGCATGGGGGCGCGTTGTCGGCCCCTTGGATACTCCCTTGTGGGGTTCCACAGGGGTCGTCCCTCTCTCCCATGCTGTTCAACATTTACATCAGGCCGCTGGCTGAGGTCATTAGGGGACATGGAGTCTGCTGTCATCAGTACACTGATGACATGCAGCTCTATGTCTCCTTTTCTACCGCTGCAGATGAGGGTGTCTGGGCCCTCGATCAGTGCCTGGGCGCGGTCATGGAATGGACCAGGGCTAACAGGCTCAAACTCAACCCCGATAAGACCAAGGTTATATTCTTTGGGGCTTCCTCATCCAGCTACGGTGGCCCGTATCCCATCTTGGAGGGTGTTTCCCTCAGGCCATCGGACTTTGTCCAGAATCTGGGTGTAGCCCTGGACCCGGCGCTCACCATGGAAGCCCAGGTGTCCGCCGTGTCCAGGGCTGCCTTTTTCCATCTTCGTCGAATCGCCCAGATTCATCCGTACCTGGATGAGGACTCCCTCAGAACAGTGGTCCAGGCGCTGGTGATCTCGAGATTGGACTATTGCAACGCGCTCTACATGGGGTTGCCCTTGACTCTCATTCGGTGGCTGCAGCAGGTCCAGAATGCAGCAGCCAGGCTGGTGGCGGGTGTGCGCCGATTTGAGCACATCACCCCAGTTCTGGCTCGTCTGCATTGGTTACCCGTTGCGGCCCGAATTAGATTCAAGGTCCTGGTTTTGGTTTACAAAACCCTACATGGCCTAGGACCTGGCTACCTGACGGAGCGGATCGACCAGCGATCAACCTCGGCCCATCCAACTAGGTCGTCGCGGGCGCACATGCTGTGCGTGGCCATGCCCAGGGAGGCTCGGAAAACTTCCATCCGCGCCCGAGCCTTCTCTGTGGCGGGCCAGACCCTCTGGAATCATCTTCCAGCAGAAGTGCACCTAGCAGAGTCCCTGCCTGCCTTCCGGAAGGCGCTGAAAACCCTTTTCTTCCGGGAGGCATTTGGGTGACCCAAACAGTTTTTTTTTTCGGTCCGGTCCCGCCATCTGCTGTTGTTGTTGCTTATATTTGCTTTTATTAGTTAGTTACCATTTACTTTTCTGTTTTGTAATTTTGCTGTGTTGTATATTTGTTGTAAACCGCCCGGAGTTCCCTTAGGAAGACGGGCGGTATATAAGCTGTATAAATAAATAAATAAATAAATAAATAAATAAATAAATAAATAAATAAATATTCAAAGGCAGCCCTCAAGTCTAATATTAATTAACTGCTGTTTCAAACCATACCATACCTAATATATTCCTAATTTCCTGCTTCCTTATTCTGATTTTGTGTGAGGGCTGCCCATTGCCTATAGCTCACCTGGGAGAAAGGTCTCAAAAAGCCCATTTTCCTACTTAGAAGGAAAGCTTCCAGATAGCCCCCGAAGAACAATAGTAGGAAGTTTAGGCAGACCTTCCATTTGAGGCCTTCCAGTTTGGGTTTTTCTTCTAGCTGAGTCACATTTAGGTGTCTCTAATCCCCAAAATCCAATCCCCAAAAATGGCATATGCTGATTCATGAAACTAGCTGTTAAAGTGGTGTCAAACTGCTGTGACTGTGGAGTACAGATATACTTCTAGTATGAAAGAACAGGTGTACAGGGGTGCACTTGCATTTGAATTAGGTGCAATTTAGGGACCCGTCATTGAATCCTGATCAACCCCTGTTCAATGTCCCACTGTTTTACATGAAGCACAGAGAACATTCTGATTTAGAACTGCAATATTTCAGAAAACAATAAATAAATGAACAAACAAACAAACAAACAAACAAACAAACAAACAAACAAACAAACAAACAAACAAACAAACAAACAAACAAACATCCCTGATGGGTTTTGCTTCATTTCATCACCCTCCATGACAGATGAGCTTTGAGTTTCTTCTATAGCTTCATGGAGAGAAATCAGCACCCCAGTCTCTGTAGTGTGGGATATCCCTTTTTCTGAAACCTAGTTTTTCTTCTTTCAAGTGTAATTAATGATGACACCTTTCATTCAGGATTCCCAGAGGAATGTTGTTTACAAATAAAAAGAGCAATACACTGCTGCCTCATTCCTCTATTCCTTCTGGCTATCCATTCTTCTTCTCCGACAACCTCAGCAGTCATGGCTTCACTTTCCCTTCATTATTCCACCAACATAATTGAAGGTGGCTTTCAAAATGAAGCCCTTAAAGATAGACGGCTCCTGGCTGCCAGCCTTATTAGAGAACCAGAATCAGGTAAGACATTAGCTTGCTCCAAACAGCACAAGTTTGCTTTGCTCCAAATACAGTTCCTTTCCCTCCTGGAATTTAGCATTGCTGGATATTTCATAATTAAAGGGCAACACTGCATGACAAACAGAAGATCAGCAGAAGTGGCTTAGAGGTGCTGAGAGAGTTAGTGGCAGAAGAACTGTTGAATGTACAGCATACCAATGAGGTGATGAAGAGTACAGTTGGGATAACTGATCAACTGTGGCTTGATTGCAGAGGCTTGGACGTTAGTCCAGGGACTTGTTGGTCCACATCATAGGAAACGTGGGGAAATCTAATGAAACCAGAAAGCAAAAGCGATTACCCTTGCCCCCCAAGCCCCGAAATAAGGAGGCGAGACAACTTTCGGTTTGGTACAAACGGGCCACAACTTTATTAACAACTCTTAAACTTCTTAACTGATAAAGTCAGGATCACTGAAGGGGACCTGACACCGTAGTGCAAGCTGGTAACAGGGTGGAACAATTCCACAGCCAATAAGCTCTGTATTCACATTTGGCAAACGAGTTAAATCGGGAGCTCAGCACAGCCCTCGGGATGCCTCCAGTCATCTATAGCTAAATTTGTCCGCTGACATAGCCAATGTGGATAGACTGTTAATGAGGGCTGTGAAGCGCCGTAATGGCGTCAAATTGGCTCACAACTTGAATACGGTTACCAGCAGCACTACCCGCCAAGTTAGTGGCCAATGAGAAAGGAACCCACCCCCGCGGTAAAGAGAATGGGATGGGCGAAAACACATTGCTACTCACAGCCAATTAGAGTAACCACCAAAAATTCCCATCCGGCCCCAAAAGGCGACCAGTTATACTCATTCTCAAACCATAGGGGGGGAGGGTGGGGCCAAAATTCTCGCCGCCGACAGCATGGTGGCGAGGGACGGGAGCCATCTTATAGGCTCCCGTCCCCGGGCAAAATAACCCGGATGGGCGCGAAAGTAGTGCGCCCAGACCGGGGTTGGGGAGGCAAACGCGCCCCTCCCCCAACAAGTGGGGATCGGAGCTACCCTTGCCCCCCAAGCCCCGAAATAAGGAGGCAAGACAACTTTCGGTTTGGTACAAACGGGCCACAACTTTATTAACAACTCTTAAACTTCTTAACTGATAAAGTCAGGATCACTGAAGGGGACCTGACACCGTAGTGCAAGCTGGTAACAGGGTGGAACAATTCCACAGCCAATAAGCTCTGTATTCACATTTGGCAAACGAGTTAAATCGGGAGCTCAGCACAGCCCTCGGGATGCCTCCAGTCATCTATAGCTAAATTTGTCCGCTGACATAGCCAATGTGGATAGACTGTTAATGAGGGCTGTGAAGCGCCGTAATGGCGTCAAATTGGCTCACAACTTGAATACGGTTACCAGCAGCACTACCCGCCAAGTTAGTGGCCAATGAGAAAGGAACCCACCCCGCGCGTAAAGAGAATGGGATGGGCGAAAACACATTGCTACTCACAGCCAATTAGAGTAACCACCAAAAATTCCCATCCGGCCCCAAAAGGCGACCAGTTATACTCATTCTCAAACCATAGGGGGGGAGGGTGGGGCCAAAATTCTCGCCGCCGACAGCATGGTGGCGAGGGACGGGAGCCATCTTATAGGCTCCCGTCCCCAGGCAAAATAACCCGGATGGGCGCGAAAGTAGTGCGCCCAGACCGGGGCTGGGGAGGCAAACGCGCCCCTCCCCCAACAAGTGGGGATCGGAGCTACCCTTGCCCCCCAAGCCCCGAAATAAGGAGGCGAGACAACTTTCGGTTTGGTACAAACGGGCCACAACTTTATTAACAACTCTTAAACTTCTTAACTGATAAAGTCAGGATCACTGAAGGGGACCTGACACCGTAGTGCAAGCTGGTAACAGGGTGGAACAATTCCACAGCCAATAAGCTCTGTATTCACATTTGGCAAACGAGTTAAATCGGGAGCTCAGCACAGCCCTCGGGATGCCTCCAGTCATCTATAGCTAAATTTGTCCGCTGACATAGCCAATGTGGATAGACTGTTAATGAGGGCTGTGAAGCGCCGTAATGGCGTCAAATTGGCTCACAACTTGAATACGGTTACCAGCAGCACTACCCGCCATCAGAAGAGACTAGGGCTCTTACCCCAACCTGCCGAGCAGCTCGGCCCTCAGGCCCCCTTGCAGGTCAGACAGAAAAACATCCAGGCCCGGGTAGCTAGGTAAACACCATCCTGACCGATAAAATGGGGGGTACGTTCCGACATATCAGGGTGGAAAATAACAGATCTGGCACCATGCCAAAGAAAACAGGCAACCTCACAACTGACCCTACGAAGGTAGTCATTAATCAAAAATGGGGTCATGGGCTGACCGCCACGCCAGGCATGGGATCAACACGGACCACCAGATGCGAGTGCCGGGGAAATAAAACAAAAATGCACTCAAGTCCCAAAGGATCTTGAGGAGCAAAACAGCGCCAGGCGCTCGATCCAAGTCGTTACCACCAAAGTGCAGCAACAGAACATCTGGCGGGTAATGCAGGGAAAGACGGCATGCCCAGCTGTAGACTCCGCCCATCGCATGCCCCTGTAGCCCGACCAGTCGATGGTGGCACACGCGCCCAGGCCCAAATCTCAGCCCCACTGGGAAGATGCAGCATTCTCGGCTGCCCAGAAGACAAGGCTATGGCCACAGATGACCACCCTGGCTCTTGACTTCATAGCAGGTCCTGTAACGATAGAAATATTAAAACATTCGGCCCAAACAGTCGATGGTGGCACACGCGCCCAGGCCCACATCTCGGCCCCACTGGGAAGATGCAGCATACACGGCTGCCCAGAAGACAAGGCTATGGCCGAAGCTAACCACCCTGGCTCTTGTCTTCATAACAGGTCCTGAAACGATAAAAAAAAGGTTAAAACGTTCGGTCCACAGTTAACACTTCGGCAATGGCCGCACCTAAACATGAAACTTCTGGGACTTCCAACGTCCAATACGCTGAATGTCCTCCACAACATAGCCCAGGGCTGCTGCCGTGGAGGCTGCCCCTTCTGCAGGAATGGGAGCCCGCATGCCATTCCACAATACCGCCCAATCGAGGGTCACGACAGTAACGGTCCCAACCGGAACCATAAAGAGGGGTCCCATCCTAGTGAGAAAACAAATACCCAGGAGCATTACCCTGCAGGGCAAGACAAGCGCTCAGAGCGCGAAAGGGGGCATATCACTGTGAACTGGCAAGGCCCATCAATAGCTGCTGACCCCTGGCCCCCTAATCAGTTTCGGACCACCGGACACACAACAAAATGCCCTTTGGCAATAAACTGGGGTCTGACAGGAGAAGGGCCGTGGACTATATGTCACACCTGGAAGATGCCAGCAACTCGCTGGTGCAGAGGGCGACACAGAAAGCAACCAGGGCAGCAGCCCGAAAAAGAGCCGCCTCGAAGGAGCCCCCACAAACTGCCAGCCACTGCTCGGTAGGGCGGTCCAAAATCTCAGGAGTAAACGGGACCCTGGAATCCATGGTTCTCCCCCGCTCCTTAGGCCAGCCATCCAGCCATCCTCGGAAGGAGAAAATCGTCAGACGGGTGCTCAAAGCACTGACCTTAGCATAACGTTCAAGCGCAGACAATCTGCCCTGAGTAGTCCGAGGGGCTAAGCCCTTAAAATGCAGGTGGACTGCAAATTAGGTCAGCTGGTCTGAAGTGGCTGGCCACAAAGAAGCAAACCCCTCCTGTGCACAAAATTGGGCATATACCGTGCAGGCGGCCGCAGAGGCGCGCCGCGCCCTAAGGGCGAGTGCAAGTGATAGAGCTCGGTGGGCTACAACCCACCAAGAGACCATACCTCGTCGGGGAGGATCACAAGATCGGGAGATGCAGAGGGGCCAGCAGCCGCAAGCGCTCCATCCGTTGCCATGAGAGGTCAACGGCCAACTCATTCCCGACCCCCGGCACATGGCAAGCCTGGAAGACTATTAAAGTCTAAACATTTAAGGGGTCAGAGCAGGTACCAATCAACATGACGCGAAGTGAACGGGAAGAGAAGGTGTTAATCACGCAGACGACCACCTGATAGACACGCCAGAAACGGACGGCCGTGTTCGCCCACGCCTCAGCCTATAGCCTAACCGTGCCCGCCATGGGCAACAATTCCAAAAGGATAAGATCACTGGACTGCCGGCTGCCACCCAATGGGCCGGCCGTAGGCCTGCACACCACTGGTTCAGATAAGAGATGCCATATCCGCAAGGCTCAGACGCATCCGACTGAACCTGCAGCTCCGCCCCTAGGAGTAGCTCAGCTCGCCAAAAAAGAAACCCAATAGACATGAGGCAAGAGCCTCAGCCAAACGCTGAGATCTTCCCGCATTTCGGCAGAAATCCTACTACAATGGAGGCTAAGCAGCCCGGCCGTGGCTTCACAGAGCCGCCGGAGAAATGCCCTGCCGGGCGCAATTACCCTACAGGCAAAATTAAGATGGCCACTGACCACCTGAAGCTCTCAAAGGGAAGACTTGCGCTACCCATCAGACCAAGCCAGAGGACCCGAAGCTCACTGAGTTTGGCCTCCGGCAATCTGCTGGACTGCTGGACAGTATCCAATTCAATGCCCAAATATATAAGGCAGGAGGAAGGGGCGTCGGTTTTCTCCCGGGCCAAAGGAACACCCAACTTGGATGCCAGGCGGTCAAACTCTGCCATAGAAAAGGAACAATGGCCCGAGCCAGCCGGACCGCAAAACAGGAAGTCAACTAAGTAGTGAACTACCAAATGGCTGCCTGTCTATCCACCCTGGCCCACTCCAAAAAGGAACTAAAGGACTCAAAGGCTGCACACGAAATGGAGCAGCCGGAAGGAAGTGCCCGGTCAACATAAAGCTGACCCTCAAAGGAAGACCCCAACAATTGAAAATCTCCCAGAAAAACAGGTAACAACCTAAACTCAGGTTTACTATCACTCTTACCAATCGCTGCGCCAGGACCGCAGGTCCTAGTCATAGCAGTGGCGGCATCAAAGGACGTGGACCTGACCCTACACCTCTCATGAGAGAACATAAAAGTGACTGACAATCCCCTCGGGAAGGACAGATGGCAGATAAGCCTGTATACGCCCGTGGTCTTCTGCGGCACAATAGAGAAGGCCGCTGGCACAGTGGTCAGCTGAGATGGGGCAGGCTTGGGATATAAACCTCATCCAAAGTGGGCCGTGCGGCTCATCCCAGCGCATACTGGGAGATAGGGCAGAACACCAGCGGAAACGCTTGTCGTAGCGCAACCACGCCGATCCCGCCAACCCCAGATGGGCCCGATGTATGGTGTCTGAATACTCAACCATTGCCAAAGCCCGCTCAGGGTGAGCCGTAATAATAATATTAAGAAATATGGGCCCAGAGGAGGCCGCGATGGCCGGCTGCCCTGCAAGGGGCGCCTGGCCGTGGGGGCGGCCCCCAAGGCCATGGCCACTGGGAAGCTAGTGTGGAGTGGATCAACAACTCACCCAAATCCTGCGCCCCAGCAAACGTAGCCGTACCTGCTGGGTCAGCGCGGCCAGCGAAAGAAAGATCGAGCGCCCAGTCCAGGGCGGTCAGCGCTCCCTGGGTACCACACAGAGGGTCAACAACCGCAGAGCCCGGAGTGGTCGCCTAAACAGGACCCACCAACTGATGTTGGTGGGCCACAGGGCACTCCCTGGCGGGTAAGGGTCACCAGCTCACCTGTAGTATTGGGTGCAATTCCAGTCCCCGCATCTCAAGAAAGACCCCGTGGGACTGGAAAAGGTGCAGAAGAGAGCAACCAAAATGACAACTGGGCTGGGGATCTCCCCCATGAGGAAGGCCAAAACCCTTGGACCTCCCTAGACTGAAAGAAAGGCGCCTGAGTGGGGACATGAGTAAGACCCACAAAACAACACAGGGCATGCGCAAAGAGGACAGAGGGAAGCTCCTCTCTCTCTCCCAAAAAACCAGAACCAGGGGACACACCCAAATGGAGGGCCGGGACAGTAAGAACTGACCAGAAAAATATATATATGTATATATATTTACCCAGCGCATTGTAAGTCCATGGAACTCCCCGCCACAGGATGCGAAGATGGCATCCGGCCCGGACGCCTTCAAAGTGGGGCCGAACAGGCCCCTGGAGGAAAAGTCCACCACAGGCCCAAAACCACAATGGAGATGCGCACTCTCCAGGCTCCAAACCAGGGCACTGCAAAGGCCAGACGCACAAGCAGCCAGACCAGATGGGCCCCAGGCCCAATCCAGCATGGCTCGTCTTATGTTCCTAATTTTTTTTTAAATTTTAATTTTTTTTTTTTTATAATTTTACATATTTATCAGGGGTCGGAGCCCCCTGGGCAGGGCAGGCTTCAAGCCACAGAGCACCAATGAGGCCAGGAAGCAAACAGCCCCACGGGCAGAACGAATGGCGTCCACTCACGCTCAAAATGGCTGCCTGTGGACACTCATACGACTGCCGCAAGCGGCCGCCAGGGTTCAGCAGGCGTGCTGAGAAGGTAAACGCCATAGTTGGTTGGAGCGCCTGCCACCGCTGGCGGCAGAGCGCCCGATAACCACCCGCCGGAACCCGCCACCTCCCAGGACTGTAACCTATGCCCTATCTAGAACTTCTCCCCCACGAACAATGTCGGCATACCGGGTCCCTAACTAACCCACCCCCTAACCCACCCACTCACCACAGCCCCAAGAGGAAACAGGCAGCCCGGCCGAAGCCCGGGCCGTGACGATGGCGCGTCCCCGCGCTGTTGCTGCCACCACCACCGCCGCTGCTCGCTGCTGGAGCCCTTATCAGGGTTCCCATCAAGAAAACCCAGCTGGCAGGCGGCCTGCCAAAGCACGCCCGGCGAGGCCGCAAACCTGGCCGCCACGCCGGAGCCCGAATCAGGGCTCCGGTCAAAGAAAACCAAACTGGCAGGGAGCCTGCCAAAGCGCGCCCGGCCAGCGCTCTGCGGGGCCGCGAACCTCGCCGCCGCCGCCAAAGCCTTTCCTGCAGCTGGAGCCCTAATCAGGGCTACGATCAGACAGCCCCAGCTGGTGAGCGGGCTGTCAAACGGAAAAGCAGCGGGCGAGCCTCCGCCGCTGCCGCCGCCGGTCTACAGCGATTAAGCGCCGCTGCAGCCACCGCCGCCGGGCAGGAAAGGCCCCGATCCTCGGCAGCAGGGACGTAGCCGGTAGCCCACCCTGGTAAGAGAGTAGAGCCTCTCAGGGTGGGGAGGGAACCGGCAGAGCAAACAAAATGCGTCCCTGCTGCCAAAATTCTCGCCGCCGACAGCATGGTGGCGAGGGACGGGAGCCATCTTATAGGCTCCCGTCCCCGGGCAAAATAACCCGGATGGGCGCGAAAGTAGTGCGCCCAGACCGGGGTTGGGGAGGCAAACGCGCCCCTCCCCCAACAAGTGGGGATCGGAGCTACCCTTCTTAGGTGTCCACAGCACTTCACAGCATCTCCGCTCTGGGCCTCAGACAAGCAACCACCTGGCTTTTTTTTTTCATCTTGCCAAGCAGTTTTACATCTAAAAACTAACTCCTGGCAATTGCCATGTTTAAATTTTGGTACAGGTTTGTGGAAGAGGGTGTTGCCCTAGAAATATTAGCATTTTTTAAAATTTTACTAGTAGCCTAAAGTAGAAATGGGCATCAACCAAAAAATAATATGCTGTATTGTCATTTCATTAGCTACCAAAACGAAAGTAAAGGAAATAAAATGAGAATGCACCGTGTCATTACTTATGAAACAAATCAGCATTTTTACATTGAAACAAACTGATTCATTTCTCTATAACTCACCCCCCACGGGGTCCTAAAGACACCATATTTGGAGTGATCCATCTTTGACTCTCCCCTTTAAGCCCTCCTAATTTGGAGTGATTTGGTGTGGGGGGGCGAGTTATTAAACTTCAAAGTGGGTGCCCCTGGAAAAAACATTTCTAAGCACCATTTTATGTGCTTCAAAATACTGTTCCCAAGCAGCTGTGTGTGTGTTGTGTCGTTACAGTAGTGACCGACTCTTCATGACTCCATGTCCATGGAGTTTTCTTGGCAGGAATACTGGAGGCCCTTGCCAGTTCCTACTCCAGGCGCTTACAGCACCTGGTATTCCCTGGTGGTCTCCCATCCAAGTACTAACCAGGGCTGACCCTGCTTATCTTCCGAAATCAGGGGAGATTGGATGTGCTTAGTACATCTAGGCAGCTGCCCAGGCAGCTAGCAGCAGAAAAATTGCTGTGGGCCTTCCTCAAGCTCTCCCATTTAAGCACCCCAAATTTGGAGAGGTTTGGGGAATGGGGGACCAAGTTATTCAACGCCAAATGGGTGCCCCCAGTAGAAGAACATTTGTAATTTTAAAGTACTTGAAAATGCTGATCCCAGGCACCTAGCAGCATGGTGATTGCTGTGGACCTTCCTCAAGGTCTTCCCTCGAAACACCCCAAATTTTGCGAGGTTTGGGGTACGGGGAACAAGTTATTTGATGCCAAACAGGGTGCCCAAAGGAATACAGTGTGTGTGTGTGTGTGTGTGTGTGTGTGTGTGTGTGTGTGTGTGTGTGTGTGTGTGTGTGTGTGTGTGTGTGTGTGCGTGTGTGTGTGTGTTGTGTGTGTTTGGCTTGGCTTGGCTTGATTGGCTTGGGAATGGGGGAGTGGTTTTTGCTTGCTGCTATCACCGCATGGCAGCAGGGTATATAAAGAGGGAAGTACTCTCAGTTCTGGGAGTCATCTGGGAGTTAGAATGGAGGGGAGACATCTCTCTCTGGCAGTGGGACTTGGATGACTGACTGGCTTTTTTTCTGCTGCTGCTGTGATTGCAGCAAAGCTGTGTGAGTCTATGATGTTGTTGAGAATGTGAGTGTGTGTAAGAGAGAGAGTATTTTTTCTCTCTGGTCAGGTCACTGGACTGTCTCCTTAATTTAATTTTATATTATATTTGATAGGGTTGCATTGGGGCAGGTGTTCTTTATTTTCTTTCCTTGAAAGTACACATACCTCCCACCCACCCACATTATTCCCAGACCAGACCACCGCCAACCTGTACCAGTTCCCCCATCCTGTCCCGTCCCCCACCAAATAGCTGTGTTTTTTTCTGCGCTGAACTGCACAGCTACTTTTGGTCTTGTCCTTTTATCAGGGTTTTATCACTGGGATATCAGGCAGGGTTTCATTTGGGCAGGCTTTATTTACATTATTGTACCCTTCCAACCCCCTTGAAAAAGTACAACATTCCTTCCATCCACACATTATTCCCAGTCCACCACCCACCTGTACCAGTTCCTCTATTCTTTTATAACACCCTCAAATAGTTGTGTGTGTGTGTGTGTGTGTATTTCTGTGCTGACTGTGAATGCAGCACAACAGCACTGCTTTTTTTGGTCTTGTTCTTGAGTGTTCTTTTCTGATTGGATTTGGAATTGGGAGGGAATTTTAGGGAAGGCATCAGGCAGGGTTTCATTCTAAAAACCATTTGACCATTCCAACCCCCTTGAAAGCACAACATTCCTTCCCCCCTCACACATTGGGATTTCCACCACCAAGCAGTACCAATTCCCCCATTCTCAACTGGCACAGTAAGAATACACCTCGCCGTTCCTCTCAGTCATGGCCCCATTTCAAAAAACCAACAAAATAGAACCAGAGTCCTCCTAGTCCATTATTCCTAGCTGGAGAATTCTGGGCTGGGAAACTCCTGACGTCCTCCTTGCCCTGCAAGCCTGCCTGCATGTTATAGCATCTGAAAGACCCATGTATTTCTAAGACCTGCCTTAGTCTTCTTAAATTCTTCCCTGTCTGCCTGACTGGTGGAGTGAAATTATTCTGATACAGCCCTTTGTGCCTTAATGGGTTTCAAGGGGAGAGTTAGGCGGTTACTTCACATCCGACTTTGTACCGCAGTTACGTTCGTTCCGTGACAGCATTGTTCGCAGTCACGTGGTTTTGTCCCCTCTTCAGTCCCTGTTTTCATTTACCCATGGGCATGATTACCTGTCTTGTGACAACTGTTATTTCACATCCTTGTTTCATGACAACTACTGGATTTCCCTGGCTTCATTTAGCCTTTTTTAAAAATTGTCAGGCTTCCATTTTTCAATATTTTGAATCCCCGCTGCAGGCGCACAGGCTGTCTTGGGAAGCCCAGCAGGGAAGCCCACTTGCCAACTGCCACTGGCAAGTGGCGGTGGCAGCGGCGATGTGGGCGTGGGCAGTGGGCAAGACACCTTCGCCCTGAACTCAGCAGTCTGCAGGCTGGCAGGCAAGCAGGCAAGGAGAGCTCAGCCCTGCCTCTGGGACCGAGGAGGATGGGCCTACACCTGACAGTGGCTCTCCACCTGCCCCTTCAAGAGGTGTCTTCTCCTGCAGGGACAGGCGGGCAGCTGAGCCTGGCCTGGCACAGGAGTTCCAGTCAGCTTTCTCGGTTGTTGGAGTATTCCTAGAGCGAAAGGGGGAAACAGCCATTGCCGTTACTTCACGTCCCTTGTCTTGGAACAGGAACCGGGAACAAAGCGTGACAACAGAATTCCCCAGCCCAGGGGCAGGTACAGCTCATCATGCTCAGTTCCCGGTTCAGGGGGCATGGTCGCGATGAGATTCTGCTCTCATGCTATGGATGTGAAGTAACCTTTTTTCCAAGCGGGACAGCAAAGAGGGATGAGAGGGATGTGATGTAATGGCCTTAGAGGATGCTCTGAGTCCACACCGCAGCGATTTTCATGCTGCTAGGTGCCTGGGATCAGTATTTTCAAGTACTTTAAAATTACAAAAGTTCTTATACTAGGCCACCCTGTTTGACATCAAAAAATGTTAAAAACCTTTTTAACTTGGCCTTATTTGTTTTTTTTCTCTCTCTGCCATCGTTTTTACAGTTGCTAAACATCTCCAAAGCAGGAGTGCTTTGATGGGTTTTAAGACCTGTGAGGAAGGTCCATAATAAATAAAATGATCCCTAAACATCTCCAAAGTAGCCCTTGAGGAAGGTCCATATTGATCACCATGCTGCCAGGAGCCTGGGATCAATATTTTCAAGTACTTTATTATTACAAAAGTTGTTCTACTGGGGCACCTGGTTTGAAGTTTAATAACTTGGCTCCCCATTCCCCAAACTTCTCCAAATTTGAGGTGCTTAAAGCTGATGGCTTGAGGAAGGTTCACAGCATGCTGCTAGCTGCCTGAGAACAGTATTTCGAGGCACAGAAAATGGCACTTAGAAATGATTTTTCCAGGGGGCACCCACTTTGAAGTGTAATAACTCCCCCTGAACACCAAATCACTCCAAATTTGGAGGATTTAAAGGGGAGAGTTAAGGATGGATCACTCCAAATGTGGTGTCTCTAGGACTCCAGGGGGGCAAGTTATAGAGAAATGAATGTTTCATTACCATTTCATTTTGTACATTTAAAAAATGTTAGTAAAGAAACAAATGAAACAAGGGGGCAAATAAAATGGAACTAAATGCAATTTTTCCATTTCATGCCCATCCCTAGCCTAAAGGTATCACTTGGTCTGTTTTTGTAGACAGCACAATTGTAACTTTGTTGATTCATTTTATCTGCCTCCCTTGTCTATAGCCTTTGGTTTTGCATCATTCCACTATATCTGAAGACATGGAAATATCCACAAAAGCTCATTTTAAAATACAGTGGACCCTTGTACAACAAACAGTTTGTATAACATAAAATCTGTACAACATAAAAAATTCCAGAGATAGGGGAAATTTGCTTAACATAATCGCCTATGGGGAGAATCTATACAACATAAAAATGGGATTACTTCATTTTCAATGCATTCCTATGAGAACTTTGTATAAAGGAACATTTGTTTAACATAATTTCATTTGGAACAAGTTAATTCCTTTATACAAGGTACCACTGTATAAGGGGAGGGGGAATGGCATCCTGAAGTCTGAGTGAAAGTTTTTTGCTTGCTTGCTTGTTTGAAGGTAAGATCAGGAAAGAGTAAAGAATTCAAATTCAGTTTGATGGACTTTTTTCAGTCTAGAGTTTCCTGAATGTCCTTATACCTTTTGCATTCTGAAATGTCCAAACTGACAGACACCTATGTGCAAATTGACAGACACCATCTGGGAGGGGGAAAACATGTACCAACACAGAAATATATGCTTTTGACAAATCAGATATAAAACATACAGGCTGAAATCCCAAAGGGAGTCCCAACTAGAGTAGAACTATTGAATCTATTGTTAACAGTCATGTAAATCTTACTGAGCTGATGATGCTCTTCTCATTGGGATTCCCAATCAGATTGAGACTGCAGAATTCTAACATAGTGTACCAACCTGCGTACATTTGAAAAAAGTGGGCAAAAGAAACCAACAAATCTCATATGTAGAGCAAAAAGAAAAATTAGTGGAATAGGGCATGGATCAGATAGAGCTATGTGGAAAGAAAGGCATCCACAGATGCAAGCTTTATACATATGCACATCCATAACATGCATCCTTGCCTGTCAGATACAACTGTGAACACTGCAGCATTTCCATTGCATAACTTCTTTTCTAGATGTGAATCTCTTCCCTATAGAACAGACCTTAGCAGTGTTAATAAGAATCGGTAAGGCCAGCTAAGCAACCACAAGGCACACAAACCAATCTTTATAGCTTATAGGACTATATCTCTGCCACCTTTGTGTTCTCTGCCTAATTGCCTAACCCATCAAGAAGAATGTGTACTGGGCACAATATATAGAAACACATCTCTATTCGATTGTACTTGATGAATAGAACTACCCATAACTTGAATGTGAAATATTCTACTTCTTGTTTCATTAAGGTTATAGCTGCCAATGCATTAAGTTTAGTCAGATAGTGAGGATGAATTAAGTGAACTGTGGTGGAGTTTGTTTCCAGAAGTTGTGGAGTCAATTAAACCTCTTTTATTCCGGGGGATAAAAACCATTTAGATTAAGCTATAAGGAAACAGTGACTGAAGCTGGGATTGTCCTTGAATTTACATTCTATCTCCTGCCAGCAACAGCTTCTTAAAACTGCAACTGGCTGAATACTGCATTACTGGTAAGATTGTGCATGCTGTAATATTGGTCCACCCCTGTCTTAATAACTTGGAAATAAGTTATCATCTCTGGCCAATTAACCAGGGACATAACCAAGATGGAGTGGAATTCAGAGAGAACCAAAATCTAGATGTGAATCTACTAATGAATGTTGAAGAGGAATAGGGTAGACAAAGACTTTCTACCCTATTTTCTTCATTTGCATAAAAGGATGGACTCTCTTCTTTGGTGACAAAATAATTTTATTCTTCTACTTTTTATTGATAGGGAGGACTCATGGCCACGTTACAGAATGGGTGGTAGGAAATACGGCAGTTGCTCCAATAGCTGAAACTGCTAGCTACAGGTCTACTGTTAATTTCTGAAAGGTGGCAAGAATACATGGAAGATCTGGAGAAATACAATGAAATTAAGAATGGAACATTTTCACACTTCTAAGACCTTAAAATACCTTTGTCGTTCTATGGCTAAATGTATATCACCTTTTAAGCTCATGTCTGGTACATATTGCTATCAGATTCTTCAACTGAAGGTAATTGTGTTTTAAAATTGAACTACAGAACACCAATACATATTATTAGTAGTAGCCATTTCTTATGTGATAAGAAATTTTTGATTATCCGAGCATGAACCTTCCTATCTCCCAAGTTTATTGCTTTGTATTTTTTTAAATTATTGGTTGTTGAGAGGTAAGCACAGGCTTTCTTTGCAAGGCTTCACACCCAAGTGTGAAACTTGGGGCAACCATTTTCACATTCAAATGACATGATACCTGACTTTTGTATTCCAAGTATCAGAATATCTGTCTGTTGGGTTAATCATTATCAGCCACCAGGGGCTATAGCCAATGATGATGCTATGAAAAGAAACAAAGTTCATTCATTTGAGACAGTGTATCTATAATCACCTCATGTGTTTTTATTCTGGCTCTGGAGCTTTTGCTCATAAGCTCATTCTGTGCTCCTCATGTAAAAGTTGGCTTTTGTGGCCCCTTGGGTGGAAAGGATTATCTTGCAAGCTACGTTTTACAAATAATTTTGCAATTTGTCTCTGTGGTATCTATTTCTGGAAAGATTATCGCTGTACGCGGAGCCAAACTTTGCACCTTGCTTTACAAATAAGATGTTACAGCTGTGATAACTGTTTGTGGTTGTGCTGGAACAGGGTGACAGGCAGGTTCAGGTTGCATCACCTTCATGTACAAGTCTCCATTACTTGATTTTCTTTTTTGAGAAGGAGAAGAAAAAACATTAAGAAAGCCAGAAAAATCACCCTTAGATTTCTCAACTTTCCTTGTCCAGCCATTTTTGACTAAGTCATTGTATTATACCCCAAGAACTGTGCCCTACTGTTTTAGACTAGCTTGTTCCTTTTTTGTGATTGAAACCATCTGGTCATCCATCATCATGTCATCCCGAGGCTTTACTCAGCTGGTGACTATTTTCTTGCCTTGTTGAGAAGGATGTGCTGACTGATTCTTGTCTGGTTACAAGAATCATAGAATCATAGAATGGATGGAAGCGAGACACACTCTGTATGTTGTCCATGAGATGTCCAGCAGAGCAATCAAGGAACAGCTAGGATTAACCAACAAATAGTTACCAAGAGACACAATACTGAATTTGAAATGATTATTAATCATTAGCAAGAGTGTCATTTAAAAAAGAAGTAAGAAATCTTTAGACTGCTGGTACTTTAAAAATAAGATCAGTTTTAAAATCTCCTTCCCCTGAAAGAAATGGGAGAGTTGCCATAGACTCCACTGGGGAAAAACACAATAGCATAAGTCTGATGTATGATCCGAAATAAACTATGAGGCCTTTTACTTGCAACATGCTGGAATCAAGTGATTTATTGCAATGATGAATGCACTGTAATTACAGAATTGCCTTATTATTTAGTGCCACTTTGTAGAAATGTTACACAAAGTGCTCTTCACATTTCCTTTATTTAAGGCTATTATCTGAATGAATTTTCCTTAGACGTCCCCTGGCAAGTTCCAAGAAGTGAATCAAAGGCTGAAAACCCTGGAATAAGTCCCATTGCACTCAATAGGACTTACTTCTGGTTAGAGAAGTACATTGGATTATAGGGTCTATTGTCCAACTTGTATCAAGTAGTGTGACTTACACCCAGTAAGAGAATATTCCAATGAGGTGTTTAAGCTGCAGCTGTATTTATAATCAAGTAGATATTTTGTTTCCATGAATGGATGTTCATTTGGATTGTAAAGCATGCACCTGAAAATGTGTAGAGCTGGGTTTGTCAGAAATGTCCTGTTCTGACACTTTTATTCAAAAGCTGTATTTTATTTTCCTTCCTTCCTTCCTTCCTTCCTTCCTTCCTTCCTTCCTTCCTTCCTTCCTTCCTTCCTTCCTTCCTTCCTTCCTTCCTTCCTTCTCTTTAGATTCCACCAACATTTCAACTGACCATTGAATGGGGAAGGGAAAATAGTTAGCTTGGTTTGCTAGCATCAATGCCATTCCTCCAAAAAGATAGAGCACTGGGAGACTGAATTTCCTCTTCCTGTTTATAGCTTCTATATGGTTCAAATGGGCGGTGGATGATTAGACAACCTTCTGGAGCAGAGGTTGAAGGCTGTATGGTGCTCTTGCAGTAGGAAAAACGGATGGGGACGTCTGTGACAGATATGAATTAGATTTAGTCATTGGAGTTTTCTAAGACATTGGAAGACAAAAGATAAGTGATAATGATGGCCCATCTATAGTACAGTGGTCCCCCGCCCTTTCGCGGTTTATATACTGTGGTCCCTCTATATAGTGGGACCATAGTATATGAAAAAGGCCCCCTGGGGTAAGGGGCAAAAGTCCCTTGGAGGCCTCAGAAATTATTTTTGGTGATCCGGAAGTCACTTCTGGTTTGCAGGGAGGCCCTTTTGGGGCCTCCAGAAGGCCTAGGGGGTAAGTTCAAGAGCCCCCAGGCCTGTCCTGAGCTGCATCCGCATATCGTGGATTTTCAATTATCACGGATTGTCTCTGGTCCCTAACAGGGTCCCTACAGGGTCACTGTATATCTGGATACAAACACAGATGATGTTCTTGCCACTCTACATGTCATCTCTCTTCTGAAGGAAAAGAAGATAAAATGCATCATATAATACTACAGCTTAGAGTCATAGCTTGCAAAAGCCTTCTGGCACCATTATGACATTTAAAACACACACACACACCACCTCTCTCAACCTAGCAGTGATGTGTGCTTGGCTGTCCATCCCTTGAGGTCAGAACTTGGAAGTCTTAGAGGTTGGCTGTGGGATTCTGGGACCTGTGGTACAAAAAGTAACTTTTCTTATCACTGTGTGAAACACACTTGAAATGTTTTACATTTAATGAACAACTCCATCTTGAAATGGGAAGGCAAATGAGAAGTCATTAGTAGAATTTTCTCTGCTCTGCCCTTGTAAAGTCAGCTTGCAAAGTTTAGAAATACAGCTTGAAGATTTGACATTGTGACAGGAAATGTAATCTGAGGCTTCTGTTCTGAAAGCCAAATAAACAGTGTCCAGCTCATTACATGGGCTTGGGGTGGGGAGGATTTGTCTGAGTTTTCATTCACATGAACCCAGACAGTCTAGTACTGTGAGAATGAAATAGAACCCCTCCATTACTAGACATCTTCAATTAAAAAAAGGAAAATAAAATTAATGCTTGGAACCACCCTGTTCTCATTATTGTATATATTTCACATGTTCCTCTTAAACCATTCATTCAACACACATTTTATTCATTTAATTTAGAGTATTTTTATCCCGTACTTGCACTGAACATACAAGACAGTCAGATTGAGACAATGAGTTCAAGATAGACTACACATGCTAAAATGTATTTATTTATTTATTTATTTATTTATTTATTTATTTATTTATTTATTTATTTATTTATTTAATTTCTATCCCACCCATCTTCCCTGGGGAACTCTGGGCGGCTTACAATGAGCTGATCCAGTCAGCTAAACAATAAGTCACAGTGTAAATACACAATACGAAATGAAAACAAATGTAAACAAAGAGCACAACAATTTAAAACAGTATAGGCACCCTTGACACAAACTTACAGCTAGCAGATGGTGGGACGTTAACAGGAAAAAAAAAAAACAAGGTCACCATAGGCCTCGCAGAAAAGCCAGGTTTTTAGAGCTCTGCAGAAGGCCAATAGGGACTCTGCAGAGTGCACTTCACTAGGTAAGCAATTCCAAAGAGATGGGCCAGCCACCGAGAAGGCCCAGTTCTGGGTGGAAGTTTTCCGGGCCTCTCTGGGGGTGGCCACCCGGAGCGAGTGCGTTCGCGACTGCCGAATTGGACGGGCCGAGGTTGATCGCTGGGCAATACGCTCTGACAGGTAGTCCAGTCCCAAGCCATGGAGGGTTTTATAAACTAAAACCAAGACCTTGAATCTGAGAAAGATCTGAGAAATCTGTACTGTAAAATACTCAATAATAAATAATATTTTCAAATCTGAACATATACAAATGCTAAAAAATTATATTGAATGTTTCTATAAGCCTCCCTAAAAAAATACCATCCTTAGTTAATGTTCTGAAAGAATGAAGGGAAGTGGCCTGTCTAATTTACCGCCCAGAGTGACCTCGCTGCTGGATGGGCGGTATAAAAATTCAATAAATAAATCTATAAATCTATAATGTCAGTTTGTTCCACAAGGATTTCACTGATGAAAATGCCCAATTCCTCATGATGTTGTTCTTTTGCTTTCCTAATGGTGGACACCATCAATAATGAAACCTGAGATGAATGGGTTAATCAGGCAGACATTTCTGGGGAGAGGTGCTCCAACAAGTAATGAGCTCCCAAACTGTTAAGGATTTTATAAGTCACAAGTGACACCTTAAATCTGGCACAGAAGCTGGCAAGGAGTCCATGCAGCCACATCATGATAGGGGAGATGTAACTGAACGTCCTAAGCACAAAAATAATAATAATAACTGAACCACTGCATTTTGGACCCGGTGAAGCTTCCATAGCATTATCAAGGAAAGCTCCATCTGGAGAGCATTACGGTAGTCAATTGTCAAGATTACCAATGCATGAATCAATGTGTTCAAGGACTAACATCCAAGTAGGGGTGCATGTGAGCAATCATACTGAGATAAAAATAACATGGTTCTTGTCATGGTCTACATTTGATTTCTCATATATAAAGCTGCATCCAGGACATTGAAAAAGTTGTGCAAGTTGTAGGGTCCCATAACATAGAGTACAAAGGGTCAATACAGCCTCCTCTAGCTGTCCTTTCTGGATATGGTTATCAAGAAATGACCAGATGCAATGGAGATACAGGTCTCTTGTCCTTCATCCCCAAAGCTTCTCCAGTGGGGTATTGTTGTTGACAGTGTCAAAAGCAGCTGACAGATCTAGGAGAAGCAACAGGATTACTGGGCTTGGACACCTCCCTTTATGAGGAAAGGTTACAGCGATTGGGGCTTCTTAGTCTGGAAAAAAGGTGCCTGAGGGGAAACATGATTGAGAGGTACACAATTATGAAGGGGATGGATAAAGTGGGTAGAGGGAAGCTCTTTCCCTTCTCACACAATACCAGAGCCAGAGGTCATCCACTCAAACTGAGAGTTGAGAAAGTGGGAACAGACACAAGAAAATATTTATATACTCAGCACGTTGTTAGTCTGCAGAAGCCCTTGCCACAGGATGAGGTTGTGCATCTGGCCTCATTGGCATCCTTCAGTCTCAAAAGGCTATGGTATCATGCCTGGAGTAGAGATCCTAAAAACAACACCTAGTGTGACTAAATAGACCAATTCGGGAATGGCAGTCTCTACCGCACTGGAGCCTAGATGCCTTTAAAAGGAAATTGGACAGACTTCTGGATGAAAAGTTCAATTGCATATTGCAAGCTATGATGGGGCTATGTGTTATCTTGAGGCTTAAAAGGAGGGTACCTCAAAATGCAACACACATGGGAGTTATATAAGTTGTCTAGTTGTCTCATGTGCTTCCAGAGGCAAAGTTGGACTAAATGGGCCCTGATCCAGCAGGGCTCTTCTTATGTTCTTTTTTTCTTATTACACTCCAGTGACAGAGTCCCCCACAGAGTGATCAGTTCCAGTTCTTTCCCATGGTATGGCCTGAAATAGATCTAGGGTATTGGTGTGCTAAATGGTCTACACCAGGCATATCCAAACTTTGGTCCTCCAGATGTTTTGGACCACAACTCCCACAGTCCTTTGCCATTGGCAATCTGATCTTGGAATTCTGGGAACTGTGGCCCAAAACATCTGGAGGGCCAAAGTTTGGGCGTGCCTGGTCTACACACACCATATGTCAATCAACTTACCAATTAAAGTAATATTAGCAATGGGGCTAAAGTAATTCATATCCTCCATTGGTAAGTTGGATGTCTTTCAGAAGGAGTCAAACAATGGTCTTCTTCAGACAGGAAGGCACATGGCCTTCCTGGGGGGTCTCATTAATTATTTGAGTGGCCCAAATTCCCAGCAGATTTAACAAGCTATGAGGGACAAGGATCAATCAGAGAGGTGATGGCTTTGCCGTATGCAACTCCTCCTGTCAAAGTGATTGGGCAACAAAGCACAGTCCCAATGTCTTGGTTTGGTTTAGAGTTCATTTGTCACCTTCAAATGCATGCAACTTCAGATTCATGGCAGGAAGCAATGATTGACTAAAATTTTCAGAAGATGCCAATTGATGAAAATATCTACAAGGGATGTCAGGTTTCCTAAGCCTCATGCCAATGAACTTCAAAAGAAGTCAACAAAAAGACAATTAATATTCATTCTTTTCACTCACTTTAAGAACTTTGAAAAACAAAGAGCTCAAAAGTGGATGTTTTATTAGGGTTCCTGGTGAACAATGGCATTCAAAATAGTTCCGTTGCTACTTTATACTCCCATTATCTTAATCCTAAATACCATTTATCAGTTTCATTAATTGATTTCATGGAGAGAAAGGGCAATAAAAACATAAGATGAACTCATAACTCAGTGATGGAGCCTATAATACACTGCATATTATAGGGATTTGTTGTTTTGTTTAGTTTTAGATGCAGAGGCAAGAGAGCCTACATTAGCTTTTGGATTAATGAAATAAACTGTGATAGACCTATAAATAACTCAGATACCTGAATGAGAAACCCGAACAAAGCCAAGGCTGGTTTCTAAGCATCACACTCATGGAAAGGGCACTTTGAACATTGTTCTCTAACCATATCATTTGGTATTTTTATGTGTACAATTCTGGCTTGCTGTGCACAAGAGAGTATGGCAGAAAGGAGGCCAAGACCCACTGGTAGCTTCTGGGTTATTTCCAGTAGATCAACAAAAGTTTCTGGCTCCCAATAGCTTAATTGTAACAGCATGGAAAATATTTCTGGCTGTAAACTATGTTTCTCAGAAGGGATGTTAGAATTATGCATGCAAGCATTTGGGAGCTTGGTTGTGGTATCTGTGACAAACCCCGGGGCTGAGTTGTAGTGGCCTCATGTTCTTAGTGAATACTTGACTCCCTGAGCCACTATTTACACTAATCCTGGATCCCAGGGTTTGAGTAAAAACAATGTCCACAAAGTAAAGCTATGAAATCTCAGGTCTGACATCTTCTGGGATACAAAGGCAGCCATATTGTTTAAGAGGTTGGAACTTTAAAGACAATAGCTTCGGTAAGCACTTAAGTGGACAAGCAAGCAAACAAAGAGATGGAAGACATAAGATTTAAGAGACTTCTATAAGAAGGCCCAGGAAACAAGGGAGGAAGCCATGTGGTCTTTGTACAAAATCCCAAGCTGGAAATGGGTAAAATATTTATTACACCATCAAAATACTAAAGAACAGGTGAAATCATAAGTAGAGATGGACACAAAATGAAAAACGACATGCTGTTTTGTCATTTCGTAATGTTTCATAACATTACAAAACAAAACAAAATGGCATCACATGTTGTCACGATCTGCAATGAAATGATGTTTTTGGTTTGGAGGAAATTGAACTGGGGAGCCACCGGCAGTTCTCGCTTCAGACAAGGGGCTGCAGAGAAATCTGGCACTGGTGGCTGTTTCCCAGCTCTCTTGTCACCACCAGCCAGCTGATGTTGACAGGATAAGGGAGAAATGAGTACTGCTTCCTCCATTCTCTCTTGAGATCCCCCACCAAAGGAAGGTTTTGGGGGACTGCTTGGGGCTGTGGGAAGAGGGGTGCCCCCCCACAGCCCGACCAGTCCCCAAAACTCAGGTGGGAGGTGGGGGTCGCTTGGGAGAATGGAGCAGCTAGGAGAAAATTTAAATAGAGTGCTCTGTTTGACTTTACCACTAGTTGCTCCATTCTCTCTTGCGACCCCTGCCAGCCAGATGGGATTTTTGGACTGGTAGGGATGTGCCTGACCAGTCCAAAAATACCCAGCTGGGAGGCAGGGCAGGAAGGCAGAATGGAGCGGGCAGTGGGAAGTTCAAACAGAGCACTGCTTGCTCCATTCTACCTTGCCACCCCAGCCTCCCAACTATTTTTTAAATAGGTCTGCCCCTGGTGACAGTCTGACCTGTCAAAAAAACCCACCAGGGTGGCAGCAGCTTCTGAATTGTTTCATTCCTCATTTCATTTTATTACAGAACTTCTTCAGTAATCCCCCACCTATAGCGGGAATTAGGGAGCTGACCCAGCCTGCAATAATTGAAAATCTGCGATATGTGGATGCTGAGTCAGATTGGGACTGGGGGGGCCCTCTGGGCTTCCTGGGCCTGTTGAAGATCCCAGAAGTGGTTTCCGGAGATCTGGAATTCACTTCCAGTTTGCCGGAACGCACTTCTAGGGCCTTCGACAGGCCCAGGAAGCCAGCTGGAGGCCTGTTCAGGGCAGCACCAGGACTGGGGTAAGAGCAGGAGGCCTCAAACACGTCCAAGCAGCTTACCCCAGGGGGCATTGCCTTTCATATACTGCGGTCCCTTAATATACCAGGACTGCAGTATATGAACTGTGAAATGGTGGGGGACCACTGCATTAAAAAGTCATTTAGTAATAAAATGAAACAAAACAAAACACTATGCTCCCATTTCATGCCCATCACTAGTCTTATGCCTTGTGTATTGTTCAGTGAGCTGGACATTGCACTGTTTGGGGCAGGTGGAACATATAAACCATCCTCACTAGAGGCTGTGTGACTTCAGAATCTGTACAGCAAAATCCCAAGATGAAGGCTACAAACATATTTCCAATAGTGTCACTAAGTCTGTATCTCACCCATTAATTTCAGTAACTGTTTCGGGGGGGGGGGACATGGACAGGACTGAACAGCAACTTTTTAATCTAAAAGGAAGGGTTATTTTTTAACAATTTCAATGATTAATAATTCTGCTGACTAAAAACCTGAGTTAGCACTGTCTTACCTTGGCTTGAGCTCTGAAAAACCAAGAAACTGGTGGTGAAGGCTTCAGATATGTGTTATAGGGTCAGTAATGCTGATGAACAATGTCACAAACTGTGCTTTCTGCTTATAATATTCTGTGTATGCATTGTCTTGCTCTGCAGCATGACTGCACACACCGGAGCTTCTTTGCCCCCCCAAGCCGGAACGCACGTGAGACTCACCTGAAGTCTCGCGAGAGGCTACGTGAACGGAGACCTTATAAGGGCTGGCGACCGTGTCTGTGGCCTCTTCGTCGGCCGGATTTCCCCACCCACCCACCACTTAGATGCAGTAGTATGAGTGTAACTGGTCGCTTCGGGGCCAGATAGGAATTTTTGACTCGGGCACACAATTGGCACGGGTGCCCAAGGATTTTTCACCTATCCCATACTGGTGCAGCATGGTGGGCTTTAGGTAAGAGATGGTTATTGGCCACACGGGGCGGTAGTGCGGAGTACGGATAGGCAGTAGGTGAGTAAAATCTTAAATTCCCTGTAGAAGCATCCAACCCCATGGCGTTGCAGATCTGAGATCACAACGCCAGGGGAAAAGATGCACCTGGAGGTCCCACCGGGCTGGCAGGCACAGAAGACGGGCCTGAACAGCCCGGTTGGGGAAATGGGACTGTCTGGCCGAGGCTAGCCTGACCAGGGACAGGCCACCCTCAGAGCAATTGACTCACCCTAAATGACTGCCAGTTGGCGGGGTCCCGGGAGACCCCGAAGTACCAACTTTGAAGCCGCACTACAGCAGGCCCCCATTTGAAGTTGTGTGTTTAATGTTGGAGTTATTAATAAAGTGTGGTCTGGAGTTTATACCCAACACCTTGTCTCGTGTGGTTATTCCAGTGTGTGTGCGGGTGGGGGGGGCAAAGAGGCATGTTCAATACAGCAGTTGAAGTAGCCTTCTAGTTATACCTATTGTGTCCTAGGTTCTCTAGCCTGTTGGCATGCATTCCGGACAACAGTCTGAAAGGGACAGCCATCTGTATTTTGGGTGGGGAAGGACTTTCCATTTAAATTAGTACCCCAGAAAAATCAAACTTCCAATTCATGTGTTGAGACCCCATGGATAACAGAGCATGAAGCTCTTCAAATGCCTTAATAATGAAAGGGTGGAGTTGGACCGTTCTTCCTGCTTATTTAACTCCCAGAAAGTGTGATTACACATAAATTCAGACAAACATCTTACAAAGTGGCCCTGGGGGGGGGGGATCACACGTATTCACCTTCAGAGTCATAGACCTCTTAGCTCTTTTATATATATGTATGGAAATTGTGTTGTAAAAACTATTTTCAGCTGATCAGTGCAAGACACTTTATTAAAATTAATGGAGTTTTGCACTTTATGCCATCTTAAATCTGGATCTGTCGGGCTGAGGAATTTCCCTCCATGTGCAGGAAAGAAAGAGGAAAGATTTTGGGGGACATGGTGTATATCTGCAACTCCTAATCACATTCCTTCCTTTGCTGTTGGACTTCTGGATTCCGTGCACCCCACTTGCATTGCGGGACCAACTCTCATTCTTTAGCATTTGGACAAACTTCCTACCTTTTCACACACTTAATAAAGCCAGACAGAGGGAACGGCAGGCTTAAAAGGCAAAAAATGGGGCAGGGTGGGAGAGAGAATTGCTTATGGAAAAAATAACATCAGGTTGTTATTCTAAAGAGGACTGACATTTGTTTTCAATATGGACCTTGAATACAGCATGGAAAATTGAAATGGGAGCTTTCTTTGAAGGCAGGAGTGCTGCAAGAATGAATGGAAAAAGGTGATTCAAGCCTGCAAAGAATATCCGGCATACAACATCATTATTTCCAAGCTATTACTCGGCTGTCCTTGGTTGTAGTCTTTTTCCCCTGGGCAGCAAAGTTCAAAATAAGCTAGGCTAATAGTCACGATGGCCTGGCTATGAGCCTTCCATTCTCTCCCACCACCACCACCACCACATACACACACAAATGTTTTATTTTAATGCTCCCCCTTCCCTTAAG
This sequence comes from Phrynocephalus forsythii, assembly GCA_029282475.1. NCBI lineage: Eukaryota > Metazoa > Chordata > Lepidosauria > Squamata > Agamidae > Phrynocephalus > Phrynocephalus forsythii. The sequence goes on along the minus strand of JAPFRF010000001.1, from coordinate 174,663,364 downwards.
TGAAAGCTTTCTTTGACACAAGTGCTGCAGGTAATGCCCGTGTTATTTTATCCAGTGCATGCTTTTAGTATAAGCCAAATGTGAGGGTAAATGCCTCCATAGTAATGCCAGGAAGTGAATTGAAATCAAGTATCTTTAACCAGTGAGGATAAATGACTGGGGAGGGAGAGGTAGTTGAAAAAGAAGAATGAGAGAGAGAGAGAGAGAGAGAGAGAGAGAGAGAGAGAGAGAATGCTTTCATCTCTCTCTTCTCAAGTTAAAAGTTCTACCATTTGCTAACTTCTGATTGCTTATTTTTCATATTACATTTCCTTGAAACTGAACAGATTTGCTCTCAATATTACCCTTTGAAAGCTTTATTGACATTTGCTGATAGAAAGAAAGATTTAATGAACGGAGGAGGAGAAGGAAAGGAAAGCTTCTCCCTCCCCCAAAAAAATACCAAACTATAGATGGGCACGAAACAAACATTTTTTCATTTTCGTTATTCATTATTCATTTCGTTACGGAATGAAACGACAAATGAAAATTGTAATGAAAATGGAACGAAATGAACAGAACCACAAAATTGTGTTTGTTACATTTCGTTTTTGTTAATGGCGACGAGCAATGAAATGAGCTGTTTAAAATGTTAAAAAAACACCCTGGACACCCATAAAAACGCAGCGATAATTATTTATACTGTCTGATAATACCTACCAGGGGGGGGTTGGGGTCCTTAGAACATGCATTTATGTCTTTTCTCAGATTGCTGTATTTTTTTCCTTTAAGGGGAGTTAGGGGACATCGACCCAAAATGGCTCCCAGATGCCTAATATTGATTTCTTGGGGATTAAAACGCCCTAGACATCCATAAAAATGCAGCGATAATGCAATAATTATTTGAAATTATTACCTACCAGGGGGTTGGGGTCCTTAAAACGTTTGTTTTTGTCTTCTCCCATCGCAATGTATTTTTCTTTTCCCTTTAAGGATGACAAAATGGATGTCACCACTCCAGCCACAACATGGAGGCAAGCCATGTGATGGGATCATGTAAATTCTTGGACAACATCAACCAATAGCATGCCCAGGTGGCAGACTGGGCAGGTCTGGCAGCCACAGAGGGCATAAAAAGCTCTGGCAGCCCCCGTCCTCCTTGCAGTCCCCGGTGGGAGTTAGGGTGGGATTGCTGTCTCTGCGACGCTAGCTTCAGTCCTGCAGCCTCCCTGTGTGTGTGTGTGCATACCTCTCAGTGAGTACCCTCCTCTGCCCCACAGTGCAGTCACTCTGCAGCTGCCTTGCACCCTGGGCAACGCCAGCCGCTGCCTTTGCAGCCTCCCTGCGTACCGAGTCTATACTGTGTCTCTGCCAGCATCAATTTTTTTTTTAGTGTTTTCCCTCTGGTCTGGGGCGTTGGGGGACACCACTGCATGGAAGTGCTTTAAAAATCATGCAAAAAGCAGATAGAAACAAAAAACAAAAAATGAAAAACGAAAAACGAAAACAATTTTTTCCAAAAATTCACAAAAAACGGAAACGAAACGAAACAGAACTCTCAACGACAAACTGAAACACCATTTTTTTATTTGTGCCCATCTCTATACCAAACCTTGACAGTAGGGATGGACACAAAATGAAAAACAAAGTGCTGTTTTGTCGCGTCTTTATATAACAAAACAAAATGAAATGAAACAAAACGAGGCAACAGCATTTCATTACAGATGAAACAAAATGGTGGATTTTTCATTGAAACGAACCATCTTATTCTATCTGTAAACCAGTGCCTTACCTGCTGCTGGTGTCCCACCGCCGCCACCACCACCGCTGAGACTGCCCAGTCAGGCCGGAGAGGTTGAGAGTTGGCCCAGCAGGCCAGCCTGGTCATCTGTCTCCGATTCCCTCATCGCCACTGCTGCATTGCCCCTCCTCTTCCTCCTTCATTGCCCCTCCTCCTCCTCTGCTGCTGCTTCCACTGCATGCCCCAGCTGGCCTCAGAGGGTGATCATCTGGCAGTAGACTGCCCCTGGCAAGCTGGGGAGGCTGAGCAGCCTGGCGATAGACCATCTCATGGCTGCTGAAGGCCTTGGCCAGCCCGAGAGGGTGAGAGGCCTGGAGGTACACCACACCGCCACCACTGCACCACCACCAAAGGCCCCCACTAGCAGGAGAATCCAGGAAGAGGTGTAAGTAGAGGCCCCAGAGCAGGAGGAGGGGATGGGATGCCTGGAAGGGGGCTTTCCAGCCCCCCATTTCATTTCATAAAAAATCATTTTGTACAAATTTTGGGAGAAATTGTTTGAAACAAAATGAAAGGAAATGCAGTGAGGAGAATGGTACAAAATGAAATGCAACTATTCCATTTCATGCCCATCCCTACTTGACAGCACTATCTTTGTATTCTTAACATCTTAGCCACTACCATGCCACCTTGAACACAAGGATCCCATCTAGTTACACAAGTTAATTGCAGTCAGGTTAGTGCTAAGAAGTAGAGATGGGCACGAAACGAGCAATTTTTTCTTTTTGTTTTCGTTTTTTTGTTTTGTTACGTAACAAAACGAAAAATGAATTTTGTCTCCAAAATGAAACGAAACGAACCGAAACAACAGAAATTTTGTCGTGCGTTTTGTTTTCGTTGTGGCAAATACATTGAACTGTAATGAATGCTAACGAAACAGCAATTTTTCATTTTCGTTTTTGTTTTTTCGTTTCATTACGTAACAAAACAAAAATGATTTTTTTTGCAAAAAATTCACAAAAAACAAAAACGAACCGAAACGGACCCCCTAAACGACAAACGACAAACGAAACACAATTTTTTTGAGTCGTGCCCATCTCTACTAAGAAGACCACCAGGTAATGTCAGATAACTCCAGCTTGTGCTAATAAAGGATTCTGCTGGAATAATGATGAGTAAATGTGGGCACTACAGATGGACATGAAACAGAAAAACGGTGTTTTGTTCCATTCCGTTCTGTCATCCTGCATTTCATTTTGTTTTGTTTCATATAATTTTTGAAAAAATCTTATGAAATGAAACAGTAACAAAATGATTCATTTCTGCACTCACCTCCTCTTCCTCCTCCTGGGCTCCGGTGGCAGTTCCATTAGTGGTGGCGGCTCCAGTGGAGGGCCTAGACTGGCCTGCTGGGTCCACTCACCAGCTGGCTGGTGTGGCTCTGGCAGTGCTGGCTCTGGTTCCAGTGATGGCTCTGGTTGCAGTGGAAGCTCCAATGGCGTGCCTAGTCCAGCTTGCTGGGCCACCAGCCTTCCTGGCCCGCTTGCCAGCTAACTGTTCTCAGATGTTATCAAAACTTGACTCTAATACCAAAACCAAGAAAGTGCTTTGTAAAAGTGTTTGTTTGTTTGTTTGTTTGTTTGTTTGTTTGTTTGTTTGTTTGTTTATTTATTTATTTTATACCACTCATCTTCCAAAAGAACTCCAGGTGGTTAACAACATCAACAAAACAAACAATAGAAATAACAACAGTATAACAAAAAAGAAAAAAAGAAAAACATACTAATATCACACACAGGATATGAAATCTGTGAGTTCCATTCACCTCCATGTTGTAGTTTTTTTTTGTTCTTCAAATTATTTCCATCTTGATTATGAAAGATGTTGTGACTTTTCCCCCTAAATTGTTGAAAAAGGGGGTCTGCAACAAAGTATTCCCACATATGCACTAGCTAAACTCAAAAGGTACTGCCAGATGGGAGTTTCTGAGTGGGTGGGAGGTGGTGACTGTAATTCACCACTAACATTGTTGAATAAATGACTTAAATTTTGATGCTCAAGAATGAAATATTTAAGGCACTGAGCACAGATCATGGAGTCTGTTGGCTCCTAATATATCATTATCTCATTTCCCCCCATATATGAAGAAATTGTTGAAACTTTCCAAATTTCAAGGAGTTTTCTAAAATTGCTAGAGGAAGCTAAGCCTGCCACTTTGGGGGTGAAACATGCCTGGGATCAGTATTTTAGAGTGCATATTAAATCCTGATCCTAGGGTTGTTTCATCCCCAAAGTGGCAAGCTTAGCTTCCTCTAGCAATTTTAGGGAACCCCTTGAAATTTGGAAAGGTTTGGCATTCAGGGAATAGAGTTATTAATATTAAACTCTAAAGGAAGTCTGGGGATGCTTAATTGAAGGAGTGTGTCTCATGTGCTTTACCAATTATGGGGTTAATTTACAGCTTCCCGTCTCTATGGTAAAGCTCCGATCCACACTCCTTCAATTAAGCACCCCCGTACCCCCTTTGGAGCCTAATAACCCCACTCTCTGAAACCCAAAACTTTCCAAATTTCAAGGGATTATAGGGGAGAGCTTGAGGAAGCTTCCTGCCATTTCTCTAGAATGAATTGTTTTTTTTTGAGGGGGGAAATGGTGTTTCATTTCATTTCATAATGAAATGCTGGCTGGCATTTCATTTCACTTCAAAATGTTTCATAACCTTACAAAGCGATGAAACAGTGTGTCACTTTCCCTAAAAATGTCCTTGTCCACCCATAAATGCATTGACCCAACAGAAGAAGAGACATACTGGGGCAGTCCAAAAGCTAGTTAGTACATTATTATTTTTTGCTCTCTCCATTAGTTTGTTGGACCAAGAAGGAAATGATTATGTGTCATCAACATGACTTAGCTCATTTCCAAGGTTTCCTAGAGTGCTCAGAAGTGATTGATCATTCTCTTTTTCTGAACGTGGCCTGGGATTGTGCGTTTTGTCCAAAGCCATACAGGCTGGTTCTTCTCCTGCAAACATGGTGGGGAATTGAAATCCCAATCACTGAGCTATCCAGTCAGCACTGAGGAAGGAAGCGGCAGCAGCATCAATAAGAAAAAAAAATCCATCCAATTCTGAGTGCCAACAAAGAAGGAACTGGTTTAGCGAGCTAATCTCTGTGGCACTGAAGAGCATTCGTTTTTTTTTTTCTTGAGATGTATCCTTTAAGGCACATAATAGCATGAAGACTACAATATCTTTAATGCTTTGCAGCTTCAGAATTTAACCCTGCCCGGCTATTTTCTCCAAGTCAAAAACTGAGTCTTTTTTTTTTCAATGTGGCAGCTGTTAAATTATACCAAACTGAGGGAGGGGGAGGATTGTGGCTGAGGAAAATCCAGCTGTCTTCTGGATGCTGTAGTTGAGAATATAAGACAATCCCATCCCTACTTTCATCTAGAGAAGATTCCGGCTCCTAATCTTTTATTCCATCTCTTGAAAGGGATTCTAATCAATCATTTTAGGGCGTCTCTTGTCATCATAACTGGCCAGATTAATCTCAAGGACTTGTCATCAACCCCTTAGTTATAACTAGTTCTGATATCATTATTACTTCAATAGATGTGTGTGGGTATTGCAGAAAAAAGCAAGCTGAAAAAAATCTAGGTTTAAATTGTATGTGAAATGAATGAGAGCTCTCAATTTTAGAAAAAGCAGATTTATTTTTTTAAAAATGAGAACTAATGTCTTGCTTCATATGTATCATTGTTGAAACACAAAGATAGAGGCAGTCTTTGAGCATCCTGAAAGAGAGACAGATGGTTCCATTGTGAAGTCACAGAAACAACTAAATCTGATTGTTCATTTTTCTCCCTCCTCATCAGCCTAATGAGCAGATTGGTAATGATGTGTGACTGTTAACATGTGCAGGCAATGGTGCCACTAGCTAAGGATACTTGCATCTGGTGCAGTATTAACACAAAGCTGGTTATGTGGGGATACACTAGAATGCAGCTAGCTGGCAGTGCAAAGGCACTTCTGGTATAATGAATAGAGATGGGCACAAAATGAGCAATTTTTCGTTTTTGTTTTCGTTTTTTCATTTCATTACGTAATGAAACGAAAACCAAATTTTGTCTCCAAAATGAAACAAAATGAAACGAAACAACAGAAATTTTGTCGTGCGTTTCATTTTCGTTGTGGCAAATACATTGAACTGTAATGAATGCTAATGAAACAGCAATTTTTCGTTTTCGTTTTTGTTTTTTCATTTAGTTACGTAACGAAACAAAAATGAATTTTTTTGCAAAAAATTCACGAAAAACGAAAACGAACTGAAACGGACCCCCTAAACAACAAACGAAACACCATTTCTTTGAGTTGTGCCCATCTCTAATAATGAATACAGCCAAAATAGACATGTGGGCAGAAGGGTAAATGAACTTGAAAGGCAGGCACCAGTAAAAGTGACTGACCACAATCTTACTTGTTATTTATGTTGGTATAAATAACACACAGAGACCATCCAATCCAGTTTATTATCTACATGGGAAAAAGGTCATCATATTTCAGAATTAATATGATAGCACATGATGACTTTTTTCATTCAATTCCACCATCTTGCTGAGTATTTTATAGTATTATTTTATTTCTTTTTATGTATTTCTTTGAATCTTCTCTTTATATTGTTCAACGTACATTTGAAGAGGGGGGGATGTCATAGACTGGAAGCAATTCTTTAAACACCACCTTATAAGGTTTATTATGTGACTGTACAGTCCCGAGTCAGCCTTTATTTCTTCCATGTTGTGTTTATGGCCATGGACAAAATAAAGCAACAACAATAAACATAAATGCTGAGAATGGTTTGTGTAAATCACATTGGAAAAAATGCTATTTGCTAATGAGGCACTGCTTGTATACTTCCTTACACACCAGTTGGCATGCAGTGATGAACACAAGCGGTAATTCATAAACTACTGCTTATTTGCCACTATGATTTATGCCACTGCTCTTATGCCACTGGATATAAACAACAGGGATCTGACCACTGGCTGTGCTTTGGGCTTTTACCACAGGATTCTGATTCCTGTGGGTTGGAGTCTCTGGAAGAAATGTGCACCATAAAATATGTCAACCCAGTTAGCTTTGTGCTCATCAAGCATTTGTTCATATCGTTCATTCCTTCCCTTCTCTTTATTTTTAAACCTTTAGGTCCATCTGGCATGTGACTTTTGAGATTTCTCCAAGGCTACAGGACACTATATAATTTTATTGTAAGGCAAAAGCTCTCTCTTTCACTTTTATATGAAGGCAATAACTTTCTACTGCTGCTGTTCTCTAACAACCTATATGCATTATGTGCCCATCATGGGTAATAGACAGTCATTTCCACTCAGAAGTGCTACGTGGTTGAGCGCTACATGCTGAATGCATATAACTGAAGGCTGGCATCTCCATTTACTCTGCTGATGATTTGCCATTTCGAGGTATGGGGACAGAAGAAAGAACAAAATAGACAATGCCAGTTCAATAAACGTGAGAAAGGTTTTGCCAGCTTAAAATATTATAAATGTACGGATATGAATACAAAATACAAATACATATTCGTATTTGTAAAATATTATAAATGTAAAAAGAAGTCAAATGAAAATTTATTACAGTTAACTAACAAATATCCTATACAGGGACATGATAGTGCAACTTTTTTCACTGTACTAATTTCAGAGTCGGACAATTGAAGGAAATGAACAGTTCTCCAAGCTGAGCTCATGGAGAATTATAAGAATGTTGCCCTCCCCGCCTGCCTCTGACCTCAGTCTTTAACATTCTGCCTCTAGGAAAATGATGCCATTTCTGGTCAAATTTTAATGGAAAGGAATGGGTTTGCAGCAAAAATAAGTATGTGCTTCTTCTACATGGACATTATGTCTGCCAGGTTGGCTACTCCACTGGCGTTTGTCCAGAGAGGATATCTGGCTTGATTCTCTATCTTAGAACACACAATAGATAGAGAATATTGGGCAGAGTAAGTATACGAGAAAATGTTTGAAGGCAGACATCACAGATGGATGATCACAGAACCAGAGTATCAGGCTGATCGGTCCATGCCATCATCAAGCATAACAGCAGTCATGTGGTGGAGAATAGACACTGCTTGTACATAGGTGGAGCTCCATGTAGTGGTCACCAAGCATGTAAATGCGTGTTTTATCCTCACACACAAAGACGAGGAGCCATTATTCTCCTCATTCCTATTTTTGTGGGGTTATAAACAAAAGAATTGAAGAGCTCGAAGGGACCTTATGGGTCATCAATAGGGCACAAAATGGAAACATTGTGTCTTGTTTTGTTTCATTTTGCACCCTCCCACAATTTGTTTCATTTTGTTAAAATGTTTCTTTTTAAAAAATTCAAACAAAATGAAACTAATGAATTGATTTGTTACTCTATAAAATGGGTGCCCTGGGTCCTAGCGGCACTAAATTTGGTGCCTTTGTGATCCAGGGGAGCATTCTGCAGCAAAAATAATTGGTTCATTTTAAACAAAAAAGAATGCAGTTTCGTTTCATTGCTAACAAAACGCTGCTTCCCCATTTTGTTTTGTTTTGTTTCCTTTTGTTAGCTAATGAAATGACAAAACAGCATTTTGTTTTTCAATTGGTGCCCATCCCCAATCATCAAGTGCAGCCCTTGTCAAGGAGGCACATGGGGAAACTGAATTCCTAACCTTTGGCTTCTTAGGCAGAGAGCTAAACCACTGAGTTATCCAGCATTTCCCCAGGGCAGGGAGGAAGAACAAGATTATTATTTTTTTGCAAATTAATGGCAACTGTGCAAATGATATTGATTTCTACTTTTATCAAAGGACCAGAGGCATTAGATTTGAATTTAGTTGTTATTTGTTTTGTTTTGTTTTCTAAGGATAATTACAGCTAGTTATGTGATTGATGTGTTTGTGTTCTTTGCTTTTTGAAGGAAAATGATAGAAGTCTTTTGCAGGGACTATGTAAATTAAATATCCTGATGCTGGGGGGCAGACCTCCTAGAGGAGGCATACGTTGAAGGACAAATGGCACTCAAAGGGATATGAAGAACCTGGTCATTCGCTACATGACTGGAGTGTCTGAGAGGCTTAAAAGGATTTTTGGCAAACACCACATCCCTGTTTATTTCAAACCCACAAACACACTGAGGCACAGTCTTGTCCACCCAATACCAAAACAAAAAAGAAGCAATATAGTATATGCAGTCCAATGCAGTGAGGAGTGTGCAGACCTCTCATTGGAGAAACTAAACATCCATTAAAGAGAAGGATGACCCAACATAGGAGGGGTAACAGCTCAGGACAAGAATCAGCAGTACACCTCCATTTGAAGGACAAAGGGCACTCTTTCAAATATGAGGATGTACACATATTAGACAGAGAAGATAGGTGGTTTGAAAGAGGAGCCAGGGAAGCCATTCATGTGAGCATTGAAACCCCCTCTCTCAACAGAGGTGGGGGCCTCAGGGACCGTCTATCTGCAACTTATCAGGCTATGATTTCAACATTACCTATACAAATCAAAAAGCCTTCACCACCAAGGCCATAGCTAACGACTCATACTTTATGGGTGTCAGAACCTTAGGCCATTGTTCACCTTAAGACTATGGATAATGTTGTCTACCTAATGAGCCTATTCAGGCCATTGTTCATCTTATGAGCCTATTTCAGACCAGGGTGACAAGAGGTCAAAGCTGATTATAAGATGGAGGACTCATAGAATCATAGAATCATAGAATCATAGAGTTGGAAGAGACCTCAAGGGCCATCTAGTCTAACCCCCTGCCATGCAGGAACCCCCATCACAATATTTCTGACAGATGGCCATCCAGCCTCTGCTTAAAAACCTCCAAAGAAGGAGACTCCACCACCCTCCGTGGCAGCATATTCCACTGCCGAATAGCTCTAACTGTCATGAAGTTCTTCCTAATGTTCAAATGGAATCTCTTTTCCTGTAGTTTGAAACCATTGCCCCGAGTCCTAGTCTCTGAAGCCATGGAAAACAAACCTGTTCCCTCTTCAATATGACATCCTTTCAAATATTTAAACATAGCTATCATATCCCCTCTCAGTCTTCTTTTAGAGAGGCTAAACATTCCCAGTTCCCTAAGCCGTTCCTCATAAGACATTTCCTCCAGACCCTCAACCATCCTGGTAACCCTCCTCTGCACCCGCTCGAGGTTGTCAACATCCTTTTTAAACTCACACTAGCTGTATTCAGACTGATGAAGCTGTTTGGATGAGCAGCAAAATGTTTCTATCTCTCAAGGAAAAGAAGTCCAGTAGCAATGACTCAACTTCCAGATAGGCCTCTCCTGCCATTTTTGTAGGATACAGATGGGAAATTCTTGCCATTACTGGGATTCTTTTAAAAAGCTACCTACCTGAACATAGAAAGAACCCCCAGAAATACAGGGGCTACACACACCATCAATGGGATCAATATCTGCTTATTTAATCATCTGCTGACTGAAAATAATAAATAAATGACCCCAGGAAACCTATTTATATGTATTTCCAGGATGCATTTACTGGCCACTAGAGTGACCAAGAAACCATACCATGTATAGCCTTTGGTGCTTCTATATTGTCCACCAGTATCTATGGAGTGGAGGGTTGAGCTTGGAATGGATTCCCCAGAAGATACTATGGCCTTATTGTATTCTCCAACACCTTGAGAAAACTTAGTTTTGGTACAAGAATGACATCCCAGACCTTTCTTTTTCTCCTCATAGATTTTTGTACACACAAGTAGTGGATTGCTTTACCCTTAGGAAACGAAGGCTGCACACACAGCAGGCACAGTGGGCCACACTGATTAGGTGCAGACACTCAAAAAAACCCATCTATCATGTCTATCAATTCATGTAAAAAGGCAATAATTGTACATTTTACCCAGAGTAGCCCAGTCATTAGATAGATAGATAGATAGATAGATAGATAGATAGATAGATAGATAGATAGATAGATAGATAGATAGATAGATCCATTTCCCAGGCCTATATATTTTACAAACATTTGCAAAAAAACCCTAAAATTAATTCCCCAAGTCTGAAAAACAAATAAAATAAAATAAAAATAAACCCCACCATCTTACAACAAGTCAAATTAAGGAGAACAACTTTGGAGGTTTCTTGTCCCCCAAAGTCTGGTTTTTCAGCCCTAAAGTCAAGATGCTTTATGCAATAAGGACTCCTATAATTAATGTTAGGTATCCATTGTCATATGAGAAGAGCTAGTCTTAGGGGATGAGCAACTCAAGTTCAAATGCATTTCCTTGTTCTGTTTTCATGTCCATTCTCTCCTATTTTCATAGAGAAATGGAAGGAAGGAAGGAAGGAAGGAAGGAAGGAAGGAAGGAAGGAAGGAAGGAAGGAAGGAAGGAAGGAAGGAAGGAAGGAAGGAAGTGCTAATGAGTGCATTACTATATATTTATTAGTTCACTACTCAGGACAGTTGACAGTGCAAATAACATAACAATAAAAAGAAAATATAAGAGTAAACAAAGTAAATTAAGGAGCATTGTGGCACAGTGGTTAAACAGCTGTACAGCAGCCATAACCGTGTTCATGACCTGGGGTTTCAATTCCAGGTAACATGTTCAAGTTTCACTCAGCCTTCCATACTTCTGAGACTGATAAAACAAGTAGCCAGCTTGCTGAGGGGATAATGTGTGTCCTGTATAATTACTTTTGAACTGCCTAGAGAGTGCTTTAAGCACTTTAGGGTGGTGTATAAGCAGCATGCTTTGCCTTTTGCTTTTATAGCAAATCAATAAATATAAAAAGAAATCAGTCAACGTGAGACAATAGGTGGATAGGCTAACACTATTTGGGAGCCATCCTGAAAGGATGGCCTGAAAAGTACCCACCTTGTATGACTAATGAACAAATCAACAAAGCAAAACACATACTCAGAAATAACCTACTGCAAGACAGATCCAGAGAGCCAAATGACAGAACACCACTGGTTGTCACTTACAGTCCACAAGTGAGACCACTCACACACATCCTAAATTTATTATATATTTATTATTTGTTTCCTTTCTATACCGCCCATCTTCCAAACTCTGGGCGGTTTACAATAGGATTAAAATAGACAATACAATACAATGGCAAGATCAGATAAACCCAAAACAATAAGAGGGAACACCCTCAGCAAGAGGCGTCAAAAGGGCGGGGGGGGAGGAGAAGAAAAAAGGATAGAATAAATTGAATTAAAGTTTGCCAAATGCCTCACTAAAAAGCATGGCTTTCAGCACTTTTTTGAAGGTGGGCAGGGACTGTGCAAGGCGCAGCTCACTTGGAAGAAGATTCCACAAAGAGGGGCCCACCACAGAGAAGGTGCGGTTGCGCGTAAGCGACTTCCATGCCTCCCTGGGTGTGGCCACTCAGAGTGAGCGTGCCTGCGACATTCTAGTGGGCCTGGCCTCAGTTGACCATTGGGAGATACACTCCAACAGGTATTCAGGTCCCAAGACAGGTATTCAGACCTCCAGCCTATCCTTGACAAGAACATATCACTCTTCAAAACCCTTGATGGAAACCCCATACTTGTTTACAGACACCCCCACCACCTCAAGCAAATACTGAGAAACTTCAGTTACAGCATTGTCTTCAAAAGTCCATTGAAGGTTAAGAGTGGGGAGGTCAGGCACAGCTCAGCTGGAAGACCATTCCATGGGCAAGGTGCCACAACCCAAAAGGTCCAGTTTCTAATGGAAGTCTTTCCAGCTTTCCATGGCATGGCATTGTTTAAATGTTCACATGTTCTTCACAACAGAACAACATGTATTCTTCCTCTCTCACATAATGCACAGCAAGTCTGAAAAATCTATGGATTCTTGGCTGTACATTATATTCAATTTCATGTTCAGTCTGCTAAAACCTAAGCAAAACGCAGTGATTTTTTCTAGGAGCGTTTGATTTTGTAACTTAAGAAGAGATCTATGTTGGAAGAACCACTGTGTTCTTTATTCACTTTGGATTACATCTGTCCAACATAAGCAATACATCGAACAGTTGGGGAAATGTTTTGTGGTATTTTCTGATGTTTCTCATTATGCATATTAAAAGTCTATTTGATTTAATATTTAGAAAAGCCAATGCAAAATGAAATTAGAGCCCACAGTTATGTTTTGCTGATTAGTTAAGAGAGGACTTTAAAAGACATGTCAAACCAAAGCCAAAGATGATGTATCGGCCCCAAGAAATCCTTATTTTATGAATATATGCCCAAAGAGAAAGTAATTTTCTCTCTGCAAAAGTGACCATTTTTAAAGATAGCTCACTATTGTTTTTCCTCCCAGGCAGCCTGCCGTTTGACTGTGGCAGTGAAATCATTGTCTTTTTCTGGACTGAACTTTGTCATCCTGTCAGACAGCGAGTGTGGCTATCCCAAGGGCAAGAATAGATCACTGCACCTGGGACAGTTTTGTATAAACAGGCTTTTCCTGCTGTCTGTCCGCCTCCCTTCATATCCTTGATCCCACCCATGTCTGTCTGCAATCATAGGCAGCAGCCCAGCAGGGACAAAGAGGCCTGGAAAGAGGGAAGATCGTGGCCTGACGGCTTCTCCATATGCATGCAAGTACAGTATTTGCTCATTGCAGTTTAATCACTTTATTTATTTCCCATTCCTTCAGTTGACCTCATGCAGTTACCATGGAAATATGGTAACCTGTATCTTTTGTCTACTCCTCATAAGTATCACACTGTGAGCCCATGGGAGTAGCTTCCACTTTGATAACAAATAAAAATATTGTTGGGTCATTCCAACCATATGTTCCCAGGCTCTTGGAATGTATTTGAAACCAAAGTAGAGAGTTTTGTCCTAATGAATCTGAAGTGAAGCAAGGAAGACCAAAGCAGAACCTCACTCAAAGTGTCAGATTTTGGTTAGTTGCTTTAGAGTTTAAAACAGCATACCAAAATATTTTAATACAGAGGATCCAGGGAACCAGAGACTGACAGCAGAGCAATAGTGCCCTACTGGTGTAAGATACATTCATGGAAGGATAGGAGCAGGGGAAATGAAGAAACTGCATGATTTTCAGCAGTGGGAAGGAAGGAAGGAAGGAAGGAAGGAAGGAAGGAAGGAAGGAAGGAAGGAAGGAAGGAAGGAAATTAGTAGGAAAGTCACCTGCATGTTGGAGGCAAAGCAATAGTTGATGTGAGTCATCCCACCATCTCTGAATAGACCGTTTATTTTTCCTACATTCATTCCCCCCCAACACACACACACCAAACAAATACTATACTTCAGCACTTTCAGACACAACTTGAATTGGATGAGCAACTTAATGGGTTCAAAGCCAATCAGGGGCAATTTGTCTGACAAATTCACGCAGCCCTGAATCACTTTTATTTGCCTGATAATATATGCAAATATATTCTAATAGGAATATATAGCTACCTTCTCCTGACACAGGCCATATGAACAGGTGCTATGGGTCTGTGATGTTAAACATTCATAAAAATGTTGAACAATTCAAATCAATATTGTGATAGAACATGGGACTAAAAGGAAGTGAAACATAGTGTCAATCTGGCCATATTGTATTCAGACAGTGGTTCTCCCAAACTTCAGTACCTGGATGTTCTTGGATGACAGCTCCCAGAAATCCTGGCCAGCACAGCCAGTGGTGAAGGCTTGGAGTTTTAGTCCACAAACATATAATGACCCAACGTTGGGAAACACTGGTCATCCTTTGCAAGGGAGGTGGGAAGAAGAAACCAATATGGTACAGACACAACAGGACGGTATTTCTTATACCAGTGGCATAAGGAACAACAACATGACGTGGGGAGGAATTCAGTAGCAGTTGGTGGAGAATAGGCATGGAGGCAACAAAAAAGGACTTTGGGGGCCACATGTGGTCGATCATGCTCTAGGAATATTGATTCTGATTAGTGTTACTTCTATAAGACCACAAAAAAATCACAAACTGGTTCTAGCTTCAGGAGATACAGACCTTAATCAGTACCAAATGCTTGTGGATAGTGGTGGAAAAAATATATGATTTCCAAAACCATTTCTAGAGGTCCATGTCAGACCTTTTATATATATTAAAAATGAGTGTAAAAATGTGGGCTGTGAGATTCAAGGCAGGAATATGGGCTTTAAATACCACCTTGGGCGATGCTGTCCCAAATGCACCCCACATAAGGCTGCCAGGTACCCAGCATCCTTCGGCTTCTACCTCATTACTTTACAATGAAACAAAAGGTTTCTTCTAGAGATGGTCACTAATTGGAAATTAGCCTTGTGGCTAAATGGAAATTAGCCTCATGGCACAGTGGTTAAATGCCTGCAGAGCAGGTAAAACTGTGCTCACGACCTGGGGTTCAATCCCAGCTAGCAGGCTCATGGTTGACTCAACCTTCCATCCTTCCGAGGTAGGTAAAATAAGTACCCAGCTTTCGGGGGGGGGCAATGTGTAGCCTGCATACTGTAATTAAAAACTGTAAACCACCCAGAGACTACTTGAAATGGTATGGTGCGGTACATAAGCAGATCACTTTGCTTTTTGCTTTTGCTAGTGTTCATTTCATTTTGCTACATTATTCATTGCATTTTGTTTCATTTTGTTACTTTTTAATAGAAGTTTCATAACAAAATGAAATGAATAACAAAATAATTTGGAAGCTGCCACCACCCAGGTGGGTTTTTTGAGAGGTGGTAAACAGCCTGACCTGTCCCCCAAAAAAAAAAGAACATGAATGGTGACAGCTTCCAAATTGGTTCCCTACCACCACCTGTCAAAAAACCCCAGCTGGGAAGCGGGTGGCATGGCAGAAGGGAGTAAGCAGCACTCTGTTTGAATTTCCCACTGCTTGCTCCATTCTGCCTTGTGACCCCATCTCCCTGGTGGGGCTTTTTGACAGGTCGGGTATAGGGAGGGGGACAACCCCTCCCCACAACCCACCTGTCAAAAACCTCCACATGGCAGGCAGGGGGTGACATGAAAGAAGGGAGCAGGGTCACTGTGTGCTCCCTTCTGCCATGTTTCCTCTCCCCCATCTCCCACATGGGTTTCTTGATATGTCAGAGTGTGGGGAGGTAGAGCTCCCCCTCTCCACATCCCAACCTGTCAAAAACACCCCCACAAAAATGAAAATAAAACTGGGCTTTGGCCACAGCAGTGGTCTGATGTCAGCGCTATTCCTCTCAGACCTGCTGTGTACTGCAGAGTGGAGTAGGGAGGTTTTTGTGATGGAAAATACAAAAGCCTCCTTCCTCCACTCTCTGGTTCTTGCCACTGCCACCCAGCTGGTTTTGACAGCTCAGGCTGTCAAAACCAGCTGGGTGGTGATGGCAAAAACTGAGCAGAGAAAGCCACTGGAACTTGCGGCAACCCCTTGCCTGAAGCAAAATCCAGAGGCTGTTCCATCATTTGGTTCCTCTGAACCGAAAATGTCGTTTCATTTCCGTTCTCTCTCTGCCATTTTGTTTTGTTTTGAAACCTTTCTAAACCTTACAAAATGACAAAACTTTGTGTCATTTTTCATATGGTGCCCATCCCTAGTTCCATTCTTAGATGGGCTTGAGGATCGGAGTGACACAGGAATCCATCTGTGGGCTGTGAAAGATTTTAATAAAAGCATCTTGAGTTATGCTGTATCTGTCTATTCATCATCCAACATCCAATCACTTTTGCATTGTTACATCATGATTAGAGATGGGCACGACTAGGGAAAATGACGTTTTCGAGTTGTCGTGTGTCGGAGGCAGTCCGTTTCTTTTGCAAAAATTAGTCTTTTTTCGTTTTTTCATTTTTTCGTTGTTGTTAGTACTGGTTGGGGGGGTAGCGGGCTCCTGGAGGGAGCTGCAGGAGTCAGCCAGAGCCACAAGTGACGGACTGGCAGACTCTTTGCACCTGCTGTATCTCACGTACTTGCATGTAGTGCAATGCAAGTAGATCTGGCTTAGGGTTAAGACGGGTTAGTGCAAGGGCTAGGGTTATGCTAGTTACGGGTGAGGTTAGGGTGAGTATTGGGGTGCACCTCTGGGTGCCTCTCTGACCCCCTTAGAAGGACAGTGTACTGGCGTATGGGTTAGGCTTAGGCTTAGGGTTCGGGTTTGGGCTACGATTAGTGGGCTGTTTATGCCCGATTGGCACATCCCAGAAGTCTCTGTGGTCAACCTGGCCAAGTGGCCATGCGATTGGTGGAAAATTTGCATGGTCCACTCCCATCATTGCAAATGTGCAGGTGTAAAAAAATAAAATAAAATAAAATAAAATAAAATCAACGGAGACTTTTTTTTTGCAAGAAAAACCCACTGCTGCTACTGTAAAAATTCAAGCATTTAAAATAGCTAATTTTTGCATGTTTCTGTGGTGCTTTGGTGGGGTTTTGATTTTTCAAAAAAAAATAAATCCCCCACACTGCATGGCAAATGGATGCGCCCTCCCAGCCTGGTACCAGCAGCGCAGCAGTAGCAAACCCCCAGGCCTGGTAGGTGCCCTCAGAGGGGGTATCTTAAAAACTTTTCTATTCATCATCCAACATCCAATCACTTTTGCATTGTTAAATAAAATTTCCTTCTGGCCTGATTATGTTTTTAAAAGGTCCCTAAACATGCATTTTGCTTCTTATATTGTTGGCTGAAATCATCTTCCCATAAACTGTGTTGCATAAGACTGATGCTGTAGCACCACCAGCAGTGATGTTTTTCAAAAATTAAACTTTTCCAACTTGTCTTCCAAAGATCCTGAATCTACTCTGTGACTTCTTTCATCATCAATAAGTTGTGGGAACTATGGGATGGGAGAGTGGAGTCTTTAATTAATAAAGATGCCCAGATGACATTACATTTTTGGTAATTCCAGATTTCCTATTCCTGGTCTGCGTCCCCACACCTTCCTGATTATGAAAGCAGGAAGCTTTGAGACCTTCCAGAGAAAAGTCGGAAATATCTAGCTTCTGAAAAATTACCTCTGCCAATGTTATCATGTAATTTATGGCAATAATATTTCAGATTATATATATTTAAATGTGATATTGTCTTTGGGATTCGAAATCATCCAAAATCATGTGCTTGTTGACCAGACCCCCCCCCCCAGTTGAGACTTCATTCCCAGTTCAGGGACCATGAATACAAGATAAATGAGATTAAATCAAGTCACTTCTACCCTTTCCTCTGTGCATGCATGCTCAACCTGGAAATCCTAATCTGATTTAAAAGCTGCTGAGTCTTTCTGTTGTCTTTCTACGCTCCATGGCTAAAGGAAACAGTGGAGTAGGGGAAATCACTGGGTCATTTCCAGCCTTTTAGTCTCAAGGGCCAGTGGGGGAAAAGTTCCAAGCCTTGCTGTAAACATAGGAGAGCCTCACAAGAACCGATAATCTCTCCCACATACATAACATCAGTTTCTGGAACATTTCCTTGCAGCATCTGTGAAGGAATTTATGAAGGGTCTGTCATTGATTGGAACATGCCTTGGCATTTTCATTGGGGCTATCACCTTCTAAAAATGCCCATGTACACTCTGACAAGCACATCTTCCTGAACACAGTCACGAATCAATATACAAGTTTTCTAAGCAGATAGCCTCCAAAGCCACATAATGTAATATGATACATGGAAGTTAGAACTAGGGAGGGGAACGTGGGTGTAATTCCAAAAAGACTTGAGAACAGTGCAAAAATAGGTTGCTGTTGTTCAGTCATTCAGTCATGTCCGACTCTTCATGACCCCATGGACCAGGGCTCACCAGGCCTTCCTATTTTCCACTGCCTCCCGGAGTTTGATCAAATCCATATTGGTTGCATCGATGACACCATGCAACCATTTCATTCTCTGCCGTCCCCTTTTCCCTTTGCCTTCAATCTTTCCCACCATCAGGTACTTTTCCAAGGAGTCCTCTCTCCTCATGAGGTGGCCAAAGTACTGGAGCCTCAGCTTCAAAATCTGTTCTTCCAGTGAACATCTGGGGTTGATTTCTTTCAGGATGGATGGGTTTGATCTCCTTGCAGTCCAGAGGACTGTCAAGACTCTCTCCAGCACCACAGCTCAAAAGCATCGATTCTGCGGCAATCAGCCTTCTTTATAGTCCAGCTCTCACTTCCATACATCACTACTGGAAAAACCATAGCTTTGACTATCCAGACCTTAGTTGGCAAAGTGATGTCTCTGCTCTATCGGATGCTACCTGGTTTGCCATTGCTTTCCTCCCTAGAAGCAGGCATCTTTTAATTTCATTGCTGCAGTCTCCATCTGCAGTGATCAAGGAGCCCAAGAAAATAAACTCTGTCATTGCCTCCATTTCTTCCCCTTCTGTTTGCCAGGAGGTGATGGGACCAGTGGCCATGATCTTGTTTTTTTTATGTTGAGCTTCAGCCCATTTTTTCACTCTCCTCTTTCACCCTCATTAAGGGGTTCTTTAATTCCTCCTCACTCTCGGCTATTAGAGTAGTATCATCTGCGTATCTGAGGTTGTTGATATTTCTTCCAGCAATTTTAATTCCAGCTTGTGATTCATCCAGACCTGCCTTTCGCACGATGTACTCTGCATATAAGTTAAATAGGCAAGGTGACACTATACAGCCTTGTCGTACTCCTTTCCCAATTTTAAACCAGTCAGTTGTTCCATATCCAGTTCTGATGCTTGCTGCTTGTCCCACATATAGATTTCTTAGGAGACAGATAAGGTAGTCAGGCACTCTCATTCCTTTAAGGACTTGACATAGTTTGTTGTGGTCCACACAGTCAAAGGCTTTGGCATAGTCAATGAAGCAGAAGTATATGTTTTTCTGGAACTCTCTGGCTTTCTCCAGAATCCAGCGCATGTTGGCGATTTGATCTCTAGTTCCTCTGCCCCTTTGAAATCCAGCTTGCACTTCTGGAAGTTCTCTGTCCACATACTGCTGAAGCCTCTCTCGTAGAATTTTGAGCATAACCTTGCTAGTGTGTGAGCAAAAATAGGTTGGGAAGAGGCAAAGATTGCAAAACTGGCCATGCTGGGAGAAAGATTCTTGGAATTGGCGTCTCTCCCTTTATTTATGGGCTTACCAGATGTACAAATGCTATATTTTGCATCAGAACCATGGGGTGTTTAATTGACTGTTTGCAAGCAAAGCATTACAAAGCAGTAACTCCATCAACTACAGAGAATCATGACGAATAAAACAAATGCTTTGGTGGTGTTGCCCCATCCCTGCTTGACACTCACCTCCCCAAACTTTTGTTATGTCTTCTCATTCCCTGGTATATTTACCTATCACGTCCAAAACAGTTTAAGTGAGAACAACAAGAACTGACAATTAGAAATAACTTCAGGCATGAAATAAACACCCATGATTTCTAGAAAAGCCACTGATTTCTATAAAATATTTTTTCCGAATTAGGATTTCCTGGAAGAGGTACGTTAACATTTCATTTCCCTTTTAGAAATCCAACTTATGCACAGTTGGAGAGAGAACACAACTCTTCCTGTTTTTCATTTCTATAAACTATTTGGATTTCCATGGAGGTCACCCCCACTCTGGGACAAATGACAGCAGTATGCAACCAAAACAATGGAGAAGCAGTGGGGCTTCTAATCATGCAGACACATCTGAAGTACAAGACCTGTGCTTGTGTGGAAAGGGTGAAAAATACAGTGATACCTCTGATAACAAATTTAATTGGTTCCCAGAGGTCCAATTAATTCATTCCAGAGGTCTAAAAAAAGGCAAAAAAAAAGCTGGGGCGGAGCTTCCCAGGCCTCTTTATAAAGTGCACTTTAAAGGCTTGCAGTGCTGGAACACCTCCCCCAGACACCCCCCCCCCGTGGTGCAATGCAAACATGGACAAAAGAAACCAGCAAGACTACCCCAGCCTTTTCCCTCCGAAATGCAATGAAAAGCAGTTCAAAGATCAATAAAACCAAGCTCCAGCCCCCCACCCAGTCATTCCTGCCAAATGCACAAAAAAAAAGAAGCTCGCACCCTCTTCTGCAAACCACAGCTCATCTCTGCACTCGATTTAAAATGGAAAGGAATCCAAACAGAAAAAAGCCAGAATGCTCCTCTGCAAACCTCAGCTCAGCACTCAGAATGGAAAGGAATGCAAAGAAAAACAAGCCAGCACGCTCCTCTGAAAACCTCAGCTCAGCTCAACACGTGTTTTAAAATGGAAAGGAATGCAAACAGAAACAAGCCAGGATGTTCCTCTGCAAACCTCAGCTCAGCACTTGGAATGGAAAGGAATGCAAAGAGAAACAAGCCAGCACGCTCCTCTGAAAACCTCAGCTCAGCTCAGCACTTGTTTTAAAATGGAAAGGAATGCAAACAGAAACAAGCCAGGATGCTCCTCTGCAAACCTCAGCTCAGCACTAGGAATGGGAAGGAAAGCAAACAGAAACAAGCCAGCACACTCCTCTGCAAACCCCAGCTCAGCTCTCATTTTAAAATGGAAAGGAATGCAAACATAAACAAGCCAGCAGGCTCCTCTGCAAACCCCAGTTCCGCTCAGCACACCGTTATAAAATGGAAAGGAATGGAAACGGGTAAAGAAAAGTAAGGAAACCTTAGTTTCCTACCTTTCAAAGTTCATTAGGTCCAGATGCCTCCACAAAACATGTCCCAAATTGCTCCTAAACACCATGAAAAAGTGCTCTAACTCCTCCTTCTGCTCCACAAACTACAGGAACTGCAATGCATCCTGGGTACACTTTTCTTAAAGGCATGATAAAACATTCGTTATCTGAGGCAGCCCATAGGGAACATATGTTATCTGAGGCAGCCCAATACCCAGAAATTCCCATTTATTATCCCAAAAAAATTGTTATCAGGGGCATTCATTATCTGAGGTATTACTGTAGCTTCTGTTCGAGGTCTCCAAGAACTCAGCTTATCTGCTGTTGGCTTATTCTCTGTTAGGAAGTGTGCTTTATGGAGCTAGATGAACAAAGCACTAAGCAGATAAGGAGTATGTGAAGGAAAGAGGGAATGAGCAGTGGAGTAACAATGTCAAGGATTGCAGTTTTGACAAAATGTCTGTAATATATATTTAACAGATTACAGAATGGATCCTGTGTAAGATGCCATGTCATGAGCAAGATAAGAATTTGTATTAGGTCTAGGTCACAGGTGTAAAGAATCATCGGTACTGGAAGGTCAGAATGATTAGGCACAAGTGGTATAGCTTAATCACCTCATACCATGTAGTGAGTGATTGGCTTACCCTATTTTGCTTTATGTATAAAGGTATCTTGCATACCAATGTAAATTGGGACTGCCTAAGGTGAGAGGCTTTCCCCTCTCTCTGTTGTACCTTTTCTATATGCTGTGCTTTGTATATTGTTATTGTATATTTCTCTTTGACATGTGTATATATGTAATATAAGTTTTGCACTAAGTTATATTGCCTTGTTGATTTGTCTCCTAGCTCCATAATCACTAACTGCATTTATTCTTCCACAACACTGCTAATCTCTGCTAGTGGTTTATATATTTCCTTGAACCTAACAAATCCCTATCTGCATAAAATGGTTATATACTTTAACAAACAAAGAATGCAAGTATGCAAGATTGTGGGCAATCACAGTGAAACAGAAAAGTTGAAGAGATGTTAACTTTGAAGCATTAAGTAGAGTCCAACAGATGCTGAGGTAAGCTACTATTACCAGTGATTATAGTCTGATCAGGGAAAAGTGGCTCCCTTTGCCATTTTAGTTTGATTTCCTAATCTCCTCAGATCATGGAGTTATAAGCCAAACCATCTAGAAGGCCAAAGGTTTTCAACCTCTTGTGGGAACAATACTGTAGAAGAGAAAGAAAGAATGGTGAAAGACATGTTGGCATAACAACTTATACTTTAATGGCAATTTTATAGTGAAATAGGGACCAATTGTGCAATCAGATCGACCACCAATGTTGAATAAAGATGGGCACAAAATGAAAATATGGTGTTTCATTTTTTTTCATTTGTCCTTTCATTTTGTTATTAACACCAGTCAGACTGAATAGAATAAACCCAAGATATTCTAAGCTCTGCTGGAAATGTGAAAAAAAATAGGCACCTATATTCATCTTTGGTGGGAATGTGAAATAGTTCAAAAGTTTTGGCAACAGATTTTCGGTGAGACAAGAGAAATACTACAAAATGATATTAAATGTGAACCGGAAATTGCATTGTTATCATTACCACCTATTAATGAATATGATATGAAAACAAAAGAATTAATTGCAAATCTTATGACAGCAGCAAGACTGATTATAGCTAAAAATTGGAAACTGAAATTAGATTTTAAAATTGCTGACTGGTATAAGGAAGTGTGGGATATAGCTTTAAATGATAAATTGTCCTGCAATATAAAAGTTTGGCAAGGGGAAATGAGAAAGGATATTTGTTTATGATATTTGGGGGAAATTTATAGATTATGTACTACTAAAAGGGAAAGGGATACAACCGACGTATAATCCAACACAGTTCTGGAGAAAAGGACCTTAAGAAGCCAACTAGGAAAAAAAAAAAGAAGATGAAGAAGGAAGAGAAGATTCAAGAACATTGGATGGTCCCGGGGGGTGAGGGTGCACTTTGTAGTGTTTGATGGTATTATTGTTTATTGTATGTTTGTATGTTTGTTAATTTTATAATAAAAATAGAAGGAAAAAAATTTAAAATAATTTTTGGAATGAAATAATTTTTGGAATGAAATGAAACAAAATGAAATGATTAGTTATGCTATAAAATAGCTCCTCTGGGTCCTAGAGGCACCAAGTTTGGTGGGTAGCTTCCTTGGACTCTCCCATGTAAGCCCTCCAAATTTGGAGATGTTTGGGGTTCATGGGGCCGAATAATTAAATTTCAAACTCAGTCCCCCATGAAAAAAGAGGAAGAGGAAGATTTTACTCAAACCTCTCTATGCTGTGGAATGAGAAGGAGGAGGGTTGAAGCAAGTGCTGAAATGATTCCATTCTGTTCTATTTTTGCTTGCCTTTCTCTAAAGGAAGGAAGCACAGTCTCAGGGCCATACATTTTCTCTTGCTCTTACAGAGAGTGAAACTGGGTTTTTTATTTCTTTATCATTTAGCAACCCTTCCAGGCAAGACCTATCAGCACTTGCCTCAATCCCCTCCTTTGCATTCCAGAGACCAGAGAGGCTTGAGTTTAAATGTAAAACACCACATTTACCCTCTTCCTCTTTTTCCATGGAGGAGCCAATTTGGAGTTTAATAACTCAGCCACCTAAACGCCAAATCTCTCCATGTTTGGAGGTGTTAAAGGGAAGTGTCCAAGGAAGCTACCCACCAAATTTGGTGCCTCTAGGATGGAGTGTTTCATATATAGAGCAAAAAATGGCAGTTTGTTTGTATCATCATGAAACACATACTACCATTTCATTTTGTAATGAAATGATTCATTGCGTAAATAAACAACAAAACAACATTTTGTTTTTTGTTTTGTGCCCACCTCTAATGTTGGCTTTAGGACTTATCACCAATGTGTGCAACTCATGGAAGATTTTTTTTCTATATAAAATCCCAGCTGCACAAAAATACATGTAAGTGGTCATATGCAGATGACTTTTTAAAAAATGTAATGGTAGAGGAGTAACACTGAGTAGAAATGTATGCTGAATATACCATTCTGTTTAGTGCAAATATGCTGATTGGACAGCTCAGGGGTTTAGGTATCTGGCAGCAGAGCTAGAGGTTGGGAGTTTGATTCTCCATGGTGCCTCTTGTGAGTACATCCAGCCTGAATAGCCTTTGGAAAAGCTGCACAGACCCAGGATGCCCCTTAAAGAAGGAAATGGTTGATCATCTCTAAGCACTTTCTATCTCGAAAGCCCTGAAAAGGACTGTCAGAAGTCAGAATAGACTTGACAGATCATGATGGTGATGATGATGATGATGGTGATGGTGACGATGATGATGACGATGACAACGAGAATGACGACAATGATAACAACAACAACAACAACAACAACAACAACAACAACAACAACAGCGATGACAATGATATAATCATAGAATATGTGAACACAATACTGAAGTTGGAAGAGACCTATAAAGCCATCAAGTCCAATCTCCTCCTCCATTCAGGAATACAAATAAAATGATATCTGCCAGTTGGTTGTCCAAATTTCTCTTGAATGACAGCAATGATTTTCTGTGTATGTGGAAACGGGTAGTCAGGAGCTCCAAATGAATGCAGCAGAAGTTGTCAACCTTTCAAACTCTGGAACCTGGCTCCTTCCTCCGTTCATGCTTGCTCTATTACAGCAAAAGAGAGACTTGTTTTTGCGCTCTTGTGAAACACATACACAAAGAGCAACAGCAGCTAATTGCAAAGCTACAAAGCACCAAAATGAAATGGTGGCATGGGATTAAAGATGGCTATACTGATCGTTGATTAAGCTCTTCTGTGTCCTGCCTTCCACATGCAGCACAAGTAGGATCAGGCTTATAATAAATGCAGACTGTTCTGCCAACAGTTATTTATGGATTAAATAGGAATGGTAATTTCTCTTTTCTGAACTATAAGCAGTCCGGATAGTTTCTACCGTAATATGATAGCTCCCAGGAGTGTTATTCCATCTCTGGTTAATTTAACTTAATGTCATAGATATTATAAGTAATTCTCTAAAATATTTGTGCCAGAGTGGATTTTAATCCAGCATGAATTTGAGTTTTCACTTTGGGTACAACTACTTACACATTTACTTGTCTATATGTATGTAGAAGTGGAAATTTATTTGTACAGCTGAACCAAGTGCTTAAAGAAGGCTTTAAATTCAATGAATGTATCAGATTAAAATGTATTTTAAAAGGGGGGGGAGAGATGAATTTTGGTTCAAGGTTTCAAACTCAAATGGCTGCAATATTCTCTTTGAAAATGGGGAACACTTCTGTGTGCTTTGTACTTGAATTCTCTGCTGTAGTTCACAGGAAAGCACCTAACCTTCTGACAGAGGACTTGAGCTGCCCCATGAAACTGCATATCCCAGGATTCCAACTTCCATTGCATGCAGGTACAGTTCACAGATTTTCTGCATTTTATCTGAGGCTTTCTATGGACATGGTCTCTGACATAAAACTGGGAACTACATTTAAAGAGAATGCTAGTGACACGAAACATGAACCAAACTTCCTAGACATGTCTATAATTCAGTTCTGGGAAACTTAGAATCATAGAATCATAGAATCATAGAGTTGGAAGAGACCTCAAGGGCCATCTAGTCCAACCCCCTGCCATGCAGGAAGGCCATCACAGTATTTCCGACAGACTTCAGTGAACAGAACTTCAGTGAACAGAAACTCAAACCACCAGTTGCTTTGATGATGATGAGAATGACACCAGTGGAAGCAACAATAATAAATTAATAATCATGTGCCATCAAGTTGATTCTGATTCATGGCAACCATTTTTTTTTGGGGGGGGGGGGTTCCAGGTACAGAATATTCAGAAGCATTTCCTCTTCTTGGAGCAACCTGGGACTGTTGAGGTTGCCCAAGGCCACACAGGCTGACTGTACTCACAAGGAGGCGACTTCCTCTGTTTTTATAGTCAAATACATAAATCACTAAGCTATTCAGATGGCCAATGAGACAGACAATTCTGCCTGTTTTCCTTTCTCCCATATTTGAAGCATGTGAATTTTGGGGAACATTGATGACAAAACAGGAAAGAAGGCAAAATTCTCATTCATTTATATGGCATAGGCCAATCTTTCTCCTAAATTCTCATGTTTTGAATCTTGGTAAATTCTCATTAAATTTGAACTAATATGCAATCCTTACCCATCTCTATTAGAGATGGCAAGTTCTATGGAACCTGGCATTAGAAAATAAGTTTGGGATTGTGATAAAATAAATCAATAAAGTAGTATTGCCCTCTTCTTGCTTCCACCATGGTTTCCTTTAGACCTTGTGTGGTTGATAATTTACTAGTGAGAAGCATGATTTGAAAGAGTGGGAGACAGAAATTTCAAATGTATTTGTGCTTTCAATTTCATTCATTTTGTTCTTCCCCTTCCTTATGTTATTCAGACAGTTATTTCTAACAAGAAACCAAAACAACAACATTCTGCATATTCCGTGATGACCCTTTATCTCTTACCTTCAGGTGCTAAGATGGAGGCAAGTTATATATTTTTTTCTTGAATGTCCACCTGACATTTCAAGCCCACAAACCATCCTAGGGGATTTTACAAAAAAATTCAAACAGCAATTATAGTTTAAGTAGGCTTAAAGCTAATCAAAATCAGCAGATACAAAATCAGCAGCAGCTACCAATCAGCACATATAACACATCAAAAGACACTGAGGCAAACAGAAATGTTAAGCATGGATTGAAAGACAGGGACAAAAAGGCCAGAGGTAGTTTAGTATGGAGAATATTTCACAATGGCTTCAGGTACTGTTGTTGCCAAGAGTTTCACTTGCAGCTAATTGTCGATTGGCATTTTTCAGCACATCGGTCTAAAATTGCTTGTTTGGTCATTCTGCAGAATTGCAATGCTCATACTAATAAATATCTATGGATTACTTAAGCCCCTGCCCCTAGACCTACGATTCAATCAGTCTTTGATAGCTGAGCTTTTTCCTATAACTTTTCCTCGTTGGAAAATCATTCAGTTGTTTTTGGGCCCAGTATTGAAGTTCATTAAAAATAATTCAATCTTTTTAACCCTTCTGATAAATGTGGGATATTGTGTTTCTGTATCCACAATTCAAAAAGCCAGGAAATGTCCCAATATTGCTGCATGATACCACGCCCACATTGCCAGCAGGTAAAAGGATGTCAAACTTTACACAGCAAGGGGTGGCCTGAATGTTGACAATGCCAGTGGCTGCAACTGAGATATTCTACAGAAACTGTCCCCAACCTTTTTTCTTGCCAGGGACCAGATATGTACGTGGATGAATGCAACAGCCATCCATGTGCAAGAGGCATGCATGTGTGTGCACACAATTGCCCCCACACTGGTTCCATCACAACTGTTGCAGTTTTGGTCACATGGGAGAAAAATCTCACATGGAGTGTGGAGCATGGAGAAGTGCCTTTCCATATTTGAGTGTGCACCTCAAAAAGAACCCTGCTGACTGCGTAGGCACTGGTGCAGTGGCCCAGTACCGATCAGCGGCCTGGGGGATGGGGGCCCCTGGCCTATAGGATACTCTCTTCTACTGACTCCCATTCCCATTTGCTGAAAAATAGCTGATACAATTGCTTTGTGTTTGGGTGAGAACGGGTGAGTTGATAAAAAGGAACTCATTTTCGGGGGTTTTCCCTTGTGTGGTGTCACTATGTGAACGGTTCTGGTGCTGAGGGACTGTTGTTCAACACCTTGACCATTAGCCTGTGGAGTGTCTGAGGGTTACATTATACATATCAAATACCTGAAAGAGGCTATCCAGAATTTTGAGGTCTGGTACAACTAGTATGATGATGATTCCCAACTTCATCTGTTTTTTAAAGATCTTCCAGGATGCCTTTATCTTGGTCTCTCAGGGCTCAGTGTGTGCTCCCCACTGTAAAATCTATAAGGGATGAAATATGCTGTTAAAATTAATTTTGCCTTCAGAACGTATTTCATCCAAAAATTAGCTGGTTTTAGAATCTGAAAGTCACCAGGCCAAGCTTCTTAACCCAAACACTGTCAAACTTAATTATTTTATTGATAACAATAATCAGATATTATAGCCATGTATGCAGCAGGTCACTGAGTTTTGTAGTAGGGGTGGTGTGTGTTTTATTCTTTTTATGAAAGTTGTGTTTCACAAAAAAAGAAAATTTTAATTTTAAAGCAGCAGCATGAAGTCAGATGTTAACTGAGGTTGAGTTTAGAAGTAGACATGGGCACGACTCGGCGAAATTGTCGTTTCCATTTTCGGTTATTGTTTCCATTACGTAACGGAAACGGTAACGATAATTAAGCCGTCAGAACTCAAACTCGAACCGAAAAAAGAAAAATTTGGTCGGGTTTTTCATTTCCGTTTGTGGCATCGCGGCAATCGCGTGATGCGAAGCACAGAAAAAGTTTTAAAAGTGTTTTTTTTTTTTTAAAAAAAAAAAACCCGACTCCCGGCCAAAAAAGCAGGTGAAAATATGCCTGCCTGAGGCTTTGCCACCTACCAGAGGGGTGATTTCTGGGGGGTCCCCGGCCTTTCCCCCCCCTCTTCTCCTGTCCTGGGCTGCTTGCACCAGGCTGGGGGAGGGGTCATCCTCGTTGTCTGTCTCGCTGCATGCCATGCGGTGGGGGGTATCCAAAATGGCAACCACAATTTTTCTTTTGAAATCATGGTCAAAAAACACACCAAATCACCACAGAAACATGTGAAATTTATTTATTTTAAATGCCTGAATTTTTATAGTAGCAGCAGTGGGGTTTTTTTTAGCAATAAAATGTCATATTGATTTTATTTTATTTTATTTTATTTTATTTTATTTTTTTAGACCTGCCCATTTGGGCTGGGCATGGGATGGGACCATGCAATTTTTTTGAACCATTCCACCAATGGCATCACCAGGTTTTTGACTGACACTTCTGGATGTCTCAGATGGCATAAAAAGCCAAGGCACCTTCCAGAAATCGCAGTCGGGTGTATGGATGTGGTTGAGGGAGGAGGGCTGGCTGCTGGTGCTGGTGTGATCCGTTCGGGATTGAGGAGGGAGGCTGGAGGCTTTAGGATTTAAGTTAGGCAGGCAGGGAGGGAATTGAATTTAGAAAATAATTTCTTTGATTCCCTGCAGCTTTGTCTGCTGAAGGGAATAGCAGTTTATTCTTTATTTCTTCTCTGGCAGTTTGAGGATTTTTTTTCTGATATTGGATAAAGGAGGAGGTTTGACTGGGAGTGGGAGGTGTGGATTTATTTTAAAAATATATTATATACTACCATTTATTTTCTATTTTTCCAACTTCAATTTGCTTGCACACACACACATTTGGAGTGCAAGCCAAGAACAGAACCTCTATCCTAAGTGATATCCTAACTGCCCACTCGCCCGTCTGCCCACGCCGCTGCCCGCCCACTCGCCCGCCTGCGGCCGCCACCCACCCATGGCCCCCCGCCACCGCCGCCCGCCCACCGCCCACCCGCCCGCCCCGCCAGCAGCCTAGGGTGCAAAAACACCTAGCACCAGCCCTGATTGTGGGACGCCCCTATGTTCTGGGAAGTCAAATCGTGCTAAATCGCGGTGGAAACAACAAACGACAAGCGGAAATGACAAATTTTTGAAAAATTTCGCGACAAATGGAAACAACCCAAAACGGACCCGTTCCAACAAATGAAAACTCGAAACGTCATTTTATCTGGTCGTGCCCATGTCTATTTAGAAGATATGGAAAGGAGAATTTTGCCATTTTGTCTGGGTTGATGATAAGGGTGACCCAAAAAAAAGGAGTCTCTGACCACTACTGCACTTTAGATTTGAAACGCCTTTTCCTTAAAGACAAATTGCCTTAAAATATACTGTCTGCTTTTCAAATTGCTTTTTCTGAAGAGCCCCCTTGGCCACGCCCATTTTTGGTCACTGTGTTGATTTTTCTTGAGATGATCACTGGGGCTGGTGTTTTTTTAAATTGGTTCCTGCACCCCCTTTTAAAGCAATTTGGTTGTATTTGTGGACATATTACATCACCTTTTTTCGGTTTCCCCCTTTTTTCTGTTCCTGTTTCTGCTGTTTCCCTGTTGTAGTTTAAAGCGGTTCAGCCAAATGTGAATGGGGAAACCAATTGCTAAGGAAACGCTGAAGTTTGGACTGCCGAACTGCTGTAGCGACTATGTGACCACGGGAGGAGATAAGGTGATGCAAAATAAAAAGAAGCTGCTCAAGGAAGTGTGGTAGTGGCACCTCACAAGTTTGAACACCATCCCCAGATTTATTGTAGGGGGCTG
Source organism: Phrynocephalus forsythii (assembly GCA_029282475.1). Taxonomy (NCBI): domain Eukaryota; kingdom Metazoa; phylum Chordata; class Lepidosauria; order Squamata; family Agamidae; genus Phrynocephalus; species Phrynocephalus forsythii. The sequence goes on along the minus strand of JAPFRF010000001.1, from coordinate 174,632,771 downwards.
AGAGTGGCTACGGTATGGCCAGCAGACTAAACAAGTTGCAGAGTTGTGTGAATACTGAAGGGGATAAGCAAAATAGCAATGGGATCTTTAAAAAGAACATATTCACCCAAATAACTGATTGCTTCCAATTGAGCTCTGACCTCAGAAATCAACTACAAAGTGTTAAACCTCACCCACTGAATGAACACAGAAAATATGTAAACATTGCCTTGAAGAAGGGACATCTCAGCTCTCCAAATTCTGGGATATTTCCCTCCACTGGATTTGTGAAGATGAACATCTGGATCATCTATGTTTGGAAATAAAAGGGGGAGGAAGAAGAGGAATTCAGGTATTACTCATGCACATGTCCCATGTTAGTGGTGAGATAGGGGTGCCAGAATTGACCAGAATTCACATTCTAGAAAGCCCAATTAAAATGTGTGCTTCAAAACAGGGAGAATGAGAATTTGACAGATTTCCCTATCCCTACTAATTTTTACATTAAGTATGCTGCAGAATTTTCATTCATTATGTCTATGCTTATTCCCTTCTGTTCAGTGTCTGCACATATTTCTGTTATTAATTTCTTACAGACACACACCACACCAAGAACTGTATTTATAAATTATTCCCTCACACAGTTTCCTGTCTGCCTGCAAGTTTTTCATTTACAAATATGAAATATTTAGCAAATGCAACCTCAATGTCTTTTCTAATAGATGCTTCAACTTTACATAACAGATTGTTTATAACTGTGTTGCCCTTCTACCTAATGCAAGCCCTAAGGAGATGTTGCTCGCTTTGAGATCCAACTCAGCTACATATTTCAGTAAACAATTCCTGAAGCCCAAATCTTGCTCTGCACAGTGAACATTAATCAGGAATTTATCTGAATTGAATAGTTTCTACTCCCAACTTTTGGATAAATGCAACGAATGTAAACACTACAGTCACAATTAGAGATGGGGACACATTTAAAAATGGTGATTTGGGGCTGATGAATTGACAAACTGATGAATTTCCAGTGATGAATTGATTAATCAATGAATCTCAATTTTAAGTTGATATAAAAAAGCCCCCACCCCATCATCTAGAAGCCCCAAATTTGTAGGGATGCTTCCTCTGCCTGTCTTCTATGGGCCCTGCAGGTTTGGGTAAGATTGGGGTTTAGAGGTCCAAACTACATACCACCATAGAAGTCCTCAGGAAAATGCCCCCAGGCAACTAGAGACACCAAGCATGCAGAGAGGCTTCTACCACTTCTCCTGTACAGTACTTCTAAGTCTACTGAATATTGTGTTTCAGGCATCTGAGTTATGCATTCATAAAGGGGTGGTTGGGTAAGAAAGAACCCTTAAAACCTGGGTTGGGAAAATCCAATCCCCTACAGAGTTATCCCCTTGGAAGAGATTAAAAAGCACCCCAGCCAGCTTCCTGTGCAGGGTCACTTGAGAGACATTGAACCCCAATCTGTGCGGGGAAGCCCTGGATGAAAGTGACAATGGATTCCATGAGACCTGATGCACAGGAAACCAGCTTGGTCTTATCTCTTCCCCCCACATTATCCAGCAAGGCAATGAGATGGTATATAAGGAAATAACAAGCTGTCTGTTAGTCATTCATCAAGACCCCTGCTATGTGACACTGCTACGTCAGAGAAGCCCTTCCCAGGAATGCACCAGCCTACACCATCCTGACATGTAAGCCCTGTCTCCACCTCTCTGATGCTCTGCCATTATACCAATAAAGAGCCTGGCACTCATGCTGGCAGAGGAAGCTGTTGCATGAGGCCTGGCTTTGCTGAACCCAACAATAATGTGCCTATGTGGAATCATTCCTACAATCTCCAAAGTTGAAGGATTGTAGAGGAGAGTCAGGGGACGCTTCTCTCCAATTTTGGTGACTTGGTGACCATTTTACAGACCAGTGAACTCCATTTAGGATGAATACCAATTGACAAATTGTGATGACTAAGCCAAATTAATCAGAAAATGCCATTCATTTTTTTCAGTTAGTCCCCATTTCTAGTCATAATGATCAAATTAGTATGGCAAGAATATGGTCACATATTCCGTTCATCTGATATGAATCTCACCTTGTCATGGAAGCTGCCAATGTACAGATGCAACTGAGTAGTATATTTGAATGTTATCCTACAAATTTTGGGGAGTTGGTCAATGTTTTGTTTTAGCTGCTATGGATGGATGTTTCAAAGGGCAGAGAAATACAACCTGCAAATAAATGGAGTAAATACTTATTGGCATGGAATTTGGGATTGTTGAAAAATCATATTGGGGCAATACATTTACTATTACACTATATTACATGGGCCAGAATCTTGTTAAGAGTTTACTCCAGGATAAGGAGTGAAATCAGATTTTAAAGGAATTCCTTGCTTATGTGATAAAGATGAATCACCAGACAAAAGAAGCTAGTGAATGAAGATTGTGGTGTGACACTCAACTGATTCCATTATTTTACAAGTATCTATTTTTAATCATGGGTTAGTTCTATCCTCTGATTCTGGTCTCTTTTGCATTAAGTCAGTGAAACTGAGCTAATCAAGACTAAGACGGCTATCACACGACTGAAAAATGTGGTTGATAGTAAAGTGCACTTCTTCTCTGCTACAGGCCATGTGGTATAAGATGCATGCTTTCCATCCTCACTACAGCAGTTTAAATGAGCTGCATTTTATGTGCTTAGGGGCTGAAAGAAAAGGCTGGTGTGGTTCCAGTGAGGAGGCTGGGCAGGCTATGGTGGGGCTAGCCCAATCCGCTGCTCCTCCTGCCTACCTGCAGCAAAGTGCTAGGTCTCTTTCCCTGTGCCTACCGGGTGGCCTGGGCTGATGCGGGGCAACATGAGCTTCTGGGGCAACCAGCATGCTCCACATCCTTGCCACAGCGCTCTTGGGGGCTGGTGGGGGGTGATGCAGTGGCTTGTTTTGAACCTGTCTTGGAGAGGACCAAAGGGGTAGGGGGAGGAAAGGAGGTGGAGGGAGTGTGGGTGTGTAAATATCCTCCCTCTCCCCCCCTTGCCTCAGTGCCTGGCAATGGCATCCGATGCAGGAGGTGGCTTGTTGTTCCGCAGGGTGCCAATGTGCCTCAGGACAAGAGCAGTGCTGCCTCAGAGCATCTAATGGAGGAAGGGTGGTGGTGATGGTTCAAACAACAGCGGGTGACCCTGCATCTCCTGCCCAACTCTCTGCCAACATAATGCTTGGCTCAGGTGAACTGGCATTTTTTTTTGGTGGGGCAGGAGACGGCAAGTATGTTGGCAGAGAGCCGAGCAGGGGGTGCATGGTCACCCGCTGAAAAGAAACGAGAGCTTGCCTCAGGGTTGCCTGAGCCAAGCCAACTCCTTGGCCAGCGATCTCCAATTGCCCAGGTGAGGCTTGCTGCAAACTTCTCCGATCTCCCTGCACTGCGTGCACACACTCACATACGCCTCAGGTTTAATTTCATTTCACTCTCTAGTGAAGGCTTCGGGGGGTGGCTGGGTTGTTGCCCTGCCAGGCAAGAAGGGCTAAGGCTTGGTGATCTTTTGTGGGGGGGGGGAGGAGAGGGAAGCTTAGGATGGCGAGGTGCTGTTTGAGCCAAAGGAATAAGAAGTGTCTCAAATAATCACTACCCCATGAGCCAGGAACAGGAGAAAACAGTGGGTCATGCTTCAGGGGGCATGGCTGAGGCTTTTAACTTTTTCAAACCAGCTTCTGGTGGGGACAAGATTTTTGATGCATGTTTTAAAGAAATAAAAAGCTATTTTGAAGTGTTGTGTGACAGAGGTGTAAGTACTGTACTTTATTTACTGCTTAAATGTATGGTGGAAGAGAAAGGTTGCAGTCCAGAGCTTTATAGTGAAATCTTGCTGGGGGGAGGGATCTTTCCAGCACAATTGGAACAACACCAGTAGCAATGCTCCTATGGGACATTCATTGCTTCATTCACTTCTGTGACTCGTTTTGCCTATCCTCATAGCAGCATAGTCCGAATACAGAAATCTGAATGCTTCTAATAATTAAGTGGTAAGATTCTGAAGATTTTGCCAAATTAGACTATGGGTGGTGGATTCTGCTTGTGAATGTTGTGCTACCACATGGCTTTGCCCCAGAACAAAAAAAAAATCCTTGAAATAGAGTAATAGGAAGCAGACTGATCCAGTTGCAAGATCTGAAATTCTCCTCAAATGTGCCTTATTAAGGTGAGGACAGCAGTTGCCACTTTTCTTTCTAGTAGATGGAAGAGGAAAATAAAGAGAGAGTGGGGAGTAGAGATGGCCACAAACTGGAAAAATGATGATTCATTACTGGAGGAGAGGATCTCTCAGAGATCAGTCCTGTCTCGACCAACCAGAGCTTCGTCCTCCCTTTCTCTCAGAGTGTCGACACCAAGAGAGGCCCATAGGGCTTCGATCCGGAACCAGGCCTTTTCAGTGGTTGGCCCAGCCAATTGGAACAAGCTGCCAGCTGAGATTAGGCAGGCGGAGTCGCTATCAGCCTTTAGAAGGACCTTAAAGACCTGGCTCTTCAGGCAATGCTTCAGGGCCCTCTGAGCGCACTGTAATAGTTTTTTTTTCACTGCTGGCATCAGTTTTTCTTGCCAGATTTCACCTTGACGTGGACTTTATTTAACATGCTATTATTATTATTATTATTATTATTTCGCATTTTATATGTATTTGCATATTGATTGTTTCTGCTAGGCTTTCATTGTTTATTATTGTTGGGGGCTTATTTTGTAATTGGGCAGTCACTGTTTGGGTGATGTGTTGTACACTGCCCTGAGTTCCCTATGAGAAAATTGGGCAGTTAATAAGTACAAGAATAAATAAATAAATAAATAAATAAATAAATAAATAAATTTGTAATTTGTCAAAGTTGATGAATCACAATTTCCCCCCTGAAAAACCAATGAATCAATTTGTCTGTTTGTCTCACTTTTTAATAACCATATAAAACTAAAACTAAAACCAAACCAGAGACACCAAAATCTCAGAAAATAAAAAAGGGGAGATGAGTGGTCATTACAATATACAAATGCAAGATGAAATTATAGGCAATACCTTTATAGGCCACTAATATTTTTTTTTAAAAATCATTGCAAGATTTTGTAGACAATATCCACTTCTTCAAAGCATGTATCAAAAGTCCAAACATGGCAAAATATGTTATTTGCCCTGTCTAGGAAGGTGACAGAAACATGTTTCTGGGTTATCTGGTTAAGAAACAAACCTAAACTAGGCTTTTAAGTTTCAAAACTCCTCTGTTTAAAGTGGAGTTCATCAAAGTTTGCAGAAATGTCCAGAAATTGGACAATTTAAAGTTGTCTACTGTCAATCTGAAGACCTATAAGGTCCCTTCTAAGCCTACGATGATTCTATGATTCTATAATTCTACTTGTCTTTATCAGATATTCGATAATGCTCTTTTGGAAGCAGTAACTTATGACAGGGGTGTGCAACTGTTACCCTCCCCCAAATGTTTTGAACCATTTATCCCACAGTCCTTTGTCATTGGCAATCTAGGCTCAGAATTCTGGGAGCTGTAGTCCAAAACATCTGGAGGGTTGACAGTTGCCCACCCCTACCTTATTTTCTAAGGCATGTGTCTTTCTAAGCCATGCTGTCTCAGGTGTTTAGGGAGTTATACTGTCCATATATATATATATCGACTTATGCTGCTTGACTTGCGACATATTTGACTTGCATCCACTAGGGGCCTGTTTGACTTCTGGAGATGAGGGTTTTTGCTACGGAGTTGATCTGTGCAGGGTGGTGGTGTGATTGTGCATTTAAGTAGCGGTTTGTATGTTTTTTTTCTGGTCCGATGGTATGTCCTAAGGAGGGCTGGGGCTTTTGTAGATTAGGACGTCCAGGAAGGGAAGCTGGCCTCACCGCTTCTATTTCCATAGTGAATGCTATTTTGGAGTGTAGGCTGTTGAGATGTGTGAGCAAGTTGTTCAGTTTATCTTTCCTGCCTGCAGATAACAAAGGTGTGCACTCAACATATCTGAGCCTGCCAGATCAACTCCGGCAAAAACCCTCATCTCCAGAACCTTCTCTCTCTCGGCCTGGCAAAGACCACCTGAAAACTGAATTACACACTCGGGCTGTGGGAGCAGGAGTGGGCGGTGGCGGAGGGGGCTCACCAAACTAATGCAAAAGGAAACACCCCCATCCAGGTGACAGAAGAGAACAACGGCACCGCCCTCGGGCCACATCAAAGGCACCGGTGACAAAATCAGCAAAATTCTCCACAAACACAATATCAAGACAGCCTTTTGCCACCTTGGCCAACAAATAGCCAACATTTTAAGAAACCCCAAAGACAAGATTGAGCCCCGAAAACCCCAGGTGCTCCTGCACCAGCTCACCATCTGGCAAAGTCTGTCCAGCCACACCACTACATCGGGCAGACAAACAGGAGAATAAGGCCACCCTGCTCAACACAAGAACCAGTCAAAAAGGGAAGAAAAATCTTCCTCTCTCTTCCAGCACATAAAAACAACAGCCTCATGAAATTGACTTTGAAAGAACCAAACTCATCTCCAAAACTGAACACTTCTCCTGCTGCTAATCATGGAAGTCATTGAAATGAGAAACACCCAAACAACATGAATAAATGCAGGACACCTCCCGCTTGCCTGACATCTGCACTCCCCTGGTCAAGCAGGCGAGGGAAGTCACAAAGACTGACACCAGGTCCAAAAGGACACAAGATGCCACCACCTTCCATCCACACCAAACACAAACCCAGACCCTTCCCACAGATGTGTGTGTGTGTGTGTGTGTAACAAAACCACGGGTGGGTTCTATGCTGGAGGTGGTGTCACCACATGGAGCAAACCACACACCCCAAAAACATTGGGAGACCACAGATACGTAGCAGACCAAAATGACCTCACAAGACAGGCTCTTCCCCTTCACCTTCCCCAGGATACTTTCAGAACCCACCAGCCATCTAACCCACCAGCATCTAAACAGCCATCTAAACAGCCACCAGGCCCACCCTAACCCATCATCCTCAGCCCAGGACCTTGCAGCAGACCAGGGATGAACAAAGGAACAAATGCAACCTCCAATCAGCAACAGAGCAAGCAAACCATCTTCTTCTTCAGTATTTATTCTTCTTCTTCTTCTGAGATCACTTCTTCTTCTTCTTCAAGAAGAAAGGCAAGTCCAGAACACAAAACTGAAGATGGGTCTTGGGGTGAGACCTAGATAGATAGATAGATAAAACAATAGATTTCTAGATAGAAGATATAGATAGATATAACATGCATACCTAGATACCCGATAGAAATAGATAGATAGATAGATAGATAGATAGATGCATTATAATGATGCACATTAGTGTTTTATACCTTGCTGACAATTCACTGCAGGTAAAGAACTGATTTTCATAAAAGAACCAATGGAGGCTGATTGATACCTGTCTTTCACTACTCTTCAGTTGTTCTTTACTATCTTCCTCATCCCAGTCTGTTTAAGATGGAAAGCTTCTGGAGCAAGTTACAAATCAAAGGCTACAGTTAATAATGGGCTTCCTAGATTCTGATCATTTTATTTGTTTTTATTCACTATTAATAATGTGCTCTTTCCCTTGACTTACAGCAAAGTTTATATGTATAATGCTAACCTCATGGAAATAGAAGAGTTTAAATGTATTAACTATAGTCACGGAAATCCCTTGAATATTTTTCCTTCTAGATAAGATACCTCCTGTATATTTTTTCTGATCTGTGACAAGATTCCTTCCTTATCTATCCTTTATGTAATAAAAGCTGTTGATTATATAATCAGCCCATTTTGATGGTCCATAATTTAATCTGTTTTCAGCAGGTTAAGCAAAAATGATCCTTTAATTGTAATTGATGACTCGAAATGAACTTTCTCATAGTGGGGGGAAAGGGTTTAAATACCTCAGATGATAATGGCGTTTTATATTGCAAGCTTGCTTTTCACCCCTCAGGATTCCAAAGTAAGTTACATCCCATTAAACAGAAATATAGAATGAATTATTGGACCTGTGGTGATTACTTCATCTCTTGCTTTCTGATCCTGTACTATAGCATAGTGGAGACCATCCATTTTTAGCACATTATCTGTATCTGTAAAAATAATTGTTTACAAAGGTATCCTCTGGCCTATTTCTAAATGTCCTTGATTTATAAAATATAAACATTAGAAAGGGACTTGTTTAATACCACAGCCTTAGCTTTTCTACTGACCTTATGATGCAACATGGTTGTTTTATTTATTTATTTATTCAATATATATACTGCCCATCTGGCACAGTTCCACTCAGGGTGGTTTGCAATAATTTCAACATTAACAAACCATATAATATGCTGCTGCTGCTGCTGCTGTTGTTGTTGCTGCTGCTGCTGCTGCTGTTGTCGTCGTTGTGTCATTACAGTTGTACACTGGTATAAAATTATACAACATGATTATACATGATAAAACATGATTACATGAAACAGCATAACCATAAAACTCATTTATTTGATTATATGGTTACTTTCATGTATTATCTGTCTGCATTGTTATTTAATTTTTGCTCTGTTTGTATTCTTTGATGTCAGCTGTTCAGAATAGTGCCTGTATGATATGTATTGTATGATCAGGAGGCATACAATAGGACTCGCCCTCCATCATGGGATCAATATCTGTTGATTCACTTATCTGCCACCTGAAAATATAAAATTTATATTAGAGATAAGGATGAACCGCCATTTCGGTGGTTCATCTTGATTCATGGTTTGTCAAGGTGGATGAACCATGAACCACATATTTTCCCACCCTGGAACAGCAAAGTGACAAATCATTTTGTCAGTTTTTTTTTTTTTAAGATGGCCCCTGGGATTCTCTTAAAAAAAGAAAAAAATTAACCCCACACAAACAGTATGCTCCCCCACCCATCACATCCCTATCTTTTCTTCTGCTGCTGCATTTACCACCACTGCCATTACAGAGAGAGAGAGAGAGAGAGAGAGAGAGAGAGAGAGAGAGAAGGATTTACTTCTACATAGGTGTGGACATCTGTTGATGTCCCCTGGTTGGCTCACAGGCTAGCAAAGGTTGGGGGATCCTTCATATGAAGAGGTGAATTAAAAAGTTTAATACATGTCATTTCATATTTGTTGGGGTCTCCAGACTTGACAAATACTGTGATAAATATTCATATTCTATGAATTGGCAATTTCTCATCCCCATCTCTAAGGGTGTTTATGCACGACCCCTAAACTCCGCCGCAAATGGCTGCAAGCTCCGGACCTTAAAAATATTTCCCCACCAGCTCTGGAGTTTGCAGACAATTAAGTGCAACCCCGCCCACCTAAGCGCGACCCCGCACACTTTTCTTGTACCTGCTCTTTGATGGTGAAAAATATTTGATGCGGAGAGTGCCTGTGCTCTCCTCGCTTCTTTCTGTTGTTTTTCTTTTGCCTCCGCCCCTTAAAGAGGAACCAGGAAGTAAACGGAGGTCGGAGCAACTTCCACCAGCACCGGAGGTAAGGCTTTATTCTTTTGTCCCTGTCTAAGGCTTTTTTTTCCTCCCTCCCCTCATGCAGACAGAACAAAGAAGTGCGGAGCCAGTGGGGATGGAGGAACAGCAACGAACCCTCAAGATCTCTGGTCCGAATTTAAGGGACCAGTGGATCTTAGGGGTCATGTAAAAAGGCCCTAATTTATACATATTGCCAGCGTGTATTTATTAGAACTGGCCACTAGAGACAGCTAGAGACCATGAAATGTATAGTGCAATGATGGCAAACCTTTTGGAGACCGAGTGCCCAAACTGTGATTTAGAACCCACTAATTATTCGCAAAGTGCCAATACAGCAATTTAACCTGAATACAGGTGGCTGTGGAGGGGCAATGTTCGGTGCCCGCAGAAAGGGCCCTGAGTGTCACATTTGGCACCCGTGCCATAGATTTGCCAACACTGGTATAGTGTATGATACCTCCACATTTTTTTAATTTTTATTTTTATTTTTATTTTTGGTACCTGTGAGATGGGCAAGGTGGACTTGGAACCAATACCATACAAACATTTTTTTATTACATAAACAAAGAAGGTTAATTTTACTGACAGCCACTCAGAATAATTTTAGTTCATCAGGAACAGAGCTCAACGCACTTAAGAGTCTAAAGAGTGCCAAGCTGAAGCTATGCGTAACTGATGGAATGATGTCCCTGGGACTCAGCACATAGAGCATAGCACGCCATGCCAGAGAGGTCCCAGTTTCTCTAGCCCAATTTTAACAGCTCACACTGACAACAGCTGTCCAGGACCTCAAACAAGATTTTATCTCAGTCTTACCTAGAGGCAGTCACGAAAATAATTAGCAAGTCCTTTGTTTGACATTTGGGATCAAAAAAATTCAGCCTTACTTGCAAGGGAGGATGCTGGGAAACACACTTCCCAGCTGACATTACCATCTTCCTCTGAATTCACCTCATGCCAGCAGACACAACATGAACATCTCACATAAATCTTTAAGAATCTGACTTGAAGTTTCTCTGCACTATCCATGAAGGGGCGGCCTGAAGAAGCTTGCACTTTTTATGATTGTTTTGTGTGTGGTTAAATAAAGACATCACTTTATTCTTTCATTTGTGTAGCTCTAGCTAGAGGTACCACATTAAGGCTGGGCCCTCTGCATCCAAAGTACACAATTTACTGTTGAATGGTGGCCACCCCACAGGTCATCTCATCATTGCTCAGCAATGGTTGGTCCCATAATAGCATCATATTACATTTTTGTAGGCAGAGATCTTCCCCAAATGTGCCTTAATTACAACAAAACCACTCTGCTGCATTTCTCACTTTGGAATAGGTGCCACAAATGATTCAAGAAAGGGATGGGGCAGGAATGCAGGTAGACTGTGAGAGAAACACAAATATGGAATCTTTGCAAAAGAAGAATGAAAGAAAGATTCAGGGACGGAATTTGTCAGTTTAGTCTAGTTTTGCAATGCAAATTTAATCTCCAGCTTTCTTGAAGGACTGTGGTTTCTTTGTACCTCAGCCAACACCACAAAAAAGCAATATCTTTTCATAGGATCATGCGTTTGGAAAGGGCCCACAAGGCTATCAAGTCCGAACACCTGCTCAAAAAAGAAATACAAATCATAGGTGGTTGCTCAAATTTCTTTTGAATGTCTCCAGTGTTGGAGCACTTGCCCTCTCTTGAGGTAATTGGTTCAATTGCCATACTACTCTAATAGGATGTTGTTCCTGATATTCAGCCAAAATTTGGCTTCCTGTAACTGGAGCAAGTTGTTGTGGGTTGACTGAGAACAGATCCTACATCTCCTCTGTATGACAGAGTTTAAAGTATTTGAAAAGTGCTATCCTATCTCCCCTCAGCCTCTTCAAGGTGAAGCATGCCCATTTATTTATTTATTTATTTATTTATTTATTTATTTATTTATTTATTTAAGGACATTTTTACCCTGCCTTTCTCCTTGAAAATGTCCCAAAGCAGCTTACAGTCATGAGTCCAATACAATTAAGACATATTCAAGTATTGAGAACAGGGAACTGAATAACATCCTACAGCATCAAAAGACCACATTAGAATAAAGCTACCAGAGAACGCGAGCAGTTAAAAAGAGAGTAAATTCCATGTAAATATATGAGTGAGGAGATCTAACACTGAGATCATAGTGTCAAGGCAATCACAAAGTCTATAAACACAAAGTCTACGTGTTCATCTATGATAGATTCATATAAAAGTCACATAATAGTAATCATTCAGAAAAGCTTGCCTGAAGAGAAAGGTCTCTGCCTTTTTCTGGAAAGACATAAGAGATGGGGCAGGTCTGGACTCTAGGGGGAGGAAGTTCCAGAGCCTGGGCACAGCATCCAAGAAGGCCTTTTCATGTGTTCCAACAAGATGTACCTGTGAGGGTGGCATGATGAAGAGAAGAGCCTCTCCTGATCATCTTAACATCTGAACTTGTTCATACTGTGAGATTTGATATTTGAGGTAGCTTGGACCCATGTCGTACAGTGCTTTGTAGGTCAAGGTCAGCACCTTGAATTGTGCCCAATAGCTGATTGGCAGCCAGTGGAGCTGCTTTAATAGGGGTGTAATGTGTTCTCTGTATAGTCTGCAATCTGTATCCCACCCCATTACAAGCAACTGAACAGGAAGTTGCTAGGGCATGTGTCACTGTGGCCAGAGCTGGTTTGTCAAGAAATGGCTATAACTGGAGTACTAGCCTTAATAGTGCAAATGCGCTCCTGGCCACAACCGTGACCTGGGCATAGAAGCTCAAGGATGAGTCCAAGAGCACCCTCAAGCTGTGTACTTGTTTTTTCAATTGGAGGGTGACCCCATCCAGTATAGGTTGCATCCCTATTCCTTGCTCTCCCTTTTGACTGACCAGGAGCACCTCTGTCTTGTCTGGATTTAGTTTCATTTTGTTCATCCTTATCTAGTTCATTACTGCAGCTAAACACTCATGTAAAGTTGAGATAGTAGCTCCCTTAGAATCTGGAGATGACAAGAGTTAGAGCTGGGTATCATAGGCATACTGGTGGCACATAACCTCAAAAGACCTGATAATTTCTCCCAGTGGTTTCATATAAATGTTAAATAACATAGGAGACAAAACAGAACCCTGGGGGACTCCACAGGTCAGCATCCGCGTTGTTCAGTCGTTCAGTTGTGTCCGACTCTTCGTGATCCCATGGACCAGAGCTTGCCAGGTCTTCCTATCTTCCACTGCCTCCCGGAGTTTTGTCAAATCCATATTGGTTGCATCTATGACACCGTCCAACCATCTCATTCTCTGCCATCCTCTTTTCCTTTTGTCTTCAATCTTTCCCAACATCAGGGACTTTTCCAGGAACTTCATCCGTGTTATCAAACATGAATCACCTAACACCTAACATGAATCTGCATTCTTTCCTGCAGGTAGGACTGGAGCCACCTTAATGCAGTACCCCCAAATCCCATTTCAGAATGAGGAGGATGCCATGGTCTATAGTGTCAAAAGCAGCTGAGAGGTCTAGTAAAACCAAAATGGACACCGATCCCCTATCCATTTCCCTGCGTAAGTCATCTACCAACACAACCAGTGCCTTCTCAGTCTTTCCTTGTACTACTTGGTTTCCAAGTGCTCTAAACATCCTTGTCATCCTCCTCTGAACTTGTTCCAGTTTGTCAGCATCCCTCTTGAAGTGCCGTGTCCAGAACAAACCAATGCCAAATAGAGAAGTATTATTTATTTATTTTTATTTATTATTAAATTTATACCCCGCCCATCTTCCCAAGGGAACTCTGGGCGGCTTACAAAGCTGATCAAGTCAGCAAATTCACAACACAATAGAAATAAAACAGACAAACAGGGCAATACATATAATTAAAATCAAGCAGCATAGGAGCACCCTTTGTTTCAAAAATCTCGCTGCTGATACAAAAAGACCCTAAGAGAGGCAGTCGATGGCGGGGGGTTAATATTAGGCTAGGTCACCAAAGGCCTCGCAGAATAGGATGGTCTTCACCACTCTGCGGAAGGCCAGCAGGGACTCTGCAGAGCACACTTCGCTGGGTAGGCTGTTCCATAGAAGTGGAGCAGCAGCTGAGAAGGCCCGATTCTGAGTGAGGGATCGCCTGGCCTCTCAGGGGGTGGGAACCCGAAATGAGTGCGCCCGCGACTGCCGAACCGGTTGGGCCGAAGTTGACCGCTGGGCGATCCGCTCTGCCAGGTAGTCCAGGCCCAGGCCATGGAGGGTTTTATAAACTAAAACCAAGACCTTTAATCTGATCTGGGAGGCAATGGGTAGCCAATGCAGTCGAGCCAAGACTGGGGTGATGCGGTCGTAAAGGCGCACACCTACCACCAGTCTGGCCGCTGCATTTTGCACCCGCTGCAATCACCGGAGGAGAGTCAAGGGCAGCCCCATGTAGAGAGCATTGCAGTAGTCCAGCCTTGAGATCACCAGCACCTGCACCACTGTTCTCAGGGAGTCAACGTCTAGATAGGGACGGATCTGGGCGATCTGACAAAGATGGAAAAATGTGGCCCTGGCCACGGCCGCCACCTGGGCATCCAGGGACAGAGCCGGGTCCAGGACCACGCCCAGGTTCCGAACCCTCTCCACCAACTGGAGAGAAACACCCTCCAAGCTGGGGAGAGGGCCTCCATAACCAGATGGGGAACTCCCGAAGAACATCATCTCGGTCTTCTCGGGGTTGAGTTTGAGCCTGTTGGCCCTGGTCCAGGCCATGACCGCCTCCAGGCACTGGTTGAGAGACCGGACAGCTTCCACTGCAGAGGTGGAAAAGGAGAGATAGAGCTGCATGTCATCAGCGTAATGATGACAGCAGACTCCAAATCTCCTAATGACCCCAGCCAGCGGCCTTACATAGATATTAAACAGCATGGGGGAGAGAGACGAGCCCTGCGGAACTCCACAGGGGAGTATCCATGGGGCCGACAACTCTCCACCATGCTGTACATACTGGGACCGACCCTGAAGGAAGGACCGGAGCCAACTGTGAACAGTGCCTCCGATGGCCACCTCTGAGAGCTGGTCCAGTCGGATACCATGGTCGACGGTATCGAAGGCCGCTGACAAATCCAGGAGAACCAACAGGGTAGAGCAACCCCTGTCGGCCGCCCGGATTAGATCATCTTGCAGTAGTACCTTTTGGGATTTAGAGACTCTAATTATAGTAATGAAGCCTAAAATAGCACTTGCCTTTTTTGTAACCACATCACACTGTTGAATTATATTCAGCTTCTGAGCTACCATGATTCCAAGATCCTTATCCCTCGTAATATCGCTGAACCAGGTGTCCTCCATCTTGTAACTGTGTGTTTGTTTTCTTTTTCCTAGGTAGAGTGCTTTGCATTTATCCTTGTTGAATTTCATTCTGTTGCTTTCAGCCCAGTGAAGCCTAGCTAAATCCTTTTGCATTTTTTCTGACTTCATGGGTATTAAATATTCTACCCAATTTTATGTCATCTGCAAATTTAATTAGCCTTCCATGCACCCCCCCCCCCGATGCTGGTCATTAAGAAAAATGTCGAAGATCACCAAGCCGAAAACTGAGCCCTAGGATACCCGGTTTGTTACCTCATGTCAGTTTGAGAAGGAATCATGAATCATCACTCTCTGTGTACAATTCTGTAGCCAGCTGTGAAGCCACCTACAAGTTCCTGCATTAATCCCACATCTAGTTGGCTTGTTAATCAGAATATTTTAGCCAAGACTATATGCAAATCCATGTGTGGGCTTTGTAAGCAGATATGGACATGAACTGCTGTAACAAAACTCAGGCGTAGGAGTGTCTCTGGCCGAGAATTTACCTGAGTTCCTGTGGGTTTTTTTAAAGTAAACAAATGGCCTGAGAACATCAATTTAATGAAATCCCTTTATTCCCTAATATTTTAAGTTACAAAAATGAAAAAACAACTCATAAAATCAATGGAAATCAATGGAAAATATAAAAATGCTTATCAGATATAATCATATAATATTGCCTGAAAATAATAAAGTCTATAATATTCTCACTATCTTAATGCTATGAAAATTTCAATACCTAGGCTGACTAGGACTAACTCTAGCTGACTACATTGTGAAGCCGGATTCTTAGCCAATCTCTCTCTCATAGCCTTAAGTATAAACTTTTCTTTTCCCCAGCTCTGAGAATCTTCGAGATGTCACGTGAAAGAATTGTCCAATGGTACCTGTCCAATTTTCTATAACTTGGCTTATTATGGCTAGGCTGTTGCATTCCTTAGATAAGCATTGGGTGAAAACTGAAAATGTGCAGTTCATATTGAGCCTTATGAATCACACCATGTCCCATCATCCTAATTCCGTTACAACCACCAAACTGGTGTTATGTACTAGTTCATTTTTCAGCAGACCAGATGTTCAGCAGTTCCCAGTCGCACCACCTGTGGTGGGAGCCCACTTAGGGGCAGCACACAGAGAAGGCAGGATAGGGCAGGGAAGCTGGGACACTGCCTCTGGGTGGGCACCTGCTGGAGGAAGCAGGCCTAGGAAGCCCCAAACACCTGTTCAGCTGGGGGGAAATGAACCAACATGAGCTGAAGAACTGCCTGTTTGTACTCTTCTCTATTTGGGAAAGATCAATACACTGCCTGTAGGATGCTGCATTACACATGTGTTTCAATGTTTGAACACTACCACATTGTGAGGACAGAGAGAGAAAGCCACAGTTGACTGAGATCTGCTGGCTAGCTGGAGGTTACATAATGGGGTCACCAAATATAGGTTAATAATCAAGCACACATGTGGGAAAGTATTTCACAGGCAGTGTCCATCAGGGATGGGGTTGAGGACTTTGTCTTGTTAAGCATGACATTTTGATATAAAAATCCAAATCCACATATCAGCTCTCAATTCACACATTATATGTCACGGATTCTTGCGTAGAGAGTGGGATCTTAAAGATTAAGCAGATATATTGAATGCTAAAGGTCGGCATTAGACATGGGCACGACTTGGCGAAATTCTCGTTTCCGTTTCTGTTTCTCGTTTCCGTTACATAACGGAAATGTTAACGACAATTATTCCGCCAGAACTCGAACTCGAACCGACTAAAGAAAAATTGGGTCTGATTTGTCGTTGTCGTTCCTGGCATCGCAGCGATCGTGCGATGCCAAGCGGCACAGAAAAAAGTTTTAAAAATAAAAATAAAAAAACCCGATTCCCGGCCAAAAAAGCAGGCGAAAATATGCCTGCCTCAGTGAGGGCACCTACCAGAGGGGTGGTTTCTGGGGGGGGGTCCCCAGCCTCCCCCCCTCTCCTGGGCTGCGCAAAGTGCGCATCCTCGTCATCGAGTTGCACTCACCCACGCCAACTCAACCAAGCGGCGCGGCACAGGAAAAAAGTTTTAAAAATAATAATAAAAACCCCCGATTCCCGGCCAAAAAAGAAGGCGAAAATATGCCTGCCTGAGTGAAGGCACCTACCAGAGGGGTGGTTTCTGGGGGGGCTCCCCGGGCTCCCCCCTCCTCTCCTGGGCTGCGCAAAGTGCGCATCCTCGTCGTCGAGTCGCACTCACCCATGCCAACTCACCAAGAGGCGCGGCACAGGAAAAAAGTTTTAAAAAAAAACCTGATTCCCCGCCAAAAAAAGCAGGCGAAAATATGCCTGCCTGAGTGAGGGCACCTACCAGAGGGGTGGTTTCTGGGGGGGCTCCCCGGGCTCCCCCCTCCTCTCCTGGGCTGCGCAAAGTGTGCATCCTCGTCGTCGAGTCGCACTCGCCCACAACAACTCGCCAAGCGGCGCGGCACAGGAAAAAAGATTTAAAAATTAAAAAAACCGATCCCGGCCAAAAAAGCAGGCGAAAATATGCCTGCGGCCTGCCTCAGTGAGGGCACCTACCAGAAGGGTGGTTTCTGGGGGGTGGGGGGTCCCCAGCATCCCCCCCTCTCCTCTCCTGGGCTGCGCATCCTCATCATCTTGCCAACTAGCCATGCCATGCGGTGCGGGCGGGGGATCCAAAATGGGGCGACCGCAATATTTATTTTGAAATTGTGGTCCAAAAACACACCAAAGCACCACAGAAACATGCGAAAATAGCTATTTTAAAACTGCCTGAATTTTTACAGTAGCAGCAGTGGGTTTTTCTTGCAACAAAGTGTCTCCATTGATTTTATTTTATTTTATTTTTATTTTTATTTTTTTACACCTGCGCAATGGGCTGGCCATGGGAGTGGACCATGCAAATTTTTGGAGCCATTCCACCAATTGCATGGCCACTTGGCCAGGTTTTGACCGAGACTTCTGGGATGTGCCAGTCGGGCATAAAAAGCCACTAACCCTAGCCCGAACCCTAACCCTAACCCTAACCCTAACCCATACGCCAGTACACTGTCCTTCTTAGTGGGTCAGAGATGCACCCAGAGGTGCACCCCAGTAACTCACACTAACCTTACCCGTAACCCTAAGCCTAGCCCTTGCACTAACCCCTAACCCCAAGCCAGATCTGTGTACTCGCATTGCACTACAGCAAGTACACTTCCCTTCTTAGTG